>CM046957.1:30616298-33491607 GCA_025698475.1 Gossypium anomalum | reverse complement strand
TCGGCAACTTACCTATCGTCGCTTGGCCTAGAGGAGTACGCCTGTCCACGATCCCAACTCCGATCCACCGTACTTATGAGAAGAAATAGATTCCAGTAGCCAAGGAATCGGCTATCAAAAATACAAGTTTGAGAGTTTTGGCTTTTTAAGGGAGAGAAGAATGTGATTCGACTACAGCAACTTTTGGCCTTCGATGGATCAACGAAGAAAAGATAAGATGGAAGAAAAGAAAAAGTGAAAAGAGAAGTACTATTCGGCTATGGAGAAAATGGCACAATGAGAGGCTTCTAGGTTCAGCTAAGAGAAAGAGTAAAGATGAATAAAAAAAGAGATTTCGGTTTTGTGGTAGTGTAATCGGCACAGGTGTAGGTTTCGACTTTTAGCAAGAATGAAAAGGAAGAGAAGAGAAAATCTAATTTCGGTAGAACAGCCAACTAAATAACCCAGTCCCGAAATACAAAAGAAATTCGGCAGCCACTAGACCAAATGCCAAAATTCCCAACATTAAGTGACCTAGCCGAATGTACACTTGCAGAGTCCCCTATACAGCCAACTCCTGCTTCCTATTCAGATTCCTTGATTTTGTCCCTTTATCCCTCCTCTACTCAGACCCCTGAACAATTCAAACTTCTCCTGATAGACTTTTACTTGAATTCTATTACTCACCATTCCTACTCATAAAAATAATTCCTTTAATATGCTCTCATTGTGACTTGAACCTTAGCTCCCCCTTATCATCCACACGCCACTTTTATAGCCTTCCCAGTGGCGTCACATGCCACCTTGCCACATGCCTTCTTGTGACTTATTTTACCCATTACAACATTAAAAGCCTAATGTACCCAAATTCCTTTTCCCTTTAGAATTAAAATTAATTAAAATTACCAGATTTTAGTTTAAACTTGGGCCTTCTAGGGGCCCACTAACATAATTAGACCTATGCCAAGCAGTCAAAACACAGAAATTCTAAAATTCACTAAAATTCTCAGTAATCCCAAAAATCCCAAAAATTAGGGCATTACAACTCTACCCTCCTTAAAGAAATTTCGTCCTCAAAATTTACCAGATCCGAACAGATGAGGGTATTGTTGGCGCATCGCCTCTTCTGGCTCCTAAGTAGCTTCCTCTCTGCCATGATTATGCCAAAACACCTTCACTAATGGGATAGATTTTCTCCTTAGAACCTTAATATCTTGGTCCAATATCTGCACAGGCTCTTCCTCAAAAGTCAAGTCAAGCTGCACCTCAATCTCTGCAACCGGCACGACATGAGTAGGGTCAGAACGATAATGCCTTAACATGGAGACGTGGAAAACATCATGAATCCTGTCTAACTCTGAAGGTAATTCCAATTGATAAGCCACCGATCCTACTCGCTTTAAAACCTGATAAGGCCCAATAAACCGCGGACTCAAGTTGCCCTTCTTACCAAACCTTAATATCTTCTTCCAAGGAGAAACCTTCAAGAAGACCATATCACCCACTAAGTACTCAATTTCCTTATGCTTCAAATCTGCATACGAATTTTGCCTATCGGATGCTTCTTTTAACCGATCTTTGATTACTTTGACCTTATCCTCAGTATTAGCTACCAACTCCGGTCCTAGAACCTGCCGTTCCCCTAGTTCGGTCCAAAAACTAGGTGTTCGACACCTTCGTCCATACAGCGCTTCATACGGTGCCATTCGAATACTCGCCTGATAGCTGTTGTTGTACGCAAACTCTGCTAATGGCAAATAATCCTCCCAACTACCTCAAAAGTCTCCTCCAGAATCTGAATAACCCTTTTTGACTGACCATCGGTCTGGGGATGGAAAGCCGTACTAAAGTTCAATCGCGTCCGTAATGCCTCATGCAACTTCTGCCAAAACCGAGATGTGAATCTAGGATCCCGGTCAGAGATAATTGAAACTGGGACACCATGAAGTCGCACAATCTCCACCACATACAACTTGGCTAACTTTTGAAGTGAAAAGTCAGTGAGGAAAGGTATGAAATGGGCCGATTTGATCAACCTATCCATAATTCCCCAAATCGAGTCTTTTTTTTATGGCGTCAAGGGTAACCCACTCACAAAGTCCGTGGTTACCCTCTCCCACTTCCAAAGTGGTATCTTTACTTGCTACAAAAGTCCAGAAGGTAGTTGATGCTCAGCTTTCACTTGCTGGCATGTCAAACATTTTCCCACAAACTCCGTTACTTCTCGTTTCAGCCCAGGCCACCAATACAATTCACGCAAGTCTTGATACAACTTATTCCCTCCAGGATGCATAGCACAAAGTCCTCCATGAGCTTCCTTCAATATTGTCTGCCTCAAATCAGACTCCTTCGGAACACAAATTTTTCCTCGGAAACACAGAGCCCCTTCACTATTCAACCCAAACTCAGAGGTTTCCCCTTTCTTGACTTGCTGGAAACGAGCAACCAAAGACTTATCCTTCAACTGCTTTTCTTTAATTTGGTCCACCCAGGTTAGCCTTACTTGCAACTCAGCCAACAGACTCCCATCATCATACAGACTCAGACGGGCAAACATTGCTCTTAGATTAGATACAGCTCTACGACTTAGAGCATCGGCTACCATATTAGCCTTGCCTGGGTGATACTCAATCAAACAATCATAATCCTTAAGCAACTCTATCCATCTCCTTTGCCTAAGGTTCAGCTCCTTCTGAGTCAGTAAATACTTAAGACTCTTATAGTCTGTGTATATAACACACCTTTCTCCATACAAGTAGTGTCTCCAAATCTTAAGTGCAAAGATCACTGCTGCCAACTCCAAATCATGAGTAGGATAGTTCCCTTCGTGAGGCTTAAGTTGTCGTGACGCATAAGCAACCACCTTACCTTCTTGCATCAACACACAGCCCAAACCCACATGTGATGTGTCATTGACACGAGAAATTCCTTCCCGGACTCATTTGAATTAACACAGTGCTTTGATGTAATTTTTTCAACTTCTCAAAAGCTTCATGCTGCTTCTCTGTCCATACAAACGGTACCCCTTTCCTTATGAGTTTTGTCAAAGGTGCTGCCATCACAGAAAATCCTTCCATAAACCTTCTGTAGTAACCTGCCAACCCTAGGAAACTCTGAATTTCTGACACTGTCCTAGGTGGCTTCCAATACAAAATTGCTTCAATCTTTCGAGGGTCTACTTTAATCCCCTTAGCAGAGACAACATGTCACTCAACCAGAATTCACACTTGCTGAACTTCGCATAAAGTTCCTTCTCCCTTAACACTTGCAGCACAATGCGGAGATGCTCATCATGTTTTGCTTTAGTTTCAGAATATACCAGAATATCGTCAATAAAGACGACGACAAACCGATCCAAAAATGGTTGGTATACACGATTCATCAGTTCTATGAATGCTGTAGGAGCATTCGTCAGTCTAAACGGCATAACCAGAAACTCGTAATGACCATACCGAGTCCTAAATGCTATCTTGTGTATATCTGCTTCTTTGACCCTTAGCTGATGGTATCCAGATCGAAGATCGATCTTGAAAAATACAGAAGCTCCTCTAAGTTGGTCAAACAGATTGTCAATCCTTGGTAGAGGGTACTTATTCTTAATCGTCAATTTGTTTAACTGCCGATAATCAATACACATCCGCATCGTCCCATCCTTCTTTTTCACGAATAGCACCAGTGCTCCCATGGAGACACACTTGGCCTAATAAAGCCCCTATCCAACAACTTTTGAATTTGTGCCTTTAGCTCCACTAACTCCTTTGGTGCCATCCTATACGGTGCAATAGACACTGGTGCTGTTCCAGGCAGCAAGTCGATTCCAAACTCGACTTCTCGGTTCGGAGGCAATCCCGGAAGCTCTTTCAGAAAAACATCTTGGAACTCCTTAACGGTTCTAACCTTATCCACTGTCAGTCCCTCATCTTCCGACTGACTTATAAATGCCAAATAGGCCTCACAACCTTTACGAATCCACTTTTCAGCTCTCAATGCCGACACCATATTGGACAAATAATCTCTTCGCTCACCTATCACCATAACCTCCTCTCCCTCCGTGGTCCTTAACACCATTCGTTTAGCAGCACAATCCAAAGTTGTCCTATGCTTAACAAGCCAGTCCATTCCCAATATGAGGTCGAATTCTCCGAATGGTAACTCCATCAAGTCTCTAGGAAAGACCCTACCTTGAGTTTCTAAGGGCACATCCCTATACAATTTGTCTATCTTAACCGAGTGACCCAAAGGACTTAGTACAGATACCCCACTCACAATTTCCTCAGAGTGCACACTCAATGACTCAGATATGGCACATGCAACATAAGAATGAGTAGATCCAATATCCACCAAAGCAGTATACGGCATGCTAGAAACCAAGAACGTACCAGTTATGACGTTGGGTGCATCGCCCTCCTCTCGACGACGAGCTGCATACACCAATGCTGGCTGTCGAGCCTCAGCATTTCTGACACCCCTGCCAGGTACCCCTCGACCTCGACCATTTCCATTTCTGCCCTACCTTGTCCACGTCCTCTCGGTGGTTGTGGTCCACCTCTCATTGGTTGAGCAACCCTCTGTTCAGCAACTTGAACCTGATATTTTCTCTGAGGACAGTCTTTGACTCTATGCTCCATAGACCCGCATCGAAAACAAGCACCGGAACATTTCCTACACTCCCCCAAATGTACCTTACCACAGTCTCCACAGATTGGTGGTCTAACCACATTCATCGAAACTGCTCGAACTGGCTCCTCCACTCTTGCTCTCTTGACATTCCTATTTGCACCACCCGAAGGTCCTGAATCCCTCCAGAAACGATTCTGATCCTTCTCTCGATTTTGCTTTTCACTACGCTTCACTTCCTCAGCTATCTTAGCTTTCTCTACCAAGACTGCAAAGTCATGCTCCCTCTGTGAAGTAATGAACACTCTAAGGTCATCTCTAAGACCATCCTCAAAGCGCACACTATGCTCATATTCCGTAGCGACTATTCCCACGGCATACCGGCTTAGCCTCAAAAACTCAGCCTCGTACTCCGCAACCGTCTTCCTCCTTGAACCAGATTCAAGAATTCCTTCCTGCTGGCGTCCACATAACTCGCCCCAACATATTTCCCTTTAAAGGTCGTCTTAAACAGCTCCCAAGTTACCCTATCAGCTGGGGTCCCATCTCTCACAAATGAGCCACCACCGCGTCACGCCTCATCTCGCAAAGAACGAGCATCGCTCCTTCACCTTCGCTCCACAGATCAGTCCAAGTCGTCCATAATTCATTCCGTGGCCTCCAACCAATATTCTGCCACATTCGGGGCTACACTAGATACGCCCCTAAAGATCTCCGCTCCGTTAGCCCGAAGTCGCTCAGAAAAAAATCTTCAAATTCCATTACCGGTACTTGCCCTGGCAACCCTTTCCAGAATACGGAGCATTGCCTGTGACAGAGCGTCGTCCCTGGCACCACGATCATGAGACTCTACTTCCGTTGCCGGTGGTACCGGTGGCTCCGTCGTCGGTATATGCCCAGAAGATGCAGTTCCTGCTCTAGCACTACTGCGGCCACGTCCACGGCCTCTTCCACGAGCTACTCTCGTACTCATATCGTATTATCTAATTATGAATTTTATGCATCAATTAAATATTCCAGTGTTTGTTCAGATGTTTTATGAATAGATAGTAATTCAAAGGTTATTTTCGCAGAATCGCAGTCTAGCTACAGTCTCAATCTATTATCAAATTTTCTATAGTTTTCAGTATCACCCTAACTAGAGTATCCTAGTATAGTATAAACAGATAATTCAAAAAATATTCAGAAAAGTTCAGAATAATACTTACAGGATTGGGTCGGAGATTCGGAATGCCACCTTCTAAAGATCCAGATTTTGAAAACTGAGTTTTTGCAATCTTTATAAAAATTTTGTTTTCGAAAATCTTTATTTTTTTAAACCCATTCCACAGCCGAGTTGTTACAACCGGGCTCTGATACCACTAAATGTAACACCCCAAACCTGGCCTAGATGTTATGAACGAATCCGACGTGCCACATCGAAGCGTTAAAAACACTTTTAATCTAGAACACGAAAACTTACTTAGTGTCTTAAGGTATAATCTCATTATAGGTTAAAGTGAATGGAAGCTGTGCACCAGGTAGGAAACTGGTAAAGAGGAGGTGAGTCCTTCGGACTGCTTAAGTACCAAGCTCCCTTCGGATCCAATCCTAGACATGCACACCACCATTGGCACACCATAACTTGGTGTATATTCTTAGAAAACCAATTCGATTAAGTCCATTTTAGAAAAGAAGATTAATTTTGGAAAACGTTTCGTTGCGGAAGTTTTACTTTGTTGTCGTGATATTTTGAAATCAATTACTGTTAAAAAGTGCGTCCTAAAGTTACTCAATTTTTAACAGTTAAAAATAATAACATGTCTATTCTAGAAAAATCTATCAAAACCATAAAAATAATTAGAGAGGCCTTATTACAACTTAAAACCCAAATCATTTAGGAAAAAAAAAGAAATCTGTCTAATTCACCAGAAGAAAATCAAAATTTGCAGAACGTGTGGCCACTCCGAACCCCTCGCAGCACCAAGCCCACTATGGTTGGGGATTACCTGCATGGATAAAAATAAGGGGTAAGTTTGGGGAAACTCAGTATGTAAAATAACCCAACCATAGTCTAAATCAACTCAACCGCAGAAATAGATTAATTTGGCCTTAGCCCAGAATAGGTTTCAGAATGAGGCCCATAGGCCCATAACAGAGTAGAACAAATATTACATGCTTATGCAGAAACCCAACCCAAATCCAACCATATATACCCCCGCCCAACCTTACACCATGTGGGGAGACTACTCGACCCACCCAACCGCTACATGCCACAGATTTTTGCAGCATGGCTGCCAGAAACAGATAATGTGACAGAGTCATCAGATACAGATAATCGTGGCAGAGCCACCAGAACAGATAAATATTGCAAAGCCACCAGATCAGATAATTGTGGCATAGCCACAGGACGCTTCCTCCATAAATATAACCCATGTCCCCATGCAACAGATATACAATCATGGCATACATCATACAGAATCAGACTATCATGCTTTTCAGTCAAAATCAACCTTAAGGGTATAATGGTCATTTGCACCTAGGGGTATAATGGTAATTTTTCCATACATAGGCGTATTCTAGTAATTTAACTATTTGTAAGGTTTCCATACATATCGTAGCCATTTACGTACTATCAGAAGCACTTACTGAGTGTTCTTACCGAATTGGGCCCGTTGGCCCATTATCCCGTTTTTGGCCCATTAAGCCCAAAAATATCAAAATGCACGGAATCGCGCATATTGCAGTCTTATCACTTCAGATTACCGAATATGTTAATCCACTTATCTTACGAGCATTCACACACTCACAAGTTCACGAAATATCGATTTTTCGGCATTTCGGCTTTTCAATCTAGTCTATGAGAGGGTGTCAGTTACACACCTGATTTGTAGTGATTCGATGGCGAGTTCCACACACACGAGCTGCCTATAATAGGATTACTAACACATCAGTCTAAATATGGAAACAAGCTATGCCCATATCTCCCTACCATATTCGGCCAGCCATGCTTTAGACCCTAGTGCTCTTACCTTTTTGCCGAAATATGGATTAGATCCAAAGATCCAACCAAATAGTCTTCAAGCCCTTTTTGCTACACGCCCTCTTATCCTCTTGTCCACGTTATCGCTTACACAATCAAAAGAAAAAAAAGCATACACGCCCTTAGTCCAAATGTTAGCCACCCCTTTTAAGGGTTTCGATTTTTCCCTACAACATGAATGATTAACGCAAGTTACTCGGTAACTTACCTATCGTCGCTTGGCCTAGAGGAGTACGCCTATCCACGATCCCAACTCCGATCCACCGTACTTATGAGAAGAAATAGATTCCAGTAGCCAAGGAATCGGCTATCAAAAATACAAGTTTGAGAGTTTTGGCTTTTTAAGGGAGAGAAGAATGTGATTCGGCTACAGCAACTTTCGGCCTTCGATGGATCAACGAAGAAAAGATAAGATGGAAGAAAAGAAAAAGTGAAAAGAGAAGTACTATTCGGCTATGGAGAAAATGGCACAATGAGAGGCTTCTAGGTTCGGCTAAGAGAAAGAGTAAAGATGAACAAAAAAAGAGATTTCAGTTTTGTGGTAGTGTAATCGGCACAGGTGTAGGTTTCGACTTTTAGCAAGAATGAAAAGGAAGAGAAGAGAAAACCTAATTTCGGTAGAACAGCCAACTAAATAACCCAGTCTCGAAATACAAAAGAAATTCAACAGCCACTAGACCAAATGTTGAAATTCCCAACATTAAGTGACTTAGCCGAATGTGCACTTGCAGAGTCCCCTATACGGCCAACTCCTGCTTCCTATTCAGATTCCTTGATTTCTCCCCTTATCCCTCCTCTACTCAAACCCTTGAACAATTCAAACTTCTCCTAACAGACTTTTACTTGAATTCCATTACTCACCATTCCTACTCATAAAAATAATTCCTTTAATATGCTCTCATTGTGACTTGAACCTTAGCTCGCCCTTATCATCCACACGCCACTTTTATAGCCTTCCCGGTGGCGTCACATGCCACCTTGCCACATGCCTTCTTGTGGCTTATTTTACCCATTACAACATTAAAAGCCTAATGTACCCTAATTCCTTTTCCCTTTAGAATTAAAATTTATTAAAATTACCAGATTTTAATTTAAACTTGGGCCTTCTAGAGGCCCACTAACATAATTAGACCTATGCCAAGCAGTCAAAACACAGAAATTCTAAAATTCACTAAAATTCTTAGTAATCCCAAAAATCCCAAAAATTAGGGCGTTACAGAGTCGATGAGGCACTAGGTGCCAATTTGCTTCGGTTTAACTGATGAGACACTGGGTGTCAATGTATATAGTGCTGGGCATAGTTATTACTTCAGATTTATCCAATGAGGCACTAGGTGCCAAACTGGTGTGTGTTGGTTGGATTCATATATTTGTCTGAGTCCAAGTCGTGTTAATAGGAATAAATAAATAATAAAGTTCTATAATTGATTTTGAAATGGTATGATATGTGAAATGGAAATGAGATAGTGGATTGGAAATGAAATGTGAAATATGTTGTGAACAAATGGAATATATGAGTTATGTACTCATGAATTGAATAGGAAATGGATAATGTCATTGTTTAAATGAAATGTGGATTGATATGTGAAAAGCTATTTATATAGCAAGTGATGTGAATTGAGATATTTTTTAAACAAATCAAATATGATAGCATGTGAAGATTTAGTATAAAATGATATGGTAATATGCATGAACTTGAAATAATGGTATATGGTAATGGTAATGTTAGACAATAGTATGTTCGAATAATTCAAATTATGCATTCTTGTATCCTTATGTCTTTAATTGTTTGGATTATAGAAATATCACCGAGTTTTACTTGGTGTACAGTTTTGTTTTCGTGCACAAGTTAGGTACTTTTCTTTTGATCACCAACTCAGCATCCAACAACAATCCTGACCTGAAATGTGGTGATGTTTACCTTTTGTAATGGCATGTACTAGGATGTGTTTAGTTGTTAGTGAATTTGGTATATGTGATGTAATTGAGTTTAAGTATAATGTTGGTTGGGTATATATAAACATATGTATGTGTTTGAAGCCATAATTTGGCATGTTGTTTTGAACCAAGGCTTGTTAGGTGTATGTGAATTTAAGCTTGATGTTTTAGGTAGTTATAAGTTAGGCTAAATTGAGTGATTTGGTATGTTTTAAACTTTGATTTGAGTGATGCATTGTTGATAGGTTTTGATGATATAAATGTGGTACCAATGAGGATACATTGGTTAGGCACCTAAGATGATTGTTCTGGCATATTTGGAGTATGTTTGATCATATTTTGGATAGGTTAAATGATTGGATTTTGAGTTGCTTATTGCCCAAGCAAGTAGGAAATGGTAAACTTGTTGCTTAAGGTACATTTTAGGTCCACACGGCCAGACACATAGGCGTGTGACTTGGCCACGTGGGACACACGTGGCAACACGGCCATGTGTCGTCTGTTGAATGTTTAGGGAACAAGTAAGCTGACACACGGCCTGGCACACGGGCGTGTGGCTTGGCCATTGACCTAAGTCAGGGAGTTACACGAGCACGAACACGGGTTGGGACACAGTCGTGTATCCCTATTTCGAATGTTACATGGCCTGACATACGGGCGTGTGACCCTTGCAGTTGAAATTTTTCTAATATTTTCCTAAATTTTTCAAATGTTCCTGATTTAGTCCCGAAACATTTCTAAAGTGATTCTAAGGCCTCGAGGGCTTGAATAAGAGACGATATGCATGTTTAATGATGGATTATGTTATGAGTATTGAAATGTTTTGAAATGAATGGTTTAGGTTACGTTTATTCAGTAATGCTCTGAAACCTTATTCCAGCGACAGATATGGGTTAGGGGTGTTACACTTGCACTAAAACTAATAGATCACAGACGGCCATGTGGGGTGACTATGTGTGGCACATGGCTATATGACAACCCATGTCCCAAGTCATGTGCTTCTAAATTAACTCCTTAAACAAGCTAAAATCAAGCCAAAACTTGCCCAATAAGGTACACTTAAAACACATACCACCCCATGAACAAAACAATCAAAACATTCACTTAAAACATATCAAAATTAATAACCTAAACTTCTAACCAATGTACCATTCATAGGTACCTCAATTATAACCAAACATTACACTGAAACCTTATCCATTAACACATCTCAATTCAGTTTTCATAACCAACCACACTACTATTAAAGTTTACCATTCAACATCACATAACATAATCACAAATACTAAATAACTTTTCATATCTTCCAAACTTCTAATATTAAATTTCTAACAAAAAAACCTATATACATGCCACAACCCAAAAAGAGATATAAATGCTACCAAAAGTGAATGGATAGCGTGAGCTTTGATGTTGATCCTTTGAGCCTTTTGGAATAGTTAATTACAAAATGACACGAGAAACATCATGAAGCTTAAATGGCTTAGTAAGATATCATAGTGTAAATTCTACTTGACTTGCTTTTAGTAAAGGAATCACTTAAAAATTATAACATGTTAACTAAAATCCTCAATTGTTTTGTCTATAAGTTTTCAAGATTTTATCATAACTAGAATATGTCAACTCCATGTAATTCTTCATATCATTTAATCAAGTTCATCATTACCCAGTTCACATACTCGAAACTCAATCATTTTAAAATGCATCATAGTTGCAAAACAGCGGCACAAAAGTGCAATTACGGGCATCGACATGCATTCAAGGGCACGAATGTGCTGTCATGGGCACCAAAGTTCATTCAGGGGCACAATTGTGCAAATAGGGATACCGAAGTGTTTACAGGGGCACCGAGGTGCAATGAAAGCACTCCAACCTTTCGATATACATGTTAAAACTCATTACAGTCTCATACAATTCAAATCATATGCAAGAAATACTACTAATAACCACTTCTCAATTTCATATATATATATATGTAATACTTACATTTCTAATAATTATATAATTAACTAAATTATATTCACATGTACATACAAAAAGATCAACTAAAAAGATAATAATCATATAAATTACAAGAGAAACACATTAAATAGAAATAACTATAAACTTATCTCTAAAGCATTTCAGGTTTAAACATAGGGACTACTTCACAATTTTTCTTTTTCCTCTATTATTGTCTTTTTTATTCAAATCTTGATCTATATAGTAATTAAATACAATCTATTAAATTCACATTCAAATGAATACATATGACCCTTAACTTTTTATTAATTACACATTTTCCTTAAACTTTTACATTTTTCACAATTTAGTTCCGAAACTTAAAATCTCCAATTTTAGCAAAATTTGTCATTTATTCATGCTAGCTGAATATTTATCCTCTTATTTCCAGCCCAAATATATTCTAAATTCAAACATTTCCCCATGAATTCTAACATTCACTCAATTCAATCCTTTAATCAAAAACTAAAAAAATTACTTATAAACTAATTCAAATTAACACCTATAATTTCCACTCCATCAAATAACATCCAAATTAACAAGGTTTCATCAATGACATCATTTAAAATCTTTGACAGTTTTAAAAACGACAGTACGGGTTAGCTGGACCTAGTTGTAACGATCTCAAAAATATAAAAATTACAAGAAACGATATAAAAATTATGCACATGCATGCATCCAAAGCATGGTCGAACCCTTAACCTTACACAAACATAGTGCTTCGGTGGTGGAAGAGAACAATTGAAGAAAATGATAGTTTTATCATCTTTTTGTTTCTTTTATTATTTTTATTAAATTATCATAATGCCTTTTAATTAAACTTATAAAAACATCAAATATGCTTACCCCTAACTGTTCGTCATAATTAGCAATGGTTTAATTACCATTTAAAGCCACAAACTAAGTTTCTATAGCTATAAAACTCAATTAACTAATAACAACTAACTTTCACCACTTTTATGATTTAATTCTTTTTACTTAATTAAATATCTAAATATTAAAATTTCTTAACCATATTTTAATATGACCCTCATATAACTCTATAAGCATTAATTAAATAATAAAACACTTCACATATCAGAGTTGTAGTCCGGAAATCATTATTTTCGACACCATTAGAAAGGGAGATATTACAAGATAACATCAATTTAATAGTAAAAATACATTAAAATCAAATTACAAAATAAATAATATATTTTATTAAAAGATTATTAGTAATTTAATTTTTATTTAAATAAAATATTTTTCTTATTTATCCGCTCTCTTATTTTTATTCCCTTTATATTGAATTGATATTTCTTTTATCTTATTATTTTATCTTTTATATTTATTTTACAATTCATACTCAAAATAATATTATCTCTAAAGTGACTTTGTTTATTTTTATCTTTTATATTTATTTTACTAAACATATTCGAATGAAAGTCGCGTTTGAATAAAAAAAAAATAGATAAGAAAAGGAAATGATACCGACTTTGTTTTCTTTTTTGAATTTGTGACGGTTTCGTTTTAATCAATTGTTTAAGAGCAGTTAAACCACATTCCATCTGCGAGCTCTGCACAATAAACAACGTGCTCGTTTAATTTTTTAATATATACTTTTTACCATAAGACATACAATAAATTTCAAATTTAAAGCAAACTTTTATTTTATTCAACATTTTGAGAAGGAATGAAGTACGGAGTGTTGGTCCATTATATAGGCCACTGCCACGCACGAATATAGTAATTTAATCTTATAAAATGCATAATATTTAGACAGAGCAATCTTAGCCCCAATTTTCAAACCTCCAAGAAACAGAGAAACGAGCCACATTCTTCTTTTGACATAAATTTTTGTATATATTCCTGCAATATTTATATTATTTCGATATTATATTTTTTTTAAATTTTACATAAATACAAATCCCGAATCCATAGAATTAAATTATTATAGTATAATCGGGTACAAAAATGTCCGAATAAGTAGAATTAACGGTAAAAATAAATTAAAAACTAAAAAAATGCAGACCTACAATGAAAATTTGAAACTCACAGAATTGTTTTTAAAATTTGAAATTATATTACATGGTATGGAAATAGGTTTTTGTCTGAAACCTACGTTTCCAAAGGTTGATTGTGTTTCCAAAAACAGCTTTCCTACGCTGACTTTGAGCTAAATAAGATAACAGGACCACATGCAAAGGATCAGATGTAATTAATACTGCCCTATTTTTATTAATTTGTTGTCTTGCATTATTGATTATTGCATAAGAATCCTGGATCTGCTTCAATTCAACCACTTTTATTATTAAGGATCAAAATTAGTTCAATCCTTGCAATTATATATAGCTCGGAATTGTAATTTGTTAGGAGATAAGCATCCATATTAAAAGCTTGATCTGAAAGCTTATATGCACAAAATCTTTAGGCCTCACTGCATACAACCATAAAAAGATTCAGTTTGGTATTTACCCAACATTATTCCTCTAATAATATTTGAGACTAATACCTAAAACAAATATTCAAAATAAATGTTTTTTATGATGTTTTGGCTTAATAACAAACATGAACCTCCCAAGGTTTCACTATGTTATATTACGTTTGATATGAGTATTATTTTCTTTATACATATTATAATAAATAAGTTAGCAATAAAGTAATTCAATTAGTAATATTTAGTTATTCTCATGATTTAGTTTTAGTAAAGAGAAGGAAAATTTTTCGTTTATTTTAAAGATGTCTTATTTTTTATAAGGGTTTTTGTTCATGTTTCAAACTTCAAGTTTAAAATTGTACTAATTATTCTTTATTTGATGTCTAATGTAATAAATAAGTTTTTCTCTCATGTTATTAGACTAATAAACAAAGAGACATTAGGTCAATTAATTATCGGTAATTATTATTCATATATGGATGTGTGGATATCATCTAATAAATAATCTTACAATTCTTTTTTTAAAAAAATTAATACGAATTTTTAAAAAATTTAAAACAATCTAATTAAAAATTTTAAAAAGGCATGTTCCTTAAATATGTTTAAATTTACGGAATTATGGTGAGAAAAAAAATGCGTTTAAGTTAATTTTATTGATTATATTTCTGTTAATTTAGTGTTATTTTTTTAAAAGGAAAGGATCTCATTAGAAAAATCAACAAGAAAAGAAAATGAATTTAAACTCAAACTGATAAGTTTACCCGTACATCCAATTTTATGTTCTGGTCCTCCAATAGTTGTCACAGGAGAGACATTCAAATTAAATAAGAAACTCTAAAAGTAAATCCCATATGAAAAACTTATAATCTAGAAAACAGTTCGAACCAAAAGGTTACCAACTTATTGTTATCTCTCTTTATCCAAGCAAAACCTAAATTACGAAATAGCTCCTTAGAGTTAGCAACTACCATACCAAACCAATCTTAGTGACATTGGAACAATATATGTGATGTTGTAGGACATGGACGATTTTGGAGTGATACATTTTTTTTAAATAATTAATTAATAATAAAAGAGTCGAAGTACATAATTATGCAGCCCACTTGCATGCATGCATGCATGTACCATAAGCAATGTGAAACAGTTGTAAGGAGAAAATATATTAATCTAAACACTAAGTTCTTGTTGGACCGACCAGATTTTCTCCGTATCTGTGGGGATTTCTTACACATGGGACATATGATTATGAATTTATATGCATGCAATCATTGATTTCTCTCTTCTTTTTCCTTTTATATATATATATATATAGGTTCTTCGGTTGGGGCATTATCGATTCTAGCTGACTAGCTTAATTTGGACGTCAACTTGGAATCTGGTTTTTCTTCTTATTATTAATTGAAGTGAAAATTTTAATTTTTCCAAGTTTTGAAAGAAATCATTTCCATTTTCTTAATTTCTAATATCAATTCTAAATGTGATTTTTACACCAAATAATTTCGATAACCTTAGGCTGAATTTAAAATAATAATAATAATAATAATTTAAAGTTGCAATTAACTTATGGTGTTTATAGGTCCTGTCAGGTTTGTGTTGGCCATGTATGATTTTAATGTTATTTATAATTACTTAAATTTAACCTGACCTAATATATGGATAAAAGCATGAATTTAGAATTTTTTTTGAACTGACAAATAATATGACTTTATCTATTTGAGAAATTAAGATAAAGGAAATTGATCAATTAAAAATTAGGTATTATTTATGTTTCTCATTCCTTTAAAAACCTAATATATATTAGACTTTGAACCCATATTAAATTACATTTATTATTTTAGATCAATTATCACTTAATTAGTGTTACAATTATATACCAATTAAAATTAATATTTACCACTATAAATATGTAATATTTTCATTCAAAATAACATTTAAAGAATTACTAAAAAAATCATATTTTAGCATGATTTAAAAGGTTTTGTTTCCATCAACAAAAGAGTTACAATTTTCATTATTATTTGATACGCTTAGTTATGATTATTTGATATTCGATTGTTTTACTATTATTTGGTTTTAATAATATTTGCATAATTGTGAATGTTGTTTATCATACTTGAATGACAAGCTATTTTATCTAACCACTTAATATTTTACTATCCGTTGTTTCCTACATTTTTATGTTTATCTTATTTAATCACATTTTTACGTTAAATTCTCATTTAAAATTTTTTTTAAATAGACATGTAAAATCATGTGCTACATATGTGACTTGGGATCTAGTATATATAAATCTTTAACATAAACTCATTTAGATTTCTCTATATTATTTTTAATATTTGAAAGAAAATATGCTATTCTTTATTTAATATTTAGTAAATGTATATATTTTTATTAAACTTTTAAATATAAATAATTTATCATAAGTTTTAACATTTCAACAAAAATAAAATTTATATTAAAAATGCACATTTCAAAAGATAGAGGAACTAAGAAAGATCAAATTATACTATCAAGTAGTTGGAAAAAATGGATATGGACTTCTTCTCCAAGTATTTGGATTAAGTTCAAATCTTGGAGTCGACATTATTAATAAGAATTTAACTTAATACCACCCTTGACCCGAACAAAATTAAGTTCAAATAGTAAAACAAACGAAGACACCTATAGTTATAAAAAAACAATCAAGTTATCCTAGAGAGATTAATCCGTCAAAAAACATTTTATACAATTTGACAAAAAATTATAGGCAAATATACTAACAACACCCTTAAATTATTATACTTCGTTTAAACAAGCCTTTTTGCTTTTTTTTTTTTCATTAAAATAAGCTCCTAACCTATAACTTTTACTCATGAAAACCCTTGATTTTAATTTAAGTACAAATATTTGAATTTTATGCTTATGTAAATTTGACGAGAATAATTTATTAAATAATATTTTTGAAAGTAATTTTTTATAGATAACATATTTAATTATTCCTTTGAAAATTTTGATTACTCTTTTAAATTTATGCATATGTCAAAAAGTGTGTAGAATTTGTATTGCATTAATAAGAAATTAAGATAGGATGAAATTCAAAATAATTTTACTTTAATATTAAAATCAAGGGCATCTATGGTTAAGATCTTATTTAACTACAAAAAATACTTTAGGGGCTAGTTAAATAAATTGTAGTAGTTTAAGGGCTTTTTAGTATATAAGCCAATTGTATACTAAAACTATGTTTTTGTTTTAGAGCAAGTTGTGTAAAAAGAAAGGGTAAAGTGATATTGATGATGGTAATTTAATTTGTTGGTGAAAGGTGCATGTGGACATGGTGGTTTAACAATAAATCAACCTGGATGGTGAATTAAAAGGCATGATCTCAGTCCCAGACATGCAGACATAGCAAATCCAAAACAGCTAACAATGACAAAATCATCGGGATTTCTGCATTATATAATAACATCACCCTTTCATCCACAATTTAATATGTAAGCCTCATTTCCAGGAAATACCAAAGGGAATAGGTCGGCTGACATCAATAAATACTTATTATTATAAGGTTTACAGCAAAATCTAAGATATCTGATATCATGGTTGATAGTTTTCTGGACAGTTGAAGAACAATTGCGATTGGTCGAGTGACAAACAAAAGATATTAATTTGTGGTGTAAAATGAGGACATTTCATATATTTGTATAAGTTTTATAACAATTCAAATGTCTACACTATAGGTCGTGCAGATAGCATGGAAGTTTAGGATAAATCTATTCTATTATAATTTCGAGTTAATTAATTCATGTATTTTCATTTTTTTAAATAAGTAATTAGATTTTTTCAGTTGGAGTTGAATTTTATAACTTAAATAATTTAAATAATTCAAACAATAAATTAATATAAATATCTTTTGGGCATTTAAAATTTTGAAAAAAAAAACAAAATGGTCTCACTCTAAAAAAAATTACAAAAATTCAACATAATCTCCAAAAATTCAAAATATTTATAAATTTTTTTCCAAAATTTTATAAAAAATATAAAAATGTTAAAATAGTATAAAATTCATTAAAATAATCTTAAAAGTTAAATAAAAGTGTTAAATTATAATTAAAAAAAACCAAAACAATAAATTTCATACATTAAACAAGAAAAATCAAGTTTACCATACTAAATTATCTTTTTTTTTCTTTTAATTTTCTTTAAAAGAGTTTCATATATATATATATATATATATATATATATATATATATAAGTATGTATGTATGTGGTATCAATTTTATATTCTTTAAAAAAGTAGTCTACTACTCTAGCATGTCTCTGGTCTGCTTCTTTAGCAAGTTTTGTTTTAGGTTTTTGTCTTTTGCTTTTTATTTTTATTTGGTTTGTGGCTGTGGTGATTGGGAAGGGCTATTTAATCCATTAGATTGGATTTTGGTAGGCATGGAAACTGATTTGGTGAATCTTACTTTGGACGAGGAGGAAAAAGAGATCTTATAAGTCCAAAAAGAGGATCCCGTGAAAGAGATTTATGATCTTTCCTTGGTGGGGTGCTTCCTCACTGTGAGTGTGATTCATTTTCCGCCAATGAGAAGTACTATGGTTAATCTCTAGCACCTTATGAGAGGGGTCCAAATTTCATATATGAGAGAGAAACATTTTCTGTTTCGGTTTTTTCATAAAATGGCTCTTGATTGAGTGCAAAATGGTGTTCCATAGACCTTTAATAATCACTTATTGGTGACTCATCATATGGTGGATGGACAGAACCCACTTAAGGTACTGCTAATTCATGTGTGCTTTTGGGTACAAGTTCATGACTTACGATTAGGTTTTTTCTCTGAACATATAGCAAAGCAATTAGGCAATTTTGTGGGGGAGTTTTTGGAGTATGATATGAAAAATTTAGAGAGGGACTTGAACAAATATATGTAGGTCCGAGATAGGATGGATGTTAGACGCCCACTTAGGAGGAAGAAGAAACTCATGTATGCCTTAGGTAAATGTTTTCATGTTAGTTTCAAATATGAAAGGCTCACTTTGTTTTTTTTTTTTTTTGTGATTATTTGGGACATAATGATTTTTTCTGTCAGGTCAGGATGGTGAAAGGTTTGGAAATAGCGAAAATAGGTTGGGATCTATCGATTCAAACACAATCAAAGAGGGTTATGACAATGAGTAGTAGATGGGTAAGAGGAGAAGGAGTAGAAGGGATCAATGATGATGGCGTAGAGCATTTTGATCCCATTCTAAGGTTAAATTTAGAAGGGGATCTAGATTTCAGGAGGATGTAAAAGGGGATTCATAAAAGGTTTAGGGTCAAATGGAAATGGAACATGATTCGAAAGATTGCCCAATAGAGGGTGGCAATGGGAAGAAGAGACCAAGTAGGGAAAGGGGAAATTGTAATGGATCATTTGTGGTAAAATTTTTAGGAGGGAGGGATGGAACTTTGCTAGCTTGAGACCATGTATTATCGGCAGCTGTCAAGGGGCAAGCTGACTGGTCGCAATGAAAATAATGTGCTGGAATATTTGTGGATTGGAGAGTTCATGGGCTATTAGAAGACTTCAGCACTGAATATGTATAATCCTTCTTTATGGAGACAAAGTTAAATAAAAAATGGATGGAAAAGGTCAGGAAGAGATGTGGATTCTTAAATGGTATTGATGTTACGGTCGATGGTACACGAGGGGGTCGCTTGGCATGGAAAGAAACTTTCATAATTAAATTACATAACTTTTCTAAGAATCATGTAGATATGGGTGTTTTAAAGAAGCCGATATGGAGAGGGAATAGAGATTTTGCTGGTTTTTATGGGGCCCCATTTGCAAATAACAGAAGTGGTTCGTGGAATGTTTTAAGAAGCCTAGGGCAAAACCAAGAGCTTCCTTGGCTAGTATGTGGAGATTTCAATGAGATTATGTATTATTTTGAGAAAATAAGGGGTATTCCAAGAGAATGAGAACATAGATGTTTAGGGGATTATTAGAAGAGTGTTTTTAATGGATACGGGGTATCGGGATGTTTAGGGGATTATTAGAAGAGTGTTTCTAATGGATATGGGGTATCGGGGCCCTGGTTCATATAGGAAAAAGGGAATCTACCAAAAACAAGCATTAGGGATCGACTAGACAGAGGGGTGGCCATTGGTGAATAGATGAATATGTTCTTGGATGCAGTAATTCAACATTTACCGCATTCTATTTTAGATCATTATCCACTTCTTATATTCACGGATAGGAGAGGCAATGGTTGGAGAAAGGAAATGTTTCGTTTTGAAGCATGGTGGACGATGGAGGACTCATTTGAAAATGAGGTAAAAATAATCTAGGATTTGGCTTCGGGGGATATTTTTACTAAGCTAGAGAGCCTACGAAAAGGTCTGAAGGTTTGGGCAAGAACAGTTAAACAGGGATGGATTGGGTTGAAAAGGGTGTTGATTAAGAAGTTGGAGCAGATGATGGAAAAGAAGAGGGATGATGAAAGCTTGATAGAGTTTATTGACACAAAAGTCCAGTTGAACTTAGAAATTGAAAAAGTTGAAGTCTTTTAGGAGTAAAGAGCACGGGCAAATTGGCTGAAGCTAGGATACAAGGATACGACTTTCTTTCACAATTTTGTCTCCCATCGCAGAAGACAAATACAATTAAGGGTTTAAAGGATAAAGATGGAAGGGAAGTAAAGGAGAAGGAGGAAATGAAGGTAATAGCTAGGGGATTTTTTCAAAATTTGTTTGCAATAGATAGGATAGGCGACATGGAACACATCTTATTAGGGGTAGAACGATGCATTTAAAATTATTTAAACATGATTCTAACAGTTAGGTATACGGAGGAAGAGATATATGCAACTTTAAAAGGATATGGGCCCAACAAGGGCACCAAGGGTTGATGGCTTCTTAGTATTATTTTTTCAAAGATGTTGGCATATTGTGAGAGGCAACATTACTTTATTTTGCTTAGGTGTTGTAAATGAAGGGAAAGAATTAGAGCCTATGAATGTTACTAATATAGTGCTCATTCCTAAAGTGTTGCATCATAAAAAAATGGTGAACTTTAGACCTATTAGTTTATGAACGTTGTTTATAAAGTGTTAGCAAAAGTGGTAGCTAATCGCTTTCAGAAAGTTCTGGAGGTTTGTATTAATAATGCTCAAAGTGCATTGTGACAGGCCATCTGATTTCAAATAATGTGTTGCTAGCATATGAAATATTGCACACGTTCTGTTAGAAGAGATTAGGGAGGAAAGGCTTTATGGCAATTAAACTAGACATGAGTAAAACTTATGATTTGGTTGAATAGGGCTTCATAAGGGCGATGATAGAATGAATGGGGTTTGATAAATGGTGGATGGATACCATTATGAAATGAGTTACAAGGTTTCATACTCAATGAATAGTAATGGGAGAATGGGAGAGTCTTTTTGCCCTTCCAAAGGTCTTTGGCAAAAGGATCCTTTGAATCCCTTTTTATTTTTAATTTGTAATGAAGGGCTTTCTACAATCATGCGTCCTACTCTAAAGGATGGGCGGTGCCAAGGCTAGTAGGAGGAGACCAAAGATATTACATCTACTTTTCGTAGATGATTGTGTTCTTTTTGAAGAATCCACTGAGAGAGGAGCTCAAATTTTAAAGGAAATCTTGAAGGAGTATGAATTGTGCTCAGGTTAGTGTGTCAATTTTGATAAATCCATAGTATTTTATAACTTTAACACTTTTGAAGCGAATATAAAGCTGATATCGCATAGATTGGGTGTTTGATATTTGAATGATCAGGAGAAGTACTTAGGTTTACCCAACCTTGTAAGAGAAGGAAAAAGGCCTAGTTCTAACTTTTGAAAGATAGAATAAAAAAAAAGGATTGATGGTTGGGCACAAGATTTCTTTCACAAGGGGGCAAAGAGGTTTTTATAAATTCCATGCTACAAGCCATACCTACATACTTGATAACCTGCTTTTTGCTACCTAAAATATTGTGTGGGGAATTGGAAAGCATTATGGTGAGGTTTTGGTGGTAGAAGGGGAATGGGAGAAAGGGATTCATTGGTGTGAGTGAAGTTGACTTTGTGCGTTGAAAGAGGAAGGAGGTTTGGGTTTTTGTAGTTTGGAGAAATTCAACGTTGCTCTTCTATCCAAACAGGGATATAGACTTATTAATTATCCTGATTCATTATTAGCTCACGCACTAAAAGCTAAATACTATCTAAATTTAGATTTTTTAAATGCACGTTTGGGGAGCTTGCCCTCTTACACTTAGAAAAGTATTTGGGCAGCGAGAGGACTATTACAGGAAGGTTTGTGCTGGAGGCTTAGTTCGAGCGAAAAAATTTCAATATCTAAGCATGCATGGATACCAGGTTTAGTTAATTATAAATTAAGTTCTAGTATGAATAATAATAATATATAACACCCCAAAATAAGGCCGAGGAGTTTTACAGGTATTTTGGGAATTTTGGCCTATATGAGTTCGGAATTTCATAAGGTTAGTACTCGATAGTATTTTCAACTAGGGCATCTGAACTGTCAAATCAATTTCTAAAAAAGTGTTCTAGAAACCCTTAATTTTCAAAAATGGTCTGATTTTTAACTAAGTCAAAATAGTAGGCATTTATGTTACAGTTTTACCATTTTGTAAAATTGAACCTATTTCATCCCCTTCAACTTGATTTTCTCGTCTGTTCCTTTTTGGTTTCAAGCTAGTGCTGCCCATTGTTATTTTCCTCACTATTCCATTATTTTTTAATTCCTAAATCATAACACATTGATTTCTCATCATTCCAAAGTCATTTATTATCATAAACCTTCAAGAAAAACACTCAAAACTCCATAGGTTTCATTATCTTATTCAAACGTGAGGTTTTCAGATTTTCACCAAAACTCGTTCATTCTTTTGCCAAAGGTAATCATTCATGTATTCATAAGTTTTTAATGTTATTTAGACTCTAAACCTAAGTTATTAGCCCTCGAATTACATGTTTTAAAGAAAAGCTAAAAATAAACTGTTAATGGTGGATATCGGGATTTTGCATAAAAACTTGGTTTCAAAGTGTTTTTCAAAGTGTTTTAGCATGATTAGAAGGTTTTAAAACTTATCTTATAATTTCGTAAATGATTTCTCATGTTTTAATGAATTTTATAAAAATTGCCTAAAAGATGTCGATACCATAAATTGAGTAGATTTGTCTAGTTTGAAGGTTGGGAATTAAGCGTAAATGAATAATTAAATGAACGAAACTATTTTTAAGCAAAAAGGTTGAGTATAGTTTGAGATATTAGTATATAAAGTTTGTTATGTTAATAGTTTGAGTTACAGGGGGACTTAGCTTAAAGCTTGTGTTTTAGTTAGTTCGAGTGAATATTTGGTTGATGTTTGACTATGGTTATTGTGTGATTATATGTGTTAAGCTTCGAATTTGTTAGAGCTTGCTACGAGCTAGAGAAACAATAGTTGAGATTTCAGTTTTTGACAAAAGCATAAAGTGGTGAGTGTATGGAATTGCTACTCGTAAACACGAGTCATGTGTTGTTCAGGAATTTAGATGTAGCCTAAACCCCTACTCTAAATTTTGAGTGTAAGTTTTCTTGAACTATACTTGTCTTGTGGTTATGTGGCTATATAATGTGAATGGTCTGTGATATATGGACATGGTGCTTATGGTGAAAAGTGCAATTGTGTACATGTGGTAAATGTGTGATATATAAGGTATATGACTATGCTAGTGTCTTGCAAAAATTGCTAATATACAATGTCAATGCATGGTTATTCAGTAAGTAATTATGCATTGTTTTCGGATATTTTGACCTTATAATCTTAGAACCATTGGATATAGTTGGCATGCCATAGGATTAGGGGTACTCACTTATATGTATAGAGGTTTTGGGCATTGAGGCCCTGGGACATATTTGGAGGGATAAGGGAATGCGAGCTAAACACCATTCAATGGGACATGTGAGAGGAAATAAGGAGAGTGTTAGCTATATGCTTCACTTTTGGGACATGTTTGCCTCAACGAGTCTATGTGGTGTAAGGAGATCCGTGTATTCAATGTGTGTTGAAAGAACTCACTACAAATTTCATAGTCCAAGTGCCATTTTATCACATTTTATTTCATTTTATCTTGTTTTATCTCTTCTTATCTTATATTATATGACTATGTAGAATATGTGCTATTCTTGAATAATTACGTATATTTGCTATGAAAAGACTCTTAGACTATACATGTTTTAATACTAGATGATGCTAAACTTAAGAATGTACTATTCATGAATAAATGACTGGGTGTGTTGCATGATGAAATGTTTATGATGTGGTTATTCTTGCATTCACTGAGTTTGCAAAAGCTCATCCCCTCATTTCAACATTGCAGACTAAAGATGTCAGTATGGGCAGTGTGGTTTCCAAAGGAGTGATCCAAGGAAGTCCAATCATTCTTCGTAGGTGCTTAATTATTCTTGTTTGTTTTGGGGAGATAGGCAATATGGTAGAACCTATTAGAGTTGTTGATTTTGGACATTTGAGTTTCCTTATGTGAACTTCATGTTATTATTAAGCTAGAATACTTAGTCATTGACGTTAGCATGATAACAAATGTTCGGACTCGGTTTTGGTGTTTTTTGCTATAGATTAAGTCGTATGAATAATTATTGAACTTAATACTTGATGCATGTTGTTTAAGAACTATTTGAGATAAATTAATTGCATTCTTATGCTGTAATTTTAGTTCCAGTAGCAGAGGTATCAATATTGGGCTTTAAAATCGATACCACTATGAATTAGAATGTACAGGAAACAGAATAGAGATTTGGTATCAATACAAAATCGATACCACTGTGAATTAGAATGTACAGGAAACAGAATAGAGATTTGGTATCAATACCCTTTCTTGAGTATCGATACTCAAGGAAAAAATATCGGTACTTGGTTCGGAGGTACCGATAATTTTTAACAGATGGGTTTTTAATTGAGAAACAGAATGCTCAATTGGTATCATTTTTTTCAAGTGGTATCGATACCATTATAGTAAAATATCAATACATGATTATCAGTATCGATTCCTACGGACACGTTTGTGAAATTTTGTTGATTGGCCCTTATGCATGATTCTAGTTATTTGTGTGATCGATTTACGAAAGACTTTGCATGTAATAATCATAATTAACCATTTGAATGTATTAAAATTTGATCGACTTAACAAAAAAAGTTTAATTTATTGAATCTAGATTTTTGTTTAATTTATTGAATCTAGATTTCTATTTAATGTAAATGAGACGAGACGGTGGTGTGACATTTTGTATCCGGGCTTGGCGACTAAGCCTGGTATAGGGTGTTACATAATATGTCATTGGTTGTGAAGTTGATTAATAAAAATAGCAAAGAAAGGAAAAAGGAATTTATTATCAATACCTTCTCGGAAGTTGATACGGTCAAGATTCTCTGAATTCCCTTGGCGAAGAAAAGTCACGATGATACGGTGGTATGGCGAGGCGAACCTTTAGGAGAATTTTCTATCCGTAGTGTCTATAAACTATTACAAGTAGGTATTTCAACTCCTAATTTTAATGAATTACAGACCATTTCTAGAGATTTCTACAAGAAGCTATGGAGCCTAAAACTTCCAACTAAACTAAAAATCACAATTTGGAGGATATCTAGGAACTTTATTCCTACATTTTCTAGTTTGAACTAAAAAGAACTGGTGGCCAACATGGTGAGTCCTAGGCGTGCAGGGGCTGTTGAGACCCTGGACCATGTTTTTGGAAAATGTCTTGTTCCAATAGAAGTATAGTCATTCTAAAGTTTTACATGTGTTTTAACTAAATCAAATCTGGATTGCTTTGAGTGGCTTACTTGGGTTTTTAAAAAGAGTTCTCTATTCCAACGAAGGTTGTTTGGTTGCGCTGTATGGCTTTTTGGTCTGACAGAAACATACGAGCACATGAAAGGCAGATTAACTCAGGAAGGGAAATCTCAAATAACATTTTCAAGTACTTAAAGAATTAGATGAATCAGAGTTAAAGGTCCTTACTAGAAGTAGTGAGATCGTGGAATGGGTACCTCCATCTAGGGCTGTAACACCCCACCCCCGTACCCTACACCGGGATGGAATATGAGGCGTTACCTAACTTGAACACATACATTCACACGTTTCCTAGTCATCAAAATTTGGTCAAATTTAAAACTTTTCCAATCTTTATCAAAAAAGCCATAACAAAGGCCTACAACGCTCCAAACATTCATTTTAAAACCATTCGGGAATGATTCGTGCTGTTGACCTGTGTGGCTCACACAGCCTAAGCATCTAGGGACACGCCCTTGTCCCAAACCCGTGTGAATTTAATTCTAAATTCACACCTATAGGGGTTTTCACACAGCCTGACACATGCCCGTGTCTATGGCTCGTGCCCCTCATACGGCCATGGCACGCCTATGTCTTAGCCCGTGTGTAAAAACTTAGACATTCTTTTTCTAACATCAGCAATCCTTAAGGGCCACACGGCCAAGGCACACGCTCATGTGCTAAGCCATACCCTTCACACGGCTGAGACACACTGTCGTGTCTCTGCCCGTGTGTTTACTACCATGCACACTGACTTGCAAAATTAACGTGTAGGGGACACACGGCCAGACAACACGCCCATGAGGCTGGCCGTGTGTCACACACGGCCTAAACACATGCCCCTGTGTCTACTCGTGTGGACAAAATAAGGCTATTTACAAAGCCTCTTTGCCAACCTTACTTAAACAACCTACATAAGATCACTCTATACCAATACAAGGGCACATCACATAGCCAGAACAACCACAATGGACAACATTGCATTTGTTCAATTTACTCATCCATGAAAATAACATCTTCTATATATATATATATATCAAAATGAATATCGACCATTATCCATGGCCTTATAAAAAATAAAGGGATTTATCCCAAGCCATCATATTTGGCTAATTTTGCAGTAACACAAAACATTAAATTCTAAGCCCTATACGTGCCATACTCTAAAATAAGAAGTCTAACTATACCGATTTCTTCGGATGATAGTGTGATCGTAGCCTCCGACGTCCGTTGGTCCTTGAGCTATTTAGGCGACACTATAAGAAAATGGAAAGGGAGAGAGAGAGTAAGCACAAAGCTTAGTAAGTAGCATGCAAATACATAACAACTTTACCATTCATCAACATGCTCTTAATATAAATTAGGCATAAGCATAACTTACTCATCACTATTCAATACACATTATATAATATATATTGAACTCACGTCTCATACATACCGAATAGGTACCTGTAACACTCACAACACGGTTATACTTTTCTCATTAACTTAAACCATAACTCTTACCGTTGAACCATTTGGAACACTACTAGATATTCAATAAGCATCAAACATGGGGTAGGATGCCAATGCCATGTCCCAGACATGGCCTTACACTGTCTCATCTCATAGCCGATGCATGTCCTAGACATGTCTTACACTGGCTTACATCTCGAGGCTGATGCATGTCCCAGACATGTCTTACACTAGTTCACAATAACCCATACATCATGGCATGAATATCCGATTTATTTCCTATGATTCAAACAGGAATTCTCCTATCTTAATTATCATCTTGCATTCTCATTTCCACAATCAAGAAATTCATGTTAAATTAATTCAACACATATAATGACGATGTAGTTGTATTATTTGCATACAACTTACCTCGGATTACAAAATGTAAGCAGTTGGTCGATTTACTCTACTTACTTGGCCTTCCTCCGGTCTAAGTTTTGATTCCAAATTTCTTGATTTATAATAAAAAAATTTCACAAATTTAATCATTTTATTGATTTAGGCACTCACAAATGTATAATTTGGTAAAATGACCATTTTGCCCCTAGACTTTTGCAAAATGACCATTTTACCCCTAGGTTTGAAAATCAATTTTTATCGAATTTCTTCATATCTTAAGCCTAGTTGAACCTTTTTTACTCTTATAGCAATTCAAAATTTCCATTATTTCTCACATTTATCAACAAATTTTCAACTTATGCAAAATAGTCCCTATTAGGGTTTTCATGAGAAATCCCTTCACAAAAGTTGTTTACTACACATCTAAGACTCATATTCTTCCATAAAATTTTAGAAAATTACATGAACACTCTCATGGAAAAACCCTAGACTTTCAACTATTTGTTAAGTCCATAAATACTACCGGGGCATTTGTTAAGCCAAAAGGCATGACAAGGAACTCATAATGCCCGTATCTCGTCCGAAACGCAGTCTTCGGTACATCTTGCTCTTTAACCTTTAATTGATAATATCCTAACCTCAGGTCAATCTTGGAAAATATAGTGGCTCCCTTCAACTGATCAAACAGGTCATCGATCCTTGGCAAAGGATACTTGTTTTTCACAGTCACTTTGTTGAGCTGTCTGTAGTCGATACATAACCTCATTGACCCATCTTTATTTTTCACAAAAAGTGCCGAAGCACCCCACGAAAAAAATCTCGGTCTCACAAAGCCTTTATCTATTAACTCTTGTAGCTGCACTTTCAACTCCTTTAATTCCGTTGGTGCCATCCTATACAGGGCAATTGATATAGGAGTCGTGCCAAGCACCAACTCAATACCAAACTCGACTTCTCTGGTTAGAGGTATTCCAGACAACTCTTCTGGAAACACATCTATAAACTCACAAACCACCGGTACCAATTCAATCTTCAACTCAACCACTTGAGTATTCAACACGAAAGGGAGATAAGCCTCATATCCTTTCCGTAAATACTTCTCAGCAGTCAAAGACGATATTATCACGGATAAGTTATCTGATTCATCTGGTCCAATCCGAAGAACATTTCCGTCTTCACATTTCAACTCAATAACTTTACTCCCACAGTCTACTACAATGTTATGAGAAGTTAACCAATCCATCCCAAGATTATATCAAATTCATTAAACAGCAATAACATCAAGTTAGCCGGAAAACAATGACCTCTAATTGTCAAAGGACAATTTCTACACACTTGGTCAACTAGTATATGTCTACCTAAAGGGTTGGACACTTTTACCACAAATTCAGTGGACTCTACCAGCATGTTCATACGAGATATCAATTCCATACAAATATAAGAGTGGGTAGACTCTGGGTCAATTAAAGAAACAACAAATATATCATGGATAGAAAAGGTACCCGTGATTATATCGGGAGACTCTACCTCTTTACAGGTACGTATAGCATAAGTCCTTGTACGCGCCCTGCCCTCGGACCTCACTGCAGCATCTCTTAATACACCTCTGCTGCTTGCCCCACTTCTAGAAATCTTTTATTGTCTAACCCTCAAAGGAGCACTACATGCCCTTATATCTTGCTTTTTCTCTTTGTCATCTAATTCGGGACAATCTCGGATGAAGTGGTCTAGTGACCCACATTTGAAGCACCCTCTTTCTTTCCCTTGGCACTTGCCAAAATAACGCCTACCACATTGCGAACATTCTGGCCTATTAGGTCGAGTGCTACCGACACTCATGATAGAAATGATCTAGGTTCTAAAATCCATGTTCTACGGGTTCTTGTTTCTATTCGAAAACCTCACCGAAGCATTCGATCGGGTAGTAGATTCCTTCGATCTCTTAGATGAGGACTGATGTGATTTCCCCATCTGTCTTTTCCTTGAGTCACGTGACTCAATAGCCATTTTTCTCCTCTCTTTAACCAACTCTTCTACTTTGCATGCTCTTTCAACAGGTACCACAAACTCCCTTAGTTCTAAAATGCCAGCAAATACTCGGATATCTTTATTAAAACCATCCTCAAACCTCTTAAACATGGTGGCTTCTATAGATATGCACTCCCGTGCATACTTACTAAGCTTCACAAACTCACGTTCATATTCCGTTACTATCATATGACCTTGCTTCAACTCTAGAAATTCCTTCCTCTTTTGGAATATGAACCTCTAGCTAATGTACTTATTTAAGAACTCTTCCTGGAAGAATTCCCAAGTTACTCTTTCTCTTAGTACAACAGACACGAGAGTATTCCACCATTGGTAGGACGAGTCTCGTAGGAGTGACACTGCACACTTCACGCACTCCTCAAGCGTGCTTGATACTTTATCAAATACCCGAATGGTATTCTCTAACCAAAACTCTACTCTCTCCAGGTCATCATCTACGTTAGCCCAGAATTCCTCGGCCCCTTGTTTCCAAATCTTGTCAATTGGAGGCTTCTCCCTCCTAATCACATCCACTCCTTGCGAAGCTATAGGGGCATACTGAGGAATCAGAGGAGGTGGGGGAGGTGGAGTGTTCGGATTCGTACGAACAAACTCCGTGTAACAAGCATCCATCATTTGGAGGTAGGCTTCTCTAGCCCCTACGCCTTGGCCTATAGTCACAAGCTCACTCTCAACTGGCACGGTCCCTTCAGCGGGAGTTGACGCGTTACTCTCTACGTTATCTGCCGCAGCTCCATCAGGATCTATTTACTATATGAAAATACAATTTATAATCATCAAGAGTCGTCACACTATCAATATACATTTATGGCATGTATAGCTAGACTCGTACTCATGCTAGGTCAGTCCTAAAATCGACTAAACCATAGCTCTTATACCATTAAATGTAACACCCCACCCCTGTACCCGACGCCGGGACAGAATACAAGGCGTTACCTAACTTGAACACATACATTTATACATTTTCTAGTCATAAAAATTTGGTCAAATTTAAAACTTTTTCCAATCTTTATCAAAAATTCCATAACAAAGGCCTACGAAGCTCCAAGCGTTCATTTAAAACCATTCGAAAATGATTCGAGTCTTTTAAAGGACTCTAAAAAATATCACTAGATATAGGGGCACACGCCCTTGTAGGAGGGGCAACACGCCCGTGTGACCGATTCGACATGGTTGTGCTGTTGGCCCGTGTGGCTCACACGGCCTAAGCATCTAGGGACACGCCCGTCCCATACCCGTGTGAATTTAATTCTAAATTCACACCTACGAGGGTTTTGTACCGCCTCGAATACTGGGCCTGAAAGTATTGTGCCTTGAGCGTGGGAACTATCAGTAGGCGGCTTATAAATATTTTAGTTAAGTAAGAAAGTGTCGCAAATTGCATGCTTGGTATGGTGGTTGAGTGAGTTGGTATGTTTGGGGATGTCTGAGATGTCCTGGGTTCAAATCTAGGCTTTAGCAAAATTTTAGTTTTTCCCTTAAGTGAACCTTGGCTTTAGCTTGTAGGCCATATAAATATGAGTGGTTAAAATTTATTACAAGGAAGCATGTGGTCTAGTGGTTATGGCGTCATTATGGTGGAAAGGGGATCTTAGGTTTGAATCCCATAGCAAGTTAGGAGTATTTATTTTGTTAAAGTGGCGAAAAGTGTTTGAATTTGATAAAACTCTGCTGAGGTGGTTGTGGAAGTGGTCAAAGGGAGGAAATCAAGGAATTTGAAATGGGTAGTTATGGATATGGGAGAAAGTTGGGTGGAGAGAATCATGGATTTCAAATTTGGAGAGTTTGAAGCTGATTGGGGAAGATGAATATGCAAATTCAGCTGAAGGGGTTTGGGGAGTGCATGTACGGCAATTTGAGAGTGTTTAGGTGCCGAATTCTCTTTTTGGCACTTTGGCTTGCTTTTCCATTTTTGGCATTTTGGTTTCTTTCTCTTCTTTTGGCGATTTTGAGTACTACCTTTGTGACCATTTGGTCATTTTTCTTCTTTACTTTCTTTCTCTTCTAAAAGCTGAATCTGGTATTTCCCTCTCCTCAAGTCACCATTCATCCGAACTGTGCCTTTCTTCTTCTTCCTTACTTTTATTCTTTCGGTTTTACTCGCATGGCCGAACCTTTTTTTTTTTTTCTCAATAGTTCTTCTATTGTTCCTAAGGTTTGTCTAAGCAGAATTCAACTTCTTCTTTACCCTTTTATTGTTTCTTTTCAAGGTAGCCGAATACTTCTCCCTTCTCATTACCTTGGGTTTGTATCGGTTTAGGCATCTAGGCTCTAACAAGTGACTGACAGCTTCTTTGTTCTACTGTTTTTATTAGTTGATCTTGGGTAAGTATTTCTTGCTTCTTGACTCCGTTCTTGATTCTTTTTGTGTTGTTTTTTCTCTAATGAAGCCAAATGATTCAGTAGGTTACTGACTCTTTGACCCTTCTCATGCGTTTGGGTTCTCAAATGATCGTAGACGTTCAAATCCCTCTTTCGACATTCAATCGATAACTGGGGTAAGTGGGCTTATTTTGGCTGAATGTCCATTAGCCTTCTGTTTATTCACTCGATGCTAATGGATTCTTTTGTTTAACTCAGCTTCTCGTTAAGAAAAGTGTAGTGCCGTTCGATTAGCATAATAGACAGAACTGTAGTCGTCAAGGGTGAGTGGTAAGTGTTGTTTTGGGATAAAGTTTTTATGAACCCTTTCAATTAGGAAGTTGACAAGTATGCATCGATGGATTGTAGGTTAATCGCGCGTGGATTAATCTGCTTCTCACTTAACAGGTGTGTACTCACACTAATAGATCATAGAACGACGACAAGCCAAAATGCTGAAATGCTAAAAAGCCGGAAGTACGATGACAGATGCCACAAGAACGTGCGAACGCACGTGTGGAAAGTCCGATACAATAGAAGAGGCTACCTTGAGCAATCTCATGGGCTTATGCTGATTTTGGGCCGAAATGGGCCCATGGGCCCAATGGGCTCGTGGGCCCCACTTGGGTTTTGTCATGGTTATGTGAAAATATTGGACCGGGCTATGTTGTTCACATAGATAAGGTCGATTTTGGGCTTAGTGGGCCATATGAGCATGTGGGCGCCACTTAGGCTACGTAATGGGCTTCAAGCCCAATTGTATGTTTTGATTGGAAAAGGTTGCACGAGTCACGTAAGACGACTGTGGACCAACAGATAGGGCAGTAAGTGTACCCAGACCCCAATTTACAAAATGACTATTATGCCCTCGAAGGGTGAAATGACTAAAATGCCCCTACATTTATATGATTGTTATTGTATTGTACTTATGATATGTTTGCATTCATGTGATATTATGCTGCATGGGGGACGGGATCATTGATTTAGAGGAAGTGTATGATTTTTTAGGGTCGCATGGTCATTTGACGACTATGGATCCACTGATGGCTTTAAGTCGATTATGTGATTGGCAGCTCTGCTGTGATATTGGTTAGTGCCGCAACAGGTGCTACATTGGAGTGTAGGGTTGGGTGGGTCGATTTAATCCCCACAGGAGTGTAGGGTTGGACAGGAGACAGAGTGCAGGGTTGGTTGGGTTCTCACGCATTGTATATTCTAATTCTGATATTGATATGGGCTAAAGCCCAATCGAAGCTGTGACTGGCTCAGGCCCAATTACCACTGATTCTGTAATGGGCTTAGGCCCAAATTGTTAAGTTACTTGCTGTCTGACTAATGGGGTAGTACATACTGAGTTTTTGTAAACTCACCCCCTCTTTTAATGTTTTAGGTAATCCTCAGTAAGTTATTCGATGTATAGGAGGACTCAGAGGTGGCCATACTATGAACAGCTTTAAATATTCGTGTTTCCTTTTACATTACTTAAATTACTTTCTCTTTGGGTTTTTGATGTAATAAGGCCTTTTCTCTAATTTTCTAGTTTCTAATTTAGGGGTTTTTGACTATTATGATTTATTTCTGTTAAAAGAAGAACACGGTTTTCCAAAATGATATCTATTTTCATAACATCACGTTTTCGCAACACTGTTGAAATACTTCTGCAATAAACATGTTTTTTAAAAGTAAGGCTGGTTTAAAATGGTTAACAAATAATTAAGTTGACTTTAGAATTAAACAAAGGGGTTTTTCTCTTTCTGCGAGATTTATTAATAAGACGTGGTTTTCGAAGAAATATTTTAATGTGACTCGCCAGATTCGGCCATAACGTCTAGGTCGGGTTTGGGGTGTTACAGGTTTTCACACGGTCTGACATATGCCCATGTCTATGGCCCGTGTTCCTCACACGGCCATGACACGCCCGTGTCTAGCCCGTTTGTAAAAACTTGGACATTCTGTTTCTGACGTCAGCAATCCTTAAGGGCCACACGGCCAAGGCACACGCCCGTATGCTAAGCCATGCCCTTCACACGGCTGAGACACACATCTGTGTCTCTACCCATCTATTTACTACCATGCACACTGACTTGCAAGATTTACGTGCAGGGGACACATGGCTGGACAACGCGCCCATGGGGCTGGCCGTGTGCTAGACACACGCCCCTGTGTCTACCGGTGTGGACAAAATAAGGCTATTTACCAAGCCTCTTTGCCACCCTTACTTAAACAACCTGTATAAGATCACATTATACCAATACAAGGGCACATCATATAGCCAGAACAACCACAATGGACAACATTTCATTTGTGCAATTTACTCATCCACGAAAATAACATCTTCTATATATATATATATATATATCAAAAGGAATATTGACCATTATCCATGGCCTTATAGAAAATAAATGGATTTATCCCAGGCCATCATATTTGGTTAATTTCTCAATGACACAAAACATTAAAGTCTAAGCCCTATACATGTCATACTGTAAAACAAGAAGTCTAACTATACCGAGTGCTTCAGATGATAGTGTGATCATAGCCTTCGACGTCCGTTGGTCTTCGAACTATTTAGGCGATACTATAAGAAAATGGAAAAAGAGAGAGAGTAAGCATAAAGCTTCGTAAGTAGCATGCAAATATATAACAACAACTTTACCATTCATTAACTTGCTCTTAATATAAATAAGGCATAAGCACAACTTACTCATCACTATTCAATAAACATCATATAATATATATTGAACTCACGTCTCATACGTACCAAATAGGTACCTGTAACACTCACAACACGGTTATACTTTTCTCATTAACTTAAACCATAACTCTCATCGTTGAACCATTCAGAACACTACTGGATATTCAGTAAGCCTCAAACATGGGTTAGGATGTCGATGCCATATCCCAGACATGGTCTTACACTGTCTCATCTCGTAGCCGATGCATGTTCCAGACATGTCTTACACTGGCTTACATCTCGAGGCCGATGCATGTCCCAGACATGTCTTACACTAGCTCTCGTTTCAATGCTGATGCCATGTCCTCGACATGGTCTTACACTAGCTCTAGTAATGTGGCCGATGCATGTCCCGGACATGTCTTACACTAGCTTACAGTAACCCATACGTCATGGCATGAACATCCAATTTATTTTCTATGATTCAAACGGGAATTCTACTATCTTAATTAGCATCATGCATTTTCATTTCCACAATCAAGCAATTCATGTTAAATTAATTCAACACATATAATGACAATGTAGTTGTATTACTTGCATACAACTTACCTCAGATTACAAAATGTACGCAATTGGTCGATTTACTCTACTTGCTTGGCCTTCCCCCGGTCTAAGTTCAGATTTTGAATTTCTTGATCTATAATAACAAAATTTCATGAATTTAATCATTTTATCAATTTAGGCACTCACAAATCTATAATTGGGTAAAATGACCATTTTGCCCCTAGACTTTTGCAAAATGACCATTTTACCCCTAGGTTCAAAAATTAATTTTTATCGAATTTATTCATATCTTAAGCCTAGATGAACCCTTTTTACTCTTATAGCAATCCAAAATTTCAATTATTTCTCACATTTATCAATAAATTTTCAACTTATGCAAAATAGTCCCTATTAGGGTTTTCATGAGAAATCCCTTCACAAAAGTTGTTTATTACACATATAAGGCATATTCTTCCATAAAATTTCAAAAAACTACATGAACACTCTCATGGAAAATCTCTAGACTTTCAACTACTTTACAAAATATTCCCCTCATTTGAAAGCTCAAGCTTCAAGGGGTCCAAAAATGCAAAAATCATCAAGAAAAATCATCAAAATCACTTACTTGTAGAGAGACTAAGTGGCTGAAAATTTTGAAGCTCAAAAAACCTCTAATGGCTACTATTTTCGGTGGAAATATAGAGAAGAAAGATGACCCTTTTGATTTTTTTTTTCAAGAATCAATTTGCTAATGTCATCAAATACCAACTCTAGCCTTCTTTTGACTTTTTTACCAAAATTGCTTCCTATGGTCGGCCATGCCACTCTAGAGGGTCTAATTGCCCTTTAAAGGCCTCCAATTTAGGTTCTCTAGCTATTTGGCACTTTTAACTATTAAAATAGGACTTTTGCAGTTTATGCGATTTAGTTCTTTTCGCAATTGGTCTCACAAACGTTAAAATTGACTCGCCAAATTTTTCATACACCCTTATAAACATGCTATAACCTTAAAATAATAATAAAATGATTTTTTTAACTTCATATTTGTGGTCTCAAAACCACTATTCCGACTGGCCCCAAAATCCTGCTGTTACAGGGGTGCTCATCAAAATAAACTTTGACAGAGCTTTTGATAGACACATATCTAGATCGAGTTCTAGAGTAGTAGTAAGAAATGTCGTAAGAGAGGTTTTGGTAGTAAGAACAGTTTTGCATGAAGATGTTGGTTTTGTATTTGCAGTGGAGGCCCTTACATACTTATGGGCGGTATAAACAGGGGTGGAAATAGGTTTATTAGAAACAATAATAGAAAGGGGTGCATTAAAAATTATTAAAAAAAACTAGTCAAATCTATCGAATAAATCAGAGATCGGAGCTCATATAAGGAACATTAAACAAATTTTGAAATAATTTAGGTGGGTACGATTCAAGCACGTGAAAAAGATGTTAAATCAATCATCCCATGTCCTAGCTATTGAGAGTTTAAAGAATGAATAACAGACTTACCTAGAGGGAGGGGTTTCTAGCTTTGCAGTTTGGATGATGAGGAACATTGGCTGCAGGAACCTGATTGAGATAGGGTTTCTGTAAAAAAGTCTGTGTAAAAGGGGAATGACAGAAATGGGAAATGGAAATGGGAAAATGTTCCTTGGAAATTGAAACAGTCAGTTTTGAAAAGCGAAATGAATTGATGGCACGGGTGTTAGTTATTAAATGTGTAAGTTTTGGTGTTTTATTTTACATGATAGGCTTTAAGGCCGGTCTGTTGGGACTTAGGCTAAATTTGCTTTTGTTTATTTATTTAATAAAAGCCCAGTCTATTTGATTTAAAAAAAAAATTATGTTCTTTAAATTGGAATTGTCATATTGTCAACAAGATTTTGATTTGGTTTGTTTAAATTTTTTTTACTTTAACTCGAACAAATTTATTCAATTTGGCTTGACACAAATTTCACTTCACTAGACTCGATTCAAAAAAATTTCACATCGAGCTAGGATGATAAAATATGATTTTTCAAGTTGACAAACTAAAAAATTTCTCTCGATTCGATCAAATACTTACCTATAGAAAGTTGTCACAAAGTGTTTGTATATGGAGAAGCTCATCTACTTTAAGCCTTGGTGGCCTAATAAAGCACTTATAGAAATTTAGGGCTACCTTGGTAAATATGAAAAGCAATATTAGAAAATGTGTAATATAATAAGATTTAATTTTTGTAAATTTAAAGGATTGAGCCAATCTTTTAAGAATCTCAATTATAGATAGGCTTTAATCTCAACCGTCGATGTAACTTAATCTATACCGTTGGTTTTGGAAATGTCAACTATAAATAGAGGCATTCCCCCTATTTTTAAGGATCCCATTCCATTCTTTGTATTCTTTCGAAGTAAAAGAATACTTTGAAAGCATTTACTCAAGCACTTTGCGTGCTTTACTTTCTTGTGGAATTTTTTGTTATTTCATTTTGAGTTGCTTTCTCTTTATTTTCGATGCCTTTAAGAATTTCTACCGAGAATTCTTACTTTACGAGAGTTAGGTTGACTCAGATGAATTTGAACTAAAGACATCACCTTAGACCGCATGAATTACGATACTAAAGTTGTAGCCCCATGACAGTTGGTATCTGAGCTAAGGTTTTGAAGGCATCATTCGAGATGACAAAAAGAGTAAAAGATCAGGTTGAGCATATGGAGACCCGTGGGAGGTTTAGGAAAGCTAGCGGATCGAGGGACATGCTATCTACTTTAGAAAGTCAAGTGGACAATTTTGAGGAGTCCATGAGGGACATGAGGGAGACACTTGAGGAAGTCGAGAGACGCACCGATAAGTTGGACTCAATGAAGGAGAAAACTAGGGACTTTATGTTAGAGTCTTTCAGTTCCACTACGAACAAGTTGACAATAAGGGATGACGCTCTCAAGGCCATGATGATGGCCTTGAAGAAAGAGATTGCGAAGCTCAAGAGGGAGCTCACGATTTACAATGCTGCTTTGAGTAATGGGATGTTGGCTTAGGGACCGAAGCAACACAAGATGGATGTTCCCAAACCAGAAGAGTTTAAAGGGAAAAGATTCGCAAGTGAATTGGACAACTTTCTCTAGGGAGTAGAACAATACTTCTATACGATGAGATTGAGGATAATGTCACTAAGGTAAACACTACTTTAATTTATTTTGATAATGTTTCTCTTTTATGGTGGTGTTGTAGGCCCATAGATGAAAAATATGGTGGAAATGCAATTGGAACTTAGGAGGAGTTCCAAAGAGAGTTGAAGAAGTAGTTTTACTCACATTATGTTGATGAGGAGGCTTGGGAAAAGTTGTGCCAACTTACATAACAAGGTACTGTTCAAGAGTATGTTAAAAACTCCAGTGAGTTGATTGTTCAAATCTTTGGCTTGAGTGAGAAAGAAGCATTCTACTAGTTTAATAATGGGTTAAATCCTTGGGCAAAACAAGTGTTGCGTCAACAAGGTATCACTGAGCTTGCTATAGCTATAGTCGAGGCAGAGTCCTTTGTTGAGCTTGGTCTGAAGAAAGATAGGTTCGAGAATTCCAAGCCTAATGGGACGGGCAATGGTTGGGGAGACCATGAGGAAGAACAGGAAAAAAATGGCAACGGTAAGAATGGTGGCAATGGGAAGTGGAAACCCAACAACAAACTGAAAGAGCTAGTGAAGTGCTTCCTTTGCGACGGTCCACATATGGTGAGGTATTGTCTGAAATGATCTGTGTTTTCTGCCATTGAAGGGGAGGATGAATTAGAGAAAGAATAGATAAGGCTTGGTTCGATCGTAAGTGATGTCAAAGCTAAGAAGGTTAGAGAGAGTGAGAAGAAGCAAATAGAATACTTCTTTTATAATGCTTTGCATAGGATACGAGATAGTCTAGAGCGATCCAAGATACCCACAATTAGTAAAGGAGATAAAGCGGAGCTCGATGAGGGTATGGCTTCAAAGATTAGGTTAATGATACTCAATTCTGTGAAAGCAAAGAGAGGTTGCAAGTAGAATGGGTTGATGTATGTGGACATCAACATCATAGGTTAAAGAAATAGTGCTCTTATTGATATGAGGGCATCAGAATCGATCATAACAGAGAAAGCCGTTGGTAAACTTGGTCTTTCGGTTAACAAATCGACCAAGATGATCAATATTATAAATTCCAAAGAGGTCCCAATTGTAGTAGTAGTGCAATGAGTTTAGCTACAAATTGATTAATGGAAAGGTAAAGAAGATTTCGAGGTATTTCACTTGGATGATTATGGCTATGTTTTTGGCTTGAATTTCCTTGACAAGATTAATACTCTATTGGTTCATTTTGAAGATTGTATGTGTGTCTTGGATACTCGACAACAATCTATTGTGCCAGTGATTTCGGGCATAAGAGGTGGAACCAAGGTACGATAATCCAGTGGGAAGAACATTATCTCAGTAGATCGGAGAAGTGCTACGAAGATGTTGCATTCGGTGCCCTGAGTGTAGTATATTTGTTTGTAAATTTGAATTTTTTTTAACAAATTGGTTAATAAAGCAAATTAATTGATTACATTAATATACTTTGTATAATTTTCTTCATGTAGTTTTTGTACTCAAAGCAAAATAAAAGAAAACGTTGCTTACTGGTTGTCTAATGTTTAAACTAATACCAAGTTGTATTACGTAGTTGGATCATAATACGAAAAGATAACTTATATTAGTAGATGAGCCTAAACATGTCCTTAGTCTAATCGAAAATGAACAAATTGATAAAATGAATAATATGTCATTTATCAAGTCCAATTGGGGAGATGTTTTGTCCTGGGCATCGGAGTAGATGACTCCCAAAAGATAGAGGCATAGATGTGACTAACTGGATTCACATTACATTAGACTGAACCCAAGAAGAATAGATCCTGAATCCATTTATGGATTTATTCACTGGTGACGTTCATAGTATAGCATACCTAAATCTTGAGTGGATGATGGACTATGTATGTGTAACTCGTATACTTTGATGTAAGTAAAAGGCTGAGTTTAAATAGAAAAGGAACTGAAAGCTGGTGCACTGGGTATACGACTTTTGCAGTATGTAGCGTTAATTCATAGCCCGAGACATAGGTAAATGATATCCTCTCATTGGCATTACATAGTTGATGAAAAGTAAACATAGCCTTGGATCGTTCATCTTTGGGATGAATGACTTAATTAATACTTAATAGTGTTTGAACTTTCATAAAAGAAAATGTAATGGTCATCATGAGGCAAAATAGGATCATATGGGAGAACGGATGTTATCCCAAAGAGATTAACAATATCCTATGAGGTTAACACACTTATGACAAGGTCATTGGATGAGCATTGATTGAGTTGTTTTCTTAATGGTATGTTGCTGGGGAGAGCTCAATCATACTATAGTGGAATGACTTCATAACTAAATGAGTTTATAACTAATAGGTGAAAAACTGGAACTTGATTATAAATCATTTTAGCCCTAATTGCATATGTTCAATCGGTCCCTCCACTAACTCGTTGAAACCAGAAATGAATTACATGTTGAATCAAATAAACAGAAATTGTAAAAATGGAGAAATGGGAAACATTTGGAAATGATTATCGTTTTTTCCAAAATAAAAATGAAAATGAAAATGGAGAAAGGGAATCATTTAGAAATGAATGTGGTTTCTCCAAAATGAAAATGAAAATGACCTAGAAATAAATTTATATTTTTTAAATTAAATGAAGTTCGAAAATAGAAATAAATCATTTGGTCATAGTGAACTTGTTGAATGTAGAAATATTAAATATATTTTCTCAGGGATTCTTACGGTAAAGTCATCATGATTTTGATGAAATTAGAATTGGGTTGAGAAAATCATTTAATTGAAATATATTGAGATGTTTATTTTGGGAAATAGAAAACCAAATATCGAGTTGGATCAAATTATAAAATACTAGGTTAAAAGTTCAGAAAGTACTTGTAATTGGATCCGATATGAGAGAGGCCCAAAAGCCCCTCTTGTTAATGAGAGGGACGAAAAACCCTAGTATTATTAACTAGGGTTGTGGCCTCTTATACTTCTAGTTAGACTAGGAGTTCATTTTCTTAGTTGAAATAAACTTCTACAATTCAATAAAGGTGGGGCGAAAAACCCTAAATTATTAACTAGGGTTACCGCCTTCTATACTACTATTTAGACTAGGAGTTTGTTTTTCTAGTTGAAATAAACTTCTATAATTCAACAAGGGTTCTACTTCTTCTCCCTATAAATAGATAGCACCAGTAGGGGTAAAAACATAACCTAATATATTGTTACTTTACTCGAAAATAGAGAGAATTTATTCTTAGCTATAAAATCTATTTTCTGGAATAATAATTCTATCGATTTTCTATTGAGAATAGATTTTTATTTTCAAACTTAAACAAAGAAAACTATTTATTTGTTATAACAATTCTATCAGTTTCATTTGAATCGTTTGAGCCTACATTCGAAGCAGTTCATGGTGCGATAATAGCAGAGAAGACCGTTCAATTGAAAGCTAAGAATGACAAGGATCCGTCTAACTGAAAACACAAGTGCGAATTCAGTAATTGGTTTATTGCTATAAATATCACAAATCGACTCAGTTTTAAAAAAATTATTTTTTGCTATGCAAGAAAACTGTTTTCAAATTGGATTTTTACTAACAGAAGACCAATTTAGAAATGCTAGAGAGGTAGCAAATTGATATGAAGCCTATTGAGTTATAAGTGGAGATACCACCTATGAGAGATGTGGGTTGTGCATTAAACTTTGGGGGTAAAGTAGTGATGCAAACTGGGCAATTGGAGTGAGTAAATGCAGTGAGTGAGGTATATCTCAAACACTTATCTAGTGTTTTTCATTTTGACTTTCCGTTGACTTAGTGAAAACAAAAAGGCTCTTTTAGAGTTTTGAAGCGAGTAAGCCGAGGGGCTTACAAACTAGAGTTCGCAAGAATACTCAAGGTTACCCTGGTGTTCAATGTGGGCATGCTTAAGCCTATTTTTACATATTAAGAGGATCTCGATCGAGGTAAGTCACAATGTTAGAAAGTAAGAATGGTGAGCTCTTGCAAACGAGATGTACCAAAAAGGAGAGAAACAGTTTGATTTAAGAGATAATGGAAGCCGAGGAAGGTGTTCTAAGGGGCAAGACTACCTGAAAGAGAATCTATTTAGGAATCAACCAAGGTATCGAGAAATTTTTAAGGTGAGTCACACGAGAGTCATTCCGAGGATGCAACGAGAGCATTACGAGAATGGGTGGGGGAGAATGTCATGGGCTACAAATAAAAGCCTATGATGATTGCACAAAGAGTGTCCCATGGAGGTCAATCGATTAAATAGGGCTCATTCAACCACTTGAACTGACCCAACTTGTGGAACATGTGGAGAAGCTCATCTACTTGAAGCCTTAATGGCCCAATAAAGCACTTATGGAAAATTAAGGCTACTTGGTAAATATGAAAAGTAATTTTAAAATATTTATAATCTAATAAGATTTGATTTTGTATTCTTAAAAGATTGTGTCAATCTCTTAAGAATTTCAATTGTAGATAGACTTTAATCTCGACCGTTGATGTAACTTAGTCTGTACAGTTGGTTTTGAGGGAGATCAACTATAAATAGAGTCTTCCCCGTCATTTGTAAGGATCTCATCCTGTTTTTTATATTCTTTCATAGTACAAGAATACTTTGAGAGCATTTACTCAAACACTTAACGTGTTTTGCTTTCTTGTAGGATTTTCTGTTTTTTTGTTGCTTTTTCATTTTGAGTTGTTTTCACATTATTTTTGGTGTCTTGGAGAATTTCTATCGAGAATTCTCAGTTTATAAGAGCTAGGCTGACTAAGGCAGATTTGAACCCAAGAAATTATCTAAGGCCGTATGGATTGCGAGACTAAAGTTCTAGCTTCGTGATACTAAGATGAGGCAGTTTTAGAGGGAAGTTGGTTACACATAGGTCCCAACTATCAAGTACTCTATTCTACAAGTGCAGAGGGTAAAGTGATAGATTTCTAGCTAGGGACACATTTAGAGTCAATGTGAGGTGATTAGATAAAGCATTGTTAGGATAGGGAAGGTGATAGATTGACAGTATTGGCAAGAGCTCTTCCTTATATTTCTTTAATGGATTGTATGAGCCCACCTTATGTGATGTGGCATTTGGAAAGGCTGAGGCTAAGCTCCTAAGGAGGCAATGAGGCCATGCTTCACCAAATTCTATCTTTAGGCATAGGCATTGGGTGGTTTGGCCAAGGGTAATATAGAAAAGGTATAACTAATGCCTATAAACAAAAGGCAGGTTTTAAAATGACTTGAGTTGAAACGAATATCTATAAATACCTGAAAGCATTTTGATCATTGCCTCGATCATTATGCCTCTAAATTAATTGCTTCTAGATAAAAGTTCATCTTTGATTAAGGCTTTTTGAAATGACTTTATTTCTTTGTTACTATTGTTTCTTTTAGATGGCTGCTTCAGTTTCCCACCTAGGTAATTATAGAAAGGACTCTTTTGTGAATTCAAAATTCTCATTTTCTTCTACTTATTTTTTTTGCACTTACTTTTTTTTTCTTTCTCTTTCTCTTCTCTTGTTATCTTTGGTCAAGGGATTCTTTTTGTATTTCCTTATTTTCCATTCTTGCCATTTTGTTCTTCAAATGGATGTCAATCATTTAAAATTCCAAAAAAAGGATGGAGCTCGATTGTAGGAGAAAATTAGTTGTGTTTCACAATTACTGTAACACCCTTAACTTGTCTCTGACGCTGGATTAGGATTACGGAGTGTCACAGTACATTTAGCATCATTTAACTTCAACAAAAAAATCAATTATAATATAAATGATTCAATATACATTTTATATAAAGTAAAAATGCTATTACAGGCCTTAACTCGACCCTACTGGCCCTTAAAAATAATTTAAAAACATTTATGGATCATTTCGAAACAAAACAGAAAATTTTGGAAACAGGGGTCACATGGCCATGTGAGTATTCGATGTATGGGACACACGGCCATGTCCCAGCCCGTGTGTCTGACTGTGTAAGTATTTGAAATAGGGTCACACGGTTCATCATGAACTTAAAATTTAAATGACACACGACCGTGTGGTATGGCTATGTGTGGCACACGACCATGTGACAGCCCATGTCCTAGGCCATGTGTTTCATAAATTACCCCTAATGCAATCTAATTCAATCCCAATTGCTTGGGCACCAAAACCAATTCAAGATACTTTCATATGGTTAAAACACATTCAAAGACACCAAAACATACTAAAAATCAATCAACCTAGGTGCGTAACCAATGTGCCCTTATTGACACCATAATTTATAAGCCAAAATGAACCAAAACCAAACATTTATCAAACACCAAACCAAATGGTATTTAGATTCATCATGAGCAAAATAATCACATAACCAATTTGTCAAACAACCAATATGACAATTCTAACTATCACCCTAAATGCATATATTTAGAACTACTCAAACATTCCATTCACATCTAAACAACTTATATATATCCATGCCCAGAAACTGTCACCAAACTAAGTATCAAACACAAACAACATGGACCAGCCAACCAAGTTCCAAAACAACTCTAAACATCTACCAAAGAAGATATGGATAGTGTGTATGCTTCAACTTGAACTTTCGATCTACTAGGCTTCATGAAATATACAAGAAAAACACAACACGTAAGCACGATATGCTTAGTAAGTTCAAATTCATGTAAACACAACTTAATTACTAAATTTATTTTACGTAAAACATACCTAACTTCCAAAACACTCTTATATATTCAAAAATGCTTATTCACATAACAAACCTTAAAACCTTTACATAATAGTCCATTCCACTGGTGTCCTTTTCATTTGATATCCTTCTCAAACTTTTCATTGTTTCGAGTATGCCATGGTATCTTTCAACCATGGTCTTTTCCTTTTTGAGAATAATGCCATGATATATTTCAATCATGGTCTTTCTCTTTACTGAAATCAAGAAAATCCAAGCACCATTTCATAAATATGTAATTAAAGATATCAATTTACATCATGAAATCAAATGAATTACTTTAATTGAAATAAGAACTTACATCGACTAACATGGATGCAAAGTAGAGTCGATGACTAATCTGAAACCTTAACTTTACTACGATTCAAGTTCGATTGATTTGTGTCTTGATCTAAATAATAATTTCATTCAATTAAACACTTAAAATAGCTTGAACTAATTAATTCAAGCTTACAGTCCATTTTAATGTGAATTTACAAAATTAACCCTAGCATTTTAACTTTTACGCAATTTAGTCCCTAAACCCGAAACTTGCAAATTAACCATAAATAATTTACCATATTTTCCTTAAAGTTGACCATTTCCATAAATAAGTCCCTAAATCTTAAAATTATCAAAAATCACTTAACAAAATACATCTATCTAACAACCAACCTTAATAATCTATCAACTAAATTCACAAGCACTTCCAATTCATTCATGGAAAGCCCCTAAAATTTTGAAATTTTTACAAATTGATCCCAGGTTAGCTAAATTAAGCTAATACGAACTAAAAAACATAAAAATTACCAAAAAAGGGCAAAAATTTACATACTATGCACACAAAATAGTTTGGCCAAAAGCTTCTTATGCTTGGCTATGGTTCTCATGGTTTCAAACAAGAAAAAGACAAGGGGAAGATAATGATAATAAGTTTTATCATCTATTGTTTTAATTATCAATTTATCTAATTACAAATTTAACCTTTAAAAACCGTTAAAATTACACCAAAACCAACCCAATATTATTCACTAACTAAGAATTTTGTATTTTTACCCAATAAGTCCATTAACTTACATTTCCATAACCATTTAACGCATTTAATTAATTAAAAATTAACTTTTGCATCTTTTACGATTTAGTTATTTTTACTAAATTAACTATCTAAACATTAATATTTCTTAACCAAATTTTAATATGACTCAAATAAATACTCGTAATTATTAAATAAATATCCGTGGTCTCGAAACTACTGTTTCCGACACCATTAAAAACAGACTGTTACAATTATTATAGAGATGAAAGGTAACATCCTCATTACAAATATAAGTTCTCTATTCCTTCAGGAACACACTGTATGTGCGAAGTTACGAAGAATAGGAGAGGCTTCTATCTTCCTTTTATTGGAAAGTTTTGGTTTAGAAATTGATTTTATTGCACAATGATGGTGGGGGGAGGGAGCCGAGAGTGGAGAGGGACGGGGGAGGAAAAATATTTTTATTATTTTAATATTAATATAATTTATTTTTAATTAATACTAATATAAATGTAAAATAAAAAATAAGTGCTGATGTGGCATAATAATTGGTCAATGGGTGTTTTTTTTTTAATAGTGTTAAGATTTTGGGTGATTTGGGTAGACACTGAAATATTTTAAATACCACTTCTTACCAAAAAAAAATTATGTGTTAAACTGGGAAAAGTCGTATAATTTAGATTCAATTTGTCAATTAAGCCTTTTTTTTTTTTCAATTTACTTATCTAGTGAAATTTTGATTTAATGTGTTATGTGTCATGTATGTATATATTTTGGATATGTTTTCATATGTCAATAGTGTGTCAAATGGTTTAGTGATATGTTTAATATATTTAGGCACATATAGGAGATCAAATGCATGCTTTGAAATGTCTTTTCTTCTTCTTCTTCTTCTTCTTCTTCTTTTTTTTTTTTTTTTTTTTTGCATTTTCTGCAATGTTGTCTTGAGACATAGGGCTGAGTATTCGATTGCGTCGAGTCGAATCGAGTAAAAAATTTTTGAGTTAGTCGAGTTGACAAATCCTATTTTAGCAACCGAACTCAATTTGAAATTTTTTCGAATCGAATCGAATCGAGTCAAAAAATTTCGAGTCAAATCGAGTCGAGTTAACGAATCCTATTATTTATACTTAATGTTGCATTTAGATGGACCGATTATTTAACTAGTTGATAAAGTACAAGATTATTTAACTACATGAACAATATAATGATTTAGTCTTTAACTTAATGAGTAAACATTTGTCAAAACGACGTAGTTTTGCCTTTTAAACTTAATTATTTTGAATTTTAACTTTTAATAAAGTAAACATTTATCAAAACTACGTAGTTTTGTCTTTTCTTATTCAGATTTTCGAATAACTCGAATTGTGTAATTTATATTCGAGTTAAACTGAAAAACTTAATTTTTTATTCAAGTTGATCCGAATAACTTGATTAACTCAAATAACTCGAACTATTTAATTCAAAATTTAAATTTTTTATCGAGTTTTTCGAATCGAATCGTATTTTGCTCACCCCTATTGAGACATCAAGAACATGTCTTGAAATCATAAAAATATTTTCAAGCATTTCATGTTTTTTTGGGCATAAATCTCGAGATATAATGTTCCATGTCTTGAAAAATATTGTTCTTGTCTCAATACATAAAACTTTGAAGCTAAATTGAGTTCAAGCCTTGAGACATAAGGGGTTAAGTCTCAAGACATGGTTTGAAATTCTTAAGACCTCAAACTTTTAAGCAAAAATAGAGATACAAAGAAGGCATGTCTTGAGACATGGTTTCATTGTCTTAAGACATTGCCCTACGTTTTGTTAGCTTGACCTGAGAATTATAACCTGACATTGTTTTTATTGTCTTTTGACTCAGGTTACTGTTTAAGGGCCCACTAAAATTTGATTAGTAGACATTGCATGTTTTAGATGCCTGGCTTAATATGTTTTAGTTTTGATCATTGTTTTAATTATTTATTTGAATTATTTCAACAATAAATGTAATATTTTGCATCTAGATCTTTAGACCAAAGTCAAGTATAATGTGTTACAATAAATGGAAGTAAAATAATTATATATCTTACATTGATCTATTCAATTTTTGTGAATTTAGATTTGGATATTCAAAGAGTTACTATTTTTTTTTTTGGAAAAGAAACATGTATTTGAATGAGTTTACATCAATTTTGATGGGATAATATTGGATATCACAATGCTTGGTTCGAATTAACTTTATGACTATGAGATTAAAATTTTACACGTTGAATTCTTATAATACATAGTATGTATAGATATTGACATAAAAATATAAATAAATAATTCTAATTTAGGATGTATTTGATAAATTATTAAAAAAATTTTAATATTTAATATTTTAAATATGTTTAATAATTATTTTAATATTTTACTTAATATAAAATTTTCATTAAAAAAAGTGTTGAATAAGATAAGTAAGTAGGTAACAACTTATCATATATTAAGTCGACTTTATTTTATCAAAAAAATTTAAAAAACTTATTGTTTTTAAAAAAATAAGAAAATCAAATTAGCATATTAATTTTTCACCCAAAACTATCCAAAATAATATAAAAAATTATATTAATAAGACTAAAATTGAAAATAAATAATCTTTTAAAAATTAATATTTTCTTTTATAAAAAACTAATCATGTTTTGTACCTATATTTACTAATTTACCACACAATTTTCTAATTAGTTAATTTTCTAAGAAGTGCCACAAAAGTAGATTTGCTGTTAATTCAAGTATTTAAAAATTAAGTATATAATAATGTTATTAAATGATGTTAATATTAAATATTCCACCTTTAAAAGTTTTATTAAAAATGTAGATATCTATATTTAAAACTGCATATCATCTTTATAAATAATTAATTGTAGTTTTTTTTTTTACATTAAATTGTTTGGTAATAAGTTAAATAATGGAAAATATTCATGTTATTAATATGTATTTCATTTTATAATTTTTTGCACTGGATTTATTTAGAAAATAGTTTTAAGATAATATTAAAATAAAATATGTTTTTTAAAAAGATTAAGATAATGTTGAAAAAATTATTTAGTTTAAAAATAAATTTATGAAAAATATCAGTTTTAAAAAATAGGATAAATTACATAAATAATTATCTATCTATTAGTAAATTTTTAGTTAAATTATTTGACTTTAAAAAATTACAAAAATAACCATCCCAATTATATCAAAAAATTTTGAGTCCATTTCCCTTAAATCAATGACATGTCCGTTAAATACATGACTTAGAATTTAAAAAAATAAAATAAAATTACACATAATTTTCATCTAATTTAAGGAAAAAAAATAAATTCCAAAACCATTAAAATACAAAATTCACAGTTTTTGTCTTTTAAAAGCCTAAAAAAGTAAATCTCACACTTCATCTTCTTCCCTAAATTATATGAAAGGGGGTTTTACTTTTTGGGCTTTTAAAGGGAAAAAAACGTTGAGTTTTGTATTTTAATGATTTTGAAATTTATTTTTCCCTAAATTACATAGAAATTATGTGTAATTTTGGTTTATTTTTAAATTTTATTTAACAGCCATATCACCATTCTATTATTGATTTAATTGGAATGGACACAATTTTCTTTTCTAATAATTCATCATTTTATAATTTTTTAAAGTCAAATGACTTAACTAAAAATTTACTAATAATTAAGTGATTATTTATGTAATTTACCAAAAAATATTATAGAATACAACATATTTTAAAATATATAATTTATCAAGGAATGTAAGTTTAGAAACACGAGGTTTAAATTTTTTATTTATGCACTTTGGTAGGTACTTTAAATTAATTACAGCTTATTTTAAAATTTAACTCTTTTTTTTTTCGTCTTAATTTATATCTATCATAATACAACCAATAAAATTTTAAGTAAACGGCTGTTGACATGAAACATTGGCAACATTTATTTATTTATTTTAATTATAAACTTCTTATTAGATTCTTTTTACACTTTTTCAATCATTACTAAAATTTAATTAGATAAACATAATATAGTTTAAACAAATACATACAATTAATTTATGTATCGGTAGAAAAAACTAATTTATTTTATATTTTTATTTATAAAAAATAATTTAAATATTTAAAGAAGTCAAATATCTATAATAATACAAGTTCGTTGATAAAAAGAAAAAAGAAAAAAAAAAGAGAGAAAATCGGAAACAAGTTCAAAAGGGAGCGTAATAAATGAATTTAGAGATCTGTGAATTAAGCAGAACTGAAATTAAATATGTTTCAAAAAAATAAAAAGGACACAAAGGCGATTATTTATTTTCTCTGTCCATTGACTTGAATATATTATGTATATATAGCCACCCAAATCAAGAAAGATACACATATATCTTACAGTGAGCTGCTATCCCAGCTCTAAAATTCATGAATTAATTTTCTTTGTATGAAAGCAACAAAGAAATTTCTTTGGGATCCTTGGTTTCGGATTATATATTGAACATCTACTATTCCATTGGGTGGCATTGTCCAAAAGGAAAAAAAAAAAAGAAAAAAGAAAAAAAAGAAAGAAATGGAGAATGGTGAGGCATTTAGAGTCGGCAGTGCACGTATTGGAAGTTCAAGTATTTGGAGGAACAACGCCATGGAAGCTTTCTCCATGTCTGCTCGTGAAGAAGATGATGAAGAAGACCTGAAATGGGCTGCCATCGAGAAACTGCCTACATATTTGCGTGTGAGGAGAGGGATATTCACAGAAGGTGAAGGTCAATCAAGGGAGATCGACATAGAAAACCTTGGATTCATTGAGAGAAGGAATCTGCTGGAAAGGCTAGTAAGAATTGCAGAAGATGATAATGAGAGGTTCTTGTTGAAGCTTAAAGAACGCATTGATAGGTAAGTCTTTTCCATTTTCTTTTTATGATTGTTTGATGCGTTCTAGTTGATCCGAATTGTTGGTTTTTGTTCCCAACGGATTGTGAAACTCAAACTACAGAGTTGGACTTGATATGCCAACAATTGAAGTCCGGTTTGAGCATCTGAATGTTGAAGCAGAAGCTTATGTGGGAAGTAGAGCGCTGCCTACCATATTCAACTTTTCTGCAAATATTCTAGAGGTACTCTTCTTGTTTAATAATAATAAAACTTGCATCTTTTAATCGAACAGACAGCGCCAACTTTTTCCCATCCTGTTTTTTGTTTGAAGGGATTATTGAGTTACCTTCACATTCTTCCCAATAGAAAGAAGCCATTACCAATCCTTAATGATATCAGTGGAATTATCAGACCTCGAAGGTAAGAACTAAGAAGACTAGTATTTCTGCATCAGAATCATAATCTCTTGAAACGTTGACATCACTGGTTTGGATCAAACTTGTTCAGAATGACATTGCTGTTAGGGCCTCCAAGCTCGGGCAAGACAACCTTACTATTGTCATTGGCTGGAAAGCTGGGCAAAGATTTGAAAGTATGGAATTTAATTTCACTGTCCTTCCAGTTCCCATTTTCAGTTGGTTGGCATTGTGATCTGACGTGGGGTGGCACATATGAAAATCTCAGTTTGCAGGCAGAGTAACTTATAATGGACATGGAATGGAAGAATTCGTGCCGCAGAGGACATCAGCTTACATAAGTCAATATGATGTTCATATAGGAGAAATGACGGTCAGAGAAACATTAGCTTTTTCAGCAAGATGTCAAGGTGTTGGACCTCGTTATGGTAAAAACAATATTTTTCTTCAACTTTGACCTGCAATTTAACCAGATAAGTTTGGTTTTCTATAAATAAATATTCTTTTTTTTTGCCGCTTGGGAATTGGCAGAGATGTTGAAGGAATTGTCTCGTAGAGAGAAAGAAGCAAATATCAAGCCTGATCCTGATATTGATATCTATATGAAGGTAAAAAGATTGATGCTATTTTTTCAGTTTACTTTGTATGTGGCTCATTTTAATTTTGTAACATGTGTTTTTTGCTGTTACTGTTAAATTTGCAGGCCGCTGCACTAGAGGGACAAGAGGCAAATGTAGTTACAGATTATATTCTCAAGGTACCAATCTATGATCCAAAGCTATGGAGACAAAGAACACAATATAAAACAGACAAAGACTCTTTTCAGTATCTATTAAGAAATATCTAATGTTGGAAATTTGCAGATCTTGGGACTTGAAGTTTGTGCAGATACCTTTGTGGGAGATGAAATGAGACGAGGTATCTCTGGTGGACAAAAGAAGCGAGTCACTACAGGTAAATCTGAGACAATTACTTGACAAAAATGTCTATTGATTTCCAGAATTTTGGAGTAATGGAATCATGGTTTTAATCATTTCATCCCACTAAAATTTTATAGGAGAGATGCTGGTTGGACCAGCAAGGGCACTTTTCATGGATGAGATATCTACTGGTTTGGATACTTCAACAACGTTTCATATAGTGAATTCATTAAGACAGTCCATCCACATCCTCAATGGAACAGCACTGATCTCTCTGCTTCAGCCAGCTCCGGAGACATACGATCTGTTTGATGATATAGTTCTGCTTTCAGATGGCCATGTTGTGTATCAAGGTCCCCGGGAAAATGTACTCGAGTTTTTCGAATACATGGGGTTTCAGTGTCCAGAAAGAAAAGGAGTTGCTGACTTCTTACAAGAAGTAATGGTTTAATTATTACATTTAAACATGCAGATACTGTTTGAATATATGTTTTTAACTTTTTACAATAAGTAATGGTTGATGGTGTGCAACAGGTGACATCAAGGAAAGATCAAGAGCAATATTGGGCACGTAAAGACGAGCCTTACAGTTTTATCTCTGTCAAGGAATTAGCTGAAGCATTTCAGTCTTTCCACATTGGACAAAAGCTAGGCGATGATCTTGCAGTTCCATTTGACAAGTCCAAAAGCCATCCAGCTGCTTTAACCAAAGACAAGTACGGTGTTTCAAAGAAGGAACTGTTAAAAGCTTGTGTTTCCAGGGAATATCTTCTAATGAAGAGGAATTTATTCGTATATGTGTTCAAAATGATTCAAGTGAGTTAAGGAAAATTTGCATGGTTTAAAAACTATGACTTAAAACATTTCTAAGTCTTAACTGTTTGTTGCGTTGTTGGTGAAATTTTCAGCTTATTTTCATTGGAGTCATAACAATGACAATTTTTATAAGGACAGAGATGCACCGAGATACAATAACAGATGGTGGAATTTTCATGGGAGCTTTGTTCTTTATTCTCATTATGATAATGTTCAATGGATTCGCGGAGCTTGCAATGACCATCTTGAAACTTCCTGTCTTCTACAAGCAAAGGGACCTTCTCTTCTATCCTTCATGGGCATATTCTTTACCTGCATTGATCCTTAAGACCCCAATCACCATCTTAGAAGTTAGCGTCTGGGTTTTCATGAGTTATTATGTCATTGGCTTTGACCCTGATGTTGGGAGGTGAGAAACTTAAACTAGCTAACACCATATCAGTTATGGCCTATATTTTGTGTGTCACCCATCTAATCAATTAAAGCTCTAATTGGCAGCTTTTTCAAGAATTACCTAGTACTCCTATGTCTTAGCCAGATGGCATCAGGACTGTTCCGATTAATGGGAGGATTAGGAAGAAATATAATTGTTGCAAACACTTGTGGGTCATTTGCTTTACTTACAGTTCTTGTCATGGGAGGATTCATCTTAACTCGAGGTAAATCCATTAATACATTGGGTTAAGAGTTATGATAGTTATCATTATTTGTCTTAATGGTGTAAAATTGAGTTTTAGTTGTGATTTTCGCTTTCTGATGCTTCAGATGATGTCAAGAAATGGTGGAAATGGGGTTACTGGATTTCACCATTGATGTATGCACAAAATGCCATAGCTGTGAATGAATTCCTGGGGAAGAGTTGGAGACACGTGAGCCACGTTTTCTGCCTATTTGAAATTAAACCATGATAAATGGGAAATTTTCCTTTGATCAGAAGATATTACTGAAACTGAAACATATATTTGCATTGTAGGTTCCTCCTAACTCTACTGAACCATTAGGAGTTTCGGTCATGAAATCTCGTGGAATTTTCCCTGAACCGCATTGGTATTGGATTGGAGTGGGGGCTTTGATTGGATACTGTTTCCTATTCAATTTCCTTTTCACATTGGCGTTAAAGTATTTGGACCGTAAGTTTCCGTAATTAGATTTTCCAGTCCTCCATATGAAGCTTATCTTTTTAATAGTTTCTCTAATTTGATTCAGCATTTGGGAAGCCTCAAGCAGTAATATCTAAAGAAACCTTAGCTGAGAGAATTGCTAGCAAGACTGGAGGGAATATTGAGCTATCATCAAGGGGAAGAGATTCTTCTGGTGAGTCGGTACTTAAATTAAACATTAGTGTGCTTTATATTCCCATGTGCTATAACATGATCAATGCAAAAAATTAATGCAGAGAGAAGAACAGGTGCATCATCGAGATCGTTGTCTTGGAAAGTTACCAGTGTCAATGAAGCTAATCAAAAGAGGAAGAGGGGGATGGTTCTTCCTTTTGAACCCCTTTCGATGAGCTTTGATGAAATCAAATATGCTGTAGATATGCCACAGGTATCTTGAATTTTATCAGGTTCAAAACTAGAAAATAGAATACATAAGCGAGTAGTTAAACTTCAATGCATTTTTGTGTAGAAATTGGTTAGCTTTATTGGATGTCCATGCATGAAAAAACAATACAGTGCAAAAGTTGGATCTTTGTCGTATAAAACATTAATAATACTTGGTAAAATATGATAACTGAATTTTATATGCTAAAAATTTTCATTGTTTCCAGGAAATGAAAGCTCAAGGTATTTCAGAGGAGCGGTTGGAACTTTTGAAGGGAGTGAGTGGAGCTTTCAGACCCGGAGTCCTAACAGCTCTGATGGGTGTTAGTGGTGCGGGCAAGACCACTCTAATGGATGTGTTGGCAGGAAGGAAAACCGGTGGTTATGTCGAGGGAACGATCAAAATTTCAGGGTATCCGAAGAAGCAGGAAACATTTGCTCGTATATCCGGGTACTGTGAGCAAACAGACATCCATTCCCCCCATGTTACAGTCTACGAGTCCTTGGTTTTCTCTGCATGGCTTAGACTACCTCCGGAGGTCAATTCTGAAACCAGGATGGTATGCAGCTGTTAATTACTTGTTACATCTTTTGTTTAAGGCATGTAAGAAATATTTTTAAATCAAATTGTTGTGTTACAGATGTTCATTGAGGAAGTTATGGAGCTTGTGGAGCTAAGTTCATTAAGGGACGCACTTGTAGGATTGCCAGGGGTGAATGGTCTTTCAACTGAGCAACGCAAGAGGCTAACAATTGCAGTTGAACTTGTTGCCAACCCATCCATAATATTCATGGATGAGCCTACATCTGGTCTTGATGCCAGGGCAGCAGCTATAGTAATGAGAACAGTAAGGAACACTGTCGATACAGGACGAACTGTGGTGTGTACCATCCACCAACCAAGCATCGATATATTTGATGCTTTCGATGAGGTGAGAACCGTTGGAGTTTTGGTTGGCATTTATCTTTCTTGCCTTTTTTAAATCTAACACAAGTACTTAATGGACACAAAAAATACAGCTGCTTCTGTTGAAAAGAGGAGGTGAAGAAATATATGTGGGTCCACTAGGCCGCCATTCTTGTCATTTAATAAAGTATTTTGAGGTTAGTCTCATGAATGCATGATAATATTAGTGGAATTCTTTTTATGTTTGGTGCTAAAGTCCTAAGTTTTCGCTTGTTGAAGGAAATAAATGGAATCCCGAAGATAAAAGATGGTTACAATCCAGCAACATGGATGTTGGAGGTTACTTCAAGACCACAAGAAGCAGCAATTGGTGTCAACTTTACCAACATATACAAGAACTCTGAGCTATATAGGTAGGATCCAGAAATTCATGTTCATGGTTTAAATTTAAAATCAAGTCAAAGCGCCACAAGTGGTTTATGATTTTGGATTATTTTAGGAGAAAAGTTGACTGATTTGGAATGTGCAAACTACCATACTATAATTCTCATCATTACTTATACACTGAATACATTAATGCAAATCTAGAAACTCCAACTAGTGTTACCCCCTTAACCGAGGTCAATATAAGTTATCCAGGCCACACAATAGTTTAGGCTTAAATTTTCAATCTCTTATTTAAAAGAAGCTTACTGAATTATGTATTAATTGTTAAAACTTATCATTGCTTTTTTTTTATTTTATTTACAAGTTACAAAAAAAATAAAAGGAATTAATTGACACTGTAAACTAATGGTACAGGAGGAACAAGGCATTGGTGAAGGAACTAAGCAACCCTGCACCTGGTTCCAAGAATTTATACTTCCAGACTAGATATTCACAATCGTTGCTTACTCAATGTATTGCTTGCTTATGGAAGCAGTATTGGTCTTACTGGCGAAACCCACCATACACTGCAGTGAGATTTTTATTCACAACTTTTATAGCTCTAATGTTTGGGACAATATTCTGGGATCTAGGCTCCAAAAGGTATATAACTATTTAATGCAAAATAGTGCAAGCAATGTGATTTCGTGTTTTTAATCTCTTAATGGATTGAAATGGTTGTAATTGCAGAACAAGGCGACAGGACGTATTCAATTCAATGGGTTCTATGTATGCTGCCGTTCTCTTTATAGGATTTCAAAATGCTGCATCGGTTCAACCCGTCGTGGCAGTTGAAAGAACGGTCTTCTATCGAGAAAGAGCCGCTGGGATGTATTCAGCACTACCATATGCATTTGGACAGGTAATATTGCAGTTCCAGAATTCGAACTTTCTGCAGCGATCTTATGTTATTAAACATCAAACATTGCCTAGTGAAGTTCAGGCTGATGGTTACCATTTATTTTCCAGGTTGTGATTGAGCTGCCATACATTTTGGTTCAGACTGTCATTTATGGAATTATAGTGTATGCGATGATCGGATTTGAATGGACTTCCCACAAGTTCTTCTGGTATCTCTTCTTTATGTATTTCACCTTCTTATACTTCACCTTCTATGGGATGATGACTGTGGCTGTCACTCCCGACCACAATATTGCTGGCATAATTTCATCTGCCTTCTTTGCACTTTGGAATCTTTTCTCCGGATTCATCATCCCCCGAACGGTACGTCTAGTAACCTTTTTTGCACACTTGGTTAATGCAAGAAAAGATTGAGACCACATCCTCCTAATGGATTCAATCTTTTTGTTCCCATGACAGAGAATTCCTGTGTGGTGGAGATGGTATTATTGGGTTTGCCCTATTTCTTGGAGCTTGTATGGACTAATTGCTTCACAGTATGGTGACGTACAGGACAAATTTGAGTCCGGTGAAACGGTGCAACATTTCGTAAGAAACTATTTCGATTTCAGAGAGGAATTCGTGGGAGTCGTTGCAATTGTAGTAGTTGGTATATGTGTGCTCTTTGGATTCATCTTTGCATTCTCAATCAAAGCATTTAACTTCCAGAAGAGATGAGACTACCATTTTCTCAACTGCAGATTCAAATAAGTTTTCCTCATTTAAGATGCATAATGTTCAGCTTCTCAGGGAAGAAGAAAGATAAACATGAACGTGAGGAGTTTTGTTCACTTTGTTCTCTGTATTGTATAGGTTTTCTACTTCTTTTGCCAATTAGTCTATCATCTTCCATTTAAGTACGTTATATATTTCCCATATTTGTATCTACAACTTCCATGTAAAGTTTGACAGTAAAAGAAATCGTATTAACACATATATAAAATACTTTTATATATCCTTTTTTTTTACATCAAGATCTAAGGGTGAGAGTTCGATCAAATCGAGTTATAAAATTTCGAGTTGACGAATCATATTTTTATCATTCTAATTCGATTAGAAAGTTTTTTGAATCGAGTCGAGTGAAATGAAATTCGAGTTGAGTTGAATCAAGTGAAATTATTCGAGTTAAATTAAAAAAAATTAAAAATGTCAAATTAAAATATTTAGGTCCCAATATCATTTTCTTAGAAAATTTTTAAATTTTCAACTTTCTTAGTATATTCTGTAGAATTTTTTTAATTTTTTATATATATTTTAAAAAATATAAATTTTAGAATTTTTATAAATATTTTAAATTTTAAAAATTAATTTGATTTTTTTTGTAATTTTTGTTGAGAGAGATCAATTTACTCATTTTCAAAATTAATAAGGACCAAAGGGGTATTTACATCAATCTATTATTTGAATTATTTGAGTTATTTGAATTGTATAATTCAACTCAACTTAAATTTGAAACTCGAATAACTTATTAGAGTTGACTCAAATAAGTCGATTCAATTAACTCAAAATTCAATTTTTTTTTCAATTTTTTTGAATCAAATCGAATTTTACTCACCCCTATGTATATCATCAACTTTTCCCTTCACACAAACTTTTTAAGATGGTTTTTTAAGCCAAACAACAAAGCTAAAAATTTAACTTTCTGCTTTTGCAAAAGCCCATTTGGTTGAAAAACTATAAACTCGTCATTTCCTCATTTATCATCTTAATTGTTTTAAAAAAATTATATTAATTATTATTATCCAAACAATTACTAAGAAATAAACTGTCACAATGAAGGAATGACGAGGGAGTGAGCATTCTACCACTAAAATAGAAAAATAGTAAACAAATAGAAAACACAAGATTTGTTTAAGCAATCTAGTTTTTCTATATTTGCAAAGCCTAGCACAGTGAGAAATATATACTCTTTTCAACAATTATAACAAATGATTCTAACCTATCACACCTCATGACAATTTTCCTCACTTTTATACCTTAAAGACTCGATACTCTCACCATTAAATTCACCCATTTTGAATTCAACAAATAAAAACCACAACACTAAGGTTTTACTATCAAGATGCACTCATACAACAATATTCCTCACAAGAACCGATTAAGTGCTTAATTCTTCCAGTAAAAAAAACCTATAAAGTCTCTTAATTAAATAAATTATATTCAAGACTTACTAACATAGAAGATCTATCACAATCCTATTAAAACAATAACAAGATAAGCTCAATACAATATACTAATAACAAGTAATGTAAATATGGACTCTTTGGCAGCTAGTCAATCAAAGTCTCAATCTAATCCAATATCTGTGATCCTATGGATTGACTTGGATGATCTGATTCGATGTAATCTCCAAAATATATCCCCCAATGCGATATGATCTCTATTGATGAGTTATATATCATCCAAATACTCAACACAACTCATAAATATCATTTAATAAATTGCCAACACTTCAAATATGAAAATTGTCTCAACACAATTTTAGTGGCTAGGGACTGGAAACTCCCTTGGCACTCAATTTTGTCAATTCCATATTTTCAACAATATCCTATTTTGGCAATTTGTTGAACAAAATATTCACAATGTAGGAAGTTGTATCATCAAGTAACCACAGCTACCCCTTAGCACATTTCCATTAACTCAAGAAACTTAAAAAATAATTAAGCAATTAATCATTAATGCTAAGATCAATTTGCATCAATAACCAACCAACAATAATTATAACTAAGCAAGTTAATTAAACATTAAATGTTAAAATCAAACGTCGATAATGACAATGAATCGCAAAGAAAGAGAAAAAAATAGAACACACATATTTATGTGGAAACCTTTTCGAGAAAAAAAACCATAAACAAAGGAGAAAAAAATTTACTAACTATTGAATTCGAATGATACAAGAAGAGAGACGACTATGTCTATTTATAGGTTTAAAAACCTTATTCTAATCAAATTCTAATAGAAGCAATGCAGCAAGGTTGAAAGACCTTATTCAAATCAATATAAAATACAAGAAGTATTATACGGATTCCCTTGGCCTTTGCCCCCATAGATCCCCCTATATTGCCATTTTTTTTAACAAGAATTTGGGTCACACAACTCTAACAATCCCCACATTGACACGAATTCTTAATGAAAAAGTTCTCCATCTCTTTTATGAAACCCCTTAAAGGTTAATCTTCAATAATGGAAACCAACCAAGTCTAAGCAATTCTCAAACTTGGTTATAGGAAGTGACTTAGTCATCGTATTGCAGGATTATCACAAGTACTAACTTTGTTCACAACAATATCACCACGAGCAATAATATCACGCACAAAATGATACCGAACATCAATGTGCTTTGTTCTCTTATGAAACATTTGATCCTCAATAATGAAGATGACACTTTGACTGTCGCAAAATACTGTACTGATCTGAAGGTCTTTATTGAGTTCACCAAAGAGTTCCTTTAACCAAATAACTTCTTTACAAGCCTCAATAATCTCTATGTACTCAGCTTCAGTAGTAAACAAAGATAATGTAGTTTGCAAAGTCACTTTCCAACTGATTACACAACCTCCAATTGTAAAGACATACCCAATGAGGGATCTTCTTCTATCAAGTTCTTCAGTAAAATCTGCATCAACATACCCAATGACTCCATCTCTAATTCTTCAAAATTGTAAGCAAACATCAGTAGTACTTCGTAAGTATCTCAAAATCCACTAAACTACTTTCTAGTGTTCTTTACAAGGATTCCCCATGTATCTACTAACTACATTAACTGCATATGATAAATCTAGACGTGAGAAAACCATAGCATACATGAGAGATCCTACTGCACTAGAATATGGAACACGGGACATGTAGTCAATGTCATCATCTGATTGTAGAGGTAAAGTCAATGAAAGCCTGAAGTGGGTTGCTAATAGAGTACTATCAGGCTTGGCACTCTGCATATTGAATCTGCAAAGAACTTTCTCAATGTACCATTTCTGACTTAGGTGCAATTTACATGTTTTTCTATCTCTGAGAATCTTCATCCCAAGTATCTTCTTTGCTACTCCCAAATCTTTCATCTCAAATTCATCAATAAGCTGGGCTTTACCTTTCTTATCTCTTCTTTATCTTTGGCTGTTATCAACATGTCATCAACATAAAGGAATAGATATACAAATAAACCATCACTATATTTCTTAAAAAAACACAACTGTCAAAACTGTTTCTTTGAAATCATGGGTGATCATAAATGAATCAAACCTCTTGTGCCATTGCCTTGGTGACTATTTCAGGCCATAAAGGGACATTTTCAACAAGCAAATATAGTCCTCCTTTTCTGAGGTTATAAAACCCTCTACTTGTTACATGTAAATATCTTCCTCAAGTTCTCCATGCAAGAACGATACTTTTACATCTAATTGATCAAGCTCCAAATCATACATGGCCACCATACCATGCAAGGCTCAAATCGAACAATGCTTCACAATTGGAGAAAACACGTCTGTGAAGTCTACATCTAGAATCTGACTGTAACCTTTTGCAACAAGTCTTGATTTGTATCTGGGTTCTTCAAATCTTAGAGTCCCTTCTTTCCTCTTGAACACCCATTTACAATGAAGAACCCTTTTACCTTAAGGAAGCTTTACTAGATCCTATGTTTTATTCTTATAGGGCGATTTCATCTCTTCTTGCATAGAAAACATCCACTTTTTTGAGTCTTCACAGCTAACTACCTTGGAATAAGTAGATAGCTCTTGATTTGCATCTATATCTTCAGCCACGTTTAAAGCATAAGTCACTAGAATAGCCTTGGCATACCTTTTGGAGGTTTAATCTCTCTTTTAGGTCTGTTTTTGGCAATAGAATATTATGGTGAAGAAGCAAATCTATTCTTAGCTACTGTACTAACTTGAGGAGTTGACTCTGTTGTAGATCTTGGATCAATCTAAAACTCCACTTGCTTTTACTGGTTTTTATTGGAAGAGTTTTTAAGAGATAAGTTAGATAGGATAACAGTTTCATCAAAAATAACATTTCTGCTAATCACAACTTTTCTATTTTCAGGACACCATAATTTATACCCTTTAACGTTAGCATTATAACCAAGAAAGATACATTTAATGGATCTAGATTCTAATTTCCTATTATCAACATGAGAATACGCAAGACACCCAAAAATTTTATTATCAGAATAATCAGCAGGATTACCAAACCATACCCCTTGTGGAGTCTTTTTGTCAATGGCTATGAATGGAAACAGGTTAATAAAAAAAAATGCAATAAAGATCGCTTCAGCCCAAAATGACTTCGGTAAACAAGCATTTGACAACATACATCGAACATTTTCAATGATTGTTCTATTTATCCATTTTGTAACGCTATTTTACTGTGGAGTATGACGAATTGTTAGGTGTCTCATGATCCATTTTGATTTTCATATTTCATTAAACTCATCAAAACAAAACTCCAAGCTGTTGTTTGTGCGGAGGTGATTTATCTGTTTTCTTGTCAATTTCTCGATCATAGTTTTCCAAGCTTTAGACAAAGAAAACATATCACTTTTCTACTTTAGGAAGGATGCCCAAACTTTTCTAGAAGATTCATCAATAATCACTAGCATATAATTAGCGCCACCCCTTAAAGGCACTTTAGATGGTCCCCCAAAATTAGAATGAATATAATCCAGTGTTCCTTTCATGTTATGGATTTCTCTGGTGAATCAAACTCTCTTTTGCTTCCCAAAAATGTAGTACTCACAGAACTTGAGTTTGTTAATACTTTTTCCATCAAGAAGTCCTCTTTTGCTCAATTTTGTCATGACGTTTTCACTCATATGCCCTAGACACATATGCCAAAGTCTAATAACATTATCATCTAGCAAGGAATAGGAAGCGACTGCTGCATCACTAGTAATAGTTGAATCTTGCAAAACATATAACTTTGCAGTCTTTCTCTGCCCTTTCATCACAATGAGGGAACCCTTGCAAATCTTTAGAACCCCACTTTCAGTTGTATACTTGTACCCTTTTGAATCAAAAGTACTTAACGAAATAAAATCATCTTCAATTCTGGTACATGTTGAACGCAACTAAGTGTTCTGATGACTCCATCTAATATCTTAATTTTGATCATGCCAACACCATCAGTGTAGTCTTTTACAACATCAGCTTCACCAGATTGTTCTGGTTGTTTTCCCTTTTGATTTGCCGCCTCCTTTTTTGTAACAGCCCGTTTTAGGGTCAAGTCAGAACAGTAGTTTTGGGACCACAAATCTGAAGTAGAAATGTTAATTTTATTATTTCTTTAAGGTCTACTGTATGATTGAATGATTATGTGAAAATTTCATCAAGAAATTTTATCGATAGGGTGTCCAATTTGACAAATAGGACTAAATTGTAATAGGTGCAAAATGTGTGTTCTAGATGCTAGAGGTGTCTAATTGAAATGAAATTTTAAATTGGAGGTCCTTAAATGGTAATTAGACCATTATACTTTAAGTTGGACAAAAATGGACATGGATGAGTAAAATTTTGAAGTTAGGCATTAAGGGCATTTTGGTTATTTGGTAAATAAAGAAAAAATAAACAAATAAAAAGATGTCATCTTCTCAAATTAGTCCCCCCATGGCTGAAATTCACAAGGTTCTCCATAGCTAGGGTTTGGCCACTTTCAAGCTCAATTGTAAGTCCATTCTTGCCCCGTTTTTAATGATTTTTACGTTTTTATGATTGTTGTAACTTGATTTAGCTATTTCAAGGACTATTTTGAAAGAAAATCAAAGTCTAAAATTTTAACCATGTTGAAAATTTGTGTATTTTGATGTCTAATGGTAGAAAATGTATGTTTGGTGTTAGATAAACAACGTTTACTAAGTGATTTTTGATGAAAATGTTAAATAGAGACCTATTTGTAAAAGATGTAAAATGTGTATAAAAATGTAAACAAATGAAAAACGTGGGCTGTTATGAGAAAGAAATGGGTTCGGCTAAGCTTGGGTGTGCTGAAATTGAATGAAAATCATTTTACGAGCCAAGGGACTAAAATGTAAAAAGTTGAAAAGTTAGGGCAAAAATGTTGTAACAGTCCTGTTTAGACCCTAGTCGGAATAGTGGTTTCGAGACCACATATCCAAGTTAGAAAAATATTTAAATATTATTTTCCGTGCTTATGATATGTGAATTAGAATGTGTGAAAGTTTCATGTGAAAATTTAATCGTTTGTGTACCGATTTGATAAAAAGGACTTAATCGCGTAAATTGTAAAAGTTGCCTGTTGTTTGTTAAAGTCCTTATTTGCTATGGTTTATTATTTGTAAAGTCCTTAAAAGGGAATTTGGCCACTATTAAGGTTAGTGGACTGTTATGGACTTAATATATATGATGTTATAATGTTTTTAGTAAGGTTAAATATGTAAATTGATTATTAAGTTAATATATGTTATAAAAAAACATGAAAATAGGCATTATATGTTTGTTTGTGCTGAAAATTGAAGAACAAAAGAAAAGAAAAAGAGGTCTAGGGTTCGGCTAGTTTAAAGCTCAATTGAGGTATATTTTTGTTTCGGTTTTTGATAATTTCTACGTTTTTGTGATCGTTGTTAAGTGTTCTACTAGCCCATGCTTAAATTCATGAAATTGTTGATGATTTTGAGCTATACTGTTGATGAAACTATGAGCTTTGTGATGTTAGTTGATGAATTATGAAAGATATGTTTTGGGTTAACATAGTTGTCTTTGAATTTTTGATGAAATTGAGTAATTTAGGCTAAATTGTGAAAATGAGATTTGGAGGGAATAAAATGTGAAATAAATGAAATGTGTGGACTAGTATGAGTACTAGGAGAATTCGGCCAAGCATGAGTATATGCAAATTATGTGTATTTTGTGATTTTGTGAATTAGAGACTAAAGTGTCAAAATGTGAAAATGTGAGGGCTAAATTGTAAAATGCCCTAAATGTATGTTTACGGATTGATTTGAATTATTTGGTGAATAAAAGGGTTAATTTTGAATACATATAGATCAAGAAAAGAGGAATTCAGATTTAGACCGAGGGAAGTCGAAGGTTATAGAGTAAACAGTTCGAGTCGACAATTCCTAGTACAAGGTAAGTTCGTACGTGATACATGATGTTACAAGTATATCTTTGATGCTTTGATTATACTTAAATTGTGTATATATATTTTACTATAGTTTTAATATGATGATAAATCAACTGCATTTGGCACTAAGTGTATGATTCAAATTAGCTTCGGTTGTAAATAGCACTAAGTGTGAGAAGTGGAATAACTTCGGCTATATGAGGCACTAAGTGTACGATATCGAGATAGCTTTGGTTAACTGGGATGGCACTAAGTGTGCGGAATCGTTCTAGCTTCGGCTAATTCTTAAAGCACTAAGTGTGCGGATGTTTATAGCATGAATAATCTTCAAAAAATCTTAAATTATCCGAATAAGAGGTAAGAATGAAAATGAATAAATACAGGAAGGTTCAGGTATGTACGATATCTATGTGATAGATGATATTATGTATATGAAAGTCATAGAATGGATAGATGGATTGAGAACTAATAAGTACTTATATGTTGATGTTTTATATTTTATAAAATGTTAATGATATTTGGTATGAGCTTACTAAGCTTTTGAAAGCTTACTTTATGTGTGTTTATATTATTTTATAGATATCGAAGCTACTGTAAGCTCAGGGATCATCGAGGACCGTCACCACACTATCGAACCTTATTTTGGTACTTTAAAAATGTATATATTAAAGTATGGCATGTATAGGCTAGAAGTTGTGGGATTATGCTTTGTGATGTATATATTTAGCCATGTGATATGTCTAGTTGGTGTTTGAACTTATAGTTTAAAAATGGTATATGATATGTGATGCTAATGTAAAAATTGTGGTATGTTTTGGTTGGCTAAAGGAAATGGTAAATGTTGGGAAGTTTTGATAAGTTTGAGCATAAGATTGAATGATGTATTGATCATATGTTAGGTATGATGTTAGTTTTAGTTTTGGTCTGAATTGATTGATGAATTGATATTGGAAATGATTGGTAATGTTATAGCATGAATTATATATAGTTTGGTATAGATATTGGCTGAAATGGTTGTGCATATATGCTTGGTTTGGTGCTTGTAGGTTGACCCAAATTGGAGTGGCAAATTGGCTATTCAAATGGCCTAATTTTTTTCCACACGGGTAGAGACACGGGCGTGTTTCTCAGTGGTGTACGATACACGGTCACGTTGCAAGGCCGTGTGTCCCCTGGGGTACCCTACAAATTAAAGTCAGTAGACCCTACAGTTTTGACATGGCCTAGACACACGATCGTGTCTATTGGTCATGTGTGGCACACGGGTGTGTGTTCGACTGTGTGGCCAAGTCAGTAGCCTCTCTAATTTTCAGATGGCCTGGCACAAGGGCGTGTCTTGTGGCCGTGTGGACAAGTCAGTATGTATGTCTTGTTTTGCCACGGCTTAGACACACAGGCGTGTTTAAAGCAGTGTTAGGCACACGGCCTGTTCACACGGGCGTGCGGCCTGTACTTGTTTGAAAAATGTTTAAGTTTTAAGAAAATTTCATATGTGTTTGGTTTAGTCCCGACCCCTTTTTAATGCATGTTTACGGTCTCGATGACCTATGTAAGGGACTTATTATGGACGTTGAATTATGATGCTATGAAATTTATAAATTGAATGTTAAATATTCTGTTTGTCCAGTAATGCCTTTAACCTTAATTTGGGACAGATAAGGGATAAAGGTGTTACATTTTATTGGTATCAGAGCTATGGTTTAGTCAGTTATAGGACTACCATAGCGTGTGTGAGTCTAACTATATATGCCATATTTATGAACTGCGATAGTGTGATGAATCCTAACATTAAAATGTGCTTTTATATAGCAAATGGATCCCGAAAGAGCCGTAGCAGACGATGTTGAAAGTAATGCCCCTGATCCTGCACAAGGGACGACGCCATCTGATTCTCAACCGGCTACGAGTAGCCTTGATGGTGAAGCTAGGCAAGCCTTCTATCAAATGATGAATGATTGGTTCACCGAATATATTAGAACCAATCTGGCTATACAACAACCTCTACCCCCGGTTAATCTTCCGCAAGCTCCTGTTATGCCACCAGTGAATCCAGTTTAGTTAAGTAAACCACCAGTCGATAAGATTAGAAAATATGGGGCTGAAGAGTTCTGAGCTACAACGAACGATGATGTTGAAAGAGCCGAGTTCTGGTTTGAGAATACAATACGAGTATTTGATGAATTATCTTTGAATCCCGAGGAGTGCATAAAATGTGCCGTTTCACTTCTGAGAGATACGGTGTACCATTGGTGGAAGACTTTGACATCCGTGGTTCCAAGTGAGCGAGTTACCTGGGATTTCTTCCAAGATAAATTCTGGAAGAAATACATCAGTTAGAGATTTATTGATTAGAAACGTAAAGAGTTTCTTGAACTTAAACAAGGCCATATGTTTGTTACAGAATACGAGCGAAAATTTGTGAGACTGAGTTAGTACGCTCGAGAATGTGTATCTACTAAGGCAATAATGTGCAAAAGATTCAAGGATGGCTTATACGAGGATATCCGTTTGTTAGTCAGGATTCTTGAAATCAAAGAATTTGTTGTGCTTGTTGAACGAGCATGTAAAGCTGAAGATCTTAGGAAAGAGAAAAGAAAAGCTAATTTTGAAGCTAGAGAAGTACAAAAGAGATCATCGGGCAAATCATTTCAGTCTGCATCAAAGAAGTTCAGAGATGATAATAGCCGTTCAAAAGCTAATGTGGGACATTTGAATAGAGATCGTGCTAGATCGCAGTCAAACCTCAAAGCTCCAGCTACATCTGTTGACAGTGTTGGTAATGCAAAGAATGAAAAACCTGAGTGTGATCAATATGGAAGACGACATTTTGGAGAATACTAGGGAAAAAGTAATAATCAAGCTTGTTACAATTGTGGTTCACGAAATCACTTTATAAAAGATTGCCCCAATTTGCTGAAAAAGATAATGTTCAGAATCCGAGGCCAAGTAGCAATGCTTCTCGTGGTAGACCTCCCAGAAATACAGGATATGTAAGAAGTAGTCAGAGAGGAACAAAAGATACAGCTGTTAGATCTGAGGCTCGTGCACCTGCCAGAGCCTATGCTACCAGAGCTCGTGAGGCAGCTTCGTCGCCAGACGTGATTACGAATACATTTACTCTTTATGATACTTCTATGATTACTTTGATAGATCCTGGATCAACACATTCGTACATATGCATGAACTTAGTGAACAGTAAGACTTTGCCTGTAGAGTCTACTAAATTTGTAATTAGAGTTTTGAACCCCCTAGGTAGATGTGTTTTGGTTGATAAAGTCTGCAAGAATTGTCCGTTAATGTTTCGAGACACTTGTTTTCCTGCTAATCTGATGCTGTTACCTTTTGATGAATTTGATATAATTCTAGGTATGGATTGGTTAACTTTGCATGATGCTATTGTGAATTGCAAACGGAAAACTATTAATTTGAGATGCAAGAATGATGAAATAGTCAGAATTGAATCTAGTGATTTGAATGGATTGTCTGCTGTGATATCTTCAATGAAAGTTTTGAGTATTGTGAGAAAAGGTTGTGAAGCCTACTTTGCTTTTGTGATTGATTCGAGAGTGTCAGAAAAGAAAGTGGAATCAATGTCTGTTGTGTGTGAGTTCCCTGATATATTTTTTGAAGAACTTCCGGGATTACCTCTAGTTAGAGAAGTTAAATTTAGCATTGAATTAGTACCTGGTACTACTCCTATTTCGATAGCTCCGTATAGAATGGCTCCGACTAAATTAAAAGAATTAAAGTCTCAATTGCAAGAGATGACCGATAGAGGATTTACTAGACTGAGTTTCTCACCTTCGAGTGCTCCGATTCTATTTGTGAAAAATAAAAACAGAACGATGAGAATGTGTATAGATTATCGTCAGCTGAATAGTGTGACTATCAAGAATAAGTATCCCCTGCCCCAAATTGATGATTTCTTTGATCAGTTGAAAGGAGCTGCAGTGTTTTCGAAAATAGATTTGAGATCAGGCTATTATCAGTTACGAGTGAAAGACTCAGATATTCTGAAAACTGCTTTCCGAACAAGGTACAACCACTATGAATTCTTTATTATGCCTTTCGGATTAACCAATGCACCTGCTATCTTTATGGATTTGATGAATAGAATTTTTAGACCGTATTTATATCAATTTGTTGTTGTATTCATTGATGACATATTGATTTATTCACGTGATGAATCCGAACATGCCGAGCATCTAAGAATAGTGTTACAGACTTTGCGAGATAAATAGTTGTATGCGAAGTTTAGTAAATGTCAATTCTGGTTATGAGAAGTTGGTTTTTTGGGCCATATTGTATCAGCATCTGGTATCTGAGTTGATCCAAGCAAAATTTTAGCTATTTTGGAGTGGAAGCCTCCGAGGAATGTCTCTGAAGTCCGTAGTTTTCTGGGACTTGCTAGTTATTATAGACAATTTGTAAAAGGCTTTTCTATGATTGCAACTCTGTTAACAAAACTGTTTTAGAAAGATGTAAAGTTTGTATGGTCTGAAAAGTGTCAGAAAAGCTTTGATCAATTGAAAACCTTGTTAACTGAAGCTCCAGTTTTGGTATAAGTCGAATCGGGTAAGGAATTTATGATCTACAGTAATGATTCGTTAATCGGACTGGGGTGTGTTTTAATGCAAGAAGGCAAAGTCATTGCTTATGCAGTTGAAGTTGCACGAAAAGAACTATCCGACACACGATCTTGAGTTAGCCGCAATTGTGTTTGCTCTAAAGATTTGGCGCCACTACCTGTTTGGTGAGAAATGTCATGTATATTCTGATCATAAGAGTTTGAAATATCTGATGACTCAGAAAGATTTGAATCTGCGACAAAGAAGATGGTTTGAACTGCTAAAAGACTATGAACTTGTGATAGATTATCATCCGGGTAAGGCAAATGTTGTTGCAGATGCTTTAAGTCGAAAATCATTATTTGCTCTGCGTATGATGAATACTCATTTAGTTCGGTCCGATGGTGGTTCAGTTTTAGTTGAATTAAAAGCAAGACCTTTGTTTCTACAACAGATTATCGAAGCTCAGAAAATTGATAATTATATTTTAGCCAAATGAGCTCAGTGTGATTTAGAGTCTAATTCAGAATTTAGAGTTGATAAAGATGATTATCTGAGATTTCGAGATTGAATTTGTGTCCCGAGAAATCCAGAGTTAATTCAGATGATTCTGAGTGAAGCTCACAGTTGTTGGTTATCTGTGCATCCGGGTAGTATGAAAATGTTTAATGATCTGAAACAGTATTACTGGTGGTCTGGAATGAAAAGAGATACCTCTGACTTTGTTACTAAATGTTTGATATGTAAGCAAATTAAAGGTGAACATCTGATGCCATCTGATTTGTTACAACAGATTATGGTTCCAGAGTGGAAATGGGATCGAGTGACAATGGACTTTATTTCGGGTTTACCCCTGTCTTCGAAAAAGAAAAAATGCAATTTGGGTTGTAGTTGATCGACTGACGAAATCAACTCATTTTGTTCCGGTTCGATCCGATTATTTTCTTGGTAGGTTGGCTGAGTTATACATTTCTGATATTGTGAGATTGCACGGTGTGCCATTATCTATTGTATCAGACAGAGATCCGAGATTTACATCATGATTCTGGAAGAAATTGCAAGATGCTTTGGGTACTAAATTGCATTTCAGTACTGCTTTTCACTTGTAAACGGACGGTCAATCCGAGCGGATTATTCAGAAACTCAAGGATATGTTGAGATGTTGTATTCATGAGTTTGAAGGTACATGGGAACAATATTTTCCTTTGATTGAATTTGCTTATAATAACAGTTTTCAATCGAGCATTAAAATGACACTATACGAAGCTTTTTATGGTCGCAAATGCAGTACACCTTTGTATTGGACTGAGCTCAGCAAAAATAAGATTCACAGGGTTGAATTGATAAAAGAAACTGAACAAAAAGTAAATGTAATCCAAGATAGTTTGAAAGCAGCTTCCGATCGTCAGAAATCTTATGCGGATTTGAAAAGAAAAGATATTGAGTTTGAGATCGGCGACAAAGTGTTTTTGAAAGTATCTCCGTGGAAGAAAGTACTCCGGTTCGGTAGAAAAGGCAAATTGAATCCGAGGTTCATTGGGCCGTATGAGATTACTGAGCGAATTGGGCCAGTAACGTATAGATTGTTGTTGCCACCAGAATTAGAAAGGATTCATAATGTATTTCACGTATCGATGCTTCGAAGATACAGATCTGATCCTTCGCATGTGATTCCTCTGTCTGAGATTGAAATTCAGTCTGATATGACTTACGAAGAAAAGCCGATTCGTATCTTAGCTCGAGAAGTTAAAGAGCTGTGAAATAAGAAAATTTCGTTAGTTAAAGTAATGTGGCATCGACACGGTATTGAAGAGTCCACGTGGGAGCCTGAATATGCTATGAGACAGCAATATCCATATTTGTTTAATGGTAAGATTTTTGGGGACGAAAATCCCTAAGGGGGAAAATTGTAATAGTCCAGTTTAGACCCTAGTCGGAATAGTAGTTTCAGGACAACATATCCGAGTCAAAAAAATTTTTAAATATTATTTTTCGTGCTTATGATATGTGAATTAGAATGTGTGAAAGTTTCATGTGAAAATTTAATCGTTTGTGTACCGATTTGATAAAAAGGACATAATCGCGTAAATTGTAAAAGTTTCTTGCTATTTGTTAAAGTGCTTTGTAAAGTCCTTAAAAGGGAATTTGGCCACTATTAAGGTTAGTGGATGGTTCTAGACTTAATATATATGATGTTATAATGTTTTTTGTAAGGTTAAATATGTAAATTGATTATTAAGTTAATATATGTTATAACAAAACATGTAAATAGGCATTATATGTTTGTTTGTGCCGAAAATTGAAGAACAAAAGAAAAGAAAACGAGTTCTAGGGTTCGGCTAGTTTAAAGCTCAATTGAGGTATGTTTTTGTTTCGGTTTTTGATAATTTCTACGTTTTTGTGATTGTTGTTAAGTGTTCTAGCTAGCCTATGCTTAAATTCATGAAATTGTTGATGATTATGAGCTATGCCGTTTATGAAACTATGAGTTTTGTGATGTTAGTTGATGAATTATGAAAGATATGTTTTGGGTTAACATATGTTGTCTTTGAATTTTTGATGAAATTGAGTAATTTTGGCTAAATTGTGAAAATGAGATTTGTAGGGAATAAAATGTGAAATAAATGAAATGTGTGGACTAGTATGAGTACTAGGAGAATTCAACCAAGCATGAGTATATGCAAATTATGTGTATTTTGTGATTTTGTGAATTAGGGACTAAAGTGTCAAAATGTAAAAATGTGAGGGCTAAATTGTAAAATGCCCTAAATGTATGTTTATGGATTGATTTGAATTATTTGGTGACTAAAAGGGTTAATTTTGAATACATATAGATCAAGAAAAGAGGAATTCGTATTTAGACCTAGGGAAGTCGAAGGTTATAGAGTAAACAGTCTGAGTCGACAATTCCTAGTATGAGGTAAGTTCGTACGTGATACATAATGTTACAAGTATATCTTTGATGCTTTGATTATACTTAAATTGTGTATATATATTTGACTATAGTTTTAATACGATGATAAATCAACTGCATTTGGCACTAAGTGTGCGATTCAAATTAAATTCGGCTATAAATAGCACTAAGTGTGCGAAGTGGAATAACTTCGGGTATATGAGGCACTCTATATGAGGCACTAAGTGTGCGATACCGAGATAGCTTTGGTTAACTGAGATAGCAATAAGTGTGTGGAATTGTTCTAGCTTCGGCTATTTCTTATAGCACTAAATGTGCGGATGTTTATAGCATGAATAATATTCAAAAAATCTTAAATTATCCAAATAAGATGTGAGAATGAAAATGAATAAATACAGGAAGGTTCAGGTATGTACGATATCTATGTGATAGATGATATTATGTATATGAAAGTCATAGAATGGATAGATGGATTGAGAACTAATAAGTACTTACGTGTTGATGTTTTATATTTTATTAACTGTTAATGATATTTGGTATGAGCTTAGTAAACTTTTGAAAGCTTATTTTGTGTGTGTTTGTATTGTTTTATAGATATCGAAGCTACTATGAGCTCGGGGATCGTCGAGAACCATCACCACACTATCGAACCTTATTTTGGTACTTTGAAAATTTATATATTAAAGTATGGCATGTATAGGCTAGAAGTTGTGGGATTATGCTTTATGATGTATATATTTAGCCATGTGATATGGCTAGTTGGTGTTTGAACTTATAGTTTAATAATGGTATATGATATGTGATGCTAATGTGAAAATTGTGGTATGTTTTGGTTGGCGAAAGGGAATGGTAAATGTTGGGAAGTTTTGATGAGTTTAAGCATAAGATTGAATGATGTATTGATCATATGTTAGGTATGATGTTAGTTTAAGTTTTGGTATGAATTGATTGATGAATTGATATTGGAAATGATTGGTAATGTTATAGCATGAATTATGTATGGTTTGGTATAGATATTGGCTGAAATGGTTGAACATATATGTTTGGTTTGGTGCTTGTAGGTTGACCCAAATTGGGGTGGCAAATTGGCTATTCAAATGGCCTATTTTTGTCCATACGGGTAGGGACACGGGCGTGTGTCTCAGCCGTGTACGAAGTAAATTAAGTATACCCTTCTATTTTGACATGGCCTAGACACACAAGCGCGTCTATTTGTCGTGTGTGGCACACGGGCAAGCACACGAGCGTGTGGTCGGCTATGCGGCCAAGTCAGTAGCCTCCCTAATTTTCACACGGCCTGGCTCACGGGCGTGTCTTGTGGCCGTGTGGACAAGTCAGTATGTATGCCCTATTTTGCCACGTCTTAGACACACGGGCGTGTCTAAAGCCGTGTGAGGCACACGGCCTGTTCACACGGGCTTGTGACCTGTACTTGTTTGAAAAATGTTTAAGTTTTGGGAAAATTTCATATATGTTCGGTTTAGTCCTGACCCGTTTCTAATACATGTTTACGGTCTTGATGACATATGTAAGGGACTTATTATGGATGTTGAATTATGATGCTATGAAATTTATGAATTGAAAGTTAAATGTTCTGTTTGTTCGGTAATGCCTTTAACCCTAATTCAGGATGGATATGGGATAAGGGTATTACAAATGTAATTTTTGCCATAAGGTTTTTTGGGATTAAATTGAATAATGTGATGATTGAATAAGTTAAATGTGGTATTATAGATCAGGAAAGATAAGGTTCTAACCTAGATAGGGGAAAGAACAAAGTTGTGGATTAAATCGAACAATTAGCCATTTTGTACCTAGGTAAGTTCGTATGTTAAAAATAAGATTTAATATGATTCTATTTTATTACTTTAATATTGCATGAATTGTATGCTTGATTTTGTGAATGAGTATAATCTTACGAACGAGTTCGACGACAAATCGACAAGCAGGAATCCCGTTTGAACCTTAGGAATAGGGTAGGATACAAGTGACATGTCACTAGGGTCATTATGAGTTATGTGATTGTGTGATCCGGGTGCTGGTCTTGTACGTCCTACCGGTGACTGAGTATACCGACATATATTGCGGATACTTGATAGCTTGTGTGAGCAGCACCGTGTAGCTACGTCTTGACTGACAGCTTGTGTGAGTAGGCTCATCGATAGCTCGAAAGTGAGCGATTATGTGGTATGAGACTTAGGTAGCTTTGGCTACATATGTGGCACTTTGTGTGCAAATTTTCTCAAGTATTCGACATTATTATTTCGTGGTTCACGGTTATGTCAAAGATGAGAATATGTGTAACTTCAATTCGAGATGGCTTAGGTATGTACACAAAGCTCATGCTTATTAAATGTGTGAAATGAGGAATATGAGAAAATTTTTGTGATGGAATAGATTGTGATCATGAAACTATGGTAGGTTTACATTTAATTATGTTATATTGTTTGAATGTTATGTGCATGGTAAGGATTGCTTATTTCTTGCATACGAGCTTACTAAGCTATATAACTTACTCTGTTTATTTTCCATGTTTTTATAGTGTCACCAACCTAACTCAGAATCGGAGATCATCTGAGATTCGAATCACACTATCAAACTCTCATTTTGGGTATTAATGGTCTTAGCATTTTGAATGTATAGCATGTATAGAGACTTTGTCTTTTTGTTATATGTGTCATTATGATTGGCCAAATGTATTGGCTTGTAATAGTTATTAGTTAATTTGGTACCTTGTCATGTTAATTGGCTTATTTTGGCTAACATGGTTGTAAGCCTAAGTATATTCATATATGTGTCAATGTCTTTGGTGATATGATCATGGTATGTTGGTGAATGATAGCATGAATGTGTTGTATTGGAAATGTGATTTATTGGTGAGATGATTATCTTATGCACAAATAGGTGTCATGAAAGTTGCATGATTGATTTTGGGACATAATAAATGTTGAGCATGATAATGTATGGTATTACATTGATATGCTTTAGCCATAATTGTGGATGTTTGGTTGCCTAAGTGTGCCATGGATTTGTGCTATTGAATTGGTATAAGTGTTTGTGCTAATAAGGGTGGCAAATGGCTTGGTAAATATTCCCTAATTCGTCCACACGGGTAGACATACGGGCGTGTGTCTAGGCCGTGTGTGACACACGATTTGCCCCATGGGCATGTGTTCCGGCCGTGTGTCCCCTGCACCTTAATTTTAAGAAATAGAATGCTCAAAATTGAACACACAGGCAAAGACACGGGCGTGTGTCTCAGCTGTATGGATGACACTGCCTCAGGCACGGGCGTGTGTCCTGGGCGTGTGAAGTCTGCACCTATTTTATGAAAATTAATTTTCCACACGGCCTAGCACATGGGTGTGTGACTTGGCTATGTGATCTCAAATTGTTCATGGGTTACAAGTCAAAGAGTCACACAGGGTTGAGACACGAGCGTGTGTGACCACACGGCCTGCCCACATGGGCGTGTCCCATATCCACATGGGCGTTTGACCTCTGTTTAGTGGAAATTTTTCTAAGTTCTGTAAAAATTTCTAAAGTTTTTGGTCTAGTCCTGAACCATTTCCAATGCATGTTTTGGGCCTCGTAGGCTCGTATTAGGGACTTTATGATTAAATACAAATGGTTTTAATTTGGACGCAAACTTGTGACTCGAAATTGTATGATTGTTTGTGTTATAAGTCCAGTAATACCTCGTACCCTGTTCCGGCGTTGAATATGGGTAAGGGGCATTACACTTTTGATCTTATTCTGTAACTTGTAGCATTCTGACTTAATGTGCCCTTTCTTCTTATAGAAGTTACAAGTTTTACCTCTGTTTGAAGACTTCGATCTACCTTTAGATTTACTACAGGGATTTTGTTCCTATGTCCTCCTACGATTATCATTAGTCTTGTCTCATATGAACAACGAGACCCTCTACTTGAGAGTAGAATCCATCCACAAGATGTTTCAACTTATCATACAAGGCTAAGGAAGCATAGACTTCATTAGCTGTGAGATATTCACGACTATACAAAATCGCATCTCTAAAAGTTAAATAAGATGGGGGCAATGAATAAAGTAGAATTAACCCTAAATTATTTTTATCATACTAAACCTCCATGACCTCTAAATTCAAGACAATTTCTTTAAACATATTTAAGTGTTCGTATACGCACCTTCCTCCAAACGATGAGAATAAATATGCTGCCTCATATACAATTTGCTGGTTAGGGTTTTCAACATGCATCTCCGTTGAAGTTTTGCCCATAATGTAGCAGCGGTCTTCTCTTTTAACACATCTTGTAGAATTTAATTCAACAGATGCAACTGTAATTATGTTAAAGTCTTTCGATCTTTATGCTTCTTCTCTTCATCCGTCAATGTTGAAGGCATCTTATCTAACCCTAGCAGAGCATCCTCCAAATCCATCTACGTACTAACTGTTTGCATCTTTACTTACTAAAACACAAACCTGGTGTTGCGATCCAATAGCAGAATATCATACTTCATTGTCGCCACTACCGTGATTGAGACAAGCAACCTAAAAAGCTTTGATACCAATTTTTCTAAAAATCAAACGTCAATAATGATAATGAATCGCAAAGAAAGAGAGAAAAATAAAACATACAAATTTACGTGGAAACCTTTTTGGGAAAAACCACGGGCAGAGGAGAATAATATTCACTAACTGTTGAATTTGAATGATACAAGAGGAGAGACGACTACAACTATTTATAGGTTTAAAACCCTTATTCTAATCAAAGTTTAATAGAAGTAATGCGTAAGGTTGAAAGACCTTATTCAAATCAATATCAAATAGAAGAAGTGTACTTCTATACGAATTCCCTTGACCTTCGCCCCCACAGGCCCCCTATCTTGCCACTTTTTTTAACAAGAATTTGGGTCACACAACTCTAACATTATATAATGCAACAACGTAAAATCCATTCATAACAAAATTCAACGTAAGTTCATAAAAAAATAACAACAACAGTAGCAATTGTAGGAAATAATAAATTACAATCATTCAATCACCATAAGAGACTATAAAAGAAAATCCTTTAAATAATATATATTAATATAGACAATATTTTACATCAATATAATAGAGATATCAAATTGATTCAGAAATTTACATGCATGACAATTAAAAATATCTTGAGAGATTTAATAATTGAATTATTAAACTATTAATCATACAGAAAGTTATTAATGTGTCCAAAACTATTTTAATTTTATATCGATATAAGTGGATCACTTCTCGTAACATAAAATAATAAATTCCAACTAAGAGGAACCTCAGAAAGAAGGTTTAATGGTATAAGAAGGCCTTAAAGAATTTTTAAAAAATATCAATTAGACCTCTTTCAACTTTTTGGACCTAAATGAGCCATTAAACTTACAAAATTGACCAAATTAAAGTAATATTGAATGCTAGATTCTAATGAAATTTTTGACGTGAGAATTAATGACTACCACATCAACCAATGGTGCTAATGTGGTGACATTGCCACATCATAAAAAATTCAACAATAAAAAAAAAGTATTTGTAAAATTCAAGTCCAAAATGAACCTAGACAAATGATTGTCTAGGTTCATTTAAATATGTACAATTTTTTGTCTAGGTTTATTCTTAAATTATAAAAATCATTAAAAATTTTAAAATTTAAAATTTCATTAATAATTTTAAAAATGTAAATTATAAAAATATTAAAAAATTATAATAAAAAAGATAATTGAATTTAAAATCTTTAAAAACAATTAAAAGTTATAAAAACTAATTTTTTTTTCTAAATAATCATTATAAATATTTTTTTCTCATATTAAATGAGACGTAATGGAATCATAAAAAAGTTACTTTGATTTTGATTTTTAAAGAATAAATCGATAAATGTACAATCAAACCATAAATTTTTGGTTGATTTACCCATATGTGCTGAAAACATTTTAAATTTAAGTATATATGCTGAATTTTTTGAAATTTATCAATTATGTTAAATTTGGATAGAGAAAGGAAAACATGTCCTATAGGGTGTGCTTTCATTGCCACATCAGTGAAAACGCGCCCTGTAGGACGTGTTTTGATTTCTTTCTCTTAAAAATTGACCGTCTATAAACGTGTTATCGTTTGTACTAAAAATATCAGACCAAAAAATATAATAAGTTAAATCGGTGGTGTCCGCAAGTATACGAGTCAAATTGTAATATAATATATGTGTACAACGAAACACAAAAAGTATTTCGAGGATCATACCTAAGGGAGGATGAAATAAATCTATAGAAAATCTCTTTACAATAATAAGTCTTAATAGTAATGATTAAACCCTATATTATGACAGATGATAAAATAGATTAATAAGAGAAAATAAATAATTAAAATCAATAAATAAGAAAATAAACAAACGACTTAAATCAATAAAACCAATTAGGAAGATTAACTCATTTTAGGGTTTGTAATAAACTTTGGATAAGGTTTTAGGGTGGATTAGCTACCGATTAACTAATTATTACCTCTCGGCCTCTAATTAATAAATTGATTGGTTGATACTAGCTTATCTCCCAACCTCACTTTTTCAACCAGGATAAACTATGATTTACTCGGTTAGACTTATCTCCCAATCTCATCTAACCTATGATTACTTCCTAAGGATGTAAAGCTTAGTGTTTAGGAACACATAATTTATACAAGCTAAACTTTTGGGAAAACCATAAATCCTCCATTAATCACATCCTCATCCACTCATTAATCTCCTCTAATAGATTTATTCATTCACATTATTCAAAATCTTAATCTCTATTGAAATAACCATGTAAATAACACGATTGAATCGAAAGAGAAAAGAGATTAGAATAATCATGGAATTGATGTCGATTGAAGAACGATGTAGTAAATATCTTGATTGAAATAACGAATATTGTTGTTCGCATGGAAGAAATAAACTAAAATACCTCAATATTATAAAAGAACTCTTGGATTGAAACCAATTCCAAGAGGAAAGAACAAATAGTTTATGAAAAATTAAAAGAAAACTTAATCTAATCCTACTCCTAAAGTTCGAGGGTTTTGAAGGCGTCTAAGATGACTTAGTTACATCAAACCCCTAAGGTCTTTTTGTTAGAGTATGCCCAAAGACCAATAATGAGATGATTGTAATCACATAATCATTTTACCTTATTTGTTAATATAAGGCATTGCCATTGTTATTTTAGTTTCTTTTTTTTTTTTTGTAAATAAATTGATTAATAAAAAAATCCTGAGAATAATGTGATTACTTTTAAAAGGTCCCTAGTCAAGTATGATTGTGGTCTTGAACAATAATAATGCATTGAGACTAATGTGTGGTTGATTGATGACATATTGTTGTCAATGACATAGGGATGTCAAAATCAATACATGAGTATGTGTTAGAGAACAACGTACTGGATTGACCCGCTATGAGTATGTGTTAGAGAACAACGTACTGGATTGACCCGCTATGAGTATGTTTCTTGGATTATTATGTAATAGTCACAACATTACTCATAGTGGTAACTATGCATATGATCCTCAGACTTGAGATCATTATTGTCCCAACGTTGTGAGTCATATATTTTGACACATTTTATACAAATGTGTCTCTAAATGGATTAGAATACATACTTATGCAAAAAGGTGAGGTCATAGTTTATGCATCATGTCAATTGAAGCATTATGAAAAAAACTGTCCTACACATGATCTGGAATTAGCAACATTGGTCTTAGCATTGAAACTATGAAGACATTATCTGTATGGTGAGAAATGTCATATATTTTCTGATCATGAGAGTTTGAAATACCTGATGACCCAAATAGACTTGAATCCACACCAAAGAAGATAGTTAGAGCTATTAAATGATTATCACTTGATTATTGAGTATCATCCAGGAAAAGAAAATGTAGTGCCAGATGCTTTGAGTAGGAAGACTGTGGAAACCCTATTATCCCTTCAAGCTAAGGTGACCCTATGCAATAATAGAGCCTTGCTGGCAGAACTAGTTGTAAAACCAACCTATCTCTCACAGATACTTGAGGAACAGGTTGATTCAAATAGAGAATTGAGTCTGCAAAAACTTCAGTATAACAAAAGATGGCGAACTAAGGTTTAGGAACAAAATGTTTTTACCAATTGGAAATAGATTGCGAAAAGAGTGGCTTAAAGAAGCTTATTAAGGACCTTTTTCACTGCACCCTAAAGGCATCAAAATGTACAAAGATTTGAAGGACTCTTATTGGTAGCCTAGCATGAAAAAGGAAATTGCAGAGTGTGTCTCAACCTGTTTGACTTGTCATAGAGTCAAAGATGAACATCAAGTTCCTTTGACTAAATTTTATCCTTTTGAAATACCAAAATGGAAATGGGAGGATCACTATGGATTTTGTATCGAGGTTACCTCTCAATCCATCCAAGAAGAATTCTATTTGGCTTGTTGTAGATCTGCTTAAAAATTCAGGTTATTTTTTTCCCGTGAATACTACCTATTCTGTAAAGAAGTTAGCTAAACTTTTTATTTCCTAAATAGTACACCTACACAGAATACTATCTTCCATAGTATCTAACAGAGATCTAATGTTTACTTCAAGATTTTGGAATCAAATACAGAAATCATTGGGGTCTAAGCTATAATTTAGCATTGCATTTCACCTTCAAATTGATGGTAAATCAGAAAGAGTTATTTAGGTTTTAGAAGATATGCTAAGAGTTTTTGTAATTAATTTTTGGGACAAATTAGGAAAGGTATGTTCCTTTGGTCTAGTTCGCCTACATTAACAGTTACCACGCCAGTATCAAGATGTCGCCATTCAAAGCTTTGTATGGTAGAAGGTGTAGAACACTTACTTGTTGGATGAAGCTTAGTGAGAGAAAGATAATGGGGCCAGATTTGGTACGTGAAACTAAAGAAAAAAGTTTCTATCATTCGTAATCACTAAAAAGCTACTTAGGATGGACAAAAAACATATGCAAAATTAAAAAGAAAAAAGATCTCCTTTGAAGTTGGAGATCAAGTGTTTTTGAAGGTCTTCCCATGGAAAAAGATCATTAGAGTTTGGCCAAAGAGAAATTTTGAGTCCAAGATTTGTAGGGGCTTATGAAGTTTTGGAGAGATTTGGTCCAATGGTGTACAAGTTAGCTTTGGCTTCTAATTTGTCAAAAATGTGTTTCACGTATCAATGTTGAGAAGGTATAGGTTCAATTCTCATAATGTTGTGCAGATTGAAGAACTAGAGGCTGAACCGAACTTATTTTCTGAAGAAGAACCTATTTGTATCCTAGTAAGAGAAGTAAAGGAGCTGAGAAATAAAAGGATTCCCTAATGAGAGATCAAGCCTAATGAGAGATCAATATCCTCAGTTATTTTCAGGTGTAAATTTTAGGGATGAAATTTCCTAGGTGGGGAAGAGTTGTAACATCCTACTTGGTGTAGTCCTTGTAACACCCCTAACCCGTATCCGTCGTCGAAATAGCGTTTTAGAGTATTATCAAAAATTTTTAAAAACATTTTACAATAATTTATGTAAATTACTATTCATTAACCGAGATCACTCAAAATGTCTCTTAATTGAACCCTCGAGGCCCAATATGAGCATTAGAATCGAGTCGGGACTTAATCAGAAACTCTAAGAATTTTTCACGAAATTATAAAAATTTTCGAAGGTGCAGGGCTCACACGCTTGTGTGGTCCAAGGGACACGCCCGTGTGACCCTGGAACAAGCCCGTGCTACAGGCCGTGTTCGACCTCGTGTAACTCTCTGACTTGTGTACACGGCTATGCCACACGCCCTTGTGCTAGGCCATGTAGCAAACACAGCTAAGACACACGCCCGTGTCTCTGCCCTGTGCTCAATTTTGAGCATTCTATTTCTCAAAATTAAGGTGCAGGAGACACACGGTCTAACCACACGCCCGTGTACCAGGCCATGTGTCATACATGGTCTAGACACATGCCTATGTGTTTGCCCTTGTGGACAAAATAAAACCATTTCTAGCTTGATTTCTCACCCAAAGTCACACCCATGACCTGTGCTTGAAACACACATCCAATACCAACCATTTCAAGAATTCAAATTAAACAAACTCCATCATTCATCATGGCATACCATTATATACATGTTTACAATCTTACCTTATTTCATCCATGTGTTAAACATGATTTGATCAACTACTTAACATATATATATAGATACCATAGCATGACATTGCAAGTATATCAAAACAACCATTACTAGTCATTCTAATGGCTAGATTACAAGCATAATTTTCAAGTCACTAATGGTCAAGTTGTCCCATACATGCCATTATACAAAAATAATTCTACTATACGTATACCCCAAAATAACTAGTTGATAGTGTGACGATGCTCCAATGATCTCCAACCTTCACGAGCTTCCGAGCACTACAAAACAGGGAAAATAAAACGGAGTAAGCATTACATGCCTAGTAAGTTCGTATAACGAAAACTAAACTTACCAATCCCGTTTATTAAATTTAAGCATACAATATCATGTTTTTCCATCCATTAGCAAAATTGCATAAACACATGCATTCAATCAAACATGTTAGTCATCAAAATCTTCATATCAATCAAGTAAACATAGATGAGCTCATCATGCATTATTCTTTCAAGTCATTATCATTTCATATCAAAATTCTCATACCATGTCAAGAGTCGTGTCTATTGAATCATTGAAATTTTGATGGATATTCAAGTAGTACATTCGAGGTGTACGATTCAATAATCTGTCAATTCTTATTCAAGAGTACCCATTAGGGCACTTAATCAAGGGACACACTCTCGAGCCACATATTGTACCTTTATGTAATGTAAAAGAGCTCAATTAGGATTACCAGTCCAAGCTAAACCCTAATCATAACGTATAATCGAGAGGTATTATATCAGGATTACCCGCCTGGGCTAAATCCTTTCTATAATGAGGTCAATAGGATTACTCGTCTGAGCTAAATCCCGCCCGCAACAAATGCAGGACCTCATCCATTTCAGGAAAGCACATATATTAATCGGAATTCAATATTCAACCAGGACTTAACCCTTTTTCACCATTTCAAGCATGTATTAATTTGTCCATTATAGCATTCAAGTAATGCATTTCAATATAAGTCACATTACATACGAGCATAACATTCAATTAACATAATTACATACTCGATTAAGCTACACGAACTTACCTCGACACTTGTTCGCGTATAAAATCTACTAATCTGAAACCTTTTCTTTTCCTCGATCTAACCTCAAATTTGTGTTGTCTGGATCTATATAAATAGCTTTAATCATCAATTTCTCATATTTCATACTCATTTTGACTCAGTTTACGTTCTAGGAAAAATTACTATTTTGCCATCAATTTCTCATATTTCATACTCATTTTGACTCAGTTTACGTTCTAGGAAAAATTACTATTTTGCCCCTAACTTTTCCATAAATTCTAATTTCGTCTCTAGGCTCGGAAAATGAAATTTCTGCAATTTAACCCCTATTCCAAGCCTAAACAAAACCCCATTATAAAATTTACAGCACATGTATTCATAAAAATTTATAATTTTTCATCAAATTTCACAACTTTACATTTTAGTCCCTAACTCATGTTTTCATCAAAAATCAATTTGCAAAAGTTGTTTATCTATCAACAACCTTTCATTTTATAAATTTTTAATTTTTAGCATATTCATCCATGAACCAAATTTCATACCTTGATAACTTTTCAAATTAATCCCCCAAATAGATAGATTAAGCTACCCGGTTTTAAAAATATCAAAATTACAAAAACGGGACAAGAAAACTTACCCAATTAAGCCTTGAAAGTTTCTTCTTTCTCTCCTAGGGTTTTCATATAATTTTGGGGTTGAAGATGACAAAATAAGATGATATTTCTTTTTATCATCTTTTAATTAATTAAATTATTTTAATTTCCAATTTTGTCCCTACCCTTTTCTAATTTTTTCATGGATGAGTCACCAAAAATCTACATACTTTTCTTTAATGGTATAATTACCATATAAGGACCTATATTTTTGAATTCTATAGCTATTTAATCCTTAGAGCTACTAGAATTCAACTTTCGCATTTTATGCGATTTAGTCCTTCTCGTAATTAAACACCTAATCGATAAAATTTTCGTATCAAAATTTTCACACGACATGTCTATCAAAATATGGAACATATAATAAAATAAAAATAAGCTTTATTTTTGGGTCAGATTTGTGGTCTCAAAACCACTATTCCGATTTCACTGAAAAATAAACTATTACAACTCTCCCCCTTAAGGATTTTCGTTCTCGAAAATCTTACCAGTAGAAAGATTCGGGTAATGCTTCCTCATAGTATCCTCTGGTTCCTAGGTAGCCTCTTCAATACCGTGTCGTTTCCAAAGAACTTTTACTAAAGCTACTTTTTTATTTCTTAACTCTTTTGTTTCCCGAGATAAGATTTTGATTGGTTCTTCACTATATGTCATATCAAGGTGAATCTCTACATCTGTCGGAGAGATAACATGTGAAGGATCGGATCGATACCACCGTAGCATAGACACATGAAAAACACTATGAATCCGATAACGTTCTGGTGGTAAAGCTAACTGATATACAACCGATCCAATTTTTTCTGTAATCTCATATGGTCCAATGAACCGTGGACTCAGTTTTCCTTTGCGACTAGATCGGAAAACTTTCTGCCAAGGCGATACTTTCAAGAATACTTTGTCATCGACTTGAAATTCTATTTCTTTTTGTTTCAGATCAGCATAAGACTTTTAACGATCGGAGGCTGCTTTCAAATTGTCTCGAATTATTTTCACTTTTTCCTTGGTCTCTCAGACCAAGTCAACTTCATGTAACTTTTTCTCACTGAGTTCTATCCAATACAATGGAGTTCTACATTTGTGACCATCTAAGGCTTCATACGGTGCCATTTTAATGCTAGACTGATAACTGTTATTATAATCAAATTCACCCACAGGCAAATACTTTTCCCAGTTACCTTTAAACTCAAGTATGCAATATCGAAGCATATCTTCCAAGATCTGTATTACCCGCTCAGATTGACCATCTGTTTGAGGATGAAATGCAGTACTAAAGTGTAACTGAGTACCCAGAGCTTCTTACAATTTACTCCAGAATCAAGATGTAAATCGAAAGTCTTTATCTGAAATAATGGAGACAGGCACTCCATGCAATCTGAAAATCTCAGAAACATATAATTCAGCCAATCTATCCAAGGAAAAATCCATATGTATTGGAATAAAGTGTGCAAACTTTTTCATCCGATCAAAAATTACCCAAATGACATCTTTTTTCTTTAAAAACAGAGGTAACCCCGCTACAAAGTCTATAGTAAATCTTTCCCATTTCCATTCTGGTATCGTAACTGGCTGTCATAGTCCAGAAGGCATCATATTGGATTAACCAATCCATTCCCAAGATCACATCAAATTCATCAAATGGAAATAACATCAAGTTAGTTGAAAAGCAATAACCTTTTACCATCAACGGACAGTTCTTACAAACTTTATCCACCATAACACACCGACCTAGGGGGTTTGAAGCTTTAACCACAAATTCAGTGAATTCAACAGGCAAATTTTTAACAGTCACTAAGTTCGTGCATATGTATGAATGTGTGGAACCAGGATCTATCAATGCAGTAATATTAGTATCAAGTAGAGAAAATGTAGCAGTAATGACATCTGGTGCAAAGGCATCTTCTCTATCACGAATAGCATATATTTTCGCAGGTGCTCATGCCTCAGATCTAATTGCTCTATCCCTGGTAGTACCTCGACTACCACTAACATTGCCGGGATGACGGGGTGGCCTACCTCTCGAGACAGGATTACTAGGCTTTGGAGAGATCGAAACAGTGGTTTCGAGACCACAAAATCGAGCCAAAAATAAAAATTTATTTTATTTTTATTTTATGGTTGACATCATGATAGGAATGTCACATGAAAATTTTGATATGAAAATTTTACCGATTATGTGTTTAATTAGGGAAAGGAAAGAATTGCATAAAATGTAAAAGTTGGGTTCTAGTAGCTATAGGTATCGAATAGCTATGGAATTTAAAATTTAAGGACCTTATATGGTAATTAGATTATTGAAGAGTATTTAGTAGATATTTTAATGACTCATCCATGGAAAAATTAGAAAAGGGTAGGGACTAAATTGGAAATCAATAAAATTAATAGATGATAATTAATTAAAAAGAAAAAAATCATCTATTTTCATATGATCTTCTCCAAATTTTCTATGGAAACCCTAGGAGAGAGGAAGAAAACTTTTCAGGCTTAAAAAGGTATGAAATCAAGTCCTGTTTTTAGTAATTTCTATATTTTTGGAATCAAGATAGTCTAATCTTTCTATTTAGGGGATTTATTTGAAAATTTATTAAGGTATGAAATTTGGGTCATGGATGAATGTGCTAAAAATTAGAAATTTATGGTAGAAAATGAAAAGTTATTCATAGATTTACAACTTTTACAAAGCAATTTTTGATGAAAACTTGATTTAAGGACTAAAATGAAAAAGTGGTAAAACCCATGGAAAATTCTGAAATTTGTGAAATGTATGTGCTGTAAATGTAGTATATAAATTTTGGCTAGGCTTGGAAAGAGGGTTAAATTTCATGAATTTCATTTTTTGTCCTAGGGATGAAATCAGAATTTTTGAAAAAGATAGGTGCAAAATGATATTTTTTCCTAGGATGTGTGATAGATTAATAGTTAAATTTACCCATATAGATCTGGAAAGAACAACTACGAAACTAGATCGAGGAAAGCAAAAGGTTTCAGATTATTTGAAATTCAAATATGAACTATTATCAAGGTAAGTTCGTGTAACTTAAATATGTATGTTAATATGCTTGAATTGAATTGTATGATTGTGTTGATATGTATGAGATGAGATACATAACAAAATAGTCATAAGTTTTGAAATATGGACAAATTGTAGTGTTCCGGTTAAATGTTGAATTTCGATGGATTAAGGTGATTTCTTGAATAAGAATAATACTGCATATGTTGCAGATAGAATTTAGCCCAGATGGGTAACTCTAATGTAAGCCTTGTTGAGCTTAAGTTATAAATTGGATTTAACCCGAACGGGTAATCCAAATTAAGCTCTCTAGAGCATATGCTACGGATAGGATTTAGCCTGGACTGGTAATCCTGCTGTAAAATGTGCGCCTCAAGAGTGTGCCTTTTTTATTATGTACCCTAATGGGTACTTTTTCACATGAGTATATTACCAAACATCCATCGAAATTTCAATAGTTCGATGGAAAAGACTCTTGAAGTGTTGAAAGGTGAAATTAATGGGTGCTGCTAATGTGATGAGCTCATCTATGTTTACTTGATATTTATATAAGGTTATGTGATTAACTTGTTTGATTAAGTGTTTGTGTTTAGGTAAACTCACCCAAATTTTATGGAAAGTATGACTATGAATGCTTGTAGTGATAAATATGATTGGTAAGTTTATTTTCCATTATATGAACTTACTAAGCATAAAATGCTTACTCCGTTTAATTCTCCCTGTTTTATAGTGCTTAAAAGCTCGCGAAGGTTGGAAGTCGGTTGGAACAATCATCACACTATCCACTATCACATTTTGGTATAAATAGAAATCTCATTCTGGTATAATGGCATGTATAAGCTTATTTGGCCAATGATGGCTTGTAATTATTGTTTTGTAAACTAGCCATTGGAGTGGCTAGTGATGATCTAATTCGGTTATCTTAAAAGTTATGTTTTGGAAATTACACAAATGCTTATTGTGTGTTGGTTTGATGGAATTATGTTAGCATATAAGTTTATATTCACTGATGCATGAGATAGTACCACATGATTGATGGTAAATTTTATGTGAATATGATGTTGGATCGGTGGATATATATGCTAGTGATTGGTTCAGAAAAATGGTGAGTTATAGGTGACAAATAAGGCTAGGAAATGGCTTTATTTTGTCCACATGGGTAGACACACGAGCGTGTGTCTTGGCCGTGTGTGACACACGGCTTGTCCCATGGGCATATGGTCTGGCTATGTCCCCTGCATCTTAAAAACGAGAAACAAAATGCTAAGAATTGGGCACACGAACAGAGACACAGGCGTGTGTCTCAGCCGTGTGGTTGGCACGGCCTTGAACACGGGCGTGTTACGCGGCCGTATGAAAACTGTACTTAAATTTTGAAAATAAAGTCCACCATACGGCTTAGCACATGGGCGTGTGACTTCAATTTCTTCATGCCTTATAAGTCAGAGAGTTGCACGGGTTAGGGACATGGGCGTGTGTAGTCACACGGTCCGACCACACGAGCGTGTCCCTAGACCACACGGGTGTGTGGGTATTATTCATAAGAATTTTTTTTTGAAAATTCATAAAAAATGTTATTAGGTTCTGATTTAGTCTCGATTTATTTCTACTGTTCATTTAGGGCCTTGAGGGTCTATTTAAGGGACGTTATGATTGATATCGGAAAATGTTTAGTAACTAGGATAAATGATTTGTGAATGTTCTGTAAACTCCGCTAATACTTTGTAATCCCTGTTCCAGCGATGGATACGGGTTAGGGGTGTTACATTGACCATAGCCACAAGCTAGTGCATTTAAACATACCTCTTTTAGAATTAATCACATGATAAACCATTTCGTAAGAAATTACATAATTTAAACCTTACCTCTTTCATAAACACAAACATATTTCCATTTGGACACTTACCATTACAATACATAACCTATAAATTAACATGGCATGATCCAACCAAAGCTTGGCAAAAACCTAATCCTTCACACCACACATATTAGCATACATGGTACAAATCATAAGCACATTAGCATGAATAGCCATTTAATCTTAACATGTATCACTTGAATCTATTACGTAACAGCCCAATTTTGGGCCTAGTCAGAACAGTGGCTTCGGAATGTAACACCCTGAATTTGGGCCTAGAAGTATTAGGTTTTGAGCATGGGAACAATTAGGAGGCGACATATAAATATTTAGTTGTGCAAGAAAGTGACACAAACGCATGTTGGTTTCAGTGGTTAAGTGCTCTAGGAAGTGTTTGAGAAGTCTTGGGTTCAAGCCTTGGCTTGTGCAAAAATTTTGTTTTTAAGTAATAAACCTTATCTCTAGCCAGTAGGCTTTTAAATAAAAATAAGTGAAGCATGACAGAAAAAGGCCTATTGATCTAGGGGATAGGGGCGTGTGGAGTGTTCCAAGAGGTCTGAAGTTCAAGTCTTACTTTGAGCAGTGGAGTGTTTTATTTTGCTACACTTGCCGTGTGGGTAGTAGAGGTTAACTGAAACACTGCTGAATGGAGTGCAGTTTGAATTGGTCATAGAGAGATTTTAGGAGGAAAAAGGGGGGATTTAAATAGTGATTGGTTTGAGGAGATTATGGCGGAGAGATTCAAGGAGAGAGTTAAGGGAGGAAAAAGTGAAATTTGAGGTGTGGTAGAGTTGTGCCGAAATTGGTAAGTGGGCATAGGGATATTCAGCTGAGTTAGCTATTCTCTAGACCTTTTGGGGTATTGTTTGCTTTTTGAGGGTTCTTTTCTCTCCTTTCTTTTGTTGAAGTTTCGACAAGTGAGGTTCTTTTCATTTTGCTACAAAAGTCGAGTGGTGGTTTCCGAGTATCTTTTGGATTTGATAGCTTTCGATTTTATTCTTCTCTCCAACCCTTCTGTCCACAGATTTTGTTCTCCATCACACTTTTTTCCAAACAGTTTATTCCTTCTTGGTCGAATACCTATTGCCTTCCTATCTCTCAACTCTTTCGGTTTTAGCCTGGAGTGACCGATTCTGTCCTTCTTTCTTCTCCTTTCCTCTCCTGGTTGGCCGAATATTACTCTTTCACTTACCCTCTTTGTGCTGACTTTTCATTTTGCTTCTTCTCTGTCATCTTGGTGGGGTGTGATTGCACTAGTTCTGCCTTTGTTATAGCGGCGATCTTTTTGGGGATAGAGGACCGATTACTTTCCTCCCTTAGTTTCGGCTTTACACTTTCGATAATCTCTAAAGGAGTTCGTAATTGGTCTTGTGTATCGATTTAAGGGTGGAATCTTCATTAGTTCGACAAAGGCTTTGGGCTTGTGGGCTACTCGCACATCTTTAACTAAGGAGTGTAATCAGACTGCTATCACATCAAATCGGCAAAAGCTGAAATAGGTGACCGTCGACACTACACGAGTGTGCGTTCGCTCATGCAGTACTTTGAACGCTTAAAACATGGGCATAAGATTGTTAAAACCAGCCACGAGAGATATCATGGGCTTAGGTCGATTTGGGCCATGTCGGACCGACATGGGCCGAGTGGGCCCCACGGGTTCGTAGCCCCACACGGGTAAACCACACAACCGTATAGAGATTATTGGGCCAAGTTATGTAGTTTACACAGCTAAGGCCATTGTTGGGCTTTGTGGGCCACACGGGCATGTGGGCCCACATAGGCTGTGTTGTGTGTTTGGGCCAATTTTCACTGTATGACTATTAAGGTTGTACAAGTCGCCTGAGATGACTGTGAACCTACTGTTGGGTCGATAAGCGTACCTAGACCCCCTTTGTAGTAAAATGACTATTTTTCCCTTATGTGGTAAAATGATTATTTTGCCCTTATAAGGTAAAATGACTGTTTTACCCTTATGAGGTAAAATGACTGTTTTGCCCCTATGAGGTAAAATAACTGTTTTGCCCTTATGTGGTAAAATGACTGTTTTGCCTTTATATGGTGAAATGAATGAAATGCCCTTACATGGTAAATTGATTGTTTTCCCCTATGTGAGGTATTTATATATATGTACATGTATGACTGTATTTTAGCTTGCTATTTAAATTGTAACGGATACATGTATGATTCTATGTTATGACATGACATGGCTGTATGATGCATTGCATGGGGATGGTTTTATTATAACTGGAGGAAGTATACTGTTCTGGCAGCTCTGCTGCAAATCAATGATGGCTTTAAGCCTATTATACTGATAGCTCAGCTGTATATTACTGTTTAGTGCCGCAACTGGTGCTAATTTTAGAGCGTAGGAATGGGTGGGTTGATTATATCCCCACATAGAGTGTAGGATTGGACGGAGATGGAGTGTAGAGGTTGGATAGGTAGGACTTGCATCTTTGTTTTTGCCGCATTTCATCGTTTATGTACTATTTATCGTTATTATTGCACTATTTACTATTATTGCATGCAGCTTCATTCGTTCATCGCACTATTTATCAGCATCAGAATGGGCCAAGGCCCAAGCATATGATTGTTTTTGTATTGAGTTGGGCTAAAGACCAAGCGATATTGTCATCATTCATCGATATGGGCTTAGGCCCGCATGATGTATTTGCTCACCGAATGTATGGATATACATTTATTGGGGATTATACAATTGAGTTTTCATAGACTCACCCTTACTCACAGATCTCATGAGAGTAATCCTTAGGCGGATCGGTGTTGCGAGGGACTCGAAGGTGACCACACAACAACTTATACTTCCTTATTTAGCTTTTGATTTATAAATAATTATAGTTTTGGTATTTTTGATGTAATAAGGCCTCTCTAATTTTTAATCTTTAATTTGGAGTTTTATTGTTTTGAATTATAACTGCTAGTAGTAGAATGCGGGTTTTCAAAAGATTTATAAGTGTAGGGATGGGTGGGTTGATTATATCCCCACATGGAGTGTTGGGTTGGACGGAGATAGAGTGTAGAGGCTGCATGGGTAGGACTTGCATACTATTTCTGCACTGTTTACTGTTACTGCAATGGGCCAAGGCCCAAGCATTTGACTGTTTCTGTATTGAGTTGGGCTAAAGCTCAAACTGATATTGTCACTGTTACTGATATGGGCTTAGGCCCAGACTGTATTTGCTCACTGAATGTATGACCGTCTGTTAATTAAGGGATTACACATTGAGTTTTCGTAAACTCACCCTTCTTTGTATCTGTGCAGGTAATCCTTAGGTGGATCGGTGCTGCGAGGGACTCGAAGGTGGCTACACAACAACTTACACTTCCTTATTTAGCTTTCAATTTATAAATAATTTTAGTTTGGGTATTTTTGATTTAATAAGGCCTCTCTAAATTTTTAATCTTTAATTTGGGGTTTTATTGTTTTGAATTATAACTGCTAGTAGTAGAATGCGGGTTTTCAAAAGATTTATAATTTTCCAAAACATCACGTTTAAGCAACATATTTTAAAAAAATATTTTCCACTATGAACGAGATTTTTAAATTAATAACATTTTAAGTTAAATACTTTATGATAGTAACGCAAGTTTTAAAACCATCGTTTAGATCACACAAATAGGCTAATTAAATAATGGGCTTTTCAAACAATATTGTGCTTTACGAAAAACACTTTAATGTGACATCACCAGATTCAGCCATAACGTCCAGGCCGGGTTTGGGGTGTTACATTTAGTGGTATCAAAGCCAAGTTGCAGAACTCGACTGTGGACTTGGGTTTCTTCTAAAACTTGGAATTTGCAAAAAGAACTGTTTTCAAATGATTTGAAAGTATTTTAAAATGTTTTTACTGAATGTGTGGTACACCGAGTCTCCGCACCGATCTTGTAAGTTCGCTCTGAAAACTATATTTTGATTTTGACTGAAACTACCATAGATAGGATTACTAAGATTACTATAGGTTTTACACCGTATTGCAAACTCTTTAGTAGTGTATACTGAAACTGTAGCAAACTGGTATACTCCGATAGACACTGCCTTGTGTGGAAATAATACTCTATACTTTTGATACTGTCTCCATAAAATATCTTTTGATAAACAACTGGAACTATAAACTAAGCTGTATAAAACTATTAATAAGATAAAACGTAATTCGATAATGAGCACCAGAGGCACTCGTGGAAAGGGTTCAAGAGGCCATGGCGGAGGCTGTGTAGATGCTTAAGCTGAGTCTTCGTCATCTGGCAATATGCCTAATCTGGATGTAAAGTTTGGATTGACGCATTGTCCCAGTCTATCTATAGACTGGACTGAAAGCACTCAAGCTTAATTTTGGAACTGGAGTGCGCAGCGAGAGTGTAGTGGTATAGTCTGTGTTAAGCGACTGATCTGATAGTTAGAAATTTTGAGGACAAAATTTCTTTTAGAAGGGGTGATCTGTAACGCCCTGAATTTGGGCCTAGAAGTATTAGGTTTTGAGCATGGGAACAGTTAGGAGGCGGCACATAAATATTTACTTGTGCAAGAAAGTGACACAAACGCACGTTGGTTTCAATGGTTAAGTGCTCTGGGAAGTGTTTGAGAAGTCTTGGGTTTAAGCCTTGGCTTGTGCAAAAATTTTGTTTTTAAGTAATAAACCCTGTCTCTAGCCAGTAGGCTTTTAAATAAAAATAGGTGAAGCATGACATAAAAAGGCCTACCGATCTAGGGGATAGGGGCGTGTACAGTGTTCCAAGAGGTCTGCGGTTCAAGTCCTACTTTGAGCAGTGGAGTGTTTTATTTTGCTACACTTGCCATATGGGTAGTACAGGTTGACTGAAACACCGCTGAATGGAGTGGAGTTTGAATTGGCCATGGAGAGATTTTAAGAGGAAAAATGGGGGATTTAAATAGTGATCGGTTTGAGGAGATTATGGTGGAGAGATTCAAGGAGAGGGTTAAGGGAGGAAAAAATGGAATTTGAGGTGTGGTAGAGTTGTGCCAAAATTGGGAAGTGGGCATAGGGATATTCGGCTGAGTTAGCTATTCTCTAGAGCTTTTGGGGTATTGTCTGCTTTTTGGGGGTTCTTTTCTCTCCTTTCTTTTGTTGAAGTTTAACAAGTGAGGTTCTTTTCATTTTGCTACGAAAGCCGAGTAGTGGTTTCTGAGTATCTTTTGGATTTGGTAGCTTTCGATTTACTCTTCTCTCCAACCCTTCTGTCCACGAATTTTCTTCTCCATCACACGTTTTTCCAAATGGTTTATTCCTTCTTGGCCGAATACCTATTGCCTTCCTATCTCTCAACTCTTTTGATTTTGGCATGGAGTGACCGATTCTGTCCTTCTTTCTTCTTCCTTCCTCTCCTGGTTGGCCGAATGTTACTCTTTCACTTACCCTCTTTGTGCCGACTCTTCCTTTTCCTTCTTCTCTGTCATCTTGGTGGGGTGTTATTGTGCTAGTTCTGTCTTTGTTGTAGTGGCAATCTTTTTGGGGATAGAGGACCGATTACTTTCCTCCCTTAGTTTCGACTTTACACTTTCGGTAATCTCTAAAGGAGTTCGTAATTGGTCTCGTGTATCGATTTAAGAGTGGAATCTTCATTAGTTCTACAAAGGCTTTGGGCTCATGGGCTACTCGCACATCTTTGTCTAAGGTGTGCAATCACACTGCTATCGCATCAAATCGGTAAAAGCTAAAATATGTGACCGTCGACACTACACGAGCGTACGTTCGCTCGTGCGAAAATTTGGATGCCCAAAAATTGGGCATAAGATCGGTAAGACCAGCCATGAGCGATCTCATGGGCTTAGGTCGATTTGGGCCATGTTGGGCCAAAATAGGCTGAGTGGGCCCCACGGGCTCGTGGGCCCACATGGGTAAACCACGTGAACATGTGGAGATTATTGGGCCAAGTTGTGTAGTTTACGTAGCCAAGGCCATTGTTGGGCTTTGTGGGCCCACATGGGTCGTGTTATGGGCTTGGGCCCATTTTCACTGTATGACTGTTAAGGTTGTACGGGTCGCCCGAGATGACTGTGAATCTACTGTTGGGTCGGTAAGCATACTTAGACCCCCTTTATGGTAAAATGACTATTTTTCCCTTATGCGGTAAAATGACCGTTTTGCCTTTATGAGGTAAAATGACTGTTTTGCCCTTATGAGGTAAAATGACTGTTTTGCCCTTATGAGGTAAAATGACTGTTTTGCCCTTATGTGGTAAAATGACTATTTTGCCCTTATATGGTGAAATGAATGAAATGCCGCTATATGGTAAATTGACTGTTTTCCCCCTATGTGAGGTATTTATATATATGTACATGTATGACTGTATTTTAGCTTGCTATTTAAATTGTAACGGATACATGTATGATTCTATGTTATGACATGACATGACTGTATGATGCATTGCATGGCGATGGGTTTATTATGATTAGAGAAAGTGTACTATTCTGGTAGCTCTGCTATAAATCACTGATGGCTTTAAGCCTATTATACTAGCAGCTCAGCTGCATATTACTGTTTAGTGCCGCAACCGTGCTAATTTTTGAGTGTAGGGATGGGTGGGTTGATTATATCCCCACATGGAGTGTAGGGTTAGACGGAGATGGAGTGTAGAGGCTGGATAGGTAGGACTTGCATCTTTGTTTACTGCACTATTTCATCGTGTATCTGCATCTTTGTTTCGTTATTCTTGCACTATTTATTTATTCATCGCAATGGGCCAAGGCCCAAGCATATGACTGTTTCTGTATTAAGTTGGGCTAAAGACCAAACTGTTATTGTCACTGTTATTGATATGGGCTTAGGCCCAGGCTGTATTTGTTCACTGAATGTATGACTGTCTGTTTATTAAGGGATTACACACTGAGTTTTCATAAACTCACCCTTCTGCGTATCCGCGCAGGTAATCCTTAGACGGATCGGTGTTGCGAGGGACTCGAAGGTAACCATACAACATCTTACACTTCCTTATTTAGCTTTTGATTTATAAATAATTTTAGTTTTGGTATTTTTGATGTAATAAGGCCTCTCTAAATTTTTAATCTTTAATTTGGGTTTTTATTATTTTGAATTATAACTGTTAGTAGTAGAATGTGGGTTTTCAAAAGATTTATCAATGTAGGGATGGGTGGGTTGATTATATCCCCACATGGAGTGTAGGGTTGGACGGAGATGGAGAGTAGAGGCTAGATGGGTAGGACTTGCATATTGTTTCTGCACTGTTTATTGTTACTGCACTATTTACTGTTACTGCAATAGGCCAAGGCCCAAGTATATGACTGTTTCTGTATTGAGTTGGGCTAAATCCCAAATTGATATTGTCATTTATTATTAATATGGGCTTAGGCCCGCATGATTTGTTCATCGAATGTATGACCGATCATTTATTAAGGGATTACACACTGAGTTTTCATAAACTCACCCTTCTGCATATCTGTGCAGGTAATCCTAGGCGGATCAGTGCTGCGAGGGACTCGAAGGTGACCACACAACAGCTTACGCTTCCTTATTTAGCTTTTGATTTGTAAATAATTTTAGTTCGGGTATATTTGATGTAATAAGGCCTTTCGAAAATTTTTAATCTTTAATTTGGGGTTTTATTGTTTTGAATTATAACTGCTAGTAGTAGAATGCGGGTTTTCAAAAGATTTATGATTTTCCAAAACATCACGTTTACGCAACATATTTTAAAAAAATATTTTTCGCTATGAACGAGATTTTTAAATTAATAACGTTTTAAGGTAAATACTTTATGATAGTAACGCAATTTTTAAAACCATTGTTTAGATCACACAAATAGGCTAATTAAAGAATGGGCTTTTCAAACGATATCGTACTTTACGAAAAACATTTCAATGTAACATGGCCAGATTCGGCCATAACGTCCAGGCCAGGTTTGGGGTGTTACACGGAATCACTATTCTAGGGCTAGAGAAATTATTTTTAATGTTATTTTATGTGTTATAGCATGATTATATGAGTGCATGAAAATTTTGGTGACATAATTTTAGCGATTTCATGCTTAATTGCAAAAAAGGACTAAATCGCATGATGGGCAAAAGTTTTATTTTTCTAGCTAAATATGTTAAATAGCTTGAGAACCAAAATTTGGGGTGTTTAAAGTGCAAATAGACCCTAAAAAGGTGCTTGGCCGGCCATAGAGAGAAAGAAATTGAAAAGTCAAAATTGGTGGGTATTAAGTAACTTATTTGGTATTAAAATAAAACAAAAAGGAAAAAGATGTCATCTTTTCATCTTTCTTCTTCATCCACCTAAAATGGCAGCAAACAAGGGGGTTTTAAGAGCCTAAAATTTCAGCCACTTAGTTCTCTTGCAAGTAAGTGATTTTGATGACTTTTCTTGATGATTTTTACACTTTTGGGACCCTTGTAGAATGAGCTAGCTAATGGGGGGACTATTTTACAAAGTGGTTGAAAGTCTAAGGTTTTTCCATGAGAGCATTTATGTTTTTTGCTGAATTTTTATGAATGAAAATGAGTCATGGTTGTGTAATAAACAACTTTTGTGAAAGAAGTTTGCATGAAAACACCTAAAAAGGGCTATTTTGTAAAGTTGTAAAATAAGTTGTAAATGTGTGAAATAATTGAAATTGTGAGTTGCTCTAGTTATAAAAAGAATTTGGCTAGGCTTGGTAAAGGAGGAAATTTGATAAAAATCGATTAACAAGCCTAAGGGAAAAATCATAATTTTTGTAAAGTCTAAGGACAAAACGGTCATTTTGCCAAATTGTGAATTATAGAATGTTTTAATTAATGTAATAATTAAATGAGTGAATTTCATCATGTTAGATCAAGAAAATTGAGGTTTGAGCATAAATCGAAAAGTATGAGGTTATGGACTAAAATGGAGTAATTAGCCAAAATTACATTCGAGGTAAGTTCGTGTGATTAAATAAGCATGATATCCATGTTATTGTTAATATACTTAAAATCTATCTTGCTATCATTGTATTGAAATATATATTGATGATATTGTATATAAGAAAGTGATGCCAAATGTTAATAACATTTTTGTGATGATTGAATACATTGGAAATTTGATGGAATATGACATTCCATTGAAATAAGTAAGTTGTGTGTAAATATTTCAACTTTATCGTTATTATGCATTGAATGTTTGATTTCGCATATAAGGCTTGAATGTATCTATGAGCAATGGTATGATGAGACTTATCATGATAAACGCCCAGTTGAACCTTAGGAATAGATTGGATATTCATGCCATAACATTTGGGTGATATGTGTGCTAGTGTAAGACATGTCTGGGACATGCATCAACCATATTATGAAAGCCAGTGTAAAACATGTTTGGGACATGCATCAGCATTAAGACGAGAGCTAGTGTAAGACATGTCTGGGACATGCATCGGCCTCGAGATATGCAAGCTAGTGTAAGACCTGTCTGGGACATGGCATCGGCTTAAAATGTGTTAGTGTAAGACCTGTCTGGGACATGGCATCGGCTTAAAATGTGTTAGTGTAAGACCTGTTTGGGACATGACATCGACACCGATAGATGAGAGCCAATGTAAGACCTGTCTGGGATATGGCATCGGTCTCGATATATAAAAGTCAGTGTAAGACCTGTCTGGGACATGGCATCGACTTAGATATGTGAGCCAGTGTAAGACCATGTTTGGAACATGGCATCTGCATCGTACCCTTATGTTTGAGGCTTAGTGATTATTCTGTGGCATTCCAAATGGTTCAACGGGAAATTTAAGGTTTAAGTCGAAATGATAGAGCTTATGGCTATGTTGTGAGTGTTACATGTACTTACATGAAATTGATGAAATTTGAATTCAATTCATGTTGTACGATTAGTAAGGAATGGATATGAGCATGTTGAGTAACATATGTATGTATGCCAAGCTCATGAGAAATGATTTCGGTTCATGATGCACATTTGGTGAAGATGTAAATAGGTAATTCATGCTTATGAGGATAACTTTGTGATGACCTTATGATTATAGGTCTATACTTATTATGTATAAATATGTATCTTTACCAATGTGGTGGAAATAAATTAATAAGATGTGATAAACCTAGTATCATTAATTTACATTAAAGCAGTTCTGGACAGCAACCGTAGTTCAACTTTGAAAATCCGCCAAAAACTTTGGAAATTGAGTTAGAGGGTGAATAAAATATTAAATGAAACATAGAAGAAACGGTGTAAGGAAAAGAGTTTCATATTATGAAATATTTAAATTTTTGTGAGACAGAGTCAGAATGATTTCGAAATCCCCTGTTCTAATTTTAGAAAATCATTGAAAATTTTACAATGATAGTTATGGGTTATAATTTATGTTATTAGAATTATTAATGAGTCTATTTTCAATATAAATAGATGAGAACATCATCCAAATTACGTATTATGAGATAATTACTTTTTAGTGAAGAAGGGTCGGAACTGTCAGACAGCAAAAAAGGGGTAAATTTAAAGAATAAACTGTACTTATTGGCTAGACCAAAAATTCTGATAATTTTATGGTAAGAAGATATGTGAGTATAGTTTTAGGGAAAATTAGAAGATATTAATTTGGAGTTTTGTACCTCCAGATATAAATAATTTAATGACTGTGACTCGAGAAAATAGCTTGACCTGAACATAAATAAAAGTACAAATATGGTTGTATTACCTTGAGAAAGAAGTTGATAAATTACTTATTGTTTTCATACGGTCTTACTGAGCTATAAAGCTTACTCCCTTCCTTTCCTTTTCTTTAGTGTTGACAGGTTAGCTTAGGGTTGGAGATCGTCGGAGGCAGCATCACACTATCAAGTCACTAGCTTTGGAGTAATGAATCATATATTAGAATTTCAAGGGAGTGGCATGTATAGGGATCTAGTTTTATGACATGTGTTATTACGCTTTGGACAAATGTATTGGCTTATATTGAGTTATATGTATATGGCCATGAGATGTGGCTCATATTGATTACGGCTTGTAAACCTAGCTATTCATGTCATGTCTAATGTTTATGATGTTTGTTTGCCATGCATGGTTGGTAATATGATATGTGTGTTGAATGTATACTCTATGACCAATTGAGGTGGTCATAGCCATGTAGTAATTGCACATTATAAAAACATGATAATGGTTGAACATGAGTGCTTGATGGATAAGTTGGTAACCATAGTATAATCGTAAAAGTGATCCTCAAAATGACAAGTCTTATGAATGTGAATTAAGTAATCTAGACTTGGTATTGCATGATTAGATGCATTACTTGTAAGAGGACATGCTAATGTTATGAATATGTCTTAATAAAAAATGTTTAATCACTAAAATGATGTCATGATTTGTGGTTTTAATATGTATAAGGTTGTAAAGGTTTATGGGTAACATGAAGGCCTGGAAAATAGCCTAAGTGTTGACTACACAGGCCGAGACACAGTCGTGTGTCTCACTTGTGTGAGGGACACGGCCTGGAGACACGGGTGTGTGGTTTGGCCATGTGGTTTGATTTGCATGCTGATGTCATAAACAGAGAGTTACACGGCCTGAGGACACGGACGTGTCAAAGGCAAACGAGCGTGTGACCCTGTTTCATGGAAAGAAATTTTCTAAGTTTTTCGAAAACTTTCTAAGGTTCTCAGTTTAGTCCCTAACTACTTCCAATGCATGTTTAGGGCTTCATAGGCCCGTGTATGGGACATTATGCATGTGTATGAAAAGTTTTGAATTAAAATAAATTTTGTAGCTTGGTTTTTGCATGTTTGTGAACGATTAAGTCTGGTAATGCCTCGTACCCTGTTCCGGCGTCGGACACGGGTAAGGGGTGTTACATATTACTTATCTTAACTTTTCTACATCCTACTAATAAGTATTCATACTTTGAAACATATGGCTAAGCATATTTTAAACATCATCAACTCATACCTTTTCAGACTTTCATAGTATCACTTATTGAAGCATTTGTTGAACCTCCACTTTTTCATACCCGTTGAACCACTAGAATAATATCAGATACAGGGGAATCTCTCACGCTAAGTGCCAACATGTGGTCGAAGCCATTACTATCACATATCTCATATCAGTGCTCTCTCTCTCGAGCCGTATATGGGTCCACTCACACAAGTTGTCAGCCAGGACGTAACTACACGATACTGCTTACACAAGCTGCCAAGTAATCGCAACACATGTCAGAAACTCAGCCACCGGTAGGACGTACAAGACCAGCACCTGAAACATGGTAATCCCTAATGACATGTCATTTGTATCCAATATATTCCTAAGGTTCAAACGGGACTCGATAGTCGTCATGCGTCATTGAATTTTCCTAGTTTCATTATAAGCTAAATTTTATAATAACATTATATATATCGATTTATTTTCAATAAAATTCATATAATAACATTCAATTTAATCAAAAATGTACATAGTATAGTTCATACGAACTTACCTAGCAAAATTGCAAAAATACCAAAGTTTAGGGGCATTTTGGTAATTTTCTATTTTCCTCGATTTTTTTACCCGATCTTCATCTAAATTAATAATTTCATTCAATATATAATTTAGACAATAAAACAATTTATTTCATGCAATTTGGTCATTTTTGACATTTTTACAAAATTACCCCTAATGTTTTACTTTTATTCAATTTAGTCCCTAAGCCCAAAACTTGCAAATTAACCATTTTTAATGCAAACCCATCCTATCCGAATATTCATGACATTCAATATAGCCCATTTTTGCAATAATTTCACAACAAACTCTTGTATTTTTACTATTTCAACAATTTAGTCCCTAATCGGAAAATTTATCAAAAATCACAAGATTTATCAATGGCAACGATCTAAAAAACATAAAGTTTACAAGAAATAGGATAAATTATACTCACATGTAAAGGAATAAAGCCAAAACTGAAACCTCCTCCATAGTTATGGTGTTTGGTGGAGTAAAACATTTCACTTTAATTTGTTTTAATTTCCATTTAATTACAAAATTGCCATTGAGTTTATATTATTTAATTCATTTTCAACCATTATGTTGTTCCACTATCCTAAGAATGGTTAATTTACCATATTAATCCTTCAACTTATATTCATCAAGCCATTTAATCATTCAAATCTAATAGTGATCAAATTTTACATTTTTCACGATTTAGTCATTTTAATTAATTAACTATTAAAACGTTAAAATTTCTTAACAAAACTTTAATACAACATTAATGACACTCCGTACATATTTATAAAAATATCTACGGCTTGGTTTATAGAAATAAGGTCCCGATACCTCATTTTCTATGACTACTTGAACTTAGTAAATCGCTTATAAAACAAAAATCACTATATCAAAAACCTTTTCAAAGTTACAATTAACTCATAAATATAAAATATAATATTTATGAACTTACTCATCGGATTTGGTGGCCTCGAAACCACTATTTCTGACACCACTAGAAAACGGGCTGTTACAAAGCCACTGCCCCTTGTTTCTAACAATATAATTTGAAACATAGAAATGAATTCATGGCATTGCCTTTGATGAAATTAGCATTGAACTGGTAAATTGCGATACATGAGAATGGTCGTGTAGCCTTTAGTAGGGCAAGTATTATTATAGACTAGATTAGCAAATTATGATAAAGGAAAATGAATGAGTGAATGATATCGCTCTAAAAATAGATTAGGGTTTCTGGCTAACACAAAGAAGGTGGTTTGTATTATTGCATAGGCATAGTGTACACGCTAAAGGAATAGTGTTTGGCGTATAGTCTGTATGTGCTTGGTACTCGCCAACTGGTGAACTGTATGACTATGCTGAGTTGGAAAGGTTTATACCAACTGTATGTGTCTATTACAATGTTTCCTCCAGAACTCAATAAGTTCTTTGACCTTACTTAGTTACCTTTCCTTCTAAGGCCTACTGATGAAGTAAAGGAATTTGAAGACTACACCAGAGGACAATCGTCGCTATGAGACTTTTAATATTTTTTATTACACATGACATGAGAGTGGTGTCAAAATGTCCACAATCAAATAATGAATTTTGTATTTAAACTTGTAGTCATTGAACTATGATTTCACATGAAACTTAGTAAAATATTTATGGTTTTCAAAGTGTATTATCTTATTTATCATTGACTAACAAATAGTTTATCTTTCATACTAACTTAAATTGTATTTTAAATAGGTTTTTGCTAGATACGATTTTAAAAATAATAATTTTAAAATAGTGACGCGCCATTCTTAGATCCCCCTTATAGATCATGTTTGGAGTGTTACAATCGAAGACTTCAAGGAGAAACCAAGCTAGACAGTGCAGGGATTAAGGATCATAGGATGTTGGAGTCATGCACATAAGAAAAGGGTACCATTTGAGGCTTCGCCCCAAGAGCTGTTCATTGTATCTAGATAGTGTTGGATTTGGTGGCTTAAGTGTAGTATTTTCGTCTAACTATACTTGTAATTATTTTAACAAATAGGTTAATAAAAAAAATTCATTTATTACATTAATATACTTTGTATAATTTTCCTCGCATAGCTTTTGCACACAAAGAAAAATGGAAGCAAATGTTGCTTGTTTGTTGTTTAAATGTTTAACTAATACTAAGCGGTATTACATGGTCGAATTGTAGTACATAAAGACAACTTGTATTAGTAGACAAAGCTAAACATGTCCTTAGTCTAATCGAAAATGAGAAAACCCATTAAAAGACTAATATGTTGTCTATCAACTCCAATTGGGGATATGCCTTGTCTTGGGGATCGAAGCAGATGACTCTTAGAAGATAGAGACATAAATATGACTAACTGGATTGACAGTACATCAGATAGGACCCAAGTAGGATAGATCTTGAATCCATTTATGGATTTATTCTCTTTTGATGTTGATAGTGTGATATACATAAATCCTGGGTGGATGGGGAACTATGTATGCATGACTCGTAATGTAAGTGAAATATAAGTTCAAATAGATAAGGAACCGAAAGCTGATGTGTTTAGTGTACGACTTCTGTAGTATGTAGCATTATTCATAATATTGAAATTCACATCCCAAACCATGGATAAATGATATCCTCTCATTGCCGTTACATGGTTGATGAAAAGTAACCGCGGCCATGGGTCATCTATCTTTGTGATGGATGACTTGATAACTATTTGATGATGACTGACCTTTCATGAAGGAAGATGTAATGGTTACCATGAGATAAAATAGGATCATATTGGGAGAGTGGATATTATCCCGAAGAGATCAAGGATATCTTATGAGGGTAACACACTCATGACAAGGTCATTGGACAAGAACTGAGTAGTTGCTTTCATAATGATATGTCGTTGGGGAGAGCTCAGTCACGATACTATAGTGGAATGGCTTTGTGACTGAATGAGTTTATAATTAATAAGCGAAAAGCCGAAACTTAATTATTAATCATTTGAACCTCAACTACATATGTTCAATCGGTTCCTCTGCTTTCTCATTGAAACCATAAATGAATTGTGTGTTTGAATAGAAATGAATAGAATGAATAGGAAAAAAGAAATAGGAAACATTTAGGAATAATTATGGTTTCCGCTGAAATGGAGAACTGGAATCATTTGGAAATGAATGTAGGTTTCCAAAAATCAAAATGGAAATGATCCATTTGCAATCCTATATGGATTATTTAAAAATTGATCAAAAGAATGGGTTTATGTTTTTGGATTGTTTTGAAGCCCGAAAATGAAAATAAATCATTTGGTCATAGTGAACATATTGAACATATTTTCTCAAAATTTTACCAGGGGTAAAATTATCAAAATTTTGTTGGGGGTAACATAGGGTTGAGAAACTTATTTTATATATAAATATTAATTTTTATTTTGGGAAATAGAAAAATTAAATTAGGTTAGATCACGTTACAATGTATTGGATTAAAAAAGCCCAGGATGTACTTGTAATTGGACTTGATGTGAGAGAGACCCAAAAACCCCTCATGGACATGAAAGGGTCAATAACTCTAGTAGGAATACTAGGGTGTCCCATCCACCCTAGTCCTATTCTAATGTTTTTCTATTTGGAATAAACCACTACAACTTAACAAGGGTTCTACCTTCTCTTCCTAGAAATAGATGGCACCGGTAGAGCTATTAACATAACTTTGAGAGACTGTTATTCTAACAAAAAATAAAGAGAATTTATTCTCAACTATTACATATTTTCTCAGAATAATGATTGTAGCAATTTATATTAAGAAGAGAGAATTTTTATTTTCACCACAAAAGAAGAGAAACTTTTTCCAATTCTGTGTTTCGATTCAATTGGTTCGAGCTCACACTCGAAGTAGTTCATGGTATGAGAATAATAGAGAAGATTATTCGGTTGAAAGCCGGGAATAACGAACGTCTGGTAAGCTAAAAATGTAGGTACAAATTTGGTTAAGGTTTATTGCTATAAATATCACAAACCGAGTCGGTTTTCAAATTTTTAATTTTCCATTGTGCTAGAAAACTGTTTTCAAACTAGATTTTTTCTAAAAAATAGCACCCTAAGAATTTGGGCAATGGAATAGTTAGCCTGATGAGAGTTGTAATAGGCACATTACAAACAAATAGTCTATTTAGCAATAGGAACAATTTGTAGGATTGAACATTTAGTGGCTTATAGAATTAGATGTAAGAATTATTGTTTTATTAGATAGTTTTATTTTTAGATTGTTTTATATCAGTCCAGTTAGAAATTATTAAGTATAGGTTCATTTGTGACGCTCCATACCTGAGTCCGATAGATGGGTCGAGCGTAGAGTGTTACACGCTTTCATAAATGTCTCTCCTATCGTAATTGAGGCCTTACATAGAAACCCTCATTACACTTTAAATTTTGACAGGAATTTAAATGAGCACGAGTTGGACTATAATGCCAATATAAATTTCCTAATGGAAGGTTGGGGCACCGAGGTTCGTAGAGTGGGAACCAATGACCCAATAAGGTTCCAACAATCAATTATGGTCATTGAAGCCAAAATATGGATTTATGTTATTTTTGCCAAATTATTCCTTGCACAACACGACATGGAAGTTACCCGTGATCGTGTTGTTATGCTACATGCCATTTTTTAGGATCAGTGGATCAACATGGGAGGCCAGATCTTCCACAACAAGTGGAAATATGCAGAAGGGCATACACGAGGACTTTCATACCCGCATCTAATTACGAAGTTGTGTAAGAGAGCCGGAGTTAAATTTGATGCGGACGAGCCGAGCTGCCAACAGGAAGGCATATTAAACGATGTCATTTTTGAATAATTTGTAAAGCAACATGTGGATTGAGTAGAGCAAAGAAATGAACAAATGGTGACACATTAATAGTTTAGTTGAGATCACGGTCTACCAGAACTGATGGAAGAGCCACAACATGTACCATCGAGGGTACATAGGAAGAAAGTAACTTAAACAGCTCCACTAAATGTAGACCCGACCTTCCAGGCCCATCTTGCATACATAGCTCAAGGCTTGGCATATGCCAAACTGATATGTGATCGTTATGTCGCCATACACAGCATTCCGCTACCGCCATTGACCTCATCATTTTCACCACCTTTTGGGATTCAGCTGACGGATACTATCCTCCCTCTGCCACCATAGGGTGGTACTACACCATGATGACTTAGGGAAACAGGGATCATGATCCACGAGTAGAAAAACTCAACTCCACATACAGACCTGACAGGACCATCCACTGATAGGGGCAATGAGACAATGGTCATCTCAGATAAGGGTAGCATCGAGGAACTCGATGACGACAATTTTGATAACGATTGGAGGGAGGACTAAATAAATAGTATTTTTTATTGTGTGTTTAGTTTTTCTTTCTAGAAACCTCATATTTTGTAAGGCATTACAATTTTGAGCTAAAATCGTAAGGAAGAGTCAGTCCCACCATTTACAATAGACTTATTAAGCTATTTGGGTAATCTCGTTCCTTTATCTTTTATTACACCTTAGAGACAATGTGTCGAATGAAGTGTGGGGTGACTTAGGAAAATTTTTTATTTTTTTATTTTGTTTGGTTTTCTAGGGTTTTAGTAGTTTTTTAAATTTTATTTTTGCATGTTTTCGATGTACTTGAGCTTGTAGAAATACAAGAGATTGGTTAGGATCATGTTGATAGGATTTTTTTAATAAACTATAAGTTTAGTTTTATAATAATTGATTCTATATTATCTAATTTTAGACTAATTAGTTCAATTTATTACACTATGAATAAATTTAAGATGTTAAGTATACCAAATGATAAATGAATTTATAAATAAAATGCATGTTTACTTTAATTTTAGGTTATAAAAGTTGATAGACTTGGCTAATTTAATCTATGTATGGAATTACCTAGGGATGACCTATGTAACACCCCTAACCCGTATCTGTTGCTGGAATAGGGTTATGGAGCATTACTAGAGTTTACATTTCAAAACTATCAAAATTTTAAAATATTTGATCCATACCATCAATCACAGCAAAACCAATCAAAAACATACATATTGTCCCTTATACGAGCCCTCGAGGCCTTGAAAACACATTAGAAACAAATTAGGACCAAATAGGAAATATATAGCATTTTTCAAAAAAAAAGATGAAAATTTACAAACTGTAGGGGTCACACGGCCGTGTAACTCACATGGCCGAGAGAGACGCTAATGTTTTAAGCTGTGTGGACATTCGAAGTAGGGACACACGGCCATGTCCTAGCTCGTGTCTGTGCCCATGTAACTCACTGACTTGGGTCACATGGCCAAGCCACACACTCGTGTGCTAGGCTGTGTACCCCTCGAAATGGCCTCACACGCCTGTGTGCCAGACCATGTGCTAGGCTGTGCAACATCCTGACTTGCAACACTTTGAAAGCCACAGGAGAGACACGACCATGTTGCCTGGCTATGTGTCACAAACAGCTGAGACACACACCCGTGTCTCTGCCCGTGTGGACAAAAGATAGGTCATTTTCAAGCCATTTTTCTAGCATGTACCTACTAGCACTTTTGCACATATTACAAACCTTAAAAAATGCACCAAAACCATGCATAATCAAACCATTCAAATAAGGTATAACAACATACAACCAATATGCCCAATGGCATCTCAAATCATCATCTAAACATGTACAATTACATATTCAAAATAGCCAAAATGTTCAACTAACTTTTGATTAAGCTTGAATCAACAACAAACCATTTACTTTACCTAAGAAACATACCAAATTTACCATTCAACAATTTACACCAAATGTCACATATGTCATTTATAGAAAATGTACCAAATTACCACATTCATACCAAGCACAAGACATTTATAATATGCATACTTAATCAATCATACCAACTTAAACATTTTTAGCATAATAAGTTATGATATCAACCAATTTAAGTCCATTTATATACATGCCAATAACCAAGCCTTAGTTAGCATTCAAAATACCAAAATCACAACCAAGATACCATAACACAAGCCAAACCATGTGGCTATTTCAACAACCAAAACACATAGGCCAAACATTAGCCAAAAATGCCTATACATGCCATTATAACCAAAATCAAAACATTTGAAAATACCGATAGAGCCGATGGATAGTGTGACATAACTCCGACAAGCTTTCAACCCGATTGAGCTTCTAATAATCTGAAAAGTAAAGGGAAAACAACTATGTAAGTAATGAATGCTTAGTAAGCTCATATAAACATTAGTCATATCAATCCAATTCAAATATGAAGTTTATACATATCAAGAAAAGTCTTATACTGATACCGCAAGATTCATGTAACCATATTCAGCAACTCACAAAGTGAATAAATCCATAGCATCACAATATATATCATCCTTAGCATGGTAGGATTTTATAAAACTTTAAACCCTTTCCAAATTTTCTTACTTTCATTTGCAATTCATTACTTTCTATTGCATTTACTTTTTTAGCTTAAATAACAACATCAATTCAACTCATCATTTCCTTTTTTCATCATTTTACACTTCAGGCATGAGCTTACTATTTCATTACCTTTCCACACCTATTTTATGTGCATAACACAAAAATAAGCATATCATTCAACCATAGCCACAAGCTAGTGCATTTAAACATAACTCTTTTCGAATTAATCATAAGATAAGCCATTTCATAAGAAATTGCATAATTTAAATCTTACCACTCTTTCATGAACACAAACATATTTCTATTTGAGCACTTACCATTTCAATGCAACTTATAATTAAACATAATACCATTCAACCTGTAAAACCTTAGACCCGTGTTCAATGCCAGAACAGGGTACAAGGCATTACCAGACATAAATACAAACATTCATATAAAATCGAGACGTAAATTTTCATCCAATTTAAAACTTTTCATAAACACATGCATGTCGTCCCTTATTTAGGTCTACGAAGCCCAAAAAATTCATCGGAATTGATTCGGGACTAAACCGAGAACTTTGAGAAGTTTCAGGAAAACGTAAAAAAATTTCCCATGAAACAAGGTCACACGCCCATGTGGGAATTGGGACGCCCGTGTGCCTTTGGCACGCCTGTGTCCTCAGGCCGTGTAACTCTCTATTTACGAAGTCAGCATGCACATCGAACCACACGGTCGGGCCATACGCCCATGTCTCCAGGCCATGTTCCTCACACGGTTGAGACACAGGGCCGTGTCTCAACCAGTGTGGCTAACACTTAGGCTATTTTCCAAGCCTTCATGTTACCCATAATCTCTTACAGCCTTATGCACATCAAAATCGCAAATCATGGAATCATTTTAGTGATTAAAAACTCTTTATTAAGACATATTCTTAACATTAACATGTCCTCTTACAAGTAATGCATCTACTCATGCAATACCAAGTCTAGATTTCTTATTTCACATTTATAAGACTTGTAGTTTAGATGACCACTTTTACCATTATACTATGGTTACCAACTTATCCATCAAGCACTCATGTTCAATCATTATCACGTTGTGTTTATAATGTACAATTACTACATGGCTATGACCACCTCAATTGGTCATAGAGCATACATCCAACACACATGTCACATTACTAACCATGCATGGCAAACAAACATAATCACACTATAAACATTAGACATGACACGAATAGTTTGGCTTACAAGCCATAATCAATATGAGCCACATCTCATGGCCATATACATATAACTCAATATAAGTCAACACATTTGGCCAAAGAAAAATAATACATGTCAATCAACTAGATCCCTATACATGCCACTCACTTGAAATTTCTAATATATACTTCATTATTCCAAATGTGGCGACTTGATAGTGTGATGCTGCCTCCGACGATCTCCAACCCTGAGCTAACCTGACAACACTAAAGGAAATGAAGGGAAGGGAGTAAGCTTTATAGCTGAGTAAGACCATATGAAATAATAAGCAATTTATCAACTTGCTTCTTATGGTAATACAACCCTATTTGCATTTTTACTCATGTTCCAGTCAAGCTATTTTCTCGAGTCATAGTCACTAAATTATTTAGATATAGAGATACAGAACTCCAAATTAAGTTCTGATAATTTTCCCTGAAAGTAGACTCACATATCTTCTTAACATAAAATTTTCAGAATTTTTAGTTGAGCCAATTAGTACAGTTTATTCCTTAAATTTACCCCCTTTTCACTGTCTAACAGTTCTGACCCCTCTTCACTAAAAATTAATTATCTCATAATACGGGGCTCGGATGATGTTCCTATCTATTTCTATTGAAAATAGACTCATTAATAATTCTAAAAATATAAACTATAACCCATAAATATTTTTTTATAATTTTCAATGATTTTCTCAAATCAGAATAGGGGATTTCAAAATTCATTCTAACTCTATCTCACAACAATTTAAATATCTCATAATATGAAATTATTTTTCTTATGATATTTTCTTCATAAGAAACTAGACTCAATATGCTTCAATTCCATATTTTATTCAGCCTCAAATTAACTTTCTATTATTTTTGGTGTATTTTTAAAGTTGGACTACTGCTTTTGTCCAAAACTGTTCTAGTGCAATATAATGATAACTATCATAAGTTCATTTTCAACTAATCATGAACTCACCGTTTCATGGATTCCATGTTCAAATACTCAATGTAAGTTAGCATGATATTGCAACAAAGTTCATATTCACAATTCACACATCTTAGCTCACCGAGGTCTCGACATTTTAAAGTCTCAATAACCATAAGCTTAGTGTACATACCTGTGCTCATCATAGTATATCATATAACCATACCTCTTTAACATGCCCTCCTCGGGACTTTCATCACATCCATTGCGTTACATTACCCGTTGAACACTCAGAATACTATTGGATGCACGGGAAGTTTGCACCTAAGTGCCATGTAAGTAGCCAGAGCTACTCATACTATGTAATGCTCGCATTTTGAGCTACCCACGATTCTATTCATCATTTAGTACCCGGACCCCATAGCACGATCATGTGACGCCCGCTCATTGAGCTACTCACGAGTCTGTACACAAAGTCAGCACTCGGACCCATATAGCGCTGACATGAAATGCTCGCTCAACAAGTTACTCACGGGTTTGATCAGGAAGTCAGTACCTGGACCCTCATTACATATAAAATTTATCTCATGAACTCAGACTCACTCATGAGTTCAAACCACCTAATTTCTCATGACTTACCTTTGGAATCCTATACTATTTCCGAGGTTCAACGGAAGTTCGTATCTAACCCAATGTTGTCGCACTTGTTCATAATATAGGTTACTCTTATATCAGATTATTTATACTTCCATGGTATCAAGTAAGATTATGATACATGATAACAATTAAACAATTAAACATATATATCACCTATTTCATATATCACTTGTCATATATCATAGTTTTCTTGCATTTCATGTAACTTTCTTCTGAGTCATATCACCACATCATGTACACCATTCCATCAACTTTTTCGATGTATTTAATCATTCAATTTATGCAATAATAGTAAAGAATTACAATTCAAACATAACATTGCATTATTAGTATCATACGAACTTACCTCGGATCCGAGCACGGCTAATTATTTCATTTTAGTCCATAATCTCGTACTTTCTGATGTAAGCTGAAATCTCGATTTTCTTGATCTAACATGATAAAATTCACTCATTTAATCATTACAATAATTAAAACATTCTACAATTCACAATTTGGCAAAATGACCATTTTGCCCTTAGTCTTTACAAAAATTATGATATTGCCCTTAGGCTTGTAAATCATTTTTTATCAAATTTCCTCCTTTACCAAGCCCAACTGAATTCCTTTTATAACTATAGCTACTCAGAATTTTAATTATTTCACACATTTACCACTTATTCTACAAACTTTTTAAAATGGTACCTTTAGGTGTTTTCATGCTAACACCTTTCACAAAAGTTGTTTATTTCACAACTAAGATTCATTTTATTCCATAAAAAAACAGAAAAAAACATGAATATTCTCATGGTAAAACCCTAGACTTTCAACCATTTTGCAAAATAGTCCCCTCATTAGCTAGATTAAGCTACAAGGGTTCCAAAAGTACAAAAATTATCAAGAAAAGCCATTAAAATCACTTACTTGTAAGGGTGAAGAGTGGCTGAAATTTTTGAGCTCTCAAACCCCTATTTTTGCTGGTATTTTCGGTAGAGAAAGATGGAGAAGAAGGGTGACCATTTTCTTTTATTTTTTTAGTCTTTGCTTTTGTCATCTTTTACCAACCTTTTACCAAATTTTGACTTTTCTCTTTTCTTTGTCCCTATGGCCGGCCAAGCACTATCCTAGGGTATATTTGCACTTTAAATACCCCTAGTTTATAACCCATGGCCACTTAACACAATTTGCTAGCAAATCACAACTTTTTCCCCTTATGCGATTTAATCCTTTTTCAAAATTAAACGTTCAATCGTTAAAATCAATTCACCAAAATTTTCATGCACTCATATAATCATACTATAACACATAAAATAACATTAAAAATAATTTCTTCGGCCTCGGAATAGTGGTTCTGAAACCATATTTCGATTAGGCCCTAATTCAGGATGTTACACAACCAATAGATTGGCACATGCCTAAGCATGAAACAACAACACATGTTAGCCATGTAAATACATATATAAGCCAATAATCATGGATGAGCACAACAATTGATTACTTTTCATATATATGTATCATCCAATTCAATTTTCCATATACCATGTAACAACATATCCATGTAATTCATGTCCTTGTAATAGTTCATATTGAATTCTTACCATTTCGTATCAGAATATTATCCGTTGAACCATTTAGAATATCATTGGAAACTCAGGATAGCTCACACATAGTGTGCTAAACTGTAATCCATCAATTCATGTACATGTATGCTCATACGAGCTATGAATCGGTATGCTCTCACGAGCTGTAAATTGGTAAGCTCATACGAGCTGAGAATCAGTGTAACACCCCTAACCCATATCCATCGCCAGAATATGATTACGAGGCATTACCAGATAAAACAAATTAATCACATACATTTATACATTCATAATCAAAATACATTCAACCCATTAACATTGTTCCTTATAAGATCTTATGAGACTTTAAAACATACTGAAAAGAGGTTCTGGACTAAACCGATATCATTTGCAAACATTGGGAAACTTAGAAAATTTTTAAACATATAAGGGTCACACGCCCGTGTGAACAGGCCATGTGCCTCACACGGTACAGGACATACATACTGACTTGCACCACACGGCCGAAGACACGCCCGTAAGCCACGGTCATGGGAAAACTTGGGAGGTTACTGACTTGGGTCACACGGTCGGCCAGACGCCCATGTGCCAGCCTGTGTGTCACACATGACCAATAGGCACACACATATGTCTAGGTCGTGTCAAAACTATAGGGTATATTGACTTTAATTCGAAGGGTAACCCAGGGGACACATGGCCGTATGTCACACACGACTGAGCCACACGCTCGTGTCTCTGCCTGTGTGGACAAAAATAGGCCATTTGAAAAGCCAATATGCCACCCTTTTCACAAACACACCTAGCAACCAAAACATGCCAATTCATACTCATATCATGCAATCCATTCACAACCATATCAACCACTCAATTCCATATTCAAAACATACCAAATCATTATGCCACAACCATCACAATTTACCTAATTTCCAAATGCATTAACTCATTAGCTTATCCTCTATTTCAAGTTAATTAATATACCATATCATCATATTAAAAAAAAAAACCATAATATGCTAACTTCCAAGCATTAGCACATCAATTACCAACTAACCAAAATAACCAACACATAATCACACTAAATAAGCAACATATAAGGCATTATTTACATCACATATATAACACTTACCAAAACACAATTCGAGCCAACTTTAATAGTAATACATACCAACATTTACAAGCCAAATCTTATGGCTATAATCACAACTCAAAACATACCAAATGACACTAGCCTATACATGTCATATACCATATATATAAAGCTCCCAAAAGTACCAATGAGAAGATCGATAGTGTGGTGACGCTTCCCGACGATTCTCGAGTACGAGCTAGCTTCAAAAATCTATAAAACATTGAAAGAACACACAAACTAGCTTCAAAAATCTATAAAACATTGAAAGCACTCACAAAGTAAGCTTCAAAAGCTTAGTAAGCCATATACAAATAAATTTTACCACATGAATCACAACATTTTTATCAATAGACCAAATAGAAGTAAACACATATAGATACACAAACCTTTCTCAATGAATGTATATTCAAATACACTTGTAATTTAATCAACCACTTCTTTTTCAAATTCTCGTATGAATCTCGTACGTACCTGAGTCGTTTAACTTATTTACTTATTCTTTCTCGACTTGTCTTTGCCCATTGAACCGTTCGGAATCGTTAAGGATACTCGGCAATCACATATAGCTCATACAATGCCATACCCCAGATATGGTCTTACATGTTATCACATATCAATGCCACTGTCCCAGACAGGGTCTTAAACGAAATCGATTAACGATGCCAGTGTCCCAAATATGGTCTTACAAGTAATCTCAATACAATGCCAATGTCCCAGACATGGTCTTACATGTAATCACATCTCAATAACCTAATGTCATGACATTTATATCCTATATTATTCCTAAGGTTCGTACGGGACTATCAGACGTCGTAACTTTATCGATTCTTACTCGTAAGTACTTGTTCAACATTCATAGAAACTCAATTACAAATAAACATGTATAATTCAATTTAAAGACATTTATTTGCATATGAACTTACCTCGTAGTCGGAATAGAGGGGCTGGATCGACTATGTAATAACTTTGGATTTCTCCCGATCTAATTCCGATTTCTTTCTTTCTTGATCTATATACATTCAAAACTAATCCATTTAATCACCAAGTTATTCAATTTAGTCCACAAACACATATTTGGGCATTTTTATACTTTAGCCCCTAAAGTTTCACATTTATTCAATTTAGTCTTTTTTTCACAAAAACACAAAATTACACCGATTCATTACAAACCCATGTGTGCAAATTTCATATAGCTTCTTAGCAGCCCATATCTTTGTTTATTTCACACTTTTAACCACAACATTTCTCATTTTCTCAATTTAATCCTATTTAAGCAATTTCACTCAAAATCACTTTATAAAACGTAGATATCCATCATCAAGCTTTAATATTTCATCATCAAACATTCAAAAACACATGAATTCATCAATGGAAACTTTCAAAATCATCAAAATTTTCAAAAATTTAGGCATGGGCTAGCTAATACTCAAAGCAACGATCACAAAAATCGAGCTCAAAACATATCTCAATCATAAAAAATCGAGCTCAAAACATACCTCAATCAAGCTAGAGAAGTGCCAAATTTTTTATCCCTAAAATTAATTATTCTTCCTTCTATTTTCGGTGCAAAAAGATGAACAAATAACCAAAATTTTGTTGTGTTTTAATTAAAACATACGTTAATTACTAATTTACTAATTTGACCTTGGTTTAAAACATTAATAAACATCAAATTTATGCCCATTTATGTCCATTCCCACTATTAATGGTATATTTACAACATAAAGACCTTTCATTTAATAACCCATAACAATTAGGCACTTTTAACTTATAGCATGCTACTTTTGCATTTTACGCGATTTAGTCATTGTTTCAAATTAACCACTTAAACGATAAAATTATTTCACGAAACTTTCACACATATATAATCACATGCTGTAAACACCAAAAAAATATTAAAAATAATTTTCTAATCTCAGATTTGTGGTCCCGAAACCACTGTTCTGATTTAGCGAAAAACAGGCTGTTATAACTCTCATCCCTTAGGGATTTTCATCCGCGAAAATCTTACCAGCGAATAGGTTTGGATATTGCTTTCTCATAGCATCCTCAGGTTCCCACGTAGCTTCTTCAACCCTGTGTCGATGCCATAATACTTTCACTAACTCTGTTATTTTATTTCTCAATTCTTTGATCTCACGAGCTAGAATTCAGATTGGTTCTTCAGACTGAATCTCAACTTTAGTCGAGGAGATGACATGTGAAGGATCGAATCGATATCATCGAAGCATCGATACATTAAATACATTATGAATCTTTTCTAACTCAGGTGGCAATGACAATCTATAAGCAACCGGCCCGATACGCTCGATAATCTCATACGGCCCGATGAATCTCGGACTTAACTTACCTTTTCTGCCAAATCTAAGTATTTTTTTCCATGAAGACACTTTCAAAAACACTTGATCCCCGACCTGAAACTCAATATCTTTTCATTTTAAGTCAGCGTACGATTTTTGATTATCTGACGCTGCTTTCAAATTTTCATGAATCACTTTCACTTTCTGTTCAGTCTCTTTAATCAAATCGACCCTGTGAATCTTATTCTCGCTGAGCTCAGTCCAGTACAAAGGTGTTCGATATTTGCGATCGTACAATGCTTTGTAAGGTTCCATTTTTGTACTCGATTAAAAACTATTATTATATGCAAATTTAATCAATGGCAGGTATCGTTCTCACGTACCTTCAAACTTAAGAGTGCAACATCTCAACATATCCTCGAGTATCTGAATAATTCGCTCGGATTAACCATTTGTTTGCGGATGAAAAGTAGTACTAAAGTATAGCTTTGTACCCAGTGCATCTTGCAATTTCATCCAGAAACAAGATGTAAATCTCGAATCTCTCTCTGAAACAATAGAAATAGGTACTCTGTGTAATCTCACAACCTCAGATATGTACAACTTAGCTAACTTATCGAGTGAATAATCCGTTCATACTGGAATGAAATGAGCCAATTTGGTCAGTCTATCAACAATCACCTATATCGCATCTTTCTTACTGGGAGATAGGGGCAAACCCAATACAAAATCCATAGTGATTCTGTCCCATTTCCACTCGGGAATCATAATCAGCTGCAACAAACCATACGGTACCTGTTGCTCTACTTTAACTTACTGACAAATCAAACATTTAGAAATGAACTCTAAAATGTCACGTTCCATACCATATCACCAATAGAACTATTTCAAGTCATTAAACATTTTCGTGGTTCTCGGATGAATAGCTAAACGACTACTATGTGTTTCGTTCAAAATCATTTGAATCAACTTTGAATTTCTTGGAACACATATTCGACCTCTGAATCTTAAACAGTCATCGGAATCAACTTGAAACTATGAATTAGGGTTTGAATCACATTAAGCTCTTTTAGCTAACATTTCATTATCAGTCTTTTGAGCTTTATAAATCTACTGTACAAGCAATGGTCTCGCTTTCAACTTAGCTACTATCGAGCCGTCATCAGTAAGAGTCAACTGAGTATTCATAGCATGTAGAGCAAACAAAGATTTTTGTCTTAATGCATCAGCAACAACATTTGCTTTTCCCGGATCGTAGTCAATCACTAGCTCGTAATCTTTTAACAATTCTAGCCATCTCTGCTGTCGCAAATTTAAATCTTTTTGAGTCATCAAATATTTTAAACTCTTATGATCTGAATAAACATGGCATTTCTCACCAAACAGGTAATGATGCCAAATCTTTGATGCAAACACAATAGCTACTAACTCTAAATCGTAATTCAAATAATTCTTTTCATGTGGCTTCAACTGTCTTGAGGCATAAGCTATGACTTTTCCTTCCTGTATCAAAACGCAGCCCAATCCATTTAACAATGCATCACTATAGATTACAAATTCTTTATCCGATTCTGGCTGTACTAACACTGGAGCTTCAATCAAAAGAGCTTTCAGCTGATTTAAACCTTTCTAACATTTATCAGACCACTCGAACTTAACATCTTTTTGAAGCAATCTTGTCATCAGAGTTGCAATCATCGACAAGCCTTTTACAAACCGTTTATAATAGCCAGCTAGTCCCAGAAAACTTCAGACTTCGGATACATTTTCGGAGGCTTCCAATCCATTATTACAGAAATCTTGCTAGGATCGACTTGAATACCCGATGCTGACATAATATGTCCTAAGAAACCAACTTCATACAACTAAAACTCACATTTACTAAACTTTTCATACAATTGCTTATCACGCTGAGTCTGTAATACAATTCTCAAATGCTTGGCATGCTCAGTTTCATCTCGTGAATAAATCAAGATGTCATCTATAAACACAATAAAAAATCTATCCAAATACGGTCTGAAGATCTGATTCATTAGATCCATAAAAACAACAGGTGCATTTGTTAATCTGAAAGGCATAACTAGAAACTTATAATGCCCATACCTCGTTCAGAAAGCAGTTTTTGTCATGTCAGAGTCTTTAACTCGTAACTAATAATAACCCGATCTCAAATCTATCTTTGAAAACACTGTAGCCCCTTTCAACTGATCAAACAAATCATCTATTCGTGGTAAAGGGTATTTATTCTTGATAGTCTCTTTATTGAGCTATCGATAATCGATGCACATTCTCATAGTTTCATTTTTCCTTTTCACAAAAAAACTAGTGCACCCCAAGGAGAATAACTCAGTCGTGCGAAACCTCTATCTGTCAACTCTTACTGTAACGCCCCAAAAATTTAGGGTTTGTAATTTTGCTTAGTTTGACACAAATTGCATGTTTGGTGTGGTGGCTAAGTGATTTGGGCGTGTTTGGAGGAGTCTAAGAAGTCTTGGGTTCAAGCTCTAGCTTTTGCAGAATTATTATTTTTCTCTTAAAAGAACCTGGACACTGGAACTTAGGCCTTATGAATAATTGTGTTTGTTTGTTAACAAAAAAAGCCTTGTGGCTTGGTGGCATGTGGTGTGATTTGGCAACTGTAAAGGCTGGGGTTCGAATTCTATGGTAGAAAAGGGATGATAATTTTGCTACTTGGGACGGCAAGAGTTAGTGTTGGATTCGAACTCTGGTGATGGAGAGTTTGAATGGGTCACAGAGGTTGTTGTGGAGGATATCAAGGAGGGATAAGGGGAGAAATCTTGCAGATTTTCAGGGAATTTGAATTGGAACGAGTTGTAGCCGTATGGGGGTGCTTGTGGGTTCAAATTCGGCCAAGGGGTTTTGGGGAGTATATTTTCGGCAATTGGGAAGAGAATATGTGCCGAATTCTTCCTTTCCTATTTCGAGTTTTGTTCTTTTTGTCATTTTGGTACCATTCTCTCTTATGCCGACTTCTTTTTGTGCCTTTCGGGATTAAGCCGAAATTCCTTATCTTTATTTCTTCCTTTTGATCCCACTTTGTGCCAAATGATATAACCTTTTTCTCCCTTTTCTTTTATGTCCTTGACCGAACACTTCTTTAGTTCACTCTCAAGCTTGTGCCGAAACTCTCTTCCTTCTCTTTTTTCTTTTTCTGACCCTTCTCTATTTTTCCATCACATCTCTATTGCGTTTCTTTCCTTGGAGCTTTGGCCGAATACCACTTACCCATCTCTCTTTCATCCCATTCGGGCTTATCTCTATGCTAGCCAAATATCCCCTGTCTACTATCATCAATGTATAGGTTCACAGTGGTGTCATTCCTTTCTCTTTCTGGCGTTCTATAGTAGTCTCCCTCTCTGATCCCTTCTTTATATCGATTATTGTCAGGAGTACGTTCGCTGCATCGCATGCCTATATCATAGGTTGTGTTGGGGTAGGCCGAATGCTGTTATCCTCCTCACTTGGTCTATGTTTCGGTAAGAAATGCACTTGGTTTAAGAATATTACTTTTAAGGTTACTTAACGAATGAGACATTTATGCAGATTGTTGCTAGTAAGTAGGTGATATTGGTAAAAGGGTGGTTTGAACCCTACTTGTTTACCAAGGTAAGCAACAAGTATTGTTGGGGGGATTGAGAGTTCATAAAAGGGTGGTCAACTCAAACGATTGAGAATTGACTTGGGATCTTTTTGTTGGTTTTAGGTTGGGCACGTGGTGTGTGGCGATCTCTCTCTAAAAGGTGTGTAATCGTACACCCAAACTATTACTATTACCAAATGATGGACAAAGGTGTGTATTCGCACCATTGCATGTTGTGAAATGGAAAAAGCCGAAAAGTTGAAACTTCGGTAGTTAAGGCCCCACGAGCGTGCGAGTGCTCGTGCAATAAATTGAGCCATGGATTAGAGACGATAGATCATAGAGACCGTTACGATCGTTTTCGTGAGCTTGGGCCTCGTTGGGCCATGTGGGCCCAATGGGTTCGTGGGTCCCACACAGATAAAGTTTACGGTAAGAGGCAAATAATGAAATAGAATATGGAAACCGTATAATCTTGACTGGAATTGGGCTGTTGGGCCACACAAGAGTGTGGGCCCACTTGGGTCGAGTAATGGGCTTTGGGCCCATTACACTGTTTTGGCCATATGGGTCATTTGAGTCGTTCGAGATGACTGTAGACCATTTGAAGGGTCATTATCTGTAACAAGACCCAAAATCGGTTAAAAGACCAAAGTACCCTAAAGGGCAAATTACTAATTTACCCCTAATGAATGGAAATGACCATTATACCGTAGAGGTAGTTATTTGATGTGTGTATGACATTTCTGTGGCTGGTTTTGAGTATGGTATACCACATATATGTAATATTATGCCATGAAATTCTGCATTGGGGTTGGGATTCTAATTCGAAGGAAGTTCTGTATTAATGGATTTGCCACGCTTTACCATTCTAGTGGCTATGCCACATATTCTCACATTAGTGGCAACGCCACGTTTATTATTATTAGCAGCTCTGCTGTGTTACTATTAGCAGCCTTGCTACGATATTGGTGTGCTGGCTGGGTGGGTAGATTTAATCCCCACATGGTGAGTTGGTTGGTACGGTAGGTGAGATGGTTGGATTGGGATGGGTTGCATACCTATACTGTACTGTACTTACTATTATGGGCATTGGCCCACTCTGTCACCGTATAGGGCTTAGGCCTAGACTGCACTGTTACCAAATAGGGCTCAGGCCTAGACCGTACTGTATGCACTGATTACTATTTGATTGGTAGGGGATTACACACTAAGTTTTCGTAATCTCACCCTTCTGTTTAACTGTGCAGGTAATCCCTAACCTTAGACAATTTGGAGCATGAGGGACTCAGAGGTGGCCACATGTCCGCAGATTATTTAATTATGACATTGCTATTTTAAAGATTTTATATTTGGGTTTTATTATATAATAAGGCCATTTGGGGAAATTTTCTTAACTTTTGTTGGGGTTTTGATTACTTGATTTAAACTGCTAGAGTAGAAACATCGAGTTTTCAAAATAATAATGTTTTCTAAGATAAACTTGCATTTTTAATCCTTAAGGTTTCCAATTAGAGAAGCTTCTGCAGTTTTAATCAAAATAAAGGAATCAGTAATAACAAATGTTTTTTTTAAACTAAACACGTTTTAATAACATAAATCACCAAGTATACTCAGGCATTAAAAACTATATAGGCTTTTAACTCAATAATCGGTTTATCACCTTTAGGTTTAAGATTTTTGTTGTGACACATTAGGGTCGTAACGTCTAGGCCGGGTTTAGGGTGTTACATTTAGTGGTATCAGAGTCAAGTTGCAAAACTCGACTGTGGAATGGGTGATTGAAAATTTTTCTTTAAAGTTGGGGATTTTGAAAAGTTTTTCTAAAATTTGGTTTTGGAAAGGATGATTTCAATGGTATTCGACTTGTTTTTGAAATGATGTTACTAGAAGTGTGGCACACCGAGTCTTCGGTGCCAAATCTGTAAGCTCTCTGCTATTATTTACTGCTATAAACTGTAATGTTATCCTGAGAAACTATTATAGGCAGTAGTACTACACTGGAACTCTTTAGTTAGAATAAACCAAGACCATAGAAGACTGACAACGGTAGTGAGATCCCGAACTGCGGAAACAAAACTCTAAATTCTGTTTATCATAAAATATCTGTTAATAATTACTGGAATTATAAACTGATAACATAAAACTTCTAAATTCAGATAAAGCATATTTCAATATGAGCACTAGAGGTACTCGTGAAAGGGGTACACGAATCCGTGGTAGAGGCTGAGGAACTACTAAAGCTAGGTTTTCAGTATCGGGTCACATGCCTACTAGGGAGACACCATCTTCACCGGTAACTGAGACAGGGTCTCATGATCAAGCAGTTGGGGATGATACTTTGTCTCAGGCAATGTTGTGGGTTCTTGAAAAGGTTGCTGGAGCAACTACGGGATCAGTGGGCCGGGGGTCAACTTCTGAGCGACTCCAGTCTAATGGGGCAAAAATCTTCAGGGGTGTTTCTGGTGTAGCCCCGAATATGGCAGAATATTGGTTAAAGTCTACGGAGCGGATAATGGATGACCTTGACTGTACTGTGGAACAAAAGTTAAAAGGGGCGGTGTCTTTACTGCGAGATGAGGCTTACCAATAGTGGCTCACTGTGAGGGAAGGTACACAAGCTGACCGGCTGACATGGGATTTCTTCAAAGCAACCTTTTCAGGGAAGTATGTGGACGCAAGTTATATGGACGCCCGAAGGAAGGAATTTCTGAGCTTGACCCAAGGAAATAAGACTGTGGCAGGGTACGAAGAAAAGTTTTTGCTGCTGAGTCGGTATGCTCACGGGATAGTTGCAATAGAGTATGAACACTATGTGTGGTTTGAGGATGGGCTCCGAGATGAGTTGCGTGTGCTGATAGCTCCACAAGGGGAGAGAGACTTTGCTGCCCTAGTTGAGAAAGCAAAAATTACTGAGGAGGTGAAGCGCTCTGAGCGTCAGAACTTTGAAAAAGATAGGGGCAAAAGTAAGAGAGATTTTGGATCCTCGGGTTCTTCAGGTAGGCCTATTAAGAGGGCCAAGTTTGATAGGCTAGTTTGAGCTAGAGATTCTGTTGTTGCTGCAAGACCACAGCCTTGTGCTGATTGTGGGAGAGCTCACCAAGGTGAGTGCTGGAAGCGAACTAGGGCATGCTTTAGATGTGGGTCGATGGATCATCAGGTTAAGAACTGTACTCAAGGGCTTACTCAGATGCAAGCTACAAGACAGGATTATGTTCAGCCTGTGAGGGGTGGTCAATAGCCACTGAGAGGCCGTGGACAGGTCAGAGGTAGAAATAGGTTTAGACGAGGTTGTGGAAGACCAGGAAGAGGCACGGGTAACACTGAGGCAAGACAACCAGCCTTGGTTTACGCTGCTCGTCGTCTAGAGGATGGTGACACCCCTGACGTCATAACCGATACGTTCCTGATTTATAATCTACCATACATTGCCTTAATTGATATTTGATCTACGCACTTGTATGTTGCATGCACTATGTCTGAGACGTTAGGTGTTTAGTTTGAAAATACTGTTAGTGAAATGACTGTGTTGAGTCCACTGGGACAATCGGTTAGGGTGAATATGTTATTCAGACATGTGCCCTTGGAGGTTCAAGGAGTTGTCTTTCCGACGAATTTGTTGGAACTGCCGTTTAGGGAATTTGATAATATTTTAGGCATGGATTGGCTAGTGAAACATCGTGCGAAGTTGGATTGTACTGCTAGGTGGTTGGTGTTGAAGACTATTGAGGATAAGGAGGTGGCTGTGATAGGGGAGCGAAGAGATTATCTGTCTAATAGGATTACTGCGTTAAGGGCCGAGAAACTGGTTCGCAAGGGTTGTGAGGCGTTTCTGGCATACATTAGTAATTCTGAAACTAAAGGTCCTTCTCTTGGGGTTGTCAGAACTATTAAGGAGTTTCTGGATGTATTTTCAGAAGAGCTTCTAGAGTTGCCTCTAGACCGTGAGGTTGAATTCGGTATTGAGCTTCTACCGGGAATAGCGCCGGTGTCCATCGCCCCTTATAGGATGCCACTGAAGGAGCTGGTGGAGTTAAAGGCTCAAATTCAAGAGCTACTGGACCGAGGATTTATTCGACTGAGTATGTCTCCGAAGGGAGCACCGGTATTGTTTATGAAGAAAAAAAGACGGATCCATGTGCATGTGCATCGATTATCATCAATTGAACAAACTGACCATCAAGAACAAGTATCCTTTACCAAGGATAGATGATTTGTTTGACCAACTGCAAGGAGCCACGATTTTCTCCAAGATAGATCTTCGGTCTGGGTATCATCAGCTAAAGGTTAAGGAGGCTGACGTGTATAAGACTGCATTTAAAACTCGTTAAGGTTATTACGAGTTTCTGGTGATGTCATTTGGGTTGACGAATGCACCAGCGATTTTCATGGATTTGATGAATCAAGTATTCCAGCCTTACTTAGACCGGTTTGTAGTTGTGTTTATAGATGACATTCTGGTGTATTCAAGTACTGAAGAGGATCATGATGCACATCTTTGAATTGTCTTACAAATTCTGAGGGAAAAGTAGCTTTACGTGAAGTTTAGCAAGTGTGAGTTCTGGTTGCGAGAAGTGACTTTTCTGGGTCATGTTGTGTCGGTAGAGGGGATTAGGGTGGATCCTCGAAAAATTGAAGCTGTGGTGGATTGGAAACCACCAAGGATGGTATCCGAGATTTGAAGCTTTCTAGGTCTGGCTGGATACTACAAACGTTTTGTTGAAGGGTTTTCACTGATTACCGCACCTTTGACCAAGTTACTGCGTAAGAGAATACCGTTCAATTGGACTAATAAACAGCAAGAGAGTTTTGAGAAACTGAAGGATGTTTTGACTAAGGCCTCTATTTTGGTACAGCCAGAGTCTAGGAAGGAATTTACTGTCTACAGTGATGCGTCATACATTAGGTGGGGTTGTGTGTTGATACAAGAAGGAAAGGTGGTTGCTTATGCGTCCCGTCAGCTTAAGCCTCACGAGGTGAATTATCCCACTCATGATTTGGAGTTAGCTGCAGTGGTTTTCACACTAAAGATTTGGAGGCACTATCTGTACGGTGAAAAGATGATTATTTACACGGACCATAAAAGCCTCAAGTACCTCCTTACTCAGAAGGAGTTGAACCTTAGGCAACGAAGGTGGATAGAGTTGCTTAAAGTTTATGATTGTTCAATTGAATACCACCCTGGTAGAGCGAATGTGGTAGCTGATGCACTGAGCCGTAGGGTGGTGTCTGATTTGAGAGCAATGTTTGCTCGTCTCAGTCTATTCGATGATGTAGCATGTTAGCTGAACTACAAGTGAGACCGACTTGGACCGATCAAATTAAGGTGAAATAGTTACTAGATGAGTTTTTAGTTCCTTGTTTTCAACAAGTGGGAAATGGTGAGACTTTGGATTTTAGGCTGAATGGGGAAGGGGTATTATGTTTACGTAGAAGAGTGTGTATACCGAAGGATTCTGATGTGAGGCAGTCTATTCTATGAGAGGCACATAGTAGTCCATATGCTACGCATCCTGGTGAGAACAAGTTATATCGAGATCTTCGTGAGTTGTATTGGTGGTCAGGGTTGAAACGCGAAGTTACTGATTATGTGAGTAAGTGCCTGACATGCCAGCAAGTTAAGGCTGAGCATCAATTACCTTTTGGGTTACTACAGCGAGTTAAAATTTCGCTCTGGAAGTGGGAAAGGGTAACCATGGATTTTGTGAGTGGGCTACCCTTGACGCCGACTAAGAAGGACTCAATATGGGTAATTGTTGATCGATTGACTAAATCCACCCATTTTATACCGGTTCACACTGATTGTTCATTATAGAAGTTGGCCAAGTTGTATGTGGCCGAGATTGTGAGACTTCATGGTATACAGGTTTCTATCATGTCTGACAGAGATCCTAGATTCACATCTCGGTTCTAGAAAAAGTTACACGAGGCTTTGGGCATAAGACTAGATTTCAGCACTGCGTTCCACCCTCAGACAGATGGGCAATCAAAGAGGGTGATTCAAATACTGGAAGACATGTTAAGAAGTTGTGTAATTGATTTCAGAGGTGGTTGGGAGGAGTATTTGCCGCTAGCTGAGTTTGCATATAACAACAGCTACCAGTCCAGTATTCAAATGGCACCGTATAAGGCGTTATATGGTCGTAGGTGTCGTACTCCTACCTGTTGGACTGAACTGGGTGAGCGGCGAATTCTGGGGCCGAAACTAATTTCTGATACAGAGGACAAGGCAAAGCTGATTCGAGACCGGTTAAAGGAAGCATCTGTTAGGCAGAAGTATCGAGTACTCTGTGAGGGATTATGTCTTTCTTAAAGTGTCACCATGGAAGAAAATTTTGAGGTTTGGGCAGAAGGGCAAGCTTAGCCCTAGATTTATTGGGCCTTACCGGATACTTAAGCGTGTAGGACTGGTCACTTATCAACTTCAGTTGCCTCCAGAGCTGGATAGGATTCATGATGTGTTTCATGTTTCAATGTTAAGGCGGTACCATTCTGATCTCTCGCACGTCGTGCCAGTTGGGAAAATTGAAGTTAGCCCTGATTTAACTATCGAGGAGGAACCAGTACAGATATTGGAGCGTGATGTTAAAGTATTGAGAAAGAAATCTGTTCCACTAGTCAAAGTGCTTTGGCACAATCACGGCGCAGAAGAGGCCACGTGGTAACCGAAGAGGCGATGCGATGCCAATACCCTCACTTATTCTGACCAGGTAAATTTCGAGGCTGAAATTTTTTTAAGGGGTAGAGTTGTAACGCCCCAAAAATTTAGGGTTTGTAATTTTACTTGGTTTGACACAAATTGCATGTTTGGTGTGGTGGCTAAGTGATTTGGGCGTGTTTGGGGTTGTTTAGGAAGTCCTGGGTTCAAGCTCTGGCTTTTGCAGAATTATTGTTTTTCCCTCAAAAGAACCTAGACACTGGCACTGAGGCCTTATGAATAATCATGTTTGTTTGTTAACACAAAAAGCCTTGTGGCTTGGTGGCATGTGCCGTGATTTGGCAACTGTGAAGGCTGGGGTTCAAATCCCATGGCAGGCAAGGGATGACAATTTTGCTGCTTGGGACAGCAAGAGTTAGTGTTGGATTCGAACTCTAGTGATAGAGAGTTTGAATGGATCACAGAGGTTGTTGTGGAGGATATCAAGGAGGGATAAGGGGAGAAAATCTTAGAGATTTTTAGGGAATTTCAATTGGAAGGAGTTGTAGCCGTATGGGGATGCTTGTGGGCGCAAATTCGGCCAAGGGGTTTTAGGAAGTGTATTCTCGGCAATTGGGAAGAGAATAGGTGCTAAATTCTTCCTTTCCTATTTCGGGTTTTGCCTTTTTTGTCATTTTGATACCATTCTATTTTATGCCAACTTCTTTTTGTGCTTTTCGGGATTAATCCAAAATTCCTTGTCTTCATTTCTTTCTTTTGATTCCACTTTGTGCCGAATGACATAACCTTTTTCTCCATTTTCTTCTAAGTCCTTGACCGAACACTTCTTTAGTTCACTCTCAAGCTTGTGCCGGAACTCTCTTCCTTCTCTTCTTTCTTTTTTGACCTTTCTTTATTTTTCCATCACATCTCTATTGCGTTTCTTTCCTTGGAGCTTTGGCTGGATACCACTTGCCCGTCTCTCTTTCATCTCATTTGGGCTTATCTTTGTGCTAGCCAAATATCCCCTTTCTCTGTCGAATCTATCCCTATTTTGATCAAGGTAAGTGAGTTCCTCTTGGTTTGCCGAGTTCTTAGCAATAGTGGAGCCTTGCCAATACTATCATCAATGTGTGGGTTCACAGTGGTGTCGTTCCTTTCTCTTTCTGCTGTTCTATAGTAGTCTCCCTCTCTGATCCCTTCTTTGTATCGATTATTGTCAGGAGTGCGTTCGAGGCATCGCATGCCTCGATCATAGCTTGTGTTGGGGTAGGCTGAATGTTGTTATCCTCCTCTCTTGGTCTACGTTTCGGTAAGAAGTACACTTGGTTTAAGAATATTACTTTTAAAGTTACTTAACGAATGAGACATTTATGCAGATTGTTGCCAGTAGGTGAGTAATTGTTGGTAAAAGGGTGGTTTGAACCCTACTTCTTTACCAAGGTAAGCAACAAGTATTGTTGGGGGGGTTGAGAGTTCATAAAAGGGTGGTTAACTCGAAAGATTGAGAACTAACTTGGGATCTTTATGTTGGTTTTAGTTTGGGCACGTGGTGTGTGGCGATCTCTCTCTAAAAGGTGTGTAATCGTACACCCAAACTATTACTATTACCAAATGATGGACAAAAGTGTGTATTCGAACTATTGCGTGTTGTGAAACGACAAAAGTCGAAAAGACGAAACTTTGGTAGTTGAGGCCCCACGAGCGTGCGAGTGCTCATGCAATAAATCGAGCCATGGATCAGAGACGACAGATTGTAAAGGCTGTCACGAGAGTTTTTGTGAGCTTGGGCCTCGTTGGGCCGTGTGGGCCCAATGGGTTCATGTGTCCCACACTGATAAAGTTTACGGTAAGAGGCAAATAATGAAACAGACTATGGAGACCACATAATCGCGACTGGAATTGGGCTATTGGGCCACACAAGCGTGTGGGCCCACTTGGGCCGAGTAATGGGCTTTAGGCCCATTACACCATTTTGGCCATACGGGTCATTTGAGTCGTTCGAGACGACTGTAGACCATTTGAAGGGTCGTTATCTGTACCGAGACCCAAAATTGATTAAAAGACCAAAGTACCCCCAAGGGGTAAATTACTAATTTACCCCTAATGAATGAAAATGACCATTATACCCTAGAGGTAGGTTATTTGATTTGTGTATGACATTTCTGTGACTGGTTTTGGGTATGGTATACTGCAGATACGTAATATTATGCCATGACATTCTACATTGGGGTTGGGATTCTAATTCGGAGGAAGTTCTGTATTAGTGGCAATGCCACGTTTATTATTATTAACAGCTCTGCTGCGTTACTATTAGCAGCCTTGCTGCGATATTGGTGTGCTGGCTGGGTGGGTCGATTTAATCCCCACATGGTGAGTTGGTTAGTACAGGAGGTGAGATGGTTGGATTGGGATGGGTTGCATACCTGTACTATACTTACTATTATGGGCATTGGCCCACTCTATCATCATATAGGGCTTAGGCCCGGCATGCATTATTATCAGAATAGGGCTCGTGCCCTGCACTGCATTGTATGCAGATCGATTACTATTTGACTGGTAGGGGATTACACACTGAGTTTTCGTAAACTCACCCTTCTGTTTAACTGTACAGGTAATCCCCAGCCTTAGACGATTTGGAGCTGTGAGGGACTCAGAGGTGGCCACATGTCCGCAGATTATTTAATTATGACATAGCTATTTTAAAGATTTTATATTTGGGTTTTATTATGTAATAAGGCTATTTGGGGAAATTTTTTTAACTTTTATTGGGGTTTTGATTACGTGATTTAAATTGCTAGAGTAGGAACATCAAGTTTTCAAAATAATAACGTTTTCTAAGATAAACATGCGTTTTTAATCCTTAAGGTTTCCACTTAGAGAAGCTTCCGCGGTTTTAATCAGAATAAACAAATCAGTAATAGCAAACGTTTCTTTTAAAATAAATACGTTTTAACAACATAAATCACCAAGTATACTCAGGCATTAAAAACTATACAGGCTTTTAACTCAACAACCGGTTTACCACCTTTAGGCTTAAGATTTTTGATGTGACACATCAGGTTCTGTCGTAACGTCTAGGCCAGTTGCAACTGAGCTTTCAATTCTTTTAATTAGGTCGGTGCCATTCTGTACGGAGCTATAGATATCGGAGTTGTTCCCGGCACTAAGTTAATACCAAATTTAACTTCTCTTATTGGTGGCAAACCTAGTAACTCTTCAAGAAACACATCCGGATATTCAGACACAACTGGTACTGATTCAATCTTATTTTTGGTCACTTTATTGTCAAGCACATAGGCAAAGTAAGCTTCACAACCCTTTCTCACATATTTCTGAGCTAACATCGAAAAAATCACTACCAGTAGACCATTCAAATCATCTGACTCGATACAAATAATCTCATTATTTTGACATCTCAAATCAATCGTCTTTCTTTTGCAATTTACTATAGCATCATGCAATGCTAAACAATCCATACCCATAATTATATCAAATTTGTCGAATGGCAACAACATCAGATCAACCGGAAAACAAAAATCTTAAATTATCAATGGGCAGTTCTTGCATACTTTATCAACTAGAACACACTTGCCTAAGGGGTTCATACTCTAAATCACAAATTCAGTAGACTCTACAGGTAAAGTCTTATTGATACTAAGTTCATACATATATATGAATGAGTAGATCCAGGATCAATTAATGCAACAACACTAGTATCATAGAGACTAAAATTACTGGTAATGACGCCTAGAGATGACGCTTCTTCGCGAGCGCGAATAGCATAGGCTCGTGCAGGCGCTCTCGCCTCTGACCTCATAGCAGAGTCTTTAGTCGCTTTTTGGCTACAACTCACATTTCCCGTGTTTCTGGGTGGTCTAACCCTAGCTGTAGCGTTACTCGGCCTCGTATTCTGCACTGTATCTTGCTTAACCAACTCAAGATATTCACGGATAAAATGATCTAATGATCCTCATTTGAAGCAAGCCCAATCATTCAATCTACTATTTCTGGGATGTCGCTTACCGCAATGTTTGGTTTGACATTTCCAACACTAGCTATTGAAGTAGTTTTTGAACTCACAAGTGGCTTCTCTCGATCTCGTCTAGAATAACCTACAATAGTCTTTGAACAACTAAAATCATTTCGGAGCCTCTTTGATGCCTACTGATATGAATTATTTGATGATATTTTTCGTAAATCACTAGCTTCAAAGTCACCTTTCTTTTCTCTTTCCCAAGCTCTTCAGCTTTACATGCTCGCTTGAGGAGTACCACAAACTCTTTGATTTCTAGAATCCCAACTAATAAGTGGATATCTTCATTCAAGCCATCTTTAAATCTCTTGCACATAATTACTTCGGTCGAAACACATTCTCGTGCTTATTGGCTTAATCTTACAAATTTTCATCCGTATTCCGTAACAGACATACGACCCTATTTCTGCTCAAGAAATTCTTTACGTTTCTGATCTTTGAATCTCTGAATGATGTACTTTTTTCTAAACTCCGTCTGAAAGAACTCCCAAGTAACTCATTCTTTTGGAACCACAGATATTAACGTTTTCCACCAATGATACATCGTATATTTCAGAAGTGAAACTACACATTTAAGACATTCATTAGGAGTACATGACATTTCATCAAACACTCATATCGTATTTTTGAGCCAAAAGTCAGCTCTCTCAGCATCATCATTAGTAGTAGCACGAAACTCTTCAGCCCCATATTTTTTAATTTTATCAACCGAAGGCTTACTCAATTGAATCAGATTCACAACTTGTAGCATAACAGGGACTTGTGGAGGATTAAGTGGGGGTAGAGGTTGTGGAGTAGCCAGATTAGTTCTAATATATTTAGTGAACCACTCATTCATCATCTGGAAGAAGGCTTGTTTAGCCTCTCCCTCGTGGCTACTCGTAATCAGCCTAGAATTAGCCGGCGCTACCCCTTGAGCGGGAGTGGGCGCATTACTTTCCACATCATCAGCTACGGCTCGATCGGGATCCATTTACTATATAAAAACACATTCTAATTGTCAAGAATCATCACACTATCACAATTTATATATATGGCATGTATAGCTAGACTTCCACTCGCTATGTTAGTCCTAGAATCGACTAAACCGTAGCTCAGATACCAATTAAATGTACCACCCCTAACCCTTATCCGCTGAAATAGGGTTACAAGGCATTACCGGATAAAACTAATTAATCACATACATTTATACATTCATAATCAAAATACATTCAACCCATTAACATTGTCCCTTATAAGAACTTATGAGACCTTACAACATGTTTAAAAGAGGTTCGGGACTAGACCAAAATCATTTACAAACTTTGGGAAACTTAGAAAATTTTCAAACATATAAGGGTCACATGCCCGTGTGAACAAGTCGTGTGCCTCACACAGTCACCAGACATGCCTGTGTCACAGGCCGTGTAAAAACAGGGCATACATACTGACTTGCACCACACGGCCGAAGACACGCCCATGTGCCATGGCCGTGGGAAAACTTGGGAGGTTACTGACTTGGGTCACACGGCCGGCTACACGCCCATGTGCCAACCTATGTGTCACACACGGCCAGTAGACACACATTTGTTCTAGGCCGTGTCAAAACTGTAGGGTATACTGACTTTAATTCGAAGGGTAACCTAGGGGACACATGGTTGTGTAACATGACTGTGTGTCACACACGGCTGAGACACACGCCCGTGTCTCTGCCCATGTGGACAAAAATAGGCCATTTGAAAAGTCAATTTGCCACCCTTTTCACAAACACACCTAGCAACCAAAACATGCCAATTTATACTCATATCATGCCATCTATTCACAACCATGTCAACCACTCAATTCCATATTCAAAACATACCAAATCATTATGCTAAAACCATCACAATTTACCTAATTTCCAAATGCATTAACTCATCAACTTATCCTCTATTTCAAGTCAATTAATATACCATATCATCATCTCAAAACAAACCATAATATGCTAACTTCCAAGCATTAGCACATCAATTACCAACTAACCAAAATAACCAACACATAATCACACTAAATAAGCCAATATATAAGGCATTATATACATCACATATATAACACTTACCAAAACACAATTTGAGCCAACTTTAATAGTAATACATACCAACATTTACAAGCCAAATCTTATGGCTATAATCACAACTCAAAACATCCCAAATGACACTAGCCTATACATGCCATATACCATATATATAAAGCTCTCAAAAGAACCAACGAGAAGATCGATAGTGTGATGACGTGTCTTGACGATTCTTGAGTACGAGCGAGCTTCAAAAATCTATAAAACATGAAAAGAACACACAAAGTACGCTTCAAAAGCTTAGTAAGCCATATACAAATAAATTTTACCACATGAATCACAACATTTTTATCAATAGACCAAATACAAGTAAACACATATAGATACACAAACCTTTCTCAATGAATGTATATTCAAATACACCTGTAATTTAATCAACCACTTCTTTTTCAAATTCTCACATAAATCTCGTACGTACCTGAGTCGTTTAACTTATTAACTCACTCTTTCTCGACTTGTCTTTGCCCATTGAACCGTTCGGAATCGTTAAGGATACTCGGCAATCACATATAGCTCATACAATGCCATATCCTAGATATGGTCTTACATGTTATCACATATCGATGCCACTGTCCCAAACAGTGTCTTAGACGAAATCGATTAACGATGCCAATGTCCCAGACATAGTCTTACACGTAATCTCAATACAATACCAATGTCCCAGACATGGTCTTACATGTAATCACATCTCAATAACCTAATGTCATGACATTCGTATCCGATACTATTCTTAAGGTTCCTACGGGGCTTTCGAATATCGTAACTTTGTCGATTCTTACTCGTAAGTACTCATTCAACATTCATAGAAATTCAATGAAAAAAAACATGTATAATTCAATTTAAAGACATTTATTTGCATATGAACTTACCTCGTAGTCGGAATAGAGAGACTGGATCGACTATTCAATAACTTTGGATTTCCTCCGATCTAATTCTGATTTCTTTCATTCTTGATCTATATACATTCAAAATTAATCCATTTAATCACCAAATTATTCAATTTAGTCCAAAAACACATATTTGGGCATTTTTCACTTTAGCCCCTAAAGTTTCACATTTATTCAATTTAGTCCTTTTTTTTTACAAAAACACAAAATTACACCAATTCATTACAAACCCATGTGTGTCGAATTTCATATAGCTTCTTAGTAGCCCATATCCTTGTTTATTTCACACTTTTAACCACAATATTTCTCATTTTCTCAATTTAATCCTATTTAAGCAATTTCACTCAAAATCACTTTATAAAACATAAATATCCATCATCAAGCTTTAATATTTCATCATCAAACATTCAAAAACACGAATTTATCAATCAAAACTTTCAAAATCATTAACACTTTCAAAAATTTAAGCATGGGCTAGCTAGTACTCAAAGCAACGATCACAAAAACAGAAAAATCATCGAAAGTCGAACTCAAAACATACCTCAATCAAGCTAGAGAAGTGCCGAATGTTTGAGCCCTAAAATGACTTATTCTTCCTTCTATTTTCGGTGCAAAAAGATGAACAAATGACCAAAATTTTATTTTATTTTAATTAAAACATATGTTGATTACTAATTTACTAATTTGACCTTAGTTTAAAACATTAATAAACATCAAATGCCCATTTATGTCTGTTCCCACTATTAATGGTCTATTTAAAACATAAGGACCTTTCATTTAATAAGCCATAACAATTAGGCACTTTTAACTTATAGCATGCTACTTTTGCATTTTACGCGATTTAGTCCTTTTCTCAAATGAACCACTTGAACGATAAAATTATTTCACGAAACTTTCACACATATATAATCACATGCTGTAAACACCAAAAAAATATTAAAAATAATTTTCCAATTTCAGATTTGTGGTCCCTAAACCACTGTTTCGATTTAGCAAAAAATGGGTTGTTACAATCGGTAAGCTCTCATGAGCTAAAATCGGTAAGCTCATGCAAGCTGAGAATCCCTAATGACATGTCATTTATATCCTACAAATTCCTAAGGTTCAAACGGGGCTTGGTAATCGTCATACGTCATTGGATTTACGTCATTTCATAATATGGTAAATTGCATAATAACATATATATATTTATTTAATCACAATATAATCACATATTAACATTTAATTTATTCAAAATTATATAGAATATAGTTCTTACAAAATTACCTGGCTAAATTATAGAAATACTAAAGTTCAGGTGCATAGGGAGGATACTAGAGATTCCCATTACTTCTAAAAGAGAAAAGCCGCATGAGTGAAGGACGTGAAGACTTAAGATCAAACAACAAAAGATGTCGCCAATCGAAGAATCTTCATTCACAGATTAGCAGGAAAGTAAAATTAAAAGTGCACAGTTGAAGAGCCTCGGGGAGTGATCGGAAAGAGCCAGGCACTATAAAGAAGAGAAAGGGATAAGAAAAAGGGTATACCCCCATTGACTGGGCTTGACTTGAATCTATCGTAAACCTAAAAGGGATGGGAACTTTGACTATGAAAAGTTGAAGTCAAGATAAGAAATCGGGCACGCAAGAGAGACGGATTGCTATCTTTTGGTCCACCAATCATTTCGTATTTACTGTAATTAAGTTAGAACAATTCACTCTAGATGAATGTTGAGTATGCCTTCACCTGTGTCGGTTCGACCGACCGATAATCCAGTTTCACTTTAATGATAGGAATCCTCCATTCGCACTTGAGAAATTTTTCACGTTTCTCATTCGAGCTTTCTTGACCAATTATCCATTTTTGTAGGTTGGCGGGAACAATATCTCTTTTTAATTCACTAGTAGGCGGGTCCTATGAACTTTGACTCAGGAAGAGTCATAAATCGCGCTCATCTCGTATTTCATCCAATTTTAGATTGCTAATGTAAAGCAATGATAATGTTTAAAGAGATTCCAGACTAGAAGTTGCTCGACCTGGATGGAGAGAACGGTCTGGCTAACATTGATAGAGGTCGTTTACGAAGATCGCAACTGTAACACCCTAAATCCAGCCTGGATGTTATGGTCGAATCCGGCGATGTCACATTGAAGTGTTTTTCGTAAAGTGTGATATCGTTGAAAACCCCAATCTCTATTTAACATCTTTGTGTGATCTTAAAGATGATTTTAAGACGTTCGTTCATTTTCAAAATATGAGTCATATGTCAAAAAGTTAACCATATTAAAACGTCATTATTATTTTCACTAAAACGTTATTTCTTGCAGAAGCTCTTAAAACAGGTTTTGTATTCATGGTATCTTTGAAAAACATTGATCTTTTTGAAGACCCACGTCTTTTCCTACTGCTAGCAGTTATAAACAAAAACAATAAGAATCCCAAATTAAGAATAAAAATCTAAAGAGGCCTTATTACAATAAAAATACCCCGACTAATAATACTTGTAATTAAAATCAAATGCAAAAATAAGAGCAGTTGTGTGGCCACCTCTGAGTTCCCCACTACGCCAATTCATATAAGTCTGGGGATTACCTACGCAGATAAACAGAAGGGTGAGTTTACGAAAACTCAGTGTGTAATCCCATATAAAACAACCATACGGTGAGCAAATACAGTCTGGGCCTAAGCCCCTATCAGTAATGGTTCAGTTTTAGTTAGGGCCTTAGCCCAATACAATATCAGTATCAATTTGGGTCTGAGCCCATCTCAGTGGCAGTAACAGTACAGGTATGCAATCATGAAATCCTGCCCAACTAGCCTCTACACTCCATCTCTGTCCAACCCTACACTCCAAGTAGTATCGATTACGGCACTAAACAGTATTTGCAGTAGAGCTGCCAATACAGTACATTTCCTCCAATCATAATAAACCCATCCCCATGCAACACGTCATGCAACATGTCATGTCATATCATAATATTACACATGTACTCAGTGCAGTTAAAATATCATACTAAAATATAGTCATACATCACATAGGGGCAAAATAGTTATTTTATCAAATAGGGGTTTAGGCAAACTTAACGACCCATCAGTAGGTACACAGTCATCTCGGGTGACCCATGCAACCTTAATAGTCAAACAGTGATAATGGGCCCATGGCCCATATTATGGGCCCATATGGCTGCATACGTTCGTGTGGCCCAGATGGCCCATAATGGCCTTGGCCGTGTGTATTACACAGCTTGGCCCAATAATTTCCACACGCCTGTGTGGGGCCCACATGCCCATGGAGCCCACATGGCCTAGTTCGGCCCAACCCATGAATTCGCACATAGTCGGCCTCGTCAACCATACGCCCATGTATAGCCACACAGCCTACCACACGGGTAGCTGTACGCCCTTGTGGTGTCGACTATACACACTTTTTAGCTTTTTGCCGATTTATGATTAGGGCCAGTGTTTTCACACACCTGATGTGATTTGAAGTTAATCGCACTCCGAATACTTCTACACTAAAAATCAATTGAAATCACACCCTTGGTTTCCTTGAAGACGCACCAATCAACCTTCATCTCCACCAAAAAATAACAGAGCATAGTGCAATTCGATGGTGCCGCACACAAAGAGCCAAAGAGAAGTATTGAATTATCAATATTCAGCCAAGAAATGTGCAAGATGGTGCACAGCCTGTTGGAGAAAAGAAAATGAACGGAGAAGGGGAAGATCAGCAGGAAAGTAACAAGATAAGAAGAGAGAAAATTTACCAAACCCGAAAGAATTGAGAGGGAGAGAAAGTGTGTGTTCAGCCAAAGAAGGAATAAAATCAATAAGCAAAGGAAAAGAAATGATTGCCACAGGGATGATCAAAGTCAAAATAGATGAAATACCTAAAAAGAACCCTAAGCAATAATTGGATTCCAAGAAGTGAAAAGAACCAAAAGAAAAGAAAATTGTTGACAGAAACCGAAATGGAGAGCAAATACCAACCAAAGCTGAATTCTTGAGTGACCAGAATACCAATCGGCACCAACTCTCCCACCAACTTCAAATTCCCCTATTTCCTCCTAAAATCACTCAAAACCGTCCACTCAACCTCAACCACCTAATTTGAATTCCACTACAACTCTTCAGTAGTTTAGGTTGACTAAAACTCCCATAAGGCCCTATCAGCAAAATAAAACACTCTATTACGCATACCAGGACTCGAACTTTAGACCTCAGGTAACCATAACAAGCCACTTATCCCTTAGACCAACAAGCCCTTTCTGTCATGTTTAACCCACATTTATTTAAAAGCCTACTAACTAGAGATAGAAGTTTATTCATATTAAAAACAAAACTTCTACACAAGCCAAGGCTTGAACCCAAGATTTTTCAGACTTTTCGCAGGACGCTTAACCACTAAAGCAGACATGCATTTGTGCAATACAAACATATGAAAATAAACATTAAGGATTTTTGGGGTGTTACAGCAGCCAAAAAGAAAAGGGAAGATCTTATCTTGACGAAATTAGATTAAATAAGAAGAATAGCTAGAAGAGAGGAATGACGGTTCAAGCTTGACTTTCTTCTTTCTATAGGGCGGAACAAGCCGAATGTTCATGGTATCCATAACAGCCCATTGATGCAACAATTTCACATTAAATCCTTGTACGTTTATTAATTTAACAATTTAGTCCCTAATCGGTAAATTCATCAAAAATCACCTAACAAAATACTTCAAATTATCAATCAACATTCCAATTTCATCATTTGACATCAAAAATCACAAGATTCATCAATGGTAACATTCAAAATCTTTAACAGTTTCAAAATCGAAGGTACGGGTTAGCTAGACCTCGTTGCAACGATCTCAAAAACATAAAAATTATTAGAAACGGGTGAAAAATGGCTTACCATGCATGAATTGACGCATGGTCGAACCTTGGTTCTTCTTTCTATGGTGTTTCGATGATGAAAATATGAAATGAAGGAGAAAACTCTTTTGTTTTCTTATTTTATTAACTTTCATTTCTTTAATTTATCTTTTATCTTTTAATAATATTATTATACCATATAAAACACATATAAAATTAAAAGAAAATAAGCTTTAACCACCCACCAACTTAAGAATGGATAATTTACCCATTAAGGCCATCCAATTATAATTTTTTAATCAATTTAACACCTTTAAACTAATAACGATTAACTTTTTCAACTTTTACAAATTAGTCCTTTTTGCTTAATTAATTATCAAAACGTTAAAATTTCTTAATAAAACTTTAGTAACACCTTAATAACACTCCGTGAGTATTTATAAAAATATTTACGGTTCAATTTATAGAAACGAGGTCCAAATACCTCATTTTTTAAAACCACTTGACCCTAAGGTTAAACTACTTGAAATTAATAATTTCATTTATATAACATACGTTATCAAATCAAAAACCTTTTTAGAACTATATTTGACTCGTAAATATTAAAAACTAATATTTACAAACTTACTCATCAAATTTGGTGGCCCCAAAACCACTAAAAAACGGGCTGTTACAACCTAAGGCATTGTTTGGCAGACAATTTTTCGAGCCCAAAAGCTATCCTGAAAATATTTTCCCTAGTACATATTTTGAAGTCTGAATCCATTTTCTTAATGAACCATAAATGAAACCTTAAGCCTAAAGAATATTTTATTTGATCCTTTATTTTGTTGGTTCTTGCATGGATTTGATGTTCGGCCATTGATATTGAGGGATTAGGTAGATACATCACGGTGGTTTCAAAAGAAAAAAAATTGAGTGAATTAAGGAATTGTATAGTATAGTGAGTATAAGATTTTTGAGCTTGTAAATATATATAGAGAGAAAAAAGGCAAAATGACAACCGAGAAACTCTCAAAGAAAAAAAAAAGAGAAAAAAAAAGCAAAGAGAGTTGGAAAAAAAAGTACTGTCACATTTGTTCAAAAAAAGTCAAGCTTAGAATGATGGTACTCATGAATATTATACTAGGCCTTAGTAATGGAGAAATAAGGAAGGTAAGAGAAATGAATTTAAGGTGGTAAGCTACATGGACATTTGGGGGAGCAGGGGATAATATAATGTGCCAAATTACTTTCGTGCTTGACATTTTGTCAAGCCTATTTTTTTAATTCTGGACCAACCTAAACCGCAGAACGTTACAAGCCAAAAAGTCCTATGTGAACTAGGTAGTACTTTATATAGATGATAGGTGTGCCAAGTTTTGATATTTTTACCACATATATTCATTTGAACATAATTGTATATTTATATATTTAGTTTGATAGTGTAACAGCTCGGTTTGGAGCCTAGTCAAAACAGTGGTTTAAGGGAAACAAATATGAGTCAGAAAAATATTTTAATATTATTTTCCATGCTTATAATATGTGAATTAATAAGTGTGAAAGTTTCGTATAAAAATTTGATCGTTTGTGTGGTTAATTTAGAAAAAGGACCTAATCCCAGAAAATGTAAAAGTTGCATTCTACATGTTTAAAGTGTTTAAATGCTACGTAATATTAAAGTAAAGGTCCTTTGATTGTCACTCGCGATAAGTTTTAAAATTTATAATTGATCGTACTTGAACTAACTATTATCACGATGAAGGCAAGCGCACCTATCGAACAGTAGTATAGTTTTAGCAAGACCGGATGTCGAACCCAAAGGAACTAAAAGTACTAGTATTAACTTTCTTTTTATTATCTAGCCTAAGAATAATGAAGGTTGTTTTAATAAACTAATTAACTAATCTAAGAATGCACAGAAAATAGATTGGGGAAAATACTTTTGGAAATTGATTGATTTAAGACAAAACCCAAGGAAGAATCCACCTAAACTTCTATTGTTAACTGACTCTGAACCAGATGATTTATTCACTTGACTTGATCCGTAGAGATCCCTAAGTTATGTTATTATCCTTATTCAAGACTAATAATGTCTAACCTTAGGTTGATTAATTGAAATCTCTTTCTAATTAAAACCCCTAGTTTTGCATTAACTCGATCTATGGATTCTCTTATTAGATTTGACTCAAATCCTGTAGATTTATGTCGTCCTATCTCTAGGATTGCATGCAACTTCGCTTAACTATGAGCGATCTACTCTTAGACAAGGACTATTCATCCTCTGAATAAGCACATCAATACTTGAATCAATATCCTGCAATATTCAAACGAGAGTTAAAGTCATAATTAAGAACAAATCAAGTATTTATCATACAGTTCAGAAAATATTAACAAGATCCATCTTAGGTTTCATCCCCCTTAGGTATTTAAGGGATTAGTTCATAACTATAAAAGAAAAAATCTTAGAAGAATGATAACAAAACATAAAGAAAACCCAAAAACCCCTGAAGGAAATTGAAGGGAGATCTTCAGTCTTAGAGGTGAATCTGGCTTCCAAGATGGATCAATCGGCTTTCTTCCAGTAGTTCCTTGCTTCCTACTCTATGTGTCTCCTTTAATCCTCCTCTAGGGTGTTTAAATAGGCTTTAGAATGCCTCAAAGCCATCAAAATTGCCCTTTCCGAATAGAGCTTAACTTGGGCTCGACAGGGACACGCCCGTGTGACGCGCCCATGTGCGATTGCTTCAGGTCGTGGTCAAGGCTGAGAGATAGACACGCCCGTGTTTAGGTCTTTTCAAGCCGTGTTCAAGCCTGTTAGAATGGCACGGGTGTGTGTGCTACCCGTGTGAGGAAGTCCAGGCCGTGTTGTTTTTGTACGTCGTCCCATTTTCTCCGTTTTTGTCCCGTTTCTTGTTCTTTTTGCTCTCCTGTGCTCACCTGAGTATAAAACATGAAATTAAAGGATTAGGAGCATCAGATTCTCCAAATCTAAGGAGAAACCATTCATAAATCTGTTAAGCATGGGACAATAATATGTATAAATTATGGTTTATCAAATACCCCCACACTTAAGTGTTTGCTTGTCCTCAAGCAAAATCCTCAATTTCACAATTAAGAATTCTTTTTTTCTCAACTTATAATTTCTATCAATAATATCTCAAACTAATCCATAAGTAATCATACATTGAGAATTCAACTAGAAGACCATTAAAGTTTCAAACATTCCAAGTTGAGTATTTTATCACAAAAAACATAGGCATCTCCCCTTATCTAAGTAATCATCTTTGATTCAAAATCTCACAGAGTTTAACATCCTCGCTAAAGATTCACTTAATTCACTCGAGGTGTTTAAGGATAATGAATTTAGCACTCAACAGTCAATATGAAAAGTTATTGCTTGCTTGAAAATCAAATCTCCACCACTATAAATTGAGATGATAATCAATGAAAAGGTCTTTAGAGGGTTGTAACGAGGCTTTGGTTAGGGGTGTGGTCATAAGCTGAAAGAGAAGGTTAGAATCGAGATTGAATTGAAGAATTACTTAACTAGAAAAATATTTAATCATCAATTGTGTACAAAATAGTTTCTTCTCAGAATATGGAATTAAACACTCAAGCTTCAAAAATACAACTTACTGCTAATATATAGATATATATGTATTTTTTTTAAGAACAAATCAAGTAACTAATTAATAAGAATAAGACATAGCTAAGCAATTTATTCAAATCAAATCTCGAAAAAAATAGAGATAAAATCAATTGAGGGGATTTCAACAATAATGAGTTATGGTTTAATATTAAAGGTAAACCAATGTGCCTTTATCATCTTGACATATCAAATCAAATGGTGTGATCTTGACATGCATAATTAAGCAAGTTCTAGAATAATAAATTCAATATTGACGCACTCAGAGCAACAATAAAAGTGAGCATGAAAGAAATAATAGATGCTCTAAAGGCTCAAAATCTCACAAAAAATTATGGCTTTTTAATGTTTAAACTTGTGGATTTCAATTCAAGATAATACTTAAACTTGGGGAAAACAACCTAAAATTTTAAATTCTCAAAAATCAACTTATCATGCTTGATTCTCTAATGTCTTAAAGTTTAAATAATCAATGCATAAATCCCTATGTTTTAATTCAAGTCATATCAATAAAAATCATAAATTAATCAAAATTTATTCTAATAATGATATGAGGGATTTCCAAGAGAACAAGACAAAATTCAGGGATTTTTCTGTGACCCCTCACACTTAAGATGTACATTTCCCTCAATGTACAAAGATAAATTTAGTGGCAAATATAGATATAAGATCATAAGATAGGGAGAGAAGTGAAACTTCCTGAATGTTAAATGAATGAACTCCTTAGGTTGGAATTATGTAAAGTGGAGGAGAATACTCCGGTGGTGTAGAGGTTGCGTTCCACAAGTGGTAGGCGTGGAGAACCTTTTCCAGTGGAGTTTCAAGTTCCTAAGTAATATTGAGCTTTGGAGCTCTTTACAACTGTGATAGAATCAGGAACGTTTTAGGAATATAGAGGAATAGGATTACTCATGAAGAAATACTTGCAAATATGCATTACTTAATAATTATAAAAATCCTAAAAAATGAAATGAAATAGTTTTAAAAGAAAAATAAAATTAAAAAAATACGTATTTGGGGAACTCGGCTGTAGGGCAAGCCCGTGTGCCTTTTATCTAGCCCGTGTTCTTTGTGGGTTTCAAATTTTGGGTGTGTTGGTGCACGCGGCCGTGTCTGGCTTTATTCGCTTCTCCCACGCCCGTGTATGTAGGACCACGCCTGTGTTAGTTTGACAGTGTCGACCACGGGTGCTAAGCACAGGCGTGTCACACACCCGTGTTACTTTCTCAGGTTCATCCACGGTTCTAAGCCACAGGCATGTCGTACACCCATGTTGTTTTGGCAGGATTGCCCACGGCCATGTCACACGGTCGTGGTAATTTATCGCATCCCGTGTTTTGGTGAAAAATTTTACTCTATTTTTATATGGCCGTGTCTCCTCTCGTGTTATGGACACGGCCTAAGGCACACTCGTGTTCCTGGCCGTGTGGATTTGGGAACCTGTGTTCAGAGATGCAGTTAGTGATCTAGATGTTAAAACTTAAAATTTAAATAAATTAATAACTGTAAATACTCGGGTTGCCTCCCGAGAAGTGTTTGTTTATAGTCTAAGCTTGATTGTACCTTGTTAGTATATTTAGGGAAGTTCGTGGAGTCGTAGCTCCTCTCCATCGTCTTTAAAATTCTCACCGTTATAAAGCTTGAGGCGATGTCCATTTACCTTGAAAGTTCCTTGTGATGGGTGACTTACCTCTATTGTGCCATAAGGAAAAACAGATTGAACTATGAAAGGTCCTGACCATCGTGATTAAGTTTCCCAGGAAACAATTTGAGTCTCGAATTATATAGCAGTACAAGATCTCCAACTTCAAATTGTTTTCGTTGCTTTAAACAAGCGTCGTGGTGCCGCTTTGTTGCTTCCTTGTATAGGCGAGAGTTTTCGTATGCATTAGCTCGCCACTCATTGATAAACGCCAAATTATACATATTGTTACCCCAAATACTTAGCATATTTATGGATATTTACTATTAGATTTGTGGATTTTGGTGCTCTTAATCCGGTTATTTCATGTTTTGTACTCAAGAGAGCACCAAGAGTCAAAAGGAGCCAAAAACGAGCTTAAAAGAGACAAAAATGACCAAATCAAGAAGATCACACAGCCTAAGCCTTGCCACACGGGCTGCTCACACGCCCGTGTCTGTCGTGGGTATCGTCCAAGGATTTCACAATTCACACGGCCTGGCCATTGACCCACACGGCCGTGTCAAATTTAGCGGAACAAACACAGCCTGGCAAACACGTCACATGATCATGGTACACGGGCGTGCCCCTTTTTCAAAGAGTTGTATTTTACATGAAAAAAGGATACTTAGGGAAGAAGAAAGCCAATCCAAAGCCTATATAAACACCTTAAGTATGACCTACTAGGGGGCTTTTTCAGGGGAAGCTTCCAGAACTTTTTTGGAACACAGAACCACACGCCAGGAATTACTTGAAGGAAGCCAGACGATCCATCCCAAAAGTCAGAGCTACTCCAAGACTGAGGATCTCTCTCAGAATCCCTTCAGGAGTTTTAGAGTTTTCTTCATGTTTTTTTATTTTTATACTTTTGAGATGTACTCTTATTTCATTATGAACTAAACCCCTTAGATACCTAAGGGGGATGAAACCTATGATGGATCTTGTTATTATTATCTGGACTATATGATAAATACTTGATTTGTTCTTAATTATGTGTTTCTAATGCTTGAGTTAATATTTCGGGTATTGACTCATGATTTAATGTGCTTATGCAAAGGAGGAATAGACCCTGCCTAAAAGTATATTTGGCATAATTAAGCGGAGTTGATCGAATGCCTAGAGATAGGGTTACGAGATTTTGCCGGATTAGGGTGAAACCTAATATGGGAGTCCATAGATCGATTTACTGCTTCCCTAGGGGTTTTAATTAGAAAGTTATTTCAATTAATTCAACTGAGGGTTAGGCGTTATTAGTCTCGAAAGAGATAATAATGTAGGTTAGGGAGTCTCACGGATCAAGTCAAGTGAATAAATTGTCTGGTTCAGATCAGATAACAAGTGAAATCTAGGTGGATTCCTCCTTGGGTGTCGTCTTTATCAATTGCTTCTCTTCAAGTCTTTTTCCAAATTTCTCTTTGCTTTAATTAAATTAGTTAATTAGTTTGGATAATTAGTTTAATAAACAAACCCTTTTATTCCGAGGCTAAATAATAAAAAGATAGTTATTACTAGTACTTTTGGTTCCCTTGGGTACGATATCCCAGTCTTGCCATTACTATAGTGATAATAGTTAGTCTAGGTTTGATCTTTATTATAAATATTTATTACTTGGTACGAATCACGCGATCAAGTTTTTGGCGCCGTTGCCGAGGAACTGAAATATTAGGAACACTTAATTTTTATTACTTTAGCCATTTATTTTTCTTGAAATTTAACTTTATTTCTATTTTTATTTTACTAACTTTCTTCTTTCTCTCTGGCGAGTTCTTGTAGTGTATGACTAGAAGAAACCGTCCCAGATCTGACTGCTTTTTGATGAAGAAATTGATCGCATACTGCTTAGAAAGCGACGAGAAATCAAAGCGACTTAAGATACACAAAGGAAGAGCAAGAGGGCGATATCTCAACTACTCACATCGAAGAGGTGGCTGAAAATCAAGACAATTCGATACACCGCCTTGACCATACCATTTGAATTAGCAAATCAGAATCCTGCTCCTCGTACTATGTATGATTATGCTAAACCTAATTTTACAGGAACTGAGTCAAGTATAGTTAGACTTGCTATTGCTGCTAACAATTTTGAACTGAAACCTAACACGATTCAAATGATGTAGCAATTTGTTCAGTTTGATGGTTTACAGGATGAGAACCCCAACACGCACTTGGCAAATTTTCTAGAACTGTGCGACACTTTCAAAATTAATGCATTTCTGATAATGCCATTCGCCTTCGGTTATTCCCTTTTTCACTGAGGAATAAAGCTAAACAGTAGTTGAACTCATTACCACGAGGATCCATTACCACTTGGGAGAAAATGACCAAAAAATTTCTATTAAAATATTTTCCATCGGCAAAAATAGCTAAGTTGCATAATGATATTTCTTCTTTTGTGCAGATGGACTTAGAGTCACTTTACATTGCATGGGAGAGATACAAGGATCTATTGAGAAGGTGCCCTCACTATGGGTTACCTCTATGGCTGCAAGCTCAAACGTTCTACAATGGTGTGAATCCCTCGACAAGACAAATGATTGGCGCTGCTACTAGCGGAACCATCAACAATAAAACACTGAAATATGCCTATGAATTTATAGAGGAGGTGTCACTGAATAACTATCAATGGCAAGTTATGAGGACAAAGCTAACGAAAATAGCCGGCGTTTATAACATCGATTCGGTCACCATGCTCTCTAATCAGGTAGAACTTCTAAATAAGAAAATTGATGGTTTACTTGGTTCTACGCAGGTAGATCCAGTAATGAGGTGTGACTCAAGTGGCAGAGGCGTGCAAACAGAATACCCACCATTCAATCCTTCAACCGAAGAGGAACAAGTCAACTATATGGGTAATAATAATTTTAGATCTCAAAACAACCCATATAGTAATACTTATAATGCAGGTTGGAAGAACCACCCAAATTTCTCTTAGGGTGGTCAACAGAATCAAAGGCCACAGAATCCTCAGAATTTTCAATAGCCACCGTATCAACAGGAAAAGAAGCCGAACCTTGAGGAGATGTTATCCAAATTCATCTCGGTGTCAGAAACTCATTTCCAAAATACCGAGACAGCACTCAAAAATCAACAAGCATCAATTCAAGGACTCGAAACTCAGATAAGCTAGCTGACCAGACTAATTTCTGAACAACCACAAGGTGGCTTACAGAGTAACACCAAACCGTAAGAGCATGTGAAAGCAGTTACACTAAGGAGTGGGAAAGTGTTAGCTGAAGCTAAAAAGATGCTAACACAAGAAGCCGTGATAAGCGAAAGGGAGGAGGAAAAACCCAAAAATAGTGAGGAACCAATACAAAAGGAATATAACCATCAGTTCCATACCTAGCAAAATTAAAAAAAGACCGCATGGATGCACAATTTGGTAAGTTTCTTGAACTTTTTAAACAATTACATATCAACTTACCTTTTGTCGAAGCTATCTCGCAGATGCCTACATACGCGAAATTTTTAAAGGAGCTCCTAACAAATAAAAGAAAGTTTAAGGACTTATCCACAGTAGAGCTCAACGAGGAGTGCTCAGCCATACTCCAAAACAAACTGCCAACCAAACTGAAAGATCCAGGAAGTTTTACTATCCCTTGCTTAATTGGTAGTTTAAAGATTGAGAAAGCACTAGCCGATCCAGATGCTAGCATTAATTTGATGCCATATAAAATGTTCAAACAACTTGGTCTTGGGGAACCCAAACCCGCTAGGATGAGTATTCAACAAGCCGATAGATCTATTAAATATCCTAGGGGTATTATAGAAGATGTACTTGTGAAAGTAGATAAATTCATATTCCCTGTTGACTTTGTTGTGCTTGATATGGACGAAGATGTGGAAGTACCTTTAACTTTAGGACGTCTATTTCTAGCCACTGCTACGGCTGTAATCGATGTGGGTGACGGTAAATTGGTACTTAGAGTAGGCGATGAGGAGATTATCTTTAAAATTTATGATGCCATGTAACACCTCTTACCCGTATCCAAGGCCAGAATAAAGTACAAGGCATTACCAGACTTAACAATACACATAGACGAAAACCGGGCCATAAAATTTCATCTAATTCAAAACTTTTCAAACACATGCATAACAAACAAAGCTAACTATATCATTACACCAAAACATAGGACATAGCACGATTAATTAAACTTATAAACCTTAATGGATAAGGACTACATCTCATAATCATATACGATAACTCAATGCAGATCGATACATATGGTCAAAATCATAATAAAAATACATATCACAAACCAACTTCTTATACATACCACTCACTTGATATTTCTAATATTTGAATTAATTCTCCCAAAAATGATAGTTTGATAGTGTGATTTTGCCTCCGACGATCTTCAACCCCGAGCCGACCTGCCAATACTAAAGAAATGGAGAGGATGGGTAAGCTTTACGCTTAGTAAGTTCGTATGAAAATAATAAGCAATTACTACCATGCTTTTCAAGATAAAACACTATAATTGTACAATTACACATATTCAGGTTAAGTTGTGTTATCAAGTTACATTTACTAAATCATTTATATCTGAAGCTACAAAACTCCAAATTTAGTTTTGTTAATTTTCCTTGAAACGAGATTCATATATCTTTCTCCCATAAAATTTCCAGAATTTTTGGTTTATCAAATTAGTACAGTTTATTAGTTAAATTCTCCCCTGTTTCAGAGTACGACTACTCTGACCTCTGTGCACTAAGAACCAAATTTCTCCATATACAGAATTTCAAAGACCATGAAGTTTGTTTCTCTTAAAAATAGACTCAATAAGGAATCCATTCATGTAAAATATAGCTCTTAATAATTTTTTTACAATTTATGGTGAATTTCTAAAGTCAGAACAGGGGATCTCGAATTCATTCAGACCCTGTTTCACAAGAATTCAAATATCACACAATATAGAATTATTTTGCTTTCCCTGTTTCTTTCATGTGAAAATAGACTCATTAAGATTTATTTTCATATAAAATTTGCATTTTTATTCAACTTAAAAAATTTTTAGTGAATTTTCAAAGTCACGTCACTGCTGCTGTCCAAAACAATTTTATTGCTAATTCACTCTTTCACACTTTCTTTGTATTAACCTCATTTTAACATACATATCACAAATCATTTTCACCACATTTCATACATCACAAGTATAAGCCCATGATTACAAGGTCACCATAAAATCATCCTCATGTATAACTTACTTGTTTATAACCTTACCACATCCCGGTCACTTAATGAACACATCATTCACATAAGCAAATTCCTGCACTTATTCATTACAAAACTTACAAAGCAGTACATAGTAAGTCTCCCGTTGAACACTTCGGATCAATCCTCGATACTTGGTGGTTTCAGAACATAGCTCCACCCATCATAAAGTTCGGCTCTCTTGTACACATGATGAACACTTAGTATCACCCATGTGACCTAGCCAGTTTATCTCGTAGCTCTCTTGTCTACATGGTGTCCTTCACCTGGAACCACGCATGCAACCTAGCTACATATATCCCGTAGCTCTCTTGTCTACATGGTGTACACATAGTATCACCCATGCGACCTAGCTACATCATAATGTCTTGTAGCTCTCTTGTACACATGATGTGCACTCAGCACCATACATGTGACCTAGCTACATACCATCTGTATCATCCAATCTTTCCGAAGGTTCAACCGGGATTTCTCTCTCTTTTCCAACAATTTCACCAATCAAGTAATTATCAACAAACATATTTCCAATATTATTATAAAATATCATAATACGAGTAAAATTAATATATTACTTACATCTCATTTAATATCAAGGCAATAACATTAAATTACACATTGCATTATTATTAAAAATCATATGAACTTACAATTACTCATAATATCCATAATCATAGAAATCACATTTATGTATGATAATTCAATACACTTCATATACAATAGACATTTTTAAATCAATTCATAAACTTGGCACCATAACATTTAATTTAACGTAATTCAATTAATTCACTAAATTTAACTTTCAAATATAAATTACAACATTATTGCAGTATTATTATCATACCAACTTACCTCGATCCAGAAACGGCAATTTACTATTTTAGTCCATAACCTTGCATTTTCCCGATTTAAGCCCGAATCTCGATTTCCTTCATCTATAATATCAAATTTAGCCTAATAATTAGTCACATTATTCATACGGCTAAAAAAAACATATTTTTACAAATTTTCATTTTGACCCCTAAACTTTTGCATATTTGCACTTTTTCCCCAAGGTTCAGAAATTAAAATTCATCCTATTTTCTTATGTTTTATGACATGCTGATCATTTTTCCCTTCTATGGCAACATCAAATTCTCACTCTAACATGTACTTATGACTATTAGGTATTTTTACCGATTAAGCCCTTTTACTTGTTTTCACTTAAAACCGAGTAGCACAAGTTGTTTAACATAATTTAAAACCTCATATTCTATTATAAAACACCAAAATACACAAATTTCACCTATGGGTATTTTTCCAAATATGAACCCTAGCTTAAATTATTGCTAAAATAAGCTTAATCAAGTTACCGGGATTCCAAAAACGTAAAGAACTTGAAAAATGGGGTTAGAACGGACTTACAATCGAGCTTGGAAGCTTGGAAACCCTATCCATGGAGTCTCCCTTGGTATACACGTCCATGGTGAGGAAGATGAGCAAAATTGGCTTTTAATTTTGCATTTTAATTCATTTTACCCCTAAATGACCAAAATGCCCTTACTACTAAACTTTCCAAAAATTCCATCCATGTCCAATTTTTGTCCATAGACTTAGAAATTGGTCAAGTTGCTATTTAAGACCTCCTCATTAATTTTCCAAAGCAATTTCATACTAAAAACTTCTAGAATGCAAGTTTTGCAAATTATTCGATTTAGTCCCTAATTTCAATTTAAGCACTTTATGCATAAAATTTCTTCACGAAATTTTCACACAATCATGCAATCATATCATAGACCTCAAAATAATCATAAAATAATTATATCTATCTCAAATTTGTGGTCACGAAACCACTATTCCGATTAGGCCCTAATTCGGGATATGCATGAGATTTTCTAGGGAACAGGATGACTCTTGTTATTTTATTGACTCTATTGATCATGCTACTCAAGACTCTTTTCAGGAAATTATACAAGAAGACACAACAGAACTGTACCTAGCTCAAGAAGAAGAGTCAGATGATGACCTTAACTAACATCCTTCGAGATAAGCAGAGTATGAGGGATCAAATGGACAATAAACTTAAGCAAAAACCTTCTATTGAAGAACCTCCCAAACTAGAACTTAAATAACTACCAAATCACTTGGAATATTGCATACCTTGGAAATAATTCTACATTACCAGTGATTATTGCTTTGAACCTGCAACCCAAGGAAAAAGAGGAACTACTCCAAGTATTAAAAGAACATAAAAAGGCCCAAGCTTGAAAAATTTCTGACATAAAAGGGATCAGCCCCTCTTTTTGCACCCATAAAATTTTAATGCAAGATGAATATAAGCCTTGTGTGCAAGCTCCAAGACGACTAAATCCCAATATGAAGGAAGTAGTTAAAGCTGAGGTAATTAAACTTCTAGATGCTGGAATTATTTATCCTATTTCTGATAGTTCTTGGGTAAGTCCAGTGCAGGTTATTCCAAAGAAAGGAGGCATGACAGTCGTGACTAACGAGAAGAATGAATTAATCCCAACAAGGACAGTCACAGGTTGGAGAGTTTGTATTGACTACAGGAAACTGAATGATGCCATAAGGAAAGATCACTTCTCATTGCCATTCATTGATCAAATATTGGAAATATTGTCCGAGCGCATGTACTACTGTTTCTTAGATAGACTCTCTGGCTACTTCCAAATCCCAATAGCTCCTGAAGATCAAGAAAAGACGACATTCACATGCCCATATAGTACGTTCGCTTATCGTAGAATGCCTTTTGGATTATGTAATGCTCTTGCCACTTTTCAGCGCTGCATGATGGCCATCTTTGACGAACTCGTGGAAGACATCATAGAGGTATTCATGGATGATTTCTCCGTATTCGGTAACTCTTTCCATCTTTGCCTTAAAAATTTGAAACGAGTTTTAATAAGATGTGAGGAAACGAACCTTGTGCTTAATTGGGAAAAATGTCACTTCATGGTTCAAGAGGGTATAGTATTAGGGCATAAAATTTCTAGTAAAGGGATTGAAGTGGATAAATCTAAAATTGAAACAATCAAAAAATTACCCCCTCCTAGTTCGGTTAAGGCTATTAGAAGCTTTTTAGGACATGCCAGTTTTTATAGAAGATTTATTAAAGATTTTTCTAAAATAGCTAAGCCTATGACTAAACTACTAGAAAAAGATGTGCCTTTTAACTTCAATCAGGAATTTTTAGAAGCATTTAACACCCTGAAAGGAAAATTAATTGATGCTCCGATAATAATTGCACCTGACTGGAACTTACCTTTTGAACTAATGTGTGATGCGAGTGATTATGCAGTAGGTGCAGTTTTGGGACAACGAAGAGACAAGCACTTTCATCCTATCTATTATGCTAGCAAAACATTGATAGCTGCACAGGAGAACTACACCTCCACAGAAAAAGAATTGCTAGCTGTGGTTTTTGCATTTGATAAATTCTGATCATATCTTATATTATCTAAAGTTGTTATCTACACTGATCATTCTGCCCTTCGATACCTCTTAACTAAAACTGATGCAAAACCTTGACTCATTCGATGGATTTTGTTATTGCAGAATTCGACTTAGAAATTCAAGATAAAAGAGGAGCTGAAAATCTCGTGGCAGATCATCTTTCCAGGCTTGAAAACTCAAATATCAGAAAACTTGATGAAACTGAAATTAATGATTCATTTCCTGACGAACAATTCTTCGCTATATTTGATTCTGAGGTACCTTGGTTTGCAGACATCGTAAATTTTTTGGCTACTAACATAATCCCAAAAGGGTTGACACACCAGCAAATGAAGAGATTCTTTAGTGATGTGAAAAACTACTTTTGGGACGACCCTTTTCTATTTTGCATATATGCAGATCAAGTCATTCGAAGATACGTTACAAGGCCAGAAACATTAAGGATACTGGAACATTGCCACTCAGGACCAACTGGAGGGCACTATAGTGGAACTAAGACCGCACATGAAATACTTGAATCAGGTTTTTATTGGCCCTCATTATTCAAAGACGCTAACAAGTATGTGACTTCTTGCGACAACTGCCAACGAACAGGTAATCTCTCCAAACGTGATGAAATGCCTCAAAACTATATGCTTCCTTGTGAAATATTTGACGTTTGGGGTATCGACTTCATGGGTCTATTCCCTAGTTCATTTGGGAATAACTACATCTTAGTAGTAGTTGATTATACGTCCAAATGGGTGGAAGCCCAAGCTTTACCTACTAATGATGCTAGAGTAGTCGTACATTTCCTTGAGAAACTCTTCTCAAGATTTAGAACACCTAGAGCAATTATTAGTGACAGGGACACTCATTTCTGTAACACCCAGTTTGAGAGAAATCTTAAGAAATACGGAGTTCATCATAGAACAACTACTCCTTATCATCTTCAGACTAGTGGACAAGTCGAAGTAGCAAACTGAGAAATTAAACGAATCCTCAAGAAAATAGTTGAATCAAACAGGAAAGACTGGGCGATAAAAGTAGATGATGCTTTATGGGCTTACAGAATCGCGTTAAGACTCCCATAGGAACATCACCTTACAAACTCGTTTATGGAAAACGATGTCATCTACCATTCGAATTAGAGCACAAAGCTTGTTGGCTATTAAGTTTTTAAACCTTGATCCTAAACTTGCAAGTTAAAACAGGTTGATACAGCTGAACGAGTTAGATGAGTGGCGAGCCAATGTATACGAAAATTCACGACTATACAAGGAAGCAACGAAAGGCCCCATGACTCTCGCTTGAAGCAAACAAAGTAATTCGAAGTTGGAGATTTTGTCTTGCTCTACAATTCAAGACTCAAATTGTTTCCTAGAAAACTTAAATCACGATGGTCAGGACCTTTCATAGTTCAATATATTTTTCCATATGGCACAGTAGAAGTAAGTCATCCATCATAAGGAACTTCCATATGGTCAGGACCTTTCATAGTTCAAATTGTTTCCTAGAATTTTAAAGCCGATGGAGAAGAGCTACGACTCCACGAACCTCCCTGAATACATCCATAAGGGAAATTCGAGCTTAGACTATAAACAAGCACTTCTCGGGAGGCAACCCGAGCACTAACATATTTTGATTTCTTTATCTTTAACTTCTCACACATCGAATCAATTAATTTAGTCTTTGAATTACAAATTTTTTTAGCACACACGGGCGTGCCTATAGTCGTGGCCAAACAGGGGAAAGAGACACGACCGTGCGATATGGTCGTGTTGAAGCAGGACATGATTTCCCCAAAACACGGGGTGCAATAAATCCCCACGGCCGTGGGTGAACTTGATAGGAAAAATACGGGCGTGGAGATAGAAAACCACGGGCCTGCCTGGGACAAGGCTCGATTCTATTTCTTCGACACGGGTGTGCTACCATCAAACACAGGGAGAAACAAACAAAGCTAGGCACGACCGTGCGACATGGCCTTGTTTGACACACGCCCAAGACACACGGGCGTGTGATAGTAGCAGGGCATGACCTAACTCTCAAAATTTAAAAAACACGGGCTCACCCTCAAAGTACACGGGCGTGGCGGCTGCTTCATTGGCACACCTTTCCGATCGACTCGCTCACTTCGAGCAGTATTGCACTACACAGTTTAAGATGATCCACGAGCGAGATCGGCGACGCGATAGACAGATGGACAACATGTAGGCCATGATGCAGCAGCTGTGCCAGCACTTTCACATCGCCACTCCAGCACCACCACCTGAGGTCCCCATTGGCGAGGATCATTGAACCCTCCTATCTTTTTATTTTTATCTTTATTTTTATTTTTATTCTTAATTTTTAATTTCATTTCAATTTTATTATTTTCTTATGAAAGACATATCTATATTAGTAAATTTTACTTTCTTCATTTTTTTCTGGTATTTCTAACAAGTAATCCCACTACACTCTCTTCCACACCAACTCTTAATAAGCTCTTCATGATTCTACAGATTTCCAAGCAAGCTGCTAGGAATATTTTACGAAATAAGGAAACAAACAGGGAACAATACAAAACGAATGCCATGTTCAACGACCCAATTTCTTCGTCTAGCTAAGAACAATGGTAGCTACTACTTTCCCCAAACACTACAGCCTCAGAATCAAGCTCCGCACCCATATAACAGAGAGTTTCACCTCCTTCCCTCTTATGATTTTCTTTATTTTGAATAGTCTATCTTTGTACATTGAGGGCAATGTACATCTTAAGTGTGGGGGTTGAACATAAACAAGAAGCCTAACTTTTTGCATTATTCTCAAATCCCTGAATGTGGTCTTATGCTTAAGTGATTTTCTCATAATATTGATAAAATGAATTCTGATTAATCTATAATTATCGTTGATATGTCATGAATTAGACCAAGGGAATTATGCATGATTATTTGATTGTAGGACCTTAAAGAATCAAGCATGATAAGTTGATATTTTGAGAACTAAAATTTTTAGATTATTTTCCTGAATTGAGGTATTATCTTGAAATGTTAAGTATATAGGAATGACATCAAAAACCCAAATTTTTGGTGAGATTTTTGAGTTTTTTTGAGCATATAGCTTTCTTTCTTGCTCACTTCTTTTGTGGTTTGAGTGTGTCAACATTGAACTATTATTCTAGAACTTTCTTCGATTATACATGTCAAGATCACACGTATGATCTGATATACTGAGATGATAAAGGCACTTAGGATTTAACCCACTTACTTCATAAAAAGCCTTCCCACATAATTAAACCCTTGGTGAACCCCCTTTGAGCCTATTAACCCTTTTTCTTTATTGATTAACCCTCATCATTAACCTATTAACCCATTATTATTGGAATCCCTTTACTTAATTTGACCCTTTTTATCGAGATTGAATTTAATATTGTTACCTCAATATGATCACCAATTTTTGTTACTGAATCATGGAGTATAACTTCTATATTGTATTGACTTGATTTATTTTTTTTTAAAAAAACTAACCTCAGTATTATTATTGTAATTCTTAGCAAGCTAAAGTTGTCATGGAAAAGAGAGCTCATGTAATATAGTTCTAGATATTTGTTGTCATTCATTAATTAAGTTTTTGATAGTAGGGTGATATATTGAAATCATCTTGAATCTAACCTTTGTTTCTTCAGCTTGTATCCATACCCGTAACCTAAACCCCATTACAACCATGCAAAGACCTTTTCATTTGTGTATCATATCATTTACAGGTGGTGGAGATTTGATTTTCATGCAAGCCTATAGTGATAACATCTCATGTTAGACAATTGGGTGCTTAATTTTGAACCTTAAACACTTTGAGTGATTTGAGTGAATCCTTAGTGAGGATGTCATCTCTTGTATATTTAGGACTAAAGTTATTTACTTAGAGGAAGGAGATTACCTATAATTTTATGATCAAAATATTCGATTTAGATTGTTTGAGGTTTTTAATTCCCCTATGGTTGAATTCTCACTATATGATTCTCCGTGGAATAATTTGTAACATTAATGGCAATGATTATGTGATTGAAAGGAATGAATTCTAGCAGTAAATGAAAGTTTTGCTTGAGGACAAGCAAATGCTTAAGTGTGGGGGTATTTGATAAATGCCAAATTATACATATTATTACCCCAAATACTTAGCATATTTATGGATATTTACTATTAGATTTGTGGATTTTGGTCCTCTTAATCCGATTATTTCATGTTTTGTACTCAGAAGAGCACCAAGACTCAAAAGGAGCTAAAAACGAGCTTAAAAGAGACGAAAAGGACCAAATCAAGAAGATCACATAGCCTAAGCCTTGCCACACGGGCTGCTCACACGCTCGTGTCTATCGAGCGTCCAAGGATTTCATGATTCACACAGCCTGGCCATTGCACATGGCCGTGTGAAATTTAGCGGAATGAACATGGCCTGGCAAACACTTCACAAGGCCGTGGCACACGGGCGTGCCCTTTTTTCCAAGAGTTGCATTTTACACGAAAAAAGGATACTTAGGGAAGAAGAAAGCCAATCCAAAGCCTATATAAACACCCTAAGTATGACCTACTAAGGGGCTTTTCTGGGGGGCGCTTCCTGAACTTTTTTGGGACACAGAACCACACGCCAGGAATTACTTGAAGGAAGCTAGATGATCCATCCCAAAAGTTGGAGCTACTCCAAGACTGAGGATCTCTCTCAGAATCCCTTCAGGAGTTTTAGAGTTTTCTTCATGTTTTGTTATTTTTATACTTTTGAGATGTACTCTTATTTCATTATGAACTAAACCCCTTAGATACCTAAGGGGAATGAAACCTATGATGGATCTTGTTATTATTATCTAAACTATATGATAAATACTTGATTTGTTCTTAATTATGTGTTTCTAATGCTTGAGTTAATATTCCGGGTATTGACTCATGATTTAATGTGCTTATGCAGAGGAGGAATAGACCCTTCCTAAGAGTAGATTTGGCATAATTAAGCAGAGTTGATCAAATGCCTAGAGATAGGGTTACGAGATTTTGCCGGATTAGGGTGAAACCTAATATGGGAGTCTATAGATCGATTTACTGCTTCCCTAGGGGTTTTAATTAGAAAGAGATTTCAATTAATTCAATTGAGGGTTAGACGTTATTAGTCTCGAAAGAGATAATAATGTAGGTTAGGGAGTCTCACGGATCAAGTCAAGTGAATAAATAAATGCAGTTGAGTCAGATAACAAGTGAAATCTAGGTGGATTCCTCATTGGGTGTCGTATTTATCAATTGCTTCTCTTCAATTCTTTTTCCAAATTTTCTCTTCACTTTAATTAAATTAGTTAATTAGTTTAGATAATTAGTTTAATAAACAAACCCTTTTATTCCTAGGCTAAATAATAAAAAGATAGCTATTACTAGTACTTTTGGTTCCCTTAGGTACGATATCCCGGTCTTGCATTACTATACTATTGTTCGATAGGTGCGCTTGCCTTTTCGTCGTGATAATAGTTAGTTTAGGTTTGATCTTTATTATAAATATTTATTACTTGTTACGAATCAGGCGATCACTCATCTAACTCGTTCAATTGCATCAACCTATTTTCACCTGCAAGTTTGGGATCAAGGTTTAGAAATTTAATAGCTGAGAAGGCTTTATGCTCTATTCGAATGGTAGATGACAACTTTTTCCATAAACAAGTCTGTAAGGTGATGTTCCTATGGGAGTCTTAAAAGCAGTTCTATAAGCCCATAAAGCATTATCTACTTTCATCGTCCAATCCTTCATGTTTGATTCTACTGTCTTTTTAAGAATTCGTTTGATCTCTCGGTTTGCTACTTCAACTTGTCGACTAGTTTGAGGATGGTAGGGGGTGGCTGTTCTGTGATGAACTCCATATTTCTTAAGGGTTTTCTCAAATTGGACGTTACAAAAATGAGTACCCCTGTCACTGATAATTACTTTAGGTGTTCTGAATCTAGTGAAGAGTTTCTTAAGGAATCGTACTACCACTCTCGCATCATTAGTAGGTAAAGCTTGGGCTTTTACCCATTTGGACATATAATCAACTGCTACTAAGATGTATTTATTCCCAAATGAACTAGGGAATGGACCCATGAAGTCGATACCCCAAATGTCAACTATTTCAAATGAAAGCATATAGTTTTGAGGTATTTCATCACATTTAGAGATATTAACTGTCCGTTGGCATTTGTCACAAGAACATACCTGTTGGCTTCTTTGAATAACGTGGGCCAATAAAAACCTGATTCAAGTGTTTTATGTGCGATCTTAGTTCCACTGTAGTGTCCTCTAGTCGGTCCTGAGTGGCAATGTTCCAAGATCTTTGATGCATCTGATCTTGTAACGTATCTCCTAATGACTTGATCTGCACATATGCGGAAAAGAAAAGGGTCATCCCAAAAGTAGTTTTTCACATCATTAAAGAATCGCTTCTTTTGCTGGTGTGTCAACCCTTTTAGGATAATGTTAGCGGCTAAAAAATTCGCAATGTCTGCAAACCAAGGTACCTCAGAATCAGATATAGCAAAGAATTGTTCTTCAGGAAACGAATCATTTATTTCAACTTCATCTAGTTCTTTGGTACTTGAGTTCTCAAGCCTAGAAAGATGATCATCCTCAAGATTTTCAGCTCCTTTCTTATACTGAATCTCCAATTCAAATTCCTATTACAATAGAAACTATCGAATGAGTCGAGGTTTTGTATCAGTTTTATTTAAAGGTAGCAAAGGGTAGAATGGTCAGTGTAAACGACAACTTTAGACAATATGAGATATGATCGAAATTTATCGAATGCAAAAACCACAGCTAGCAACTCTTTCTCCATGGTGGTATAGTTTTCTTGTGCAGCTGTCAAAGTTTTGCTAGCATAATAGATAGGTTGAAAATGCTTGTCTCGTCACTATCCCAAAACTACACCTACTGCAAAATCACTCGCATCACACATTAGTTCGAAAGGTAAATTCCAGTCAGGTGCAATTATGATTGGAGCATTAGTTAATTTATCCTTTAAGGTATTAAATGCTTCTAAGCATTCCTGATCGAAATTAAAAGGTACATCTTTTTCTAGTAATTTAGTCAAAGGCTTAGCTATTTTAGAAAAATCCTTAATAAATCTTCTATAAAAACCAGCATGTCCAAAAAAACTTCTAATAGCCTTGACCGAACTAGGAGGCGTAATTTTTCAATTGTTTTAATTTTAGATTTGTCAACTTCAATCCCTTTACTAGAAATTTTATGTCCTAATACAATACCTTCCTGAACCATAAAGTGACATTTCACCCAGTTAAGCACAAGGTTCGTTTCCTCACATCTTATTAAAACTTATTTTAAATTTTTAAGGCAAAGATGGAAAGAGTTACCGAATACCAAGAAGTCATCCATAAATACCTCCATGATGTCTTCTACGAGTTCGTCAAAGATGGCCATCATACAGCGCTGAAAAGTGGCAGGAGCATTACATAATCCAAAAGGCATTCTACGATAAGTAAACGTACCATATGGACATGTAAATGTCGTCTTTTCTTGATCTTCAGGAGCTATTGGGATTTGGAAATAACAAGAGAGTCCATCTAAAAAGCAGTAATACATGTGCCCTGATAATCTTTCCAACATTTGGTCAATGAATGGCAAGGGAAAGTGATCTTTTCTCATGGCATCATTCAGCTTCCTGTAGTCAATGCAAAATCTCCAACCTATGACTGTTCTTGTCGGGATTAATTCATTCTTCTCATTGGTTACAACCGTCATGCCTCCTTTTTAGGAACAACCTGTACTAGACTTACCCAAGAACTGTCAGAAATAGGATAAATAATTCCAGCTTCTAGAAGTTTAATTACCTCAGTTTTAACAACTTCTTTCATGTTGGGGTTTAGTCGTCTTTGAGCTTGCACACATGGCTTATATTCATCTTTCATTAAAATTTTGTAGGTGCAAAAAGAGGGGCTGGTCCCTTTGATGTCAAAAATTTTCCAAGCTATGGCCCTTTTATGTTCTCTTAATACTTGAAGTAATTCCTCTTTTTCCTTGGGTTGCAAGTTAGAAGCAATAATCACTGGTAATGTAGAATTATTTCCAAGAAATGCATATTCCAAGTGATTTGGTAACTATTTAAGTTCCAGTTTTGGGGGTTCTTCAATAGATGGTTTTTGCTTAAGTTCATTGTTTGTCTTGATACCCTTATATTCTACTTGTCTTGAGACTGGTTTATTGGAGTTTAGTTTAGTTTTTACCTTACCTATTTCAGAATCATCATCATCTACCCCCTCGCTTTGGGCAAAACACAGTTCCAACGTGTCCTCATGTATGATTTCCTGAAAAGAATCTTGAGTGCCATGATCAATAGAGTCAATAAAATAACATGAGTCATCTTGCTCCCTAGAAAATCTCATGGCATCATAAATTTTAAAAATAATCTTTTCGTTACCTACTCTAAGTACAAGTTTACCATCTCCCACATCAATAACAGCCCTAGCAGTGGCTAAAAATGGACGACCTAAAATTAAAGGCACTTCAACATCCTCATCCATGTTAAGTACAACAAAATTAATAGGGAATATAAATTTATCTACTTTCACAAGTACATCTTCTATGATACCCCTAGGATATTTAACAGATCTGTCAGCTAATTGAATACTCATCCTAGTGGGTTTAGGTTCCCCAAGACCAAGTTGTTTAAACATCTTATATGGCATCAAATTAATGCTAGTGCCTAAATCAGCTAGTGCTTTCTCAATAGTCAAACTACCAATTAAGCAGGGGATAGTGAAACTTCCTCAGTCTTTTAGTTTGGTTGGCAGTTTATTTTGGAGTATGGCCAAGCACTCCTTGTTGAGTTCCACTGTAGATAAGTCCTCAAACTTCCTTTTATTTGTTAGAAAGTCCTCAAACTTCCTTTTATTTGTTAGAAGCTCCTTCAAAAATTTTGCGTATGTAGGCATCTACGAGATGGCTTCAACAGAAGGTAAGTTGATATGTAATTGCTTAAAAAGTTCAAGGAACTTACCAAATTATGCATCCATGTGAGTCATATTGCTCCCTAGAAAATTTCATGGCATCATAGATTTTAAAAATAATCTCTTCGTCACCTACTCTAAGTACAAGTTTACCATCTCCCACATCAAAAACAGCCCTAGTAGTGGCTAAAAATGGACGACCTAAAATTAAGGGCACTTCAACATCCTCATCCATGTCAAGCACAACAAAATGAACAGGGAATATAAATTTATCTACTTTTACAAGTACATCCTCTATGATACCCCTAGGATATTTAATAGATTTGTCAGCTAATTGAATACTCATCCTAGTGGGTTTAGGTTCCCCAAGACCAAGTTGTTTAAACATCTTATATGGCATTAAATTAATGCTAGTGCCTAAATCAGCTAGTGCTTTCTCAACGTTCAAACTACTAATTAAGCAAGAGACAATGAAACTTCTTGGGTCTTTCAGTTTGGTTGGCAGTTTATTTTGGAGTATGGTCGAGCACTCCTCGTTAAGTTCCACTGTAAATAACTCCTCAAACTTCCTTTTATTTGTTAGAAGCTCCTTCAAAATTTTTGCGTATGTAGGCATCTGCGAGATGGCTTCAACAAAAGGTAAGTTGATATGTAATTACCTAAAAAGTTTAAGAAATTTACCGAATTGTGCATCCATGCGGTCTTTTTTAACTTTACTGGATAAGGAACTGGTGGTTTATATTCCTTTGGCACTGATTTGTCATTGTTTTCGGGTTTTACCTCCTCTTTTTTGCTTCTATCAGCTTCTTGCGGTAGCTTCTTTTCATATTCAGCTAACACTTTCCCACTCCTTAGTGTAACTGCTTTCACATGCTCTTTTGGATTGGGTTCGGTGTTGCTTGGTAAACTTCCTGGTGGTCTCTCTGAAATCATCTTAGTCAGCTTTCCAATTTGATTCTCGAGCCCTTAAATCGATGCTTGCTGATTTTTTAGTGCAATTTCAGTGTTCTGAAAATGAGTTTCTGCTACTAAAATAAATTTTGTCATTATCTCCTCAAGGTTCGGCTTTTTCTCTAGCTGGTAAGGTTGTTGTTGGAAGCCTGAAAGGGGTAGTGGTCTTTGATTTCCTTGGCTTCTCTATGAGAAATTCAGGTGATTCCTCCAACCTGTATTGTAAGTGTTATTTTAAGGATTATTTTACAGTCTAGAGTTGTTACCCATGTAATTCAATTGTTCATTCTTCATGTTGTGGCCATAGGTTGAATATTCTGGGTTGCTCATTCCATCTCCACTTGCACTGTATTGTAAAATTAGATGTACCTACGTGGAACCAAGTAAACCATCAATCTTTTTATTTAAGAGTTCTACATGATTTGACAGCATAGTAACTGAGTCGACGTTAGAAACGCCTGCTTCCTTGGTTGGCTTAGTCCTCATGACTTGCCACTGATAATTATTTAGTGACATCTCCTCAATAAATTCGTAAGCTACTTCAAGTGTTTTGTTGTTTATGGTTCCACCGGCAACTGCATCAATTATCTGTCTCGTCGAGGGGTTTACACCATTTTAAAATGTTTGAACTTGTAGCCAAAGAGGTAACCTATGGATAGGGCACCTTCGCAGTAGGTCCTTGTATCTCTTCCATGCATCGTAAAGTGTTTCTAAATCCATCTACACAAAAGAAGAAATGTCATTCCTTAGTTTAACTGTTTTAGCAGGTGGAAAGTATTTAAGTAAAAACTTTTCAGTCATTTGTTCCCAAGTAGTGATTGATCCTCGTGGTAATGAGTTCAACCACTGTTTAGCTTTATTCCTCAATGAAAAGGGAAATAGCTGAAGGCGAATAGCATCATAAAAAATGCCATTGATCTTGAATGTGTCGCAAAGCTCCAGAAAATTTGCTAAATGAGTATTTGGGTTTTCGTACTGCAAACCATCAAACTGAACAAATGGTTGTATCATTTGAATTGTGTTAGGTTTCAATTCAAAATTATCTGCAGCAATAGCAAGCCTAACTATACTCGATTCAGTTCCTATTAAAGTAGGTTTAGCATAATCATACATAGTAAGAGGAGCAGGATTCTAATTTACTGGGTCTGTAGCAATCACAGGAGGTAGCGAATTTTCCTGATTTTCAGCCATCTCCTCGTTTGTAGTTGGAGTATCTTCCTCTTGCTCTTCCTCTGTGTATCTTAAGCTTCGCCTTATTTCTCTTCGATTTTTTCGAGCTGTGCGATCGATCTCACCGTCAAAAAGTAATGGTCCTGATGGGTTTCTTCTAGTCATAAACTATAAGAACCTGCCAGAAGAAAACAAAAGAAAATTTAGTAATAAAAATCAAAACAAAATTTTAAATTGCAATAAAGGTAAATGGCTAAAGTAATAAAAATTGAGTGTTCCTAATATTTTAGTTCCCCGAAAACAGAGCCAAAAAACTTGATTGTCACTCACGATAAGTTTTAAAATTTATAATTGATCGTACTCAAACTAACTATTATCACGATGAGGGCAAGCGCACCTATTGAACAGTAGTATAGTTTTAGCAAGACCGGATGTCGAACCCAAAGGAACTAAAAGTACTAGTATTAACTTTTTTTTTATTATCTAGCCTAAGAATAATGAAGGTTATTTTAATTAACTAATTAACTAATCTAAGAATGTATGGAAAATAGATTGGGGAAAATACTTTTGGAAAACTGATTGATTTAAGAGAACACTAAAGGAAGAATCCACCTAGACTTCTCTTGTTAACTAACTCTGAACCAGATGATTTATTCACTTGACTTGATCTGTAGAAATCCCTAAGTTATGTTATTATCCCTATTCAAGACTAATAACGTCTAACCCTAGGTTGATTAATTGAAATCTCTTTCTGATTAAAACCCCTAGTTTTACATTAACTCGATCTATGGATTCTCTTATTAGATTTGACTCAAATCCGACAGATTTATGTCGTCCTATGTCTAGGATTGCATGCAACTCTGCTTAATTATGAGCAATCTACTTGAGTAAACATATCAATACTTGAATCAATATCCTGGAATATTCAAACAATAGTTAAAGTCATAATTAAGAACAAATCAAGTATTTATCATACAGTTCAGAAAATATTAACAAGATCCGTTTTAGGTTTCATCCCCCTAAGGTATTTAGGGGATTAGTTCATAACTATAAAAGAAAACATCTCAGAAGAATGATAACAAAACATAAAGAAAACCCAAAAACCCCTGAAGGAAATTGAAGGGAGATCTTTAGTCTTGAAGGTGAATCCGGCTTCCAAGATGGATCAATCGACTTTCTTCTAGTAATTCCTTACAATCGACTTTCTTCTAGTAATTCCTTACTTCCTACTCTATGTGTCTCCTTTAATCCTCCTCTAGGGTGTTTAAATAGGCTTTAGAATGCCTCAAAGCCCTCAAAATCACCTTTTTTTGAATAGAACTTAACTTGGGCTAGACAGGGACACGCCCGTGTGTGATTGCTTCAGGCCGTGGTCAAGGCTAAGAGATAGACACGCCCGTGTTCAGGTATTTTCAAGCCGTGTTCGAGCCTGCTAGAATGGCATGGGCATATGTGCTACCTGTGTGAGGAAGTCCAGGCCGTGTTGTTTTTCCACGTCAGCCCATTTTCTCCGTTTTTGGCCCGTTTCTTGTTCTTTTTTCTCTCCTGTGCTCACCTAAGTATAAAACATGAAATTAAAGGATTAGGAGCATCAAATTCACCAAATCTAAGGAGAAATCATTCATAAACCTGTTAAGCATGGGACAATAATATTTATAAATTACTGTTTATCATCCTTATGTTGTTATTATATCATTATTAGATTGAATGGACTATAATGGGCATGAATTAAATGGATTTCATGTTTTATAAATAAGGTTATAAAAGTAATTTAGTATTTAAGTTAATAAAATTAAAACAAAACAAATGATATTCATTTGTTCATCTTGGTTGACCAAAAATTGAAGAAGGAGAAGCCATTAGAATGCCTTGAAGCATTCGGCCATTGCTTGATTCGTTAGTAAGTCCATTTTTGCTCGATTTTTGATCATTTCTATGTTTTTGTAATCGTTGTCAAGTATTCTATCAAGCCTATGCCTCAATTTCAGAATTTGATTATGACTTTAAGATGTGCCATTGCTGATAATATGATTTTATGAAGTTTGATGATAGAAAATGAAAGATATGTGTTAGATTACTATGTTTTGTATTGGAATTTTTGATTAATTTGAGTATTTTGGACTAAATTGTGAAAATGATAAATTGAGGGGCTAAAATGTGAAATAAATGAAATATATGGGCTTATGTGAACTACATCAATATTCAACCAAGTATGTGTATAAGGAAATTTTGTGTATTTTGTGATTTTGTTAATTAGGGACTAAAATGTCAAAATGTGAAAATATGAGGGCTAATTTGTAAAATGCCCTAATTATATGTTTTTGGATTGAATTGAATGATTTGGTGAGTAAAAGAGTTAAATTTGAATATGTATAGATCAAGAACTAAAGAAAACGAAATTAGATCGGGGAAAGTCAAAAGTAGTTAAATAGCCGTTCGTTTCTGTTCATTCTAGTACGAGGTAAGTCTATACACAAATAAATGTGTTTGAATTGATTTATTCATGCTTATATGATATTGAATTGTGATGGATGGTTATAGAAGCTGAATATGTGAAATTTAGAAAGTTTCGATAATATGACAACGTCCGAAAGCCCTGTACAAACCATAGGAATAGTTAGGATACATATGTCATGACATAGGATTCTGATATGTGATTTCATGTAAGACCATGTCCCATTCATCGATTTGAGATTTACGTGTAAGACCATGTCTGGAACATTGGCATCGTAGACCCTATCTAGGACAGTGGCATCGATATTTGATTATATGTAAGACCACGTCTAGGACGTTGGTATTGCACGAATTTTTTGAGTTATCCGCATATCCTATTTGATTCAGTAAGGTTCAACGAGCACTCTGAGAAATGAATAAGTCTATGAATGTGTATCCAATTCAGGTACATTAAAAAAGTATATCATGTTTGAGAATAAAAGGTAAGTATATGTACATTTGTGGACATAAGATATATATCAGTGCATTATGATCAAATGAGCTATATGAAACATATGGTTATGTGATTGTATTTTTCCATGAGATACATGAGTGAATTGGTTTAGAATTGTATTATGTGATAAGTTTATTTGTATATGGCTTACTAAGTTTTTGAAAGCTTACTTTGTGTGTTTTTCAATTGTTTTATAGATTATCGAATCTATTGAAAGCTCGGGGATCGTCGAGGATCATCACCATACTATCGAACTCTATTTTGGTATCTTTTGAAAATGCGAATATTGAAATATGGCATGTATAAGCTAGAAGTATTTGAATATGATTTGTGAAGTGTATATCATGCCATGTGATATGGCTAGATTAAAGTTGCTATTTGGTTTGGTTTTTGGTATATAAGTTGTGTTAAGAAATGGTATGTTTTGATGTGCATAAATGGCCTAGTGAGAAATGGTCAATTTGGTAAGTTAGTTATGTGAATTAGTTCTGGAAATGGTATGATTTTGATATGAGAATGGATGTGAGAAATTGGGATAACGACATGTATGAATGAATGAGTTTAGTATGTGATTTTGGTATGTTTTGGTTTGGATGATAAGGATAAAATTGATTGGTGATTATATGACATGAAGGATGTATGTTTTGTGATTGAAATTGGTTGTAATTATGGTGCAATTGTGCTTTGATTTTTGACTTGTAGGGATAACCATTAAGGTGGCAAAGTGGTCTTGAGAATGGCCTATTTTTGTCCACACGGGCAGAGACATAGGCATATGCCTTAGCTTTGTGCGACACACGGTCATGTTGCACGGCCGTGTGTCCCATGGGGTAGTCCTACAATTTAAAGTCAATCTTGAGCATGATTTTGACACACGGGCGTGTGGTCAGCCGTGTGACCCAAGTCAGTTTTGACCACGGCCAAGGCACACGAGCATGTCTCTGGCCGTGTGGTTCAAGTCAGTATGTATGCCCTATTTTCACACGGTCTATGACACAGGCGTGTCTGGTAACCGTGTAAGACACACGGCCTGTTCACACGGGCGTGTGTCCCTTGAAATGTTGAAAATTTTCTAAGTTCTTGAAATGTTTATATGTTATCGATTTAATCCCGAATGTATGATTAAAGTTTTGTATGCTTTATTTGAATACATATGGAATGTGAATGAATGATATTGACTAAATTATGAGGACTATTTGATAAACGTTTGTTTTGAACTGTGTTACGACTCCAGTAATGCCTCTTAACCTATTCTGGCGACGGTTACGGGTTAGGGGTGTTATAGATGGGTACCTATGTGTAACACCCCCAACCCGTATCCGTCGCCAGAATAGGGTTTCAGAGCATTACCGAAACATTCAAAAACATTTACAAATAACTTATGTAAATTATTATTCATTTACCGAGATCATTCATAACATCCCTTGATTGGACCCTCGAGGTCCAATACGAGCAATAGAATCGAGTCGGGACTTAATCAAGACCTCTAAGAATTTTTCGCAAAATTACAAAATGAATAGAGGCCGTGTGACCCTGGGACACGCCCATGCTAGAGGCCGTGTTCGACCCTATGTAACTCTCTGACTTGGACATACGACCATGCCACACGCCCCGTGTGCTAGGCCGGGTGGTTAGTTAATTTGATTCAAAAATAGGTGCAGGTTTCACATGGCCAAGACTCACATCCGTGTCTCTGCCCGTGTGCTCAATTCTGAGCATTCTGTTTCTCAAAATTAAGCCATTTCTAACTTCATTTCTCACCCAAAATTTCACCCAAGACCTGAACTTGAAACACATATCCAATACCAACTAATCCAAGCATTCAACTTAAGCAAATTTCATCATTCACAAGGCATATCACTACAAGCATATATGATCACAACCTTACCTTAGTTTAACTTAGTCATTCACAACATTGATCACATATTCTTAACATAACACATGTGTGTATACATATATATATATCATAATAATCTACTTAGTCATACCAAAATGAACCATTACTAGCCATTCCAATAGCTAGGTTACAAAATAGCATTATCAAGCTACCAATGGTCAAGTTGTCCTATACATGCCATTATACCAAAATGATTTTTACTAAGTATACCCAAAATGACTAGTTGATAGTGTGGCAATGCTTCAATGATCTTCCAATCTTCACGAGCTTCCGAGCACTATAAAATAGGGGAAAAATAAAATGGAGTAAGCATTACATGCTTAGTAAGTTCGTATAACGGAAACTAAACTTACCAATCCTATTTATTAAATCTAAGCATACAATGTCATGTTTGCATCCATTTGGCTAAATTTCCTAATCACATACATTCAATCAACAATGTTAGTCCCCAAAATATTCATATCAATCAAGTAACATAGATGAGCTCATCAAGCAATATTCTTTCAAGTCATTATCATTTCATCTCAAGATTTTCATGCCATGTCAAGAGTTTTATGTCTGTTGAATCATTGAATTCTGATGGATGATTAAGTAGTACACTCGAAGTGTATGATTCAATAATCTGTCAATTTCTTATTCAAGTGTACCCATTAGGGCACTTAACTAAGAAACACTCTCTTGAGTCACATATCGTATAACAGGATTACCAGTCTAGGCTAAATTCTTTATAAAATGTAAGCTCAGAGGAGCTCGATAAAGATTACTAGTCCAGGCTAAACCCTAATCATAACATATGCTTGAGAGGTATTAATCGAGTTTACCCATTCGGGCTAAATCTTTTTTGTAACAAGGTCAATGGGATTACTCGTTCGAGCTAAATCCCGTCCGCAACAAATGCAGGACCTTATTAGTCTCGGGAAAGCGCATATAATCATCGGAATTCAGTATTCATTGTAACAATCAAATAAATCATATCAATATAATTCACATTACATACAAACGCAACATTCAATTAAACATATTTACAAGTTCAGTTAAGTTACACGAACTTACCTCGACGCTTGTTCTCGTTAGAAATCTACTAATCCGAAACCTTTTCTTTTCCTCGATCTAACCTCGAATTAGTGTTGTCCGAATCTATATAAATTAATTTAACCATTAATTTCACACATTTCATATTTAAATGAACTCAATTTATGTCCTAGGCAAAATTACCATTTTGCCCCTAACTTTTCCATAAATTTTGATTTTGTCCCTAGTCTTAGAAAATGAAACTTGTGCAAATTACTCCCTATTCCAAGCCTAACCAAATCCCCATTACAAATTTCACAGCACATGTATTCATAAAATTTCAGAATTTTTATCAAATTTTACAACTTTTTATTTTAATCCCTAAATCATTTTTCATCAAAAATCACTTTGTAAAAGTTGTTTATCTATCAATAATCTTTCATTTTCTACCATAAATTTCTAATTTCCTACATATACATCCATGACCCATTTTTCATACCTTGATAACTTTTCAAATTAATCCCTCAAATAGAGAGATTAAGCTATCCCAGCTCAAAAATACCAAAATTACTAAAAACGGGATAAGGAAACTTACCTAATTAGGCCTTGAAAGTTTCTTTTCTCTCAACTAGGGTTTCCATGTGTTTTTAGGTTGAATATGATGAAAATAAGATGATATATTTTCTTCTTATCTTTTAATTAATTAGGTATTTTGCTATTTCCAATTTAGTCATTGCCCTTTTTCTATATTTCCATGGATGAGTCACCAAGAAAAATCTACATACTTTTCTTAATGGTCTAATTACCATATAAGGACCTTAAGTTTTGAATTCCATAGCTATTTAATCCTTATAGCTACTAGAATTCAACTTTCGCATTTTATGCGATTTAGTCCTTCTCGTAATTAAACACTTAATCGATAAAATTTTCATAGCAAAATTTTTACACGACATGCCTATTACATTAAGGACCATATAATGAAATAAAAATAAACCTTTTTTTTCGAAACCATTGTTCCGATTCTACTGAAAAATGGGCTGTTATGTAACACCCCTTACCAGTTACCGTCGCCGGAACAGGGTACAAGGTATTACTAGAACATAGCACATACCATTAAACAAAAAAAAACCGAAATAGAAATATGTCATGCAATTTGATAGTGTATCGTTATAACATATGTCTTGAACAATATTAGCCAACTTTAATGGCTTATACAAAGTAGTTGATCGAATACTGTAACCAATATTTTAAACCTAGGCAATTATGACACGTAACAAAATAATTAAGTCTACTATACATGCCATAATTTAAAATGTTTAGTTCAATACCCTAAAGTATTGATAGTGCGGACAGATCTTCGCGATCCTTAACTCCTGAGCAAGCTGAAGGACACTATAAAACAAAAGAGAGAAAACAAAGTAAGCTTATAGCTTAGTAAGTAAGTAAGTAAATATTAATGAAAGAATCTAATATGTTTATACAACAACTCAAGTATATCTACTTTAATTTCACTATTCACTCCAATTTGATTAAGCTGTCTCTGCTGCATCATGTTTGCTAAATAAATCATAACTCGAGTTACAAAACTCGAACTTCAAATCCGTAAAATTTCCCTGAATCTAGACTCATAAATAATTTTACTAATTTTTTTATAGAATTTTTGGTTCAGCCAATTAGTACAGTTTATTGGTTAAAGTTTCCCCTGTTACACAGCTCAACTGATCTGACCTCTGTTCACTACGAATTGAATTTCTCCCAGTACACAATTCAAATAACCATAAAATCTATTTCATTTAAAACTAGACTCAATGAGGAATTTATGAATATAAACTATATTTCTTAATTTGTTTTGTACAATTTTTAATGATTTTTCAAAGTTGGAATAGGGGACCATGTAGTCATTTTGAGCAAGTCACACACAATTGCAAATATCTCAAAATATAGAATTCTTTTGCTTGCTCTGTTTCTTTTATATGAAAATAGACTAATTAAGCTTTAATTCCAAATCTCATTCAACCTCTAGTTAAATCCATTCTATTTTTGGTGATTTTTCAAAATCACGTCATTGTTACTGTCCAAAACAGATTTAATGCTATTTTCACTCTTTCAACCATTCTTTGTACTAACCTCATTTTAACTTACATATATATATACTACAAATCATCTTCATCACATTTCATACGTTACAAGTGTAGGTCCGTGACTACAATCTCACTACTAAACCATCCCTTTGAACAATTCGGATCAACCCTCGATATTTAATGGCTTCAGCCCACAGCTCCACCATCATACATCATTTAGTTCGGCTCTCTTGTACACATAGTGAACACTTAGTACCATTCATGTGACCTAGCCGATTTGTCTCGTAGCTCTCTTGTCTACATGGTGTCCTTCACTTGGAATCACGCATGCGACCTAGCTACATATATCCCGTAGCTCTCTTGTCTACATGGTGTACACATAGTATCACCTATGCGACCTAGCTACATTCATCTCTTACGTAGCTCTCTTGTCTACATGGGATACATCCCGTATCACACATGTGACCTAGCTACTACATTGTATCTCGTAGCTTTCTTGTACACATGATGTGCACTCGGCATCATACATGTGACCTAGCTACGCTTCCTCTATTTTATTCGATCTCTCAGAATGTTCAAGCGGGATCTCTCTCTATTGTTTATTTCCATTCTTCCAATGGTCTATTTATATTTTTAACATCCGCTAATATATTTACATAATAGGCTGAAATATAAGAATGTACATAAAATTAATGTAATATTTACATACAAACTTACCTCGGTGCAAAATGTGGAATTTTTGCAATTTAGTCCAAAGCTTTTTCTTTCCCCCGTTCAAGGTCAATTCCACGCCTTTCTTGATCTATAACAATACATTTAGCTCATTTAACACTCATACTATTTATTTCAATCCAAAATCACATTTTGGAAAAATTACATTTTTGCCCTAACTTTTACAAAATTACAATTTTGCCCCAAGGCTCGGAAATTTAATTTCAGCCCTTATTCCTATGTTTTATAACATGCTGAACATTTTTCTCTTCTACAACAACATCAAATTCTCACTCTAACATATAGTTATGAACAATAAGTATTTTTACCAATTATGTCGTTTTACTCGTTTTCACTTAAAACCGAGTAGTACAAGTTGTTTAACATAATTTAAAACCTCATATTCTACCATCAAACATCAAAATACATGCCTATCATTCATGGGTAAATTTTTAAACATAAACCTAACTCAAAATAATAGTAGAAATAGGTAAACTAGAAGCTACGAGGATTTCAAAAATGTAAAGAACATTAAAAACGGGGCTTGGAATTACTTACTATGGAGCTTGAAAGTTGAAGAAACCCTAGCTATGGAAGAGAGGAAAATTCGGCAGCAACTAGTGAAGAAGTGGACCAATTTTGTGTTATTTTTCCCATTTTATTTCATTTAATATACAAATGACCAAAATGCCCCTCCTTACTAAACTTTCAAAAATTCCTTCCATGTCCCAAATTTTGTCCATGAACTTAAAATTGGTCAAATTGCCATTTAAGACCTCCTAATTAATATTCCAAAGCAATTTCATACTAAAAACTTCTAGGATGCAAATTTTGCAACTTATTCAATTTAGTCCCTACTTTCAATTTAAGCATTTTAAGCATAGAATTTTATCACGAAATTTTCACACAATCACGTAATCATATCATAAAACCCAAAATAATTATAAAACAATTATTTCTATCTCGGATTTGTGGTCACAATACCACTATTCCGATTAGGCCCTAATTCGGGTTGTCACAATTCTCCCCTCCTTTAGAGATTTTCGTCCCCGAAAATCTTACCGGTAAAAAGGTTTGGGTACTGTTTCTTCATAGCTTCCTCGGGTTCCCACGTAGCCTCTTCTATCCCATGTATACGTGCCACAATACTTTCACTAAGGCTATACTTTTATTTCTTAAGCTGTTTAACTTCTCGAGCCAAAATCTTTATTGGTTCCTCCTCATAGGTCATATCCGATCGAATCTCAATTTCGTTGGGAAACCACATGTGAAGGATCGAGCGATAACGTCTCAACATTGATACATGAAACACGTTATGAATTCTTTCTAACTCTGCCGGTAAAGCCAACCGATATGCCACTGGTCCAATTCTCTCAGTAATCTCATACGGCCCAATAAAACGCGAACTTAACTTGCCTTTTCGGCTAAATCTCAGAATCTTTTTCCATGGTGACACCTTCAAGAACACTTTATCACCTACTTGAAATTCAATCTCTTTTCTTTCCAAATCTGCATATGACTTTTGTCGATCTGAAGCAGCTTTCAAACAATCCCGAATTACTTTTACTTTCTCTTCGGTTTCTTTTACTAAATCAACTCCGTGAATCTGTTTCTCATTAAGCTCGGTCCAATATAAAGGAGTCCGACACTTACGACCATACAAGGCTTCGTACGGTGCCATTTGTATACTTGATTGATAACTGTTATTGTAGGCAAACTCAATCAAAGATAGATATTTCTCCCAACTACCTCCAAATTCTAAAACACAAAATCTAAGCATATCTTCGAGGACCTGGATTACTCTTTCTGATTGACCATCTGTTTGTGGATGAAACGCGGTACTAAAGTTCAATTTTGTACCCAAAGCTTCTTGTAACTTTTTCCAAAATCTCGAGGTAAATCTCGAATCTCTATCGATATTATAGACATAGGTACTCGTGCAACCTCACAATTTCAAAGCAATATATAATTCGGCTAACTTATCAAGTGAGTAATCAGTACGTCCTGGTATAAAGTGGGCTGACTTTGTTAATCTATCAACCACTACCCAAACAGCATCCTTCTTTTTAGGAGTCAAAGGCAAACCGGTCACAAAATCCATGGTAATCTTGTCCCATTTCCACTCAGGTACCATTACCGGTTGAAGTAGCCCTGAAGGCACTTGATGTTCAGCTTTTACTTGTTGACAAATCAAACACTTGGTTACAAATTCGAAATGTCCTTTTCATACATGCCACCAATACAACTTCTTTAAATCATTATACATTTTTGTGCTACTAGGGTGAACTGATAAATGACCATTGTGCGCCTCATGTAATATTTTACGAATCAATTTATCATTTTTCAGCCCACATATCTGTCTCGAAACATCAAAGCGATCGTCTGTCCAACTCGAAAATCTGAGTCGTAACGACTCACATTGAGTTCTCTTGGCCCGCAACTCACTATCATTGTTTTGAGCATCACAAATCAATCGAAGAAATAACGGTTTAGCTCTCATCTCTGCTAAGATTGACCTATCATCAGACAACGCTAGCCCCGTATTCATGGCTCTCAAAGTAAAAAGAAATTTTCTGCTCAAGGCATCAGCAACTACATTTGCTTTTCCCGGATGATAATCAATCACCAGATCATAATCCTTTAATAATTCAAGCCATCTTCATTGTCGCGATTCAAATCCTTTTGATTCATCAAATACTTCAAACTTTTGTGATCAGTAAAAATTCGACATTTTTCACCGTACAAATAATGTCGCCAAATCTTCAAGGCAAAAACAATAGCGGCCAATTCCAAATCATGTGTAGGATAGTTCTTCTCATGCGGTTTTAAGCGTCTCGAAGCATAAGCTACCACTTTACCCTCTTGCATCAACACACATCCAAGGCACATCAACGATGCATCACTATAAATTACGAACTCTTTTCTGGTTGAAATTTGTACCAAAATTGGTGCTTGATCAATCGTGCTTTCAACTTTTCAAAACTCTGTGACATTTATCGGTCCATTCAAACTTAACATTCTTTTGCAGCAACTTAGTCATAGGAGAGGCAATCATCGAAAATCCTTCAACAAAATGTCTATAATATCCGGCTAAGCCTAAAAGCTTCTAACCTCGGATACATTCTTTGGCGGTCTCCAATCAACGATCACGAAATCTTACTTGGATCCACCCGAATACCATCACGAAACTATATGTCCCAAAAATCGACTTCACGAAGCGAACTCACTTTTACTAAACTTGGAAAGCAGTTTCTTTTCTCTCAAGATCGCAATATGGTTCTCAAGTGTTCGGCATGTTCGGACTCATCCCGAGAATAAATTAAAATGTCATCTATAAACACTACCACAAATTTATCCGGATATGGCGAAAGATCCGATTCATTAAGGCCATAAATATAGCTGGAGCATTTGTTAAGCCGAAAAGGCATCACAAGAAACTCATAATGTCCATACCTTGTCCTAAAGGCGGTTTTCGGCACATCAGACTCTTTAACTCTCAAGCTGGTAGTAACCGGACCTTAAATCGATCTTTGAAAACACTTGTGGCCCCTTTTAAGCGATCGAATAAATCATCAATCCTCGGCAATGGGTATTTGTTCTTTATAGTCACCTTATTAAAGTGACGGTAATCAATGCAAAGTCTCATTGAACCATCCTTCTTCTTTACGAATAATCTTTGGAGCACCCGAGAGAGAAACTCGGTCTCACAAATCCCTTATCTGTTAATTTCGCAAGAATATTGAGCCTTCAATTCTTTTAATTTAGTCGGAGCCATTCTATACGGAGCAATCGAGATCGGTGCGATGCAGCGGCAACAAATCAATGGCAAACTCTATCTCTCTGTTCGAGGCAACCGAGCAATTAAATGCGGAAATACATCCGGAAACTCACAAACTATCGGTCTGCGATTCAAGCTTCAAGCGAGGCAACTCATTATTCATTACATCACCGGATAAGCTTCACACCCTTTTCTCATGTATTTCCGAGCAGACATGTGCGAAATCACCATAGGCAATTTATTTGATTCATCTGTTTCAACCCACAGAAATTTCTCCATTTTCACATTTCAACTCTAGTATCTTTTGTTTGCAATCTACCTTAGCATCATACAATGTCAACCAGTCCATTCCCAAGATAACGTCAAACTCACCAAATGGTAACAGCATCAAATTGGCCGGAAAACAGTGACCTTGAATCATTAATGGACAATTCTTGCAAACCTTATCAACTAGTACATATTGGCCTAAAGGGTTCGACACTTTAATCGTAAACTCAGTAAGCTCAACCGGTAACTTTTTATTAGATACTAAATTCATGCAAATATAGGAATGAGTGGATCCGGGATCAATCAATGCAATAACAATAGTATCATAGAGAGAAAATGTACCAGTAATGACATCGGGAGATGATGCATCTTCTAAGCACGTATAGCATAAGTTCTAGCAGGTGCTCTAGCTTACGATCTTGCCCCATCGAATCTTTTCGTCGCAGCTTTCTTTGCTAGTCCCACCTCGGTATTTCTCGGTGGTCTACCCCTACTAGCGGTGGTATTCTCGTCTAGCACTCGAAAATCTTTCTTCTTTAACTTTCTCAGGACAATCTCTAATAAAATGTTTGCGAGAACCACTTTGAAACAAGCTCGCTTTCGGTTCCCCAACACTCACCATAATGTTTCTGCCACATTCTCGACATTCGGACTTTCTAGGTCGCATATTACCCACACTTGCCACCAAGTAGCTTGAGCTTTAGACCTCGAATACGCTCTACCACGATCTCTGTGTGAATCCCCAATTGAAAGCTGTCATTCGAGGGCTTGCCTCTTTGGACCTCTTTGATTGAGATTGAAATGGCTTGCTTATCGGCCTTTTCGGCATCTCGAGCCTCAATAGCGACTTTTCTTCTTTCTTTGTTCAATTCTTGACTTTAAGAGCTCGATCAACCAACACTACAAATTCTCATCAACTCCAAAATTCCTACCGGCACTTTAATATCCTCATTCAGCCCATCTTTAAAACATACGCACATAATGGCCTTGGTGGACACACATTCACGAGCATACTTGTTAAGTCTCACAAATTCGCGTTCATATTACGCCACGGACATCTTGCCTAGCTTTAATTCAAGGAACTCCTTCCGTTTTGATCAAGAAATCATTGACTTATGTATTTCTTTCTAAATTCCTCTTGGAAGAAATCCCAAGTAACTCTTTCTTTTGGCACCACTTGCTACTCTAGTCTTCCACCAATGGTAGGCGAATCTCTCAAAATTGATCTGACACACTTTAAGCATTCCTCGGGTGTACATGAGAGCTCATCAAATACACGGGTAGAATTTTCAAGCGAATTCCGCTTTCTCGGGATCATCATCAATCTTTGCTCTAAACTCTTCAGCCCCTTATTTTGAATCTTGTCAAGCTGGAGGCTTGTTCATCCTTACCAAATTTATGCCTTGAGCGGCTCTGAGGAATCGTCCCGAGGTATAGGAGGGGGTGGAGGAGGTTGAGCATTTGGATTTCTTAAATAAATTCGAGTATACCAATTGTTCATCCTTTGGAGAAAGGCATCCCGAGCCTCATCTCCTTGTCTCAATGTCTCAGGTCTACTTTCCACAGCGCGGTCCCTTGTGCGCAGAGCAGCGCATTACTAGTAGCATCATCAGCAGCAGTTCTTCGAGGATCCATTACTATATTAAAACAAAACACAGTTTAGAACAATCAGGAGTCACCACACTATCACAATATTTTTATGGCATGTATAGCTAGACTTTTACACACATTTTATTAGTCCGAGAACCGACTAAACCATAGCTCTGATACCACTAAATATAACACCCCTTACCCGTTACCGTCGCCGGAACAGGGTACAAGGTATTACTAGAACATAGCACATACCATTAAACAAAAAAAAACCGAAATAGAAATACGTCATCCAATTTGATAGTGTATCGTTATAACATATGTCTTGAACAATATTAGCCAACTTTAATGGCTTATACAAAGTAGTTGATCGAATCATCATGTAACCAATATTTTAAACCTAGGCAATTATGACACGTAACAAAATAATTAAGTCTACTATACATGCCATAATTCAAAATGTTTAGTTCAATACCTAAAGTATTGATAGTGCAGACCAGATCTTGTGATCCTTAACTCTGAGCAAGTGAAGGACACTATAAAACAAAAGAGAGAAAACAAAGTAAGCTTATAGCTTAGTAAGTAAGTAAGTAAATATTAATGAAAGAATCTAATATGTTTATACAACAACTCAAGTATATCTACTTTAATTTCACTATTCACTCCAATTTGATTAAGCTATCTCTGCTGCATCATGTTCGCTAAATAAATCATAACTTGAGTTACAAAACTCGAAATTCAAATCCATAAAATTTCCCTGAATCTAGACTCATAAATATTTTTACTAATTTTTTTCTAGAATTTTTGGTTCAGCCAATTAGTACAGTTTATTGGTTAAAGTTTCCCCTGTTACACAGCTCAACTGATCTGACCTCTGTTCACTACGCATTGAATTTCTCCCAGTACACAATTCAAATAACCATAAAATCTATTTCATTTAAAACTAGACTCAATGAGGAATTTATGAATATAAACTATATTTCTTAATTTGTTTTGTACAATTTTTAATGATTTTTCAAAATTAGAACAGGGGACCACGTAGTCATTTTGAGCAAGTCACACACAATTGCAAATATCTCAAAATATAGAATTCTTTTGCTTGCTCTGTTTCTTTTATATGAAAATAGACTCATTAAGCTTTAATTCCACATCTCATTAAACCTCTAGTTAAATCCATTCTATTTTTGGTGATTTTTCAAAATCACGTCATTGTTACTGTCCAAAACAGATTTAATGCTATTTTCACTCTTTCACCCATTCTTTGTACTAACCTCATTTTAACTTACATATATATATACTACAAATCATCTTCATCACATTTCATACGTTACAAGTGTAGGCCCGTGACTACAATCTCACTACTAAACCATCCCGTTGAACAATTCGGATCAACCCTCGATATTTAATGGCTTCAGCCCACAGCTCCACCATCATACTTCATTTAGTTCGGCTCTCTTGTACACATAGTAAACACTTAGTACCACTCATGTGACCTAGCCGATTTGTCTCGTAGCTCTCTTGTCTACATGGTGTCCTTCACTTGGAATCACGCATGTGACCTAGCTACATATTTCCCGTAGCTCTCTTGTCTACATGGTGTACACATAGTATCACCCATGCGACCTAGCTACATTCATCTCTTACGTAGCTCTCTTGTCTACATGGGATACATCCCGTATCACACATGTGACCTAGCTACTACATTGTATCTCGTAGCTTTCTTGTACACATGATGTGCACTCAGCATCATACATGTGACCTAGCTACGCTTCTTCTATTTTATTCGATCTCTCCGAATGTTCAACCGGGATCTCTCTCTATTGTTTATTTCCATTCTTCCAATGGTCTATTTATATTTTTAACATCCGCTAATATATTTACATAATAGGCTGAAATATAAGAATGTACATAAAATTAATGTAATATTTACATACAAACTTACCTCGGTGCAAAATGTGGAATTTTTGCAATTTAGTCCAAAGCTTTTTCTTTCCCCCGTTCAAGGTCAATTCCACGCCTTTCTTGATCTATAACAATACATTTAGCTCATTTAACACTCATACTATTTATTTCAATCCAAAAATCACATTATGGAAAAATTACATTTTGCCCCTAACTTTTACAAAATTACAATTTTACCCCAAGGCTCGGAAATTTAATTTCAGCCCTTATTCCTATGTTTTACGACATGCTAAACATTTTCTCTTCTACAACAACATCAAATTCTCACTCTAACATATAGTTATGAACAATAAGTATTTTTACCAATTATCTTAGTTTTACTCGTTTTCACTTAAAACCGAGTAGTACAAGTTGTTTAACATAATTTAAAACCTCATATTCTACCATCAAACATCAAAATACATGCCTATCATTCATGGGTAAATTTTTAAACATAAACCCTAACTCAAAATAATAGTAGAAATAGGTAAACCAGAGCTACGAGGATTTCAAAATGTAAAGAACATTAAAAAGCAGGGCTTGGAATTACTTACTATGGAGCTTGAAAGTTGAAGAAACCCTAGCTATGGAAGAGAGGAAAATTCGGCAGCAACTAGTGAAGAAGATGACCAATTTTGTGTTATTTTTCCCATTTTATTTCATTTAATATACAAATGACCAAAATGCCCCTCCTTACTAAACTTTCAAAAATTCCTTCCATGTCCCAAATTTTGTCCATGAACTTAAAATTGGTCAAATTGCCATTTAAGACCTCCTAATTAATATTCCAAAGCAATTTCATACTAAAAACTTCTAGGATGCAAATTTTGCAACTTATTCAATTTAGTCCCTACTTTCAATTTAAGCATTTTAAGCACAGAATTTTATCACGAAATTTTCACACAATCACGTAATCATATCATAAAACCCAAAATAATTATAAAACAATTATTTCTATCTCGGATTTGTGGTCACAATACCATTATTCCGATTAGGCCCTAATTCGGGTTGTCACATGTTACACTATGCTTAATATTCTTTTATTTATTTGCTTTGTAATTTAGGGAACCAATCTATTTGATTTTAGAAATTATGAGTTAATTGTATATCATTCTAGAGTTATACGTTTACTTACATTATCTTGTTAATATTTCATGTATCATATTAGTTAGAGTACATTTTATCTTATTGCATGTTTATTTATTGTTTTCACTTATTTTGTTTTCTAGTTTCTTTTATTTTGTTTTTGTTTTTGTTTTCTTGAGAGCAAGCAAAGACTTAAGTGTGGGGATGTTTGATCTGATCTCAAATGCTGTAGTTATTTTAGTATATTTCTGCACTTAAAGAGCTTGTTTTTGTAACACCCCTTACCCGTATCTGATGCCGGGACAGGGTTCGAGGCATTACCGGACTTAAACACAATCAAACACACAAAATCGAACCAATTAAAAACATTCAAACATATCCTTAACGTCCCTTATACGGGCCTATGAGGCCCAAAAAATACATCAGGGGTTAATCGTGACTAAACCGAGAAATTCTGGAACTCTTACTACACGTAGAAAATTTTTCATGATTTGGAGAGCCACACGCCCGTGTGATCTTACACGCCCGTGTGGCTTAGGACACCATCGTGTCCCTTGCCAATGGAGCTCTCTGTTTATGACGTCATCACCAAATTAGGGGCACACGGCCAAGGCATACGCCCGTGTCCTTAAGCTGTGTGGCGAATTAAAATCCAAAATTTCAGTACAGACTTCACACGACTTGGACACACGCCCATGTCCTATGGCCGTGTCCTCCACATGGCTGAGACGCACGGCCGTGTCTCTACCCGTATGTTTACTACTGGGCATTCTATTTTGCATTAAATAGGGTGCAGGGGACACACGGCCAGAACACACACCCATGGGGCCAGCCGTGTGTCACACATGCTCATGTGTCTACCCGTGTGGACAAATACATGGCTATTTTCATAGCCATTTAGTCCCCATTTCAAGCGCACATCTACACACATAATATAGTAACATCACAAGCACAAACACATGACTAAATCAGTCACAACCAAGGCATCTAGGCTTCAAATCCAAGTTATTTTCTATCACCTACAACATTTCTTACTTATCAACCAAACCATGTATTAACCACATTCATGGAAACACCAACATTTGCATTTATCAGCAACAAGTATTAGCCATCAACTATGACCTTATACAAAATGAATCAACTTCATGACAAGTCAACACATTTGGCCAACGCAATATGACACTTAACAAAAAGACTAAGTCCCTATACATGCCACGCTCAAAACATTTAAGCTAACTATACCAAAAACTTCAGGTGATAGTGTGATTGATGCCTCTGACGTCTCTTGATTCTTGAGCTAGCTTGGTAAGTAACAACATCAACCATGCATCTTTAAACACATAGCATATTATAAACCAGCACAACATTCTTGATTTAACAATGGTAGATTTACTACATATTTACACATCACAAGTATAAGTCAAAGATTACAAGATCGTCCCAAAATCATTCTTATAGATAGAACTTACTCAATTTCGTCCTTACCATTAAGGCATCATAACTAAGCTCATATCTCATAAGTTTCGAGTAAGAACCTGTACCACTCACAATATGATTATATCCTTTCATATATTTACCATAAGCTTTAAATAACCCGTGGAACCATTTGGAATACTAAAGGATATCCGATAAACCGCACACAAAAGGGTAAAATATCGATGCCATGTCCTAGACATGGTCTTAGACTAGCTCACATGTCGAGGCCGATGCCATGTCCCAGACATGGTCTTACACTAGCTCTCGTCTCAATGTCGATGCCATGTCCCAAACATGGTCTTACATCGGCTCTCATAATGTGGCCGATGCTATTTCCTAGGCATGGTCTTACACTAGCTCTCATAATGTGGCCGATGCCATGTCCCAGACATGGTCTTACACTAGCACACATATAACCCAAATGTAATGGCATGGATATCCAATCTATTCCTAAGGTTCAACCGATAGTTTTTACTACATCAATTCTCATCACGCATATTCACAAAAATAATCAAACACTTTATGCCATATTAATTGTTCAATCCATAATAACAATAAAGCTGTATTATTTACGTACAACTTACCTCGATATACAAAAAGTGGGCGACTAGATTAAATTAGTCTACTAGCTTGGTCTTCCCCCGGTCTAGGTCTGGACTCTATTTTTCTTAATCTATAATGACAAATTCACTTATTTAATCACTATATTAATCAAGACAATCTATAACTCATACCTGGGCAAAATTACCATTTTGCCCTAGACTTTCACATAATTACAATTTTGTCCCTAGGCTCGTAAAAGATTTTAATCAAATTTCCTTCTTTAACAAGCCTAGCCGAACCTTTATTACTCATATAGCAACACACAATTTTCAATTATTTCATACATTTACAACCTATTTTGTAGACTTCACAAAATGGTCCTTTTATTTCACAAAATTTGTTTATTTAACAACCAAGATTCATTTTCTTCCATAAATACTCAGAAAACATCACAAATCCTCTCATGGTAAATCTCTAGACTATCAACCATTTTGCAAAATAATCCCTCCTTTAGTTAGCTTATGCTATAAGGGTCCCAAAAATTCAAAAATTATCAAGAATGACCATTAAAATCACATTACTTGCAATGGTGAAGAGTTGCTGAAATTTAAAGCTTCCAAAACCCTTATTTTTTATGATATTTTCGGTGGAGAGGAGGAAGATGAAAAGGTGATATCTTTTTCTCTTTATTTCATTTTATTTCTAGTCAAATTTGTCACCAAAACCTCACCTAACCTTTGACAATTTCTTTTCCTTGTCTCTTTGGCTAGCCATCACTCATTAAAGGCCTATTTGCACGTTAAGGACCTCAAATTTAAGGTTCTCTAGCTATATGACACTTCTAATTAGTAGATCACAAATTTTGCCTTTTATTGATTTAGTCCCTTTTCAAAATTAAGCATAAAATCGCTAAAATTATTTCACCAAAATTTTCATGCACTCATATAATCATGCTATAACACAAAATAATATTAAAAATAATTTCTTCGGCCTCAGATTAGTGGTTTCGAAACCACTATTCTGACTAGCTCCAAAATCGGGCTGTTACAATTCTTCCCCCTTAGGGATTTTCATCCTCGAAAACCTTAACAGTGAAAAGGTTTGGGTATTGATCTCTCATAGTCTTTTCGAGCTCCCATGTGGCCTCTTCAACCCTATGTCTATGCCATAGTACTTTCACGAGTGCTATACTTTTATTTCCCAATTGCTTGACCTCTCGGGCCAAGATCTTAACCGGCTCTTCGCATAAGTCATGTCTGATCAAATCTCAACCTCTATTGGTGAAAGAACGTGCGTAGGGTCAGAACAGTAATGACGTAACATCGGCACATGGAAAACATTGTGGATCTTCTCTAACTCGGATGGCAAGGCTAATCGATAATCTATTGGTCCAATTCTCTTAGTCACCTCATAAGGACCGATAAAACATGGACTTAATTTTCCTTTCTTACCGAATCTGAGGACTTTCTTCCATGGGGATACTTTCAAAAACACCTTATCACCGACTTGAAACTCAATTTCTTTTCGTTTCAAATATGCATAGAATTTCTGTCTATCCGAAGTAGCTTTCAAACAGTCTCGAATTACCTTTACTTTGTCTTCGGTCTTTTTGACTAAGTCAACCCCGTGAATCTAATTTTCTCTGAGTTCGGTCCAATACAAGGGCGTTCGGCACTTATGCCCATACAAAACCTCATAAGGCGCCATTTTCAAACTCGACTGATAGCTATTTTTGTAGGCAAACTCTACCAACGGTAAATACTTTTCCCAACTACCTTGGAATTCAAGGACACAACACCGCAACATGTCTTCAAGAATCTGGATTACTCTCTCCAATTGACCGTCGATTTGTGGATGGAAAGCCGTGCTAAAATTTAATTTTGTCCCCAAAGCTTCTTGTAATTTTTTCCAAAACTGCGAGTAAACCTCGAATCTCTATCAGAAATAATCGACAAGGGCACTCCGTAGAGTCTCACAATTTCAGAAACATACAAATCAGCCAATTTTTCAAGCTGATAATCCATACGCACCAGTATAAAATGAGCTCACTTTGTTAGCCTATCAACCACAACCCATACGACATCTTTCTTCCTTGGCGTCCAAGGCAACCCGAACACGAAATCCATAGTAATACGGTCTCATTTCCATTCGGGAACCACCACAGGTTGAAGTAAACCCAAAGGTGCTTGGTGTTCAGTTTTCACTTGTTGACAAATTAGGCACTCAGAGACAAACTCTAAAACGTCTCTCTTCATTCCCGACCACCAATACATTTTATTCAAGTCATTGTACATTTTCACACTACCTGGATGGATAGACATACAACTGCTATGTGCCTTATGCAAAATTTTTTGAATAAGCTCATCGTCTTTGGGTACACAAATTCTATCTTGAAATATTAAACAGCCATCTGAACCAATCTGAAAGTCTAATTCTATACCCGTCTCGTACTGAGTTATCTTAGCTTGCAATTCTTTATCACCTTTCTGAGCTTAGCAGATCTCTTGCAAAAACATTGGTTTCATTCTCAAATAGGCTAAGATTGAACCACCGTTGGTTACTAACAACTGAGTGTTCATAGCCCTCAAGGCAAACAATGACTTCCTACTCAAAGCATCGGCGACCACATTCGCCTTCCCCGAGTGATAGTCAATCACCAGTTCGTAATCTTTTATGAGCTTTAGCCATCTTCGTTGGCGAAGGTTCAATTAATTTTGAGTCATCAAATACTTTAGACTTTTATGGTCGATGAATACCCGGCATATGTCGCCATACAAATGGTGTCTCCAAATCTTTAGTGCCAATACTATGGCGGCTAACTCTAAGTCGTGAGTTGGATAGTTTTTCTCATGCAGCTTCAGTTGTCTTAAGGCATATGCTATTACCTTGCCTTCTTGCATGAGCACGTATCCCAATCCATTCAAGGCTGCGTCACTATACACTATGAATTCTTTTCCCGATTCCGGTTGCACTAAAATTGGAGCTTCAGTCAACAACGCCTTTAGTTTCTCGAAACTCTGTTGACATTTTTCCGTCTATTCGAACTTGAAATCTTTCTGTAGCAACCTCATTATCGGAGTAGCAATCATGAAAAATCCTTTAACGAATCGTCTTTAGTAACTCGCTAAGCCTAGAAAGCTTCTAATCTCTGATACATTCCTTGGCAGTTTCCACTCAACAATAGCCGAGATCTTACTCGGGTCAACTCTAATTTCGTCACCCGACACGATGTGTCCTAAGAATCTTACCTCTCGGAGCCAAAAATCACTTTTACTAAACTTGACATACAACTGTTTATCTCTTAAAGTCTGTAAAATAGTTCTTAAATGCTCCACGTGCTCACTCTCATCACGAGAATAAATTAATATATTATCGATAAAAATAATAACGAACTTATCCAAGTACAGTCGAAAAATATGATTCATTAAATCCATAAACACGGTGGGAGCATTTGTTAAGCCAAAGGGCATGACAAGGAACTCATAGTGCCCGTACCTCATCCGAAACATGGGTTTCAATACATCTTGCTCCTTAACTCTTAGCTGGTAATAACCGGACCTTAATTCTATACTAGAAAACACTGTAGCTTATTTCAATTGGTCAAATAGATCATCGATCCTTGGCAAAGGATACTTGTTCTTCACAGTCACCTTGTTGAGCTGCCTGTAGTCTATACATAACCTTATCGACCTGTCTTTCTCTTTCACAAAAAGTACCAGAGCACCCCACGGAGAATAGCTCAGTCTCGCAATACCCTTATCCATTAAATCTTGTAGCTGAACCTTCAAATCTTTTAACTCCAACGGTGCTATCCTATACGGGGCAACTGAAATAGGTGACGTACCAGGGACCAACTCAATACCAAACTCGACTTCCCTAGTTGAAGGCAATCCTGGCAACTCTTCCGGAAACACATTCAGTACTCACATACCATAGGAACTGACTCAATATTTACTTTCGACTCTTGGGTATTCAACACAAATGCAAGATAGGACTCATGCCCTTTTCTCATGTATTTTTCAAAAGTCATAGAAGAAATCAGTATAGTAAGCTATCTAGTTCACCTGATTCAACCTGAATAATATCTCTATTTTCACATTTCAGTTCAATAAACTTACTACCACAGTTTACTAACACGTTATGAACATTCAACCAATTTATGCCAAGAATTAAGTCAAATTCATCAAACGGTAGTAGCATGAGGTTAGCCGGAAAACAATGACCTCTGATCATCAAAGGACAGTTTCTACACACTTTTTCAACTATCACATGCTTGTCTAATGGGTTTGAAACTTATCACAAATTCCGTAGACTCAATAGGCATATTCATGCTAGACACCAATTTCACACAAGCATACGAATGGGTAGACCCTGGATCAATCAAAGCAACAATAGAAATATCGTGAAGAGAAAAAGTACCCGTAATCACATCCGGTGACGATGCCTCTTCGAGAGCGTGAAGGGCATAAGTCCTTGCAGGCGCTCGACCCTCAGACCTCATGGCGGAATCTCTAGGTGCACCTCTGCTGCTAGCCCCACTTCTTAGGTTATTTTGTGGTCTACTCCTAGAAGGAGCGTTGCACGATCTCACACCTTGATATCTATCTTTCTCGACCATCCAAGGACAACTACGAATAAAATGGTCTAGCGACCTACATGTGAAACAGCCTCTTTCATTTCCTTGGCACTCACCAAAATGATGTCTACCGCACTGTGAACATTCTGGTTTGTTCAGTCGAGCACTACCAACACTCATGATAAAAGTGGTTTGAGCTTTAGACACTATTTACTGCTTATTCTTATTTCTGCTCAAGAATCCTACTGATACATTTGATCGAGTAGGAAACTCTCTCGATCTCTTGGATGAGGTCTGAAATGATCTTCCCATTTGTCTTTTCTTTGAGTCACAAGACCCATTATTAGCTTTTCTCTTCTCCTTGACCAACTCTTCTTCCTTGCAAGCTCTCTCAACAAGCACCACAAACTCCCTTAACTCTAAGATGCCAACTAATAATCAGATGTCTTCACTCAATCTATCCTCAAATCTCTTGCGCATGATGGTTTCGATAGATACGCACTCCCTAGCGTAGTTGCTGAGCCTCACAAACTCACGCTCATACTCTGTTACTATCATTCGGCTTTGCTTCAATTCTAGAAATTCCTTCCTCTTCTGGTCTATAAACCTCTGACTAATATACTTCTTTTGAAAATCCTCTTGGAAAAACTCCCATGTAATCCTTTCCATTGGTACAACCGACACAAGGGTGTTCCACCATTGGTAGGCCAAGTCTTGCAGGAGTGACACAACACACTTCATGCACTCCTTAGGTGTGTAAGATAATTCATCGAATACCCTAATGGTATTTTCTAGCCAGAACTCTGCCCTCTCTGGGTCATCATCTATATTTACTCAAAATTCCTCGGCCCCTTGCTTTTGAATTCTGTCAACTGAAGTTTTTCTCGTCTTAACATCTCCACCACTTGGGGAGCTACAGGGGCAGACTGGGGGATTGGAGGGGGTGGAAGAGGTGGAGTGTTCGAATTTGCACGAACAAACTCTGAATACTAAGCATCCATCATATGGAGGTAGGCTTCTCTAGCCCTTCCACCCTGACTCAATGTCATAGGCCCACTCTCGACTGGCTCAATCCCCTTAGCGGGAGCCGGTGTATTACTCTCTACATCATCCACCATTACTCCATCGGGATCCATTTACTATATGAAAACACAATTTAAATTCGTTCGGAGTCGTCATACTATCATATCACATATATGGCATGTATAGCTAGACTCGTACTCATGCTAGATTAGCCCAAGAATCGACTAAACCATAGCTCTGATACCATTAAATGTAACATGCCTTAGCCTTATCCGATGTCGGGATAGGGTTTGAGGCATTACCAGACATAAACACAATCAAACACACAAAATCAGACCAATTAAAAACATTCAAACATATGCTTAGCGTCCCTTATACGGGCCTACGAGGCCCAAAACATATATCGGGGCTGAATCGTGACTAAACCGGGAAATTTTTGAACTCTTACTACACGTAGAAAATTTTTCATGATTTGGAGAGCCACATGCCCGTGTCGTTAGGCCGTGTAATCTTACACGCTAGTCTGGCTTAGGACACCATCGTGTCCCTTGCACGTGGAGCTCACTGTTTATGACGTCATCACCAAATTAGGGGCACACGACCAAGGGACATGCCTGTGTCCTTAAGCTGTGTGGCGAATTAAATTTCAAAATTTAAGTGCAGCCTTCACACGACCTGGGCACATGCCCATGTCCTATGGCTGTGTCCTCTACACGGTTGAGACACACAGCCGTGTCTCTGCCCGTGTGTTTGCTACTGGCATTCTATTTTGCATTAAATAGGGTGCAGGGGACACACGGCTAGAACACACACCCATGAAGCAGCCGTGTGTCACACACGGTCTAGACATATGCCCATGTGTCTATCCTTGTAGACAAATACATGGTTATTTTCATATCCATTTAGTCCCCCTTTCAAGCACACATCTACACACATAATATAGTATCATCACAAGCACAAACACATGACTAAATCAGTCACAACCAAGGCATCCAGGCCTCATATAAATCAGTCACAACCAAGGCATCCAGGCCTCAAATCCAAGCTATTTTCTATCACCTACAACATTTCTTACTTATCAACCAAACCATGTATTAACCACATTCATGGAAACACCAACATTTGCATTTAGCAGCAACAAGTATTAGCTATCAACTATGACCTTATACAAAATGAATCAACTTCATGACAAGCCAACACATTTGGCCAACGCAATATGACACTTAACAACAAGACTAAGTCCCTATACATGCCACGCTCAAAACATTTAAGCTAACTATACCAAAAACTTCAGGTGATAGTGTGATTGATGCCTCTGACGTCTCTTGATTCCCGAGCTAGCTTAGTGACACTATAAGAAAATAGAAAAGAGAGGGAATAAGCATAAAGCTTAGTAAGTTGCATATAAATAAGTAACAACATCAACCATGCATCTTTAAACACATAGCATATTATAAACAAGCACAACATTCTTTATTTAACAATGGTAGATTTAATACATATTTACACATCACAAGTATAAGTCAAAGATTACAAGATCGTCCCGAAATCATTCTCATAGATAGAACTTACTCAATTTCATCCTTACCATTGAGGCATCATAACTAAGCTCATATCTCATGAGTTTCAAGTAAGAACCTGTACCACTCACAATATGATTACATCCTTTCATATCTTTACCATAAGCTTTAAATAACCCGTGGAACCATTTGGAATACTAAAGGATATCTGATAAACCACACACAAAAGGGTAAAATGCCGATTCCATGTCCTAGACATGGTCTTAGACTGGCTCACATGTCGAGGTCGATGCCATGTCCCAGACATGGTCTTACACAAGCTCTCGTCTCAATGTCGATGCCATGTCCCAAACATGGTCTTACACCAGCTCTCATAATGTGGTCGATGCCATATCTCATACATGGTATCAACGCCGATGCCATGTCCTATACATTGTTTTACACTGGCTCTCATAATGTGGCCGATGCCATGTCCCAGACATGGTCTTAAACTAGCACATATATCACTCAAATGTCATGGCATGGATAACCAATCTATTCCTAAGGTTCAACTAGGAGTTTTTACTACATCAATTCTCATCAAGCATATTCACAACAATAATCAAACACTTTATGACATATTAATTTTTAAATACATAATAACAATAAAGTTGTATTATTTACGTACAACTTACCTCGGTATACAAAAAATGGGCGACTAGATTGAATTAGTCTACTAGCTTGGTTTTCCCCCAGTCTGGGTCCGGACTCCGTTTTTCTTGATCTATAATGAAAAATTCATTTATTTAACCACTACATTAATTAAGAAAATCTATAATTCATACCTGGGTAGAATTACCATTCTGCCCCTAGACTTTCATATAATTACGATTTTGCTCCTAGGCTCGTAAAACGATTTTAATCAAATTTCCTCCTATAACAAGCCTAGCTGAACCTTTATTACTCTTATAGAAACTCACAATTTTCAATTATTTCACACATTTACAACCTATTTTAAGACTTCACAAAATGGTCATTTTAGATGTTTTCATGAAAACCCCTTTCACAAAAGTTGTTTATTTAACAACCAAGATTCATTTTCTTCCATAAATACTCAGAAAACATCACAATTCCTCTCATGGTAAATCTCTAGACTATCAACCATCTTGCAAAATAGTCCCCATTTTAGTTAGCTTATGCTACAAGAGTCCCAAAAGTGCAAAAATTATCAAGAATGACCATTAAAATCACTTACTTACGAGGTTGAAGAGTTGCTGAAATTTAAAGCTTCCAAAACCCTTATTTTTGCTGATATTTTCGGTGGAGAGGAGGAAGATGAAAAGGTGATATCTTTTTCTCTTTATTTCATTTTATTTCTTGTCAAATTTGTCACCAAAACCTCACCTAACCTTTGAAAATTTCATTTCCTTGATTCTATTGTAACACCCCTTACCCAAGACCGTCGCCGGAGTCGAGCACGAGGCGTTACCGGACTTATCTTACTTGTTCGAGGCATAAAAAAATTTACTTTTAAAAAAAATTAATTCGCTCACATTCATCCAATAAATCCCTAAAAAGGACCCTCGAGGCCATAAAACATGCAATTGGAATGGTTCGGGAGCAAACTAGGAACATTAAAAATTTTCCAATTACTTACACAAATCAAAACAATTTATTTCACTATTCATAATAAAATTGTCCATCTGCATAACAGTCACTAAATTAATTATAACTCGAGTTACAAAACATGAAATTTAAATCTATAAATTTTCCCTGAAACTAGACTCATATATCTTCTTACCATAATTTTTCTAGAATTTTTGGTTTGGCCAATTAGTACAGTTTATTCATTAAAAGCTCCCCTATTTTGCAGTTCAGCGGACCTAACCTCTCTTCACTAAAAATTGATTATCTCATTTTACATAAATCAGATAATGTTTCCATTTATTTCTAATAAAAATAGACTTAATAAGGAATCTAGAAATATAATATTTTACTTATAATTAGTTTTTTAAAATTTCTAGTGATTTTCCAAAGTTGGAATAGGGGATCAAGAAGTCACTCTGAACCAGTCTTATAGAAATTTAAATTCTCAGAATATAGACTTCCTTTGCTTGCTCTGTTTCTTTCCTATAAAAATAGACTCAATAAGCTTTAATTATATGTCTCATTAACCATTTAATTCCATTTCTAAAATTTTTATTGATTTTTAAAAACCACGTCACTGCTGTTGTTTCCTAACTGTTTCATGGCCAACTCTTACTCTTTCATAGTTTCTTTGCATCAAACCGCATTTAGGCATACATAATACCAAAACATGTTCTTATTTAGCTATATCATAAGCTAATCATTACCAAGTATTCACATGTCATTCTTTAATCATATCATAAGGAAATAAACACAAAATAGCCAAGTCCCTAGACATGTCATAACTTAAAGTATTTCTAGTCAAAAATACCGAGATAACTCGTTGATAGTGTGAGGTGACCTCCGACATCCTTAAGATTTTTCGAGTTGGCTTTGCGATACTATAAAAAAGAGAGAAAAGAAAGGGAGTAAGCATAAAGCTTAGTAAGTTTGCATGTAAATAAATAACAACCTTCTAAATGAATTATCAAGATAACTTGAACCTTTCGAACATGGACTTATCTTACCTTCCCTTTGGTACACTCTTTGAATTTTCCTTTGAACCATTTGGAATACTAAGGATACACAGGTACCTTTTCTTTTTAAACTTACCATTGCCATGTCTTGACATGGTCTTACATGGTATCCTTGAATTATGAACTCACCATTGCCATGCCTTGGCATGGTCTTACATGGGATCTTTTCCTTATAGTAGTTTATCAATGCCATGTCTTGACATGGTCTTACATGATTTCCTTGCCTTGTAAAACTTACCAATGCCATGCCTTGGCATGGTCTTACTTGGTATCCTTAAACCCTAATGTCATGACATTTGTATCCTACACATTCCTAAGGTTCAACCGGAACTTTTAAGTATCATTTCTCCATCAATTCTTACTTGAATCATCAAGGAATAAATTTACAAAACAAATATATAGATGCTGAAAAAAACATCATTAATTATAAATAATAAAACATTGCATTTATTTACTGCAAACTTACCTTGATACAAAATACGATCAAATATTTTGATTTAGTCCTCAACCTTTTTCTTTCCTCGTTCTAACCCGAATTTCATTCTTCTTGATCTATAATAGCAAATTTAACTTATTTAATATTCACATTTATCAAAACAGTCCTTAACTCTAACTTTGGCAAAATTATGATTTTGCCCTTAAACTTTTGCATATTTACACTTTTGCCCCAAGGCTCGGAAATGAAACTTTATCCCTAATACTTATGTTTTGTGACATGCTAATTCATTTATTTACCTACAGCAACATCAAATTCCCACTCTAACATGTACTTATGACCATTAGGTATTTTAACCGATTATGTCGTTTTACTCGTTTTCGCTTAAAATCGCTTAGCTCAAGTCGTTTAACATAATTTCAAGCTTCATATTCTACCATAAAACATCAAAATAAACACATTTCACCTATGGGTATTTTTCCAAATATTAACCCTAGGTTAAATTATTGCTAGAATAAGCTAAATCAAGTTATCGGGACTTCAAAAACGTAAAGAACATTAAAAACGGGGCTTGGAATCACTTAATATGAAGCTTGGAAGCTTGAAAAAACCCTAGCTATGAAGAACCTTTGAAATTTCAGCCTAATGAAGAAGATGGGCACATTTTGCCATCTTTTTCCCTTTTTTAATCTTTTAATTACCAAATGACTAAAATACCCTTCATTAAAAATTTAGTTATTTTTATCTATGTATGTCCATTTTTTTCCATGAAAACCCAATGGTCTAATTACCATTTAAGGTCCTCTACTTCAATTATACTCTTCATTTTAATCCTTTAGCATCTAAAACTCATATTTATCAACTTTTGCAATTAAGCCCTAATAGGCAAATTAAGTATGCTATCTATAAAATTTTCCATTGATACTCTAACACATGCATCTAATCACTCGATAAATTATAAAAATTAATCGGAATAAACTTTTCTATCTTGGATTCGCAGTTTCGCAACCACTGTTCCGTTTAGGCCCTATTTTGGGATGTTGCATCTATGGCCGGCCATCACTCTCTTAAAGGCCTATTTGCACATTAAGGACCTCTAATTTAAGGTTCTCTAGCTATATGACACTTCTAATTAGTAGAACACAAATTTTACCTTTTATGCGATTTAGTCCCTTTTCAAAATTAAGCATAAAATTTCTAAAATTATTTCACCAAAATTTTCAGGCACTCATATAATCATGCTATAACACATAAAATAATATTAAAAATAATTTCTCTGGCCTCAGATTAGTGGTTCCAAAACCACTGTTCCGACTAGCCCCAAAATCAGGCTGTTATAGTTTTCTAGCCATTTTAATATTAATCGTTGCATTTTCAGTAGTTAGTAGCTAAGTAGTGAAAGTTAATAAAATAAGTGTTTTTGACACATTTTTTAGTGTTAGTGACCTATTAGGCTGATACGAGCCTTAGGTAGGTTTAATTTGTGTATTTAAGTGTGCAAGATGCTTAATTCTAGGCCCAATTGATGTAGCAACTTAGGACGAGTGTTGCACAAGCTTCCCAAGCCACGAAAGTATGATAAGAACTTTCAAGCCCACAAAATGGCTATCGCGTTGTGACACGCCAAGTCTATGGCGCGACATGCTCCCTATGTTGCAACATAGTAGCCCTGTGTTAAGACGTTGTAGCTCTTGTATTAAGACATAGCTTAAACGTGAGTCACAAGCAATGATGACATCAACGATCGTGTTTGACAAGATTTTAAGATACCGTTAGATATCTCACATTTATTAGTATCGGGGGGCATATCAAGCATTTAGTGCACATATTTTAGCTTATAAATAAGAGGCTCTCGTATACAAGTTAGGGCATCAATCCAATCAAACACAGAGATTTCTACAGACAGTTTTCTTCCCTCAATTCTTTAGTTTTAGTTTTCTTTTATTCTTCCATGGTCGAAAGATCCTATTCCGATGTGAAGACATTTGTGAGCAGAGATTGTTCAGAACCCGCACTTCAATATATTTATTTATCAGCATTCTCTTATCTCTTCTCTTCTATTCTTTTATTTATCTTTCATTAATCTGGACAATTAATGTTTGTATGAATATTAGAATAGATTACTGTGTTTTATTTATATCTTGCATGATTCAGTTATTTATCTGAAATTGGTTTTTTATTCAAGTGTACTTAGTATATTAGGGAGTGATGCCTCTAATAGAATATCTAGACAGGGGAGACTGAAAGGGTATCCTGTCCTGTATAACTTGTGCCAAGAGGCAAGACTGGTAGGGTATCCATATTCATAGGAAGAGACTGGAAGGGTGACTTAGATGGTAATCCTTAATAAAGATGAGACTGGAAAGGTATTCTTAGCCAAGGTGATAAATAACTCAATCAAGAATAATTAATTATTTAATTTGGTAATTAGGGATTTAATCGATCATAGGCTAGAGGCTCGCACCGTTGACACTAGGAATAGGAAATTCCATCAAGTTAGCTAGGTTAATTAATATTTTAATCTAGATTAACACTACTAATTCGTGATTCGATTAGATTAGTAAATATTTTCTGTAATTAATTTAATAATAATTTCTCCAAGCTGCAATCCATTGGGTATGATCCTCAGAATACTTACTATTGTTCTTTTGCAACACTTCTATATTACAATTTGACTTGTACACTTGTAGATACCGCAATTAAATATTTAAATTTTTATTTACACAATTTTTACTCTAAACATTCGCACATTTGGAGGTGGTCACTAACTTATGTAATTTGATATAAGTGGAGGCTTATGCTCTAAAGATAATTGAGCCGACAGTCGGTATGTTAGGTACATGACTTGTGTATGGCATGGCTTTACTAGCAACAATGGAATTCATATCTCGATTAAAGAGTTAACAATTTCCTTTCATTGGCATTCTCTGGATTGATAAATATGGAACGTGGTCACGGGTTGCTTGTTCTCAAACAAGCAATTTATCACAGTCATTAGTTGACAGTGGTCATATTAATCATTAAGAAGACACAATGATGACAATGAGATAAAATAGGATTGTATTGAACAAATGGATTTAACTCAAATGAATCAAAGATATCATATGAGGGTAACACACACATAGTGAGGTCGTTAGACAAAGTAGTTTGATGAATTACTTTCGTAAAAAGTATACAATAAGGAGTTTTAACAATCGAAACATTAAAATTTCTTAATGAAACTTTAATACCACCTTAATGACACTTCGTAAATATTTATAAAAATATTTACGGCTCGGTTAATACAAAAGAGGTCCTGATACCTCATTTTCTAAAACCACTTGACCTTAATAAATCGCTTATATAACAAAAATAACTATATCAAAAACCTTTTTAAAACCATATATGACTCATAAATACTAAATAATAATATTTACAAAATTACTCGTCAAATTTGATGGCCCCGAAACCACTGTTTTTGGCACCACTAAAAAATGGTTGTTACAATAGTTTTAAGTGTCCAACGTTAGGATTGGATTAAGTATAAGTTACTTTCCAAGCGTGTTTGTGACGCCTTATTCTGATGTAATATAGAGGAGCAAAACTTATGGCAAAGTTAAGTACAACGATTTAAAGAATAATGGTAAGAGTGTATAAATTTTTGAAATAGGCATATAGTTATATAGAAAAACGACATGCGAAGAAGTGTTCACCCAAAAAGGTCCATCTTGGCATATAGAATAAGCGAACCAAGAATGTTTTATTTATACGACCCTTTGTAATAGGAATAGTTAAGGAATCATAAGGAAGAATATATGATTAAGTAGTAGTAGTCACCCAAATGTTTTTTTGGTGTATAGAATAGGTAGACTCTAGTGTGGAAATAAGTAGACAGTGATTCCTAGTCAGATTAGGATGATAAGTGAAACGGAAATGACGGTTACGAAAAGGATGGTTATGACGTATGAGGCCATGCTAGAAGGCATAATACCTCTAGTGACCAATGTGATCCCGTACCAGTTGATTGGTTAGGAAAGTTGGTTGGGAACTAACCATATGTGAATCAGAAGAGTTAAAGGATAAAGGAGTACCAGGTAAGTTTCTTGGGAGTGACAGATTTTGGATAAGACAATTCAGTTTTGTCGTGACATTATTAAGTCTCCATTGAAAGTTAAGTTAGGTTAAAAGGACACTCAGGTTAGGATAAAGAGGGTTGTCTTCCTTCTTAAGGACGAATGAGTTAAGCAGATGGGGGTGCCTCCCCAAAAAAAGACAAGTCTGAAACTCTGGGTTTTTTGCTAATAAGCTCCCTCCCAACAAGGTACATTTCATGACTTTGTCTGCTAAAGAAACATAGGTATGTGAGTATACTTGAAGAAATAATGCTTAGTGATATTTCTAAGTTAAAGTAGAGGTTAAAGGTTACTCGAATGAGTTCTAACAAAGTGTCTCTATTTGACGAGGCAAGGAAGCCATAGTATCTGGTTGAATGAAAGAGCTAGAACTCTAGCTGCTGTTGTCACAAGGAAGGATTAGGTCTGAAGATTGATAGCCTTCTAAGTTATGAGGTGAGTCCCTAAGCTAACTCTTGCAAATGTATTATGCATGTTAGAACCTCTATGAAAATAAGCTAAAAAATGCATGATTCTATGAGAAATGTATGTCTGATGAACTTGCATGAATGATTTGTATGGAACATGGATATGATCTCTGAAGTTAACAGTTAATGTGCATGAATGAGTAACGTGTGTCCATGTGTGTCTTAAGGATATAAATAAGTTAGATGTGAATGAGCCTGTCAAGTATGAGTCTGCATAAAGTGTCTATGTCTGTCTCTTGGGTCATCTAAAGGGGCCCGTCGAGACAAAAAACATGAATCTTTGAAAGGAAAAATCCATGGCACTCTGAAGAATATATAGTGTAAGACCATGGCTGGGCTATGACATCATATGGAAAATATTTAAAGGATGGTTGGGTCAGTACCATGCAATGAGGGGCAAACCTCACAACGGTGAGTTTAGGTGAATACCTATCGTCAAAAACACCAATTTTCGTAAAAGTGAGCCATTGTGGCTATCTCTGAAAGGATGCCTTTGTGGCTATATTTGTTTAGAGGAAGCCTTTTTGGTTATCTCGATTAAAAGGAAACCTTTGTGGCTATCTTTGTTAAAAGGAAGTCTTTGTGGCTATTTCTACCAAAAGAAAGCCTTTACGGCAATCTCTATTAAAAGGAAGCCTTTTTGGCCATCTTTGTTAAAAGGATGCCTTTGTGGCGAGACTCTGAAAGGAAAGTCTTTCTTTTCAAAATCTTGCCTTCTTGGCGTAATTTGATGTACGACTCTCGTGATGGCCATATGAAGATAGTGCCTTTGGGCGAACCCTGTATGGTTACAAGGGAATAGACTAGTGTATGCCAGAGTACATGGCGATGGAAGGTTATGTGTTAAAAGTATGTATAGAGAGTGCACTAAAGTAAGGAAAATCTGAGTGAATTTTGAGTTAAGTATTAGGTGTAGTGTACCCCGCCTGAAGAAAATGATAAGACTAGTATGTATGGAAAAATATATTAAGTCTTATAATAAGGTAAGATTTAAGAAATATTATAGAAAGTAAAGAGATGTTAAGTATAATGTGCTCAAGAGAAGGGAAATAGGTTCTGAAGAAATAAAGATGGTAGCCTCAGTAATGTATCGCCAAAGAAGGAAGAAAGGTTAAGAAATACCCCAAGGATATGAAAAATAGCGTTTGCAACGTAGAATGAATGAAAAAGGTATTCTAAGGTTTAGCTCACTAAGTTCTTATGAACTTACAAAAGTTGTTTTTGTTTTCAGGTATATAGAGTCCTATACGCTGAGAGATGATGCCAGGGCTATGCATAGGAAATGGTGTGTTGGGTTGTTATGCATACAGAAGAAGGTAAATGGCGTGTTCGGGTCTTTGTTGCAGTTCATTAAGTAGTATCCCAAATTATATCCAGTAGACTAAGAGATAAAATAGGAAAGTCTGAAATTTTACTGAGTCGAAATAATAATCATACATTTATTTTATAAGAAACTCTGTAGTAGCCATAGATAGTATTTTGTTTATAGGCGAAATGAAATGTAACCATATAATGTACACCAATAAGAGATTTTACTACACTCATTGAGACATTTACATGAACAAAAGGAATTTTCAAGTTACATTTGTTTAAAGCGTAACACATGAGATTCAGATCTCGTAGATCGGGTAGGGTTGAGGGTGTTACATGAATTCAAGAAAAGTTGTAGAGAAAAATTCTCTAAAAAAATTATTTTAAAAAATTTCTAGAGGTATTATCATTATTTACAACTTGTCCCACTATTAATTTAGTGAAAAAAATTGATTCGAAAAGGACCCACACACTGCAGACATGAGTTTGAGGATAGCAGAAAAAACTACTGGGTTGAAGCGTTCAGCATAGACGAATCATAAATGTACGATTTTGATTAAGTGTTTATTATTTTAGACAATACAACCAAGTTCTTGTTTTTGGAAAAAATTGCAAGACTCAAGCTTTCCCTTAAACCTATTTTCCACTTCATTTTCTAAACCCGATTTTCCAACACAACCTCTATGCTGAGTGTAGATCTTGGTGTTATGTAAGCATCTAAGTTCCCAAAATACCCAAATATAACACCTTCCCACAGGTTCGCACTAGAACCCGAATCAGAAGAATTGGCCATAGGTCAACAATTTCCAAATAAGGAGGAATGTGTAACTGCCATCAAGAAGTATAGCATGAAAGTGTAATTGGAATACAAAGTAATATCTAAACTGACATTATATATCGGGAAGTGTTAAAGGTCTACAGAAGGTTGCAACTGGTGGATACAAGTTACATTGATGCAGAGGCCACAATTGTGGGAGATTCAAAAATATGTAGGGCCTTATACATGCAATGCTGCAAGGATGATGCAAGATCATGGGAAACTTGATTCAAAAAAAATTATGACTGCATCATGCCATTAGTGAAAGACATGACCACTATTCTTGTACCAGCCTTAATTACTAACGTGCAATCTCAATTTCAGTACAAAGTTTCATAAATGAAATCATGGTGGGCTAAACAAAAGGAGATTGGATAGTTGTACAATGATTGGGATGCATTGTACAATGAACTTCAAAAGTGGTTACCCATGATACAGGAGTACGTGGCAGGGATTGTACGCACCCGTCCTGAATTTTTCAACTGTTGATTGGTACAATAGGGATCAGATTCTACGACAATTCAGGTGTAAGCAAGATCTTCCAGACATTCTAGTCAACTTTGACAATGTCCATGACATTAATAAAATGGGGAAAAAATGCAAAGAATTGGACATCGGAGCATCAATAGTGGACTCTAATGTGTAACGCCTAGATGGATAGGAGGCCTTAGATGGAATCTTGTATGGAGGACTTCACGCTCTCAGTCCACTGTGAACATTGGCATATGGAAAACGGGTTGTCGTATTTCTTTGGTGGCTAGTTGATGGTAGTTTTTACACATATACACCGACGGGGACATCATCAAAGTGTATACAGTCGCTCCCATCCTCACCGAAGACATCTACCTTCTGCTCCCAAGACCGAATCTACAAGGGGACAAACACAATCGAAGGGTAATTCTTATCATTTGGAGTTACGTAGTGACAGCTTTGCACTGAAGTTCCAAGTCTACTCCTATCATCTTGATATTCCTAGTTCTAGTTCTCATTATCAGCAATCGGGGTCATCAATGATGAATGATATGTTTAACTTTGCACCTCAGCACTCTACACTTCGCGGTCAAATCATTGGGACATACAATTTTTTGAGTTACTTTAATACACCCCAAGATTCATCGATAGACGATAAGAATGAAAGTTTGAGTGAGGAAAACATTGAGCCCCCGATAAATAGTTGCCAACAACTCAGATGCCAACGAGGGGCACCACAACATTTCACCCACTAACAACTCCATTCAACCATCAATTTTGATTAATATAAATTGTATCCTTTTTTCTAATAAACTTTATTTGTATTTGTAATAGGGTTTCAACATCATTTCCCATCATATTAAACATAACAAGAATGGTGTTATATTAATCAATTTTGATTAACATTTCAATGGTCAAACTTCAAACTCATTTTTCATTATATTAAACATCACAAGGTTGGTTTTATATTAATTAATTTTTATTAACGTCGGTAAAATACAAGAGTTAATGTTTAAAATAAATTCAAACTTCAAGTACATCAATTTAAGTTTGCCTCGACTACAATGATTATCCAAGATGGAAGTTTCGATGCGGGCACTTGTTTCGATTGTGGCTGACTATTTTGCATAGAGGGCAACGTTTGGGTTCACCGTTCTCCCTCAAGTCAATGTCATTCCGAATCATGTGCCTTTTGGCCAACCTTTGCGTACCCTACATATGTTGGGAAAATCTTGATTTGTGATATTTATAGCAATAAACTCTCACCAAATTCATACCTATGTTTTTGGCTTAGTGGAAGTTTGTTGTTATCGACTTTCAACCAAATGATTTTCTCGACTATTCATGTACCACGAACTGCTTCAAGTGTGGGCTCGAACCAATTGAATTGAAACGCATAACTAGAAAAAAATTTCTCTTTTTTATTTGGGGTGAAAATGGAAATTCTCTCTCTTTAATAGAAATCGGTTGAATTGTTATTCTGGAAAAACATATTTGATGGGAATAAATTCTCTCTATATTTTGGCAGAGTAATAATCTCTTAAAGTTGTGTAAATAGCTCTACCGATGACATCTATTTGTAAAGAGAGAAGGTAGAACCCTTTTTAAATTGTAGAGGTTTATTTCAAATAGAAAAACAACTTCCTAGTCCAACTGGGAGAAGGAAAGGGGCTAATAGGGTTTGATTCCCCTCGTATGCATTATGATGGGGATTCAGGCCTCTCATTATATTATATAACACCCCAAACCAGGCCTGGACGTTATGGCCGAATCTGGCGATGTCACATTGAAGTGTTTTTCATAAAGTGAGATATTGTTGAAAAACCCGTTTTATATTTAACCTCTTTGTGATCTTAACGATGATTTTAGTGTGTCTTGTTCATTTCCAAAATGTAAACCATTAGGGAAAAAGTTAATCATACTAATCCATCATTAACTTTTTAAAATGTTATTTCTTGCGAAAGCTCTTAAAAAAGGTTACGTATTCATGGTATTTCTGAAAAGCATTTATCTTTTTAAAAACCCGCGTCTTACCCTACTGTTAGCAGTTATGAATCAAATCAAATAAAAACCCAGATTAAAGTAAAAATCCATAAAGGCCTTATTACAGTAAAAATACCCAAAATAGAATTACCAAAAATGAAAGTGTGCACGGTTGTGTGGCCACCTTTGAGTCCCTCATAGCATCGATCCGCCTAAGACTGGGGATTACCTGTATAGTTAAACAGATGGGTGAGTTATGGAAACTTAGTGTCTGATCCCATATCATGTAAACAAACAGTAAGCATGTACAGTCTGGGCCTAAGCCCAATTCAGTAATGGTTAAGTCTCAGTTAGGGCCTTAACCCATTACAATATCAGTATCAATTTGGGCCAGAGCCCATCTCAGTGATAGTACAGTACAGATATACAATCAAAAGATCCTACCCAGCCAGCCTCTGCACTCCATCTCCATCCAACCCTGCACTCTATGTGGGGATATAATCAACCCACCATCCCTACACTCCAAGTAGTACCGGTTGTGGCACCAAACAATATTTGCATCAAAGCTGCCAGTACAGTACACTTCCTCCAATCATAATAAAACCCATCCCCATGCAATATATCATGCATTATGTCATGTCATGTCATAATATCATACATATATTCAATATGTTTAAAATGACATGGTCAAATATAATCATACATCTCATAGGGCATATCAGTCATTTTATCCAGTAGGGGTCTAGGTAAACTTACCGACCCATCAGTAGGTCCACAGTCGTCCTGGGAGACCCGTGCAACCTTAACAGTCAAACAGTAAAAATGGGCCCACAGCCCTTAATGACCTTGGTCGTGTGTATTACACAGTTTGGCTCTATAACTCCCACATGTCCGTGTGGTTTACCCGTGTGGGGCCCATATGCCTTGGGGCCCACAAGGCCTCGTTCAGCCAGAAATGGCCCAAGACGGCCTCGGCCCATGAAATCACTCATGGCCGGCCTCAACTATCAAACACCCATGTTTAGTCACATAGGCCACCACACGAGTGACCGCACGCCCGTTTAGCATCATCGTTTGCTTATTCCAGCTTTTGCCAATTTTCATAGTTGGGATTTGTTTACACACCTTGTTTGCAAAAGTGCACAAATAGTCTACAAGCACTCCAAACCAATATTCAAATGCGATACACCATCAGTCACTTAAAAACAAGATTAAACAACCCCTCAATAACACTTATCCAAAAGGTTAATCGTCACTTGCCAGCAATCAGCCTACAACCAAGAACGCAAGCCAAAGCACCCGAGTTGAACATGTAATAACTAAGGACAAAATTACCTTTGATTGAGTGAAGAGAGGGGTTTCGTTCACTACAATATCAATGAAAAATCTATCACCTCTCGAATAGTTCTAGAAACTAAGAGAGAATACAACAAATAAGAAAGAGAGAAATAGATGGTTAGAGAAAAGGGCAGGGTTTGGCTACAAGAAAAAAGGTATTCAGCCAAAACAAAATAAGATAAAGAGAAGGAAAATTGCTAAAAGCCGAAAGAATTAAGAGAGGGGGAAGAAGGAGTATTCAACCAAAGCAAAAAAATAAAGAGAACGACTGCCAGAGGAGAGCCAAACGATCAACGAGAGAACTCGAGGGAAATGCACACTTAGAATAAGCAAAAACAAAAGAAAAATAGGAAGATACTTGAATGATCTATAGCAAGATTCAGTCCCAAGAAGAGAGAAAATAATCACAGAAACTGAAAATGGAGAGAAAATGCCCACCAAAGCTGAAATCCCCAAAGGTAAGAGTCCCCATTCGGCCCTAACACTCCCACTCCATTCAAAATCCCACATTTTCCTCCTCAAATCCCTCAAAACCATCCACTCCTCCCTCAACCACCTAGCCCAAATTCCACTCAAACTTTTGAGTGTTTCAGTCAAACCACAACACTCTCATGGCACCAGTAGCAAAATTAAACACCTCAATGCGCCTACCAACACCCGAACCTCAGACCCATGGAACAACAACACGCCACCTATCCCCTAGACCAGCAGGCCCTTTCTGACATGAAATACCCACATTAATTTAAAAGCCTACTGACAAGAGACAGGGTTTATTCATATTAAAAATAAAACTTTTGCACCAGCCAAGGCTTGAACCCAAGACTTCTCAGACTCTTCCCAGGACACTTAACGACTGAAGCAGACATGCATTTGTGTCTCAACTTACACATAATGAACATAAGGATTTTGGGGGTGTTACATATTAGGTCCAATTATATGTGCTTTTTGAACTTTTAACTCAACATTTTATAATTTAATCCAACCCAATACATATTTTTCTATTTTCCAAAATAAACTTTAATATTCTATATTAAACAATTTTCTCATCCCTATTTTACCCTAGTAAAATTTTGACGATTTTACCCTCGATAAAAAATTTTGACAGTTTTACCCTTGGTAAAATTTTAAGAAAATGTGTTCAATATTTATAACTCAACATAGTCATTGTGGCCGAATAGTTTATTTTCATTTTTGGGCTTCAAAACAATTCAAAAACATAAACTCATTTTTCCAATCATTTTTAAGTAATTTATATAGAATTGCAAATGAATCATTTCTATTTCCATTTCCATTTCCATTATCATTTTTGAAAACCTACTTTCATTTCCAAATGATTCCATTATTCTATTTCAGAAAAGACCATAATCATTCTTGAATGTTTTCCATTTCTCTTTCCCTACTCATTCTGTTAATTTTTATTCAAACTCACAATTCATTTTTGGTTTCAACTAGCTAGCGAGGGACCAATTGGACATATGTGATTAGGGCTCAAATGATTTATAATTAATTCTCGGCTTTTCGCCCATTAATATAAACTCATTGAGTCATTAAGTCATTCCACTATAGCATCATGACTAAGCTCTCCCCAAGACATACAATTATGAAAGCAACTACTCAGTGCTCATCCAATGACCTTGTCATAATTGCATTACCCTCATAGGATACCATTGATCTCTTTGGGATAAAATTCGTTCTCCCAATATGATCCTATTTTATCTCATGGTAACTATTACATCTTCCTTCATCAAAAGCCAATTACTATTGAATAGTAATTAAGTCATTCATCACAAAGACGAAAGACCCATGGTCATGTTTACTTTTCATCAACCATGTAATGTCAATAAGAGGATATCATTTACCCATGTCTTGTGCTATGAATTCAACTATTGTGAACGACACTACATACTGCTGAAGTCGTACACCCAACATACCAGCTTTTAGTTCCTTACCTATTCAAACTCAAGCTTTTACTTACATCAAAGTGTACGAGTCATGCATACATAGTCTGTCATCCACTCAGGATTTAGGTATGCCACACATCAAAGTGAATAAATCCATAAATGAATTTAGGATCCATTATAATTTGGTACTATCCAATGTACTGTCAATTAGGGATGTGAATTGATCAAGGCGGGTGTGGAGGGATAATAAACCCAAAACCATCTCCGCCCCACCACCCACGTGGGTCCTTAGACCGACCTAATCCCTGCTATACCCACCCCACCACCCAAGTTATACAATATATTTATAAATATCATTTAAATAAATATAAACCAATTTTTTTATGAAAAAAGTATGGAATACCTGTCCTCCAGACTCCCACCACATATGTGACATCATTCCAACTATCACCATTTAAAATTAAAAAAAGTCATCGCGACCTCTTAATTGGTAAATAAAATATAACTTCAACATGAGTATAAAAAATTCAAAAAATAAAGTCCTTACATAATATCCAAATGAAAACAATGTCTCAAATACATCATAAATATCTTCAAATGCAACACAAGTGCAAAAATTTCAAAAATCAATCAATACATGTCACTCTCATTGCTTCTGTATCACATTCATCTTCTAATTCTTCTATCAATTGTGAGCATCGTATCTTTTTAACTTCACCCAAACCTGCATATGTAAGCTTCTTTATAAGTAACTTGCACTTCTATTAGACAAGTAAATTCAGTGTAAAAAAATGATATGTTACTATTCTCTAAATAAATTCAAACTAAAAAAATATATCATAAACTACCTTTAAAATAAGCCCAAATCCAATTTTGAGCACACATCAAAGCCTCAATAGTTTCTGGTAAAAGTCGACTACGAAAAGGATCAAGTACTTGACTACTAGTGCTGAAAGCAGACTCCGAAAGGATTGTAGAAACAGGTAAAATATCCCTAGCTATTTCTTAAAGAATGGGATATGTACTTCCATATGTCTTCCACTAGGTGAGGATATCAAAATCATCACAAAGTGGTACATTAGAAGCTTCCAAGTATTTTTCCAAATCTTGTAATGCTCCTAACCTGTCTCTATTCCAAGATTAGGGTTACGGAGCATTACAATTTATATCAGATACAAATAACGTTATTTAAACATACACTTATTAATTTACAAATTAATAATCCAAATTAAATAGTATTCTTAGCATACATACATTTATGAGTTTTATATAGAGTATACGAAACCTAAAAAAGGCTTTGGAACCAATCAAGGATCAACCTGAATAAAATATATATATATATATGATAAAAAAATTTGAAAATAGGTGTCACACGGCCGTGTGGCAAAGCTTAGGCTGTGTCGCTCAGTAACAAGGTCATGCAGCCAACTGTGTAATAGACCGTGTAACATTCAAAATACCCTACACGTTCGTGTCACAAGCAGTGTGCTAGATCGTGTGAATATTCAAAATAGGGTCACACGACTATGTCGCAGATCGTGTCCTAAATAGTGTGAAAAACTATTTTGAAACATACGACCGTGTGAGGAGACCGTGTGTAGCACATGGCCGTGTGACAGCCCGTATGCCCCTAATTGAACCTTCATATGCAAGTTTACCAAATTGAACTTACTTGGACCACAAGTAACTTATTTACCAGCAATTAAACCTACTTAAAACACATCTAAACAAATCCAAAACATGTTTAAAAAATTCAAACTAAGTTCCTAACCAATGTACCCTCATTGACACCACAATTTTTATACATGAACATCAAGCAATTCACTTAAAACATAACATCACATTCATATTCATGTCATTCAATCATCAATAATGCCTCAAAATACCAATTACCAAATCACATACCAAAGACACCTCAAACTTATCCATTATCATTAACTACCTACCAAATTGACCATATTTCAACATCATAAGAGAATCCAAACCAAAACAGTGTCAAATAACAAATGTAACAAACATAACCACATCCAAAATATCATCAACATCAGCATAAATTACAAAACCAAAACCATATAAACTTATTTACAATTTAACTAACATTGTAACTTTAACAACTTCAAATCCTATAAACATGCCACAAACCGAAATAGCTAAAAACAAAAGCTACCGAAAAAGGGTTGGATAGGGTGACCTCTGAAGTTGATTTGACTGACTAATTTCGCAATACAATAGCTACAACAAACAGGAAAAAAGACAAAGTAAGCTTATAAAGCTTAGTAAGTTTATAGGTATTTAAAAAAAAACTCTTACCTTGGTTTATAATTAAGTAAACAAATATAACTAAATTTAATACAATTTCCTAACAACAATTAGATGAATGTTTCACATATGGATCGTATAGTCTTTTAATCATTTAATATGACATAATTCTATATCATTCAATAAGAAAGATTTAACATGTAAAACGTATCATCCATTTGACCATGTCAATTCACATACATATTCCATTTTTTTAAACACATAACTTTGACTCTAATATCGCATTTTGGAACGATGGAAATGTGTAAGTGTAACAACCCGATTTTGGGCCTAGTCAGAACAGTGATTTCGAGACCACAAATTCGATGTAAGAAAATTTATTTTTATTATATTTTTATGGTCTACAATTTCACAGAATGATTTTGTGAAATTTTTGTTTGAAAATTTTGACGTTCGAGCACTCAATTTAGTCAAAAGAACTAAATCGTAAAAAGTGCAAAACTTGAGTTCTAGAAGCTAGAGGTGTCAATTGCTATGAAATTTTAAATTGGAGGTCCATAAATGGTAATTAGACCATTGGTTAATTTGTTGAACAAAAATGGACATGAAATAGATGAAATAGAATATTTTTAAGTTAGGGGCATTTTGGTCATTTAGTAATTAAAATGAATTAAAAGCCAATTTTTGTCCATCTTCAACCCCTTGGCTGAATTTCATGTGAGGAAGACATAGCTAGGGTTTTTCAAGCTTCCAAGCTCAATTGTAAGTCCGTTTTAGCCCCGTTTTTAATGTTCTTTACATTTTTGAGATCCTCGTGGCTTGGTTTAGCTATTTCCACCATTATTTTGAGATAGGGTCTGTGTTTAAAAATTTAAACATGGATGACATGCATGTTTCTTGATGTTTTATTGAATAATATGAAAGTTTGGGGTGTGATAAACAACTTTTACTAAGTGATTTTTGATGAAATTGCATAAAAGGACCTATTTGTAAAAGTTGTAAAATTGTGTAGAAAATGTGATTTAGTGAAAAAGGTGAGCTACTATAAGAGGGAATATGAATTGGCTAGGCTTAGGATTTGAGAAAAATAAGTGCTTTTCATCTTACGAGCCTAGGGGCAAAATTTTAAATATGTGAAACTTTAGGGGCAAAAAAGTAATTTTTCCATAGTTATTTTTGGACTAAATTGAATAATGTGAGTATTAAATGAGTTAAATGTGTTATTATAGATCAAGAAAGACAAGGAATTGACCTTGATCGGGGAAAAGAAAAGGTTGTGGACTAAATTACAAATTCGTCATATTTTGCACCGAGGTAAGTCTTTATGTAAATAATGCATCTTTTTTACTTACGTTATCACATTTTGTCATGTTTTATGAAATGAAGCTGAATATTGAATGAAATTGACAAGTATCAAAAAGTGAGAAATTCCCCGGTTGAACATTAGGAATAGAATAGGATACAAGTAACATGTCACTAGTGACTCAAGTGTGGTACTATGTGAAGGCCACTTTGAGAAGAGATAGCTTGGTCACAAGTGTGGTACTATATGAAGCCCACTTTGTGAAGAAAGATAGCTTTGGTCACAAGTGTGGTACTATGTGAAGGCCACTTTGTGAAGAAGGTAGCTTTGACTACAAGGGCGGTACTACGTGCAGGCCATCGGGTATCTGTTATTATTTCGATGTGTTCAACGGGAAATGACTAGGTGTAATTGAATATGACTATGTGATGAATAAGTGCAGGTACATTTATGTAAACTTATGAGCAATGTGCTCGAAATGTGATTGAACTTTGGTAAGATTGATATGGAGTAAGTGTTACAATTAAAGTTACTACAAAGAAAACATGAAAGAGTGAAATTTAGTAATAAAAATAGCAATAGTTGTGTGATTTTGAAAAATCATCAAAAATGGTGGAAATCGATTAGAGGTTTAATAATATATGCAATTAAATATTATTGAGTCTATTTTCATATAAAGGAAACGGTGTAGGCAAAAGAATTTCATATTATGAGATATTTGGATTTTTGTGAGACAGAGTCAGAATGATTTTGGAATCCCTTGTTCTGATATGGGAAAATCCTTAAAAATTTTTAAAAAAATAATTATGGGTTATAATTTATATTCTTAAAATCCTTAATGAGTCTAGTTTCAAAAGAAACAAACAAGAATATCATCCAAATCTCGTACGAGGAGATAATTAATTTTTACTAAAGAGGGGTCAGAACTGTCAGATAGTGAAACAGGGGTGATTTTAAAGAATAAAATGTACTTATTGGCTAAACCAAAAATTCTGAAAATTTTATGGTAAGAATATATGTGAGTATAGTTTCTGGAAAAATTAGCGGATCTTAATTTGGAGTTCAATGGATCCAGATATAACTAATTTAGTGTCTATGACTCGAATAGATAGCTTGTTTTGAACTTGAGTGAATAGTGGATCTATGTATAGTTATGATTGTATTATTTTGAAAACATATTTTGAGGATTTATAAAAGCATGTTAATAATTTGTTTATTATTTACTAAGCTATATGCTTACTCCCCTCTCTTTTACCTTTTTTTATAGTGTCACCAAGCTAGCTCGGGGTATGGAGATCGTCGGAGATCCATCATTCTTTTGGTATTTTGAAATTCATATTTTGAATTATGGCATGTATAGAGGACTTGGTTGTTTTATTATATGTCATAATTGATTTGGCCTAAAATGTTGGCCTTTAATATTTGATAACTCATTTTGTATTAGGCCATCGATGTTTGTTAATACTAGTTAAGTTATATGTTATGATGATGCATTTTGTGAGAGGCATGAGGTGGTTGAATGAGTGTCTAATGACTAAGTATGGAAAATGTGGCATGTGAATGGTTGTGTGAAGGACACGGCCTTGGACACGAGCGTATGCCCCTATTTCAAGAAATTTTCCAATGTTTTCCAAAGTTCTCGGTTTAGTCCCGAACCGCTTCCATAGTATGTTTTGGGCCTCGTAGACCCTATTAGGGACTTAGTGATGAAAATTGAAAAGTTTAATTTGGATGTAAAAATTATGTCTCGATTTTGTACGATTGCATATGTATGTTTCGGTAATGCCTCGTACCCTGTTCTGGCGTCGAACACAGGTAAGGGGTGTTACAGTAAGTGTACACAATCGCAACAAGTAATAAAGTGACAAGTAAATGTCGAGTTATCGTACCCACAAGGACTGTGAAAAGAATTATTTATGAATGTAATTTAAAACACTTTGGTGAAGAAAAATATTTTGATTTGAGGAGGTGATTAAAAACTAGGATTTTAACTAAGTAAAATAAATAAAAATAAAATAAAAGTTCCAATGCACGATTTCAAAAGATGATTTTAATCAAGATGACATAATTGTGCTAGATTAATTACATTTCTTAAATTAGAATTATTAAACTCATGTTTATGTTGTTACGAATAAATTCAATGCAACTCAGTAATTTGCTAACTTATGAACATACTTACCTACAAAAATCGATTTATCTCTTGACTATATTTCTATGTCAATTCAACCAATTAAACAAATTTTAATAAGCGAATGTGTTAATGCGCATACATATTTATGAAATTAAAATAATCTCTTATACATATCTTTATGCCAATTCAAACAATTAATTAAATCTCATAAGCACATAAAAGATTACGTGAGGTAACAATGTATTTCTACCTTGAAATAGTTTAATCACAATAATCTTGCAAGCTATGCAAGGCTAATGTATCGTTAGATACCGTTGCTAATAACCCTCAGCTATCTTAGATGATTAAACATGTATTGATTAAGTATCGTGTTAATTAATTACAATTTCAATCCGTTTAAATAATTAATTCATTAGTTACCTTACAATTGTAATGCAAGAATAACTTAGTCATGATTTTACTTAATCAAACATCTTACCGAGGCCTATAACAACACATACACAATTTTAATAACTCAAGTAGACGAAATGCAATCAACCTAACATGAATTAAATTTAAGCCATATTAATTAAATTAAACATATCAACATCACAAATATTCATAGACATGTTCATAACAACAACAACAAAATTAAAAGGATAAGGAACAAGAATCAAATCCGGTGTTTCTTCGAGGCTTGACTAGTTTGCTCCGCTCCTCCTTCTCTGCTTGTTCTTGTTGAATTGAGGCTTCTAAAACACTTGAATGCTGCTCAAAATGGTGGTTGAATGACTCTTTTTCAAGAGATGAAATCGGCAAGAGAATGTGGAAGAAAATGAAAAACAATGAAGAGATAAAAGTGAGAGAGAAATGAAGAATGAATGGTTTTGAGATGTGTTTGAAATGAGCAGCCAAGGGGGTATTTTTAGGTTGAGAAGGCTGCTAAAAATAGCCAAAATCAGCAGCCAAAGACTCCTTGTAACACCCCTTGCCCGTATCCGTCGCCGAAGGGGGCAAGGAATGTTACCAAACAAACACTGATCTCGTCCAATCATATTATAGTATTTTTTGAGTGCATATTTAAGAAAGCAAAAATTCGTTATCCTAAGTACAAAGGAGTCTTCACAATTTAATAAATACATTAAATTATTTCTAAGTTTCATTCACATTAAAACATTTCAAGTATTTATAACTTATTATCCACACGTACATAAGAATTATAAGAAGCACATATGGTAACTTAACAAGCCATTTTCGCATGGCTAGACATATATATATATATACATTACAAAAAGTACTTAATTAATATCCAAAAGTCAACCCTATACATGCCATTATCAAAGTTCAACAAAAAGGAGTACCAAAAGGGCTTAGATAGTGTGGACGACTTCGACTTTGACACTCCCGAGTCCGATGGTGATTTAACAAAATCTATAAAACAGAGGATCAAAGCAAAAGAATAAGCATTTCAATGCTTAGTAAGTTTTAAGTAATGAAATCATCTAAAAGAGCGGCATAATAATATCAAGTTTGTTTGTTTCTTCCCTTGGCCGAATAGAAACATAACTAAGATACTACTTTTTTCATTCATATCACAAAGGTGAAATCAATATATCCAACTAAATTTAGTCCACAGCCGAATACGTTCTTCTCAAATTTCCATGCCAATCTTATACATATATATAAATATACCTACATCTCATATTTGTGAAGTTGAACTCTCTAATTCGGAACTCATACATCATAATCAGAGCATAAACGTTCAAATGATTTTAAACAATGGTTTAACCATACCTACCGAATTTCAGAATCCTAAATTAAAGATAATTATATTTTCAATGAAAGTAAGTTACTTACTTGATTATCTTACGGTAAGTAGCACATGTGTTTAATATTAATTTGACATGTTTTATATGATTTCACGTACGAATACTTACGGGTTTTCAGCCTAAATATTATACCGGCACAGATGCCCTTCGGAACTAAGCCCGATTCTTAGCACTGGCTCAAAAGCCCTTCGAGACCAAGCTCGGGTTATGCCACTGGCTCGAAAGCCCTTCGAACTAGGTTCGGTTACGCGACTGGCTCAAAGCCCTTCGGAACTAAGTCCGGATATTTAATCCCGATTTAACATTCACACATATAATCATATATATATATAACACATCTGGATATCACTCCTAATCCTCGAACACAATTGCAACATACTTACCAATCATGCATCATTCGGTTCATTAGTTCTAAACAAATAACATGATCTCGTTTCGGTAATCCACAATATTTCTATGACCATTCAGCTATAGTAAATGCTCTACTTATTCACTTCGTCATGTAATTCGAGTAGAACTAATAGATCACAAATTATTTATTTAGTCCTTAAATATAAATAATTGCTTTAGCAAACCATAAGCTAAGTTCCATTACTCAAGACTTACCTCAGATGTTGTTGACGAACGATGTCAATGGCTATTCGATCACTTTTTCCTTTCCCCTATCCGACTTTGATCCTCTAAGCTCTTGAGCTAAATCAAACAATTTACTTCCCAATCAAACATAGTCATACGGCATCCATATACATTTTAGAACCAATTCACATGAATTAATTGCCCACTTAAGTCTATCACCATTTCGTTTTCAAAATTGTATATTTGGTAAGCTACATTAAACAATTATACATATAGCTTTAATACATTTTATACTAGCCAAAATGTACCATTTTTATTATTTTAACAATTTAGTCCCTAATCGATAAATTCATCAAAAATCACTTAACAAAATACTTTTAAATAACAACTAATATTTCAAATTCATAATTTAACATTAAAATTCATTAGATTCATCAATAGCAACATTCAAAATCTTTAACAGTTTCAAAATCGAAGGTATGGGCTAGCTGAACTTAGTTGCAACGATCTCAAAAACATAAAAATCATTAAAAATGGGTAAAAAATAGACTTACATGCACAAAATGAAACATGATCGAACCTCACTTCCCCATAGCCATGGATTTCGGTTTAAGCAAATAAAACTTAAGGTTGAAGATGGCAACTTTTGTATTATTATTACTTTATTAACCATTTTACTTTATTAATAATAAATTAACTTATAAAACATATAAAATTAAATTATTTTAAAGCTTAAAACCATCCCACCATCTTAGGTATGGGTAAATTATCCACAAAGACCATCCAACTACAATTCTTTAATCAATTTACACCTTTAAACTAACAGCGGTTGACTTTTTTAATTTTTAAGATTTAGTCTTTTTTGCTTAATTAACTATTGAAACGTGAAAATTTATTAACAAAACTTTAATATTTTTATAAATATTTATGGCTCGATTTATAGAAATGAGGTCCCGATACCTCATTTGCTAAAACCACTTGACCCTAAGGTCTTATCGCTCGAACTTAATAAATTGCTTAAATAACATAAATTATCAAATAATAAACCTTTTCAAAGTCACATTTGACTCGTAAATATTAAATAATAATACTTACAAACTTACTCGTCGGATTCGGTGGCCCGAAACCACTGTTTCCAACACCACTAAAAAACGGGATGTTACATTCTTAGAATACTTTCAAAAACCATAATGCTCAACCATGCTAATGGGGTACTCATGAAAAATAATCATTTCTGCAAAGTCTCTTCTCCCATCCTCTTGGTGGAACTCATATGGTGCCAAGGTCAATGTGTCACTTTTGTCAGTAGGATTAACCTTTACACCAAAAAATCTAGATTGTTGTATATCTTGACATATTTTTTTTGGATAAATTTTTAGATGATCTTTCAAGTGGGTTGTTCCAACTCTTCTTCCACCAGGAAGAAGCTTGGAAAAATGGTTGCACTCAGACTTTATGGCATCATCAACTTGCTTTCTTGTGAAAGCAATCCAAACTTATGATATATGTGTACTAGTTAAAGGTAGAATAAAAGGATCTTTTGAACCACTATCTACTGGGCTTTTGTCATAATCCAATGAAATCAAAGTACAACTCGCTAAAGTCAATGGTTTTGAGGGGGTCGGAGAATTAGCATCTGGACCGACCATTTCCCTAAAACATTTGCAACGCCATAATAGTATATTGTCAACTAAACTAAAGTGCTAGCAACAAAAAGGGTTAGTATTCATTCTAGCATGAGTGTTGCATTCTCAAGTTCAATGTCACTAAATAGAGCATATATCCACTCATTCTAGTTAATATTATACTTCAAATTTAATGGAAACCAAATTACCCAAAAACCAAAAATGATGTCTATTTTTTTTCCACTAGTCTTTATATATTTGGCGAGAACTCTGGTACTTTTTATATAAGAAATAATAAGATAAAATAAATCTGGTTAGAAATATGATTTTTTTATCTAATAAACCAACGTGTTTATCTGACATCAAACAAAACATGAACAAAACATCACTTAATTGAACAAAACAAAACAATAACTAACATAGACAAAAACAAGAACAAAACAAAACAAAAAAATTACTCAATTGAACAAAAAAAATTTAATGTAATTAATCCACACAACAATTGAAAACTAATGTCATGACTAACCTCAAAAAATATATAAAAGAAAAAAAAAAGCTAATGTAATAACTCATTCCTTTTTTTTCAATATACTCATTACTCCACAAAGCCACTTATAAGTTGCAAGCTTGTTTGCTATTATTAATTAGAGTATGGATAATGAGTAATCTTTTCTATATTGATAACAAAGTTTCATGTTTTGAACTCATCAAAGGCTCTAGTTTTGTTCCAACACTAGCTTTTCATGTTCTGGGTAGAACTAAATACATCTTATAATTTATTGTCGGCAACCTATGAAAATGAGTTTGTCATTGAATAAAATAAGAATACAAAATCAGTAAACTGAACAACTAACATTCAATTACTAAAGAAAGCATACCAAATTATGATGATTCCTGTAAAGAGAGTGAGAGAGAGAAAGTTAGAAGAGAATAGGAGCTTGCGGCATGTATTTTCTTAATTTTTATGAAGTTACAAGTAGTCAAAACAAAAAATCACTCGATTGAAATAAACAAAACAATTACAAATTGAGATTGCAATTGAAAAAAAAAAGAACAAAAATAAAAAAGCCCAAAAACTAACATTCAATTACTATAGAAAACATATCGAATAGATCTATTAAAGGTGAATCTCACAAAGAGAGAGAGAGAGAGAGAGAGAGAGAGAGAGAGATTGGGAGAGAGAGAAAGGGAGGAGAATAAGACCGTAGGAGATAAAGAAGATGATGAAGCAAAAGCATCAAGTTTGCAGTTGCGGTGTGGAGCAATGGTGAGTAATTTTAAGGTTTTCATGTAAAACAAAGAAAGTGAGAAACTGAAAGAGTTAGGTGTGTTAAAATTAGGTGAGAAACTGTAGAGTGCTCTCTTTCTTATCTAAAAAAATAGCAGTGAATGTAAGTTGAGTATTGTTATCAAAATTAAATTTTTATAAATGTTTATTTTTTAAATATACTTATTATATTATGCGGGGCGGGTGGGGATGAGGCGGGTACAAGGTCATACCATGCCCACCCCACCACCCACGACGAGTCTAATTTTTGTCCTCATCCCCGCTCCATCACCTACAAAACCTGTACCCATCCCTGCCCAATTGGGTATGAAGTGGGGTGGGACCCTATGAAACCCGCCCCACTGATGCCCCTACTGTCAGTCTAGTCAATCACATCTATGTCTCTATATTTTGGGAGTCATCAACTCCAATGCCCAAGACATGGCATCTCCTCAATCAAACTTGATAGATGACATATTAATCTTTCAATCAGTTTGTTCATTTCTGATTAGACTAAGGACAAGTTTAGTTTCCTTTACTAATATAAGTTATCTTTTCATATTATAACCCAACCATATAATACCGCTTAGTATTAGTTAAACATTAGACAACCAATGAGCAACATTTATTTCCATTTTGCTTTTCATGCAAAAACCATGTGAAGACAATATACAAAGTATTAATGTAATTCATGAATAATTTTACTAACCAATCTATTCGAAAAATTACAAGTGTACTTAGGTGAAAATACTACACATAGGGCACCAGATCCAATAGTCTCCCACTTGCCCTGGTGAAGTAGATGAGTCATGTTTCACATTCTTGTGCCCCATCCATATGTTTCCCAAATATCTCTCTAGCTAGTAGAGTCTTGGAAAAACAAATGCCTAGCGCTTGTTCTCATATACAATTTTTGACTACATCCACTATTCCGTCAAAGACTACCGTCTCTCTTATGATACTTTGTATCAATGTGTTTTGTCCTTATGTGGTTTTTTTTAGCCTTAGCTATATCCACATTGTTATAGTGCCATAACTTTTTCATACCTCATATTCGGCCTTCCATAGTGAAGTTAGTAGTGAAACCTTAGTTGACACTTATTCACACTATGGACCTATTGTCTAGGAAAAAAACACGACCCAATGTCGATTTCCTTAAATCCCAACACAATTGGAAGCCAGAATTAATATATCCAATAAGAGTAAGATCTCTTCTAGAATATACAAGCATATAATCCCTCGTTCTCCTTAAATACTTGAGTATATGCTTAACTACTTGCAAGTGTCTTGGTCTTGGATTCGTTTGATATTAACTCACCAACCTCACTGCAAAACAAATATTTGGGCCTGTGAATAACATAGCATACATGAGACTTTCTACTATCAAAGCGTAAGGAAGCTTTCTTATGTACTCTCTTCTTTTCTTTTCTTTTTTTGTCTTAGGATAGTCCTTTAAGGAGAGATGAATCCCAATACGAAGAGTTGATTTCCCTTCTTTGAATCGGTCATTGAATAATGCTCTAGTATCTTGTATATGTATGAATTCTAAGACATTGCTATCACTTTATTCTCTTGATCTCTTAGGATTCAAATGCCTAGAAAAAAAACTAGCTTCTCCCAAGTCTTTCATGCTAAACTATTGGGTTAACCACAGTTTAACCGATGACAATGTCCCTATATCATTCCCAATGAGTAAAATACCATCGACATACAGAACAAAAAAGACCACATTTCCATCCCTTAAACATTTTTAAACACAAGGTTCATCTACGTTTTGCTCAAATCCAAAAGTTTTGATCACTTGATCAAATCTTTGATTCCATGAGCGGGATGCTTGTTTCAGTCCGTATATGGATCTAAGTAGTTTGCAAACTTTATGCTTGTTTCCTTTTGTTATATATCCGGTGGGTTGCATCATATAGATACTTTCTTCAAGATAGTTGTTCAAAAATGTTGTCTCGACATCATTTTGTCAGATCTCGTAATCAAGAATTACCGCAATAGATAGTAATATGTGGATTACCTTGAGTATGGAAACAAAGAGAAGGTTTCTTCATAATCGATATCTTCCTTTTAAGTATGAGCTTTTGCTACAAGTCTGGCCTTATAAGTTCCTACTTTTTCATTCGCATTTCTTTTCCTCTTATAGATCCACTTACAACCTATAGGTTTTATCCTTTCTGGTAAGTCTACAAGTTCCCACACTGAGTTGGAATACATAGAGTCCATCTCAACTTTCATAGTTATTTCCAAAAGCATGGAATCAGCACTCTACATCGCTTCTTTATATTTGAATTGGTCATCATTTTCCTATTTGGAAGACTCAATGTTAAAAACACTTTCTCTAGATTGGAAGAACTCTATAACACCCCTAACCCATCTTCGTTGCCGAATTACGGTTATAGAGCATTATTGTACAAAACAGAACAATTATCTTCAATATAGAACAATTATACAACTTAATACCAATCAATAATAGTTCAATTTAATTATGGCATAAACATACTTAAGGGCCTTAAATCGAGCCTATGAAGCCCTAAAAACAGTTTGGGAACATTCAGGGACCATTTCGAAACAAATCAAAAATTTTTGGAAAAAGTAAAAAAAATAAGGAAACAGGGGTCATACAGTCCTGTAGCCAGGCCATGGGACATAGCCCAAACCAAGTGACCATTTGAAGTAGCGACACACGGCCGTTTCCTAGCCCGTTTGTTCATTCGAAAAATGGCCACGCGACCATGTCGTAAACTGTGTGCTAGACTGTGTGAAACCTACACCTAAAATATAAATGACACAGAGTCGTATGGGGTGGTCGCGTGATAGCCCATGTCCCAAGCCATGTGCTCTGTTTTTAACCCCAAAAACAAGTCATTACATACCCAATTCTTGCACACCAAGACACACCATTCCCACATGCATTCATATGCCCAAAACACCATCAAACACACTTCAAACATACCAAATCAACCATTTTATAATACATAACCAATATGCTAACAAAGGGCACCACAAGTACATATCAAATTTAATTCCATTCAACATTACAAGTTTCTAACTTATACTTATATCAATCATGCCAAATAACCATTCAAGAACATGTCATTCTAACATAAGATATACACTATCAATAGAGCATGCATAAGGGTCCAAATCCACCTATTTACATCCTTATATACATACCATAACCAACAACATTAATCACCACAAGCTTAGCACAATTCAAAACAAGCCAAAATGCTAAAATGATCATTTAACCCTATTACATATCAAAGCCCACATATATCATTTAATCTAAATGTTTATCAAATGTACCCCCGTTGATACGACAAGTTAACTTCCAAATCAGCTCAAATCTAATGCCACAATTTTATACCTTAAACTTACATCCACACCTACCATTTAACCACTCCATTCACACTTCAATGAACTAATAGCCATCTAAATCTCAAGGCATTCACAACTGACGAAAACATATGCTTACATGTTTATATTTATAAGGCAACATTAAAGGCATATAGGTAAATAAGCACAAACCACATCACATTGATAAATAACATAAAAACTTCTATTACATGACATTTATAACAGTTAACCAAAACTACCAATATGACGAATGGATAATGTAACTATGCTCTGATGCGATTCCGACAGATCAAGCTTTCTAATGATCTACAGGAAAAGAAAACAACTAATGTAAGCAATATGCTTAGTAAGCTTGTATAAATCTTAAACATATACTTACTAAACATAAAATGACTAAACCAATCGATCATTTATCATAAATCTTATGGATACTTTCCTTTCCTATTCACAATAGTCCACGTGGTTAACAGATATACTTAAAAATATATCAACCTATGAAACATGGTATATATCATAAAATGATTTCAATATGCAACAATTCATCACATGTTCAACTAGTTCCCTTTTTACTCCACATTTTTCCTTTTCATATGTTCATTAACATGAACCAATGCATACATACATCTTTCCATTAATTACCTTAATTTCTATTCAATTACACATATTACATTTCCATTTCATATTATCAATAACATAGCTCTTTTCATGTATTCATCCATTCATTTAAACTTAAATCATTTATTGAATCATATGAAATTACATTGAATACTTGGAAAATACTCATATAATCATTTAATTCCATAAGCATACCACAACATCACCAGTTAACATATTTCTAAGTATATGAAGCATATAATCACACCAAGGCATTAACATTCATTATCAAACTATACTATTCAAACATTCAACTCGTATATACTATTCAAACATTCAACTCGTATTCATACTTACGATACATACTTATCTGAAACGTGTTACCTGAATAGAAATTTATCAGAGGGTGCCATGTTCCCCTTCTACCATGGTTTTATTTATTTTCTGTCGTGTTGCCATAGTGTCTTTCAACTATGGCCTTATTTGTTTTATTCATGATGCCATAGCATCTTTCAACTATGGTATAACGTCTTTCAGTTATAGTCTTACTCAATGGAATCATGATTCCATAACATCTTTCAGCTATGGTCTTACTCGTTTCTGGTATGGTGCCATAATGCCTTTCAACTATGGTCTTATTTATTTCTAGTATTGCGTCATAGTGTCTTTCAACTATGGTCTTAATCAATTCCTTCAAGCCAACAAACTCAATTCATATATAAAAAATTAGATATTAAATAATCAAAATAACTACTAATTGATTTAATCAAGTTATGAACTTACCTAGACAAAAACAATTGCGAAAATAAAGCCGAAGACTAATCCGTTAATTTAGCTTTTTCACAATTCGAATCTAATTGCTTCGTTTCTTGATCTAAATAATAGTTTTTGTTCAATTAATCCATTCGAACATATCAAATAACTAAAGTTAAGCTTATAAGCCCTTTTATAAAAAATTATAAAATTACCTCTAAACCTTACATTTTTTATAATTTAGTCACTAAACCCAAAATTTACAAATTAACCACATTTAATCAAAACCCATGCTAGCCAAATTTTATAAAATCCCTAATCATCCCACATTTATCACAATTTCATAATAATTTCAAAAGTTTTACTATTTTAACAATTTAATCCTCTAACAATAAAATTACTAAAAATCACTTTACAAAATAGTCCTATTTAGCAATTAAGATTCATAATCTACCATTTTCTATCAAAAACACCTAAGATTCATCAATGGAAAGTTTTAAAACCTTTAACAGTTTTGAAAATGGAGGTATGGGTTAGCTGGACCTGGTTGCAACGATCTCAAAAACATAAAAATTATAAGAAACTGATCAAAAACGGCTTACTAATTGAAGCTTGAAGCTAGATGTGAGCTAAGTCTCCTTCTCCCCTTTTTGGTTCAATTATAAGGTGAAAAAGATGAATGAATTATCTTTATTCATTTCTTTTCTTATTTTATTAACTATTATAACATATAATATAATGTTTTATATTATAATAAACATTACTTTTTAACTAAATAATCCCCACTAACCATCCAACACTTTTAACAATGGTATCTTTCCCATTTAAAACCTTTAATAATCTTAATTATGCTTTTTAATTAATAAAAATCAATAGAAATTAAGCTTTGTAACTTTTACGATTTAGTCAATTTTCCTTAATTAATTATCCAAACGTCAAAAATTTCTAAACCAAATTTCAATATCCTTATATAATCACTCTGTAAATATTTTATTAAATATTTACAGGCTCGGTTTATAGAAGCGAGGTCCCAATACCTCATTCTCTAAAACCACTTGACTTTACAGACAAACCACTTGAACTTGAATATTCACTCAAATAACAAAAATTATCAAATTAAAATTTAATATAATACTATAGTTGACTTTTAAATATTAAATAATAATATTTACGAACTCACTCGTCAAATTTTGTGGCCCTGAAACTACTATTTTTGACACCACTAAAAACAAGTTGTTACAAAATCAAGCCTACAAGAGACCCTCCCACTGCGACAAAGCACCCTATGCTACTAATTATTTTTGTGCCTACTATTAGGAGTTAGTTCTGGAACCATTTTAGTAGGGTTTTGTATATTTCTCAAAATTTCCTCGAGTATCTCTTTACTCTAAGGTTTAAAGTCATTCATGTAACATTATTCAGGGAAAGTAGCATGAGTTGACACTATAATAGTTTCGTCTTTCGAGTTATAAACAAACCACCCTTTTTGTCCCTTTAAATATCCTACAAACATACACAATTATGTCTGTGAGTCCAACTTCCTCACATCTTTGTCCAATATGTGAGTCGGACATCCCCAAACCCAAAAATGATAAAGATTCGGCTTCCTACAATGTCATAATTTTGTATGGGGTTTCCAGTGCTACCTTAGTTAACACATCATTCAGAATATAGCAAGTCGTTTGTACAACATATCCCAAAAAGAGATTGGCAACTTTGAATAACTTAACATTGAACGTATCATGTCTAAAAACGTTTAATTTCTTCTCTCTACCACATCATTCTATTGTGGAGTGCCTGGTGCAGTTAACTAGGATAAAACCTCATCCTCTATAACGTACCCTAAGAACTCATCATATAAATATTCCCCACCTCGATCAGATTGAACTGCCTTTATGGGTAAACCTAGTTGTTTATCCACTTCCGCATGAAACTTTTTGAATTTATCAAAAGTTTCACTCTTGCGGTGCATTAGGTATACATACCCATATCTAGAATAGTCATCAATAAATGTTACATAATACTCGTAACCACCTCTTGCACTAATGCTCATGGGGCCACATACATTAGTGTGCACAAGTTTAGGCGTTTTTGGCCCTCATTCCTTTTTGCATTAAAAGATCATTTAGTGATATTACCATCTAAACAAGATTCACATTGTGGAAGATCAACTTCATTAAATGAACTTAAGATGTCGTCTTTCATAAGTCTAGTGATTATTTCTCAATTAATATGACTAAGTCTCAATTGCCAAAGGTACGCCTCATTAGAGTGAGAAGTTTTAAGTATTTTATTCGATATTTTAATCTCAAACAGTGTATACATCTTTGTCTTGAGAAAATAGAGATTATTTGACATCCATCCATTACAAAGAAGATTATGATTTCTAAATATTGCAATTCTATTATTAAACGTTGTAGTCAAACCTTCTTTATATAAACATGCAATAGAAACTAAGTTTCTTTTGAAACTTGGTACATAGAAAACTTCTCTTAAAATAATCTTCCTAAAGTTATCAAAATAAAGATGTACATCACCCACAACTTCAGTTGCCACACTTGTCACGTTCCCGGTCCACAACGATAAGCTCTTATCTCTAAGATATTTTGTCTCCTCAAACCCTTGTAGAGAAACACAAACATGATTAGTGGTTCTCGAATCAATGACCTAGTGGTCTATTGAATCCTCCCCTAAACAAGATTATATCATTAAGAGTTCCACAACTTTGCCTTTGTAGCTAGGTATTCTTTCCACTATTTGCAATTTGCCTTGAAGTGTCATTTCTTACTATAGAAGAAGCATTTAAACTTAGATAACTCTATAGGCTGCCTGGTTCTCTTCCTTTCCACTTGTGATGGCCTAAAGATCTTAGCCTTGTCTATCTTAGCACGTTTTCCCTTTCTTTTTTAGGAAGAAGTGACGTCTACATTTGCTTCTGCTCTTTGGATCAGCCGACCGCTATTTAACATCAACTCATAGTGTTGTAACTCCTTCATGAGTTGTGTAAGCGCCAGGTTTTTGTTGCCAAGGTTATATGTAGTCCAAAAGCCAACAAAATAATTGGACAAGCTCTTAAACACCATCTCAATTTAAGTGTTCTGATCCAAATTGGCCTCATTGTCTACACCATGACAAAGTAACCCATAAAAGTAATTATACGGTCTACGACCGAGGGGTCAGGCTTTTGCTAGGCATTTATCAAACTAGTTATAGCAGACTGTCGAGCCAGGGCAACTTGGCCCCTAAACATGTCTCCTAACCTATCCAAAATCACTTTGGCATTCTTACAGCTCTCTAGTTGCTTATCCATTTGAGGACAATATACAAAGTATTAATGTAACTCATGAATAATTATATTTAACCAATCTATTCGAAAATTACAAGTGTACTTAGATGAAAATACTACACTTAGGGCACTAGATCCAATAACATAGCCCCAACTCTAAGTACAACTCAAATGTAGGCAAAGGCACTTTCCATGTTGAGACATCCCTGAAGGTGGGGAACTCATTTTCCCAAATACATAATGTTCTTCCAACGTGTACATATCATTGATATATTTGTCATGATCGACCTTGGCCCATCCACATCCTGCAATGACGTGTGACCATGGGTACTGAAGAGTTTAGAACATCTCATAGTCACACCTCCTATTTTGAATATCAACTCATCCCGAATGGTAAGTGCTTTTCCTTGTGTGGATCCTATTTCAATGGGAACTTGATGAGTCAATCCGCCTACACGTCTCGTAGGACCTGGTCGGGATATCCGCTCAATGGCCGACAAACTCTATCGCCTGGAAAGTTTCTAAGTGACGGGAATATATTTTTATGGACACCGACCTTGCTCCCCGTGTGTTGATTACCATCACCTCCCTAACCTCCTCTCATTGAATGTATCCCATGTAACACCCTTATACCCAACCCGACTATTGGATTTAGTATTTGTAACAACATGTTTTCAATGATATCAAAAACAGTGGTTTTGAGACCATAATTTCGACGAGGAAGTTATTATTTTTATTATTTATATAAGGTCTATAAGATTATAGTAGGGTCATATTAAAATTTCGTTAAGAAATTTTGAAGTTTACATAGTTCATTAAGTAAAAAGGACTAAATTGTAAAAAAGATAAAAGTTGAGTTCTATTGGTTAAAAGGATCCAATAGCTTTGAAATCTTACACTAAATGACTTGAAGGGTAAATAAACCATTTAATGAGGTAGTGGATATGCATGGCAAGGTTTTAATGAAATTGTAATGATTTTAAAAGGTTAATTTAGTAATTTGGTAATTAAAAAGGAAATTAAATAAGAAAAGATGAACTAAAGTGATCATCTTCATCTTTTTGTTATTTTGAAACCTAACAGCACCATTAGAGAAGAGAGAGCATTCGGTCAAGCTTGAGTTGATTGCATGGTGAGTATTCAAGCCCTATTTTTAATTATTTTTATGGTTTTGAGATCGTTTTAACCTAATCTAGCTAGCCTGGGGGTTAATTTGCAAAAATGTTAAAGGTTGAGGGACTTACCATGAATTCTTTGAAATGATTTTTTATGTTAAATGATACATTGTGAATCTTTGTTGAAAAATAAACAAGTTTTGTTAAGTGATTTTTGATGAATTTTGGATATATGGATTAATATGTTAAAGGTATAAATTCTAGGGTTTTATTGTGAAATGAGGATAAATATGGGTTGTTTCAAGGTCCCTTGCATAATTTATTAACATGGATTTAGATTAAATTGGTTAGATTATAAGTTATAAGCTTAAGGATTAAATTGTGAAAAAGTTAAAATGTTAGGGGCAAATTGGTAATTTTGCATAAATGTGAAATGTGGATTAAATTGAATAGTAGAATTATTTAATTGATTGAAATTATCTATTTAGATCAAGATAAACCATGTTCAGACTTAGATCGAGGAAAAGATAAAGCTTCGATTAGTTCGATCTAACTTCTACACCCCTAGTCATTGAGGTAAGTTCATATGAATGGTTATCGTGTTAATGTTATTTAAATTGTATGTTTACTATGTTATTTTGTGTAAATGGATCAATATATAAACGTATCAATGTTATGACGAATTGATGGATATTGAGTCTCGATTGAACCTTAGGGATTCTTAGGATACAAATGACATGTCGTTATTTCATGTTTCGGGTGTTGGTCTTGAATGTCATACCAATGGCTAAGGTCACGCACTTGTTGTGGATTCTCCATGGCTCGTTTGAGTAGCATCGTGTAGCTTACATTCCAACCCACAAATTGTGTGAGCAGGCCCATTTCACAGCTCGTGTGAGCAATGATGTAAAAAAAAAGGTTAAAGTTATTGCAAAGGTACACTTTGTGTGAGCTTTCCCTAGTATTCGCAGGAAAGAAAAGGGAATGAATTGGTAAGAATTCAAATGGAATTAAACATAGTCTTATGGAAACGATTTATGAATTCAATGATTTGTTTCATATGGAAATATACTTATCTTATGGTTAAATTCATTTGGATCATTTACAAGTGTACTAACGTATGAATTTGATGATGTTGTATAGGCTAATGTCAAGCTTATGGTTTTGGTTGATATTATACTTATGCTTTATATTATGCATTTTGTCCAAGGTTTATAATGGCATGTATAGGGTGTTTTGTAATGGTATTTTGATGAATGTGTTAATGTTGTTTTGGCATGTATAAGTTTTGAAAGTTATGTTGGTTGGTACCATTAGATGCCTTGTAAAATTATGTCATTTTGGTTACTGTATTGTACATGTCCATAAGGTTCAATATGGTTTGTTTTCCATTGTTTGAAAATGGTTATAAGTGGTATGTTTTGGTAACTAGATTAGAATAGGTTATCATGTATGAAATGGTACAATATTGACATGTTTTTATAGTTGTTGTTTTGGTAGATTGTGGTGCCTTTGAATGACATATTGGTTAGTTGAATTAGGATCTTGAAATGGCATTTTGATATGTTTTGGGGTGATGTTTAGGTCCCTCTAAAGTGTGCTTAAATGGGTTGAAAGGTTATGCATGAAATGGTTTTGAAATGGCTTGATTTTAGGTAAATTTTGGGTTCACACGGCCTGAGACACGGGCGTGTGGTGACATGGCTGTGTTTCATATGAGCATTTCTTAGGGTTCAAGTTAGTGAGTTACACGGCCTAATTCACGGCCTGGCACACATGCATGTGGCGCAACTTAGAAAGTTACACAGCCTGGCAGACGGCCGTGTGACCCTACTTAGTGAGTTACACGGGTGAGGACATAGTCGTATGTCCCTTGTTCGAAAGTTACCCGACCTAGGATAATTTCACACGGCCTGGCCACATGGTCATGTGACCCTTGTTTCATAATTTTTGCAACTTTTTATAAACTTCTCAATTTGTTTCAAATTAGTCCTGAATTGCTTCTAAACTATTTTTAGGGCCTCAAAGGCTCGATTTAGGGATGATATGTATACGAATGAATTTTTTTGATATATTTAAAGAATTTTATATTATGATGTTTAAATGTTTTTGATTATACGGTAATGCTCCGTAACCCTAATTCGACGACAGAGACAGGTTAGGGGTGTTACAGTATGGGGATGTTACATGACTATTAATCAATTATATGTTAATAAGTGCAACCTCTTTTTCTAAATATTTGTATATCATTGACACACTAATAAGACTTACCAAGATTTGGGATGAGCCCGATAAAATTTTTCAAACATTTTCACATTTGAAATAATAGTATACTAAAGTGAAATAAGGGCCATTGTGAAAAACAGGGGACATGGTCGTGTCCCTAGGCCGTGTGGATCTTGGAGACTGTGTGGTTACAAAAAAATTTTCTTCAAGTATTCACATGGCCGTGTGGTTAGCCTGTGTCTTTCACACGACCATGTGGATTTTGGGAACTGTGTGGTTTGAAATTTAGGAGATAATTTGCCAATTTCACAATTTTAACATTTATGCCCCTACACACAAAACTTCAAATGAAACCAAACCAACCTACAATTTATGCATAGCAATCACTCATAGTACTAACATATTATCATACACCACAAGCATAATGAGATTTTGATTAAGTTCTCAAATTGCTAAAGTTTGTATTTTAGTCCTTCATACCCAAGTCTCAAACTATATTACCTATGTACATGCCAACTAAGCCAAAAATTGAATATCATACTTTCTTCCAAGCTTTATGATGTGATGAGATGAGTCATAATCACTATCCTAGCTCGTCAATTTATCTCCTACCTACGAATTGGAAACAAACGCGTTAAACTAGTGAAGGCTTAGTAAGTACTATAATAATTTAAACTATTAAAATATCAATTTCTATTAACTACCTTATATTATACTTCTAACATCCAATTCTTACTTATTAATATCAATAAGCAAATTTTTTTCATTCAAATACTTACCGTGACTTACCTTGTCACATTAACCACTCTTTTTTATCACATTGTATTTTATAGCCCATGATAGATCGAATAGAATACTTAGGATATTCGAAATAGATGTAGAGTTGCACCAAAGTGCATTAACAGAATAGAGTCAGACCGAAGTGCTATATCAGAACGGAGGGCACCAAAATGCTTAATAAAACAAAAGGCATGCTAAATTTCTTAATGGCATGTCATCTATATCCTAATAGTTCACATTTCGTCTACATGGGCTTTACTTTTATAAAACCAAAACATTTACTCAATCAACAAATATAATATAACTTTTCACCTTTCACAATTTAGTTCTCATTTACATAAATACACTATAACTTGTAAATTTCATTACACATTTGATGTTTATAACATTATATCTTCTCAACATTTCAAAATATCATAATATATTTTATTTACCTTACAAATTAGTCCATTTTTCCACTATTATCATAAATCACTTAAATCTCATAACATAAACTAAAATTTTAATCATACTCATTAGTATTCACTAATAATTTCTACATTTAACATTAATAGATTAGTAATTAAACTATTTAATTAACATAATTTATAACTAATTTGGAATTAGACAAGGTAAAATTCTTGATGTACTTACAAGCAAGGCTTGGATGTATTTTTCTTTTGCCTTACTCCTTGGTCACCTCTTTCCCTTTGTCTTCAATTTGATCCTCACATTTCTTCTCTTTTTCTTCATTTCCATATTAAAACATATAAAATTCACATTTTAAAATTATAATCAAATAATATTTTTATTTAATTTTAACGGAATACACATGAATCCCATGGAAATTTCATAACTTACCTTGTTCTTGAGGAACTGATTTCTATTCTTATTTTCTCCCTCTTCAAAAAATCACTATTGATGCTTCTTCTCATGAAACTAAGGAGACTACTAGTCTTATCTATTGAATTTACTAAGAAAACATCAAAGAATCTGGAGGAATTGAGCTTGGAATAGCTTAAAAATGATGGAAGAAATTGTTTGGAATAAAAACAAAAGTTGGATGGAAAGATTTTTTGTGGTGGCGTTTTAGCTTGTTCAAGAAAGATGAAAGCTTTTCATCTTTCTTCATATTTCTACACAATTCCTTAAAAAACCTCTTAATTTAATAATTGAAATCAATATTTGCAATTTAACCCACCAAATATCATTTGACACAATTTTATCCTTTAATCATTTTGTTTCCATAATTATTTTATTTAACTAATTACTATTTTATCCTTTATCTTTTTCATAATACCATATATGAATCATACTCTATTTTGGTAAAATTTTATCTTTAGTCCTTCCTCATTTTCACTAATTCCATGGATTCTTTTTTTTTTTAAACTTTTAACTTCCTACTTTAGCCACAATAATTTTTATTCTTCTACAATTTAGTCAATATCTCAAATTAATTTTCCTCATCTAAAAGCATTTTCTAATTTCCTATTGGCTTTAACTACTATCTATATTAACACTCAAATTTGCTATATTATTCATTTCTAAAAATTCTCTAATACCTAACCCGACATAGCATTGTACCTAACTTCGAGGCATAACGCAGATGTTACATCCCGCCTCCATTTGCTTTACTAGTTTCTCCCCCATTCTTAGCATAAAGGTTGCCAACCTATAGAACGTAGTTGAGAAAACAACTAAAATGGGAAGATGTCATGTATGCTTCAAGATGACATTAATAGACTCTACAAGGTTGGTGGTCCTACGTCCATTGTGACAGCCCGTTTTTCAGTGGTGACGGAACAGTGGTCTCAGGATCACAAATTTTCATTGTATTGGCTCATAAATGTTATTTATAGAATATTTATAAGGCCATTAGAGTCGTATTAATTTTTTATTAAGAAATTTTATCGTTTAGATAGCTAATTAAAGAAAAAAGACTAAATTGTGAAAGGTGCAAAACTTAGTAATTATTGCATTTAAGTGGCCAAATAGCTTAATTAGTAAATGAGGAAGGACCTATGTAGCAATTAGTCCCTAGTTATTTTTGTGGGACGGCATTATAGGTAAAAATAATAAAATAAAACATGCTTTAATGGCAAAATGGTAATTAACATGAAATTAAAACAAATTAATTAGGAAAGGATATCATCTTCTTCTTCATTTTCTTTTTCATGGTTGGCCAAATATACATAAGGAGAGAAACCTAACATTCGGCTAGTTTGAAGCTTTGCATGGGTAAGTTTAAATATCCATTTCTTGTAATTTTTATGTTTTTGAGATCGTTGCAACTAGGTTCAGCTAGCCCGTACCTTCGTTTTTGAATCTGTTAAAAATTTTATAAGTTTTCATTGATGAATCTTGAAGGTTTTTTTATGATAACTAAGTGTTTGAAGCTTTGATTATTGTATTCAGTTGTTTTGTGAAGTGATTTTTGTCAGATTTTAATTTAGGGATAATTGTTAAAATGTCAAAATTTCAAGGTTTGATAGTGATTTTGATGTTTAATAGGGATTGTTAAAGGGCCTATAATATTCGCTGTAATTTGAGTTTTTAGAAAATGGTCAAATTGATGATTTTTGAATTAGAGGACTAAAATGCAAAAGGTGTAAAAGTTTAAGGAAAATGTGTAACTAATGAAAAGTTAAGGGTCATATACATTGAATGGAATATGAAATATGTATGAAATTAATATATTGTATTTAATTATTATATAGATCAAAACTTGGATCAAAAAGACAATAACCAAGGAAAAGGAAAAATAGCAGACTAGTCCCTGAGTGTTTGGTAAGTTCATAGTGTTTCAATACTTAAATGAATTTCTACTTGTATTCTTACATTATAGTTCTTTAACTAAATGTTTATATTTAATTATTGAATGATTGCACTTACGTGCCCCTATTTGTACCTCGGTGCCCCTGATTGCACTTAATGCCTCTGTTTGTACCTCGGTAGCCCTGATTGCACTTATGTGCCCTTGTTTGTACTTCGGTACCCCTGATTGCACTTACGTGCCCCTGTTTGTACTTCGGTGCCCCTGAATGCACTTTCCTGCCCCTATTTATACTCTAGTAACTCTGAATCAAATATTATATGAACTGTATTTAATTGTATTTAGATTAAGTGTTATTCTATGTCCTTACTAAGATTTGTAAGCTTATTGATTTGTTTTTTGGATTTTTTTGTAGATAACCGTTGCTGAAATTTTGGAGGGATCAATCAACCGACTCATACTATCCATCTAAGTTGATAGCTTTTATGACTCTTAAGGTAGTGGCATTTATATATAGATGAATATACGGTTGAAGGGTATAGAATGTTTTGTAATGGTGTCTTGGTATGTTTATACTTTGAAAGTCGAAGCATTGTCATTTTGGGCACTTCCAAATGCTTGTATATAAGGTTCCATTTTGGTATTTTATGATGTTATGAAAATGGTTATTTGAGATAAGTTTTGGTAAGTGCTTTGAATTAGATTATATGAATGAACTAAAGTATTGTTGACTTGTCTTGGTATGTTATGTTTGACTGTTAATTATAGTGCCATTGAATGGAATATTGGTTAGTTGAATTAGGATCTTGAAATGGTATTTTGATGTGTGTTTGGGTGATGTTTAGGTCCCTTTAACATGTGCTTAAATGGGTTGAAAGGTTATGCATGAAATGGTTTTGAAATGGTTTGAATTTAGGTAAATTTTGGGTCCACACGGCTTTACACACGGGCATATGACTTAGCCATGTGAGGCACACGGTCTGGTGACACGGTCGTGTGTCATCTAAGGATTTCAAAGGGTACAAGTCAGTAAGTTACACGGCTGAGCGTGTTACATGGTCGTGTGACCCTACTTAGTGAGTTACATGAGTGAGGACACGAGATAGGACACGACCGTGTATTCCTAGTATGAAAGTTACACGGCCTAGGGTGATTCCACACGGCCGTGTGACCCATATTTCCAAATTTTGCTACTTTTTCCTTAACTTCCCATTTTGTTTCAAATTAGTCCTGAATTGCTCCTAAGCTATTTTTAAGGCCTTGAGGGCTCGATTTAGTGATAGTATGCATTTGAATGAATGGTTTATAGTAGTTTTAAATTATGGAATGATTTGATGTTTAAAAGTTTTCGATTGTTCGTTTCACCTTGAAGCCTCACCATCCTCTATCTGAAATGGTGTTGTTCCAACTTGTACCTTGTGTATGTATTTCCATAAGACATGTTATAATTCCTTTGAGTTTCTAAATGTATTCAAAAGATAAAAAGAAATATATGATTGTTGATCATGTTCACGACTTGTGTACGCCAATCTACATTCTTAAAGTCCTTGTAAAAGTTAACCGCAATGTGGCGGGTGTAGTACACAAATCTCCACAAAATTCTGGAACGCCTAATTGTCGCAATTATCCTCTTTAATCAATCAAAAGTAATGCAAATGTTGTATTGTCTAACAACATGTCTTCGCAAGTTCGTTAAGAAAAATTACCACGATTTCATGTTCTCACTCTCCACAAAGGCAAAGGCTATCGATAGCACGTTCCAATTACCGTCTTGTGCGATCGCAATAAGGAGAATTTGCATATATTTCCCATACAGCTAGGTGCCATCAACTTGCACAAGCGGTTTACAGTGAGGAAAGCCCCTAATGCATGCATCGAATGTCCAAAACAAGTGATGAAAAATTCTTTTCCCTGGATTTAGTTGGTCATCCTGGTCTTAACCAGGCAGTGTCTTCAAGTCAACTACTACACCACACATATGAATGGTGGTAAGCATACTAAGGAATTACACCTATAATGTCTGACGCAACATATAACATCCACATAAACTACACAATTAATAACATGATTATAGTGACATGAGTAAAATAACATAACTAAAATAATTACATGATGTGAATATAATTTTATTTTGAAAGAAATGTACCTCCTCTCCGATGTATGCCTCAATCATTTTTCTCTACACAATAAGGGTTTCTGACTTCCCAATCCTCGAACAAGTACACCATCTGAAAAGAAAGCAAAATTGTTGGATTATATTTTCATAAAAAATAATTCTTAATCGATGTCTAAAATTTTTTTCTTTTCCTATTTACAAATGGGAAAACATATTGTTGGTAACTCAATGATGCTAGAAATGACATCATATACAGTGCCCAAGACTATAGCAGTAGCAAGCATTTGCTTATATCTTATGTATCATGATTTGTCACCCGAAAAAGCTCACAATACAACATTGCTAATGCTGTTGAACCCCAACTATATGAACAAACAACTTGAAAATATGTCAACATAGGCAAGTACATCATGTGGACTTTATTATTACATGAGTCTGGCATGAGTACCCCCTATTAGCTCCAGTATATATGCTTGAGCAATGCACATCTTCTGCCACTCAAAGACAATACTTGGTAAAGTTTCAAAACTTTGCTTTTGCCAAGAAAATTTCAAATTGGTAATTTTTGCAGCACCATCACCCGGTGATCATCCAAGCAACTGATAGCAAAGTGACATAGGTTCGATCATTTGAACCCGTAACCGTTGCACCATCAACTGAGAATCTGAGTTGCAATGCAACACCTTTTAAGGTGATAATGCACTCTTCACACGGTAAACGACATGGGTAGGTCTCCGGGCGCCACCTCTCAACTAAGGCAAATATCAATTCGGCCCTAAGCGCAAACGTCCTAATCAATGTTGTCATTCCAAATCCCACAACATCTAAATACAGGAAAATGCGTTCATTCGGTCGATAGCTCGAACCATGGACATGCCCTCTCAAGACACGGTACTCACCCTATCCATACCAAATTACCATATTAGTTAAATATAATAATTAAAAAAATAATGACGTGCAAATTTATAAAATACTCATGAATAACGAGTAGCAATTCTTTTTATCGGCTCATGAATCTTTGTGTCATTGTGATCGGTTGCTCTAATTAATGAAGCCATTTCAATATCTGCACAAGCAAAATTGAATAAACATATCATTTTAAAACAATAATACTTTCACATATTAATATTTAGCACAACCCAATTTCGTAAATAAATTTATTTTTAATTTAAATAAAATAACCACAAAATAATATTAATCATAAACTAAACAAAAAAATATTAAAATAAATTACCTTAACTAGAATGTTTGCAACTAAATTTTTATATTCTTCACAAATTAATATTAAAACATAAGTATTTTTATTGAAAATATATAAAAACATAATTAATATAATAAAATATAAATTACAAACATAAAAAATAAAAATAAAAAAAATAAAAACTCCAGCAAAAATAATTTTTTTTAAAAAACAAAAATATAATCTTAAACATTAAATCTAAATATTAAAAATAAAATATAAACATATAATATACAAACTATCATAATCTTTCCCTAAAATTCAAATACAAACAATTTTTTTACAAACAAAAATATTATTTTAAACATTAAATCTAAATATTAAAAATAAAATATAAACATATAATATACAAATTATTATTACAAACAAACAAAAAACTTTAAACTATTACTATCTTTCCCTAAAACTCGAACACAAACAACAACAAAAAAAAAAAAATCTCTCTTCTATACTGTAACTGTTCTGTATGGGGGACCAGCCTTTTTTTTTTCTCTTTTTCAGTTTTTTTTTCTTTTTTTGTCGGCATTTTCTTAAAAAAATTTAAACAAGTATCATCAATGTGTTTGATGGTACCAAAAAAAAAATTATTTTTTCTTACCATACGTTCTTTGTTCTGAATTTATTGAAAATATACATATTTTTGTGTTGTTTGACATATTGATGACACCACTTAAAAAAAATTACCAAAAATGATTATCAAATGATTGGGTGATTTTTGGGTGGTGCGGACGCCAAATTCTTAAAAAGAAAATGCACCATTTTAATAATTAATTTACAGCCTATTCTATTTTTATAATTAATTTTTACATATTTTTGATAAAAAAATCGAAATTAACCTATTTCGAATTTTAAACTAGTTTAAATTGGAAAAGAGAGTAACACTTGGTTTTAAGCTGAAATTTTGAAAAGTTGAATTTAATTACTAATTGAAAATTTGAAAGTCCAATTTAATCTTAAAATTAAATCGAAGTTGAATTAGTTTTAGAATTAAATAAAAGAAATTCAATTTAGCGCTCAACTTAACGCAGTAGCTATCCTCTTCGAATTCGAAGCCCCATCATCATAAAAATTCGAAACAATGCCCCGAATAAAATTACACCGAAATTATTGAAAACTCTTATAAATGTTTATAAATTTTTGAAAATTTTAATTAATCCCTAAAACATTTTGAACAGTTCTATTAAACTTCCTAAATTTTTTTGAAAATTTTAATATACCCCTCAAAACTTACTTTTTTATTTTTTTATTCTATTAGTATATTACACCTATTATCACTCTAAAATATGATTTATCATATTTTAATCATTCTAAATTTATTTTTTAAATTTAATTACTCTCATTAAAATAATTATTCAAGTTGGTCAATTCTATTAAAATAATATATTTTCTAATAACGGATTACACGCAATACATTAACATATTGAATGACACATGACACTTTTTTTATTGACTTTTTATTTAAGGATTAACAACTTTTCTATAATTAGTTCACAAATTAAAAACAAATAAAATAACTTAAGAAATTGAAAAGAAAAAAAAAACAAATACAGTTAGTTCGTAAACTACGATTTCGCCACTACATTCTTCAGATATACTCCCGCACTGCCATCGGAAATTGTGGTTACTCACTTTACACCTCCGCAGCAGCAGCAGCAGCAGCAGCACCAAAGTCCCAGAATGTTCCTCCTTCCTCTATCGCTTGGGATGCTTTAGGTATATCCTCTGCCGCACCCGCACCCCCCAACCCGTTTAACTCTTTTTCAGAAATTGAATTGATTCATGAAGCAAGACGAGATCATTGATCTGTTCATATTTGTTTTCTCTCATTTTTAGTCAAAGCCTGCTCAAGCAAGAGGGAAAAAAAGATCTCTAAGAGGAAGATGGTGTTTCTAAATCTGAGCAGATGTCGAAAGAGAAACAACAAGAAAAAGAAAATCCTTCTCATTTTTCTGATATTCATTCACATAGGTATCCAGTAAGTTCCAATCCACTTATTTTGCCGAAGGAAAATTCTTCGTCTGCATCTGTTTCCAGCATCTGTTTCCAGCAAACCAAACCGAGTTAAGAGATCTCCATCTTCCAAAACATCAACTTCGAAAACGCATGTTGTTTTCAATCCTGTAGTCGAGTCGCATTCTCTGTCACGAGACTTGTTGAAACAGCATGAGGAGTCCAAGGAGCTTTGGTTCAATCCCATGGCTGCTAGTAAGATTGAAAGTTGTCCTGCATTGGATAATCTAGCTGCTGGTAATGGTAATCTGAAGAACAGGTTCATCGATGATGAGAAATCGAATACTAGCTCCAATAAAAGTAAAACACCACAACTGCAGGTTTCATTTTCTCCAAAAATCCAGTCTACCGCCACCATGGCAACCACCTGCTTTGTTTTTAATTCGCTTAAATATACATTTGGCTGCTGAATTTTCACTTTCTCCCAAAGTTAGGTACTTTTTTTTTCCAACTTGGTATCTAGATTAGTGGTACTTTTTTACAACGAGACATGTGGTATTGTTAGGGTTGCTTTGGATGGGCGGTGCATTTATTTGTAGTTAGTGTAAATATAGCAGTGGCGGTGAAATTAGATACAGTAACGATACTGTAGCGTGAGACAAAAAGTAAGCTAAACACACCGCATCCAATCACTCATCCAAATTCACCCTTAGATTTTGACACGTAGAGATGATGGTGTCACAATTTAATTTTTTTAAAACATTAAAATTAAAAATCATAAAAATTTTATAAAAAAATATTAAAATTTTCTTAATCCTCGTCAACTTTTCTTCCGTTCTCTAGAAAACCTAACGCTTATAATCTTTTCTCTTCACCAAATTATAATTGTCGCCGTTGACTTTATCATCGTCGTCGGATTCCAACGTCCTCTGTGGCAAATTGCACCACTCAATCTATTGTTTGAAGAAAACAGCAAAAGTTATTATTAAATAAACAATTACAAGAAAGTGTTTTTATTGTAACGCTACGATGGACAATACCCTAAAATTAGAAAGGGAAAAAAAATCACAAGCTATCTTCAGAGAATTAAGTTCTCCTTAATGATCCTCGTGATCACAATGGAAATCTTTTCCAACGTCTTCTCGGACAACTTTATAGTTTAAATTTTTTCCATTTCTCAATTTTTTTCTTGTTTTTCCACAATTTGGTTGTTGTGATATACAAATATCTTGTTTGATTTGAGGCAATAGAATTGTGCGTTTTCAGTGTCAAGTATTACTATGAGTTTTCTTTAATCTATGGTGTTTTCTATCGAGTAATTTTAGAAAAATAAAATAAAATCACTTTAATTTTAGTCTCATGTTGGTCGAGTGTTTTTGGGTTCATCTTTTTTATTTTTTAAGAATAATTTTCGATTTTATCAGATATCCATATTTTATAAAATTAAATTAAAAAATGGAATTAATATTGAGTATTCAAAGTAGATGGGTCATGCATTTCTAGGTTCATCTTGGGTATCCCATAATATACAATTTCATTCCCTCATTGATGAAAAGCTGTTAAAGAATCGTGATAAAGCCAAATGAACCAATAAAAATAACTGAACTTCGAAATTCATGCAAAATCAAATCTGTATTTTTTTCCATTTTGTGTTTATCGATTGGTTGAAGTTATTTACAAGAATGAACGTCAGGTGAAGTAGAGAAGAAAAGAGCAACAAAAAAAAAAAAAAAAACAAGGCATACCCAGATGAATAAAAATCAAACGATGAGATAAAAGAAATTGATGGGAAAATGTAAAATAAGTTGAAGAAAGAAAATCAAATTGAATTTAATTTTTGTATTTTTAGAAAATATTTAAAAAAAAAGTCCACATGGCATCGCAAGATTGGCTAGTGTTATCACGCCATTAAAAGACTAATGGTGTATGTAAGAGAAAAGTATTAATTTAATTAACCTAGAAAATATTCAGGTACCAATCTAAATAAAAAAATTTTAAATACCAATTTGGAAGAAGTGGATAAGTTCATGTATCAATTTATATTTAAATTTTTTTTAAATTTTGTGAACTAATTATAGAGGAGCCTCTAAGCATTAAGCAAAAGTAAACAGAAAAGTGCCATGTGTTGTCACTCAATGAGCTATGTGTCACGTTAGCAACTCGTTAGTATAAAATGAATTAATTTAACAGGTGTGATTAGTTTGAACAATTATTTCAACGAGAGTGACTAAATTGAGAAAAAATTAGAGTGACAAAAATAGGACAAATAATATTTTATAGTACATTGGTTATAGTCTTCCCAAAAATCAATTAAGCTTTTGAAAAAAGTGTGCCCTATTGAACCTTTTATGACAAAAAAAATGAAATCAACTAAACCTTTCCGATAACAAAAATAGTTAATTGATTGATTTGACCGTTCATAACTATTCATGTTTAGTTGAATCTAGACAACTATTTGTTTAAATTTATTTAAAAAGCAAAAGTATACTAATTATAAAAACTTCTAAAAGTTATAAAAATTTAAATAAAAATATTAATAATTTATTAAAAATAATAAAAAGCAAAGCATGTGGAGCAGTTTCGTGCATTAGCAAGGGAGTAGAGGGAAAGCAATGAAAATTGTTGGGGTTTCTTCAGTTTTCAGGGAAAGGTCGAAAATGGTTGATGGTGGAGGTCGTAGTGTGGCGCTTGTGGATGCTGGAAGCCTAATTGTGTTCCAAAAAATATTAATAACATTTTAAAAATCATGTAATCTGTTAAAATGTATATTATAATATTATAAAATTCATGTAATATGTAAAAGAATTCAAAAAAATTATTTATATTTCTTACATCCATACTTGAATTTTTATAATAGTTCTAAAATTTAACACCAAAATGTAAAAGGGTGTTTTTCTTAATAATTTTTTTTATAATTTATAATTTTTAATAGTTTTGTATTCATTTGTCATGATTCATCTGAAGTTTGGATAATTATATGTCTAAGTTCATTCTATAGGTGTATTTTTTTTTATAATTTTTTGAGTAAAATATAAAAATGGTCATTAAAGTATTGGCTATGTTCTATTTTGATCACTAAAACTGTAATTTTTTCTATTTTAGTCACTAAACTTTACGAGATTATATATTTTAGTCACCAAACGTAAACAACAGTTAAAAATTTGATAGAAGCGTTGACATGAGCTTTTTTTATTGGTCTAGTAAAAAATTTAACCCCTCTAATGTTTACACATCCTACAGTTTGATCCTAAATATAAAAAATTCAACAAATTTAGCCTTTAATATTTACAAATTTTGTCATTTTAGTTTAAATTCTAAAAATTCAATAAATTTAACTATCAACATTTTTGTAAATTTTTTTTATTTTTATAAATTTTATAAATTAAAAAAAAACTCAAACCTAAATAAGTTAAAATAAAAGAATAAATATCATTACCACTAGCTAATATCTCAACTCTAAAATGAGACTTCAACTTTGAGTTAACTCTAAAAAAATGCGAGACCCTAAAAGTAAGTATCGCAGATGCCATTAATTCCCCCACTTTTGGCTGAACATACAAATTTGAACAATTTTATATACAACTAGTAGAAGTATTGAAAAATCATTAATACCCCATTTTCAAGCACAAAAAAAGTTTCATAGATATTGAATAAAGAACCACAAATAAACCATGAGTAAAATTTGGTGTGAACCTAGATTAGTAGAAAAGGATTCAAAATTTCTCAAAAATACAATATTATATTTCTGGAATTTCTTGTGAAGATCAAGCAAAGAGACAATATTGAAATTGACAATGTTTTAATGGAAAATAATAATTTAAACCCAATGCCAAAAAGAAAAAAAAAAGATGAAAAAGAATTTTTAGTTTACATTAGAAGTCTTGAAAAGTTAGACTTATAAGGTTGATTGTTTTGGATTTTATTCAAGTTTCTAATTAATTCTTGTACTGTTATGGTTAAGTGTATTTTTAGATGTTTGTGGTTGTGATGTAACCAACGACTCTATGGATTTTTTTTATCTGGTAATAATTTCTTATAGGATTTATACTAAATTTGGAATTTTTTTTTTAATTTATAAAATTTTAAAAAATTAAATATTTTCATTTTGTAAATGTTAAGAGCTAAGTTTATTGAAATTTTTAGAATTTTAACTAAAATGACAAATTTTGTAAAAATTGAGGCCTAAATTTATTGAATTTTATATTTAGGATCAGATTAATAGAATGTGTAAACATTAGAGGGTTAAATTTCTTATTAAACCAGTAAAAAAACCCATGTCAGCCTTGCTATCAAAATTCAAATGGTTGTTAACATTCAATGACGAAAATATTTGAATTTGTATAGTTTAGTGACCAAAATAGAAAAAATTAAAAGTTCGGTGACCAAAATAGAGCACAGGCAACACTTTAGTGACCATTTTTGTAATTTACCCTAATTTTTTATTGTTTTGAATAGTTTTAAATATTTAAAAAAAGTTATAATATTTAGCAATATTTACAATTATTAACATTTTTTTATGCACAAATTTGAATAAATGATTGTCCAATTTTAAATTAACCTGTACAACCATATGTCTAGGTTCATTTTAGATTTATATATATTGTTATTAATTTTAAAATACATATTTTTACAATTTTTAATTTATCTTAATTGTTAAATAATTTTTTGTTGGTGTGGCATGCCACATCAGCATTATTAAAACTAGTTAACTAATAGTTTATGTTAAGGGAATAGCTTAATTAATTTTCCTTTTATCATTAAAGGCTCAATAGGATGTAGTTATTTTAATCACTTAATTGATTTTTTTATTAAAGTAAATTTTTACCCTTAAACCATGTTTTTTTTTGGTTAAATTTAATCTTTCTAGTGAATTATAATTTTAACCAAGATTTAAAAAAGACACGTGGCAGATTCCCTATACCAACAAGAATGGGGCAGAGGAACCTAGAGGATTTCTGTTGTCTAAATTTGGAAATTTGCTCTTCTTAGAGACTTGGTGCTTCCACTGCAGAAAAAAAAATTAATTATTATATTTAAAATTGTAACAATATTAAAAATAATTAACTATCTAATATTAATATTAAGAAACATAAAATAAATATTTTTACTAATGAAGAAAATAACTGATAAACCATAATTTATACATATTATTATCCCATACTTAACACATTTATGAATGATTTCTCCTTAGATTTGGTGAATTTGATGCTCCTAATCCTTTAATTTCATGTTTTATACTTAGGTGAGCATAGGAGAGCAAAAAGAACAAGAAACAGGTCGAAAAAACGGAGAAAATGGGCGGACGTGAGAAAACAACACGGCCTGTACTTCCTCACACGGGTAGCACACACGTCCGTGCCATTCTAACAGGCTCGAACACGGCCTAAAACAATCGTACACGGGCGTGTCCCTGTCGAGCCCAAGTTAAGTTCTATTTGGAAATGGGCGATTTTGAGGGCTTTTAGGCATTCTAAAGCCTATTTAAACACCCTAGAGGAGGACTAAAGAGGACACACAGAGTAGGGAGTAAGGAATTACTCGAAAAAAGCCAATTAATCCATCTCAGAAGCCAGATTCATCATCAAGACTGAAGATCTTTCCTCAATTTCCCTTCAGGAGTTTTGGGTTTTCTTTATGTTTTGTATTCATTATTCTTCTGAGATGTTTTTCTTTTTAGTTATGAACTAAATCCCCTAAATACCTAAGGGGAATGAAACCTAAGACGGATCTTGTTATTATTATCTGAATTGTATGATAAATATTTAACTTGTTCTTAATTATGGGTTCTTAATTCTTGTTTCGGTATTTCAGGATATTGATTCAAGTTAATGCTCTCATTCAGAGGATGAATAGTCCCTGTTTGAGAGTAACTTTGTCATAATTAAGCGGAGTTGATTGCACGCCTAGAGATAGGGTGACAGGATTTTGCTAGATTAGGGTGAAACCTAATAAGGGGATCCATAGATCGAGTTAATGCAACCCTAGGGTGTTAATTAGAAAGAGATTTCAACTATTCAATCTAAGGTTAGACGTTATTAGTCTTGAATAAGGATAATAACATAACTCAGGGATTTCTACGGAACAAGTTGAATGAATAAATCGTTCGATTCAGAGTCAAATAACAAGTGAAGTCTAGGTGGATTTTTCCTTGAGTATTGTCTTAATCAATCGAATTTTCTAAAAAGTATTTTCCCCAATTTCCTTTCTGTGATTTCTTAGTTTAGTTAATTAGTTTAGATAAACAAACCGCTTTTATTTTTAGGCTAGGTAATAAAAAGGCAGTTAATACTAGTACTTTTAGTTCCTTTGGGTTCGAGAATCCGGTATTGCTAAAGCTATACTACTGCTCGATAGGTATACTTGCCTTCATCGTGATAATAGTTAGTTTCAAGAACGATTAATTATAAATTTATAAAACTTATCATGAAAAATCACGATCAAGTTTTTGGCGCCATTGCCAAGGAACTAAGATATTAGGAACACTCGATTTTTATTACTTTAGCCATTTACTTTTATTGTAATTTAAATTTTGTTTTAATTTTCATTACTAAATTTTATTTTTCTCTCTTCTGATAGTTTCTTATAGTTTATGACTAAAGGAAACCTGTCAGGACCATTACTTTTTTACGAAGAAATCGATCGTACAGCTCGTAAAAACCGAAGAGAAATAAGGCGAAGCCTAAGATACACAGAAGAAGAGCAAGAGGACGATATCTCAACTACAACCGAGGAGATGGCTGAAAATCAAGAAAATCCGTTACCTCCTGCGATTGCTGCCGATCAAGTAAATCAGAATCAAGCTCCACGCACTATGTATGATTATGCTAAGCCAAATTTAACAGGAACTGAGTCAAGTATAGTTAGGCCTGCTATTGCTGCAAATAATTTTGAACTGAAACCTAACACGATTCAAATGATACAGCAATTTGTTCAGTTTGATGGTTTGTAGGATGAGGATCCCAACACTCACTTGGCAAATTTTCTGGAATTTTGCGACACATTTAAAATTAATGGCATTTCTGATGATGCCATTCACCTTCGGTTATTCCCTTTTTCATTGAGAAATAAAGCTAAACAGTGGTTAAACTCGTTACCACGAGGGTCAATCACTACTTGGGAACAAATGACCGAAAATTTTTTATTAAAGTATTTTTTGCCAGCTAAAACAGCTAAATTATGTAATGATATTTCTTCCTTTGTGCAGATGGATTTAGAAACACTCTACGATGCATGGGAGAGATATAAGGACCTACTGCAAAGGTGCTCTCACCATAGGTTACCTCTATGGCTGCAAGTTCAAACATTTTACAATGGTGTGAACCCCTCGACAAGACAGATGATTGATGTAGTAGCTATGAAACCATCAACAACAAAACATCTGAAGCGACTTACGAATTTATCGAGGAGATGCCACTGAATAACTATCAGTGGCAAGTCATGAGGACTAAACCAACCAAAACAGCAGGCGTTTACAATGTCGATGCAGTTAATATGTTATCAAATCAGGTGGAGCTTCTAAATAAGAAGATTGATGGTTTGCTTGGTTCTACGCAGGTACATCCAGTGATGAGGTGTGATTCAAGTGGAGGAGGCATGCATACCGAATATCAACCCTTCAATCCGACAACCGAAGAGGAGCAAGTCCACTATATGGGTAATAATAACTCTAGACTTCAAAATAACCCATACAGTAATACTTACAATGCAGGTTGGAGGAACCATCCAAATTTCTCATGGGGTAGTCAAGGAAATCAAAGGCAACAAAATCCTCTAAGTTTTCAACAACCACCTTATCAATAGGAAAGGAAACCGAACCTTGAGTAAATGCTATCCAAATTCATCTCGGTGTCAGAAACTCATTTCCAGAATACTGAGACAGCACTTAAAAATCAACAAGCATTGATCCAAGGGCTCGAAACTCAGATAGGCCAGCTGTCTAAATTAATTTCCGAACGACCACAAGGCAACTTGCCAAGTAATACTGAACCTAACCCAAGGGAGCAACTCAATATGATTGACATTAGAAATGAGGAAGGGTTAGTTGCATCTGAACCAGAACCAAAGCAAGAAACTGTGGTAAGTAGAGATAAAGGTAAGGTAGGTCACAATGAGAAAAAATTGGTAAGTGTAGAATATAAACCTCGTGTGCCATACCCCAATACGATAAGGGAAGACCGCTCAGATGAGCAATTTGGTAAATTCCTTAAACTTTTAAAGAAAGTACATATCAACTTACCGTTTATTGAAGCTCTCTCGCAGATACCGAACCCAATGAAGTTTTTAAAGGAGCTCTTAGTAAATAAGCAGAAGTTGGACGAAGCGTCGCATGTGGAGCTAAACGCAATTTGCTCAGCTATTTTACAAAATAAGCTACCCAACAAATTAAAAGATCTAGGGAGTTTTACAATTCCTTGATTAATTGGTACCTTAGATGTTAATAATGCATTGACTGATTTAGGGGCTAGCATTAACGTCATGCCTTACAAAATGTTTAAGCAACTAGGTCTTGGGAAACCGAAACAAACTAGGATGAGCATTCAATTAGCAGATAAAACTATCAGATTTCCTAGGGGTATTATTGAAGATGTACTCGTTAAAATTGACAAATTTATAGTCTCAATTGATTTCATTGTTCTAGACATAGAGAAAGATAGTAACACTCATTTGATTTTAGGAAGACCCTTTTTAGCAACTGCTAGGACAATTATTGATGTTGGTACAGGTGAACTCACACTTCGTGTGGGAGACGAAACAATTACCCTTCAAGCTCGCAATTCGCGTAACACATCAAAAGTTGAAGGTGGTTGTATAAATTATTCTACTAAAACTGACCATATCGTGCAACCTAATTTGCAGGAAATGAGTTCAAAGGGTATGTATGAGCCATGTTCAAGCAACAATAAAGGACCTATTCATGAAGAGCGAAGGCTACAAATCGAGGAGCTAGATGAATGGAGGACACATAAACTGAGAACACACGATAAACCAAAACTACGCCAGGACGAGCTCAATATCTCACCAAATCAACTTAAGGTTGGAGATAAAGTATTATTAGATGCCACAGATCCCGCATTACCACTACCAAACCGAAGGAAAAAATTCCTCTTATGGTACTTAGCCTTTTCCCATTCGGTACAGTCGAGGTAATCCATCCCAAATTTGGCACTTTCAAGGTAAACAATACCCGTCTAAAACCTTATTTTGATGAAATTGATAGCAGGAATGAGGAGTATAAACTCCTCGAACCACCATGACCAATCAATGGAGAGGTAAGTCAAGCTTAGACTATAAACAAGCGCTTCTCGGGAGGCAACATGAGCACTAACAGAATTAACTTCTTTAAATTTTAGTATTTAACACCTAACCTACTAACTGAGCTCTTGAATTCATGTCTTCCACATCCACACGGTCGTGTCCATAACACGAGAAGAGACACGGCCGTGCGATATGGTCGTGTGATACAGCCGTGCGATACAGCTGTGTGAAAATAGAGTAAAATTTTTCCCTAAAACACGGGATGCGATAAATTACCACGGCCGTGCAACATGGCCGTGGGCAATCCTGCCAAAGTAACACGGGCATGCGACACGCCCGTGCCTAGCACCTGTGGTCGACACTGTCAAACTAACACGTGCGTGGGCCTACATACACGGGCATGAGAGAAGCGAACGAAGCCAGACACGGCCGTGCAACACGACCGTGTGCACCAATACCCAAAAATTTGAAACCCACGAAAAACACGGGCTAATAAAAGGCACACAGGCGTGCCCCACAACCGTGTGCCCCAAATACCTATTTTTCTAATTTTATTTTTCTTTAAAACTATTTCATTTTTTTAGGATTTTTATAATTATTAAGTACTTTACATTTGCAAGTATTTCTTCATGAGTAATCATATTCCTCGATACTCCTTAAAAAAAAGTTCCTGATTCTATCACAGTTATAAACAGTTCCAAAGCTCACTATTACTTAGGAACTTAAAACTCCACTGGAAAAGGTTCTCCACGACTGCCACTTGTGAGTTCATTCATTTAACCTTCAGGAAGTTTCACTTCTCTCCCTATCTTATGATCTTTTTTTTTCTATAATTGCCATTAACTTTATCTTTGTACATTGAGGGCAATGTACATCTTAAGTGTGGGGGGTAAATTATATCACTATCAGAAAAATCCCTGAATTCTGTCTTGTTCTCTTATAAATCTCTCATATCATTTTTAGGATGAATTTTCATTAATTTATGATTTTTATTGATATATCTTGGATTAAAACATAGGTATTCATGCATTGATTATTTAAACTTTAAGACATTAGAGAATTAAGCATGATAAGTTAATTTTTTAGAATTTAAAAATTTAGGTTATTTTCCCAAGTTTAGGTATTATCTTGAATTAAAATCCACAGGTTTAAACATAAAAAAGCCACAATTTTGTGAGATTTTGAGCCTTTAAGAGCATCTATTATTTCTTTCATGCTCACTTTTATTATTGCTTAAGTGCGTCAATATCGAATTTTTATGCTAGAACTTGCTTGATTATACATGTCAAGATCACACCATTTGATTTGGTATGTCAAGATGATAGAGGCACTTAGGTTTAACCCACTCATGCCATGAAAAGCCTACCTTCACAACTAACCCTTAGTAAACTCCTTTAATCCTAACAAGCCATTACTTGATTTATCCCCAATATTAACCCTTAACTCATTATTGTTGAAATCCCCTCAATTAATTTGATCCCTATTTTTGTCGAGACTTGATTTAAATAAATTGCTTAGCTATGTCTTGTTCTTAATAGTTAGTCTATGGTATTTAACTTGTTCTTAAAAAAATACATATGTACATATTAGTAGTGATCTTTCATTTTTGAGCTTAAATATTTAAATTCCATACTCTGAAAAGAAGCTCTGTTGTACGCAAGTGGTGATTAAATAATTTTCTAATTAAGTAATTTTTCAATTCAATCTCGATTCTAACCTTCTCTTTCAACTGTGACCACACCCCCTAACCAAGCCTCGTTACAACCCTCTAAAGACCTTTTGATTGATGTATCATCTCAATTTTACAGTGGTGGAGATTTGATTTTCATGCAAGCCTATGGTAATAACTTTTCATATTGACTGTTGAGTGCTACATTCATTATCCTTAAACACTTCAAGTGATTTGAGTGAATCTTTAGTGAGGATGTTAAACTCTGTAAAATTTTGAATCAAAGGTGATTACTTAAATAAGGGGAAATGCCTATATTTTTCATGATTAAATGCTCAACTTGGAATGTTTGAAACTTTAATGCTCTTTTAGTTGAGTTCTCAATGTATGATTACTTATGGATTAGTTTGAGATATTATTGATAGGAATTATAAGTTGAGAAAAAAGAATTCTTAATTTTGAATTGAGGATTTTGCTTGAGGACAAGCAAATACTTAAGTGTGGGGGTATTTGATAAACCGTAATTTATACATATTATTTTCCCATACTTAACACATTTATGAATGATTTCTCTTTAGATTTGGTGAATTTGATGCTCCTAATCCTTTAATTTCATGTTTTATACTTAGGTGAGCATAGAAGAGCAAAAAGAACAAGAAACAAGCTGAAAAACGGAGAAAATGGGCCGACGTGGAAAAACAACACAGCCTGGACTTCCTCACACGGGTAGCACACACGCCCGTGCCATTCTAACAGGCTCGAACACGGCCTAAAACAATCGCACACGGGCGTGTCCTTGTCGAGCCCAAGTTAAGTTTTATTCAAAAAAGGGCAATTTTGAGGGCTTTTAGGCATTCTAAAGCTTATTTAAACACCCTAGAGGAGGACAAAAGAGGACATACAGAGTAGAGAGTACAGAATTACTTGAAGAAAGCCGATTAATCCATCTCAGAAGCTGGATTCATCATCAAGATTGAAGATCTCTCCTCAATTTCCTTTCAGTAGTTTTGGGTTTTCTTTATGTTTTGTATTCATTATTCTTCTGAGATGTGTTCCTTTTTAGTTATGAACTAAATCCCCTAAATACCTAAGGGGAATGAAACCTAAGACGGATCTTGTTATTATTATATGAATTGTATGATAAATATTTAACTTGTTCTTAATTATGTGTTCTTAATTCTTGTTTCGGTATTTCAGGATATTGATTCAAGTTAATGCTCTCATTCGGAGGATGAATAGTCCCTGTTTGAGATTAACTTTGTCATAATTAAGCGGAGTTGATTGCACGCCTAGAGATAGGGTGACAAGATTTTGCCAGATTAGGGTGAAACCCTAGGGTGTTAATTAGAAAGAGATTTCAATTATTCAATCTAGGGTTAGACGTTATTAGTCTTGAATAGGGATAATAACATAACTCAGGGATTTCTACGGAACAAGTTGAAAGAATAAATCGTCCGATTCAGAGTCAAATAACAAGTAAAGTCTAGGTGGATTTTTCCTTGGGTATTGTCTTAATCAATCGAATTTTTTAAAAAGTATTTTCCCCAATTTCCTTTCTATGATTTCTTAGTTTAGTTAATTAGTTTAGATAAACAAACCCTTTCTGTTTTTAGGCTAGATAATAAAAAGGCAGTTAATACTAGTACTTTTAGTTCCTTTGGGTTCGACAATTCGGTCTTGCTAAAGCTATACTACTATTCGATAGGTACACTTGCCTTCATCGTGATAATAGTTAGTTTCAAGAATGATTAATTATAAATTTATAAAACTTATCACAAAAAATCACGATCAATAACTTCGTGTTGAAAACTCAGGTAAAAGGCTAAACTATATTGAGTATTGAAAATAGAAATGATAGAATTGAAAACTATATTGTATTATTTCTTAATCTCTTTGAATAGTACAACTATGGTATTTATAGATGAATAAGCTAACTGCTATTCAGTAACTGCTGCTAACAGCATAATAGTTTGAGTAACAAACTAAAAATAACAGAGTCTTTTATCTCTATATTCTAACATTCACCCATCTTCCCGACAGGCAAGACCTGAAGAAGACTATGAAACCGAGCGAAAAACAAAACAGAGAGCGACTTGGTAAGAATGCCAGCAACCTAATCACACGCAGGTACTTCACTAACGACAATAGAACCATTAACAACTTTCTCACGCATAAAGAGCAGATCAAGTTCGACATGTTTAGACTTGGAATGTAAGACAAAATTAGCAGCTACGACAACTGCACTAGAATTGCCACACCAAATAGTAGGTGGATCAACAGTTTGAAGTTGTAACTTTTGTAGTAACGAGACTAACCAAGCAACACCACTAGTAGCAGAAACAAGACTTTGATATTTAGCTTCAGCTGTGGACCTTGAGACAACTTGTTGCTTCTTGGAACACCAGGAGACAAACGTGTGACCAAAATATACATAGTAACCTGTTGTAGGTCGGCGATTATCAAAATCCAGCCCCCAATTAGCATCGGCATAACCAACTAAAGAAATTCGAGCGAACGGTTGAAAAATAATCCCATAATCAAGGGTACCACATAAATATCGCAAAATTCATTTTAATATAATCAGATGAATAGTAGTGGGCGCATGCATGAACTGGCATATCCGATTTATAGCATAGGCAATATCAGGTCGAGTTAGGACGACATACTGTAGAGCACCCGCCAAGCTTTTGTATTCAGTAGGATCATGAAGACGTTCCCCATCATCCTTAGATAGAGGAGATGAACTAATCATTGGAGTATGAACACTCTTTGCATGAGTCATAGAGCTTCTATCGAGCAGATCTTGAATGTACTTCCGTTGACAAAGATGAAGACATCCTTTAGAAGAATGAGTAACCTCGATCCCTAGAAAATAATGGAGATCACCCATATCTTTAAGGGAGAACTCCTCATTCAACTATTGAACAAAACTATTTATGCAGGTAGGCTCACTTTCAGTAATGATAATATCATCGACATACACAAGAACATAAAGAGTGAGGGAAGGCGTAACTTTAACAAACAAAGATGCATCAGATTTGGATAGATGAAAATTAGCAAAAAGAATAAAAGACTTCAATTTGTCAAACCAAGCACGCATAGCTTGACGGAGTCCATACAAAGCCTTCTTTAGACGACAGAATAAAGGTTTGCCATTAGAGCCGTACTGAACATACCTAGGAGGTTGCTGCATAAACACTTCATCAGTAAGATCGACATTTAAAAAGGTATTATTCACATCCACCTGACGAAGCTGCCATCCTTTGGAAACAACAACAGGTAGTATGATTCAAACAGTAGCAGGTTTTATTACCGAGCTAAATGTTTCTTTGAAATCGCACCCAGGTACTTGAGAATATCCTTTAACTACTAACCTAGCTTTACGACGGGCAACCGTGCCATTAGGATTTTTTTCACTTTAAAAAGCCATTTACATTCAATTTCTTTATGATTATTAGGTACTGGAACAAGGTCCTAGGTGGAGTTAGTAATGAGGGCATCGTACTCAGCCTAAGCAGCAGCACGGCATTCAGTGGTAGAGAAGGCTTCCTCAATTGTGTGAGGCTCAATAGCTTCAACAGACGTAGCCTTGGGTTTAAAAATGCTAGCCTTAGAGTGTGTAACCATCAGATGAGTATTTCTTAGGGGCAAAGATAGGGACTGAATAGTAGGAGAAGCTGCAACATTGAAAGGAACCGTAAGTGGATCGACAGCACCATTGTCGTTAGGAAGAGAATGGGGCTCAGGAGCTGAACTCAAAATATCCTGAGGGATGGAAAATGTTGAGGGCGAACGATAGAAACTAGGAGGTGGGGACAACTTAGGGGTTTGAGCAGATGAGGGCTCCATAGGTCGAGAACACACAGGCTTGACAATAAGAACATATGTTAAGGAGAGAGGTTGACCAGACGAAGATGGGGATCCATTCGTAATAGACAAAGGAAATAAAAATTGGTGTTCATCAAACACAACATGATGAGAAACGATGATTTTACCATCTGGTGTGAGGCATTGATACTCTTTATGTTGAGAACTATAGCCCAAATATATACAGGGTTGAGACTGAAAATCTAACTTGTGACATAGAAAGGGGTGCAGACACAGAAAACAACAGCACCCAAACACTTACAAATGATCATATGTGGGATCTTGGCCATGTAGAACATTGTATGGTGACTGTCCTTTTAGAATCGCGGTAGGAAGATGATTGATAAGATGAATAGCACAACAAAATGCATAACCCCAATAATCCATTGGAAGATTTGTTTAGGCCAAAAGCGTAACACCCATGTTGACATTATGCCGGTGTTTGCGCTCAACCACCCCATTTTATTCTAATGTGTGCGGATAGGATAGTGGATGAATTATCCCTTGAGTTGTCAACACGGATGTGAAAGCTCGAAACTCTCCTCCCTAATCACTCTGAACTGTTTGATATTTCTCTCAAACTTATTTTTGATTAATTGTTGAAATTGAACAAAGCAATCCACTATCTGAGACTTTTGACGAATAAGATATATCCAAGTAAATCGAAAGCACATGTCAATAAGCGAGACACAATACCAATTGTGTCCATAGGGAACTGACGCAGATCTCTATAAATCAGAGACAACCAAAGTAAAAGGATCAGTGTATTTAGTAGTAGGTAGCGAAAAGGGGAGTTTATGAGACTTTCCTTTTTGGTAGGCAGTACAAACAGTATCAAAACAAACTTTATTGGAAACAATATTACACATATCTAGAACAAACTTAACAATAGAAATAGAGAGGTGACCAAGACGCTTGTGCCATAGAGTAAAAATATCACGGCTGCCAGCCTGAGTCGGAAGCCCAATGTTAGCAATAGGAGTCACAATAGACAGAGCAGTCGCGGTTGGAAGAGAAAAATGATAGAGCCCATCACGAATGTGGCCCTTCAGTAAGATTTCCTGAGTCTTGATGTCCTTAATAACACAATAAGTTGGATGAAATTCAAAAAACACATCATTGTTAGTGGCAAATTGAGATACAGACATGAGATTCTTCCATATGGTTGGTACACACAAGACATTAGATAACCGAAGAAATTTATGTGGAGTAGATAATACTGAATTTCCAACAAACAAGATCCTGGTAGGAGTCCCATCTCCCATTAAAAGAGAAGATTTACTTGAGTAGGGTGTAAAGCCATTTAATGTAGAAGCATCACGACAGACATGGTACATAGCCCCAAAATCTGGATACCATGACGTAGTACCGACAGGCATAAGGACGTACGAGTCAGAACCATCAAAGTTAGACCCAAACTGAGTAGCATGAACATTAGGCCTAGTAGAGTTAGACATATCAGTCGCATGGAAATCAGGTATATGAGGAAGCCCAATGCAGGGATCAGAGCCAGTGTAAACCTGAGCTCTCGGTTTGATTCACCGAGGAACAGATGACCTAGACTCATTAAACACACCAGCACTAGAAGGCCCAAGCTCGCGTCTAAAACAACAAGAGGGTGCAACCTCCACAATTTTTGAATTCGGCCCATTTGGTAATGAATTACCATATGGCCCAAATGAATTATAAACACCCCCAAAATCTTGATGAGGGCCAGATTGCTTACCACGTATGTGTAGCCCATTAGAAAACTCACCCCCGTTTGGTCGAATTGCACCTGCAGTCGCAAATGTAGACTCTCGGCCAAATTCAAAAAGTGCCTTTGACCCACCGTAGGGTTTAGCAACCATACCTGTTCTATCATCAGAGGCAACAAATGGGTTAGAAACCTTATTATTCATATGTGAATAATATGGCGTAGTAGAGGGCTAGTGATTCCTCCCATGGAAAAGACCTTGCGGCATCATCGAGAGAGAGCCAGCAAACGGACCAGAGGTCGGCAACAGAGTAAAAAAGCCAGCGGCCAATCTTGGACCAGGACGATTGACCTAATTTAACCCCTGATCCACTAACGGCGGGCCATCATAGTCCTGATTATACAGGTAATGTAATAGCTCATTTTCAGTGAAATTAGAACAGTGGTTTCAGGACCACAAATTCGATTCCGAAAAGGAAATTTATTTTAATATTATTTTATGGTCTATAGTATGATGAAAATGTTATATAAAAATTTCGTAAAAAAATTTTACCGGTTACATGTCTAATTTGATAAAGGACCAAATTGCACAAAGTGCAAAAGTTGAGTTCTAATAGCTAGAGGGATTATATAGCTATAGAACTTTAAAGTGGAGGTCCTTATATGGTAAATAGACCATTTGAAAATGCTTAGTGTTAAGGATGATGATTCATCCATGGAAAATAAAATAAAGAAAACGATGAAATTGGAAAGTGAAATAATAAAAGATGATAAATGATAAAAAAATAAAATAAAAGCATCATCATTTTATCATTATCTTTCCCAAATAAAACATGGAAATGCTAGCTAAGAGAAAGTGAGCTCAAGCAAGCTATTTTGGCTTAATTGAGTAAGTATTCAAGTCTCGTTTTTAGTAATTTTCATGTTTTTGATATCGTAATAGCTTAATTTAGCTATCTCAGGGACTAATTTGTAAAATTATCAAAGTACTAGTGTTTTTCCATGGATGAGTATGCTGAAATTTTGATATTTATGGTAGAAAATGAAAGGTTGTTGATAGATAAACAACTTTTGTAAAGTGAATTTTGATGAAATTATGACTTTAGGACTAAATTATAAATTTGTAAAATTCATGGAAAATTCTAAATTTTTATGAAATACATGAGTTGTAAATGTTACATGTGAAATTCGGCTAGGCTTGAAATAGGGATTAAATTTCATGAATTTTATTTTTCGAGTCTAGGGACGAAATCGTCATTAATTAAAAGTTTAGGGGCAAAACGGAATTTTACCTCAGATGTGAATTGGACTGAATTGAGTATGAATTGTATTAAATTGATGTTAAATTTACTCGTATAGATCCGAAAAGACCAAATTCGGAGTTAGAACGAGGAAAAGAGAAAGTGTCAGATTAGTAGATTTTACGTATACGAACATTTATTAAGGTAAGTTTGTGTAACTAAATTGTGTATATTTATATGCTTGAATTGAATGTTGTGTATGTGAATTTTATAAATTCCATATACATGAAATTGGTTACATATTCGACAAAGCCCGAAAAATATTAAATCTCATTTGAATAATGGAATTCGATGGATACAAGATTTCCCGATTAGTTGTGGTCCTGCATGTGTTGCGGACACACCATAGCTCCTACGAGCATCCCGTTATAAGCCCTTTCGAGCTTCCTGTTATATGGTTCTTATGAGCATCCTGATCGGTAGTAATCTTGCATATGTTGCGGACTACCGCAGATCTTTGTGAGCGCCCTGTTATATGATTGGTTGTGATCCTGCATATATTGCGAACACAAACGTGGCTCTTTGTGAGCACCCTGATGGCTCGCTTGAACTTCCCGATAAATAGCTATCCGGAGCTCCTGATTAATGGCTTTTCGTAAGCTTCCCGTTTAAAGGCTTTTCGTGAGCATCTTGATTAAAAGTTCTATGTGAACTTCCTGATTATGGCTCTATGTGAGCTTTCTATTATATATAGCCCAGATAAAATTCTTAATAGGCTCTTTATGGGCTTCCTATTATATGGCTCGAGAGAGGGTTTCCCGATTATGTGCTTTAATGAGCACCCCCGAATATGAATTGATGGTTTCTGATTTGTACACTTCGAGTGTACTACCTGTGTATCCATTGATGTTTTCAATGATTCAACGGGAAAAATCTTGACATGAGAAGATATGAACACAAAATGAATTATTACACGTATCTGCCTAAAATACATGGAAAATGATGATACATGATATATGGAAATATGAGATAATGATATATGAATGTGGAATTTGTTTGATGAATATGTTCATACATGATTATAGATTTTTACACCTTGAGTGTAATATCGTGTGGCATTAATATTTCAAATGATTTAATGAGTAAAGTTCCAACATGAAATAATCTTAACTCGAGACGAATCATTATGAAAATGTACTTGAAATACAAGGATATGATTTGTATATGTTATATAAATATATGATGTTGAAAGTATATGTACATTGAAATCTAATTGAGCCCATACATGTTTCTTGAAATTTATATGAAATATATGACTAACAAGGGTGATGAGGATATGTGTTAGGGCTCGTGATCAAGTTGATTAAATGTGCATTGTATGTTTATATTGAATTTAAATGAGTGCTAAGTTAATTACCATGTTATACGAACTTACTAAGCATTATATGTTTACTCTATTTTATTTTCCCCTATTCTATAATAATTCAGAAGCTCGTTGGATTAGAAGCTTGGCGGAGATCACTCACACTATCCATCGACCCATTTTGGTAATATATGGTAAATCAATTATGGTTATAATGGCATGTATATGTTATTTAGCCAATAATGACATATAAATGCTTTAATTATAACTAGCCATTGGCATGGCTTGTGTTTGACATATTTTGATATATTTATAAGTGGATCTATCATGTTTGAACAATGAATATGATCGTGCATATATGTATTTGGTAACTTGACAAGTATGAATAATAGATTAACATGATAATAAATTGTCATCTGGGGTACCTAAGAGTACATTGGTTGTATGTGTATTTATGTCATGTTTAAGACATGATTTGGACTTGTTTTAAATGCTTTGATATAGTTTATGAATGTATTTAAATGTTGGTATAGGTGAAAGACAAGATGGGTGAGAAATGTGGCTTGGAAAATAGCTTATTTTCGTCCACACGAGCAGAGACACAAGCGTGGGTCTCAGCCATGTGTGACACACTGTAACAGCCCGATTTTGGGCTTAGTCAGAATAGTGGTTTCGAAACCACTAAACTGAGGTCAGAGAAATTATTTTTAATATTATTTTATGTGTGATTACATGTTTATAAAGGTGCATGAAAATTTTGGTGAATTAATTTTAGCAATTGTGAGCTTAATTGCGAAAAATAACTAAATTGCATAAAGTGCAAAAGTCTCAATTTGATAGCTAAGGGTGTTAAATTGCCATGTATCATAATTGGGGGTCTTTAAAGGGCAATTAGACCCTTTAGAGAGGCTTGGCCTGTCATGAGACAAAGAAAATAAAATAGAGGCATTTGATAACTTAATGTGTGATAAAATAATACCCTAAAGCCTAGCCTTCATATTTTTCATTCATCCTTTCTTCTTGACCAAAATATCAGCCATAGAAGGGTTTTGGAAGCTTGAAAATTTTCAGCCACTTAATCTCCCTACAAGTAAGTGATTTTGATGACTTTTCTTGATAATTTTTGTATTTTTGGAACCCTTGTAGCATGAGCTTTCAAATGAGAGGACTATTTTGCAAAATGGTTGAAAGTCTAGGGTTTTACCATGGGAGTGTTCATGTTGTTTTCTAAAATTTTATGGAAGAAAATGAATCATGGTTGTGAAATAAGCAACTTTTGTGAAGTAGTTTTCATAGAAACCCTAACTAAGGACCATTTTGCATAAGTTGTAAAATAGGTGATAAATGTATGAAATAATGAGAACTGTAGGTTGTTCCTAGTATAAAAAGTATTTGGCTAGGCTTGATTAATGAGAAAATGTGATAAAAATTAATTTTCGGGCCTAGGGGTAAAATGGTCATTTTGTGAAAGCTTAGGGGCAAAATGGTCATTTTGCCTAATTATAAATTTTTGAGTATCTATATTAATATATTGACTAAATTAGTGAAATTTTTATCATTATAGATCAAGAATTACAAAATTCGGGCCTAGATCGGGGAAAAACAAAGCTAGCGAACTAAACCAAAATAGTTGCGACATTATGAATACCGAGGTAAGTTGTATGAAAATAATGCAACTATATTATTATTATGTATGAATGAATTGTCATAGCATAAATTATTTGATTGTGGAAATAATTAAACATGATGAGAATTGAGGTAGTAGAACACTTGGTTGAACCTTAGGAATCATCGGATATTCATGCCATGAAATTAGGGTTATTTGTGTGCCAGTGTAAGACATGTTTGGGACATGCATCGGCCTTGAGATAATTAAGCCAGTGTAAGACATGTCTGGGACATGCATCGACGTTAAGACAAGAGCTAGTGTGAGATATGTCTAGGACATGCATCAGCCTCACGATATATAAGCTAGTGTAAGACTTGTCTGGGACATGGCGTCAGGTTGTTGTGTGTCAGTGTAAGACCTGTCTGGGACATGGCATCGACACTGATAGATGAGAGCCAGTGTAAGACCTGTCTAGGACATGACATTGGCCTCGTTACATGAAAGCCAGTGTAAGACCATGTCTGGGACATGGCGTAGGCATCTTAACCCATGTTAAGGCTATTGAGTATCTGGTAGTATTCCAAATAGTTCAATAAAAAGGGTTATGATTTATATTTAAAATAAGAAAAGTTATGATCATGTGATGAGTGGTACATGTACCTAATTGAAATGTATGAGATATGGGCTCAATGTATGCAATATGAGTTGTATTGGATGGTGATGAGTAAGTTGTACTTACTTTTATTTATGGTATTCATGAATAAGCTATGAAAGGTTATGAGCATATTGCTTTATGATAAGTAGTTTTTGTTTATTTTTATGTAACTTACTAGGCTTTATGCTTACCCTATTTCCTTTTCATTTTCTTATAGTGCCGCCAAAGTAGCTCGAGGATCATCGCCTACGTCGGAGAAGCCAGTCACACTATCATCTGAAGCACTTGGTATAGTTAGTTCTTTTATTTTGATTATGGCATGTATAGGAACCTTGATTTTGTTTAGTGTCACATTGTTTCGAGGCCAAATGTGTTGGCTTGATTTAGTACTTAACTTATTTTGTATAAGGCCATGGAAAGTGGCTAATGTTGAAAGTTTATATATGAATGCAAGATAGTCTTTCATGAATGTGAAATTGTTGGCTTGGTTGAATATAAGAAATGTATATAGGCCTTAGCTATGTTTGTTTGGTTGAAAAATCATATTAAGTTAGGCTTTGATATGTTGGTTGGCATTAGATTGTGTTTTAGGGTGGCAAAAGGCTTGGTAAACAGCCTTATATTGTCCACATGGGTAGACACACGGGCGTGTGTCTAGGCCATGTGTGACACACGATCAGCCTCACGGGCATGTTGTCCAGCCGTGTGTCCCCTGCACGTAAAAATTTACAAGTCAAAATGCATGGTAGTAAACACATGGGTAGAGACACGGCCGTGTGTGTCAGTCGTGTGGAGGACACGGCCTCTGGCCACGGACGTGTGCCTTGGCTGTGTGCCCCTAATTGGATGCTGACGTCAGAAACAGAATGTTATAGTTTTTAGGCACGGACTAGGACACGAGCATGTCATGACCGTGTGAGGGACACGAGCCATAGACATGGGCGTGTGTCAGGCCGTGTGAAAACCCCTGTAGGTTTGAGTTTAGAATTTAATTCGCACGAGCATGGGACACGGGCGTATCCCTGGATGCTTAGGCTGTGTGTGTCACACGGGCCATCAGCACGGCCCTGTCATAATGGTCACATGGGCGCGTTGCCCTTCCATACAGGCGTGTGCCCTGTTTCAAGAGTTATTTTTCTAAAGTTAGTTAAAGGACCCGGGTTGGTCCCGAATGGTTTCCAATGGATGTTTGGAGCCTCGTAGGCCCATGTTAAAGAGTTTAAACAAAGTTCAAAAAAGTTTTTAATTTGACCGAGTCTTGATAACATCGAAATGATTGTATGCATGTGATTAAGTGTGGTAAACCTCGTATTCCGTCCTGGTGTAGGGCTCGGGTGTGGGGTCTTACACACACGGCCTAGCACATAGGCGTGTGGCCTGGCCGTGTGTCCTTTGCATCTTAAGAGTTTCAAAATAGAAGCCCAGGTATTTTCACATGACTTGGCACACGGGCGAGTGGCCTGGCCATGTGACCCCTGCACCTATACATGGCCTAGCACATGGGCGTGTGACTTGGCCATGTGACCGAAGTCAGAGAGTTACATGGTTTAAGACACGGGCGTGTCCCTTGGCTGTGTGAACCACAAGCGCGTGTGACCCCTGCACCTAGGAAAAATTTTAAGATTTTGCAAAGAATTCTCTGAGTACCCAATTTAGTCCCGACTTGTTTCTAATGCATATTTTGGGTCTCGAGGGCTCATATAAGGGACTTTATGAATAATATCTGACATGAATGTTAAATATGAAATATTGGTATTTGATCTGTAAATTTTAATAATGCTTTATAACCCTATTCCGGCGACGGATACGGGTTAGGGATGTTACAGGTAAAAGCATCTCTGAGACACGTGTCCAAAACACCCGCAAATTTGACACTGAATGCGGGATTAGAACCCTCTCCTAGGACCTATAGACGGTGGGCGACCACCACGAACTGAATCAATCAGTGGCGGTGACGGACCAGATTCTAGAAAGTTGGCATGAAGAGGCATGTCTTGTATCGCACACATCTGGCGGTTTTCATACTCAATCAAAACATCGACAAGGCGTTGGAGCGGCAGAGGTTCCGACGAGAATGACGCTAAGGTGAGAACGGCATCGAACTCCGGAGGTAAGCTTGCAAGAACAATTTTTACCTTATCTGCCTCTGAGATCCGAGATTCAGAGGCTTCGATCAAGGCACTAGTGTTTTGTATCTTTGCTATATAATTTTTGATAGAAAGGTTACATTTCTTAAGAGAATGGAGATCGTGACGGAGGCGAGAAAGCTTTGCACTAGTGAGTACAGCGAAGAGGCGCGTGGCGGTAGTTCACACATCACAGGTCGTTCGAGCCTCTGTAAAAGAAGACAATAATGAAGGAGAAATTGTGGAAAGTAGCCAGAAAGCTAATAACCTGTCTTGTTGAATGAACGCCGAGGCATCCGGATTTGGAACGAGAGGGCCTTCCATTGACGGCAAAAAACATGGTGGAGCAGGTACAATACCGTCCAAAAAATCGGTTAATTCGTATCCTTCAATGATTAATCTAACATGCTACTGCCACTGAACAAAATTGTTATCGTCTAACTTGACAGTTTCATGGCGAGGAAACGATTGAATTAGCCGAGCACTAGTGAACGCCGGACAGCCATGCTCGACAAAAGCAGAATTAGCAGAAGCCGTGGTAATCATGGAGGTAAACGTGAATTAGGTCTCTAGCACCTTAGGCGACCGATACCATGTTGAAAACTCAGGTAAAAGGTTAAACTATATTGAGTATTGAAAATATAATCTCTTTGAATAGTACAACTATGGTATTTATAGATGAATGAGCTAACTGCTATTTAATAACTGCTGCAAACAGCATAACAGCTTGAGTAACAAACTAACAACTTAAAAATAACAGTCTTTTATCTCTATATTCTAACACTCCGACGACTCTGGAACAAATTTAAAATTTCATGATTGTTTAATTAATTAGGTATATAAATTTTTGAACTAACTATGAAAACAGTAGCAGTATTATTCGACATGGCTACGAAATGTCAGGCATGAATACAGTTGGAGAATAGAAGGTTTTTGATTTGATACGGCACCGGGCTCGTAACCCTAAGCCATTCTCCTCCATGACTCACGTCACGTGTATACATACAAGTTCTTATTTAATGGATAGATTTATTCTTTTGTTACCAAAAAGATGTAATAATAAATTTCACATTTTATGAGGTGGCATGTCCGTATATAGAATTATTCACTATATAACTCTATTGCTGGGTCTATATCCAAATAAAGATTTGTAATTAGATGGGAGGCAAATTGGCATCTAAGTCGTCCTGCAATGTAATGCAAAGCAAAGCCTCTGCCAAATTTCTTTGTAAAGACGTAGATGGATGCATGCACGAGGCTGATCAACTGGTGGATTCCATTCTGTAGCATAGCTAGCCTCGGAAGGGACGTGGTGGGGGACCCTTTACTATTTGCTTAGGATGTGTTCATCTCATAGGACAAAACTTTCAGTCGTCTTGCCCTTGTCATCACATTATAGTTTCATCCTTCTTTCATCTTTACCTTTTTATTTGGATTTCGATGATGTCATACACAGAAATACGTTTGTGTTTGATAGGATAAACAAATATTGGATTACTTTTTGGGTTTTAAAATTTTATGACCGAGTTTGATACTCGAAAGTTATTTAAGTTCAGGATTTTCATTCATATTTTTTAGGATAAAAAACTTAAATTTAAATAAAATAATTAACTTGCTAAACCTAATCATGATTACATCTAAATTAAAAAAAAAGAAAATTAAAAAATCGATTCTTAATTTCAATAATTATGATTTTATTCATAATAATTTCAAATATTAAAAATTTTAATAATATGGACATAGCATGGTCCCCAACTGCTGGTTGAAGCAGTGCAGCATTCACTGAGTTGACAAATAACCAAAGTAGTGTTTTGGGGCAGTACCAAAATCAAATAACTCATTATTCATACTCCATATGGGACTTTGGGTGTTGAACATAATTTTCAGGCCTCCATTAATTAATTAATTGCGGTCCTCACTCTCTCACCAAATTTCTTTCTTTCACTTAATCATTTATTTTATAAGTATGAAGAAAAATAAAATCATAAATATTATTTGTCCATTCATAAATCACAACTTAATTTCAATAATCAATTAAGTCTTAAACTATATTTATTAACCACAAGTGTAATAATATTAAACAATTGCATTCAAATATTCAATTTACTCTCATTTTTGTAATGTTTATTATTCTTATCATAATGATAATTATATACGTTTAAAGTGTTTCAATAGGATTAGGTTTATATTATAAAACAGATGAAAATACTTGCGTGTTAGTTTGGTTTAGTCGAGTTTTTTTTTTAAACCATCGATCATAATTGGGTTCAGTTTGCTTCTTTATTTTTTTTTTTTTCAGATTAATTTTTGGTTTTGAATTTTTAATCTTATTGAGACAAAACGAGTTTTATTTTATGACTTTTAAATATTATTTGTCAAATTTTCAAACTCTTTTTCATAGTTATTTCTAAAAAAATAATATTTCAAGTAAAAAATAATAATTTTTATTTGATATTTTTTGAAAACTAGTTATATATATATAACTTGTAAGTTATTTTTATTATTTTAAATATAAAATAATTATTTCTATATCATAAAATTAAAATTAGTTATAAATTAAATAAAAAATAAAATTCAATCCGATATTAGATACTAATTTTTAACTTAGATTTTTAAAACATGTAGTTACATAAAAAAAAATCGAAAAATAAATAATAAAAGAAGTGTTATTGTATAAGCAAGCTGCGGGATGGTCTACACAAGTAATTATATTTTGTTTTGGGCTTGCTTTTGGTATTGGGCCTTAACCCTTCATAACATAATAAAAAAGAGAATACCTTTTACTGTAAGACTGTACAAGTGTTTAGCTTGGTGGGTAACACGTGTTTTTTTGTTTTTGTTTTTTTTAATGATTTAATCAGCTCTCTGGACATAAAAAGAAGTTTATGCATGCTTAATATTTTCATGATTTCTTTTTCCTTCTCAACTTCTTATGTAGTTGCATATTTTCGATGGTACTTCCAGTATCCCGATATTAGTTGGAATGTTTCATTGTGATAATAAATTAAATTTTTTTATATTTTGTTTTGGTATAAATTTCAATCGAAATTAATCGTATTAGCTGATTTAGTTCGTAACGATTAAAATATATCCATCAGTATAAAAAATAATTTTAAAATATATTTTACATTTAAATTTAATTTTTTATCATTCATTGTACTGAAAAATAATTTTAAAATATATTATTTATTTTGAATTGTTGTGGGACTATCGAATTGTTTAATGTATAAAATAAACTTTTTGTTTGTTTATTTTGAGCTTGCTTAATAATGGATTGCATTTGTGAAGTTTATTAAAAAATACTTTTATATAATTGATGAGATTTTTTTATTTTTTGTATATTAAAATTTACATATGATGAGATTTGAACTCATGCCTTAACATTTTTAAAATATTTTCTTTTACCACTTCTACCAAAAGAATTTTTTATGAATATTAGTGTTTCCTGCTAAATGCTTTGAGGGAAGACAAATAAGATGGTTTGGCTTAAACTAGAAAGTAGAAAGTGAGATGTGATTGAGAAACTGGCGTTCAAGAGACCAAAATTGTAAGTATATTCTCAAATCTTTCTACAGAATGTATGGTTTTTGGTGTTTACTTTCGAGATTTATTTTGGTGTGGGTTGTTGCTAACATTTCATCTCTCCAATATAATTCTATGACTTTTTCCTGTTCCATCAGTTCTACATTTTATAAATTATCTTTAAACATAACTACATAACTATATATATAAAGTGAGATTGAGTGTAAAATCAAATGATTTTACATGATTATGAAATTTTTTATACGATTAATATTTTAATAATCCAACCGTCACATTTCATGCTTCATTCATGTAAATTATGAATGTCAAGTTGAGCTTAAATTAGAATTTTCTAACTATTTGTTTAATGTAAAAAATGTTCGACCATTAAATATATATTAATATGAACAGTATTTTTCATTGATATGATAGACATATTGGATTAACTTAAAATTTTATGTGCATGACAAATACAAATATCTTGATAAATTTATGAGTTGAATTATTAAAATATAAACAACTTAAAAAAATGAATTTAAAATATAATATAATGTCTAGCTTGACAATTTAAATTAATTTTTTTTAATTTGCGGATTCTAGATCAGATTTGTATACTTTATTTTGATTTTGCACATTACAATCAACGAATAAAAATTCCTATATTAACAAAATAATAATAATTTCAATTTATTAGTGCCTTGCATTTATATTTTAATTATAAAAATATTAGAATAGATTCCTATATTTTAAAAATCCAAGTAATTACGGTATTTTTTTTTATAAAAAGTTCATGGCTAAATAAAGGTTATAGGACATTTTGTTTAAAATTAGGCCTTTAAATCGTTTTTAACATTAATTAGGAGAATAGATCAATTTTAGGAGAGAGAAATAGAAAGCACGTTCAGCTGGGCGTGCTTCCTGCATAGATGGCAGTAAAGTGCGCTTTTTGTTTCTCTTTCTAGGGTTAGGATTTTTTTTAGGGTTAGGATTTATGGTTTTTTAAGGTTTAGGATATTTTAAAAGTGTTCAGGGCTTTCGATTGAAATGGCGAAATTTGTTAGGTAGTTTTGAAGGGTCGAGGATGTGATACTGCGCGTCAGCACAGATACATTTCATATGTCATGGCAGGATAGGATCATCACCTGAGAAACCCATCCTAGGGAAATCAGGTTTTGGGGCGACAATGCTTGATACGATCAGGGGTCGAAGTCCAAGTGGATGTCCCAATCGACAGCTGTGATGTAGTCACATGTTCGGGTATAACTGGGGGCTCGGTGACGGTCATTACGTGGCTAGGAGTTCAAACTTGTTGGATACTCGCAAGCAATGCCATATATATAACATACATAAAATTGATTGTAACACCCCATAATCCTTTTCCGGCATCAGAACAGGATTACGGAGTTTTACTAGTCATATCAGTTCAATATACAAATAATACAGAACTATTAATTCTAAACAATTTATAAATAACATATTGTCTCACATATGGGTTATTGTGGCTCAAAATAGAGATTAAATTCACTTTGGAACTCATTCGGAAACTCATATGATTTCTTGTAAAATTCTAAAATTTTCACTTATGGAACAATACCACGCGCCCGTGTGTTTCCATCACACGCCCGTGTTATCACCCCGTGTGACTCACATGGCTTGGACACGCCCGTGTCCTTTACCCATGTACTCTTCTGACTTATTGCTCATGAACAAATTAGTTTCAACGGCCAAGTCACACGCCTGTGTGCTTAGCACGTGTGGAATTATTTTCAATTCAAACCTAGTGCAGTTTTCACACGGCCAAGCACATGCCCGTGTACTATAGCCGTGGACTTCAAACGGCCGAGACACATGCCCGTGTGGCCATACCTGAGCATTCTGTTTTACAACATTTTAGGTGCAGGGGATACACGGCCTAACAACATGCCCGTGTGCAAGCCGTGTGTCTCACACGGTCTGATCACACGCTCATGTGCCAGGCCGTGTGGACTCAAAATGAACCTTATAGTTCAAGTTTACTAACCCTACAAACCTTGAATAACAAGCAATTTAAAATCCAATCTTTTAACCAGTCTAAAACACATTCAAATGGCTAATTTAAACATCCAACTAATATACATTCATTGTTACTACCATTTATATCAACAAAACTTTATATTATTATGCTAATGAAACTTTTATATATATATATATACACATATACACAAAATATGCATGTTCCAAATTATCATTAGTACTTTTATGGCAACATTCTGACTAACATACCAAAATGATCACATTGACAACCTAGGTACATGCCATTTCTCAAAATAAGATACATCAACAAATATTTGAGTTCGGGAGTTAGCTTGGACGCTGAGATGTTAGTCGCTTTTGTACCTAACCTGCGCATGGAAACAAACCGTACACTAAGTATACACTCAGTGGTATTTCTATAAACCAATACTTAAATGATATATCTATACTTAATTCATAGATTCTAACAAATAAGTACATCATGAATTTTCAATCATTTGTCTTCATTTCATATTAACATTTATCAATAGAATCAAAACTAGTAAGATTTTCAGTTCAGTCAGTATCATTCAGTCTTTAGTACAGTAATTTACCCCTATTAACGTAACTCAGACCTGGACGGATACACGGATCCAACCCACACACTAGTATAGCATATAGTGCTTCATCGGCCGAGCCGTAATAAATAAGCGAATCGTGATAAAGATGTAGTGCGAGTACCTCATTGAAATTAAACGGAATAATAATGAGATGATGACGACACTCGAGATGCCTCATCGACTCAAGGTCGAATATCCTTGAACACTTCCAATCCTATGGCATGCTAATTATATCCGACTAGCCCGACACTGTTAATAGGGTTGTTCAGTTACTTTTCAATTTAAAATTTCACATTTCAAATCAGTACAGTAAATTAATAATACTTACCTCATTTTCATTTTCCATGCAATTTTAAATAATAAATACAGTAAAAAATTATTGAGCTCGGTTTATAGAAATACAAACCGTAGTTTTTTTTGAATTACTCTTTGTCCACCTTCTCTTTTCCTTTCTTTGTCGACGTTTCTGGTACTACGTTAGCTACGGAAATTAAACAATTTATACTATTAATACAATAACAATTTACAATAATAATTGAATTTCTATTTAATTCATACCCTAATTTTTAATTTAGTCCTAATTAACACATTTACTTTTATCACTCAATTCATATTTCATTACTATTCAATTTCCTATCATATTCACCTTAAACATTAGATATCCATAGTAAAACCCTAATTTCAAATTTCTTTCAATTTAATCCCTCAAACATAAAACTTATAGCTTCCTTTATAATTTAAACCCTTAATCAATTCTAACTTGATATTTATTCAATTAAATCTCTAATTCAACAATTTGTTCAACATAACCCATGTCTAAAAATCATCTAACTTTCAAAATTTTCACTTACATCAAGTAATATTTGTCTCTAGGACTCCAAAAACATCAAAATTATAAAGAAAGGGACTTAATTGACTTACCAATTTAAGTTTGAAGCTTTAAATCCCTAATTTTTCCTTTTTCTTTTCTTTCTCTTTTTCTTTCCCCTATTTTGTTTTCACTTCCTGTTCTTTTTCTTTGTTTTTATTTCTTTATTTCTTTTATGTTTTATTATATTATTATTATATTATATGCTTAAGTATTAAGTATATATATATATATGTATATTATACATACACATGCATCAATATTTTCCATACATTTGGCACTATTCCCTTTTATGGTTTATTTGCTAATTTAGTCCTTTGACTTTTCTTTATTCTACAATTCAACTTTTACTCTTTATTCAATATAGTCCTTTTACTAAATTAACTTTAATTCAAGCTAATTCACTTAACCAAAGTCTAATTAACCACACTACTAGCTTTGTAAATATTTCTAATAAATATTTACGAATTTTTTTACGAAAATGATAACCTGAAAGTATAATTTTTTGATACTCGTAAACTTTGGGTCGTTACATTGATGTCATAATCATACGGAAAAACTTTGGGAACTTTCGATGTAATCAACATAAAATTTTTCTTTATTTCCAAGCAGCCGGTATCTTGAGCCTTTCATTCTTGCTCGAAGTCTAACACCGAGGGCTCTCAGGAGGAGAGTAGATGTTCCGACATAGTAGAGGTCAAACTCGAATCGGCACGACAATAATTCTAGTTATTAATGGGTTGTGTAATAACGACAACCATCGTCACCTCGAAAAGAGTATCGCTTTTATTGCACCGCAACAATTTCTCCCCACCTGAGAGTCCCTATTGCGCCTACGATGGTGTTGGCTATAATATCTCTAAATCGGGTCTAGTAGTTTCGGGTATATTTTTCGGGTTCCTAGTGTAAAACTAGGAATTTATGGGGTTTCTAGTAATTTTTAATTTAATTTAGGAGGTTAATTCCATCTAAAATCGATTAAACAATAATCTGGAAAAATAAAAATATTTTTAGAAAATTAATTTTAAAGTAATTAAATAATTTTAGTGAAAATAATTAATTTGGGTCAAAAAAGAATTTTAAAATAATTTTTATTAGGGGTTAATTTGAGCTAAATTTAATTATAAATTTAAATGAGTTTAATTGTAAAATAAGGGAAAATTTAAAGAATTTATTTGGAAAATAAACCTTAAAATTTGAAATTTTAGAGGGAAATGATTAAATGGTAAAACAAAGGAAATGTGGAAGTGGCCAGTAGGCAAATTCTCCAACTTTTAAATTCTGGTGGGTTGTTTCAGCTTTAAAAACAATGCATCTAGCCTACTTTTCACACCATTTACATCATATTAGAGAGTTATAAATTTCGTTCTCTTTGCATGGTTTTAAAGATCTATCATCAGATAATAGATCCAACCGTTTTGTAACAACCTATTTTCAATGAAATCGGAACAGTGGTTTCGAGACCACAAATTCGAGTTAGAAAGAAAATTTATTTTAATATTATTGCATGGTCTGCATTACGATATGAAAGATGTATAAAAATTTTGAGAAGAAAATTTTATCGGTTTCATGTTTAATTGTGGAAAGGATCAAATTGTATAAAATGCAAAAGTTGAATTCTAGTAGCTATAAGTATCAAATTGCTATAGAATTCAAAATTTGAGGTTTTTATATGGTAATTAGACCATTTAAGAAAAGTTAGTAGATATTTTTGGTGAATTGTCCATGGAAAATTAGAAAAAGAAAATGACTAAATTGGAAAGTGGAAAAATTAAAAGATGATAAATTAAATAAATGTTTAATACCATCATTTTATATCTTCTTCGTCCCCAAATACAAGGAAACCCTAGTAAAGAGAAAATGTAACATCCCAAACCCAACCCAGAAGTTAGGCCCAAATCTAGCGTGTCACATTGAAGTGTTTTTCGAAAACCATGTTTTCATTAAAAACCCTTTTTATTTAAAAAAAACTCGAGTAGAAATCCCAGTTACGTTAGTTTATTTTTTAAAACGTGGTACATTGAAAAATTATCAATTTTATTCCCAAAATTCCCTTTTTGGTTGCGGAAGCCAATTTTAAAAGTAACCGTATTACGAAAATGCGATGTTTAAAATTTAAGTCGCTAAACCATTTCGAAAATGTTGCGAAAACGTAGTGTTTGAAAACATTTATTATTTTGGAAAACCATGTCCTACTTCTAGCAGATACTAAACATACTAAATAAATTTCCCAAATAAAAAGTTAAGAAAATAAAGAGGCCTTATTACAACCCAAATCAAAAACCAAAGTGCTTAACTAAATAAACGAAATAGTAAAACATGTGCAGTTGTGTGGTCGTCTCCGAGTCCCTCTGTGACGTCGATCCACTTAACACTGGGATTAATTGCACAGTTAACAAATGGGGTGAGTTTACGAAAACTCAGTGTGTAATCCCCTTACTAGAGTAACAATCAGTATACAAAAATAGAAAGCGATGCGGGCGAGCCTTTTAACGATATGATGCGGTCAATTCAAAACATACGTGGGTCAAAGCCCATTACAATATCATTTGGGTCACAGCCCAAAACAGGATCAATTGGGCCAAGCCCATCTCAGTAATAAAACAGAATGTGTGAATGCATGGATGCATGCTATCCCATTCAACCCTGCACTTGCCTCCGTCCAACCCTGCACTACCTGTGGGGAATAACTCACCCACGCCATCCCTACACTTACAATGTTAGCACCTGTTGCAACACTAACCGAAATTGCAGCAAAGCTGCTAGAATATATACGGCTTTAAGCCTTCAGTAGCGGTATTATAATTGGAACAAAGCCATTGGTAACTGTAATAAGTTCAGCATACAACCATCAGCCACGGTAATATAATCGGCACACAGCCATGGGTAAATATGATCGACACAGAGTCATCAATAAATATGATAGGCACATAGCCTCAGGTAAATACGATTGGCACAAAGCCATAATCAAGATAGCACAGAGCCATATTTAGGCTGGCACAGAGCGATATTTAGGCTAGCACAGAGCCATAAATAGATTACACGGCACTAAGCCGTCCATTGGTCCATAGTCGTCTCGTGCGACCCGTGCGATCCTATCAGAACAGTACTTCCTCCATATCAAAGTCCCAACCCTATGAAATATGTCGTGTATGTCATGCTCAATCATCACATGTATATGCAGAATGGCCATACTCAGTAACAGTCTTTTAAACATATATTAAAAGCATATCAGTCGTACAACCACCATCAAGACAATTAAATCACAGTCGTACAATCACAGTCAAATCGGTCAGATTCATAGTTCAAGTCAGTCATTTACCCATAAGGGCAAAATAGTCATTTTACTTATTAAGGAAAAACGGTCATTTTACCCTACAAGGGTATTTCGGTAATTTTACACTACCAGGGTATTTTGATATTTTTATAAACTAAGGGTATTTCGATAATTTTACAAATCGAGGGTATTTCGATAATTTTACAAATCAAGGGTATTTTGGTAATTTTACAAATTAAGGTCTTAACGGCCCAACTGAAGGTCCATCGCCACCTCGTGCGACTTAAGTAACCTAAACAGACATAATAGTGCAAATGGGCCTAAGGCCCATTACTCGACCCAAGTGGGTCCACACGCTCGTGTGGTCTATTTAGCCCAAATTCAGCCACGGCTATGGGACCTACATAGCCCATTCCAATATTAATCAATTACCGTGGATTTAATCTGTACGGGCCCATGAGCCTATTGGGCCCACAAGGCCCCTTTCGGCCCAATGAAGCCCTTAACGGCCTATGCCATGCGCACGACATGACAAGCCCAACTACTTTCCACCTAATAGTTAGATTTACACAAGCGGGCCCACAGGCCCATCAAGGCCCAGAACGGCCCCAGCACACGAGAAAGCTCGTGGCAGCCTTTACAGTCTATCACTTATGGTTTGTGGGCTCGGTTTACCCTACGAGCGATCACACGCTTGTGAGGCCCCAAATGTTGAAGTTTTAGCTTTTCGGCTTTTGCCGACTTCTAACAAAGAAGGGCGTGAATACACACCTATTTATGAGAACACGTCAAAGTTTACGATCACCAACCTTGGTTAAGTAGGTATGAAATAATCCCTCCTAAAACCAGTGATCACCAACTCATCTTGTTCGCTTTATTTAAAGCCAGCTTCTCGCCAATTCTCATGTTAGCTTCCTGATGTGGGATTACTTTCAACCATTAGGAAAATTCCTTATTTTTTCATTACCACTTCAACCATAGAGTTCCAGTCCAACTCCACCTCCTACACAGCTCAAACAACAAAAAAAACACTCCATTGGGCATCCCAAGACTTGAACCATAGACCTCACAGTTACACAACACGCCACCTTGCCACTCCACCACAAGCTCTTTCTGTGTTATAAATTCATCAAAAATATTCTTAAAGCCTACCCACTAACATCAAGGCTCTTTTAAGAGAAAAATATAAATTTTTGCTAAAGCCCAGGTTTGAACCCAGGACTTCTCCAACACTCCCAAACACTCCTAATCACTTGACCACTGCAGTTGACAATCAATTGTGATATTTCTTCCACACATAAACTTTTATGTGCAGTCTCCTAGCGGCTCCTACGCATAGGGCCCAATACTTCTAGGCCTAAAAATTCAGGGCGTTATAGAAAACAAGCTTTCTTGGCTTAATTGGGTAAGTATTCTTGTCCCGTTTTTAGTAATTTTTAAATTTCTGAGATTGGAATAGCTTAATCTATCTATTTTGGGGATTAATTTGTAAAGATATCAAAGTATAGAAATTTTTTCATGGATGAATATGCTGAAAATTTGAAATTTATGGTAGAAAATGAAAGGTTGTTGATAGATAAACAACTTTTGTAAAGTGAATTTTCATGAAATTGTGATTTAGGGACTAAATTGTAAAGATGTAAAATTCATGGAAAAGTTTTGATTTTTATGAAATACATGTACTGTAAATATTATATGTAAAAATTAGTTAGGCTTAGAATAAGGATTAAATTGCATGAATTTCATTTCCGAGCCTAGGGACGAAATAGTCATTTATAAAAAATAGAGGGGCAAAATGGTAATTTTGCCTAGGATGTGAATTGAATTAAATTGAGTATGAGATGGATTAAATTGATGTTAAATTCATTTATATAGATCCAGAAAGACCTAATACTAAGTTGGATCGAGGAAAACAAAAAAAGTATCGAATTAATAGATCATTGTATATGAACGTTTATCAAGATAGGTTCGTGTAATTAAATTGTGTATATTTATATGCTTGAATTGAATGTGTTTATGTGAATTGTATAAATTTCATAAATATATGAAATGATCACATATATGACAATGCTCAAAAAAGTCAAATCTCATTTGAATAAATGAAAGTCGATTGATACTGGATTTCGGTATTGGTTGTGGTCCAGCATATATTGCGAACACACCACAGCTCCTACGAGTGTCCCGTTATAAGCCCTCTTGAGCTTTTCGTTATACGATTGTTGCAAGCTTCCCGTTAATAGCTCTTCAGAGCGTCCCGATAGGTTGTGATCCTACATTTTTTGTGGACACACCTTAGCTCTTATGAGCATCCCGATTATAGGCTCTTCATGAGCTTCCTGTTAAATTGGCTCTTTATGAGCTTCCCGATAGTGCTCGCTTGAACTTCTTGATATATGGCTATTCAGAGCTCCCGTTATGTGGCTCTTTGTGAGCTTCCCGATATGGTTCTTTGTGAACTTCCTGATTATGGCTCTTATGAGCTTCCTGATTATGGCTCTTATGAGCTTCCCGTTATATAGCCTGGATAAGCTTCTCGATAGGCTCTTTGTGGGCTTCCCGAAATGGCTCTGTATGAGCTTGTGTGCTTTACGATTATGTGCTCTAAAGAATACCCCGTATATGAATTGACGAATTAATGATAAGTACATCTTATGTGTACTACCTGAGTATCCATCGATATTTTAATGATTCAAAGGACAAAACTCTTGATATGAGAAAATATTAGAATTAAACGAATTATATCTTGAATATCCTTGAAATGCCTGGAAATGGATACATGATGAGCTCATCTCTGTTTTCTTGATAATTATATAAAATTTCATGACTAACTTGTTTAGTGTGAGCATGTGTCTAAGCAAATGGCCATATAGTTTTGGATGCATGATTGTATGCTTACTTTAAATGGATATGATTGGTAAGTTAATTTCCTGTTATACGAACTTATTAAGCATTTGAAATGCTTACCCTATTTTTTTCTTTATTTTATAGTGCTCGGAAGCTCATAAAGGTTGGAATTGGTCAGAGCATCAACACACTATCCTTCAGCCTATTTTGGTATAAATAGAAAAACTTGTTTTGGTATAATGACATGTATAGGCTAACTTGGCCAATGTTGACATGTAAATGGTTGTTTGTAACCTAGCCATTAGAATGGCTAGTAATGGTATGTTTTGGTACATAATTATAAGACTATAATATGTTTAACATATATGTATATGGTATAGTTAAATTGAATTATGGTAAATTATATGTTTCCATAAAAAGGTAAGTTTGGAAATATATGAATGTAAGTATTAATATATACCATACATAATTCTTGTGTTTGTCCTGGATAAGTTGTCTTGAATTAGTTGTTGAAAATGCTTAAGTGTTGATGTAGGTGCAAGGTGAAAAGGGTGAGAAATAAGGCTTGGAAATTGCCTTATTTTGTCTACATGGGTAGACACACGGGCGTGTGTCTTGACAGTGTGTGACACACGGCCATGCACACGGGCGTGTGGTTTGGCCGTGTGTCTCCTGCATCTTAAAAATTAAGAAACAGAATGCTCAGACTTAGTCACATGGGCAAAGACACGGGCGTGTGTATCAGCCATGTGTGATACACGGCCTAGCACATGGGCATGTGTCTTGATCGTGTGAAACCTGCATCTAAATTTTGAAAATTAAATTAACCACATGACCTAAAACACGGGCGTGTGGCTAGCTGTGTGACCTACGTATTTTTGGCCTCACGGACCCATATAAGGGACAATACAATTGATTATGATTGATTTTCTAAAATGAATAATAAATGATATGAATTAACAGTAATTATACTATAAACTCCAGTAATACTCCATAACCCTATTTTGATGAAGGATATGATTTAGGGGTGTTACATTTACTGGTATCAGAGCTACGGTTTAGCCAATTCTCGGACTAACGGAGTAAGTACGAGTTTAGCTATATATGCCATTATATAAATTGTGATAGTGTGATATCTCCTGACCATTTTAAATGTGTTTTTCATATAGTAATGTTGTCCAACCAAGCTAGAGCTGGATCTGAGAAATCTGAGAGCAATGCTCTTGCTGCAGTTCAAAGAGTTTATCTAGTAGTAGTAGAAGGCCCGAATCTGAGGGCCAATGTGAGGAGGTAAAAGAAGCCTTCTTTCAAATGATGAATGAGTAGTTCACAAAATTCTTGAGAATAAACCCTACTGTACAACAACCTCCCACTCATGCTCCTCAATCAGTTCCCGATATGCCACAAGGTACAGAACTTGTTAGAACTGGTAAGCCTCCGTTAGATAAAATCCGTAAATATGGGGCAGAAGAATTCAAAGCAACTGCTGATGACGATCTGAAAAGGGCTGAATTTTGGTTAGAAAATACAATTAGGGTTTTGCATGAATTGTCTTGTACACCTGAAGAATGCTTGAAATATGTTGTATCTCTTCTAAAAGACTCAGCCTATCAGTGGTGGAATACTATCATTTCTGTTATACCGAGGGAAAATGTTACATGAGAATTTTTCCAAACAGAATTTAAAAAGAAGTACATTAGCCAGAGATTTCTTGATTAGAAAAATAAAGAATTTTTAGAACTCAAACAGGGGAATATGACAGTATCTGAATATGAGCGAGAATTTGTTCGATTAAGCAAATATGCCAAGGAATGTATCCCCACCGAGGTTGCTATGTGTAAACAGTTTGAAGAAGGATTAAATGAAGACATCAAGTTGTTAGTTGAGATTTTGGAATTAAAACAATTTGTTGTACTGATCGACCAAGCACATAAAGCTAAATAACTAAATAAAGAAAAGAGGCAGGTAGAGAGGAAAGCCCGAACTTCAAGTAAAAGATTTATGGGCAAACCACAATCATCGGCTTCAAAGAAATCAAAGAAATATCATGATAGTTCTACCACATCTGTGGGATATTCTGGGAGAGACTAAGGCTCTCATCGCTCTAACCCGAGATTTTATTCTCTATCTGTGACAAGTGTAGGAAGTGTTGGAAGTCTTGAACCAAGATGAAAACATTGCAATAAATTGCATTTTGGTGAATGGCGCATAAGAAGAGGAGCTTGCTTTAGGTGTGGTTCTTTTGACCATTATCTCCGAGACTGCCCAAAAAAGCCTGTAAAAGATACTATTTAGACCTTTAGGTCAAACAATCTCTCATCGAGAGGTAGACCACCTCGTCACCTGATAGTGTCAGTGGTAGTCGAGGTGTGACAAAAGATTCAACAGTTAAATCTAAAGCATGAGCACCGGTGAGAACATATGCTATACGTGCACGAGAAGATACCTCTACACCAGATGTTATTACTAGTACATTTTCTCTTCTTGATAGTGATATTACTGCTTTGATTGATCCTAGTTCAACACATTCATACATATGCACAAATTTAGTGTCTGTTAAAAATTTACTTATTAAGTTCACTAAATTTATGGTTAAAGTTTCAAATCCACTAATCCAGTATGTTATGGTGGATAAAGTTTGTAAAAACTGTCCGTTAATGGTAAAAGGTTATTGTTTCTTAGCTGATTTGATGCTACTGCCTTTTAATGAATTTGATGTAATTTTGGGAATGGACTGGCTAACTCAACATGATGCGGTGGTGAATTGTAAACAAAAATACATTATGTTGAAATGTCAGAATGGTGAAATACTTCATGTTGAATCTGATAAATTGGATGGATTATCTAATGTAATCTCAGCCATATCAGCACAGAAATATATCAGAAAAGGGTATGATACTTATCTTGCATATGTGTTGGACACTAAAGTATCCGAATCGAAGATTAAGTCAGTGCCTGTTGTTTGTGAGTTTCCTGATGTGTTTCTGAAAGAATTACCTGGATTACCACTAGTTAGAAAGGTGAAATTTTTTATAGATCTTGTTCTAGGGACAACTCAAATATCTATAACTCCTTACAGAATGGCTCTTACAGAATTAAAAGAGTTGAAAGCACAGTTGCAATAATTGACAGATAGGGGTTTTACTCGACCTAGTCATTCACCTTGGGGTGCACCGATTCTATTTTTAAAGAAGAAAGACAAATCATTGAGGCTGTGTATTGATTATAGATAGCTCAACAAGTTTACAATCTAGAACAAGTATCCATTACACTGAATTAATGACCTGTTTGATCAGTTGAAAGGTGCCACTGTGTTCTCTAAAATGGATCTTTGTCCTGGATACCATTAGTTGCGAGTGAAAGACTCAGATGTATTGAAGACATCTTTCGGAACCAGGTATGGACACTATGAGTTCCTTGTGATGTCGTTTGGATTGACGAATGCACATGCAATATTCATGGATTTAATGAATAGAATTTTCAGACCGTATCTAGACAGGTTTGTAGTGGTGTTTATTGATGATATTTTGGTATATTCTCGAAATGAAAATGAGCATGCTAATCATTTGAGAATTGTGCTACAAAATTGGTGTGAGAAATAAATGTATGTCAAATTTAGTATATGTGAATTTTGGCTTCGGGAAGTTGGTTTCCTTGGGCATATAGTATCTATTGAGGGTATCAAAGTGGACTTGAATAAAATTTTAGCTATTGTTAATTAGAAACCACCAAAAAATGTGTCTGAAGTCAGAAGTTTTCTAGGATTAGTCGGTTATTATCGGAGGTTTGTAAAAGGGTTCTCAATGATAGCTTCTCTAATGACACGTCTGTTACAAAAAGATGTGAAATTCGAGTGGTCTGATAAATGTCAGCAGAGTTTTGATCGATTGAAAACTTTGTTGATTGAAGCACTTGTATTAGTTCAACCTGAATCAGGTAAAGAATTTGTAATTTACAGTGATGCATCGTTGAATGGTTTAGGCTATGTATTGATGCAATAAGGTGAAGTAATAACTTATGCTTCTAGACAACGAAAACCACATGAAAGAAATTACCCGATATATGATTTAGAGTTAGCAGCTATTGTATTTGAATTGAAAATCTAGCGGCATTACTTTTTTGGTGAAAAGTGTCACATATTCACCGATCATAAAAGTCTGAAGTATTTGATGTCACAAATAGATTTGAATCTGAGACAGTGAAGGTGGCTTAAATTATTAAAAGATTATGACCTGGTTATTGACTATCATCCGGGAAAACCCAATGTGGTTGCTGATGCTTTAAGCAGAAAATCACTGTTTGCTTTACGGGAAATGAATACCCAGTTATCATTATCAAAAGATGGTTCAATCAGAGCTGAATTAAAAGCTAAACCTACATTTCTATAGCAGATCTGTGAAGCTTAGAAAGATGATGATGAATTACAAGCTAAGTAGGTACAATGTGAGTCAAATTTTGATTCAGAATTTCAGATTGGGTCTGATGATTGCTTATTTTTCAAAGGTAGAATATGTGTACCGAAGAATTCAGAATTTGTACAGAGGATTTTGTATAAAGCTCATAATGGTACAATGTCTATTCATCCTGGTAGTAACAAAATGTACAATGACTTGAAAAAGATATACTGGTGGCTGGGAATGAAAATAGATATTTTTGAATTTGTATCTAAATGTTTGATATGTTAGCAAGTTAAAGCTAAACATTAGGTTCCTTTGGGATTATTATAGCCAGTACCAATACTGGAATGGAAATAGGAAAGGGTTACCATGGATTTTGTATTGGGATTACCTTTATCCCCTAAAAAGAAAGATGCTATTTGGGTAATAGTCGATCGTTTAATGATGTTTGCACATTTTATTCTAGTACATATGAATTTCTCCCTGGATAAATTGGCTAAATTATATGTTACCGAGATTGTTAGACTACATGGAGTACCAGTCTCCATTATATCCTATAAAGATCCTCGGTTTACATCTCGAATCTGGAATAAATTATAGGAAGTTATGGGTACTCAATTGCATTTTAGTATCGCCTTTCATCCTCAGACTGATGGACAATCCGAACGTGTTATACCGATTTCAGAAGATATGCTTCAGTGTTGAATTTTGGAATTTGAAGGTAACTGGGAAAAATATTTTCCTTTAGTTGAATTTGAATACAATAATAGTTATTAGTCTAGCATTAAAATGGCACCATACGAGGCTTTAAATGGTCATAAATGTAGAACTCCATTGTACTGGACAAAGCTTAGTGAGAAAAAGATACATGGAGTTGACTTAGTTCGTGAAATAGAAGAAAAGGTAAAGGTGATTTAGGATAGCTTGAAAGCAGCCTCTGGTCGTCAAAAGTCTTATGCCGATCTTAAAATAAAAGAAATAGAATTTTAGATCGGTGACAAGGTATTCTTGAAAGTATCACCATGAAAAAAAGTTCTCCGGTTTGGCTGTAAAGGAAAATGGAGTCCATGATTTATTCGACCATATAGGATTATTGAAAGAATCAAACCTCTTGCTTGTTGGTTGGCATTACCACCAGAGCTTGACAAAATTCATAATGTTTTTCATGTGTCCATGTTACGACGATATCGGACGATATCGGTCAGATCCTACACATGTTATATCTCTGAAAGAAGTTGAGATTCAACTTGACATGACTTACAGTAAAGAATCGATTAAAATCCTGGCACGAGAAACAAAAGAGTTAAGAAATAAAAAGGTAGATTTAGTGAAAGTTCTTTAACAACGACTTGGTAGAGAAGAGGCTACTTGGGAATCGGAGGAAACTATGAGAAAACAATACTCGAACCTCTTTACTGGTAAGATTTTCGAGGATGAAATTCTTTAATGAGAGAGAGTTGTAACAGCCCGTTTTCAGTGAAATCAGAACAGTGGTTTCGGGACCAATTTATTTTAATATTATTGCATGATCTGCATTACGATAGGAAACATGTATGAAAATTTTGATAAGAAAATTTTATTGATTTCATGTTTAATTGTGGAAAGGATCAAATTGCATAAAATGCAAAAGTTGAATTCTAGTAACTATAAGTATCAAATAACTATAGAATTCAAAATTTGAGGTCCTTATATAGTAATTAGACCATTAAAGAAAAGTTAGTAGATATTTTTGGTGAATCATCCATGGAAAATTGGAAAAAGAAAATGACTAAATTGGAAAGTGGAAAAATTAAAAGATGATAAATTAAATAAATGTTTAATATCATTATTTTATATCTTCTTCATCCCCAAATACATGAAAACCCTAGGAAAGAGAAAGCAAGCTTTCTTGCTTAATTGGGTAAGTATTCTTGTCCTGTTTTGAGTAATTTTTATATTTCCGAGATCAGAGTAACTTAATCTATCTATTTTGGGGATTAATTTGTAAAGATATCAAAGTATAGAAAATTTCCCATGGATGAATATGCTGAAAATTTGAAATTTATGGTAGAAAATGAAAGGTTGTTGATAGATAAACAACTTTTGTAAAGTGAATTTTCATGAAATTGTGATTTAGGGACTAAATTGTAAAGATGTAAAATTCATGGAAAATTTCTATTTTTATGAAATACATGTGCTGTAAATATTATATGTAACAATCAGTTAGGCTTCAAATAAGGATTAAATTGCATGAATTTCATTTTCGAGTAATTTTGCCTAGGATGTGAATTGAATTAAAATGAGTATGAAATGGATTAAATTAATGTTAAATCCATTTATATAGATCCGAAAAGACCTAATACTGAGTTGGATCGAGGAAAACAAAAAGTATCTGATTAGTAGATCCTTGTATACGGATGTTTATCGAGGTAAGTTCAAGTAATTAAATTGTGTATATTTATATGCTTGAATTGAATGTGTTTATGTGAATTGTATAAATGTCATAAATATATTAAATGATCATATATCCGACAATGCCTGAAAAATGTCAGATCCCGTTTGAATAAATAAAAGTCGATGGATACAGGATTTCCGTATTGGTTGTGGTCCAGCATATGTTGCGGACACACCACAGCTCCTACGAGCGTCCCGTTATAAGACCTCTCAAGCTTCCCACTATACGGTTCTTGCGAGCTTCCTGTTAATAGCTCTTTAGACTGTCCCAATAGGTTGTGATCCTACATTTGTTGTGGACACACCTTAGCTTTTATGAGCATCCCGATTATAGGCTCTTCATGAGCTTCCTGTTAAATTGGCTCTTTATGAGCTTCCCAATAGTGCTCGCTTGAACTTCCTAATATATGGCTATCCAGAGCTCCCGTTATATGGCTCTTTGTGAACTTCCCGATATGGTTCTTTGTGAACTTCCCAATTATGGCTCTTATTAGCTTCCCGTTATATAGCCTGGATAAGCTAACCGATAGGCTCTTTGTGGGCTTCCTGAAATGGCTCTGTGTGAGCTTCCTGTTACAAGGCTCGAGAGTGTGCTTCCCAATTATGTGCTCTAAAGAGTACATCATATATGAATTGACAGATTAATGATAAGTACATCTTGTGTGTACTACCTGAGTATCCGTCGATATTTCAATGATTCAATGGACAAAACTCTTAATATGACAAAATATGAGAATTAAATGAATTATATTTTGAATTTCCTTTAAAAACTTGGAAATGGATACCTGATGAGCTCATCTCTATTTTATTGATAATTATATAAAATTTCATTACTAACTTGTTTGGTGTGAGTATATGTCTAAGCAAATGGCCATATAGTTTTGGATGCATGATTGTGTTCTTACTTTAAAGGAATATGATTGGTAAGTTAATTTCTTGTTATACGAACTTACTAAGCATTTGAAATGCTTACTCTATTTTCTTTTCTTTGTTTTATAGAGCTCAGAAGCTCGTAAAGGTTGGAATTGGTCGGAGCATCAACACACTATCCTTCAGCTCGTTTTGGTGTAAATAGAAAAAATTGTTTTGGTATAATGGCATGTATAGGCTAACTTGGCCAATGTTGATATGTAAATGGTTGTCTATAATCTAGCCATTGGAATGACTAGTAATGGAATGTTTTGGTACATAATTATAAGGCTATAATATGTTAAACATATATGCATATGACATAGTTAAATTGAATTATGGTAAATTATATGTTTCCATGAAAAGGTAAGTTTGGAAATATATGAATGTAAGTAATAATATATATCATACACAATTCTTGTGTTTGGCTTGGATAAGTTGTCTTGAATTGGTTGTTGAAAATGCTTAAGTGTTGATGTAGGTGCAAGGTAAAAAGGGTGAGAAATAAGGCTTGGAAAATGACCTTATTTTGTCTACACGGGTAGACACACGGGCATGTGTCTTGACCGTGTGTGACACACGGCCATGCACACGGGCTTGTGGTTTGGCCATGCATCCCCTACATCTTAAAAATTTAGAAATAGGATGCTCAGAATTATTCACAAGGGCAGAGACACGGGCATGTGTATTAGCCGTGTGTGATACACGGCCTAACACATGGGTGTGTGTCTTGGCCGTATGAAACCTACATCTAATTTTCGAAAATTAAAATTGACCACAATGCCTAACGCACGGGCGTGTGGCTAGGCATGTGACCTAAGTCAGAGAGTTACACGGGTAAGGACACGGGTTAGGACACAGCCGTGCGCCTCACATTGAATGCCCACACTGCCTAGGTGTAACAACCCATCTTTTAGTGAAATCAGAACAGTGGTTTCGGGACCACAAATTCGATCCGAAAACAAAGTTTATTTTTATTTTATTATATGATCCGTATTATGATAGATATGTTGTGTGAAAATTTTGATATTAAAATTTTATCGATTAAGTGTTTAATTACGAGAAGGACTAAATCACATAAAATGCGAAAGTTGAATTCTAGTAGCTATAAGGATTAAATAGCTGTGGTATTCAAAACTTGCGGTTCTTATATGGTAATTAGACCATTAAAGAAAATTATGTAGACTTTTGGTGACTCATTCATGGAAATTTAGAAAAAGGGCAAGGACTAAATTGGAATTGAAATAATTTAATTAATTAAAAGATGATAAAAAGAAATATCATCTTATTTTTGTCATCTTCAACCCTAAAATTATATGGAAACCCTAGGAGAGAGAGAAAAAGCTTTCAAGGCTTAATTGGGTAAGTTTCCATTTCCCATTTTTAGTAATTTTGATATTTTTAAAACGAGGATAGCTTAAACTATCTATTTGAGTGATTAATTTGAAAAGTTATCAAGGTATGAAAAGTGGGTCATGCATGTATATGCTGAAAATTAGAAATTTATGGTAGAAAATGAAAGTTGTTGATAGATAAACAACTTTTACAAAGTGATTTTTGATGAAAACATGATTTAGGGACTAAAATGTAAACTTATGAAATTGAAGAAAAATTTTGAATTTTTATGAATACATGTGCTGTAAATTTTGTAATGGGATTTTGGTATTTAAAATTTTGGACGAAATTGGAATTTATGGAAAACTTAGGGGCAAAATGGTAATTTTGCCTAGGATGTAAACTTAGTTCAAATAAATATGAAATATGTGAAATTGATGATTAAAGCTATTTATATAGATCCGGACAATACAAATTCGAGGTTAGACCTAGGAAAAGAAAAAGTTTCGGATTAGTAGATTTTATACGCGAACAAGTGTCGAGGTAAGTTCGTGTAACTTAGTCGGGCATGTAAATATGTTTAATTGAATGTTGTGTTGTATGGAATGTGACTTATATTGATGTACATTACTTGAATGCTATAATGAGAAATTTAATATATGCTTGATATGGTGAAAAAGGGTTATGTCCCGATTGAATATTGAATTCCGATGAATATATGCGCTTTCTCGAAACAAATAAGGTCCAACATTTGTTGCGGACGGGATTTAGCTTGGACGAGTAATCCTACTGACCTTGTTATAGAAAGGATTTAGCCCAGATGGGTAATCCTAATTGAACTCTTTTGAGCATACGTTATATAAAAGATTTAGCCTGGACTGGTAATCTTGTTATACGATATGTGGCTCGAGAGTGTGTTCCTTGATTAAGTGCCCTAATGGGTACCCTTGAAAAAGAAATGGACGGATTATTGAATCGTACACCTCGAGTGTACTAATTGAGAATCCATTAGAATTTTAATGATTCAACGGACATAAAATTCTTGACATGGCATGAGAATTATGAGATGAAATGATAATGAATTGAAAGAATAGTGCTTGATGAGCTCATCTATGTTTACTTGATTGATAAGAAGATTTTGGTGACTAACATGTGTGATTGAATGTATGTGTTTAGGCAATTTAGCCAAATGGATAGAAACATGATATTGTATGCTTAAATTTAATAAACGGGATTAGTAAGTTTAGTTTCCGGTATACAAACTTAATAAGCATGTAATGCTTACTCCGTTTTATTTTTCCCTTGTTTTATAGTGCTCAGAAGCTCACAAAGGTTGGAGTTCATTGGAGCATCGTCACACTATCAACTAGTTACTTTGGGTATACTTAGTAAAATTATTTTGGTATAATGGCGTGTATAGGACAACTTGATCATTAGTGGCTTGATAATGATGCTTGTAATCTGGCCATTGGAATGGCTAGTAATGGTTGTTTTGATATGCTTGTAATGTCATGCTATGGTAGCTAAATATATGTTAAGTAGTTGATCAAATTATGTCTAACATATGAAATATACCAAGGTAAGATTATAAACATGTATGCATGCAATGATATGCCATGTTGAATGATGGAAATTGCTTAATTTGAATGCTTGTATTGGTTGGAATATGCTTGGTATGTTTTAGTGAAGGAAAATGGTAAATTTAGGTGACAAATGAAGCTAGGAAATGGCTTTATTTTGTCTACACAGCCTAGTACATGGGCTTGTGGTTAGGCCGTGTGTCCCCTGCACCTTAATTTTGAGAAACAGAATGCTTAGAATTGAGCACACGGGCAGAGACACGGGTGTGTGTCTTAGCCGTGTGTGCTACACGGCCTAGAACATAGGCATGTGTCTTAGCCGTGTGAAACCTGTACCTAATTTCGAAAAGAATTAATTGAGCACACGGCCTAGCACACGGGCATGTGGCATAGCCGTGTGCACGAGTCAGAGAGTTACATGGGGTCGAACATGACCTGTAGCATGGACGTGTCCCAGGGTCACACGGGCGTGTCCTTTGGACCACATGGGCGTGTGAACCCTGCACCTTGGAGTTCCAGATTAAGTTCCGATTAAGTCCCAGATTAAGTCCAAATTCGATTCTAATGCTCGTGTTTGGCCTCGAGGGTCCAATTAGGGGACGTTTTGAATGATCTCGGTTAATGAATAGTAATTTACATAAATTATTTGTAAAATGTTTTGAAAGTTTTGGTAATGCTTCGAAACCTTGTTCTGGCGATGGATACGGGTTAGGGGTGTTACACTAGGACAGGGGCGTGTCATTGGCTGTGTGGGCCACACGGCCTGGTCACACGGGCGTGTGTCTCCTACACTTAAGAAAAATTTTGAGATTTTGCGAAAAAATTTTTGTGATCTCTATTTAGTCCCGACTCGATTTTAATATGTATTTTGGGCCTCGAGGACCCATATAAGGGATATTATAATTGATTATGATTGATTTTCTAAAATAAATAGTAAATGATATGAATTAACATTAATTATACTGTAAACTCCGGTAATACTCCAAAACCCTGTTCTGACGACGGATACGGTTTAGGAGACACATTTTTCTTCTCAAAATACTCTCTCAATTCACCCGAAATTGTTCTTAAAAGTAGCAAAAAGTATTCCAAAATTTCCTAAGATTCTTGAATTAATATTTTCAATCAAAGGATTTAGAGCGAATCAAAGGTAATTATTTTTTCGAAACTTATTTTTATGATGATTAGTAATATTTTTACATGGTTTGAGAGTCAATTAAAGGATTTTTTTATCAATTTCATCTTCTTCAAAAGCTTAATGTGCTTTAATGGTGGGTCTTGAATTTTGAGAGGAAATCCACAAATCAATGGATTTTCCAATTCAAAATGGATCTATTAAGAAATGTAGAAGCAGACACAAAAAAAAAATAAAAATAATTAAGAAAAGAAAAAAAAAGAGAGGATGAGGGACAATAAAAAAGAAAAGAATAAGAAAAAGGAAAAAAAAAAGAAGTATAATAGGACGCCACGTGACAGCACGTGATTGGCTAGCGCTACTACATTAGCAAAAAATTAATGGCGCTAGTGTCAGGTACCAATATAGTGGACGAAAAAACCATAAATACTAATCTTGGAGAAGTGGATAAGTTTGAATATCAATTTTATATTTAAACCCCACACAAATAGTATGTATTTTAGGGAATTGATATAGAAAAATTATTTTCATTTAATATATAGGTAGAACGTAGAAGGCAAAACAGGAAAAAAAATCAATTATAATAAAATTTAGAATAAATACATTTAGAAAAAAAATCAATTATGATCAAATACAAGAATTTTTGATGTATTTTATAATTTTTATAATTCTTTTACCTTTTAATAAAATTTTAATATTTTTATTTAAATTTAATACTTGTTATACTTTTTTTTGTTTTTTGTTTTTTATAATTTTTTATCATATGTCAAGCTATGATTGTGACACGATGACTTTAACTAAAAAAATTAGAAATAATTAACTTTAACGATCAACTGTTAAAGTTAATAATTAAAGGGCTTTTTTAATGTATTTGAGGGTTAAAGTTAACTTAATTGCTTTTTTGAGAAATTTTAAAATCTTTTTGATGGATCTTAAAAGTTGAACTAATCAATTAAATGAAAAAAAAAAAAACATTTTTTTTTTTTTTTTTTTTTTTTTTTAAGTTTGAAAACTTGTTACGCCAGGCAATTTTTTTCATTGTTTTCCAACTTTCTTCAAAAGTCTTCTTTAGCTTTCTCTATTTCCTTTGGGCATAATATTAATAACTAAGTGTCACGCCTCCTTGCCCCCTCCAGGTCTAAGACGTTGGCTCTTTGTTTCTCATGGGTTTTGGCTATTTGCTCGCCAGAATTTGTATTTGAACACTGGCAGTGTCGAATCTCCCTGCTTTTTTTTTGTTTTTGTGAAAATAAAATAAAATAAAATAAAGAACACACAAATTTTACATGGAAACCCTTTCGAGAAAAAACCACGGGCAGATGAGAAGAAAATTCCCTATGTCGAATTCGAATTAATTGCAAGAGGAATAGACTATGTCTATTTATAGGCTTGTAAAGCCATATTCTAGTAAGATTGAAACACCTTATTCTAATCAATATCAAATAGATGGAATTTAATAAGGTTTAAAAAACCTTATTCTAAAATAAAATAAAAGAAGTGTAATTCTATATGTATTCTTCTTTTATTTTATTTTACCACTGTATTTTATTTAAATGAGGATTCGAGTCACATAATTCTAACAATCTCCACCTTGACACGAATTCTCAATAAATAAGTTCTTCATCACGAAATCTCAACGAACAAGTTCTCCACCTCTTCCATAAAACCCCTTAAGGGTTTAACTTCAACAATGAACACCAACCAAGTTTAAACAATGCTCAAACTTGGTTATAGGAAGTGACTTAGTCATCATATCTGCAGGATTTTCATGAGTACTAATTTTGCTCACAACAATATCACCACGGGCAATAATATCACGAATAAAATGATACCGAACATCAATGTGTTTTGTTCTCTCATGAAACATTTGATCTTTTGTAAGAAAGATGGCACTCTGACTATCACAAAATACTGTGCTGATTTGAAGGTCTTCATTGAGTTAACTAAAGAGTCCCTTCAACCAAATAGCTTCTTTACAAGCCTCAGTAATCGCCATGTACTCAGCTTCAGTGGTAGACAAAGTGACTATAGTTTGCAAAGTGGCTTTCCAACTGATTGCACAACCTCCGATTGTAAAGACATAACCTGTGAGAGATCTTCTTCTATCAAGAACTCCAGTAAAATCAGCGTCAACATACCCAATGACTCCATCTTCAGTTCTTCCAAACTGTAAGAAAAAACCAGTAGTACCTCGTAAGTATCTTAAAATCCACTGAATTGCTTTCCAGTGTTCTTTACCAGGATTTGCCATATATCGCTAATCTGTGCATCGATCGCATATGATAAATCTGGACGTGAACAAACCATAGCATACATGAGAGATCCCATTGCACTAGAGTATGGAACATGTGACATGTACTCAATCTCATCATTTAATTGTGGAGACAAAGCCGATGAAAGTCTAAAATGGGCCACTAAAGGAGTACTAACAGGCTTAGCACTCTGCATATTGAACCTGCAAAGAACTTTCTAAATGTACCTCTTCTGACTTAGGTACAATTTACTTGCTTTTCTATCTCTGAGAATCTCCATACCAAGTATCTTCTTTGCTGGTCCCAAATCTTTTTAATCTCAAATTCTTCACTTAGTTGGGCTTTGACCTTTCTTATCTCTCCTTTATCTTTTGTTGCTATCAACATGTCATCAACGTAAAGAAGTAGATACAAAAAAAGAACCACCACTGTTTTTCTTAAAGTAAACACAACTGTCAAAACTACTTCTTTTGAAATCATGAAAAGTCATAAAGGAACTATTGTACCACTGCCTTGGTGACTGTTTCAAACCGTAAAGGGACTTTTTCAGCAAGCAAACATAGTCCTCTTTTTCTGAGATTGTAAAACTCTCTGGTTGTTGCATGTAAATATCCTCCTCAAGTTCTCCATGCAAAAATACAGTTTTTACATCTAACTACTCAAGCTCCAAATTATGCATGGCCACAATACCAAGCAAAGCTCGAATCGAACTATGCTTCACAACTGGGGAGAACACACCTGTGAAGTCCACTCTTGGAATTTGACTGTAACCCTTTGCAACAAGCCTTGCTTTATATCTGGGTTCTTCAACTCCTGGAGTCCCTTCTTTCTTTTTAAACACCCATTTACAATGAACAGTCTTCTTACCTTTAGGAAGTTTCACAAGATCCCATGTTTTGTTTTTGTGGAGTGATTCCATCTCCTCTTGTATAGCAAACATCCATTTTTTTGAGTCTTCACAGCTAATCGCCTTAGAATAATTAGATGGCTCTTGATTTGTATCTATATCTTCAGCCACATTTAAAGCATAAGCAATTAAATCAGCCTTGGCATACTTCTTTGGTGGATTAATTTCTCTTCTAGTTCTGTTTTTGGCGATATAATATTGCGATGAAGAAGCAACTCTATTCTCAATTTTTGTATTGGCTTGAGGAGTCGACTCTGTATTAATCTGATGCCCCACCTGCTTTTGATTTTCTTTATTGGAAGAGTCTTTAAGAGATAAGTTAGGTAGCATAACAGTTTCATCAAAAACAACATGTAATATCCTGAATTAGGGCCTAATCGGAATAGTGGTTTCGTGACCACAAATTCGAGATAGAAATAATTATTTTATAATTATTTTGAGGTTTATGATATGATTACATGATTGTGTGAAAATTTCGTGAAGAAATTCTATGCCTAAAGTGTTTAAATTGAAAGTAGGGACTAAATCGAATAAGTTGCAAAACTTGCATTCTAGAAGTTTTTAGTATGAAATTGCATTGAAATATTAATTAGGAGGTCTTAAATAGAAATTTGACTAATTTAAGTTCATGGACAAAATTAGGACATGGAAGGAATTTTTGGAAAGTTTAGTAGTAAGGGCATTTTGGTCATTTAGTTATTAAAATGAATTAAAAACAAAATTAAAAGCCAATTTTTGTCCATCTTCTTCATTAGGCCGAAATTTCAAGGGTTCTCCATAGCTAGGGTTTGTTTCAAGCTTCCAAGCTCCATAGTAAGTGATTCCAAGCCCCGTTTTTAATGTTCTTTACGTTTTTGAGATCCCGATAACTCGATTAAGCTTATGTTAGCAATAATTTAACCTAGGGTTTATATTTGGAAAAATACCCATAGGTGAAATTTGTGTATTTTGATGTTTTATGATAGAATATGAAGTTTTAAATTATGTTAGACAACTTGTACTACTCGATTTTAAGCAAAAACGAGTAAAAGGGCTTAATCGGTAAAAATACCTAATAGTCACAAGTACATGTTAAAGTGAGAATTTGATGTTGCCATAGAAGAGAAAAGTGATCAGCATGTTGTAAAACATAAGAAAAAGGAATAAAGTTTAATCCCGAGCCTAGGGGCAAAAATGTAAATATGTAAAAGTTTAGGGGTAAAATTGTAATTTTGCCAAAATTTGAGTTAAGGATTAATTTGATAATGTGAGTATTAAATAAGCTAAATGTGTTATTTTAGATCAAGAAAGACGTGGAATCGACCTCAATCGAGGAAAAGAAAAGATTGTGGACTAAATTGCAAAATCTTTGTATTTTGGTATCAAGGTAAGTTCATGTGTAAATAATGTAGCATAATTGTTATTTTTAAGTTATTGATATTAAATATATGTGATGCTGAATTTTATTATGAAATGTATGCTTTGTGGTTAATTTCAAATAATATGTAAATTATGTGAGCTACTTATTAAATATAAAGTGTTACCGAGTATTGGTTTCGGTATTTTACGGAAGATGGCAAGGATATGTGTTCGAGGAAAATCCCGTTTGAACCTTAGGAATAGATTAGGATACAAGTGACATGTCACTAGGATGGTTGAGCATCCGAACTCGTTGAGTTGAGTCAGGAGTTCACTTATGGATGCGAATGTCAGAACTCGTTGAGTTGAGTCCAAGTTCGTGAGATGTAACTAGGCATCCGAGCTCGTTGAGTTGAGTCCGAGTTCACTTATGGATGCGAACGCCCGAGCTCGTTGAGTTGAGTCCGAGTTCGCTTATGGGCGGGTTACATGATTACTTGATTGCATATATGGCACTTATGTGCAAGTTATCCATGTATCCGAATTATATTCCGATGTGTTCAACAGGTAAAGTTATACTCAAATGGAGGAATATTCGAGATGTAAAGAGACGTATTGGTAAGTGATGTGAAATGGATATTTTGGACAGGTATGTATTTAACCCTTGGGTTGAGTATTGATACAATCACAATAAGGTAATAAGATGATGAAAAATGATTAGAAATGTGATATGTGTTTTAGTGATGCATGCTAATGTTGATTGGTATGACCGTTTGTTATGTTGCTTATTATTTGCATATGAACTTACTAAGCATTTATGCTTACTCCCTCCTTTTTACTCATTGTAGTTTTGGACAAGCCAGCTCAGGAGTCGGGATAGGTCGAAGGCTCAGTCACACTATCCGGAAGACTTTTGGTAAATGGCTTGTAAATTTAAGTATGGCATGTATAGCAATATACCTATTTTGTGTAAATGATCTTATGATATGGTGATGGAATGGTTGAGAAAATGTTTGATAATGATAAATTATGAAAATGGTTAGTTTAGATTATGTTTGATGTTAAGGAAAATTATTAAGATACTTAGTGCATAAAAACTCATAAAAGGGATGAAATTTTCCATAAACAGAATACTGCAGCAACACTGACACGGGTTTGAAAATTTACTAAAAATCATAAAAAGTGAATTTGGTGATGGAATACATATAAAATTGAAGATTATTATGTCTAGTTTCACATGAAATAAATGAAACAGGTAAATGAATTATATGTTAAAAGATATTTGAATTTTAGTGAAACAGGGTCATAGCAGTTTCTGAATCCCCTGTTCCAACTTTAGAAATTCACCATAAATTGTAAAGATAGAATTAGGTGGTGTATTTTATATCCTCAGAATCCTTATTGAGTTTAGTTTTAGTATAAATCAACCTAATATTCATATGAATTTTGTGCAGAGAGAAATGTGGTTCGTAGTAAAAAGATGTCAAACCAGTCAAGTCCTAAAACAGGGGTAACTTTAACTAATAAACTGTACTAATTGGATCAAACAAAAAATTCTAGAAAAAAATTAGTAGATAGGTATATGAGTCTAGATTCAAGGAAAATTTACGGATCTTGAATTCGAGTTTCGTAACTCGAGATATGATTTTTCTTGTGACTGTGATGGAAGTAGCTTAAAAGCTGTGAATGTAGAAACAAATAATCCAAAGTTCTAAAAATGTTAAATTAAGCTTAGTAACACCTCATACTCGACTCCGGCGACGGTCTCGGGCGTGGGGGCGCTACATTAAGTGGTTTCAGAGCAGGTTTAGTCGATTCTCGGACTACGTGTTGTATGTACGGATTTTGCTATACATGCCATATGTATAAATTGTGATAGTGTGACGACTTCTGACCATTTAAATGATTTTTTTTATAGTAAATGGATCCCGATCTAGCTATGGCAGATGAAGTAGAGAGTAATGCAAAGCTCATTTGAAGGAGTAAGCGTGACTGAAAATCCACCTCCTGCTGTTGGTCGGGGAGGAGGAGAAAGGGGTCGGGAAGCCTTTCTCCAAATGATGAATGCATGGTACACTGAGTTCGTTCGTACGAACCCAAATGTACAACCTCCCCCACCTCCCCCAATTCCTCAACCTGTACCCCGATGCCTCAAGGTATGGATCGATGAAATTTCACGAACTCAGTTGATAGAATTCGCAAGCAAGGGTAGAAGAATTTAAAGCAAATATTGATGATGATGCCGAGAAAGCGAGTTTTGGCTTGAAAATTCTATCCAGGGTATTTTGTGAATTATCTTGTACACCTAAAGAATGTTTGAAATGTGCTATATCTTTGTTGAGGATTCAGACTTATAATTGGTGGAAGACTTTGATTTCGGTGGTACAGAAAGAGAAAATAACTTGGGAATTCTTTCAAGAAGAGTTTCGGAAGAAATATATTAGTGAAAGATTTATTGATCGAAAGCGTAAAGAATTTCTTGAGTTGAAGCAAGGTAATATGGTGATTCTGAGAATATGAAAGAGAGTTTGTTCGATTAAGTAAATATATGAGAGAGTATGTTCCTACAGAGGCCAAGATGTGCCGACGATTTGAAGACGGGCTCAACGAAGACATCAAGGTATTTGTTGGAATTCTTGAATTAAAAGAAATGGTAGTATTGGTTGATCGAGCTTGTAAGGCCGAAGAATTACTTAAAGAAAAGAAAAAGGTAGAGAAGTGAGACTAAAAATTGGAAGAAAAGACCGATGAGCGGTTCATTTTCACAAAGAACTGGAAAGTCAAGGAATATGAATCCTCGTTCCCAAGCTTCAATTTGGGCAATCATATGGGAATTATAAGAAGCAAAATGTAGGTCCTAAATCCCGGACTACTTGGGCGACGGTGTAGGGAACTCGAGATTTGTTAAACTGAGTGCCAGCGGTGTGGTAGAAATCATTTTGGTCCGTGTAGAGTAAGTGAATGTTTTCGATATGGTTCTCAGGATCATTTTATTAGAGACTACCTAGAGAGAAGTGAAAAGAAAAATTTGAGAATACAAAAACAAGTGGGGCGGATTCGAGAGGAAGATATCCAAGAAAAGTGGGAGCGGAGCAAGCGGTAAGAATGTAGCCGAGGATGCACCAGATTAGACTGAAGGAAGGCTCTCGGCTAGAACTTATGCTATTAAAGCGCGCGTGAAGATGCTTCCTCACCTGATGTGATTAACGGTACATTTTCTCTCTATAATGTTAATGTTATTACTTTGATTGATCCCGGTTCTACTCATTCATATGTGTGCATGAAATTAGTGTCTAGTATGAATATACCTGTTGAGAACACAAAATTTATGATTAGAGTGTCGAATCCATTAGGCAAATGTGTGACTGTTGATAAAGTATGTAAGAAATGTCCTTTAATGATTCGGGATCATTACTTTCCGGCCAACTTGATGTTGTTGCCGTTTGATAAGTTTGATGTTATTTTGGGTATGGATTGGTTGACATTGCATGATGCTAAAATAAATTGCAAAAAAAGGTTATAGAATTAAAGTGTGAAAATGGTGAAACTCTGCGGGTTGAATCAGATAAATCAGAGGCATTACCTAGTGTGATTTCTTCAATGTCGGCTCAAAGATATCCGAGAAAGGGTTATGAAGCTTATTTGGCGTATGTAATTAATACAAAAGAAGTTGAAAAGAAAGTTGAATCGAGTCTTAGGTTGTGTGTGAATTTGCGGGCGTATTTCGGAAGAATTGCGGGTTTGCCTCGATCGTGGAAGTAGAATTTGGTATTGATTTGATACCAGGAACGACTCGATTTCGATTGCTCGTATAGAATGGCACCAGTGAGAGTTGAAGGAATTAAAGTCGCGATTGCAAGAGTTGGTGATAAAGGTTTTGTGAGACCCGAGTTTTTTTCACCTTGGGGTGCTCTGTGTTATTTGTGAAAAAGAAGGATGGTTCTATGAGGTTGTGTGTTGATTATCGCTAGTTAAACAAGGTGACAATCAAAAACAAATATCCGTTGCCAAGAATTGATGATTTGTTTGATCAACTAAAAGGAGCGACATGGTTTTCAAAGATTGACTTGAGATCAGGTATTACCAAGCTGCGGGTAAAAGAGTCGGATGTGCCTAAAAGCGCTTTTAGAACAAGGTATGGTCATTATGAATTTTTAGTTATACCATTCGGGTTGACAATTGCTCTGCTTTGTGTTTATGGATTTAATGAATCGCATATTCAGGACCATACTTGGACAAATTTGTTGTGGTGTTTATAGATGATATTTTAATTTATTCAAAAGATGATACTGAGCATCTTGAGCATTTGAGGATAGTTTTACAAACTTTGAGAGATAAGCATTTGTATGCTAAGTTTAGTAAAAGTGAATTTTAGCTACGGGAAGTTGGATTTTTGGGTCATATTGTTTTGGTGATGGTATACGGGTTGATCCTAGTAAAATTTCAGCCATTGTTGATTGGAAACCACCAAAAATGTAAGTGAAGTTAGAAGTTTCTTGGGGCTAGCTGGGTATTATCGGCGGTTTGTAAATGGATTTTCTATAATTGTTTGCTCCTATAACTAGATTACTCAGAAAGGATGTTAAATTTGAATGGACGGAAGAATGTCAACATAGTTTTGAAGAATTGAAAAAGTTATTAATGAGGCACCAGTGTTAGTCTACCTTGAATCGGGTAAAGAATTTATGGTGTATAGTGATGCTTCTCTAAATGGTTTGGGGTGTGTGCTCATGCAAGAAGGAAAAGTGGTGGCATATGCTTTGAGGCGATTAAAACCTCATGAGAGGAATTATCCTACTCACGATTTGGAATTGGGTGCGGTGGTGTTTGCTTTGAAAATTTGGCGACATTATTTGTATGGTGAAAAGTGTAGGGTATATACCGACCATAAAAGTCTTAAGTACTTGATGTCACAAAAAGACTTGAATTTAAGGCGGTGAAGATGGTTGGAGTTATTGAAAGATTACGAGCTTGTTATTGATTATCATCAGGGAAAAGTGAATGTGGTTCTTGATGCTTTTGAGAAAGTTCTTTATTTGCTTTGAGAGCTATGAACACTCGGTTAAAGGTATCGGATGATGGTTCGATTCTAGCAGAGTTAAGAGCAAGACCGATGTTTTACAAGAGATTTGTGAAGCTCGGAAAAATGATCAAGATTTGCAAGCCAAGAGAAAGCAGTGTGAAGTTGATCTGAGTCGATTTGAGAATTGGTTCTAATGGATGTTTAATGTTTAAAGATCGGATTTGTGTACCAAAGAATGAGGAATTGATTCAAAAGATCCTACAGGAAGCACATAGTGGTTATTTCTCGCTTCATCGGGTAATACGAAAATGTATAATGACTTGAAGAAAATGTATTGGTGGAATGGAATGAAAAGAGATATATCGAGTTTGTGTCCAAATGCTTAATTTGTCAACGGTGAAAAGTTGAACACCAAGTGCCTTGGGATTACTTGACCTATCATGGTTTCCCGAATGGAAATGGGATCGAATTACCATGGATTTTATATCGGGGTTGCCGTTAACTCGGGAAGAAAAATGCCATCTGGGTAATAGTTGATGTGATGACTAAATCGGCTCATTTTATTAGAGTGACGCATGATTATTCTCTTAATAAGTTGGCTGAATTGTATATCCGTGAGATTGTTAGACTTCATGGAATACCTTTGTCAATCATTTCGGATAGAGATCGAGATTTACTTCACGGTTTTGGCAAAAGTTGCAAGAAGCATTAGGTACAAAGTTAAATTTCAAGATCGCCTTTCATCCACAAACCGATGGACAATTAGAAAGAGTAATTCAGATTCTTAAAGACATGCTCAGATGTTGTGTATTGGAATTTCAAGGAAGTTGGGAAAGATATTTGCCGTTGGTAGAATTTGCTTACAACAATAGTTATCAGACGAGCTTGAAAATGGCACCTTATGAAGCATTGTATGGTCGTAAGTGTTGAACGCCTTTGTATTGGACTGAGCTCAAGGAAAATCAGATTTATGGAGTTGATCTAATAAAAGAAACTGAAGAAAAGGTGAAAGTGATTCAAGATTGTTTGAAAGCTGCTTCAGATAGACAGAAATCGTATGCAGATTTGAAGAGAAAAGAGATTGAATATCAAGTTGGTGACAAAGTGTTTTTGAAAGTATCCCCGTGGAAGAAAGTCCTTAGATTTGGACGGAAGGGCAAATTAAGTCCGCGTTTTATTGGGCCGTATGAAGTAATTGAAAAAGTTAGACCGGTAGCATATCGGCTAGCATTACCACCTGAATTAGAGAAGATTCATGATGCGTTCCACATATCTATGTTACGTCGGTATCGTTCGGATCCTTCACATGTAGTTTCACCGACAAAAATTGAACTACAACCAGATATGACCTACGAAGAAGAACCGATTAAGATTTTAGCTCGAGAGGTCAAACAACTAAGGAATAAAAATGTTGCACTTGTGAAGGTGTTGTGGCAAAGGCATGGAATAGAAGAAGCTACATGGGAATCTAAAGAAACTATGAGAAATCAATACCCACATCTGTTTACCGGTAAGATTTTAGAGGACGAAAATCCTTAAAGGGGGGGAGAGTTGTAATATCCCGAATTAGGGCCTAATCGGAATAGTGGTTTTGTGACCACAAATCCGAGATAGAAATAATTATTTTATAATTATTTTGAGGTTTATGATATGATTACATGATTGTGTGAAAATTTCGTGAAGAAATTCTATGCCTAAAGTGTTTAAATTGAAATTAGGGACTAAATCGAATAAGTTGAAAAACTTGCATTCTAGAAGTTTTTAGTATGAAATTGCATTGAAATATTAATTAGGAGGTCTTAAATAGCAATTTGACTAATTTAAGTTCATGGACAAAATTAGGACATGGAAGGAATTTTTGGAAAGTTTAGTAGTAAGGGCATTTTGGTCATTTAGTTATTAAAATGAATTAAAAACAAAATTAAAAGCCAATTTTGTCCATCTTCTTCATTAGGCCGAAATTTCAAGGGTTCTCCATAGCTAGGGTTTGTTTCAAGCTTACAAGCTCCATAGTAAGTGATTCCAAGCCCGTTTTTAATGTTCTTTACGTTTTTGAGATCCCGATAACTCGATTAAGCTTATGTTAGCAATAATTTAACCTAGTGTTTATATTTGGAAAAATACCCATAGGTGAAATTTGTGTATTTTGATGTTTTATGATAGAATATGAAGTTTTAAATTATGTTAGACAACTTGTACTACTCGATTTTAAGCAAAAGCAGAGTAAAGGGCTTAATCGGTAAAAATACCTAATAGTCACAAGTACATGTTAGAGTGAGAATTTGATGTTGCCATAGAAGAGAAAAGTGATCAGCATGTTGTAAAACATAAGAATAAGGAATAAAGTTTAATCCCGAGCCTAGGGGCAAAAATGTAAATATGTAAAAGTTTAGGGGTAAAATTGTAATTTTGCCAAAATTTGAGTTAAGGATTAATTTGATAATGTGAGTATTAAATAAGCTAAATGTGTTATTTTAGATCAAGAAAGACGTGGAATCGACCTCAATCGAGGAAAAGAAAAGATTGTGGACTAAATTGCAAAATCTTTGTATTTTGGTACCAAGGTAAGTTCATGTGTAAATAATGTAGCATAATTGTTATTTTTAAGTTATTGATGTTAAATATATGTGATGCTGAATTTTATTATGAAATGTATGCTTTGTGGTTAATTTCAAATAATATGTAAATTATGTGAGCTACTTGTTAAATATAAAGTGTTACCGAGTATTGGTTTCGGTATTTTACGGAAGATGGCAAGGATATGTGTTCGAGGAAAATCCCGTTTGAACCTTAGGAATAGATTAGGATACAAGTGACATGTCACTAGGATGGTTGAGCATCCGAACTCGTTGAGTTGAGTCCGAGTTCACTTATGGATGCGAATGTCCGAACTCGTTGAGTTGAGTCCGAGTTCGTGAGATGTAACTAGGCATCCGAGCTCGTTGAGTTGAGTCCGAGTTCACTTATGGATACGAACGTCCGAGCTCGTTGAGTTGAGTCCGAGTTCACTTATGGGCGGGTTACATGATTACTTGATTGCATATATGGCACTTATGTGCAAGTTATCCATGTATCCGAATTATATTCCGATGTGTTCAATGGTAAAGTTATACTCAAATGGAGGAATATTCGAGATGTAAAGAGAGACGTATTGGTAAGTGATGTGAAATGGATATTTTGGACAGGTATGTATTTAACCCTCGGGTTGAGTATTGATACAATCACGATAAGGTAATAAGATGATGAAAAATGATTAGAAATGTGATATGTGTTTTAGTGATGCATGCTAATGTTGATTGGTATGACCGTTTGTTATGTTACTTATTATTTGCATATGAACTTACTAAGCATTTATGCTTACTCCCTCCTTACTCATTGTAGTTTTGGACAAGCCAGCTCAGAGTCGGGATAGGTCGAAGGCTCAGTCCACACTATCAGGAAGACTTTTGGTAAATGGCTTGTAAATTTAAGTATGGCATGTATAGCAATATACCTATTTTGTGTAAATGATCTTATGATATGGTGATGGAATGGTTGAGAAAATGTTTGATAATGATAAATTATGAAAATGGTTAGTTTAGATTATGTTTGATGTTAAGGAAAATTATTAAGATACTTAGTGCATAAAAACTCATAAAAGGGATGAAATTTGCCATAAATAGAATACTGCAGCAACACTGACACGAGTTTGAAAATTTACTAAAAATCATAGAAATTGAATTTTATGATGGAATACATATCAAATTGAAGCTTATTATGTCTAGTTTCACATTAAACAAATTAAACAGGTAAAGGAATTATATGTTAAAAGATATTTGAATTTTAGTGAAACAGGGGCATAGCAGTTTCCGAATCCCCTGTTCCAACTTTAGAAATTCACCATAAATTGTTAAGATATAATTAGGTGGTGTATTTTATATCCTCAAAATCCTTATTGAGTATAGTTTTAGTAGAAATAAACCTCATAGTCATATGAATTTTTTGCAGAGAGAAATGTGGTCCGTAGTAAACAGAGGTCAAACCAGTCAAGTCCTGAAACAGGGGTAAATTTAACTAATAAACTATACTAATTAGCTCGAACAAAAAATTCTAGAAAAAAATTAGTAGAAAGGTATATGAGTCTAGATTCAAGGAAAATTTATGGATCTTGATTTCGAGTTTCGTAACTTGAGATATGATTTTTCTTGTGACTGTGATGCAAGTAGCTTAAAAGTTGTGAATGTAGAAACAAATAATCCAAAGTTCTAAAAATGTTAAATTAAGCTTAGTAACACCTCATACTCGACTCCGGCGACGGTCTCGGGCGTGGGGGCGTTACACAACATCTCTTCTAATCACAACTTTTCTATTTTCAAGACACCATAACGTATACCCTTTTACGCCAGCTTTATAACCAAGAAAAACACATTTAATGGATCTCGGTTCCAATTTTATATTATCAACATGAGCATACGCAGGACACCCAAAAATCTTTAAATCAGAATAATTAGCAGGATTACCAGACTATACCTCTTGTGGAGTCTTTTTCTCAATGGCAACGGATGGAGATTGGTTGATCAAAAACATGCGATGAGGTCGCATACGCCAAAATGACTTCGGTAAGTTGGCATTTGACAACATACATCGAACCTTCTCCATGATCGTTTTGTTCATTCGTTCGTAATCTTTGTTTCTTTGTGGAGTATGACGAACTGTCAAGTGTCTCACGATCCCTTCTGACTTGCACAATCTAATAAACTCATCAGAACAGAACTCTAAGCCATTTTCTGTGCAGAGGTATTTTATTTGTTTTCCCGTCTATTTTTCAATCATAATTTTCCAAGACTTAAATCGAAAAACACATTGCTTTTACGCTTCGGGAGAAAAAGCGAAACTTTTTGGAAAAATCATCAATAAAGGTTAGCATATAATTAACTCCACCTCTCGAAGGCACTCTGGATGGCCCCTGCTGGATCGAATGAATATACTTCAACGTTTCCTTCGTGTTATGGATTCCTCTGGTGAATCGAACTCTCTTTTGCTTCCCAAAAAGACAGTGCTCACAGAAATTTAGTTTGCAAATTCCTTGCCCATCAAGAAGTCCTCTTTTGCTCAATTTTACCATGCCATTCTCACTTATATGCCCTAGGCGCATATGCCAAAGTTTAGTAATATCATCATCTGACAAGGAAGAGAAGCGGCAAGTGCATCACGATATGATAGAACCACGCAAAACATATAACTTGCCAGTCTTTCTTTTCCCTTTCATCACAACAAGGGAACCTTTGGAAATCTTTAAAACCCCACTTTCAACTGTGTATCTGTACCCTTTTGAATAAGAGTACTCAACGAAATTAAATTTCTCTTCAATTCTGGAACATGTCGCATGTCACTAAGTGTTCTGACAACTCCATCAAACATCTTAACTTTAATTGTTCCAACACCTGCGATTTTACACGAAATATTATTTCCCATCAAAACAACACCTTCAAATACTGTTTCGTAAGTTGTAAACCAATCCCGATTGGGACTCATGTGGAAGGTGCAGCCTGAATCAAGTATCCACTCTTCGCTTACTTTAAAATCATTGACAAAAGTGACTAAAAGTTCACCATCGCTATAGTCTTCTACAACATCAGCTTCACCAGAATTTTCTGGTTGTTTTCCCTTTTGATTCGCAGCCTCTGTTTTAATCTTATTATGTAGCTTATAGCACTCAGATTTAATGTGCCCTTTCTTTTTGCAGAAGTTACAAGTTTTTCCTCTGTTTGAAGACTTCGATCTACCCTTAGATTTACCACGAGGATTCCATTCCTATGTCCTTCCACAATCATTATCAGCATTCCGATCTTATCTCCCACGAGTAATGAGACTCTCTACCTGAGAGTCGGGTTTAACCACAAGATGCTCCATCTTATCATACGAGGTTAAAGATTCATAAACATCATCAAATGTGAGAGACTCGCGGCTATATAAAATCGTGTCTCTAAAGGTTGAATAAGATGGGGGCAACGAATAAAGTAGAATCAACCCTAGATCTTCCTTATCATACTGAACCTCCATGGCCTCCAAGTTTGAGAGAATTTCTTTAAATACTGTTAAGTGTTCGTGTACAGACGCACCTTCCTCCAAACATTGAGCATAAAGATGCTGCTTCATATGCAATTGCTTGTTAGAGTTTTCGAGATACATATTTGTTCTAGCCTCTTCCATAATGCAGGGACGGTCTTCTCTTTCATCACATCCTGCAAAATTTCGTTGGACAAATGCAGATATAATTGTGTTAACGCTTTTCGATCCTTACGTTTCTTCTCTTCATCTGTTAATGTCGAAGGCATCTTATCTATCCCTAGCAGGGCATCCTCCAGATCCATCTGCGCAAGAACTGCTTGCATCTTAATCTGCCACAACGCAAATTTGGTGTTGTGATCCAACAGCGAAATTTCATACTTCAAAGACGCCATTACTGTGATCAAGATGAACAAGCCAGAAGCTCTGATACCAATTTGTGAAAATAAAATAAAATAAAATAAAATAGAATAAAGAACACAAAAATTTTACGTGAAAACTCTTTCGGGAAAAAACCACGGGCAGAGGAGAAGAAAATTCACTATGTCGAATTCGAATTAATTACAAGAGGAATAGACTATGTCTATTTATAAGCTTGTAAAGCCATATTCTATTAAGATTGAAACATCTTATTCTAATCAATATCAAATAGATGGAATTTAATAAGGTTTAAAAAACCTTATTCTAAAATAAAATAAAAGAAGTGTAATTCTATATGGATTCTTCTTTTATTTTATTTTACCACTGTATTTTATTTAAATAAGGATTCGAGTCACTTAATTCTAATAGTTTTTTGTGAAACTCCTCTGATTTCGTTGTTTTACATTGGCGCCTCCCTGGGGTTTCGCCTGTTTCATCTCTCGACAGTTTCAATTGTCATCGCACCAGATCTAAGGTCTGTTGGTTATTGTTGTTGCCTTTTGTGCAGCTTTGACTCTTCCTCTTTGGTGGTCTTTTCGGTCATTAGGCGATTTTGACGTTCTTTTCTTGGGATTTCATGGCAGCATGGCCTTTGTCGGAGGCGTGCATGTCATTAGGCCAGTTGCAGAGGCCTCCTACAATATCCCGATGTTCTCTTCCTCTCCTCCCCATCCAGGCGGCGTGGCACTTCTCCTCCAGACGGTTGGTGGCAAATTGGAAGCTAGGGTCATCAATTACCATTTAAATGATTAAGTTAATATATAATTGTAAAAATAGGTTAATCTAATTAGCTGCAATTAAAATATATAAAAAAATCATATGTCATTAAATTAGGGATGTTGTACATATCAACTAGAAGACTTGAAAAGCTTGTTATCATAACCATCAATATGAGCGTTCCTGAAAACAAATTGAAGAAAATTTCTTATAAAAATAGTGGAGAAGCCCCAAAAATGAAATTGATTTTTTTAAAAATTTTCAATTTTGATCTAAGAAATTACTTTTTAAAAACCACAATTATTTCCCTATTGTCAAATACTTTTGTCTGAGTTTGTACGATTTTCTCTATTGTTTTTATGAAAAAAATTCTTTTTTCTTTTTCATGAACATCAAAATGGTGGTGAGTTCACCATCTAGTTGGTTTTGGCGACACCACAAGGAAAAAGAAGAAAATTGTGCAATTAGTTATCTTGAGAGAAAAAAGTGATTTGGGGTTTATGCCTATGACATGGAAAAATAAATGATGTAGCTTAGGTGGTGGTAGGGGCCTATATGATAATTTCTTCAAGAGAGTTCTTCATTGATGATGGTGTTTTGAGGGCTAATTAAGGCCATATTAGTGCAACAAATAAGAAAAGACAAATGACTGGCACATATAATTTTTTGAAGGTAAAGCAATATTATTAACGATAAACTATTGAAATAGTCACTTTTATTTTTCTCAGGTTATATTTTATTCACTTATGTTTGAAATATTATTTTTAGTCACTTACGTTAACATGTTGTAACATTTTAGTCATTAAATCGTTAATTTCCATTAATGGTGTAACGGTAAGCTGACATGGCACGTTAAATAATCATTTTAAACAAAAATTTTGGTTAAATTATACAATTGGTTTCCATATTTTTTCGTTTTGAGTAATTTAATTTTTTTTCTTTTATGTTTTTTTTAACTTTCCTTTTATTTATTTATTTTCCACTCTCTTCTGCTTCTCCCTCTATTTTCCTTTTTTCTCAATCTCTTTTAACGTAAAAGAAAAAAATTAAATTACTCAAAACGAAAAAATAGGGATCAATTGTATAATTTAACCTAAAATTTTCATTTGAAATGATGATTTAGTGTGCCACATAAGCTTACCGTTAATTAACGCCCGGTGACTAAAATGTTATAGTACAATAACGTAAGTGACTAAAATGTAACATTTCAAACATAAGTGACTAAAATATAACTTGAGACAAACAAAAGTGGCTATTTTAGTAGTTTACTCTATTATTAACGAAGAAACATAAGTAAACAAATCAACAAGGTGGAGTAACAAGTAATTTCAAGTCCTTAGGCTTACCTCATACATTTGATCCTAAAACCTCTACCACTATAATCCATAATTGATTCAAAATCCAAAGCCAGAAAAGAATGAAGTGATGAAAATACTCTAGTGAATATGATAACATCCACTATAATTAATTGAAAATGAAAATGATCAACATAAAATTAGATTAAAATCAAATAAGATTCAATCATTGAAAATAAAAAAAGATTAACATAAAATTAGATTAAAATCATATATGATAAAGTCAAAAAATTTTCGTGCGACTAAACCTTTCGTATGATTTGTTTGCTTGCAGTCTATCGAAGTTATTTATCTTTAATTTGCATTGTTTTTTATAGTCTCAGTGTACATACACCAAGACACGATTAGGTTTCAATATTAAATCTGGAAAGTTATAATGTCTCTTGAAACTCAACAGTCGGAAATCATTTAAACTATTAAATCAAACATAGAAATCCAATCTTCTAAACAACAATCCAAAATAAAATAGGTCATAGTATAAGTTCAGCTAAAACAGTAGAATAACTAAAAATAGAGATGACCGAGCTCCAGCTACGCCTAACCATTTAAGTCTGTGAGTTACCTGAAATCCAGACAAAGACACTAAATGAGTTTACAACTCAGTGTATAACTTATATACTTTAAGTAAGTGGAAGTATAATAGATATGTCTTCAAATCGACAATTACAGTCAGTTCCCAAATTCAGGTGTAAAAATAGAAACAAAATATATCAAATACAATTGCATATCATATTAGATACATATGCAAATTTTCTACCCCCATCTGCTACACATCATCTCCATCCATCCCTACAAACCAAATAGGGTATCAAGTACTCATCCATCCTTACACATCGCATAGTGACTGTATGTCACGTTTCAGAGTATTTACAGAATAGCTGCCGGACCAGAGTTCGATATTTTGCCAAGATCAGATTTATATGTGGCTTAGCAATCAAAATCAATAGATAAGTAACAATCCATACTTCATCTCTTATCACCAAATCCCAACCCAATATAGTTACAAAATTGACAGATATCAGAAATGCACATATCGTTATTCATATTCAGATCATATTCAAGTTAAATAGATCATACTCAATTAACAGATCCCATAATGAATATAAGCATATATAACAATTTAAAAAGCCTAATTCAGATCACACGAAATCTATGGTAGGCCTATGTTCACCTAGAATGACATTTATGACCCTAGAGAAAAATCTTGATTTTTGGGCTACACGCCTGTATGGATTCACACGGCCTAGATGGCTAGCCCGTGTGGTCCACACGACTTAGCATATGCCCATGTGGCATATCTTAGTGTCACACATGGCCTATCACACGGCCTAACATATGGTTGTGTAACTTAAAAAAGTGAGTTACATAGTCTGGACATATGCCCGTGTCTCGGCCTGTTGGACTCTAATTCCAAAACAATGAGTTACATGGCTTACCACATGGCCGTGTGACATCGACAACCATGGTTTCTATCTTTCACCTACTGTAGAATTCAAGTTTTTCATTACACACCTGATATGCTTCCGATGTAGGAATAACAACGGTGATTCCATAACCTAAAAAAGACATTCCATTGACCAATCAAATGAATTAATCGAACCAATTCGCTAAACTAATGATTGAAACCGAAACAACGTTGAATGAAAACAACTCTTGCCCCCACGCAAAATCAGTAGCACCAAAACCTAGGATGTTGGGGGATCTTGATTTGCAACCCTTTCATATTAGAAAGGAACAAATTGAACACTAAAACGAAAGAATAGAATGAAATAATAGGAGAACCTTGTTTCGACAACAACGAGCAAAAAGAATGAACATTATAAAAAATTTACAACAACTTACGCTAGTAACCCTTCAATCGAACAAACATAATGCAATTGTAACACCCTAGACCCAGCCCAGACGTTATGGCCGAATTCAGCATGCCACATGGAAATGTTGCTATTCGTTTTATCAAAAATCTCTTTGTTAAGGTTTAAAGAATGTTAGTGTTATAAGTTTAAGTGAATGGAGGCTGTGCACCAGGTAGGAAGCCAGGAAAGAGAAGGTGAGTCTGTTGGACTGCTTAAGTACCAAGCTCTTCCCGGATCCAATCCTAGACATGCACACATCCATTGCCACACTTAAAGCATATTACATATTCACGTTCATCAACTTTAGCTTATGCCTATTTAAAATATTTATTTCTCGTTATAAACCATTCACGTTGCGGAAGCTTTGTTCGGTTATCGTGTTGCTTTAAAAGTAGGTATCTTTTATAAAACGCGCCCTAGTGCTAACCAGTTTAATAATCCGAAATAAAAATAATTAAAAGAGCGGCCTTATTACAAATTTAAGAAAACAAAATGAAAATAATCAAAAGTAAAAGAAATGTGAACTTATTTAAAAACCAGGATTTATTCTTCATGGCCACTCTGAATCACGCCCAGCTCCAAGTCCACCAATTAGGGCTCACCTGCAAGGATGGAAAGGAAAGGGGTGAGTTTGGGGAAACTCAGTGTATACAGAAACCCATCCAAAGCCCAAGTCAGCTCGAGCCCATTGGGCCTAAGCCCTATTCGGATAACGAGACACGAGTGGACCAAGCCCTTTTAGAACACAGTAACAAGGCCTTAGCCCCTTTTAACATAACAGTGTGGCCCATAGGCCCAATTCAGTAGCATGGTAACAATAATAACAATGAATGCAAACCCATCTGCGGAGACTAGTCAACCCACCACCCGCTACACTGCACCCGTACCAGCCCTACACTCCATGTTGGGAATATCTCAACCCACCCAGCCCTACACTCCACAGTTGCAACAATGCTGCTCGAATATCAGTAAGTTGAGGCAGAGCCTCCAGTACGTGGATAAACCACTTTCAGCACTTCCTCCATCAATACCCCAATCCCATGCAACATATATTAATAGAACATAACATGCAGAATACAGTATTAATCAATCATGCATTTAAGTCAATTTAAACCCTAGGGGTATATCGGTAATTTTGCTCTTTAGGGGTAAATTCGTAAACTTACACATCTACACAAGTTATTTCAGTAATTTTTAACAGTTTTATGCAATTTGATTCCACTGTCTAACTATCAGGCCAATTTGCCCATCTCTTACCCATATTGGTCCGTAAGCCCATTGGGCCCAGTTTTGGCCCATCGAGGCCCTTTTTCCGAAGTACGTTAAAAAGTCACACGAAACCAACTTACCGCCTTGCGGTGCCAGATCTAACAATTACTCTATGTCTTGAGAGCATTCGCACACTCACAAGCCCATGAAATACCGGAATTTCGGCATTTCGGCTTTTGCAAATTTAAACTGAGAAAGGGTGTTCGGTACACACCTGTTACGCGACGACTGCTACCAAGATCCCTTTCAATGTCCTACAATTGATTAGCACAGTTATCATTTACAAACCTCAATCACTAAACCCAAAACTTGCTTATCTAAAATCGAACCATGTCCCTAAAAAGCCTTTAAAACCTTACTTTCCTGCCAAAACCCATAGCTAGCTCCGAACCTAATTGCTCCAATGAACCACGCCTTCAAACCAACGCTTAAGAAAACACTAATCATTGATAGAAAACATCAGTTAAAGACCTTAGAGAGCCATAGGCCCAAATCGACAGCCTCTCTATAATCTAGGGACTTCGGCTTTTCCTCACTTTGTAAAATAGGACCAGATCTGATATGATAAGCACTTACCCCTTACACCTTTTTGATTTCCACGTAATCCAGTGTAGATCTATCCTTAAAACAACGGCAAAACTCGAATCTAGGAGTTGAAGAAGTTTCGGCTATAAGCCCCTAAAGTTATGGTACTTCCGGCTTTTGGGTGATGAAGAAGATAACGATGTGAGGCTATGACCTTGAAGTAGAATTGCTGACAGGTATCTAGGGTTTAGAAAGAATGATCATTGATTAATGGGAACACAATGTTAAAGGGCTTGGCTTAGAAGAAATCGGCACGATAATGTGATCACGAGATTTGACTTTTGTGATTTGGAAAAAGTGTTGATGAATAGCGAGGATTGATGGGCGGCTTTAGAGAAGAGAATAGAGAAAGAAGAATAGGGAAGGTGAAAGTTTTTGGCTAGAGAGGAAAAACAGAGAAAAGAAAAACCTTATGGTGTATGCGAGAAGAAGAAACGGCACCACACAAAACCCTAGGTGCGAAATATTAACCTAAAACCCTCTACCAAATTTTCCCCTCTTCAATTCCCTTAATTCGGCCAACTCTTAGTCTCTCTCCTAATCCCTTAAATCTCTCCCCTTATCACTCCGTAATCCAAGCGTTTGGACTGATTCAAACTTTCCTTTAGCAGAATCCACTTGGACTCCAACACTTACCCTTCCTGCACTTAAAAAATAATTGCATCTATTTGCCAACACAGGGAATCGATCCCATGCCTTCCCCAATGCTCCACACGCCACCTTTTTAGGAGCCTAGTAGCGTCACCCTTGCCACTTTACTAGAGCTCTTTTTGTGATGCAATTTAGTCATCACTCTATATAAGGGCACCTAGCCAGAACCCCTAACTTTTAAGTCCAAAATTCAAAAATTCAACCGGTTTTGGCCAACACATGGGCCTTCCATAAGCCCATTTACCTACTCAAGATGTTAATTTCTCATCTAAATACAAAATTTAAAAAACTTTACCAAAATATTGAAAACCACGAATAAATCCGAAAATCAGGATGTTACAACTCTACCCCCTTAAAGAAATTTCGACCTCGAAATTTTACCTTTTTAGAACAGTTAAGGGTACTGTTGACGCATGGCCTCCTCAGTCTCCCAAGTAGCTTCTTCTTTGCCATGGTTCCTCCAAAGTACTTTCACTAGTGGTACTGACTTCCTTCTCAACACCTTGACGTCACAATCAAGTATTTGCACAGGTTCCTCTTGAAAGTCAAATCGATTGCACCTCGATTTTCTCGCAAATTGGTATGACATGAGTTGGGTCAGATCGATACCGCCTCAGCATGGATACATGAAAAACGTCGTGGATACGATGCAATTCCGGTGGTAGCTCTAGTTGATAAGCCACTGGTCCAATCCGCTTAACAACTCGGTAAGGCCCAATAAACCGTGGGCTTAACTTACCCTTCTTACCAAATCTCAATATCTTCTTCCAAGGTGAAACTTTCAAAAAGACCATGTCCCCAACAGCGAACTCAATCTCCTTGCGCTTGGATCCGCGCATACGACTTACATCTCATCGGATGCCTCCTTTAATCGACCTCTTATCAACCTAACCTTGCTTTCAGTGTCAGCCACCAATTTCGGTCCAAGCACTTTTCATTCACCCAACTCTGTCCAACACGTCGGCATATGACATCTTCGCCCATAAAGCGCTTCATATGGAGCCATCTGAATGCTTGCTTGATAACTGTTATTATATGCAAACTCCGCCAATGCCAAGTAGTCCTCCCAACTACCACGAAAATCGATGATACAACCTCTCAACATATCCTCCAGAACTTGGATAACCCTTTCCGATGTCCATGCATGCGTGGGTGAAAAAGCGGTGCTAAAATCCAATCGTGTACCCAACGCTTTTTGCAACTTCTGCCAAAACCGAGATGTAAACCTAGGGTCTCGATCAGAAATTATCGACCTTGGCACCCCATGCAGTCGCACTATCTCCGCCACATATAGCTTGGCCAACTTATGCAGTGAGTAATCGGTACGAACAGGTATGAAATGGGCAGATTTTGTTAACCTATCCACAACCACCCACACCGAATCTTTCTTGGTGGGCGTCAAAGGTAACCCACTCACAAAGTCCATTGTTACTCTTTCCCACTTCCATAGCGGAATTTTTACCGGTTGTAGTAATCCAGAAGGCAATTGGTGCTCAGCCTTAACCTGCTGGCACGTCAAACATTTCCCAACGAATTCAGTCACTTCTCGTTTTAATCCAGGCCACCAGTACATCTCTCGTAAGTCTTTATATAACTTATTTCCTCCAAGATGTATGGCACAGAGTCCCCCATGAGCCTCTTTTAGAATTAACTGCCTCAATTCAGGGTCCTTCGGAATACAAACTCTTCCACGAAAGCACATAACTCCTTCAGTGTTCAGTCCAAAATCCTCGTTCTCACCATTCCTAACTTGCTGGAATCGAAGAGCTAATGGATCGTCCTTCAACTGTTTTTCCTTAACCTGCTTAGTCCAAGTAGGCCTTACTTACAGTTCTGCCAACAAGCTTCCATCGTCATACAGACTTAAACGTGCGAACAAAGCTCTCAAATCAGTAACAACCCTTCGACTCAATGCATTTGCCACCACATTAGCCTTTCCTGGGTGGTACTCAATCGAACAGTCGTAATCCTTAAGCAACTCCATCCATCTACGTTGCCTAAGGTTCAACTCCTTCTGAGTCAACAAATACTTTAGGCTCTTGTGATCTGTGTATATGATACACTTTTCCCCATATAAGTAATGTCTCCAAATCTTTAACGCAAAAATCACCACTGCTAGCTCCAAATCATGCGTAGGGTAATTCACCTCATGAGTCTTAAGCTGTCGCGACGCATAAGCGACCACCTTGCCATCTTGCGTCAGTACGCAACCTAACCCCACATGCGACGACGCATCATTTGTATCTGAGAAAGTCCTTTCCAGACACTGGTTGAATGAACACTGGCGCTTCAGTTAATACCTTTTTCAACTGATCAAAAGCATTTTGCTATTTCTTGGTCCAGACAAATGGTACTCCTTTCCTTATGAGTCTTGTCAAGGGTGCTGCCAACACCGAGAAACCCTCCACAAACCTTCTGTAGTAACCTGCTAACCCTAGAAAACTCTGAATTTCTGACACTAACCTAGGTGGCTTCTATTCCAGAATCGCTTCAATTTTACGAGGATCCACCTTAATCCCCTCAGCAGAGACCACATGTCCTAAGAAAGTTACCTCCCTCAACCAGAATTCACACTTGCTGAATTTTGCATAGAGTTCCTTTTCCCTTAACACTTGTAGCACAATACGGAGATGCTCATCATGCTTCGTCTCCGTTTCTGAGTATACTAGGATATCGTCGATAAAGACTACGAACCGATCCAAGTAAGGTTAGAATACTCGATTCGTCAGATCCATGAAAGCTGCAGGTGCGTTCGTCAGCCCAAACGGCATGACCAAAAACTCATAATGTCCATATCGAGTTCGGAATGCTGTCTTATGAATATCCCCTTCTTTTACCCTTAGTTGATGGTATCCCGAACGAAGATCAATTTTGGAGAATACTGAAGCCTCCCTAAGTTGATCGAACAAATCATCAATCCTTGGCAGTGGATACTTATTCTTAATTGTCAGTTTGTTCAACTGGCGATAATCGATGCACATGCGCATTGTTCCATCCTTTTTCTTCACAAGCAGAACCGATGCTCCTCACGGAGACACACTAGGTCTAATGAAGCCCCTATCCAACGACTCTTGGATTTGAGCTTTCAGTTCCACCAGCTCTTTCGGGGCCATCCTATAGGGTGCAATGGACACTGAAGCTGTTCCAGGCAACAAATCAATTCCAAACTCAACTTCCCGATTCAGAGGTAATCCAGGAAGCTCTTCCGAAAAAACATCCCGAAATTCCTTAACAGTTCTGATGGTCTCCATAGTCGGATCCTCAGTTCTAGCTTGGCTTACCAAAGCCAAATATGCCTCACACCCCTTGCGCATCAACTTCTTAGCTCTCAACGCTGATACTACATTAGACAAGTAATCCCTTCGTTCTCCAATAATCATTACCTCTTTATCATTGACAGTCCTTAGCACCATCCTCTTAGCTGCACAATCCAAAGTTGCCTTATGCTTGGTCAACCAATCCATCCCTAGAATCAAGTTGAATTCTTCAAACGGTAACTCCATCAAATCTCCACAGAAAACCCTGCCTTGAATCTCTAAAGGCACCTCCCTGAAGAGTTTCTTTATCTTAACCGAATGACCTAAAGGACTTATCACAGTTACCCCACATATAGTCTCCTCAAAGTGCACACCCAGTACCCCAGAAATGTTATATGCCACATATGAATGAGTTGATCCCACATCAATCAGAGCAGTATAAGGTACACCATAGATCAAGAACGTACCAGTTAAGACGTCAGGTGCGTCACCCTCCTCGCGGCGACTAGCAGCATACACAAAGCTGGCTGACGAGCATCAGCGTTACCAATACCCCTGCCAGGTGCGCCACGTCCACGACCATTACCACAGCGACCTTGTCCACGACCTCTTGGCGTGGCGATCCATCCATCCTGCTGGTTGAGCCGGTCGCACAGCCCCTTGTTCAGCCACTTGAGCCTGAGCGGCCCTCCTAGGACAATCCTTTATCCTATGCTCCTTTGACCCATAACGAAGACAAGCCCCAGAATGCTTCCAGCACTCCCCTTGATGCATTCTACCACAATCTCCACAAGCTCGCGGTCTAACTGTGTTCACCGGAACTGTTCGAACCGGTTCCTCCATCCTAGCTCTCTTAACATTTTGATTTACAGCACCAGCTGGTCCAGCATCCCTCCTGAACCGATTTCGATCCCTGTCGTGGTTCTTCCGTTCAGCTTGTTTCACCTCCTCGGCTATCTTAGCCTTCTCTACCAGTGCAGCAAAATCCCGCTCTCTCTGCGGAGCTATAAGTACCCTTAGCTCATCCCTGAGGCCATCCTTAAACCGAACGCTGCGCTCATATTCAGTGGAAACGATATCCCTAGCATACCGGCTTAGTCGTAGAAACTCTGCCTCATATTCAGCAACGATCTTACTTCCCTGGGTCAGATTTAGGAATTCCTTTCTGCATGCATCGACATAGCTAGCTCCAACATATTTTGCCTTAAAAGTGCGCGAGCGGCTCCCATGTTACCCTCTCGGTGGGGTACCCCTCTCACGATAATCCACCATCGATACGCGCCCCGTAGCAATGACACGCGCCTTTTCACCTTTCACGCTCTCTCGAGCGGTCCAAGTCATCCATAATCCGCTCTGTGGCTTCCAACCAGTACTCAGCCACATTTGGGGCTACTCTAGATACGCCCCTAAAAACCTCAGCTCCGTTGGCCTGAAGTCGTTCAGAAATGGACCCCCTATTCATGGGTCCGACATTAGCTCCGGCCACCCTTTCCAAAACCCTCAACATATCCTGAGACAAGCGTCGTCCCCTGCGGCCCGATCATACGGCCTATTTTCATTAACTGGTGGTGGATGAGCCTCGCCAGCTGGTATGTGTTCAGAGAATGCAGATCCAGCTTGAGTACTACCTCGGCCTCGACCACGGCCTCTTCCCCGGGTAGCCCTTGCACTCATATCGATTTATCTGATTACGAATTTTATGACATTAGATTACTGGTTCCACTGTTTATTACAAAATGTCTTATGAACAGATAGAGTTTCAGAGTTATTTTCGCGCAATCGCAATCTAGCTACGGTCTTAGTTTTGTAGCCTTAATACTACATTATCTATAGAGCTCGGTACTATCTACAGTACTATTTTCAGTTTAGTTCCATATAAATATTTAAAGTAGAAAAATAACACTTACAGACTTGGTACCGGGGATTCAGTGTGCCACATCTTTGTCAGTCCATTTAAAAAAAACCATGTTTTTGTTCACCGAAAATAAAAATTTGATTTGGAGAAAACGCTTTTATTTTGAAATTATTGATTTTAACCCTGTTTAAAACTTGAACATAAAAAACTTACCATCTCCCAAAATACCCTTCTTAAGCCTAAGTTTTTTGAAAAGATTTTTGGACTCGATCCACAGCCGAGTTGTTGCAACCTGGCTCTGATACCACTAAATGTAACACCCTAAACCCGGCCCAGACGTTATGGTCGAATTCAGCATGCCACATGGAAATGTTGCTATTCGTTTTATCAAAAATCTCTTTGTTAAGGTTTAAAGAATGTTAGTGTTATAAGTTTAAGTGAATGGAGGCTGTGCACCAGGTAGGAAGCCAGGAAAGAGGAGGTGAGTCTGTTGGACTGCTTAAGTACCAAGCTCTTCCCGGATCCAATCCTAGACATGCACACATCCATTGCCACACTTAAAGCATATTACATATTCACGTTCATCAACTTTAGCTTATGCCTATTTAAAATATTTATTTCTCGTTATAAAACATTCACGTTGCGGAAGCTTTGTTCAGTTATCGTGTTGCTTTAAAAGTAGGTATCTTTTATAAAACGCATCCTAGTGCTAACCAGTTTAATAATTAGAAATAAAAATAATTAAAAGAGCGGCCTTATTACAATTTTAAGAAAATAAAATAAAAATAATCAAAAGTAAAAGAAATGTGAACTTATTTAAAAACCAGGATTTATTCTTCATGGCCACTCTGAATCACGTCCAGCTCCAAGTCCACCAATTAGGGCTCACCTGCAAGGATGGATAAGAAAGGGGTGAGTTTGGGGAAACTCAGTGTATACAGAAACCCATCCAAAGCCCAAGTCAGCTCGAGCCCATTGGGCCTAAGCCCTATTCAGATAACAGTACACAGCGGACCGAAGCCCTTTTCAGAATACAGTAACAAGGCCTTAGCCCCTTTTAACATAACAGTGTGGCCCATAGGCCCAATTCAGTAGCATGGTAACAATAATAACAATGAATGCAAACCCATCTGGGGAGACCACTCAACCCACCACCCGCTACACTGCACCGGTACCAGCCCTACACTCCATGTGGGGAATATCTCAACCCACCCAGCCCTACACTCCACAGTTGCAGCAATACTGCTCGAATATCAGTAAGTTGAGGTAGAGCCTCCAGTACGTGGATAAACCACTTTCAGCACTTCCTCCATCAATACCCCAATCCCATGCAACATATATTAATAGAACATAACATGCAGAATACAGTATTAATCAATCACGCATTTAAGTCAATTTAAACCCTAGGGGTATATCGGTAATTTTGCTCTTTAGGGGTAAATTCGTAAACTTACGCATCTACACAAGTTATTTCAGTAATTTTTAACATGATTTTATGCAATTTGATTCCCTTTGTCTAACTATCGTGCCAATTTGCCTATCTCTTACCCATATTGGTCCGTAAGCCCATTGGGCCCGATTTTGGCCCATCGAGGCCCTTTTTCGAAAGCACGTTAAAATGTCACACGAAACCAACTTACGCCTTGCGGTGCGGATCTAACAATTGCTCTATGTCTTGAGAGCATTCGCATACTCACAAGCCCATAAAATGCGGAATTTTGGCATTTGGCTTTTTGCCGATTTGAATCGAGAAAGGGTGTTCGGTACACACACATGTCTGCGACGCATCGCTACCGAGATCCCTTTCGATGTCCTACAATTGATTAGCACAGTTCTCATTTACAAACCTCAATCACTGAACCCAAAACTTGCTTATCCAAAATCGAACCATGTCCCTAAAAAGCCTTTAAAACCTTACCTTCCTGCCAAAACTGATAGCTAGCTCCGAACCTGATTGCTCCAATGAACCACGCCTTCAAACCAACGCTTAAGCAAACACTAATCATTGACAGAAACATCAGTTAAAGACCTTAGAGAGCCATAGGCCCAAATCGACAGCCTCTCTATAATCTAGGGACTTCGGCTTTTCCTCACTTTGTAAAATAGGACCAGATCTGAGATGATAAGCACTTACCCCTTACACCTTTTGATTTCCATGTAATCCGGTGCAGATCTATCCTTAAAACAACGGTAAAACTCGAATCCAGAAGTTGAAGAAGTTTCGGCTATAAGCCCCTAAAGTTATGGTACTTCCGGCTTTTGGGTGATGAAGAAGATAACGATGTGAGGCTATGACCTTGAAGTAGAATTGCCGACAGGTATCTAGGGTTTAGAAAAAATGATCGTTGATTAATGGGAACACAATGTTAAAGGGCTTGGCTTAGAAGAAATCGGCACCAATAATGTGATCACAGGATTTCAGCTTTTGTGATTTCGAAAAAAGTGCTGATGAATAGCAGGATTGATGGACGGCTTTGGAGAAGAGAATAGAGAAAAAAGAATAGGAAAGGTGAAAGTTTCGGCTAGAGAGGAAAAAGAGAGAAAAATAAAAACCTTATGGTGTCTGAGCAGAAGAAAACGGCACCACACAAAACCTTAGGTGCCGAAATATTAACCTAAAACCCTCTGCCGAATTTTCCCCTCTTCAATTCCCTTAATTCGGCCAACTCTTAGTCTCTCTCCCAATCCCTTAAATCTCTCCCCTTATCACTCCTTAATCCAAGCGTTTGGACTGATTCAAACTTTCCTTTAGCAGAATCCACTTGGACTCCAACACTTACCCTTCCTGCACTTAAAAAATAATTGCATCTATTTGCCAACACAGGGAATCGATCCCATGCCTTCCCCAATGCTCCACACGCCACCTTTTTAGGGGCCTAGTGGCGTCACCCTTGCCACTTTACTAGAGCTCTTTTTGTGATGCAATTTACCTCTATATAAGGGCACCTAGCCAGAACCCCTAACTTTTAAGTCCAAAATTCAAAAATTCAACCGGTTTTGGCCAACACATGGGCCTTCCATAAGCCCATTTACCTACTCAAGATGTTAATTTCTCATCCAAATACAAAATTTAAAAAACTTTACCAAAATATTAAAAACCACAAATAAATCTGAAAATCAGGATGTTACAGCAATTCTTTGACAGTTCAACTGTAAAATCCACAGAAGAAGCAAAACAATGCCAAAGATATACCAACGAAAAAGAGCAAGAAAGAAAGAAAAAAAACTACAGTAAAAGAAGAAAAGAACACGTTTAGAGAAGTTTTACAAGAAAACAAAGAAAGAAAGAAGTAAAAAAACATTAATTTAATTTCCTAATGACTAAATGTTTAAAGTAACATAAGATATTTCCCCTTAGCTATCAAGGGGAACTCAAACACAGAATACCCAGAACACAAAAGCTTAACCATTGAACCAGTAGGCACATTCTTGATATGAGATTACACTGACTTAAACTTAAGTCTAATGTTCACAACTAAAGGTTGAATAAAAGAATAATAATTTTTTTCACAAGTGGGACTTGAACCCTAATTCTCAAATACACACTTAAGGCACTAAAACATTGAAGAAGACACAGATGTAATGATAAAGTTAACTAGGCAGAAGTTTAAATTTTTGAGGCGTTACAACTCTTTCCCCCTAAAATAAATTTTGGCCTCAAAATTTACCTGATCTAAATAGATGAGGGTATTGCTGACAAATCAAATCCTCAGGTTCCTAAATGACTTCCTTCGTGCGATGATTCCACCATAGAACCTTTATCAGAGGAATAATTTTCCTTCTCAAGACCTTAATCTTTTGATCTGAAATCTAAATAGACTCATCATTAAAATTTAGATCCAATCATACTTCTATCTCCTCAACAGGAACAATGTGAGATGGGTCAGACCAATACTGTCTTCTATAGAGACATGGAATACATTGTGAATCCGATCTAATTCAAGAAGTAGCTCTAGCTAATGGGTGATAGGTCTGATACATTTTAGAACGCGATAAGGTCTAATGAAACTTGGGTTCAACTTACACTTATGTTCAAACTGGAGAACCTTTTTCCAAGGAGATACTTTCAGAAAAACCTGATCACCCACTGAATACTCAATATCTCTCCTCTTTAGATTTAGATATGTATATGATTTCTGTCAGTCAGACGCTACCTTAAGATGGTTTCAAATCAATCTAATTGTATCCTCAGTCTTAAAAACCAATTCATGACCCAACATTCGACATTTACCTAATCGGGCCACCAATATAGCTCTTGGAGATATCTATACATCTTATTCCTACAAAGATGCATAGCATAAGGACTATTATGTGCCTCTCGTAGAATCGATTGCCTCAACTCTGAAATGTTAGGTACAAAAACTTGACCTTGGAAACATGGAACCCCATCACCATTTAACCCAAAATCAGAAGTCCCACTATCCTCAACCTATCAAAATTATGAAACCAGAGATTAATCACTCATCTGTTTAACTCGAATTTGATCAATCCAGGTTAGTTTAACATGAAAATTAACCAAAAAACTAACGCCGTCAAACAAACTCAGACGAGCAAGCGTCGCTCTTAGATCGGTTATCGTTGTAAACAACCCATTTTTAGTGATATTAGAAATAGTGGTTTCGAGACCACAATTCTAACGAGCGAGTTATTATTTCATTATTTATTTAATTTTTACAGGAATATATTAAGGTCGTATAAAAGTTTCGTTAAGAAATTTTGAGGTTTATATAGTTAATTAAGTGAAAAGGACTAAATCGTAAAAGGTGAAAAAGTTGAGTTCTATTAGTTAAAGAAGTCTAATGGCTATGAAATCTTAAAATAAGGGATTTGAGTGGTAAATATACCATTTAAGGAATTAGTGGAAAAATATGGACAAGGTTTTGTTGTAATTTTTAATAAGTAATAAGGTTAAAATGGAAATTAGGTAATTAAAAAAAATTAAGAAAAGAGGAAACAACGTTGTCATCTTCTTATTTTTCTTCTTCTTGGTTGAATCCACCATTTTTGAATCAGAGGGAGCTTCGTTTTGAATTCTTCCTTGCATGGTAAAGTTTTGTGTCCCGTTTTTAATGATTTTTATGTTTTTAAGTTTGTTATAGCTTAATCTAGCTAGCCTGGGGGTTAATTTGCAAAACTGTTAAAGGTTGAGGGATTTACCACGAATGCTTTTGAATGATTTTTTATGTTAATTGATAGATTACGAATCTTTGTTGAAAAATAAACAAGTTTTATTAAGTGATTTTTTGATGAATTTTAGAATTAGGGTTTAAATTATTAAAGGTGTAAATCTATATGTTTTATTGTTAAATGATGGTAACTATGAGTTGTATCAAGGTCCCTTGCATCTATGGTTAACATGGATTTAGGTTAAAATGGTTCGATAAAAGTTATAAGCTTAAGGACTAAATTGTGAAAAGTTAAAATGTTAGGGGCAATTTGGGAATTTTGTATAAATATGAAATATGGATTAAATTGAATATTATAAGTATTTAATTGATTGAAAATATTTATTTAGATTAAGATAAATCACATACGGACTTAGATCGAGGAAAAATAAAAGCTTCAGATTAGTTCGATTATACATTTACGACTTTGGTATCGAGGTAAGTTTGTATGAACTATAATAGTTTTAATGTTGTTTAAATTAAATGTTTATTATGTTGTTTTGATGTAAATGGATCAATATACAAATGTAACAATGCTATGATGAATTGACGGATATTGAGTCCCGGTTGAACATTAAGAATTCTTAGGATACAAATGACATGTCATTAGGGATTTCATGTTTCGAGTGCTGGTCTTGAACGTCCTACCGATGGCTGAGGTCCTACATTAATTGCGGATTCTCCATAGCTCGTGTGAGCAACATCTTGTAGCTTACATTCTGACCCACAACTCATGTTAGTAGGTCCATTTCACATCTCGTGTGAGCATTAATGTAAAAGAAATGTTACGGTTATATGTAAAGGCACACTTTGTGTGAGCTTTCTGAGCAACCAATGTAATTCTAGATGGTTCAACAAGTAATAAAAGGAAAAGGAAATGGTAAGTATGCAAATGCAATGAATTATGACATTATGCTAATATTGATGATGTAAAATGTTATGTTTATACATGGTAAACCACATATCTTATGGTTGATTTCATACATATCATGAACAAGTATACTAACTTGTGAGTTTGATGATGTTGCATAGGCTCATACTAAGCTTATGGCATTGGTTTTGGTTTATACTTCTTCTATGAATTTTATTAAAGAAATGGTAAGTTATGTTTAAGGTTTATACGAGCTTACTAAGCCCTTATTGCTTACGTAGTTTCTTTTATTTGTTTTATAGATCATCGGAAGCTCAATTTCGTTGGAAGCTCATCTGAGACCTATCACACTATCCAGCAGTCAATTCGGTATTTTTTGAGTATTTTGGCCAGGGCTTATAATGGCATGTATAGGGTGATTTGCAATGGTATTTTTATGAATCTGTTAATGGTGCTTTGGCATGTATAAGCTTTTAAAAGTTATGTTGGTTTGGTACACTTTGATGCCTTACAAAGTTATGTCATTTTGGTTACTTAAATGTGCTTGTTCATAAAACTCTTTTGATATGTTGATGTTGTCTTGAAAATTGTCTATTGTGACATGTCTTAATACCTATTTAAATTAGGTTTATATGCATGAAATGGTACAATACTGACAAGTTTAGGTAAGTGTTGTTTGGATGCAATTGAGGTACCTTTGAATGGTATATTGTTTAGGTGAATTAGGTTGTTTGAATTGGCATGATTATGTGTAGTTGAATAATACTTTAATCCCTTGAAAGTGTGTACAAATAGATTGAATGTTTATGCATGAATTGGTTAGGAAATGGCTTAATTTTGGGTCTACACAGGCTGTCACATGACCGTGTGTCATTTGTTAGTTTCTTAGTGTACAAGTCAGTGAGTTACACGACCTAACATACGGCCTGACACACGGGTGAGTGGGGCAACTCAGATAGTTATACAGCTTGGCACACTGGCATGTGATCGTACTCAGTAAATGACACAGGTGAGGACACAGGCTGGGACACGGCCGTGTGTCCCTTGTTCGAAAGTTACATGGCCGTGTGACCCCTATTTTTTAAATTTTACAACTTTTTCCTAAACTTTTCACTTTGTTTCAAATTAGTCCCGAATTTCTTAAAAGCTATTTCTAAGGCCTCGAAGGCTCGATTTAGGGAAGGAATGTATGTGAATGAATGGTTTATGATATACTTAAATTATTGAATGTTATGATGTTTAAATATTTATGATTGTATGGTAATACTTTGTAACCCTAATCTGGAAACAGAGACGGGTTAGGGGCGTTACATTTAGTGGTATTAGAGCTACAGTTTAGTCAGTTTTCAGACTGAACGTAGCATGTATAGAGTCTAGAAATACATGTCATTATATAACCTGTGATAGTGTGATAAATCCTGACTCAAATTGAACTATGTTTTTATATAGATAAGATGTTATCCAATCGAGTTGATTCCGATGAGGTAGAAAGTAATGCTCAAGCCTCCGTTCATGGAGCAACTAGTTCTGGTAGTAGGCACGTAGCTGTAACAGCCCAATTTTGGGGTTAGTCAGAATAGTGGTTTCAGGACCACGAATTCGACATAGAAAAAAATCCTTTTTTATTATATTTTTATGGTCTGCAGTTTTATAGAACTATTCTGTGAAAATCTCATTAAAAAATTTTGAAGTTTGGGCACTCAATTTAGTAAAAAAAGACTAAATTGTAAAAAGTGCAAAAGTTGAGCTCTACTTGTTAAAGGTGTCCAATTGCTATAAGTTTTAAATTAGAGTTCCTCAATTGTAATTAGACCATTGGATAAGTTAGTGGACAAAAATGGACATGAATAGGTAAAGTTTCAAAGTTATGCATGAAGGGCATTTTGGTTATTTAATTAATAAAAGAATAAAAAGGGAAAATTAAGTCAAAATTTGTGTCCATCTTCTTCTTCATGTGCCGAAATTTCCATGCTCACCATAGCTAGGGTTTCTTCAACTTTCAAGCTTGATTGTAAGTGCATCCTAGCCCCGATTTTAATGCTATTTACATTTTTGAAGTCCTCATAACCCTGTTTAGCTATTTCTACCATTATTTTGAAGTAGGGTTCATGTTTAAAAATTTACCCATGTGTGGCATGCATGTATTTTGATGTTTGATGGAAGATATGGTATGTTTAAGGTGATATAAACAACTTTTACTAAGTGATTTTTAGTGAAAATGTATGAAAAGGACTTGTTTGTAAAAGTTGTAAAAAAATAGGTAGTAGAAATGTGGTTTGATGAAAACTGTGGGCTATTATGAGCATGATTTAGGTTCGGTTAGGCTTGGGTAACAAACAAAATGGATACATTTCATTTTACGAGCCTAAAGACTAATTTTTAAAAATGTGAAAAGTTAGGGACAGAACTATAATTTTGTCATAATGTGATTTTTGGATAGCATTGAGTAATGTGATAATTTAATAAGTTAAATTTGCTATTATAGATCAAGAAAAATGAGGTTTGGACCTTGATCAGGGGAAGAACAAGGTTGTTGACGATTAAGTCCATTTCTTACTATTTTGTACCGAGGTAAGTTTGTGTGTAAATAATGCAATGTTGTATTATGTATTTAATGTTTAATATCACATAAATTGTATGGTTGTTTCTATGGAAATATTCAATGAAGTTTTGATGATGGGAAAATCCCGGCTGAACCTTAGGAATAGTTTAGGATAAAAGTGACATGTCACTAGGAAACCATAAGTTATGTGATTTATGTGAATCCGGGTGCTGGTCATGTACGTCCTACCAGTGGCTGGGTAGTTCGACATATGTTGCGGATACCTGATAGCTTGTGTGAACAGCCCGTGTAGCTACATCTTAATTGACAGCTTGTGTGAGCAGGCCCGTGATTAACTCGTTGCGAGCCCTATGTGTTAGGAGATATGAGTTAGCATTGGCTACATATGTGGCACTTATGTGCAGTACTTTCCGTGTGTTCGATAATATTCCAAGTGTTCAACGGGTAATCCGAAGAGTATGTCAAAGATGACAAAGTATGTAACTATGTTATGAGTTGGTACAGGTATGTATGTAAAACTCATGAGTATGGACTTTAGTATGAGATGAACTCTTGGTAAGAATGCCAATGAGTAAGTTAAGCCTAAGATACATGATGATAATTATGTTAACTTATGTTGAGTAGTTATATGATTAATGTATGATTAATGTTGCTTATTAGCTGCATGCAAACTTACTAAGCTTAAAAGCTTACTCCCCTTTTTTTTCCCTTCTTTATAGTGTCGCCAAGCTAGCTCAGGGATTGAGGAACGTCGGAGCTCGATTCACACTATCAAACGATTATTTTGGGTATACTTGGTTTCAATATTTTGAGTATGGCATGTATAGGGACTTGGTCATTTTGTTACGTGTCATATTGGTTAGTCAAATGCATTGGCATTGTAATGGTTAATGATTCATTTTGTATATGGCCATTGGAAGTTGGCTAATATTAATCTCATTGGTATGCTTTTGTGATGATGCTTATCATGAAGATGAAATTGGCATGAATGGAAAAGATAGTATGTGATGTTTATGCATGATAGATGTTAGTATGTGAAATGATGTATTGATATCTTATTTGTGGCTGATTTGGTTGTATGTATATGCTTGGATTGGTGTTGCTTATTGTTATGTAGGTTGGTGCAAGTAAGGGTGGCAAAATGGCATGGTAAATAGCCTTATTTTGTCCACATGGGCAGAGACACGGCCGTGTGTCTCAGCCGTATGAAGGGCACGACCTAGGGACATGGGCATGTGAAGTCTGCACCTATTTTATGAAAAAATTCAAAAATTAAATTTGCCATACGGCCTAGCACACGGGCGTGTGACTTCCTTTGGTGCATGATGTCATAAACAGAGAGTTGCATGGGTTAAGGACATGGGCGTGCGTGACACACGGCCAAGCCACACTGGCGTGTCCCAAGCCACACAGGCGTGTGACCCTGATTTGATGAAAAATTCTCTAAATGTCATAAAATTTTCTAAATTTCTCAGTTTAGTCTTGAACTGATTCCAAAGCATGTTTTGGGCATCGTAGGTCATTTTAGGGACGATAGGAATGTATGTGAAAAGTTTTAAATTCAGATGGAAATTTACGTCTCAGCTTTGTATGATTGCTTGTGTATAAGTCTGGTAATGCCTTGTACCCTATTCTGGCATTGGATATGGGTCAAGGGTGTTACAGTAGTTGAGGGTGGGAAGGTGAGGCTGAAGAAGCCTTTTTCCAAATGATGTCAGAATAGTTTTTAGAGTTTGTGAGAACGAATCTATTAGCTCAATGACCTCTAGCCCCTCTCGATTTGTCAGATCCATAAACGTAGCCAGAGCATTCGTCAAACTGAATAGCATGACTAAGAACTCATAATACCCATAATGAGTCCTAACACTCATCTTAAACACATCAGTCTTCTTAAACTTAAGCTGATGGTACTCGAAGCGGAGATCGATTTTGGAGAATATAGATGCTCTACGAAATTAATCAAATAGGTCGTCAATCCTTGAAAGCAGATGCTTATTCTTTACTGTCAACTTATTCAAGTGACGATAATCCACACACATTCTCATCGTGCTGTCTTTTTTCTTAACGAACAGAACCGATGCTCCCTAAAAAGGTACACTTGGCCTAATGAACCCTCGATCAAGTAGTTCATGAAGTTGAGCATTTAATTCCATAAGCTCTTTTGGTGCTATGTGTAGACACAGGTGCTGTACCTGGCAGAAGTTCAATACCAAACTCAACCTCCTTGTCCGGAGGTATCCATGACAACTCCTCAAGGAAAACATCCAAGAAATCCCTTACGTTCTGAATGTCATTAATATAAGTTTTTACAGAACTGGAGTCAGACACAAAGGCCAAATATGCCTCACACCCTTTTCGAACTAACTTTTCAGCTACCAGAGCGGAGATCACATTAGAGAGGTAATCTTAACGCTTGTCGATCATAACAATCTTGGTATCGATATTAGATCTCAAAGTTACCCTCTTAGCGGTACAGTCTAGACTGACTCAATATTCCACGAGCCAATCCATTCCTAAAATCAGATCAAACTCTCCAAATGGAAATCTATCAAATCAACCAAAAAAACAACACCTTGAATCTCTAACGGAACCATCTTATAAACATTTCTAACTCGAACTGATTGACCCAAGGGACTAATCACAGAAACCTCTCTAATAGTACTCTGAGCAGATATTCCCAAATTCACAGAAATAGTACTAGATACATATGAGTCTGTAAAACCAATGTCCACCAAAGAAAAATATGAAACAGAGTGGATAAAGAAGTACCCGCTATAATGTTAGCGTCGTCTCTTTCCTCACGGTGCCTAGCCGCATACACTAAGGTAAGTTATCGTGCCTTATTCTGATGCGCACCTCTACCTAGTGCTCTCTGATCCCTACCATAACCATTACCACCCCAGGCCGGACCATGGCCCCTAAGTGGTTGCTGAGCTATCCTTTCTAGCTGAGCTAAACTTGAAGCTAGAACCTGTGCAGGAGCTTGCACCTGATCAGATCAAAGTGGACAGTCCCTAATGCGGTGCTCTATCAACCTGTAACACGATAGGCTCCTAGTTTTTTTCAGCACTTGCTCGGATGGCGTCTACCACAGTCACTACAAGTCTGACTCCCAGTCAGTGCAATAGGTGCCTCAAACCTCGGAGGCCTTTCAGATCTAGCCCGTTTCTTAGGGCGTTGAACAAAACTAGAGGAACCTGAATCCCTCCTAGGCTTTACCTAGCTCTGATACCATAGAATGTAGCATATCAAACCCGGCCTAGATGTTACGACCAAATCTGGAGAGTTATAATATCTTTCTTCAAACAAATCCAACTTAAATTATTTAAAACTCAACAGTCATAAATCATTTAAACTATTAAATCAAACATAGAAATCCAATCTTCTAAACAACAATCCGAAATAAAATAGGTCATAATATAAGTTTAGTTAAAACGATAAAATAACTAAAAACAAAGATGACTGAGCTCCAGCTACGCCGAACCTTCTAAGTCTATGAGTTATTTGAAATCCAGACAAAAAAACTAAATGAGTTTACAACTCAGTGTATAACTTATATATTTTAAGTAAGCGAAAGCATAACAGATATGTCTTCAAATCGACAATTACAGTTAGTTCTCAAATTCAAAGACAAAAATAGAAACATAATCTATTAGATACAATTGCATATCACATTAGATGTAGATGCAGATTTTCTACCCGCATCTACTATACACCACCTCCATCCATCCTTACACACCAAATTGGGTATCAAGTACTCATCCACCCCTACAAACCGCATAGTGACTGTATGTCACGTTTCAGAGTATTTACAGACTAGTTTCCAAAGCAGAGATTGATATTTCGCCAGAATCAGATTTATATGTGGCTTAGCCACCAGAATTAACAAATAAATAACAATCTATACTTCTTCCTTTATCACCAATCCCAACTCAATGCAGTTACAGAATTGATAGATATCAGAAATGCACATACCATTATTTAGATTTAGGTCATATTCAAATTAAATATATCATACTCAATTAACATATATCACAACGAATATAAGCACAAATAAAGTTTATTCATCATTAGAGCATCATATGACAAGTTATAAAGCCTAATTCAAATCACACGAACTCTACGGTAAGCCTACCTTCGCCTAGAATGACATTTATGGCCCTAGAGAAAAATCTCGATTTTTGGCCCACACACCAGTGTAGATTTACATGGCCTAGATGGATGGCCCATATGGTCCACAAAGCTTAGCACATGCTCGTGTGGCCCACTCTAGTGTCACACACGGCCTATTACGCGGCCTAGCACCTAACTTGGACACACGTCCGTGTTTCTAGCCTGTTGTACTCTAATTCCAAGATAGTGAGTTACGTGGTCTACCACACGGCCTGACACACAGCCGTGTGGCTCACACTGCCTATCACATAGCTTAACACATGGTTGTGTGGCGTCGATAGCCATGGTTTTCGGCTTTTGCTGATCGTAGAATTTAGGGTTTTCGTTTCCAATGTAGGGAAGACAACGATTATTTCATAACATAAAAATGATATTCCATTGGCCAATCGGACAAATTAATTAAACTAATTCACTAAACTAATGATTGAAACTGAAATAGCGTCGAAACACTTCGACTTCAATATCCAAAAAGAAAACAATGCTTACCGTTACGCGAAATCAGAAGCATCAAAACCTAGGATATTAGAGGATCTTTATTCGCAACGCCTTCACCCAAGAAAGGAACAAATTGAATACTAAAATGAAAAAATTAAACGAAATAACGGGAAAACCCCATTTCGTCAACAACGAGCAAAAAGAATGAACATTATAAAAATTCACAAGAATTTACGCTAGTAACCCTTCTATCAAACAAAAACAATGCAATTCTTTCACAGTTCAACCGCAAAATCCATAGAAGCAGCAAAACAAGGCCAAAGATATACCAACGAAAAAGAAAAAAAGAAAGAAGAAAACTACAGTAAACGAAGAAAAGAAAACGTTCAGAGATGTTTAAAAAAAACAAAAAGAAAGAAAGAAGATTAACCATTGAACCAGCAAGCTCATTTTTTATATGAGATTACACTAGATTAAACTTAAGTCGAACATTCACAACTAAAGGTTGAATAAAAGAATAATAAAAATTTTCACAAGTGGGACTCGAACCCTAGATCTCAAACACATAGTTGAGCATCAAAACACTGAAGCAGACACACATTTAATAATAAAGTTAACCAGGCAGAAGTTCAAATTTTTAGGGCGTTACACCTTGAGTACTTACTGAGTTCCTCGAGCTTACATGTTAGTGGTTTAAACGCATAGGTATTACATTCGTTGAGAAGTTATGGTATAGGATTGGGAGCTTTTCATCACCTTTCATTTGAGGTTTTAAATTTGTATTCCAATAATTGATAGTTCTTAGAATTAGAATTATGGCATGTATACTAAGACATAATTTGAATTTGAATTGGTAAAACTTTGATTTGTATTTCAAGTAATTTATGCGTTTTTAAATAAGCTTTATTCCATGGTTTACTTTGAATATGTTTATGGATTGTATCATGGGTTTAAATGAGATTTGAAATTGATTTATAATTTTTTAGAACATAAGAAAATTATATGGATATGTTTAGGTATGACTTTTAAGTGCTTTTGGCTTTTTTTTTTTTTTTTTTTTTTTTTTTTTTTTGCTTTAAAGGCCCAGGTTTGGTACCTTTACAATAGGTATCAAACCAAAACAAGTCAATAGCTAAAGTGTTGTAGTACAAAGACTATCAACTGATACCTAAGGTATAGGTATCGTTACTTAGACCCCCTAGATAGTGCCCATGCCTTGTTTTGATCATTTTGAGCTCCCTAGAGCTCGTACTTGACCTCAATCATCTCTTATCACTTGAAAATTTTTTCTAAATGGTTTTAAGTTTATTTTAAAGCCTTCAAAACGTTTTTTAATTTTAATTTTATGATTTTACTTATATTCTTTAAATTTTTAAATCTTGATAAAATTCTTATTTCTCTCAACCTAAATGGCTTCGTTTTAATATGATAGGCCTCGAAAAATTGTTTTATGATTTGGATGTGCCCCCATAAATATTTAATGACTTGAAATGATTCTTAATCATATTGAATCCTTTTAAACTTGATTAATTCAATTTAAAGAACACTAATATGTTTCACAATGAATTTTTTATAAAAGGAACTTTTTGGTTCAATTCTAAAAGTGCTCCAATAGCATATCTCACTCGTACCGTAGGCTAGGACGAGTAAGGGGTGCTACACCCAAAATTTGGATAATCCCTTCATCTAGGATTGTAAGCATTTTATTAAGGATATATCTCCTTTAAGGTGGCCCAGGAAATCCTCCAATTGCTTTAGCATGCTTGCTTGAATCATCTTGGAGTGGGGGACACATATCAGTTTAGTGATGAAATTAGCGAAAGTCTCTTGACATCCTAACTATTTCTTACGGCCAAATATCAAATAAGAAAGGTTAGTTTCAAAATTCGATCAAGGGAAGAGTCATTTTCCTCATTCACTCTTTCGATAAGTCTTGTTTGAATTTGAAATTTTCTGAATTGCCGACCATGATCAAAATCAATTCTCTAGCCTTTTAAGGAGTCATGTTCACTATGGCAGCATCCATCATCTTTCTTTTCATGGGTTTTTTGTAAAAATATTAGATAAGAAATTATTTTAAAATTCCATGTTGTCGGTAGCTAGCACACAATTGCTTGAATCTCTCTCAATACTTATGAAGTGTAACATCCCTAACCCCGTATCTATTGCCGAAATAGGGTTACGGAGCATTACCAAAATTTTCGTTTCAAAACTAACAAAATTTTAAACATTTTAATTCACAACATCAATCATAGAAAAAGCAATTAATGACATACATATTGTCCCTTATACGAGCCCTCGAGGCTTTAAAAGCACATTAGAAATAAGTTGGGACTAAATCAGAAACATATAAATTTTTTATGAAAAAGATGAAAATTTTCAAACTACAAGGGTCACATGACCATGTGGCTAGGCCGTGTGACTCACACGGTTGAGACAGATGTTCATGTCTCAGGCTGTGCGGGCATTCGAAGTAGGGACACACGGCCGTGTCCCAGCTCGTGTCCATGCCCGTGTAACTTTCTAACTTGGGTCATACGGCCAAGCCACATGCTCGTGTGTCAGGCCGTGTACTAGGCCGTGTATCTGCTTGACTTGCAACCCGTTGAAAGCTACAGGGGCACACAGATAAGGCACACGCCCATGTCCCTGGCCGTATGGACCAAAAATAGACCATTTCCAAGCCATTTTTTTTCTCACCCAACCAATTTTCTAGATGTAACAAGCATTCAAAATGCACAAATAATGCATCTACAAGCTAAACCAATAAGGTATATGTGCATACAACCAATATGCCTAAAAGGCACCTCAATCAAAACAATTAAACATGTATAACCATATGCATAGTTTAGCCAAAAGTTCAATCAACTTATAACTAAGTTTATGCCATAACTTACCACTTTATTTACCTATCAAATTCACACCAAAAATACCAAATTTGCCATTTGACATTTAGCACCATTAGCCATATATGATAACTACATTCCAAATACCAAAATGACCATATTCAACTATGTCAAAGAACATTCTATTACACACATTTTAAATACCATTTCAACTATAATCATTTAAGCATCATAAAGATTATAAAATCAACCATCATAAGGTCACATATATATAACATAATTACAAGTCAAAACAAAATGGCTATAACATCAATGAAAACACCTATACATGTGCATATTTTACCAATTATCACTTAACTTGTTTTCATGCCAAAACATAACATAATTGATACATAACAACCATACTAATTTTGGTCATTTCAAAACATACACCAATTTGACCATATTAACCACAACTAACAAGACAACATTTCATGTCATAATCAACAACCAAAATGACATATATATACCAAACTTATCAATTACACATTAGACATAGTTCACCTATACATGCCATTATAATCGCGACCAAAGCATAGAAATCTATCGATAAAATCAATAGATAGTGTGATGGATCTCCGACTAGCTTCCAACCCAATTGAGCTTCCGATAATCTGAAAAGTAAAGGAAAACAACTACGTAAGCAATGAATACTTAGTAAGCTCACATAAACTTTAGTCATATCAATCAATTTCAAATATGAAATTTATACATATCAAGAATAATCTTATACCAATATCGCAAGATTCATGAAACCATATTCAACAACTCACAAAGTGAATAAATCCACAACATCACATATACGTATCATCCCTAGCATAGTAGGATTTTATAAAACTTAAATCTTTTCAAATTTTCTTATTTTCATTTTCATTTCATTACTTTCTTTAGCTTAAAAAAAACAACATCAATTCAACTCATCTTTTCCTTTTTCATCATTTTACACTTCAAGTATGAACTTACTATTTCATTACCTTTCCACACCCGTTTCATATGTATAACACACAAGACATAAGAATATCATCAACCATAGCCACAAGCTAGTGCATTTAAACATAGCTCTTTTGGAATTAACCACATGATAAACCATTCTAAAAGAAATTACATAATTTAAACCTTACCATTTTTTCATGAACACAAGCATATTTCCATTTGGGCACTTACCATTTCAATGCATAACTTATAATTAAATATAATACAATCCAACCAATAGCTTGGCACATGCCTAAGCATCAAACAACAACACATGTTAGCATACTTGAACATATTTCATATGAATTCAACATGGATAACCATTATACTTGAATATGATTCAATTTGTAACCTCCCAACCCCAGCCTAGACGTTATGACTAGATTGAGAAGGCTAAATTAGCCACTGAAATGGCTAAGCTAACTTAAGTTACTTCTGAAAACCTTAAATAAACTCATTTTAGAGAAAACCGTAGTTGTACTTTGAGTTAGCTTAAAAGCATTCATTCATTAGGTTGGGTATACTTAGGATTCATTTTCTTATTGATAGTGTTGTTTTAGAAAAATCATTTGCTTGTTGCTCTTCTTTCAAAAAAAAACTCGATGTTAAACTAATGCAGCGGAAAAACCATTTTTTAAGTAATTTTGGAAACTTAGTTGCCTTATCGATTTCTTTTTGAAAAACGATTCCTTTGCAATGCAACGAAAACTAGGGAATAATATCAACTTTTACTTAAGCCCAATATCATGCACTATCCAGTTATTATGCTTGAGTAATCCATGCATGCAAAAAAATCCCCAAAAGAAAAGTTACCAAGCCACATGTAACAACCCGTTTTCAATGAAATCAGAACAGTGGTTTCGAGACAACAAATCTGAAGTCAAAAAATTTATTCTATTATTATTTTATTTCTTACAGCATGGTAGTAGTACTGCATAAAAATTTCGTTAAGAAATTTTACTGTTTACATGCTTAATTTGATAAAAAGGACTAAATCGCATAAAGTGTAAAAGTTGAGTTCTAATAGCTAAAGGTATTAAATATCTATAGAACCTTAAAGTAAGAGTCCTTATATGAAAATTATACCATTTATATGTTAGTGGATGTGCATGACTTGGCATTTGTGTAATTTGTGATGTTTTAAAAGGTTGATTTTGTAATTAAATAAATTAAACTAATTTAATTAAAGGAAACATGAAATTAAAACACTATCTTCTTCATTCTTTAACCTAAGAACCGACCACCATAGAAAAATGAAGGGGAAGGTTTCGGCTAGGCTAATTTCCTTGCATTGTAAGTGATTTTTGTCCCGCTTTTAATGATTTATATGTTTTCGAATTTTTGTCCCGACCACTTAATCTAGCTACCCCGGAGACTAATTTTTGAAACTAGTAAACTGTTAGGGTTTTTCCCATTTTTGAATATATATGATTTTTTATTTTTGATGATAGAAAATGGAGGGTTGTTGTCAGATAAACAACATTTGTAAATAGATTTTTGATGAAATTGTCAATTAGGGGTTAAATTGAAAAATGTGATAAATTCATGGTATAATTTGTGAAATAATGAAATATATGGGCTTCTATAAGTTTTTAGAATAATTGGCTAGGTTTGGTTAGGGGTAAAATTGCATGAATTTCATTTTTCGAGCCTAGGGATTAAATTGTAAAGAAATTAAAAGTATAAGGGCAAAATGGTAATTTTGTCAAAATATGTTTTAGATTAAATTGAATGAATTATATGTTGAATTGAGTTAAATTTATTCATACAGATCCAGTTAGACCTCGTACAGAGTTAGATCGGGGCAAAGAGAAAGTCTCGGATTAATCGCCTCCGTATATACGTATACTCGTCGAGGTAAGTTCGTGTAATTAAATTGTGTTTATATGCTTTAAATTGAAATATATATGTTATGAATTGTCATACATAATTACCGATTACATATCCTATGATGTACAACAATTACCGAGCCCTGTTTGAACCATAAGATTCCGTAAGATACAAATGACATGTCATTAGGGTTACATGATTTGGCTGAGGTCCTACATATGTTGCGGATACTCCACAACTCGTAAGAGTATATTGACTTATAACTCATGAGAGTTGTAACACCCTTACCTGTATTCGTCACCAGAACAGGGTACGAGGCATTACCGGACTTATACATAAGCAATCATACAAAATCGAGACGTAAATTTCCATCCAAATTTAAAACTTTTCACATGCATTCATATCGTCCCTAAAATGAGCCCACAAGGCCCAAAACATACATTGGAAATGGTGCGAGACTAAACCGAGAACTTTAGAAAATTTCACAACACTTAGAAAATTTTTCATGTTTTAAGAGAGACACGTCCGTGTGGCTTGGGACATGCTTGTGTAGGCAGGCCGGTGGTTACACACGCCCATGTCCCTAACCCGTGTAACTCTCTATTTGTTACGAAAGAACAAATTGAAGACACACGGCCAAGTCAAAGCCCGTGTGATAGGCCGTGTGGTTTATTTAATAATTTTGATTTTTCATAAAATAGGTGCAGACTTCACACGCCCAGGACACATGACCGTGCCTGAGGCCGTGTCATCCACACGGTTAAGACACACGCCTGTGTCTCTGCCCGTATGATCAATTCTGAGCATTCTATTTTGCAACAATTAAGGTGCAAGGGACACACGACCGGAACACACGCCCATGGGGCAAGCCGTGTGTCATACACGGCCTAGACACACGCTCATATGTCTACCCGTATGGACAAAAACAAGACTATTTACCAAGCCATTTTGTCACCCTTTAATGTACACACCTACACAACAAAACATAGCACCAATCCAAGCTATTACATTCAACCAATTTAGCCACAATCAAGACATCCACAGATCATTCACATGCTACCATTTATCACATACGAACATCACATACTTATCAACTTAAACCATGCAAATTTCCACATTCATGAAAACATCATCATACGCATATATACTTAAATCAGTATTAGAAAATTTCAATGGCCATTTACAAAATGAATTATCAACCAACATAAGCCAACACATTTGGCCAAATAAATTATGCCACATAATAAAATGACCAAGTCCTTATACATGCCATAACTCAAAATGTTGAATTCATTGGTACCAAAAATAATAAGTTGATAGTGTAATGGAGTCTCCGATGATCCCAAATCCGAGCTAGCTTGGTGACACTATAAGACAAGGGAAAAGAAAAGGGAGTAAGCTATATAGCTTAATAAGTTCCTATGCAAATAATAAGCATCATATCCAAACACTTAACATACAATTAACATAATGATAATTGGCATAAACATTATTAAGATCTTATAATCATAACTTAATCATAACCTTATAGAGGGTTCATCATATAACGAGCTTATTACGTATGAGTTTTACGTACATAACTGAGTCATCTCAAATTAGATTTACACACAATTTATCTTTAGCATACTCGTTAAATTACCCGTTGAACGACTTGGAATATTAAGGATACTCGGGAGTCCCGTACTCACGGTACCATACTAATGCCATATCCCAGATATGGTCTTACATGAAATCTCGTATCGATGTCAATAGCCCAGCTATGGTCTTACAAGAAATCTCATATCAATGCTGCATCTCAGATATGGTCTTACACATAGTCTCAGATTGATGCCATAACCCAAATATGGTCTTATACATAATCTTAGTAACCCTAATGTCATGACATTTGTATCCTATCTATTCCTAAGGTTCAACCGGGATTTCATGGTTATCAAAAATTTTTCGAACATGTCCAAGGGTCAATCATAATTCATACAATAATAAATCATTTAAAACATAATTTAAACAATGCATTATTTACATACGAACTTACCTCGGTAAAAAATAGTAGAAATGGGACCTAATCGTCAAACACTTTGTTTTTCCCTCGATCTAGGTCCGAACCTCGTTTCTATTAATCTATAGTAGAAAATTTAACTCATTTAATATTCACATTGTTCAATTCAGCCCAAAAATTACACTATGAAAAAATTACATTTTTGCCCTTAAACTTTTACATTTTTACATCTTGGTCCCTAGGCTCGTAAAATGAAATCTATTTAATTTATTCAAGACCCAAGCCTAGTCAAACCTCTTTCACACTTATAACAGCCCAAATGTTCATTTAATCACACTTTTACACACATGTTATAACCTTTTGATAAATTGGTCCTTTTGACATTTTCATTAAAAATCACCTAGCAAAAGTTGTTTATCATACACTAAACACACATTTTATACCATTAGACATCAAAATACATACATATCTAACATGGGTCAAACCCTGGACCTTAATCATTTCTCAAATTAATGGTAGAAATAGATAGATTGAGTGATAACGACTTAAAAAATGTAAAGAGCATTAAAAACGGGGCAAGAACGGACTTAAAATCAAGATTGAAAGTGGCCAAACCCTAGCTATGGCTTCCCTTCTAAATTTTGGCCCAAGGGGAAGAAGATGGACAAGGATTTTGGCTTGATTTTTGCTTTTAATTCATTTAATTACCAAATGATCAAAATGCCCTTTTCTCAAAACACTAAAATTCTCTTACCTCATGTCTATTTTTGTCCAACTTAATGTAAAAAGGTCTAATTGCCATATAAGGACCTTCAATTTAAAATTTCATAGCAATTAGACACCTCTAGCATGTAGAACTCAACTTTTTCACTTTTTACACTTTAGTCCTTTTTGCTAAAATGAGTGCTCCAAAGTCAAAATTTTCGAACGAAATTTTCATGAAATCATTTCATAAAATTGTAAACCATGAAAATGTAATAAAAGAAACTCTTTCTAGGTCAGATTTGTGGTCCCGAAACCACTGTTTCGAGTAGGCCCAAAATATGGCTGTTACAAGAGCATACTAGTTTATAGCTCATGCAAGCATACCGATCTACACTCGAGTGAGCATACCGATTCACAGCTCGTATGAGCATACATGTACATGAATTGATGAATTACAATTAATTAGCTAGCACGCTATGTATAAGCTATCCTGAGTATCCAACAGTATTCTAAATGATTCAATGGGCAATGTTTCGATACATAATGATAAGAGTTCAATACGAACTATTACAGGTATATACATGAATTACATGGACATGTTATTTTATGGTATATGGAAACTTGAATTGGATGATACATATGTATACAACTTGATCAATTGTTGTGATCATCCATGTCTATTGGCTTATATAGGTGTTTACATGTCTAACATGGTTGGTGTATATGTGCTTAGGCATTTGGCCAAATTGTATTGGGATATGCTTGTTTACTTACCTATTGTAAGCCTAAATGGTAAGTTAAATTCTATGTTACATGAACTTACTAAGCTTAAATACTTACTCGGTATTATTTTCCGTGTTTTTTAGTGAATTGGAAGCTCGTTCGGGTTGGAAGCTTGTCGGAGCTATATCACACTATCCATCGGTTATAATGGCATATATAGGTATTTTGGCTAATGTTGGTCTATATGTTTGGTTGTTGAAATGGCCATTTGTTTGGCTTGTGTTTTAACACTTTGATGATAGTATGAGTTTAGTATATGGCATGTAAATATTAACTTTCTAATGGTTGATGTTTGGATTGACATGCTTGAATTATAGAAGATGAAATTATGGTTTGAATATGCATATTGTATAAGTCTTATAGTTTATTAGAATTGTTGTGATTTGGCACTTTGTTTGAATAGCTTATAAGGTTTTAGATGCTAGTGATTGAATGGCATGATTAGTACCATTTGATATGTTTTATCAAGTTCTATGTTATGTATAAATGCAAACATGCCTATAAGTTAATTGATTAATTGGCCAAAAGGATTACATAGTTATACATGTTTATATATTGTCATTGAGGTGCCTAAGGGCATATTGGTTGTATTTGATTATAGCATGTGAATGAAGATGGAATGTGCATGATTTTGATACTTTGTGATGGCTTGTGTATATGTGCATTTGTGATTGTAGGTAGGTGCCAATTTTGGTGAGAAAAATGGCTTGAAAATAGCTTATTTTCGTCCACACGAGCAGAAACAATGGCGTGTGTCTCAGCCATTTGTGACACATGGCCAGGTACACGACTGTGTGTCCCCTGTATCTTTCAAAGGGTTACAAGTCAAGCTGCTACACGACCTAGAACACGACTTGCCACATGGGCGTGTGAGGTTATTTCGAAGGGTACACGGCTTGGCACACGAGGGTACGGCTTGGCCGTGTGGCCCAAGTCAGTGAGTTACATGGGCACAAACACAGGCTAAGACATGGCCATGTGTCCCTACTTCAAATGCCCACACGGTCTGAGACATGGACATATTTCTTGGCCGTGTGATCCCTGGAGTGTTGAAAATTTTCACTATTTTTCTAAAAAATTTTCTGAGTTTCCAATTTAGTCTCGACTTGTTTCTAAAACATATTTAAGGGCTTGAAGGCTCATGTAAGGGATCATATGTATGTTTTGTACTGGTTTAAATATGTTTATTGATAAGTTATGAAATGTTTGAAATTTCTATTAGTTTGAATTGCAAACTCCAGAAATGCTCTATAACCCTGTTCCGGTGACAGGCACAAGTTAGGGGTGTTACACCATAGACCAGAAATAATTAAAAATTACAAACCAAAACCAATATAGACTTAATAATACTTATTAAGAAAAATAATCAGAGGTCCAAGATGATTCTCCGAATGCTGAGTCTGGTCCTAATTTCGAGGTTTACCTAAAAAGTTAAACACTATTGGGGTGAGCTTATGAAAAGCTTAGTGTGAGTCGAAAAATTCTTTAAACAGGAAAAAACATCAAATACAATGAAACATATTAGCATTAACAGAAGAAAACAGAATCATCATAGGAATTTCATATCATTACATAACCACTATCAAATTGATTTCAAACGGTGTATGAGCATGAGACATCACTCATTTGAGTAACAATCATTAATTTTGATACCATTCAACACAACACAATACAACACATATCATAAATCAATAACATTAAAATATGTCATGAGCATGATGCAATATAAAAAGGTTCCTACCCATACCATCTGCTACACACCACGAGTTCCCCAGAACCTGTCATCCGAGCTCTAAAAAATTATGGGCTTAAGCTCGTTATGGTTAAAACCACTAATAACAATATGCAGAAAATTTTGCCAGTAAACATGCAGACAAATTACAAGTAAATATGTGATAAATCATCATTCCCCTCGGTACTCCAGGTGCAGTGCACTGACTACAAATAATGAAGACTTAATATGCCACCAGTACTCCACGGAACTCCTCCGTCAACCACAAAATCCAAACCTAATGCATATGCAATATGTCACAAAATCTTATACATAATCATATCTCAATACTTTTCACATTCATTTGACATGCTCAGCATGTCTTCAATAATTACATACTTTCAGTAAATGGAAACAGTGTTCCAATCTTTTAAATTAACATTGTGTTAGTATCAATTAATATCGTTTAATTTCACATACTTTACGGATTTTCATTGTGCATAAATAGCACCATTTTCAATACATAATATAACAAATAACTCATGCGTTTAAATCATACATAAGCTTAGTATCTCAATGCATTATATCATTCAGTCAAACATTCTCAAATCTCATAACTCAAATATGCAATTACAAATTCCATCAAACATCCATACTATCAAATTAGCAATTTTGCCAACATGTCAATATTTTAAGGCTCGAAACATATCTGGTTCGGCCACTTACAAAATCAATAATTTGGCTGCTAAGCAAATCCAATCAGCAAGCTAATTTATCAAATATAATATGATATTTAACATTTTCAACAATTTTATGAGTTTAGGACCCACACCTTTTTTTTTTTTTTTTTGCTTCCTTGTAGCACAATAGTGAATCTTCTAATTTTCCTTAATAATTCCTTAAACAAACCTAAACCAAAATTCAGTATAAATTAAATCAATTTACCATTAAACCAGCCCCCAAAACTGCACGTATGAGTTTAAACCAATCCTTGAAATTATAACTATTTTATGAATCCAAAATTGTTAGATTCCTTACACTGTATCGATATGAACCGTACGTACAATCGTTCTTCGCCTTTACGGATGATTTGGGACGTTTGGGTCAGAACCTAATTCAATAATATACTAGAAAATCTGTAGCTAATTAATGATTAAATTTCTTAATTTAATCAATTCATAACCTTTACTCAACAATTATTTCGAAATAACAAACTAGTTATCCTTAATTACAGTTACGCTTCATGATTTATAGGATCCGATTGGCTAATTGATCAAGAACGTCTCTCCTTAATTCACATAAAATTAAAGGCTAATTATGAGGGTTCAAAAACACAATTTAATGCTGGAAAAATATGGGTAAGACCTAAGAAATAAAACATTCCCCTTTCTTGCACATAGGCGCACGCACCACTACCCATGGTGGCCAAAATTGGGGATAAATTTTAAAATGGTTTGAGATTTCATTAAAATATGAAAGAAATACCTTTGAGTGTAACAGCCCAAATTTGGGGCTAGTCAGAATAGTGGTCTCGAAACTATAAATCCAAAGTTGAATAAATTATTGCATTATTATTTCAATGTTATAGCATGATTATATGAATGCATGGAAAATTTGGGGAAGTAATTTTAACGTTTTTGAGCCCAATTGCGAAAAAGGACTAAATCGCATAAAGTGCAAAAGTCTTGAATTGATAGTTAAAGGTGTCAAATAGCTAGAGAATAAAAATTGGGGGTCTTTAAAGGGCAATTAGACCCTATTGTGATAGCTTGGCTGGCCATGGGAGATGAAAATGTTGAAAAGTCAACATTAGGTAATGTTGATGACATAATGTGTAATATAATAATACCTAAGCCTACCTATCATCTTTTTCTTTTATTTTTATCTTTATCCCCACTGATTTTTCAGCCATTGTTAAGGGTTTTGAGCTTCAAAGTTTTAGAAACTTATTCCTCTCACAAGTAAGTGATTTTCCTACCCTTTGATGATGAATTTTGCATTTTTGAGACCCTTGAAGCATGAGCTTTCAAATGAGGGTACTATTTTTCTAAAATGATTAAGAGTGTAGGGTTTTTCCAGGGAAGGATTTGCAAGGTTTACTGAGTTTTTATGGAAGAAAATAAGTCTTGGGTGTGTTATAAACAACTTTTGTGAAAGGATTTTTCATGAAAACACCTAAAAGGACTATATTGCATAAGTTGTTAAATAGATGTTAAATGTGTGAAAGAGTGGGAATTATGAGTTGCTATAAGAGTAAAAAGGGTTTGACTAGACTGAAAAAAAGAAAAAAATTGATAAAAATTAATTTTTGGATCGAGGGGTAAAATGGTCATTTTGCAAAAGCTAAGGGCAAAATAGTCATTTTGCCCAATTATGAATTGTTGATTGCCTAGGTTGATAAAGTGACTAAATAAGTGCATTTTGTTATTATAGATCAAGAATTACCAAATCCGAACCTAGACCAGGGGAAAGCCAAGCAAATCGACTAAATTAACTAGTCGCCACATTTTGTAATCCGAGGTAAGTTGTATGTAAATAATACAACTACACTAATAATATATCTGTTTGAATTATACCGAAATTATTATAGCATAAATTGCTTGATTGTGGAAATGAGAAAATGTGATGAGAATAGAGACATTAGAATTCCCGTTTGAACCCTAAGAAATAAAATCGGGTATTCATGCCCTGATGATTGGGTCACTTGTGTGTGATAGTGTAAGACATGTCTGGGACATGCCTCAGCCACATTATGAAAGTCAGTGTAAGACCATGTCTGGGACATGGCATCGACATTGAGACGAGTGCTAATGTAAGACATGTCTAGGACATGCATCGGCCTCGAGACGTAAGCCAGTGTAAGACATGTCTGGGACATGAATCAACTACGAGATGATAGTCAGTGTAAGACCATGTCTAGACATGGCATCTACTTGAAATATGAGCCAGTGTAAGACCATGTCTGGGACATGGCATCGGCACCTTGCCCCATGTTTGAGGCTTAATGAATATCTGATAGTGTTCCAAATGGTTCAACGGTGAAAGTTATAATTTCAAGTTAACGAGGAAAGTATAGCCGTGTTGTGAGTGGTACATGTGCCTATTTGGTATGTATAAAATGTGAGCCCAATATATGCTATATGATGTGTATTAGATATTGATGAGTAAGTTTTTCTTATGCCCACTTGTGTGTTATGAGCTTGTTGATGATTGGCAAAGTTGTGTTGTATATTTATTTATGTGCAACTTACTAAGCTTTATGCTTACTCCATCTCCTTTTCCATTTTCTTATAGTGTCGTTTATCTAGCTCAAGGATCAACGAAAGTCAAAGATATCGATCACACTATCAATCGAAGCATTCGATATAGTTTGATTTATATTTTTGAATATGGCATTTATTGGGAACTAGACTTATGTTTTGTGTTATTATCAATTTGGCCAAATGTGTTGGGTTGGGATAAATCCCTCATTTTGTATTAAGCCTCGATGATGGCTAATATTCATTTTGATTTATATCCAAAGATGTTATCTTTTTAGATGAGTAAAATGCACATATGGAATATTGTTTATTGTGGTTGATTTGGTAGCATGAGATAGCCTTGTATTGGTTTTGGTTGCTATCGTGTAGGTTGTGCAATTAAGGGTGACAAAGAGGCTTGGTAAATAGCCTCATATTGTTCACACGGGTAGACACACGGGTGTGTGTCTAGGCCGTGTCCCTGTATTGCTTAGGCTGTGTGAGACACACGGGCCATCAGCACGACCGTGTCCAAATAGCCACACGAGCGTGTTCCCTTCCACACGGGCGTGTGCCCTGTTTCAAAGACAAATTTTCTATAGATGGCTTAAGGGCCCAGGTTGATCTCGAATAGTTTTAGATGGTCGATTTGGGGCTCGTAGGCCCATGATAAGGAGTTTAAGGTAGAAATTGAAAAAGGTTTAAATTAAGCAGAGTTTTGATGACTCAAAAATTTATGAAAGTATGAGTTTAGAGTTAAGTAATGCCTCATATTTTGTCTCGACGAAGGGTACGGGTGTGGGGTGTTACATTTAGTGGTATAAGAGCTATAGTTTAGTCGGTTCTAGGACTAACCTAGTGAGAGTACGAGTCTAGCTATACATGCCATAATTGTATATTGAAAGTGTGACGACTTCTGACAATTATAAATTGTATTTTCATATAGTAAATGGATCTTGATAGAGCTATGGCGGATGACATGGAGAGTGACGCGTAGGCTTCCGCTGAAGGGATCGCGCTAGTTGAGAGTGAGCCCGTGACTATGGGCAAAGGCGGAGGGGTTAGAGAAGCCTATCTCCGAATGATGGATGCTTGGTACACGGAGTTCGTTCGTACAGATCCGAACACTCCACCTCCCCCACCTCTTCCGATTCCTCAGTATGCCCTGATAGCTCCGCAATACGCAAACATGATTAGGAGAGAGAAGCCCTCGGTAGACAAGATCCGAAAAAAGGAGTCGATAAATTTTAGGCTAACGTAGGTGATGACCAGGAGAAAGCAAAGTTTTGGTTAGCGAATACCATCAGAGTGTTTGATAAACTATCATACACACCTGAGGAGCTCGTGAAGTGTACAGTATCGCTCTTGAGAGATTCGACCTACCAATGGTGGAACACTCTCGTGTCTGTGGTATCGAGAGAGAGAGTAAGTTGGGAATTCTTTCAGGAAGAGTTTCGAAAGAAGCATATTAGCTAGAGGTTTATAGACCAGAAAAGGAAGGAATTTCTAGAGTTAAAGCAAGGCAGTAGGACAGTGACAGAGTATGAACAAGAGTTTGTGAAACTCAGCAAATATGCGCGGGAGTGCGTGTCCTCAGAAGCCGTCATGTACAAAAGGTTTGAGGATGGTTTAAATAAGGATATCCAAGTATTTTTCAGCATTTTAGAGCTAAGAGAATTTGTGGTGCTCGTTTAGAGGGCATACAAGGCTGAAGAGTTGGTTAAAGAGAGGAGAAAGGCGACAATTAAGTCGAGGGATTCAAGAAAACGATAGATGGGGAAACCGCATTAGTCATCATCTAAGAGATCTAAAGAATTATCTACTCGATCGAATGCTTTGGTGGGGTTCTCGAACAGTAACAAGAACCAGCAGAACATGACTTCTAGAGCCCAGACCACTTCTATCGCGAGCGTTAGTAGTGCTCGGTCAAATAGGCCATAATGTTAGCAATGTGGTAGACGTCATTTAAGCGAGTGCCAAGGTAAAGAAAGAGGGTGCTTTAAATGTGGATCATTGGACCACTTTATCCGAGACTGTCCTGAAATGGAAGAGAGAGAGAAAAAATAAGAAGTGAAGGTAAGTAGTGCTCCATTGAGAGGTAGACTGCAAAAGAATCCTGGAAGCAGGGTTACTAGCAGAGGTGTGCCAAGAGATGCTGCAGTGAGGTCCGAGGGCAGAGTGCCTGCAAAGACTTACGCTATTCGTGCCCGTGAAGAGGCAGAGTCTCCTGACGTGATCACGGGTACCTTTTCTATCCATGATATATCTATTATTACTTTAATTGATTCGGGGTCTACCCACTCCTATATTTGTATAGAATTAATATCCTGTATGAACATGTTAGTAGAGCCCACAGAATTTGTGATAAAAGTGTCCAACCCCTTAAGTAGATATGTGCTAGTAGACTAAGTGTGTAGAAATTGTCGTTTAACAATTAGGGGTCATTGTTGTCCGACCAACCTGATGTTGTTGCCGTTTAATGAATTCGATGTAATCCTTGGGATGGATTGGTTGACTTCTCATAGTGTGGTAGTGGACTGTAGGAGAGAAGTTATTGAACTAAAATGTGAAGACAGGAATATTCTTCAGGTTGGACCAGATGAATCGAATAATTTGCCTTTGATAATATCATCGTTGATTGCTGAGAAATATTTGAGGAAATGATATGAGGCTTATGTTGCTTTTATGCTGAATACTCAAGTATATGAATTGAAGATAGAATCAGTACCAGTTCTTTGTGAGTTTATAGATGTGTTTCCGGAAGAATTACCCGGACTACCTCTAGTGAGGGAAGTTGAGTTTGGAATCGAGTTGGTACCGGGCACAACACCTATTTATATTGCTTCGTATAGTATGGCCCAAACCGAATTAAAGGAGTTAAAGGCTCAGCTGCAAGAATTGACGGATAAAGGTTTCGCGAGACCTAGTTATTCACCGTGGGGCGCACTAGTGTTATTTGTGAAAAAGAAAGATGGTTCGATGAGGCTATGCATTGACTATCGACAATTGAACAAGGTGACGATAAAGAATAAGTATCCTCTACCAAGGATCGATGATTTGTTTGATCAATTAAGGGGAGCCACGGTGTTCTCTAAGATAGATTTAAGGTCTGGTTATTATCAGTTGAGAGTTAAAGACTCGAACGTGCCGAAAACTGCATTTCGGACAAGGTATGGTCATTATGAAATTTCAGTGATGCCCTTTGGATTAACGAATGCTCCTATGGTCTTCATGGATTTAATGAACTGAATTTTCTGACCTTATCTGGATAAATTTGTTGTGGTGTTTATTGATGGCATCCTAATTTATTCTCGTGGTGAGTCTGAATGTGCTGATCACTTAAGAACTATTTTACAAACTTTGAGAGATAAGCAGTTGTATGCTAAGTTTAGCAAAAGTGAATTTAGGTGATGGGGTTCGAGTTGATCCAAGCAAGATCTCAGCTATTATTGAGTGGAAACCGCCGAGGAATGTGATAGAGGTTTGAAGCTTTCTGAGCTTGGCTGAATACTATAAACAGTTTGTAAATAGATTCTCCATGATTGCTACTCCAATGACGAGGCTATTACAGAAGGATGTCAAATTCGAATGGTCAAAAAAGTGCCAGCAAAGCTTTGAAAAATTAAAGGGTTTATTACCTGAAGCCCCTGTGTTACTGCAACTGGAGTCGGGCAAGGAATTTGTGATATATAGCTATGCCTCCTTGAATGGTTTGGGGTGTGTGCTCATGCAAGAAGGCAAGGTTATAGCCTATGCCTCAAGATAACTAAAGCCACACGAGAGAAATTACTTGACCCATGACTTGGAGCTAGCAGCTATAGTGTTTGCATTAAAGATTTGGAGGCACCATCTGTATGGTGAGAAATGTCGAGTATTCACCGATCACAAAAGTCTCATGTATTTGATGACTCAGAAAGAGTTGAACCTAAGGCAACAACGATTGTTAGAGCTAATAAAGGATTATGAGTTGATTATTGACTACCACTCGGGAAAGACAAACGTGGTCGCCAATGCATTGAGTAGAAAATTGTTATTTGCATTGAGAGCATTGAATGCCAATTTGGCTTTGTCTAATGATGGTTCGGTTCTAACAGAGTTGAGAGCTAGACCAGTGTTTCTACAAGAGATTTGGGAAGCTTAGAATAACGACAGTGATTTGTAAGACAAGAGAACTTAGTATGAGTCGGGGATTGAATTAGACTTTCGGATTGACACCGATAGATGTCTAATGTTCAAAGACAGATTTTGTTTACCCAAGGACAATAAGCTTATTCAGAAGATTCTACGAGAGCACATAGTGGTTGTTTGTCCGTCCATCCGGGTAGTGTAAAAATGTACAATGATCTGAAGAAAATGTATTGGTGGTCGGGAATGAAAAGAGACATTTCAAAGTTTGTTTCCAAGTGTCTTGTGTGTCAGCAAGTGAAAGCTGAACATCAAGTACCTTCGGGTCTACTTCAGCCTATTACAATCCCCAAGTGGAAATGAGGTTAGATTACTATAGATTTCGTGACGGGTTTTCCATTAACCCCGAAGAAAAAGGATGCTGTTTGGATTGTTATGGATAGGCTAACAAAGTCAGCACATTTCATACCGGTGCGTACCGACTACTCCCTTGAGAGATTGGCTGACTTGTATGTTTCCGAGATTGTGAGACTACACGGGGTGCCCTTGTCGGTTGTTTCGGATAGAGACCCAAGATTTACCTCGAGGTTTTGGACAAAGTTACAAAAGGCTTTGGGAACAAAGTTGAGTTTTAGCACGACATTTCACCCGCAAATTGACGGTCAGTAGGAAAGAGTGATCCAGATTTTAGAAGACATGTTGCAGTGTTGTGTTCTCGAATTTCAAGGTAGTTAGGAAAGGTACTTGCCATTGGTTGAATTCGCCTGCAACAATAGCTATCAGTCAAGTTTGAAGATGGCACCTTATGAGGCTTTGTATGGGCGAAAGTGTCGAACCCCCTAATATTGGATCGAGCTCAGAGAGGGTTAGATTCATGGGGTCGATTTAGTCAAAGAGACTGAAGAGAACGTTAAAGTGATTCGCGACTATTTAAAAGCTGTCTCGGATAGACAGGAATCTTATACGGATTTAAAATAGAAAGAGATCAAATTTCAAGTCGGTGATCGAGTGTTTTTAAAAGTATCCCCGTAGAAGAAAGTACTCAGATTTGGTAGAAGAGGCAAGTTGAGTCCTCGTTTCATAGGACCCTATGAGGTTACCGAAAGAGTAGGGCCGGTTGCCTATCGATTGGCTTTACCACCAGAATTAGAAAAGATTCACGACGTGTTTCATGTGTCCATGCTACGCCGATATAGATCAGACCCTTCACATGTGATTGTGCCAACTGAGGTTGAAATTTATTCGGATATGACTTATGGTGAAGAGCCGGTCAAGATTTTAGATCAAGAAGTCAAACAGTTGAGGAATAAGAGTATAGCACTCGTGAAAGTTTTATGGCATAGACATGGAGTCAAGGAAGCCACATGGGAACTCGAGGAGACAATGAGAGATCTGTAATCGAACTTATTTGCCGGTAAGATTTTCGGGGACGAAAATCCCTAAGGGGGGAGAATTGTAACAGCCCAAATTTGGGGCTAGTCGGAATAGTGGTCTTGGGACCACAAATCTGGAGCTGAATAAATTATTTCATTATTATTTTGATGTTATAGCATGATTATATAAATGCATGGAAAATTTGGGGAAGTAATTTTAACGTTTGTAAGCCCAATTGCGAAAAAGGACTAAATCGCATAAAGTGCAAAAGTCTTGAATTGACAGTTAAAGGTGTCAAATAGCTAAAGAATAAAAATTGAGGGTCTTTAAAGGGCAATTAGACCCTATTGTGATAGCTTGGCCGGCCATGGGAAATGAAAATGTTGAAAAGTCAGTATTAGGTAATGTTGATGACATAAGGTGTAATATAATAATACCTAAGCCTAGCTATCATCTTTTTCTTTCATTTTTCTCTTCATCCCTTCCGATTTTTCAGCCATTGTTAAGGGTTTTGAGCTTCAAAATTTCAGCAACTTATTCCTCTCACAAGTAAGTGGTTTTCCTACCCTTTGTTAATGAATTTTGCATTTTTGATACCCTTGAAGCATGAGCTTTCAAATGAGGGTACTATTTTGCAAAATGATTAAGAGTGTAGGGTTTTTCCATGAAAGGATTTGTAAGGTTTGCTGAGTTTTTATGGAAGAAAATAAGTCTTGGGTGTGTTATAAACAACTTTTGTGAAAGGATTTTTCATGAAAACACCTAAAAGAACTATATTGCATAAGTTGTTAAATAGATGTTAAATGTGTGAATTAGTGGGAATTTTGAGTTGCTATAAGAGGAAAAAGGGTTCGGCTAGACTTAAAATAAGAAGAAATTTGATAAAAATTAATTTTCGGACCGAGGGGTAAAATGGTCATTTTGCAAAAGCAGGGGAAAAATGGTCATTTTGCCCAATTATGAATTGTTGAGTGCCTAGGTTGATAAAGTGACTAAATAAGTGCATTTTGTTATTATAGATCAAGAATTACCAAATCTGAACCTAGATAGGGGGAAAGCCAAGCAAATCGACTAAATCGACTAGTCGCTATATTTTGTAATTTGAGGTAAGTTGTATGTAAATAATACAACTAATAATATATCTATTTGAATTGTATCAAAATTATTATAGCATAAATTTCTTGATTGTGGAAATGAGAAAATGTGATGAGAATAGAGACATTAGAATTCCCGTTTGTACCCTAGGAAACAAAACCGGACATTCATGCCATGACAATTGGGTCACTTGTGTGAGATAGTGTAAGACATGTCTGGGACATGCCTCGGCCACATTATGAAAGTCAGTGTAAGACCATGTCTGGGACATGGCATCGGTATTGAGGCGAGTGCTAGTGTAAGACATGTCTGGAACATGTAAGCCAGTGTAAGACATGTCTGGGACATGCATCGGCTATGAGATGATAGTCAGTGTAAGACCATGTCTGGGATATGGCATCTACTTGAAATATGAGCTAGTGTAAGACCATGTCTGAGACATGGCATCGGCACCTTACCCCATGTTTGAGGCTTAATGAATATCCGATAGTGTTGCAAATGGTTCAACGATGAAAGTTATAATTTCAAGTTAACGAGAAAAGTATAACCGTGTTGTGAGTGGTACATGTGCCTATTTGGTATGTATAAAATGTGAGCCCAATAGATGTTATATGATATGTATTGGATATTGATGAGTAACTTTTGCTTATGCCCACTTGAATGTTATGAGCTTATTGGTGATTGGTAAAGTTGTGTTGTATATTTATTTATGTGCAACTTACTAAGCTTTATGCTTACTCTCTCTTCTTTTCGATTTTCTTATAGTGCCGCCTATCTAGCTCAAGGATCAGCGGAAGTCAAAGATATCGATCACACTATCAATCGAAGCATTCGGTGTAGTCTGATTTATATTTTTGAATATGGCATGTATAGGGAATTAGACTTGTGTTTTGTGTTATTATCAATTTAGCCAAATGTGTTTGCTTGGGATAAATCCCTTATTTTGTATTAAGCCTCGAATGATGGCTAATATTCATTTTAATTTATATGCAAAGATGTTATCTTCTTAGATGAGTAAAATGCACATTGAGGCTGATTTGGTTGCATGAGATAGCCTTGTATTAGTTTTGGTTGCTATTGTGTAGGTTATGTAATTAAGAGTGACAAAGAGGCTTGGTAAATAGCCTCATATTGTTTATACGGGTAGACATACGGGCATGTGTCTAGGCCGTGTGTGAGACACGGTCTACCCTATGGACGTGTGCTCCGGCCGTGTGTCCCCTGCACGTAAAAATTTCAAGTCAGTATGCTTGGTAGTAAACACACGGGTAGAGACACGGCCGCGTGCCTCAGCTGTGTGAAAGACACGGCCTAGCACACGGGCGTGTGCCTTGGCCGTGTGGCATTTTGGGGTTGCTGACGTCAGAAACAGAATGTCCAGGTTTTTATACACGGGCTAGGACACGGGCGTGTCATGGCCGTGTGAAGGACACGATCCAAGGACACGGGCGTGTGCCAGGCCGTGTGAAAACCTGTAACAGTCTGGCTTTGACCCTAGTCAGAATAGTGGTTTCGGGACCACAAATCTGAGTCTGAAAAGTATTTTAATATTATTTTCTGTGTTTGTGATATGTGAATTTATGTATGTGAAATTTTTGTGATTTAATTTGTCTGTTTCTGTGCTCAATTTGCAAAAAGGACCTAATCGTGTAATGAGTAAAAGTTGAGTGCTAGATGATAAAGCACCTATTAGGCTTGGCATTTAAAATAAAAGTCCTTGCATGTCTAATATACCAATTGTTTTAATGGTGGACAAAAATGCCTAAGTTAATGGAATTATAATGGTTTATAAATGAAGGTTAAAATAGTCAATTGTATAATAATATGTTTAATAACAAATAAAACATGAAATGGCCATGCATTTCATCTTTGTTGGCCAATTGTTTGAAAGAAAAAGAATAGAAAAGATCAAGCTAGGGTCTGGCTAGTTGGAAGCTCAATTCGGGTATGTTTTTACTTTGGTTTTTGATAATTTCTACGTTTATGTGATCGTTCCTTAGTGCACTACAAAGCCCATGTCTCAATTTTTTATTTTAGTGATGATTTTGAAATATCCCATAGATGAATTCATGAGTTTTGTGTTGTTAAATGGTGAAATATGAGAGCTTGATGTTGGGTTTACATGTTTTGTCTTTGGATTTTTGATGAATTTGAGCAATTTAGGCTAAATTGTAAAAATGTTATTTTGAGGGACTAAAATGTGAAATGAATGAAATGTGTGGAATAGTATGAGTACTAGGAGAATTCGGCTAAGCTTGAGTATATACAAATTATGTATATTTTGTAATTTTGTGAAATAGGGACTAAAGTGTCGAAATGTGAAAATATGGGGGCTAGTTTGCAAATTTCCCTAAATATGTGTTTAGGGATTAAATTGAATTAATTGGTGAATAAGAGGGTTAATTTTGAAATCATATAGATCAAGAAAGGAGGAATTCAGACTTAAATCGAGAAAAAATGAAAGTTATCGAGTAGATAGTCTGAGTCAACAAATTTCGAGGTAAGTTCGTACTTAAAAATGTGATGTTAAGTAAGCTTTGATGCATTACATTATATATGTGTTGTGTATAATTGGATTGGATGTTATATTGATAAATCGGAAACGTTGGCACTAAGTGTGCGATTTAAACTAGCTTCGACTACTTGATGCACTAAGTGTGCGATACCGACTTAGTCTCAGTTATTTGAGATGGCACTAAGTGTGCGAAAATATTCTAATTTCAACTAACTTTATAGCACTATGTGTGCGGATGTTCAAAATACGGATGAATTATGGAAAGTTTGGTAACTTTTAACAAGAGGTGAGTATGGAAGTAAATAAGTACGGGAAGATCCAGGTATGTACGAGACCTAAGTGGTAGAGGATAGAATGTTTGTGAATTTCACTGGATTGACATGATCTCGAGGATTTATTTTATACAATGCTTATTGTTTCATATATTGATGATGATTTGAATACGAGCTTACTAAGCTATTTGTAGCTTACTTTGTGTGATTTCTATCTGTTTACAATTATTGTATCTACTGAAGGCTCGGGATAGTCGAAGATTGTCATCACACCATCAAACTCTTTTTGGTACTTTTGGCAAATGTACATATTTGAAGTATGACATGTATAGGCTAGAATGTCTAAGTTTGTAAGCTTGATGTATATATATGTTATGCCATAAGAGTTGGCTAGTAATGATATGTTTTGTGTTAAGATTTGGTATGTCATTGAATAAGTTATTGAACGATGATGATAGTTGTAGTGAAGCATGTTTTGAGTATGAAATTGGCTAGAATTGTTGTTGTAATTGTTGCTTATTAATGCTTGTAGGGTTGGACTTTTAAAGGGTGGCAATTTGGCTTAAACCAAGCTTGTATTGTGCCACACGGCCAGGGAACACGGGCGTGCCTTGTGGCCGTGCGAAGAAGTCAGTAGCTAGCTAAGTTTTTACACAGCCATGGCACACGGCTGTGTCTGTTGGCCGTGTTAATAAGTCAGTATAGGACCTATGTTTGGCACGGTTGGACCACATGGACGTGCCTTGTGCCCGTCTGTGTCACACGGCCTAGTTACACGAGCATGTGACTTTGTCAGTTTTGAAAAGTTTGTTTAAGTTCTGAAAATTCTGAATGGGTTCAGTTTAGTCCCGACCTTCCCTAAATGTATGTTTTGGGTCTTGTAGACCATTTTAATGGATGAATTGTGGATGAATGTAAATGTATTCTGGTTGTATGGTATAGGTGATTTGGATTTGTTCTGGTATACTTTGTCTGTCCGGTGATGCCCCTTACTTATTCCGGCAACGGTTACGGGATAGGGGTGTTACATTTTATTGGTATCAGAGCTATGGTTTAGTCGGTTCTAGGACTACCATAACGTGTGGGAGTCTAGCTATACATGTCATATGCCTGAACTGTGATAGTGTGATGAATCCTAACTTTGAAATATGCTTTTATATAGCAATGAATCTCGATAGAGCCGTAGCTGACGACGTTGAGAGTAATTCGCCTAATCCCGCACAAGGGACGGTGCAAGATGATTCTCGACCGGCTACAAGTAGCCGTGATAGCGAGGCTAAGCAAGCCTTCTATCAAATGATGAATGATTGGTCCACTCAGTACATTAGAACCAACCCGGCTGTACAATAACCTCCACCCTCGGTTAATCCTTCTCAAATTCCTGTTATGCCCGCGGTGAGTCGAGTTCAGTTAAATAGGTCACTTGTTGATAAGATTAGAAAGTATGGGCTGAAGAGTTTCGAGCTACAATGAATGATGATGCAGAAAGAGCCGAATTCTGGTTAGAGAATACGATACGAGTGTTTGATGAAACATCTCTGAGTCCTGAAGAGTGTGTAAAATGTGCTGTTTCACTTCTGAGAGATACGGCGTATCATTGGTGGAAAACCTTAATATCTGTGGTTCCAAGCGAACGGGTTACATGGGATTTCTTCCAAGTTGAGTTTCGGAAGAAATACGTTAGTCAAAGATTCATCGATCAAAAACGAAAAGAGTTTTTCGAGCTTAAACAAGACCGTATGTCTGTTATAGAATACGAGCGAGAATTTGTAAGGTTGATTCAATATGCCCATGAATGTGTATCTTCAGAAGCAATAATGTGTAAAAGGTTTGAGGATGGACTAAATGAAGATATTCGTCTGTTAGTCAGGATTTTAGAGATTAAATAAATAGCGGTGCTCGTTGAGCGAGCTTATAAGGCTGAAAAATTGAGTAAAGAGAAAAGAAAAGCTGATTCTGAGGCTAGAGATGCTAGAAAGAGATCTGTGAGTAAATCATTTCAGTCTGGGTTAAAGAAATTTTGAGATGAACAAAACCGTTTAAGTACTAATGTTGGACATTCGAACCGAGATCGAGCTAGATCGTATTCGAACACCAGAGCTCCTGTTACTTCTATTGCAAGTGTTGGAAATGTCATATCTGAAAAGCCTGAATGTAAACAATGTGGAAGACGACACTTTGGTGAATGCTGGGGAAAAAGTAATAATCGAGCTTGCTATAGTTGTGGTTCGAGAAACCATTTTATTAAAGATTGCCCAGATTTATCTGAAAAAGATAATGTTCAGAATTCGAGATAGAGTGGTAATGTTTCTTGTGGTAGACCTCCTAGGAATTCAGGAAATGTAAGTGGTAGTCAAAGAGAAACGAAAGACACAACTGTTAGATCTGAGGCTCGTGCACCTGCTAGAGCATATGCTATCCGAGCTCGTGAGGAAGCTTCATCGCCAGACGTGATTACTGGTACTTTCACTCTTTATGATGCTTCTGTGATTGCATTGATAGACCCTGGATCAACACATTCTTATATTTGTATGAACTTAGTGAATAGTAAGACTTTACCTGTAGAGTCTACTGAATTTGTGGTTAGAGTTTCGAATCCTTTAGGCAGATGTGTTCTAGTTGATAAAGTTTGCAAGAATTGTCCGTTAATGATTCGAGATATATGTTTTCCTGCTAATTTGATGTTACTGCCTTTCGACGAATTTGATATAATTCTGGGAATGGACTGGTTAACTTTCCATGATGCTATTGTGAATTGCAAATGAAAAGTCATTGACTAGAGATGTAAGAATAATGAGATAATTCGGATTAAGTCTAGTGATTTGAATGGGTTGCCAGCTGTGATATCTGCAATTAAAGTATGGAATTATGTAAAGAAAGGTTATGAAGCTTATTTAGCTTATGTGTTAGGCTCAAAAGTGGATGATAAGAAAATTGAATCAGTGCCTGTTTTCTGTGAATTTTCTGATGTGTTTCCTAAAGTACTACTTGGTTTGCCTCCGATTCGGAAAGTTGAATTTGGTATTGAATTGGTGCCTGGTACTACTCCGATATCGATAGCTCCATACAGGATGGCTCCAACTGAACTAAAAGAATTGAAGTCTCAGTTGCAAGAATTGACCGATGGAGGATTTGCTAGACTGAGTTTTTCACCATGGGGTGCTCCTGTCCTGTTTGTGAAAAAGAAAGATGGCACAATGAGAATGTGTATTGATTACCGTCAGCTTAACAAAGTAACCGTAAAGAACAAATACCCTCTGCCCAGGATCGATGACTTATTCGATCAGTTGAAAGGTGCTACTGTGTTTTCAAAGATAGATTTGAGATCGGGTTACTATCGGCCATAGTAAAGGACTCTGACATACCAAAAACTGCTTTTAGAACGAGGTACGGGCACTATGAATTTTTAGTTATGCCTTTTGGACTAACGAATGCACCTGTTATCTTTATGGATTTGATGAATAGGATTTTCAGACCGTATTTAGATCAATTTGTTGTTGTATTCATTGATGACATATTGATTTATTCACGTAATGAATCTGAACATGTCGAGCATTTGAGAATAGTGCTACAGACACTGTGAGATAAACAGTTGTATGCGAAGTTTAGTAAATGTGAATTTTGGTTGTGAGAAGTTAGTTTTCTAGGTCATATTGTATCAGCCTCTGGTATCCATGTTGGTCCAAGTAAAATTTCAGCTATTATGGATTGGAAGCCTCCGAGAAATGTATCTGAAGTCCTTAGTTTTCTGGGACTTGCTAGTTACTATAGAAGATTTGTAAAAAGTTTCTCGATGATAGCAACTCCGTTGACAAAATTACTTCAGAAAGATGTGAAGTTTGAATGGTCTGAAAAGTGTTAGAATAGTTTTGATCAGTTGAAAGCTTTGTTGACCGAAGCTCTAGTATTAGTACAACCTGAATCGGGTAAAGAATTTGTAATTTACAACGATGTTTCGTTGATTGGTCTGGGATCTGTTCTGATGCAAGAAGGTAAAGTCATTGCTTATGCTTCGAGACAGTTGAAGCCACATGAAAAGAACTATCCGACATACGATCTTGAGTTGGCTGCTATTGTGTTTGCTCTGAAAATCTGGCGTCACTACCTGTTTGGTGAGAAATGTCACGTGTTTTCAGATCATAAAAGTCTAAAGTATTTAATGACGCAAAAAGATTTGAATTTGCGACAGAGAAAATGGTTAGAACTGTTAAAAAACTACGAGCTAGTTATTGACTATCATCTGGGCAAAGCAAATATAGTAGCGGATACTCTGAGTTGGAAATCTTTGTCTGCATTGTGTGCAATGAATGCTCATTTAGCATTGTCTGGTAATACTCTGGTTTGTGCCAAACTGAAAGTAAAATCTTTGTTTATGCAACAAATCTGCGATGCTCAAAAGTTTGACAATGAATTGATAGCAAAACTTGCTCTGTGTGATTCTGAGTTCCAGGTTGATGTTAACGATTGTTTGAGATTCAGAAATAGACTTTGTGCTTTGAGGAATCCAGAGTTAATTTAGTTGATTTTGAGTGAGGCTCACAGTAGTAGATTCTCTGTACATCCGGGGAGTACGAAAATGTATAACGACTTGAAGCAACTATACTGGTGGCCGGGAATGAAAAGAGATATTTCTGATTTTATTTCTAAATGTTTGATTTGTCAGCAAGTTAAAGCTAAACATCAAGTGCCATCATGTCTATTGCAACCGGTTATGATTCCGGAATGGAAATGGGATCGTGTGACTATGGATTTTGTTTCAGGTTTGCCCCTGTCTCCGAGAAAGAAAGATTCAATCTGGGTTGTAGTTGACAGATTAACAAAATCAGCTCACTTTATTCCGGTACGATCTGACTTCTCACTTGATAAGTTAGATGAGCTTTATATTTTTGATATTGTGAGACTGCACGGTGTACCATTATCGATTGTGTCTGATAGAGATCCGAGATTTACATCGCGATTTTGGAAAAATTGCAAGATGCTTTGGGTACTAAATTGCATTTCAGTACTGCTTTTCATCCGCAAACAGATGGTCAATCTGAGTGGATTATTCAGATACTCGAGGATATGTTGAGATGTTACATTCTTGAGTCCGAAGGTACGTGGGAACAATATCTACCTTTGATTGAATTCGCTTATAATAATAGTTTTCAGTCAAGTATTAAAATGGCACCATATGAAGCATTATACTGTAGAAAGTGTAGAACTTCGTTATACTGGTCTGAGCTCAGTGAGAATAAGATTTATGGTGTTGATTTGATTAAAGAAACAGAACAAAAAGTGAGAATAATTCAAAACAGTCTGAAAGCTGCCTCCTATCGTCAGAAGTCTTATGCAGATTTAAAACGAAAAGAAATTTAATATGAGATCAGTGATAAAGTGTTTCTGAAAGTATCTCCGTGGAAGAAACTATTCCGATTTGGTAGAAAGGGCAAGTTGAGCCCGAGGTTCATCGGACCTTATGAAATCATTGAGCGAGTTAGGCCGGTTGCTTATAGATTGAGGTTACCGACTGAGCTAGAAAAGATTCATAATGTATTTCACGTATCAATGCTTCGACGATACAGATCTGATCCTTCGCATGTGATTTCTCCGTCTGATATAGAAATCCGGTCTGACATGACTTATGAAGAAAAATCGATTCGTATTCTGTCTCGTGAGATTAAACAATTGCGTAATAAGAAAATTCCGTTGGTCAAAGTGCTGTGGCATAAACACGGAGTAGAAGAGGCTACGTGGGAGCTTGAGGATGCAATGAAATAGCAATATCCGAATCTGTTTAACGGTAAGATTTTTGCGGACGAAAATCCCTAAGGGGGGAGAATTGTAACAGTCTGGTTTTGACTCTAGTCGAAATAGTGGTTTCGGGACCACAAATCCGAGTTTGAAAAATATTTTAATATTATTTTCTGTGTTTGTGATATGTGAATTTATATCTGTGAAATTTCTGTGATTTAATTTGTCTGTCTCTGTGCTCAATTTGCAAAAAGGACCAAATCGCGTAATGAGTAAAAGTTGGTGCTAGATGATAAAGCACCTATTAGGCTTGGCTTTTAAAATAAAATTCCTTGCATGCCTAATATACCAATTATTTTAATGGTGGACAAAAATGCCTAAGTTAATGGAATTATAATAGTTTATAAATGAAGGTTAAAATAGTCAATTGTATAATAATATGTTTAATAATAAAGAAAACATGAAATGGCCATGCATTTCATCTTTTTTGGCCGATTGTTTGAAAGAAAAAGAATAGAAAAGATCAAGCTAGGGTTCGGCTAGTTGGAAGCTCAATTCGGGTATGTTTTTACTTCGGTTTTTGATAATTTCTACGTTTCTATGATCATTGCTTAGTGCACTACAAAGCCCATGTCTCAATTTTTGATTTTAGTGGTGATTTTTAAATAAGCCATAGATGAATTCATGAGTTTTTTGTTGTTAAATGGTGAAATATGAGAGCTTGATGTTGGGTCTACATGTTTTGTCTTTGGATTTTTGATGAATTTGAGCAATTTAGGCTAAATTGTAAAAATGTTATTTTGAGGGACTAAAATGTGAAATGAATGAAATGTGTGGACTAGTATGAGTACTAGGAGAATTCGGCTAAGCTTGAGTATATACAAATTATGTATATTTTGTGATTTTGTGAAATAGGGACTAAAGTGTCGAAATGTGAAAATGTAGGGGCTAGTTTGTAAATTGCCCTAAATATGTGTTTAGGGATTAAATTGAATTAATTGGTGAATAAGAGGGTTAATTTTGAAATCATATAGATCAAGAAAGGAGGAATTCGGACTTAAATCGAGGAAAAACGAAGGTTATCGATTAGATAGTCTGAGTCGACAAATTTCGAGTACGAGGTAAGTTCGTACTTAAAAATTTGATGTTAAGTAAGCTTTGATGCATTACATTATATATGTGTTGTGTATAATTGGATTGGATGTTTTATTGATAAATCGAAAACTTTGGCACTAAGTGTGCGATTTAAACTAGCTTCGGCTACTTGAGGCACTAAGTGTGCGATACCGACTTAGTCTCGGTTATTTGAGATGGCACTAAGTGTGCGGAAATATTCTAGTTTCAGCTAACTTTATAGCACTATTTGTGCGAATGTTCAAAATACGGATGAATTATGGAAAGTTTGGTAACTTTTAACAAGAGGTGAGTATGGAAGTAAATAAGTACGAGAAGATCCAGGTATGTACGAGACCTAAGTGATAGAGGATAGAATGTTTGTGAATTTCATTGGATTGACATGATCTCGAGGATTTATTTTGTACAATGCTTATTGTTTCATATATTGATGATGATTTGAGTACGAGCTTACTAAGCTATTTGTAGCTTACTTTGTGTGATTTCTGTCTGTTTACAGTTGTCGTAACTACTGAAGGCTCGAGATAGTCGAAGATTGTCATCACACCATCAAACTCTTTTTGGTACTTTTGGCAAATGTACATAAAGTATGACATGTATAGGCTAGAATGTCTAAGTTTGTAAGCTTGATGTATATATATGTTATGCCATAAGAGTTGGCTAGTAATGATATGTTTTGTGTTAAGATTTGGTATGGCATTGAATAAGTTATTGAACGATGATGATATAGTTGTAGTGAAGCATGTTTTGAGTATGAAATTGGCTGGAATTGTTGGTGTAATTGTTGCTTATTAATGCTTGTAGGGTTGGACCTTTAATGGGTGGCAATTTGGCTTAAACCAAGCCTGCATTGTGCCACAAGGCCAGGGAACATGGGCATGCCTTGTGGCCGTGTGAAGAAGTCAGTAGCTAGCTAAGTTTTTACACAGCCATGTCTGTTGGCCTAGTTGATAAGTCAGTATAGGACCTATGTTTGGCACGGTTGGACCACATGGGCGTGCCTTGTGCTCGTGTGTGTCACACGGCCTAGTCATACGGGCTAGTGACTTTGTCAGTTTTGAAAAGTTTGTTTAAGTTCTAAAAATTCTGAATGGGTTCAGTTTAGTTCTGACCTTCCCTAAATGTATGTTTTGGGTCTCGTAGACCATTTTAATGGATGAATGTAAATGTATTCTGGTTGTATGATATAGGTGATTTGGATTTGTTCTGGTATATACTCTCATCTGTAGGTGATGCCCCTTACCTATTAAAGAACGGTTACATGGATAGGGGTGTTACAAAACCCCTGTAGGTGTGCATTTAGAATTAATTCCACATGGGTGGAGGACACGGGCATGTCCCTGTATCGCTTAGATCGTGTGAGACACACGGGCCATCAGCACGACCGTGTCGAAATGGCCACACTAGCGTGTTGCCCTTCCACACAGGTGTGTGCCCTGTTTCAAAGAAAAATTTTCTATAGATGGCTTAAGGGCTGGCTTGATCCTGAATAGTTTCCAATGGTCGATTTGGGGCTCGTAGGCCCATGATAAGGAGTTTAAGGTAGAAATTGAAAAAGTTTTAAATTGAGCAAAGTTTTGATGACTCGGAAATGTATGAAAGTATGAGTTTAGAGTTAAATAATACCTCGTATTCTGTCTCAGTGAAGGGTAGGGGTGTGGGGTGTTACATTGAGATCATTTAGAATCCCCCAAATTCCATATCTGAAAATTTTAGTTTTTAATTGACAAGATTAATCAAGAAATTGAAGAGAAAAGAGATCTTACCTAAGCTAGTTGAGAGAAATGGTAATGAGACTTTCTTGGCAATGTTCGGGATCAATCTTAGGGTTCAAGATTTCAAATTTAAGGCTGATTTAGATGAGGAAAAATAAATAGAATAAAGGAGATGGTGCACAATCTTGATGCAAAAATAAGAAGAAAGGATGGTAAAATGGGAGGTGTAGGCGACCAAAACAATGGGAGAAAGAAAGAAAATTGAAGAGAAAAGAGGAGAGGAAGAGGGTGAGCAACTAAGGTAGGGAAAAATTAAATTAACGGCTGAAAAATACAATAAAAAGTTGTATTTAGACTTAAGGTTCAAGGGTATAGATGACACACACATTAAAGAAACAATGGATTTTGCAAAATTTAATTATTTCGTAAGGGAAAGGATTCAAACTTGGGGCCTCATTTAATTTCCATGATTTCTCATATTTCTTTTAACCATTAGGTTTTTTTCTCATTCTTGGAATAATTTTGTAATATTTATTTTAAAAATAAGGCATGTCATATACTAGGGTTTAAGGAAAAAATTGCAAAATAATAAAAATGATGCGAGAGAAGGGATTTGAACTTAGGTTTTAAGAAACGTTTCACTAACACTTAACCAACAAACTAATACCTCATTTATTTCCTAAAAATGCATAGATAATCTCAAAAATTAAGGCATGACCACTCTCTCTCAATTCACAAACCTGATTCTACTAACCCCCGATTTTTGGGATGTTACACAATTGGTTATAACATCATTCATAACATAACATGCTTACTATGTATCTCATCATTTCAATATGTTCTATGTATACATGTAATTGCTCATATTGAACATTTACTGTTTCCTTTCCAATTCATGTCCATTGAATCAAATAGAGTGTCGTTGGATACCCAGGATAGCTCACACAAAGTGTGCTAACTCATATAATCGTAATTTGCCAATTCATATACATATATGCTCACACGAGTTGTGGGTCGGAATATAGCTACACGATGCTGCTCACACGAGCTGTGGAGTATCCGCAACACATGCCGGACCTAAGCCATCAGTAGTAAATTCAAGACCAGCACCCAAATCATGTAAACCCTAATGACATGTCATTTGTATCCTACGAATTCCTAAGGTTCAAACAGGGCTCGGTAGTCGTCGTATATCGTTGAATTTCTATCGTTCTATGACATAATAAATTGCGTAATAACATCTATATATTAATTCATGTACAGTAGGATAGCACATTAAACAGTAAATTTAACTCACTTTTAAGTGTTTATAGTTCATACGAACTTACCTGGCTAAATTGTAGAAATGTCAAAGTATAGGGGCATTTTTGTAATTTTTTATTCTCTTCGATTTTTCACCCGATCTTGATCTAAAATAATTTCATTCAATCTATTAATTTAGATAGTAAAACAATGTATTTTATGCAATTTAGTCACTTTTTGACATTTTTACAAAATTACCCCTAAAGTTTTACTTTTATTCAATTCAATCCTTGAGCCTAAAACATGCAAATTAACCTTTTTTTTTTCCAAATTTAAGCTTAGAAAAATGTTCATGGCACCCAAAACAGCCCACATTTTTATTAATTTCACATCAAATCCTTGTAATTTTACTATTTTAACAAATTAGTCCCTAATCGAAAATTTCATCAAAAATCACTTAATAAAATACTTTTAAATAACAACTAATATCTCAAATTCATCATTTAACATCTAAAATCACAAATTTCATCAATGACAACATTCAAAATCTTTAATAGTTTCAAAATCGAATGTACAGGCTAACTGGACCTAGTTGCATCGATCTCAAAAATATAAAAATTACAAGAAATGGGGCTAAAATCACATACCAATTTATCTTGTGAAGTTGCCGAAACCTCCAAGAAAAAAAAATGGCTCCTTCCCCCGTTTACAATCGGTGATGAAGCTTTGAAAAAGATATAAAACTTTTGTTTTATTTATTTTAATATAATTATCAAACTACAATATTAACCTTAGTTAATAATTAAATAAAACATCAAATTCATGTCCATTATTGTCCACTAACACCTTGAATGGTCTAATTACCATTTAAGTCCCTTTTCCTTTATTCAATTAACCATTTAATCACTCAAATCAAATAGTGATCAAATTTCACATATTTTACTATTTAGTCTTTTTTAATTAATTAACTATCAAAACGTTAAAATTTTTCAATGAAAATTTAATACCACCGACACTCCTTAAATATTTATAAAAATATTTACGGCTCAGTTTATAGAAACGAGGTCTCGATACCTCATTTTCTAAAACCACTTGACCTTAAGGTCATACCACTTGAACTTAATAACTCGATTATATAATATAAATTATCAAATCAAAAACCTTTTCAGAATCATATTTGACTCATCAATATTAAATAACAATATTTACGAACTTACTCGTCAAATTTGGTGGTCCTGAAATCACTATTTTTGACACCACTAAAAACGAGTTGTTACATAAAGGTTGTCCATATCTTTTAGCTTGATGTTGAAAATCTCCTTCCTAATAGAAGTAGCATGTGAATCAAGAAATTTTTTTATCTAAAAATAATCTTACTATGTTTGTCCTTGTGGTTATAGATCTGGAAGTGAAAGAACAAGTCATTTTCTTTATGTACATGTGAAAAGGGAAAGGCCTTAGCTTGATTTGCTCTTTGGATATTCCTTGGGGTGTCATAGTCGAACATACTGCATAAAACAATTCAAGTGCTTGTGAGGATGTTCATTTTCTAGACCACGAAAAGTAGCTAATAAATGAATTAGTCCAATTTGTTATTCACAAGATACCTCTAATTCAAGATATTCGATGCAAAGCGATGGTTGATCCAAATTCGACGCAACTAACTCTCTCTTAGTAGGTTCTTTATGCACCATTGGTTCTTCTCCTTTTGATTCGTTAGATGAAGCAACTAAATTATTTTCTCTATGCAATTTGGTAGATAAAGATCAATAGTTGGTTCTCAATCGAGCTTCCTTCCTTAGTTTTCAAGCAGTTCTTTTAATCTTAACATTGTATTGAAGTTCATTAGCACAAGAAGATTCAGGTATAAAAAGAAGGCATAATGATTTATTTAGCCCACCAACTTTATAAAAAAAAATCATTTTAGCCCTCTATTTAATTTTTCGCCTCTTTTAGCCCTTAAACTTGCATTGTTTGTCAAATCATCTCAAAATGGATAAAAAAGTTAATATCTATTAACTTTGTTAATGTAATATCCACATGGAAGTCCACGTGTATGCCACATCAGCAATTATTTTTTTAAATTAAAATATATTAACAAAATTATTTTAAATTATTTTATACTTTTTAAAATTTTTATATTTAAAAAATTAATTAATTACTAACGTGACATCCACATGTATGCCACGTTAGTAAAGTTAACATATGTTAACTTTTCCATCAATTTTAGGGTAATTTGACAAACAACGCAAGTTTAAGGGCTAAAAGAGATGAAAAATTAAATGTTGAGCAAAAAAGTTTTTTTTTTCTAAAGCTAGATGGCTAAACAAGTCATTATGCCTAAAAAGAAATAAAATCATTGACACTAGTCCCCAACAACGGCGCCAAATTTGATGAGCGCCGAAACCGATAAAAATAAATTCCAACTAAAAAATATAATTTTGAGTAGATAGAAATGAGTAGGGTCGAATCCATCAAGACTAGTGATAATGTTATTTGTTTAGTAAAAACAAGTAAAATAAAAATAAAATGTTTCAAAATGGAAATGAAAATTAAAACTGAAACTGTATAAGGAGAAATCGCATTAAAATTTTAAGAAAAAAAAGCAATAAGATGAGAATCTAGTCAAAGGCAAAATCTCAATTTTGATATAGAGGTTAGATCATCGATGTAAAGATAAATTTCAATATTCTACGCTAAATTGATTATAGTTACTAACAAACTCCTAGCAATCAGTCTCTTCTTACCTTCTCGATAACCAAGATGAATACCATTAATAAATAGCCCTATAACGAGAGACTAAAATTTAATATATGAATAGCATTAAGAATGAAAGGGATTCAATTCTAGCCAACAAACACACAAACATAATTTATTTAGACTAGATCACATATTCACATAACATAATTTATGTAACTTATACCCAATTGTGCTATTTGTCACAAGTATGGGAACAATTAAACAATTATTGGATTTAACAATTCTAATTAATAAGACAAATATTCTAAGTTATTGAATACGAATTCAATATTCAACAAACCTAAATATTTGTAATTAAAATATAATATATACAAATACCAAACAATAAAGAAAGATTAAGAACAAATTATATCTCACAAACTTGAAGAATCAAAACATTAAAATCCCTATAACTAGAAAAAGAGTTTTAACATTTTAGTAGAAAAAATAAATATATCAAAGTAAATATATGACAAAATGTCCCTAAAGTTTGTGCCAAAGTATCATATTTATAGGTTTTCAGTGAAATAATTAGTGTTTCACTCATACTTGGATGTTAGGAATGGAAGGGAATCAAAAATCTCGAAACATATTAAATAGGGCTTGGGAATGCTCTCCGTACATGATTAAGGGTGTTCATAGTTCAGTTAAAATTAAATTAATTGATTGAATTGATTTAATTCAGTTAATTGGTCGGTAGTCGAATTTAGCTCACTCGGAAGCCAATTAATAGTTTTTTGAAATTTTGGTTATCGATTAATTTGATTCAAAATCAAGTAATTAACTGAATTAACTGAAATAAATAATATATATTATATGTAATATATTTTTTTTATTAGCAATGTGTTTTTTGAACTATTATTTTTTATATTAATCAAAATAAATAATAAATAATAAATAATATATATAATATAATTTTTAAACTATTAAAAAAAAGAAAATAAATATTAGTAATGTATTTTTTATATGTTTAACTTATTTTAACCAAAAAATAAAAGCATATAAATTTTGATTAATTCAGTTAACCGAATAAATTATCTGAAATATTTTAATTTGGTTAACTATTAAAATTTTTTATATTTTTAATAATTCGATTAATAATAATTCAATTCAGCTAAAAATAAACAGATGGTTTGAATACCCTTAGGCATTACTGCGCGCCACAGCTCACAGGTGAGGCACTACAACTTGCGCATGCTACATCTCTTGGGCGTTGCAGCTTGTGGCCTTGAGCCGCAACTTACACGTCCTTTGTAGCATTTCACTTTTAGCTCGTTTTTGCTTCATCTTTTTGTTTTAGTTTGCTCTCGAACTCATGCCTCAAGCTCGAGTTAATATAATTGAAGTCACAAAACTTTTATTTAATTATTAATTATTAAAATCTTATTAAATGTAAGTTAAGACATTTAAAAGTGCATGAAATGTAAAAGTGAGGCGAATGACATTTTACTCGGAAATCAATCAAATATTAAAGCGAAAAAGGCTTAAAATATATAAATAGTAAGCACTTATCAATAATTTCATACCATAATCACTTAAATATATATTATTTAAATTAATAAGATTTGAATTTTTTTAATACTGAACTTCTAATTTCTTAGTTTATTTAAAAACTAGCCTGAAATTTCAAAAAAAAAAAAAAAAAAAAAAAAACTAACTTGTTGAGAAATAAAAAAAAAAAAGAAAAGTCTAAGAGTGTATTTCCCTTCAACATTTTATTAAAATTTTTAAAATGAATACAATTATTTAAACTTTTTAAATTGGTGTTATCACATAATTCATTATCTCTGTATAAATATATTTTTTAACGTAATGACTATTTTTATGTATAACATTTTTTTAAGGTATTTACTAGAACGAATCTAATGACTAATCTTCTATGTTATGTAAATCTGACCACAAATTATCAACAACCCTTTTTAAACTTTTAAATCAAAATAAAAACATATACTCAAATATACATCGTTACAATGGCAATGAACTGTATGGCATAAATGCAAATGCATATATGTACATAATATATTTAATGAAGGGGTTGACTCATGACTATTCTGCAACTCGCTAGAAATGATTTTGAAGGATCTTAGGTTTCCTAGGTGTTTTGAATAACATTAGGTCGGGGATAATTTTGTTGGTCGATATTCAATAATCAAGACACGTTTTGTTTTAGGGTTAATCAATACACGTTTTAAGCTGGAATGTCTGTGGTGTTTGTAAGCTGACTTACATGCAATGCGATAATGAGAGACATCGTGCCAACTCATGCACCAGAACCAAACACAACTTCGCATTTATGTATAGTGGGGGATCCCTTGCTTTGCTTAGAGAATTCAACCATCACTTCAAAGTTTTTAATGATTTATTCTCAAATATTAAATTATTTAATTCTATAAAAAAGAAAAAGCTGTCAAAAAATAAAATTCCAAAAGGCTAATTTAAAACATTTTTTTAGAAAAAAATCAATTTATTATTAAATTAAGATATAAATTTATAAAATTAAAATTTAGCTCAGATTTTTCTTAATGATTTTACTTTCTTAATTTGTAAAAATAAAAGTTGATATAACAATTGAAAAATATATAAAATAAGTATAGAAACAATTTAAAAGAATAGATGATATTTTTAATTGTTTATTTTTGTTTTTATATAACCTAAAATAAAAATAGATTAATTAGATTCATGAAAATATTAGAATTTATTAAATTTTTTTTAAAAACTATAATTTTAAAAAATAAAATGAATATTCATTTTGAATATCTAAAATCTTTATTGTTACAAGTAACTCGAATTTTTGTTAATAATTCAAATATAGAAATACTTGTATTAAAATCAAACTGAATTTAGGTAACAAATATTTCTTCCTTTTTATTTGATCTAGTTTGCTCCCTCTATTATTATAATCTCATTTCTAGATAGTTAACGCCTTCGAACTAATATTTCCTTAAAACACTTATTCAAAATTTCGAAATATAACTTTTTTTCCTTAGAATAGTGTTTTTTTATAAAAATTTACGTTAACATTTTAATGTAAATAATTAATAATATTATAAAAATATAAGAATTAAATTAGATTAAAAATTAAAATACAATGACTAAATATTAATTTTAAATATGGTAAAAGAACCAAAACTGAAATATTATCATTTTTTTTTTTTTTTGTAAATGTGAAAAGAGAGTTAACAGGACACATGTCAGGATGGCTTTCCTTTTATATAAATTTTATGTAAACATATATAATTGTTCGCTTGCATTATTTTAATATAAATTAAATAAAATGAACCTTGTGCATTGGTCTAATAGTTAAGGTGTTCATCACTCTAAATGTGGTATGAGTTCGAGTTGCATTAGTTGCATTATTGTTAGGATTTTACTCTTCTCTTGTCAAATTTTATAATTTAAAATGCTTTTTAATGCTTAATTCAATAAAAGAAGTGATGAAGGTTTATTTTGGTAGTAGTTGACGGAAAAAAGGAGGGCAAAAGAGTATGAACATACTTGAGACGAGGGCCACTCTCCTACCTTATATCTTGGAGCAGTGCTTGGGCTTTGTGGGACCAGTACTTTGCTAGCTTGCTGTCTAATCTTTTATTACCAATTTGCCTCATGTTATTTGCTGGCTTGGGCTGTAAAACTTTTACCTTCACCTAATTTGGTTTGACCTTAATTCAAAATAATTATTAAAACTTAGTAATAAAAATATAAATATGTTTTCAATAGATTATATATGATTAATTAAATGAACAGACCAAATTCAAACCTAAGCTCTATAAATTTTTAGAATTGAATCGCAACTTAGGATACATCTATAAATATCTTAAACATTTAAGTTACATTTACTATATAAATTAGTTATGAACTAATTCAATTGCTAATATTTCGTCACTTTTATGATTTATTTTAGTAAAGAGAATGACAAAAATTCGCTTATTTTGAATAGATCTTATTTTTTACAAGAGTTTTTTCTCATATTTCTAAGGCATAATGATAAATTTAGTGCTCTACATATATATATATATATATATATATATATATATATATATATATATATTTGTAATTTTGGCCCTTATTCCTTTTTTTTTAACTAAATTTGACCATTAACTTTTTTAAAAATGCCAACTTGCTTTTCTTTAATAGAAATGTTTATTAAAAAAAATAATTTTTTAACGATGTTGGTATGGTAACTCTCGTGATAGTCCACATGCTAACTTGACACCATTTGTTTTCTAGGCCGCACGTCAACAAATAATTTAAAAATTATAAAAAAAATCATAAAAAATCAAAAGAGAATTAGCATGAAGTACACATGGATTACCATGTGGGCCTCCATGTTTAAAAATTCAACATTATAGGTAATATTTTTACTAAAAAAAATCCAATTGACCTATTTTCAAAAGGTTGATGGTCAAATTTGACTCCAATGACAAATCTAGAAATCCGACTTGGGGGGCAAGGGCAAAGTCAGAAATTTTTTTTTGGGGGAGGCGAAGTTAAATTATATATTTTTATGATAGTAAAAATGTAATTTCACCATTTTAATAGCATATCTCTTTATAAATTTTAGAGGATTAAATCAAATTTTTATCTTTTTTGGGGGCCAAAGTACAATTTTGCTATTACTAATTTAAAATTTTATAAATTATAAAGGGCCTAAATGAAAAAATTTCTATTTTAGGGTTTGCCCTCGTTTGACTCTTTTTAAAAGGTTGATGGTCAAATTTAACTAAAAAAAAAGAATAAGGGTCCAATTAATAAAAGATGTAAATATTAAGAGTTAAATTTGATATTATATCTCTTTCTAATTTCAACGCTTAAATTTGTACTAATTATTTTTTTATTTTATCTAACTATTGTAATATATATAATAAATAATTTTTCCCCATTAACGATAACCTTTAAACTTAGTTTAACAAATTAATTAGTGGTGTTGTGATAAAAATAGGTTACTTTTTATAACATAAAAATTTATTTGGTTGAGGCATTAATCTCATTGACTCCGACGAACAAAAGATATCCTATAACTCATTTTCCCTATATGTAATATATATTCAGTACTGAAGGTGGGAATATAATAAGTGTGAGCAAAGAGAAAGGACATACAACTCCAGTCATGTGGGCTCCAACTAAGTAAATCTTTTATCAAAATCGCTAATTAGATTATGCAGAAAGGAAGTTTAAATTTAATCTCTAAACATCGTTATTATTTATTATTATAACAATTAAGAAAATGTTGGTACAAAAAAAATAAATGATTAAAAATTTAAATTTTATGAAAAAAATAACATCTTTAGAAAAATCTAAAAGATAAAAGAAAAATATAATTTATTAATTTCATTTATGAAATTAAAAAGTTTCATTATGTAATTACTAAAAAAAAATACAAATTATCGTCGGATGACTCCTCCCATTACTACATGATCATTATACCAAAGTAGCTTGATCCCGAATAATTTAAGTTATGGTTTAATCATTCTCTTTGTGACAAAAAAATACACTATATCGTGATTTTTCTTACATTATTAATATTTACATTTATTGGGTCAATTGGAAGGCACTTAGACCCCATTGGTACCCAAATACTTTGAAACATTAACGCTGTTTCACATTTTAAATTTGCATCTGAAAGCCATTGTCTCTTTAGTGTTTCATTAGCTCTCGACAGCTCCATGCTCTGTACTTCCTTGGAAGGAATTGGTGAATTAGACTTTGCCGACCAAACTTTGAATCTGAATTACTAATATTTTCAAACACTAACTAATTAATTTATTAACAAGAAATATGTAAGCAATTTCGTTGTTCACTAGAGAAATTTTATTTAATTTTAGTATTGGTGGACCTAATTCCTTTCATTGCATGGGTACGTACTTAAGCACGTAGGAAGCTAGTCTGCATGTTCATGAAGTCGGTAGATAATAGGGAATTTTCTTTAAAAAAATAAAGGAAATTTAAATATAGTCAAGATAAGGTTTTTTTTTTTTTTTCAAATAAATTTTTTTATAATATTTGCACGTGTTATGTATTGCCATTTGTAATAAGTTTGAAAATCTCAATTTAGCAATAACATTAATAAATTATTTGATAAAAGATAATATATTTTTAAAATAAATAAAAAATAAACGTATTTTTATTAACTGATGAGTAAATTCTATCTACTTATTTTTTACATTTTTTTATATAAAAAAAAATTATCTAGTAATTTTATTGAGAATTATCAAATATGTTTAAAAAATTAAATTACCAAAAATGTTAATCTTTAGATTGATTCTTTTCAACAGTTAATTCTAATGTTTTTCCCTTAAATGTAATTAGAGTTAATATATATATATATTGCTAGTGAATTAGAGTTAATATATTAGTTGTTGATTGCTACATTTAATTACATTACATTTTTATAAATACAATGTTATCTTAAAGAAGTACTTAAGATATTTGTTAATGTGGTTTGAACCCAAGATATTCCTAAAGAAAATGAACAATCAATCAATAAATTATAATTTGGGTTTGTTAATATGAAGCATTTCATTCGCAAGCTAGTTTACTACAATCACTTAATTCTTTAATCATTATACATGTTTACACATGTTTTGTTTGCAAGCCATCCTCCTTGGGACCATCCACTAGTAGTGAGAACATCACCAACATCAGGTAACCCACTACTATGGCCAAGCCACTCACTTTTCATTGTGAACACTACTCCAAGTGTGAACATTCTTTTTAGGAACTATTGGGGGTCCACCTGAGCATAACAACCTCGTTTTGCCCTAAAGGGAATAACAAAATGGATCCCACCATGTACACCCCACACGCACTCCATGAGGACAACTATTTGGTAATAGCCTACCACGTCACCACTACTAGAAAAAGGGGTATCTCTTATAAGTACCCTCTAAAGCTAAGGAAAAGGGATTTTCTTCCTCATTAGAAACCTTGAGTACTTACTCTATAGTTAGTCTTCTCTACCTTTACAACAACAGTCCTATTACTTTTGACCTTCTCTGGTGAGTACTTACTCTATAGTTAGTATTCTCTACCTTTACAACAACTGTCCTCTTACTTTTGACCTTCTCTGGTTCCCCTTTTGTCTAGGTGAACCAGCCTTCTTTGCACCACCACCCTCTCCTCCTTGTCTCCTTCATTGTTGATACCATTCATCAACAATTGTGTGATGAACGTGGACCTCACCATGGCTTCTTCTTAAACTAATGGTCCTATCAAACTAGCTAACTCCATAAACCCAACAAACTTATTAGCTCCGACGAATCTTATCTACCTTGCCACATCTATGCCCTATTTAAACCAAAAATCTGCTACCTTGACCCAACTATTGGTATCAGACAATCTTTTTTCTCCTCTCTACCATCCCTCGTTGATGTTTTCTCGACCTCCCTTAATTTTGTCTCTCTCATCATTTGCCACCACTTTCCTAGATACTTGCATCACCCACGATACCACCAACCCACAGCCTTACTCCACCCATCTCTACTTAGCCTCAATCGACCTTAAGCACATCTTTTTTTTACCTGAAGGGATTTCCTACCCAATACCTCTAACACGCTCTCTCTTCTTATCTTGTTGCTCCACCACTTCAGGCAAATGCTATTGTTGGCCTCTTAAATTGGACCTCTCGTCACCATCCCTCTAGCTTTCAACATCAACTCACTGAGATGCAAAAGGAAGATGAGACGTTTGGAGGAACAGGTTTCTAAGTAGCAACAACACTTTTAAGAGTAGTTGGAACGTCAATGCTTCATTAACCAAAAGAATGCTCAAAATGAGCAACTAATAGTTGAGGTTAGAGCAGCCCGTGAGAATCTGAGGGGGGACAATTTAACCCATCCAGATAATAAGGCTCGATTTACCATCTGTAGATACCCTGGACACCATCAACTTGATGACCCACTCATTGGCAACAATCACCCTTCGGCTGGCTTCTAGAATACCCATGCTAATGACGCTTCCTTGGAGAAGCGGTTGATGGCCTTGAGAATGGACCTGTTGCAAAAAGTCTGAGAGGCTAAAACTAATGAAACCTCTTAGAGTTATTCTAATGAGTCTTTCTAAAAGTATTAGCTTTCAACCTCTTAACGTTCTACAAGTTTTTAAAGGTCATCTACAATGGTACAACAGTCATATAAATATTTTGGGCACCATTAACGCCATCAAATACGGAGCCTTCTCCATGACTTTCACCCATATTGTCCAGGCATGGTATCTATCACTTTGAAAGGGTTTCATCTCACTTTCAACCAATTGGCTAGATTATTCATGAGTTATTTTTTTGCCAAAAAAACTATACAACAATCTTTTATATAGCCCATCTCTACTTGTTAGAGAAAGAAAGAGTCTATCTATGACTTTATTCGTCGTTTAAACACAACCACTATGATCACCAAGGGAGTATCAAATTATTTGGCTTTCCAGGCCTTTATTGCTTGTATCCATCACTTCTTCAAGTACTATATTGTTAGCAACCCACCGGATATACTTTCCACCTTCTATAAGGTGACCAATAGATTCACGGAGAGTGATGAAATTAAGCAGAGCAACACCAGATCTTCTGCTTTCATCTTCTAACATTCCAACTTGTCGCACAATTCCTCCTTATCACGTTGTTATTCCAACCAGTAGAGAAGTCGCCCCACAGTAGGTGAGAGGAGAAATAGGTAGTACAACCTTTTGCATCAAGGAAGCTATAAGATGGTTTTTTCTGTCAATTCCCTTGGTTGATCAAGACCCATCCCAACATAAAGGCTAATCAAAACTAGAGATCCCAAGCTCCATACAATTGCTAACACACTTATCATGATCTCACTTGCTCCATGGTGTATATTTTTAATCAAATTGAGTATTAAAGGATTTTGTAAACTCCACCACCCTTAACCTCCAGCCAATACCACAGTAATTTCAATCACTACTGTCAATTACACAATGCTCTCATGCACCATACGAAGTATTGTGTCCATTTGAAGGATGCTAATAAATTAGCCATCTAGAAAAGGCACTTGAAATAATTTTTGGCCCATGAGACACAACACTCAAACCAACCCTATGATAGAGACAAGGGCAAACAATCGATAGCCAGTTGATTGATATCTTAGTTCGAGGGATTGTAGAATGGACCACTTCATTCTCCAAGTAGAAGGCTCACTTGCAGAGCATCATGTTTGTATCTTCCTTAGTGAAAAAAGCACAAACATACTCCTTGGGTCCTTAGAAGTTGATGAGTGTGAGGTTCTTAATTTAGAGAGTGATGATCCTCTTGGTTTTTTTACCACTATATCCTTGTTTCAAGTGAAGAAGATACTTGTTGACATTGAGATCTTCGTCAATATCCTTACTACCAATCCCTTCTAAAAGACAAGTTTCAAGGATGTGACGTTGAATAAGGCAAGCCTTGTCTATGGCTTCACAAACTAACCTATTATAGTTAAGGGATCAAATTTACTTCTAGTGATGTTGGGATATGGTGAACATACCTCCACAAAGATGGTTGAGTTCTTGGTAGTAGACCATTTGTCTGTGTATAACACTCTTTCTGGTAAATTCATCATGTAGATGGCTATGATGGTGGTAGCTACTTTTTGCATGACAATTAATTTACTTGCACCTATCATTAAAAAATACATGAAATGTGATCAACAAACATCTAGGGAGTTCCATATCATTTTGTTGAAGCTAATAGAAGACCATAAGACACTCATTTCCTCACCGGTGTGTTGTAATATTGACGACCTGAGATCTTCAACGAATGTCAACATGATTGGAGGAATAACTTTTGACCTAGATAGCCTTGATGTAAGGTTTGAAGCCAAGCTTCCCAAAGCAGAAGTAACTAAAATGATGAAGACCTTTTATCTATATGATAATGACATCGAGGGAGTCACATGAATTGATGCCATCTTTTCACCCTCAAAGAAGGAGTTGTTGAGCTCTCTATTAGTTCAATGTTGGGATGTGCTTTTTTGGTCAGCAATTGACATGCCAAGAATTAATCCATCCATAATTCATCATTCCTTAGGGGTAAGACCCAATGCGCGGTGTGTAAAGTAAAGGAAGATACGCTTCTCCAATGTAATAGTATTACGCGCAAGACAAGAGGTTAGTAAATTGCTAGTCAGTAGATTATCTGAGAGGTTACATATCCATATTGGGTTTCGAATGTAGTAATTGTGCCCAAGCCCAATAATAAATGGAAAATGTGTGCAGATTTCACCAACCTAGATAAAGCTTGCCCCAAGGATAGCTTCTCATTACTTTCCATTGACAGATTGGTGGATGCTTCTACTGGACATGAACACATGAGTTTTATGGATTCTTTCATTGGGTAAAATCATATTTTTACGACTGAGCAAGATTATGAGGAAACATAATTCATAACAGAAGATGTGTTGTTTTTATAATAAAATAATACCCTTTGGTATCAAGAATGTAAGGGCCACTTATCAACGACTGGTCAATAAATTATTTAAGAATCAAATTGGGAAATGCATGGAGATATATGTTGATGACATACTTGTTATGAGTGCAACGATAGAACAACATGTTAATGATTTGGTGGAGGCAGTCATAATTATCCGGAGGTACAACATGAACCTTAATCCCAACAAGAGCTGATGGGCATCGAAACCACCAAATTTAATTCCTACAAAATAACTCCTATTAGTAGTAAGAGTGTTAATAGGGTCGAGTCCACAAGGATTGGATGCTATAATCTACTTTCGTGTATAGCTTATGATCAGATTGTTCGTTGTGTCACTGATCGTGGCAATAGTTGTGCCCACAACTCCAACCGTATCTGTCAAAAATTAAAAATAAAAGTAAATCGGGGGTTTTTTGAAATATGTAGAAACTAGATAATTGAAACAACATAAATTAAATAAATTAAATAAATTAGAAAATAAATTCAGAATTTTGCAACAGGTAAAATAAGCCTTAGCCTTAGACTCGGTAATTTCGTATAAAGAATCGATCCTCGAAAATTAATTTTCTCCTCTAAACGATAAGCTGGTTATAACAGTTAAGAACGTCCTAACCACCAATTCCTCCTCTCGTAGCTGGTTCCAGTACGACCTGTAAACCAACCCTTACTGATTATCTAACTGACATACATGTGTTCCTGATTCAAGATTCCGGCAACATTGCGTTTTGAAGAACCCAACTCGAATTAACAGCCTCAACCGCATTGGTCGTTTAAATCCGATCACTTCTTCCTTGATTTGTTCTCGGAGAATTGAATACAGCACAACCGACTCGTTTCTCCAATTGTCGGCAAACACGACTTCAACCCAACGTGCACTTTGACTTGAAATTGAGTTTACCTTAAAGGATGATTGGTCTATCCCGATACTTAGGAAAAAAGTGAATACCGATCGAAAAGATTTTTAGTGTGGATACGAATCTCACGATTCTCGGCCGGAAGGAATATCGGCCTAAAGCTAAGATGAAATTTAGTTAAGCATGAAATTAATCATGCTCTTTATGTTGTGGAAGGTGATTAGATTTATATGAAAGATGGTGGGAATTGGAAAGGAAAAGTACTTGGAAGGCAATTAGCCCAATTTTATAAAAGAAAGCAAAACCAAATGAAAATGGCAGAATGCTTCACGCCAATTTGAACGAGAAAAAGGAGAGTATTTCAATTCCAAATTGAAGCAGGAATACAAAATAAGGGATGATTTTCAAAGAACAAAATACCCCTATTTATATACATGGAGTTTACTAAAAATAGCCTAACTAATTTAATAAATTAAAATAAAATAAACTAAAAGAAAAATAAAATAATATCTTCCTATTTTTGGCTTTTTACAAAGTCAACAAAATTTGATAATTCCTTGGCTTTCTCCATCTTTTTTATTTGGCCCCAATTTAATGATTGTCTTTTAATTTGGCCCTTTTTGGCTTGTTTTCGACCAATTGCATCCCTGACAAAATTAGATCATAAAAGCACTTAATTAGCAAGGTTCAATTCAACAATAAACACAAAAAATATGCAAATTAACATGTTTATCAAATCCCCCCTACTTAGCTCATGCTTGCCCTCAAGCATGTTGTTCTTTCAAACATTAGAATTCATTCTATAATTCATTAAAAATCGAGCCTCTTTTCCGCATCCTCAATCAATGCAAACAACATAGGCAAAAATAAATGAATGTTCAGTATATATAGTTTGATCAACAAGTGTCATAAAATTGAAATATGTGGACTAAACAATTTTATCAAATTGAGTTTGAATCTAATAATTAGCAAGGCATTGTTAATTAACTATGCATTAGAAAAAATTTAGACATGGTCAAACCTTTGTACACGAACTAGGACGACAACCCAAGCACCCTATCCCAGTTACTCAGTTCAAACAATCTCTATTATTATTATTTTATCAACATTTTTTTAATACAACTTTGGAAGGCTCAGTTAGCGGAATGTTTGTAAGTTATCGACTTGTTACTCGAACCTTTTTACGCGAGATAAGATGACAACCCAAGCACCTTACCCCGGTTACTCAATTCGGTCACGTTTTCGAAACTTCACTCATAACTTGAGCCTTAAAATTTTTTTATTTTATTATTTATGCACAAGCAAATATGTTTTTTTAAACAATCAATTTATACGAAAAGTCTAGCTACATATATCAACCTTAAAACACAAATGTCGACTAATCTATACACTTGAACATTTAAATACAAATGTCGACTAATCTATACACTTGAACATTTAAAATAAAAAATTTTCCCAATTGTCCAAATTGACTAAGTATGAGAGTAAAGGCTTAATGTCAAATAAACTATCGAATGAATTCAATGTAAGATTGAACACATGAAAAAGAGAGACATGCAGCAAAAGTCATGTATATTTACTTACCAACTCAACCCCCTATTTAATCTGTGCTTGTCTTCAAGCATGTGTTATATGCAATAAAGTTTAGTAACTCAAACAACAAGCAAAGAGAAAGTTTAAGAATACTCCCTATGTGTTTCAATCGGTGTTGTCGGCGTTGGGAAATAATTGTCAGCATTAAGCATGGCGTGCCCACGCCACCATCATTATCCTACTTCTGGAAAACCTCCATTACGTTCCTGAAAACAGCAAATTAACTAGATTAAATAAAAATTTATTTATTTACAATCTAAATCTTACTAAAACTCAAAATTAAATAAATGAAAATAAATTTGGGTTGCCTCCTAAAAAGCGCTTTTGTTTAACGTCGTTAGCTCGATGACCATAAATGTTATCCGTTTGTCTCATTGAGACTTAATCTTTCCATCTCGTGCACTTGGATGTTCTTGCAGAAAAGTTTTGACCTTTGCCCATTATCTTTCAAGCCCTTCCTAGATTCCCCTATCATTAGTGGATTGAGGTGTCTTTGAGCTTCTCCGTTCAAGTTTGTAATTTTCTCTGTCGAAATCATTGTACGTTTTGGAAATGATTTTAGCTCTAATTTCGAGGCTTTCATGATAGCTTCACGTATTGATTTTTTTATCATCGATAATTCCTCTTGCTTAACATCGAGATCTACATTCCTACAAGGCACAATTTGTGACTTATTATTGGGATGTCCCATATCCTCATAAACATTAAACCTAACCACTTCACTGTCAGATTCCATGGTAAGTGTTCCATTCCAAACATCAATTTTTGTTCGTGCGGTACTTAAGAATGGTCTCCTAAGAAGTATCTCAGACGAGTTGACCTAGTTGTCATCCTTCATGTCGATGATGTAGAAGTTTGCTGGAAATATCAGCTCATTTACCTTAACAAGAACATCTTCCAGCACTCCTTCCGGATGCACTACAGATCTATCTACAAGCTAAATAATCACACCTGTTTCCTTTAAAGGACCCGCGTTAAGTAGTTTATAAATTGACAAAGGCATAACATTAATTGATGCGCCTAAGTCACACATTGCTTTTTTAATACCGATACTACCTATTTTACAAGATATTAAAACCTACCTTGGTCCTTACATTTGGGCGGTATTTTCTGTTGCAAAATGGCGGAGACATTTTCTTTGACACTTACCTTTTCATTGCCCAGAAGTTTCCTTTTACTCGTGCATAACTCTTTTAGGAATTTTGAGTATCATGGGATCTGCTTAATCGCATTAAGAAGAGGTATTATTGAATTCACCTTACCCGATAGGGTTAGCCTGTTATTCCTAGAGTAACTTTTATCCGTTGAACGACGGCCCTTCCACTCGGCACCGTCGGATCACTAAGGCCGACTTTCGTCTCTTTTCGACGGGTGAGTCTTACAGTCAAGCTCCCTTTTGCCTTTGCATGATTTTCACCTTTCGAAAGGTGTTGAGGATCTCCTTCTCGTCTCGCTCCTTCTTGCATTGGACAAGTCTTCCTGGAAACGGAGGTGGTACTGCAAATGACTTTTATGGTGCTGACTCTACTGGAGCCTTTGTGTCAAGTTTCTTCTTATCTCAACCAGCGTCGTAGGCATGACTCGTGCCAGGTACGAGCTCCAAAACCTTCCCACTCCTCAACATTATAGCGCTTACATTGTGTCGAGGATTTGGCTCAGTTTGGGACAACAACTTTCAGACTCCAAACGGATAACCGTGAGCGCAAGCTTGCTCACTTGCTTAACTAACTCTTACAAATGCATTTTAGTTTTTAGCTAAAACTTCTCAGTACTATTGGCTAGCCTTTCCACTATGGTTTCCAAAGATGACTTTGGGGGTGGTATTTGTTAATTTTGCGACGGCCTTTGTTGGAAAGGTTGATTGAACAGCAGATTCGGCCCATAACTGAGATTCGGGTGATCTTTCCACCCCAAATTATTCGAGTTCGAGTAGGGGTCATATCGCCTTTGGGGCAGTCTTGGAAAGTCCCTGACAAAATTTGCTTGTTCCGTCGAATCCTCATGTAAGATCAGACATGAGTCCGTCGGATGGTCTGGCTTAGCGTAAATTTTACACAACCGTGCTAGGCTTGTCTTATTTGTAAGCAAAGTTTGAGCAATGTTAGTCAACTTGTCAATTTTATCTTCTAGAGATAGAGAACTTAACCCATGAACCCGTTTCGTGGGTTCTGTGGCTGGTCGAAATTTTTGAGAGTTAGCAGCCATGGTCGACATCAACTCTCTCGCTCTTTGGGGAGCCATATTGACTAGTGCCCCTCCACTTGCAACATCTATCGTCTTCATTTCCATCAGGAGTAATCCCTCATAAAAATATCGTAAGAGTGACTGTTCAGTCAGTCCATGTTTTGGGCAACTTGTACATAACTTTTTGTATCGCTGCCAGAAATCGTAGAGCGATTCAGTGCCTTTTTGATGGATTCCCACAATATCCCTTCTTAGTTAGGCTGTTCTGGCTACAGGAAAGAACTTGTTAAGAAACAAGCGAGACACGTTGGACCATGTATTGATAGATCTCAGAGGCAAATAAATTAGCCACACTCTAGCAGAGTCGGCTAGTGAGAAAGGAAAAGCACGAAGTTTGATTTGGTCTTCGGTTTCTCCCTGAGGCTTCATGCTTGTGCTCACCATATGGAATTCCTTAAGGTGGGTGTGCGAATTTTCATTCTGTAATCCACAGAAAGTGGGTAGTAAATGAATCAATCCAGATTTTAACTCGAACGGCGTTCCTCCTGCCAGATAGTTATACATAAAGGTTGTTGTTCATCCGGTGCTACAGTGAGTTGGCGTATCGTCTGTTCAGCCATCTCGTTTGGTTCCTCAAACGAGAAAATTTCTTTAATATACGATATAGTCTTGAATCCGGGATTTGGCTATTTATTGTGTTGAATGGCTTCTTTCTGTAGTTGTTGGGCCAATTTCTCAATCTCTGGTTCAAATTCTAAAGTTCTCGGTTCTGATCTGGTCATAAGGAAAACAAACAGAAATTAGAGGAATACTTCCAATCCCCAGCAACGGCGCCAAAATTTGATAGGTGTCGAAACCACCAAATTTAATTACTACAAAATAACTCCTATTAGTAGTAAGAGTGGTAGTAGGGTCAAGTCCACAAGGATTGGATGCTATATTCTACTTCCGTGTATAGCTTATGATTAGATTGTTCGTTATGTCACTCGTCGTGGCAATAGTCATGCCCACGACTCCAATCGTACCTGCAAAAATTAAAAATAAAAGTAAATCGAGGGTTTTCGAAATATTTAGAAACTAAATAATTGGAACAACATAAATTAAATAAATTAGAAAATAAATTCAAAATTTTGCAATAGGTAAAATAAGCCTTAGCCTTAGACTCGGTAATTCCGTATCAAGAATCGATCCTCAAAAATTAATTTTCTCCTCCAAATGATAAGCTGGTTATAGTAGTTAAGAACGTCCTAACCACCAATTCCTCCTCTCGTAGCTGGTTTCAGTACGACCTGCAAACCAACCCTTACCGATTATCTAACTGACATACACGTGTTCCCGATTCAAGATTTCAGCAGCATTGCATTTTGAAGAACCCAACTCGAATTAACGGCCTCAATCATGTGGGTCGTTTAAATTCGATCACTTCTTCCTCGATTTGTTCTGAGAGAACTGAATACAGCACGGCTGACTCGTTTCTCCAACTGTCGGCAAACACGACTTCAACCCAACGTGCACTTTAACTTGAATTTGAGTTTACCTTAAGGGATGATTGGTCTATCCCGATACTTAAGAAAAAAGTGAATACTGATCAAAAAGATTTTTAGTGCGGATACGAATCTCACGATTCCCAACCGGAAGGAATACCGGCCTAAAACTAAGATGAAATTTAGTTAGGCATGAAATTAATCATGCTTTGTATGTTGTGGAAGGTGATTGGATTTATATGAAAGATGGTGGGAATTGGAAAGGAAAAGTACTTGGAAGGCAATTAGCCCAATTTTATAAAAGAAAGCAAAACCAAATGAAAATGGCAGAATGCTTCACGCCAATTTGAAAGAGAAAAATGAGAGTATTTCAATTCCAAATTGAAGTAGGAATACAAAATAAGGGATGATTTTCAAAGAACAAAATACCCCTATTTATATATATGGGGTTTACTAAAAATAGCCTAACTAATTTAATAAATTAAAATAAAATAAACTAAAAGAAAAATAAAATAATATCTTCCTATTTTTGGCTTTTTACAAAGTCAACAAAATTTGATAACTCCTTGGCTTTCTCTATCTTTTTAATTTGGCCCTAATTTAATGATTGTCTTTCAATTTGGCCCTTTTTGGCTTGTTTTCGACCAATTGCATCCCTGACAAAATTATATGATAGAAGCACTGAATTAGCAGGGTTCAATTCAACAATAAACCAATTTAAACACAAAAAATATGCAAATTAACATGTTTATCAAGAGCAACTTCAAAGTATGAGCCAACAAGTTTCTAGGGTTCATTATCTTCAATAGGGGAATTATGGCTAACCTAGAGAGAATCAAGGCCATTTTGGAGATGAACCATTCGTAAATGCCAAAGAAGTTCAACATTTGACTAGTTAGGCGGTGGCATTAAACTGATTCGCATCAAGGATGGTCGAAAAGTGTATGCCTTTCTTCAAGGCTCTAAAGGCACCATTTTAGTGGTTCAAAAAGTGTCAGCAGACATTTGAACAACAGAAGTAGTACTTTAGCACCTCTCTTTTGTTGACATCCCTTTCCCTAGTGACACTTTGTATATGTATTTTACAGCTTCAGATATTGGTAGTTGCCATATTTATAAAAGAAATGGATGGTCAACAACCTTTCGTGTACTATATCAGTAGGTCCCTTCAGTAAGGTGAGGTAATTTACTCAAAGATTGAGAAAATTGTCTTCACCTTGGTAGTAGCTGGAAGAAAGCTCCAACTATATTTTCAATCCCACTCGATCTTGGTGTTGTCGGACCAACCTTTTTGCATTATTTTAGGGAAAGTAGACGCATTAGCATGTATGATCAGATAGAGTGTAGAACATAGTGAATTTGTGTTGGATTTCTTACGGTGGAAGACCATTGAAGCTTAGGTATTGACAAACTTTGTTGATGAATGTTCCTTCTCCAAACAGCCTGAGCCACTTGTTGTAGAAAAGCCCCTTGTAGATCAAAATAATGTTCCATCTGAACCACCTACTGAAAACCTCAATTAAGAATAAAGCTTGGACCTTGCATATTGGTGGTTCATTTGGAAAGTCTGACTCTAGCTCTAGTATCTTGTTGGTTGATTCGGAGGGTAATAAATGACAATATGGTATGTCATTTTCCTTTTCCACCTAAAATAATGCCATGAAGTACAAAGCACTCGTTGCTAGGCATGAATTGGCCTAGAAGTTGAAGGTTTAGAAGTTTCATGTCCATAAAAATTCTCAATTGGTGTCCAAGCAGATTCAGGGAGAGTACGAGGTTAAAGAACCCACTTTGGGCAACTAGTACTCCTTGGTAAGTTTGTTGAAGCACTTTCTGGAAGTCTAAGTGGACAGGAACTTACATGCCGACAATACCTGGGCCAATTCTTTATATCAGTTGGCCTCTATAGTTGAAATCAAGCTAAGGTGGATAACTTTGCTAGAGCATGAAAAACGTCCTAGCTTCAAATTAGCATGTTAATATTATAATGTTAACTCTAACGACACTTGGATAACTCCCTTGGTTAATTTCTTATCTTGTGATGTTAAACCCTCTGATCGCAAGAAAAGCGAAAATCTTCATTGTGTAGCCTCTTGTTTTCCAGTGGTATCGGAAACGGTGGTTTCAGAAGCCCATTTTCGAGATTATTTAATATTTATGAGGTTAGTATAAGGTTTAATTAAATTTTGGCTCTTTAATTTTGTCATTTAGATAATTAATTAAGGTACAAGTGTTTCGACACTAAAGTCAGTGGTGTTGAAAAATAAGGTACCGAGACCTTATTTCTGTAAACTGAGCCCATAATCATATTGGTAAATTGAATTTTTGATAGGTAATTTTGTCGAATTAGTGACTAATTAAGGTACAAGTATTAAATCGTAAAAACCATAAAAGTTAATCGCTATCAAATTTTATTAGTTATAAAGCTTAATTAGTGATTATTTAAGGATTTATGTGGCAATTAGACCAAATATATATATATGGTGATCGGTTAATGTGTAATTTAATAAAATATATGTTGATAATTAAGTTAAAATTAGTAATAATAATACATTAAAACATAAAAATTGTATCATCTTCAACCATTTCTCCTTCCATCATTTGAAATAAGAAAAAAAGAGATAGTGAAGCCATTGTTGAATACTTCTAAGCTTTCATCCGTTGTATGTAAGTACATCCGAGCCTCATTTTTAGTAAATTTTATGTTTTTGAGGTCCTAGGAGCTTGATTTAGCTATCTCGGGTACTAAATCATGAAAATGTTGAAGTTTTAAAATGTTACCAATGATGATTCTTGATTTTTTTGATGTTATATGGTTAGATTTTAAGCTTAGTAATGAAAAGGATTAAATTGTAAAGTGAAAATAGTTAGTTTTAAACATAGGGATTAAAGCATAATAAATTTGAATTTAGCATGAATTTTGTGTAATTATAGGTTTTCATGGTTTGTATAAGGGTGAAATTAAGATCAATTTCAAAATTGAAGCTCAAATTTGAAAGTTATGACATTTTCGATTTTAGGGACTAAATTGAATAAAATGCAAAACTTTAGGAAAAATTAAAAATTCAAAATTAAAATGTCATATGCATATATTTGAGTGTTATAAGATATTTGGAATTGATAAATTAAAATGAAATTATTGTATAGATCAAGATTTGAATCGAGTCGAGGATAATTGAGGAAAAGGAAAAATTGCTAACTAGTCCTATAATTTAACTTGTTTATTGAGTTTTATCATGTAAGTTCATACGGTATAATTATATTTAATTGTTATAAGTACTCGAATTCTAAAGAAATGGTTAAACGAGTTAATTGTGCTCGAGTAAACATATAAAAGGATAGGATATGATTAACATGCCAATAGGGTTACTTGTGCTCTTGTACGGGTTTGCACTTCGGTGCCTCTGTTAGCACTGTAGTGCCCTCTAGTGTAGTGTAGTTACCCATGTATCCAAATTTATTTACTATAGTTCATTGGGCTATCGAATTAAAGTTTTGAAATGGAAATGATGGATAAATGTTGTAAGGTTATGCTTAAATGATTATATGTAAATATAAAGATGTAAAGGATGTATATATATTCGATGATTCTAATAAAAAGCATTGAATTGAATTGATGTTATTCAGATTGGAATGTTTTTGACTCGTATTTGATGATCTCATCTTACTATTGTGAAATATGATTATAAGAATGTTGTGTAGTTAGTTAATATGTTATGTTAATTGTGATTTGAGGTAATTTTATCGTTATTTACCTATGAACTTACTAAGAATTCAAAATGTTTACCTAGTTGTTTTATGTTTCTGTAGATCATTATCTACGGAATTCGTCGGTCAGATTAGCTAGAAGATCACACTATCCCTTGGTCAACTTGGTAGACTTTCACTCATTTAAGTTTGATATTGTGGCTTGTATCTAATAGGTTCTATATGTGTTAGTTGTGAATGAGTGGTTAGTTAAGCGTTGGTTGATGTTGAATTTTGAAACTAATATATATGCATATGTCTAGATATGGTTTTGGCCTTATGGTAAACTTATGTTTATGTTGTTGTATGAATTGGTTATGCATGAGATCACATAAGTTGTGTTGAATGATAAGTATTGAATGGTATATTGAATGTGATAAGGCATAATAAATTGATGATTTTGGATGATTATAAGCTAAAGATAGGTTGGATGAATTGGTATAGCTTGGATTGGTTTGTGGTTGTCAAAGTTGTGGAAATGTTGCAATGGAAGTTTATAAGTAGTTAAATGAATGGTTAGACATGCTTTTGTATTGATTTTATGCATGTTGAAAGTGTGCATAAGGCACCATTTGAGCTAAAGGTTGGCTTGGTATGTAATAGGTACCAAATGGCCTAAAATGTACCAAAACAGAGTCCATAACGAGACGAGAAACTTCTCATGTTGCAACATCGGGCAATAGTTTGTGATGTCCCTACTTCAAGAGGTTGGACGTCGCAACATGACAAACTGTTTGGTGATGTCATGACGTGGAGAGGTGATGTAATGACGTCGGCCCTGGATTTTCAAAAATTTGTAATTTTCTCCTAATTCATGCTCGGGTCAACAAAAGAGCTTTTGTAAGATCAATTAAGGCTCGAATTTAGTTATGAATCATATTATGAATATGTTTAAGTTATAAATATTTGTTTGATTGACATAATTTCTGTATTTTCATTGATAATTGATCCGATAATGTTCATAGCATTCCATAACTCAGACCCGATGATCAAGTTAGGTGAGGAGTGTTACATAGGCAAGCTTCAACACTTAGCCAAAATTTTGACACAAATCCAATAGGTGACATATTGAAGACGATGTCACGACATCTGTAATAGCCCGATTTAGACCCTAATCGAAACGGTGGTTTTGGGACCACGAATTTGAGTCAGAAAAATATTTAAAAAATATTTTCTATGTTTATTTTGTGTGAATTTATATCTATGAAATTTTCGTGATTTGATTTTGTCGTTTAAGTGTCCGATTAAATAAAAGGACTTAATCGCATAAATTGAAAAATGGGTAGTTTATTTCGTAAAGGTCTTATTTGTTAATGGCTTTCTAAATGGGAGTATTTATGATGAAATTATCCCATTATATATGATGTTGGATGGTAATGGACTTAGGTTATATGATATTATTATTATTTCATTAAGGGTAGTTAGGTAAATTAGTAATAAATTTAATATATGTTAATATATCATAAAAAATAAGTTATCATCACATTTCTTTCTTCATTCTTGCACCGAATATAAACAAAAGAAATAAAGAAAGAACAAGGGCTAGGTTCGGCCATCTTGCAAGCTAAATTCAAGGTTCGTTCTTTGTCGTTTTTTGATAATTTCTACGTTTTTGAGATCGTTGCTTCGAGTACTACAAAACCCAAGCTTTAATTTTTTATTTTGATGAATATTTTGAGTTGTGCCATTGTTGATAGCTTGTGATTTTTGTTGTTTGATGATGAAAAATGAAAGATATGTTTTAGCTTAACATATTTTGTATTGGAGTTTTTGATGATTTTGAGTAATTAGGACTTAATTGCAAAGAATAATAATTTGAAGGACTAAAATGTGGAATTATAAAATTTATGGACTTGTATGAGCATGGGTACTATTCGGCCTAACATGGGTGTTCTGAAATTTTGTGTATTTTGTGTTTTGTACAATAGGGACTAAATTGTAAAAATTATAAATGTTAAGGGTAAAATGGTAATTTACCTATTTATTGTTTTTGGATTAAATTGAATGAAAATATGTTTGAATGAGCTTAATTTGAATATGTTGAGATCAAGAACCAAAGAAATCGGTTTTGGATCAGGGAAAAACGAAAGTTGTCGACTAGCTGCCCGATTCCGTTTTGTATCGTCCGAGGTAAGTTTATAAGCAAATAGACGGGTTTATTGATAGTTTAATGTTATAATTACATGCTGTTATGAAATATTAAGATTAAATTATGTTATAGCCGAATGTGTTTGAATATGGTTACCGTACTTTCGAGTTCGATTCGATCGAGATACGACGTCCGAAAGCCCCGTATGAACCTTAGGAATAGCTAGGATACATATGTCATGACATAGGATTCTAGTATATGTGTGCGAGTAAGTCCATCGCATCGATTTGTGATTTCGATATGTGTTTACGAGTAAGACCCTATCTGGGACAGTGGCATCGATATGTGGCTACATGTAAGACCACGTTTGGGATGTTGGCGTTCTTTGAATTATATGACTATCTGAGTGTCCTACCCAATTCCGAATGGTTCATCGGGCAAAGGTAAATTGTTATTGGATGTGTTAAATGAACAAACAAAGTGACAGGTATGAATTAGCTTGCTAGTTATCAATGATAAGGTTTGTATATGATTTGTTTGATAATATAAGTTATATATGACATAAAGTATGAATTTCCACGATTTAAATTAAGTGTATTCGGCTTGAACAAGTGGTGTGGATATTATGAAAATGATCTTTGGATATACATTTATATGTAATCATGTATATATTAGGCTATGGATATACTCTGTGTATGTGATGTTTTAATTGAATTCTTGAGCTTATATAAATATGTATACTTGTGAATGGATTACATATTGTTGATTTAACTTAGGAAGTCAATTGATATTTGGCTAAAATGTTCATGGGAGCATTCGGCTAAGGTAGCTTTGCACATGGAAATGTAATATTTTATCAATTTGTATATGTTACTGAGCTGTTATTTGCTTATAGCTTACTAAGATACGATAGCTTATTCTGTGTTTTATGTTACTCTGTTTTATAGGTTTTGAAGTCAAGCTACAAGTTCGGGGATTGTCAGCCAAGCTCATCACACTATCTACTGTTTTGGTACCTTTAAGCTAAACTTAAATTATGGCATGTATAGGCTAGCTTTGAGATCGAATAATTTGGAAATGCTATAAATTAGCCATGCGAAAATGGCTTAAATATTTTGCTTGACTTGATTTCAGTTTAGTTGTGGTGAGATCTATTTTGGTTGAGATGTCGTATGCCATGAATATATATATATATACAAATTGTGTTAGGTGATTATATGTCAAGTTTAGTTTTCGACCTTGAATGTAATATGATAAAATTGGTCATAAGTTAATTAGATAGCTATGTATGTGTGTCATATTATTACGCAGTATGTATATGAATTTAGTTGCTATGTTTAGTCTCAATCTACATGTCTTTGATTAAAGCATTTAACAAATTTATTTGTTGGTATAGAGATAATGGAAGCTTACATATGTAAGTGATCCTAGGTACAAAGATTCGGCCATGAAATAGTATTAGTATAATGCATGCTTATTAATTGTGTGGTGGAGGATATTAAATGTGGCATTATTTAAATGAGGGGTAGCTATGATCTAGCTCATTTAGTTTGTTTATGACATGACAAATAATGCATGTGGTTCATGATTAACCTAGTCAACTACTTGATATATATACATATATAAATAAATGTATATTTGATGTTTAAATGTTAAGTACAACTTGGCACTTGGTTAAATGCGCACCTGGCATGAAATCATAATAAATAAGTAATACATAATTGTTTTGTTCTATATTAAGCCTATACCAAGAACGCAATAATAACATATATTCGGCTTGCTTGATAACATGTGTATTCGGTTTTATAGTGCATTGTTAAAGTTATGAAATTTTTTTATATGTCATGAAGTTAGGGTGTAAAGAGGATAGTATATGCATGATATAAACTTTGCAGTACATTTGTGCATTTAAACTATGACATGCACATATGACATTTTACTTGCTATTTTATTTAAGTTTTTGTATGCCTTGAATATTTGTCAAGAGTTTATGATTATGGGAGCATATTACCTTATAACATATGATTATAGAAAATGATAAACAAATGTAAGTTGTGAGTATGTATTGCGTTATATATATTTATTTTATTACATGTGAAGGACGTATCTATTATTTATACCTATGAAGCGAAAATGTTTCATTGAGAGATGTGTTATTTTATGATTTAAATTTTGAGTAACTCTCGAGACTTGTGTTTACAATTAATTATATAATTCGAATGTATTTGTTTAAGATTGTATTTTATTTTGTAATATCTTGAGACTCCATCCAGTGACAGACACGGGTTAGGGGTGTTACAACATCCATAAGCCAAAGTTGCGACATTCAACCCAAGTTCCAAAATGGGAGCATATTGCCAACGATGTCAAAACATCAGGAAGCCAAAGCTGCGACATTCCATCTAGTCCTAAAGAACAAGCATTCTCCCGTTAAAGTTGCGACATTGGCTATAGGGTGTCGTAACACTGGCTTGACGAGGCCTATATAATTACAATGGGTTTTTTTGTTTATACAATTTTATTTAACTTGTTACACAACCTGTAATTGACATAAATTGGTCATACTACACAAACACTATAAATATTAGCTTATAAGATTTGATTAGGGAGTTCTGATTTATGTTTTTAAATTTTTTAAGGGGATTAAATAGGGTTTTTGGTAGATGTAAATTTTCTTTTCAATTGTTAAATAATTGGTGATTTTAATATAAATTTCTTTTCCATTTGTTTCATTTATTTTGTTCTTTTCTTTTCTTCTTTACCAAATCAAAGATCAATATCATTCGCGGGTTCAAGCAATCAAGCATCAATTCTAGATCTTTCGATTTCTAAGCATTCTTTTCCCTTCTCTTTTGTTTTAAGTTTAATTGAATGTTTGATAATTGGGTAGGAGAGATTGCATCGAGAATGCTTATGAACTAAAACCTTAGAAAGGTTGAAGAACTGAAGTGGGAGTGATTGACTTGAATTTAGGGTTTCAAAACTAATTATTTGGATTAGGTTAAGTGAATTATACCCTAGAATTCACGACTCTAAGAAGTAACTTAGGATGATGAGGCTGAAAGGATAGTATGCTTAGCACCAACTTAATCTAACCTGATTTAATTTATCAGGTCGAAAGATAAGTAAGTTAAGTCGATCAATTAGTCTAGTTATAGTTCGAAAGGTGTTAACCAGGCTAATTGTTATTTAAATAGTAAGAACCCTAGATCTAAGTTAATCATGAACATAGAAGTGAGTCCCCCTTTTGCCTGCTTATATTGATTGATATTTTGGTATTTGGATGGTATATATTATTTTATTCTACAATTAATTTCTTTATTGTTTTGTCATAATATAACCAGTACGTGAGTATCTATTTAGATGTAGGTAGTGTGCTTTTCGTGTTAATAATTTAGTTTAAACAAACCTCCTTTGAGTATGATTCTCAAAATATTTCCTAGTGTTTTGCTATAAAATTTACTATATTTCAATTTGACCTATACACTTGCAGATGTTGCACTTAATTGAGATATTCAATTGCAATTTTTAGCCCCAACGCACGCACACTGGGACATGGTCGTGTTGTTGGTGCCGTTGTCAGGGAGGTTTCAGTGTTAAACTAAATTTTTAGTATTTATTGCATGCTAAGTAGGATAAGTAGGAAACTGAAGTTCATAGATATGGTGTTTGTTTTAATTACTTGAAATTTATTTTGTTTTATTTTATTAACTTGGTTGTTTTTCTTATTTGTAGTATATGACTCCAAGCATAAGGAAATCTGATCAAGTTTGACCCTGAACCAAAATGCATGTTAAGATAAACATGAAGAACTCTTATCCCGAGAGATGATCCCCCAATGACTAATCCACCATATGAAAATTCATTGTATAATGACCAACCAGAACAAAAACCACCAGCAAAATCAATTCCACAGATTGTAGAGCCAATGGCATAGTAGAATCGCATGTTACGTGACTACACAATGCTGATTTCGGATGCTGCGCGAGGTAGTATCAATAGATCAGCTGTGAACATAAACAATTTTGAGATCAAACGACAATAATACAATTGATACAGAGTAGCCTACAATTTTGGGGCTCAATACATGAGGACCCGAATCAACATCTTAAACAATTCCTGCATCTGTTTGATACATTTAAATTTAATGGGGTCACTGATGACGCTATTCATCTTCTATTGTTCCTATTCTCATTATGTGATATCACACTAACTTGGTTGGATTCACAGGCTCTAGAACCAATCGATACAGGGGAGGAACTTGCAAACATATTCTTGGAAAAGTTCTTTCCGCTAGGTAAAACGATGCAGTTAAGGCAAAACATCACCAACTTTCACCAAATTGAAGGGGAAACTCTTTATGAGGCATGGAAGAGGTTTAAACTGCTGTTGTGTAAGTGTCTATCCTACGAACTTGCTAAATGGTTCCAAATGTAGATATTCTATAACTCTTTGGATGAAAACTTGGAGTTGGATTAGATGGGGCATCTACCGACACCTTCATATCAAAAAGTTATGCGAATGCTTGTTAGCTCATCGAGGACATGGCTATAAATTCATACATGTGGTCTGTTGACAGATTTATATATAATATGAGACCACCGATGGCAAAGGTAATTTAAGAAGATGGTAAATATCAATAAATTCTTGAAAAGTTGAACTGTCTGGAGATTGGTTTCAGTTAGAAATCATCCATCTTGGGACAGATACTTTGAGAATCAACTGGAAGAGGTCAATTTTTGGGGGAATAGAGGAGAAAATCCTATTTTAACACATATAATCTTGGTTGCAAGGATCACCCAAATCCAAAATATGGGGAATGAAAGAGGAAATTTTAATTAGAACAAACCAACTCCTCCTTGTAAGCCACCTCAGATGGCTAAATCTCAGGAGTACGAGCAGTAGTATATAGCTTGAGCCAATTACCCTCGAGCTAAAAGAAGAAATGAATTCATCGTGGGTGACGTGTAACAGCTAATAGCATAGATGACTTAGATGCAACAACAAATGAATAGTCACATGGTGAGTCTAGAGGCTTAGATGAGCCAGTTGGCAAATTCTCCTCAAACATATAGGAACACTGGAATCCCAAGCAACACTGAGAACAACCTAGGAGGGATGGGAAATAGCACGCGAAAGCTATTACGCTCCACTCGGGTACAACTCTAGAAATCCCAAGTGTTCCAGCTTCGAAGGAAGTGGATGAGGAGAAAATCGATGACCCTTTAGATGATTCCAAAGGAGATGAAGAGAATGTAAAAATCGAGGAGGAAACAAACAAACCTGAGCTAAAATAGTGTGACAATTCAAGTAGTAAGAGCATTCTATTCCTATCGAGGATCTAGGATAAGAAGAAAAGGGACGATGTCTAACACCCCTAACTCGTATCTTTCGCCGGAACAAGGTTACGGAGCATTACCAAAACATTCAAAAATAATTACAAATAACTTATGTAAATTACTATTTTCATAACGTCCCTTCATTGGGCCCTCGAGTTCCAATACGAGCATTATAATCGAGTCGAGACTTAATAGGGAACTTTAAGAATTTTTCGCGAAGTTTCAAAAATTTTCCAAGGTGTAGGGTTCACAAGTTCGTGTGGTCCAAGGAACATGCCCGTGTGACCCTGGGACATGCCCGTGCTAGAAGCCGTGTCCGACCCTGTGTAACTCTCTGACTTGCACACACGGCCATGCCACACGCCCATGTGCTAGGTCGTGTAGTTAATTAATTCAATTCAAAATTAGGTGACACGCCCGTGTTCTAGGCCGTGTGGCATACACAGCTGAGACACATGCCCGTGTGCTCAATTCTAAGCATTCTATTTCTCAAAATTAAGGTGTAGGGGAGACACGGCCTAACCACATGCCCATGTTACCAGGCCATGTGTCACACACGGTCTAGACACACGCTTGTGTGTCTGCCTGTGTGGACAAAATGAATCCATTTCTAGCTTCATTTCTCACCTAAAATTTCACCCAAGACCTGCACTTGAAATACACATCCAATACCAACCAACACAAGCATTCAACTTAAACAAATTTGATCATTCATAATGCATATCACTATAAGCATACATGATCACAACCTTACCTTAGTTTAACTTAGGCGTTCACAACATTGATCACATATTCTTAACATCACACATGTGCATATATATATCATAATAATCTACTTAGTCATACCAAAATGAACCATTACTAGCCATTCCAATGGCTAGGTTACAAAATAACATTTCAAGCCACTATTGGACAAGTTGTCCTACACATGCCATTATACCAAACTGATTTTGTTAAGTATGCCTAGAATGACTAGTTGATAGTGTGATGATGCTCTAGTGATCTCCAACCCTCGCGAGCTTCTGAGCACTATAAAACAGGGGAAAAATAAACAGCGTAAGCATTACATGCTTAGTAAGTTCGTATAACGGAAGCTAAAATTACCAATTCCGTTTATTAAATCTAAGCATACAATAACAAGTTTTCCATCCATTTGGCTAAATTGCCTAAACACATGCATCCAATCAAACATGTTAGTCACAAAAATCTCCATATCAATCAAGTAACATAGATGAGCTCATCAAACAATATTCTTTCAAGTCATTATCATTTTATCTCAAAATTTCCACGCCATGTCAAGAGTTTTATGTCCGTTGAATCATTGAATTCCGATGGATGCTTAAGTAGTACACTTGGAGTTTACGATTCAATAATCTATCAATTTCTTATTCAAGGGTAACCATTAGGGCACTTAACCAAGAAACACTCTCTTGAGCCATATATCGTATAACAGGATTACCAGTCCAGGCTAAATCCTTTATATAACGTAAGCTCAGAGGAGCTCGATTAGGATTACCAGTCTAGGCTAAACCCTAATCACAATGTGTGCTCGAGAGGTATTATATCGGGATTACCCGTCTGGGCTAAATCCTTTCTATAACAAGGTCATTGGGATTACTCGTCTGACCTAAATCCCATCTACAACAAATGCAGGACCCTATTAGTATCGAGAAAGCACATATAATCATTAAAATTTAATATTCAATCGGGACTTAACCCTTTTATCACCATTTCAAGCATGTATAAATTCTCCATCATAGCATACAAGTAAAGCACATCAATATAACTCACATTACATACAAATACAACACTCAATTAACATAATTACATGCTCAATTAAGTTACACGAACTTACCTCGACACTTGTTCGCGTAAAAAGTCTACTAATCCGAAACCTTTTCTTTTGCTCGAAATTAGTGTTGTCCAGATCTATATAAATGAATTTAACCATGAATTTCAGACATTTCATATTTAAATGGATTCAATACGTTCTAGGAAAAATTACAATTTTTCCCCTAAATTTTCCATAAATTTTGATTTTGTCCCTAGGCTCGGAAAATAAAACTTGTGCAAATTACTCCCTATTCCAAGCCTAACCAAAGCCCCATTACAAAATTTACAGCACATGTATTCATAAAATTTCATAATTTTTCATCAAATTTTACAACTTTTCATTTTAGTCCCTAAATCATGTTTTCATCAAAAATCACTTTGTAGAAGTTGTTTATCTATCAATAATCCTTCATTTTCTAACATAAATTTCTAATTTCCAGCATATACATCCATGACCCATTTTTCATACCTTGATAACTTTTCAAATTAATCTCTCAAATAGAGAGATTAAGCTATCCCGATTTCAAGAATACAAAAATTACTAAAAACGGGAGAAGGAAACTTACCCAACTAGGCCTTGAATGTTTCTTTTCTCTCAACTAGGGTTTCTATGTGTTTTTAGGTTGAAGATGACACAAATAAGATGATATTTTATTTTATTATCTTTTAATTAATTTAATTATTTCAAATTCCAAGTCACCAAGAATCTACATACTTTTCTTTAATGGTCTAATTACCATATAATGACCTCTAGATTTGAACTCCATAGCTATTTAACCCTTATAGCCACTAGAATTCAACTTTTACTTTTTATGCAATTTAGTCCTTCTCGTAATTAAACACTTAATCGATAAAATTTTCATATCAACATTTTCACACGACATGCCTATTATAATATGGACCATATAATGAAATAAAAATAAATCATATTTTTGGGTCGGATTTGTGGTCCCGAAACCACTGTTCCAATTTTATTGAAAAATAGGCTATTACAATTCTTTGCCTTAAGAGATTTTCGTCCTCAAATATCTTACCAGTAAAAAGATACAGGTGTTGCTTCCTCAAAGTATCCTTCGGCTCCCAGGTAGCCTTTTCTACACCGTGTCATTGCCAAAGAACTTTTACTAAAGTTACCTTTTTATTTCTTAACTCTTTATTTTCCCGAGTTGAGATTTTGATTGGTTCTTCACTATATGTCATATCAAGCTAGATTTGTACCTTTGTTGGAGAGATAACATGTGAATGATTGGATCAATACCACCGTAGCATAGACACATGAAAAACATTATGAATCCGTTTAAGCTCTGGTGGTAAATTTAACTGATATGCAACCGGTCTAATTCTTTCTGTAATCTCATATGGTCCAATGAACCATGGACTCAATTTTCCTTTACGACCAAATCGGAGAACTTTCTTCGAAGGCGACACTTTCAAAAATACTTTGTCACTGACTTGAAATTCTATTTCTTTTCGCTTCAAATCAGCATAAGACTTTTGACGATCAGAGGCTGCTTTCAAACTGTCTCGAATTACTTCAACTTTTTCTTTGGTCTCTTAGATCAAGTCAACTTCATGTAACTTTTTCTCACTGAGTTCAGTCCAGTACTATGGAATTCTACATTTGCGGCCATATAAGGCTTCATATGGTGCCATTTTAATACTAAACTGATAATTGTTATTATAAGCAAATTCAACCAAAGGCAAATACTTTTCCCAGTTACCTTCAAACTCAAGTATAGAACATTGAAGCATATCTTCCAAGATCTATATTACCCATTCTGTCTGGGGATAAAATGCAGTACTAAAATGTAATTGAGTACCCAAAGCTTCTTGCAATTTGTTCCAGAATCGAGATGTAAACCGAGGATCTCTATATGAAATAATGGAGACAAGCAGTCCATGCATTCTGACAATCTTAGAAATGTATAATTCAGCCAATCTATCCAAGGAATAATCCATACGTTCCGGAATAAAGTGTGCAGACTTTGTTAACCGATAAATGATTACCCAAATGGCATCCTTCTTCTTTGGAGACAAGGGTAATCCCGTTACAAAATCTATGGTAATTATTTCACATTTCCATCCCGGTATCGTAAATGGCTGTAATAGTCTAGAACACAACTGATGTGTAGCTTTTACTTGCTAACATATCAAACACTTAGATACGAACTTAGAAATGTCTCGTTTCATTCCCAGCCACTAGTACATCTTTTTTAGATCATTATACATTTTATTACTACCAAAATGTATAGACATGTTACCATTGTGAGCTTCATTCAAAATCCTCTGTACTAGCCCTGAACTTTTCGGTACACATACTCTGTCTCTGAATAATAAACAACCATCGATCCCAATCTGAAATTCTAAGTCAGGAGTCGATTTGCTTTGTACCCGTCTTGCTTGCAAGTTACTATCATTTTTCTGAGCTTCAGAGATCTGTTGCAAAAACATTGGTCTAGCTTTTAACTCAACTATGATTTAACCATCATCAGACAATGACAATTGAGTATTCATAGCCCACAAGGAAAATAAGGATTTTCTGCTCAAAGCATCAGCAACCACATTGGCTTTTCCCGGATTGTGATAGCCCTCATTTGACCCTAGTCAAAAAGTGGTTTCAGGACCACAAAACTGAGTCATAAAAATAATTAACAGTTATATTCTATGCTTATTGTATGTGTAAATGCATTTGTGAAAGTCTCATGCTTTGATTTTGTCATTTGTATGTGAAATTTTTAAATAGGACTTTTGTGAGACATTTGTGAAATGTGATAGGTAAATTTTAAAGTGATCTATTAATGCATGTTATCAAAAAGGTGAACTTGCATGTCAAAATACACATTTTTGGATAGTGGCCGGCCATGATATTGATTAATATATATATTAAGTATTTTGATTTAACATTTTTTATTACAAAATGAATTAAAGAATAAAGAGAAATAAAATAATGGTTACTGGGAGGAGAAACCAAAGTTGGTTCATCTTTGCTCTTCCATTGGCGTAGCTTGAAGTGAGGAAGAAGAAAAATTCTTGTTTGATTTTCGGCTTAGATGATGGCTAGAATGAGGTATGTACTAAGTAATTCTTGAAAATTTATACATAATTGAGATAATTAGTTCAAATTTTACCTATTCCATGGGTTAAATTTAGGTTTTGGAGGTTTGAAATTCGGCCAATAAGCTTGAAACTCTTAGTAGATATTTTTAATGTCATTAAAATGGATGGTAATGTAAGATATGATAAGTTGTTAATTGTTTTAACTTGAAAGTTGAGGTTAGTGTGTGTTTATAGGGAGGTGCCAAATGTGGTCATTGAAGATGTCTTAATGAATAATACGTGTGGCTTGGGCTAATAACATTCGGTTAAGGATTATGTGTGCTAGCAAATTTGGTATAATGTATAGGTGTAAATCACCCTGTATTCGATGTTTTGAAGAATAGGTAATAGCTAATAAAGATGATGTTGGGTAAATTTTTAGTTTAGTTATGTTTAAGCATTCGACATTACTTATAATAATGGATATGAGAGTGTGAAAGATTAGAAATTATTTTAAGTGAGTTATGACCTTAATATGAGCAAGATAGAATCAGTTATAATGTGAATGAGTGATTTGGTCATTGTTGGCATAGGTGAAACCAATATGAAATTTGCTACATTGGTCATGAAATGGAAATTTAAAATGGAGGCTAAGTTTGATTAGTTAGGGCCGAATGGGGTATATAAGATATTAAGGCATGCTATAAATATATATATGTGTATACGTGGTTGTGCATAAAATGAGTAATCGATTAAATTGTGATAGTCACACATAGGTATATATATATATGCCTTATGTATGTACCTTGTGGCATAGAGACATTCGGATATACATATATATATTATATATAGTTAAATTCATGTATATGAAAGCATGGTATGTTATGTGAATCTTTGTTTGTGTATGTGAATTAGATATTGATATAATAAGCATGAAATCGAGTCATGGCATATTTTATAAGACATAATATGCTTTGAAGTTATATGATTGTCAAATGTGACTATTAAAGAATTAAAGTTGAGTAAGTAATTAAACAAATTCATTTGTTTAAATTAAGCTCAAGAGCAAAGAGGAACTAAATCAGATAGGGGAAAAGAGAAAGCAATCGAGTAGCCTATCCGCAACTGTTCAAAATATCTGAGGTAAGTTTTGAGTAATCGCCTTTAGTATAAAATTGATGATGCCTTGATATGTATATACTAGATGAATTTTGATCTTTTTGGTTCTATTTGAATTAAGCTGTGTGTTAAATAATCTAAGTATATGACCTATAGTTGAATGGTCAATTCGGGTTAAGCTTGATTGATGAAAGGTATATGTGATTTTTATGTATGATTTTTAAACCGAAATGAAAATGATGGTGTTCATATGAAGCTCATGTCCGAATGTAGCAAATGGCTACTAGTGTGAAATGTTCCATAAAATGTGTTAGTATATGATTAAATAGGCATGATATTTGATGTGTATATCTCCAGGCTTAAAGACCATGAGCTATATCTTTGGAATTGTATCCGGGCTTAAAGACCCGCAGGCTTGTGCTAGAAATGTGTTTCGAGTTTTAAGACTTGACAAGACCGATGCCAGTAAGTTAAGTAAGATTACGACTTTTAGCATCCGTGGTAACCATCGTCGAGTAAGTACTATATATATATTTTGCTTGTTAAGGTACGTATTAGGTACTCATATGTGAATTGATTTCAAAGTGAATTATTAGTATCAAAGAATGATATACATATATGTGTGTGGATGAATACGGTATTTAAGAATAAGAGAATGACCTATTCAGTCAATGTATGTCATTGTAAAAGTATGTGACTTAAAGTAATTGTATGAGCCATATAGTATAGTGAAATATGTGCTGGAAATTTCTTGTGTATTCATATATATATATATTCGGCCAATAGGCTTTATAACTAGTGTACTTGTGTGTATTCGGTCAAGTGATTTACAACTAGAATACGAGTTTTGTGATACTTAATGTTCGATTTAAATGACAAGTTTTAATTTTTTGAAATGCTTAAAACTTACTAAGCCTCGAAAGCTTACTCTGTTTCTTATTTTTTTGTTTTTTTTAGATTGTTGATTTTGGCCACCGACTCAGGGATCATCAGCAGTTCATCATACTATCGATCTTTTTGGTATAGTTATATTTTGGCCTTGATATGGCATGTATAGGTTAGGCTGGCGATAGTTATGTTTTGTATTGTAAATATTTTGGCCATATGAAAATGGCATTTCTAACTTATAAACCAATATGTATTCAGCTCGATTTCTGTTTTTGTTGATTGATAATGTGAATGAAAAATTTAATGTTTATCTCAGTAATACCTCTTAGCCTAAAACCGGTAATCGAATTCGGGCTAGGGGTGTTACACGGATGATAGCCAATAACAAGATCATAATCTTTCAATAATTTAAGCCATCTGCACTGTCTCAAATTGAAATCTTTCTATGACATCAAGTACTTTAGACTTTTATGATTGGTGAATATGTGACATGTAATATCCCGAATTAGGGCCTAATCGGAATAGTGGTTTCGTGACCACAAATTTAAGATAGAGATAATTATTTTATAATTATTTTTATGTTTATGATATGATTGCATGATTGTGTGAAAATTTCGTGATGAAATCCTATGCCTAAAGTGCTTAGATTGAAATTAGGGACTAAATCGAATAATTTGTAAAACTTGCATTGTAGGAGTTTTTAGTATGAAATTGTTTTGGAATATTAATGAGGTCTTAAATAGAAATTTGACCAATTTCTAAGTCTATGGACAAAAATTGGACATGGATGGAATTTTTGGAAAGTTAGTAGTAAGGGCATTTTGGTCATTTAGTTATTAAAATGAATTAAAAACAAAATTAAAAGCCAATTTTTGTCCATCTTCTTCATTAGGCCGAAATTTCAAGGGTTCTCCATAGCTAGGGTTTGTTTCAAGCTTCCAAGCTCCATAGTAAGTGATTCCAAGCCCCGTTTTTAATGTTCTTTACGTTTTTAGAATCCTGGTAGCTCGATTAAGCTTATGCTAGCAATAATTCAACCTAGGGTTCATATTTGGAAAAATACCCATAGGTGAAATTTGTGTATTTTGGTGTTTTATGATAGAAAATGAGGTTTTAAATTATGTTAGACAACTTGTACTACTTGGTTTTAAGCAAAAACGAGTAAAAGGGCTTAATCGATAAAAATACCTAATAGTCATAAGTACATGTTAGAGTGTGAATTTGATGTTACCATAGAAGGGAAAAATGATCAGCATGTCATAAAAAATAAGAATAAGGATGAATTTTAATTCCCGAGCCTAGGGGCAAAAGTGTAATTATGCAAAAGTTTAGGGGTAAAAATGTAATTTTGCCAAAGTTTGTATTAAATGCTATTTTGATGAATTTATGTATTAAATAAGATTAATTTGACATTATAGATAAAGAGAAACGAGATTCAAGTCGCAATCGAGGGAAAAATAAAGTTTATGAAGAATAGGCTCGATTGCCAATAATTTTGTACCGAGGTAAGTTCATGTGTAAATGTAGTAACATAATTGTCATTTTAATTAACTTAATGATATTTATATGATATGATGATTATTATTATTAAATATTATGCTTTGTGGTTATTGTTGAGTAATATGCAAATTATGTTTATTACTTGTTAAATATGAATTGCTACCGAGTATCGGTTTCGATATTCCGTGGAAGACGGAAAAGATGTGTGATTGAGGAAAAAGCCCATTTGAACCTTGGAAATAGATTAGAATACAAGTGACATGTCACTAGGATGGTTGAGTTTCGAACTCGTTGAGTTGAGTCTGAGTTCGTGAGATGTGACTAGGCATCCGAGCTCGTTGAGTTGAGTCCGAGTTCACTTATGGATGCGAACGCCCGAGCTCGTTGAGTTGAGTTCGAGTTCACTTATGAGCGGGTTACATGGTAGCTTGGCTACATAAGTTCCGCAGGCTATTGAGTTTGTCTAGCTGCGGGTATGGCTCTTATGTTCATGAGATCCGCGTATTCGAATTATATTCCGATGTGTTCAACGGGTGAATCTTAAGTGAATAAGAAGAAGGCCTAAAATGAAGGTGACATGTTGGTAAGTATGGTAATGAGAAAGTTTGACAGGTATGTGCTTAAACCCTCGGGTTGAGAACTTGGTATGATGAAATCGTAGAAAGATATTAAATACAAATGAAATATGAATGTCTTGGTGTTGTTTATGCAAATAATTTTTTTGTGGGATTGTGTGATTATGTTACTTGCTATTTGCATGTGAACTTACTAAGCATTTGTGCTTACTCCCTCCTTTTCTTTCATTTTAGTTTTGACAAGCCGGCTTGAGAATCGGGATAGGTCAAAGACTCGTTCACACTATCCGAAGTCCTAAATTGGTAAAATGGCTTGTGTGTTTTGAATGTGGCATGTATGGCAAAATACTCACTTTGTGTAAATGATCTTATGATATGGCTATGGTTTGGCAAGAAAAGGGTTTGTAAATGATTAGCCATTGGAATGGCCAATCTAAGTCATAATTGATGTTTTGTATGTTTAAAATGATATTTAGTCCATGAAAATCCTTAGTAAAGTGAAATTTGCTATAAAATAGAATCGACAAAGAAGTGATGATGTAAATTTGAAAAATCACTAAAAATAGTAGAAATGGAATTAAATGATGAGTAAGTTATGAAATTGAAGATTTATGAGTCTATTTTCATATGGATTGAACAACAGGATATGAATTATATTTTATGAGATATTTGAATTTTTGTGAAACAGGGCCAGAGTGATTTCTGGATCCCCTGTTTTGAGTTTAAAAATTCATAATAAATTGTAAACAAATAATTAGAAGTCATGCTTTATATGTATAGATTTCTTATTGAGTCTAGTTTTAATAGAAATAAACGTCATAGACATTGAAATTCTATACAGAGATATATCTGACTCGTAATACACAGAGGTCAGAGCAGTCGAACCCTGAAACAGGGGAGAATTTAACTAATAAACTGTACTAATTGGCTTGACCAAAAATTATAGAAAAAAAATTATTAAATAGATATATGAGTCTAGTTTCAGGTAAAATTTATGGAATTGGATTTCGAGTTTTGGAACTCGAGATATGAATTTTTAAGCAACTATGATGCAGATTGCTAGCTTGACTGGAAATTTTAAAAAAATAAATTGTTTGAGCGGTTTAAGTAATGAATTAAGTCTGTTAACACCTCGTGTTCGAATCCAGCGACGGTCTCGGGTACGGGGTGTTACATGACATTTTTGTAACAACCCGATTTAGACCCTAATCGAAATGGTGGTTTCGGGACCACGAATTCGAGTTAGAAAAATATTTAAACATTATTTTTCGTGTTTATTATATGTTAATTTGCATGTGTGAAAGTTTTGTAGGAAAATTTGATTGTTTGTGTGCTTAATTTGATAAAAAGGACTTAATCGCATAAGTTGAAATCTTGACAGTTTAATTCATAAAGGTTGAATTGATAGTGGCTTTTTAATATGGAGTATTTATGTTGCAATTTTTCCTTTTAATATTAGCATGGACGACCTTTATGTATAATGGTTTGTAATAATTTATAAAGGTTATAATGGTAACTTATGAAATAACATATAATATATCATAAGTTAAATAAATAAAATAAAGTTTCATAATACTTTGTGATTGCCGAAAATAAAAGAAGAAAGACAAGAAAAAGAACCAAGGTATTCGACCATTGTTGATTCAATTTTAAGGTATGTTTTGTTTCAGTTTTTGATAATTTTTATGTTTTTGAGATCGTTGCTTTGAATACTACCCAACCCATGCTTGAATTTTTTATTTTGGTGAATATTTTGTGTTATGCCATTGATGAATAATTGTGTTTTGTGATGTTTGATGATGAAATATCAAAAATATGTTTTAGATTAATATATTTTGTATTGGAGATTTTGATGATTTTGAGTTAGTAGGACTAAATTGCAAAAATAATAAATTGAGGGATTAAAATGTGAAATAGATGAAATATATGGACTAGTATCGTTATATGGAAAATTTGGCCTAACTATATTGTTGTGAGATTTTGAGTATTTTGTGTTTTGTGCAATTAGGATTAATTTGTAAAAGTATGAAATGTTAGGGGTAAAATGATAATTTATCCATTTATATGTTGTTGGATTAAATTGAATGAAATTGTGTTTAAATAAGGTTAATTTGAAATTATATAGATCAAGAACAAAGGAAATCGGACTTGGATTGGGGAAAAACAAAAATAGTCGAATAGCTATTTTGTAACGTTTGTCGATATCCGAGGTAAGTCTTTCAGCAATTAAACATGATTTATTTTAAACATAGAATGTTTTACTATGATGATTCAAACTTTATAATCTATTATTATGTTAGCCGAATGTGATATATATATATATCAATGATTTAATGTAATTGAGTTTTATTTGATTGATTTGAAAACCCTGAAAGTGTGTATGTGTTACGTAGAATATTGAACTATTCGATATGTGAAATGTTGTGGAATGATTCTATCATTTGAATATTTGGTCTTTGAGCCTAGCAAGCTTTGTGCTGGTGACGTTGATCAGGCTTCATGCCTAGCAAGCTACTTGCCGGTGAATAAATATCAGACCTTGGGTCTAGCAGGCTTTACGCCGGTGTGTAATTCAGGCTTATGCCTAGCAGGTTTTATACCGATGATTTGTTTTCAAGTCTATGATTATAAGAGTTCAAGTTATCATGGATATTGAGCAAGTGAAATTGAGTTGAATGACATTGTATATGTTCGGCCACATAGGTAAGTATATGTAAGCTTATATTGAACTTGAATATTCGATTACATGTGAGTTTATATTGAATTTGTGTATTCGGGCATATGTGAAGTTATCTTGAATGTGCATATTCGTCCATATGTGATGTTCTATTTAATTTGAACTATAGGTTACATGTGATGTTTTATTTAATTTTATATTCGGCCACATGTGAGTTTATAAAGAATCTTGTGTGTTCGGCCATATAAGTAAGTGCCTATGTGATAATATATTTACTCTTGTATAATCGGCTATATAGGAAATATATATGTGGTGACATATATTTGATTTTGAACATTCGGCCAAGGTATCTTATTATATTAAAGTATAATATTATTGATTTAATTCGGTTAGTTTGAATATTTTGAATATTCATTGAGTTGTTTATTTTGCTTAAAGCTTACTAAGCTAAGTTAGCTTACTCTGTGTGTTTTGTTACTTTGTTTTATAGATTTTGGTTGTAAGTCACGAGCTCGGGGATCGTTATCAAAGTCATCCACACTATCGTCAGCTTTCGGTACTTTTAAAAGTCTATTTTCAAACTTATGGCATGTATAGGCTAATAAGTGTTTTGTTAAATTTTGGATATGTATAAACTTAGCCATGCGAATAAGGCTTAACTTCAAAGTTTGGATGTGGTTAAGTTTTGGCAATGGTTTATTCCGTTTTGATTTTAAAGTTATGTGAAATGAATGAAAAGTATATGTGATTGGTGATACACGATTTGGAAATAGCTTGGAAATGGTTTATTAAACTTGGTTGTGTTTGATAATTCAATTATGGTACATGTTCATTTAATTATAAAGATAAGTTCATATGTTAAGCTCATTTAGAGTATATATTTTGATATGCATGATATAGTGTATGTTTTGTTTTTATGAAATATAAAGTGTATGTGTATTTAATGTGATTAGTTGTTTAATATAGATTGTAAATGAGATAAAGATATTTACCAAATGAATAGTGATTTGAGTAATAATGCACTATGGGAGTTATATGAATTTTAACAAGATGTTAATTATATATGTATATATATATACATGTACATGTTGTGTATTCGAATAAAGCTTGCCATAATGTTTTGGTTTATAATGAAAGTATATGTGTTTGAATATATTTGCTAATGAATAAACGATTTGTGATATTATTATTTAATTGAAGATGCGTGTGATTATTAGGTTGAAAATATGATTGTTTGAATGTCATGGATTTGGTTAAAATTTAAGGTATGATTCCTAATTACAATCTGATTAATAATGCATGTATTAAATTTAATTAGCTACGTGCTTAATATGTATGAATATGACTTGCATGATTATGTGAATGTTTGAGATTATGTTTTTGTTCAATAATACCTCATAACCCTAATCCGGCAACGGATACGGGTTAAGGGTGTTACAATTTTTCTCCAAATAAGTAATGCCGCCAAATTCTCAATGCAAACACTATGGTTGCCAATTCAAGATCGTGTGTCGGGTAGTTCTTTTCATGTGGCTTTAGTTGTCTTGAAGCATAGGCTACTACTTTACCTTATTGCATCAAAACACAGCCTAAACCATACTGTAAACTATAAATTCCTTACCCGATTCTAACTGAACTAACACTGGTGCTTCTGTCAATAAAGGCTTTAATCTGTCAAAGCTCTGCTGGCATTTGTCAGTCCACTCAAACTTTACATCCTTTTGTAGCAAATGAGTCATTGGAGAAGCTATCATTGAAATTTTTTTTACAAATCTCCGATAATAACTAGCTAGTCCTAGAAAACTTAGGACTTCAGACACATTCTTCGGTGGCTTCCAATTAACGATGGCTGGAATTTTATTCGGGTCTACTCTGACACCTTTAGCAGAGACAATATGCCCAAGAAAACTAACTTTCGGTAACCAAAATTCACATTTACTGAATTTAGAGTATAGTTGTTTCTCTCGCAAAGTTTGCAACACTATTCTCAAATGCTCAGCATGCTCATCTTCATCTTGAGAGTAAACCAAAATATCATCTATGAATACCACCACAAACCTGTCTAAATACGGGTTAAAAATTCTGTTCATCAAGTCCATAAACATTGCAAGTGCATTTGTCAAGCCAAATGGCATCACAAGAAACTCATAGTGCCTATACCTAGTTCTAAAAGTTGTATTTGGTACATCCAATTCTTTTACCCGTAGTTGATAATAACCAGAACGGAGATCAATCTTCGAAAATACAGTGACACATTTTAACTGGTCAAACAAGTCATCAATATGAGGCAATGGATACTTGTTCTTATTGTAACTTTGTTGAGCTGTCTGTAATCAATACACAACCTCAACGATTTATTTTTCTTCTTTACAAATAGAACGGACACACTCCAAGGTGAGAAACTAGGTCGAGCAAAACCTCTATCAATCAACTCTTGCAACTGTACTTTTAGCTCTTTCCATTTAGTTGGAGCCATACTGTAAGGTGCTATGGATATCAGTGTCATTCCCGGAACAAGATCTATAGAGAATTCCACTTCTCTATCTGGTGGTAAATAGGTAATTCTTCTGGGAATACATTATGAAATTTACATACTACCGACACTGACTGAATCTTTGACTCAGATACTTTAGCACCCAACACATATGCAAGGTAAGCATCATAACCCTTTCTGACATATTTTTGTGCTGATATTGCTCAAATCACATTAGGTAATACATCTAGTTTATCAAATTCAACATGAAGTAATTCACCATTCTCACTTTTCAATACAATATATTTCTATTTATAGTTCACCACTGCATCATATTGGGTTAACCAATCCATTCCCAAAATTACATCAAATTCATCAAATGGAAATAACATTAAGTCAGCCAAAAAGCAATAACCTTTTACCATGAACGGACAGTTCTTACAAACTTTATCCACCATAACACACTGGCCCAAGGGGTTTGAAACTTTAACCACAAATTCAGTGAATTCAAGGTAAATTTTTAACAAACACTAGGTTCATGCATATGTATGAATGTGTGGAACTAGGATCAATCAATGCAGTAATATCAGTATCAAGTAAAGAAAATGTATAGTAATGACGTTTGGTGCAGAGGAATCTTCTCTAGCACGAATAGTATATGTATTTGCAGGTGGTCGTGCCTCAGATCTAACTATTGTATCCTTGGTAGTACCTCAACTACCACCAACATTATCGGGATGGTAGGGTGGTCTGCCGCTCGAGATAGGATTACTCGGCTTTGGAGTTGGTTCTATCTCCTGTTCAACTCTTTCTGGACAATCTCTGAGAAATGCTCAAGTGAACCACATCCAAAATAAGCTCCACTTCTAGATCCCCATGGTGAAATTTTTTACAATATTTACATTTTGGTTTCGGGTTACCAACACTACCTACACTGGTCACAGATGGAGATGAAGACCTACGGTTAGAACGTTGAGAGCCTCGCTCTCTTCCAAAATATCCTGTAGAGGTGGTAACACGATCACAATACTTCTTTAATTTTTTAGAAGCAAATAATTGTGTTTTACTCATAATTCTTTTCCTAGAAACCCGAGCCTCTCTTTCGGCTTGTCTCTTTTCTTTACTCAGTTCCTCAGCTTTATGGGCTCGATCAGCTAACACTGCAAATTCCCTTATCTTGAGAATTCCAATCAATAATTTGATGTCTTCATTTACACCTTTTTCAAAGCGTTCACACATTTTAGCCTCGGTTAGAACCCATTCTTTAGTAGACTTGCTCAACCGAACAATTCTCGTTCATATTCAGATACAGTCATGTTTCCTTGTTTAAGCTCTAGAAATTCTTTCTTTTTTTTACCCATGAACCTCTGACTAACATACTTCTTCCTAAATTCAGCTTGGAAGAATTCCTATGTAACATTTTCTCTCGGTACAACTGAAGTTATGGTATTCCACCAATGATAAGCTATATCTTTCAGTAGAGATACTGCACATTTTAGACATTCAGCAGTTGTGCAGGATAGTTCACCAAAAACCCGGATAGTATTTTCTAGCCAAAACTCGGCTCTTTCCAGATCATCATTTGAGGTAGCTCTAAATTCTTCCACCTCATGCTTGCGGATTTTATCTATCGGAGGCTTACCAATTCTAACAGGTTCAACACCCTGTGGTACCTCAGGAATTGGTTGGGGAGTAGGTGGGGGAGATCGTTGTACAGTAAGGTTTGTTCTCAGGTACTGTGTACACCATTCATTCATCATTTGAAAGAAGGATTGTTTTGCCTCCTCACTTCGGCCCTCAGACATAGGCCTTTCACTACTAGACGCAAACGCAACTCTTTGTACTGAAGCTGAAGCATTACTCTCAGCTTCCTCGGATTCAGCTTTAGCTCGGTTGGATGACATTACTGTATGAAAAATGCATTTAAAATGATCAGGAGTCATCACATTATCACAATTTATATAATGGCATGTATAGCTAAACTCGTGTTCACTACGTCAAATTCGATAATTGGTTAAATCGTAGCTCTGATACCACTAAATGTAACACCCCTAACCTGTATCCATTGCCGAAATAGGGTTACAGAGCATTACCAAAACATTGAAAGACATTTATAAATAACTTATGTAAATTACTATTCATTTACCAAGATCATTCATAACGTCCCTTGATTGGGTCTTCGAGGTCCAAAATAAGCATTAGAATCGAGTTGGGACTTAACCGGGAACTTTAAGAATTTTTCACGACTTTTTCAAATTTTTCCAAGGTACAAGGCTCACACGCCCGTGTGGTCTAAGAGACACGCTCGTGTGACCCTAGGACATGCCCGTGCTAGAAGCCGTGTTCGACCTTGTGTAACTCTCTGACTTGCACACACGGCCATGTCACACGCCTGTGTGCTAGGTTGTGTGGTTAATTAATTCAATTCGAAATTAGGTGCAGGTTTCACACGACCAAGACACACGCTCGTGTTCTGCCACACGGCTGAGACACATGCCCGTGTCTCTGTCTGTGTGCTCAATTCTGAGCATTCTATTTCTCAAAATTAAGGTGCAGGAGACACACGGCCTAACCACATGCCCATGTTACCAGGCCGTGTGTCACACACGGTCTAGACACACACCCGTGTATCTGCCCGTGTGGACAAAATGAAGCCATTTCTAGCTTCATTTCTCACAAAAAATTTCACCCAAGACCTGCATTTGAAATACACATCCAATACCAACCAATACAAGCATTCAACTTAAGCAAATTTCATCATTCACAAGGCATATCACTACAAGCATACATTATCACAACCTTACCTTAGTTTAACCTAGGCATTCACAACATTGATCACATATTCTTAACATCACACATGTGTGTATATATATATATATATCTTAATAATCTACTTAGTCATACCAAAATGAACCATTACTAGCCATTCTAATGGCTAGGTTACAAAATAACATTTCAAGCCACTATTGGCCAAGTTGTCTTATACATACCATTATACCAAAATAATTTTACTAAGTATACCCAAAGTGACTAGTTGATAGTGTGACGATGCTCCAGTGATCTCCAACCCTTGTGAGCTTCTGAGCACTATAAAACATGGGCAAAATAAACGGAGTAAGCATTAACAGGGGAAAAATAAACGGAGTAAACATTACATGCTTAGTAAGTTCGTATAACAGAAGCTAAGCTTACCAATCCCGTTTATGAAATCTAAGCATACAATAACAAGTTTTCCATCCATTTGGCTAAATTGCCTAAACACATGCATCCAATCAAATATGTTAGTCACAAAAATCTTCATATCAATTAAGTAACATAGATGAGCTCATCAAGCAATATTCTTTCAAGTTATTATCAGTCACAAAAATCTTCATATCAATTAAGTAACATAGATGAGCTCATCAAGCAATATTCTTTCAAGTTATTATCATTTCATCTCGAGATTTCCATGCCATGTCAAGAGTTTTATGTCCGTTGAATCATTGAATTCTGATAGATACTTAAGTAGTACACTCGAAGTGTACGATTCTATAATCTATCAATTTCTTATTCAAGGGTACCCATTAGGGCACTTAACCAAGAAACACTCTCTCGAGCCACATATCGTATAACAGGATTACCAGTCCAGGCTAAATCCTTTATATAACGTAAGCTCAAAGGAGCTCGATTAGGATTACCAGTCCAGGCTAAACCCTAATCATAATGTATGCTCGAGAGTATTATATCGGGATTACCTGTCCAGGCTAAATCCTTTCTATAACATGGTCATCGGGATTACTCATTTGAGATAAATCCCATCCGCAAGAAATGCAGGACCCTATTAGTTTCGGGAAAGCACATATAATCATCAGAATTTAATATTCAATCGGGACTTAACCCTTTTATCACCATTTCAAGCATGTATCAAATTCTCCATCATAACATACCAATAAAGCACATCAATATAACTCACCTTACATACAAACACAACTTTCAATTAACATAATTACATGCTCGATTAAGTTACACGAACTTACCTCGACACTTGTTCGCGTAAAAAGTCTACTAATCCGAAACCTTTCCTTTTCCTTGATCTAACCTCGAATTAGTATTGTCCGGATCTATATAAATTAATTTAACCATCAATTTCACAGATTTCATGTTTAAATGGATTCAGTTTACGTTCTAGGCAAAATTACCATTTTACCCCTAACTTTTCCAAAAATTTTAATTTTGTCCATAGGCTTGGAAAATGAAACTTGTGCAAATTACTCCCTATTCCAAGCCTAACCAAAGCCCCATTACAAAATTTACAACACATGTATTCATAAAATTTTAGAAATTTTCATCAAATTTTACAACTTTTCATTTTAGTCCCTAAATCATGTTTTCATCAAAAATCACTTTGTAAAAGTTGTTTATCTATCAATAATCCTTTATTTTCTACCATAAATTTCTAATTTCTAGCATATACATCCATGAACCATTTTTCATACCTTGATAACTTTTCAAATTAATCCCTCAAATAGAGAGATTAAGCTATCCCGATTTCAAAAATACCAAAATTGCTAAAAACGGGATAAAGAAACTTACCCAATTAGGCCTTAAAAGTTTATTTTCTCTCACCTAGGGTTTTCATGTATTTTTAGGTTGAAGATGACAAATATAAGATAATATTTTCTTTTATCATCTTTTAATTAATTTAATTATTTTAAATCCCAATTTAGTCCTTGACCTTTTCTAATTTTTCCATGGATGAGTCACCAAGAATCTACATACTTTTTCTTTAATGGTCTAATTACCATATAAGGACCTCTAGATTTGAATTCCATAGCTATTTAACCCTTATAGCTACTAGAATTCAACTTTTATTTTTTATGCGATTTAACCCTTCTCGTAATTAAACACTTAATTGATAAAATTTTCGTATCAACATTTTCTCACGACATGCCTATTATAAAATGGACCATATACTGAAATAAAAACAAATCATATTTCTGGGTCGAATTTGTGGTCCCGAAACCACTATTCTGATTTCACTAAAAAATGGGCTATTACACGGTGCTAATATGTAAGTTTTTAAAATTTTTTCAAGTCACTAAATATGAGTATACGTATTATAGAACTTATTGGAAAAAATTCCTAAGTAAGCTAAATTCTTAAAGGAAATCATGGCTAGGCATAGGGCACTTAAAAAAGGGAAACAAATTAATATAAATGCCTCATATAGTGCAATAATAACTAAAAACATATCCCTTAAGCTTAAATATCTAGGGAGTTTCACATTTCCTAGAGAGATAGGGGAGCTTAACTTTGGGGAGGCCCTATGCGATTTAGGGCCATCATAAATCTAATGCACTTATCTATATATCGTAGATTAGGTTTAGGGAAGCTAAAAAATAGATCCATCACACTGCAGTTGGCTGATAGGTCCATGGTACACCCGAAAGGTGCATTAGAGGATGTATTGGTTAAAGTTAGACAATTTATATTTCATGTTGATTTTGTAGTCCTTGACTTAGACGAAGACCTAGAGATTCCCATTCTATTAGAAAGACCTTTCTTAGACACATCCAAGTCTACCATCGATGCAAAGAAAAATGAATTAATTATAAAAAATAACGGAAAAGTGGAAGTGTTTAAGTGTGGTACTTCCTCTAAAAATGAGGAACATGTAGGGTACTTAGTGGAAAATTGTCATGCTATATCTTATCGTGCGACTAACAACCATGATCGAAGGTACTCTCAGTGTCTAATGTATGCAGGAAGGCAGAAATATGCTCGAGCAAAGGACAAGTGGAAAGACTCAATCTGGAGGGGATGCAACTTGACCGATCAGGACAATCGAGCTCAAGATCGAAAGTCAATGGAGAAGCCAAAAAGCCTGCCAGATGATTCCGACAATAAAACTTAAGATTTAGCCATTGAACTTTATCTTTTTTATAATTAGTATAGTTTTTTAAACTTATTAGCAGATATTAAATTAGGAGTTAGGGTATGATAAATATTTAGGTCACTTAAAATGATGTGGGAACTTTAAAACTGAGATGATGATGTTACGACACCCCCCAAAGATAAAATTTTTACAAAAACAAAATCAATATCCCAACATTGGCCCAACAATGTCACAATATTGACAATAAAATCAAAATTTTAAACTTCCAGGGGGATTTTGAGACATGACACATCGGTGTCATAACACAGACATTCTGGTTAGAATGTCAACTAGAATGTCACAACATTGGAAATGAGTGTCGTGACATTAAGTCGGGTTCTACAGTAAAATACCCAACCTAGTGATGTGACCTGACACTGAAACCTTGAGAACCCACTAGTTCTAACCTTAAAAACCTAAATATAAATTATATTTAAACTCTATTAACCCTTAAAACAAAACATTAGTTCAGTAAACCTTTTTCAAACTCTCAAAACCCTCTTTCAAACTCTCAAACTTGCATTAAGGCAAAAAAGTGTCTTTAAACTCAACGGTGCCAACAAAAAAGGTTAAGGGTTCTAAACATTTCTGGGTTGAGGATACTTTTGAATTGTTGAAATAGTTGTTTGGTTGTGTTATTGTTAAATTCTAGTTTTACTTGAAAATTTTGTTGAATATCATACATGGCACCCAATAAATTTAGAACTACCAAAACCCAAGAGTCGACGATGGATTTCGATACCACTCATTTTCAACACAAAGTTGTTGAAAAAAATACTTTTTGGATTTATAAGGTAAAACATTATTCAAGAGAAAGGATCTATAACACCCCAAAAGTTGTTATAGTGAGAAAGTGTGATATGTCTTTGATACAGTAAAATAAGGAAATAAAGTGACAAAAAGAGAAAATTTGAGTTATGTCAATAAAATCTGCTTAGGAAGTATATTATGATCTATTAATTCAAGAAAGGATTAAATCTCTAATGTAAATATGGAAAAGTTGATGGGCCAATAGTGCCAATATTTTAAGGGTGGTAGGATCTAGAAGCTAAGAAAAATGGATGAATTAGGACCAAATTGAATAAGTGGAAAAAGTATAAGGGGTTAAATCGCAATTGTATCAAGATGAGTGATGATTCAATATAGGAATTTTGAAGGATCATAAGGGGAAAAATGATTATTTAGTAAGAAATATAATTTTGAAGGGTAATGATGATGTTCGTGATATTTTAGATTAATTAAATAGATAAATGTTATTTTATTAATATTTTTAATTGATATTTATTTATATTTATATTTTATTAATTTTTTCTTAGCATTTAAGGAAGGAAAGATAAAAGGAATTCTTCATCCTTCCATCTTTCAACATGAGAGAGGAGAAGAGAAGATAAAAACTTTGTTTCTTTGTAATTTAGTCCTTCCACAAAAAATCCACCATGTTCACTTAGATATCAAAAGAATTTCCATAGCCACTAAGAGAGAAAAATGATAAGGAGACTAGGGAAAGATAGAATATAAAGTTAGATTCAAGAAAATAAAAGTTGAAGGAGTGAGAAAGTCAAGTGAAAGTTTGGTTTCAAGAGAATATGGTATAAATGTTAAGATATTATGTTATTTTCAAGTTTAGTAGTGATAGAAAAAAAAAACATAAATATGGTGTTAAAGTAAAGGTTTCTCATGGGGAAATATTGTATTTTTGACATGATGAAGAGAAACATTGAAAAAGAGATTCAAGTGGTAGGAGAAGTAAAAAGGTAGAAATTTCGATAGAAAAAGAGGTAAGTACCCATGAACTTGCTTGTTATTTAAGGATTAAAATGTGATTTTTGTAAACTAAGTGATAATTAAGTAAAATTTAGTGTGAAATAATTTATTATAGAGGTGAGGAAGGGTTGGGCCACTCGGCTTGGCCTGTAGGCCTGCCCGAAATGTGGGAGGGCTTGGATAAAAATATAGGCTCAAAAAATGGGCTTGGACAAAAACATAAGGCCGGTTTAAAAATGGGTCGTGCCTTGAGTAAGGCATTTTTGGCCAGGGTCCAGCCCGAATTCATTAAAGGACAAAAAAATTTTGATTTTTTAATATTATTTTCTTGTTATTTTCTCCCTATTTTGCTACCATTTTACTATTATGTTGCTACTATTTTGTTATTATTATTTAGATATTGTATAAAACCTTTTTTATTGTTAATTTTGTTATTATTTTAAAGACATTTGTTAATTTTGTTATTATTTTAGAGACATTTGCTTGTTAAGTTTCATCTATCTTAGTGTTATTTAAGTATACATATTTTTAAAATTTTTTCCAATTTGTTGGGAAATATTTATTTTGATGTTTTTAGTATTTTTGATATATTATATATATTTTAAAATTATATAAAAATAATATAAAATTAATATGGGCAGGCCGGGTCGGGCTCGAGTTTTAGCATTTTTATCTAGGTTGAGCTTTGGCAAAATTTTAGGCCCATTTTTCTAGCCAGGAAGGGCCCGGGCCTAGCAAATCGGCCTGAATTTTTAGTCGAGCCCGGCCCAAACCCGGCCCGGCCCTGTCCATGCTCACCTCTAATTTATTATGTGAAGTAGAAAATTATAATAAAAGTATATTAGTTAGGTTATGAGAAATACATGCGGTTAACATAATACAAGTGAAATACATAGAAATTTGATGCGGAAAATGAGATAGTAGAATTAATTATGTGAATTAAATGAGATGAGAAAAAAAATTATTTAATAGTGAATAGAGAACTTTTATGAGAAAAGGTGATTAAATTGGAAAATTATAGAAGTTTACAAGAAAATATTAATAAATAAAGTATATAGTGAAAAATACAAGAATATATGAATTTTTGCAATCCAAACTACAATTATTTACTAAGTTGTGGAAATTAAGGGCTAAATTGTGAATTTGGGAAAAATTATATTAGAAATAGAAAAGTGAAGTGTATAACACTTAAAATGAAAAAATTGATATCGTGGTGCATTTTGGAATATTAATAAGTACTGAATTATGTTATATGTGTTATTGAAAGTAAAAGATATTACTACATGAAATATTGAGTCGAAGAGTAAATTGCAAAATATATAAAAGTGATATGTAAAATGCATGATAAGAATTATTAGTGAATTATAGATGAATATTGAGTTCAGAGACATATTACATGTATTAAAGATAGTGAAAGATATAAGTATATGAATTATTATTACAAGGACTAAATTGTAAACTATGTAAAAGTTTTATGTGAAAGTGTAAAAGTGATATGCATGCATGATATAATTTGCCCAAGTAGATAAGATTAGAACTGTTGGGATATAGATGGCATGCCATTATGGAAATTTTAGCGTGCTTATCGTCTTGCGATTTATTTCTTACTATTTCGAACTTCAATGCTTATTGTTCTGTACTTCGGTGTCTACTTTTTGCTTCCTACTATTCTATTAGTGCACTTTAGTGCACCTCTGTATCAGTTTTGTATATCTTAAGTATTCTGATTAATCTACTGGGCCTATGTTAAAAAGGTAAATAATTTTCATTATAGGGTAAAAGTCTATCACTGATTGATGATTGAAATATTAAATCTGTAAAGTGAAAATATAAGTAAATTGAATATGTTCGAGGGAATATGAGGAAGATATGGAAGGATAGGATAAATGTGTAAAAGTATTTTGAAAAAGGAAAAGAAAAATATTTGTGATGAAATTATTAAAATTTATCTCAAATGTTGGGTAACACTCTAACCCGTATCCATCGCCGAAATAGGGTTAGAGGCATTACTTATCAAGTCACAACATACAACATACATTTCTCATCCAAGAATCCATTAATACATAAACATTAATCCAACATAATCACATTGTCCCTTATAAGGCTCTACGAGACCTTAAATCATGCCTGGAAGAGGTTCGGGACTAAACCGATAACATTTGAAAATTTTGGGTAACTTAAAAAATTTTCATTCATACAGGGATCACATGTCTGTGTGAATAGGCCGTATGCCTCACACGGCCACCAAACACGCATGTGTCAAAAGTTGTGTGAAAATAGGACATACATACTGACTTGCATCACACGGTCGGAGACACGCCCGTGTGCCATGGTCGTGTGAAATTTGGAGGGCATACTGACTTAGGTCACACGGTCGGCCACACGCCCATGTGCTAGCCCGTGTGTCACACACGACCAGTAGACATGCCCTTGTGTCTAAGCTGTGTAACTCACTGACTTGTTTAATTAAGTTACAGCAAACATACGGTCGAGTCATACACCTGTGTGCTCAACAGTGTGGGGCGCAGATAGGCTTGGTTTAAGCCACATTTCTCCCCCTCCTCAAGCAAAACAAAACCACATCATTTCATACCATTTCAGTACATTTATAGGCAACCAAAACATGCTAGTTCATATACAAATCATGCCATTTAAAATCCATCCATTTCATTACTCAAGTCATAATCCAAAACATAATAAAACAATATGCCATTACCAACAAATTCACCTATCTTCTCCATGCATTTTTCTCATAATCTTAGCAACTATTTTAAACCTCAAATTATACCAATTAATCATCACAACATCCATGTAACACCCCTCGCCCGTATCCGTCGCCGGAGGGGTAAGGAATGTTGCTAACTAAGCCTTGACTTCTTTTCTAAATATCAACCATATAAATAAAACATTCGAGCATTATCGATCACATTCATAAACACTTCCATCATCTAGAAAAAAAAATGCAAGTTGACTAAATAAGCCATTTGCGTATGGCTATACATATATATACATCACCAAAAGGTACTAGGTCAAATTACAAAGTCGATCCTATACATGCCATTATCACAATTTGATCAAAAATGTACCAAAAAGCGTAGATAGTGTGGTTGACTTCGACTGTGGAACTTCCGAATCCGATGGATGACGAGCAAAATCTATAAAACAGAGAAGCAAAACAAAAGAATAAGCATTTCAATGCTTAGTAAGCTTTAAGTAATGAAATCATCTAGGAAATTAGCATATTAATATCAGTCTATATGAATCACCTTGGGAAGAAAACAAACATAACGAAGATACTTCCTTATCGATCATATCATAAAGGGGAAATCAATACTTCCATATATTTCTTTAATTTATAACCGAATACAATCTTCTCAAATTTTCAGACAACTCTCATGCATATATATGTAGCCTACTAGTGATGTTGAAATCGCTTAAGTTAGTACTCATACCTTCTAATCCAATCATAAACATTCAAAGGATTTTAAACAATAGTCTAAGCATAATTGCCGACTTTGAAATACTTAAATATAACAATTAATCATATCCTCAACGAAAGCATTTACTTACTTGATCACTTCACGTTAAGTTGTACTTATGCTTGGAATTAATTTGACATGTATTATAAAAATTCTCTTGTGCATACTTACGGTTTATCAACCCAATTAATAGGCCGGCGAAGACATCCTTGTGAACTACCCGAATCTTAGAACTGGCTCAGAAGCCCTTCGAGACTAAGCTCGGTTTGCGCTGCTGGCTTAAAGGCCCTTCGAAACTAAGTTCGGCAATAACACTGGCGCAGAGCCCGTCGGAACTAAGTCCGGTTTTAACAATGGCTTAAAGCCCTTCGGAACCAAGTCCGGTTTTTAACACTGGCTTATAGCCCTTCGAGACTTAGCTCGGTTTCAAACCTTGATCAACATTCATACATACATACACATTTAAACAACACTTTGATACTTGAATACAATTTTAGCATTCTTTCTAACTATTTTACAATTAATTCACTAGTCATAACCAATGACATGTTCTCGTTTCATTATTAGGAAACTTTCTATTATTATACTGATTTACAAACAAGTACTTTACCTATTTATTTGGTCATGTGACGCAAGCAAGACCACTAAGTCATAAATTATTCATCGCAATCATAATTAGATAATTTCTATGTCTAAACATAAGTTATATTCCATTACTCAAAGACTTACCTTGTATCTTTCTCGAACAAGTTGGGTTGGCTATTCCGCGACTTTAGCTTTTCCCTTATCCGAGGTTGCCCCTCTATGCTCTTGAGCTTAATCAATAAATTTTAAACTAACCATTAATCAATTACTCAAGTATTACTTTCAGAATATAGCACACATATATATATTCGAATTTCACACATACAACTTATAGTAAGTTTATAAAAATCAATAAGTAATTCATTAGTAATCACAACTTCCCTATAAGCTGAGTTACTGAGCAACAGTCATTAATTTACTTATAACTTGAGCTACGAAACTTCAAATCAAAGACCGTAAATTTTCCTCGAAAATAGACTAATTTATCTTTTAGCCATAAAATTTTCATAATTTTTAGTCTAGCCAATCCCTACCAGATTTTTCTTAAAGTTCACCTTGTTTCACTGCTTGACTAAACTGACCATTCTTCGCTACAAATCAGATTTCTCATTGTACAGAATTCAAAATGTGTTCTCACTTATTTAATTTGAAACTAGACTCATTAAGGAATCTAAGCATATAAATTTTATCTTAAGGCCATTTTTGTACAATTTATACTGATTTTATAAAAACAGAACAGAAAATCTATTAGTCATTTCGACTCAACCCCACAATACTTCAAATATCTCAAAATCGGTAACTCATTCGTTTCTATAGCTTCCTTTGTAAGAAACTAGACTCTTCAAGCTTTAATGACATAATTTATCCAGCTTCTAACTCAACTCCTACAATTTATGGTGATTTTCCAAAACCACCTTACTGCTGCTGTCCCCAAGCAGTTTAATACTAGCTCAGTCTTTCAAACATTCCTTGCATACATTTTATTTAAGCATGTATATTAACAATCGAATTCATCAATTAATTATCTACAAATTCACTTCAACATTCTCAATACAACACATGGTGTTCAAGCCATTATTCAAGTTCAAAATTCGGTTAATACACATATATATATATATACTAGAAATCAATTGTTAACATTTGTATTTCACCTTAATAGCTAGCTTAGCAAACCTTGTTTTAACATACAATTGTTCTTAACACAATTTAAAGCATCCTCTTCATTCTATCAATTAAAAATGCATACATTACCCAATTGCCTAAAACCACATTCGGCCCTAGAACACCCTTGTTAGCCGATTCTTTTCCATGTAACAACAATTGCCCAAATGTGCTTATTTGCTAAGCTCTAATTCACCTATGTATCACTTTTCCTCCAAATAACACATGAACAACAACCATTTCTTGAACATTTTTCTCTTAACCTATTACTCATAGTACCAACCAAAAATTCAAAATTTGGACATGGGCTAACTAAGAGACTTAGTAACTAACTCATTACATTCAACAATTTCAAAAGTTATCATGAATTCTTACCTTAATCAAGACTAGGAGTGATCAATTGCTTGTTTTCCTCTTCCCTTTCTTCTTAAAGTTTCGGCCAAAGGATGCTAAAAAGATGAACACTAATTTCTTTCTTTGTTTTATTCATCTAATTAGTTTAACCCCATTTTATTATTATTTTTTATGCCAATAATACATTATTTTATTATTATTGCAAACACATATTGCTTATCATCATTGTCATGGTCACCACTATTAGCAAAATGGGGAAATTGACATGCAAGTCCACCCTTTTGATTTCATGCATTATTGGATCACTTCTAGAATTACCTATCATATTTCACATTTGTCTCATATAAGTCCTATTAAAAGATTCACACTCAAATGAATAAATTAAAGATTGAAATTTTCACACATGCATATTCATGCACATTAAACATAGAAACTAACGTTCTTTTTTTTTTATAATTCGGTTTTGTGGTCCTGAAACCACTTTCCGACTAGGGTCAATTTAGGGTTGTTACAACTCTCCCCACATAAAGAATTTTCGTCCAGAAAATCTTACCAATGAATAAACTGGGTATCTCTCTCTCATAGAGTTCTCGTTTCCCACGTAGCTTCTTCGATCCGTGCTTGAGCCATAACACTTTTACTAAAGGAACCTTTTTGTTTCGTAACTCTTTCACTTCACGAGCTAGGATACGAATCGGTTCTTCTTCATAACTCAAGTCAGATTGAACTTCAACCTCGATGGATTAATTATATGCGAAGGATCGGATCTATAACGTCGAAGCATTGATACATGAAAAACATTGTGAATCCTTTCAAGTTGGGGGGCAAAATCACTCTATACATAATCTGGACCAATTCGTTCGGATACTTCATATGGCCCTATGAACCTCGGACTCGAGTTTGCCTTTACGGCCAAATCGAGTATCTTTTTCAAGGTGAGACCTTAAGAAACACTTTGTCTCCCCACGATACTCAATATCTCTTCGTTTTAAACCGCATCGACTTCTCCGACGATCGATGTCGCCTTGGACTTTCACGAATTATTTTTACTTTCTCATTCAAAGCATCTTTAATCAAATCCACTCCGAAAATTTTATTTTCACCGAGCTCGGTCCAAAACAATGGCGTACGGCATTTACGCCCGTACAAAGCTTCATAAGGTGCCATCTTAATACTTGATTGAAAACTATTGTTGTAAGCGAACTCAATCAAAGGTAAATACCGCTCCCATGAACCACTAAACTCGAGGATGCAACATCTCAACATATCCTCAAGTATCGAATTATCCGCTCGGATTGACCATCAGTTTGCGGATGAAAAGCGGTGCTAAAATGCAGCTTGGTACCCAAGGCTTCTTGCAATTTCTTCCAAAATCGTGAGGTGAATCTCGGATCTCTGTCTGACACAATAGAAATTGGTACCCCGTGTAATCTCACAATCTGAGAAACATACAATTCAGCTAGTTTATCCAATGAAAAATCCGTACGTACGGGGATAAAATGAGCCGACTTAGTCAGTCTATCAACAACAACCCAAATCGCATCTTTCTTACTTGTCGACAATGGCACCTCGATTACAAAATCCATCGTGACTCGATCCCATTTCCATTCGAGTATCATGATCGGTCAAGTAAAACCCAGAGGCACTTGATGTTCCGCCTTCACTTTGCGACATATTAGACACTCGAAACAAAATCGGAAATGTCTCGTTTCATACCATGCCACCAAAACCGACGTCTCAGATTGTTGTACATTTTCGTGCTTCGGGTGAAGTGACATTCGACTACAATGAGCTTCGTTGAGAATCATCGAAATGAGTTTCGCATTTCTTGGAACACACAACCGACTTTCAACCTCGGACAATCGTCCTCATCAAGTTGAAACTCCGATTCCATATTCGGGACACATTCAGCCCGTTTTGCGTACCAATTCTTCATCGATTTTCCGAGCTTCACGAATTTGATGAATCAACAATGGTTTGGCCTTTAATTCCGCCACTAACACATTGTTGGATAGGATAGACAAATGTACATTCATTGCTCGTAAAGCAAAGCGATGATTTGCGACTTAAAGCATCCGCAACCACATTAGCCTTTCGGGTGATAATCAATGACAAGCTCATAATCTTTCAACAACTCAAGCCAACGTCTTTGTTGCAAATTTAATTCTCTACGAGTCATCAAATATTTGAGACTTTTGTGATGCGAAAATACATGACACTTCTCACCAAACAAGTAGTGTCGCCATATTTTAAGAGCAAATACAATGGCGACTAAATTCGAGATCATGAGTTGGATAGTTTTTCTCATGTGGCTTCAATTGCCTCGACGCGTATGCTACGACTCGACCTTCTTGCATCAACACACAACCCAACCCAAGTAAGGATGCATCATTGTAAATGACAAACTCTTTACCGGATTTGGTGTACGATCAGCATCAAGCTTGGTCAAATAAGTCTCCGATTGATCAAAACTTTTACGACCAATCAAACTTAACATCTTTTTGAAGTACCGTCACCATTGGTGCAGCTATCATTGAGAAACTTTTACAAATGCGTCGGTAGTAACCAGCCAAGTCCCAAAAGCTCGAACCTCGGTCATATTTCTGAGGCTTCGGTTAAGTATGGCTGAAATTTTGCTCGGATCAACTCGAATACGATGCGGATACTACATGCCCCAAAAAGCTAACCTCTCTTAACGAACTCACACTTACTAAACTTAGCATATAATCGCTTATCCCGTGAAAAATTCGCAACACTAATCTCGGTGCTCGGCATGTTCGGTCTCATTTCTAGAATAGACCAAGATGTCATCAATAAACACCACTACGAACCGGTCCAAATCATCTCAAGATCCGATTCATCAAATCCATAAACCGCGAGGGCATTAGTGAGCCCGAACGGCATCACTAAAAACTCGTGAGTGGCCGTATCTCGCTCGAAAGCGATTTTAGGTATATCCGAATCTCGAACTCGCGGTGATAATAACCCGATCTCAAATCTATCTTTGAAAACACCGAGGCTCCTTCAGTTGATCAAATAAATCATCAATACGCTGTAGTAACGGATATTTATTCTTTATTGTCACTTTATTCAGCTGACGATAATCAATACACAATCTCATGGTTCCATCCTTCTTTTTCACAAACAATACTGGTGCACCCCAAGGTGAGAAACTTGGTCGAGCGAAACCTTTATCCGTCAACTCTTGCAACTGAGCTTTCAATTCTTTTAATTCTGTTGGTGCCATACGATACGGAGTTATCGAGATCGGTGTAGTCCCAGGCATAAGCTCGATGCCAAACTCTACCTCCCGAACAGGTGGTAAACCCGGTAATTCCTCAGGAAAAACATCCGGGTATTCATAAACCACTGGCACAGATTCAGGCTTCTTTTCTAACTCTTTGTCATCTGGTACATACGCAAGGTATGTTTCACACCCCTTTCTTACACATTTCTGAGCCAGCATCGACGATATTACAGCTGGCAACCTATTCAAGTCGGTAGACTCAACTCGAATTATCTTGTTATTCACACACCTCAAATCGATGGTTTTTCTTTTGCAATTTACAATTGCGTCATGTACGGTCAACCAATCCATACCGAGGATAACATCAAATTCGTCAAACGGTAAAAGTATCAAATCGCCGAAAAAGCAGAACCTCGGATTACTAGGGGCATTTCTTGCACACTTGGTCGACAAGCACGTAACGACCCAAAGGATTTGACACCGGATTACAAACTCATGAGACTCAACGGTAGAGTCTTCTTTGGATGCTAAGGTTTCACATATATAAGAATGAGTAGAACCGGGGTCAATCAAAGCAATCACATTAGTATCAAAGAGAGTAAAAGTACCGAGTAATAACATCTAGTGAAGAAGCATCTCTCGCGTGCGCGTATAGCATAAGCTCTAGCAGAGCACGAGCCTCCGATTTGGTGGTGGTATCTTTAGGCCCTCTCTGATCGCCACTAGTATTCCCGGATTTCTAGGGGCCTACCTCTTCTTTGTAGTATTATTGCTTTTTCACTCGATTCACATTCGACTAGACAATCTCGGGCAATCTTTGATAAAATGATCGGTCGATCCACATTTGAAACAGAAGCGATCCACGAACTCTGACTTTCCGAATGCCACTTGCCACAACATCGACAATCGGATCTATCTCGACGATCATTGCCAACACCGGCAATGAAGTATAGCTCGTGTGCTCATAGGGGTCGATTACGATCCCGTCGAAAAACCCCAAGTATTCTTAGATCTATTTGGATCATCTCTAAACTTCTTCGATGATTGATGAAATGGTTTTCCCGAAGATCTTTTATGAAACTCTCTTGCTCCCAAATCAGCTCTCCTTTTTTCCTTACTAAGCTCTTCGACTTTGCAAGCTCGCTCAACAAGTACTACAAATTCTCTCGATTTCTAGAATGCCAACGAACGATTTTATATCTTCGTTCAGTCCCTCCTCAAACGTTTTACATTACATCTTCTCAAGAAACGCATTCTCGAGCATACCGGCTAAGCCTCACAAACTTTCGTTCATAATCGATGAATCGACATGGAACCTTGTTTAAGCTCAAGAAATTTTTTCCGTTTTTGATCGATAAATCTACGGGGTGATATACTTCTTTCGAAACTCGGTTTGGAAAAACTCCCATGTTACCCGCTCTCTAGGTACAACGAAATCAACGTATTCCACCAATAATAAGCGAATCACGTAACAAAGAGATAGCACACTTCAAGCATTCATCGGGTGTGCAAGAAAGTTCATCAAGTACCCGGATAGTGTTATCCAAGCAAAACTCAAACTTGTTCGGCATCATTCTTTGCATCTGTTGCTTTAAATTCGATAGCCCGTGCTTTTGGATTACATCAAGCTGGGGCTTATTTAACCTCATCGATCGGTTACGGAGAGTGCTCTTGGTGCAGGGATGTATTGGTCGGAAGTGGGGGTTGGGGAATAGCCGTGTTAGTTCGAATGTACTGATTGAACCAATCATTCATCACGCTATAGAAAGCTTGCCTAGCTTCCTCGTTCTGATTACTAGCCATAGGTTGAGAGTTCATCGGGGCTGTCCCTTGAGCGGGGGCAGGGGCCACGCTCTCAACATCATCAACTATCGCTCGATTGGGATCGGGATCCATCACTATACATAAACGCATTTTTTTAACTGTCAGAAATCACCACACTATCAAATAAACATATAATGGCATGTATAGCTAGACCAATTTGCAATACGGTAGTCCTAGAATCGTCTAAACCGTAGCTCTGATACCAATAAAATGTAACACCCCTCGCCCGTATCCGTTGCCGGAGGGGTAAGGAATGTTGCTAACTAAGCCTTGACTTCTTTTCTAAATATCAACCATATAAATAAAACATTCGAGCATTATCGATCACATTCATAAACACTTCCATCATCTAGAAAAAAAAATGCAAGTTGACTAAATAAGCCATTTGCGTATGGCTATACATATATATACATCACCAAAAGGTACTAGGTCAAATTACAAAGTCGATCCTATACATGCCATTATCACAATTTGATCAAAAATGTACCAAAAAGCTTAGATAGTGTGGTTGACTTCGACTTTGGAACTTCCGAATCCGATGGATGACGAGCAAAATCTATAAAACAGAGAAGCAAAACAAAAGAATAAGCATTTCAATGCTTAGTAAGCTTTAAGTAATGAAATCATCTAGGAAATTAGCATATTAATATCAGGTCTATATGAATCAGCCTTGGGCTGAATCCAAACATAACGAAGATACTTTCTTATCGATCATATCATAAAGGGGAAATCAATACTTCCATATATTTCTTTAATTTATAACCGAATACAATCTTCTCAAATTTTCAGACAACTCTCATGCATATATATGTAGCCTACTAGTGATGTTGAAATCGCCTAAGTTAGTACTCATACCTTCTAATCCAATCATAAACATTCAAAGGATTTTAAACAATAGTCTAAGCATAATTGCCGACTTTCGAAATACGAAATATAACAATTAATCATATCCTCAACGAAAGCATTTACTTACTTGATCACTTCACGTTAAGTTGTACTTATGCTTGGAATTAATTTGACATGTATTATATAAATTCTCTTGTGCATACTTACGGTTTATCAACCCAATTAATAGGCCGGCGAAGACGTCCTTGTGAACTACCCGAATCTTAGAACTGGCTCAGAAGCCCTTCGAGACTAAGCTCGGTTTGCGCTGCTGGCTTAAAGGCCCTTCGAAACTAAGTTCGGCAATAACACTGGCGCAGAGCCCGTCGGAACTAAGTCCGGTTTTAACAATGGCTTAAAGCCCTTCGGAACCAAGTCTGGTTTTTAACACTGGCTTATAGCCCTTCGAGACTTAGCACGGTTTCAAACCTTGATCAACATTCATACATACATACACATTTATATACATCATGTTTCACTTACAAAACTCGTATAATAAGCCAACCCAAATGGCCAAATACACACCAACATTTACATCATTTGTGAGCCAAATCTCATGGCTAATATCATATCTCAAAACACATAATCATATCGCTAGCCTGTACATGCCATATACCATATATACATAACATCAAAAGTACCAACAAGTTGATCGATAGTGTGACGATGTTCTTGATGATCCCCGAATCCGAGCTAGCTTCGATTATCTAAAAAAATAAAGAAAGAACACATAAATTAAGCTTTAAAAGCTTAGTAAGCCATATAAAAATAAAATTACCACATGAATCAACATTATTTCCATCAATAGACAAACTATAAGTAAGCACATATAAGCTCACAAACCTTTCCTAATGTATACATATTCAATATCATGAATGAATTCAGCAAATACTTGTCTTTTCAATACTTGTATGAATCTCGTATGTACTTGAGTCACTTAACTTATTCACACATTCTTCCTCGACTTGACTTTTCCTGTTGAACCTTTTGGAATTGTTAAGGATACTCGGAAATCACATATAGCTCTTACAATGCCATATCCCAGATATGGTCTTACATGTTATAACATATCGATGGCGATAGCCCAGCTATGGTCTTACACGAAATCAAATGACGATGCCAATGTACCAGACATGGTCTTACACATAATCACATAATCACATAATGATGCCAATGTCCCAGACATGGTCCTACACATAATCACATCTCATTAATCCTAATGTCATGACAATCATATCCTATACTATTCCTAAGGTTCGTACGGGACTTTCAGATATTGTAACCCTATCGATTCTTGCTCGTATTTGATCATTCAACATTCATAGTAGTTCAATGACAATTAAACATATATAATTCAATTTAAAGACATTTATTTGCATATGAACTTACCTTGTATTCGAGATAAACGGACTAGATCGACTCTTCGATAACCTTTGATTTTCTCCGATCTAAATCTAATTTCTTTCATTCTTGATCTAATTGCTTGAATTATTCATATCCAAATGAAGAACCCTATTTTCTCTTCTTGTTCTTCAAATTTCGGTGCATGGAGATGGAAAATAATGTTTTAATTTACTTTGTTTTATTAATAATAACATGATTTATCAATTACCAATATTAACCTTTAATATAAACATATAAAATCACTTAATATAAGGCCATATATGTCAAATTCCACTATCAATAGTTTAATAACATCATAAGGACCTTTCATTTAATAAACCATAGCAATTAAGCACTTTAAACAAGTAGAATGCAATTTTTTCATTTTACGCGATTTAGTCCTTTTTCTCAAATTGAGCTATTAAACGATAAAATTAGCTCACGAAATTTTCACACATACATACAATCATGTTGTAAACACATAAAATAATATTAAAATAATTTTTTGACCTTAGATTTGTGGTTCCAAAACCACTGTTCTGATTTAGCGAAAACATGTTGTAATATGATACATGTATTAAAAGAATAGTAAATTTTATGGCTTGAATTGAGGATGTAACACCCGAAAATAGGGCCTAAAAGTTTTGAAGGTATTTTAGCTCTTGTGAGCTCAAGAATTTTGTTAGCATGGTATTAAGAAATATTTTGACTATGGTTTTCCATTATTTGAAAAAAATAAGTAGAAGAGTCAAAGTTGTGAGTTTTTAAGAGGCAAGTAGGCCAAAATTTAAAATTTCAACCTAAAAACCCCTATCTCCAATTTTATTTTCACGAAAGCTTTTCCCATTATTTGTTCTTGTCGGCCCATGCTCCTCTAAATCCTCTTATTCAATTTTATTTGTTGAACCTTCATCATTTTAATTTCTATCATCACCCAAGCCATAAACCTTCATAGAATTTCAAGAAAACACCCAAAACACCATAGATTTGTCCATTGTTGAATTTTTGAGTTTTTTTTATTTTTTGATCAAATGCTCAATTTTTTATCGACTAAGGTAACGATTCAATTTCTTATTGGTTTTAAATGTTATTTAGTCCTTAAAACTAAGTTTTTAGCTATTAGATTGCATGTTTTGAATAAAAGCCAACAATTGGTTCGTTAATGGTGAATTTCGAGATTTTGGATAAAAACATGGTTTCAAAGTGTTTTTCAATTATTTTTGATATAATTAGAAGGTCTCTAAACTTATTTTGAAGTTTCGTTAAGGATTTCCAACGTCTTAACAAATTTTTGCTACAAAAAAAATTCAATACCATGAATTGAGTAGTTTTGCATAGTTTAAAGGTTGAGAATTAACCGTAGGTGAAGAATTAGATGAATGGAATTCGATTTAGGCAAAAATATTGAGTATATATTGACTCAATTAAATATTAAGTTTATTATGTTGAAGGCTTCAGTTACTTGAGAACTTTGCTTAGGCTTATGTTTTTGATTGTTTGATGTTAGTCCTCAGCTGATTGTGATGGTGTTGTGTGCTTCATGTTGTTGAAGCTTTGGATTCATTAAGACCTTCTACTAGTTAAAGAAAGGCTAGTTGAGCTTTTGGCTTTTCGGCAGAAGTGTATTGGTGAGTGCTTAGAATTGCTGCTTGTAGACACGATTCAATGTGTTAATTGGAAATTTAGAAGTAGCCTAAACCCCTACTCTAAGTTCTGAGTGTAAGCTTTCTTGTACTCTTCATTTAATATGTGTTTGTTGACTGTAAAAATGTGAACTAAGATGAGATGCTATATAATGTGATATGTGTACATGATTTCCAATGTGAAAGTGTAAATGTAAGCATGTTACACATGCTAAATGACAGTGATAGTGCTATGTTTACAATATGATATTTGTAGCAGAAAAAGTACATAAAGGGTAAGCAACATGTGTGTTAATAATGAATATTTCGGCCTTGTGAACTTGAGACCATTGGATATAGTTGGCATGCCATAGGGTTGTGAGTACTTACCTATATGTGTTATGTGATTTGGGCATTGAGGCCCTGGGACATGTTGGAGAGATAAGGGAATGTGAGCTAAGCTCCATTCAATGGGACATGTTTGGTGTAATGGAGACTATTAGCTATATGCTTCAATTTTTGGGATATGTTTGACTCTATGAGTCATTTGGTGTGTTGAAGATCTGTGTGTCCGATGTGTGGTGATATAACTCACTTTTATTTTTCAAAGCTCAAGTGCCAAATTATCTCTAAATATGATTGTATGTAAAGTGTTATAATATGATTGTATATAAAGTGTTAAATGTTTAAAAGTGAATGTGATTTTTATGTATATGAGCTAGTAAGTAATGCATGTATAAGCGTAATATGACACTAGAGCTAAAGCTATTGAAATTATGCTATGGTTGTTTCGTTAATGTTTGATGAATTGTTCACATGGTAGTTGTTCTAAGCATTCATTACGCTTGTTAAGCTCACCCACTCCTTCTAAACCATTGCAGATTAGTAGTGTTCCAGTGGGAGCGGTGTGGCTCTAAGGGATTAATCCAAACAAGAGTATATTATTATCTCGTAGGTGTTATCTATTCATTTATGTTATGGGGAAATAAAGGCAATGTGGTAAACTTTTTGCTGATTGTTAGCCATGATATTTGGATGTTTTCATAGCTTATTAATTCTTCGTATTTATGGATATTGTTCTTGTTATATCTCTTGGTTACTCAGACATGTTTTTGATTATTGAACTATTATTATGGTCATTTGGATGTTTATTTGACGAGGTATTAGTTACATGTTGAGTGGTTTATGATTGGAATGGATTATTTGCCTGATTATGTTGTATTTTTTGTGTTTAGAGCAGAGGTATCAATATTCAGGTTTTAAAAATGATACCTATGTGATATTTCGTTGTGTAGGAAGTCAGTATTGTAATTTGGTATCGATACCTTATCACAAGTACCAACACTTGGGGTAAAATAATCGATATTTTAACGGTACAATAATTTTTTAGACTAGATTTTCAGATGAGAAACAAAATACTTTTTTTTGTACTGATTTTCTAACCGGTATTGATACCTTTTAAAGGAAATATCGATACTTTTGTTTCAGTATCGATACCTACTTAGTCAGTTTTGAAATTTTGCTAAATGAACCCTATACATGTTTAATTATATTTGTAAGACTATTTGATGTGTGTTTAGTATGTATTAAGGATGATCAGAGTAAGTTTGACTCATAACTTGTGCATACGTTAAAATGGAAGTTGTTTATTTAAGAATGAGCTCATTTATACTATGTATGTTGTAAGGCTGTGGTGTGGCATCCTAATATTCGGGCTCGGTGACCGGGCTAGGTTAGGGTGTTATAGAGGGCTTAAGAACTAAATTTTGAAATAAGTAAAAAGTGACAAATGAATATGATAATATGAAATTGAGATGAAATATGATAGGTAAACAAAGAAATGAAATATTAAGGAATTTAATAGACTTTAGATATCATGGGTACTTAGTAAGTCTTGACAGACTTAACACTTTTATTTTCAGTAAGTAGGTACAGTGGTTTTGAAGAGTTGTAGTTGAGGTCGTGGACATCCATCTCATCACATCTCCAAGTGCCAAGAGGGTATATTTTATATTTTGGAATAGAATGGCATGTACTTAGGGAAAATAAGTGTCTCTAAGTAATGTGGACTAAAATATAAGTTATGAAAACTTCACTTATTTTGGTGTCTAATGAAGAACTTTAGTGATATTTGCCTTAATTATTAAATTATAAATGCATGCATGCATAAATGACTAAATATTTGTTAAATAAGGTTTATTTGGGATTGTTTTGAATTGATTTTAAACTTTGAAATGGTTTGAAAACAGTGTAAGGGGTTTTTAGCAAATTTTCCAAATGTTTTTGAGCAAAAATTGCCTACAGTATCAATATTAAGGGATCAAGTACCGATACCTATATTTACACCAAAGTAAATAGAAAGTCAAAATGCATTTCTTGTATCTATTTTTATGTTGGTATCAATGATGAAGAAAAAGTATCGTTTCTTAGGCCAAAATGTTGATAATTTGCCCTTGTTTTGTGCAAAAGTCATATTTTAAACATTTCCAAGCATAGTCAGCTAACCGGTAATGTCATTGGACATCGAGAATGATAACATTGAATTAATGTAATTTAATGTTTAAATTAATTAGTGATTAGCCAAAATCACTTTGACACCAAATGTAATATTCCTATATCTGGTTCCTTGGGTCGAATCAAGTATAGGGGTGCTACAGTTTCGATCCATTATCAACCTTGTGTGAAGAAGTGTGGGAATTATTTAATCTTACGATTGGTATAATTATTATTTAACCCCTAAAGAACCCGCGGTGATTCTTGTAGTACAAGAGTTTTATGGTTCTTTGATGCATCAAGAAAACATTAAACATATGAATGAGGAACGCCGCGAGGTCTGTGGTAGAGGCGAAAATGTTATAGTAACCCATTGCCAAATTTGTGAATATTACAATGCTTCATATCATAGGGGCAATTTTATTGAAATGGTTGATACTAAATTTTATGAAAATATTGATATGGAACATGTAATGAACTATTTAAAAGCGAGAAGGGGTGATTGAAAATGCCAACCGAATACCAATAATACACTCTCTTTTAATTAGACAATTTTTTTTTTGATTGCTAAAATGTGTATCCAATTTATATGTACTCGGATTTCAGATGTACTAAATGTGTCTAATGTGAATACTTTTTGAGAATCTTGTTATATGTTATTTTGCAGAGAAAGAATGTTTGTGTAAGGACTTGGATTTATCACTCCATGGTAAAATGCATTAGTGGCTTGAAGGCGAGGATATTCTTCCCTCACCTAGTGACAACCCTATGCCAAAAAGAAAAGGTTCCGATGACTGCCACTAAATAATTCTTGAAGCCAACCAAAAGTGTCATTGGAGACTTGATATTTATGCAATATATAGAGCTTCAAAGAAGGCAGATCATTGAGTGGAACCAAAAGAGGAAGAAGAAGATGGATGTGCCACCTCCCCTATCAACCAAGAAAGGAAAAAAATAAGAAGGCAAGAGAATAAGGAAGCCAAGGGCAAGATGAGATGCCTGACTCAGAGTTTATGGTAAGATAGATGCACGAGGTGCAACCAATCTATGAAGACTATTCTAGGAGACATGGTGTGAGGATGCCATAGTTTCCCTATGCAAATATGCCCCCACACAATTGCCAGGGCAGCTCGAAAAAGAGAAAGAATGAGATGAAGAAGAAAAATAAGGAGAAGGGGAGTATATGGATGAAGACTTCCCACCCATGTACATCTTCAAAGAGTTGTTTGATCCAAGCGACCTTTAACTAAGGGTGTCAAACTTTGCAACCCAACCAAAGACAACCTAGCCCATCCATCGGGAGGACGAGCTCCAAAGCAGGCTACTGGGAGGAGGGACAAAAGGAATATAGGTTGAGTGAGTAATCAGAATCCGATTCTGATTAAGATTATTGAAATTGTTATTGTTTTTTGGGATAGTAAATAATTAACTTGGATGATGTCTTTTTTATTTTTATACTTTAGATTATGATTTCCTTAGTTTATTCTTAGCTAACCCAAAAAAAAAATGTTGTTCTGTGTAGGTACCCTACACAAAGATGCACTACTACTTCGAGCAGAATGTGCAAGATGAGAACAACCCAACTACACCTCAAAATACCATCACGATGAAAAAGGGAAGTTCTCACTGTTATCTTTAGTTTGGGGCACATTAGGGACAATGTACAATCAGAAGTGGGGGGGTATACATAGATATTTTTATGTTTGTTTTTTTTTATTCTTATGTGTTTTGTTAATTTTCATTCAAATTTTTTTCTTGTATGCATGTGTAACAGTCTGGTTTTGACCCTAGTCAGAATAGTGGTTTCGAGACCACATATTTGAGACAAAAAATATTTTAATATTATTTTTCGTGCCTATTATAAGTGAATTGACATGTGTGAAAGTTTTGTGTGAAAATTTAACTATTTGTGTGCTTAATTTGCAAAAAGGACCTAATCGCAAAAAAAATGTAAAAGCTGTGTGCTAGATGTTAAAGTGCCTATTTGACTTGGCTTATTAAATGAAAGGTCCTTATGTTGTTATTTGACCATTGTACTTATGATTGGACATTAATGGCCTTGTTAATAATGTTTTAAATGTTATAAGGCTAAGGGTAAAATGGTAAATGATGAATTAATGTTTGTTTAATTAAAACAAAAGCATGAAAATGGCCATTATCATCTTGTTCATGCCGAAATTGAAGAAAAAAAAGCTAGGTTTTGTGTTTTAACATTCGGCCATTGGAGTACTTGATTAAGGTATGAGTTTTACTCGATTTTTGATGATTTCTACGTTTTTGTGATCGTTGTTAAGTGTTTTAGCTAGCCTATGCTTAAATTCATGAAATTTTTAAAGATTTAATGAGATGCCATTGATGAATTCATGAGTTTTGTGATGTTAAATGATGAATTATGAAAGCTTAGTGCTTGGTATACATGTTTTGTCTTTGGATTTTTTATGAAATTGAGTATTTTAGGCTAAATTGTAAAAATGTTATTTTCAGGGACTAAAATGTGAAATAAAAGAAATGTATGGACTTGTATAAGAGCTAGGAGAATTTGGCCAAGCATGAGTATATTCAAATTATGTGTATTTTTTGATTTTGTGATTTAGGGACTAAAGTGTCAAAATGTGAAAATATGAGGGCTAGTTTGCAAAATGCCCTAAATATGTGTTTATGGATTGTTTTGAATGATTTGGTAAATAAAAGGGTTAATTTTGATAACATATAGATCAAGAAAAGAGGAATTCAGACTTAGACCGAGGGAAGTCAAAGATTGTAGAGTAAATAGTTCGAGTCGACAATTCTGAGTACGAGGTAAGTTCGTACGTAAAACATGATATTATAAGTACATGTTGCTGTTTTGATTATGCATAGATGTATATATAATTGAGTTGGATGAATTCGATGATAAATCAATAGTATTTGGCAGTAAGTGTGCGATTTAAACTAGCTTCGATTACATGGGGCAGTAAGTGTGCAATATCGACTTAGCTTTGGTTAATTGAGATGGCACTAAGTGTACGGAATCGTTCTAGCTTTGGCTAACCTTTGCAGCACTAAGTGTGCGGATGTTTGAAGTACGAATAATTTACGGGAAGTCTTAAAATATTCAAACGAGAGGTGAGAATGAAAATGAATAAGTACGGGAAATTCAGGTATGTACGATACCTATGTGGTAAATGATATTATGTATGTGAAGTTCATTGAATTGGTATGAACATATGGATTGTGTTGGTATAGATTTGATAGATGATTTGAGAAATTGTAATACTTAGGTGTTGATGATTTATGTTTTATATACTGTTGATGATTTTAGTACAAACTTACTAAGCTTTTGAAAGCTTACTTTGTATGTGTGTGCTTGCATTGTTTTACAGATATCAAAGCTAATGAAAGCTCGGGGATCGTCAAGGATCGTCACCACACTATCAAACCTCATTTTGGTACTTTTGAAAATGTATATTTTGAAGTATGGCATGTATAGGCTAGTAGTTGTAGAAGTATGTTTTGTGATGTATATACTTAGCCATGTGATTTGGCTAATTTGTGTTTGAATTCATAGTTGATAATGACTTATGGTATGTGATGTTAATTTGCAATTGTGGTATGTTTTAGTTGGATAAAGGAGATGGAAAGTTTTGGTAAGTTTAACTTGAGATTGAATGATGTATGGAAGGAAATGTTTTGGTATGATCTGATCTTATGTTGGCATGAAATGGTAAGGTTTATGAGTAGGAAAATGATTAGTATTGTTATGATATGAATGATGAATGTTTTGGCACAAAAATTGGTTGAAATGATGGTGCAAATATACTTGTTTCTTTGCTTGTAGGTTGACTCGAATGAGGGTGGCAAAATGGCTATTCAAATGGCCTATTTTTGTCCACACGAGCAGAGACATGGGCGTGTGTCTCAGCCGTGTGCGACACACGGCTAAGTTGCACGGCCGTGTGTCCCTTGGGGTACCCTACAATTGTAAGTCAAGCCCGAGCATGGCCAAAGTACACGGGCGTGTGGCTAGCCGTGTGGCTCAAGTCAGGCTCAACCAGGGCCAAGACACACGGGCGCGTCTCGTAGCCGTGTAGGCAAGTCAATAGCTATGCCCTGTTTTGCCACGGCTTAGACACACGAGCGTGTCTAAGGCCGTGTGACTTTTTGTTAAAAGTTAAAATTTTTTTATAAGTTCTGAAACTTTTATATGTTATTAATTTGGTCCTGAATGCATGTTGAAGCATAGTATACTCGATTTTATGATCTTAATGAATGTGAATGAATGAGATTTACTGCAATGAGATGATATTTGATATTCAATTATTCTGAATTGTGTTATGGATTAGGTAATGCCTCTTAACCTATTCTGGTGACGGATACGGGTTAGGGGTGTTATATTTTATTGGTATCAGAGCTATAGTTTAATTGGTTCTTGGACTACCATAGCATTTGTGAGTCTAACTATACATGCCATATTTATTAACTTCGATAGTGTGATGAATCCTGGCATTGAAATGTGCTTTTATATAGCAAATGGATCCCGAAAGAGCTATAGCAGACGATGTTGAAAGCAATGCGTGTGCTCCTGTGTAAGGGACGGTGCAAACTGATTCTTGACCTGCTACCAGTAGGCGTGATGGTGAGGCTAAACAAGCCTTTTATCAGATGATGAATGATTGGTTCACCCAATATATTAGAACCAATTTGGTTGTACAACAACCTCCAGCCCCAGTTAATCCTCCTCAAACTCTTGTTATGCCACTAGTGAATCCAGTTCAGTTAAGTACACCACCAGTTGGTAAGATTAGAAAATATGGGGCTAAAGAGTTCCGAGCTACAACAAGTGATGATGCCGAAAAAGTTGAGTTCTGGTTAGAGAACACAATAAGAGTGTTTGATGAGTTGTCCTTAAGTCCAGAAGAATGTATAAAATGTGTCATTTCACTTCTGAGAGATACGACGTACCATCGGTAGAAGACTTTGACATCCGTGGTTCTGAGTGAACGAGTTACGTGAGATTTCTTCCAAGCTGAATTTCGGAAGAAATATATCAGTGAGAGATTCAATGATCAGAAACGTAAAAAGTTTCTTGAGCTTAAACAAGACCGTATGTCTGTCACCAAATACGAGCGGAAATTTGTAAGGTTGAGTCAATATGCTCGTGAATGTGTATCTTCAGAAGCAATAATATGTAAAAGATTCGAAGATGGTTTGAACGAGGATATTCATTTGTTAGTTGGGACTATAGAAATCAAAGAATTTGTTGTGCTTGTTGAACGAGCATGCAAAGCTTAAGATCTTGGAAAAGAGAAAAGAAAAGCTGATTTTGAAGATAGAGAGGTACGAAAGAGATCTTCGAGAAAATCATTTCAATTGGGATCAAAGAAGTTCAGAGATGATAGTAGTCGTTCAAAGACTAGTGTGGGACATTCTAACAGAGATCGTGCTAGATCACAATCGAATTTCAAATCTTTAGCTCCGTCTGTTGCCAGTGTTGATAATGCAAAGAATAAAAAGCCTGAGTGTGATCAATGTGGAAGACAACATTTCGGTGAATGTTGGGGAAGAAGTAAAAATCGAGCTTGTTATAGTTGTGGTTCAAGAAATCATTTTATAAAATATTGCCCAGATTTAGCTGAAAAAGATAATGTTTAGAATCCGAGGCAGAGTGGTAATGCTTCTCGCGGTAGACCTCCCAAAAATTTGGGAAATGTAAGCTGTAGTCAAAGAGGAACAAAAGACACAACTGTTAGATCTAAGGTTCGTGCACCTGCTAGAGCTTATGCTATCTGAGCTCGCGAGGAAGCTTTATCGCCAGACGTGATTACGGGTACATTTACTCTTTATGATACTTCTGTGATTACTTTGATAGATCCTGGATCAACATATTCATATATATGCATGAACTTAGTGAACAATAAGACTTTTCCTGTAAAGTCTACTGAATTAGTAATTAGAGTTTCGAACCCTCTAGGAAGATGTATTCTGGTTGATAAAGTATGCAAGAATTGTCTGTTAATGTTTTGAGATAATTGTTTTCCGACTGATCGGATGTTATTGCCTTTTGATGAGTTTGATATAATTCTGGGTATGGATTGGTTAACTTTGCATCATGCTGTTGTGAACTACAAACAGAAAACTATTGATTTGAGATGCAAGAATGATGAAATAGTTAGAATTGAATCTAGTGATTTGAATGGATTGCCTACTGTGATATCTTCGATGAAAGCTTTGAGTATTATGAGAAAGGGTTGTGAAGCCTATTTTGCTTATGTAATTGATTCGAGAGTGTCAGAATGAAAGTTGAATCAGTACCTGTTGTGTGTGAGTTCCCTGATGTATTTCCTGGAGAACTTTCGAGATTACCTCCGGTTAAAGAAGTAGAATTTGGCATTGAATTGGTACTTGGTACTACTCCGATTTCAATAGCTCCATATAGAATGGCTCTAACTGAATTAAAAGAATTAATGTTTCAGTTGCAAGAGTTGACCGATAGAGGGTTTGCTAGACTGAGTTTCTCACATTGGGGTACTCTGGTGCTATTTGTGAAAAAAAAAGACGGTACGATAAGAATGTGTATCGATTATCGTCAGTTGAATAAAGTGACTATCAAAAATAAGTATCTTCTTTCCGGAATTCATGATTTGTTTGATCAGTTGAAAAGAGCTGCTGTGTTTTCGAAAAAAGATTTGGGATTAGGCTATTATCAGTTGCGAGTGAAAGACTCAGATATTCCAAAAACTGCTTTCAGGACAAGGTACGACCACTATGAATTCTTGCCTTTTGGATTAACTAGTGCACCTGCTATCTTTATGGATTTGATGAATAGAATTTTTAGACCGTAGTTAGATCAATTTGTTTTTGTATTTATTGATGACATATTGATTTATTCACGTGATGAATCTGAACATGTCGAGCATTTGAGATTAGTGCTATAGATTCTGCGAGATAAACAATTGTATGCGAAATTCAGTAAATGTGAATTTTGGTTGCAAAAAGCGGGTTTTCTGGGTCATATTATATCAGCATCTGGTATCTAGGTTGATCTGAGCAAAATTTCAGCTATTCTGATTGGAAACCTCCGAGGAATGTCTCTGAAGTTCGTAGTTTTCTGGGACTTTCTGGTTATTATAGAAGGTTTATAAAATGATTTTCTATGATTGTAACTCCGTTAACAAAACTATTACAAAAAGATGTAAAATTTGAGTGGTCCGAAAAGTGTCAGAACAGCTTTGATCAGTTGAAAACCTTGTTGATTGAAGCTTTGGTATTGGTACAACCTGAATCGGGTAAAGAATTGGTGATCTACAGTGATGCTTCGTTGATCGGTTTGGGATGTGTTTTAATGCAAGAAGGAAAAGTCATTACTTATGCTTCGAGACAGTTGAAGCTGCACGAAAAGAATTATTTGACGCATGATCTTGAGTTAACTGCGATTGTGTTTGCTCTAAAGATATGGCGTCACTATCTATTTAGTGAGAATTGTCACGTATATTCTGATCATAAGAGTTTAAAGTATTTGATGACTCAGAAAGATCTAAATCTGCAACAGAGAAGATGGTTAGAACTATTAAAAGACTATGAACTTCTGATTGATTATCATCCGGGAAAAGCAAATGTTGTTGCTGATGCATTGAGTCAAAAATCGTTGTTTGCTTGGCTTGTGATGAATGCTCATTTGGTTCTGTCAGATGACGGTTCAATTTTAGCTGAATTAAAAGTGAGACCTTTGTTCTTACAGCAGATTATTGAAGCTCAGAAGATTGATAATGAGATTTTCGCTAAACGAGCTCAGTATGATGTAGAGATTGGTTCAGAATTAAGAGTTGATAAAGATGATTGTTTAAGATTCTGAGATCGAATTTATGTTTCGAGAAATCCAGAGTTAATTCAAATGATTCTGAGTGAAGCTCACAGCAGTCATTTATCTGTGCATCCAGGTAGTACAAAAATGTATAATGATCTAAAACAACATTATTGGTGGTCCGGAATGAAAAGAGATATCTTTGATTTTGTTTCTAAATGTTTAATCTGTCAGCAAGTTAAAGTTGAACATCAAGTGCCATTTGAATTGTTATAACCGACTATGTTTCCAGAGTGGAAATGGGATCGAGTGATCATGGACTTTATTTCGGGTTTGCCCCTATCTCCGAGGAAGAAAGATGCAATATGGGTTGTAGTTGATCGTTTGACAAAATCAACTCATTTTATTCCGGTTCGATCTGATTACTCGCTTGATAAATTAGTTGAGTTATACATTTCTGATATCCTGAGATTGCATGGTGTGCCATTGTCTATAGTGTCAGATAGAGATTCCAGATTCACATCATGATTCTGGAAGAAGTTGCAGGATGCTCTAGGTACTAAATTGTATTTCAGTACTACTTTTCATCTGCAAACTGATGGTAAATCTGAGCAGATTATTTAGATACTCGAGGATATGTTGAGATGTTGCATTCTTGAGTTTGAGGGTACGTAGGAACAATATCTGCCTTTGATTGAATTCGCTTATAATAACAGTTTTCAGTCGAGCATTAAAATGGCACCTTACGAAGCTTTATATAGTTGCAAATTTCATACACCCTTGTATTGGACTGAGCTTAGCGAAAATAAGATTCACGGGGTTGATTTGATAAAAAAAACTGAACAAAAAGTGAAAGTGATTCGAGATAGTTTGAAAGCAGCTTCCGATCGTTAGAAATCATATGCAGATTTGAAAAGAAAATACATTGAGTTTGAGATCGGTGACAAAGTGTTTTTAAAGGTATCTCCATAGAAAAACGTACTTCGGTTCGGTAGAAAAGGCAAATTGAGTCCGAGGTTTATCGGGCCGTATGAAATTATCGAGCGTATTGGGCCGATAGCGTATAGATTATGGTTGCCACCAGAGTTAGAAAGAATTCATAATGTATTTCATGTATCGATGCTTCGACGATACAGATTCGATCCTTCGCATGTGATTCCTCCGTCTGAAATAGAGATTCAACCTGATATGACTTATGGAGAAAAGCCAATCCGTATCTTAACTGGAGTTAAAGAGTTACGAAACAAGAAAATTTTGTTAGTTAAAGTGATATGGCATCGACACGGTATCGAACAAGCCATGTGGGAGCCTGAAGATGCTATGAGACAGTAATATCCGAATCTGTTTAATGGTAAGATTTTCGGGGACGAAAATCCCTAAAGGGGAAAATTTGTAACAGTTCGGTTTTGACCCTAGTCGAAATAGTGATTTTGAGACCACATAATCGAGACAGAAAAATATTTTAATATTATTTTTCATGCCTATTATAAGTGAATTGACATGTGTTAAAGTTTCGTGTGAGAATTTAACTGTTTGTGTGCTTAATTTGTAAAAAAGACCTAATCGCATAAAATGTAAAAGTTGTGTACTAGATGTTAAAGTGCCTATTTGACTTGGCTTATTAAATGAGAGGTCCTTATGTTGTTATTTGACCATTGAACTTATGAGTGGACATTAATGGCCTTGTTAGTAATGTTTTAAATGTTATAAGGCTAAGGGTAAAATGGTAAATGATGAATTAATGTTTGTTTAATTAAAAAAAAGCATGAAAATGGCCATTATCATCTTGCTCATGCCGAAATTGAAGAAAAAAAAGCTAGGTTTTGTGTTTTAGCATTCAGCCATTGAAGAACTTGATTAAGGTATGAGTTTTACTCGATTTTTGATGATTTCTACGTTTTTGTGATCGTTGTTAAATGTTTTAGCCTTAAATTCATGAAATTGTTAAAGCTTTGATGAGATGCCATTAATGAATTTATGAGTTTTGTGATGTTAAATGATGAATTATGAAAGCTTAGTGCTTGGTACACATGTTTAGTCTTTGGATTTTTTATGAAATTGAGTATTTTGGGCTAAATTGTAAAAATGTTATTTTGAGGGACTAAAATGTGAAATAAATGAAATGTATGGACTTGTATAAGAGCTATGAGATTTCGACCAAGCATGAGTGTATTCAAATTATGTGTATTTTTTGATTTTGTGATTTGTGGACTAAAGTGTCGAAATGTGAAAATGTGAGGGCTAGTTTGCAAAATGCACTAAAATGTGTTTATGGATTGTTTTGAATGATCTGGTAAATAAAAGGGTTAATTGTGAAAACATAGAGATCAAGAAAAGAGGAATTCAGACGTAGACCGAGGGAAGTCGAAGATTGTAGAGTAAACAGTTTGAGTCGACAATTCCGAGTACGAGGTAAGTTCGTACGTAGAACATGATATTATAAGTACATGTTGCTGTTTTGATTATGCATAGATGTATATATAATTGAGTTGGGTGAATTCGATGATAAATCAATAGTATTTGGCACTAAGTGTGCGACTTAAACTAGCTTCGGCTACTTGAGGCACTAAGTGTGTGATACCAACTTAGCTTCGGTTAATTGAGATGGCACTAGTGTGCGGAACCGTTCTAGCTTTGGCTAACCTTTACAGCACTAAGTGTGAGGATGTTTGAAGTACATATAATTTACGGGAAGTCTTAAAATATTCAAACGAGAGGTGAGAATGAAAATGAATAAAATGGAAAAATTGTGTATGTATGATACCTATGTGGTAGATGATATTATGTATGTGAAGTTCATTGAATTGGTATGAACATATGGATTGTGTTAGTATAGATTTGATAGATGATTTGAGAAATTGTATACTTAGGTGTTGATGATTTATGTTTTATATACTGTTGATGATTTTAGTATGAACTTACTAAGCTTTTGAAAGCTTACTTTGTGTATGTGTGTTTGCATTGTTTTATAGATATCGAAGTTACTACAAGCTCGGGGATCCTTAAGGATCGTCACCACACTATCGAACCTCATTTCGGTACTTTTGAAAATGTATATTTTAAAGTATGGCATGTATAGGCTAGTAGCTTTGGAAGTATGTTTTGTGATGTATATACTTAGCCATGTGATTTGGCTAATTTGTGTTTGAATTCATAGTTGATAAATGGCTTATGGTATGTGATGTTAATTTGCAATTGTGGTACGTTTTAGGTAGATAAAGGAGATGGTAAGTTTAACTTGAGATTGAATGATGTATGGATGGAAATATTTTGGTGTGATCTTATCTTATGTTGGCATGAAATGGTAAGGTTTATGAGTAGGAAAATGATTGATATTGTTATGATATGAGTGATGAATGTTTTGGCACAAAAATTGGTTGAAATGATGGTGCAAATATACTTTTTTCTTTGCCTATAGGTTGACTCAAATTTGGGTGGCAAATTGGCTATTCAAATGGCCTATTTTTGTCCACACGGGCAGAGACACGGGCATGTGTCTCAGCTGTGTGTGACACACGGCTAAGTTGCACGGCCGTGTGTCCCCTGGGGTACCTTACAATTGTAAGTCAGGCCCGAGCACGGCCAAAGCACACGGGAATGTGGCTAGCCATGTGGCCCAAGTTAGGCTCGACCACGGCCAAGACACACAGGTGTGTCTTGCAGTTGTGTGGGCAAGTTAGTAGCTATGCCCTGTTTTGCCAGAGCATAGAGACACGGGCGTGTCTAAGGCCATGTGAGGCACACGGCCTGTTCAACGGGGTGTTACTTTTTTTGAATAGTTGAAAATTTTTTATAAGTTCTGAAACTTTTATATGTTATTAATTTGGTCCTGAATGCATGTTTAAGCATCGTATACTCGATTTTATGATCTTAATGAATGTGAACGAATGAGATTTACTGCAATGAGATGATATTTGATATTCGATTATTCTGAATTGTGTTATGGATTAAGTAATGCCTCTTAACCTATTCTGGCGACTGATACGGGTTAGGGGTGTTATAGCATGGTGCTTGAGCTTGCAGTAATGTAAGTGATTAGTTAGGAGCATGATAATAGGAATTCTTTGTCTAAAATTTGTAAATTTTGCATGATAGTAAAGTATTCTAGGCTTTTAAAATTAGACTAGCTAGTTCACTCTATTACAAAGTATACCAAATGAATAAAGATTACATAGGAAGGCATATATGTCTATCTTGAATCGTAGGTAGTTATAATTTTGTCAGTTGCATGATTGAATCCATGAATTTTGAGATGCCTAGGGATGACTTAAAGTATTTTTTTTGTTAAAGATCGAGCCTAAAAATCCAACCTTATGCATGTGTACCATAGTTCCTAAATTTGGGCCTTAATATCACTTCTTGATGAACCTCAATGTTGAAACCATAAACTAAAAGCTAAACCTACTTGTATCCTTCTTGGTCCTATCCTGATCTTATACACAAATTTAGGCATTGGGCCATAGATTTTAAGGGTTAGGCAGATACATCATGGAAGTTTTAAAAGAACGAGTGGAAAAAATAAGAGAAGATATGATATAGTAAGTATAGGACTCTTACAAATTTGTGCTTAAATGAAAAATTAGTGTGAGGACAAAAGCATTGTGAGGGGGAAAAGCAAAGTGAAAGAAATAAAAGCATAGAAAGGGATAAAAGTAGTGTGTATGACAAATAGCAAAATAAGGTAATCTAATAAAAACCACACATATAGTTAGGAAACGTTTCATTCATATTGAACTAAACTCACTAAGTTAATTGTACTTATGAATATTATACTGTGTCCTTTTATTTGGAGATAAAAGTAATGTAAGAGAAGGAGATATAAGGAGGTGAGCTAAAATTTAAACTAGGTGGTGCATAGGGAACAATAACCTGTGCCAAACTAATTTCGAGCTTGAACTACTTTGATGCTTCTAGTTCTTAAAATCCAAACCAACCTTAAGCCTCAGAATGTTACAAGCTAAAAAGTACTATGTGACTTAGGTAATTTAGTTCATGGATAAAAGTCATGATGAGTTATGTGAATTCTAGTTGCTTGCATTCTTTTGACATAAATTCTATTACTGAGTAGTTTTATTGAGTTTTGAGTTTTGAGTTCTTCATTAGGCCCAAGTTGGCCTAAAAGCTAAATTTATTAAACTTGACTTCAAAACTCAATAATTTAATAAATTTAATAAATTCTATAACTGAGTAGTGAAAAGATTTTGCATTCAAGTGTGGGAAAATTCTAGTTGCTTGCATTCTTTTGAAGTCAAGTTTAATAAATTTAGCTTTTAGGCTAATTTACGACCTTTTAGGCCAACTTGGGTCTAATGAAGAACTAACAAGTTGACTAAATGTGAAAGACAACTTTTTTGGCCAAGTAGTCAGTGGATTACCATGGATGTCACAATATTCAAGGAGAAAGTCACGACATTGAAGTAAACCTCAACACTTAGCCGAATTTCCAATACAAATCCAAGAGGTGAGCTATTAAAGACAATGTTGCGACATCCATAAGCTAAAGTCACGAAATTCAACCCAAATTCCAAAGGGGGAACATGCTGCCAATGATTTCGCAACATTAGGAAGCCAAAGTCGCAACATTCCATCCAGTCCTGAAGACCAAGCATTTTTCCTTCGAAGTCATAACATCGAAGTCGTCGAGGCCCATATTATTGCAAGGGGTTTTTTCTTTCGGTACAATCTTATTTAACTTGTTACATAACCTGTAATTGACCTATATTGGTCATAATACACAAACACTATAAATATTAGCTCATAAGACCTGATTAAAGAGTTCTTATTTATTTTCTTAAGTTATTTCATAGGATTAATTTAGGTTTTAGATATATTTAAATTTTCTTTTTTTTTTTTTTTTTGTTAAAGAGTTGGTGATTTTAATATAAATTCCATTTTAGTTTGTTTCAATGACTTTGTTCTTTTCTGTTCTTCTTCACCAAATCAAAGATCAATATCATTCGTGGGTTCAAGCAATGAAGCATCAATTCTAGATCTTTGGATTTTTGAGCATTCTTTTCCCTTCTCTTTTATTTTATGGTTAATAAAATGTCTGATAATTGGGTAGGAGAGTTTGCATCTAGAATGTCTATGAACTAAAACCCTAGAATTATAGACGAGCTAAAGTGGGAGCTGTTGACTTAAGTTTAGGGTTTTGAAACTAGTTTGTTGGATTAAGTTAAGTGAATTAAACCCTAAAATTGATGACTACAGGAAGTAACTTAGGTAAATGAGGCCGAAAGGTTAGTATGCTTAGCACCAACATAATCTAACTTGGTTTAATTTATCAGGTTGAATGGTAAGTTATCAGGTTGAATGGTAAGTAAGTTAAGTCGATCAGTTCATATAGTTATAGGCCAAAAGGTATTATTAGGTTAATTGTTAGCTAATTAGTAAAAACCCTGGATCTAAGTTAATCACGAACATGGATATGAGTCACCCTTCTCCCTACTTATATTGATTGAGATTTTGGTATTTAAATTTTAAATATATTATTTTATTCTACAATTCATCTCTTTATTTTTTTTGTCATAATATGACTAGTACATGAGTATCTATTTAGACTTAGGTAATGTGTTATTCCTGCTAATAATTTAATTTAAACAAACCTCCCTTGGGTACAATCCTCAGAATACTTCCCAATGTTTCATTGTAAACTTTACTATATTACAATTTGACCTATACACTTGAAGATACGACACTTAATTTAGATATTGAATTGCATATTGTTAAGCCTCGATGCATGCGCATTGAGGTGCTATAAAAAATACATGAAGGAATCTGTGGACACTATTTGGGTGTAAAAGCTCTCCCTCAAAATGTCCTCTAGTAGGGTTATTAATGTCCTACTCTTTAGAATGATGCATCATCCTTCGTGGCCAAATGTAAACGTTGCCAATAGTTTCCTTCTATTACTCATCAACCTATCTAAAGTCTGCAAATCATCTCTAGTTATCATGGTTTTATGAATTCAGGGTTAGACATAATTGGAGCCTTCCCCCAGGCTATTGGAAAGAAGAAGTATATTGTTGTGGCCATAGAATATTTCACCAAGTGGGTGGAAGTTAAAACCCTGGCCTTCATCACAAAAAAATGCAGATGGAGAATTTTGTGTGGAATACCATTATCTACTAGTATGGAATTTTGCGACTGATAATCATAGATAATGGGAAGCAATTCTAAGGGAAATTCAAGGAATTTTGTGAAAACCTTCATACTACCCTAACCCACAACTCTTTTATAACCTCTCAGACTAATGTCCAAATGGATGCAACCAAAAAGAAGATTCTCCAAGCTTTGAAAAAGAAAGTAGATGATGCGAACAATGGATGGTTGGAGAAATTGCCAGGTATTCTTTGGGCTCTTCGAACTACCTCTCACTTGGCATAGGAAACACCCCTTTTAACTTGATGTTTGGCTCGAAATCCATCATTCCTACTGAGATAAGTGTCAACACGCATTGGGTTCTTCACTATGCGGGTAAAGCCATTGAGATGTTGCCTTGAGAAAATTTAAATTTTTGGAGGAAAATAGAGATTAAGTTGCACTTTGTCAAGTTGCTCATCCCCAACAAGTAACAAATTATTACAACATAAAGGTTGCAGGTAGTATCTAGTAGGTTAGAGAAGAAAGATGTTTGGCAATTGGGAAGATCTCTACCGAGTGATTGGTATAGTTGGGTTTGGAGCCTACCATTGGAACGTCTAGATGGCACTTTAGTACCCCAAACGGGGAACCATTCGATCTTCGAAAACACTGTAACACCCCATACTTGACTTGATTATTGGGTTTGAGCTACGAATGTCACATTCATTTTCAAAGCAACTACAATCTCATTTTCAAATCAAATTAGCATTTTATACATGCTATTAAGCTCAATACACAATTATAGTATGATATAGAATCATATCCGAGATCTAAACAAGCTTACAAAAGCTCTTTTGATAACCAAAGGCTGGTTAAGGGCTAAAATGTAAATTTTCTAAATTATCATGTTGATGTCGCAATGTTGAGGGTATCACTTTGCAACTTTGAAAAACAGTGAATCTCGTCACAACATCAGAGGTTCATGGCCACGATGCAACTCTCTATCAGTTTCATGTCGCGACATTAAAGGTATGTCATCATAATGTCACTTATTGTTTTTAGAATATCCTTAAAGTATCAATGCACAACAACCTAACATATGTTACCATTTGCATATCTCAACTAGTTGAACCTTATACTATTTACATGAATGCTTTCCAACTGATATGCTTAGATTCAAAATGACATTTACCAATTCAAGGTTCCAAAATGACCATTTACATTATAAAACTGACTCAAACCTTAGGTACATGCCATATATTGAAAATATAAAAAACTGTACAAACTTTGTTGTGTCGAGAGCTATGGATTGGATGTTGTATCTGTTGGATCTGGTGCCCTAAGTGTAGTATATTCATTTGTACACTTGTAATTTTTTGAGTAGATTGATTAATAAAATAATTCATGAATTACATTAATACTTTTTGTATATTTTCGTCATTTGGTTTTTGCACTTAAAGAAAAATAGAAGCAAATATTAGCTTACTGGTTGTTTAATGTTTAACTAATACTAATCGGTATTACGTGATGGGATCATAATACAAAAATATAACTTATATTAGTAGATGAAACTATACATGTCCTTAGTCTAATTGGAAATTGTAACACTCCTAACCCGCATCCATTGCCAGAATAAGGTTATGAGGTATTACTTGACTGAACAAAACTTCTATAAGGTCAAAGATATTTACCAGGCATAAATTATCAACAATGCAACCTGTCTCATTGATTTTTCATAAGAGCTCTTATAAATTTCCAAAATGACTAACTATCAAAACATAACCGAATATCTAATAACAAATTAACTACTATCAAGTTATAACTAAAACATTTCAACACATTAGTTCAATTATAAGGCTTCTCTAAACAAAATAAGCGAGCCATCTTCGCATGGCTATAATGTATACAAAGTCAAAATATCATTCTACCTATAGTCTATCCTATACATGCCTTAAACCATGATGATATACCATCTTCTCAACTCACATAATGACTCGATAGTGTGATGATATCTCCGGCTCTTCCAACTCGAACTAAAGCATAAACCTATAAGGAATGGAAAAGAGAACACGGAGTAAGCTTCAATGCTTAGTAAGTTTTAAGCAATGCAAACAATTAATTTACTTATAGATCGATTATTTCAAATTTTCAAGAAATCATTCCTAGGTAATTGCCATTTCGCCAAGTATCCATGAACATAATGCATATTTATCAAATTCACCTCACTTGAATTGAAATCACAAATAAGATCATAAGAACTCGAAAAGCATCTCATTAACTAGTTTTAACCATGTTTGCAACAAAATCACAAATTCACTACAAGCTGTCTTCCTGAGCAACAGTCACTAAATTATTTATAACTTGAGATAAGAAACTCCAAATCAAGTGCCGTTAATTTTTCCTGAAAATAGACTCATATATCTTCCATCCATAAAATTTTCAGAATTTTTTGTTTGACCAATCAATACCAGATTTTTATTGAAGTTTCCCCTGTTTCACTGTTTGACTATTCTGACCACTCTTAACTAAAAATCAATTTTCTCATTATACAGAATTCTAAATATGTTATCGTTTACTTCATTTGAAACTAGACTCATTAAGGAGTCTAAGAATATAAATTTTATCTTATAATCATCATTGTACAATTTACAATGATTTTCTAAAAACAGAACAGGGGATTTCAAAGTCATTTTGACTCTGTCTCACGCCACTTCAAATATCTCATTATCTAAAATTCTTTTGCTTACACGGTTTCTTTTATAAGAAACTAGACTCATTAAGCTTTAATTTTATAATTTATTCAGTCTCTAATTCAATTTCCACAATTTATGGTGATTTTCCAAAATCACGCTACAGTTGCTGTCCCTAGCAGATTTATTACAAATTTGCTCTTTCACACATTCCTTGCATTCAAATTATCTAAACATGTATATCATGTCATTCAAGATCGAACTCATATAACATAGGCATTAAAATGCTTCACTATCAGCTTTAGTTCAATTGAAACGAACGAAATACAATATCATATTCACATTTAATTTTCCATGATCGTAATCACCTAAAAATAAAATCATATACTTCCACAAACCTTTCCACAAGGACCAAGTGTTTATATTTGAATATAAACATAGAATCACTTCACATAACTTCACACATTTACCGAATATATCACAATCACATTTATAATCATAACATTTATTCACAGATGCATCACTTTATATATTTATAATTTAATTCAAATCAAAATCGCATACGAGTACATGATACATACCTGGCCAACTTAATATGTAATGCACTTTCAATTTGTCAACTTAGTGTAGGATCTTGTAATTGTATACTTTTATCAAATTCATCGGCACTTGGCCTACTAGGTATAAAACCCGAAATTATATTACCAGCACAAAGCACTGTGGGACTTTAACCGGATACATTTCAAAGACGAAGCTGCGGGACTTTGGCCCCGATACATTTCAAAGACGAAGCTGCGGGACTTTAGCCGGATACATTTCGGCCACGAAACTCGCGGGACTTTGGCCTGGATACATTTCCAGCACGAAGCCTACGGGACTTTAGCCCGGATACATTTCCAGCACGAAGCCTGCGGGACTTTGGCCCGGATACATTTCCAGCACGAAGCCTGCGGGACTTTAGCCCGGATACATTTCCAGCACGAAGCCTGCGGGACTTTGGCCCGGATACATTTCCAGCACGAAGCCTGCGGGATTTTAGCCCGGATACATTTCCAGTGTCTTGCATATTTATTCACATGTTAACACATTTCACATAACATATCACATTAGCAATTTAATTGCTTCATTCGAATATAAGCACAAAATGTACACCTACCCTTTAACTTTCGGTTCAATAATCATACACAAGGAACACATAATCTTTTCATTATCCTAGTTTCACTTTTAATAACCATTCGGCTATATGCCATATTCACAAATTATTTCACACACAACCTCAATCAAGTAGGAACAATAGTCACAATTCATCTATTATACAAATATCCCATTCTTTGACTTTGTTTCATAATAGCTATTCTGTCACCACATATATACCATTCAATTCACATTCGACTTTATACAAACAAGTACAATAAAATTGTATACACATATTACACACTTTCACATCATCACTTAATAGTCATTCGGCCACATTATATACATAAATCATCCATTTCATATTCGGCTTTATAGCCGAAATTCAATATATTTATTGCAAATCGAACTTATAAATGTCAAATAATTACTTATCATATTATATAATCTTAAGCGCGCAGCAAATCAAATATAATTACTTAAGGACTTACCTCGGAAGACGATAATCGGAACGAGACGACTAATCGACCACTTTGATTTTCCCCCCGATCCAAATCCGAATTCTACTTTTGCCAATCTAATTAATATCAAAATTAACTCACTTATTCAACATTTCATTAAATTTTATCTAAAGACACATAATTTGGGCATTTTGCATTTTATCCCCTAACATTTCACATTTTTACAATTTAATTCCTATTTCAAAATAACACAAATTACTCAAAATTTCATCAAACCCATGTTAGGCCGAATTTACCTTAGGTCTCTAGCAACCCATTTCTTTTATTTATTTTATGTTTTGACCCCTCAATTTACAAATTTCTAAATTTAGTCCTTAATACACATTTTTATCAAAAATCATTTAATCAAACATGAAAATCAAACATCAAAGATTTATTACTCATCATCAAACAACAAGATACTCAAACATTCAATAATGGCATCATCCAAATACTTTAACAATTTTAAAATTAGAGGTACGGGCCAGCTAGATTACGAAGCAACGATCTCAAAAACGTAAAAATTATTAAAAACCGAGACGACATGGACTTACATGCATGAACAACCATGGCCGAACCTTCAAAGCTTTGAGAACATTATTTTCTTTCTCACATTCGGCTATTGATGAAGATGATAGCATGTAATTTGGCTTTTGTTTTATTTTATTTTATTATAATTACCAAATACCATATTTAACCTTAATATACATTAATAATTTCCATTATACCAAGCCATGGAATTCCACTATCAACAATTATGGAATAATTACTACTTAAGGACTCCCACTATTTGATTCCATAGCTATTTAATATCTTTAACGTATAGAACACAACTTTTACGCTTTATGCGATTTAGTCCTTTTTGCTTAATTAACTATCAAAACAATAAAATTTTTCAACGAAACTTTAATATCATCTTATTGCCACTCGTAAATATTTATAAAAATATTTACGACTCAGTTTATAGAAACGAGGTCTCGATACCTCATTTTCTAAACCCACTTGACCTTAGGGTCATACCACTTGAGCTTAATAAATTGCTTATAAAACAAAAATCACAATATCAAAAACCTTTTTTAAACTCACAATTAACTCATAAATATTAAATATAATATTTACAAACCTACTCATCGGATTTAGTGGCCCCAAACCACCTTGCTCGATTAACCCTAAAAGCGGAACATTACAATTCTCCCCTTAAGGATTTTCGTCCTCGAAAATCTTACTAGGAAATAAATTAGATTTACTTTCACAAGGCTCATCAATTTCTCACCTAGCCTCAGATTTCTCAACTTTTCAATCTCATGAGCTAAGATTATGATCTGCTCTTTGCTATACATCATAACAAGCTGAGTTTCTACTTCTGTAAGAGATACTATAGATAAAAGATCTTATTTGTATCATCACATCATATATATAAGAAACACATTACGAGTCTTCCCAAGTTCTACTAATAATCTCATTCAATCCGATGAATTGCGAACTCAACTTCTCTTTATAGCTAAATCGAAAAATTCTACTCCCACTATAATACTTTCACAAATACTCAATTTTCTAATTGAAAATTCAATGCTTTTGCACATCAAGCCCACATATATTTTACGCCTTGTCTGAAACTACTTTTAGACGGTCACGAATTACTTTTATTTCCCCTCACTCTTTCCAATCACATCAACCCGAAATTCTTTTTATCAAAATTCAATTCAATACAACAAAGTTCGATGAATTGCAACCATACCTCTCTCATACAATGCTATCTTAACATTCATCTCATAACCATTATTATTATACGGAAACTTAACCAATAATAAATGTCTTTCTCGGTTGCTTTCAGGTTCTAGAACACAGTGTGACAAAGTAACTCCATACCCAAAGCTCACGATGAGTTTATTTTAGTAACAGGATATAATCCTTGTGTCTCCATTTGAACAATAAAAAGCGGTACTCTTTTAGTACTCCCAAATGCGGAAAGATAATCACCACTTGTGCTAGATGTCACAATTGTTGTAAAATCTCTGGATTTCTCAATACACAAACTCTATCTCGACACAACGAATGATTGTCGGTTCCAATCTGAAATTCTAAATCGAAATCAATTTACGTTGTACCTTTTTAACTTGTAATTCACTGACAGACCTCTTAGCCTCACAAATTTGCTAATTAAACATCAATTTAGTTTCTAGCTCAGCCAATAACTACTCATCATTTGATAAGATTAATCACATGATTGTCGATCGTAAAACACATAAAGATTCTCGCCGTAACCCCAAAGACTATAATCATTTGCCCGTAAGAAAACGTAGTAACTACCCGACTATAACCACAAAGACTCACTATCATTTCAATTCAAACATTATCCCTCTTGTCTAATTCTATCATCTTTGATTTCACAATATCCCATTACTAACAGAAATCAATTTAGAAAAACTTCCATTTAATACGTTCTTTAGACATCATACCTGAATACTTTCATCTCATCGAATTCCACTTCTTCTTTAACAGTGAATTGGCATATAACGAATGGCCTTCAACATGATCCAATATCTTTTCTGTTACTGTCTTCACTTGCGGACTCAGTCTCTTATATGATCACAATACTAATCTTTCAACCACGAAACTCTGTAATTTCACACTCTAAGCGTATTTAATCCATATAGTACGGATCTCATTACAATGCTTTACCGATGAGGGGGTGAGGGTTGTAAAGCCAACAATTTTAACACTTACGTAAGCATGCACATCACACATACTATTATGAACGAATAGTTCATTACTAATTCCACATTCTCAAACATCTAGCAATCATTTACTTATGATCACTTGGTACTTAACACATAGCTCATACGCTAAATCAAATCATAAATTCTAAGTCAAAATATTCACACAACCATCATTTACCCAACATCACAACTCATATACTCATATAATTATAACATTTATCAATAGCAGAATATCATGCATTCTGATTCATACCTTTTATGAGTTTCAACTCATCACCAACACATTTTCACTCAAACATCTGAGTATAACATTCTGTACTATCAGAATTAGCTCGGTTGGAAAGCATATCTGTCTTACAAAAGAATTTCATTAGAGCCGGGAGATGCCACACTATCACGAGTAGTAATATGGCATGTATGGCTAGACTCACATACGCTAGGTTAGTCCGAGAATCGACTAAACCATAGCTCTGATACCACTAAATGTAACACTCCTAACCCGCATCCATTGCCGGAATAAGGTTATGAGGTATTACTTGACTGAACAAAACTTCTATAAGGTCAAAGATATTTACCAGACATAAATTATCAACAATGCAACCTGTCTCATTGATTTTTCATAAGAGCTCTTATAAATTTCCAAAATGACTAACTATCAAAACATAACCGAATATCTAATAACAAATTAACTACTATCAAGTTATAACTAAAACATTTCAACACATTAGTTCAATTATAAGGCTTCTCTAAACAAAATAAGCGAGCCATCTTCGCATGGCTATAATGTATACAAAGTCAAAATATCATTCTACCTATAGTCTATCCTATACGTGCCTTAAACCATGATGATATACCATCTTCTCAACTCACATAATGACTCGATAGTGTGATGATATCTCCGGCTCTTCCAACTCGAACTAAAGGATAAACCTATAAGGAATGGAAAAGAGAACACGGAGTAAGCTTCAATGCTTAGTAAGTTTTAAGCAATGCAAACAATTAATTTACTTATAGATCGATTATTTCAAATTTTCAAGAAATCATTCCTAGGTAATTGCCATTTCGGCCAAGTATCCATGAACATAATGCATATGAATCAAATTCACCTCACTTGAATTGAAATCACAAATAAGATCATAAGAACTCGAAAAGCATCTCATTAACTAGTTTTAACCATGTTTGCAACAAAATCACAAATTCACTACAAGCTGTCTTCCTGAGCAACAGTCACTAAATTATTTATAACTTGAGATAAGAAACTCCAAATCAAGTGCCGTTAATTTTTCCTGAAAATAGACTCATATATCTTCCATCCATAAAATTTTCAGAATTTTTTGTTTGACCAATCAATACCAGATTTTTATTGAAGTTTCCCCTGTTTCACTGTTTGACTATTCTGACCACTCTTCACTAAAAATCAATTTTCTCATTATACAGAATTCTAAATATGTTATAGTTTACTTCATTTGAAACTAGACTCATTAAGGAGTCTAAGAATATAAATTTTATCTTATAATCATCATTGTACAATTTACAATGATTTTCTAAAAACAGAACAGGGGATTTCAAAGTCATTTTGACTCTGTCTCACGCCACTTCAAATATCTCATTATCTAAAATTCTTTTGCTTACACAGTTTCTTTTATAAGAAACTAGACTCATTAAGCTTTAATTTCATAATTTATTCAGCCTCTAATTCAATTTCCACAATTTATGGTGATTTTCCAAAATCACGCTACAGTTGCTGTCCCTAGCAGATTTATTACAAATTTGCTCTTTCACACATTCCTTGCATTCAAATTATCTAAACATGTATATCATGTCATTCAAGATCGAACTCATATAACATAGGCATTAAAATGCTTCACTATCAGCTTTAGTTCAATTGAAACGAATGAAATACAATATCATATTCACATTTAATTTTCCATGATCGTAATCACCTAAAAATAAAATCATATACTTCCACAAACCTTTCCACAAGGACCAAGTGTTTATATTTGAATATAAACATAGAATCACTTCACATAACTTCACACATTTACCAAATATATCACAATCACATTTATAGTCATAACATTTATTCACGGATGCATCACTTTATATATTTATAATTTAATTCAAATCAAAATCGCATACGAGTACATGATACATACAGCCAACTTAATATGTAATGCACTTTCAATTTGTCAACTTAGTGTAGGATCTTGTAATTGTATACTTTTATCAAATTCATCGGCACTTGGCCTACTAGGTATAAAACCGAAATTATATTACCAGCACAAAGCTCTGCGGGACTTTAACCGGATACATTTCAAAGACACGAAGCTGCGGGACTTTGGTACGATACATTTTCAAGCAAGAAGCTGCGGGACTTTAGCCCGGATACATTTCAAAGACGAAGCTGCGGGACTTTGGCGGATACATTTCAAACCACGAAGCTGCGGGACTTTAGCCGGATACATTTCAAAGCCACGAAGCTGCGGGACTTTGGCGGATACATTTCAAAGACGAAGCTGCGGGACTTTGGCGGATACATTTCGGCCACGAAGCTCTGCGGGATTTTAGCCCGGATACATTTCGATGTCTTGCATATTTATTCACATGTTAACACATTTCACATAACATATCACATTAGCAATTTAATTGCTTCATTCGAATATAAGCACAAAATGTACACCTACCCTTTAACTTTCGGTTCAATAATCATACACAAGGAACACATAATCTTTTCATTATCCTAGTTTCACTTTTAATAACCATTCGGCTATATGCCATATTCACAAATTATTTCACACACAACCTCAATCAAGTAGGAACAATAGTCACAATTCATCTATTATACAAATATCCCATTCTTTGACTTTGTTTCATAATAGCTATTCTGTCACCACATATATACCATTCAATTCACATTCGACTTTATACAAACAAGTACAATAAAATTGTATACACATATTACACACTTTCACATCATCACTTAATAGTCATTGGCCACATTATATACATAAATCATCCATTTCATATTCGGCTTTATAGCCGAAATTCAATATACTTATTGCAAATCGAACTTATAAACGTCAAATAATTACTTATCATATTATATAATCTTAAGCGCGCAACAAATCAAATATAATTACTTAAGGACTTACCTCGGAAGACGATAATCGGAACGAGACGACTAATCGACCACTTTGATTTTCCCCCCGATCCAAATCCGAATTCTACTTTTGCCAATCTAATTAATATCAAAATTAACTCACTTATTCAACATTTCATTAAATTTTATCTAAAGACACATAATTTGGGCATTTTGCATTTTATCCCCTAACATTTCACATTTTACAATTTAATCTCTATTTCAAAATAACACAAATTACTCAAAATTTCATCAAACCCATGTTAGGCCGAATTTACCTTAGGTCTCTAGCAACCCATTTCTTTTATTTATTTTATGTTTTGACCCCTCAATTTACAAATTTCTAAATTTAGTCCTTAATACACATTTTTATCAAAAATCACTTAATCAAACATGAAAATCAAACATCAAAGATTTATTACTCATCATCAAACAACAAGATACTCAAACATTCAATAATGGCATCATCCAAATACTTTAACAATTTTAAAATTAGAGGTACGGGGGCGACTAGATTACGAAACAACGATCTCAAAAACGTAAAAATTATTAAAAACCGAGACGACATGGACTTACATGCATGAACAACCATGGCCGAACCTTCAAAGCTTTGAGAACATTATTTTCTTTCTCACATTCGGCTATTGATGAAGATGATAGCATGTAATTTGGCTTTTGTTTTATTTTATTTTATTATAATTACCAAATACCATATTTAACCTTAATATACATTAATAATTTCAATTATACCAAGCCATGGAATTCCACTATCAACAATTATGGAATAATTACTACTTAAGGACTCCCACTATTTGATTCCATAGCTATTTAATATCTTTAACTTATAGAACACAACTTTTACGCTTTATGCGATTTAGTCCTTTTTGCTTAATTAACTATCAAAACAATAAAATTTTTCAACGAAACTTTAATATCATCTTATTGCCACTCCGTAAATATTTATAAAAATATTTACGACTCATTTTATAGAAACGAGGTCTCGATACCTCATTTTCTAAACCCACTTGACCTTAGGGTTATACCACTTGAGCTTAATAAATTGCTTATAAAACAAAAATCACAATATCAAAAACCTTTTTTAAACTCACAATTAACTCATAAATATTAAATATAATATTTACAAACCTACTCATCGGATTTAGTGGCCCCGAAACTACTGTTCTGATTAACCCTAAAAACGGGCTGTTACAGAAATGATCAAATTGTTTGAAAGACTAATATGTCATCTATCAAGTCTGATTGGGGAGATGCTTTGTCTTGGGCATCGTAGTGGATGACTCCTAAAATATAGAGACATAGATGTGTCTGACTGTACATCGGACTGGACCCAAGTAGAATAGATCATGAATCCATATATGGATTTATTCACTTGTGACATTTATAGTGTGACGTACATTAATCTTGAGTGGACAATGGATTATGTATGCATGACTTGTATATTGTGATATAACTAAAAGCATGAGTTCGAATAGATAAGGAACCAAAAGCTGGTGTGTTGGGTATAGGACTTCAGTAGTATGTATCATCATTCACAATAGTGGATTTCATAGCCTAAGAAATGGGTAAATGATATCCTCTCATTAGCATTACATGATAGATGAAAAAGGAACGTGGTCATAGCCCAAGATGTGAGTAAATGATATACTCTCATTGGCATTACTTGAGTATATGCTTAACTACTTTTTAGTGTCTTGGATGAGGATTTGCTTGATATTGATTCACCAACCATATTTTGAAACAGATATTTGGACATGTGCATAACATAGCATACGTGAGACTTTCTACTGTAGAAGCATAAGGAACATTTTCATGTTTTCTATTTCTTTCACTGTCTTAGGGCAATCCTCCAATACAGAAGGTTGATTTCCTTTCTTCAAATTTGCCATTTCATAACACTCCTATATATTGTCTATGTATGAAGTCTGAGAAATGAAATCCTAATGCACAAGGTTGATTTCCTTAGGATTCGAGTTCCTAGAACAAAATTAGTTTCTCCCAAGTATTTCATGCTAAATTTTGTTGAGTTAAGAACAATTTAACCGATGACAATGTCCCCACATCATTTCCAATGAGTATAATTTCATTGACATATAGAACAAGAAAGACCACCTTTCCATCCCCAATGAGTTTATAAACACAAGGTTCATCTACGTTTTGCTCAAATCTAAAAGTTTCGATCCCTTGATCAAATATATGATTCCATGAGCAAAATGCTTGCTTAAGTCCATATATGGATCTAAGTAGTTTGCAAATGTTATGCTCATTTGTTTTAGCTATATATCAAGTGGGTTGCATCATATAGATGCTCTCGACAAGATAGCTGTTCAAGAATGTTGTCTTGACATCCATCTGCTAGATCTTGTAATTTAGAGCAATCATAATAGATAACAATATGCGGATTGACTTCAGTATGACAATTGAAGAGAAGGTGAATTCATAATTGGTACCTTCTTTATGGGTATAACATTTTGCTACAAGTCTAACCTTGTAAGTTTCCATATTTCCATCTAGATTCTTTTCTTCTTGTACATCCACTAACACCGTGTGAGTTTTATCCCTTCTGGTAAGTGTACAAGTTCCCTTATTGAGTTTGATTGCATTGAATTCATCTCAGCTTTCATAGACATTTCCCAAAGCTTGGAATCAACACTCTGCATCGCTTCATCAAATTTTAGTGGGTCATCATCTTCTTGTTTAGTAGACTCAAGGTTTAGAACACTTCTACTAGATTGGAAGAATTCAGGCCTGTGAGAGACCCTCTCCTTGTGACGAAGCTCCTTATGGTACTGTAGGGCTTTGTGAATTTCTCAAAAGTTCCCAGAGTACTTATTTACTTTGAGGCTTAAAGTTATCCATGTAACTTTCTTCAGGAAAGTACATGAGTCGACACTATCATTGTTTGCTCTTTCAAGTTATAAAACAAACCACTCTTTATTCTCTTAGGATATCCTAAAAATATGCACAACTCTATTCGTGAATCCAACTTCCTCTCACTTTTATCCAATACGTGGGCTAGACATCCCCAAATCCTTAAATGGCTAAGACTTGGCTTCCTATTATGCCATATTTTGCATGGAGTTTTAGATGCGGCCTTAGTTGGTACATTATTCAAAATTTAACTAGCTGTTTGCAAAACAAATCTCCAAAAGGAGATTGATAACTTCGAATAAATTAACGTCAAACAAACCATGTCTAATAAAGTTTGATTTCTTCTTTCTGCCATATCATTCTGTTGTGGAGTTCCTAGCATGGTTAGTTAGGATAATATCTCATTCTCTATGAGACACCCTAAGAACTCATCTAATAAATATTCCCAGTTCAATCAGACCATGGTGATTTTATGGATAAACCTAGTTGTTTCTCCACTTCCACATGAAAATATTTAAATTAATCAAATGTTTCAGTTTTGCGATCCATTAGGTACACATACCCATATATGGAATAACCATTGAAAAAGGTTACGTAATAATCGTAACCACCTCTTCTGTAATGCCTCGAATGTTGGGCCTAGAAGTATTAGGACTTGAGCATGGGAACAGTTAGGAGGTGGCACATAAATATTTAGTTACGAAAGAAAGTGACACAAATGCATGTTTACTTCAGTGGTTAAGTGTACTGGGAAGTGTCTGAGAAGTCTTGGGTTCAAGCCTTGGCTTATGCAAAAGTTTTGTTTTTAAAGGAATAGACCCTGTCTCTAGTTAGTAGACTTTTAAAATAAATTTGGGTAAAGCATGACAGAAAGGGCCTGCTAGTCTAAGGGGTAAGTGGCATGTTATCTATGCCAGAGGACTGAGGTTCGAATCCTTGCATGTGCGGAGGGATTAAAATTTTACTGTGCTGGACGGCTAGAGTTTGTGTTTCGTTAAAAGTCTGAGTAGTGGGAAGGTTGGAGTGATTTTAGGAGGAAATGTGGGATATGAATAGCGGGGTGACTGGTTTGAATGTTTGTGGAGAGATTTAGGGAGGAAATCGTGGGAAGTTGAGGGGAGGGGAGGTGTTGTGCCGAATTTGAACTGTAGGCATGCATAGAATTTGGCTAAGCAAAATCACTATCATTTTCTGTCACTCTTTTGGTTCTTTTTCCTTGGGAGGCTAACTATTGCATTTGGGGACTGATTGTTGATTTGAGATCATTCGATTTTTCTTTTTTTGGTTTATTTTGATTTTGCTTTTCCCTAAGTTCTTTGGTTGGCTGAATGCTCTCTGCCTCACCCTCTCTCAAACTTTGGCTGATTACTTCCTATTCTATTTTCTCTCTCAATACTTCCCATTTCTTTCACATTGCTGATTAACCAACTGTTTCTTGTCCTCTTTCCCTCTCTTTATCTTAGTTTGTGGTAGCCGAATACCCCTTTCTCTTCTCTTTCTATTCCTTCGGCTTTTATCGAGTGTCCTTTCTTACAGTGTTAAAACTAAATACCTTCTTCTTTTCTCCTCTCCTGCTTTGGTGTTTTCTATTCCCTTGATCAAATACTTGGTCTTTCCTTCCTCCCTCTTCTATTGACTCTTCTACTCCTAGCAGTTGGTTCTGTCCAACGCGAGTTGCTATTGGTTGGTAAGTATTGCGGTAAGGGCAAAAGTTATGTCTCAAGAGTTGTAAGTAGTGTTGTTATTTATTAAATGGATTAGGTTATTAAGTCTCGAATGTATTGCTGGATATCTCTAAAGGGGTTTGTGGTCTGTTGCTTGTAATGAATTAAGTGTGCGATCTTTCGTCGATCGACCAAGGTAAGTGATTAGGATCTATTTGATAAGTGTTATAACAAAAAGGGATTATTGATCTGATTATTAAAAAGGCCTGATGGTGGATTGTGTTTGAATCTAGGGTTGGAGCGCCTGTGGATTGTTTACACACTTTCGTAAACAAGGTGTGTAATAGCACTGCCATAATCGTAAATCGGTAAAAGCCGAAATAGGTGATCGTTGACACTACACGAGCGTGTGCTCGCTTGTGTGGTAATCTGAACGCCTAAACATAGGCGTAAGATCATTAAGGCCGGCCATAAGTGATTTCATGGCCTGAGGTCGATTTGGGCCATGGTGAGCCGAAACGGGTCGTGTGGGCCCCACACGGGAAAACCACACAAACGAGTGTAGTATTGGCCTAGGCTATGTAATTCACACGACCAAGGCCATTTCTAGGCTATGTGGGCCACACGGGCGTGTGGGCCCACATGGGCCCGCATTATAGGCCTTGGGCCCATTTTCACTGTTTGACTGTTAAAGTTGCACAGGTTACCCAAGACGACTGTGGACCTACTGTTGGGTCGGTAAGTATACCTAGACCCCCAATTTGATGAAATGACTGTTATGCCTTTTGTGCTAAAATGACTATTATGCCCTTATGAGTTGTATGACCATAATTGAGTATGCCATTTTATATATTCCATACATGTATGATATGATGACATGACGTATGATTTGTTGCATGGGGATGGGTTTATTATGATTGGAGGAAGTGTACTGTACTGGTAGCTCTGCTGCAAATACTGTTTAGTGCCGCAACCAGTGCTATTTTGCAGTGTAGAGATGGGTGGGTTGATTTTTTCCCCACATGGAGTGTAGGGTTGGATAGAGTAGAGTGTGGAGGTTGGTTGGGTAGGATTTCTGATTGCATATATGTATCGTTTGTTCTATTATCAGTCTTCGGGCTAAGGCCCTAATCAAATCGAATCATTATCGATATTAGCTTAGGCCTGCATGTATTTGTAATCGTATGACTGACTGTTTGATTATTAAGGGATTATACACTGAGTTTTCATAAACTCACCCTTCTGCTTATCTGCGCAAGTAATCCTTAGGCAGATTGGTGTTGTGAGGGACTCGAAGGTGGCTACACAACAGCTTACGCTTACATATTTGACTTTTAATTTATAAGTATTTCTATTTAGGTGTTTTTATGTAATAAGGCCTTTATAATTTTTATTTTGGGGTTTTATTTATTTTGATTTATATCTGCTAGTAGTAAGATGCGGGTTTTCAAAAGATATGCGTAATTTACCAAAATACCACGAATACCTAAAACCGTTTCAAAAGCTTTTGCAAAGTATAACGATTTGAAATTAAATAATGTTTTGAAAATGAATAACTTTTGGCAAAAAAATGATGTGATTTGATCAAAAATACAATAAGGTAAAGAGATTGTTTAAATGGTTTTAGCAACAACTTAGTTTCGAAAGCTCTTTCATGTGACATCACCAGATCTGGCCATAACGTCTAGGCTGGGTTTGGGGTGTTACATCTTCCTTTAACATTAATGGGGTCACATACGTTAGTGTACATAGGTTCTAAGGGTTTCAAGGCCCTCAAAGTTACTCAAACCCTAAAGGAATTTATAAGAAATTAAGTAAAACCAAAAGAGTAACAATAAGTTAAGTTTTTGCCTAGGCGGCAGCAGCTCTCGCCTTGGCAATATTATAGTTATTAGTTTTTTTTGTTGAGTAACCACTTAGTTAGTTCATGTCGTTGATCAGGCGGTAATGTAGTTAATACTATTTTTGTTAAGCTATCCCACAAGTTGCCACTCAGGTGGTACTGAAACTATTTAATATTTTGCATATTCATGATGTTTAACTCATTTTTTAAGCCTCCAATCTACACCATAACGCAAGTTTCAAGTTCTATTTAACAAATGAAATAAGCCTATTTATACAAGTTGATGCCCTAAGTGCATGCCGTTCAAATAACAACCTTTATATTCATCCTGAGACTTAGTATACATGCCACTAATATAGTAAAATTACACTTTATATTTAAAAAACAACCTTACAGGTCGTATGGTGATGTGATGCTCCCTAGTTATCATATAAACTTCTTAACAAGTCTATACCTGCGAGTTTCTGTAAAGCAAACCCATGATTACTTTTATCAAGTATTTACCGAGCTATTATATAGGTGAATTGAAGTTCAATAAAAAAAAATTAGTATTTGGATGGTTAACTAAGGAAAAATGACTAAATCATAAAAACCGTAAAAGTTAATCGTTATTGATTTTTATTAGCTAAAATGCATTATTAAGGATTGTTCAAAGGTATAAGTAAAAATTAACCCCTATTTCAGTACAATGGGTGATTAATTCTTATAAATACAAATATTCATGGGTTCAGTTTATAGAACGAGGTCTCCATACCTAATTTTTCAAAATCATTTGACTTTCAATACGCATCACTTGTACCTTGACTAACTGACCAATTAATAAAATCTATTAATTTATGATTCACTATTATAATATATTTAACTCATAAATATTAGTTAAATATATCTATGAACTCTCTCATAGGAATTGTGATCCTGAAACCACTATTTCTTACACCACTTAAAAATAGGCTGTTACAACTCTTTCTCATTTAGGAATTTCGTCCTCGAAATTTTTACTTGCGAATAAATTCGGGTACTGTGACCTCATAGATTTTTTTTTTAGTTTCCCAAGTAACCTCTTTTGTACCATGTCAATTTCACAAGACTTTCACTAACGATACTGATTAATTACGTAATTCTTCTATATCCAAGGCTATAATTTTGACTGATTCTTCTGAATATAACAAGTTAGACTGTATTTTTATCTCGATATAGCATTGAAACGTGGAAAACATTATGAATATTTTTTATCTTCGAAGTAATGCTAGTTTGTAAACTATAGGGATAATTCTATTAAAAATTTCATACTGCTAAACAATTCTCACAATATCTTCTTTCACGGAAAGACTTTTAGAATTACTCTGTCACCAGTCTAAAATTCAATATCTTTTCTTTTTAGATCTATATACAATTCTCACAATCATTGGTAGTTTTCAAACAATATCAATAATCTAAGCCTTTCCTTCTATTTCAGTAACAAATCAGTTCATGTTAGTTTCTTATCATTCAATTTTGATCCATATAGAAGAATTCTATAATTGCGTCTACATAAAACTTCATATTGCCATTTTAATAATCCATTGATAATGATTATCAAATGCAGACTTTGTTAATGGTAGAATTTCTTTTATACAACACTATAGCTACCTTCTAGAATATGAATAATCCGTTCAGATTGTTTATTAGTCTGAGGGTGAAATGTTGTACGGAAATTCTGTCTAGTACCCAAGGTCTCATGTAACTTACTCCAAGCCCTGAAGTAACCCTCGGATGATGGTTAGAAATAAAATATAACGGCACGCGGTGCAATCGAACAATCTTTAGAAATGTATCACTCAGCTTACTTTACAAGTGAATAATCTATTTAAATCAGAATAAAATGAGTTGTTTTTGTTAATCTTACAATAATTACCCAGATTGAACCTTTCTTTTTCAAACATAATGGTAGTCCCAATTTGAAATCCACTGGAACACGTTCCCATACCACTCGAGAATCTTAATAAGCTGTAGCAACTCTAACAGAACCTGATAGTTGGCTTTCATTTACTAACATATCAAACATCTCAATACAACTTAGATATTTCTTGTTTCATTCCCTGCTATTAGTATATTTTTTTCAAGTCATAATACATTTTGTTACCACTCGGATATATCAAATAAAAGTAGTTATGCGCATCTTGTATAATATCTCTTTTAACACCAGGATCAGTAAGTACTCATACCCGATTTTGGAAGTACAAATTTCATCAATACCAATACTAAAATCAATGGTTTGACCATTTTGAATCTAGTTCTTTTTAGCTAACAAAATTTGGATCATTTCTCTAAAATTCTTAAATTCACTGATGAAATAGCAACCTGTCTCTCATCTTTGTGATACTAAAACTATTAAATTCTCAAATCAAATGAATATTTATAGCTTTTGAAGATTTCTGGCTCAAAAACTTAGTCATCAAATGAGATTTTACTCAAATGATATCTGATGATCAAATCATAATCTTTCAATAAAGCTAGACATCTGTGCTATCTCATATTCAAATTCTGGAATTCCCATTAATATAGCTTCAAAGTGCTCAAAACTCTACTGGCATTTATCCAACCAGACATAATTGACATTTTTTTGCAACAACTTTATCAATGATAAAGCTATCATCAAAAAGTTTGAACAAATCATCTGTAATACACAACCTAGAGAACTACACAATTCAGTAACATTTCTCAGAGATTTCCTAGTTCACAATTATCAGGAGTTCATTTGAAGTAACTCAGATATCTTCAATTGTTATTAAAAGGTTTAGAAAACATATTTCTCGAAATTAGAATTTACATTTACTGATATTTACACATACTCATTTCTCTCGTAAGTTCTATAATATTGTTTTTCCAATGTTGATCGTATTCAATTTCATTCCTCGCATAACTTGAATATCATTGATAACACAACAATAATTTTTTTTTAGACACAGCTAGAAATTTTTGTCCACTAGATTTATAAATGATTGAATGATTGTTTAAATCAAATCTAAAAAGAAACCTTTTGTATATCTGAATCATTACTTAGATCTAACAACAATCTGATCAAAAGTCAATGCTTGAAAATACGGTAGTTTTTTTAAACTAAACAAATAAATCAACTATATAAATTAAGTTCTTCATGGTGTTTCTAATTTGCTACATGTGTTCTATATACTATTTTCAAAATTCAGTCTTTCTTTTTCATAACATATTATTGTTTCCCCATATTACACACTCAATTGAATGATTCTCATATCAAATAGCTATTTTAGAAATGCCTACAATCTTATAATTTTATTAGTAATATTCTATACAAAGCAATAGAGATCTAAGCGGTTCTGAGTGTCGCATCAACTACAAACTCATCTTCTTATACGAGTGACAATCCAGATAGTTCTCTAAAAATATATCAATAAATTCTTTAATCATTTGTACCTAATTAATCATTGATTCTGACATTCTAATATCTAGGATACAAACAAGATAAAATTCAAAACCTCTTCCTAATCATTTCATGGATTGTTAACACTAACTTGCTATCGTTCACACAATCAATTTTGTCAATCTCAACATTTATTGATTTTTTTATCTAAAAATTAATTACAATCTGTATCTATCTACTATGCCTGTGTAAGACCATGTCTGGGACATGGCGTCGGTGATAATATGTGTGCTAGTATAAGACCATGTTTGGGACATGGTATCGACACTGACATGAGAACTTAGATAAGACTATATCCAGGATATGGCAACAATATGTGGATCCATGTAAGACCATGTATGGGACATGGCTTTGGTATTCTAATTGGTGTATGATAATGGTTCAACAGGCAATTCAAGATTTTTGGGTTAAGAGGTGGAATGATATGATTAAAAATGTATGGTACAGGTATGTACACTAAGCTTATGCTTATTGAGACCTCGAAATATCGGGACCTTGGTAAGTTAAGATGTATGAATTATGATTATACATTTTGTTACAATATCATGCTAGCTTACATTGTGAAATTGAACATGGAATCATGTATGGTGAGTTCATGATTAGTTAAAAAGGAACTTATGGCAGTTATCATTATATTACATTAAAATAGTTTTGGACAGCAGTCATTGTGGGACTTTGAAAAATCACCAAAAATGGTGAAAGTCGAATTAGAGGCTAAATAATACATTAAATTAAATATTATTGAGTCTATTTTCATATAAAGGAAACGGTGTAAGAAAAAGAATTCCATACTATGAGATATTTTAAGTTTTGTGAGACAGAGTCAGAATGAATTTGGATTCCCCTATTCTAATTTGGAAAAATCACTAGAAATTTTAAAAAACTAATTATGGGTTGGAATTCATATTATTAATTCCTTAATTAGTCTAATTTCAAGAGAAATAAACGAGAATAATATCTGAATCCCATACTAAGAGATAAATAAATTTTAATGAAGAAAGGCGAAGCTGTCAAATAGCAAAACAAGGGATACTTTAAAGAATAAACTGTACTTGTTGCCTAGACCAAAAATTTTGAAAATTTTATGGAATGAAGATATGTGACTATAGTTTCAAGTAAAATTAGCGGATCTTAATTTGCAACTCCGTAGCTCCAGATATAAATAATTTTGTAACTATGACTTGAGAAGAGAGCATAACCAGAATATAAATATAAGTGTAATTATGGTTGTATTATCTTAAGAAGCATCTTAGCATGTTGCTTATTATTTTCATATGGACTTACTAAGCATAAAGCTTACTCCCTCCTTTTCATTTCTTTAGTGTTGATAGGTTAACTCGAGGTTGGAGATCATCAGAGGCAGCATCGCACTATAAAGTCATCAACTTAGGGTAGCTGACATATATATATGTTAAGCGTTTTCAAGTGAGTGACATGTATAGAGACTTAGTTTTTATGATAGATGTTGTTATGAATAACCAAATGTATTGGTTTGTAATGATTTATTATATATAGGCATGAGAGGTGGCTTATAATGATTGTGGCTTGTAAGCCAAATTATCCATGTGATGTGCTCATGCTTTGTGATGCGATTATGTTTGTCTGCTATGAATGGGTAATGTATGGCACATGTACATGATGAATGCTTTAGGACCATTTGGCGTGGTCATGGCTATGGAATAAACGTGTAAATTGGCATTAAGTTTTTGATGATTGAACATAGACATTTGAAGAATAAGTAGAGATTAATTATTAGGTAATTATTGAGGCATGCTAAATCATTAATTGATGCTATAATATATGTCTTTAAAGTGGTTAATTTTGTGAAAGATTAAGGCAACAAAAAGGCTTGGAAAATAGCCTAAGTGTTGGCCACACAAGTTGAGACACGGCCGTGTGTCTCAGCCGTGTGGGGGACACGGCCTGGGGACATGGTCATGTACCCAGGGTGTGTGAAGTCTGTAGCATTATCGTGAGAATTTAATTCGTCACACAGCCTAGCACACGAGCGCGTGGCTTGGCCATGTGGTCCAATTTGCTTGCTGACATCATAGTCAGAGAGTTACATGGCCTAAGGACATGGGTGTGTTCTTGTGTCCACACGAGCGTGTGACCGGGTTTCATGGAAAATTTTACAAGTTTTCCCGAAACTTCTAAAGTGTCTAGTTTAGTCCTTAACTACTTTCAAAGTGCGTTTAGGGCCTCATAGGCCCGTTCAAGGGACATCACGCATATGTATGAAAGTTTTTACAGAGAATGAAATTTTATGGCATATATTTGCATGTTTGTTTACGATTATGTCCAATAATGCCTCGTACCCTGTTTCGGCCTCGAATACGGGTAAGGGGTGTTACAGCTTAGACCAGATAAGATTGGTAACTTTATGGTGAAGTAGTTTGTAGAACTTTGCCAACACTGCACAGTTCCACTTCATGGAGTGGCGAGTTCTTGGTCGTGGCAAGAAACTTATTAGGTAGACCTTCCCACTAATAAGTCAGCCACCCATGTTTTTGTGTCACTGGTAATGTAAGTGTAATGATTAGTGGGACACATTTAAGTCATCTAGCATCCTAGTGGAGGTAACGTGTTAGTAATTAGGATACCTATAAAGCCTCGTATGATGTGATTAATTAGTGGAAAAATGTAATAATGATTACTAGTTAGAGTTAATCTTAAGTGAGATTTGGATGTGAGTTATCTATAAATAGGAAAGCCTAATAATAGAGAGAATACTTTTTATTTCATCTTCTTTGCTAGTCTTAGTTATCATCAATGAAGTTCTTTATCGTTAAAGAAGGTGTTGTCTGTTAAGCTTAAAAAGAGCTTTTGTCCTAGCTGTCTACAGGTAAACTCTTAAATCTTCATTTAAGTTTTACCAAATAGAAGAAAGCTTTTGTAAGAGAGGTTTAGTAGGATTTTCATTAGGATACTGGATAGGAAGGAAACTTCTATCCAGAAATTGTTTGCATGTCTACATATTCATGTTATTTTATAAAATTTTGGTTATTTTTTATGTTTAAAGAAGTTTTTTTATTTTTTTAGCCAAAGAAACAGGAGAAGGTCCCAGTACCAAAGAAAATAAACTGGTAGAGTTGAGAAAGCTTTAAGTAAAGAATTCTGGTGGGTTCTTACGTTCTTTGAGTCTAATATCTATGTTATTTCATTTAACCTTATCATTGTACAACCAGGTAAGGGGCTTTATCCCTTGGCTCTGGTGCTCGTGTCTAAGGAAATGCATTTAAGGAGTCAATGCATGCAAGGGTATAAACTGTTAAACATATCAGAAATCTGGTAGATACATAGTGTTAATACTCCTTCCTTGGTGTACAAGCCTCGTATCCAGACTGGTGTGAGAAGGCAACGGAGAGATGTTGTGTATAATGATGAAAAGAAGACACAAGATAACATGTTTTGCCTTCAATATGGCACTCTGGTGCGAAGTGTGACTGGTGAAAACCCAACATTGCAGGGGAACACATGTGTTCGAAAACAAGGAGGAATGTTAGGGAGTACAAAGTTGATTCTCTAATGAGCAGTATGAAGATACAGGAAAAGGGTTCTTCAGAAGTAGGATTAAAAGCTAACACAAAGAAGGGAATATGTAGGAAGAAAGGTGCATGTGTGTAAAATAAGGAGTGCATGTTGCATTAAATGTGAACATTAAGCATGAAATTTATAAAATGGTACTTCGCGTAAGTGGCATACATGTAGAGTAGTTGTGCCCATGTCTGTCATATGCAAGATTCTAAAAATAGTTAGTGTTCATTGGTAGGATAAGTGTGATCGCGGTAGTATCCACTAGTGGATACTCTCGGTCAAAGAAAGTTGTATCCGCCAAATATGGCATGTAACGCCCTTACCCGGTCTAATTGTCGAGTCTGAGTATGGAGTGTCACAATTGAACCAGTTTGGTCTAACATCAAACTTTAATTAGAAAATTTGCCAAAAGACTTGATAACTTTATTAATAATATTTCTTACAACAGAAACCTTAAATCAAACATAATTTGACTACCTTGAAAATAAAAATTCTAAGAAAACTACTTAATTACAATATATCTAACCCGAGGTGAAGCCTTTAAAGTTGCCCCTTTTATGTGCATAACGTCTTATTGATGATGTTCCTTGATTTTACAAGGTTTGGCTTGGCCGCTCCTTAAGTTCCTTATTCACCGAATGAGTCCTGCAAAGATAGGCCAAAAATCCTATAAGTTTAAAAGAATTTAGTGAGTTTCTTTTCTAATATATATATATAACTAAGCCCCCATATCACTGAAGTATTAACTAAAAAGGAAACAAACATGCTAACTCCCTGTTTTACTTAGACGTTTGTGATTTATTTCGAGTGGCAAACTTCTATACGACTTTCACAATTCTTTATTAGCAGATAGATCGCTAAACGATCATTACCTGGTTGAGCTTATAACCAGTCGACTTGTTTGGCGATTCCTAAATGTTTCATCATACTTGCGATTTCTTACTTTTCACCTTGCACATTTTACCTTATTTCCCTTTTTCCACACGTTTCTAGTCATGAACAACTATTTCCCTTTATCCTGACTCGTAAACTCATAATTTCATAACTTGGCGAGTTGTTGCCCACATCATCATCCTTGAATGTAAGTCTAATTGTATGCTCTATCCTTAATAGAACTCCCATTACATGGTACCTTTTAGACGTTCTCTTATCTCATAATAGTTCTTGTGTATTTATCGACATTCCACTCCTAATTCCACTAGTAAAGACCCATGCCTCACTGACAGACTTAACTTTATTTCATCTTTTCTACTTTTTCCCTACACTCGAGTTGAAATGTTTTTTCAATTATTCCTTTGTAATCTGCCTTATTTGCGATACCTTGCTTTTAAGGTGTAACATGTTCATTTGCAGTGGACTGTTTTGGCCTACAGTATCCAACAAACTGTCATCTGAGTGATCATTTGAGTTTATGATCTCCCTTATATGATGGTTCCCTATGGAACCAACTCTATGGCGGGTATACTCACAATAGATTCTCCTCAAAGAGGAATAGTATTGACAGACATAGCTGTCACTTGGATAATCCTTATTACTACATCTTTCTATCAATAGGTTCCAACTGACCCCTCTTTACAGATTAGACTATCCAGAGTACATACAATTGAACCTCCCTTTATAAAATAGAACTTCAACTAAGCCTTATACTAGGAGTGAATCTCTCATTACTCTTCCAAGACCTCCCTTAACATACAGAGTTTCTTTGAGTACCTTCTAGCCGTTCTTAATGGCGGATCCTTATCTGCGATCCTCGAATAAATCCTCTTTCATTGACCTATATACAAGGTATTGTTGTCACGTCATTCTCATATTTGATTCTTGCTGGGTTACCACCATATTCCCTACCGACTTCCATGTTTACTGTTTTGGTAAACTTTTCCCATTTCTATTACTTTTTCCTTTTCTAACGGATTCCTTAAACCTGCTGGCTAGGTATCGCTTGACAACACTTACATTTTTTCTCTTACCTTTTTTCCTTGTTTGCGTGATTTTCCATTATTACCTTTATGGAAAACTACTCCATTTTTACTATCCCAATGGGCTATCCATGATTATTGTCTTGGCAGACTACCCCGTTTTTATTGTCTTGGCAGACTCATATTCTGCCATAGTCGAGCATGGTCTTACACATCATATCCCATGTTAATATCCTAGCAGACTCTTTATGTTGCCATAGCCGAGCTATGGTTTTATACTTCATACCCCATGTTTATTGTACTGGTAGACTCTTTATGTTGTCATAGTTGAGCTATGGTCTTACACATAATACCTAATGTTTAATGTCCTAGTAGATTCTCTATGTTGCCATAATTGAGCTATGGTCTTACACACTAAATCTCATTACAGCCCATCCATTCCACCTCACTTCTAACATTGATGCTTGAACACCATAGTGTCCCCTCTGAAAGGCTCGGAGCTTCGCGCACACAATTTGCACCCAACGATTCTGGATTTATGGTACTTAGAAACTCCAATTTCCATACCATCCTCCCAATCCTCAAAATCACCAAACCCTAACTTTATCTAGCTCATAAAAAATGTTCCTTCCGTACTCCACTGTTATAAACATGCAACACATGCATATCATAAATCTATTATCATGGAGTAGGCTACTTTTTAGGCATGGAATCATAACCATTTCATGCATATCAATATAAATTTGTGGATAGTCATATACCTACACAATCTAATACATGCAAAGCATTCTCAATTAGTAGATATCATACATCATCACAGAACTCTCCTTGAACTTAAATAGACTCATGTCAGCCATACAACACCCCAAGAATGGAGTATAGAAACTCAAATGATGCTTTTTTTCCTCCTCGGCTTAGTTTTTTCGAATGCTAGATCTTCTATTCTTCTAACAGCTAAGCATTAGAACTAAAGTCATAAGTTATACTCAGTATTCCAGCTAAAAATCTTTGTTTTCAGAAACATGAAGAGCCCTTCAAAGGTTTTGAAAATTCCTTACTCCATTTTTCTCAAATTTACAAACACCAAAAGACTTACGGCACGTTTGGTTCACTAGAATGGAATAGGGCTGTAATGGAATAGAGCTGTAATGAAATAGTGTAACGCCCCCTTACCCGAGACCATCACCGGAATCGAGCACGAGGCGTTACTAAACCTACCTTACAACTTAATCAAGTTCAAACAATTTATTTTATTTCTCGCAATAAACTGTCCGTCTGCGTTAAAGTTACTAAAAAAATCATATCTCGAGTTACAAAACTCAAAATAGAAATCCATAAATTTTCCCTGAAACTAGACTCATATATCTACTTACTAATTTGTTTATAGAATTTTTGGTTGGGCCAATTAGTACAGTTTATTAGTTAAATTCTCCCCTATTTCAAGGTTCAGCTAATCTGACCTCTATGCACTTCAAATAAAATTTCTTCCTATAAAGAAATGCAATGATTATGGCGTTTATTTCTCTTAAAAATAGACTCAATAAGGAATCTATACATATATATTATGACTTCTAATTGTTTTTGCAAAATTTATGGTGAATTTCTAAAATCAGAATAGGGGATTCAGAAATCACTCTAACCCTGTTCCACTAAAATGAGAGTATCTCATAAAATACAACTCATTTACCTGTTTTGATTCCTCCATATGAAAATAGACTCAACAATATTTAATTCTATCTCTCATTCACTATCTAAGTCCATTTCTACTATTTTTAGTGATTTTTCAAATCCACATTATTGCTACTAATCAATACTGTTTTAAAGCTAAATTCACCCTTTTTCATGATTTCCATGGAATAACTAGCATTTAGGCATACATAAAACCAAACATGTCTTTGATTAGCCAATCCAATAGCTAACCATCATCAAGAATTTTCATACCATCCATAAGCCATATCATAATATTATACACTCAAAATGATTGCTATGTTATACATGCCATACTCTAAATGAAGCGTCTAGTTATACCAAAATAATTTTTGATGATAGTCTGTCCGGATCTCCAACGTGCTTTATGATCCCCGAGATAGCTTGTCAAAACTATAAAAGAGAAGGAAAATAAAGGGGTAAGCATTAAGCTTAGTAAGTTTGCAAGCAGATAAATAACAACTTTCATAAGAATTATTTTACTTATCTTTTTCCTTATCAAACATACATGAGCATTATATACTTACCTTTGTTCTTCTATCATTAGCTTATCTTACCTTTTGATGTATAACTCGTCTTACCTTACCTTAACTTGATGTTCTCTTTAAATTTTCCCCCGGTGAACCACTTGGAATACTAAGGATACACGGGTACCTTACCATTGCCATGACTTGTCATGGTCTTACGTGGTATCCTTGCCTTATGAACTCACCAATGTCGTGCTTTGGCATGGTCTTACATCGGACCTTTGCCTTATAGTAACTTATTAATTCCATGTCTTGACATGGTATCCTTGCCTTAGAACCTTACCAATGGCCATGCCTTGGCAGGGGCTTACATGGTATCCTTAAACCCTAATGTCATGACATTCGTATCCTACACATTCCTAAGGTTCAACTGGGACTATCTGAAATTACTTCTCCTTCAATTCATGTTGGAGTCTTCTTTGAATAATTTCATGAAATAAATATACACATGCAGGAAAATTAACAACAGTAACAAAAATAATAGAAAATTGTATTTATTTACCACAAACTTACCTCGAAACAAAATACAATCAACTATATCGATTTAGTCCTCTATCTTTTTCTTTCCCTGGTCTACCTTCGTATTTCATTCTTCTTGATCTATAATAATTTAGCTTATTTAATACTCACATTTATCAACGCAGTCCTTAACTCAAACTTTGGCAAAACTACACGTTTGCCCTAAAGCTTTTACATATTTACACTTTTTCCCCAAGGCTCAGAAATTAAAATTCATCCTATTTTCTTATGTTTTATGGCATGCTGATCATTTTTCCCTTCTATGGTAGCATCAAATTCTCACTCTAACATGTACTTATGAACATTAGGTATTTTTACCGATTATGTCGTTTTACTCGTTTTCGCTTAAAATCGCTTACCAAAAGTTGTTTAACATAAATTCGAGCTTCATATTCTATCATAAAACATCAAAATAAACACATTTCACCTATGGGTATTTTTCCAAATACAAACCCTAAGTTAAATTATTGCTAGAATAAGCTTAACAAAGTTACCGGGACTCCAAAAACGTAACGAACATTAAAAACGGGGCTTGGAATCACTTACTATGGAGCTTGGAAGCTTGAAACAAACCCTAGCTATGGAGAACCCCTTGATATTCGTCCTAAGGAAGAAGATGAGCATATTTTGCCATTTTTTTCCCTTTTTTAATATTTTAATTATCATATGACTAAAATACCCTTCATTAAATTTTTTTTGTTATTTCTACCTATGTATATCCTTTTTTGTCCATGAAAATATAATGATTTAATTACCATTTAAGGACCTCTACTTCAATTATGCACTTCAATTTAATCCTTTAACATTTAGAACTCATATTTATCAACTTTTGCAATTAGGCCCTAATATGCAAATCGGACATGCAATCACTGAAATTTCTGATCGGTACTCTAACACATGCATCTAATCACTCGGTAAATCATAAAATTTAATCAAACTAAACTTTTCTATTTCAGATTCTTGGTTTCGCAACCACTGTTCCGTTTAGGCCCTATTTCGGGATGTTACAAATAGTGATATAATCAGTAATTCAATTGTTTGGATGAATGTAATGGAATAGAACTGTAATAGTATTCTTCTGTTTGGTTGAATGGAATAGATTTTTAACAACATAAGGAAACAAGCTAAAATGACCAAAGTACCCTTAGCAGAATTTTTTTTAGATAAATGATTATTGTTATTAAATTTTAATAAGATTATTATTAAATATAATTTAATAAAAATAATATATAATTTAATAACATTTTTAATATAATTATTTTTATATTAAATTATATTTAAATGTTTAAAATATTTTATTGACTACATTTTAAAATAATACACTATAATTTGAATCCATTTCTTCTCAAGTTATCTCCATCATAGTTGACACACAACAAACGCATGGTTAGAGTAGTGCATTAGCATGGTCTATTATGATATTTACACCTTCAAATCACAACCACTTGCATTGTACCTGCTAGAATAAGAGGTCAAGTTTATGGCATAAAATGTTGTTTCATTAGAAAAAAAAATATTCAAATTTAACATTACATAGATTGTGGTTTACCAACAAGAGATATGAACAACCTTGAATTAAATGGGAAAGAAAATCAGAAAAATTAAATGGGAAGTCTAGAATGATTCAATTACGCAATAACACAATCAAATACATAAGGCAATCTCGACTCAAGAGCTATAACCCATTAACTCTATCTTATATTAATTAAGTCCTCCACCCCTTCCCCAAGAATCCTTTGAAATAAAGACTGCATTATGCACAAAATTACAATAATTATTGAATCAACAAACATATATATCAAAAGAGAAATAGATTCAAAGATTGGAACGAATAAACAGTAACTGTAAAAACAAACTTTGGATTGCAAAGAGACAATCAACAAAAGGAAAAAAAAGTTAACATTCATGAATCAAAAACAAAATCTAATCGAAGAAAGAGAAATCAAAGGAAATGAAAAAGAAGAACTAACTGACGACATGGTCAAAGAGAGATGAGAACTTTGCCACCAATTAATGAAGCCTTTGTGACTTTGCAAGGGAGATGGCATATAAGATTGTAAGCGAAAACTATTCAAGAGAACAAATCTAAATGGAGAGATGAGAAATGATAAAAATCTTGGTAGATTTAATGTTCCTCAATATTTATACATATAAGTGATGAATTTGTAGACATTTCACTTAACATCAACTTCCACAGTTTAAAACTATGCTTGCATATGCCAAGAATGCAAGCATCTATTACAAGTGGCTAAATAAACATTATAATATAGAATTTTCAGGACTACAAATAGGATTCACAATCTATATACCCTTTTATTATGTACAAAACCAGAGATACCCTATTTAAAATTCTTGTATAGAAATGGCATAGTAAATCCTTGACACTTGGAGAATAATACCATATGAGTGGTCCAGATTTCTCTAAGGGACATTACTTTAAATACCATTATAGTAACCACCAAATGTTATTTAAGCTCTAGTGATTGGTATTCCTCTCACTGCTGAAATTGCTTCATTGAGTTTAGTTGTGTGATGAACCACTTGCTTCATCCTATACAATCGCAACAAATTAAATTACTTAAGCTACAAGTATTATCTAAAAACGGGGGCTAAATTTGATGTGATGTGATTTGCAAAAAATGGTGTTGCTTTTGAATTTGGACTCTTAAATGATGAAATGTGTATATCATTTTCATAATTATCTGCATTGTAAGGGGTAATAAATGAGACAAAATATATCTCTAATGTTCACATCAGCATGTTTAATTTAATAAATATCTTTATCAGATTAGTTAAAACTTCAAATTTACAAAGGTTCCCAATTTTCTAGGAAATTTTAAAAAATAGACAGAAAAAGTGAGAAAATTTTCATACCTTGTCATCACTGTCACGTTGGAACAACAGTTTCTGGTTCAGTTGTTGTTTGCGCCTTTGTTGAGTTCCAAAAATGATAATGCAAAAGGTAGCAGCAACAACACCAAAAAAGTAGATGGCTCTAATACCAGTCAAATTCCATTTCCATAAATTAAGGCCACCAAAGCTTTGTTCCTAGTTGACATCTTTGTTCTCAGCTTTCTTTTCTACCAAATATTTTATTTCAGGGGAATTCATGTTCTCTAAAAATCTAGATTCATCATCAAAATTAAACATACTTACAATATCCAATTGAGGATAACTCCTCTTTTGCTAGATTAATTAACCAAAACTTTTTTTTTCAATATGGAAACACAACAAGCAGAACATAAAGACATGTGAAATTAAAAGAGCTCATCCCAAGACAGATATAAAATTAAGATTTTGCGCAGTGAAAACATTTTTATTAAGTCCCTTAAAGCAACAAATATTTTAAAAATTATATACAAATTCTTCACGTATTCAACATAAAAAAACTTCCATATCATTGATATTCAAGACTAATAAATGGTCTTGCTTGTTGCTTCACCCAAAAAATAATGAAAAACATGACACAAAAATATTAACATCTTAAATTCTTGGGACTACGTTTCGTGGATGTAACATCCAAATATGAAAAGGGAAAAGAAAAGGTGAAAAAGTGAAATAACTTTAACTAACAAAATTAGAGAAAAAAAAAAAGGAATCAAAGGCAATCACTTATCATAAATAAAGAGGTTCAACTGGAAGGAAGATGAAGATGGAAAATGAATGTTTAATTTGTCGTCGATTTAAAAGCTAATTTCTAGGGTTCACTTTGGGAAAATGTCGAGGAAGAAATTGTCTATTGTGAAAGTGAAAACGATGTAGATGAGAGTTAGAATATTTTGGGCCAAAAAGAGAAAAATTTTATTACTAGTGGTTTTGAATTGCTAATTTAGACCCCAAGCACTTGAATTATTATTACAAGCCATACTATAACTGAGGTTGATTCTATTCAGCCCGTAATAGGTTATTACCTTAAACCGAATAATTATTTATGTAGGCCCATTAAATAGAGCCAGAATGCATAAGCTATTCCATCCAACCAAACATGCTATTAGGAGCTTACCAGTCCCCTTTCTTATCTATGCCCTTGACTCAATCTCTAAGGATATTACTTCATGCAAAGCTCTTTTATTTTTTTTTTCTTCTTCAGCTTCAAATAAAGGAGAGAACAAAACAAGGTTGAGAACAATTCACCTCAGGAATTCATTTCCCTACTTTTTATAGCCCTTCACACTTGATTATCAACCCTATAAAAATCGTACATTGATAATCATTTTGTCTCCCACTAAGGAACCAAGTGGTCTTAATCCAACCAAACCAGAATTGAAACTACACTATGTCCAAATCAGCCACTAAATTTGTCCTAATTTTCAGTAAAATCAGCTAACTTATGGCTTTTTTCAATTTAACCACCAATTATTTCTAAATTTCAGACTTAAGGAAAACCGAGTGTGACCAAGCATGCTAGTTTGTTAGTTTGAGTCTAACCTCTTAATGTTTGATGGTATTTCTAGGTTCTCTCAAACTTACCTAATTTCTTCTTCTTATTTTCAGGTAGTAAGTTGAACATGGTAGTAGTAAGGGAACAACCAGATTAGCGGCTCATTTGTGAGCCTTCTTGATTTCTTTTGTGTGGCATGTATATGTTGGGGTATTAGCACGATTATTAGATGCCACTAATTGGAAATCACGAAACTGTATTTTGAAAACAATATTTTGTACTTTTGAATTTTTATTTATAGCTTTGTTGGTTTATTATTGAACATGGTTTACAATGTTATTGATTTAAATTGCATTGAGTTCTTAACTTATTGCTCGAGCAGTAACTCGATAGGAAAATTCTATATGAGTTTATGGTTATTCTCTAAGTTTCTGCCAATAGCTATTTACTTGCGTCTTAAATCTTTAAAACTAGCACAACACTTTTTTTACTTCTCTTTCAACCTCATACATTTCAAAATAACAGGTCACCACCCTGGTAAGTAGGTACCCGCTAATCTAGAAAGTTGATTTTTTCTCTAGGTATAATCTTTCAACAGTCTGACTCGTGATGCTCTATACCAAGATCTGAAGAATCGGGTCAGGAATGAGGTGTTATAACTACAATTCAATAATTATCTTCCTAAGCATGCAACTACAACTACTAATTCAATCGTTAGCACTAAAACCTCCCCGATAACAATGCCAACAACTTGACTATGTCTTGATATGCGTGCACCTAGATAGAAAAATAATGCAATTAAATATATAAAAGTGTGTTGTACTACAATTATATAGGGAAAATTGTAATATAGTTTCATTACAATGAAATATAGAAGTATTCCAATGATTATACTCAAGAGAGGTATGAACTAAAATTGAATTAAACAGTAATAAAGAACATGCGAACCTAAGTTTAAAATCTACTTCCCTAATTTCTATAGTACGCCTAATCATAAATTAAAAGTGAAGAATTTACTATGAATGGAAAAAGGATCTAATTGTAAAAATGTATAATTGAAAAAAAAAATACCCTCAACGTTTAAGGGTTTTTGGTTTTATGCCCTTAACTTCTTTATTTTTTGATTGACACCCTTAAAGTTACGATTTTTTCAAAAATTAGCCCAATTTTAACGGTAAATGTTAGTTGACCGTCAATCAAACTGAAGGTCAACAAAGTAGCTTTTGTAGCATGCCACATAAACACGATGACATAATTTTTTTCATTTTATTTCCATTCTGTCTTCTTCTTTCTCTCTTTCTTCTTCATTGTTTCTGCATCAAATGGAAACCAATAAAATAAATCCAACAAACTTCCTCATGTAGCCTCTCACAAATCTGTTCTCTAGAAATCCACCCACCAACGATCTTGCTCCATCATGATCTCTATTGTCAGCGAAGCGTTCTACATCAACTATTATATGCACGGCTTAATTCGTCTTCCTCATCACATATCTACCCATAGGAAACTAAACAAAAACTCTGTGCAAACTCCATTAACTCCTCTACTGCCGCCAAACGTTCTAGAGTTTGAAATATTATCTTCTTCAATGGGGAGAAAGAGGCGTTGCCGGAGCCTGCCGAGGCTAACCCACCAACTGAAGACATGTATATCAAAAACCTTGACACCTCCTCCCAGAACCCTAATGCTAGAGACGATGCCAATGCTGACTCCAAATCAAAGCGCGGGAGACAGGAAGACGATGAAGAAACCAAAGACGTTTTTAAAAAATGAAAACTGGATAAGTCCGTAGAGGAAGAAAGGTTAGAGAAGAAGTCAGATGAGTCACTGGATTTGAGTCGTGACAGGCTTAGTCCGAAGGAGTTCGGTTCATCATCAGAGATGCTTGATTACTTCTGCTATTTTCTTCATCGTTAGGGTACTAAACTGAACTTTAACAACGTACTAATTAAATTATCTTTTTTTTTCATTGTTCGTTTTCATTAGTATTAGCAATTTATTTGATGATCTATTTTATGTGGAAGAAAATTTTTATTTTTCTTTATGTTAGTAGTAGTATTAAAATAATAGCTTTCATGGTGAATGAAGATAGTAGAAGAAATTTTTTTATTTTTTTTGCTGATAGATTTCATTGGTTTTGGGACACTCAAAACAATTTTTTACAGATGGTGTCATCTATGACATCGTGCTTACGTAGTATGCCACATAGGTTATTTTGTTGATGTGCAGTTTGTAACACCCCTTACCCCTATTCGACGCAGTATCAAAAGAATGTTACTGCGCATTATGCTTGTGCTTAATGGTTCTGGATTTTACTCGAAATCATATAAGAGCTTGTTATAAGTGGATTTATCGAAGTGATTCATCAACGGTGGCGTGTCACAATTCCTTTTTCTTTTTGACTCTGTGCCAGTAATTCCACTATTATTAGTGAATAATAATTGAAAATTTTAATTCCTTCATATTTGTTTCATATTTATATTCAATCGTTTCTTCCCGGATGCGTTAACATTCCCTTTTTTTTAATTCTAGTTATTATCGCGGGACGGGGCAAAAAAGATTAGCTCGAGATACAATTAAATATTTGTGACTACTCTCTCGCCCCCCCTTTTTATTTTTTTTAGTTTTTTTTAGAATTAGATAAGAATTAGATAAAATAAATAAGGAAGGTAGAACGAAAAAAGTGGATTCAACCTCACCGAAACTCGGGTTCAAGCTCCAATTAAATTATTAGTAGAGTGAAAAGAGAAATGTTGCTGGAATAATAGTATCCTGCAAGATACTTAAAGAAAATACCATACGGTGGTTTGATTCTAAATAGAGTTCGAAATCGTTGTATTACTTTCTTATTATTTACTATTACTATAAATCTATATTGATTTACTATATTGATTGCAACAAAATCTTTCAGGATTTGGTTTTGAGTTAGCAACTTTTATTTCTTTTTTTTCATTCCTTTCTTCTTCGCTTTTGATAGGAAAATAGAAAAGTTGGGTGAATTAAAAACTCAAAGGAGGTTCATGGCCAAGAGTAAAGATGTCCGAGTAACGATTATTTTGGAATGTACCAGTTGTGTTCGAAACGGCGTTAATAAGGAATCAATAGGTATTTCCAGGTATATTACTCAAAAAAATCGACACAATACGCCTAGTCGATTGGAATTGAAGAAATTCGGTCCCTATTGTTACAAACATACAATTCACGGGGAGATAAAGAAATAAATCGAATCAAGTGCTCGTATGTCACCACTTCCTAAGAATATGAAAATATGACATTAGGTATATAATATATTAAGTATAAAGTCCATAGTACGAGCCTACGAGGCCCAAAACATGCTTTGGAAGTGGTTCAGGACTAAACTGAAAACTTTAGAAATTTTTTTACAAAACTTAGAAAATTTTCCACTAAACAGGGTTCACACGCCCGTGTGGATATGGGGCATGCCCGTGTGATCAGGTCGTGTGGTCACACACGCCCATGTCTCAATCCCGTATAAATCTCTGACTTGTAACCCATGAACAAATTAAGGTCACACGGCCAAGTCACACGCCCGTGTGCTAGGCTATATGGAAAATTAATTTTCATAAAATAGGTGCAGACTTCACATGCCTAGGACACACGCCCGTGCCTGAGACCATGTCATCCACACGGATGTGCTCAATTCTGAGCATTTTGTTTCTCAAAATTAAGGTGAAGGGGACACACAGCCAGAATACATACCCATGGGGCAGACCGTGTGTCACACACGGCCTAGACACACGCCTGTGTGTCTACCCGTGTGGACAAAATAAAGGCTATTTGCCAAGCCATTTGCCACCCTTATTCACACATACACCTACACCAATTTAAAGGCACAAAACATAATTTACTTAGGCCATCAAAACATCCACATTTATGACCAACACATGCCAAGACAATATCAACATCTATCATACACACAACATTTATCAAACTACAATTGCCTACTTTCAGGATACCTAATTGTACACAAATTGTTTCATTTCATCCATAGATCATATCACCAAAAGTTTCACATCCATGCCTTAAATCACAATTCCATCATTCACCAAGCATTCATAGACCACATCACACAAGGATGATTGCACAAGCATGCATACATAAATAAATATATATATGCTTACAACCATTTCAAAATGAGCCAAGTTACACGGCCAAATACCACATCAACCTTTGACAATTACAAGCCAATATTTTTGGCCAAAACACAATGACACATATAACAAAATGATCAAGTCCCTATACATGCCATACTTTCAAAATACTAAGGTCATCAATACTCAAACTGAAAGTTTGGTAGTGTGATTCAAGTCTCCGACAATCTCCAATCCTAGCTAGCTGGCGACACTATAAAAACATAAAAAATAAACGGAGTAAGCTATATAGCTTAGTAAGCTCGTATGCAAGAAATAAACAACCTATCATACGTGTAACATTAAAATAATATAACATAATTAAATGTACATTTACTATGGTCACATAATCATAGCTCATTCCATCATCAAGCTTACCTCATATTTATCATTTCAAGCATTTATTAGATATGAGCTTCAAGTACATACCTGTACCATCTCGACAGGAATTTACACATAATCTCATCTTTGACATACCCGTGAATCACTCGGAATAATAATGTTAGATACTTGGTAATTCTTGCACACTAAGTGCCACATATGTAGCCAATGCTACCTCAAATTTCATATCACATAGTTGCTCGCTCTGAAGCTATCAACGGGCTTGCTCACACAAGCTATCAGACAAGGCGTACCTAAGCGGTGCTGCTCACACAAGCTGTCAAGCATCCGTAACATATGCCAGTATACTCAGCCACCGGTAGGACGTACAAGACCAGCACCTAGATCACATAATCACATAACACATACTAACCCTAGTGACATGTAACTTGTATCCTACTATATTCCTAAGGTTCAACGGGATCTCTCACTTTTCGATTCATCTTCAGACTCGTTCATAGGATTAAGCTCATCCACATTTATCAAAATATAATTCATGAAATATTAAAGTAATAAAATACAATCATATTAAAGCTTATTTTTAACATATGAACTTACTTCTGTACAAAATGACTAATAGTTTGATTTAGTCCACAACTTTGTTCTTTCCCTTGTCTAGGTCAGAACCTCTTCTTTCTTGATTTATAATATCAAATTTAACTCATTAAATTATCACATTATTTAGTTTAATCCCAAAAACACTTATGGTAAAAATTACATTTTTGCCCCTAACTTTTTAACTTTTTACATTTTAGTCCCTAGGCTCGTAAAATGATTTTCATTCAATTTCTTCATTACCCAAGCCTAGCCAAATATTAATAGTACACATAATAGCCTACATTTTTTATTTATTCACATTTTTACACATATTTTACAACTTTTACAAATAGGTCCCTATTTGACATTTTCATCAAAAATCACTTGGTAAATGTTCTTTACCTAACATTAAACATACATTTTCTATCATTAGACATCAAAATACACAAATATTCTACATGGGTAAAATTCTATACTTTTTTTATTCTTTCAAATTATTCCTTGAAATAGCTAGATTAGGTTACACCGATCTCAAAAATATAAAACTCATTAAAAATGAGACAAGAACGGACTTACAATCGAGCTTGAGAGTGGCCAAACCCTTGCTATGTCTTCTCTTGAGAAATTCGGCCATCGGGGGACTAAATTGGGGAAGATGACATCTTTTTATTAGTTTTATTTGTCTTTATATACGAAATGACCAAAATGCCCTTCATTTAAAACTTTGAAATTTTATCTAACCATGTCCATTTTTGTCCAACTTAAAGTATAATGGTCTAATTACCATTTAAGTACCTCCAATTTAAAATTTCATTTCAATTAGACACCTCTAGCTTCTAGAACACATATTTTGCACCTATTGCAATTTAGTCCTATTAGTCAAATTGGACACTCTATCGATAAAATTTCTTAACGAAATTTTCACACAATCATTCAATCATACTGTAGACCTTAAAGAAACAATATAATAAATATTTTTACTTCAGATTTGTGGTCCCAAAGCCACTATTTTGACTTGACCCTAAAACGGGTTATTACAACTCTCCCCCCTTTACGAATTTTTGTCCCTAAAAATCTTACTGGAAAAGAGGTTTGGGTACTATTTTCTCATAGCTTCCTCGGTTTCCCACGTAGCCTCTTCGACCCCATGTCTTTACTATAAAAATTTCACTAGGGCTATACTTTTCTTTCTCAACTGTTTAACTTCCCGAGCTAAAATCTTGATCGATTCTTCACCATAATCATATCTGGTCGAATCACAACCTCTGTCGGTGAAATAACATGTGATGGATCTGATTGATATCTTCGCAACATAGACACATGAAATATGTTGTGGATCCTTTCCAATTCCAACGGCAAAGCTAATCGATACGCCACTGGCCCTATATTTTCAATAACCTCATACAGACCAATAAAACGTGGACTCAGTTTACTGTTGCGACCAAATCTATGAATTTTCTTCCACGAAGACACTTTTAGAAACACCTTATCATCGACTTGAAATTCAATTTTCTTTCGTTTCAAATCTGTTTACAATTTCTGTCTATCCGAAGCTACTTTCAAACAATCATGAATTATTTTCACTTTTTCTTTGGTTTCTCTAACCAACCCCGTGATTTTGTCTCTCACTGAGCTCGATCCAGAGTTCGACAATATCAGAGTTCGACACTTACGGCCATACGATGCCTCATACGGTGTTTTCTTTATACTCGACTGAAAATTGTTGTTGTAAGCAAATTCGACTAAAGGAAAATATTTTTCCCAACTACCTTCGAACTCTAAAACATAACAGCGAAGCATATCTTCGAGTAACTGAATCGTCCTTTCAGATTGACCATCGGTCTATGGATGAAATGCGGTACTAAAATTTAACTTTGTACCCAAAGCTTCTTACAACTTCTTCCAAAATCGTGACATGAACCTCAGATCTTTATCCGAAATAATAGAAATAGGCTCTCTGTGCAATCTAATAATTTCAAAGATGTACAACTCAACTAGCTTATCAAGTGAATAATCGGTACGTACCGGAATAAAATGAGCCAATTTCGTCAATCTATCAACAACGACCCAAACAACATCTTTCTTCTTTTGAGTCAGAGGTAATCCAGTTACGAAATCCATCGTAATTCTATCCCATTTCCACTCTAGAATCATAACAAGCTGAAGTAAACCCGAAGGTACCTGGTGTCCAGCTTTTACTTGTTGACATATCAAACATCTCGCTACAAATTCAGAAATATCTCTTTTCATACCTAACCACCAATACAATTTCTTGAAATCATTATACAGCTTCGTACTTCCCAGGTGAACAGACAGACAACCACTGTGTGCCTCATGAAGAATTTTCTGAATAAGCTCAATATCTCTCGTACACAAATTCTTCCTCTGAACATCAAACATCCATCGGTCCCAGTTTGATAGTCTAAATCACTAGACGGTTAACATTGAACTCTTTTAGCTTGAAGCTCTTCGTCACTTTTTTGAGCTTCGTAAATCGGCTAAAGAAATACCGGTTTAGCTTTCAACTCAGCTAGAATCAAACCATCATCAGATACAGTCAGTTGCGTATTCATTGCTCTCAAAGCAAACAAAGATTCCCTACTCAAAGCATCGGCGACCACATTTGCCTTTCCCGGGTGATAATCGATCACCAACTCATAAACTTTTAATAGCTCGAGCCATCTCCATTGCCTTAAATTCAAATCCTTTTAAGTCATTAAATACTTCAAACTCTTCTGATCGGTAAAGATGTGGCACTTTTCACCGGATAAATGGTGCCTCCAAATCTTTAAAGCAAATACAATGGCAGCCAATTCCAAATCGTGCATCGATAATTCTTCTCGTACTGTTTCAACTGTCTCAAGGCGTATGCTATCACTTTTCCCTCTTGCATCAACACGCATCCAAGACTGTTCAATGATGCATCATTGAAAATTACAAACTCTTTTCCCGATTCAGGCTGCACTAATACCGCTGCCTCAATCAATAACGCTTTTAACTGCTCAAAACTATTTTGATATTTCTCTGACCATTCAAACTTAACATCTTTTTGTAACAATCTTGTCATAGGTGTTGTGATCATCAAAAATCCTTTGACAAATCGTTGATAATACCCGGCTAAGCCTAAAAATCTTCTAACCTTGGATACATTTCTCAGTGGTTTCCAATCCACAATTACCAAAATCTTACTCATATCAACTCTTATATCTTCCGCTGATACAATATGCCCCACAAATTTGACTTCTCGGAGCCAAAACTCACTTTTGCTAAATTTAGCAAACAATTTCTTATCTCTCAAAGTCTGCAATACAATTCTTAAATGTTTGGCATGCTTTGATTCATCTCAGGAATAAATCAAAATGTCATCAATAAATACAACCACAAACTTATCCAAATATGGTCAGAAGATCCGATTCATCAAGTCCATAAAACTGACAGGAGCATTAGTTTATCCAAAAGGCATAACAAGAAATTCAAAATGCCCATACCTCATTCTGAACACAATTTTTGGCACATCCGAGTCTTTAACTCTCAGCTGATAATAACCAGATCTCAAATCTATCTTTGAAAACATTCTTGTCCCTTTCAACTGGTTAAACAAATCATCAATCCTCGATAAAGGATACATGTTCTTTATCGTAACCTTGTTGAGTTGACGATAATCTATACAAAGTCTCATGGATCCATCTTTCTCCTTGACGAATAACACCGGTGCACCCCATGGTGAAAAACTCAGTCTCGTAAAACCCTTATCTGTCAACTCTTGCAACTGAGACTTCAATTCTTTCAACTCGGTTGGAGCCATTCTATATGAAGCTATCAATATCGGTGCAGTCCTCGATACCAAATCAACGGTAAACTCCACCTCTCTGACTGGCGATAAACTAGGGAACTTTTCTGGAAACACATCTGGATATTCAAAACTTACCGGTACAGATTCAATCTTCAATTCAGACACCTTAGTATTCAGTACATACACGAGAAATGCCTTATAACCCTTTTTTACATACCTCTGAGCTGACATCGACGAAATCACAATAGGCAATTCACCCAATTCATCCGATTCAACCCGAAGTATTTCATTATTTTGACATTTCAATTCAATAACTTTTCGTTTACAATTCACTACTACATCATGTAGAGTTAACCAATCCATTTCAAGAATCACATCAAACTCATCAAATGGCAAAAGCATTAAGTTAGCCAAAAAATAGTGACCCCGGATCATTAAAGGACAACTCTTGCAAACTTTATCAGCTAAAACATATTTGCCTAAGGGGTTTGACACCTTAATCACAAACTCAGTAGACTCAACAGGCAAATTCTTACTAGATACCAAGTTCATGCAAATATAGGAATGAGTTGATCCAGGATCAATTAATGCAACTACATTAGTATCATAGAGAGAAAATGTACCAGTGATCACATCAAGGGAAGACGAATCCTCACAAGCACAGATAGCATAAGCTCACGCAGGTGCTCTAGCTTTCGATCTCACAGTTGAGCCTTTGGATACTCCTCTGCTACTAGTCCCATTTCCCGTATTTCTCACTGGCCTCCCTCTAGCAGCAGTTTTACTCGATCTTGCATTCTAAAAATTATCCTTTTCAGCTATTTTAGGGCAGTCTCGGATAAAGTGATCTTGGGAGCCATATTTAAAACAAGCCCAGTTATTCATCCTACATTCACCGGGATGTCATCTACCATAGTGTTGGCACTCAGGCTTATTAGACCTAGCATTACCAACGCTCGCTATGGATGTACTTTGGGCCTTAAAACCCGAATATTGCTTCCTAGGATCTCTGTTGGGATACCCAGCTAAAGCATTCGGTCGAGCATAAAAATCTCTCGATTTCTTTGACGAAGTTTGAAACGACTTATTCATTGGCCTCTTTCTCGAATCTCTAGTCTCAAACTCAAATTTTCTCTTTGCTTTGCTCAACTCTTCTACTTTGCAAGCTTGTTCGACTAGCACAACAAATTCTTTTAGCTCTAAAATCCCAACTAACAGTTTGATGTCCTCATTCAGTCTATCATCAAATCTTTTACACATAATAGCCTCTATCGAGACGTATTCTCGAGCATACTTACTAAGCCTAAAAAACTCTTGTTCGTATTTAGTCATAGCTTGACAGCCCTGTTTCAGCTCTAAAAACTCTTTACGTTTCTAATCAATGAACCATTGACTGATGTACTTCTTTCTGAATTCCTCTTGGAAGAAGTCCCAACTCTTTCCCTTGATACCATAGATATAAGAGTGTTCCACCACTGATACGCCATATCCCTCAGAAGTAATATAGCACATTTCAAGCACTCATCCGAGGTGCAAGAAAGCTCATCAAATACCTAGATAGAGTTCTCAAGCCAGAATTCTGCTCTTTTAGGATAATCATCGATATTTTCTCTAAACTCTTCAGCCCCTTGCTTTCGAATCTTATCGACTGGAGGATTCTTCAGTCTTACCAATTCCACACCTTGGGGAGCTACGGGAACTGATTGAGGGTTAGGTGGGGTGGAGGATGTCGGGCAGCCAGATTTGTCTAAACAAACTCGGTTAACCACTTATTTATTATTTATAAGAAGGCTTCCCTAGCCTCTTCTCCCTTACTAATCGTCACAGGCCTACTTTTGGATGGCGCGGCCCCTTGGACGGTAGCCGGCGTATTACTTTCTACGTCATCAGCTACTTCTCGGTCGAGATCCATTTACTATATGAAAACACAGTTTAAGTTGTCAGGAATTGTCACACTATCAAAATTTATATATTCCATGTATAGCTAGACTCCTACACACGCTACGTTAGCTGAGAACTGACTAAACCATAGCTCTGATACCACTAAATGTAACACCCCTTACCCATATTCAATGACGAAACAGGGTACGAGGTATTCCTAGACTCACATCACAAGCAATAATACAATTTTGAGTCATAAATTTGCCTCCAAAATAAAATCACTCACGTTCAATCATAAAGCCCCTAGTACTAGCCTACGAGGCCCAAAACATGCTTTGGAAGTAGTTTAGGACTAAACCGAAAACTTTAGAAATTTTTTTACAAAACTTAGAAAATTTTTCACTAAACAAAGGTTACACGCTCGTGTAGATATGGGACACACCCGTGTGATCAGGCTGTGTGGTTACACACGCTCGTGTCTCAACCCCGTGTAACTCTCTGACTTGTAACCCATGAACAAATTGAGGTCACACGGCCAAGTCACAAGCTTGTGTGCTAGGCCGTGTGGAAAATTAATTTTCATAAAATAGGCGCAGACTTCACACGACCAAGACACATGCCTTTGTCTCTGCCCGTGTGCTCACTTCTGAGCATTTTGTTTCTCAAAATTAAGGTGCAAGGGACACACAGCCGGAACACACACCCATGGGGCAGACCGTGTGTCACACACGGCCTAGCCACACGCTCGTGTGTCTACCTATGTAGACAAAATAAAGGCTATTTTCCAAGCCATTTTCCACCCTTATTCACACATACACCCACACCAATTTAAAGGCACAAAACATAATATACTTAGGCAATCAAAACATCAACATTTATGACCAACACATTCCAAGACAATATCAACATCTATCATATACACAACATTTATCAAACCACAGTTGCCTACTTTCAAGATACCTAATTGTACACAAATTTTATCATTTCATCTATAGATCATATCACCAAACATTTTAGATTCATGCCTTAAATCACAATTCCATCATTCACCAAGCATTCATAGACCACAGCACACAAGGATGATTGCATAAGCATGCATACATAAATATATATATATGCTTACAACCATTTCAATCAAAATGAGCCAAGTTACGTGGCCAAATACCACATCAACCTTTGACAATTACAAGCCAATATTTTTTGCCAAAACACAATGACACAATGATCAAGTCCTTATACATGCCATATATTCAAAATACTAAGATCATCGATACCCAAAACGAAAGCTTGATAGTGTGATTCAAGTCTTCGATAATCTCCGGTCCAAGCTAGCTTGGCGACACTATAAAAACATGGAAAATAAACGGAGTAAACTATATAGCTTAGTAAGCTCATATGCAAGAAATAAGCAACCTACCAAACGTGTAACATTCAAATAATATAACATAATTAGATGTATATTTACTATGGTCTCATAATCATAGCTCATTCCATCACCAAGCTTACCTCATATTTATCATTTCAAGCATTTATTAGATATGAGCTTTAAGTACAAACCTGTACCATCTCGAAAGGAATTTACACATAATCTCATCTTTAACATACCCGTGAACCACTCGGAATAATAATGTCAGACACTTGGGAATTCTCACACACTAAGTGCCACATATGTAGCCAATGTTACCTCAAATCTCATATCACATAATTGCTCACTCTCGAGCTATCAACGGGCCTGCTCACACAAGCTGTCAATCAAGACGTAGCTATGCGATGCTGCTCATACAAGCTGTCAAGTATCTGCAACATATGTCGGTATACTCAGCCACCGGTAGGACGTACAAGACCAGCACCCGGATCACATAATCACATAACACATACTAACCCTAGTGAGATGTCACTTGTATCCTTATTTATTCCTAAGGTTCAACGGGATCTCTCGCTTGTCCATTCATCTTCGGACTCGTTCATAAGATTAAGCTCATCCACATTTACCAAACATACAATTCATGCAATATTAAAGTAATAAAATACAATCATAGCCTATTTTTAACATACAAACTTACCTCGATACAAAATGGCTAATAGTTTGATTTAGTCGGTAACTTTGTTCTTTCTCCGGTCTAGGTCAAAACCTCTTCTTTCTTGATCTATAATATCAAATTTTACTTATTCAATTATCACATTATTCAATTTAATCCCAAAAACGCCTTATGAAAAAAATTACATTTCTACCCCTAACTTTTTAACTTTTTACATTTTAGTCCCTAGGCTCGTAAAATGATTTTCAAGCCTAGCCGAATATTAATAGTACACATAACAGCCCACATTTTTCATTTTTTACATTTTTACACACATTTTACAACTTTTACAAACAGGAACTTATCTGACATTTTCATCAAAAATCACTTGGTAAATGTTCTTTACCTAACTTTAAACATACATTTTCTATCATTAGACATCAAAATACACAAATATTTAAAATTCTATACTTTTATTTTCTTTCAAATTAGTCTTTGAAATAGCTAGATTAGGTTACACCAATCTCAAAAATATAAAATTCATTAAAAACAGGAAAAGAACGAACTTACAATCAAGCTTGAAAGCGGCCAAACCGTAGCTATGTCTTTTCTTAAGAAATTTGGCCATGGGGGGACTAAATTGGGGAAGATGTCCTCTTTTTATTAGTTTTATTTGTCTTTATATACCAAATGACCAAAATGCCCTTCACTTAAAACTTTGAAATTTTATCTAACCGTATCCATTTTTGTCCAAATCAAAGTATAATGGTCTATTTACCATTTAAGGACCTCCAATTTAAAATTTCATTTCAATTAGACACGTCTAGCTTCTATAACACATATTTTGTACTTATTGCAATTTAGTCCTATTAGTCAAATTAGACACTCTATCGATAAAATTCCTTAACCAACTTTTCACACGATCATTCAATCATACTGTAGACCTTAAAGAAATAATATAATAAATATTTCTACTTCAGATTTGTGGTCCTAAAACCACTATTCTGACTTGACCCTAAAACGGGCTATTACACAGTTTGATTGACAGTCAACTCACATTTACAGTTAAAATTGGGCTAATTTTTAAAAAATTGTAACGTTACGGGTTTCAATAAAAAGGTTAAGGGCACAAAACCAAAAGCCCCTAAACATTAAGGGTATGTTATGGAATTATGCCTTGTAAAAGTTATAAAACTAGCAGACAAGTCATGCAAGACTGACAAGCAGGATTCGATCAATTTCCATGGTCATAACTGATCTAGACTTAGTGATTTTTACTATCAATTTCTTAGCTAATTTAATTAATACCTTTAGGCTTATAATTTTACAAATTTACAATTTATTCCGCATTTTGTTTTGACTTAATTGATCTAAATGGGAAATTTTAATTAATACCAGGTAAAACCTCTTTTTGGTCCCTTTTACCTAAATTTCCACTTAAAGTTGTCAAATCTAAGCTTTTACTCCTATTCAATTTAGTCTTGTTAATCAGGTTCAACCCTCATTTCGATTAACTACTCCCACTTCAATTAACCAACCTCCCGATGAATTTAGTTACAACCTATCATGATTCGACCATATGCACTTAATTCATAAAATATTTGATAGATTTAATAACAATGAATTAGAGGGTTTAGAGATGCTCAGTAATTCGAAGATAGTTGATTATAGAGATCGCATTGGGCGAAAATGGAAATTCTCATATATGGAATCGCTTGATCACTCTCAAAGATGATGAACATGAAAAGAATGAAAATAAGAAAATAAATATCGAAAACTAAGGAACTAAATTGCAAAATCTGAAATTGTTAGAAAACAAGAATCAAAATAACAATGTTGTAAATAAAATCCTAAAAACTAACTACTTAGCAGCTACTAATCATAAAAGGCCTCTTCTAATCATGTTTAAGAAGTAATATTTATACTACTTCTCATGTTTTACCTACTTTGGACGACTCTGCCTTGAGTTACAAGTAATATTTTGATTGTAAAGACTGAAATGCCCCTGTAGGTTTTAAGTCTATCGAGATTCAATATTGTGACACTACAAGTCTGGTGTCGTAACTTTCCTAACAGCATGTTGGATTCTTTGTAAGGTGACTTTGGTGTCATGACTTTGCTTCTAAATGTTTTGACTTCGCTACAACATTGTGATTAACTTGTCCATGTCACGACTCTATCTATTAAATGCCGTGACTTTACTTGTCCATGTCGCGAGTCCTAGCTTCCAATGTCATGACTTTGACCGTAGCCCATATGCAGTGCCAATGTTGCTCAAAACTCCTCCTAAGTGCATATGTAGCTTCAATGTCATAACTTCATGTCCTCCATACTGCAACATTCTAGGTAGTTCCCTAACATGTTTGCCATTTGGTTCAAGTTATTTCATGCAACACTACATCACTTAGTTAGAACTCAATAGGCATGATGTTGTCTAATTGGTCAATAAATATCATAAAAGGTTTGTTTTATTCAAATAAAACTAATAAGTTATAAAAGTAACATATTTTAATCCCATTCTTCATATATTTTTGGATGATTAATTATGTAAATTAGTGAATTTGATGCTCCTAATCCTTTAAATTCATGTTTTTATACTTAGGAGAGCATTTGAGAGCAAAAGGAGTGAAAAACGAGCCAAAATTGAACAAATAGAGCTATTTTCAGGATCCATACGACTGGGCATTTCAACACGGGCTAGCGACACGCCCATGTGCCAGCCCCATGTCGATATCGCCCCCTGCTTTACAAATACACAGAAAAACCCAATTTTTAGGCTTTTTAAACATTCTAAATTCTATAAATACCAATAAGAAGAAAAAATAAAGGGGCAATCCGAGAAGATAGAAGAAAACACTCGAAGAACGCCATAGGAATCAACTCAGAATCTGATCTCCATCAAGATAGAAGATCTCCATTTAATTTCTTTTGAAGTTTTATTAAGTTTCTTTATTTCTTGTGATTATCCTAACTCTGAGATGTTTCTATTCAGGATTATGATATAAATTCTCTAGATACCTAGGAAGGACGAAACCTATGATGAATCTTATTATTTAATTTCTATTTTTACGCGATAAATACTTGATTCTTGCTCTCAATTATGCATGCTTATTTCGTGTTTTAGTATTTTTGGGATGTTAATTCATGTTTAATGTGCTTATTTCAGTGAAGGAAAAGTCTCTATTTAATAGTAGATATAGAATAATTGAGCGGAGTTGCATGCAATCTTAGAAATAGGACAACATAAATATATCGGATTAGAGTCAAATCTAATAGAGGAATCCATAGAGTGAGTTAACGAGATGATAGGGGTTTTAATTGTGACAACCCGAATTAGGGCCTAATCGGAATAGTGGTTTCGTGACCACAAATCCGAGATAGAAATAATTATTTTATAATCATTTTATATTTATTTTGAGGTTTATGATATGATTTCATGATTTCGTGAAAATTTCGTAATGAAATTCTATGCATTAAGCGCTTAAGTTGAGATTAGGGACTAAACCGAATAAATTGTAAAACTTGTGTTCTAGAAGTTTTTAGTATGAAATTGCTTTGGAATATTAATTAGGAGGTCTTAAATATCAATTTGACCAATTCCTAAGTTATGGACAAAAGTTGGACATGGAGGGAATTTTTAGAAAGTTTAGTAGTAAGGGCATTTTGGTCATTTGTATATTAAATGAAATAAAATGGGAAAAATAACACAAAATTTGGTCATCTTCATCATTAGTTGCTGCCCAAATTTGCTCTCCTCCATAGCTAGGGTTTCTTCAATTTTCAAGCTTCATAGTAAGTGATTTCAAGCCCCGTTTTTAATGTTCTTTACATTTTTGAAATCCTCGTAGCTCAGTTTACCTATTTCTACTATTATTTCGAGTTAGGGTTTATGTTAAAAAATTTACCCATGAATGATAGACATGTATTTTGATGTTTGATGGTAGAATATGAATGTTTGAAGTTAGGAGAACGATCTTTTCTAAGCGATTTTTAGCGAAAACGAGCAAAACGGCATAATCGATAAAAATACCTATTGTTCATAATTATGTGTTAGAATGAGAATTTGATGATACCATAGAAGAGAAAAAACATAAGAATAAGGGCTGAAATTAAATTTCCGAGCCTTGGGGCAAAATCATAATTTTGTAAAAGTTAGGGGGCAAAAATGTAATTTTTGCATAATGTAATTTTTGGATTGAAACAAATAGTTCGAGTGTTAAATGAACTAAATGTGTTGTTATAGATCAAGAAAGGCGTGGAATCGACCTCGAACGGGGGAAGGAAAAAGCTTTGGACTAAACTACAAAATTTCTATATTTTTGCGAGAGGTAAGTTTGTGCGTAAATAAATCATCGATTTCTTTTATGTTATTGTATTTTGATAACATGTGGAATATGGCTGCCTATCAAATGGTTATTTGATGTAAGTTATGAATTTAAATTGATTTCGGACAATTTAGCAAAATGTTGGAAAAGTGAGAAATTTCCTGTTGAACCTTCGGAATAAAAACGATACAAATGAACTATTGTGTGGTCACGTGTGTAGTACTAAGTGCAGGCTACTACGTGTACCAGATTATTGGTCACATGTGTAGTACTAAGTGCAGGCTACTATACGTATCATATAGCTTCGGCTACAAGTGTGGAAATGGGAAAATGTTCAGGTAGTTGTGTATCTGTTGTTATTCCGATGAGTTCAACGGGCAATCGATTAAATGAAGATACATGTGAAAGTGATTATGTGATGAATAAGTGCAAGTATATGTTTATTTGAATTTATGAGCAATATGCTCGATATGTGAGCGAACCTCGGTAAAATGGAAAGGATCGAGCGAATTATGTAAGAGTGAATTTTTGTAGTAAAACAATGTTGGACAGCAGCAGTTGCATAATTTTGAAAATTCACCAAAAATCATGGAAGTAGAATTAAATCTCAAATAAATTATGGAATTAAAGCTTAATGGGTCTACTTTCATATAAAAGAAACAGGAGAAACAAAAAGACTTCTATATTATGTGATAATTGAATTCTTGTGAAACAGGTTCTAAATGAATTTAAGATCCCCTGTTCTGAATTTAGAAATTCACCATAAATTGTACAAAAATTATTAAGAGTCATACCATACATTCATGGATTCCTTATTGAGTCTATTTTTAAGGGAAACAAACGGCATGGTCATTGGAATCTTTTACAGGGAGAAATTTTGTTCGTAATGCACAGGTGTTAGAGTAGTCATACCCTGAAACAGGGGAGACTTTAACTAATAAACTGTACTAATTGGCCCAACCAAAAATTCTAGAAAAAAATTATTAAATATAATTATGAGTCTAGTTTCAAGGAAAATTTACGGAATTGAATTTCGAGATATGTAGCTCAAGATATGACTTTTCTTTTAACCGGGACTCTAGAAAACAGCCTGTCATCAATATATGTAACCATATACTAGTATGATTGTTTTACTTTGATAAATTATATATCAATTTAGTACTTACTTACTAAGCTATATGCTTACCATCTTTTCTTTTTCTTGTTTTATAGAATTATTAAGCCAGCTCGGGATTTGGAGATCGTCGGAGACTCATCTACACTATCAATACTTTTTGGTATTTTGTAATCACTACTTTGGAATTATGGCATGTATAGAGAGAGACGAATCATTTTGTTATATGTCATAATTAATTTGTTTTAAAGTATCACTTTTCTAAATTTTAAAATCTACATGTATCTATGTATATCTCTGTTAATGCTATCAACTTTAGTCTAAGCTAAAGTAAGTAAATTGAGTAAGGTCAGTTAATGTGTGAATTCATGTTTTCGTGAACCGTAATGCTCCGCACCTTATTTTGGTCTAGAATATGGGTATGGGGTGTTACATTTATTGGTATCGAGCCGAGTTTAGGCGGTTCTCGGATCTACGTCATGTGTGTGGAAGTCTATCTGTACATGCCATAATTATATTATGATAGTGGGATGACTCGACACTTTAAATCATGTTTTTTTATAGTAAATGGATCCCACCGAGCCAGTAATGATGATGTAGAAAGTAATGTGCCAGCTCGCGCGCAAGGGACCGCGCTTGAATGGAAGTAGGCATGAGACACATGATCAGGGAGATAGGGCCCGGGAAGCCTTTCTCCGTATGATGAGTAATTGGTATACATAATTTGTTCGGGCAAATCCGAACGCTCAGCCTCCTCCACCTCCTTCTATTCCTCAACCAGTTCCCGTAATTCCTCAAGGTGCCGAAATGGTAAGATCGAGCAAACCCCCAATTGACAAAATTCGAAAGCAAGGGGCTGAAGAATTTAGAGCTAATATAGATGATGATCCCGAAAGAGCAGAGTTCTGGCTTGAAAATTCTACCAGGGTATTCGATGAGCTTTCTTGTACTCCCGAAGAATGTTTGAAGTGTGCCATATCATTGCTAAGGGATTTGGCATATCACTGGTGGAAGACATTGGTATCAGTGGTTCCGAAAGAAAGGATTACATGGGATTTCTTTCAAGAGGAGTTTAGAAAGAAGTATATAAGCCAGCGGTTCATTGATTAAAAATGGAAAGAGTTCCTTGAACTGAAACAAGGCAAAATGTCTGTGGCAGAATATGAACGTGAATTTGTCAGACTTAGCAAGTATGCTCAGGAGTGTGTGTCCACCGAAGCTATTATGTGTAAGAGGTTCGAGGATGGGTTAAATGAAGACATCAAGCTACTAGTTGGGATTTTAGAATTGAAAGAGTTTGTGGTATTGGTTGACCGAGCTGGTAAAGCTGAAGAATTGAACAACGAGAAGAGAAAAGCTGTGAGAGAAGCCAGAGACACAAGAAAGAGGCCAATTAGTAAGTCATTCCAATCTCAGCCAAAGAAGTCTAAAGAAATGAATCCTCGATTTACTGTTTCAACTGAACATTCATATCGGGATCGTGGAAGATCATATTCGGATTCTAAAGCCCAAGCTACTTCAATAGCGAGTGTAGGTAATGTGAGATCTAATAGACCCGAGTGCCAGCACTGTGGCAAACAACATTTTGGGGAGTGTTGGACGATTAGCCGGGCTTGTTTCAAATGTGGTTCTCGAGAACATTATATTAAGGATTGTCCAAACAGGGTTGAAGAAGAAAAATTTCAGAGTACCAGACATACTAGTGTTGCTAATAGAGGTAGACCTCCGAGAAATACTGGGAGTGGAGCTAGCAGTAGAAGTGTGACAAAGGAATTAACTGGGAGACCGGAAGCTAGAGTACACGCTAGAGCTTACGCCATACGTGCTTTCGGGAAGAGGCGTCATCTCTCGATGTGATCACTGGTACATTTTCTCTTTATGATACTACTGTTATTGCACTGATTGATCCCGGATCTACTCATTCTTATGTTTGTGTGAATTTAGTATCTAGTAAGAGCTTGCCCGTAGAATCTACTGAATTTGTGATTAAAGTGTCAAACCCTTTAGGCAAATATGTGTTAGTAGATAAGGTTTGCAAAAATTGTCCTTTGATGATTCAAAGTCATTTGTTTTCAGCTAATCTAATGTTGCCACCATTTGACGAGTTTGATGTCATTTTGGGTATGGATTGGTTGATATTACATGATGCTAGAGTAAATTGCAGATAGAAAACTCTTGAGTTGAAATGTGAAAATGGTGAAATTCTTCGGGTGGAAACAAATGAATCAAATAAATTGCCTATGGTGATTTCATATATGTCGCTTTCGATGATATATGCGAAAAGGGTGTGAAGCTTATCTTGCTTACGTATTAAATACTAAAATTTCTGAGTCGAAGCTTGAATCAATACCGGTAGTCTGTGAGTTCTCGGATGTATTTCCAGAAGAATTACCGGGGTTGCCTCCGATCAGAGAGGTAGAGTTTTCTATTGATTTGTTACCTGGAACTGCACCAATTTCGATCTCTCCATACAAAATGGCTCTGACTGAATTAAAAGAATTGAAGGCTCAGTTGCAAAAGTTAACAGACAAGGGATTTGTGAGACCGAGTTTCTCTCCCTGGGGTGCTCCTGTATTGTTCGTAAAGAAGAAGGATGGTTCAATGAGACTTTGCATTGATTACCGTCAGCTCAATAAGGTGACTATAAAGAACAAGTACCCGTTGCCAAGGATTGATGATTTGTTCGATCAGTTAAAGGGGGCCACAGTGTTTTCAAAGATCGATTTGAGGTCTGGTTATTACCAGTTGAGAGTTAAGGAGTCGGATGTGCCGAAAACCGCTTTCAGAACGAGGTATGGACACTATGAATTCCTTGTGATGCCTTTCGGTCTAACAAATGCTCCGGCTATCTTTATGGATTTGATGAATCGAATCTTTCGACCATACCTGGATAGGTTTGTGGTTGTGTTCATAGATGATATCTTGATTTATTCTCGGAATGAGTCCGAACATGTTGAACATTTAAGAATGGTATTACAGATTTTAAGAGAAAAGAAATTGTTTGCAAAATTCAGTAAAAGTGAATTTTGGCTTCATGAAGTTGGATTTTTGGGACATGTAATTTCGGGTGATGGTATTCGAGTTGATCCGAGCAAAATTTCGGCAATTGTTAATTGGAAACCGCCAAAGGATGTATCTGAGGTTAGAAGCTTTTTGGGCTTAGCTGGATATTATCGACGCTTTGTCGAGGGATTTTTGATGATCGCCTCTCCAATGACTAAGTTTGTTACAAAAGAATGTTAAGTTTGATTGGATGAAGAATGTCAACTAAGTTTCGAGAAGTTAAAAAGCGGTTGACCAAAGCACCGTATTAGTGCAACCCGATTCGGGGAAAGAATTTGTGATCTATAGTGATGCGTCATCAATTGGTCTTGGTTGTGTTTTAATGCAAGAAGGTAAAGTAGTAGCTTATGCCTCACGACAGTTGAAACCGCATGAGAAGAATTACCCGACACATGATTTAGAGTTGGCCGCCATTGTCTTTGCTTTGAAGATTTGGCGTCATTATTTATACGGTGAGAAGTGCCGAATCTTTACTGATCACAAAAGTTTGAAATATTTGATGGATCAAAAAGATTTGAATTTACGTCAACGGAGATGGCTTGAATTATTAAAGGATTATGAATTAATAATTGATTATCACCCCGGGAAAGCGAATATAGTCGCAGATGCTTTAAGTAGAAAATCTTTGTTTGCTTTGAGAGCTATGGGTACAAATTTAACTATGTCTGATGATGGTTTGCTTTTGGCCGAATTAAGAGCTAAGCCGCTATTTCTTCAACAAATTCGTGAAGCTCGGAAGAATGATGATGAATTACGAACAAAGCGAGCTCGGTGTGAATTGGATTGTGACTCAGATTTTTGAATCGGACGGAGGATTGCTTAATGTTTCATGACCAAGAGTATGTGTACCGAAAGATCTGAGTTGATTGAAGATTTTACATGAAGCACACAAAGTGGTTGTTTGCAAGTTCATCACGGTAGTATGAAAATGTACAACGACTGAAGAAAATATATTGGTGGAATAGTATGAAAAGAGATATATCGAGTTTGTAGCCAAATGCTTGATTTGCCGGCAAGTGAAAGTGAACACCGTGTACCTTGAGTTTACTTCAACTAGTGATGATTCCCGAGTGGAAATGGGGACAATTACGATGGATTTTGTGACAGGTTGCCTCTAACTCCAAAAAGGAAAAATGCCATCCTGGGTTGTGGTTGATAGATTAACAAAATCAGCTCACTTTATACAAAGACGCACTGACGACTCCCTTGATAAGTTGGCTAAAATATATATTTCTCAAATTGTGAGATTACACGGAGTACCTATATCTATTATTTTGGATAGAGATCCGAGATTTACTTGAGGTTTTGGAAAAAGTTACAAGAAGCTTTGGGTACAAAATTGAATTTGAATGCAGCGTTTCATCCACAAATGGACGGTCAATCTGAAAGAGTAATCGTGTACTCGAGGATATGCTCAGATGTTGTGTTTTAGAGTTTCAAGGTAGTTGGGAGAAATATTTAGCCTTGGTTGAATTTGCCTACAACAACAGCTTTTTGATCGAGCATACAGATGGCACCGCATTTGAAGCATTGTATGGTCGCAAGTGTCGAACTCCTTTGTATTGGACCGAGCTTAGTGAAAAGCGGATTCACGGAGTTGACTTGATAAAAGAAATCAAGAGAAAGTGAAAGTGATTCGTAATTGTCTGAAAGCTGCTTCAGATCGACAAAAGTCATACGCGGATTTGAAGAGAAAAGAGATCGAGTTCCAAGTGGGTGATAAAGTTTTTCTAAAGGTATCTCCGTGGAAGAAAATTTTAAGGTTTGGCCGAAAAGGCAAGTTAAGTCCACGTTTCATTGGGCCTTATAAGATTATTGGAAGAGTTGGACCAGTGGCTTATCGGCTAGCCTTACCAACTGAGTTCGAAAAGATTCATAACGTGTTTCATGTGTCGATGCTGCGACGCTACCATTATGATCCTTCACATGTAATTCCTCTGACGGAAATTGAAATTCGACCGGATATGACCTATGAGGAGGAACTAATAAAGATTTCGGCTCGGGAAATTAAATAGTTAAGAAATAAAAATGTAGCCTTAGTGAAAGTATTGTGGCACAGACATGGAATGGAAGAGGCTACGTGGGAACCTGAGGAAGCTATGAGGAAACAATACCCAAATCTCTTTACTGGTAAGATTTTCGGGGACGAAAATCTCTAAAGGGGGGAGAATTGTGACAACCCAAATTAGGGCCTAATCAGAATAGTGGTTTCGTGACCACAAATCCGAGATAGAAATAATTATTTTATATTTATTTTATATTTATTTTGAGGTTTATGGTATGATTTCATGATTTCGTGAAAATTCCGTAATGAAATTCTATGCATTAAGCGCTTAAGTTGAGATTAGGGACTAAACCGAATAAATTGCAAAACTTGTGTTCTAGAAGTTTTTAGTATGAAATTGCTTTGGAATATTAATTGGGAAGTCTTAAATAGCAATTTGACCAATTCCTAAGTTATGGACAAAAGTTGGACATGGAGGAATTTTTAGAAAGTTTAGTAGTAAGGGCATTTTGGTCATTTGTATATTAAATGAAATAAAATGGGAAAAATAACACAAAATTTGGTCATCTTCATCATTAGTTGCTGCCCAAATTTGCTCTCCTCCATAGCTAGGGTTTCTTCAACTTTCAAGCTTCATAGTAAGTGATTTCAAGCCCAGTTTTAATGTTCTTTACATTTTTGAAATCCTCGTTGCTCGGTTTACCTATTTCTACTATTATTTCGAGTTAGGGTTTATGTTTAAAAATTTACCCATGAATGATAGACATGTATTTTGATGTTTGATGGTAGAATATGAATGTTTGAAGTTAGGAGAACGATCTTTTCTAAACGATTTTTTAATAAAACGAGCAAAGCGGCATAATCGATAAAAATACCTATTGTTCATAATTATGTGTTAGAATGAGAATTTGATGATACCATAGAAGAGAAAAATGATCAGCATGTCATTAAACATAAGAATAAGGGCTGAAATTAAATTTCCGAGCCTTGGGGCAAAATCCTAATTTTGTAAAAGTTAGGGGGCAAAAATGTAATTTTTGCATAATGTGATGTTTGGATTGAAACAAATAGTTCGAGTGTTAAATGAACTAAATGTGTTGTTATAGATCAAGAAAGGCGTGGAATCGACCTCGAACGGGGGAAAGAAAAAGCTTTGGACTAAACTGCAAAATTTCTATATTTTGCACCGAGGTAAGTTTGTACGTAAATAAATCATCGATTTCTTTTATGTTATTGTATTTTGATAACATGTGAATATGGCTACCTATCAAATGGTTATTTGATATAAGTTATGAATTTAAATTGATTTCGGACAATTTAGCAAAATGTTGGAAAAGTGAGAAATTTCCTGTTGAACCTTCGGAATAAAAATGATACAAATGAACTATTGTGTGGTCACGTGTGTAGTACTAAGTGCAAGGCTACTACGTGTACCAGATTATTGGTCGCATGTGTAGTACTAAGTGCGACGCTACTATGCGCCCGAAAACTATGGTCACGTGTGTAGTACTAAGTGCAAAGCTACTACGTGTACACGATTATTGGTCGCATGTGTAGTACTAAGTGCGAGCTACTATGCGTATCATATAACCGGCTACAAGTGTGGAAATGGGAAAATGTTAGGGTAGTTGTGTATCCGTTGTTATTCGATGAGTTCAACGGGCAATCGATTAAATGAAGATACATGTGAAAGTGATTATGTGATGAATAAGTGCAAGTATATGTTTATTTGAATTTATGAGCAATATGCTCGATATGTGAGCGAACCTCGGTAAAATGGAAAGGATTGAGCGAATCATGTAAGAGTGAATTTTGTAGTAAAACAATGTTGGACAGCAGGAGTTGCATAATTTTGAAAATTCACCAAAAATCATGGAAGTAGAATTAAATCTCAAATAAATTATGGAATTAAAGCTTAATGGGTCTACTTTTCATATAAAAGAAACAGGGAAACAAAAAGACTTCTATATTATGTGATAATTGAATTCTTGTGAAACAGTTCGAATGAATTTAAGATCCCCTGATTCGACTTTAGAAATTCACCATAAATTGTACAAAAATTATTAAGAGTCATACCATACATGGATTCCTTATTGAGTCTATTTTTAAGGGAAACAAACGGCATGGTCGTTGGAATCTTGTCTGAGGAGAAATTTTGTTCAGTAATGCACAGTGTCGAGTAGTCATATACCTGAAATAGGGAGACTTTAACTAATAAACTGTACTAATTGGCCCAACCAAAAATTCTAGGAAAAAGTTATTAAATATAATTATGAGTCTAATTTCAAGGAAAATTTACGGAATTGAATTTGAGATATGTAGCTCAAGATATGACTTTTCTTTTTAAGGGACTCTAGAAAACAAACACATCATCAATATATGTAACCATATACTAGTATGATTGTTTTACTTTGATAAATTATATATCAATTTAGTACTTACTTACTAAGCCATATGCTTACCATCTTTTCTTTTTCTTGTTTTATAGAATTATTAAGCCAGCTCGGGATTTTGGAGATCGTCGGAGACTCATCTACACTATCAATACTTTTTGGTATTTTGTAATCACTACTTTGGAATTATGGCATGTATAGAGAGAGACGAATCATTTTGTTATATGTCATAATTAATTTGTTTTAAAGTATCACTTTTCTAAATTTTAAAATCTACATGTATCTATGTATATCTGTTAATGCTATCAACTTTAGTCTAAGCTAAAGTAAGTAAATTGAGTAAGGTCAGGTTAATGTGTGAATTCATGTTTTCGTGAACAGTAATGCTCCGTACCTTATTTCGATCTAGAATATGGGTATGGGGTGTTACATTAATTAGAAAGAGATTTTAATTAATCAACCTAGAGTCAGTTGTTCTTACTCTCGGAAGAGATATTAATATAATTTAGGGATTTCTACGGATCAAGACACAAGTGAATAAATCGTTTTTTCAAATTCAGAATAATAGGTGAAGTCTAGGTGGATTCTTTCTTGGGTATTGTCTTTCTCATTGGTTATCTTTGATTATTTTCTTATTTCATCCTTTGTTGTGTTCTTAGTTAAATTAGATTTGTAAATTTAGATTAAAAACAATCACACCAATTTTTCGGCTAAATAATAGAAAAATGGTAATTACTAGTACTTTTAGTCCTCGTGGATATGATATTCCCCACTCACCATAACTATACTATTGTTCCATAGGTGTGCTTGCCCTGGTCATATTTATAGTTAGTTTAGTGACCATCAAGTTCTTGGCACCGTTGCCGAGGACTAAAATATTAGGAACCCTCAATTTTTATTAATTTAGCCATTTTTATTTTTATTATATTTTTATTTTTATTCTAATTTTTGCATTCTAATTTTTCTTTTCTTTTATTTGCTTCTGGCAGGTTCCTTTAGTTTATGACTAGAATAAATCCGTCGGGACCATTACTGTTTGACAATAAAATTGAAAGTACTATTCGTAGAAATCGTATAGAAGCAAGGTAGAGTCAAGAAAATTTAGTAGACGAATAAGAGGACATTGTTATTACTGAGGAGATAGGTGATAATCAGAATAATTAGCTACCCCTACATAGGTGATAATCAGAATAATTAGCTATCCCTACAATTGTTGCAAAATCCTACAAATCCAAATAATATTCCTCGTACCATATACGATTACACTAAGCCCACTCTAACTGGGGCTGAATCGAGTATTAGGAGACCCACCATTGCTACAAATAATTTTGAACTGAAGCCAAACATTATTCATATGATACAATAATTTGTTTAATTCGATGGTTTGCAAGACGAAGATCCAAATACTCATTTGGCTAATTTTTTGGAAGTCTGTGATAATTTCAAGATAAATGGCATTTCTGACGATGCAATTCACCTACGGTTATTCCCTTTCTCATTGAGGATCAAAGTTAAATAGTGGTTGAATTTTTTACCACGAGGTTCTGTCACTACATTGGATCAAATGACTGAGAAATTCTTACTAAAGTACTTCCCACTGGCTAAGATAGTCAAGTTAAGGAATGATATCTCTTCCTTTGTTCCGATTGACTTAGAAACCTTATATGATGCATGGGAGAGATATAAGGACTTATTGAGATGATTCCCTCACCATGGGTTACATTTGTGGTTACAAGTTCAAACATTCTATAACGATTTGAATCTCTCGACTAGGCAATTGATCGATGCAGCAGCAAGTGGAACTCTGAACAATAAAACACTAGAAGCAGCTTATGAATTTATAGAGGAGATGGCACTGAATAATTATTAGTGGCAAGTCAAGAGGATGAAGCCGAATAGAGCAGCCGGTGTTTTCAACTTAGATGCAGTCACCATGTTATCGAATCAAGTAGAACAATTAAATAAGAAAATTGATGGTTTATATGTTTCTACACAGGTACATTCGGTGATGTAATGCGATACGAATAGAGGAGGAATGAACAATATAGAATGCTTACCCAACGGTTTTAGGATAGAGCACGGACAAATCAATTATATAGGTAATAATTCTAGGCCTCAAAATAACCCTTATAGTAATACCTATAATGCATGTTCGAGGAACCATCCCAATTTCTCTTGGGTTGGTCAAGGTAATCAAAGAGCACAACTCCTTCTAAGCTTCCAACAACAACCCTCCCAGTAAGAGAAGCAGCCTAACCTTGAGGACATGTTGACGAAGTTTATCTTGGTGTCAGAAACTCGCTTTCAAAACACTGAAGCAGAACTTAAAAATCAACAAGCATTGATTCAGAGACTTGAGAACCAAATAGGCCAACTTGCTAATTTAATTTCAGAATGACCACAAGGTAGTTTGTCTAGCAATACTGAAACTAGCCCAATGGAGTAGCTTCGTGCAATTACAGTTCGGAATGGAGAAGGGTTAGTTGAATTTGAATCAGACATGAGGCAAGAAAGTGTGGTAAGTAACGGTAAGGTTGAGGTAAGCCAAGATAAGCAAAAGCTAGTTTGTAAAGAATATAAACCTCGAGTGCCATATCTTAACTTGACGAAGAAAGGCCACACAAACAAACAATTTGGTAAATTTCTTAAACTTCTAAAAGAATTACATATTAACTTACCGTTTATTGAAGCTCTTTCGCAGATGCCCAATTCCGTTAAATTTTTAAAGGAGCTTTTGGCTAACAAAAGGAGGTTAGATGATTCGTCGACTGTGGAGCTTAATGTAGTTTGCTCAGCCATACAACAAAATAAACTACCCAACAAATTGAAAGATATAGGGAGTTTTACTATTCCTTGTTTAATTGGTAGTTTGAATATTAATAATGCTTTGGCTGATTTAGGGGCTAGGATTAATGTCATGCCCTATAAAATATTTAAGCAATTAGGTCTTAAGAAACCCAAACAAACTAGGATGAGTATTTAATTAGCAGATAGAGCCATTAGATTTCCTAGGGGTATTTTTGAAGATGTACTAGCAAAAATTGATAAATTCATATTCCCAGTTAATTTTGTTGTTTTAGACATGGATGAGGATAGTGATGTACCTCTGGTTCTAGGTTGGCCCTTTTTAGCAACTACTAGATATTATTAATGTTAGTACAGGTGAATTAATACTTTGTGTAGGTGACCAAATGATTACTCTCCAAGCTCGTGATTCTATTAAGACATCTAGTGATCGAGATGATTTTACAAGTTCTGTTAATATGAGTAACCATGTGGCTCAAACTTCTTTGTAGGAAGCCCCTCAGAAAAACATGATGGAGCCACATTCCAGTCCTTGTGATAGAAACAGAACAACTCATGAAGAACAAATGTTACAAATCGATGAACTAGACAAATGGCAAACACATGTCAAGGAGAAACCGCAAAGGCAAAGCGACGCCATGATGAGCCTATGGATGGAACAAACCAATTTCAGGTTAGGGACAAGGTACTACTAGATAAAATGAATCCTCAAATTGCCACTTCAAATCTTGATGCAAACAGATCAAACCCCTATACGATACTGAATGTCTTCCCATAAGGTATAATTAAGGTAACTCATTCTGAATTTGGCACATTTAAAGTCAATAGTATTCGACTTAAACCTTATTTTGATAATAGAATTGATAATGAGAAAGAGGATTTTCGACTCTCTGAACCACCATGACCGTATAAATATGAGGTAAGTCGAGCTTAGACTTTAAATAAGCGCTTCTCAGGAGGTAGCCCGAGTGTTAACTTTGCTAATTTTCTTAATTTTATTTCATGATTATTTTTAAAATTAATTAATTTTCAAAAATAATTTTTTTTAAAAAAAGTGTTTTTGATTGATAAACCGCAAGAACAAATCAAGTATTTATCAGACAGTTTAGAAAATATTAACAAGATCCGTCTTAGGTTTCATCCCTCTTAGGTATTTAGGGGATTTATTTCATAACTATAAAAGAAAACATCTCAGAAGAATGATAACAAAACATAAAGAAAACCCAAAAACCCCTGAAGGAAATTGAAGGGAGATCTTCAGTCTTGGAGGTGAATCTGGCTTCCGAGATGGATCAATCGGTTTTCTTCGAGTAATTCATTGCTTCCTACTCTAGGTGTCTTTTAAGCCTCCTCTTAGGGTGTTTAAATAGGCTTTAGAATGCCTAAAATCCCTCCAAATTGCCCTTTTCCGAATAGAACTCAACTTGGGTTCGACAGGGACACGCCCGTGTGACACACCCGTGTGTGATTACTTCAGGCCGTGGTCAAGGTTGAGAGATAGACATGCCCGTGTTCAAGTCTTTTCAAGCTGTGTTCAATCCTACTAGAATGGCACGGACGTGTGTTCTACCCGTGTGAGGAAGTCCAAGCCGTGTTCAATCCTGCTAGAATGGCACAGGCGTGTGTTCCACTCGTGTGAGGAAGTTTAGGCCGTGTTGACTTCTAACATCGGCCTATTTTCTCTGTTTTAGGCCCGTTTCTTGTTCTTTTTGCTCTCCTATGCTCACCTAAGTATAAAACATGAAATTAAAGGATTAGGAGCATCAAATTCACCAAATCTAAGGAGAAATCATTCATAAATGTGTTACGCATGGGACAATAATATGTATAAATTACGGTTTATCAAATACCCCCACACTTAAGCGTTTGCTTGTCCTCAAGCAAAATCCTCAATTCACAATTAAGAATTCATTTTTCTCAACTTATAATTCCTCTCAATAATATCTCAAACTAATCCATAAGTAATCATACATTGAGAATTCAACTAGAAGAACATTAAAGTTTCAGACATTCCAAGTTGAGCATTTAACCACGAAAAACATAGGTATCTCCCCTCATCTAAGTAATCACCTTTGATTCAAAATCTCACAGAGTTTAACATCCTCACTAAAGATTACTCAAATCACTCGAGGTGTTTAAGGATAATGAATTTAGCAGTCAACAATTAATATGAAAAATTATTACCATAGGCTTGCATGAAAATCAAATCTCCACCACTATAAATTGAGATGATACATCAATCAAAAGGTCTTTAGAGGGTTGTAACGAGACTTTGGTTAGGGGGTGTGGTCACAAGCTGAAAGAGAAGGTTACAATCAAGATTGAATTGAAGAATTACTTAACTAGAAAAATATTTAATCATCAATTGCATACAAAAGAGTTTCTTCTCAGAATATGGAATTAAACATTCAGGCTTCAAAAATACGACTTACTGCTAATAAATAGATATGTATGTATTTGTTTTTTTTTTAAGAACAAATCAAGTAACATAGACTAACTATCAAGAATAAGACATAGCTAAGCAATTTATTCAAATCAAATCTCAACAAAAATAGGGATAAAATTAATTGAGGGGATTTCAACAATAATGAGTTATGGGTTAATATTGAAGGTAAATCAATGAATGAGATGTTAAGCTCAATAGGGTTTACTAAGGGTTAATTGTGAAGGTAGGCTTTTATGGAGTGAGTGGGTTAAACCTAAGTGCCTCTATCATCTTGACATATCAAATCAAATGGTGTGGTCTTGACATGCATAATCAAGTAAGTTCTAGAATAACAATTCGATATTAACACACTCAAAGTAACAATAAAAGTGAGAATGAAAGAAATAATAGATGCTCTAAAGGCTCAAAATCTCACAAAAATTATGGCTTTTTGATGTTTGAACCTGTGGATTTTAATTAAAGATAATACCTAAACTTGAAGAAAACAACCTAAAAATTTTAAATTCTCAAAAATCAACTTATCATGCTTGATTCTCTAATGTCTTAAAGTTTAAGTAATCAATGCATGAATGCCTATGTTTTAATTCAAGACATATCAATAAAAATCATAAATTAATCAAAATTTATTCTAATAATGATATGAGGGATTTTCAAGAGAACAAGACAAAATTCAGGGATTTTTCTGGTAGTGATATAATTGACCCCCTCCACACACTTAAGATGTACATTGCCCTCAATGTATAAAGATAAAGTTAGTGGTAATTATAGATATCAGATCATAAGATAGGGAGAGAAGTGAAACTTCTTGGATGTTAAATGAATGAACTCCTTAGGTTGGAGTTATGTAGAGTGGAGGAGAAAACTTCGGTGGTGGTAGAGGCTGGGTTCCACAAGTGCTGCACCAAAAGAATATTATATCTCATGGTGGCTATGGTCATGGTCGAGCAGGGCATGGCAGTCATGGAGAACCTTTTCCAGTGGAGTTTCAAGTTCTTAAGTAATTATGATCTTTGGAGCTCTTTATAACTGTGATAAAATCAGGAACTCTTTAGGGAATATGAAAAAGAATAATTGCTCCTAATGAAATATCCGAAATTAAAAATTGTTTATAAAACCTAAAAATAAAATAGTATCAAAAGGAAATAAGAATAATAAGAAAGATAATAAAAATAAAAATAAAAACAAAAACAAAGAAAATCTTTAAACATCATCATCGCCGGATGGTTCCCGAGGTAAGGATGGCGATGAAATGTGTAGGTGCTAACAAGTCTGCTGTAGAGTAGCATCAATGTTATCAAAGCACTAAAAACACTGCTGCTAAAATCGAGTGAGGCGCTCAGAGATGTTAGAGTATGAAGCCGCCACATGAACTAGATGATGAATGGGTGGTGGCTGAGATGGTGGGTCCTCGTGTTGTGGAGGGACATCATCAGTAATGTCCTAGGGGGCCTCCTCCTTGGTTGATTGGGCGAGGTGATATTGAGGAGGGTATGTTCCATAGCATTTTTCGATCATCCTCATACCTAGCATGCTCGAGATGCCTTGTGAAGACATCTGGCCAATGAGAGTAAGGGAGAATGCTTGTGATGCTGTGTTGAAGAGCCCGAAGTGCCGAGCCAGTCGTGTCACATAGGGGCCAATAGAGAAGACCCCCTTCCGATGCTGCTTCATCTAATGGCGAATGGCGAGGGCGATGAAATAGGCGAGGTCGAAGACGTACCCATGCGTCATACACCATAGATAGTAAGCGTCGTGAGTGTTGACGACGCCGGTGCTCTCTCGCTGTCCTATCAAAGTGTGAGCTAAAATGGCATATAGGTACCTCAAGGATGGGGCGAGAGCTGATGCCTTCGAGCGGCTAGGGTCATAGGTGGCCGAGACAGGTATTAAAGCGTTCCAACACCGTGAAGGAGAATGATGGATGTGGCGGTTGAGAGTGTCGAGGTCGTTCTCCTCCATGAACTCCTTCGTGTAGAGGCCTAGTGTGGTACCAAACTTTGGGACGCTCAATTGATGGACTAAACAGCCGAGGCAAAATTGAACCGTGTCGGGATCATCGAAGTTGGTCATGACATCTTAAAGATGGAATGTCGAACAAAGTTTAAGTGTGAGCTCAAGGTACATCAGCTCGATGATCGCAAAGAAGAGTTCCCATGGATCGATTGATAGAAGAGCTCTAACCGCGTTAGCCAGTTGGACTTGTTCCAGTACAGCCCAGTCAATGCAGCGGCTCGCAACTAAAGGTCGGGCCCGAAGTATGTGAAATAGTTCTTCCTGGGGTCCCACAGGAAACTGAAGGAACGAGTGGTGAATCTCTGCGGTAGGGCCCGAGGATGATGTTGCTCCTTTCCTTTTCTTTGAAGTGGGGACGACGACCTTTTTACCACGTGAAGTCGACATTGTATATCTGCAAGAAGAACCATTATTCCGTCTGAATGAATGGAAAAGATAATATGTAAACGAATTCAAAAAAGGAATAAACCATGAATTTAAACTAACAAGTTCAATCAAAACTACTAACACTAACAAAAACTCAACCAAAACCCATCAATTTGATAACATAGATTTTGTGGCAATTAGCATAAGCATGGGTATGATAATGGCATGAAGCTTTCTTAATATCTCAATTCAACATAAAATAGATGATAAATATCCTAAGAATGAAATTTAAATGATAGAGTAATGAGCAAACTGGAAATAAGATGGTAAAAAATGTGAAGATTATTATGATAATGAACGTAAAAAATAAGTAAAATAGAAGAGAAAAGAGTAAACAAACGCAAGAGGGAGGAGCTTGGGCGTCGAAAATGAAGTTAAAGGCAGCGCACGGGTATGGCAAGAGGGCGTGTGGAATTGCAGCGGCTAGGGTTAGGGATTTTGGGGAAATAAGATGATGAATAGTGAGGGGTTTTTATAGATTTTGGGGCACACGGCCGTGGGACACGCCCGTGTGCTTTGATTTTAGCCCGTGTGTTTCACGTTTTTCAAATTTTGGCGCATCTGACATTCAGTCCATGCCTGTGTTCCTTGGGCGTGTTGGTGCACACGGCCGTGTCCTGCTTCGTTCGCTTCTCCCACGCTCGTGCGTGTAGGTCCACGCCCGTGTTAGTTTGACAGGTTTCGACCAAGGGTGCTAGGCATGGGCGTGTTGCACGCCCATGTTACTTTCTTAGGTTCAACCATGGTTCTAAGCTCGACTTACCTAGGTTTCACACGGTCATGGTGGTTCGAGGAGTTTACACTCCTCATTCCTGCTATTAGTTTTACCAAAATAAGGTTTTAAGCGAGTAATATTTACCTTAAATGTACCGAATTTGGAATGAGTTCCTCAACTGTGCCGTATGGGAAGATGTTAAGTACCGTAAGAGGGATTGCTCCATTCGGGTTAGAAGTGGTGAGGATCTACGGCATCTAATAGTACTTTGTCTCCAACCTTAATTTGATTTGGGAAAAAATTAGCTCATCATGGCGTGTTTTCAGTTTATCTGTCTGCCATTCATCTAACTCCTTGATTTGTAGTCTTTGTTCTTCATGGATAAACCCTTTGTTGTTGCTTGAGCATGGCTCATGTATGTCCTTCGAACTTATTTCCTGCAAAGTAGGTTGCAACATATGGTTAGTCTTAGTAGAATATTTTATACAATCACCTTCAACTTTCGATGTGTTGCTCAAATTGCGAGCTTGAAGGGTGATTATTTCGTCTCCCACCCAAAGTGTGAGTTTGCCTATGCCAACATCAATAATTATTCTAGCAGTTGCTAAAAAGGGCCTTCCGAAAATTAAAGGAATGTTACTATCCTCCTCTATGTCTAGAACAACGAAATCCACTGGGAATATAAATTTGTCAATTTTAACGAGTACATCTTCAACAATACCCCTAGGAAATCTGATAGTTTTATCTGCTAATTGAATACTCATCCTAGTTTGTTTAGGTTTCCCAAGGCCTAGTTGCTTAAACATTTTGTGAGGCATGACATCGATACTAGCCCCTAAATCAACCAACGCATGTTCATATCTAAACTACTAATTAAATAAGGAAATGTAAAACTCCCTGGATCTTTTAATTTATTGGGCAGCTTATTTTGTAAAATAGCTAAGCAAACTGCGTTTAACTCCACATGCAACGCCTCATCCAACTTCCGCTCATTTGCTAAAAGCTCCTTTAAAAACTTCATTGCGTTTGGCATCTGCGAAAGAGCTTCAATAAACGGTAAGTTGATATGTAATTTCTTTAAAAGTTTAAGGAATTTACCAAATTGTTCGTTTGAGCGGTCTTTCCTTGTCGCATTAGGGTATGGTACACAAGGCTTATATTCTACACTTATCAGTTTCTGCTCATTGTAGCCTACCTCGCCTTTACCTTTTCTTTCCACAGTTTCTTGCTTTGGTTCTGGTTCAGATGCCACTAACCCTTCTTCATTTCTAACGTTAATCGCATTGAGCTGTTCCCTTGGGTTAGGCTCAGTATTACTTGGCAAGCTACCTTGTGGTCGTTTAGAAATTAATTTGGACAACTGGCCTATCTAAGTTTTGAGCCCTTGGATTGACGCTTGTTGATTTTTAAGTGTTGTCTCGGTATTTTGGAAATGAGTTTCTGACACTGAGATGAATTTTGTTAACATCTCCTCAAGGTTTAGTTTCTTTTCCTGTTGATAAGGTGGTTGTTGAAAACCCGGAGGATTTTGTGGCCTTTGATTTCCTTGACCACCCCATGAGAAATTTGGGTGGTTCCTTCAACCTGCATTATAAGTATTACTGTATGGGTTATTTTGAGATCTAGAGTTATTATTACCCATATAGTGGACTTGTTCCTCTTCAGTTGTAGGATTGAAGGGTTGACATTCTGTATGTACGCCTCCTCCACTTGAATCACACCTCATCACTGGATGTACCTGCGTAAAACCAAGTAAACCGTCAATATTTTTATTTAGAAGTTCCATATGATTTGATAACATATTAACCACATTGACGTTATAAACGCCTACTATTTTGGTTGGCTTAGTCCTCATGACTTGCCACTGATAGTTATTTAGTGACATCTCTTTAATAAATTCGTAAGCCTCTTTAGGTGTTTTGTTGTTGATGGTTCCACCAGCTACTGCATCAATCATCTGTCTTGTCGAGGGTTCACACCATTATAAAACGTTTGAACTTGCAGCCATAGAGGTAACCGATGGTGAGGGCACCTTTGTAGTAGGTCCTTGTATCTCTCTCATGCATCGTAAAGTGTTTCTAAATCCATCTGCACAAAAGAAGAAATATCATTCCTTAGTTTAGTTGTTTTAGTAGGTGGAAAGTGTTTTAGTAAGAACTTTTCGGTCATTTGTTCCCAAGTAGTGATTGATCCTCATGGTAATGAGTTCAACCACTGTTTAGCCTTATTCCTCAGTGAAAAGGGAAATAGCCGAAGGCGAATGGCATCGTAAAAAACGCCATTGATCTTGAATATGTCACAAAGCTTTAGAAAATTTGCTAAATGAGTATTTGGGTTTTTGTCCTGCAAACCATCAAATTGAACAAACTGTTGTATCATTTGAATTATGTTAAGTTTCAGCTCAAAATTATTTGCAGCAATAGCAGGCCTAACTATACTCGATTCAGTTCCTATTAAAGTAGGTTTAGCATAATCATACATAGTACGCATTTGAGCGAGGATTACGATTTCATTGGGTCAGTGACAATCGCAGGAGGTACCAAATTTTCCTGATTTTCTATCATCTCCTCGGTTGTAGTTGGGATATCGTCCTCTTGCTCTTCCTCTGTGTGACAGCCCTAATTTGACCCTACTCGAAAAGTGGTTTCGGGACCACAAAACCGAGTCACAAACATAATTAGATGTTATATTTTGTGCTTATTGTATGTGGAATTAGTATGTGTGAATATTTTGTGCCTTGATTTTATCAATTAGGTGTTAATTTATAAGAAAGGACTCATGTGATAAGACTTGAAAATGTGATAGGTGAATTTTAAAGTGGCCAAATAATGCATGAATTATAGACATGGGGGACTTGCATGTCAAATAGACACTTTTAATATAGTGGCCGGCTATAATGATGGTTGATAGATAATATATACATTTTATTTTAGCTTTATAATAATTAATGGCTTTATTTTATGTCATAAAGAATAAATAATTAAGAAAAGAGTGATAAAAAAAAACAATGCATGTTCATCTTTCTTTTCCCCGTTGCAGTAACTAGTGAAAGAAAATTAGAAGAAAAAGCCAAGGCATTCGACCATGGTTATTTCATAAATCAAAGGTATGTTAATGTGATTTTTATGTAATTGTTTATGAAATTAAATAGATAAGTGCATTGCATAGATAACCCATGGTTTAAATTCATGAATTATTGAACATATGTGCATTCGACAATTTGTTAAATTGTGATAATTTGATAGCTTTTGGAAGGTATTGTTTTGATATTAAATTTGCTTATATGATGGTCGAATGAGTGTAATGTTAATGAATGATTAAGTTGAATTCATTGTTGAGAGGATGAAGTTGAAGTTGCCGTATATATATATATGCTTTTGGGAAAGGAAATTTGTTTTTATTTAGATTAAGCATGTTCACGTTAGATTGAGCTTTGAAATGATGTAATTAAGTGGAAAAACGAATTGATGAAGTGATGTTAAATGCTTTGAATTTTGAGTATAATAGAAAATAAAGCTTGTTAAATTTGCCCTTATTATTTTCGAATAAGTTACATAGTTAAGTTTTAAATTTGCCCTTATTGTTTCCGAACAAGCTACAAGGTTAAAGAAAATTTTTAAAGTACTTAGTTAATTGATACTAGGTTAATGATGTGTGTATAAATTAAAATATAAACTTAGTATAAGTACCAAAGGTTGTTGATGAATTCGGCCTTGGAAGAAATTTTGGTATAAAATGCTTGAATGTTAAATAAATGGTATTAAATTGCTTAAGGTGATTACAAATGTGTATGACCATTTTGTATTTGAGCTGAAAGTAGCTAAATGGCCTATAAAAATTTCTTGTCATATTCGGCCATAAGCTAGCATGTTGGGACTTTAATAAGTTAAATTTTGTTTGAATCAGCTCAAGAGCATAGAGAGCCAATTTTGGATAAAGGGAAAACGAAACTAGTCGATTAGTCAATCCGTAGTTATTCGATAAAATCCAAGGTAAGTTCTTAAGTGTTTGTGTTTGATCATGTTATATGCTTAAGAGTAGAATAATCATAATTAAGAAGATGTTTGATTGTATATATATATACATATACATATGTACTTTGTGTTGAATAAATATTAAATTAAAGTTAAGAGCTGCATGTGACTAGCATATCTAGTCGACTTTGATACTATTAAATGATGTACCTATGTGTTCCAATGTGGAAATTAAACCTTATGTGGTTGAAAGGATGAAAATCTTTGTTCATAGATATGTGTTTCAGTTATATGTAATTGAAGTATAAGTTATGAAAGTATGAAAGAACAGGTGAATTGTTTATCGAAATGTGATATTCGGGCCTCGGCCTAGCAAGCTTTAAGCTGGTGAATAATATTATCGGGCTTCGGGTCTAGCAGGCTATAATACCGATGAGATAATATCGGGCTTCGGGCCTAGCAGGCTATAATGCCGATGAAATGATATCGGGCTTCAAGCCTAGCAGGCGAAATGCCGGTGAATGAGTTCAGACTTAAAGTCTAGCAGGCTTCGTGCTGATGATGAATTCAGGTTTAAAACCTAGCAGGCTAAATGCCGGTGATTTGATAAATGTAACATCCTGATTTTCGGATTTACTTGTGGTTTTCGATATTTTGGTTAAGTTTTAAAATCTGTGTATTTGGATGTGAAATTAATATTCTAAGTATGAAAATGGGCTTATGGAAGGCCCATGTGTTGGCCAAAACCCGGTGGGATTTTTGAAGTTTTGGATTTAAAAGTTAGGGGTTCTGGCTAGGTGGCCCTTATATAGAGTGATGGGTAATTTGCATCACAAAAAGAGCAGTAGTAAAGTGGCAAGGGTGACGCCACTAAGCTCCTAAAAATGTGGCGTGTGGAGCATTAGGGGAAGGCATGGGATCGATCCCCCATGCTGGCAAATAGGTGCAATTATTTTTAGGTGCAGAAAGGGTAAGTGTTGGAGTCCAAGTGGATTCTGCCAAAGGAGTGTCTGATCAGTCCAAATGCTTGAATTAAGGAGTGATAAGGGGAGAGATTTAAGGGATTGGGTGAGAGTCTAGAGTTGGCCGAATGTAGGGAATTAGAGAGGGAAAATTCGGCAGAAGGTTTAGGTTGATATTTCGGCACCTAGGGCTTGTGTGGTGACGTTTTCTTTTGCTCAGTCACCACAAAGGGTTTTCTTTTTCTTCCTTTTTGCCTCCCTAGCCGAAATCTTCATCTTTTCTATTCTTTTTCTCTACTTTCTTCTCCAAAGCTGTTCGTCAAACCTGGTAGTCATCAACACCTTTGCCGAAATTACAAAAAGCCGAAATCCTGTGATCACTGCTTGTGCCGATTTCTTCAAAGTCAGGTTCTTCTATGTTCTTTTGTTCTATTTAAACTACTATCATCTTTTTTTTAATTCTAAATACCTAACGGTAATCCTACTTCAAGGTCATAGCCACACATCGTTATTTTCTTCTCCACCCAAAAGCTGAAAGTATCATTGGTGTAGGGGCTTATAGTCGAAACTTCAAGACTATTGGATTCGAACTCTGCCACTGGTTAGAAGACAAATATGCATAAGATTGCGTGGAAATCAAAAAGGGAGTAAGGGGGTAAGTGCTTATCATCTCAGATTTGGTTTTATTTTACGATGTTAGGAAAAGCCAAAATCCCTAAAAATAGGGAAGCTGTCGATTTGGGCATAAGGCTCTAAGGGTTTGTTATTAATGTTTTCTTTCGGTGATTAGAGTCTTCTTAAGCATTGGATCGGAGGCGTAAATCACTGGAGCAATCAGGTTCGGAGCAAGCCATCGGTTTTGGCAGGAAGGTAAGATTTAAAGGCTTTCTAGGGACATGGCTTGATTTTGGTTAAGCAATTTTTAGGGTTTAGTGATTGAGGGTTCTAAATAAAAACTTTGCTAAACGATTGTAGGACAGCGTAAGGGATCTCGGTAGCAGTCGTCGCAAAACAGGTGTGAACCGAACACCCTTTCTCTGTTCAAGTCGGTAAAAGCCGAAAAGCCGAAATCCGGTATTTCATGGGCTTGTGAGTACGCAAATGCTCTCAAGTCATAGACTAATGGTTAGATTCGGCATCGCAAAGTGGTAAGTTGGTTGTGTGCGAAAATACGTGAACATCGGTAAGTGGGCCTCGATGGGCCAAAATTGGGCCCAATGGGCTTACGGACCAATATGGGTAAGAGATGGGCAAATCGGCCTGTTAGTTAGTTGGTAGACTCGAATTGCTTTTAACTGTTAAAAGTTACTGAAATAACCTGTGTAGATGTGTAAGTTTACGAATGTACCCCTAAAGGGCAAAAATTACCGATATACCCCTAGGGTTTATATTGACTAATATGCATGATTGATAAATACTGTATTCTGCATGATATGCTTTCATTAATGTCTGTTGCATGGGATTGGGATATTGATGGAGGAAGTGTTTAAAGTGGTTCATCCACGTACTGGAGGCTTTGCCTCACCTTATCGATAATCGAGCAAAGCAATCGCAATCGTGGAGTGTAGGGTTGGGTGGGTTGAGATATTCCCACATGGAGTGTAGGGTGGTACGGGGAGTGTAGCGGTTGGTGGGTTGAGTAGTCTCCCCAAAGCGGGATTGCATTCATTGTTATTCTTTGTTACGTACGACATCGAATTGGGCCTATGGGCGACTTATTCGAAAAAGGGCTAAGGCCTTGTTATTGTGATTACGAAAAGGGCTTTGGTCCACTGTGTCTTTGTTATCGAGTAGGGCTTAGGCCCAATGGGCTCGAGCTGATTTGGGCTTTGGATGGGTTTCTCAGATACACCGAGTTTCCCCAAACTCACCCTTTTCTTTCCATCCTTACAGGTGAGCCCTAATTGGTGGACTTGGAGCTGGGCGGGATTCGGAGTGGCCATGAAGAACAAATTCTGGTTTTTTTTCAAATAGATCACACTTCTTTTATTTTTAATTATTCTCGTTTTGTTTCAAGGTTGTAATAAGGCCGCTCATTAAATTATTTCAATTATGGATTTATTGAACTGGTTAGCACTAGGGCGCGTTTTATAAAGACTATATGTTTTCAAAATATTTTGGTGTCGTGTAAAGTTTCCGCAATATAAATGTTTTCAAAGGAAATAAATATCTAAACCAGACTTTAACATGATTTATTTTTCATAGACACATAACATGCTAAGTGTGGCAATGAATGTGTGCATGTCTAGGATTAGATCCGGGAAGAGCTTGGTACTTAAGCAGTCCAACAGACTCACCTCCTCTTTTCTGGCTTCCTACCTGGGGCGCAGCTTCCATTTACTTAAACTTATAACATTAACGTTTTTAAACCCTAAGAAAGAGATTCTTGATGAAACGAATAGCAACTTTTTCCATGTGGCATGCTGAATTCGGCCGTAACGTCTGGGCCGAGTTTAAGGTGTTTCAATAAAAGTCTAAGACTATGAGACCTTGTGTTAAATCGACAATTGATTTCGTTCAATATATTAAGTTGGCCAGGTATGTGATATATACTTATACATGTTAGATCGATTGGAATTGAATCATGAATGTGAAATGAGAAGCATAGGTGAAGATGTCATATGTGTATGTGTGTATTCGGTCATGGTGAAAGGTTATGTGAATTATGTGAAATACCATTTAGATATGAATGACGAAAGTAACTGTGGTTATGAAATGGTACAATGGTTGAATTCGGTTAAATTAAAGTTGACATTGAGGTATTTAAATACCTATGTCATATATGTGAGTATGGGTAAAACCATCGTAAATTATCGATAAGGGTGGGCTATGTGCGGAACCATCTTATAATTGCTAATTTGAACGGTTGTGTGCGAATCATTGAGCATGATGTATTTTATTGAGATTATGCTTAAGTGAAATTATAGATATGTGATGAAATTGATTGGTGATATACATGTTTAAATAATATGAATGCAAAGAATGTGTGAAAGAGTAAATTTGCAATAAATCTGCTTGGGACAGCAGCAGTAACGTGATTTTGGAAAATCTCCATAAATTGTGGGAGTTGAGTTAGAAGCTGAATAAATTATGTAATTAAAGCTTAATGAGTCTAGTTTCTTATAAAAGAAACCATGTAAGCAAAAGAATTGGTGATAATGGGATATTTGAAGTGGCGTGGGACAAAGTCAAATGACTTCGGGGTCCCCTATTCTGTTTTTAGAAAATCATTATAATTTGTAAAAAAATGGTTATAAGATAAAATTTATATTCTTAGACTCCTTAATGAGTCTAGTTTCAAATGAAATCAACGAGAACATATTTTGAATTCTGTACAATGAGAAATTTGATTCGTTGTGAAGAGTGGTCAGATTAGTCAAACAGTGAAATAGTGGAAACTTTAAGAAAAATCTGGTATTGATTGGGCAAACCAAAAATTTTGAAAATTTTATGGATAGAAGATATATGAGTCTATTATCAGTTAAAATTAATGGAAATTGATTTGGAGTTTCGTAGCTCCAGTTATAAATAATTTAGTGACTGTTGCTCAGGAAGACAACTTGTAGTGAATTTGTGATTATGTTGTAAACATTGATAAAACTTGTTAATGAGTTGTTTATTGATTTCTTATGAACTTACTAAGCGTAAAGCTTACTCCCCTCTTCTTTCCCATATTCCCTAGGGTTTCCAGGTTAGCTCTGGTTGGAGGCCGTCAGAGATATTATCACATTGTCGAGTCTACGCTATCGGCGTAAGTAAATCTTAGTGTTTCGAGTCTATGGCATGTATAAGGTTGTAAAATTGAATATGTAATAATATGGTTAAGCCAACATTGGCTTGTTATTAAGCATGTTTTAATATATATGTAATATATATGCTTTTGGGAAAGGAATTTTGTTTATATTTAGATTAAGCATGTTCATATTAGATTGAGCTTTGAAATGATGTAATTAAGTGGAAAAACGAATTGATGAAATGATGTTAGATGCTTTGAATTTTGAGTATAATATTAAAAGTTAAAAATAAAGCTTGTTAAATTTGCCCTTATTATTTCCGGATAAGTTACATAGTTAAGTGTTAAATTTGCCCTTATTATTTCCGGATAAGTTACATAGTTAAGTGTTAATGTTAAATTTGCCCTTATTACTTCCGGATAAGTTACATAGTTAAGTGTTAAATTTGCCCTTATTGTTTCCGGACAAGTTACAAGGTTAAAGAAACTTTTTATAGTACTTAGTTAATTGATACTAGGTTAATGGTGCGAGTATAAATTAAAATATAAACTTTGTATAAGTACCAAAGGTTGTTGATGAATTCGGCCTTGGAAGAAATTTTGGTATAAAATGCTTGAATGTTAAATAAATGGTATTAAATTGCTTAAGGTGATTAAAAATGTGTATGACCATTTTGTATTTGAGCTAAAAGTAGCTAAATGGCCTATAAAAATTTCTTGTCATATTCGGCCATAAGCTAGCATGTTGGGACTTTAATAAGTTAAATTTTGTTTGAATAAACTCAAGAGCATAGAGAGCCAATTTTGGATAAAGGGAAAGCGAAACTAGTCGATTAGTCAATCCGTAGTTATTCGATAAAATCCAAGGTAAGTTCTTAAGTGTTTGTGTTTGATCATGTTATATGCTTAAGAGTTGAATAATCATAATTAAGAAGATGTTTGATTGTATATATATATACATATACATATGTACTTTGTGTTGAATAAATATTACATTAAAGTTAAGAGCCGTATGTGACTAGCATATCTAGTCGACTTTGATACTATTAAATGATGTACCTATGTGTTCCAATGTGGAAATTAAACCTTATGTGGTTGAAAGGATGAAAATCTTTGTTCATAGATATGTGTTTCAGTTATGCGTAATTGAAGTATAAGTTATGAAAGTATGAAAGAATAGGTGAATTGTTTATCGAAATGTGATATTCGGGCCTCGGCCTAGCAAGCTTTAAGCTGGTGAATAATATTATCGGGCTTCAGGTCTAGCAGGCTATAACGCCGGTGAGATAATATCAGGCTTCGGGCCTAGTAGGCTATAATGCCGGTGAAATGATATCGGGCTTCAAGCCTAGCAGGTGAAATGCCGGTGAATGAGTTCAGACTTAAAGTCTAGCAGGCTTCGTGCCGGTGATGAATTCAGGTTTAAAACCTAGCAGACTAAATGCCGGTGATTTGATAAAAGTCTAAGACTATGAGACCTTGTGTTAAATCGACAATTGATTTCGTTCAATATATTAAGTTGGCCAGGTATGTGATATATACTTATACATGTTAGATCGATTGGAATTGAATCATGAATGTGAAATGAGAAGCATAGGTGAAGATGTCATATGTGTATGTGTGTATTCGGTCATGGTGAAAGGTTATGTGAATTATGTGAAATACCATTTAGATATGAATGACGAAAGTAATTGTGGTTATGAAATGGTACAATGGTTGAATTTGGTTAAATTAAAGTTGACACTGAAGTATTTAAATATCTATGTCATATATGTGAGTATGGGTAAAACCATCATAAATTATCGATAAGGGTGGGCTATGTGTGGAACCATCTTATAATTGCTAATTTGAATGGTTGTGTGCGAATCATTGAGCATGATGTATTTTATTGAGATTATGCTTAAGTGAAATTACAGATATGTGATGAAATTGATTGGTGATATACATGTTTAAATAATATGAATGTAAAGAATGTGTGAAAGAGTAAATTTGTAATAAATCTGCTTGGGACAGCAGCAGTAATGTGATTTTGGAAAATCACCATAAATTGTGGAAGTTGAGTTAGAAGCTGAATAAATTATGTAATTAAATCTTAATGAGTCTAGTTTCTTATAAAAGCAACCCTATAAGCAAAAGACTTGCTGATAATGAGATATTTGAAGTGGCGTGGGACAGATTCAAATGACTTCGGGGTCCCCTGTTCTATTTTTAGAAAATCATTATAATTTGTACAAAAATGGTTATAAGATAAAATTTATATGCTTAGACTCCTTAATGAGTGTAGTTTCAAATGAAATCAACAAGAACATATTTTGAATTTTGTACAATAAGAAATTTGATTCGTAGTGAAGAGTGATCAGATTAGTCAAATAGTGAAACAGGGGAAACTTTATGAAAAATCTGGTATTGATTGGCCAATCCAAAAATTTTGAAAATTTTATAGATAGAATATATATGAGTCTATTTTCAGGGAAAATTAATAGAAATTGATTTGGAGTTTCGTAGCTCAAGTTATAAATAATTTAGTGACTGTTGCTCAGGAAGACAACTTGTAGTGAATTTGTGATTATGTTGTAAACATTGATAAAACTTGTTAATGAGTTGTTTATTGATTTCTTATGAACTTACTAAGCGTAAAGCTTACTCCCCTCTTCTTTCCCATATTCCCTTGGGTTTCCAGGTTAGCTCGGGTTGGAGGCCGTCAGAGATATTATCACATTGTCGAGTCTACGCTATCGGCGCAAGTAAATCTTAGTGTTTCGAGTCTATGGCATGTATAGGGTTGTAAAATTGAATATGTAATATTATGGTTAAGCCAAAGACTTTGGCTTGTTATTAAGGTAATTTGATTATTCATATGCTTGTATGTTATTATCTCTTGTGATGTGGTTTATAGCATGTATATTTAGAATTTGAATTGTGATTCATTGTTGAGTAAGTAAATGATACAAGACTAAGATATTGGTAAATATTTAACAATGCCTCATGAATGTTTTGGGGCCTTGTAAGCCCGATTATAGGATAATATACGCATATATGAAAAGTTTAAAATTGATGAAAAAAAAATTTTACGGCCTGGTTTTATATAAATGGTTGAGTTTAAATCTGGTAGCACCTCGAATCCTGTTCCGGCGAGGGATACGGGCGAAGGGTGTTACACTCTGTGTATCTTAGGCTTCGCCTTATTTCTTTTCGATTTTTGCGAGCTGTGCAATCGATTTCTTCGTCAAAAAGTAATCGTCCTGACGGGTTTCTTCTAGTCATAAACTATAAGAACCTGTCAGAAGAGAATAAAAGAAAGTTTAGTAAATAAAAATAAAAATAAAGTTAAATTGCAATAATAGTAAATGGCTAAAGTAATAAAAATCGAGTGTTCCTAATATCTTAGTTCCCCGGCAACGGTGCCAAAAACTTGATTGTCACTCGCGATAAGTTTTAAAATTTGTAATTGATCGTACTCGAACTAACTATTATCACGATGAAGGAGCGCACCTATCAAACAGTAGTATAGTTTTAGCAAGACCGAATGTCGAACCCAAAGGAACTAAAAGTACTAGTATTAACTTTCTTTTTATTATCTAGCCCAAGAATAATGAATGTTTTTTTAACTAACTAATTAACTAATCTAAGAATGCACAGAAAATAGATTGGGGAAAATACTTTTGGAAAACTAATTTATTTAAGACAACACCCACGGAAGAATCCACCTAGACTTCTCTTGTTAACTGACTCTGAACCAGACGATTTATTCACTTGACTTGATCCGTAAAAATCCCTAAGTTATGTTATTATCCCTATTCAAGACTAATAACGTCTAACCCTAGGTTGATTAATTGAAATCTCTTTCTAATTAAAACCTCTAGTTTTGCATTAACTCGATCTATGAATTTCCTTATTAGATTTGACTCTAATCCGACAGATTTATGTTCTCCTATCTCTAGGATTGCATGCAACTCTACTTAATTATGAATGATCTACTCTTAGAAGGGACTATTCATCCTTCGAATAAGCACATCAATACTTGAATCAATATCCTGGAAGATTCAAACAAGAGTTAAAGTCATAATTAAGAACAAATCAAGTATTTATCATACAATTTAGAAAATATTAACAAGATCCGTCTTAGGTTTCATCCCCCTTAGGTATTTAGGGGATTTAGTTCATACCTATAAAAGAAAACATCTCAGAAGAATGATAACAAAACATAAAGAAAAACCCAAAAACCCCTGAAGGAAATTGAAGGGAGATCTTCAGTCTTGGAGGTGAATCCAGCTTCTGAGATGGATCAATCGGCTTTCTTCGTGTAATTCCTTGCTTCCTACTCTTCGTGTCTTTTAATCCTCCCCTTAGGGTGTTTAAATAGGCTTTAGAATGCCTAAAAGCCCTCCAAATTTCCCTTTTCCGAATAGAACTCAACTTGGGCTTGACAGGGACACGCCCGTGTGACACGCCCGTGTGCGATTACTTCAGGCCGTGGTCAAGGCTGAGAGATAGACACGCTCGTGTTCAGGTCTTTTCAAGTTGTGTTCAATCCTGCTAGAATGGCACGGGCATGTGCTCTACCCGTGTGAGGAAGTCTAGGCCGTGTTGATTTCCCACGTTGGCCCATTTTCTCCGTTTTAGGCCCGTTTCTTGTTCTTTTTGCTCTCCTGTGCTCACTTAAGTATAAAACATGAAAATAAAGGATTAGGAGCATCAAATTCACCAAATCTAAGGAGAAATCATTCATAAATGTGTTAAGCATGGGATAATAATATGTATAAATTACGTTTTATCATTGACCCACACGGCCTGGACACATGGGCGTGGTCTTATGCACTAAAATGGGTTCGACGGTAAGTTACATAACCTGGCAACATGGCCATGTGACCCACACGGCCTGGACACACGAGCGTGTCCTTGGCCGTGTGGATCCTGGGACTTAATTTTTTTCAAAAATTCAAAGGTTATGCGGCCTGAAATAGTCCACACGGCCGTATGTCTTACACGGCCTAGACACATGGGCGTGTCTTAGGCCGTGTGAAACCTGGAACTATTTACCAAATGACTAAAATGCCCTTCACTTAAAACTGTGAAATTTTATCTAACCATGTCCATTTTTGTCCATACTAATAAAATGGTCTAATTACTATTTAAGGACCTCCAATTTAAAATTTCATAGCAATTAGACCCTCTAGCTTCTAGAACACATAGTTTGCTTCTATTGCAATTTAGTCCTATTAGTCAAATTGGACACTCTATCGATAAAATTTCTGAATGAAATTTTCACACAATCATTCAATCATACTATATAAAATTAACATTTCTACTTTGAATTTATGGTCTCGAAACCACTGTTCTGATTTGACCCAAAAAGGGGTTGTTACAGATTAGCCTGTATAAATTTTATCTTTTATGCATAAAAAAAATACTAAAGCATTAATAAAATAAAATTTAAATTAAATAAAAGAAAATAGTGAGAATAACCATGGACCAATTACTACCCTAGCATCTAAATATGAAAGAAAAACGGTATAAACACTTGACTTCCAATCAAGCCATATCGAAAAACATTTTATATTGGGAAATAACACTAGCACATCATTTAGCGCTCACCCACCATAATAGAGCATGCAAACTTGTGCATTGGATCTAACACCAGTGGTCTTATTCTTAATTGAAATATATGAAATCTCATAAATTGTTAAATCTTCTAGATTAGATGTAGGAAAAACAAGTTGATTTGGACTTGAGAAATTGAGTCTCTGCGAACTCGAACAATCGAGTCACTAATGACTCAAGAAAACACAAGTCCTTATAGACTTGAAAAAGCCTCCCTTAAGGGAGGAGCTAGGGACAAAGCCCTAAGAAAATTATTATTTTGAGTAACAAGGCATTCCAATGTTGAAAAAAAGAGGGCAATTGCCAAATGAGAAGACTTTGTAGATAAAAAAATGATGTGGGGATTTTAGTAGGGAAAAAGATGGGAAAGGATGTTGGGGAAAGCTCCCAATCGACAAATGACCATTAGCGACCGAAGAAGTAGCCCCAAACTGCCTTAAGGGGAGGAGAATGTCATATAAAAACAAGGGGGAATAGAGAAAGAAAAGAACGAAAGAGAGGGAAAAAGCTACCATCAAATGGCTAGGGTTGTAGTTGCTACCCCACATGCTTAGGGTTTGGAATGTTTCACTACTTGAGCTTGAAGGAAGGGATAACTTTTATTTTATTTGTTCAATCTCATTCTTTTTTTTTATTGAAGACCAATTTATTGATTAATAATAATATAATAATAAATAGTGAAAATATCTTTTTAATTTGAAAAATAATTATTTTTCATTTAGATCATTATCATGTACTATAAAAGTTACAATTTCACTGAATGATAAAATATTTTGTAACACCCCTTACCCGTACCCGCGACCGGGATAGGATACAAGGCGTTACCAGACACATACACAGTCATTCACTCAAAATCGGGCTATAAAAATTTTCTTTTAAATCAATTTCATTCATACATACACAAGTTGATCCAAATATGGACCTACAAGGTCCACAACATATATTAAGAACACTCCGGGACTAAACCGAGAACTTAAGAAAATTTTGGAAAATATTTAGGTTTAAGCCTCATACACCCGTGTGGAGGCAATGCACACGCCCGTGCCCCTTACTCGTGTGGAATTATTTGAATTTATTTTAAGTTCGAACCTACAGGGGTTTTCACACGGCTGAGCACACGCCCGTGTCTCTGGCCTGTGTCCCTCACACTGCCTAGACACGCCTGTGTCATCGCCCGTGCTAAAAAACCTAGACATTCTATTTATGACATCATCATACATTTAGGGGCACACGGCCAAGACACACATCCATGTGCTAGGCCGTGCCCTCCATACAGTTGAGACACACCACCGTATCTCCACCCGTGTGTTTACTACCATGCATACTGACTTGCAAAACTAGGGTACAGGGGACACACGGCCACTTGACATGCCCATGGGGCAGACCGTGTGTGACACACACCGGTGTGCCTACCGGTGTGGACCATTTAAAGGCCATTTTCCAAGCCAATAGTCACCCTCAAACACTCATACATTCGAACATACTTCATAACATGCAACATGACATATTTAGGCACTCAAGTATTCCACACTATAACACTCTCACATCTTTATAAAGTCACCCTATTGCACAATTATTTTATTACACCATTAAAAGGCATTCCACACCAATTTCAGGCATTATCAAATTGTTTCCATAACTTCAAGTTCTTGTATTCATATCTATAGTTAATTTAAGTCATTAAGTCATCTCTTATCCTTTAGCATCTAATCCATACTTTATCATACATTCACTAAACAATAACACACCATATCATCAAGGCATTAACACATGCATGTATGGATGGTTAGATTACAACCCAAATGATCAAATATGAGCCATATCATATGGCCAACTACAAAATGAATCATCATTATCATAGGCCTTCACAATTTGGCCAATTAACATGTCACATATCACAAAATGTCCCCTATAAATGCCATACTTAAAATGATAATTTCACTATACCCAATATTCTTTTGATGGTGTGGTCGAATAATCTGACAGCTTCCGATCCCCGAGCTAGCTTGGCGGAACTACAAAGGATGGAAAGAAAGGGGGTAAGCATTAAACCTTAGTAAGTCCACATACAAATAATATGCAATAATAGTAAACAATTAACATACAAAGTCATAGTAACACATATATAAGGATTATTCATCATTTAAATCTTTTGACTTACTTATCATATGTACACAGATACTTTCTTTATCAAGACTTTATTCATAGGTTTAACGTTCATACCTGCACTTATCGTAGTATATCGTATAATCATACCTCTTTAACATGCCCTTCTTGGGATTTTCATCACATTCATTGGATTACCCGTTGAACACTTGGAATACTATTGGATACGCGGAAAACTTGTACATAAGTGCCACATATACATAAGTAGCTAAAGCTACTTCATGACATGTAATACATCCATAATGAACTCGGACCAACTCAACGAGCTCGGATGCCTCATACATATTCACGAACGCGGACCAACTCAATGAGTTTGATTTCTAATTTCCTAGTGACATGCCACTTGTATCCTAAACTATTCCTAAGGTTCAAATGGGGTTTTTCTCATTGCACATGGCATCTCTATCGTACATGCTCGTAACGTCGTAGATAACAACCATAATATTATTCATGTTCTCATAACCATCAATAAGCATATAATTTATCATCACAATGTATTAAAGCATTAAAAACATATTACCACACCACATTATTTGCATATGTACTTACCTCGGTACAAGATGATGATAATCGAGCCTAATCGTCGTATACTTTATTCTTCCCTCGATCAAAACCCGATTTACGTTTTTCTTGATCTATAATGCCAAATTTAACTTATTTATTATTCAAATTATTCAAATGGGTCCATAAATCATGCTTTTGCAAATTTATGTTTTGACCCCTAAACTTTCACATATTTATGATTTAGTCCCTAAGCTCGTAAAATGAAATGCATGCATTTTCTTGGTTACCCAAGCCTAGCTGAACCTTTACTATTCTCATATCAACACATATTTTCTTTTATTTCACCTTATTACTACTCACTTTTATACTTTTACAACCAAGTCCCTTGTTTAGGTGTTTTCACTAAAAATCACCTAGTAAAAGATGTTTATCATACCTCAAACATTCATATTCCTCCATTAATCATCAAAATACATGCATGTTGTACATGGGTCAAATTTCATGAATGAACCCTAGCTCAAAATATAGCTAGAAATGGGTAGATCATGCTTCAAGGACTTCAAAAATAAAAGAACATTAAAAATGGGGCTAGTAAGTACTTACAATCAAGCTTGGAAATGTTGAACAAAACCCTAGCTATGTCTATTAAGAATTTCGGCTAGCACATGAGAAGATAGAACATTTTTGCTTTGACTTTCCCTTTTTATTCTTTTAATTACCAAATGACCAAAATGCCATTAGGGTTTTTCTTTCAAATTTTTCCTATGCATGTCCATTTTTTGTCCAAAATTATAGAAATTGGTCAAATTGCTAATTAGGACCCTCTAATTTATAATCTAAAGCAATTTAATTCTTAAAGCTTCTAGAATAAAAGTTTTGCACTTTATTCAATTTGGTCTCAAAAATTCAATTAGACACTTTATGCTTAGAATTTCTTCATGAAACTTTCACACAACCATGCATTCATAACATGAACCTCATAAGAATCATATAATCATTATTTCTATCTCAAATTTGTGGTCTCAAAACTACTATTCCGACTAGACCCCAATTCGGGATGTTACATATTTAAAATGTTAGTATTTAGTATGTTGATAGTGCATGTTTTTAACTCCATAAAAAAGTTAAAAGGGAAATAATTTGATACACAACTTGTGGAGTTTTTAGACTAATCGTTTTATCATATAATTTCATTTGTTTAAAACACCTAGAAGATGTTCAAAGTTCATGGAATTGTGATATACCATAGTTAATGCTACCCTTAGATGGCATGTAATACATAGTCATGGTAAGATTCCAATAGAATGTGATTCCTAAGATTGTGATTTCCATAAAAGTAACATTACAACGTTTGGTAAACTGGAATATGAATTAGAATCTCGAGAAAGTTATATCAATGTGTTTGGTTCACTAAGCACTTTACAATGAATGTGATGGTAACTTTCAAAATTGCCCCCACCAAATAGAGGTGCTCATGGGTCGGGCTTATGCAAGGTGTTTAGACTATTTTTCCAGCCTGAGCCTGACCCGAAAAATGGGCTTAGTTTTTTGCCCAAGTCCAACCCGATTTAAGAAAAATAAACCCAAGCCCGACCATTTTTTAATTTTTAAGTTTACTTTTTATTTAAAATTAATTTTTTTAAAATATAATACAAAATGCACTAAAAATGCTAAAATAAAAGTTTTCTAACATACTGCAAATACATTAAAAAGTAGGGTAAACTACCAAAATAGTCATTGTTGTTTGCCTCAGGTTACATTTTAGTCACTTAAGTTTGAAATGTTACGTTTTAGTCACTTATGTTATCGTGTTATAACATTTTAGTCACTGAGTCGTTAATTGTCATTAACTGTGTGACGATAAGCTGACGTGGCACATTAAATCATCATTTCAAATGAATTTTTTTGGTTAAATTATACAATTGGTCCCTATATGTTTTCGTTTTGAACAATTTAAATTTTTTCTTTTACGTTCTTTTAACTTTACTTTTTTTTTCTTATTTTCCACTCTCTTTGTCAGGAAGTCTAAACAGAAAGATTAACTTATCAGTAAGAAAAAGATTATTGAGATAAATATGAGGGTGAATAGTTTTTTTCTTAAAAAAAAAATAAAGGAAAGATGATGACGAGTGTAGTGCCAGAGAAAAATATTAAGAAGCAAATAGGGAAACAAATGAGATGTATGGCTGGTTTCCTTCAGATTTTTTATAATCACTAGCTTCTTTTTGGCAAATGCCTTTACTCCCCTAAGCGCCTCCCTCCCGTGGAAACTCTGGTTGGTTTTACTTTATGATCTCCATCTCTTTTTTTTTTTTTTTTTACGTTGGTTTGTATTGTTTTATCAATTTTTTTTAAAAAAAATTGTTTCAGGCAAGTGAAAAGAAAACGGAGCAAGTGAAGACCATTGAGACACCAGAAATATTGAGAGAAACAACCACGAGGTCGAGTAGTAGTGCCACCTAACTGTTTGAAGCAATCTATGGTTACATCAGAACTTTGATCTCTGACATCGTAACTTTCCACGCCTATTGGTAATCAGAGTAAGTCGCCTCTCCCCCTTCCTGTTTTTGAGTACAAAAAAGGTAGCGCGAGGTCACCATGGAAATTCTTCAAGGAAGCTCCAAGGCTCTCTTTGGATAATAAAGCCATCGTTGATGCCAAAAGAAGCCTTAAGCCTCGAGAGATTCGTACGAATGCCTCCATATTATTTGCGAACCAATATGAGGATAAGGTGGACAATAACGATAAACAATGACGGTCATCAAGCATAATTGCAAGGGTCATGGGATTGGAACTGTTACCAGATTCGAATCTTGAATTGAACGGAAAAGCTCAAAATGAAAAAAATATAGGGAGCAATTGTATAATTTAACCTAAAATTTTGACAAAAGTTATACATTTTAGTACATAAAGGTAATTGTGTTAAGTTTTTTAGTGTTTAATTCGAGTTTTAATATTGATTTAATGAAAATTCATAATTAAACTAATAATATTACCAATTAATTTTCATCAAATAAACTCTAAAACTCAATTAAATCAAATTCATTAGATTGTATTTGATAATTAAAACATAAAATTAAACAAATTTACACTTAACACTGATTTTTTCTATTAATATAATCATGACAAATTCAAACCTAATAATATTAGCAATTAACTTTCATGAAATCAACTCAAAAACTTGAATTAAATACTAGAAAGTTAACACCGTTATCTTTGGGTACCAAAATTTACAACTTTTATGAAATACAGATACCATATTAAAAAAATATTAAATTTAAATACCAAATTATGAATTAAATAAAAAAAATCATATTTTCATAGTTAAAAAAAATAACTCTGAAATAAAATTACATTAATAGTTTTTAACACATCAAATGCAATCACCCTCCCACCAATTAATTCAAAAAAGTATTGCATTTTATTATATTTAGAAAAATGATTGTATGAAACAATATATTATTACTGTCAAATTGTTTAATGCTATATCAATAATTTCATCCTAAATTTCAGAATTTTAATTTTAAAAAAAATACTAATGTAACATTAAATTATTAAAAAATATATATATGAATGACGGTAATATCCTTGTTTGATACTATCTTTCCCCATTATACCTAACCTTCCTCTGGTTAGAAGCGAGGCGGATAGCTTAAGCTGCTCGCCTCATGCATATTTGAAACCACTGCGGAAGGAGAAAGTTATTGTTACTTACTTTGAAACAAACATGAATTTTTTAAATGTAATAAAAGAAAACGTCAAACTTAAATGTATTTTATATCTGCTCCTTGCAAACCAAAAACCAAAGAGAGAGAAGCTGAGAAGAAACAACCTTGAGTTGATAAACAGAACAAAATCATTTTCCTAAACCTCTACGACTCCGTTAACACCTCCTTTCTTCCTGCCAAAACCCTTTTTTAACTTCCATATTTACTCTTTCCATATATAAAAAGAAAATCTTCTTTTTTTTTTTTTTTTGCATTAAAGGCCCACCCTCCCCCACTCTAGTTTTTTTTCTTCCCATTGACTCCTACTCTTCTCTCTCTTGGGTGCTTTTCATCTCTCTTTATAACTCCCAACTCATCCTCAAAAGATTTTTCTCAGCAAGCAAAAAGAAAGTGAGAAAACAGAGCTTTACAGAGTAGAAAGAACAGGGGTTTCTTTGTTTCTTTTCAAGCCCTCCTCCACTATCCTTTTCCTTGTTTTCTTTTCGGGTCCTCTCTTCTTTTTCCCCATATCCTTGTTTTTTCTCGGGATTTTCCAAACATGGGTTCTTCTAAACTCCATCAGAATGATGCAAACTGTGTTTGGGTTGATGGGCCTATCATTGTAGGTGCAGGGCCATCGGGTCTAGCAACATCAGCTTGCCTTACTCAGCAGGGTGTCCCTTCTCTTATTCTTGAGAAAAGCGACTGCTTAGCTTCTCTATGGCAACTTCGAACCTATGATCGTCTCAAACTCCATCTCCCCAAACAATTTTGTGAATTGCCACTCCTTGGTTTCCCTCACAATTTCCCCAAGTACCCAAACAAGCACCAGTTCATCTCTTACTTGGAATCCTACGCTGGACACTTCTCAATCCAACCTAGGTTCAACCAAGCGGTGCAAAGCGCAGATTACGATCACATTTTGGAGTTCTGGAGGGTTAAAACTCAAGACTCTGAATACATTTCAAGGTGGCTTATTGCAGCTACTGGTGAAAATGCTGAGCCTGTAATACCAGACATTCCTGGGATTAACAAGTTCAACGGTTCTGTCGTTCATACCAGTTCGTATAAGTCGGGTTCTGAGTTTAAAAACCAAAGGGTTTTGGTCATTGGATGCGGAAACTCCGGCATGGAGGTCAGCTTAGACCTTTGCCGGTACAATGCAATCCCTCATATGGTTGTTAGAAACACGGTAACTTCATCTAATTCTATATCGGACTTCCTTAACTTCAATCTGAATCATTGTTAAAAACGTACTCTATATTGTTTATATGTTTGATTTTTTTTCGGTTTTGCAGGTGCATGTATTGCCAAGGGAGATGTTTGGTTTCTCGACATTTGGAATAGCCATGGCGCTTATCAAATGGTTCCCATTATGGCTAGTGGATAAGTTCCTGTTGCTGGTTGCTAACTTCATCTTAGGCAACACTGACCAAGTAGGTCTCCGGCGACCAAAAACTGGTCCAATTGAGCTCAAGAATGTCACTGGAAAGACACCGGTGCTCGATGTTGGTGCACTATCACAGATAAAATCTGGGGAAATTAAGGTAAATAGACCTATGTTCGATCAATCACATCTTGTTCCAACATATATATGTTTAGTTGATTTTGTTAGGTATTTCAGGTGATGGAAGGTGTGAAAGAGATAACAGGAAATGGAGCTAAGTTTATGGATGGACAAGAAAAGGAGATTGATTCTATAATCTTGGCAACTGGGTACAAAAGCAACGTGCCTACTTGGCTCAAGGTAATAACAATGAGTTGTTGCATTTTGTTTAGTTTTTAGTTCTATCTTATTGTGTATCACACATCACTTTCTGCCTTGGACACATGTATTTAGCCCACAAGCCAACAAATCTCTTCTTTTCTCCCTGCGGGGGAGAAAAAAGGAAGCCTCTTTTTTCCATGAAAGAAAACATATTTTTTGTGTTCAAACTTCAAATGTGTTAAATATTTGTTTATTAGGGTTTACCGGAAATTAAATTCTCTGTGATGTGTAACTGTCATCAAATATAGTGTTGTTTTTTAGGATTCATTAGCCTAAACCAAGAAGAAAATGGGTTTTTGTTACGATTTTTTGACAGATTTTTCACCATTTCTTTTGGCACCAAACATGGATTAAAAGAGTTGATTTTATTAGTGGCAATAAATGTTTTCCCTTTTTGGAAATATAGGGATGTGATTTTTTCAACAAAGACGGCATGCCAAAAACGCCGTTTCCTAACGGATGGAAAGCAGAGAAGGGATTATACACAGTTGGGTTTACAAGAAGAGGGCTCCTAGGAACGGCTTCTGACGCCGTTAAAATTGCTAGGGACATTGCTCAACAATGGAGGCCAAACAACAGTTGTAGTAATTCTCATGTTATCCTGCTCAAAGAAACATGATTCTAAAACAAAATAATAATAAATACAAAAATACTTCTAAGTTCGATTTTACCGGAGATTAGGCTTTTCGTTTTTCTTTTTAGAATATTGTAAATGCACCAATTTTGTTACAAAGGAGTTTTGCATCCATTTACCTCTTACGATGAGGTAAGTTAACTTTGTACAAAATAATTTCATAAATAGAATCTACTTTCGAAATTTATTCAACAAATTTGTTTTGAAATTGTGTTAGATTTGTGATTTTGGTACCCATAATGGTATGGGATAGATAGAACAAAAGAAAGAGTTGCATTCCCTTTTAGAAAATTCATCATAAAACATTTTCTAATCATGCTTCGTAAAGAAATCTTTCAGATTGGAGGCCAAAATTATATGAAAAGAACTGACAGCGTGTTTGGTTAGCATGAATTGTGAATCCATTCACACATGATCTAGTGATGAATACATTGAATCACTCACTCAACAAAATCTACATTTATTTTTATTATATTGAATCACTCATTCATATTAGATGAAAAAATTATATGGAAATAACTAACAGTATGTTTGGTTAACATGAATTGTAAATCCATTCACACATTATTTAGTTATAAACATATTGAACCACTCATTCAACAAAATATACATTTACCTTTATTATAACTTTTCTCGTAAGTGTTAAGAGTCAATTTTGAGAAAATTAACAAAAGAATCTAAGAGAAGAGGTTCAAATTATGTAAATCCAAAATTTTGAGAAGGAGAGGACACCTATCAGTGGCGAGGCACGATGGTTGGTAAGGTGGTGCAGAATGGCCATTGACCATTTTTTGAAAAAAAATGATTGAATAGTCATCTTATTTTACGAGAGAGAAAGAAATAGTGAAATTAAAATTAAAAAAAAAAACCATTTTATGCCAATAAAGAGTCATTAATATATTAAAATTGTTATAAGTATCTTATTATTATATAGTGGATGTCTATAATTATAAGAATTTTAATGTTCTTTATGACTCCAATATCCATTAGAAGAGTTTTATTTCATTTATACGTTCCATATCTATAAATATAGATTCTAGAGAAATATTGTAAAGATCATTATTGATGAATAAAAGACGCACTTCTATTTATTCTTCTAATTCCTTTTTTTTTATTCTATTTATTCTTTATTTTATAACATGTTATTAGTAAAATACCCCTTTTTTTTTCTAAAACCAAGTATAAATTTTTTAATCCTTCTTCCTTAACCACTCGACCACCTAGTTATTATTATTTTGTGTCAAGAAATATATAAAACTGATCCCCATTGTAGAAGAAAAGAAATTAAAAAATCACAAGTAAAGGGATTCAATCTTGCACCTTTTAATATCTATGAAAATTCATTCATTTGAGGATCAAAGATCAACTTTATTCCCCGAGGTCTTAGACACAAAATGAGAAGATTTGCAAGAAGTTTTTAAAAAAAATATTTTCTCTTGATTAACTTTAATTTTAATTCATGATTAACTATGATTGATTTGATTAACTTGTTTTATTTCTATCTTTTTTAGGATGGTGAAAGATTTTATCTCACCGTTGATTTTGATTCTTTATCTTGGATTTATTGAGTAAAATTTTGATTGGTAAAAAACCTCGATGTTTTTTAACATATGACTGTAATTATTATTTTATTTGTTCTAAATATGATTAAAATTTTGAGTTAGATTATTAAATATTGATGGGTTCATAAGGTTTATTAATGAACCTTCGTAGTATATTATTTTCAAATGATTGTCTAATGTTGTATAATATTTGAAAAAAATTCGTATAGTAATCATGGTAGTCGATACCGTAAAGGTACCTGTAACACCCTTAACCCGTATCCGTCACTAGAACAGGGTTATAAAGCATTATCGGAGTTTTCAAATCAAACGGACATAAATTTCAAACTTTTCAGATCATATCAATTAAAACATTAAAACCAATTCAAAACATACATATTGCCCCTTAAACGAGCCCTCGAGGTCCTAAATACGCATTAGAAACAAGTCGGGACTAAATCGAAAACTTAGAGAATTTTTTAGATAACAATGAAAATTTTCAACACTACAGGGGTCACACAGCCAAGGGACATGCCTGTGTCTCAGGCCGTGTGGGCATTCAAAGTAGGGATACAAGGTTGTATCCCAGCCCGTGTTCGTGCCCATGTAACTCACTGACTTAGGTCACACGGCCAAGCAACATGCCCGTGTGCCAGGCAATGTACCCTTCAAAATAACCCCACACGCCTGTGTGCCAGGCTGTGTAATATCCTGGCTTGCAACCCTTTGTAAGCTATAGGGGACACACGGCTGTGTCACCTGGCCGTGTGCTGAGACAGATGCTCATGTCTCTGCCTGTGTAGACAAAAATAGGCCATTTCACAAGCCATTTTTCTCACCCAACGTGTCATGACCTTACAACTAAAATTTCACATGAGTACAAGCCATAACAAGGGACCAAATTCAAACATAATCAAGCTATAAACTTAAGGTATTCAAACATACAACTAATATGCCTATGGGGCACCTCAAACTCAACATTTAATCTTGTATAAATACAATCTCAATTTGACTAAAATTGAAACAGCTCGTTTTTCAGTGAAATCGAAACAGTGGTTTCGAGACCACAAATTCGATCCAAAAATATGATTTATTTTTATTTCATTATATGGTATGTATTATAATAGGCATGTCGTGTGAAAATGTTGATATGAAAATTTTATCGATTAAGTGTTTAATTACGAGAATGAATAAATCGCATAAAATGCGAAAGTTGAATTCTAGTAGTTAAAAGGATCAAATAGCTATGGAATTCAAAAATAGAGGTCTTTATATGGTAATTAAACCATTAAGAAAAGTATGTAGATTTTTCTTGGTGACTCATCCTTGGAATTATAGAAAAAGGGTAAGGACTAAATTAGAATTTGAAATAAATTAATTAATTAAAAGATGATAAAAGAAAATACCATCTTATTATTATCATCTTCAACCTAAAATTTTATGGAAACCCTAAGAGAGAGAGAGGAATCTTTCAAGGCTTAATTGGGTAAGTTCTCTTATCTCGTTTTTAGTAATTTTGGTATTTTTAAAATCGGGATAGCTTAATCTCTCTATTTGAGGGATTAATTTGAAAAGTTATCAGGCTATGAAAATGGGTCATGGATGTATTATGCTGGAAACTAGAAATTCATGGTATAAAATGAAAATGAAAGATTATTGATAGATAAATAACTTTTACAAAGTGATTTTTGATGAAAACATGATTTAGGGACTAAAATGAAAAGTTGTAAAATTTGATGAAAAATTCTAAAAATTTTATGAATACATGTGCTGGAAAATTTGTAATGTGGCTTTGGTTAGGCTTGGAATATGGAGTAATTTGCACAAGTTTCATTTTCCGAGCCTAGGGACAAAATCGAAATTTATGGAAAAGTTAGGGGAAAAATGGTAATTTTACCTAGGACATAAATTGAGTCCATTTAAATATAAAATGTGTGAGATTGATGGTTAAATTCATTTATATAGATCCGAAAAACACTAATTCGAGGTTAGATCGAGGAAAAGAAAATGTTTCAGATTAGTAGATTTCTAACGCGAACAAGTGTCGAGGTAAGTTTGTGTAACTTAATCCGGCATGTAAATATGTTTAATTGAATGTTGTGTTGTATGGAATGTGATTTATATTGATGCACATTACTTGAATGTTACAATGAGAAACTTTATACATGCTTGGAATGGTGATAAAGGGGTTAAGTCCCGATTGAATGTTGAATTTTGATGATTGTATGCACTTTCCCGAAACAAATAGGGTCTTGCATTTGTTGCGGACGGGATTTAGCTTAGACGAGTAATCCCAATAACCTTTTTATAGAAAGGATTTATCTCAGACAGGTAATCCCGATATAATATCTCTCGAGTATACACTATGATTAGGGTTTAGCCTGGACTGGTAATCCTAATTGAGCTCCTTTAAGCATATGTTATAAAAAGGATTTAGCTTGGACTGGTAATCTTGTTATACAATATGTGGCTCGAGAGAGTGTTTCTTGCTTAAGTGCCCTAAGGGGTGACCTCAAAAAGAATTGACGGAATAATAAATTGTACACCTCAAATGTACTACTTGAGCCTTCATCGAAATTTCAATGATTCAACGGACATAGAACTCTTGACATGGTATGAGAACCTTGAGATGAAATGAAAATGACTTGAAATAATATTGCTTGATGAGCTCATCTATTCTTACTTGATGTGTGTGGAAACTTTGTGACTAACATGTTTGATTGAATGTATGTGATTAGGCAATGTAGCCAAATGGATGGAAACATAACATTGTATGCCTAGGTTTTAATAAATAAAATTGGTAAGTTTAGTTTCCGTTATGTGAACTTACTAAGCATGTAATGCTTACTCTGTCTTATTTTTCCTTATTTTATAGTGCTCGGAAGCTCGTGATGGTTGGAAGATCATTGGAGCATCGTCACATTATCAATTAGCATTTTGGGTATATTTAGTGAAATCATTTTAGGTATAATGGCATGTATAGGACAACTTGGCCAATAGTGGCTTGAAATATTATTTTGTAACCTATCCATTGGAATGACTAGTAATGGTTTATTTTGGCATGATCAAGTAGGTTATGATGTTATATTCATATGTTATATGTTATGTATATGTGATCAAATGATGCTAATGCTTAAGTTATTCCAAGGTAAGTTTATAAACAAATATGTATGTAGTGATATGCCTTGTGGAATGATGCCTAAGTTATTCCAAGGTTGTATGTTTCAAGTGCAGGACTTGGGTGAATTTTTGGGTGAGAAATGAAGCTAGGAATGGCTTTATTTTGTCTACACGGTCTTGTGTCTAGACCGTGTGTGACACATGGCCTAGTAACATGGGCATGTGGTTAGGCCATGTGTCCCATACACCTTAATTTTAAGAAACAGAATGCTCAGAATTGAGCACACGGGCAGAGACACGGTGGTATGTCTCAACCGTGTATGCCACATGGCTTAGAACACGGGCGTGTGTCTTGGCCGTGTGAAACCTACACCTAATTACGAATTGAATTAAATAACCACATGGCCTAGCACAGGGCGTGTGGCATGGCCGTGTGTGCAAGTTAGAGAGTTACACGGGGTCGAGCACAGCCTCCAACACGGGCGTGTCCCTTGGGCCACACGGGTGTGTGAGCCCTGCACCTTAGAAAAAATTTGTAATTTTGTGAAAAATTCTTAGAGGGTCCAAATTAAGTTCCGATTCAATTCTAATACTCGTATTGGGCCTTGAGGGCCCGATCAAGGGATGTTATGGATGATCTCGGTAAATAAATAGTAATTTATATAGATTAATGGAAAAATGTTCTGAATGTTCAAGTAATGCTCTGAAACCCTGTTCTAGTGACAGGTACGGGTTAGAGGGGTTACATTTAGTGGTATCAGAGCTACGATTTAGTCAATTATCAGATTTGATGTAGAAAACACGAGTTTAGCTATACATGCCGTTATATAAATTGTGATATTGTGATGACTCTTGATAATTTTAAATGTGTTTTTCATATAGTAATGTCATCCAACCGTGCTAGAGCTGAGTCTGAGGAAGCTGAGAGCAATGCTTCAGCTTCAGTACAAAGAGTTGCATCTGCGTCTGGTAGTGAAAGCCCCGTGTCTGAGGGCCGAAGTGAGGACGCAAAACAAGCCTTCTTTCTAATGATGAATGAATGGTTTACCCAGTACTTGAGAGCAAACCCTGCTGTACAACAACCTCCCCCACCTGCTCTCCAACCGATTCCTGAGGTACCACAGGGTGCCAAACCTGTTAAAATTGGTAAGCCTCTAATAGATAAAATCCGCAAGCATGGGGTGGAAGAATTTAGAGCTACCGTAGATGATGATTCAAAAAGGGATGAGTTTTGGTTAGAAAACACTATCCAAGTTTTTGATAAACTATCCTGCACACTTGCCGAATGTCTGAAATGTGCAATATCCCTACTAAAAGATACAACTTATCATTGGTGGAATACCATAACTTCAGTAGTACCGAGGGAGAATGTCACATGGGAATTCTTCCAAGATGAATTGAGGAAGAAATATGTGAGTCAGAGATTTATGGATCAGAAAAAGAAAGAATTTCTAAAGCTCAAACAAGGAGACATGACCGTATCCAAATATGAAAGGGAATTTGTTCGACTGAGTAAGTATGCCAGAGAATGGGTTTTAACAGAGGCTAAAATGTGTAAATGCTTTGAAGAGGGCCTAAATGAAGATATCAAGTTATTGATTGGGTTTCTCGAACTAAGGGAATTTGCGGCGCTAGCCGGCCGAGCACAGAAAGCTGAGAAACTAAGTAAAGAAAAGAAATAAGTCGAAAGAGAGGCTCGAGTTTCTGGAAAAAGAACTATAAGTAAGTCACAATCATTTACTTCTAAGAAATTAAAGAAATATTATGATCGTGTGACCACCTCTATAAGATATTCTGGAAGAGAGCAGGGCTCTCAGTGTTCTAACCCGAGGTCTTCATCTCCATTTATGACCAGTGTGGGTAGTGTCGGTAATCCTAAATTAAAATGTAAACATTGTAACAAATTTCATCATAGGGAATGTCAGTCTAGAAGTAGAGCTTGTTTCGGATATGGTTCACTTGACCATTTTCTCAGAGATTGTCCAGAAAGAGTTGAAAAAGAGATAGAAACAGCTCCAAATCTGAGTAATCCTATCTCGAGGGGTAGACCACCCCGCCATCCTGACAATGTTAGAGGTAGTTAAGGTACTACCAAGGATACTACAGTTAGATCTGAGGCACGAGCACCTGCAAGGACATATGCTATTCGTGCTAGAGAAGATGCCTCTGCACCAGACGTCATTATTGGTACATTTTCTCTACTTGATACTAATATTACTGCATTGATTGATCCTAGTTCCACACATTCATATATATGCACAAACCTAGTGTCTGTTAAAAATTTACCTGTTGATTTCATTGAATTTGTGGTTAAAGTTTCAAACCCCCTGGGCCAGTGTGTTAAGGTGGATAAAGTCTGTAAGAACTGTCCGTTAATGGTAAAAGGTTATTGCTTTTCGACTGACTTGATGTTATTACCATTTGATGAGTTTGATGTGATCTTGGGAATGGATTGGTTAACCTAATATGATGCAGTGGTAAATTGTAAGCAGAAATATATTGTATTGAAATGTGAGAACGGTGAATTACTTAATGTTGAATATGATAAACTGGATGGATTACCTAATGTGATTTCAGCAATATCAACACAGAAATATGTCCAAAAGGGTTATGATGCTTATCTCGCATTTGTGTTGGATACTAAAGTATCTGAGTCAAAGATTCAGTCAGTACCGGTTGTAAGTGAATTTCCTGATGTATTCCCAGAAGAATTACCTAGTTTACTACCGGATAGAGAAGTGGAATTCTCTATAGATCTTGTCCTGGGTACAACACCTATATCCATAGCACCTTATAGGATAGCTCCTACTGAATTGAAAGAACTGAAAGTACAGTTGCAAGAATTGATTGACAGAGGTTTTCCTTGACCTAGTTTCCCACCTTGGGGTGCGCCGGTTCTATTTGTAAAGAAGAAGGATGGACCGTTGAGGCTATGCATTGATTACAAATAGCTCAACAAAGTTACAATAAAGAACAAGTATCCATTGCCTTGGACCGATGACTTGTTTGACCAGTTAAAGTGTGCTACTATATTTTTAAAGATTGATATCTGTTTTGGTTACTATCAACTATGGGTAAAGGAATCAGATGTGCCAAAGACAGCTTTTAGAGCCAGATATGGACACTATGAGTTCCTTGTGATGCCATTCGTCTTGAAAAATGCACCTGCAGTGTTTATGGATTTTATGAACAGAATTTTCAGCCCATATTTAGATAGGTTTGTGGTGGTATTTATAGATGATATTTTGGTTTACTCTCCAGATGAAAATGAACATGCTGAACATTTGAGAATAGTGTTGCAAACTCTGCGAGAGAAACAATTGTATGCCAAATTCAGTAAATGTAAATTTTAGTTACGGGAAGTTAGTTTTCTTGGGCATATAGTATCTGCTGGAAGTGTCAGAGTAGACTCGAAAAAATTTCAATTGTTGTTAATTGGAAGCCACCGAAGAATGTTTTTGAAGTTCGAAGTTTTCTGGGACTAGATGGTTATTATCAGAGATTTGTAAAAAGTTTTTCAATGATAGCTTCTCCGATGAATCGTTTGCTATAGAAAGATGTAAAGTTTGAGTGGACTGATAAATTTCAGCAGAGTTTTGATAGATTAAAAGCTTTATTGACAGAAGCACCAGTGTTAGTTCAACCTAAATCGAGAAAGGAATTTGTTGTTTACAGTGATGCATCATTAAATGGTTTAGGCTATGTTTTGATACAAGATGGTAAAGTAGTAGCCTATGCTTCATGACAACTAAAACTACATGAAAAGAACTACCAACACATGATCTTGAATTGGCAGCCATAGTGTTTGCATTGAAAATCTGGCTGCATTTCTTATTTGGGGAAAATGTCACATATTCACTGATCATAAAAGTCTGAAATATTTGATGTTACAGAAAGATTTGAATTTGAGACAGCGTAGATGGCTTGAATTGCTGAAAGATTATGATCTTGTCATTGACTATCATCCGGGAAAAGCCAATATGGTTGCTGATGCTCTGAGTAGAAAATCCTTGTTTTCCTTACGGGCTATGAATACTCGATTGTCATTGTATAATGATGGTTCAATCATAGCTGAGTTGAAAGCTAGACCAATGTTTTTGAAACAGATCTCTGAAGCTAAAAAAAATGATAGTAAGTTGCAAGCAAGATGGGTACAAAATGAATCGACTCCTGACTCAAAATTTCAGATCAGGCTGATGGTTTCTTGTTATTCAGAGGCAGAGTATGTGTACCGATGGGAAAGAATTACTATGGATTTTGTAACGGGATTACCCTGTCACCAAAAAAGAAAGATGCCATTTGGGTAATTGTTGATCGGTTAACAAAATCTGCACACTTTATTCTGGTACGTATGAATTATTCCTTGAATAGATTGTCAGATTGTATGGAGTACCTATCTCCATTATTTCAGATAGAGATCATCGATTTACAATCTCAATTCTGGAGTAAATTGCAAGAAGCTCTAGGTACTCAGTTTCACTTTAGCACTACATTTCATCCCCAGACAGATGGTCAATCTGAACAGGTAATACAGATCTTGGAAGATATGCTTTGGTGTTGGATACTTGAGTTTGAAGGTAATTGGGAAAAGTATTTGCCTTTCGTTGAATTTGCTTATAATAACAGTTATCAGTCTAGTATTTAAATGGCACCGTATGAAGCTTTGTATGGTCGCAAATGTAGAACTCCATTGTTTTGGATAGAACTCAGTGAGAAAAAGTTACACGGAGTTTACTTAGTCCGAGAGACCGAGGAAAAAGTGAAGGTGATTTGAGACAGCTTGAAAGCAGCCTCTGATCATCAAAAGTCTTAAGCTGATTTGAAATGAAAAGAAATAGAATTTCATGTTGGTGACAAAGTGTTCTTGAAAGTGTCGCCTTGTAACACCCCTAACCCGTATCCGTTACTGGCATAGGGCTATGAGGCATTACCGATCAAATACAACATCAACATACATTTCCTATACATGAATCCATTATCACATAAAAATTAATCAAACATAATCATATTGTCCCTTATAAGGCTCTACGAGACCTTAAAACATGCTTGGAAAAGGTTCGGGACTAAATCGATAACATTTAAAAACTTTAGGAAACTTAGAAAATTTTCATGCATAAAGGGATCACACGCCTGTGTGAATAGGCCGCGTGCCTCACATGGCCACAGACATGCCCGTGTCACAAGCCGTGTGAAAACGGGGCATACATACTGACTTGTACCACATGGCCGGAGACACGCCCGTGTGCCATGGCCGTGGGAGAACTGAAGGGTATACTGACTTGGGTCGCATGGCCGGCCATATGCCCATGTGCCATCCCGCGTGTCACACACGGCTAGTAGACATGCCCATGTGTCTAAGCCGTGTAACTTTTTAACTTGTTTTAACTAGGATTCAAGGGTCACACGGTCGATTTACACGCCCGTGTGCTCAATCGTGTGGTACGAAAATAGGCTTGATTTAAGCCATTATTCCCACCTATCGTTCATGTACCTAAAAGCATTAATTTGGCATCATTTTCATATACAATAAGCAACCAAAAATGACCATTTCATGCACATATCATGCCATTTAAATCGATCCATTTCATTACTCAAATCCATAACCAAAATCATGCCAAAACAGTATGCCATAACCTTAACTTCTATATGTATTTTCTCACCATCTTATCAAATAAATCATGCCACAAAATATACCAATTCATTATCTTAAAACTAAGCCACAACATGCCATTTCTCAACCATTATACATTATTGATAATTTGCTAATTGAGCAACCATATAACCATCACAACAATCATACCAAACACGCCAAAACACAAGGTAATATATATACATCATATATCACTTATCAAACTTATGATTTAAGCCAATTTAAATGGCCAAATACACACCAACATTTACAATCCAAATCTCATGGCTATATCATAACTCAAAACATATCATGATAACTCTAGCCTATACATGCCATATACAATATTTACATAGTATCAAAAGTACCAACAAGTAGTCGATAGTATGATGACGGTTCTTGATCTAAATCCGGTCCAAAAATATGATTTATTTTTATTTCATTATATGGTCTGTATTATAAAAAATAAAATCTTTAATTTTTCCCGATCTAAATCTGATTTCTTTCTTTCTTGATCTATACACATTCAAAATTAACTTGTTTATTCACCAAATCATTCAATTTAGTCCACAAACACATATTTGGGCATTTTTACACTTTAACCCCTAAAGTTCCACATTTTTACAATTTAGTCCCTAATTCACAAATGCACAAAATTCACACAATTCAACAAGACTCATGCTTTGCTGAATTACCATAGTGCCCCTAGCAGTCATATTTCACATTTATTTCACATTTCAACTACATAATTTACACTTTTCACAAATTAATCCCTAAAATGCATTTTTAGCCAAAATCACTTAACAAAACATATTAATTTAACATTTCTCTTCCATTTTTCATCATCAACCATCACAAAGCACATAGATTCAATAATGGCACTTCAAAAAATCATCAACTAATTCAAAAATTAAGACACAGGCTAGCTAGTACTCAAAGCAACGATCACAAAAACGTAGAAATCATCAAAAATTGAGTCAAAATGGACTTATAATTGAGAAATGAAGTAGACGAACTTAAAATTCTAAAAACGGATTCTTCTTCTCTTCATATTCGGTTGAAAAAGATGAAGACTATGGTTTTTCCTTTGTTTTCTTTAATTTAATATCAATTATTTATAAATTACAACATTATCCTTAATTAAAATCCATCAAATTTAATGATAACATGCCCATTAATGTCAATTTCCACTATCAATGGTATAATAACATCATAAGGACCTTTCATTTAATAAACCATAGCAATTAAGCACTTTAAACAAGTAGAATGTAACGTTTGCATTTTACTCGATTTAGTCATTTTATCAAATTAAGCATTCAAACGCTAAAATTATTTCACGAAACTTTCACACATATATAATCACATGATATAAACTTAAAAAATAAAAATAAAATAATTTTCCAACCTCAAATTTATGATTCCAAAACCACTGTTCCGATTTAGCTAAAATCGGACAGTTACATGCCTTGGAAGAAAGTTCTCTAGTTTGGTCGTAAAGGAAAACTGAGTCCACGATTAATTGGACCATATGAGATTACGAAAAGAATTGGACCGATTGCATATCAGTTAGCTTTGCCACTAGAGCCTGATCGGATTCATAATATTTTTCATGTGTCTATGCTACGGCGGTATCGATCCAATCCTTCACATGTTATCTCTCAGACAGAGTTAGAGATTTAGCCTGATATGACAAATGGTGAAGAACCAATCAAAATCTTAACCCAGGAAACAAAAGATTTAAGAAATAAAAAGGTAGCTTTAGTAAAAGTTCTTTGGCAACGACACGATATTGAAGAGGCTACCTACGAGCCGGAGGATTCTATGAGGAAGCAATACTCGAATCTTTTTACTGATAAGATTTTCGAGGACGAAAATCCCTAAATGGTGGGAGAGTTGTAACAGCTCATTTTTCAATGAAATTGGAACAGTGGTTTCGAGACCACAAATCCGATCCAAAAATATGATTTATTTTTATTTCATTATATGGTCCGTATTATAATAGGCATGTCATGTGAAAATGTTGATATGAAAAATTTATCGATTAAGTGTTTAATTACGAGAATGACTAAATCGTATAAAATGCGAAAGTTGAATTCTAGTAGCTATAAGGATCAAATAGCTATGGAATTCAAAACTAGAGGTCCTTATATGGTAATTAAACATTAAGAAAAGTATGTAGATTTTTCTTGGTGACTCATCCATGGAATTATAGAAAAAGGGTAAGGACTAAATTGGAATTTGAAATAATTAAATTAATTAAAAGATTATAAAAGAAAATATCATCTTATTATTGTCATCTTAAACCTAAAATTTTATAGAAACCCTAGGAGAGAGGAGAAACTTTCAAGGCTTAATTGGGTAAGTTCTCTTGTCTCATTTTTAGTAATTTTGGTAATTTTGAAACTGGGATAGCTTAATCTCTCTATTTCAGAGATTAATTTGAAAAGTTATCAAGGTATGAAAATGGGTCATGGATGTACTATGCTGGAAATTAAAAATTCATGGTAGAAAATGAAAGATTATTGATAGATAAACAACTTTTACAAAGTGATTTTTGATGAAAACATGATTTAGGGTCCAAAATGAAAAGTTGTAAAATTTGATGAAAAATTATGAAAATTTTATGAATACATGTGCTGGAAAATTTGTAATGAGGCTTTGGTTAGGCTTGGAATAGGGAGTAATTTGCACAAGTTTCATTTTTCGAGCCTAGGCACAAAATCTGAATTTATGGAAAAGTTAGGGGAAAAATGGTAATTTTGCCTAGGACGTAAATTGAGCTCATTTAAATATGAAGTGTGTGAAATTGATGGTTAAATTCATTTATATAGATCCAAACAACATTAATTCGATGTTAGATCGAGGAAATGAAAAGGTTTCAGATTAGTAGATTTCTAACACGAACAAGTGTTGAGGTAAGTTCGTGTAACTTAATCCGGCATGTAAATATGTTTAATTGAATATTGTGTTGTATGAAATGTGATTTATATTGATGCAAATTACTTGAATGTTACAATGAGCAAATTTATGCATGCTTGAAATGGTGATAAAGGGGTTAAGTCCTGATTAAATGTTGAATTCCGATGATTGTATGTGCTTTGCCGAAACAAATAGGGTTCTGCATTTGTTGCGGATGAGATTTAGCTCGGACGAGAAATCCCAATGACTTTGTTATAGAAAGGATTTAGCCCGGACGAGTAATCCTGATATAATATCTCTCGAGTATACGTTATGATTAGGGTTTAGCCTGTACTAGTAATCCTAATCGAGCTCCTCTGAGCATATGTTGTAAAAAGGATTTAGCCTGGACTGGTAATCCCATTATACAATATGTGGCTCGAGAGAGTGTTTCTTGGTTAAGTGCCCTAAGGGGTGACCTCGATAAGAATTGATGGAATAATGAATCGTACACCTCAAGTGTACTACTTGAGCCTTCATCAGAATTTCAATGACTCAATGGACATAGAACTCTTGACATGGTATGAGAATCTTGAGATGAAATGGAATGAAAATGACTTGAAATAATATTGCTTGATGAGCTCATCTATTCTTACTTGTTGTGTATGGAAACTTTGTAACTAACATGTTTGATTCAATGTATGTGATTAGGCAATGTAGCCAAATGGATCGAAACATAACATTGTATGCCTAGGTTTTAATAAACAAGATTGGTAAGTTTAGTTTCCGTTATACGAACTTACTAAGCATGTAATGCTTACTCCGTTTTATTTTTCCCTATTTTATAGTGCTTGGAAGCTTGTGAAGGTTGGAAGATCATTGGACTGTCGTCACACTATCAATTATCATTTTGGGTATATTTAGTGAAACCATTTTAGGTATAATGACACGTATAGGACAACTTGGCCAATAGTGGCTTGAAATGTTATTTTGTAACCTAGCCATTGGAATGGCTAGTAATGGTTTATTTTGGCATGATCAAGTAGGTTATGATGTTATATTCATATGTGATATGTTATGTATATGTGGTCAAATGATGCTAATGCCTAAGTTATTCCAAGGTAAGTTTATAAACACATATGTATGTAGTGATATGCCTTGTTGAATGATGAAATTGTCCAATTTGAATGCTTGGAATGGTTGGTATTGGTTGTGTGTTTCAAGTACAGGACTTGGGTGAATTTTTGGGTGAGAAATGAAGCTAGGAATGACTTCATTATGTCCACACGGGCGGACACACGGGCGTGTATTTAGACCATGTGTGACACACAGCCTATTAACATGGGCATGTGGTTAGGCTGTGTGTCCCTTGCACCTTAATTTTGAGAAACAGAATGCTTAGAATTGAGCACATGGGCAGAGACACGGGCGTGTGTCTCAACTGTGTATGCCACACGGCCTAGAAGACGGGCGTGTGTCTTGGCCGTGTAAAACCTGCACCTAATTTTGAATTGAATTAATTAACCACTCTACCTAGCACACGGGCGTGTGGCATGGCTTTGTGTGAAAGTTAGAGAGTTACACGGGGTCGAACACGGCCTCCAACATGGGCTTTTCCCAGGGTCACACGGGAGTGTCCCTTGGACCATACGGGTGTGTGAGCCCTGCACCTTGGAGAAATTTTGTAATTTTGCGAAAAATTCTTAAAGGTCCTGATAAAGTCCCGATTCGATTCTAATGCTCATATTGAGCCTCGAGGGCTCGATCAAGGGATGTTATGGATGATCTCGGTAAATGAATAGTAATTTATGTAGATTAATGGAAAAATGTTTTGAATGTTCTGGTAATGCTCTGAAACCCTATTCTTGCAACAGGTACGGGTTAAGGGTGTTACAAAAATATTCAACTAAACTTGAACTAATCTTAGGTCAATAACCAACCGTTTAGTCCACCTACTAAACATACTAATTGGTACCAAAATTTCCATTCAACAATCACTAAAACATACATATATTTCATATAAAACAATGTACCAATTCATAACATTTCCAACACATCACAAGGCATTTATAGCTTCCATTTTAGACTACCATTTCATCCTTAATCATCCAAGCATCATGATCAAAAGTAACAACCACTTTAAGACTAAATATTTTCATAACAAACTAAGTTCACATTAACACACAAAATCCTAAATACAAGCCAAGCGTATGGCAACTTCAACAACCAAAAAGCCAATACATGCCATTATAACTGAACTTAAAAACATCTATAGGTACCGTTATAGCCGATGGATAGTGTGATGGATCCCCAACTAGCTTCCAACCCGATCGACCTTATAGTCTGTAAAGTAAGAGAAAGACAATCACGTAAGCAATAAATGCTTAGTAAGCTCGCATAAACTTTAAACATAACATTTCATTTCAAATATGAACTTTATATGTCATGAATAAACTTATATCAATGCTTCAAGATCTACCAATCTATATAAATACCGTCTCACAAATGAATAGGTTCATTAACAACTCGAACACTTTCCATTTATAACACAATAATGTCTCATACGTTGAATTACATAATCATCTCTTATTTTTATTTTTAAATGGTAATCCATTTCATTTACCTATTGTCAATCATTTCATTTGTACAACACACAAGACATGAGCATAAGCATCAATTAGAACCACAAACTAGTGCATTTAAGTATGACTATTTTAAAATCAACTATACAATAAACCATTTCATAAGAAATTGAATACTTCGATTCTTACCACCCTTTCATGCATCTAAGAATCTTTCCATTTGATCACATACCATTTCAATGCATTTCTTTAAAACTCACATAATACAATCCAATAAATAGCTCGGCACAAGCCTAAGCATATCAACAACACATGTTAGTCCATTTAAAAATGATTCATATGAATTTGACATGGATAATTATTATACTTAAACATGATTCAATTGGATTTATAATACTTCATAACATATCATGTCTTCCATTTAACAGTATTTCAATAAGTTTCATACACACATGTCTTGGTTCATATTGAACATTTACCATAATCACAAGCTAGTGATTAAACACATAACTTAATAATTTCATCACATGGTAAGATATGATACATAAATATAGCATCACTTAAATCATACCTTTCATAATCATGAATATTGATACTTTGATCAATGGTACATCATACCTTTCCATATTTTTCGTAGTGAAGTCATTTGGAATCCTTACCGAAGCTCGCACGAAGTGTGCTAAACAATGGCTATAACTGTCCCTTTTCATAGTTGATGGTCATCACCATACCTTTTCATAATTGATAGTCGAAGCTATCCCTTTTCATTATTTGAGGGTTCTCGATACGTCGTTGGATTTTCTGTCGGGACATGATATGATAATATAACATAATAGCATTTAAAACAATAATTTAAAATGTTATTTAAATATACAAACTTACCTAGCTAAATTGCAGAAATACTAAAGTTCAGGGGCATTTTGGTAATTTTTTATTTTCTCAAATTTTCACCCGATCTTGATCTAAACTAATAATGTCATTCAATTTATCAATTTAGGCAATAAAACAATGTATTTCATGCAATTTGGTTATTTTTGACATTTTTACAAAATTACCCCTAAAGTTTTACTTTTTTTTTTAATTTAGTCCCTGAGCCCAAAACATGGAAATTAACCGTTTTCCCAAAATTGAACTTAGCTAAATGTTCATGGTATCCAAAACAGCCCATTTGTTCAACAATTTCACATTAAATCCTTATACTTTTATTAATTTAACAATTTAGCCCCTAATTGGTAAATTCATCAAAAATCACTTAATAAAATACTTTCAATATCAATCAACATTCTAAATTCATCATTTAACATCTAGAATCACAAATTTCAGTAATGGAAGCATTCAAAATCTTTAACAGTTTCAAAATCGAAGGTACGAGCTAGTTAGACCTAGTTGCAACGATCTAAAAAATATAAAAATTATTAGAAACGGGCTAAAACGGATTTACATGCATACATGGAAGCTTGGTCGACGCTTCAAGGTATATCCATGGCTTCATTCGGTTGAAAAATAAAAGAAAAAGGAAGATGAAAACCATTGTTTTACTTATGTTTTGTTTAATTTAATGAATTTATCAAATTACCATTTTAACCTTGGTTGATAACTAAATAAAACACCAAAGTCATGTCCATAATTGTCCATCACATATATATATGGCAGAATTATCATCAAAGGAAGGTTTAATTTCAGAATTGGTCCTTCAATTAAATTAAGTTCTAACTAAATAAACTTATTTGCAATTTAATCCTAAACTAATTAGGACTAAAAGAACAATTAATCCACAAGCTAGTGGATTCAATCATAACACCACCGCTTGGAAACTTTGACCATCATTTGATTACCATTTAAGTCTCTTTTCCTTTATTCAATTAACCATTTAATCACTCAAATCAAATAGTGATAAAATTTTACTTCTTTTACGATTTAGTCCTTTTTAATTAATTAACTATCGAAACGTTAAAATTTTTAATAAAACTTTAATACCACCTTAATGACTCACCGTAAATATTCTCAATTTATAGAAACGAGGTCCCGATATCTTATTTTCTAAAACCACATGACCTTAGGGTCTTACCACTTGAACCAAATAAATCATTTATAAAACATAAATTATCAATCAAAATTCTTTTAAAAACAATATTTGACTCGTAAATATTAAATAATAATATTTACGAACTTACTCGTCAGATTTGGTGGCCCCGAAACCACTGTTTTCGACACCACCAAAAATTGGGCTGTTATAATATTGGTCTTATCGCCTAGTACATATCATTCTGGTCCTAAATTGGTACAAATAGTCCATCTTCCATCTCAATCAAAATTTCAGTGCGTTTCGACCATTTTAGTGTGTTTCAGCCCCCTTTTTTTGTCAATACCAGCTTGTACATGTAGAGTGTGTCTCGTATTTTTAGATACTTTGTAGGCATTCATTGCAACCAATATTGTGACATAGAAGAAAGACACAAACTCTTGCAAAATAGAGGTCACGTCCCGATAAGAAAGCATGGGATGTCACAACGATGTGACGACGATGTCTTGAGGAGGAAGCATGTGAAGTAATGAAAAAATGACAAAGATGTCCCGATAAGGAAGCATGTGAGGCCGTAATGACGTGACATATTCCTTAAATAATGCAGCCGCATTTTGATAATCAAACAAGACTCTTTCTCTTAATCGAACTCTATTTACTCTAGAGATATTCTAGTCATATTAGACCTTTAATCTTAGTCCATTTAATGGGCCATTATAACCCTAATAAAAAAGAGGGAAAAAAGAATAAGAGAACTTTGTATTCGAAAGAGGGTTGTGTTTTTGGGATTAGGATTTGCACATCAAGATCAATTTCTTCTTCATCTTGTACTCTCATTTGTTTTGCTCATTAGTGAAAAGTTGTAGCCTTCTTTGCCCATGGTTTTTATTCTCTTGGTTATAAAGATCAGATGAGTTTTTCCACGTAAATTTGTGTGTTTGATCTTCTCTACTCTTTCTATTTATTGTTTATTTGGGTTGATTCCAAACAAACTAGTATTAGAGCTTATTTAGGGTTCCACAATTGACTCGTTTAGGGATGGAGACGATGAAATTTGATATCGAGAAGTTTGATGGGATCACAAATTTCAGTTTGTGGCAGGTTCGAATGACTACAATCCTAGTTCAGAATGGCTTGGAAAAGGTCGTTACTGGTCAAAAGCCTAAAAATTTATGTTAGTCAGCATAGGATGAGCTTGATGAGAAGTCTTTCTCTACAATTTAGTTGTGCCTCACAAATAATGTGTTGTAAGAAGTGCTTATGGAGAAAATGACATCTGCCTTATGGAGGAAGTTAAAATCCCTTTATATGACAAAGTCTCTAGCTAATCGATTGGTGGTGAAAAAAATGTTTGTACATGTTTCATATGGCTGAAGGTACATCTATTAAGGCTCACATTAGTGAATTTATTACTCTCTTGAGTGACCTAAAAAATGTCGACGTTAATATAAATGATGAAGATCATGCTATGTTGTTATTATGCTTTTTGCCTCCTTCGTATAAGACTTTTAGGGAGACCTTGATTTACGATAGAGATAAGCTCTTATTTGAGGATATGAAGGGTAACTTTTTGATTAAGGAAAATCCCAATAACGAATTGGGTTCAAATAGCAAGTCCAATGGGCAAGCCTTGATTTTGGTTGCTAGAAGTAGGATACAGTCTAAGGATTCAGGTCTGGCAAGTCTAGGTTAAAATTGAAGTCAAGGAATCAAGACAAGACATGTAACTAATGTAAGAAGTTAGGTTAAATTAAATTAGAATGTTGTAAACTGCAAAATAAAAATAGGAGGGCTGCCGAAAATAACGAGAAAAGGAAATATAAGGTTGAGGTAGTTGATGTTAATATGGCCAAGGATAAGGGTGATGATCTGTTACTGGTGTTTATAACTGAAAGGTCTAAGCTTACATTCGAGTGGATCCTGGATTTGAGGTGTTCTTACTATATGTGTCCTAACAAGGACTGATTCTCCAATATAGTCCAGTTGAAGGTGGAGTTGTGCTTTTGAGGAATAATTTACTTGTAAAATAACCGTTATTGGCACTGTTTAGATTAGGATGCACGAAGAGATTATTAGGACATTGTCAGATGTCAAACATGTGCCTGATTTGAAGAAGAATCTCATCTCCTTAGGAATTTTAGACTCGAATGGTTATAGAATCATCATCAAGGAAAACAACATTAAGGTATTTTGTGGCGCTCTCATTTTGATGAAATGTCAGAACACCGACAGTCTATACATTCTGTAGGTTTCAATAGTGCCTGGTGCAACAAAAATTCCTCATCTATTTTAAAGTTGGACTCGAATCGATTGTGGCATATACAACTCGGTCATATGAGCGAGAAAGGTATGACTATTTTGAGCAAGAGAGGACTTCCCCATGGTACAGGATTTGGAAAATTAGATTTCTTCACACACTGCATTTACGGGAAACAGACACAAGTCATATTCAATTTTGTAGTACACAGGATAGAAGACACCCTTGACTAAATTCATTCAGATTTATGGAGTCCAACTTAAGTCACCTCCAAAGGAGGTAGCAAATATCTCCTAACCTTTACTGATCACCACTTTAGAAAGGTTGGGGTTTGTTTCCTAAAGCACAAGAATGAAATCTTTGGGATATTTAAACAATGGAAGACTTTACTAAAGAAGCAAATTGGGAAGCAGGTAAAGTGATTGAGGATCGATAATGGACTTAAGTTTTGTGTAGTTGAGTTTATTAACTATTGCAAACATGAAGGAATTGATCGACATTGCATTGTTGTCTGTACCCCACAGTGGAATGGCATCATAGAAAGGATGAACAAAACTTTACTTGAGAGAGTTTGGTGCATACTTCTCAACGTAGGCTTAGGAAATTAGTTTTGGGTAGAAGTCGTCAACCTGGCATGTTATTTGGTGAGCTGGTCACCATATTAAGCATTGGATGAAAAAATTCCTAAAGAGCTATGGTTAGGTAACCCTCCAAATTACTCTAATCTCAGAGTATTCAGTTGCCCTAGTTATGCACCTGTTAGTGAAGGAAAACTTGAACCTAGGGTAGTGAAATGTATATTTCTTGGTTTCACTACTGGTGTAAAGGGTTTTAAATTATGGTGCCTTGAAACTAAGAAAACCATGGTTAGTAGAGATGTTACCTTTGTGGAAACCACGATGCTTCACTCGAGAAAAGAGTTACTTGTTCTTTTCCATACAACAAAGCAGAGTGTTTCAAGCAAGGTGGAGCATGATTGACATGACAAGGAGGCCCATGACGTCGCAATGACGTGATGATTTCTTTACAAGCGAGAGACAAAATAATGGCAATGTCACGATAACGAAACTCGGGATGTCGTGATGAAATTCTCACTTATGTGAGGCTAAAGTTTCTTCAGAACAGTAGGAGGTTACTAAAGTTACTTCAGATCAGTTAGAGGCTCTATTTGATTCACTGGCATCTCCTACATATCAACTACGAAATTATCAGCTAGCTCGCGATAGGGAGAGATCAGAGACCAAACTGACTTAGAGGTTCTATCGCACCCAATTTTCAATAGAATCCTAAATATAAAGTAGAGTTGGGAGTTAATTGAATAATATGGTAAGTTGGCGGGTCCTATTGGAAAACTTGGAAATATTGGTGTAACACTCCTAACCCATATCTGTTGTTGGAACAGGGTTTCGGAGCATTACTAAAACTTTTAAAACATTTTACAAATAATTTATAAAAATTACTATTCATTAACCAAGATCATTCAAAACGTCCCTTAATTGGACCCTTGAGGCCCAATACAAGCAGTAGAATTGAGTCAGGACTTAATCAGGAACTCTAAGAATTTTTACGACTTTTTAAAAATTTTCCAAGGTGCAAGGCTCACACGCCCGTGTGGTCCGAGAGACATGCCCGTGCTGGAGGCCGTGTTCGACCCCCTGTAACTCTCTGACTTGAGCATACGACCATGCCACATGCCCGTGTGCTAGGCTGTGTGGTTAATTAATTCAATTCAAAATTAAGTGCAGGTTTCACACTGCCAAGACACACGCCCGTGTTTTAGGCCATGTAGCACACACAGTTGAGACATACGCTCGTATCTCTACCTGTGTGCTCAAATTTAAGCATTCTGTTTCTCAAAATGAAGGTGCAGGGGACACACTGCCTAACCACATGCCCATGTTACTAGGCCGTGTGTCACAGATGGTCTAGACACACGCCCGTGTGGACAAAATGAAGCCATTTCTAGCTTCATTTGCCACCCAAAATTTCACCCAAGACCTGCACTTGAAATTCACATCCAATACCAACCAATCGAAGCATTCAAATTAAACAATTCCATCATTCATCATGGTATACCACTATATGCATATGTGTTTATAAACTTACCTTGGATTAACTTAGGCATTAACATCATTAGATCACATATACTTAACTTATCACATATGTTTATGTCATAATAACCTACTTAATCATACCAATATAACCATTACTAGCCAATCCAATAGCTAGACTACAAACATCATTAACATTCCACTAATGGCCAGGTTGTCCTATACATGCCATTATACCAAAATGATTTTACTATATATACCCAAAATAACTAGTTGATAATGTGATATGCTGCAATGATCCTCTAACCTTCGCGAGCTTTCGAGCACCATAAGATAGGGAAAATAAAAAGGAGTAAGCATTACATGCTTAGTAAGTTTGTATAACGGAAACTAAACTTACCAATCCTGTTATTAAATCTATGCATACAATATCATGTTTACCATCCATTAGCAACATTGCCTAAACACATGCATTCGATCAAACTTGTTAGTCACCAAAATCTTCATAAAAATCAAGTAAACATAAATGAGCTCATCATGCAATATTTCTTTTCTAGTCATTATGATTTCATCTCATAATTCTCATACCATGTCAAGATTTTTATGTTTATTGAATCATTGAAATTCTGATGGATATTCAAGTAGTACACTCGGGGTGTACAGTTCCATAATCCATCAATTCTTATTCAAGGGTACCCATTAGGGCACTTAATCAAGGAAACACTCTCAAGCCATATATCGTATAACAGGATTACCAGTCCAGGCTAAATCCTTTATATAATGTATGTTCAAAAGAGTTCAATTAGGTTTACCAATCCAGACTAAACCCTAATCATAATGTATACTCGAGAGGTATTATATCTAGATTACCCATCTGGGCTAAATCGTTTCTATAACAAGGTCAATAGGATTACTCGTCTGAGCTAAATCTCATTCGCAACAAATGCAGGACCTTATTCATTTCGGGAAAGCGCATGTATTCATCGAAATTCAATATTCAATTGGGACTTAACCCTTTTTCACCATATCAAGCATATATTAAATTTTTCATTATAGCATTCAAGTAACGTACATCAATATAAGTCACATTCCATACAACACAACATTCAATTAAACAAATTTACATGCTCGATTAAGTTACACGAACTTACCTCGACACTTATTCACGTATAAAATTTACTAATCCGAAACCTTTTCTTTTCCTCGGTCTAACCACGAATTTGTGTTTTTCGGATCTATATCAATAGCTTTAATCATCAATTTCACATATTTCATATTTATTTGGACTCAATTTACACCCTAGGCAAAATTACCATTTTGCCCCTAACTTTTTGATAAATTCTAATTTTATCCTTAAGCTCGGAAAATGAAACTTGTGCAATTTACTCCTTTTCCAAACCTAACCAAAATCCAATTACAAATTTTACAGCACATGTATTAATAAAATTTTAGAATTTTTCATCAAATTTCAAAACTTTACATTTTAGTCCCTAAATCATGTTTTCATCAAAAATCACTTTATAAAAGTTGTTTATCTATCAACAACCTTTTATTTCTACCATAAGTTTCTAATTTTCAGCATATACATCCATGACACATTTTCCATACTATTATAACTTTTTAAATTAATCCCCCGAATAGAGAGATTAGACTATCTCGGTTTCAAAAATATCAAAATTACTAAAAATGAGACAAGGAAACTTAACAAGTTAAGCCTTTAAAGTTTATTCTCTCTCTCCTAGGGTTTCCATAGAATTTTGGCATTGAAGATGAGAAAAATAATATGATATTTTCTTTTTATAATTTTTTAATTAATTAATTATTTTAATTTCCAATTTAGTCCCTACTCTTTTCTAATTTTTCCATGGATGAGTCGTCAAAAATCTACATACTTTTCTTTAATGGTCTAGTTACCATATAAGGACCTCTAGTTAGAATGCGAGCATATGTGAAATAAAGAGGTATTTCCTTTAGAGAAGTTAAAAATAAGTATCCGGCATTAAGGCTCGGCTAAAGTTGGTGTGTAAACCATCAATTTCAATGAGGTAGCTAAATGGCTCTTACAACACCCTAGTTCTGGGAAATGTAAAGTTTTGTGTGTATAGCAATAAACAGTTTGTCTAGCATGGTGTTATCTGCCCAAATGATCATTTTGGCGTATACGTGTAGGTGTATAGTAACCGCTACATAAGTTAGTAAGAATTTTATTTCATAATATTCTGCTATATTAAGAAGACGTTCGTGTTAAGAGATAAAAGAGAAATATGGAATAAGTATTCGACAAAGGTATGGTATGCCTAATTTTTCTAGAATACTGTGCTAGTTATGCTTTAAGTAACTTGGTTAGAAATCAACAAGATTTCCAAGTTCAATAATTGTGATTTCAAGGTATTTATTAATATTTATCTTGGAAATTGTAGGCCATTAAGAAGGCAAGTACTGAAACATATGACACTTGTTAAATTCCACTAAGTAAGATAAGTTATATTTATATGTGAGAGATGAATTCTGACAAAGGGGGTTCTCCTTTATTCTTCATTTTCCTTAAGAGGTATTTGCTGAAACTCTCATTAAGCCCGAATGTGCCTTACATGGATGATCTAGAAGCTGTGGTCCTTTTATGATTAGTGATTATTTCGCATCAGGTAAGTATTTCAATATTGCATATTAAATTCTGAGTGAGTGAATCTGAATGTGGTAATTGAACAATAAGCTGTAAGAATAAAGTTTCTGCATGAGATTGTCAGCAATTGATATGATAAGAAATTTGCATGAATAAGAGTAGTAATAATGAAATTATGTTTCTAAGTAATGGTTGTTTGTGGCTTTGAACTGCAGTAGGTGAGAATCATGTGAGTTTATACACTGACTCTTGTGTGTATACTATTCAACCGAAGAATGTTTGGAAGAAATTGATCAAACTATTAATCCAAAACCATGGAATGTATAGCATGAATATGATATGTACGCGACTATATGAATGATTACTAACGAAAATTTATGAATGTATGAATGGTTGCTGAGGTTATTATGTGCATTTGATATGGAGTCTAATAAGTTCAAGTATGTAATGAGTGGTGTTTGAGTATTGTGCTATTGAAGTATGGTTGTATATGTCTAAAATGTATGCTATGAGATGTGTGTTCTATTGGGTGTATGTTAGTGAATTAAATGTTGAACTTAAATTGTGTTAATGGTTGAAGAGTCTGTCAAGGGAGTCTGTGTCTGTTCATCATGATGGTGTCTGATAGAGTTCGTCGGGACAGAACACATGAACTCTGATATAAAATTTGAAGGAAAAGTCTATGGTCGTGGCACCATCTGCAAAGGAACTAATGAATGATGATTTCCTGATGGGGTTCTATGCGTGTTCTAAGATGATGATGGGAAAACCTCACGTAATGTGAGTTTAGAAAAATTCATATCGTAAACACAACAACTAAGAATGTCTTTATGACACATTATGAAAGGAATGCCTTTGTGGCAAATTCAGAATGGAATGCGTTGGTGGCATACTCTATATGATTGCATGTATGGCATGTTCTGTTAGGCCTATGTGACGTAAATTGTCAAGGATGTGTGGTAAGATATGAATCTAAATGTCTATCTCTATTGTGATATATGAGTAAATTGTTTTAGTTCTGTAAGAAGTAAGACTAAGATATGGTATCAATATGTTCTGGATTAAAAGAAAATAAGTTTCAAGGGTTTTAGTGAAAAGAGATGTGTATCCACACGTTACGAAAGGTATCCGTCATTATGATCTCCAAGTATGAAGAGTGAGTGGTATTATATCTTCTTCCAAAATTATTCTAAATCTGAGTTAATGCTAACTTGAATTATGGGATTCTGATATAGCATGATGTGGAGTGCAATTGAATGGTTTACGTAATGATTTATTAGTATGAATATGTGGTACTGAATTAGGGGTTGTCTGAGTTTGAATTGATAGTATTAAATTCTACGTAAGTATTCGCCAAACATATATGAGTATCAGCCCATGATAAATGTTAATGAACAACTGTTTGAAATAAGAATATGGGTTAAGGCATGGATTGTGGGAAGTGTTTTCTGAGAGTATATTCTGTTAAGAAAGTAATATGGGAGAACAGATTTATGAAATGAGTTGAAGGATTCCTTAGTTAATTATATAGAAAGAATCAAGTATAATAAGGGAATAATAACTAGCATATATGGGGAGTGATAAGACTATATGGTATTAGATAAAGTAAATGAATGTAAAGTAATAGTTGACTCATAATAATTTGTACAAGATTAAAAAACATCCATCAAGATATGGTTAATGAGCTCACTAAGTACTCGTGTAGTTACAAGATTTGTTATTTCTTTTTAGCTATTTGAGAAAAGTGTTCGCCTTGAGGGACAATTCCAAGAGTGCGCCAAGTTGGTGGCGAAGTGGCTTATTATGCATACAGTGGAATTGTTGCATATTCTAGGAATACACCCTTTCGAATCTATTTTTGATAAACTTCTATCGTGTAAGGATTTGTATAAAGATTTATGTAACAAACTATTGTAAGATACTTCCTTTGTTTTCATATAATAAGTTTTTCAATTGAAATGTCATGGAACATGTTTTAAAGAAGTAAAAAGTTGTAAATTGTTTTTGTTATATGGTAAAGTTTTGTGTGGTAACACCCGAGATCCAGATCAGGTGAATTGGGTTGGGTGGATAGCATTACAGTTCTTTAGGTTTAAATTCTAAGTGTCTTGGTTAAAGAAGTCTTTAGAAAAATGGGGGAAGTCTACTAAGGACTCTTTAAGAAGGAATTCCGCTAAAGATTTATCTTAGGAAGGAGAGTATGTCAGGAATTTACAAAAGAAGTGGATTGTTGGGGCCACAAATGAGGTCACTGGTAAATGGGTCTTCTTTTAAAGGGGATTTATTTATAGGTTATGTTATAGGAAGTGGATTGCTGAGGGAAACCCAGTCACTCCATACTGAGTTTAGTATGGAATAAAGAGTTCAAGTTAAGGATATGCATTTCTGGCATGATCCCTACTATATCGCTAATAGTAGACACAGTCTAACATTGACAAAATCTCACTAAGTTCCTCTGAACTTACGCCTGTACTACCTTGTATGTAGGGACATGGGTGACTTAAAAGTTGTATGATGGGACCAAGCCAAACTCTGTTAGGCTTGCACGAATGACGCCATAAGTATATCATGTATATAGAGGGGCATATTTAGAGGCTACGCCTCAGGGGAAAAATTGATTTAGTGTAACTACAATTAGAGTACTACGTGTCAAGCTAATATAATAAATTAATTGTACATAATAAGGTAGAATAATTGTAGGGACTGAATACTTGTATGGTATAAAATGTACTTGAAACTTAAATGTTGAATTTTTTGCTATTTATGGAAGTCAAGTAAGGGTTAATTGGTGTTAATAGATGTATAATTTAGTATTGATTAAATCTGTAAGTAACATGATAGTGATCGTTAAGTTATCTAGATTATTAGTGACACTTGATATCCAATTCGGTGATTGGGTAGGGCATAGGTTGTTACAATTTAGTGTTACCTATATTCATTTTATATCAGACCTAGCTTAGTTCTTTAAGTTATTATAAGATTAATATATGGAATGAGAATAAGTGCAGGTTAGCAGATCATTTCAGGTTGGTGGTAAATGCAATAGGTAATAAAAGAAAGAAAGAGGAGTGCGGTAGAATTAAGAGACAAGGGAATAGAGACAAAAAATTTCTTTAAAAGAAGATAAGTATAAGTAAAAAGATAATTACACATTGTCCCCAATCTACGAATTAAAAGTCCCCTCTACATCATCCTCACCTTCATTGCTGGCTTCATCTATAAGGGCTGGAGTAGTTGGTTCAAGTTTTGGCGAAAAGAAAAGTTTGTTAGATTTTTTCCACTTCTTTTGGAAATCTTCCCACTCAGCACTGGAGGGATTCATTCAATTGAAGCCTAGATCAATGTTGGTAAACTGGTACATGCAACTGAAGTTCACTTGGCTCACATCAAAAGGCCTCATGGTGAATTAGGCTTGTAGAATATGGTTGAATCTCAACTTGGGAATATAATATGTAATTCCCGTCGTGTTTTCTACCTTATATCATTCTAGGGCTTTATTGTTTTCCTTTTGCACCCTCTTTGGGTCTGTTAGACGTTGCTCCTCCAAAGAGTTCATTTGGCCCTCCAACTGGTGCATCCTCTCCTCAAAATTGAGTTCCAAGAAATTGTACTTAGTCTCCGAACTTGAGACAAACTTACTGAGCTCTTGGTTCTGGCGGGCTATGACCTCATGTATTTGACAAAGCTGGGCCAGTTATTGGTTTCGAAAAGCTAGGACCATTTCTACTTAAGCCCATTTAGATTCATATCCACTACAATTAGTGTAGTAGTGGGATAATTGCCTTTTAAGTCTCATATCCTAGATCTAATTAAAGATTCCTTAACCAATAAATTTTTTCCATTTTTACAATTTAGTCACTGTACCTTAATTAAGCACTAATTCGATAATATTACTTGACTGATATTCAATTCAATTGTAATATAACTCTGTAAATATTTAATAAAAATGTTAGACCAAATATCCATTGACATTAGAACCAATACACTTATACCTTGTCTAACTTTTCAAACAACCAAAATTATTAGACCTAACTTCAGTATAATAATGTAATACCCTAGTAAATATTAATAAATAATCTTCACTGACTCTATCATTGAAAAATAAAATTCCAAAACCACCATTTTCGACTCCATTGACTTTTGGGTAATTACAAGTTTTTCTTTATTTCTTTTTGGATTCCAATTGCAATCAGAGTTATCTTTGCAACTGTCAAAGGAAATCTCAGTTCCTTGCACAAATCAATATTGAAACAAATTTATTTTCATATTCCCTTATTTAATTTAATTTATTGTTTAGAATGTTAAATATGAGTTTGGGGATAATTGCATCTAGATCCATGAGTGGCTAATTTCCTTAGGGAGATTAACGAATGCATGTCTGACTATTTAATGGATGAATTAGGGTTTAAATCTGAGTTAGTTGGTTTAAATTAGGTACGATTAAACCCTAGAAATTTATAAACCTAGGAAGTAATTTAGGATAAACGAGATTGAGAGATAAGTTTAACGACTAAATCATAATTTATCTCGGTCAAGAAAGTGAGGCCGAGAGGTAAACGTGTATTAGTCAATTAGTTAATTAGTTAGAGCTCGAGAGGTAATAACTAGTTAATTTATAGCTAACTCGATAAAACCCGAGTTCTGAAGTTAATTAGGAGCACTGAAGTGAGTTAATCCACCGCTTGGTTTATCAGAATTAATTATGATTGTTAATTGGTTATTTTTATTTTAGAAAATTTATGCTAATTTGGTTTTTCATAATATAATTTTAAATTAGTACTATTTAGCCCTATCAGTGTAGAAAATTAGTTTAAGTTTAATTCAACCTCTCTTTGGTATGATCCTTGAAATACTTGCAAGAGTGTTTAGTTGTAAACTCTTTTCTATACTACAATTTGACCCATATACTCGCAAACACCACTGTTTAATTATTTATCTATTTTGCTGTAGTATTTCTAGTCCAAACATTCACACGTCTAGCAACAGCAAACTCAACAATCACATTGCAAAATAGATATCGGGGCGTGTGCATAACATAGCATACATGATACTTCCTACTGCCGATGCATAGGAAACCTTTCTCATGTTCTCTTTGTAACACCCCTAACTCGTATCCGTCGTCAAAATAGGGTTACAGAGCATTACTGGAGTTTACAATTTAAATGGACAAAAAATTTCAAACATTTCATAACATATCAATAAGCATATTAAAACCAAGTAAAATCATACATATTGTCCCTTGTACTAGCCCCCGAGGCCTTAAATATGCATTAGAAATAAGTAGGGACTAAATGAAAAACTCAGGAAATTTTTTAGAAAACATTGAAAGTTTTCAACAACGCAGGGGTCATACAGTCGTGTGGCCATGCCGTGTGAGTCACACGGTCAAGATACACGTCCGTGTATGAGGCCGCGTGGGCATTCAAAATAGCAACACAGCTGTGTCTTAGCCCGTGCCCGTGCCTGTGTAACTCTCTCACTTGGCCACACACCCGTGTGCTAGGCCATGTACCCATTGAAATAACCTTACATGCCCATGTGCCAGGCCATGTGCTAGGCCATGTAACAGCCTAACTTGCAACCCTTTGAAAGCTATAGGGGACACACGGCTGTGACACATGCCTATGTCTCTACCTGTGTGGACGAAAGTAGGCCATGTTGCAAGCCATTTTTCTCACCCAATTCGGCATGTACCTACACTCAACATTGCACATAATAACAAGCCTTATCAAGGTATTCCAATTAGGCATAAACAGGTCATATACATGTGGTAAAACTTCATACAACCAATATGCCCTTAGGCACCTCAAATGACAATATGCAAACATGTATAACCATGTATTTAACTTAACCAAATAATCAACTAACATACATGCATATTTGCATCAATACATACCATACAATTTACCTACCAAAACACAATCATTTGGTACCAAAATTCCATTCTACAATTAACATCATTAGTCATTTAAGCTATATAAACAAAGTAGCAATTCTCAACAAGTCACAAGCCATATATATATTACATATTCATCTATCGTTTCATCTTCTATTATTCAACCACATTAAGCAAACCTTCAACCATATCAAAGCTAATATTTACATGCCAAAACTAAACTCATACCATCATCAAAGTACCAAAAACAAGTGATCAACTTTTTAACGTCACAACAATGATGTGCAAGTGTACACTATCGATGCAAGTATAGTAGACAAATGTGAGTCTGTTGGATATCAATCCCACGAGGATGGTTGTCTTTTGTCTATCAATGTCAGTGCAATAAATAGATAGAAACAAGATAAATTGTGAGAGTAGTTGTCGAAGCAATAACTTGAAAACAATAAGATAAAATATGATAATGATAAACTGGGATCCCTAACGTGAATATTCAATAGAATACTAAGTGCTCTCAAGGTATAAAAGGATAGGTGATTGTCAATATATTAAATTGAATGAATATCTTACCAAGCTTAACTTTTATATTCAATCTAAGACTTAAACATGCACATTAGCCACATCTTTCGATGATGGTAATGGAATAATATTAAGAACAACTGGATTAAATTTTTCTAATCCTGAAGCAACTTCCATTGTCATGCTTGTTAGCTTGAACTATCACTGCACCTTCTAGCGTCAGTGACTGCAATAACACTTCAATGCTAAAAACATTCAAACCCAAAGATTAAACAGTAGAAGCAAGATTTAATAAAATAACATTTAACCCAAAAATCATGTGTACTTCTGTACTAACATGAAATAGAAAGTAATCACCAGCATTTAGAAATGAAAAAATAAGAGAAACAAGTGGAGAATACTATTCCTAGACAACTCAACGTGAATCTCTCTATTCCATCTTGTGCTACGCTCAGGGCTCCTCGACAAGAGATAGTCTGCATCCCTTTCTCCTCTGTTCACTCGTAGGAGACTTAAGCCACCATAGCCGAAAGCTTCAAAGGATAGGTTGAAGAAGATGGTAATCCAAAAGCTCTTCTTTTTTTTTTCTTTTCACATGAATATATATATTTTCCAAATAGCATAGGTATCCTTTCATCAGAATCATGCTGCCTCTATACGTATAAGTTAGTTGTACCAGACTAGACAGCTCAAGCATTTTTATTCTTATCCGGACAGCTTTCAGGTGCTGCGACAATTCTGGGCACAATCTGGAAATACTCATGCAATGACATCAGTACCAAAACATGAAAAAATTAAGGATAAATAAGCTAAGATCCACTGAGTTATAAAATGTAAATTACTGAACTAAAAATGCTAAAATGTGTAACGCCCCGAATTTGGGCCTAGAATGAATGGGCCTTGAGCATGGGAACAGCTAGGAGACTACACATAAATATTTAATTGTGCAAAAAATGGCACAATTAAGTGTTTGGCTTAGTGGTTGTGTGCTCTGGAAGTGTCTGGGAAGTCATGGATTCAAGTCCTGGCTTTCACAAAATTTTTGGTTTTTAAGGATAAAACCCCTATCTTTGGTTAGTAGGGTTATAAATAAAATTTTGTAAAGTATGATATAAAAAAACCTGTCAGTCTGGTGGATAGTGGCGTGTGGAGTGTGCTATTGGTCTGAGGTTCGAATCCCTACTTGTGCAAATGAGGATTATTTTTGCCGGTGGCTTTGGGAGGAAGTTGTGTTTGACCGAAACACTAAGGGTTTGAATAGATTTGGTTAGAGTTATTGTTAGCCAAATTTGAAGAGATGGGTGGGAGAAATTTAAGGAGAAAATTGAGGAAGATTCGGATTTGAATGGAGTGGAAGAGTTGTGCCGAAATTGAACTTTAGGCACTCAAAAATTCAGTAAAAGGCTAGTGTTCCCTTTCTTCTCACTTTCGGTTACTGACTCTAGCATTTTCATTCTTTTCTTTCATTCATTGGTGCCGAAATACTACTTCTTTCGGGTTTTTGCTTGTTTTGCTCAATTCCCATTTACCGAATTCATTGAATTCCTTTGCCGAATTTGCTTTACTATTTTTCTCCCTTCAGTCCCCTCAGTTGTTTGGTTTTGTTTACTCTTGGATTGTTCGACCATTTCTTTTCTCTACCTTTCTCATACTCTGGCCGAATATTGTAAGGCTTACTTCGAGGTGCTTCTCTTCAAGTCTTTCTCTTCTCCCATCACCATTCTCTTTTCTTTTTTCTTCTTTTCTTTCCCGATTACTTCTTCTTTTCTCTATTGAGCCAAATACCATACACTTTCTTTCTCCCAAAGTCTTTGATTGCCTATTGCCGAAAGCCCTCTGAGTTTTGGTAAGGGTATGTTTCAATCTGTTTATTGTTTCTTTTCTAGCTGAATTTCTGTTGGCTCTACTGCCAAGTTTCGGTTATCCCTATTCTTTATCTTTGGGGCATAATATATGCTTCTTTCTTCTAATAACATATGAACTGCCAAATCTTGCTAGGGGTGTGGATTCTATTGAGGAAGTTTAGGCGAGTAGTCTATCCACTTTTGGGGTAAGTTATTTAAGTATGATGTTTTTCATATAGGATTTTAAATACTTACCCATCGGTCTAATGTTTCTCATAAAGGGGAAAAATTTTGGGCGCGTGTGTGGGGGCTCAGTCAGAGGGGAACTCTGCGACTATTGGATTGGTTCTCGTTTCAGAAGTGGTTCGGTTGCAACACCATAACAGGTGTGTATTCACACACTGAATAGACTGTAGATTGGCAAAATGCCGAAAAGCCAGAAGTATGGCGTATGATGCCACATTGGCGTGCGGTCGAACGTGTGGTGAACCGAGCCCACGGGCATGGGCGTTAGACTGTAGAGGCCACCACGAGCGCTCTCGTGGTCTTGGGCTGTTCAGGGCCTCGTTAGGCTAAATGGGCCGTATAGGCCTAGTGGGCTTGTGGGCCCCACACGGATAAATGTATGTGATGCAGTAAGTGTTGCTTGAACTGTGATGTTTAGATAGTTGTGGCGGTTTCGGGGCTAATGGGCCACACGAGTGTGTGGGCCCACTTGGGCCGAGTAATGGGCTTTAGGCCCACTTACACCGTTATGTCTGTTATGTTACTTAAGTCGCTCGTGGCGACGGTGGACCATTTGTTGGGTTATTAAGACCCCAGTTTGTAAAATTACCAAAATAGCCCCGATTTGTAAAATTACCAAAATACCGTTTGTTTGTAAGATTACCAAAATACCGTCGATTTGTAAAATTATCGAAATACCCTTAGTTTGTAAAATTACCAAAATACCCTTGTATTGTAAAATTACCCAAAATACTCTTGTAGTGTAAAATTACTGAAATACCCTTTTAGTGTAAAATTACCGAAATACCCTTGTAGTGTAAAATTACCGAAATACCCCTATAGGGTAAAATGATTGTTTTGCCCTTGTGGCTAAATGACTGACTTAGATTATGAATTTGACTGATTTGACTGTGATTGTATGACTGTGTTTTAATTGACTTGACTGTGGATGTAAAACTAATATGCTTTTAATATATGTTTGAATAACTGTTACTGAGCATGGCCATTCTGCATACACATGTGATGATTGGGCATGACACACACGACATATTGCATGGGGTTGGGACATTGATATGGATGAAGTTTTGATAGGATCGCACGGGTCGCACGAGACTACTGTGGATCTAGTATTGATCTGTTAAGGTCGTACGGGTCGCACGAGACGACTGTAGACCGATGGACGGCTTAGTGCTGCTTAATATGGTTATGGCTCTGTACCAACCTAAATATGGCTATGTGCTACGTTTATTAGGGCTTTGTGCAAATTGTATTTACCAGTGGCTATATGCCTATCATAATTATTAATGACTTTATGTCGATCATATTTACCCATAACTGTATACTGGTTATATGACCGTCGCTGATGGCTATGTGCCGAACTTATTACAGTTACTGATGGCTTTGTGCCAATTATAATACCACTACTGAAGGCTTAAAGCCATATATATACTAGCAGCTTTGCTGCGATTTTGGTTAGTGCTGCAACCGGTGCTAACATTGTAAGTGTAGGGATGGCGTGGGTGAGTTATTCCCCACAAGTAGTGCAGGGTTGGATGGGGTAGCATACATCCATGCATTCACACATTCTGTATTGTTACTGAGATGGGCTAGGCCCAACTGATTCTATTATGGGCTGTGACCCAAATGATTTTGTAATGGGCTCTTAACGGGACAGTACTGTTACTTTTAAAGGGCTCTAGCCCAGACTGTTTCTGTTTCTGTATACTGACTGTAACTCTAGTAAGGGGATTACACACTGAGTTTTCGTAAACTCACCCTGTTTATTAACTGTACAGGTAATCCCAGCCTTAGACGATTCGGAGCCGCGAGGGATTCAGAGGTGGTCACACGATCGCAGCTTTTTAATGCTTAACTTTATTTCTGTTTAAAATTTCACTTTGGGATTTGATTCTGTAATAAAGCCTTCTAAACTTAAGTTATTTTATTTGGGCTTTATTTATTTGATACTTGACTGATAGTGATAGAACGCTAGTTTTCGAAAAGATTAACTGTTTTCAAAACACCGCGTTTTCGTAACTTAACTTTTAAACATCAAGTTTTCGTAAATCGACTATTTTAAATTAAGCTTCCACAACAAATAGCGTTTTAAATAGGAATAAGTTTCCAGTGAACCACGTTTTGCAAAATAAACCAATGTAAACTGAGGTTTTCACAAGTTTTAAAATGACCAGAGGTTTTAAGTAGTAAGAGGGGTTTTCAATGGAAACATGGTTTTCAAGAAATACTTCGATGTGACACGCCAGATTCTGCCATAACGTATAGGTCGGGTTTGGGGTGTTACAAAATATGTGCTAAAGATAACTAAATGGAGACAAATTAACCAAAAAGTAGGGAGAAAACATATGTTCTTTCTAGTACTATCAACAAGCCAAAAAAATGGTGATTCTACAATTAGCATCATTAGTCATTTAAGTTATACAAACAAAGTACGAATTCTCAACAAGTCACAAGCCATATTGATAAACCGTAATTTATACATATTTTTATCCCTTGCTTAACACGTTCTTGAATGATTTCTCCTTAGATTTAGTGAATTTGATGCTCCTAATCCTTTAATTTCATGTTTTATACTTAGGTGAGCATAGGAGGACGAAAAGAACGAGAAGCGGGACAAAAATGGAGAAAACAGGCCAACAAGGGAAAATAACACGGCCTAGACTTCCTCACATGGGCAGAACACACGCTCGTGCCATTCTAACAGGCTCGACCATGGCCCAAATCAACCTCAGCATGGGCGTGTTGATAACTCAGCCTCGACCACGGCCTGAAAGTAATTGCACACGGGCGTGTCCCTGCTTCCATTTGGAGAAGGGCAAGTTTGAGGGATTTTAGGCATTCTAAAGCCTATTTAAACACCCTAGAGGAAGACTAAAAGAGGGACAGAGAATAGGGAGTAAGGAATTACTCCAAGGAAGCCGATTGATCCATCTCAGAAGCTGGATTCATCATCAAGACTGAAGATTTTTCCTTAATTTCCCTTCAGGAGTTTTGGGTTTTCTTTATGTTTTGTATTTTTTATTATTCTGAGATGTTTTCTTATTTAGTTATGAACTAAAACCTCTAAATACCTAAGGGGGATGAAACCTAAGACGAATCTTGTTATTATTTTCTGAATCGTATGATAAATATTTGACTTGTTCTTAATTATGTGTTCTTAATTCTTGTTTTGGTATTTTAGGATATCGATTCAAGTTAATGCTCTTAGTTGGAGGATGAATAGTCCGTGGCTAAGAGTGTCTTTGTTGTAATTAAGTGGAGTTGATTGCGCGCCTAGAGATAGGGTGATAAGATTTTTCCGGATTAGGGTGAAACTTAATAAGGGGATCCATAGATCGAGTTAATGCAACCTTAGGGTGTTAATTAGAGAAAAGTCTCAATTATTCAACCTAGGGATTAGACGTTATTAGTTTTGAATAGGGATAATAACATAACTTAGGGATGTTTACGGAACAAGTTAAATGAATAAATCGTCTGGTTCGGAGCCAGAATAACAAGTAAAGTCTAGGTGGATTTTTCCTTAGGTATTGTCCTAAATCAATCATTTTTCCTAAAAGTAATTCCCCAATTCTATTTTCTATAATTTCTTAGTTTAGATAATTAGTTAGTTAAAACAACCTCCTTTATTCTTAGGCTAGATAACAAAAAGACAGTTATTACTAGTACTTTTAGTCCTTTGGTTTCGACAATCCGGTCTTGCTAAAGCTATACTACTGTTCGATAGGTACACCTGCCTACATCGTGATAATAGTTAGTTTCAAGAATGATTAATTATAAATTTATAAAACTTATCACGGAAAATCATGATCAAGTTTTCGGCGTTGTTGCCGGGGACTAAAATATTAGGAACACTCAATTTTTATTACTTTAGCCATTTATTTTTCTGGCAATTTAATTTAATTTTTATTTATTTACTAATTTACTTTTTCTTTCTTCAGGCAGGTTCTTATAGTTTATGAATAGAAGAAACCTGTAACACCCCGATTTTCGGGAATTCTGTGAACTTTGGAAAAATTTAAAATTTCTGTACTCTGCCTACTTGGCGTAGGTTTAATTATGTTAGAGGGCCTCTGGAAGGCCCAAGCTTAGGTTAAAACCCGGTAATTTTAGTTAATTTTAAAACTATAAGAAAAAGGGGTTCTGGTTAACTGGGCTTTTAAGTATTAACTGGGTAAAATAAAACACAAGGAAGCCTGTGGTAAGTTGGCATGTGATGCCACTTGGGAGCTTTAGAGGTAGCATGTGGATGCTAGGGAGAACTAAGGTTCGAGTCGCAAGGAAAGCAAATTATTGGTATTAATTTTTATGAACAGAAAAGGGATGTAATGGAACTGAAGTGAAAGTCTGTCAGGAGGAGTTTGAGTTGCTCAGGAGATTGAGTAAGGAAGGGATAAGGGAGAGGATTTAGAAGCTGATTAGGGAAAGCAGTGTTGGCCGAATAGTGGACTCTTGAGGAGCAAGAGTTGGCCGGCCAAGGGTTTCTGTAGAGGGAAAATTTCGGCTAGGTTAAGTGCAAGTTTAAATTCAGCATAAGGGGTAAGTTGTGCCGTTTCCTGACCATTCTTCCACTTCTATTCTTTTCTCCTCTCTTCGTCAAATTTTCTTTTTCTTCTTTCTCCTCTATAGCTGAATCTTCCTATCATCCTATTCATCTCCATCTTTTTCTTCAGTCGTTTCTAAACCTTCTTAACCATTTGCCATAAAAAGCCGAAATCCCAAAAGCCTATATTTTTTTCTGTGCTGATTTCTCCTAGCCAAGTCCTCTTACTTCTCTTCATCTTCTTGACCGATTCTCTAGTCCTCTGAACCACAAGTTTCTGTCGACAAAGCCATTACAAAAATCCTCATCTTTTCTTCACTGTTACAAAAAGCCGAAGACGCATAGCCATAGGGACATAGCCGAATTTTAGGATCACTGAAGGCTCGACTTTTGTTATCATTTGAGACCTTAGAACTGCATCAGAATCGAGTAGGAACTAAGGGGAAACATTGACTGAAGGAACCGGTGGTAAGCCTTTCAAACCTATTCTTTATTTCGGGATTTGGAAAAGCCAAAATCTCTAAAGGCTAGGGAGGCTGTCGATTGGGTCTTCTAACTTTAAGGGTTGTGATGATTAATTGTTTTGGTGTTAGTATGATCTAGAGGTTGCTGATCAAAGGCTTGGACAAGCGGAATGATCGGATCTTGATCTAGTCGCTACTATTGGCAAAGGCAGGTTCGCTAGTGCCTAAGGTGTTATTGGCCGAGTGTGGTAAGGGGTTAATACGTAGTTCATTGTCGATAGTTAGATTAACATGGTAGTAATCCGATTGTAGGCAGTTTGTACGTGGATCTCGTCAACGAATCATCATAAAATAGGTGTGTAACTGACACCTTCTCATAGACTAGATCGGCAAAAGCCGAAAAACCTAAATGCCGAAAAGCTGGTATTTTGGGAACTTGAGAAGTGTGCGGATGCTCGTGGGATGGATTGATTCACGTATTTGGTATACTAAAGGGATAAGACTGCAGAATGTATGATTTCGTGTATTTCGATATTTTTGGGCTTAATGGGCCAAAATCGGGATAATGGGCCAACAGGCCCAATTCGGTAAGAAAACGTGGTAAGTGTTTCTGATTTTACGTAAATGACTATGTTATGCATGAAAACCTTAAGAATAGTAAAATTACTAGAATACCCCTATATATGCAAAAGTACCATTATACCCCTAGGTGTAAAATGACCATTATACCCCTAGGGTTAATTTTGTCTGAAAAGCATGATGATCTGAATCTGTATGATGTATGCCATAATTGTTTATCTGTTGCATGGGGACATGGGTTATATTATGGAGGAAGCATCCTGGTGGCTATGCCATAAATTATCTGTTCTGGTGGCTCTGCCACATATATCTGTTACGGTGGCTCTCGCCACGATTCTCTGTTCTGGTGACTCTGTCACACACTATCGCGATCAGCGACCATGCTGCATATTTCTGTGGCGTGTAGCAATTGGGTGGGTCGAGTAGTCTCCCCACATGGTGAAAGGTTGGTATGGGGGTGCATATTGTAATATCCTGATTTTGGGCCTAGTCGGAACAGTGGTTTCGAGACCACAAATTCGAGATAGAGATATTTATTTTATGATTATTATAAGGTCTATGATCTATTTCTATGCTTGTATGAAGATTTCATGAAGAAATTTTATGTGAAAATGCTTAATTGGACTTTAGGGACTAAATTGAATAAACTGAAAACTTGTGTTCTAGAAGCATCTTGTATGAAATTGAGTTAGATTATTAATTAGAGGTCCTTAAAGAGTAATTTGACCAAGTTCTAAAAATTTGGACAAAAGTGGGCTTGGAAGGGTAAAAATTTAAAGAATAGTAAAAAAAGGTATTTTGGTCATTTAGGGGCAAAATGAATTAAAACACAAAATTGAAAGCCATTGTAAAAAAGGTATTTTGGTATTTTGGTAAGTGTTGTGGAATGGATACCTTAGACAAGTATGCACTTAACTCTCGGGTTGAGACCTCAATATATCAATAATATGGTAAGATGATGAATGGAAATGTAATATGAATACCTTGGTGATATTATGCAAATGATGATTTCGTATGATTGCATGGTTATGTTACTTGGTATTTGCATGTGAACTTACTAAGCAATTATGCTTACTCCCTCCTTTCCATTCCTTGTAGTTTGACAAGCCAGCTCGGAAAATCAGGAGTGGCTAGAGGCACGTTCACACTATCGGCGGACCACTTTTGGTATAGTGGCTTGTACATTTTGGAAATATGGCATGTATAACATTATAATCATTTTATGTATATAATCTTATGATATGGTGGATGGATGGAATGGAAATGTTTGAGAATCATTAGCTATCGGAATGGCTAATCAAGTTTATATACGATAACATATATGCTTTATGTCTTAACTAAACCATGAAAATCCTTGGAAAGGTAAAATTGGTCACAAAACAGAATCAGACAGCAGCAGTGATGTTAATTTGAAAAATCACTAAAAATAGTAAAAATGGAATTAAATGATGAATAAGTTATGTAATCGAAGCTTGACGAGTATATTTTTATATGGAAGAAATGAAACAGGTAAATGAGTTATATTTTATGATATATTTAAGTTTTAGTGGAATAGGGTCAGAGTAATCTCTGAATCCCCTGTTCTGACTTTAAAAATTCACCATAAATTGTAAAAAAACAATTATGAGTTTTACCTTATATGTGTGAAATTATTATTGAGTCTAGTTTTATGAGAAACAAACATCATAGTCATTGAAACTCTGTACAGGGAGATATCTGATTCGTAATAAATAGGGGTCAGAGTAGCCAAACCCTAAAACAGGGGAGACTTTAACTAATAAACTGTACTAATTGGCCTGACCAAAAATTCAATAAAAAAATTAGTAAGTAGATATATGAGTCTAGTTTCAGGAAAAATTTACGGAATTGGATTTTGAGTTTCGTAAAGATTTTTTAGCGACTGTGATGTAGTTAGCCAGCTCGTTTGGAAATTCTAAAATAAATTGTTTGAACTGTTTAATTAATGAATTAAGTCCGTTAACACCTCGTGCTCGACTCCGGCGATGGTTTCGGGTATGGGGCATTACACATATGGTTGGATATAGGTTCGGTTTTTGCATAAACATATAAATATCTGTTCTGATCTGTTATGGGCCTATGGGCTTTATTCTGAATTCTGTTCTGGGCTAAGGCCAACATATTCTGCTTCTGTGGTTTGAGCTGATATAGGCTATGGTTGGGTTAATTTACACACTGAGTTTCCCAAAACTCACCCCTTTATTTTCATCCACACAGGTAATCCCCAACCATAGTGGGCTTGGAGCTGTGAGGGATTCGGAGTGGCCACATGTGTCTGCAAATTTGGTTTCCTTCTGGTGAATTGGACTTCCTTTTATTTTGCGTTTGAGGTTTTGGGTTTTACTTGTAATAAGGCCGCTTTATTATTTTTATGGTTTTGATTTATATTTTGTTATTATGGATATGACTTATTTTAACTATCGAAATTGATTAGCTTTAGGGCGCGTTTTCAAAAACAATAACCGATTTCAAAATAACACGACTACAAGCAAAGCTTTTGCTATGAAAATGTTTTCTAAAATTAATCACTTTTTCTTAAACGGACATAATCAAATTGCTTCCCTAAAAATATACACGACATAAGAGTGTGGCAATGGCGGTGTGCATGTCTAAGATTGGATCCGAAGGGAGCTTGGTACTTAAGCAGTCCGATGGACTCACCTCCTCTTTTCTGGTTTCCTACCTGGTGCACAGCTTCCATTCACTTTAACCTAAAATGAGATCATCTTTTAAACCACTAAATAAGTTTTGATTAAAAGCATAAAATGTTTTGGACACTTCGATGTGGCACGTCGGATCCGGTCATAACGTCTAGGCCAGGTTTGGGGTGTTACAAAACCCGTCATGACCACTGCTTTTTGACGAAGAAATTGATCTCACAGCTCGTAGAAACTGACAAGAAATAAGGTGAAGCTTAAGATACATAGAGGAAGAGCAAGAGGATAATATCTCAACTATAACCGAGGAGATGGCTGAAAATCAAGACAATCAGCTCCCTCCTGCGATACCCACTGAATTAGCAAATCAGAATCCTGCTCTTCGTACTATGTATGATTTTGCTAAACCTAATTTAACAGGAACTGAGTCAAGTATAGTTAGGCCTGCTATTGCTGCAAATAATTTTGAACTGAAACCTAAAACGATTCAAATGATACAACAATTTGTTCAGTTTGATGGTTTGCAGGATGAAAACCCCAACACTCACTTGGCAAATTTTCTAGAAATCTGCGACACTTTTAAAATTAATGGCGTCATGAAGCCATTCGTCTTTGGTTATTCTCTTTTTCACTGAGGAACAAGGCTAAATAGTGGTTGAACTCATTACCACGAGGGTCCATCACTACTTGGGAACAAATGACCGAAAAGTTTTTATTAAAGTATTTTTCGCCGGCTAAAACGGCTAAGTTACGTAATGATATCTCTTCTTTTGTGCAGATGGATTTAGAAACTCTTTACGATGCATGGGAGAGATACAAGGACCTATTGCGAAGGTGCCCTCACCATGGGTTACCTCTATGGTTGCAAGTTCAAACGTTCTACAATGGTGTGAATCCCTCGACAAGATAGATGATTGATGCAGCCGCTGGTGGAACCATCAACAACAAAACACCTGAAGAGGCTTATAAATTTATTGAGGAGATGTCACTGAATAACTATCAGTGGCAAGTCATGAGGACTAAGCCGACTAAAATAGTAGGTGTTTATAACGTCGACTCGGTTACTATTCTGTCAAATCAGGTAGAACTTGTAAATAAAAAGATTGATGGTTTACTTGGTTCTACACAGGTTCATCCAGTAATGCAATGTGAAGCTAGTGGAGGTGGATCGAGTAATCTAGAATATCAACCCTATGGCCACAACATAGAGAATGAGCAATTAAATTATATGGGTAATAATCCTCGATCTCAAAATAATCCTTACTGTAATACCTATAACGCAGGTTGGAGGAACCACCCAAACTTCTCATGGGGAGGTTAAGGAAATCAGAGACCACCACCACTTTCAGGCTTCCAACAACCACCTTACCAACAAGAAAAGAAACCAAACCTTGAGGAGATGCTATCCAAATTCATCTCGATGTCAGAAATCCGTTTCCAGAATATCGAGATGACACTTAAAAATCAACAAGCATCAATCCAAGGGCTTGAAACTCAGATAGGCCAACTGTCCAAACTAATCTCTGAACGACCACAAGGTAGCTTGCCAAGTAATACTGAACTTAACCTAAGGGAACAGCTCAATGCAATTAATGTTCAAAATAAAGAAGGATTCGTTGAGCCTGAGCCAGAACCGAGGCAAGAAACTGTGGTAAGCAAAAGTAGAGGTGAGGTAAGTCATAATGAAAACAAAACGGTAAGTGTAGAATATAAACCTTGTGTGCCATACCCTAACGCGACAAGGAAAGACCGCTCAGACGAACAATTTGGTAAATTCCTTAAACTTTTGAAAAAATTACATATTGACTGACCGTTTATTGAAGCTCTATCGCAGATGCCGAATGCAATGAAATTTTTAAGGGAGCTTTTAACAAACAAGAGGAAATTGGACGAGGCGTCGCATGTGGAGCTAAACGCAGTTTGCTCAGCTATTCTACAGAATAAGCTACCCAACAAATTAAAAGATCCAGGGAGTTTTACAATTCTCGGCTTAATTGGTAGTTTAGATGTTAATAATGCATTAGCTGATTTAGGGGCTAGTATCAATGTCATGCCTTACAAAATGTTTAAGTAGCTAGGTCTTGGGAAACCCAAACAGGCTAGGATGAGCATTCAATTAGCAGATAAAACTATAAGATTTCCTAGGGGTATTATTGAAGATGTGCTAGTTGAAATCGATAAATTTATATTTTCCGTTGACTTTGTTGTTCTAGACATAGAGGAGGATAACAACACCCTTTTGACTTTAGGGAGGCCCTTTTTAGCAACTGCTAAAATGATTATTGATGTTGGCACGGCTGTGGGGCGAATGTCAGGCACGTCGAAATTAGGAAAAACGCGAAACACACGGGCTGAAATTAGGGGACATGGGAGTGTCCCTTGGCCGTTTGCCCCAAAATCTATAAATAGGCTGCACTATTCATTGTCTTCTTCACTCAAAATCCCTAACCCTAGCTGCTGCAAGTCCACACGGCCTCCTTGCCATGCCCGTGCGCTGTCGTCAACTCTAATTTTAACGCCCATTCTTCTCTTTCTAGCGTTTGTTCAGTCTTTTCTTGTTTATTTTACTGATTTCTAAGCCTATTTATCATAATAATATGCAATTTTTCATGTTACTTTCATATTTTTTATCATTCAAATGTTATATCTAAAATAGTTATTATCTTTTTCATGTTAAATTTCTTACTCATTACATGATTTCACTACTCTATTTGACTAGTTTTAAGTGAATATTCATGGTTAGGATAATAGAAATACCCATTCCTTTTGTGTTGACATTTTTTCATTCATATAATGCTCTTTGCTAATTTTTTTAGTTATTCATGCTAATATGCCACAAAAGTATGCTATAAAATGGATTAGTTAAGTTAGATTTGTTAAGTGTTGTGGCTGAAATTATTTATGATTTTTTTTCCTTAACAAAGACGAATTAATTGTTTTGATTGCAGGTTCACCATGTCGTCTTCACAATGAAAGAAAGCTGCTGTCCCCGCCTCAAAGAAAAGGAAGGAAGCGTCATCTTCTTCCAGCCCTGCCACAGAAATTCGCCACCCTTTTTTATAATTCCCCAATAGGCCCCACGAAGAACTCTTCCAAATACTCCGGGCCCGACCTTTAACTGTGGACCATTGTATCGACTGGGCTGAGATAGAACAAGTTCAGCTGGCTGATGTGATTTGGGCCCTCCTTACCACCGATCCTTGAGAGCTCTTCTTTGGGATCATCGAGCTGACATACCTCGAGCTCACGATGGAACTGTGCTCGACATTCCATCTTCAGACCGTAATGACCAACCATGATGATCTCGGCACGGTCCAATTTAAACTTGGCGATCTAGTATGCCAATTGAGCGTCTCAGAGTTTGGTGCAGCACTGGGCCTTTACATAGAGGAGTTCTAAGAGGAAAATGATCTCGATACCCTCAACCACCACATCCATTATTCTCCCTCAAAGTGCTGGAACGCCCTCGTACCACGTTTGGCTGGCTACGACCCCAATCGCTCAAAGGCATCATCTCTCCCTCCGTCCTTAAGGTATCTACATTCTATTTTATCTCACACTTTGACAGGGCAGAGAGAAAACACTATATCGTCACTACCCACAACGTCTACTACTTATGGTGTATGTCAAACGGGCACGTCATCGACCTTGCCTACTTTATCGCTCTTGCCATTTGCCACTAGACGGAGCGACATCGGAGGGGGGTCATCTCCATTGGCCCCTACGTGACTCGACTGGCGCGACACTTCGGACTCCTCGACACCACGGCCCAAGAATCATCCCTTACACTCATTGGCCAGATGTCTCCACAAGGCATCTCGAGCATACTTAGCATGAGGATGATCGAAAGTCACCCAGGAACCTATTCTCCCCAGTATAGTCTCGCCCAATCTACCGAGTAGGAGGCTCTAGAGGACATTATTGATGATGTCCCTCCACAGCACGAAGACCCACCATCCCAGCCACCACGCTCCCATCGACCAGTTCATGCGGCGACTTCATATGCTGACATATCTGAATGCCTCAACCGATTCGAGCAGTAGTGTTTTCAACGATTTGATAACATTGATGCTACTCTCCAGTAGATCTGTCAGCACTTCCAGATCTCATCGCCACCACCACCTTGCGAACCATCCAGCGATGATGATGTTTAATTTTATTTTATCTTTATTTTTATTTTTATTTTTACTTTTATTTTTATTTTTATTTTTTAATTTCACTTTGAACATTTAAATATTATTTTTCTTTTGTTACTATCTTATATTTCAGTTTTATTCTTCCTAATATTCCCTAAAAAGTTCCTGATTTTCTCACAGTTATAAAGAGCTCCAAAGCTCACAATCACTTAGGAACTTCAAACTCCATTGGAAAAGGTTCTCCATGACTGCCATGCCCTACTCGATAATGAGATATAATATTCTTTTGGTGTAGCGCTTGTGGCACCCAACCTCTACCACCACCGAAGTATCCTCCTCCACCCTACACAACTCCAAACTAAGGAGTTCATTCATTTAACACTCAGGAAGTTTCACTTCTCTCCCTATCTTATGATTTTATATTTTTCTATATATCTATCTTTGTACATTGAGGGCAATGTACATCTTAAGTGTGAGGGGGTATTCATTTCACTATCATTCACTATCAGAAACAAATCCCTGAATGTTGTCCTATTCTCTTGTAAATCTCTCATATCGTGTTTGGGATGAATTTTGATTGACTTATGATTTTTATTGATATATCTTGAATTAAAATATAGGCATTCATGCATTGATTATTTAAACTTTAAGACATCTGAAAATTAAGCATGATAAGTTGATTTTTAAGAATTTAAAATTTTAGGTTGTTTCCCCAAGTTTAGGTATTATCTTGAATTGAAATCCACAAGTTTAAACATCAAAAAGCCATAATTTTTTTGAGATTATTGAGCCTTTAAGAGCATCTATTAGTTCTTTCATGCTCACTTTTATTATTGCTTTGAGTGTGTCAGTATCAAATTGTTATTCTAGAACTTGCTTGATTATACATGTCAAGACCACACCATTTGATTTGATATGTCAAAATGATAGAGGCACTTAGGATTAACCCACTCATGCCATAAAAAGCCTACCTCCACGATTAACCCTTAGTAAACCCCTTTGAGCTTAACAAGCCATTCCTTGTATTACCCTTAATATTAACCCTTAACCCATTATTGTTCAAATCCCCTCAATTAATTTGATCCCTATTTTTATCGAGAGTTGATTTGAATAAATTGCTTAGCTATATCTTGTTCTTAATAATTTGACTTGTTCTTAAAAAAAATACATATTAGTAGTGATCTTTTGTTTGTGAGCTTCAGTATTCAAATTCCATAGTCAGAGAAGAAGCTTTGTTGTACACAAGTAATGATTAAATATTTTTCTAGTTAAGTAATTTTTCAACTTAATCTCGATTCCAACCTTTTCTTTCAGCTTGTGACCACACCCCCTAACCAAGCCTCGTTACAACCCTCTAAAGACCTTTTGATTGATGTATCATCTCGATTTATAATGGTACAGATTTGTTTTTCATGCAAGCCTATGGTAATAACTTTTCATGTTGACTGATGAGTGCTGATTTCATTGTCCTTAAATACTTCGAGTGATTTGAGTGAATCTTTAGTGAGGATGTTGAACTTGGTGAGATTTCGAATCAATGGTAACTACATGCCTAAGTTTTTCATGATTAAATACTCAGCTTGGAATGTTTGAAGCTTTAATGTTCTTTTAGTTGAATTCTCAATGTATGATTACTTATGGATTTAGTTTGAGATATTATTGATAGGAATTATAAGTTGAGAAAAAGGAATTCTTAATTGTGAATTGAGGATTTTGCTTGAAGACAAGCAAACGCTTAAGTGTGGGGGTATTTGATAAACCGTAATTTATACATATTTTTGTCCCTCGCTTAACACGTTTATGAATGATTTCTCCTTAGATTTGGTGAATTTGATGCTCCTAATCCTTTAATTTCATGTTTTATACTTAGGTGAGCATAGGAGGATGAAAAGAACAAGAAACGGGCCAAAAACGGAGAAAACGGGCCGACAAGGGAAAACAACACGGCCTAGACTTCCTCACACGGGTAGAACACACGCCCATGCCATTCTAACAGGCTTAACCATGGCCCAAATCAACCTCAGCACGGGTGTGTTGATATCTCAGCCTCGACCACGGCCTGAAGTAATCGCACACGGGCGTGTCCCTGTCAAGCCCTGGCTAAGTTCCATTCGAAAAATGGAAAGTTTAAGGGCTTTTAGGCATTCTAAAGCCTATTTAAACACCCTAGAGGAAGACTAAAAGGGGGACGGAGAATAGGGAGTAAGGAATTACTCCAAGGAAGCCGATTGATCCATCTCAGAAGCTGGATTCATCATCAAGACTGAAGATATCTCCTTAATTTCCCTTCAAGAGTTTTGGGTTTTCTTTATGTTTTGTATTCTTTATTATTCTGAGATTTTTTCTTATTTAGTTATGAACTAAAACCCCTAAATACCTAAGGGGATGAAACCTAAGACGAATCTTGTTATTATTTTCTGAATCGTATGATAAATATTTGACTTGTTTTTAATTATGTGTTCTTAATTCTTGTTTTGGTATTTCAAGGTATCGATTCAAGTTAATGCTCTTAGTTGGAGGATGAATAGTCCTGGCTAAGAGTGACTGTGTCGTAATTAAGCGAAGTTGATTGCGCGCCTAGAGATAAGGTGACAAGATTTTGCCGGATTAGGGTGAAACCTAATAAGGGGATCCATAGATCGAGTTAATGCAACCTTAGGGTGTTAATTAGAGAAAAGTCTCAATTATTCAACCTAAGGATTAGATGTTATTAGTCTTGAATAGGGATAATAACATAACTTAGGGATCTCTATGGAACAAGTTAAATGAATAAATCATTCAGTTCAGAGCCAGAATAACAAGTAAAGTCTAGGTGGATTTTTTCTTAGTTATTGTCCTAAATCAATCGTTTTTCCCAAAAGTAATTCCCCAATTCTATTTTCTATAATTTCTTAGTTTAGATAATTAGTTAGTTAAAACAAACCCATTTATTCTTAGGCTAGATAATAAAAAGACGGTCATTACTAGTACCTTTAGTCCTTTGGGTTCGACAATCCAGTCTTGCTAAAGCTATACTACTGTTCGATAGGTACACTTGCCTATATCGTGATAATAGTTAGTTTCAAGAACGATTAATTATAAATTTATAAAATTTATCACTGAAAATCATGATCATATATATATATTGCATATTCATCTATCATTTCATCTTCCATCATTCAACCATATTAAGCAAACCATCAACCACATTAAAGCTAATATTTACATGCCAAAACCAAACTCATACCATCGTCAAAGTACCAAAACATAAGCCAAACAAATGGCCATTTTAACAACTAAACATATAGGACAACATTAGCCAAAATACTTATATATGCCATTATAACCAAAATTAAAACAATTAAATGTACCAAAAGAGTCGATGGATAGTGTGATATAGCTCCGACAAGTTTCCAACCTAAACAAGCTTCTAATTCACTATAAAACATAGAAAATAACACAGAGTAAGCATTTAAGCTTAGTAAGTTTTTGTAACATAGAATTTAACTTACCATTTAGTCTTATGATAGGTAAGTAAACAAGCATATCCCAATACAATTTAGCCAAATGCCTAAGCACATATACACCAACCATGTTAGCCATGTAAATACATATATAAGCCAATAACCATAGATGAACATAAACATTGATCAATTTTCATATACATGTATCATCCATTTCATTTATCTATATATCATGTAACATCATTTCTATGTATTTCATGTGTATACCTGTAATAGTTCGTATCGAACTCTTATCATTTCGTATTAGTACGTTACCCGTTGAACCATTTAAAATACCATTGCATACCTGAGATAGCTTACACATAGTGTGCTAGCTCATTAATTGTAATCCGTTAATTCATGTACATGTATGCTCATACGAGCTGTAAATTAGTATGCTCACTCAAGCTGTAGATTAGTATGCTCTCACGAGCTATAAATCTGTATGATCTCACGAGCTGTGGAGTATCTGCAACATATGCAGGACCTCAACCAAATCATGTAACCCTAATGACAGGTCATTTGTATCCTACGAATTTCTGTGGTTCAAACGAGGCTTGGTAATCATCGTACATCATTGGTTATGCAATTGGTAATTATGTAGGACAATTCATAACATTATATATTTCAATTAAAAACATATAAACACGATTTAAATACATGAACTTACCTCGAGAGTATACGTGATACGGAGGCGATTAATACGAGACTTTCTCTTTCCCTCGATCTAACTCTGTACGAGGTCTAACTAGATCTATAATGATAAATTTAACTCAATTAAACATATAATTCATTCAATTTAATACAAAACATAGTCTTGGCAAAACTACCATTTTGCCTCTATACTTTTAATTTCTTTGCAATTTAATCCCTAGGCTCGAAAAATGAAATTCATGCAATTTTACCCCTACCCAAGCCTACCCGATTATTATACAAAGCTATAGCAGCCTACATATTTCATAAATTCACAAATTATACAATGAATTTATCACAATTTTCAATTTAACCCCTAATTGACAAATTTATCAAAAATCTCTTTATGAAAGTTGTTTATCTACCAACAACTATCCATTTCCTATCACCAAACATCAAAAATCATGTATATTCAGTAATGGAAAAACCCTAATAGTTTAATAGTTTCATAAATTAGTCCCCAAGCTAGCTGGATTAAGCTACAACGATTCCGAAAACATAAGAATAATAAAAAATGGACAAAAATACATACCAATGCAAAGGAAAATAGGGTTGCCAAAACTTCAAGGCTATTCTTTCCTTTTAATTTTAATTGAGAAAGATGAACAAAAGGTGATGGCTTTGTTTAATTTGATTAATTTTATCATTATTTACCCATTTACTAATTTAACCTTTAAAAACATTAAAAATTTCACAATTGCCAAGCCATGTATATCCACTATCACTGTTTATGGCCTAATTACCATATAAGAACTTCCAATTTAAAGTTCTATAGCTATTTAATACCTTTAGCCTATAGAACTCCACTTTTACACTTTACGCGATTTAGTCCTTTTTATCAAATTGAGCATATAAACGGTAAAATTTCTTATCAAAATTTTTATACAGTAACACTATCATACTGTAGGTAATAAAATAATAATAAAATATTTTTTTTGACTTCAAATTTGTGGTCCCAAAACCACTATTTTGATTTCACTAAAAACAGGCTGTTACACTCTCTTTCTTTCACTATTTTAAGATAGTCCTCCAAAGAGAGGTGAAATCCTAAAACAAAAGCTTGATTTCTATTATTTGAATCAATCATTTCATAACCCTCTACTATTTTGTCTATGTATGAAGCCTAAGATAGTGCTATCACTTAGGATTCAAATTCCTGGAACAAAATTAGTTTTTTCTAAGTTGTAACATCCCGAGATAGGGCTTGGAAGTTTGGACTTCACAAGCAGGGGGTTCACCAATGGTCTAATGAACTAGTGTCCATCAGAAGGCTTTTAGCAGAGCTCACCAGCAAGATCGACAAGTAGTGTACTCCTAAGGACATACTAAGGAGTGTTCGATAGTTGGTTTGACGAGTTGGGGTTCGCCGGTTGGTTTCTCAAGCTGAGGTTTGGCAGTTGGTTTGGCGAGCTAGGTGATAACTCTTGAAAAGTGTTATATTTTATGCTTTGAGATCTAGCTAATTGCCTGTACTTAGGTATATTTAGTTGCATTTTAGGACATTTCATTAGTATTTTTTGTTTTAACATTACATTAGGAGCTTGGGCTATACTTAAATGTTAGTTATTTTTAATTGCTTATGAAAGGGTTGTGTGTGGTGGTGGATTAGCAAGTCCAGGATGAGGAACAAGAAGTAAAGGAGTGAAGGTTTGCCAGGGCAAAGGGTTGGACTGTTTGTCAACACGAATGTTGTGGCAATGCAGGGAAGATGTTCAATCAGCACTCAAAGTGAATCGATCTTAGGCCCAGTTGAATTTGTACCAGATATAACTTCTTGGAAAAGAGAGAAGAAAATATGGACTATTGGATTTACCTTAGGGAAGACGATTATAAAAGCCAAAGGAGGAAAACCTAAAGGGGGTGGGCAACCAAAGGGAAGATCCTTAGGCAGAAAAATAAAAGGTAGAAATTAAGTAGAGACGAGTAGAGGAAGACAAAGACAGTCCTACTCAACCACCACATGACACTGTATCGCTTAAGTTGGGCTAGATAAGCGGAAGCTATTTCCCCCAAGTTCTTCCATTATTTCTTGATTACTCATCGTAAATTGATTTGATAAAAAACAATGTTGAATGATACTTTGGATTTGAATTTTAATTGCCAACCCATGAGCTAAATCTCATAGGGTTGGGATTACTTGATGAAACTCTTATTTCCTTTAATGATCGAAGAGTAGATATGTTTTAATAAACTATTTCATTCAATTTTTTATTTTATTTATAAAATTACATGTTTGCACACTCTAGACATAGATGAATGTACATCATGTTCATTAAATTATTCTAATTTTGACAAGGTTAGGTTAATGAGATTGAAAGTGAATGATATGTGCAAGTGTTTGATCGAATACTTGTAGCAGCATCTAGACATAGAGCAGTGTTCATAGGGAAAGAAAACAAAATAGTGTAGGATTCTGTGCTAAAGGCCTATAGACATATATCGCTTAAGACAAGGTAACTTGAGGTCTTGTTCTCGAAAGAAGCAAACCATTGTAGAACTCTTTTGAGTAGTAGATTGAGTATGATTTTGTCAAGGCCTTGCTGTCAGTAAAAGCATATTCTTAGTAATCTTGACCTTCAAAATCAACATCGTATACTTTCTATCCTTTGTCGTAGTATCTTCGCCATAACATTTTTATTTGTTTACTTGTTTGCTTACATATTATTCACGTGATCATTCTCGAATTTGCCATTACATTTTTATTCTTGTTTTGTCATAGCAATTTTCCATTTTTTATTAGTTATTTATATTACACACATCATTATTCCTTCAAATTACTTTTACATTCTTATTATTATTTTTGTCATAACATTAATCATACCTCATTATAATAACTCAACAACTTTATACCTAACCAGTCCCTGTGGAGAAGATATCACTTATCATTTTATTTCCTGATTCGAAGTCTATACTTGCACAATTCGCATACCATTTCACACGCGACACTAGGGCTCACCAGTTGGCTTAGTAAACTGGGGTTTGCCAGTATAAGTTGAGTTACACTTAAATGAAGAAGTTAACTTGTTTTCCAATTACTTGTTTTCTAATTAGGACACTATCCATGAACGTTACCTTTTCCTATGTCAAGTAGGGTATACCAAGAGTACTGAAACACTTAGTACCTATAAATTAGGCCCTTATCATAGAGAGTTCTCTCACTGATTATTCTTTTTGTCAAGTATCTGTTCTGAACCATTGTTCTGAGAAACAAAGGTAAGCATCTATTCTATTAGGGTTAATTGACCAAGAAACTAGGTTCGATTGTATGTTTCAATTTAGTGTGTTTTGTTTGTTATGTAATTTGTGTATGTTTATGTATGTTGCGAACCAGTCGGACCATTTGTCAGCAAGGAAAAAGGAAAATAAAAACTTGTTTAAATTTTTAGCTAATCGATAAGTGTTCAAGGATCATAATTTGTGTATGAACCATTGTGTTTTTAGGAGTTTAGGGTTTCTTTTTTTAAAACCTAAGTTCCAAGAGTAAGCTTTTCTATAAACTCTATTTTCAAAATATGTGACTGTGTTTTTAAATATATGTTTTATATGTGCTTCTACATGAACTTATGTTTTAAATATTTTAAAGATATGTTTCAAAAGCTTGGTTTTACAAACTATGTTTTTTGCGAGCTTTCTATGCGAGCTCCTTATGTGAGTCCTATGTTGGATATATTGGCATGCCACAAGATTGTAAGTACTCACCTATAAGTTCTGTGATTTGGGCATCGAGGCGTTTGGACATATGGAGAGATAATGAGCCTTTCTCATGTTCTCTATTTCTTTCACTATTTTAGGACAATTCTTCAAAGAGAGATGAAATCACAAAATAGAAGGTTGATTTCCCTAGTTTGAATTGATCATTGCATAAAACTATAATATTTTGTCTATGTTTAAAGCCTAAGATAGTGCTATCACTTAGGATTCAAATTCCTAGAACAAAATTAGTTTTTCCCAAGTTATAACATCCTAAGATAGGGCCTGGAAGTTTGGACTTCGCAAGAAAGGGGTTCAGCAGTGGTACGATGAACTAGTGTCCATCAGAAGGCTTTTAGTAGAGTTCGTCAGCAAGATCAGCGAGCAGTGTACTCCTAAGGACATGCTAAGGAGTGTTCGATAGTTGGTTTGGTGAGCTGGGGTTTTCCAGTTGGTTTAGCGAGCTAAAGCTTATTAGTTGGTTTAGTGAACTAGGGTTCACTAGTATAAGTCGAGTTACACTTAAATGAGGAAGTTAACTTGTTTTCCAATTAAGACATTATCCATGCACGTAACCTTTCCCTATGTCAAGTAAGGTATACCAGGAGTATTAAAACTTTTAGAGCCTATAAATTAAGTCCCTCTCATAGAGAGTTCTCTCATTAGTTCTTCTTTTTGTCAAGTCTCTGTTTTGAACCATTTTTCTTAGAAACCGAGGTAAGCTTCTATTCTGCTAGGGTTAATTGTTCAAGTAACTAGGTTCGCTTGTATGTTTGAATTTAGCATTTTTTTTGTTATGTAATTTTTTTATTTTTATGTATGTTGCGAACTAGCTGGACTATCTATGAACAAGGAAAAAGGAAAAATGAAACTTGTTTAAATTCTTAGCTAATCGGTAAGTGTATAGGGGTTGTCATTTGTGTACGAACCATTATGTTTTTAGGAGCTTAGGTTTTTTTTTTTTTTTAAACCTAAGATCCAAAAGTAAGATTTTCTATAAACTCTATTTTAAAAATATGTGAATATATTTTTAAAGATATGTTTTATGTTTGCTTCTACGCGAGCTTATGTTTTAAATATTTTAAAGATATGTTTTAAAAACTTGGTTTTACAAACTATGTTTTTTGCGAGCTTTCTATGCAAGTTCCTTATGTGAGTCCTATGTTGGATATATTGGCATGCCATAGGATTGTAAGTACTCACCTATAAGTTCTATGATTTGGGCGTTGAGGCCCTAGACATATGGAGAGATAAGGGAATGTTGAGCTATGCTCTATTCAAAAGGACATGTTGGTGTACATGAGAGTGTTTATCTTTATGGTACACTTATGGGACACATTAATGACTCTTTGATTTAGAAGTGAGGCATTAGAAGGAGATTCGTTTATCCAACTATATAGATATGACAAGCATAAGAACATGTTTTATGGTTAGTTTAAGAACAAGAACAAACTCAAAGACATGTCAAGTACATGAATATGTTTTTCTAAGCATACTTTTTCTAAGTTTTTAAGTATGGTTTCCAACTAGTACATTTGAAACTATTTTCAAACTCATATGTTTTTCTAACATGTAGGTAACTGTGAACTAGGTCTTCCACCTTCACGGTAAGCCCAGCTTGCGAAATGATTTTTAGGATAAATTTTGTTTTAACTCTGTATTTTAAGCATACTTTGGTGTTTCTTGTATATTCACTGAGTTCTCAATGAGCTCGCTCACTCTTCTCTTACTTCACAAGTAAGTAGTTTGCGGAAGGCAATGGTGATTGAATTATCCAAACAAGGCTAATCAAGATGGGTACTAGCGAACCCTGGGAAAAGGTAATGTTGTTATTTTCTTAGGATTAGTTATACTATGTTCATTGACTTTGCTATTTTTACTAGACTTAAATTTTTCTTAAGTTTATATTTATTTTTGATTTCACGAACCATGGAGTTAAATACTTGTTTGTTTGATTTTGTCGAAATCCTTCAGTATGAATAAAGATCTAAGTTTCATTATCCTTCCTTTTGTGCATGCCCTATTATGTTCTTTAAAGTCAAACTAAGTATGACTTAACCCCTTATGTGAGCCAAATTTGATGCGAGATATCCATGCATATGACCCCTATGTGTTTGCGGCCTCAATTTTGCATGCGAACCCTTATTAGTGAAAACCTTACTTTTTAGCAAACCCAGTTAAAGTATGCAAACCCTTGAATGTATGAACTTTCTTGTTTCGCAGCCCGTATTACATGCGAACCGATGATGCTAACATATGTTGTTGAGCGTAACTTAATATTAAGTTCTAAGTACTTGTGTATTTTTGTCCAAATATGCGAACCCTGAAAATCTATGTTTGTTACTTCATGCAAATCCTAAAGTTTTTAATGTTTGTTGACGTACGAACCTTTCCTCTTTACGTAGATTTTATGTGCTTGTATGTCTTATATTTTGTGCATGTTACTATGTCATTATCGCTACATTTTGATAACTTAGCACGTTTTTATTCTGTAATCTATGGTGTGTTAGAGGTTAGGTAGTAAGTTAATGGAGAGTCATTATGGTGGTTAGTGTGACATGTTGGATTTGGGTCAAAATAAGTTGGCTCGGTTTGAGGTTTTACACAAGTCCATCACGCTAGAATGATGGTTAGCCACAAATTTAACCGAAGACAATGTTTGTAACACCCTTTACTCAGGTCCGAGGGCAAGACTGGGCACGAGGCATTACTTGACTTAAACAAATGCATATAGTCATTTTGAGTCATAAAAATTCGATCAAATTTAAAACTTTTTTAATCTTACTCTTGAAGTTTTTAATATGGACCTATGAGGCCCAAATCACAACTTGGGAATGACCTGGAACTAATCCAACACCACTGAAAACTTTTAAAAAAAGGTCACTTGAAACAAGGGTACACGCCTCTGTGAAAGGGTGACATGCCCGTGTGGCCATTTTGACATGGCCGTGATGAAGGCCCGTGTGGTTCACACGGTCTAAGCACAAGGGGACACGCCCATGTCCCAAACCCGTGTGAATTTAATTTCAAATTTGATCCTACAGGGGTTTTTACACGGCCTGGCACACACCTGTGCCCATGGCTCGTGTCCCTCACAAGGCCTTGACATGCCCGTGTCCCAGCCGGTGTCCAAAAACCTGGACACTCTGTTTCTGACGTCAACAACCCTTAAGAGTCACACGGCCAAGGCACACGCCCGTGTGCTAGGCCGTGTCCTTGATATAGCTGAGACACACAGCCGTGTCTCTGCCCGTGTGTTTACTACCATGTATACTGACTTACAAATTTAACGTGTAGGGGACACATAGTCGTACACCATGCCCATGAGGCTGCCCGTGTGTCACACACGGACTAGACACATGCCCGTGTGTCGACCCGTGTGGAAAGCTTTAGGGCTATAGTCCAAGCCATTTGCCACCCTTTATTATACAAGCACATATATAACTTCAATGACACCAAAGCACTCATAATCCTGGCTCATACATAACAAATTCTCATCACATTATAAATTATTTGGGACATCCCAAAATGACAATCCCTATCTTACCAATACACATACACAAATAGGCAATATTTGCTAGACTTGTATGCATGCATTTTTCATTAAAACTTATAAACACAAATACCATCCAATCATCAATAATCGTAGGCCATATCATAATAGAAATGGACACAAACTTATATATATATATGAATAGGTTTACAAACCCAGTAATCACTATGGGCCATATCTCATGGCCATATACAAAATGAATCAACTATCATTATAAGCCAACACATATTTGTCTAGACTAATAATACATATAACAAAAAGACCAAGTTCCTATACATGCCATACTCAAATAATAATAAGACTAACTATACCCCAAAAGATCGAGATGAGAGTGTGAGCGAGCCTCCGATGTCCTTTGATTCCCGAGCTAGCTTGGCAGTTCTAAAAGAAAACAGAAAAGAGAGGGGGTAAACATATAGCTTAGTAAGCTCACACGCAAATAATAAACAACATAACTCAATAATTAATATAAGGCAATGTTTCATAAGCTTAACTTTCTTATACACACTCTTACCACAAGTACTTAACATATCGAATTCTTTATTCAAGAGTTTTGCATACATACCTGTACTAACTTTAACACGATTGAATAATTCCCATCACTGACTTAGTCGTCGAATATCTACTGACTTACCAGTTGAACACTAGGAATATTATTGGATACTCAGAAAACTTACACATAATGCATCATATGTAGCCACATGCTACCTTATTTCACACATCACATGTTGCTCGTTCTTGAGCTAATCACGGGCCTGCTCACACAAGCTGACAGGTACCCGCAACACATGCCGAGCTACCCAGCCACTAGTAGCACGTACATGACTAGCACCCAGATTTATATAATCACACATCACATATACAAATAAGTTCATAACCACATAGTTCCTAGTGACATGTCACATTGTATCCTAATCTATTCCTAAAGTTCAAACGAGACTTTTCTCGTAGACTGACCTTCGACGAACTCGGTCACATAGGCAATCACATATTTCATGATAAAAGGGTTATCACATAATCTCAAATAATGATAACAATATTGTCGCTTACCTAGGTACAAAATTAGTAAAAACAAGTCTAGTCTTCGTACCCCTTGTTTTTCCCCTGGTCAAGGTCCGTTCCTCGTTTTTCTTGATCTATAATGACAAAAATTCACTATTTCAATCATCATATTAATTAAGACATTTTATAGACCACATTTTGGCAAAATGACCATTTTGCCCCTAGGTTTTCATAAAATTACGATTTTACCCCTAGGCTCTTAAATCGATTTTCATCAAATTTTCTCATTAACCAAGCCTAGCCTAATTCTTTTTATACTAGAAGCAGCCCAGAATTTCCAATTATTTCACACATTTACAACCTATTTTATAAACTTCACAAAATGGTCCCTTTAGGAGTTTTCATGGAAACTACTTCACAAAAATGGTTCATTTAAGCACCATTCTTCCATAACATTCCAGCAAACAACACAAAAAGTTTCATGGGAAAATCCTAAAATTTCAATCATTTTGCAAAATAGTCCCCTCATTAGCTAGGTTAAGCTATAAGGGTTTCAAAAACACTAACATCAACAAAAATGACCATCTAAACCACTTACTTGCAAGGGATAGGAGTTTCTAAAATTTTTGAGCTCTCAAGACCCTTATTTGGCTGGTATTTTCGGTGGATGAAGAAAGAAGAAAAGTTGATATCCCTTTTCTCCTTATTTTATTTATTTCTAGACAAATTAGTCACTAAATTTCACCTAACCATTGACATTCCCATTTTCTTGTCGCTATGGCCGGCCATCACTCTCCCATAGGCCTAATTGCACATTAAATACCTCTAATTTAAGGTTCTGTAGCTATATGACACCTCTAATTAGTAAAAAACAAGTTTTGCCCTTTTTGCGATTTAGTCCTTTTTCGCAATTAAGCTCACAATCGCTAAAATTAGTTCATCAAAATTTTAATTCACTCATATAATCATACTATAATACATAAAATAATATTAAAATAATTTCTCTGACCTCAGATTAGTGGTTTTGAAACCACAATTTTGATTAGCCCCAAAATCGGGCTATTACTATTGTCCCCCTTAGGGATTTTCGTCCCCGAAAATCTTACCAGTGAAAAGGTTTGGGTATTGATCTCTCATAGTCTTCTCAGGCTCCCATGTGGCCTCTTCAACCCCATGTCTATGCCAAAGTACTTTCACGAGTGCTACAGTTTTGTTTCTCAATTTTTTGACTTCCCGTGCCAGAATCTTGACCGGTTCCTCACCATAAGTCATGTCCAGTCGAATTTCAACCTCAGTTGATGAAATTACATGTGATGGATCTGATCGGTATCGATGTAACATAGACACATGGAACACATCATGAATCTTCTTTAACTCAGACAGTAAGGCTAACTGATATGCCACTGCCCTATCCTTTCAGTAACCTCATATGGTCCAATAAAACGTGGACTCAATTTTCCCTTTCGACCAAACCTCAGAACTTTCTTCCACGGAGATGCTTTCAAAAATACCTTATCACTGACTTGAAAATCGATCGCTTTCCTTTTCAAATCAGCGTAGGAATTTTTTCTATCCAAAGTGGCTTTCAAGCAATCACGGATTACTCTTACTTTTTCTTTGGTTTCTTTGACTAGATCGACTCTGTGAATTTGACTCTCTCTGAGTTCAGTCCAACACAAAGGCGTTCGACACTTATGCCCATGCAAATCCTCATAAGGCGCCATTTTCAAACTCGACTGAAAACTGTTATTATAGGCAAATTCCACCAACCGCAAATACCTTTCCCAACTACCTTGGAATTCCAATACACAACATCGGAGCATATCTTCCAAAATATGGATTACTCTCTTTGACTCACCATCGATTTGTAGATGGAAAGTGGTACTAAAACTCAATCTTGTACCTAAAGCCTCTTGGAGCTTTTTCCAAAACCGCGACGTGAATTTCAGATCTCTATCCGATATGATCGACAAAGGTATTCCATAAAGTCTCACAATTTTAGAAACATACAGCTCGGGTAACTTATCAAGTGGGTAGTTAGTGCGTACCGAAACAAAGTGAGCCGACTTTGTTAATCGATCCACCACGACCCAAACTGCAACTTTCTTTCTTTGGTGACAACAGTAGTACTGTCATGAAATCCATAGTAATCCGGTCCCATTTCCACTCAGGAATCGTCATGGGTTGAAGTAAACCTGAAGGTACTTGGTGTTCAGCTTTCACTTGTTGACATATCAAGCATTTCGGAACAAACCCTGAGATATTCCTTTTCATACCCGGCCACCAATACAGTTTCTTTAAGTCATTGTATATTTTGGTACTTCCCGGATGGATTGACAAACAACTACTGTGAGCCTCGCTTATGATATTCTGAATCAGTTCGGTACCTTTAGGAACACAGATCCTGTCTTGGAACATCAAGTATCCATCATAATTAATCTGAAACTCTATTTCTACACCTGATTCACATTGGACTCTTTTGGCTTGCAATTTGCTGTCACATTATTGAGCTTCATATATTTCTTGGAAGAACATTGGTCTAGCTCTCAATTCAGCTAAAATGGAGCCATCATCCGATAAAGCTAATTGAGTGTTCATAGCCCTTAATGCAAACAAGGATTTCCTACTCAACGCATCGGCGACCACATTTGCCTTTCTCGGATAATAGTCAATCACTAACTCGTAATCTTTTATCAGCTCTAGCCTCCTTCGTTGCTACAAGTTTAACTCCCTTTGAGTCATCAAGTACTTTAGGCTTTTATGATCGGTGACTACCTGACGTTTCTCGCCGTACAAATGGTGTCTCCAAGTCTTTAATGTAAACACAATGGTGACTAGCTCCAAATCATGGGTCAGATAATTTTTCTCATGTGGTTTCAGCTACCCCGAGGCATAAGCTATCACCTTGCCTTCTTGTATTAGTACACATCTGAGACCATTCAATGACGCGTCACTATAAACTACAAATTCTTTGTCCAATTTAGGTTGAACTAAAATTGAGGCCTCGGTCAACAATGTCTTTAACATTTCGAAACTCTGTTGGCATTTTTTTGACCATTCGAATTTGACATCCTTCTATAATAGCCTCGTCATTGGAGTAATGATCATGGAAAATCCTTTAACAAATCTTCGGTAATAGCCTGCTAAGCCCAAAAAGCTTCTAACCTCAGATACATTCCTCGGAGGTTTCCAATCGACAATGGTCGAGATCTTACTCAGATCAACTTGGATCCCATCACTAGATATGATATGCCCCAGAAATCTGACTATTTTATGCAAAAACTCACTCTTACTAAACTTAGCATACAATTGTTTGTTTCTCAAAATTTGCAACACTGTCCTCAAGTGATCGGCATGTTCAGACTCACTACGAGAATAAATCAAAATATCGTCGATAAATACTATGACAAACTTATCCAAATAGGGTCAGAAGATGCAGTTCATTAAATCCATGAAAACTGCAGGGGCGTTCGTTAATCCAAAAGGCATCACTAAAAATTCGTAGTGACCATACCTCGTCCGAAATGCAGTTTTTGGCACGTCTGAGTCCTTAACTCTCAACTGATAGTAACTGGACCTCAAATCTATCTTGGAAAACATAGTGGTTCCCTTCAATTGGTCAAAAAATTCATCGATTCTTGGTAAAGGATACTTGTTCTTAACTGTAACCTTGTTGAGTTGTCAGTATTCCATACATAATCTCATCGATTCATCTTTTTTCTTCACAAACAGCACTGGAGCACCCCATGGAGAATAACTCAATCTTGTAACTGCACTTTCAACTCTTTTAATTCTATCGGAGCCCTCCTATATGGAGCAATCGAGATAGGCGCCATACCAGGGACTAACTCGATACCAAACTCAACTTCCCTAGTTGGGGATAATCTGGGCAATTCTTTCGGAAACACATCCGGGTACTCACATACCACTAGCACTGACTCAATCTTTGATTCGAACACTTGAGTATTCAACAAAAAAGTGAGATAAGCTTCGCACCCTTTTCTCAAATATCTCTCTGCAGTCATAAACGACATCACTACCAGTAAGTTATCCAGTTCACTCGGTTCAACCCGAGGAACGTCCCCGTCTTCACACTTCAACTCAATAAATTTTCTTCCACAATCCACTACAATACCATGAGAAGTTAACCAATCCATACGAAGGATTACATCAAACTCATGAAACGACAATGTGAGGTCAGCTGGAAAACAATTGTAACAGCCCGATTTAGACCCTAATCGAAACGGTGGTTTCGGGACCACGAATCTGAGTTAGAAAAATATGTAAAAATTATTTTCTGTGTTTATTTTATGTGAATTTACATCTGTGAAATTTTCGTGCTTAAATTTTATCATTTGAGTGTATGATTGAATAGAGGACTTAATCACGTAAAATGAAAATTTAGTGGTTATTTCTAAAAGGGACCGAATTGTTAATGGCTTTATTAATGAAAGCCTTTAAGTTGTAAATAGCCCATTTATTTATTAGTGGGACGGTGGTAGGCATAAATTATATAGTTTTTATATTATTTCATTAAGGTTATATGTAAATTGAACTTTAATTTATAATAAGATATAATATATATATATATATATATATATATATATATATATATATATCATAAAGCATAAAAGTGAAAGCCATTTTATGTTCATTGACTTATTGAATGGACGACTAAGGGCTTATGTTTTATGGCTTTATTATAAATTTAATAAGGTTAATTTAGGAAACCAATTATATATGTTATTATAATATAAAGAATAACATAAAAATAAAAAATCAAAGCCATTTATGTGTTCGTTCTTTATCTTCTTGCCGAAACTAAAACAAAGAAAAGAAATAAAAGAAGTTAGGGTTCGGTCATCTCTTAAGCTCAATTAAGATCAAGAACTATAGAAATTGGATTTGGATTGGGGGAAAATGAAAGTTGTCGACTAATCGTCTGGTTCCATTTTACATCGTCCGAGGTAAGTTTATAAGCAAATAGAGATTGTTAATTCTAATTATTTATGAATTTATAAGCTGAAATTAAATTATATGAGATTTTATATGTGAATGCTGAATGTGATTATGCTTGGTAACATTGTTTATGAATTCATTTCGACCGAGTTACGGCGTTCGAAAGGCCCATATGAACCTTAGGAATAGCTAGGATACATATGTAATGACATAGGATTTCGATATGTGATGTGCGAGTAAGACCATGGCATCGATATGTGACTTCGATATATGCATGCGAGTAAGACCGTGTCTGGGATAGTGGCATTGATATGTGATTACATGTAAGACCACGTCAGGGATGTTGGCATTGTACGATGTATGTGTGATTATCCAAGTGTCCTATCCAATTTCGATTGGTTCATCAGGCATCGATGAGTTGGGATCGAATGTGCAAAATGAGCTAAAATGATTAGGTATGAATTGGTTTATTACCTACTAGAAACAAGGTAAGTAAGTCATTAATGTGAACATGTGTATCTTGTGAAGTATATTCGGGCTTTGCTATGTATATGCATATGATATTATATTTTGATTCATGAGTATAAGTATATGTATTCATATAATGGTATTTAGCTTTGAAATTGAAAGATATATTTTGCTTATATATGTGTATGTGTATTTGGCCATATAAAATAAATATATATGATATTATTATCCTTTGACTTATGAATTTATGCATATAAGACTAAATGTATTTGTTATGATAAAGATAGTTTGTAAAGATATGTATATGTTCATTCGGCCATGAATAACCTACATGTGAAAGTACATATAAAATACACGAATTTGTAAGTTTAAGATTTAAAGTAACTACGATAGTATAATTTTGTTTAAACGACTTGATTATGTTATTAATTCGTTTATTTGCTTATGACCTACTAAGCTATGAAAGCTTACTCTGTATGTGTTCATGCTTACCTTTATTTTATAGATTTTGGATTCAAGTTACGAGTTCGGGAATCATCAGAGGAGCTTATCATACTATCGACTGTCTTTGGTATTTTAAGAGCTGAATTCTCGAACCTATGGCATGTATAGGCTAGTTGTAATATTTGGGATATACATATAGAAGCCATGCGAAAATGGCTTGTTTAATTTATTAAGCTCAGTTTTAAGGTTTGGTCAAGATATGGTTATGTTGGTTTTAGTTTGGTGATTTAATTATATATGACTATATGATCCGGTATTAAAGTAAGATAGTTTTGCATATAGTTAAAGTGAAGATAATGTGGTATACTAATGTTGGAGGTTTAGTATGTTTAATATTGAATGATGTTTTAAACTTGTTTGATTTTGGTCATGATATTTATTTTTATTGGATTAAATGCTTGTTATATATGTGAGAAACATTTGGAGAAAGATTTAATGGCTTGATTTAAATTGTCAATGTTCGAAGTTATTATATAAGCGCATGATTAAGTTTTCGGTAAATGAGTAAATAATGGAAGAAGTTGTTTTTAAGTATGTTTTGAGCTAGTTAAGTTATGATTATGCTATGTAGGCGTGATGTATTTGATAAAAGTGTGGGTTGAATTTGAATTGAATAGGATTTGGTTTAGTAAGATGGTAAAATAATGGTTGCATATTTGGTTGTGTAATAATGCTATAGAAATGGAGATTAAATTTCATATACTTTGTAATGGAAAAATTTTGGTAAATTTGGAGTAGTGAATCTATGTCATCTTTTTGTGGATGTGTTATTAGCCGAATGGAGAAAGCATAGAAATAAAATCTTGTATGTATGTTATGCATTATAGTAATATACAGCATAGGTAGAACTTGAATGGTTTTATGTGCTTAACATGTCTTAAAAGGGTACGGTAAAATTTTTCATGAGAATTAAGTCTCGTAAACATGTGCTTATGGTATGTGTTGAGTGGTACAAATAGTAGTGGATAATGAATAAGCATGTAATTAAAATGTTTATATTTAGTCAAAGTTTTAGAAAACGACCAAATGAATAGTAATAATTGTTAAAAAGTATCATGATGGTTTAATGCAAATTGGGTGAGTTGTTTTTCAGTTTGAATATTAGTTTTATATATATACATATTGCGCACTGGTAATAGTTGTAAATGATGTGATTGTTAGATAATTTTAGTTAATTGAGTAACATTTGAATCTTTTGTGAAGTTAATCTTTTTGGCCGTATATGCTAATGTTCCTAATAGATGTAAAATGCATTATTTGATTTGTTATGTGCAATGATGAATGTGATTAAAAATATAGATAATTATAACTCAAATTTTAGGTGTTCGAATATTATGGAATTAATGACCACATTGTTTAAAGTATATTAGAATGATTCAATGTTTGAATTAGTTAATATTTTAAATATGTAATATTTGTGACTCATGTTTAGTGATGATCTATTGATTTGGTTTGTTTTATTGATTACTATAATAGAAATTTTTAATGCATAAAAAGTGTCTAATGAATGCGTTAAGCTATGTCTTATGGTAATGCCTCGTAACCCTAATCCGGCGACAGATACGGGTTAGGGGTGTTACAACAATGGTCCCTAATTGTCAGGGACAATTTTTACATACCTGATCAACTAACACATGTTTGCCTAACAGGTTAGACACTTTTACCACAAATTCAGTAGACTCAACTAGCATGTTCATACTGGGTACCAATTTCATGCAAATATACGAATGAGTGGACCCCAGATCAATTAAAGCAACAACAGGTATATAATGGATAGAAAAGGTACCTGTAGTCACGTCGGGAGATGAAGCCTCATTACAAGCGCGAATGGCATACGTCCTCACAGGTGCTCTATTTTTAGGCCTCCCAGCTGGGGCATTCTTACTATTTGCTCCACTTTTCGAATTTTTCTGTGGCCTTCCTCTAGGAGCAGTGTTGTCGGACTTCACACTTTGGGATTTCTCCTTCTTAACCATATCAGGACAATCTTTAATATAATGATAGTGTGATCCACATTTGAAACATGTCCGGGTATTCATCCAACACTCACCGGGGTGGCGTTAGCTACAGTGTTGATACTCAAACCTATTAGGTCGAGCATTGCCCACACTCGCTACTGAAGTAGTCTGAGCCTTATGTCCTGAATACTGTTTCCCTTGGTTTCTAGGTGAGAATCCATCTGAAGCACTCTATCGAGTGTTAAATTCCTCAGGTTTCTTAGATGAAGACTGAAATGATTTACCTATCTGTCTCTTCTTCGAGTCATGAAACTCCATTTCAACCTTCCTTTTCTCCTTGGCCAATTCTTCGGCCTTACAAGCTCTCTCTACAAGCACTAAAAATTCTCTCATTTCAAGGACACCAACAATCAATCGGATGTCTTCATTTAATCCATCCTCAAACCTCTTACACATGATGGCCTCGATTAATACACATTCTCGAGCGTACTTACTAAGTCTCATGAACTCACGCTCATAATTCGTCACCATCATCGGACCTTGTTTTAACCTAAGAAATTCCTTTTGTTTTTGGTCGATGAACTGTTAGTTAATATACTTCTTCCGGAACTCCTCTTGGAAGAATTCCCAAGTGACTCTCTCCCTTGGTACAACCGACACAAGGGTGTTCCACCACTGGTATGCCGAGTCTCTTAGAAGTGATACAAAACACCTCACACACTCATCTGATGTGCATGACAATTCATCAAATACCCTGATGGTATTCTCAAGCCAAAACTCTACCCTTCGGGATCATCATCTTTATTAGCACAGAACTCCTCGGCTCCATGTTTTTGGATCTTGTCCACTTGGGGTCTATTCAACCTCACAAAATCAATACCCTGGGGTGCTAAAGGGACAGTTGAGGAATAGGTGGGGGTGGAGGGGTTGAGCATTCAGGTTCGTTCAAACGAACTCCGTGTACCAATTATACATCATGTGGAGAAAGGCCCCTCAAGCCCCTTCTCCTCCTCCCTAACTAACCGTGGGAGGTCAGTTATCAGTCGGTACCGCTCCTTCAGCGGGAGCTAGTGCGTTAATTTCTACATCGTCTGCCATAGTTCGATCAGGATCCATTTACTATATGAAAACATAATTGGAAATTGTCAGGACTTGTTACACTATTACAATATATGTATGGCATGTATAGCTAGACTCTTACACATGCTACGTTAGTCCAATAATTGACTAAACTGAAGCTCTGATACCACTAAATGTAACACCCCTTACTCGGGTCCGAGGCTAGAACTGGGCACGAGGCATTACCTGACTTAAACACATGCATATAGTCATTTCAAGTCATAAAAATTCGGTCGAATTTAAAAATTTTTAAATCTTACTCTAGAAGTTTTTAATATGGACCTATGAGGCCCAAATCACAACTTGGGAACGACCTGGAACTAATCTAAACACCTCTGAAAACTTAAAAAAATGTCACTTGAAACAGGGGTACACGCCCGTGTGAAATGGTAACATGCCCGTGTCCCTCACACGGCCTTGAATGCCCATGTCTAAAAACCTGGACATTCTGTTTCTTACGTCAGCAAACCTTAAAGGTCATACGGCCAAGGCACACGCCCGTGTACTAGGCCGTGTCCTTCACACGGCTAAGACACACGGTCGTGTCTCTGCCTGTGTGTTTACTACCATGCATACTGACTTACAAATTTAACGTGCAGGGGAACACAGCCGTACAACACGCCTATGGGGTTGTTGTGTGTCACACGGCCTAGACACACGCCCGTGTGTCGACCCGTGTAGACAACTTTAGGGCTATATTCCAAGCCATTTGCCACCCTTAATTATACAACCACATATATATCTTCAATAGCAGCTAAGCACTCATATTCCTGGCTCATACATAACAACTTCTCATCACATTATAAATGATTTGGGACATCCCAAAATAATAATCCTTATCTTACGATTACACATACACAAATAGGCAATATTTTCTAGACTTGCAAGCATGCATTTTTCATTCCAACTTATAAACACACATACCATTCAATCATCAATAATCATAGGCCATATCATAATAGAAATGGACACATACTTATATATATATATATGAACAGGTTTACAACCCAATAATCACCATGGACCATATCTCATGGCCATATACAAAATGAATCAACTATCATTATAAGCCAACACATATTTGGCTAGACTAATAATACATATAACAAAAAGGCCAAGTTCCTATACATGCCATACTCAAATAATAATAAGACTAACTATAACCCAAAAGATCAAGATGATAGTGTGAGCGAACCTACGATGTCCTTTGATTCTGGAGCTAGCTTGGCAGTTCTAAAAGAAAAAGGAAAAGAGAGGGGGTAAGCATATAGCTTAGTAAGCTCACATGGAAATAATAAACAACATAACTTAATAATTAATATAAGGTAAAGTTTCATAAGCTTAACTTTCTATACACACTCTTACCACAAGTACTTAACATATCGAATTCTTTACTTAAGAGTTTTACGCACATACCTGTACTAACTCGTAACACAATTGCATAATTCCCATCATTGACTTAGTCGTCAAATATCTACTGACTTACCTATTGAACACTAGGAATATTATTGCATACTTGGAAAACTTACACATAATGCATCATATGTAGCCACATGCTACCTTATTTCACACATCACATGTTGCTCATTCTCGAGCTAATCACGGGCCTACTCACACAAGCTGACAGTCAGGACGTAATTGCACGGGCTGCTCACACAAGCTGACAGGTACCCGCAACACATGCCGGGTTACCCAGCCACTGGTAGAATGTACATGATTAGCACCTGGATTTATATAATCGCACATCACATATACAAATGAGTTCATAACCACATAGTTCCTACTGACATGTCACATTGTACCCTAGTCTATTCCTAAAGTTTAAACGAGACTTTTCTCATAGACTGACCTTCGACGAACTCGGTCACATAGGCAATCACATATTTCATGATAAAAGGGTTATCACAATTTCTATAATGATAACAATATTGTCGCTTACCTTCAAGTGTGGAAATTACAATTCATGAAACATTTTAAACATTTATACATGATTCATATTGCATTATTTACATGTGAACTTACCTCGGTACAAAATTAGTAAAAACGAGTCTAGTCTTCGTACACCTTGTTTTTCCCTCGGTCAAGGTCCGTTCCTCGTTTTTCTTAATCTATAATGATAAAAATTCACTAGTTCAATCATCATATTAATTAAGACATTTTATAGACCACATTTTGGCAAAATGAACATTTTGCCCCTAGGCTTTCACAAAATTACAATTTTACCCCTAGGCTCGTAAAACGATTTTCATCAAATTTTCTCATTAACCAAGCCTAGCCGAACTCTTTTAATACTTGAAGCAGCCCACAATTTCCAATTATTTCACACATTTACAACCTATTTTATAAACTTTACAAAATGGTCCTTTTAGGTATTTTCATGGAAACTTCTTCACAAAAATGGTTCATTTAAGCACCATAACTCATTTTCTTCCATAAAATTTCAGCAAAAAACTCAAAATATTTCATGGAAAACCCCTAAAATTTCAATCATTTTGCAAAATAGTCCTCTCATTAACTAGGTTAAGCTATAAAGTTTCCAAAAACACAAAAATCAACAAAAATGACCATTTAAACCACTTACTTGCAAGGGATAGGAGTTGATGAAATTTTTGAGCTCTCAAGACCCTTATTTGGCTGGTATTTTCGGTTGATGAAGAAAGAAGAAAAGATGGTATCCCTTTTCTTTTTATTTCATTTATTTCTAGACAAATTGGTCACTAAATTTCACCTAACCATTGATATTCCCATTTTCTTGTCCCTATGGCCGGCCATCACTCTCCCATAGGCCTAATTGCACATTAAGGACCTCTAATTTAAGGTTCTCTAGCTATATGACACCTCTAATTAGTAAAACACAAGTTTTGCGCTTTTTGCATTTAGTCCTTTTTCGCAATTAAGCTCACAATTGCTAAAATTAGTTCATTCAAATTTTCATGCACTCATATAATCATACTATAATACATAAAATAATATTAAAATAATTTCTCTTACCTCAGATTAGTTTTTTTGAAACTACTATTTTGATTAGCCCCAAAATCGGGTTGTTACAATGTCCCTACATCATTCCCAATGAGTAGAATGTCATTGACATATAGAATGAGAAAAAAACACCTTTCCATCCCTAAACATTTATTCACGCAAGGTTCATTAATGTTTTACTCAAATCCAAAAGTCCTGATTACTTGATCAAATCTTTGATTCCATGAGCGGGATGCTTGCTTTAGTCAATATATGGATCTAAGTAGTTTGTAAACTTTATGCTCGTTTCCTTTAGCTATATATCCGGTGGGTTGCATCATGTAGATGCTTTCTTCAATACAACAGATCAAAAATGCTATCTTAACATCCATTTTCCAGGTTTCGTAATCAAGAGTTGTCACAATGGATATTAATATGCAAATTAACTTGAGCTGGCAACCGGAGAAAAGGTTTCTTCGTAATCAGTGCCTTCTTCCATAGTATAATCTTTTGCTACAAGTTTGACCTTATAAGTTTCCACTTTTCCATCCGTATTTCTTTTCTTCTTGTAGATCCATTTACACCGTATGAGTTTTATCCATTTCGGTAAGTCTACAAGTTCCCACATTGAGTTGGAATACATTGAGCCTATCTTAGCTTTCATAACTATTTCATAGAGCTTGAAATCAACACTCTGAATCGATTGGTCATATGTGAGTGGATCATCATCTTCATGTTAGACAAACTTAGTGTTAAAAACACTTTCTCCAAGTTGGAAGAACTCAGGCCTACAAGAGACCCTCACACTGTGTCGAAGCACCCTATGTTGTTGATCACTTGGAAGTCTACGATTAGAAGTTGGTTCTGGAACTGTTTCTATAGGGTTTTGTATATTTCCTTGAAAGTTCCTCGACTACTTCTTTCCTCTGAGGTTTAAAGCCATTCACGTAACTTTCTTCAAGGTTATAAAACAAACCACCTTTTTTTCCCTTTGGATATCCTACAAACATGCACAATTCTGTCTGTGAGTCTAACTTCCTCGCATCTTTATCCAATACATAAGGCGGACATCCCCAAAATCGTAAATGATTAAGATTTGGCATCCTACCATGCCACAATTCGTATAGGGTTTTCGTTGTTGCCTTAGTTGGTAGATTTTTCAGAACATAGCAAGTCATTTGTACTGTATATCCCTAGAAAGAAATTGACAACTTTGAATAGCTTAACATCAAACATAACATGTCTAACAACATTTGATTTCTTCTCTCTATAATGCCATTTTGTTGTGGAGTGCTCGACAGGGTTAACTGGGATAGAGTCCTATTCTCTATGAGGTACCCTAAGCACTCATGAGATAAATATTCCCCACCTCGATTAGACCAGTGTGCCATTATGGGTAAATCTAGTTGTCAAATGTTTCACTCTTACTATATATTTGGTATACATATACATGTCTAGAATAATCATCAATAAAGGTTATTTTGCACTAATGCTCATTGGGCCACATACATCAATGTGCACAAGTTTAAAGGGTTTTCGGGCCCTCGTTCCTTTTGCATTAAAAGATCCCGTAGTCATCTTACCTTTCAAGCAAGATTCACATTGTTGAGGATCAAATTCTTTAAGTGAGCTTAAGATGTCGACTTTTAGAAGGCTAGTTATTCCTTCTCAGTTAATATGACCAAGTCTCAAATGCCAAAGGTACTCCTCATTACAGTGAGAAGTTTTAAGTCTTTTATTTGTTATTTCAGTCTCAAGCAGTGTGCACATCTTTTGTTTCATAGAGATTACTTTATATACATCCATTACAGATAAGATTTTGATTTCTAAATATTTTAATTTCATTATTAAAAGTGTCAGTTAAGCCGTTTTTATATAAACATGCAACAGAAATTAAACTTCTTTTGAAACTTGGTACATAGAAAATGTCTTTGAAAATAATCTTCCTAAAGTTATCAAAGTAAAGATGTACATCTCCCACTACTTCAGCTGCCACAGTTGTCATGCTTTAGGTCCCCAATGATAGATTCTTACCTCTAAGATCTTTCGTCTCCTTGAACCCCAGTTGAGAAACACAAACATCATTACTGACTCCCGAATCAATGACCCAGCGGTCTATCAAATCCTCCACTAAACAAGCTTTTATAATATTTTCATACATTTGCCTTTGGTGGCTAGGTAGTCTTTCCACTCTCTACAGTTTGACTTGAAATTCCCTTTCTTACTGCAAAAGAAGTATTTAGGCTTAGATAAATATTTAGGTTTTCTAGTTCTTTTTCATTTGTGGCGGCCTAGAGACCTTAGCTTTTCCTTCCTTAGCATGCTTCCCCTTTCCTTTTGAGGAAGAAGTGACAACTATGTTTGCTTCTGCTCTTTGGACTGGCTGACCGCTATTTAACATCAACTCGTAAGATTACAAATCCTTCACGAGTTGTGTAAGCGTCAGGTTTTTGTTGCCAGGGTTATATGCGACTTGAAAGCCAGCAAAAGCCTTCAACAAGCTCTTGAATACCATTTCAATTTAACCATTCTGGTCCAAATTGGCCTCATTTTTCATAGCATCGGCAAAGTATCCCATAAGAGTAATCATATGGTTTTTGACCAGAGTGTCAGGCTTTTGCTGGGCATTCATGAAGATAGTTATAGCAGACTATCAAGCTAAGGTACCCTAGCCTTTGAACATGTCTTCTAGCTTATTTAGAATCGCTTTGGTGGTCTTACAGCTCTCTAATTGCTTATATAATGTGTTGGTCATGCTTGTCAACATATACCAACGAGCTATCTCATCAGAGTCCTCCCATCACTTTCTAACCTCAACTTGAGTGGCTAGCGGGCACTTATTATCAAGAACTGCTTTAAGTTTTTCACAGCTCAGGAAAATTATTAGGTTTGTTTTCCATTCCATCTAGTTATTTCCACTCAATTTGTTTTCAGTGATTATGTTCAATAAGGGAGTTGGTGTCATTTTCAAATTGAAAACAAAACATTCATATAATAATATCTTTGTCTTAAGCAAATGTTTGAAATCGTTTTGCAACATTACGATATGCATTAAAATGATGTATGCATCTTACATTAAACCTTGAAAAGATTTGTAAGCCATTGCAACAATAATTCCTACGCCCATTGAATTAAGCCACTTTTGTAACACCCCTAACTCGTATTCGTCACCAGAATAGGGTTATGGAGCATTACCAGACTTATAACACAATCGAACATACATTTCTCAAACAATTATCAAATTCAAATACAAGTCATTCATGATCATTCATTAAGTCCCTAATACAAGCCTACGAGGCCCAAAACATGCTTTAGAAGTGGTTCGAGACTAAACTGATATCTCAGGAAATTTTTGGAATAATTAGACAATTTAAAAAATACAGGGGACACATGCCCGTGTGGACCGACCGTGTGAGATCTCACACGGCCAAAGACATGCCCGTGTCCCAGCCTGTGTCCCAGTCTGTGCCTGACCCCGTGTAACTCTCTAACTTGGGTCACAGGGCCAACCACAGGCATGTGTGACTAGCCCATGTGACCAGCCCGTCTACCCTTCAAAATGGCTACACGCGCCCGTGTGCCAGGCCATGTGCTAGGCGGTGCCAAACATGTAGGGTATACTAACTTATGCCACACGGCCAAGTCACACGCCAGTGTGCTGGGTCGTGTAGAGCATACTCACTTGATTTCTATTTAAACACTAGGGGACACACACCAGTGTCACCTGATCGTGTGTTACATGACTAAGACACACTCTCGTGTCTCTGCCCGTGTGGACAAAAATAGGCTATTTACCAAGCCATGTTTCTCACCCATATAACGCACACCTACACCAAACCAAATGGCACAACACAAGGCATAAATAGGCATTCAAACCAATCATACCAAGCCTAATTCATAATAAAAACAACAAGGCACACAAGTACCGCATTAGGCTATTCAATTTTATACCAAATTCACATTCTTAATTCACTTAACTAGGTACTTCACATATGCACTTTCTTACCTAAAATTTCATGCATACCAAATCTCCAAATATCAACTATTTGATACTCAATTTACCAATTCACAACAACGAATCACCACAAGCATTTACCTAGCATTTACCATATGCATAACAAAGGTCATTTACACACACATATATATACAACCAAATTAACCAAAATAAACCAAATCATTTGGCTATATACATAACCAACCACTTAACATTTACAAGCCAACCCAAATGGCTAAATTCATTATCAACATATACCATAACCATAATTCCTATACATGCCATATAACCAAAGCATAAGCTCAAAAGTACCAAATTAGAAGCTCGATAGTGTGATGCAATCTCTGACGACTTTCAATCTGAGCTAGCTTCAGAATTGACTATAAAACATGAAAAATAAACAGAGTAAGCTATAAAGCTTAGTAACCTCATATAGTTAATATGTAAAACTCACCATTTAATCACCATTGAAGTAATATAACATAGTATACTTCAAAATCATGTAAGTATAAAGTTAACATATATATTCAATCACATAATTAATCAAGATCTCATAACTTTCATAGTTTCAATGCTCGTATAGTCTCCGTACATATCTATACTAATACGTATCTATTTCTCACCATTTTATATCTTCGAAATACCCATTGAACCATTTGGAATACTATCGGATACACGGGAATCTCGCACCCTAAGTGCCAATACACAGCTGAAGCTATCTCAATCTCATATCACATATAATCTCACTCTCGAGTTATCAACGGGTCTGCTCACACAAGCTGACGGTCATGATGAAGCTACACGGTACTACTCACACAAGCTGACGAGAATCCGCAACACAAGTCAGATAACTTAGCCACCGGTAGGATGTATTGACCAGCACCCAAATCACGTAACCCCTAATGACATCTGATTCGTATCCTAATCTATTTCTAAGGTTCAACCGAGATTTCTCATAGCTGAATCATCTTCGAACATAGTCGCAAGGTTGTATTCACAAATAATTCAATAATAAATCATTTAAAACACAATTACACAAATGACTATTAACATATGAACTTACCTCGAATGCAAAAATGATGAAATTAGTTGATTAGTCCAACACTTTGTTTTTCCCCGATTTAAATCTAAATTTCGCTTTTCTTGATCTATATGTAATCAAAATTAACTTATTTAATTATCATTCTATTCAATTTAGCCCAAAATGCATCTTAAGAAAACTTTACACTTTTGCCCTCAATATTTTAACATTTTTACAATTTAGTCCTTATCTCATAAAAATACAAATTCATGCAATTTGGTCCCTACTCATGCTAGCTGAATTTTTATTATTACCATAGTAGCCCATATTTTTTTATTTATTTCACAATTTAACCATAAAATTTTAACATTTCTCAATTTAATCCCTAAAGGAAAGTTTTGTTTATCTAATAACAAGCATACACTTTCTATCATCAAACATCAAAATAGACATAGATTCATCAATGGAAAAACCCTAAATTTGTCACAATTTTTCAATTAGTCCTTGGGCTAGCTAGATTAAGCTGCAACGATCTCAAAAACATAGAAATCATTAAAAACGAGACAAAAACCATACCTAAATGGACAATGGAAGCTTGACCGAATGAAAATCCTAGCTATGGCTTTTTCTCTCCTTTAATTTTGGTAATGAAGAAGATGAATGAACCAAAATTTTGTTTTGTTTTATTTAATTAAGCATTATTTGTTAATTTCCTAAATTAACCTTTAAAATACTTATTAATTACACCAAATACCATGCCACTATCATCCATTATCTCATAACTGGGCTAATTACCACATAAGGACCTCTGATTTAAGGTTCCATGGCTATTAGACACCTTTAGCTAATAGAACTCAAGTTTTACACTTTACGCGATTTAGTCATTTTTATCAAATTGAACACTCAAACGATAAAATTTCTTAACGAAATTTTCACACAATCATATTATCATGCTGTAAACACTATAATAATAAAATAAATATTTTGAGCTAGGATTTGTGGTCCCGAAACCACTGTTCTGATTTGACTAAAAATAGGTTGTTACAACTCTCCCTCCCTTAGGAATTTTTGTCCTCGAAATCTTACCAAAAAAGAGGTTAAGATACTATTTTCTCATAGCTTTCTCGGGTTCCCATGTAGCTTTTTCAACCCTATGACGTTGCCATAAAACCTTCACCAAAGCTATGTTCTTATTTCTCAACTCTTAACCTCTCGAGCTAAAATTCTGATTGGTTCTTCGCTATACGACATATCAGGTTGAATTTCAATCTCTTCTGGAGAAATTACATGCGATGGATCTGATCTATATCGACGCAACATTGAAACGTGAAACACATTGTAGATCCTTTCTAACTCTGACAGTAAAGCTGGCCGATATGCCACTGGCCCTATTCTTTCAATAATCTCATATGGCCTGATAAATCATGGATCAATTTTCCTTTGCGACCAAATCGAAGAATCTTCTTCCACGGAGACACTTTCAAAAATACTTTGTCGCTGACTTGAAATTTTTTCTTTATGTTTCAAATCCGCGTAAGATTTCTGTCGATCTGAAGGTACTTTCAAACTATTGCGAATTACTTTCACTTTATCTTCAGTCTCTCTGACCAAATCAATCCCGTAAATATTTTTCTCACTAAGCTCGGTCCAGTATAGCAGGGTTTGGCACTTGTGACCATACAATGCTTCATACGGTGCCATCTTTATGCTCAATTGAAAACTGTTGTTATACGCGAATTCAACTAACGGTAAATATTTCTCCCAAATTGCCTTCAAATTCTAAAACACAGCAACAAAGCATATCTTCGAGAATCTGAATTATTTTCTCAGACTGACTGTCGGTTTGCGGATGAAAAGCAGTACTAAAATGCAACCGCGTACCTAATTTTTCTGGTAATTTCTTCCAAAATTGCTATGTAAACATTGGGTCTCTATTTGAAATAATAGAAACTGCACCCCGCGCAATCTAACGATCTCAAAGATATACAACTCAACTAATCTATCAAGAGAATAGTCTGTATGTACTGGAATGAAATGTGCAAACTTTGTCAGTCGATCAATGACAACCCAAACAACATCTTTTTTTTTTTGAGACAGCGGTAATCCCGATATGAAATCCATTGTAACTCTATCCCATTTCCATACTGGTATCATCACTTGTTGTAGCAATCCCGAAGGCACTTGATGTTTCACTTTAACTTGTTGACAAACCAAGTATCTTGACACCAGTACAACTGTTTCAAATCATTGTACATTTTAGCACTCCCTGGATGAATAGAAAAACAACCACTATGTGCTTCATGTAGAATTTTCTGAATAAGCTTGAAATTCTTTGGTACACAAATTCTATTTTGGAACATCTAACAATAATCAGATCCGATATGATAATCTGAATTAGTAGCCAACTTGCATTGCACTCTTTTAGCTTGCAATTCATTATCATACTTCTGAGCTTCACAAATTTGTTGAAAAAATAACGATTTAGCTTTTAATTCAGCTAAAATTGAACTATCATCAGACAAAGTTAACTGCGTATTCATAGTTCGCAACGCAAACAAATATTTTCTACTCAAAGCACCTGCGACTATATTTGCTTTCCCCGGAGGGTAATTAATCACTAAGTCATAATCTTTCAGCAACTCAAGCCATCTTCGTTGTCGCAAATTTAAATCTTTTTGAGTCATTAAATACTTCAAACTCTTATGATCAATAAAGATGTGGCACTTTTCATCGTATAAATGATGTCGCCAAATTTTCAAAGCAAAAAAAATAGTGGCCAACTCTAAATTGCACGTCGGATAATTCTTTTCATGCGATTTCAAATATCTAAAAGCATAAGCTATTAGTTTTCCCTCTTGCATCAAAACACAACCCAAACCGTTCATTGACACGTTGCTATAGATCACAAACTCTTTACCCGACTCAGGTTGAACTAAAACTGGTGCTTTAGTTAATAATGTTTTCAACTATTCAAAACTCTATTGACATTTCTCGGACCACTCGAACTTCACATATATTTTTTGCAATCGAGCCATTAGTATAGCAATCATTGAGAATCCTTTTACAAAACGATAATACTAGCCAGCTAATCACAGAAAGCTTCAAACCTCAAACACATTTCTTGGTGGTTTCCTGTCAACAACTGCTGAAATCTTGCTCGGATCAACTCGAATACCTTCCACTGAAACAATATGTCCCAAAAATTTGACTTCTCAAAGCCAAAACTCGCATTTACTGAATTTAGCAAACAACTGCTTATCTCTCAATGTTTGTAATACAATTCTTAGATGTTCAGCATGCTCAGACTCATCTTGGGAATAGATCAGAATGTCATCAATGAATACAACAACAAATCTGCCTAAATACGATCTAAAGATTTGAATCATCAAATCCATAAAAACTGCAGGAGCATTAGTTAATCCGAAAGGCATAATAAGAAATTCATAATGATCGTACCTTGTTCTGAATGCAATCTTCGGCACATCTGAATCTTTAACTCACAACTGATAATAGCCAGATCTCAGATCAATCTTTGAAAATACTGTTGCTCCTTTCAACTGATCAAACAAATCATAAATTCTCGACAATGGATACTTATTCTTAATCGTAACCTTGTTAAGCTGACGACAATTGATACACAATCTCATCGGCCCATCTTTCTTCTTTACAAATAACACTGGTGCACTACAGGGCAAAAAACTAGGTTGTGCAAAACCTCTATCTGTTAACTCTTGCAATTGAGTTTTCAATTCTTTCAATTCTTTCGGAGCCATTCTGTACGGAGCTATAGATATTGGTGATGATTCCAGTACTAATTCAATGGCAAACTCAACCTCTCTGATTGGTGGTAACCCTAGTAACTCCCTTGGAAACATATCGGATATTCACATACCACTGGTACTGATTCAATCTTCGATTCAGACACTTTAGTCCAGTACATACGCAAGGTAAGCGTCATAACCTTTCACACATATTTCTGAGCTAACATCGATGATATCATAATAGGCAATTCACTCGACTCATCAAATTCAATTCAAAGGATTTCATTATTTTGACTTTTCAATTCAATAGTCTTTCATTTACAATTCACAACAGCATCATGCAGAGTCAACCAATCCATACCCAGAATCACATCTAATTTGTCAAACGGCAAAAGCATCAAATTAGCCAAAAACAGTAACCTCGAGTCATTAAAGGATAGTTCTTGTAAACTTTATCAACTAGGACATACTTGCCTAAAGGGTTCGATACTTTAATCACAAATTTTGTAGACTCAATAGGCAAACTCTTACTAAACATTATTTTCATGCAGATATATGAATGAGTCGATTTAGGATCAATCAAGGAAATTACATTAGTGTCATAAAGAGAAAAAGTACTAGTGATAACATGTAACGCCCCAAAAATCTCGAAACCCAAAAATCTCAAAATCGTGAATTTTTTTTTAATGCTTAGAAATCCCGGTTAAGTGTTAATTATGCATTGGTAGGTCTTGGTCAAGGTTTGAGTTTGAATATAGGGGTAGAAGAAATTAAAGTTTAATAATTAAAAAGGGCCTTGTTGGCAAGTAGTTGGGATTTTAAATAAAGATAGGGGAAAATGGCATCAAAAAGCCTTATGGTGGAGTGGTTAAGTGACGCCACTTAGAGTGTAGGGAGGTGGCATTAGTGGATAGCAAGGAGATCCTAGGTTCGAATCCTAGCTTAGTATTTTTAGGAGTTTAATTTTGGCCTTTTAAAAGGTTGGAAAAGGCGTGAAGATGGACTCTAAGGGGAGTGTTCAAGAGAGAAAATTAAGGAAAGGATCAAAGGGTTATCAGGGAGAAAAACGAAGAGATGAGAAGGGGGAAGTGATGGAGCCAAATGGGGAACTGAGGGCCAGGTAATTTGGCTATAAGGGCTATAACTAAGTGTCGAATGCAGGGTTGCCAGGCTAGTGCCGAAGTTCCTTCACCCTGTTACCGGAAACCCTTTTCCTTAAAAGTCGAAAACCCTTTTGTTTTCTTCCTTTTCTTTCTGCCGATTTCTCCAAAAGTTGAAAACCCTTATTTTTTTTTATTTTTCTTATGCCGGTTTCCTTATTTCACTTTTGGGTTTAGTCGATTCTTCTTTCTCTCTCTCTTGGTGCCGAATAAGCAATTGCACCATTCAGATCTCTAGAGCCAAATACTCTTTGACCGAATCTAGTGTAAGTGTGAAACTTCCAATCGGTTTTCTTTGCTAAGTATCGAATATTGTCCCTTAATTTTTCTAATCGACTGTGTTAGGGAATTAGTATCGGATCTTGGATCTTAGCTCTCTACTGAAACTGCTCTTTAGGTGTTCGCGATCTTGGTACGTATTCCTCTCCCATTGGCTAAGGTGGCCGATTGTTCATAGTTAAGGTAAGGGGACTTGTGTTGGATACGAGTCACCTATTATTCTATTTTAATAGTTAAGATTGGTGTAGATCTGGGAGTTGATCATGGTTAGGGATTTAAAAAAGGGCTGTTACACTTATCCCTCAAGGTTTGGGGCTAAGAAGATCGCATCACGCTTGCTTACCAGGTGTGTACTTACACTACACACACTAGTAGATTGGCAAAAGTTGAAATGCCGAAAAGCTGAAAAACTGATAGGTTGCCTGAGGCCCATGGGCGATTCCATGGACTTGGGTTGTGAATAGGCCAAGTGGGCCGGAATGGGCTAAATGGGCCCGAAGGGCTATTGGGCCCATAATAGGCAAAATTTGATAAGCGATGCTATGTGATAGGAAATTTTTATGTGAGCATGAATATAATGTGAGTTGGGTCGGATAGGCCATATAAATGAGATTGGGCCGAATAGGCCATATGAACGTGAATCGGGCCTTATGGGCCATATGAATGTGAATTGGGCCTGTGGGCCATATGTGTGAGATTGGGCCAAGAGGGCCATATACATGTATGTAGGGGTTTTGGGCCTAGTATATGATAACCACATAAAACTTAATTAATATATTGCGACCGTGGACAAGTCATAGAGTTAAGGTGTGGCAACGGGTATATGCATGTATAGGATTGGATCTAGGGAGAGCTTGGTACTTAAGCAATCTTAATGACTCACCTCCTCTTCTCTGGAATCCTAGCTGGTGCATAGTGTTCGTTCATCTTAGCTCACGGGAATTGTTAACGGGCCAAGGTAAGTAAAAACCCGTAATAAAAGAAAATTACCGAAATGCCCCTAAGGGCGAAAATGACTAAAATACCCCTAAGTGTTGTGTGTAAGATTTATGATTGCTACATGCATTCATACGTATTCATATGATATCCTGTTTAGGTTGCATATAGGTTGGGAATTATGGAACGGAGGGAGTATATGAGGGTCGCATGGTTGCTTGACAACCGTGGATCCACCGACGGCTTTTAAGACCAATATGTGATTGGCAGCTTACTGCAACTTGGGTAGTTTCGCAATCGGGCTACCATTGATGTGTATCGGTTGGGTGGGTCGATATTTATATCCCCACAGGTTGTGAAAAGGGTGACGGAGCAGAAGTGTATCGGTTGGATTATTGGGGTGGGTTACACTGCATTACATTGCATGTTTGATGTATGATGACTTTTGAATGCTTGTTTTCGTCGAGGGTTGTACACACTGAGTTTGCGAAAACTCACCCCCTTTTTTATTTTATTTTCAGGTGATGCTCAGTAGAAGGTTCGATGTGCGATAGCCCTATTTTGACCCTAGTCGAGAAGTGGTTTCAGGACCACAAAATCGAGTCATAAAAATAATTAACCGTTATATTCTATGCTTATTGTGTGTGTACATGCATGTGTGAAAGTTTCATGCTTTAATTTTGTCATTTGTATGTGAAATTTATAAGATAGGACCCATGTGATAAAACTTGAAAATGTCATAAGTAAATTTTAAAGTGCCAAATAATGCATGAATTGTGACATGGGGGACTTGTATGTCAAATGGACCAATTTTAGTTTAGTGGCCGGCCATAGTGATGGCTGATAGATAATTTATATTTTATTTAAGCATTTTAATAGGTAATGGCATTATATAAAAAAATAGTAAAATAACAAAATGGTGAAAAGAACAAAGCTTGTCCATCTTTGTTCTTCATAGCCGAATGTAAGAAAACAAATTGGGGAAGGGAAGCTCATGAATGTTCGGTCACTTGGGGAAGAAACATCCAAGCTCAAGAGCTTAGGGGGGCAATTTCAGATAAGGGAAAAGAGAAAGTAACCGAGTAGCCATTTCGCAACCGTTCAAGTATATCCAAGGTAAGTTTTAAGTAGTCACCTTTAGTATATAATTGATGATGCCTTAATGTGTATACATTAGATGAATTGTGACCTTTTGGCTCTACTTGAATTAAGTTGTGAGATAAATAATTTAGGTATATGACATATAGTTGAATGGTCACTATGGGTTAAGCTTGAATGGTGAAATGGATATGTGATATTTATGTATGACTTTTGAACCGAAATGTAAATGACTACTAATGTGATAAGTTGAATGAGATGTGTTAACATATGATTAAATATGCATGATATTTGGTATTATATCCGGGTTAAAGTCCTGCAGGCTTAGTGCTAGTATTATATCTGGGTTAAAGTCTCACAGGCTTAGTGCTGGTATTATATCCGGGTTAAAGTCCCGCCGGCTTAGTGCTGGTATTATATTCGGGTTAAATCCCGCAGGCTTAGTGCTAGTATTATATTCGAGCTTAAAGCCCCACAAGTTTTATACTGGTGACTAGATCCGGGTTTTAAACCTAGCAGGCTTAACGTCGGTGATTCAAGCAAGATTATGAATTTGAAGGTTCGAGTTAAACTACTAGTGATTTTGTATGATATATTATGATAGTCAGGTACGTATTATGTACTCGCATGTGAATTGATTTTTAAGGTGAATTATTAGTATCAAAGAACGATATATGCGTGTGAATGATTACTATATCTACGACTAAGAGCATGACTTATTCGGTTGATGTGTGACATTATATGAAAGTCTGTGACTTAAATCAATTGTATGAGCTATGAAGTAAAGTAAAGTACGTGCTGAATTTTTTTTTTGTGTATTCACGTATTTATACATATATATATTCAGCCAAGTGATAACTAATTAGAATATTAGTTTTGTGATACTAAATGCTCAATTTAAATGACAAGTTTTAATTGTTTGTATTGCTGAAAACTTACTAAGCCTTGAAAGCTTACTCTGTTCTTTATTTCCCCGTTTTATAGATTGTTGATTCTAGCCACCGACTCGGGGATCATTAGCAGTTAATCACACTATCGATATTTTTGGGTACAATTATATTTTGGACTTAATATGGCATGAATGGGTTAGGCTGTTAATAACAATATTTTGAATTTGTAATTACTCTGGCCATACGAAAATGGCATATAACTTAAATATTAGTATGTATTCCATCTTGATATCTGTTTATGTTATTTACAATGTGAATGAGGTTATTAAATGTTTAGTTCAGTAATACCTTATAGCCTAAACCGACGATCGGACTCGAGCTAGGGGTGTTACACGATGTTTGGAGGGACTCTAGATGGCCAGCCAGCAAGATAATTTGGACTTGTTTCTCTTTTTAAAGCTTATCAGTTATATGTTATTAAGTGCTTTTCAAATCAGGTTGTAATAGGGCTTCCACTTTATTATTATTTTTATGTTATGTAATTATAAGAATTTGAACATGGTTTCTTAAACTATAGTATGACTTTTCTACGTTTCCGCAACTACATTTTAAAATGACGTGTTTACTTAAAGTCATATATTTTACACAAGTGATTGAAAGGAGTTTTTTTAGAATAGTTAAGGTTTCTTTTATTTCAAGAAGGGTTTTCAATGAAAACACAGTTTTCGCTAAAACACTTCAATGTGATGCGCCAGATTCGGCCATAATGTCCATGCCGGGTTTGGGGTGTTACATAACATCTAGTGATGATGCATCTTCGCGAGCGCGAATAGCGTAAGCTCTGGCTGGCACTTGAGCCTCAGATCTCACAGTCGTATGTTTTCTTGTACCTTTGCTACTAGTTACATTTCCCATATTTCTAGGTGGTCCTCCTCTAGCAGTTGTGTTGCTCGGTCTTACATTCTGAAATTTATCTTTCTCGGCTAACTTATGGCAAACTCAAATAAAGTGATCTAATGAACGACATTTGAAACAAGCTTTATTATTCATCCAGCAATCTCCAAAATGTCATTGTCCACGCTGTTGACACTCAGGTTTATTATTTCTCACACTACGGACACTCGACACTAAAGTAGCTTGAGCTTTAGGACTTGAGTATTGCTTCCCACGACCTCTATTAGAATATCCCACTAAAACATTTGGACGACTATATGAATCTTGTGATTTCTTTGACGAGGATTGATAGGGTTTATTCATCGATCTCTTTCTAGAATCTCTAGCTTCAAAATCAGCTTTTCTTTTTTCTTTGCCAAGTTCTTCAAGTTTACAAGCTTTGTCTACTAACACCACAAAATCTTTCAATTCCAAAATCCCGACTAGCAGTCTGATGTCTTCGTTCAACCCGTCTTCAAATCTTTTACACATAATCGCCTCATTTGAAACAATTCTCGAGCATACTTACTGAGTCTTACAAACTCCCTCTCGTACTCTGTCACTGACATTCGGCCCTATTTCAACTCTAGAAACTCGTTTCACTTTTGATCGATAAACCTCTGGCTAATGTATTTATTTCTAAACTTGGCTTGAAAGAATTCCCACGTGACCCGTTCTCTCGGCACCACAGATATTAAATTATTCCACCACTGATATACAGTGTCTTTCAAAAGTGATATGGCGCATTTAACACATTCAGTAGGTGTGCAAGACAGTTCATCAAATACTCCGATTGTATTCTCAAGCCAAAACTCGGCACTCTTAGGATCATCATCAACAGTAGCTCTGAATTCTTTAACCTCATATTTTTAGATTTTATCAATCGGTGGCTTACTCAATCGTAAATGTTCCAAACCTTTAGGAACTACGGGAATCGATTAGGGAATAGGTGGGGGTAGAGGTTGTTGAGCGGCTGAATTAGTCCGGACATACTCAGTGAACCACTTGTTCATCATTTGGAGGAAGGCTTCTTTGGCCTCTCCTCCTTGACTACCCGATATGGGTCTCGACTCCAATTACGTTACTCCGTGAACGGAGGCTGTCGCATTACTTTCAACATCATCAGCTATAGCTCGATTGGGATCCATTTGTTATATAAAAACATATTTTAAACTATCAGGAGATATAACACTATCACAGGTTACATATGGCATGTATAGCTAGACTCTCACATACACTACATTAGTCCAAGAATCGACTAAACCGTAGCTTTAATACCAACAAATGTAACACCCTTAACCCATATCCGTTGCTGAAATAGGGTTATGGAGCATTACCAGACTTATAACACAATCGAACATACATTTCTAAAATAATTATCAAATTCAAATACATGTCATTCACAATCATTCATCAAGTCCCTAATACAAAACTATGGGGCCCAAAACATGCTTTAGAAGTGGTTCGAGACTAAACCAATATCATAGGAAATCTTTGGAATAATTAGAAAATTTACAAAACATAGGGGACACACGACCGTGTGGACCGGCCGTGTGTCTCACATGGCCAAAGACACGCCCATGTCACAGGCTATGTGCACATTCGAAATGGGGTCACATGGCTGTGTCCCAGTCTATCTCCGACCGCGTGTAACTCTCTGACTTAGGTTACACGACCAACTACACACATGTGTGACCCTTCAAAATGGCCACAAATGCTCATGTGCTAAGCTGTGTACTAGGTCGTACCAAACATGTAAGGTATACTAACTTATGCCACACGGCCAAGTCACACGCCCATGTGCTAGGCTGTGTGGAGCATACTCACTTGATTTCGATTTAAACACTAGGGGACACACAGTTGTGCCACCTGACTGTGTGTCACACACGACTAAGACACACTCTCGTGTCTCTGCCCGTGTGGACAAAAATAGGCTATTTACCAAGCCATGTTTCTCACCCCTATAGTGCACACTTACACCAAACCAAATGGCACAACACAAGGCATAAATAGGCATTCAAACCAATCATACCAATCCTAATTCTTACTAAAAACAACAAGACACACAAGTACCACATTAGGCTATTCAATTTTATACCAAATTCACATTCTCAATTCACTTAACTAGATACTTCATATATGCACTTTCTTACCTAAAATTTCATGCATACCAAATCTCCAAATATCAACTATTTGATAATCAATTTACCAATTCACAGCAACCAATCGCCACAAGCATTTACCATATGCATAACAAAGGTCATTTACACATATATATATATATATATGCAACCAAATCAACCAAAATAAGCCAAATCACTTGACTATATACATAAATAACCACTTAACATTTACAAGCCAACTCAAATGGCTAAATTTATTATCAACATATACCAAAATGACCATAGTTTCTATAAATGCCATATAACCAAAGCATAAGCTCAAAAGTACCAAATTAGAAGCTCAATAGTGTGATGCAATCTCCGACAACTTCCAATCCGAGCTAGCTTTGAAATTTACTATAAAACATGGAAAATAAATAGAGTAAGCTATAAAGCTTAGTAAGCTTGTATAGTTAATAAGTAAAACTCACCATTTAATCACCATTCAAGTAATATAACATAGTATACTTCAAAATCATGTAATTATAAAGTTAACATATATATTCAATCACATAATTAATTAAGATCTCATAACTTTCATAGTTTCAATGCTCGTATAGTATCTGTACGTATCTATACTAATACGTGTCTATTTCTCACCATTTCATATCTTTGATATACCTGTTGAACCATTTGTGATACTATTAGATACATTAGAATCTCGCACCCTAAATGCCAATATAAAGCCGAAGCTATCTTAATCTTATATCACATATAATGCTCGCTCTCGAGCTATCAATGAGTTTGCTCACACAAGCTAACGATCATGACAAAGCTACACAGTGCTGCTCACACAAGCTGACGAGAATCCGCAACACATGTCAAAAAACTTAGCCACCGGTAGGAAGTACGAACTAGCACCCAAATCACATAACTCCTAATGGCATGTCATTCCTATCCTAATCTATTCCTAAGGTTCAATCAGGATTTTTCATAGCTGAATCATTTTCGAACATATCCGCAAGGTCGTATTCACAAATAATTTAGTAATAAAGCATTTAAAACATAATTACACAAATGACTATTAACATATGAACTTACCTCGAATGCAAAAATGATGAAATGAGTCGATTAGTTCAACACTTTGTTTTTCCCCCGATCTAAATCTGAATTTCACTTTTCTTGATCTCTATGTAATCAAAATTAACTTATTTAATTATCATTCTATTCAGTTTAGCCCAAAATGCATCTTAAGGCAACTTTACACTTTTTCCCCTAATATTTTAACAATTTTACAATTTAGTTCTTATCTCATACAAATACAAATTCATGCAATTTGGTCCCTACCCATGCTAGCCAAATTTTTGTTATTACCATAGCAGCCCATATTTTCATTTATTTCACAATTGAACAAAAAAATTTCAACATTTTTCAGTTTAATCCCTAAATAAAAATTTTGTCGAAAATCACTTTACAAATGTTGTTTATCTAACAACAAGCATACATTTTCTATCATCAAACATCAAAATACTCATAGATTCATCAATGGAAAAACCCTAAACCTTTAACAATTTTGCAAATTAGTCCCTGGGCTAGCTAGATTAAGCTGCAACGATCTCAAAAACATAGAAATAAAAAAAAATAGGATAAAAACCATACCTAAATGGACAATGGAAGCTTGACAAAATGAAAACCCTAGCTATGGCTTTTTCTCTCTAATTTTGATAATGAAGAAGATGAATAAACCAAAATTTTGTTTTGTTTCATTTAATTAAGCATTATTTGTTAATTTCCTAAATTAACCTTTAAAATACTTATTAATTACACCAAATACCATGCCACTATCATCCATTATCATCCATTATCTCATAAATGGGCTAATTACTACATAAGGACCTTTAATTTAAGGTTCCATAGCTATTAGACACCTTTAGCTAATAGAACTCAAGTTTTACACTTTACGCGATTTAGTCCTTTTTATTAAATTAAACACTCAAATGATAAATTTTCTTAACCAAAGTTTCACACAATCATATTGTCATGCTGTAAACATTAAATAATAATAAAATAAATATTTTGAACTTAGATGTTTGGTCTCAAAACCACTGTTCTGATTCTACTAAAAATGGGCTATTACAACTTTTGGGTGATCATGATCAACTAGTAAGAACATGGATTTTGTAATACCCCAAACCCAGCCTGGACGTTATGGCCGAATCTGGTGATGTCACATGAGAGTATTTTGAAATGCATCAATACATAAAAATAGTTTCAATTATTATCCTTTACTTAGTCTGAGAAATGTGTTCATACTGGTTTGCTTGAAACATATCTCTTTTACGCGGAAGCTTTAGAAAATCTTTTATTTTAGGAGTACGACTTGCTTTAGAGAAAACCAAATTTTAGTCGTGCTTATCAGTAATAAAATCATCAACAGTTCAAAAGCCAAAAGTCCAAAGTCTAAAATTACTACAAAACCCTAAATAAATAAGTAATCCAAAACCAAAAAAAACCAATGGAAATGGTCTAAAGTTATTATGTGTGGTCACCGTCGAGTCCTCTGCTACACCGATCCACTAATGCTGGGGATTACCTGAACATATTAAATAGAAAAGGGTGAGTTCGCAACTCAATGTGTAATCCTCGAAAAAAAACATGCACGCAACATAATATCAACAATCAATCATGTATATATAGTTTGGGCCTAAGCCCATTACAAAATCAGACATAAATTAGGGCCTTAGCCCAGCTCAAATATAGAGTCAGAAATATATTAGAGCCCCAGCCCAATCAGATATAGGATGCATATCAGAATATCAGAATTCTACCCACCAACCCCTACACATCATGTTGGGATATAATCAACCCACCCATCCCTACACACCATGTGGGGATATAATCAACCCACCCATCCCTACACACCATACTGTACCAAAATGCAGCACATAAACAGAATAATGCAGCTGAGCTACCAGATAATAGGATAAAAGCCTTTTAGACACTTCCTCCAAAATATCATCAACCCTTCCCAATGCAATGCAACTTACCAAATATGACGTGAAACGTGCAAATAGTCGATCATACATTCAGTTCAATACACATATCATGCTCAGCCAGACACTATATATCAGGTCACATAAATAGGGGTCTAAGTAAAGCTTACTGACCCTACAGTATGTCCACAGTTGACTTGGGCGACCCATGCAACCTTACAGATCATTTCAAAAAGATGGGCTTACACGCTCATGTGATATGCCCGTATGGGCCCACATGCCCTTGTGGCCTACACTACCTAAATTGGCCCTGGCTGTGTGGATCATATGGCCTGGCCCAAAATCCCACACACCCGTGTGGGCCCATACGCCTGTGTGGCCCACACGGCCCAATTGGTCGAGCCCGCGTCTTGTACACGACCTTGCCTATCCTTACACGGCCGTGTCATGTGCTCGTGTCACGCGCACATGGCCTAGTTCGTCGATCACACACCCGTATGCTGCCACTCGACCTACCATACGGGCGACCACATGCCCGTGTACTGTCGATAGTTATATTTTTTGGCTTTAGTTGATTTTCGTTTTCTGTGCAATTGAGTACACAACTGGTATCGATTTGATGCTAACGCAATCTCGAGCACTCTTGAAACCTATAATCCACAACAAATTCTCAATTTCAGTAACGAATTTGAAATTATTGAAGAAAGTCCTCAAACAGGAACTTATAGCGTTCAACAACGCAACTGTTTACTTACTGATAACGAAAAGGGATTCCTAACGCTTAAATCATTGTAGAAGCACCAACAAGTTCATGTTCTTCACCTAATCGAGAACAACCAATCACACTCTCCATCAATACTTGGCCGAAAAGTGTTAAAAATTAAGCAAAGCAGTGCTTACCAATGAACCCGATTAGAATTTGCACAATGAGTGGCGAATTAAGAGAGACAAAAAAGGTGGAAAGAAGAAGCAAATTTTGGCAGCAAAGGGGAGGGAGAATTGGCGTTAGAAAGTTTTTTTAAAAAAAGGGAAGAGAAAAATTTTGCAAAAAGAAAGATATCAGAAATTTGATAACCTCCAAATCCCTTAATTCACTCATTCACTAACCCACTTTTTAGAGTTATAGTTCAACTGAAATTCTGTCTGATAACCGAGCAAAAGTATAAACTCCCTTTCTCACGCAGGGATTCTAACTCAAGACCTCTAGCATATTAATACTCCATTTAACCACCAGACCAGCAGACCCATTCTGATATGAATTTACAAATAACTTAATATAAGCCTGTTGAACTAGTACTTAAGGCTGAATTCAAAGAAAAGCTAAAATTTACCAAAGCTAAGGTTTGAACTTGAGATTTCTCACACACACTTGGAACACATAACCACTGAAGCAGATACATAGTTGTGTGTCAATTATTTACAGGAACAAATTTATCAAATTTTGGGGCATTACAACTCTACCCCCTAAAAGAAAATTTTAACCTCAAAATTTACCTGATCAAAAAAGGTGAGGATACTACTGACGCATCGAGTCCTCTGGTTCTCAAATGGCCTCTTCGGTGCCATGATTTCGCCACAGCACCTTCACTAAGGGGATAGACTTCCTTCGCAGAACCTTAACGTTGCGATCTAGAATCTGAACCAGCTCTTTCTCAAACGTTAGATCTAGCTTAACCCCAATCTCCTCCACGGAAACAATGTGTGTGGGATCAGAGTAGTAGCGCCTCAACATCGAGACGTGGAACACATTGTGAATGCAATCCAATTTTAGAGGTAGTTCCAATTGATAAGCGATTGGTCCCACTCGTTTCAGAATGTGATAAGGTCTAATAAACCGAGGGCTCAGCTTGCTCTTGCGACTGAACCTCAGAACCTTTTTCCATGATGAGACCTTGAGAAAAATTAAATCCCTCACAAAAAACTCTATCTCTCGATGTTTCAGATCTGCATAAGACTTCTACCTACCAGAAGCCGCTTTCAGTCTATCTCGAATCAAACGGACCTTGTCCTTAGTCTCAGAAACCAATTCCAGACCCAGAATACGTCGTTCACCCAACTCAGTCCAGCACAAGAGAGTGCGACACTTACGACCATGCAAGGCCTCATAAGGTGCATCTGTATACTAGACTGGTAGTTGTTATTATAGACAAACTCTGCTAATGGCAATTACTCCTCCTAACTGCCTCGAAAATCGATAACATAGCTCATCAACATGTCCTCTGGTATCTGAATCACCCTCTCCGACTGACCATCTGTCTGAGGATGGAAAGCAGTACTAAAGTCTAATCTTGAACCTAGAGCCTCATGAAGTTTCTTCCAGAATGGAGAAGTGAAGTAAGGATCCCTATCAGAGATGATCGAGACAGGTACCCTATGTAGCCTCACTATTTCTAAGATGTAAAGTTTAGCCAATTTTTGTAGAGAGAAGTCTGCCCTGACCAGGATGAAGTGAGCGGACTTGGTCAATTGATCCACGATGACCAAGATAGAATCCTTCTTAGTGGGTGTTAGACGCAACCCACTAACAAAGTTTATTGTTACTCATTCCCATTTCCACAACGAAATCTTAACCTGCTGCAGCAAACCCGAAGGTAACTGATGCTCAGCCTTACCCTGCTGACAAGTCAAGCAACGAGCAACGAAGTTAGTAACCTCACACTTTAACCCTGGCCACCAGTACAATTCTCGCAGATCTCAGTACATCTTGTTCCCGTTGGGATGCATAGCATAAGGGCTACTATGCACTTCCCTCAGAATCGACTGTCTCAAGTCCTCATCATTTGGTACATAAATTTGACCGTGGAAACACAATACTCTATCCTTATTAATCCCAAAATCTGTAGCAACACCACTCTCCACCTGACGAAAATGCAACTCTAGAGATTTGTCCCTCATCTGTTTATCTCTAATCTGATCAATCCATGTTGATTTCACTTGAAGCTTAGCTAGCAGACTCCTATCATCGAAAAGACTTAGTCGAGCGAACATCACTCTCAGATCAATCATAGCCCTACGGCTTAATGCATCGGCCACCACATTGGCCTTACCAAGATAGCACTCGATAGTGCAGTCATAATCCTTAAGTAGTTCAACCCATCTACGCTGCCTAAGATTTAACTCCTTCTGAGTGAGGAGATATTTGAGACTTTTGTGATCAGTGTAGATAGTACACTTTTCACTGTATAGGTAATGCCTCTAGATTTTTAAAGCGAAGACAATCGCTGCAAACTCCAAATCATGCGTTGGATAACTAGCCTTATGAGTTTTGAGCTGCCGAGACGCATAAGCAACCACTTTTCTATCTTGCATCAGAACACAACCTAGACCTACATGCGACACATCACTATAAACTACGAAGTCCCTACTAGGCTCAGACTCTATCAGAACAGGAGCTTAAGTCTGAACAGTCTTAATCTTATCAAAACTCTCCTGCTGTGCATCAGTCCAAATGAAAGGAACTCCCTTACGCAGCAACCTTGTCATCAGCGCGGCGATCAAGGAGAACCCCTCTACGAATCACCAATAATATTCTACCAGCCCTAGAAAACTATGGATTTTAGACAATTCTTCAGTTGTTTCCAACTCAGCACAGCCTCAATCTTACTAGGATCCACTCGTGTCCCCTCAGTAGAAACCACATGTCCCAAAGATGTTACTTCTCGAAGCCAGAACTCACACTTGCTGAACTTCGCATACAGCTATTTCTCACATAAAATCTGCAATACCACTCTCAGATGCTTATCGTGCTCGTCTTCAGACTTAGAATACAACCAAAATAGCATCGATGAGCATGACCACAAACTGATCTAGATAGGGCTGTAACACTTGGTTCATCAAGTCCATAAATGCTGCTAGTGCATTAGTCAAACCAAAAGGCATAACTAGGAACTCGTAATGTCCATAATGAGTCCTAAATGTCATCTTATGCACGTCATCCTCCTTTACTCTCAATTGATGATATCCCGATCGTAGATTGATGTTAAAAAACAAATAAGCCCCTCTGAACTGGTCAAATAGATCATTAGTCCTCAGAAGTGGGTACTTATTCTTAATCGTTAACTTGTTCAACTAACGGTAATCGATACATATCCGCATTGTCCCATCTTTCCTCTTTACAAATAAGATAGGTGCTCCCTACGGAGACACACTGGGATGAATAAACCTATGATCTAACAACTCCTGAATCTGAGCCTTAAGTTCCATCAGCTCTTTTGGTACCATTCAATAAGAGACTATAGACACTGGAGCTATGCCAGGAATCAACTCAATCCCAAACTCCACCTCACGGCCCGGTGGTAATCCCGGTAGCTCCTCAAGGAACACATCGAGAAAATCCTTTATGGTTTTGATGTCCTTAACCGAAGAGTCCCTAGAATCAGAAACACTGATGTAGGCCAAGAATGCCTCACACCCTTTTCTCACTAACTTTTTCGTTACCAAATTTGAGATCACATTAGTCAGGTAGTCTTGTCATTCCCCAATCACAACTACCTCACTGTCCTCTTTGGTCCTCAAGACAACCCTTTTCATCAGACAATCCAGGCTCACCCGGTGTTTAACCAGCCAGTCCATTCCCAAAATCAAGTCAAACTCTCTAAATGGTAGCTCTATCAAATAAGCCAAAAATATTGTCTCTTGAACCTCTAACGGGACGTCTCTAAACAGTTTACTCACCCAAAAAGATTGACCCAAAGGACTTAACACAGTTACCTCACTCTCAGTACCCTCGACTGGAATCCCCAAGGTTTCAGACACAGTACTAGCTACATATGAATGGGTAAAGCCTATGTCTATCAATGCCAAATAAGGTACATTAAATATTAAAAATGTACCCGTAATGACATCTAAAGTTTCTCAGTCCTCACGATGATGAGTAGTTAAACCAAAGTAGGCTGCCTTGCCTCAGCCGATCTAGCACTTTTGCCCGATGCTCTCTGTCCTCGGCCCATGTCGTTACCACCCCTAGACTGAGCTCGGCCCCTAGGTGGCTGCTGAACTACCCTCAGTGGCTGCTGAACTACCCTCGGTGGCTGTGCAGTCCCCGTAATCAGAGCTTGCATCTAATCAATTTTTAATGGACAATCTTGAACACGGTGCTTAGTCGACCCACACCACAAGCATGCCCTAGTAGTCCTTCAACACTCACCCGGATGGCGTCTACCACAATGCCCACACAATGCCACCCTAGTAGGTGCAATAGGAGGCCCAACTCTCACTGGCCCATCAGATCTGGCCTTTTTCTTAGGCCTCATCACAACACTCGAGGGCTCCAATTCCCTCTTATTCTTTCCTTTCTCTCAGTTTTGGCGCTCAGCGCGCTTAACCTCCTCGACGATCTTCGTATTTGTAATGCCCCGAGTTTCGAGCCTAGAAGTATTGGGCTTTAAGCGTGAGAACTATTAGTAGGTGGCTTATAAATATTTTAGTTGAGCAATGAAGTGACACAAGTTGCATGTTTGGTATGGTGGTTAAGTGAATTGGGTGGGTTTAGGGATGTTTGACAAGTCCTAGGTTCAAACCTGGGCTTTAGCAAAATTTTGGTTTTAAGTGAATAAAACCTTGAATATTAGGTATTAAGCCTTTTAAATAGTTAAGGTTAAAAGGTGACGCAAAGAAGCAGGTGGTCAAATGGTAATGAGGTGTTAGGAGTGTGCATGTGGTCAGGGGTTCGAGTGTCGCCATTGTATTATGATGGATATTTATTTTGCTACATGGACTGCTAGTATTGGAGTTGGTTTGGGACTCTAAGTTGAAATGGTCATGGAGGAGTTGTTGGAGTGATTTGTGGAGTGATAAGGGGAGAGATTCAAGGAGAAGATTGGAGAAGGTTTTGTGGAGAAAAGTTAAGAGTTTGATGAGTTGAGGGAAACGTACTGAAATGGGCATTAGAGGTGTGAAAATTCAACTAAGCTAGTTTTTCCACTCCCATTTGTTTAGTTTTGGTCACTTTTGTATTGGGGAATCCTTCCTTTTCTATCGATTTTTGTTATGAACTGAAGTACCAAAAGTAGTCTCTTATTTTGGTTTCCATTTTGGTTGCTGGCAGTGTCGAATTGACCATTTGGGTAAAGTTATGTGTATTGCCGAATGCCTTTCTTAATCTCTACTGACTGCTCTCCGCCTTTCACCTTTCTTACCTTTCATTTTCTTGACCGATTTTAGTCTTTTTTCTCCCCATCTTTTTTTCTATTATTCTGTTCTCATTTCCTCTCGATATTCCAATTTCTTTTCGATCGAATACCCTCTGTCTCTTACTTGCCAACCTTGTTTATCTTGCTCTGATTTTGCTGAACATTCCTTGTCTTATCTCTCCCTCTCTATTCTAGTTCTACAAGAGTTCTCGAGAGTGGTGAAGTACAGAAGTACTCAAGTCGTCAAACCCTTTCTTCTATTATTCTATTAAAGTAAGAGCATTACCTTTCTTATTATTTGGGCATAGGCCGAATGCCCCTATATCTCTGTAAGATTTATGTCGTGATCCTAGGCAATCTCACCTATTATGATCTTTTGATATCGTAGGTTATCGGTAAGTAAGGTGGGATCAATTTTAGTCTACGACGATTGAGTGGAACAGGCCATGGTTTGTTCAATTGAGGTAGATAGTATTATTGATTTGGGGATTAAGAGCCTATAAACTCTAATAAGTGAATGATTAATTGAGTGTTTGGGATGAATGTAGGTTTGAGTACTCGCGGATCCTTCGCACGTATTCGTAAACAGGTGTGTAACCACACCCTTCCTCAATATAGGTCGGCAAAAGTCAAAATGCCAAAATGCCGAAATGTTGAAAAGCTGAAATTACGGCCACAGATGCCATGTAAGTGTGCGAACGTACTGTGGAAAATCTGATACGATAGTAGAGGCCGCCTTGAGCGATCTCATGGGCTTAGGCTGATGTTGGGCCTAAATAGGCCGTGTGTGCCCAATAGGCTCGTGGACCCCACTCAGGTTATCATAAAAATGTGAAAATATTGGATCGGGTTGTGTTGTTCACATGGCTAAGGTCGATTTTGGGCTTAGCGGGCCATATGAGTATGTGGGCCCTACTTGGGCTTCGTAATAGGCTTCAGGCCCAATTGTATGTTTTGATTGGGAAAGGTTGCACGAGTCGTATGAGATAACTGTTGACCTACGGATAGGTCAATAAGTGTGCCCAGACCTTGATTTACGAAATGACCACTATGCCCCCGAAGGGCAAAGGGTAAAATGACTAAAATGCCCCTACATGTTATATGATTGTTATTTATGCCATTCATGATATGTTTGCATTCATGTGATATTATGCTGTATGGGGGATGGGATCATTGATTTAGAGGAAGTATATGATTTGCTAGGGCCGCATGGTAGCTTGACGACTTTGGATCCACCGGCGGCTTAAAGCCATTATGTGATTGGCAACTCTGCTGCGATTTTGGTTAGTGCCGTAACCGGTGCTACATCAGGAGTGTAGGGATGGGTGGGTTGATTAAATCCCCACAGGAGCATAGGGTTGGACTGGATACAAAGTGCAGGGTTGGTTAGGTATTTGTGCATTGCATAATCCGATTTTGATTGTGGCATGGGCTCAAGCCCAACTGAGGCTACTATAGGCTAAGGCCTAAGCGCCACCGTTATTGTAATGGGCTTAGGCCAAAATTAATGTGATGCATGTTTTACGATCGATGAAGGTCGTTCACACTGAGTTTTCGTAAACTCACCCCCTCTTTTAAATTTTTCAGGTAATCCTCAGTAGGCGGTTCGACATATGGGAGGACTCGGAGGTGGCCACACTACGATCAGCTTTAAATTTTCATATTACTTTTATATTACTTAAACTATTTTCTCTTTGGGTTTTGATGTAATAAGGCCTTTTCACTAATTTTCTAGCTTTTAATTTGGCGTTTTTGACTGTTATGATTTACTCATGTTAAAGGTAGAGCGCGGTTTTCCAAAATGATATCTGTTTTCAAAATATCATGTTTTCGCAAAACTGTTGAGATGCTTCCGTAAAAAACATGTTTTTAAAAGTAAGGTTGATTTAAAATGGTTAACAAATAATCAAGCTAAGTTTAGAATTAAACAAAGGGCCTTTTATCTTTCAAGTGAGATTTATTAATAACACAAAGTTTTTCAAAAAAGCATTTTAATGTGACACGCCAGATTCGAGCATAACGATTAGGCCAGATTTGGGGTGTTACAGCCTTCTCAACTAGAACAGAGAAATCATGCTCCCTCTGCGGAGCTATTAGGACTCGCAAACTGTCCCTGAGGCCATCCTCAAATCGAACACAACACTCATACTTGGTCGCCACTATGCCTCGCGCATAACAGCTCAACCATAGGAACTCGGCCTCATACATAGCCACTAAACGATCTCCCTGGGTGAGATTAAGGAACTCATGCCTCTTGGCATCAATGTAGTTGGCTCTCACATACTTACTCTAAAATGCTATCCTAAAATACCCCCAGTCAACTGTTCGGGCTGAGCGCCCTCCTTAACTGTCAGCCACCACTGGTATGCCTCGTCACGGAGCAAAGAAATAGCCCTTTAAGCTTTTGCTCTGTAGTAAAGTCCAAGTCGTGCATAATTCTCTCGGTGGCCTCCATTCAATACTTAGCCATGCTAGGGGTGACTCTAGTGATATCCCAAAATTATTCAGCCCCATTGGGCTGGAGTCATTCCATAACCAAACCTCGGCCCCCCGATCCAGTGTTAGGCCCAGCGACCCTCTCCAAAATCCTGATCATAGCCTAGGACATTGCGTCGTCCGTAGCCATGCGATCACGAGGCCCAGTCTCAGCAGCAGGCGACACTGGCATCTCACTCGTGTCCAAATTCGATAGATTTCTAGATGATGAGGACCTCACTTGAGCCCTTCTACGGCCTCTGCCACGGCCTCTAGTACCCCGTCCACGAGTACCACGTGTGCTCATCATAAAATTTAGAGTTTATCTGTATTGACAATTTTATGCATTAGTTAACAGTTCCGATATTTTATTAACAGATATTTTATGCGATACAGTATCAGTAGTTCAGAGTTTGTTTTCGTAAGTCGCAGTCTCACTATAGGTTTCAGTATACACTATCTAGAGTGCTTTCCGTACGGTATAATACCTAAAGTAGTTTTAGAATATTCTAATCATATTTCCAGACAATTGTAAACAGAGTTTTAAAAAACTTACAAGATCAGTGCTGGAGACTCAGTGTACCACTTACGAGACTCTTACGAGACTCTTCAAAGCCTCAGAACATGCTTAGAAGTGGTTTGAGACTAAATCGATAACATTTGCAAACTTTGTAAAACTTATAAAATTTTCAAACATTCATGGGTCACACGCCCGTGCGAACAGGCCATGTGACACGTCCATGTCTCAAACCGTGTGAAAATAGGGCATACATACTAACTTGCACCACACGGCCGAGGATATGCCCGTGTGCCATGGCCATGGGAAATCTAGAGGGGTTACTAATTTGGGTCACACAGCCAGCCACACGCCAATATGCAAGCCCATGTTCCACACACACTGCTAGTAGACACGCCTGTGTGTCTAGACCATGCCAAACCTATAGGGTATACTGACTTAAATTCGAAGGGCTACCCCAAGGGACACACGGACGTGTAATATGACCGTGTGACGCACATGATTGAGACACAAGCTCGTGTCTCTACCTGTGTGGACAAAAATAGGCTAATTGCAAAGCCAATTTGCTACCCTTTTCTCATGCACACCTAGCAATCAAAATGGCACCATTTCAAATACATTTATAGCCAGCCAAAATATCCATTTCAATACACATTACAAGCCATTTCAAAATCAAGCATTCATATACTCATATCAAAACCATTTGTACATTCAAACGCGTACCAACTAGCATGATTCATTCCTCATTACTCACCTATTCAATCATATACCAAAGTACATATCATACTTATCAATACAACCTATTTTAATATGTATTTTTACTACCATCAATCACACGCAAAGCGTTACTCATAGATCATCTATTAGCCATGTAACATCTTGATTTTTCGGGTTTTTCGTAATTTTTGAGAATTTGGTAAAGTTTTTTAAATTTGCTATTTGGTAGTGAAATTCATAATTGGAATAGGTAAATGGGCCTAAGGAAGGCCCATGTGTTGGCCAAAACCCGGTAGAATTTTTGAATTTTAGACTTAAAGAGTTAGGGGATTTGGATAGGTGGCCTTATTAAAAGATGTGGGTAAATGCAACAATAAGAGAGCCCCTGGAAAAGTGGCTAAGTGACGCCACTAAGGAGCTAAAAAAGTGGCGTGTAAGTGGTTGAGAGGAGAGCCAAGGTTTGCTTTGTAACACCCTGAATTTGGGCCTAGAAGTTTTGGGCCTTAAGCATGGGAGCGGTTGAAGGCAGATTTTAATATTTTGTTGTGCATGTAAATTTCGTTAATGAAGGTTTGTTTTAGTGGTTAAGTGTGCTGAGAAGTGTTGGAGAAGTCTTGGGTTCAAACCTGGACTCTAGCAAAAATTTTGGTTTAAGGTGAATCAAACCCTGGGTGTAGTAGGTAAGCCTTAAGAATATTGTTGGAGAAAAGATGACACAAAAAGAAGTGTGGTGTAGTGGCAAGGTGGCGCCACTTAGGGGACAAGGAAGTGACGCTATAGAGGAAGCAAGGGGTCCAAGGTTCAAGTCTTGGCTCTTGCAATATATTTTGGTTTTTCTTTTCAATAAATCTAGAAGCAAGGTGCGCTTTAAAGTTTAGTGTGTTGGATTTATGACACAAATGAGTTGATGGCCTAGTGGTGATGGTGTGAGTTAGCATGTGAGAGGACTTTGGTTCGAATCCCTTGGCATGCAAAGGTTGATTATTTTGCTATGTTGGGATGGCAAGAGTTGGTGTTGAATTTAAACTCTGATGATGGAGGGATCCCACATCGGTAAGCTAACATAAGAGTGGATACTGGTCGGGCTTTAAATAGAGAGAACCATGAGGAGAGCAAAGGTACCTTTCTTGGCTGATCCCTTTCGCGTTATGGCGTGCTCGTTTGGGTTGGGCATCGGCTAGAAGTGCTCGGAGCGTGAATTAACTCCAGTCTCCTATCAGGTGTGTATTTCTCACTACTCTGGCTATAGGATGGCTACTTCGGGCCGCGATGGGCCGAAAAGGGCCATGTGGGCCCAATAAGCCTACAGGCCCAATTGGATAAGTTGTTTGATTGTGTAGTAAATATTGGACTAGGCCAGGTGAATCTCATATCTGTGGCTAGATTTGGGCTAAAAGGGCCACAAGAGTGTGTGGGCCCATTTGGGCCGAGAAAGGGCTTTAGGCCCATTCGTATTGTCATTCTTGTTTAGAATACTTAGTTTACCAAATTACCAAAGTACTCCTAATTTATAGAATTACTGTTTTACCCTCGATTTGCAAAATTACCAAAATATCCCTAGTTTGCAAAATTACCAAAATACCCTTGTCTTGTAAATTTACCAAAAATACCCCTGGTTTGTAAAATTACCAAAATACCCATGGTTTGCAAAATTACTAAAATACCCCTGTAGGGTAGAATTACCGTTTTGCTCCTAGGGTGTTAAATGACTGTTTTGCCCTTGTGGGCAAGTGACTGACTTGGACTGTGTGATATAGACAACTTTAGAGGAGCAGCGAGGCTTGGAGTATCGACTTGGATAAGCTTGAACCGTATTATTGGACCCTGTGAAGGTAAGCAACTTATGGTCAATAAGGGTTCTTTGGCTGAATAAGGTAAGGTGGATTTTGAGTTTGTTAAGCATAACTTGTACGCTAAAAATGGTGATGAATAATTGTAGGACATCGTAAGGGATCTCGGTAGCAGTCGTCGTGAAACAGGTGTGTACCGAACACCCTTTCTCTGTTCAAATCGGCAAAAGCTGAAAAGTCAAAATCCGGTATTTCTTGGGCTTGTGAGTATGCGAATGCTCTCAAGTCATAGACTAATGGTTGGCATCGCAAAGTGGTAAGTTGGTTGTGTGCGAAAATACGTGAACATCGGTAAGTGGGCCTCGATGGGCCAAAACTGGGCCCAATGGGCTTACGGACCAATATGGGTAAGAGATGGGCAAATCAGCCTGTTAGTTAGTTGGTAGACTCGAATTGCTTTTAACTGTTAAAAGTTACTGAAATAACCTGTGTAGATGTGTAAGTTTACGAATGTACCCCTAAAGAGTAAAATTATCGATATACCCCTAGGGTTTTATATTGACTAATATGCATGATTGATGAATACTGTATTCTGCATGATATGCTTTCATTAATGTCTGTTGCATGGGTTGGGATATTGATGGAGGAAGTGTTTAAAGTGGTTCATCCACGTACTGGAGGTTTTGCCTCACCTTACTGATAACTGAGCAGCAATGCTGCAACTGTGGAGTGTAGGGTTGGGTGGGTTGAGATATTCCCCACATGGAGTGTAGGGCTGGTACGGGGGAGTGTAGCGGTTGGTGGGTTGAGTAGTCTCCCCAAACGGGATTGCATTCATTGTTATTCTATCACACACGACATCGAATTGGGCCTATGGGCCGCATCGCTCAAAAAGGGCTAAGGCCTTGTTATCGTGATTCAAAAGGGCTTCGGTCCATTTGTGTCATCGTTATATCGAGTAGGGCTTAGGCCCAATGGGCTCGAGCTAATTTGGGCTTTGGATGGGTTTCTCAGATAAACCGAGTTTCCCCAAACTCACCCCTTTTCTTTCCATCCTTGCTGTGTGAGCCCTAATTGGGGACTTGAGTGGGCGGGATTGAGTGGCCATGAGGAACAATTCGGATTTTAAGTTAGATTGCACTTCTTTTATTTTTAATTATTTTTATATTAAGGTTGTAATAAGGCCGCTCATTAAATTATTTCAACTATGGATTATTGAACTGGTTAGCACTAGGACGCGTTTTTTTTAAGAAACTAAATGTTTTCAAAATATCTCGGTAACGTGAAAAGCTTCCGCAAGACAACTGTTTTCAAAGAAACTAATAACCTAAACCTGACTTAAACATGATTTAATCTTTGTAAACACACAACATGCTTTAAGTGTGGCAATGGATGTGTGCATGTCCAGGATTGGATCCGGGAAGAGCTTGGTACTTAAGCAGTCCAATAGGCTCACCTCCTCTTTTCTGGCTTCCTTCCTGGTGCACAACTTCCATTCACTTAAACTTATAACATTAACATTTTTTAACCCTAAGAAAGAGATTCTTGATGAAACGAATAGCAACTTTTTCCATGTGGCATGCTGAATTGGCCGTAACGCGTCCGGGGCGGGTTTAGGTGTTACATTTAGTGTAGATATTAGAGCGAGTTGCAACAACTCTGGGACTGTGGATCAGTCCAAAAATCTTTTCAAAAACTTAGGCCCAAGAAGGGTGTTTTGGAGATGGTAAGTTTTTTTTGAGATGTTCAAGTTTTTCTGGTTTTAAACGGGGTTAAATCAATAGTGTCAAAATAAAGGCGTTTCTTTTTTTCAAATCAAATTTTTATTTTCGGTGAATAAAAACATGGGTTTACGAAATGGACTAATTAAGAGGTGGCACACTGAATCCCCGGCACCAAGTCTGTGAGTATTAATCTTTCTGCTTTAAATACTTATATGGAACTGAACTGAAAATAATACTGTAGATAGTACCGAGCCTTACATATAGTACTTTAGACACGATAGTGTTAAGGCTACAAACTGAGACTATAGCTAAAATGCGGTTGCACGGAAACAACTACGAAACCCTATCTGTTCATAAGATATTACAATAAGCGAGTGGAAACAATAAGCTAAAGACATAAAATTCGTAATCAAATAAATCGATATGAGTGCGAGGGCTACTCGGGGAAGAGGTTGTAGTCGAGGCCAAGGTAGTACCCAAGCTGGATCTGCATCCTCTGAACACATACTAGCTGGCGAGGCACGACCACCACCGGCTAATGAAAATGGGCCGTATGATTGGGCCGTAGGGGACGACGCTTTGTCCCAGGCCATGTTAAGGATTTTGCAAAGGGTTGCTGGAGCTAGCACCGGGATAGTGATCGTAGGATCAGTGCGCGCGCAATGATAGCGTAGTGGGGTAGATGTTACATGACTACCCTGTTAGATGGAAATTTCGAGGACGAAATTTCTTTAAGGGAGGTAGAGTTGTAACACCCTGAATTTGGGCCTAGAAGTTTTGGGCCTTAAGCATGGGAGCGGTTGAAGGCAGATTTTAATATTTTGTTGTGCATGTAAATTTCGTTAATGAAGGCTTGTTTTAGTGGTTAAGTGTGCTGAGAAGTGTTGGAGAAGTCTTGGGTTCAAACCTGGACTCTAACAAAAATTTTGGTTTAAGGTGAATCAAACCCTGGGTGTAGTAGGTAAGCCTTAAGAATATTGTTGGAGAAAAGATGACACAAAAAGAAGTGTGGTGTAGTGGCAAGGTGGCACCACTTAGGGGACAAGGAAGTGACGCTATAGAGGAAGCAAGGGGTCCAAGGTTCAAGTCTTGGCTCTTGCAATATATTTTGGTTTTTCTTTTCAATAAATCTAGAAGCAAGGTGCGCTTTAAAGTTTAGTGTGTTGGATTTATGACACAAATGAGTTGATGGCCTAGTGGTGATGGTGTGAGTTAGCATGTGAGAGGACTTTGGTTCGAATCCCTTGGCATGCAAAGGTTGATTATTTTGCTATGTTGGGATGGCAAGAGTTGGTGTTGAATTTAAACTCTGATGATGGAGGGATCCCACATCGGTAAGCTAACATAAGAGTGGATACGAAGCTGGCTTTAAATAGAGAGAACCATGAGGAGAGCAAAGGTACCTTTCTTGGCTGATCCCTTTCGCGTTATGGCGTGCTCGTTTGGGTTGGGCATCGGCTAGAAGTGCTCGGAGCGTGAATTAACTCCAGTCTCCTATCAGGTGTGTATTTCTCACTACTCTGGCTATAGGATGGCTACTTCGGGCCGCGATGGGCCGAAAGGGGCCATGTGGGCCCAATAAGCCTACGGGCCCAATTGGATAAGTTGTTTGATTGTGTAGTAAATATTGGACTAGGCCAGGCGAATCTCATATCTGTGGCTAGATTTGGGCTAAAAGGGCCACAAGAGTGTGTGGGCCCATTTGGGCCGAGAAAGGGCTTTAGGCCCATTCGTATTGTCATTCTTGTTTAGAATACTTAGTTTACCAAATTACCAAAGTACTCCTAATTTATAGAATTACTGTTTTACCCTCGATTTGCAAAATTACCAAAATATCCCTAGTTTGCAAAATTACCAAAATACCCTTGGCTTGTAAATTTACCAAAAATACCCCTGGTTTGTAAAATTACCAAAATACCCATGGTTTGAAAAATTACTAAAATACCCCTGTAGGGTAGAATTACCGAAATACCCCTGTAGGGTAGAATTACCATTTTGCTCCTAGGATGTTAAATGACTGTTTTGCCCTTGTGGGCAAGTGACTGACTTGGACTGTGTGATATAGACAACTTTAGAGGAGCAGCGAGGCTTGGAGTATCGACTTGGATAAGCTTGAACAGTATTATTGGACCCTGTGAAGGTAAGCAACTTATGGTCAATAAGGGTTCTTTGGCTGAATAAGGTAAGGTGGATTTTGAGTTTGTTAAGCATAACTTGTACGCTAAAAATGGTGATGAATAATTGTAGGACATCGTAAGGGATCTCGGTAGCGGTTGTCATGAAATGTGTGTACCACCAGAACACCTTTCTCTGCTCAAATCCAAAAAGCCAGAAAAGCCAAATCCAAAGATTTCATGGGCTTGTTAGTATGCGAATGCTCTCAAGTCATAGACTAATGGTTAGATTCGGCATCGCAAAAGTGGTAAGTTAGTTGTGTGCGAAAATACGTGAACATCGTTAAGTGGGCCTCGATGGGCCAAAACTGGGCCCAATGGGCTTACGGACCAATATGGGTAAGAGATGGGCAAATCAGCCTGTTAGTTAGTTGGTAGACTCGAATTGCTTTTAACTATTAAAAGTTACTGAAATAACCTGTGTAGATGTGTAAGTTTACGAATGTACCCCTAAAGAGTAAAATTACCGATATACCCCTAGGGTTTTATATTGACTAATATGCATGATTGATAAATACTGTATTCTTCATGATATGCTTTCATTAATGTCTGTTGCATGGGATTGGGATATTTATGGAGGAAGTGTTTAAAGTGGTTCATCCATGTACTGGAGGTTTTGCCTCATCTTATCGATAATCGAGCAAAGCAATGTCGCAAACTGTGGAGTGTAGGGTTGGGTGGGTTGAGATATTCCCACATGGAGTGTAGAGGGTGGTGCGGGGAGTGTAGCGGTTGGTGGGTTGAGTAGTCTCCCCAAAGCGGGATTGCATTCATTGTTATTATGTCACACGACATCGAATTGGGCCTATGGGCGCGACTATTCGAAAAAAGGGCTAAGGCCTTGTTATCAGATTCAAAAGGGCTTGGTCCCTTTCGTGTATCGTTATCCGAGTAGGGCTTAGGCCCAATGGGCTCGAGCTGATTTGGGCTTTGGATGGGTTTCTGTATACACTGAGGTTCCCCAAACTCACCCCTTGTCTTTCCATCCTTGCAGGTGAGCCCTAATTGGTGGACTTGGAGCTGGGCAGGATTCAGAGTGGCCATGAGGAACAGTTCTGGATTTTAAGTTAGATCGCACTTCTTTTATTTTTAATTATTTTTATATTAAGGTTGTAATAAGGCCTCTCATTAAATTATTTCAACTATGGATTATTGAACTGGTTAGCACTAGGACGCGTTTTTTTTAAGAAACTAAATGTTTTCAAAATATCTCGGTAACGTGAAAGCTTCCGCAAGACAACTGTTTTCAAAGAAACTAATAACCTAAACCTGACTTAAACATGATTTAATCTTTGTAAACACACAACATGCTTTAAGTGTGGCAATGGATGTGTGCATGTCTAGGATTGGATCCGGGAAGAGCTTGGTACTTAAGCAGTCCAACAGACTCACCTCCTCTTTTCTGGCTTCCTACCTGGTGCACAGCTTCCATTCACTTAAACTTATAACATTAACGTTTTTTAACCGTAAGAAAGAGATTCTTGATGAAACGAATAGCAACTTTTTCCATGTGGCATGCTGAATTAGGCCGTAACGTCTGGGTCAGGTTTAGGGTGTTACATGCTTCTCTAAGCTGGCAATTGTGGTGTTCTTTTTATGTCTTAAGTAGGCAGGAGTTGGAAGTTGAATGGAACTCTGTTGGAGAGAGTTTGAATCAATCAAATGCATAGATTAAGGAGTGATAAGGGGACATATTTTGGGGATTTGAAGAGAAGCTTAGAGTTGGCCGAATAGTGGGAATTGGAGAGGGGAATTCGGCTGAGGGGTTTTAGGATAGTATTTTTGGCATTAGGGACTTTAGTTGTGCCGTTTTTCTTATGTTTAAGCACCATAGGGGTGTTCTTTTTCTCTTTTTCTTCTCTAGCCGAAATTACCACCCTTTCCATCCATCTTTCTTTCTTTTCTTTTCCAAACCCAATCTATTATTCCCTTTTCTTTTCATCACCTTTGCCGAATAGCCACAAGAGCCGAACCTTCTTTTCTCTTCACTTGTTGTGGCCAATTTCTTCTTCTGCTAAACTCTAAACAGTATAAATAGGAAGACTGTGGTAAGTATTGGTACTCCAAATCCATTTAGTAGTATAAATATTAAGAAAAGCCGAAACCCCTTATAGTTTAGGGAGGTTGTGAATTTGAGGTATAAGCCTTACTGGGCCTTTTTCATTTGATTTTTATGGTTTTTGTAGTAATAGAGGAGCAGCAAGGCTTGGGGTATCAGTATTGGACAAGCTTGAATCGTATCATCGGACCCTATGAAGGTAAGTGATCTATGGTCATTAGGGGTTCTTTGGCCGAATATGGTAAGATGGATTTTGGGTTTGATTAGCATGACTTGTACACTAAGACTGGTGATGATTAATTGTAGCTTGTCGTGGGAGACTTTGTTAGCAAACATCACGAATCAGGTGTGTAATAACCCCCGTAGGATCTTAGACTAATATTCGCTGAAAAGCCGAAATGCCTAAAATCTAGCATTTTGGGGAACTTGAGATGTTGCATGGGGTTTTATATGCGATAAATATGAAATGATCGGTGTTGGATCGATGGTACAGGTAAGAGCATAAATTTGTGCACGATGGTAAGTTAGGCCTCGATGGGCTAGAATTGGGCCCAATGGGCTTCTGGGCCCATTTGGGTAAAATTGATAGAAAATGGAACTTGGACAATTGCATGATAACACGGTTAGAACTGTTGTAAAAATTGGGTTAAGTGGGCTTAAAGGACTAAATCAGCATTCGTAGGGCCCATTAGGGCTTTTGGGCCCAAAAAGCTCAAACTGGATAAAGTGCGTTAAAATTATCGTTTAAACTCTTGGAATATTGAAATTGTTAATGAACGTGGAAAACCCATAATATTTGGTAAATTTACTATATTACCCTTAAAGTAAGAAAAATAACTATTTTGCCCCTGGGTAAAAATGACCATTATACCCCTAGGGTTTAATTATGAATAAGATGCATGAAATATTGATATACATGATATGACATGATATGCACATGATATGTTATGATATGCACATGATATGCTATGATATACTCACTATGTGCATGGGCTGGGTTCGATATAAATGGAGGAAGTGCAAGAAGGGCTTTGCCCCAGTTATTTAAATGAGGCTAGGCCTCCAGTTATATGATGAAGCAGCTATGCTGCTAATGGAGAGTTTGGTTGGGTGGGTTGAGCTATTCCCCACATGGATAGCTTGGCTGGTACGGGTGGAGAGTAACGGATGGTGGGCTGTGTAGTCTCCCCAAATGGGCTTGTATATATTCATTGATACTACATGTGATGTTGAATTGGGCCTATGGGCCATACCGTTTACAGTAAAGGCTTCGGCCCAGTGATATGATTAATGAAAAGGCTTCGACCCAATAATCGATAAACGAAAGGCTTCGGCCCAGTATGCTGATATTAGTTGGGCTTCGAGAGGGGCTTGTTGCACACTGAGTTTCCAAACTTACCCCATTTTTCTTAACTTTGCAGGTGAGCCCTGATGTGGAGACTTGGAGCTGGAGGGGATTCAGAGTGGCCATGGTGATCGCTTCTAAACTTTGCAATAAGTAACCGGTGTTTTTCTGAAGTTTATCTTAACTATTAATATCACTTGTTTTTGGGTTGTAATAAGGCCATTTTAACTATTTTTCTGGGATTATTTTATTTTTAGTAATTCATTACTTTTCTGATAATAAATCAAAATGAGTTAGAGCGCATTTTCCAAATGATACTCATTTCCAAAATAACGCAACGTTACAATTCATCGGTTTATCAAAAATATCTACTTAAATGAATTTCAACTCGTTTACCAAAGTGTGGCAATGGTTGTAGGCATGTCTAGGATTGTATCCAATCGAGAGCTTAGTACTTAAGCAGCCTTCATGGTTCATCTCCTCTGGTTCGGATACCTACCTGGTACACAGCCTTCATTCAATTTGTTAACTCAGTAAAGACGATCTTTTAAAACACTAAGAAGGACGTAGATAGAGGCATGGGTTTTTTTAAAACTCTAATGTAACTCGTCGGATTCGGCCTTAATGTCTGGGCCAGGTTTGGGGTGTTACATTTAGTGGTATTAGAGCCAGGTTACAACAACTCGGTTGTGGGTTTTTAAACGGGGTTTAAAAATTGAAAATTTCAAAACAAGGGTATTTTAAATCAATTTTTAAGAATTTTTGTTTTCTGTGACCAAATACATGTTTTTAAGTTTTAAATGGTTTGGAGAAAGACATGGCACACTGAATCCCCGGCACCAAGTCTGTAAGTATACTTTCTTTTACACTATTTGATATTGATATGGTGCTACAGATAGAACTGAGGCCCTACTATGATACTTTAGATAGGGTAGAGCTGTAAAACAGTAGGATTAAGACTGTAGCTAGGCTACGACTTTGCAAAAACAATTCCTAAACTACTATATTTCCATAAGACATCTTGTAATAAATAACTAAAATATTAAGCTAATGTCATAACATTCGTAATCAGATAATTCAATATGAGTACAAGAGGAACTCGTGGACGGGGCCGCGGACGTGGTCGCGGAAAGGTGCAAGCTAAATCTTCATCCTCAGGACATAGGCCAGCTGATGAGGCATTTATGCCACAGGCAACAAAGACTGGGTCAAATGATCAGGCTGCGGGGGACGATGCTTTATCGAAAGCTATGTTAAGGGTCTTGGAAAGGGTTGCTGGAGCTAGCACTGGGACAATGAATAGAGGATCCATCTCTGAGTGACTCCGGGCTAACGAAGCATAGGTTTTTAGGGGCGTATTTGGAGTAGCCCCAAACGTGGCTGAATATTAGCTAGAGGCAACAGAGCGGATTATGGACGACCTTAATTGCTTTGTGGAGTAAAAGCTGATGGGGGCCACGTCGTTGCTAAGAGATGAGGCATATCAGTGGTGGATCACTGTAAGGGAGAATACCTCGATCGAACGAGTAACCTAGGAGCTGTTCAAGTCTGCTTTTAAGGGGAGGTATGTTGGAGCTAGCTATGTGGATGCCCGTCGAAAGGAATTTTTGAATCTGGCTCAGGGTAATAATACTGTTGCAGAGTATGAGGTGAAATTCTTAAGGCTGGGTCGATATGCTAGCGGGATAGTTACGACCGAATATGAGTGCAGTGCTCGATTCGAGGATGGCCTCCGCGATGAGTTTAGGGTGCTGATAGCTCCACAAAGGGAGCGTGATTTCACTGCATTAGTGGAGAAGGCTAAGATAGCTGAGGAAGTAAAATGAACCGAACGGCAGAATCGTGAGAGGGATCAACCCAGATTTAGGAGGGATTCTGGACCTTCGAGTGCTGCATATAGAAATACTAAAAGAGCTAGAATGGAGGAACCAGTTCAACCAGCTCCGGTGAATACTTTTAGACCGCAGGCTTGCAAGGACTGTGGCAGAGCACATATGGGGGAGTGCCGGAAACGAACTGGGCATGTTTTCGATGTGGGTCAAAGGAGCATAAGTTCAGAGAGAGTCCTCAGAGAGTAGCTCAGGATCAAGTTGGGAAGCAAAGGGGTGTCCAACTGCAGCGAGGAGGACCACCACCACAGATAGGCCGTGGGCAAGGTAGAGGTGGCAATAGTAATGGACGAGGACGTGGAGCACCTGGCAGGGGTGCTGGACATGCTGAAGCTCGACAGCCAATGTTGGTTTGTGCTGCACGACGTCGTGAGGAGGGTGATGCTCCTGATGTTATAACTGGTACGTTCTTCATTCATAACACGCCTTACACTACTTTGATTGATGTGGGTTCCACTCACTCGTATGTCTCCTGTAATGTAGCTGGGGTTTTGGCTGTGCTTCCTGAGGAGACTGTGAGTGGGGTATTAGTGATGAGTCCTTTGGGACACCCAGTTAAGGTAGATAAACTCTTTAAGGAGGTGCCTTTAGAGACGCAAGGTAGGATATTTGTAGGAGATTTGATGGAACTGCCATTTGGAGAGTTTGACCTTATTTTGGGAATGGACTGGCTAACTAAGCATAGGGCGACGTTGGATTGTGCTATTAAGAGAATGGTGCTAAGAACTGCCAAGGATAAGGAGATAATGGTCATAGGGGAGCAAAGGAACAATTTGTCCAATGTTGTCTCAGCTTTAAGGGCTGAGAAGTTGATTCGGAAAGGTTGTGAGGCATTTTTAGCATTTGTGATTCAAGCTAAACCTAAGGGGATGACTGTGGAGTCAGTTAGGACCATCAAAGAATTTCAAGATGTATTTCCGGAGGAACTTCCTGGACTACCTCTGAATAGAGAAGTTGAGTTCGGAATCGACTTGTTACCTGGAACAGCTTCAATGTCCATTGCACCTTATCGGATGGCACCGAAGGAGTTGGTGGAACTGAAAGCTCAGATGCAAGAACTGTTGGATAGAGGGTTTATAAGACCAAGTATTTCTCCGTGGGGCACACCAGTGTTGTTCGTAAAGAAGAAAGATGGGACCATGCGAATTTGTATTGATTATCGGCAGTTGAACAAACTGACGATCAAAAACAAGTATCCCTTACTAAGAATCGACGATCTGTTCGACCAACTGAAATGAGCTTCGGTATTTTCTATGATCAACCTTCGATCAGGATATCATCAGTTGAGAGTCAAGGAAAAAGATATTCATAAGACGGCATTCAGAACTCGATATAGTCATTACGAGTTTTTGGTTATGCCCTTTGGTTTGACTAACACACCGGCAACATTCATGGATTTGATGAATCGATTATTTCAACCGTACTTGGATTATCTCATAGTTGTTTTTATCGATGATATCTTGGTGTACTCGAAAATGGAAAAGAAGCATGACGAGCGTCTTCGTATTGAGTTGCAAGTGCTAAGGGAAAAGCAACTCTATGTAAAGTTCAGTAAGTGCGAGTTTTGGTTGAGTGAAGTAACTTTCTTGGGGCATGTTGTGTCTGCTAAGGGGATCAAGGTAGACTCTTGGAAGATTAAGGCAATTCTAAAGTGGAAGCCACCGAGGTCAATAACAGAAATCTAAAGTTTTCTGGGGTTGGCAGGTTATTATCAAAGATTTGTAGAATGAAACTTATAAGGAAGGGAGCACCGTTTGTTTGGACAAATAAGCAGCAAGAGACTTTTGAGAAGTTAAAGAAGGTTCTGACTGAGGCACCAGTGTTGATTCAGCCAGACTCTGGTAAAGATTTCACTGTGTACAGTGATGCGTCGCATGTAAGTTTAGGCTGTGTGTTGATGCAAAAGGGTAAAGTGGTCGCTTATGCTTCACGACAGCTTAAGCCTCATGAGGTAAACTATCCTACTCATGATTTAGAGTTGGCAGCGGTGATTTTTACGCTTAAGATATGGAGGCACTACTTGTATGGGGAGAGATGCATTATCTATACGGACCATAAGAGTCTTAAGTACTTGCTGAATCAAAAGAAGCTGAATCTTAGACAGCGAAGGTGGATAGAGTTGTTAAAGGACTATAACTATTCGATTGAGTACCATCCAGGTAAGACAAATGTCGTGGCTGATGCATTGAGTCGTAGGACTGTGGCGGAATTGAAGGCAATGTTTTCCCGTTTAAGCTTGTATGACGATGAAAGCCTATTGGCAGAGTTACAAGTGAGACCGACTTGGGTGGAGCAGATTAAGAAGCAGCAGTTGGTGGATGAGTCATTGGTTTCTCAGTATCAGTAAGCTAAGAAGGTGAAGAATCCAGACTTTGGATTAAATGGTGATGGGGTTCTTTATTTTCGAGGAAGAATTTGTATGCCAAAGGACTCTGATTTGAGATTGATGATTTTAAGAGAGGCACATGGTAGACCTTGTGCTACGCATCCAGGAGGGAGTAAGATGTATCGAAACTTGCGAGAGCTATATTGGTAGCCTGGGCTTAAGCGAGAAGTGACCGAATTTGTGGGAAAATGTTTGATGTGTCAACAAGTAAAGGCCGAACATCACCGCCTTGAGTTATTGTTGACCGAGAAAGATACCACTTTGGAAATGGGAAAGGGTGACTATGGATTTTGTAAGTGGTCTGCCATTGACACCTTCCAAGAAGGACTCAGTTTGGGTAATTATGGATAGGCTGACAAAATCGGCCCATCTCATACCTGTCCGAACTGATTACTCACTTCAGAAGTTGGCCAAGTTGTATGTGGCAGAGATACTGCGGTTGCATGGGGTGCCAGTATCGATAATTTCTGACCGAGACCCAAGGTTTACATCTCAGCTTTGGTAGAAGTTGCATGAGGCTTTTGGAACGCGATTGGATTTTAGTACGGCTTTTCACCCTCAGTCGGATGGGCAGTTAGAGAAGGTCATTCAGATTTTGGAAGACATGTTGAGGGGTTGTGTTATCGACTTTAGGGGCAGTTGGGAGGATTACTTACCGTTGGCAGAATTCGCGTATAACAATAGTTACCAAGCAAGTATCCAAATGGCTCCTTACGAGACACTGTATGGGCGAAGGTGCCGTTTACCTACCTGTTGGGCTGAGTTGGGGGAAAGGCAAATACTTGGACCGGAGTTAGTAGCGGATACTGAAGACAAAGTTAAGGTGATCAGGAGTCAGTTAAAGGAGTCAGCGGATCGAAAAAAGTCTTATGCTGATCTGAAGCGTAAAGATCTTGAATATGCTGTAGGGGACATGGTCTTTTTGAAGGTTTCGCCTTGGAAGAAGATATTGAGGTTTGGTAAGAGGGCAAGTTGAGTCCACGGTTTATTGGGCCTTATCGAACCCTTAAGCGGATAGGGCCGGTGGCTTATCAGCTAGTGTTACCTCCAGAGCTGGATCATATTCACGACGTCTTTCATGTGTCCATGCTAAGGTGATATCGTTCTGACCCAACTCATATCGTTCCAGTTGCTGAAATTAAGGTACAGTTAGATTTGACCTTCGAGGAAGAACCTGTGCAGATACTTGATCGTGACGTCAAAGTGTTAAGAAGAAAGTCAGTCCCACTGGTGAAGGTACTTTGGAGAAACCATGGCAAAGTGAAAGCTACTTGGGAGTCCGAGGAGGCGATGCATCAACAATATCCTCAACTGTTTGGATCAGGTAAAATTTTGAGTCCGAAATTTCTTTAAGGAGGGTAGAGTTGTAACATCCTGATTTTCGAGTTTTTCATAATTTTTGAGAATTTGGTAAAGTTTTTTAAATTTGGTATTCTGTAGTGAAATTCATATTTGGAATAGGTAAATAGGCCTAAGGAAGGACCATGTGTTGGCCAAAACCCGGTAGAATTTTTAAATTTTAGACTTAAGGAGTTAGGGGCTTTGGATAGGTGGCCTTATTAAAGGATGTGGGTAAATGTAACAATAAGAGAGCCCCTAGCAAAGTGGCTAAGTGACGCCACTAATGAGCTAAGAAAGTGGCGTGTAAGTGGTTAAGGGGAGAGCCAAGGTTCGATTCTCTAAGCTGGCAATTGTGGTGTTCTTTTTATGTCTTGAACAGGCAGGAGTTGGAAGTTGAATGGAACTCTGTTGGAGAGAGTTTGAATCAGTCAAATGCATGGATAAAGGAGTGATAAGGGCAAAGATTTGGGGGATTTGAAGAGAAGCTTAGAGTTGGTCGAATAGTGGGAATTGGAGAGGGGAATTCGGCAGAGGAGTTTTAGGATAGTATTTTCGGCATTAAGGACTTTAGTTGTGTCGTTTTTGTTATGTTTAAACACCATAGGGTTTTTCTTTTTCTCTTTTTCTTCTCTAGCTAAAATTACCACCCTTTCCATCCATCTTTCTTTCTTTTCTTTTCCAAAACCAATCTATTATTCCTTTTTCTTTTCATCACCTTTTTTCGAATAGCCACTAGAGTCGAACCTTCTTTTCTCTTCACTTGTTGTGGCCAATTTCCTCTTCTGCTAAACTCTAAACAGTACAAAAAGGAAGATTGCGGTAAGTATTCGTACTCCAAATCCATTTAGTAGTATAAATATTAAGAAAAGCCGAAACTCCTTATAGTTTAGGGAGGTTGTCGATTTGAGGTATAGGCCTTACTGGGCCTTTTTCATTTGATTTTTATGGTTTGTGTAGTAATAGAGGAGCAGCAAGGCTTGGGGTATCAGTATTGGACAAGCTTGAATCGTATCATCGGACCCCGTGAAGGTAAGTGATCTATGGTCATTAGGGGTTCTTTGGACGAATATGGTAAGGTGGATTTTGGGTTTGATAAGCATGACTTGTACACTAAGATTGGTGATGATTAATTGTAGGTTGTCGTGGGAGACTTTGTTAGCAAACATCACGAATCAGATGTGTAATAACCCCCATAGGATCTTAGACTAATATTCGATGAAAAGCCGAAATGCCTAAAATTCGGCATTTTGGGGAACTTGACATTTTGCATGTGGTTTTAGATGCGATAAATATGAAATGATCGGTGTTGGATCTATGGTACAGATAAGAGCGCAAATTTGTGCACGATGGTAAGTTGGGCCTCGAGAGGCTGGAATTTGGCCCAATGGGCTTCGGGGCCCATTTGGGTAAAATTGATAGAAAATGGAACTTGGACAAATTGCATGATAACATGGTTAGAACTATTGTAAAAATTGGGTTAAGTGGGCTTAAAGGACTAAATCGGCATTCGTAGGGCCCATTAGGGGTTTAGGGCCCAAAAAGCTCGAACTGGATAAAGTGCGTTAAAATTATCGTTTAAACACTTGGAATATTGAAATGTTATTGAATGTGGAAAACCCATAATACTTGGTAAATTTACTATATTACCCTTAAAGTATGAAAAATGACTTTTTTGCCCCTGGGTAAAAATAACCATTATACCCCTAGGGTTTAATTATGAATAAGATGCATGAAATATTGATATACATGATATGACATGATATGCACATGATATGTTATGATATGTACATGATATGCTCTGATATACTCACTATATGCATGGGTTGGGTTTGATATAAATGGAGGAAGTGCAAGAAGGGCTTTGCCCCAGTTATTTAAATAAGGCTAGGCCTCCAATTATATGATGAAGCAGCTATGCTGCCAGTGGAGAGTTTGGTTGCGTGGGTTGAGCTATTCCCCACATGGAGAGCTTGGCTGGCACGGGTGGAGAGTAGCGGATGGTGGGTTAAGTAGTCTCCCCAAATGGGCTTGCATACATTCATTTATACTACATGTGATGTTGAATTGTACTGTGGGCCATCATATTTCTGATAAAGGCTTGGCCCGATGATATGATTAATGAAAAGGCTTCAGCCTAGTATGCTGATATTAGTTGGGCTCCGAGAGGGGCTTGTTGAACATTGAGTTTCCAAACTCACCCCCTTTTTCTTAACGTTGCAGGTGAGCCCTGATGTGGAGACTTGGAGCTGGAGGGGATTTAGAGTGGCCATGGTGATTGCTTCTGGTGTTTTTCTGAAGTTTATCTTAACTATTAATATCACTTGTTTTTGGGTTGTAATAAGGCCATTTTAACTATTTTTCTGGGATTATTTTATTTTTAGTAATTCATTACTTTTCTGATAATAAATTAAAATGAGTTAGAGCGTGTTTTCAAAATTGTACTCGTTTCCAAAATAACGCAACGTTACAATTCATCGGTTTATCAAAAATATCTACTTAAATGAATTTCAACTCATTTACCAAAGTGTGGCAATAGTTGTGGGCATGTCTAGGATTGGATCCAATCGAGAGCTTGGCACTTAAGCAGCCTTCATGGTTCACCTCCTCTGGTTCGGATACCTACCTGGTGCACAGCTTCCTTTCACTTTGTTAACTTAGTAAAGACGATCTTTTAAAACGCTAAGAAGGACGTAGATAGAGGCATGGGTTTTTTTAAAACTCTAATGTAACTCGTTGGATTCGGCCTTAACGTCTGGGCCGAGTTTGGGGTGTTACATTTAGTGGTATTAAAGCCAGGTTGCAACAACTCGGCTGTGGATTTCTAAACCGGTTTAAAAATTGAGAATTTCAAAACAAGGGTATTTTAAATCAATTTTTAAGAATTTCTGTTTTCTGTGACCAAATACATGTTTTTAAGTTTTAAATGGTTTGGAGAAAGACGTGGCACACTTAATCCCCGGCACCAAGTCTGTAAGTATACTTTCTTTTACACTATTTGAAATTGATATGATGCTACAGATAGAACTGAGGCCCTGCTATGATACTTTAGATAGTGTAGAGCTGTAAAATAGTAGGATTTAGACTGTAGCTAGGCTACGACGTTGCGAAAACAATTCCTGAACTACTATATTTCCATAAGACATCTTGTAATAAACAACTGAAATATTAAGCTAATGTCATAACATTCGTAATCAGATAATTCGATATGAGTACAAGAGGAACTTGTGGACGGGGCCGCAGACGTGGTCGCGGAAGGGTGCAAGCTGAATCTTCATCTTCAGGATATAGGCTAGCTGAGGAGGCATTTGTGCCACAGGACACAGACACTGGGTCACATGATCGGGCTGCGGGGGACTATGCTTTGTCCCAACCGATGTTAAGGGTCTTGGAAAGGGTTGCTGGAGCTAGCACTAGGACAATTAATAGGGGATCCATCTCTGAGCGACTCCAGGCTAACGAAGCAGAGGTTTTTAGAGGCGTATCTAGAGTAGCCCCAAACGTGGCTGAATATTGGCTAGAGGCATCAGAGCGGATTATGGACGACCTTGATTGCTCTATAGAGCAAAAGCTGAAGGGGGCCGTGTCCTTGCTAAGAGATGAGGCATATCAGTGGTGGATCACTGTAAGGGAGAGTACCCCGATCGAACGAGTAACCTGGGAGCTGTTTAAGTCCACTTTTAAGGGGAGGTATGTTGGAGCTAGCTAGGTAGATGCCCGTCGAAAGGAATTTTTGAATCTGGCTCAGGGTAATAAGACTGTTGCCGAGTATGAGGCGGAATTCTTGAGGCTGAGTCGATATGCTAACGGGATAGTTGCGACCAAATATGAGCGCAGTGTTCGATTCGAGGATGGCCTCCGCGATGAGTTTAGGGTGCTGATAGCTCCATAGAGGGAGCGTGATTTCGCTGCATTAGTGGATAAGGCTAAGATAGCCGAGAAAGTAAAATAAACCGAACAGCAAAATCGTGAGAGGGATCAACCCAGATTTAGGAGGGATTTTGGACCTTCGAGTGCTGCATATAGAAATCCTAAAAGAGCTAGAATGGAGGAACCAGTTCGACCAGCTGCGGTGAATACTTTTAGACCGCAGGCTTGCAAGGACTATTGCAGAGCACATACGGGGGAGTGCTGCAAACGAACTGGGGCATGTTTTCGATGTGGGCCAAAGGAGCATAAGTTCAGAGAGTGTCCTCAGAGAGCAGCTCAGGATCAAGTTGAGGAGCAAAGGGGTGTCCAACCGCAGCGAGGAGGGCCACCACCATAGAGAGGCCGTGGGCAAGGCAGAGGTGGCAATGGTAATGGACGAGGACGTGGGGCACCTGGCAGGGGTGCTGGACATCTTGACGCTTGACAACTGGCATTGGTTTATGCTGCACGGCGTCGTAAGGAGGGTAATGATCCTGATGTTATAACCGGTACGTTCTTCATTCATAACACGCCTTACACTGCTTTAATTGATGTGGGTTCCACTCACTCATATGTTTCCTATAATGTATCTAGGGCGTTGGGTGTGCTTCCTGAGGAGACTGTGAGTGGGGTATTAGTGATGAGTCCTCTGGGACACTCGGTTAAGGTAGATAAACTCTTTAAGGAGGTGCCTTTAGAGACGCAAGGTAGGATATTTGTAGGAGATTTGATGAAACTGCCATTTGGGGAGTTTGACCTTATTTTGGGAATAGACTGGCTAACTAAGCATAGGGCGAAGTTGGATTGTGTTGTTAAGAGAATGGTGCTAAAAACTGCCAAGGATGAGGAGATAATGGTCATAGAGGAGCAAAGGAACTATTTATCCAATGTTGTCTCGGCTTTAAGGGCTGAGAAGTTGATTCGGAAAGGTTGTGAGGCATTTTTAGCATTTGTGAGTCAAGCTAAACCTGAGGGGATGACTGTGGAGTCAGTTAGGACCATCAAAGAATTTCAAGATGTATTTCTGGAGGAACTTCTTGGACTACCTCCGAATAGAGAAGTTGAGTTCGGAATCGACTTGTTACCTAGAACAGCTCCAGTGTCCATTGCACCTTATCAGATGGCACCGAAGGAGTTGGTGGAACTGAAAGCTCAGATTCAAGTATTATTGGATAGAGGGTTTATAAGACCAAGTATTTCTCTGTGGGGTGTACCAGTGTTGTTCGTAAAGAAGAAATATGGGACCATGTGGATGTGTATTGATTATCGGCAGTTGACCAAACTGACAATCAAGAACAAGTATCCCTTGCCAAGAATCGACGATCTATTCGACCAACTGAAAGGAGCTTCGGTATTTTCTATGATCGACCTTCAATCAGGATATCATCAGTTGAGAGTCAAGGAAAAGGATATTCATAAGACGGCATTCAGAACTCGATATAGTCATTACGAGTTTTTGGTTATGCCCTTTGGTTTGACTAACGCACCGGCAGCATTCATGGATTTGATGAATCGACTATTTCAACCGTACTTGGATCAGTTCGTAGTTGTTTTTATCGATGATATCTTGGTGTACTCAGAAACGAAAGAGAAGCATGATGAGCATCTTCGTATTGTGTTGTAAGTGCTAAGGGAAAAACAACTCTATGCAAAGTTCAGTAAGTGCGAGTTTTGGTTGAGTGAAGTAACTTTCTTGGGGCATGCTGTGTCTGCTAAGGGGATCAAGGTAGACCCTCGGAAGATTGAGGCGATTCTAGAGTGGAAGCCACCGAGGTCAATAACAGAAACTCGAAGTTTTCTGGGGTTGGTAGGTTATTATCGAAGATTTCTGGAAGAATTTTCTGTGTTGGCAGCAGCGTTAACAAAAGTTATAAGGAAGGGAGCACCGTTTATTTGGACAAATAAGCAGCAAGAGACTTTTGAGAAGTTAAAGAAGGTTCTGACTAAGCCACCAGTGTTGATTCAGCCAGAGTCTGGTAAGAATTTCACTGTGTACAGTGATGTGTCGCATGTAGGTTTGGGCTGTGTGTTGATGCAAGAGGGTAAAGTGGTCGCTTATCCTTCACGACAGCTTAAGCCTCATGGGGTAAACTATCTTACTCATGATTTAGAGTTGGCAACGATGATTTTTGCGCTTAAGATATGGAGGCACTACTTGTATGGGGAGAGATGCATTATCTATACGGACCATAAGAGTCTTAAGTACTTGCTGACTCAAAAGGAGTTGAATCTTAGACAGCGAAGGTGGATAGAGTTGTTAAAAGACTATGACTATTCGATTGAGTACCATCCAGGTAAGGCAAATGTCGTGGCTGATGCATTGAGTCGTAGGAATATGGCGAAATTGAAGGCAATGTTTGCCCGTTTAAGCTTGTATGACGATGTAAGCTTATTCGCAGAGTTACAAGTGAGACCGACTTGGGTGGAGCAGATTAAGAAGCAGCAGTTGGTGGATGAGTTGTTGGTTTCTTGGTTTCAGCAAGCTGAAAAGGGGGAGAATCTAAACTTTGGATTAAATGGTGATGGGGTTCTTTGTTTACGAGGAAGAATTTGTATGCCGAAGGACTCTGATTTGAGATTGATGATTTTAAGAGAGGCACATGGTGGACCTTGTGCTACGCATCCAGGAGGGAGTAAGATGTATCGAGACTTGCGAGAGCTATATTGGTAGCCTGGGCTTAAGCGAGAAGTGACCAAATTTGTGGGAAAATGTTTGACATGTCAACAAGTAAAGGCCGAACATCAGCTGCCTTCAGGATTGTTACAGCCAATGAAGATACCACTTTAGAAATGGGAAAGGGTGACTATGGATTTTGTAAGTGGTCTGCCATTGACACCTTCCAAGAAGGACTCAGTTTGGGGAATTGTGGATAGGTTGACGAAATCGGCCCATTTCATACTGACCGAACCGATTACTTACTTCAGAAGTTGGCCAAGTTGTATGTGGCAGAGATAGTGCGGTTGCATGGGGTGCCAGTGTCGATAATTTCTGACCGAGACCCAAGATTTACATCTCAGTTTTTGCAGAAGTTGCATGAGGCGTTGGAAACGCGATTGGATTTTAGTACGACTTTTCACCCTCAGTCGGATGGGCAGTCAGAGAGGGTCATTCAGATTTTGTAAGACATGTTGAGGGGTTGTGTTATCGACTTTAGGGGTAGTTGGGAGGATTACTTGCCGTTGGCAGAATTCGCGTATAACAATAGTTACCAAGCAAGTATCCAAATGGCTCCTTACGAGGCACTATATGGGCGAAGGTGTTGTTCGCCTACTTGTTGGGCTGAGTTGGGGGAAAGGCAAATACTTGGACCGGAGTTAGTAGCGGATACTGAAGACAAATTTAAGGTGATCAGGAGTCGGTTAAAGGAGGCAGCGGATCGACAAAAGTCTTATGCTGATTTGAAGTGTAAAGATATTGAGTATGCTGTAGGGGACATGGTCATTTTGAAGGTTTCGCCTTGGAAGAAGATATTGAGGTTTGGTAAGAGGGCAAGTTGAGTCCACGGTTTATTGGGCTTTATCGGATCCTTAAGCGGATAGGGCCGGTGGCTTATCAGCTAGTGTTACCTCCAGAGCTGGATCGTATTCACGATGTCTTTCATGTGTCCATGCTAAGGCGATATCGTTTTGACCCAACCATATCGTACCAGTTGCTGAAATTTAGGTACAGTCAGATTTGACCTTCGAAGAAGAACCTGTGCAGATACTTGATCATGATGTCAAGGTGTTAAGAAGAAAGTCAGTCCCACTGGTGAAGGTACTTTGGAGAAACCATGGCAAAGTGGAAGCTACTTGGGAGTCCGAGGAGGCGATGCATCAACAATATCCTCAACTGTTTGGATCAGGTAAAATTTTGAGCTGAAATTTCTTTAAGGAGGGTAGAGTTGTAACATCCTGATTTTTGGGTTTTTCTTAATTTTCGAGAATTTGGTAAAGTTTTTTAAGTTTGGTATTTTGTAGTGAAATTCATAATTGGAATAGGTAAATGGGACTAAGAAAGGCCTATGTGTTGGCCAAAACCCGGTAGAATTTTTGAATTTTAGACTTAAGCAGTTAGGGGCTTTGGATAGGTGGCCTTATTAAAAGATGTGGGTAAATGTAACAATAAGAGAGCCCCTGACAAAGTGGCTAAGTGACGCCACTAAGGAGCTAAAAAAGTGGCGTGTAAGTGGTTGAGGGGAGAGCCAAGGTTCGATTCTCTAAGCTAGCAATTGTGATGTTCTTTTTATGTTTTGAGCAGGCAGGAGTTGGAAGTTGAATGGAACTCTGTTGGAGAGAGTTTGAACCAGTCAAATGCATGGATTAAGGAGTGATAAGGGGAGAGATTTGGGGGATTTGAAGAGAAGCTTAGAGTTGGCCGAATAGTGGGAATTGGAGAGGGGAATTCGGCTAAGGGGTTTTAGGATAGTATTTTCGGCATTAAGGACTTTAGTTATGCCGTTTTTCTTCTGTTTAAACACCATAGGGTTGTTCTTTTTCCCTTTTTCATCTCTAGCCGAAATTACCACCCTTTCCATCCATCTTTCTTTCTTTTCTTTTCCAAAACCAATCTATTATTCCCTTTTCTTTTCATCACCTTTGCCGAATAGCCACAAGAGCCGAACCTTCTTTTCTCTTCACTTGTTGTGGCCGATTTCTTCTTCTGCTAAACTCTAAACAGTACAAAAAGGAAGACTGTGGTAAGTATTCGTACTCCAAATCCATTTAGTAGTATAAATATTAAGAAAAGTCGAAACCCCCTATAGTTTAGGGAGGTTGTCGATTTGAGGTATAGGCCTTACTGGGCCTTTTTCATTTGATTTTTATGGTTTGTGTAGTAATAGAGGAGCAGCAAGGCTTGGGGTATCAGTATTGGACAAGCTTGAATCGTATCATCGGACCCTGTGAAGGTAAGTGATCTATGGTCATTAGGGGTTCTTTGGCCGAATATGGTAAGGTGGATGTTGGGTTTGATAAGCATGACTTATACACTAAGATTGGTAATGATTAATTGTAGGTTGTCGTGGGAGACTTTGTTAGCAAACATCACGAATCAAGTGTGTAATAACCACCATAGGATCTTAGACTAATATTCGCTGAAAAGCCGAAATGCCTAAAATCCGGCATTTTGGGGAACTTGAGTTTTTGCATGTGGTTTTAGATGCGATAAATATGAAATGATCGGTGTTGGATCGATTGTACAGGTAAGAGCGCAAATTTGTGCACAATGGTAAGTTGGGCCTTGATAGGCTAGAATTTGGCCCAATGGGCTTCTGGGCCCATTTGTGAAAAATTGATAGAAAATGGAACTTGGACAAATTGCATGATAACACGGCTGAAACTGTTGTAAAAATTGGGTTAAGTGGGCTTAAAGGACTGAATCGGCATTCGTAGGGCCCATTAGGGGTTTTGGGCCCAAAAAGCTCGAACTGGATAAAGTGCGTTAAAATTATCGTTTAAACACTTGGAATATTGAAATTGTTAATGAATGTTGAAAACTCATAATATTTGGTAAATTTACTATATTACCCTTAAAGTATGAAAAATGACTGTTTTGCCCCTGGGTAAAAATGACCATTATACCCCTAGGGTTTAATTATGAATAAGATGCATGAAATATTGATATACATGATATGACATGATATGCACATGATATGTTATGATATGCACATGATATGCTATGATATACTCACTATATGCATGGGCTGGGTTTGATATAAATGGAGAAAGTGCAAGAAGGGCTTTGCCCCAGTTATTTAAATGAGGCTAGGCCTCCAGTTATATGATGAAGCAGCTATGCCCGGTGGAGAGTTTGGTTGGGTGGGTTGAGCTATTCCCCACATGGAGAGCTTAGGTACATGTACAGTAGAGGAAGTAGCGGATGGTGGGTTAAGTAGTCTCCCCAAATGGGCTTGCATACATTCATTGATACTACATGTGATGTTGAATTGGGCCTATGGGCCATACCGTTTACAGTAAAGGCTTCAGCCCAGTGATATGATTAATGAAAAGGCTTCGCCCGAATGAACAGATAAAAGAATGGCAAGCCACCCGATATCTTTGATATTAGTTGGGCTCCGAGAGGGCTTGTTGCTGCACTGAGTTTCCAAACTCACCCCATTTTTCTTAACCTTGCAGGTGAGCCCTGATGTGGAGACTTGGAGCCGGAGGGGATTCAGAGTGGCCATGGTGATCGCTTCTGAACTTTGCAATAAGTAATCGGTGTTTTTCTTAAGTTTATCTTAACTATTAATATCACTTGTTTTTGGGTTGTAATAAGGCCATTTTAACTATTTTTCTGGGATTATTTTATTTTTAGTAATTCATTACTTTTCTAATAATAAATCAAAATGAGTTAGAGCGCATTTTCAAAATGATACTTGTTTCCAAAATAACACAGCGTTACAATTAATCGGTTTATCAAAATATCGACTTAAATGAATTTCAACTCGTTTACCAAAGTGTGGTAATGGTTTAGGGAATGTCTAGGATTGGATCCAATCGAGAGCTTGGTACTTAAGCAGCCTTCATGGTGCACCTCCTCTGGTTCGGATACCTACCTGGTGCATAGCTTCCATTCACTTTGTTAACTTAGTAAAGACGATCTTTTAAAACGCTAAGAAGGGCGTAGATAGAGGCATGGGTTTTTTAAAACTCCAATGTAACTCGTCGGATTCGACCTTAACGTCTGGGCCGGGTTTTGGGTGTTACAAGCCATTCATTTATTAAGTTCAAATTCATGCTTTTCATAAGTAAATACTTATCATATACCAATTAACCAAATGATCATCTTTAACCATCACCAACCATACCAAATTATGCCACTACACAAGGCAAATTACACATCAATCATAAGTCATTAATAAGCCATGTAAATTGGCCAAATACACCACCAAAACCTTTATAAAAAAGACTCAAGCCTATACATGCCATATAACCAAGTCACAAGTGTATAAATACTGAAATCAAAATTGGATAGTATGATGCGATCTTCATTGACTTCCAACCCGAGCGAACGTCTGAATCACTATAAAACATAGAAAAATAACACAAAGTAAGCTATAAAGCTTAGTAAGCTCGTATGATATTAAACTTATCTTATTGAATAAACACATATTAAGCATTTATATATACTAGAATATAAATGCATTTGATTTCACCTTTATACCATAATTCCAATCACATAATTAACAAAGCTTCACAAGTTTATTTATTTCTATGCTCATACGGATCAAAAACATTCTTATCTATTTGATCCCATTTATATATATCCAAAATCAACTATCTATATAACTTCATTCAAACCAACATTCTTCACATTTTCTTTAGTCAAAGTGAATCGTGTTAACTATAATCAAGTAACAGTATTTCGCACGTTATATACCTTATGTATATATAGTTAAAACAAACATAACTCATGCCTCATTTAACATCAAATTGATACCTACATATGGCCAAATGACCCCATTTTGGCATAAAACATAACTACACACAAATCTTTCTCATTTCATATCCATGATCAAATACCATCTCATTGAACTTTTTCAATCTAATACTCGAGTAGGTTCTATACGTACCTATATCACCTCGTACTAACCTCTTTCTCAATTATGTCATTCTTTACCCGTTGAACCATTCGGAATAGAAATCAGATACTCAAGGATCACAATCGATAAGTACCTATACCATGGCCCTAGCCAAATCAAGGTAACTCCTCTCTGAATACCTATACCATGGCTCGTAGCCAAATCAAGGTATTATTCGCACCTGATGTGCCGATATCATGGCCCGAAGCCAATATATTAACCTAATGACATGCCATTAGCATCCTAAACTATTCCTAAGGTTCAACTAGGAAATTTCACTTGTCAATTTCATCGTTGAACACATCCCGTATAGTCTTATTCACCATTCAAACATATCCGTAATCTCATAATCACATTTTATGCAATACCAAAGCATATAACATACATCTATAATGAAATTATCATCTACGAACTGACCTCGTTTGCTGTAACGACAAATTAGGTTGACTAATCCGACACTTAATTTTCCCCCGTTCTAGATCCGAATCTCATTTGCTCAATCTATATCATAACAAAATTAACTTATTTAATCATTAATTCATTCAATTTAACACAATTTACACATTTTGGAAAAATTACACTTTTTCCCCTATTATTTCACATTATTTTTGTAATTTAGTCCTTATCAAATAAAAATAAAAATTCATAGAATTCAATACCAGCCCATGCTAGCTAAATTTTCCTTATATTCATATCAGCCCATTTTTCTCATTAATTGACACATTTACCCATGGATTTTACAAATTTCTCAATTAAATTTGTAATTGACATTATTGTCAAAAATCACTTTATAAAACTTGTTAATCTAGCTTTAAACTTTAATAATATATCATAAAACATCTAAACAACCAAGCATTCAACAATGGCATCATTCAAAATCTATAACAGTTTCAAAAACGGAGATACGGGCTAGCTAGATTAAGCTGTAATGATCTCAAAAATGTAGAAATTATGAAAAATAGAACAAAAAAGAACCTTCAATTGAGCATCAATATGAACTAACCCTAGCAAGCTTTCTTCCATGGTTTTTCATTTCCATATTCGGTGGTGATGAATGAAATAAAAAGATGATATGAAATTTTTATCACATTTAATTATGCTTTATTAACTAAATTACAAAATTAACCTTATTCATAAACCATTATAATCATCAAATTAATATGGCCATAATAGTCCACTCATATAAAAAAGGGTCAAGTTACCATGCAAGTGCTCCACATTTCCTTTTTATAGCTATTTGGTTCATTTAACTAATAGAACTCATATTTTTCGCCTTAAGCTATTTAGTCCTTTTTACCGAATTAAGCATTTAAACGGTACAATTTCTTTACGAAACTTTCACACAATAATTCTATCATGCTGTAAACCTTAATAAAATAATAAAATAAATATTTTGACTTCGTATTTGTGGTCTAAAAATCACTGTTCCAATTTGACCCAAAAACGGGCTGTTGCATTATCATCCAGGGAAAGCGAACGTAGTTGCTGATGCATTAAGTCAAAAGTCCTTATTTGATTTGCGTGCTTTGAATACACAATTAGCTTTGTCTAATGATGGATCGATAGTAGCCGAGTTGAAAGTGAGATCGTTATTTCTACAGTAGATTTGTAAGGCTCAAAAATTTGATAATGAATTGCAAGTAAAACGAGCTCAATGTGAGTTGACTTCTGATTCAAAGTTTCGAATAGGGCTTGATGATTGTTTGATGTTTCGTGATAGAATATGTGTACCAAGAAATTCTAAGCTCATTCGAAAAATTCTAAATGAAACACACACTAGTTGTTTATCAGTACATCCTAGAAGCACAAAAATGTATAATAATTTGGAACAACTTTATTGGTGGCACGAAATGAAATGAGATATCTCAGAATTTGTTTCGAAATGTATGATTTGTCACCAAGTCAAAGCTGAGCATCAAGTGCCATCAGGTTTATTACAGCCTATTATAGAGTAACTATGGATTTCATGTTGGGTTTGCCCTTATCATCGAATAAGAATGATGCGATCTGGGTTGTTGTTGACAGATTGACGAAATCAGCTCATTTCATTCCAATACGTACAAATTTCTCGCTTGATAAGTTAGTTGAGTTGTATATTTTTGGAATCGTAAGATTACATGGTGTTCCTTTATCTATTGTTTCAGATAGAGATCCAAGATTTACTTCGCTATTTTGGTAGAAATTGCAAGAACCTTTGGGTTCAAAGTTGCATTTTAGCACTGCATTTCACCCGCAAACGGATGGTCAATCCAAACGAGTTATTCACATACTTGAGGATATGTTGCGTTGTTGTATTCTTGAGTTTGAAGGTAGCTGGGAGAAATATCTACCACTGATTGAATTTACTTATAATAATAGTTTCCAATCAAGTATAAAGATTGCACCGTACGAAGCTCTATATGGTCGTAAATGTTGAACACCGTTGTACTAGAGTAAGTTCAGTAACAATAAGATTCACGGGGTTGATCTGATCAGAGAGACTGAAGAAAAAGTGAAAGTAATTCGCAATAGTTTGAAAACAGCTTCGGATCGATAGAAATCGTACACAGGCTTGAAACGGAAAGATATTGATTTCTAGATCAGGGATAAAGTGTTTTTGAAAGTTTCACCGTGGAAAAAGATATTGCAGTTTGGTTGGAAACAGAAATTGAGTCTGAGATTTATCAGACCGTATGAGATTATCGAGCAAATCGGGCCAGTTGCTTATCGACTATCTTTACCGTCTGAGTTAGAGAAAATGCATAATGTGTTTCATGTGTCTACGCTTTGAGATATCGATCCAACCCTTCACATGTCATTTCCCTGATAGAGGTTGAAATTCAGTCTAATATGTCATATGTTGAAGAATCGATTCGAATTTTAGCTCGTGAGGTCAAAGAGCTGAGAAATAAGAGAATCGCATTAGTGAAAGTATTATGGCATCAACACGGGGTTGAAGAAGCTACATGGGAACCCGAGGATGCTATGAGAAAACAATACCTAAACCTATTCACTGGTAAGATTTTTGGGGACAAAAATCCCTAAGGGGGGAGAGTTGTAACAGCCCGATTTTAGCTAAATCAAAATAGTGGTTTTTGAACCACAAATTGGATATCAGAAATATTATTTTAATATTATTTTATGTGTTTGGAACATGATAGAAATATTGTGTGAAAGTTTCGTAAAGTAATTTTATCGTTTGGATGGTTAATTTGATAAAAAGGACTAAATCGCGTAAAATGTAAAATGCATGTTCTATTAGTTAAAGGTGTCAAATACCTTTGGCTTTTAAATATGATGGCCTTAAATGGTAATTAAGCCATTTGAAAGAAGTGGACAATTTTGGACAATCAGTAAATGATTTTTAAGTTATATTAGTAAGGTTAAAATAGTAAATTATGTATTAATGTTTTTAAACAAAAGAAATAAAACAATTTGATGCTATCATCTTTTTACATAGCCGATTATTGAAGAGGAAGAAAACCATTCTGAGGTTTTAAAGCATTCGGCCAACTCTTAGCTTGATTAAGGTACGGTTTTAGGTCAGTTTTTGATGATTTCTATGTTTTTGTAATCATTGCAGCTAAATCTAGCTAACTCGTACCTTTAATTTGAAACTGTTAAAGATTTTGAGAATTGCCATTGTTGAATCTATGTGTTCTTTGATGTTTAATGTTGAAATATGAATGCTTTATGATAGTTTTACATGTTTTGTTAAGTGATTTTTGATGAAAATGCATAATAGGGATTAAATTGTGAAATGTGCAAATTGTGTGGTTGAAATGTGAAATAAATGAAAGTTTTGGGCTGCTAGGGACTTATATATAATTTGACCAAGCTTGGGTTTTATTGAAATTATGTGAATTTTTTGTTTTACGAAATAAGGATTAAATTGTTAAAAGTGTGAAAGTTTAGGGGCTAATGTGTAAATAGGCCTAAATGTATGTTTTAGACTAAATTGAATGAATGGTTGAATAAATAAGTTAATTTTGAATTCATATAGATCAAGAAAGAAAGAATTCGGATTTAGATCGGGGGAAAAGCAAGGTTATCGAGTAATTGACTAGATCCATCAATTCTTAATACGAGGTAAGTTTGTATGCAATGAGCTTATTGATAATTGTATTTTATTTGCTTTGATATAGCACAAATTGTAATTATGTGATTACGAACAAGTGTGGGAATGATTCGACAATGATTCGACAAGCGTGAAGTCCCGGTTGAACCTTAGGAATAGTTTAGGATGCTAGTGACATGTCATTAGGTTATTGAGTTGGCTTCGGGCCATAATATCAGCACTTTGGGTGTGAGTTATACCTTAATTTGGCTTTGGGACATGGTATAGGTATTTCAAAAATGAGTTGCCTTGATTTGGCTATGGGCCATGGTATTAGTACTCCGAGGATAAGTTACCTTGATTTGGCTTCGAGCACGTACTTATCGATTGAGATCCTTGAGTATCAGACTTCTATTCTGAATGGTTCAATAGGTAAATGAAAGATGTGGTTAAATATGACTTTGGTACCAGATGGTACATGTACGTATGATAATGAATTGAGTATTAAAACTATGGAATTGATGAGTTCCTTGGTAAGTTATGTGAATGACCATTTGATAGCTTTGAGATTTAATAGAATTGTTTTATATCATTTTCTATTATTTGAATGATGAATGAATGGTGATAGTTGCTTATTGTTTACATACAAGCTTACTAAGCTATGAAGCTTACTTTGTGTTATTCTCCTATGTTTTATAGTGAATCAAGGCTAGCTCGGATTTGGGAATCGTCGGGAACATCATCACACTATCAAACATCTAAGTTGGTGCTTTTAAGTTATGCATTTTTGGAATACGGCATGTATAGGCTAGATGTGGTATTTTGGTTGTGATTATAGCCATGAGAGTTGGCTTGTAAATGATGTTAATATTGATGTGTGTATGGCTATTAGAAATGGCTTGTAAATGTATATGTTTTGGTTTGTATGTATAGCCATGAGTGATGGCTTATTTTGGCATGTTTGCTATGAATATGGTTATGGTTTTATAGTTGTTTAAATGGTTAATTGATTTGGGGAGTATAAATGCTTGAGAAATGCCTTGATGAGGTATGATTTTAGATGTTGTGTTGGTTATTTATAGGGTAACTGGTGTATTTGTGAATTATGGTAAATGAACCATATTGTTTGATATTGTTTTGGCATGTATTTGGCTAAGTAAATGGTAGTGATTTGAGATTTGGAATAGATGAAATTATAATGGTATGAATTGTGCATTTGGTTGATGATTTTGGCTGCCTAATTATATGATGAAATGGTACCATTTTGTTGTTTAGGTGAGCATGAGTAAGGGTGGCAAATAGCCTATTTTTATCCACATGGGTAGAGACACGGGTGTGTATCTCAGTCATGTGTGACACACGGTCATGTTACACGGTCATGTGTCCCATAGTGTTGAAATTGAATTGAACTTAGTATGCTCCACACGGTCTCACACATGGGCATGTGACTGGTCGTGTGGTACAAGTCAGTATACCCCCTAATTGTCACAGAACCTAGCACACGAGCGTGAGACTTGGCCGTGTTGCATAAGTCAGTATACCCTACAGGTTTGGCACAGCCTAGCACACGGGCTAGCACACGAGCGTGTGGTTGGCCATGTGACCCAAGTCAGTATGTATGCCTTGTTTCCACACGGCCTGAGACAAGGGCATGTCTGGAGCTGTGTGAGGCACACGACCTGTTTACACGGGCGTGTGACCCCTGCATGGTTGAAATTTTTCTAAGTTTCCAAAATTTTCATATGTTATCGGTTTAGTCCCAAACTACTACTAAAGCATGTTTAAGGCATCGTAGGCCCTTATAAGGTACAATGTGATTGTGTTGAATGATTTATGAGAATGAATGCTTTAGGATTGATAAATGTATTCTATATGTTGTGAATTGATCGGTAATATCTCGTAACCCTACTCCGGTGACAAATATGGGTTAGGGGTGTTACACATGTGCTCAATTCTGAGCATTCTGTTTTGCAACAATTAAGGTGCAGGGGACACATGGCCGAAACACACGCCCATAGGGCAAGCTGTGTGTCACACACAGCCTAGACATACTCCCGTGTGTCTACCCTTGTTGACAAAAATAAGGCTATTTACCAAGCTATTTTGTCACTCTTCCATACACATACCTACACAACAAAATACAACACCAATCCAAGCACATGCATACAACCAAATCAGCCATAACCAAGACATCAACACCTCATTCACGTACAAACATCTATCATACACAAACTTTACACACATATCAATTCAAATCATGCAAATTCCCACATCCATGAAAAACATCATCATATATATATACTTATACCAATATTAGCCAATTTCAATTGGCCATTTACAAGATGATTTACCAACCAATATAGGCCAACACATTAGGCCAATTTAATTATGATACATAACAAAATGACCAGGTCCCTATACATGCCATAACTCACAATGTTGAATTCATTGGTACCCAAAATAATAAGTTGATAGTGTGAGTAGATCTCTGATAGTCTCTGATCCCCGAGCTAGCTTGGTGACACTATAAGGCAAGGGAAAAGAAAGGGGGTAAGCTATATAGCTTAGTAAGTTCCTATGCAAATAATGAGCATCATATCCAAACATTTAACATGATGATAATTGGCATAAATATTATTAAGATCTTATAATCATAACTTACTCAATCATAACCTTACCGAGGGTTCATCACATATCGAGCTCATTACGTATGAGTTTTACGTACATACCTAAGTCATTCTGAATTGGAATTCGAGCTCATTACGTATGAGTTTTATGTACATACCTGAGTTATTCTGAATTGGATTTACACGCAATTCATCTTTGACATAATCATTAAATTACCCGTTGAACCACTTGGAATACTAAAGGATACTTGGGAGTCCCGTACACACGGTACCGTACCAATGCCATATCCCAGATATGGTCTTACATGTAATCTCATATCGATGCCAATAGCCCAGCTATGGTCTTACACGAAGTCTCATATCGATGCCATATCCCAGATATGGTCTTACACGTAGTCTCATATTGATGTCATATCCTAGATATGGTCTTGTACATAATCTCAAAAACCCTAATGTCATGACATTTATATCCTATCTATTCTTAAGGTTCAACCGGGATTTCACGCTTATCGAAACTTTGTCAAAAACGTCCAAGAGTTAATCAAAATTCATACAATAATAAAGCATTTAAAACATAATTAAAACAATGCATTATTTACATACGAACTTACCTCGGTATAAAAATAGTAGAAATGGGACCTAATCGTCAAACACTTTGTTTTTCCCCCGATCTAGGTTCGGACCTTGTTTCTTTTGATCTATAATAACAAACTTAACTCATTTAATATTCACAATGTTCAATAGCCCAAAAATTACACTATGGCAAAAATTACGTGTTTTACACCTAAACTTTGACATTTTTACACTTTGGTCCCTAGGCTCGTAAAATGAAATGGATTAAATTTATTCGATTCTCAAGCCTACCCAAACCTCTTTCATGCTTATTACAGCCCACATTTTCCATTCTTTCACATTTTTACTACTCATTTTATAACTTTTTACAAATAGGTCCTTTTAGGCATTTTCATTGAAAATCACTTAGCAAAAGTCATTTTTCAAACATCAAACTTACATAATCTACCCTTAAACATCACAATACACACATTTCTAACATGGGTCAAACCCTAGACCTTAAAAATTTCTCAAATTAGTGGTAGAAATAGGTAGATCGAGTGATAACGACTTCAAAAATGTAAAGAGCATTAAAAACGAAACAAGAACGGACTTACAATCGAGCTTGAAAGTTGGAAAAACCCTAACTATGTATTCTTTCTAAATTTTAGCACAAGGGGGAGAATATGGACAAGATTTTGGCTTTATTTTTGGCTTTTTTAATTCATTTAATTACCAAATGACTAAAATGTCCTTTTCTTAAAACATTAAAATTCTCTTACTTCATGTCTATTTTTGTCCAATAAATTAACGAATGGTATAATTACCATCTAAGGACCTCTAATTTAAAATTTCATAGCAATGATACACCTCTAGCATGTGGAACTCAAGTTTTGCACTTTTTACAATTTAGTCCTTTTTGCTAAATTGAGCGCTCAAACTTCAAAATTTTCGAACAAAATTTTCAGAGAATCATTCTGTAAACCTGTAGACCATAAAAGTATAAGAAAAATAAAATTTTCTACGTCATATTTGTGTCCCGAAACCACTGTTCCGACTAGACCCAAAATCAAGTTGTTACATGGAAGTGGGTTGCTGAAAAGAAAAAGTCTGCCTTCTACATTGGAGCTCAAACCGTACATTAACGGGGCAAGAAACTCAATTTAAAAATTGACTTGATATAGCAGTCCAATCAACTTTGGAATAATTATTTTAGGGTCCTTACATGTGTAAAAAAATCATAAATCAACCCCAGTGAAACCCTATAGTTGCCATTAAACCCATGCAACAAATCAAGCAAGAATCAAGTTTGAATCATGAAAAAATCAACCCCTCTCTCCATGAAATATGGCCAGCCATGCATGGGAGGTTTCTAAGGGATGATCGTGCTATTTTTAGAAAACTCTCAAGCCTTCCCTCATGTATAAATACCACCCTCATTCACCTCTCAACTTATCCCCAGAATTCATTCATTCTTTACTCTCCCACGCCTAGCCTTCCATTTCCTTTCATTTTCGCATATTCTCTTTAAGAATTCCCTTAGCAAGCAGTTCTTGAGAGAAAAGCTCTCTTGGTCGACAACCTTGAAGAGTAATTAGCATCAAAGCAACAACGAAAATCAGAGGAAGCCACCACAGATAGTTCTCGAGAAATCACCGAATTTAGCTTAGAGTTTCTTCTTCCTTTCTTTTTTTAATTATTCTTAGTTTATAAACACGATTGCAAATTATTTGATTTCTTTTTCTTTAATAATAATGACTTAAATTGTTTTAGCTAAAATGGTTGTAATGCCTTGATTCGATTCGTTCAATTCATGTTTATATTGTTCCGTGCCTTAATTGTTTATGCTTCCAATTAAAATCAATCAAGTTGTTCATGCATTAAGATATGTTTGACTATATTAGAGTTAACTGCTTAACCTGGCCCAAATGGTGATTAATTGACGTAATAATCAAAAGATGCATGCTTAATTTATATCCGGTCAAGAATAAATTAAACGTTTGTAATAATTTCTAAAGAATACTATTACCTTGCATAACTTTAGATTTATGTCAATAATTTGTTTCAAACCTGATCCGTCCCTATTACTTTGCATAAATTCTAAGGAATCCTTAGTTAAACATTGACATAAAAATATGCACGCTTTTTTAAGTAACAGATTTAAGATCTCGAAAGAGCTATGATTTAGATTCCAAATTAAAAAATGATCGAGTTGCCATGTAATTTTTTCAGAAAATTTTTAAGCATGATAATGAATGAATTAAATTAAGAGTTGTAATTGTTCAAGCTTATTCATGTTATTGTTGTTAAAACTTATGCATTGCTGCTAAACAATTTCATTGCATTTAGTTTATTTCATTTGCATATAAGTTGTTAATTTAATTTTAATATTTATCACCTTCAAATATTATGTTTTCTTAACCAACTTGTAAAACATTAGTTTTATAGCTACTGAATATCAACACAGTCCCTATGAAGAGGATACTCTTTTTACTTACTTTTTACTTGATAACGACTGTGTAACGCCCCCACGCCCGAGACCGTCGCCGGAGTCAAGTATGAGGTGTTACTAAGCTTAATTTAACATTTTTAGAACTTTGGATTATTTGTTTCTACATTCACAGCTTTTAAGCTACTTGCGTCACAGTCACAAGAAAAATCATATCTTGAGTTACGAAACTCAAAATTAAGATCTGTAAATTTTCCTTGAATCTAGACTCATATACATATCTACTAATTTTTTTCTGGAATTTTTGGTTGAGCCAATTAGTATAGTTTATTAGTTAAAGTTACCCCTGTTTTAGGACTTGACTGGTTTGACCTCTATTTACTACGAACCACATTTCTCTCTGTAAACAATTCATATGACTATGAGGTTTATTTATAATAAAACTATACTCAATAAGGATTCTGAGGATATAAAATACACCACCTAATTATATCTTTAAAATTTATGGTGAATTTCTAAAGTTGGAACAGGGGATTCAGAAACTGCTATGACCCTGTTTCACCAAAATTCAAATATCTTTTAACATATAATTCCTTTACCTGTTTCATTTATTTCATGTGAAACTAGACATAATAAGCTTCAATTTGATATGTACTCCATCACCAAATTCAGTTTCTATGATTTTTAGTAAATTTTCAAACTCATGTCAGTGTTGCTGCAGTACTCTATTTATGGCAAATTTCATCCCTTTTATGAGTTTTTATGCACTAAGTATCTTAATAATTTTTCCTTAACATCAAACATAATCTAAACTAACCATTTTCATAATTTATCATTATCAAACATTTTATGAACCATTCCATCACCATATCATAAGATCATTTACACAAAATAGGTATATTGCTATACATGCCATACTTAAATTTACAAGCCATTTACCAAAAGTCTTACGGATAGTGTGATTGAGCCTTCGACCTATCCGACTCTGAGTGGCTTGTCCAAAACTACAATGAGTAAGAAGGAGGAGTAAGCATAAATGCTTAGTAAGTTCATATGCAAATAATAAGTAACATAACAAGCGGTCATACCAATCAACATTAGCATGCATCACTAAAACACATATCACATTTCTAATCATTTTTCATCATCTTATTACCTTATCGTGATTGTATCAATACTCAACCCGAGAGTTAAATACACACCTGTCCAAAATATCCATTTCACATCACTTACCAATACGTCTCTTTACATCTCGAATATTCCTCCATTTGAGTATAACTTTGCAGTTGAACACATCGGAATATAATTCGGATACATGGATAACTTGCACATAAGTGCCATATATGCAATCAAGCAATCATGTAACCCGCCCATAAGCGAACTCGGACTCAACTCAACGAGCTCGGGCGTTCGCATCCATAAGTGAACTCGGACTCAACTCAACGAGCTCGGATGCCTAGTTACATCTCACGAACTCGGACTCAACTCAACGAGTTCGGACATTCGCATCCATAAGTGAACTCGGACTCAACTCATCGAGTTCGGATGCTCAACCATCCTAGTGACATGTCACTTGTATCCTAATCTATTCCTAAGGTTCAAACGGGCTTTTTTCCTCGATCTGACATTTGCCGTCTTTCACGGAATATCGGAACCGATACTCGGTAGCAATTCATATTTATCAAGTAGTAAACATAATTTGCATATTACTCAACATTAACCACAAAGCATAATATTTCGCGATTAAAAATCAGCATATCATATAATTAACATCAATAACTTAGAAATAACAATTATGCTACATTATTTACACATGAACTTACCTTGGTACCAAAATACAAAGATTTTTCAATTTAGTCCACAATCTTTTCTTTTCCTCGATTGAGGTCGATTCCACGTCTTTCTTGATTATGGAGCTTGGAAGCTTGAAACAAACCCTAGCTATGGAGAACCCTTGAAATTTCAGCCTAATGAAGAAGATGGACAAAAATTGGCTTTTAATTTTGTTTTTAATTCATTTTAATAACTAAATGACCAAAATGCCCTTACTACTAAACTTTCCAAAAATTCCTTCCATGTCCTAATTTTGTCCCTGAACTTAAATTAGTCAAATTGCTATTTAAGACCTCCTAATTAATATTTCAATGCAATTTCATACTAAAAACTTCTAGAATGCAAATTTTGCAACTTATTCGATTTAGTCCCTACTTTCAATTTAAACACTTTAGGCATAGAATTTCTTCACGAAATTTTCACACAATCATGTAATCATATCATAAACCTCAAAATAATTATAAAATAATTATTTCTATCTCGGATTTGTGGTCACAAAACCACTATTCCGATTAGGCCCTAATTCGGGATATTACAACTCTCCCCCTTTAAGGATTTTCGTCCTCGAAAATCTTACCAGAAATAATGAGATGTGGGTATTGATTTCTCATAGTTTCTTAAGATTCCCATGTAGCTTCTTCTATTCCATGCCTTTGCCACAACACCTTCACAAGTGCAACATTTTTATTCCTTAGTTGTTTGACCTCTCGAGCTAAAATCTTAATCGGTTCTTCTTCGTAGGTCATATCTAGTTGTTGTTCAATTTACATCGGTGAAACTACATGTGAAGGATCCGAACGATACCGGCGTAACATAGAGACGTGGAACGCATCATGAATCTTCTCTAATTCGGGTGTAATGCTAGCTAGCCGATATGCTACCGGTCCAACTTTTTCAATTACTTCATACGGCCCAATAAACGCGCGGACTTAATTTGCCCTTCCGCCCAAATCTAAGGACTTTCTTCCACGGGGATACTTTCAAAAACACTTTGTCACCAACTTGATATTCAATCTCTTTTCTCTTCAAATCTGCATACGATTTACATCTATCTCAAGCGACTTTCAAACAATCTTGAATCACTTTCACCTTTTCTTGATTTCTTTTATTAGATCAACTCCATAAATCGATTTTCCTTGAGCTCAGTCCAATACAAAGGCGTTCGACACTTACGACCATACAATGCTTCATAAGGTGCCATTTTCAAGCTCAAATGCAGTAACTATTGTTGTAAGCAAATTCTACTAACGACAAATATCTTTCCCAACTTCCTTGAAATTCCAATACACAACATCCGAGCATGTCTTCAAGAATCGAATTACTCTTTCGATTGTCCATCGGTTTGTGGATGAAAAGCGATCTTGAAATTTAACTTTGTACCTAATGCTTCTTGCAACTTTTGCCAAAACCGTGAAGTAAATCTCGGATCTCTATCCGAAATGATTGACAAAGGTATTCCATGAAGTCTAACAATCTCACGGATATACAATTCAGCCAACTTATTAAGAAAATAATGCATGCGTCAGGAATAAAATGAGCCGATTTAGTCGATCATCAACTATTACCCGGATGGCATTTTTTCTTACCGGAGTTAACGGCAACCACGATATAAAATCCATGGTAATTCGATCCCATTTCCATTCAGGAACCATGATAGGTGAAGTAATCCGAAGGCACTTGGTGTTCGACTTTCACTGTTGACAAATTAAGCATTTGGACACAAACTCTGATATATCTCTTTTCATTCCATTCCACCAATACATTTTCTTCAAGTCATTATATCGAGAAATAACCACTATGTGCTTCCTGTAGGATCTTTAGAATCAATTCCTCATTCTTTGGTACACAAATCCGATCTTTAAACATTAAACATCCATTAGAACCAATTACGAAATCGACTCTGTATCAACTTCACACTGTTTTCTCTTGGCTTGCAAATCTTGATCATTTTTCTGAGCTTCACAAATCTCTTGTAAAAACACCGGTCTTGCTCTTAACTCTGCTAGAATCAAACCATCATCTGATACCTTTAACCGAGTGTTCATAGATCTCAAAGCAAACAGTAACTTTCTGCTCAAAGCATCAGCAACCACGTTCGCCTTTCCCTGATGATAATCAATAACAAGCTCGTAATCTTTCAATAACTCCAACCATCTTCGCTATCTTAAATTCAAGTATTTTTGTGACATCAAGTACTTAAGACTTTTATGGTCGGTATATACCCGGCACTTCTCACCATAGAAATAATGTCACCAAATTTTCAAAGCAAACACCACCATGACCAATTCCAAATCGTGAGTAGGATAATTCCTCTCATGAGGTTTTAAGCGCCTCGAAGCATATGCCACCACTTTTCCTTCTTGCATGAGTACACACCCCAAACCATTTAGAGAAGCATCACTATACACCACAAATTCTTTACAGATTCGATTAAAGTGTACTAACACTGGTGCCTCTGTTAATAACTTTTTCAATTCTTCAAAACTCTGTTGACATTCTTCCGTCCATTCAAATTTAACATCCTTTCGGAGTAATCTAGTTATAGGAGTAGCAATTATAGAAAATCCATTTACAAACCACCGATAATACCACTAGCCCCAAGAAACTTCTAACTTGGTTACATTTTTTGGTGGTTTCCAATCAACAATAGCTGAAATTTTACTAGGATCAACCCATATACCATCACCTGAAACAATATGACCCAAAAATCCAACTTCCCGTAGCCAAAATTCACTTTTACTAAACTTAGCATACAGCTGCTTATCTCTCAAAGTTTGTAAAACTATCCTCAAATGCTCAGCATGCTCTGTATCATCTTTTGAATAAATTAAAATATCATCTATAAACACCACAACAAATTTGTCCAAGTATGATTGGAATATGCGATTCATTAAATCCATAAACACAATGAGGAGCATTTGTCAACCCGAATGGCATAACTAAAAATTCATAATGACCATACCTTGTTCTAAAAGCGATTTTAGGCACATCCGACTCTTTTACCATGATTGGTAATACCCGGATCTCAAGTCAATCTTTGAAAACCATGTCGCTCCTTTAGGTGATCAAACAAATCATCAATTCTTGGCAGCGGATATTTGTTTTTATTGTCACCTTGTTTAATCTGGCGATAATCAACACACAACCTCATAGAACCATTCTTCTTTTTCACAAATAACACAGGAGCACCCCAAGGTGAAAAACTCGGTCTCACAAAACCTTTATCAGTCAACTCTTTCAATGGCGACTTTAATTCCTTCAACTCTCTTTGGTGCCATTCTATACGGAGCAATCGAAATCGGAGTTGTTCGGTATCAAATCAATACCAAATTCTACTTCTGATCGAGGCAAACCCAGCAATTCTTCCGGAAATACGTCCGCAAATTCACACACAACAACCGCACTCGATTCAACTTTCTTTTCAACTTCTTTTGTATTAATTACATACGCCAAATAAGCTTCATAACCCTCTTCTCGGATATCTTTGAGCCGACATTGAAGAAATCACACTAGGTAATGCCTCGATTTATCACGATTCAAACATGAGTTTCACCATTTTCACACTTTAATTCGATAACCTTTTCTTTACAATTTATTTTAGCATCATGCAATGTCAACCAATCCATACCCAAAATAACATCAAACTCATCAAGCGGCAACAACATCAAGTCGGTAGGAAAGTAATGATCCGAATCATTAAAGGACATTTCTTACATACTTTATCAACGATCACACATTTGCCTAACGGATTCGACACTCTAATCATAAATTCTGTGTTCTCACGGTATATTCATACTAGACACCAATTTCATGCATACATAAGAATGAGTAGAGCGGGATCAATCAAAGCAATAACATTAACATTATAGAGAGAAAATGTACCGGTAATCACATCGGTGAGGAAGCATCTTCACGCGCTTTAATAGCATAAGTTCTAGCTGGAGCCCTTCCTTGAGATCTAAGCTGGTGCATCCTCGGCTACATTCTTCGCTTGCTTCGCTCCCGACTTTTCTTGGATATCTTCTTCTCGAATCCGCCCCACTTGTTTTTGTATTACGAAATTTTTCTTTTTCAGCTCTCTCAGGCGATCTCTAATAAAATGATCAGGAGAACCACATCGAAAACATTCATTTGCTCTACACGGACCAAAATGATTTCTACCACACCATTGGCACTCGGGTTTAACAAATCTCGAGTTCCCTACATTTGGCTGCTAGAAGTAGTGCGGGATTTAGGACCCACATTTTGCTTCTTATAATTCCCATATGATTGCCCAGTGAAGCTTGGGAGCGAGGATTCATATTCCTTGACTTTCCAGTTCTTTGTGAAAATGAAGCGCTCATCGGTCTTTTCTTCCAATTTCTAGTCTCGGCCTCTACCTTTTTCTTTTCTTTAAGTAATTCTTGACCTTACAAGCTCGATCAACCAATACTACCATTTCTTTTAATTCAAGAATTCCAACAAATACCTTGATGTCTTCGTTGAGCCCGTCTTCAAATTGTTGGCACATCTTGGCCTCTGTAGGAACATACTCTGCGGCATACTTACTTAATCGAACAAACTCTCTTTCATATTCTCAGAAACAGTCATATTACCTTGCTTCATCTCAAGAAATTCTTTGCGCTTGATCAATAAATCTTTCACTAATATATTTCTTCCAAACTCTTCTTGAAAGAATTCCCAAGTTATTTTCTCTTTCGGTACCATCGAAATCAAAGTCTTCCACCAATTATAAGCGAATCCTCAACAAAGATATAGCACATTTCAAACATTCTTGGTGTACAAGATAATTCGTCAAATACCGGATAGAATTTTCAAGCCGAACTCGCTTTTCGGCATCATCATCAATATTTGCTTTAAATTCTTGACCCCTTGCTTGCGAATTCTATCAATTGGAGTTCGTAAAATTTCATCAGATCCATACCTTGAGGCGTCTAGTGCAGGTTGAGGAATTGGGGAGGTGGGGAGGTTGTACATTTGGGTTCGTCTGAGCGAACTCGAGTGTACCATGCACTCATCATTTGGAGAAAGGCTTCCGACCCATTTCTCCTCCTCCACGACCAACAGTAGGAGGTGGATTTTCAATCGGCACTACTCCTTCAGTGGGTGGCGCATTACTCTCTACTTCATACGCCCACATTTGGATCGGGATCCATTTACTATAAAAAAAATCATTTAAATGGTCAGAAGTCGTCACACTATCACAATTTATACATATGGCATGTATAGCAAAATCCGTACATACAACACGTAGTCCGAGAACCGACTAAACCTACTCTGATACCACTTAATGTAACACCCCCACGCTCGAGACCGTCACCGGAGTCGAGTATGAGGTGTTACCAAGCTTAATTTAACATTTTTAGAACTTTGGATTATTTGTTTCTACATTCACAGCTTTTAAGCTACTTGCGTCATAGTCACAAGAAAAATCATATCTCGAGTTACGAAACTCAAAATCAAGATCTGTAAATTTTCCTTGAATCTAGACTCATATACATATCTACTAATTTTTTTCTAGAAGTTTTGGTTGAGCCAATTAGTACAGTTTATTAGTTAAAGTTACCCCTGTTACAGGACTTGACTGGTTTGACCTCTATTTACTACGAACCACATTTCTCTCTGTAAAAAATTCATATGACTATAGGTTTATTTAAATAAAACTAGACTCAATAAGGATTCTGAAGATATAAAATACACCACCTAATTATATCTTTACAATTTATGGTGAATTTCTAAAGTTGGAACAAGGGATTCAGAAACTGCTATAACCCTGTTTCACCAAAATTCAAATATCTTTTAACATATAATTCCTTTACCTGTTTCATTTGTTTCATGTGAAACTAGACATAATAAGCTTCAATTTGATATGTACTCCATCTCCAAATTCAATTTCTATGATTTTTAGTAAATTTTCAAACTCGTGTCGAGTGTTCTTGCGATTACTCTGTTTATGGCAAATTTCATCCCTTTTATGAGTTTTTATGCACTAAGTATCTTAATAATTTTTCCTTAACATCAAACATAATCTAAACTAACCATTTTCATAATTTATCATTATCAAACATTTTCTCAACCATTCCATCACCATATCATAAGATCATTTACACAAAATAGGTATATTGCTACACATGCCATACTTAAATTTACAAGCCATTTACCAAAAGTCTTACGGATAGTGTGATTGAGCCTTCGACCTATCCCGACTCTCTGAGTGGCTTGTCCAAAACTACAATGAGTAAGAAGGAGGAGTAAGCATAAATGCTTAGTAAGTTCATATGCAAATAATAAGTAACATAACAAACGGTCATACCAATCAACATTAGCATGCATCACTAAAACACATATCACATTTCTAATCATTTTTCATCATCTTATTACCTTATCGTGATTGTATCAATACTCAACCCGAGGGTTAAAAACATACCTGTCCAAAATATCCATTTCACATCACTTACCAATACGTCTCTTTACATCTCGAATATTCCTCCATTTGAGTATAACTTTACCCGTTGAACACATCGGAATATAATTCGGATACATGAATAACTTGCACATAAGTTTCATATATGCAATCAAGCAATCATGTAACCTGCCCATAAGCGAACTCAGACTCAACTCAACGAGTTCGGATGCTCAACCATCCTAGTGACATGTCACTTGTTACCTAATCTATTCCTAAGGTTCAAACGGGCTTTTTTCCTCGATCTGACATTTGCCGTCTTTCACGGAATATCGGAACCGATACTCGGTAGCAATTCATATTTATCAAGTAGTAAACATAATTTGCATATTACTCAACATTAACCACAAAGCATAATATTTCACGATTAAAAATTAGCATATCATATAATTAACATCAATAACTTAGAAATAACAATTATGCTACATTATTTACACATGAACTTACCTTGGTACCAAAATACAAAGATTTTTCAATTTAGTCCACAATCTTTTCTTTTCCTCGATTGAGGTCGATTCCACGTCTTTCTTGATTATAGAGCTTGGAAGCTTGAAACAAACCCTAGCTATGGAGAACCCTTGAAATTTCGGCCTAATGAAGAAGATGGACAAAAATTGGCTTTTAATTTTGTTTTTAATTCATTTTAATAACTAAATGACCAAAATGCCCTTACTACTAAACTTTCCAAAAATTCCTTCCATGTCCTAATTTTGTCCATGAACTTAAATTAGTCAAATTGCTATTTAAGACCTCCTAATTAATATTTCAATGCAATTTCATACTAAAAGCTTCTAGAATGCAAATTTTGCAACTTATTCGATTTAGTCCCTACTTTCAATTTAAACACTTTAGGCATAGAATTTCTTCACGAAATTTTCACACAATCATGTAATCATATCATAAACCTCAAAATAATTATAAAATAATTATTTCTATCTCGGATTTGTGGTCACAAAACCACTATTCTGATTAGGCCCTAATTCGGGATATTACAGACTGTTTATACTTTCACATTCCCTCGAAAACTGTTTTAGCGTCGTTACAAAAGACTGTTAATTTAATCTTTATTTGTGAAATTATTGCTTGCAATTTGGTTTATTTATTTCGGTTCTTATTTAATTAATATTTTTCTTTTTTGTGATTTTCTTTCTAGGTGTTTATGAGCAGTGATCGAATCATCAATTTACTCCCTGTAAACCCTAAAATCGAGCATGTATTTAGACAAAGGAGATTGGAAAGACTACCCTAGAGACAATCTGTAACAATGAACCCTGAAAATTGAAACTAAGTTTAAGGGAATAGAGCTGCTAATGCTCGTAATTCAGTCCTTATTGCTAATGATAGGGATCGAGCCATAAGGCAATATGCTATGCCACTTTTTAATGAGCTTAATTTGGGAATTAGGGCACCGGAGATCGAGGCACTGCAATTTGAATTGAAGCCTATGATGTTCTAGATGCTTCAAACAGTGGTCCAATTTAGTGCAATGCCTATAGAAGATCAACATCTTCACCTTTAACTGTTTATGGAGGTGAGTGATTCCTTCAAGATAGTTAGTGTAATCGAAGAGCATTTAGATTGAAGTTGTTTCCATGTAAAACCCTTAACATGTATCCGTCACCGAAATAGGGTTACGAAATAGTACCGTAAAAACATAACTTTAAAAAAAATTCATTTCAAAACATTTGACTACTCGTAGCATAATCCATTCATACACATGCAAATTGTCCCTTATTCGAGCCCTTAGAAACAGTTTAAAAATGGTTTGGGACTAAATCGGGAAGATTTAAAGCATTAAGGAAAAAGTTAGAAAAATTCACATTGAAGAGGTCACACAGCCATGTGGCCAGGCCGTGTGCTCACACAGTTGAGACACACACCTATGTCCCGTGCCCTAGCCCGTGTCCGTGCCCGTGTAACTCTCTGAATTGGGTCACACGGCCAAGCCACATGCCCATGTGCCAGGCCGTGTAACATTCGAAGTGTAACCTTTAAAACGTACATGGGGCACATGGCCGTGTCACATTGTCGTGTTGTTACACACGGCATGCCCGTGTCTTAGGCGATGTGGACAAGAAAATGGCCAAAATCAAGCCATTTCTTTCACCTATTGAAGCATGAACCTACAATCAAATTGCACATACAACCAAGACCTTAAAACATGCCCAAATCATGCATAATAATACCAATTCAATAGGATATTTAACCATCCAACCAATATTCCATATCAACACCTCGAACACAAACATTCAGATATACCTTTACGACTGAATCAAAGAAGTTTCTTTCAGGCTGAGACTTTTAAAAACACTTTATTGCCAACTTAAAATTCAATGTCTTTTGTTTTCAAATCCGCATACAATTTCTGTCGATCTGAAGCTGCTTTCAAACTGTCTCGAATCACTTTAACCTTTTTTTTGATTTCTCGTATCAAATCAACCCAGGAAGCTTTTTCTCACTGAGTTCAATCCAATACGATGGAGTTCAACATTTTTGACCATACAAAGCTTCATACGGTGCCATCTTTCCTATACCTTTGAACTAATGGTAGAACTCTAAAACACAGCATTAAAGCATATCCTCAAGTATTTAAATCACTCACTCAGACTAACCATCAGTCTGAGGATGAAATGCGATGCTAAAATTTACACGAATACCTAAAGCCTCATGCAACTTGCTCTAGAATCAAGACGTAAACTACAGATCTCTACAGAAATAATAGAAATTGGCACCCCATGCAATCTGACAATCTTTGCAATATACAACTCTGCTAATCTCTCGAGTGAATGATCTGTACACACAGGAATAAAATGCGTAGATTTCCTCAAACGATCAAAAATAACCCAAATAACATCTTTCTTTCTCAGAGATAGAGGCAGTCTTGATACAAAATCCATAGTAACATTGTAACAACCCGTTTTTAGTCAAATCAGAACAGTGATTTCAGGACCACAAATCCAAAGTTGAAATAATTATTTTATTATCACTTTAACTTTTAAAGTATGATAGAGTAATTGTGTGAAAGTTTCGTTACGAAATTTTATCGTTTGACTGTTTAATTTGATAAAAAGGACTAAATCGCGTAAAGTGTAAAACTTATATTCTAATAGTTAAAGGTATTAAATAGCTATGAAATTAAATAGTAGAGGTCCTTATGTTGTAATTAGACTATTATTAAAGTAAGTGGGCAAAGATAGACATCACTTATGTAAATTTTAATGTTTAAAGTAAGGTTAAATAAGTAATTTGGTTAATTAAGGTAAATTAAATAAAACAAAACCATATTTTTTATCCATCTTCTTCCTTAGCTGAAATTGGAAGAGAAGGATAGCCATTTTTAGGGCTTGAAATTTGGCCAAGCATATTTAGCTCATTATGGTACGATTTTTGTCCCGTTTTAATTTATTTTAATGTTTTTGAGATCGTTGTAACTTAGTCTAGCTAGCCCAGGGACTAATTTGAAAAATTGTTGCCATTGATAAATCTATGTGTGTTTTGATGTTTGATGATAGAAAATGCATGCTTGTTGTTAGATAAACAACATTTGTAAAGTGATTTTTAGTAAAATGTTCAATTAGGGATTTAATTATGAAATGTGTAAATTTTTGGTTAAATTGTGAAATAAATAAAAATATGGACTGCTAGGGACCTAATTGAAATTTGGATAGCAAGGGTTTTGGTTGAATTGCATGAATTCGTGATTTTATGAAATAAGGGCTAAATTGTAAAAATGTTGAAATGTTAGGGGCAAAAGGTAAATTTGTCTTAATGTGTATTTTGGACTAAATTGAATAGAGTGATAATTAAATAAGCTAAATTTGATATTATTTAGATCAAGAAAGGCGAAATATGGATTTAGATCGGGGAAAGAACAAGGTTTCGGATTAATCAACTTATTACGTTGTTTTTACATTTGAGGTAAGTGAAAAATCCCAGTTGAACCTTAGGAATAGATTAGGATACGAATGGGATGTCATTAGGGGTTATGTGATTTGGGTGCTAGTCTATACATCCTACCGGTGGCTGAGTTATCGGGCATGTGTTGCGGATACTCGTCAGCTTGTGTGAGCAGCACTGTGTAACTTCATCATGACCGCTAGCTTATGTGAGCAGACCCGTGGATAGCTCTAGTGTGAGCATCATATGTGATACGAGATTGAGATAGCTTCGGCTATATATGTGGCACTTAGGGTGCGAGATTACCGAGTATTCGATAGTATTCCGAATGGTTCAACGGATGTATATGTCAAAGATGTGGTTGAGTATAAGTTTGATACGAGATCGTATAGGTATGTACACAAACCATATGAGCTTTGAAGTAAAGAAAACTATAAAGGTTACATCAAATCGTATGATTAAATATGTGAAAGGTTTGTTAGCTAATATGAGTTATATGTTGATATATTCAATTTGTTGAATTGTATATTTATGGTTAATTGAATTTATTATTATACAAACTTACTAAGCTTTACAGCTTACTTTGTTTATTTTTTGTGTTTTATAGTGAAATCAAAGCTAGCTTGGATTAGGGAATCGTCAAAGACTTCATCACACTATCCAACTATCACCTTGGTACCTTTGAACTTAAGTATTTTGAGTATATGGCATGTATAGGAGTTATGGCCATTTTGTATAGTTTGGTACTGAATTTAGTCATTTTGAAATGGCTTGTAAATGTCTAATGTTTGGTATTGTATATAGCCATGGAAGTTGGCTTATTTTGGTATAGTTGATCATGTGTATATATGTGCTTATGGCTTGTGTGATATGTTGGATAATGGTCATGTGATGTTTGTTGATAATATGTATTATGGATAGCAAATAGTTAAGATATGAGATTTAGTATGTTTGAATTATAGGTAAAATAATGCATGTTTGAAATGTTACCATATTGATGATTTAAGAATGTGATAATTTGGTATAAATTGAATGGCATATTGTGATATATATTTGTTGGTGTTGAAATGGTATATATGATGATTGGTTGAGGTTGGTTGAATGCCTATTTATGTATTGTTTTCGTACGAATTGGGTTGGTTTAGGTTTGTACAAGTTTGGGTGGTAAAATGACTTGATAAATAGCCTATTTTTGTCCACACAAGAAGAGACACGGTAGTGTGTCTCAGTCGTGTGTAACACATGGTCAAGTTACACGGCTGTGTGTCCCCTAGTGTTGAGATAGAAATCAAGTCAGTATGCTCCACACGGTCCAGCACAGGGGCGTGTGACTTGGCCATGTGGCATAAGTCAGTATACCCTACAGGATTGGCACGACCTAGCACACGACCTGGCACATGGGCGTGTGTGGCCATTTCTTAGGGTACATGGGCTAGCCACATGGGCGTGTGTGTCGGCTGTGTGACCCAAGTCAGAGAGTTACATGGAGTCAGACACCAGCTGGGACACGACCATGTGATCCCATTTTGAATGTCCATACGGCCTGTGACATGGACGTGTCTTTGGCCGTGTTAGACACACGGCCGGGCCACACGGACGTGTGTCCCTTGTAGTTTGAAAATTTTTCTAATTCTCGTAAAAATTTCTTAAGTTACCGGTTTAGTCTTGAATCATACCTTAAGCATGTTTTGGGCCTCGTAGGCTCGTATTAGGGACAATGTGGTTGAATTTAAATGATGTTTATTTGAAATTTAAAAATGTATGTGAAATAAGTGTTTAATTGTTTTATAAGTTTGGTAATGCTCAGTAACACTATTTCAGCATTGAATAAGGGTGAGGGTGTTACAAACACGTTCCTACTTCCACTTTGGAATCATCACTAGTTTTAACAAACCAGATGGTACATGATGTTCAGCTTTAATTTGCTGACAAACTAAACATCTCGATACAAACTCAGAAATCTCTCGTTTCACCCCTGACCACCAGTACATTTGTTTTAAATCACCATACATTTTATTGCTACCAGGATGAATAGATAAGCTACTACTATGAGCTTCCTACAAAATCTTCTGAAGATCTGAATTTATTAGAGCACAAATTCTGCCTTTAAAGTACAAACTATCATCGAACCCAATCTGAAAGTCTGAATCAGGAGTCATCTCAATCTGTTTTTGTTTAGCTATCAATACATCATCATTTTTCTGAGCTACGCAAATTTGTTACAAAAACACTGGTTTTGATTTCAACTCAGCTAAAACCAAACCATCATCAATTAATGTCAACCACATGTTCAAAGCTCACAAAGCAAACATGGATTTTCTACTCAAAGCATCAGCAACTACATTTTCCTTTTTCGAATGATAATCAATGATCAAATCATAGTCTTTTAAAAACTCGAGCCATCTATGCTGTCTCAAATTCAAATATTTCTATGACATCAAGTACTTCAAGCTTTTATGATTCGTGATGATGCGACATTTTTCTTCGTATAAATGATGTCGCCAAATCTTCAAAGCAAATACAATCATTGCAAGTCTAAATCATGCGTCGGATAATTCTTTTCGTGTTGTTTCAACTGTTTGGAAGCATACGCTATTACTTTGCCCTCCTGCATCAAAACGCATCCCAATCTATTTAACAGTGCATCACAAATTATTTACCCAACTGTGGCTAATCTAACACCAGTGCCTGAGTTAACAATGCTTTTAATTGATTAAAGCTTTGCTGACATTTTTCTGTTTGCGCAAACTTAACATCTTTTTGTAACAATTTTGTCATCGGTGTAACAATCATCGAAATTCCCTTGATGAATCTTCTATAATATCTGGCTAAACCTAGAAAACTTCTAACCTTATATACATTTCTTGGAGGCATCCAATCAACAAAAGCTAAAATTTTGCTTGGATCAACTCTAATGCCATCTGCCGATACAACATGTCCCAGAAATCTAACTTCTCAAAGCCAAAATTCACATTTGCTAAACTTAGCAAATAATTTCTTTTCACGCAAAGTTTGTAAAACAATTCTCAAATGCTCAGCTAGCTCTGTCTCATCCCATGAATAAATCAAAATATTATCAATGAATACCACAAAAAATTTGTCTAAATATGGTATGAAAATTCTATTCATCAAATCCATAAATACTGCATGTGCATTAGTCAAACCAAACAACATCACAAGAAGTTCATAATGTTCGTACCTGGTCCTGAATGCGATTTTCGGTACATCTAAGTCTTTAACTCGCAACTGATAATAACTCAAACGAAGATTAATCTTTGAAAACACTGTCGCACCTTTCAACTGATCAAACAGATCGTCAATATGGGGTAATGGATACTTGATCTTAATTGTGACTTTGTTAAGCTGTCGATAGTCAAAACATAATTGCACGGATCCGTACATTTTCTAAACAAATAGAATAGGTGCGCCCCAAGGAGAAAAGTTGGATCGAGCAAGGCCCGTATTTGTCAATTCTTGCATCTATGCTTTCAACTCTTTCAACTCGATAAGTGCCATTCTATAAGGAGCTATCAATATCGGAGATGTTCCTGGCACTAACTTAATAGCAAACTCAACCTCTCTGACCAGTGGTAACTAGGGTATTCCTCTAGAAACACTTCTGGATACTTACATACCACTAGAATCGATTCTAGCTTCAACTCAGAAATTCTAGAATTAAATATATAAGCAAGATACGTTTAACAGCATTTTCTAACATACTTTTGTGTTGACATAGTCGATATAACACTATACATATTATACAATCTATCTGATTCAATCTGATGCTTTTCACCATTCTCACACTTTAACACAATAAGCTTTCGTCTATAGTTCATAACAGCATCATGCAGAGTTAACCAGTCCATACCCTAAATCACATCAAATTCATCAAATAGTAGTAACATCAAATCAGCTGAATAGTTGCAACTCTGAATCATCAAAGGACAGTTTTCACAGACTTTATCAACTAACACATACTGACCTAGGGGATTCATTACTTCAACCACAAATTTAGAGAACTCAATAGGCAATTTCTTATCTGACACTAAAATCGTACATACATATGAATGTGTTGACCCTGGATCAATCAAAGTAGTAACATTAGTATCAAAAATAGAAAATGTACTAGTGATAACATCTAGCGCTATAGCTTCCTCTATAGCATGAACCGTATAAGCTCTAGCCGGTGCTCATGCCTCGGGTCTCACAGTAGGGTCCTTTGTCCCACTGCGGTTATTTCCTACATTTTCAGTGTTCCGAGGTGGTCTACCCCTCGCAGTTGTGTTGCTCAATTGAATAGTCTAAGCCTTCTCTTTGCCGGGCTTCTCTGGGCAATCTCGGATAAAATGTTCATATGAGCCACATTTAAAACATGCTTTTTCTTTTATCTTGCATTCACCGAAGTGTCAACGTCCACATTGTTGACATTCAGGCTTGTTACTCTTAACACTACTTACGCTCATTACGGATGTAGCCTGAGGTTTTGAACTTGTATGTTGTTTACTTCGGTCTCTACCAGAATAACCCACTGAAGCTGGTGAACTATTATGATATTTGTAACATCTCTAACCCGTATCTGTTGCCGAAACAGGGTTACAGAGCATTACTAGAGTTTACAATTCAATTACAATTAATTTATGTCATTTACTATTCATATTCAAAAATAAATCACATTCAATCATAATGTCCCTTATATGGGTCCTCAAGACCCAAATTACATATTAAAATCGAGTCAGGATTAAAATGGGATCACAGAAATTTTTTCACAAAATTTCAAAATTTTCTTATATACAAGGGTCACATGCCCGTGTGAGTAGGCTATGAGGCTCACACGGCCAAGTGACATGCCCATGTCTTAGGCCATGTGGGTATTCGGTGTGAGACACACGGTCGTGTCCCAGCCCGTGTCTTTACCCATGTAACTCTTTGACTTGAGTTACATGGCCAGGCACACGATCGTGTGCTAGATTGTGTGGTCAATTTAATTTACAAAAATTAGGTGCAAGATTCACATGGCCAAGACACACACCAGGTGTTCTAGGCCATGTGTCCAACACGGCTGAGACACATGCCCGTGTCTCTACCTATGTGCCTAATACTGAGCATTCTATTTCTAAAATTTAAGATGCAGGGGACAAACGGCCAAACCATGCCCGTGTGTCTACCGATGTGGAAAAAATAAAGCCATTTCCAAGCTTTACTTCTCACCTAAATTTGCCAACAACCTACACCAATACTTACAATCATATACCAACCAATTCAAACAATATAGCCAAGACAACTCTAATATCTAACTTGATATATCATCACATGCATTCATGTTTATAATATTATCCTTTATAGACATTCATGTTTAACATAACTTAATCAAACCATACTAAAAGCATATGTAATTAGCATGATATAGCCTTATAAATATACCAAATCGAACCATCACTAGCCATTCCAATGGCTACATTACAAACATCCATTTACAAGCCAACAATTGGCCAAGTTAACCTATACATGTCGTTATACCAAAATAAGTTTACTATTTATACCAAAATGAGATGGTGGATAGTGTGATGATACTCAGACCAATCTCCAACCTTTGCAAGCTTTTAAGCACTACAAAATAGAGAAAAGAAAACCTAGTAAGCCTTTAATGCTTAGTAAGTTTGAATAACGGGAATTTAACTTGCCATATATTTACATTTAATATAAGCATACAATAATGCATCCAAGAAATTTGGCTTATAGCCTAAATCACAACTCCATCAATCATGTTAGTCAAGTAATTCACATAATACCAAGAACATGGATGGTTTCATCATTTAATATCTTTCATATACATATGCTGTAACATCCTAAAACTTGGGGGTTAGTAGAATCAAGTTTGGGAATCGAGAGAAAGTGATCATACCTTAATTTTTAAGATTATCTATGCGTTTTTAGGAAATAAATGAGGTATTGGTTTGTTAGTTAAGTGTTAGTGAAACGTTCCTAGAAACCCAAGTTCAAATCCCTTCTCTCTCACCATTTTAATCATTTTGCAAATTTTGTCTTAAACCCTAGTATGTGACATGCCTTGTTTTTAAAATAAATATTTCAAAATCATTTAAAGAAGAAGGAAAAATCCTAATGGTTAAAAGAAATATGAGAAAGCGTGGAAATTAAATAAGGTCCCAAGTTCGAATCCCTTCCCTTGCGAAATAATTAAATTTTTCAAAATCCCTTGTTTTTTTAATGTATGTGACATCCATACCCTTGAACCCTAGGTATAAATATAAATTTTTATTGTATTTTTCAGCCTTTAATTCAAAATTTACCTACCCAAGCCATTCACCCTCTTCCTTTCTTTTTTTCTCTTCAATTTTCTTTCTTTCTCCCATTATTGTCGTCGCCTACACCTAGTTTTACCATCTCTTTCTTCTTTTTATTTTTTCCACAAGATTTGTTAACATATTCTCTACCATATTACTGTCATTTTTCCTCATTGGAATCTGCCCCAAATCTAAAATCTTAAACTCCAAGATCGATCCCGAACATTTCTAAGAAACTGCCATTGCTGTTTCTCTCGACTAGCTTGGGTAAGCTCTCTTCTCTCTTCAATTTCTTAATTAATCTTGTCCATTAATAACCTAAGTTTCCAAATCTGGAATTTGGGGGATTTTAAATTATTTTAAAGGTATTTTTCTGTGACAGCTCTAATTTGACCCTAGTCGGGAAGTGGTTTCGGGACCATAAAACTGAGTCACAAAATTATTTAAATGCTCTTTTCTATGTTTATTATATGTGAAGTATCATGTGTGAAAGTATCATGTCTAAATTTTGTCATTTGAATGTGAAATTATGAAAAAGGACTTATGTGATAAACTTGAAGAATGTGTTAGGAAGAAATGAGGTGACCGAACAATGCATGGCTTATTAAAAGGGAGGACTTGCATGTCAAATTATCCAATTTAAAGTTAGTGGCCGGCCATGATGATGATGATTTGTAATATATGCATTTTATATATATAAGAAATATAATTGTTAAATGTTTTATAATATGAAATAAGAATTAATAAAACAAAAAGGGGTGAAAAGAACAAAGTTTGTTCATCTTTGTTCTTCCTTAGCCGAAAAACCAAGTAAAAGAGAAAAGGAAAAGTTTCTAAGAAGTTCAGCCATGCTTGTAACTAGATTGAGGTATGTTTGATATTATTCTTTGAAATTCATGTATATTTTAAGTTGTTAGTTTGAATTCTACCTAGCCCATGGTTCAAATTTTGCTATTTGATGGAGATGATATTCGGCCATGGATGTTGTATTTCTTGGTTGGTGTTTTGATGTTTTTGTGATGAGGCATGAAGATGGTTGATTTTGAGTGTTTAATAAAAAGGATTGGATGTGAGTGTGTGTTAAATAGCAAATGATGAGTATTGGTAACTTCATGAAGTGTTTGGCCATTGTGTTAAAATGTTATACTTGTGTTTAAATTTGGAATTTAATAGTTATATGGTTAGTATGGGTATAGATGACCGAATATGAACATGAATTATGATGTGAATGAATTGTTGTTAAATAATGTCCGAATGTGCTTAAATCCATGCAAGGTTGGGTTTGTTAGTAAATTGAGATAAATAGAATGAAATTACCATTTGTAAATTGTAAGTGTGAGATCATCTTTGATTGAATTGAAAATGTCCTTGTGCTATAATCATTTAAGCAGTTAGAAAGATTGCCAAATATGAATTAAAGAGAGAAATGAGGTAAAGGATGAGTTTGATATATGTGATTTAATTTAGAATTTATAATCGACTAAAGTGATCATTGTGTAATTATTTATATATTTTTATTTATTTATAATGGCCGAATGTAGCATGAATAAGGATGTGAATAAATTGTAGTTATAGAGGTTGTCAATGAAAAATATGAGTTGGATGAGCTAATGCCGAATGGACTTGTGGAATTAAGTATTAAAAGATTTTTAATTAATTAGTTAAGTGATATTTGGCTATATAAACAGCATGTGCACTTGATGTTATATTACGGTCTAATAGTATATTTATATAAGTGTGGGAGCATTCGGTCAAAGAAGAGTGGTTGTATGAAAGTAAGGTTAATGAATGTAGTAGTGCCATGTGAAGTGTGTAAATTACATGACTTTGATAAGTGTTGTTTGTGTTTTGAGACTTATCAATGTTTTTTTTTATGTGCTGAATGTGATTTTGGATGAATGAGATGTGATAATTATAGTATTTTACAAATTACCGAATGTGGTTTTAAATGATAGAGATTTGATAAGTTGAATTTGTTAATCAAGCTCAAGAGCATAAGGAGCCAATTTTGGATAAAGCGAAAGCAAAACTAGTCGATTAGTCAATCCGTAGTTATTCGATAAAATCCAAGGTAAGTTCTTAAGTGTTTGTGTTTGATCATGCTATATGCTTAAGAGTTGAATAATCATAATTTAGAAGATGTTTGATTGTATATATATATATTTACATATGTTCTTTGTGTTGAATAAATATTAAATTAAAGTTATGAGCCGTATGTGACTAGCATATCTAGTCGACTTCGATACTATTAAATGATGTACTAAGATATGTGTTCCAATGTGGAAATTAAACCCCATGTGGTTGAAAGGATGAAAATCTTTGTCCATAGATATGTGTTTCAGTTATACGTAATTGAAGTATAAGTTATGAAAGTATGAAAGAACAGGTGAATTGTTTATCGAAATATGATATTCGGGCCTCGGCCTAGCAAGCTTTAAGCTGGTGAATAATATTATCGGGCTTCGGGCCTAGCAAGCTATAATGCTGGTGAGATAATCAAGCTTCGGGCCTAGCAGGCTATAATACCGGTGAAATGATATCGGGCTTCAAGCCTAGCAGGTGAAATGCTGGTGAATGAGTTCAGACTTAAAGTCTAGCAGGCTTCGTGCCGGTGATGAATTCGGGTTTAAAACCTAGCAGGCTAAATGCCGGTGATTTGATAAAAGTCTAAGACTATGAGACCTTGTGTTAAATCGGCCTTTGAATTCGTTCAATACATTAAGTTGGCTAGGTATCTGATTTACACTTATACATGTTAGATCGATTGGAATTGAATCATGAATGTTGTGGAAACCTCCTTTTAAAAACGGTTTTTTAAAAAAAAAAAACGAAAACGGGAGTCGCCGCCAATCTTTTAAAGTGTGGTTGGATCACTTTATAAAATATTTTGGTCTACGAAATTATGAGAAAATAGGTTCGGGAGTCGGTTACATATGAGGAAGGATTAGCACCCTCATAACGCCCAAAATTGGTACCAAATTGAATAATTTTTTTGTCTTAATGTCAGAAATTTGAAAGAATTTAGAAATAAAATCTCTTTTAAAACCGTAATATTTTTGAGTTTAAAATAATCAAGATTCCTTCACTTCAAAAGAGTACAAATATCACATCCAGCATAATCGGACACGATATCTTTAAACTTTCGTAGTTGAAATCATCTTATGATTTGTAAGACTCGTTTAACAGGATATTTTAGATATTTAGACAAACGGGAAATCGCAACCCTGCATGTTAGGGCACTACTTTCCGAATTCCTAAATATCAAAACATTGCCTTACTTTTTTAAAAAATCTTTTTTTTTTTTGAATTGAATGAAATATGACTTTTGATTTTAAAATTAATGATGTGTTTTACATATTACAAGAGATTAAAATAACCTAATTACAATATACATGCTTTTACAAAAATAGTATATAAAAATGATAAATAGTGATATAACTAACATAATACATATTCATATCTCATGCATAAAACATGCAAACATACACATATTATCATTTCATGTAAAGTTCAATGTAACAAATAATAAATAGAATAATATAAATTTTTATCACGTATGCAATAATATTTCATTCAAATGAAAATAACGAATGATAAAAAAACAAATGATTTACGTGATAAGATTATTATGTTAAGATAGTATTTAAATAAATATGAATAAGATGCTAAAATTAGTTAACAAGGTATATGTAATAAAGGGTAAAATCTAAATACCAATTTAAAAGAATAAATGAGTACAAGAAAAACCCAAAATAATATATAAGTAAAAACATTATAAATATATTGTACGATTTAATAACTAAATATATCTATAAGAATATTAATATGTCAAATAGAAACAAAAAAAATTACGTACTAACTTCTAAAATGTAATAATAATTTATAAAATTTAATCATGATAAAATGATATAAAAATGATATAATGTATATAATATTCATGTATAAATATAATAAAATAAGTAATATATAAAGTAAAATATATATAAAATTTATAAAAACATATATAATAAATATTTAATAATAGAATGGTGTGAAAATAAATAATAAAAATGATATAATATATATAAATGTAGTGTAATATATAAAATGTATATAAAATTTATAAGAAACATATATACATAAATAAAAAATAAAAATAAAAAAATTATTATTTTTATACATGATTAACATTTAGAAAATATATAATACATATATAAAAAATATTTAATTAATAAAAAAATAGTACATATCCCATATAAAATAATATAATATATAATAAAATAAAATAAATAGATTTCCAATATTTAATAATAATATAATATATAATTTAATATAAAATAATAATATACATTAAATAAAATTTAAAATAAATAAATTTATTAGTGTAAGAGGACTAAAATTAAAAGAAATAAAAAATTTTGGGCTAATTAAAAAAAATAAAAACGATTTAGGCTAATTTGGAAAACGCATTAAAGCCAAGGGACTCATTGGGCAATTTGCCCTGATCCCAGAACGACACCATTTCCACGAATTCAGCTTTAAAGCCACTGTGAGGACCAAATTGAAACAAAAGTAAAATATTAAGGATAAATTAAGAAATAAAATAAAGTTAAATTGCAAATACAGAAAACACAGAAGGATCAATCGGGCAATTTGCCCATTTTCCAAAACACGCGGATCCTACCCGGGTCACGGGTTAACACACGGATCCTCAACACTGATACGACGTCGTTTTTGGAGTTTATCGTTTTAAGCTAAACGACGTCGTTCTATTAAGGCTATATAAGCCAACTTTTAGCCTTAAAATCATTTTGAAACACCGTTTTAAAAAAAAATAAGAAAAATCTGCTGAAAGAGGATTGAGGGCTGGTCATCGGAGCTCCATTGAGTCTCCGTTCACCGGTTCCCACGCGCCTACGCGCCGCCCTCAACTCCGCCGTATGCGGAGGCCGGAAGCTGGAAAGCTTCATTTTCAATGCAAATCCCTTGGTAAGACTCTCTTCCCTTTTATTTTTCGATGTATGCATGTATTCGTAAAAAAAAATAATAATCACCTCTGTTCAGTCGACTGTTGGTTTCTTTAGTATAATAATGTATTATGTTTTTTTATTAAATCACTCTTTCAAGAATCCCTATTTACATTGTTTTCATTCGGCTTTTATAGCCTTATACAGTATATTTACAGATTTCCATTTTCTCTCTTGCTATGTTTGTTTCGTTTCTGCTGCTTTTTCTTTCTCTTTTTGCAGGTGTTCGCGAGAATGGTGGCGAGTACTCTAGCTTTGATTCGTGCGCCAATCACGGCGTAATTCAGAACTGGAGTCACGACGCTGATGGGGCTACTGGAGCGGCGTGATTCGAAAAGGCGCGTCGTTTGGGATGGTTGCGGCGCGAATTCTAGAAACTTTCCTTTTGCAGCGCCTAGGGTTTCTGAAACCCTAGGTCTCTCTGCTCTCCGTTAACAAATTGGGCTACCTGGGCCTTGTATGTTTTGGGTCTGGGTGTAACGGGTACCGGGTAGTGGCATAATTGGGTATGGGCTATTGGGTTGTAACTGGGCATAGGGTTTAGACCAGTTAATTTGGGCCTACGGGTTAGTGGGCCATGTATTGTAAATGGACTGTAATAAACATTTATTTATTTATTTTATATTTGTTTATTTATTTATCTATTTATGGGCCCAGGCAGATTTGGGCTGCTACAGCTGCCCCTCTTTGCTCATTGCTGTGTAATAGGAATCGAGCAAAGACTATAAAAGGACCAAATTTGCCCGGTCCGGCTAAATCTCAAAATCTTGATCCTTATCTTCCTCAAAGGTATTCTGATATCTTCAGGAGTGTCAAATTGGCTATCTTCAACCTGCTTCTTGAAAACTCAGGAACACCAATCTATTATTTTCGATCTGCTCTCTGCCAATACAGAGATGACAAATCTGCTATCTTCGATCTGCTTTCTGGCTATACAGAGATGCCAAATCTGCTATCTTTGATCCGCTCTCTGACAATACAGAAATGTCGAATCTGCTATCTTCGATCTGCTCTCTAACAACACAGAGATGCCAAATCTTCTATTGTCGATCTGCTCTCTGACAATATAGAGATGCCAAATCTGTCATCTTCGATCTGCTCTCTGACAATACAGAGATGTCAAATCTGCTATCTTCGATCTGCTCTCTAACAATACAGAGACATCAAATTTGCTATCTTCGATCTGCTCTCTGACAATACAGAGATGCCAAATCATCTTAGATTTGTTTCAACGTAAACACGTGTAAGCCAAATCAGCTATGTCTTCGATCTGCTCTCTGACAATACAGAGACGCCAAATCTGCTATCTTGGATTTGCTCCTCATCGAATACGAAGATACCAAATCATCTTGGATCTACTTCAACGTAAACACTCGAAGGTTAGATCTGCTATGCTTTAGCCTATTACCTTACTGCTTAGGGGTTAAGGCGTATCAATCTTCTTTGTCCCTTGAAGGACATGACCTATATAATGTGTATGAGTTCATGCCTAATGATTAGGATGCTATGATCGAAATGAGTCAAATGCTCCTAATTAAACCTGTTATAATGCAAAATGTTTATGAATATGATCATTATTCCAGATGTCACTACTCATTCGTTCATCCAAACTTATCCTTATTTCTCTTGAAATATTATTCTTACTCAGCCCGTGGGTTTGTACCATTCTTCAAATGCTATGACCCCTCAAAATATTTGTAAGATGATCCTCTCTTAGGATCGAATCGTTTGATTTGTCCAATCATCACTTTGGATCAAAGAAGAAATTTCCTCTAGTTCTTTCAAACCTCACTTACATGAATTCCTCGAACAATTATTCTGTTTTAGTTTCTTGTATTATCTAGAAATTTCCAGAGTAATGAGCAAAACTTCATTTGTGAGAATTGTTTAGTTCATCTATCATTATTTAATGCAACACACTTTTAAGAATAATGGAAGATGAATTTAATTGTGAGAATAATTAGATACAAAGGAAATTAATCTGAAAGCCTATCTTTAAGAAGAAATAGAATCTAAAGATAGCAAACAGGACAAAAGTTAGATACTCTAAATATCACTGCTTGAGCATCTATACACCAACTCCATGAAGTATTTCTTGAGTTCAACATGTGTTTAAAAAAAATCCAAAGTACTTTGTCGATGCCCCAATATGCAACACGCTTTGCTCTTTGTTGAATCCGATATAGCAAGATTACTATATACCCTTCAAAATTTGAGCTGCCCTTTCGGGTTTTCAACTCAAAACCTCTTTGGTCACAATGTGCCCTTTGCGGGCTTTCACCTTGGCCTCTCCATTTTTTTTCTCAAAAACTCAAGGCGCCCTTTATGAGTTTTCACCTTGGATTCTCCTCTTCTTTAGACAAAGTACTTTTTGACTAAGTCTTAATTCACTGGGTTGGATAAACTCTTCCCATCCATTTCTGTTAAAATCAATGCACCCCCAGAGAAGGCCTTCTTCACGACATACGGCCCTTCCCAATTTGGCATCCATTTTCTTCTAAAGTCCTTCTGAATGGGAAGGATCTTCTTCAGCACAAGATCCCCCTTGTGGAATTCTCTTGGATGAACTTTCTTATCATAAGCTTGCATCATTCTCTTCTGATACATTTGACCATGACGAATAGCTTTTAGCCTCTTTTCTTCAATCAAGTTCAATTGGTCATACCATGATTGTATCCATTCAGCCTCATCCAACTTTATCTCTGACAAAATTTGAAGAGAAGGTATTTCAACTTCAATGGGTAATACTGCCTCCATCCCATAAACCAATGAGAAAGGAGTTGCCCTAGTAGAAGTTCTGACGGACGTTCTATAGGCTAAGAGTGCAAACGGTATCTTCTCATGCCAATCTCTGTATGTTTCAGTCATTTTCCCCACCATCTTCTTGATGTTTTTGTCAGCAGCTTCCACTGCCCCATTCATCTTTGGGCGATATGGAGATGAATTATGTTGCTTAATCTTGAACTGACTACAAACTCCTACTATCATTTTGTTGTTCAAGTTCAATGCATTGTCTGATATGATCCGCTCAGGCATCCCATACCGACAAATGATCTCTTTTTTTAAGAAATGACTTACAGCCGACTTAGTAACATTTGCATAAGAAGCAGCTTCTACCCACTTCATGAAGTAATCAATGACCACAAAAATAAAGCGATGTCCATTTGAAGCTTTTGGTGATATTGGCCCAATGACGTCCATGCCCCACATGGAAAAAGGCCACGGAGAAGTCATAACATGTAGAGGTGAAGGTGGTACATGAATCTTATCTCCATAAATCTGACATTTATGGCATTTCTTGGCGTAGTTGATACAATCCCCTTCCATAGTAGACCAGTAATATCCAAACCTCATGATTTGTCTAGCCATCGTGAAACCATTAGCGTGTGTTCCACAAACACCCTCGTGAACTTCTTCCAAGATTAGCTTAGCTTCCACGACGTCAACACATCTCAACAGTACTTGGTCCTTTCTTCTTTTGTACAAGATGTTCCCATCCAAAACGTAATCACAAGCTAATCTCCTTAAAGTTCACTTATCATTTTCAGTAGCCTATTCTGGGTATTTACGATCTTTCACATATCGCAATATATCCTAATACCAAGGATTATCATCTTTTTCTTCTTCCTCAATGTTACAATAACTAGCTGGATCCTCGAAAATACTCATCTGAATTGGTCTCATCTCCTCCTCTTTATTCACTCTAATTATTGAAGCCAAGGTTGCTAGAGCATCTGCCATTTGGTTTTTGTCTCGCAGGATATAATTGAAAGTGATGTCATCAAACTCCTCAAGTAATCCCAAAACTACCTTTCGATAGTTGATCAATTTAGGATCCCTTGTTTCCCATTCACCTCTAAGCTGGTAAATTACCAACGCAGAGTCTCCATATACTTCCAAGGTTTTTATTCCTCGCTCTATAGCCACTCGGAGTCCCATGATGCACGTTTTATACTCAGCCATATTGTTTGTGCACTCAAAATCCAACTTGCACGTGAATGGATAATAATCACCATTTGGGGATATCAGGACTACCCCAATTCCATTTCCCACTGCATTGGTTGCCCCATCAAATCTCAACTTTCAAGGACAATCCTCTGTAGTTGCCATCAACTCCTCATTTAGGAAATCGAAGTTCAATGACTCATAATCCTCCAGAGCTCTACTAGCCAGAAATTCTGCTATAGCGATTCCTTTTATAGCTTTCTGGCTCACATAGACTATGTCAAACTCTGAAAGTAGAATTTGCCACCTCGCCATTCTCCCATTCAAGGCTGTTGACTCCAGTATATACTTTAAAGGATCAAGTTTTGAAATAAGCCAAGTAGTATGATATAGCATGTACTATCTTAACATTCAAGTTGTCCAGATTAAAGCACAACACAATTTCTCAATTGGCGAATATCTCATCTCACACTCTGTAAATTTCTTACTGAGGTAATATATCGCTTTCTCCTTTCTTCTCGACTCGTCATGTTGACCAAGCACGCATCCCATGGAATTGCTAAACATCGACAAGTACAAAATTAATGGTTTATCTGGACTAGGTGGAAATAGTACTGGAGCATTTAACAAGTATTGCTTGACTTTATCAAAGGCATTCTAGCATTCCTCATCCCAAGTACCTTGATTATGTTTTCTAAGGAGGCGAAATATAGGATCACATTTCTCAGTTAATTGTGAAATAAACCGAGCAATATAATTCAACCTCTCAAGAAAACCTCAAACTTCTTTCTAAGTACGTGGTGGAGGCAAATCTCGTATGGCTCTAACTTTGTCTGAGTCAACTTCTATTCCCTTTTCGCTAACCACAAAGCCTAATAATTTCCCTGACCTATCTCTGAAAGTGCACTTTGCCGGATTAAGTTTTAACTAAAACTTCCTTAATCTCAAGAATAGTTTCCTTCAAACTTCAATATGTTCCTTCTCTGTTCTAGATTTGGCAATCATATCATCGACATACACCTCAATTTCCTTGTGCATCATATCGTGAAATAAGGTCACCATAGCCCTTTGGTATGTTGCCCCTGCATTCTTCAACCCAAAGGGCATTACTTTGTAACAGAAGGTACCCCACAATGTTATGAAGGTGGTTTTATCCATGTCTTCAGGATGTATCTTTATCTGATTGTACCCCGAGAAACCATCCATAAAAGAGAATAATGAATATCCTACTGTGTTGTCTACCAAAGTATCTATGTGTGGCAAAGGGAAATTATCTTTTGGGCTAGCCTTGTTCAGATCTCTGTAGTCAACGCACATTCGTACCTTCCCATCTTTCTTAGAAACTAGTACAATATTAGCTACCCATTCAGAGTACTTCACCTCTTGTAAGAATCCTACATCGAACTACTTCTTGACTTCGTCCTTTATTTTCAACATGATATCTGGCCTCATTCTTCGCAACTTCTATTGGACTGGCTTACAATCTTATTTTATTGGAAGATGATGCACCACAATATCAGTATTTAAACCTGGCATATCTTGATAGGACCATGCGAAGATATCCTTGAACTCACGTAGCAACTCAATCAGTCATTGCCTTGTGTTCTCACCAATATGCGTGCCAATTTTCACCTCTTTCCCTTCCTCTAGGGCTACATTCTCTATTGCCTCTTTCTCATGTGGCATGATTTGTTTCTCTTCCTATTTTACCATTCTTAAAAGATCCAAAGACACATCACAATCCTGGACATCTTCAAAATCCTGAGATTCCTCTAAACACATGTCTTGCTTACGAGAGAAATCAGGATTTCTAATATCAGTGCTCATGTCATTGATATCTAGAGAACTGTGAAGTATAAAAAATATACAAAGAATGAATGAATTTAAGAATGATTATTTATGTATTATGAATGAAAGAATAAGAATTGTCAAAATTTGACGGAATATTGGTTGATAAAAATGAAACAACACTCGTTCGAATTGATAAAAGTTATGTTTTATTAAAAAGATAATAGATGATCATAAGCCTATTTCACAAATGTAATTCTATTACTCCTAGGCTCTAGAGTAACAAGAATGTTTCGAGAATTACTCTGAAAAATTCCTAAAGACTACATGAAGTTCTTCTGCAGTCCAATTGTTCAAAGAACTTCCCAGTTCATAAGGGCGAATGCCCTCGAGATTTCCTTGCTCCAATCTTTCGTCATGTATAGCATTAATCTGACAAATTTCTTCTATAAGTAACCCTCTCGATATGAAGGTTTTGGATATTGGAGGGAATATCATCGGCTCCCACTCCACTTCTCTTCTATTAAGGCGCGCCCTTCTTCCCTCTTGGTGCTTCTCAACCTCTTTCCTCCTTTGCTTATAGTCTAGCTTGAAACCCAGACCAAAGTGATCTTTCTTTTCTTTCAGTTCTGGGATCTGAGTCCCTCCTTGCAGGTATTTTCCTAATCCTTTTCCTGGTAAGGCTCCCTTTCCCGCCATCATTTGTAGAGCCATCCTCGTAGCTCCTGTTATCTTGGGCACTAGCAGCTCACTTCCTTCCGAAATGAAGGTTGCATTTACAAATTCTGAAGAGCGAAAGGAACACTCAATAGATTCTTCATTTGTCTCGACATAAGGGGCCTTGCTAGTGACTGCGACTATAATGTCCTCCTCCGCAATGATGTTTACTAACCGTCCATCCGTCACTAATTTCAGTTTCTGGTGCAATGATGAAGGTACCGCTCCTGCTGAATGTATCCATGGCCTGCCTAATAAGATATTGTAGGAAGACTTGATATCCATCACCAAGAAGTCTACTTCGTATATGTTCAGCCCCATTTCCAAAGGGATTTCAATTCTTCCCATCACCTTCCTTTCTGTACCGTCGAAGGCTCTTACCACAATTTGACATGTCTTCATGTGAGAATCATCAATGGTTAATCTGTTTAGTGTAGATAACGATAGAACATTCAAGGCTGATCCATTATCAACGAGCACGCTTGGGAGTGTGTACCCATTGCATCGGGTGGTGATGTGTAAGGCCTTAGTTGACCCCCTGCCCCCTAGTGGAATTTCATCATTACTAAAGTAGATGAAATTATCTGCGCTTATGTTATTCACCAACCGGTCCAGTTTGTTAACGGATATGTCATGGGTGACATATGTTTCGTTAAGTACCTTCATCAATGCCTCCCTATGCGCCTCAAAACTCAAAAGTAGAGCTAATATTGATATGCGAGCCGGCTGTCTATGCAACTGCTCGACCATGCTGTACTCGCTGTGCTTAAGGAACTTTAAAAATTCCTTAGCCTCCTCCTCTTTTACTGGCTTCTTGACGGGCACTACAGCCTCTTTCTTCTTCTTCGCACTAACATTTTTTTGTGGGCTCCTCTCTGACGCCCATCGTATTATACCGCTTCCCACTTCTGGTATGGGAACCCTCAACTTGTACATCCTTAGACGTACTGGCTATATTCTCTATTTCTGGCACTGTCACACTGCAGTCGTAACTCTATGGTAACCCCTTGCTATCTCTATAAGAAAAAGGCGTTGGCTTATGGGAATGACCTTAGGCACCATTTGTGCCCCCACCTCGTTGTTCCCCAATAAGGAAATGATAATCCTTGGCCAGCTAGTTCCTTTCTGTTCATCCTCCAGCACACATACTTGTTTTTCACAAGAGCTACCTTCAAAAATTTGTAGCTCTTTATTGTCTATAAAGCCTTGAACCAGGGCTTTGAATTCTTCACAATCTTCATGGAACTCACCATAGTTCCTTGTTCCTCTTCTTGCATTTTTAGAGGTTAACATACCTCTCTTCATCATCTCTTCCTAGATCACCTTCATAGGCATCCTTATCTCAGCAACATCTTCCTTTATTCTCCTCTCACTGGCTTCGCCAATGGCATTCACTCCTTGGTCACCATGATTTGGCAACAGGTTTCAGTACTAGGGGTATTATCGAACTTCACTACCCCCACCTTAATAAGCCTCTCTACGGCTTTCTTAAAATTGGTACAATTTTCGATCGAATGGCCCAGTATTCCCGCATGGTATTCACATATGGCGTTTGCGTCATAACATTTGGGATATGGGGGCTGCAGTGGTTTCAAGTGGAAAGGAGAAATAGCATGTGCATTGTATAAGCTTTGATAAAGCTCACGATACATCACAGGGATAGGTGTGAATTGCATCCTTTCAGTGTTCTGCCTTGTACCCGGCTCTTTCTTTTGAGAACTTTATTGCTCAACCATAACTGTTTTATGTTGACCAACTGTGATTGCCCTCGTGTTGTAGGTGCTTGTGTTATTCACTTCACCATCCTTTCTCCTTGGGGCTGATCTTTTAGTTGCTTCCCCCTTGATTTTTCCACCTCTTACGGCATTCTCAATCATCTCCCCTGCCATGACTATATCCATAAAAACTTTTAGTAGTACTTCCAATCATGTGAGTGATGAATGGAGCCTTTAGAGTGTTGATGAACAACATGGTGGTCTCCTTATCCAACAACGGTGGTTGAACTTGTATTGCCACCTCTCTCCATCTCTGTGCGTATTGCCTAAAGTTTTCATTAGGCTTTTTCTCCATGTTTTGTAGCGTGATCCTATCCGAAGTCATGTCAGTCACATGATTGTATTGCTACATGAAGGCTTGTGCGAGGTCCCTCCATGAACTTATTCTGGCCCGACTCAGTTGATTGTACCACTTGGCTGCTGCTTCAATTAAACTTTCTTGGAAACAGTGGATCAATAGTTGATCATTATTCACATACCCAATCATTCTCCTAATGAACATCGTAATATGGGCTTCTGGGCAAGTAGTCCCATTGTACTTCTCAAATTCTGGCATCTTGAATTTGTGAGGAAGTACCAAGTCTAGGACCAAGCTTAGATCTTTGGCATTAACTCTATGATGCCCATCAGCATTCTCTAAAGCTTTGAATTTTTTCTCCAACCATTTGCAGCGTTCTTTGAACTGTCTTGCAGCCTCAGTTCTTAAATCCTCTTTTCTAGCCATGTCTAAGTCAGGAATGAGAGGATTTGCAGGATTGTCGCCTAAATTGAATCCTGAGCTAGTTGGGAAATTTATGGGGACCCCAGCATCGACTTGACCCTGTTGAGGCCTTATTGTGATAGACGACCCTCGGGGATATGCCTCAGGTTGGGTTTGTATGTGAGGTGGAGTGAAACTAGGAGGATAGCCCTCATTCTCCTCTTCAGTGATTGCCATGGGAGCCTTTCCCTTATCAGTGGTCCTCAGTAGTTGAGCCATCTCAGCCATCATATTTCTTTGAGCCTCTAACATTTGCTCCCTCATGTCATTTTGCATTTTTTCCAATTGCTCCTGTAATTGGTCCTGCATGTCTTTCTATAGCTGTTCAAATCTTTGGTCCATATTCTTCGACTTAGAGCGTGTACTGTTAGGATGTGTTGCTTCCATATTTCTTTCTCTTACTCTCTTTCTCCCTAATAATTTTAACTAATTAGGGTCTTTCTATAGACTTGAATGCATATGATGTGATGAAATGCAAATGCATGAATGCAAAAAAGATGTCGATTCTGATTCAATTTCATTTTAGAAAACGTTATCTAAGGAACAAAAATCTTTTCATAAAACGAATTACAAATACACTTTCGCCTGTAGGCTTAGAGTCTTAACCCTATCTAATAACAATGCTAACTCTCGTCCTTTGTCTGACGATGACTCATACATTATACCCAACGTTCTAGCTTGTATTGCTAAATCCTGCAAGTATTCAGCAACCTCTCGAATCTGAACTAAGGCCTCTTCCATGACATGATCCCTATCTCTCACTTGATCCCGAAGATAGTGAAGTTCTCCCTTCCACTGTTCTTCTCTTGCCTCGAGCTGCTCAATCCGTATCTCACAGTCCTGTAGTGCTGCTTCTAACCCTCCAATATTGTGCTTCATTTCCTCGATCTTGTCCAAGCTTGCTTTTAGCTCGATCGCAAAAGTTTCGACTTCGGTAATGATAAAGAGATTGTCTAAGCTCTGTCACCTTAACTTTTAACCCTTGATTTTCCTTTTCTAGGGCCTGATTACGTGACTGCATCTCTTGGAACTTTTTCTCCCAATACTCAATTTTGGCTCTTTCCTCTTGAATCTCTTATTTCCACTGCTCTGAAGATCTCCCTAATCTGACCCTTTTCAACGTTACTTGGGCCTTCTTGTAGTTCGTCTTTAAATCATTTCGATCTTTTTAGATCTTTCTCTTTTCCTTTTTAACCTTCTCGACTTCCATCTTTTGAACATCGACATCGAGACTCAAACACATTTTTTTCCTTTTTGAGCTTCTCCATCCTCTTTTCAAGCTCTGAATTCTTTCTTTCAAACTCTTGTTTCATAACCTCCAACTTTGATGGAATCACTCGTAAGCTCTCCTCTAATGATCGAGCCACTCCCAAGATTGGCCTAGGGACACTATCGTTGACTCTCCTACCAAACCACCCTTTATACTCAAGGGTTGACGCCGAACCTTCAGTCAAGATCTTTATGCAGAAAGGCTTCTTCCAAGCCTCAGAAATCTCTCGCATCCTCTTCTTGTAATGATCTCTCTTATAGAAGAAATCGCTCTGACCTAAACCATGTGTAGCCGGTATAAACTGCCTTGCTCGATACTGCCTCAGAACAAGCAATGGTGTATATCCAACAACTCCCCAAATTCCTGGCAAAGGGACCCAATCAAAACTACCATATCAGTAAAGGACTTCACTAGGAACCAACCAAGGAGCCTTCCACATAACATCTTCCTCTCGAAGATTCTGAAGAATATCTATCCATCTTCTTCTAAAATGTCATCTCCCCTAGGCATGTCCACTGCTTCCTTTAAGGGAGAATAACCCTCAAAGAATACTTGGCAAGGAACCTTATCAAGCTTCCAGAAGTGGCTATGAAACCAAACCAACAGTAACTGCACACATCCAATGAACCTTCCTTCACCAGCTATTCGACATGCGCTCAAGGATCTTAACATCTCAGCTAGGATTGCAGGCACAGGTGTGTTCTATTTTCCAAGTCGATCGAATAAATCCACAACCGCCTCGTCTATATGCCCCAACGCCTTTAGGAAAATCACCATGCCAAAAATACTCAAAGCCAGGACGTCGATCCTTTTCTTCACGTCTGGATGCGTCGATATCAAATCCCTCAAAACGGCCCATGGAATGCACTTACTATCACCCTTTTGCTGTACACGAGCTACAGCCCATTGCTCACTCATCCCAGTAATCATTACCAACTTCTTCGTAAAAGTTGGAAGGCTAGCAGGCCTAACATAAGCCTTGTAACCCTGAATCCTTGAGCAACGCAGTAAAGTCGTATACTCTTCCAAAGTAGGTACAAGATCAGCATCACCAAATGTAAAGCAACTATAAGCAGGGTTCCAGAACTGTACCATAGCTCACAACAAATGCTTATCTACTTGGACGTCTAGCAAATAGGGAAGGTCTCCGTAATTCTGAAAGAAAAGCTGCTTAGCCTCGTCATCCCATTGAGCCCAAATGTCTCTCAATTCCTGAAACTCGTTCTGCGTCGAATTAATACAGGTGAAGTCCCATAACTCTGATGTATATCCCTCGGTGACACTATCTCCCTTCACTAACTGGGTTTTCTCTGACCAAGTACAGACAGAAACATTGTCCTCCACTTTATTAAGGTATTCGTTCCTCATTACAAAACTTTCTAATGTAGAAATCGAGCCTTGAATCGACACCTTTAAATGCCAAATGACATGCAATGACAGCAAAATAAAAATAGGTCAGTATATAAGAAAATGATAAACAGATACTTACAAGGGTAATTTTCTAATGGTTATCAATATTTCCCTAGGGTAAGCACTTAAAGGTTTACTATATGAGTTTTAGCTCTAAAATAAGGGTACCTGAACCAACAGATTCCTCGGTCCTCACCCATTATAGGCTCATATAGACCAAGTTCAGTTCAGGGGGACACATTTCCCTATGGCCATACGGAGATGAAAATCTCACGAAAACATAGGTAAAGTATCCCGGAAGCAATCCACTAGCTCATACGAAGGTGAAAACCTCACAAAAGCGTAGCTTCTCACTCCCACTCAAGGGTGTGACCACAACGGTCATGCAGATGCAATGTACAGCAATAAGGTAACAAACATATGCAGCCAACATGTAAAAAGGATCAAATTTTAAATTTTCCAAACTTCCGACATTAAGACAGAAAATACTCAATTTCTTGGCTCGACTCTCTTGATGTCCCCAGTGGAGTCACCAAGCTGTGGAAACCTCCTTTTAAAAATGATTTTTTTTAAAAAAAATGAAAACGGGAGTCGCCACCAATCTTTTAAAGTGTGGTTAGATCACTTTATAAAACATTTTGGTCTACGAAATTATGAGAAAATAGGTTCGGGAGTAGGTTACGTACGAGGAAGGATTAGCACCCTCGTAACGCCCAAAATTGGTACCAAATTGAATAATTTTTTTGTCTTAATGTCAGAAATTTGAAAAAATTTAGAAATAAAATCTCTTTTAAAACCGTAATATTTTTGAGTTTAAAATAATCAAGATTCCTTCACTTCAAAAGAGTACAAATATCACATCCAGCATAATCGGACACAATATCTTTAAACTTTCGTAGTTGAAATCATCTTATGATTTGTAAGACTCGTTTAAAAGGATATTTTAGATATTTAGACAAACAGGAAATCGTAACCCTGCATGTTAGGGCACTACTTTCCGAATTCCTAAATATCAAAACATTGCCTTACTTTTTTAAAAAATGTTTTTTTTTGAATTGAATGAAATATGACTTTTGATTTAAAAATTAATGATGTGTTTTACATATTACAAGAGATTAAAATAACCTAATTACAATATACATGCTTTTACAAATATAGTATATAAAAATGATAAATAGTGATATAACTAACATAATACATATTCATATCTCATGCATAAAACATGCAAACATACACATATTATCATTTCATGTAAAGTTCAATGTAATAAATAATAAATAGAACAATATAAATTTTTATCACGTATGCAATAATATTTCATTCAAATGAAAATAACGAATGATAAAAAAACAAATGATTTACGTGATAAGATTATTATGTTAAGATAGTATTTAAATAAATATGAATAAGATGCTAAAATTAGTTAACAAAGTATATGTAATAAAGGGTAAAATCTAAATACCAATTTAAAAGAATAAATGAGTACAAGAAAAACCCAAAATAATATATAAGTAAAAACATTATAAATATATTGTACGATTTAATAACTAAATATATCTATAAGAATATTAATATGTCAAATAGAAACAAAAAAACATTACGTACTAATTTCTAAAATGTAATAATAATTTATAAAATTTAATCATGATAAAATGATATAAAAATGATATAATGTATATAATATTCATGTATAAATATAATAAAATAAGTAATATATAAAGTAAAATATATATAAAATTTATAAAAACATATATAATAAATATTTAATAATAGAATGGTCTGAAAATAAATAATAAAAATGATATAATATATAGAAATGTAGTGTAATATATAAAATGTATATAAAATTTATAAGAAACATATATACATAAATGAAAAATAAAAATTTATTATTTTTATACATAATTAACATTTAGAAAATATATAATACATATATAAAAAAATATTTAATTAATAAAATAAAAATAGTACATATCCCATATAAAATAATATAATATATAATAAAATAAAATAAATAGATTTCCAATATTTAATAATAATATAATATATAATTTAATATAAAATAATAATATACATTAAATAAAATTTAAAATAAAGAAATTTATTAGTGTAAGAGGACTAGAATTAAAAGAAATTAAAAATTTTGGGCTAATTAAAAAAAGTAAAAACGATTTAGGCTAATTTGGAAAACGCATTAAAGCCGAGGGACTCATTGGGCAATTTGCCCTAATCCCAAAACGACACTGTTTCCACGAATTCAGCTTTAAACCCACTGTGAGGACCAAATTGAAACAAAAGTAAAATATTAAGGATAAATTAAGAAATAAAATAAAGTTAAATTGCAAATACAGAAAACACAGAAGGATCAATCGGGCAATTTGCCCATTTTCCAAAACACGCGGATCCTACAAGGGCACGGGTCAACACGCGGATCCTCAACACTGATACGACGTTGTTTTTGGATTTTATCATTTTAAGCTAAACGACGTCGTTCTATTAAGGCTATATACGCCAACTTTCAGCCTTAAAATCATTTTGAAACACCGTTTTAAAAAAATAATAACAAAAATTCGCTGAAAGAGGATTGAGGGCTGGTCATCGGAGCTCCATTGAGTCTCCGTTCACCAGTTCCCACGCGGCTACGTGCCGCCCTCAACTCCGCCCTATGCGGAGGCCGGAAGTTGGAAAGCTTCATTTTCAACGCAAATCCCTTGGTAAGACCCTCTTCCCTTTTATTTTTCGATGTATGCATGTATTCGTAAAAAAAAAATAATCACCACTATTTAATCGATTGTTGGTTTCTTTAGTATAATAATGTATTCTGTTTTTGTATTGTTTACATTGTTTTCATTCGGGTTTTATAGCCTTATATAGTATATTTACAGATTTCCATTTTCTCTCTTGCTATGTTTGTTTCGTTTTTGCTGCTTTTTCTTTCTCTTTCTGCAGGTGTTCACAAGAATGGTGGCGAGTACTCTGGCTTTGATTCGTGCGCCAATCACGGCGTAATTCAGAACTGAAGTCACGGTGCTGATGGGGCTACTAGAGCGGCGTGATTCGAAAAAGCGCGTCGTTTGGGATGGTTGCCGCGCAAATTCTGGAAACTTCTTTTTTGCAACGCCTAGGGTTTCTAAAACCCTAGGTCTCTCTGCTCTCCGTTAACAAATTGGGCCACCTGGGCCTTGTATGTTTTGGGTTTGGGTGTAACAGGTACCGGGTAGTGGCATAATTAGGTATGGGCTATTGGGTTGTAACCGGGCATAGGGTTTAGACCAGTTAATTTAGGCCTACGGGTTAGTGGGCCATGTATTGTAAATGGACTGTAATAAACATTTATTTATTTATTTTATATTTGATTATTTATTTATCTATTTATGGGCCCGGGTAGATTTGGGCTGCTACAAATGTGAAATGAGAAGCATAGGTGAAAATGTCATATATGTATGTGTGTATTCGGTCATGGTGAAAGGTTATATGAATTATGTGAAATACCATTTAGATATGAATGACAAAAGTAACTATGTTTATGAAATGGTACAATGGTTGAATTTGGTTGAATTAAAGTTGACACTGAAGTATTTAAATGCCTATGTCATATATGTGAGTAAGGGTAAAACCATTGTAAATTATCGATAAGGGTGGGTTATATGCGGAACCATCTTATAATTGCTAATTTGAACAGTTGTGTACGAATCATTGAGCATGATGTATTGTATTGAGATTATGCTTAAGTGAAATTATAGATATGTGATGAAATTGATTGGTGATATACATGTTTAAATAATATGAATGCCAAAAATGTGTGAAAGAGTAAATTTGTAATAAATCTGCTTGGGACAACAGCAGTAACGTGATTTTGGAAAATCACCATAAATTTTGGGAGTTGAGTTAGAAGCTGAATAAATTATGTAATTAAATCTTAATGAGTCTAGTTTCTTATAAAAGAAATCGTGTAAGCAAAAGAATTTCTGATAAGGAGATATTTGAAGTGGCGTGGGATAGAGTCAAATGACTTCGGGGTCCCCTGTTCTGTTTTTATAAAATCATTATAATTTGTGCAAAAATGGTTATAAGATAATTTATATGCTTAGACTCCTTAATGAGTCTAGAAATGAAATCAAAGAGAACATATTTTGAATCCTGTACAATGAGAAATTTGATTCGTAGTGAAGAGTGGTCAGATTAGTCAAACAGTGAAACAGGGGAAACTTTAAGAAAAATCTGGTATTGATTGGCCAAACCAAATATTCTTAAAATTTTATGGATAGAATATATATGAGTCTATTTTCAGGAAAAATTAACGGAAATTTATTTGGAGTTTCGTAGCTCCAGTTATAAATAATTTAGTGACTGTTGCTCAGGAAGACAACTTGTAGTGAATTTGTGATTATGTTGTAAACATTGATAAAACTTGTTAATGAGTTGTTTATTGATTTCTTATGAACTTACTAAGCGTAAAGCTTACTCCCCTCTTCTTTCCAATATTCCCTAGGGTTTTCAGGTTAGCTCGGGTTGGAGGCCGTCAAAGATATTATCACATTGTCGAGTCTACGCTATCGGTGTAAGTAAATCTTAGTGTTTGGAGTCTATGGCATGTATAGGGTTGTAAAGTTGAGTATGTAATAGTATGATTAAGCCAAAGAATTTGGCTTGTTATTAAGGTAGTTTGATTATTCATATGCTTGTATGTTATTATCTACTGTGATGTGGTTTATAGCATGTATATTTAGAATTTGAATTGTGATTTATTGTTGAGTAAGTAAATGATACAAGACTAAGATATTTGTAAATATTTAACAATGCTTCATGAATGTTTTGGAGCCTTGTAAGCCCGATTATAGGATAATATACGCGTGTATGAAAAGTTTAAAATTGATAAAAAAATTTTACGGCCTGGTTTTATATAAATGGTTCAGTTTAAATCTGGTAGCACCTCGAACCCTGTTTCGGCGAGGGATACGGGCGAAGGGTGTTACATTTAGTGGTATCAGAGCATGGTTTAGTCAATTCTCGGACTAACCTAGCTTAAGAGAGTCTAGCTATACATGCCATAGTATTACTCGTGATAGTGTGATATCTCCCGGCCCTAACAAAATTATTGGTTAAGATAGGTATGAGTTCCAACCGAGCAAATCTTGATAGAGATAAGAGTAAAATTGAGATTACTTGTGATATGCTGAAAATGGGAAAGGTATGAAAAGAAATTTATGATTCTTTTTACATGAACTAGTACTCATTTTGTGATACTAATGACTTAAAGAATAGGGAAACGTGGAATGAAATGAAAGTTAAGTTGTGATAAGCTCTTTCGTACATGCCAGTATTCATGATGATCGTACCTAACTCATTTGGCTTAGTAATTATGAGGAGAAATTTTGTTTGAAATGACAGAATGTATGAATAAATGCTTTTATTGCCTGGTTAGTAATCAGTATATGCATGAGATTGACATTTATGTCTAGACTAATGAAGTCAAGATGTTGTAATGTTATGCTTTATAATCTTAGTTACAGATTCATAAAAGTCACAATAACATGAAAATTGTAATGAAAGATCAAATTGGGTGGAACGTAGGGAATGAGTACGATCGTTTACTAATGAATTGACGGAAAAGACCATGGTTGGACCATGGCAATACATGAAATATGAAAGCCAGTGTAAGACATGTCCGGGACATGCATCAGCCTCGTAGGTGCGAGTGTAAGACCTGTCTGGGATAGTCATCATCACCGAGACAGAGGAACTAGTGTAAGACCTGCCTGGGACGTGGCATCGGCTCAACTTGTGCTAAAAGTAAGACCTATCTGGGATAGGCATCGGCACGACAATAGCAGAGCTAGTATAAGACCATAGTTGGACTATGGCATCAAGTAGGTGATGTACTCAAAACCATAAGATGTTCTCCAATTTGATAAATAGTGACAAGTGATCAAGATTAGACGTGGAAACTTGATAAGAAATTTTGGTAATTTGGGTAAAAGAAATGAAAGTTTGAATTGTGATAAATTCACTTATGTTTTGCTGACATTCATAGGAAATAAAGTTGCATGTATTACTGAGATGTATGAAAACATGTTCGTAATAAGTTGGAAATTTGAAATGTTTGAATCAATGTGCGTAATGCTATGTTGTTGTTGAATGTGTACTTGCTTGAGAGTCAAAAGTTTAAAGGCTTTACAATTTTCAGCTTACTTACGAATATAGAGAGTTATACAGGAGATTCTCGAGAGATACATTGCATGAGTTTACAAAAGTGAAATTAAAGAGTACAATAGTGTAATAGTATGGGATTAGTGAAAACAGAATTAGACGGTTGAGTCATGATTGAATTATATTGATGGCTGAGTGCAGTAGTTATAGTCGGGCAATTACTATGAATTCTTCGGGGAATTTTATGTGTACATTTATCTTCAGAAGTATATGTGACGGTTTAATTTCAGAAGGAATTTTTGTCATATGAGAACATTAGTTCAGCATACTAATAAACGAAAGCATTGTTGGTTTGTTTGGGTTATGTTCGACGTTGTTATGTCTTTCTTTGGTATTTATTCCCATATGTGAATATGAAAATCAACAGAAAAATCTGTATGATGCTAATACTCTGTTTCTACTAATTATTGTTCGGTTGAATATTCGTGAAGAGTATATTGTCTCTTTTACTATGTATTTTAGTAATTATGAGTGACATTGTTCTTTCTGGACATTTTCTGGGATATCGTCAAAATTGATATCATTCTATATGGGTGGTAATTTACTGATATTCTGTGTAACTTTAGACATTGAAATTTTGCTATATCGGTTTCTTATGATTTCATGTGATTATCTGTAAGAAATATTTATTTGACAGAGTTGATTATGTTTATTATGATTATAATTTATGGCTTGAAATGTGAGAGTATAGTGGTACCATCATCAGAGTTATAGAAGTTGTGATTCTGTATTGGTTGCTGTTTAAACCATATTTGATTCTCTTCTGTGTTCAAATGTTTCATTAACAATCGGGATAATATTTATTATAGAGTTGAAACATTTTTTCCTATTAAGGCCCAAAGATGTCTATCTAGTTAAGGTGACTTCAGTATAATTCAGTGTTTCGATGATTATTATATGAGATAGTTTTATTATAAACTTTTTCCTAGTTATTGTGAAAGACTCGACATCATTAAAAGTGAAAATGATAGAAGATCAAGATTAAATCTGTATGGTGATATTTCGGAGGTTATCTTTCTAACAAGAAGAAATATGTGATTTGAGGGATAGTCTAGAAGAAGAATCTGTATTCGTGAAGATTTGGTACAAAAATTATATCTATCAGAGCAATTCTATGAGAAAAGTTAAAGTTAGTTCGATTGCTGAAGCTTCTTTTTGCACGAAGATATTATCAACTGAAATGTCAGTTCTGGTTTAGCTTGAGTTGAATAATGAGTTTATGATCTTCAACCATATGTTAATGAATAGTTTGAATTGTGTTCTAATGAAAGAACGATATCCTAATTTATTCGCTGGTAAGATTTTTGGGGACGAAAATTCCTAAGGGGGGAGAGTTGTGATAGCTCTAATTTAACCCTAGTCAGGAAGTGGTTTCGGGACCACAAAATTGAGTCACAAAATTATTTAAATGCTCTTTTCTATGTTTATTATATGTGAAGTATCATGTGTGAAAGTATCATGTCTAAATTTTGTCATTTGAATGTGAAATTATGAAAAAGGACTTATGTGATAAACTTGAAGAATGTGTTCGGAAGAAATAATGTGACCGAACAATGCATGGCTTATTAAAAGGGAGGACTTGCATGTCAAATTGTCCAATTTAAAGTTAGTGGCCGGCCATGATGATGATGATTTGTAATATATGCATTTTATATATATAAGAAATATAATTATTAAATGTTTTATAACATGAAATAAGAATTAATAAAACAAAAAGGGGTGAAAGGAACAAAGTTTGTTCATCTTTGTTCTTCCTTAGCCGAAAAACCAAGTAAAAGAGAAAAGGAAAAGTTTCTAAGAAGTTCGGCCATGCTTGTAACTAGATTGAGGTATGTTTGATATTATTCTTTGAAATTTATGTATATTTTAAGTTTTTAGTTTGAATTCTACCTAGCCCATGGTTCAAATTTCGCTATTTGATGGAGATGATATTCGACCATGGATGTTGTATTTCTTGGTTGGTGTTTTGATGTTTTTGTGATGAGGCATGAAGATGGTTGATTTTGAGTGTTTAATAAAAAGGATTGGATGTGAGTGTGTGTGAAGTAGCAAATGATGAGTCTTGGTAACTTCATGAAGTGTTCGGCCATTGTGTTAAAATGTTATACTTGTGTTTAAATTTGGAATTTAATAGTTATATGGTTAGTACGGGTATAGATGACCGAATATGAACATGAATTATGATGTGAATGAATTGTTATTAAATAATGGCCGAATGTGCTTAAATCCATGCAAGGTTGGGTTTGTTAGTAAATTGAGATAAATAGAATGAAATTACCATTTGTAAATTGTAAATGTGAGATCATCTTTGATTGAATTGAAAATGTCCTTGTGCTATAATCGTTTAAGCGGTTAGAAAGATTGCCGAATATGAATTAAAGAGAGAAATAAGGTAAAAGATGAGCTTGAGCTTGTAAATGATATATGTGATTTAATTGAGAATTTATAATCGACTAAAGTGATCATTGTGTAATTATTTATATATTTTTACTTATTTATAATGGCCGAATGTAGCATGAATAAGGATGTGAATAAATTGTAGTTATAGACGTTGTCAATGAAAAATATGATTTGGATGAGCTAATGCCGAATGGACTTGTGGAATTAAGTATTAAAAGATTTTTAATTAATTAGTTAAGTGATATTCGGCTATATGAACAGCATGTGCAGTTGATGTTATATTATGGTCTAAGAGTATATTTATATAAGTGTGGGAGCATTCGATCAAAGAAGAGTGGTTGTATGAAAGTAAGGTTAATGAATGTAGTAGTGCCATGTGAAGTGTGTAAATTACATGACTTTGATAAGTGTTGTTTGTGTTTTGAGACTTATCAATGTTTTTTTTTATGTGCCGAATGTGATTTTGGATGAATGAGATGTGATAATTATAGTATTTTACAAATTGCCGAATGTGGTTTTAAATGATAGAGATGTGATAAGTTTAATTTGTTAATCAAGCTCAAGAGCATAAGGAGCCAATTTTGGATAAAGGGAAAGCGAAACTAGTCGATTAGTCAATCCGTAGTTATTCGATAAAGTCCAAGGTAAGTTCTTAAGTGTTGGTGTTTGATCATGTTATATGCATAAGAGTTGAATAATCATAATTAAGAAGATATTTGATTGTATATATATATATTTACATATGTTCTTTGTGTTGAATAAATATTAAATTAAAGTTATGAGCCGTATGTGACTAGCATATCTAGTCGACTTTGATACTATTAAATGATGTACTAAGATATGTGTTCCAATGTGGAAATTAAACCCTATGTGGTTGAAAGGATGAAAATCTTTGTTCATAGATATGTGTTTCAGTTATACGTAATTGAAGTATAAGTTATGAAAGTATGAAAGAACAGGTGAATTGTTTATCGAAATATGATATTCGGGCCTTGGCCTAGCAAGCATTAAGCTGGTGAATAATATTATCGGGCTTCGGGCCTAGCAGGCTATTATGCCAGTGAGATAATATCGGGCTTCGGGCCTAGCAGGCTATAATGCCAGTGAAATGATATCAGGCTTCAAGCCTAGCAGGCGAAATGCCGGTGAATGAGTTCGACTTAAAGTCTAGCGAGCTTCGGCTGGGTGATGAATTCGGGTTTAAAACCTAGCAGGCTAAATGCTGGTGATTTGATAAAAGTATAAGACTATGAGACCTTGTGTTAAATCGGCAATTGAATTCGTTCAATACATTAAGTTGGCCAGGTATGTGATTTATACTTATAAATGTTAGATCGATTGGAATTGAATCATGAATGTGAAATGAGAAGCATTGGTGAAAGTGTCATATGTGTATGTGTGTATTTGGTCTTGGTGAAAGGTTATATGAATTATGTGAAATACCATTTAGATATGAATGACGGAAGTAACTGTGGTTATGAAATGGTACAATGGTTGAATTCGGTTGAATTAAAGTTGACACTGAAGTATTTAAATGCCTATGTCATATATGTGAGTAAGGGTAAAACCATTGTAAATTATCGATAAGGGTGGGCTATGTGCGGAACCTTCTTATAATTGCTAATTTGAACGGTTGTGTGTGAATCATTGAGCATGATGTATTGTATTGACATTATGCTTAAGTGAAATTATAGATATGTGATGAAATTGATTGGTGATATACATGTTTAAATAATATGAATGCAAAGAATGTGTGAAAGAGTAAATTTGTAATAAATCTGCTTGGGGCAGCAGCAGTAACGTGATTTTGGAAAATCACCATAAATTGTGGGAGTTGAGTTAGAATCTGAATAAATTATGTAATTAAATCTTAATGAGTGTAGTTTCTTATAAAAGAAACAGTGTAAGCAAAAGAATTGCTGATAAGGAGATATTTGAAGTGGTGTGAGACAGAGTGAAATAACTTCGGGGTCCCCTGTTCTGTTTTTAGAAAATCATTATAATTTGTACAAAAATGTTTATAAGATAAAATTTATATGCTTAGACACCTTAATGAGTCTAGTTTCAAGTGAAATCAACGAGAACATATTTTGAATTCTATACAATGATAAATTTGATTCGTAGTGAAGAGTGGTCAGATTAGTCAAACAGTGAAACAGGGGAAAATTTCAAAAAAATCTGGTATTGATTGGCCAAACCAAAAATTCTGTAAATTTTATGGATAGAATATATATGAGTTTATTTTTAGAGAAAATTAATCGCAATTGATTTGGATTTTCGTAGCTCCAGTTATAAATAATTTAGTGACTGTTGCTCAGGAAGACAACTTGTAATGAATTTGTGATTATGTTGTAAACATTGATAAAACTTGTTAATGAGTTGCTTATTGTTTTCTTACGAACTTACTAAGCGTAAAGCTTACTCCCCTTTTCTTTTCCATATTCCATAGGGTTGCCAAGTTAGCTCGGGTTGGAGGCCGTCTGAGATATTATCACATTGTCGAGTCTACGCTATCGGCGTAAGTAAATCTTAGTGTTTCGAGTCTAGGGCATGTATAGGGTTGTAAAGTTGAGTATGTAATATTATGATTAAGACAAAGAATTTGGCTTGTTATTAAGGTAGTTTGATTATTCATATGCTTGTATGTTATTATCTCCTGTGATGTGGTTTATAGCATGTATATTTAGAATTTGAATTGTGATTCATTGTTGAGTAAGTAAATGATACAAGACTAAGATATTGGTAAATATTTAATAATGCCTCATGAATGTTTTGGAGCCTTGTAAGCCCGATTATAGGATAATATACGCGTGTATGAAAAGTTTAAAATTGATCAAAAATTTTTACGGCCTGGTTTTATATAAATGGTTGAGTTTAAATTTGGTAGCACCTCGAACCCTATTCCGGCGAGGGATACGGGCGAAGGGTGTTACATTTTCCATATTTTAATGAGATCTCAAACCATTTTAAAATTCAGCCCCAATTTTGGCCATCGCGAGTGGTGGTGCGTGCACCTATGGGCAAGAAAAGGGGTTGTTTTGTTTCTTGGTTCTTACCTATATTTTTCAAGAATTAATTCGTGTTCTTGAACACTCCTAATCAGATTTTAAACCCATTTCAATTAGGGAAAAACGTTCTTGATCAATTGGCCATTTAGATTCCACAAATCGTGAAACGTAAGTGCAATTAAGGGTAACTAGTTTGTTATTTTGACATAGTTGTTGGGTAAAGGTTATAATTTGATTAAATGAAGGAATTTAATCATTAATTAGCTACTATTTTCCAGTATATTATTGAATTAGGTGCTGGCCCAAACGTCCCAAACCATCTAAAAAGGCGAAGAATGATTTTACGTACGGTTCGCATCGATACAGTGTAAGGAATCTAACTAGTTTAGATTCATAAAATAGTTATAATTTCAACAATTGTTTGAACTCATAAGTGGGTGTTTTGGGGCTGGTTTAATGGTAAATTTATCGAATTCATACTAAATTTTTGTTGGGTTCAGTTAAGGAATTATTAACAAAAATTGGAAGATTCGCTAGTGTGCTGCGAGGAAGCAAAAAATAAAGTGTGGGTCCTAAACTCATAATTTTTTTTGAAAATTTTAAATATCATGTTATATTTGATAAATTAGCTTGCTGATTGGATTGGATTATTAGTCAAATTATTGATTTTGTGAGTGGCCGAACCAGGTACGTTTTGAGCCTTAAAAGATTGACATGTTGGTAAAATTGCTAGTTTGATAGTATGGATGTTTGATTGAGTTTGTAATTGCATATTTGAGTTATGAGATATGAGAATGTTTAACTAAATGATATCATGTGTTGAGATATTAAGCTTATGTATGATTTAAATGCATGAGATATTTGTTATATTGTGTACTGAAAAGGGTGCTATTTATGCACAATGAAAATCTGTAAAGTATGTGAAATTGAACGATATTGATTGATACCAACACAGTGGTAATTTGAAAGATCGGAGCACTATTTCTATTTACTGAAAGTATGTGATTATTGAGGACATGCTGAGCATGTCAAATGAATGTGAAAAGTATTGATATATGATTATGTATGAGATTGTGTGACATACTGCATATGCATTGGGCCGGGATTTTGTGGTTGACGGAGGAGTTTCGTGGAGTACCGACGGCATATTAAGTCTACATTATTTGTAGTCAGTGCACTGCACCTAGAATACCGAAGGGATTGGCGATTTTATCACATATTATATGTTATTGGTGATTGTATTGCATTATTTGATATCTGGTAGATTTTTTGCATTATTGATTATTCGGTGGTTTTACCACATCAAGCTATGCTCACAATGTTTTGGAGTTTGGCAGATGAGTTCTGTGGAACTCATGGTGTGTAGCAGATGGTATGGGTAGCAAGCTTTTTGCATTGCATCGCTTTGTTGTATTGAATGGTATCGAAATTAATGAATGTTAATCGAATGAATGATGACCTATGCTCATACACCGTTTGACATAAATTTGATAATGGCTATGTAATGATGAAATTCCTATGATGGTTCTGTTTTCTTCTATTAATGTTAATGTGTTTCACTGTATTTGATGTTATTTTCCTGTTTAAATAATTATTCGACTCACACTGAGCTTTTCATAAGTTCACCCCCAATAGTGTTTAACTTTTCAGGTAAACCTCAAAATTAGGACCAGACTCGACATTCAAAAAATCAACTTGGACCTGAAACTATTCTTAATAAGTATTATTAAGTCTTATTGGTTTTGGCTTGTAATTTTTAATTATCTCTGATCTGTGGCTTGTAACTTTTCTTTTGGGAATTTTTGCATGCATGAATTACTCAAGCATAATAACTGGATAATGCATTATATCAGGCTTAAGTAAAATTTGATATTGTTCCCTAGTTTCCACTACATTGTGAATGAACTATTTTTGAAAAACAAATCAATAAGGCAACTAATTTTCCACTGCATTAGTTCAACTTTAAGTTTTTTTTTTTAAAGAAGAGTGGCAAGTAAATGGTTTTTCTAAAATAGCACTGTCAACAATAAAATGAATCCTATAATGAATGAATGCTTTTAAGCTAACTCAAAGTAAAACTATGGTTTTCTCTAAAATGAGTTTATTTAAAGTCTTAAAAAGTAACGTAAGTTAGCTTAGCCATTTCGGTGGCTAGCCTTCTCAATCTAGCCATAATGTCTAGGCCAGGTTTGGGAGGTTACATATGTTTTCCATATCATTATTCCATATTACATGTATGCTTTAATGAAAAATCATTTCAAGTTCAGTTTAGCCATGTCAGAACTTTACCCGTTGAATTTATTTGAAATATCGATAGATACACTCATATGGTACACTTTAGTGTACACTACTATAATTCGTCAATTCATTTCTAGGGGTACCCAATTAGGGAACATAATCAGAAAGCACACTATCGAGCCTTGTAACAGGAAGCTCACACAGAGCCATTTTGGGAAACTCATAAAGAGTCTATTAGGAAGCTTATCCGGGCTATATAACGAGAAGCTCATAAAACCCATAATCGGGAAGTTCACAAAGAACCTTATCGGGAAGTTCACAAAGAACCATATTGGGAAGTTTTGGATAGCCAATACTGAAAAGTTCAAGCCAGCACTATCGGTAAGCTTACAAAGAGCCAATTTAACAGGAATTTCACAAAAAACCTTTAATCGGGATGCTCATAAGAGCTAAGGTGTGTCCACAACAAATGTAGAATCACAGCCTATCGGGACGCTCTGAAGAGCTATTATCGAGAAGCTCGCAAGAACCTTATATGGGAAGCTCAAAAGGGCTTATAACAGGACGCTCATAAGAGTTGTGGTGTGTCCGCAACATATGCTAGACTACAACCAATACGAGAAATCCTATATCCATCGACTTTCATTTATTCAAACGAGATTTGACATTTATCGGCATTGTCGAATATTCAATCAATTTCACATACATGAAAATTATACAATTCACATATACAACATTTAATTCAAACATATAAATATATACAATTTAGTTACACGAACTTACCTCGATACTTATTCGTATAAGAGAATCTACTAATCCGAAACTTTTTGTTTTCCTCTATCCAACTCAGGATTAGGTCTTTCAAGATCTATATAAATGAACTTAACATCAATTTAATCCATTTCATACTCAATTTAATTCAATTCACATTCTAGGCAAAATTCTTATTTTGCCCCTATACTTTTCATAAATGACGATTTCGTCCCTAGGCTCGGAAAATAAAATTCATGTGATTTAATTCTTATTCGAAGCCTAACCAAATTTTACATATAATATTTACAGCACATATATTTCATAAAAATTAGAAATTTTCCATGAATTTTACATTTTTACAATTTAGTCCCTAAATCACAATTTCATAAAAATTCACTTTACAAAAGTTGTGTATCTCTCAACAACCTTTCATTTTCTACCATAAATTTCAAAATTTTAGCATTTACATCCATGAAAAAAAAATTTATACTTTGATATCTTTACAAATTAATCCCAAAATAGATAGATTAAGCTATTCTGGTCTCGAAAATATAAAAATTACTAAAAACGAGACAAGATTACTTACCCAATTAAACTAAGAAAGCTTGCTTTCTCTTTCCTAGGGTTTCCATAGAAATTTTGGGGAAGATGATGAAAATAAGATGATATTTTCTATTTAATTTAATTATCATCTTTTAAATTTTTTTCACTTTCCAATTTAGTCTTTTTCTTTTTCTAATTTTCCATGGATGATTCATCATAAATATCTACTAATTTTTTCTTAATGGTCTAATTACCATATAAGGACCTCAAATTTTGAATTCCATAGCTATTTCATCCTTCTAGCTACTAAAATTTGACTTTTTTATTTTTATACAATTTGGTCCTTTCTATAATTGATCATGAAATCGATAAAATTTTCTTATCAAAATTTTTATATAACATTCCTATCATAATGCAGACCATGCAATAATTTTAAAATAACTTTTCTTTCTAACTCAAATTTTGTTGTCTTGAAACCACTGTTCTGATTTCACTAAAAATGGACTGATACAATATTCCTTTGACTTCTTTGATAGCAATTGATTTGATTTTCCTGCTGATCTCTTAACTGAATCGCGAGCCTTATAATCAACTTTTCTTTTAGCTTTACTCAATTCTTCAGCTTTGTGCGCTCGGTCAACTAAAACCATAAGTTCTTTAAATTATAAAATCTCGATTAACAACTTTATATCTTCATTCAGCCCATCTTCAAACCGTTTATAGATGGCAATCTTGGTCAGTATACATTCTCTAGCATACTTGCTCAATTGAACAAATTCCCTCTCATATTCAAATACGGTCATCCAACCCTATTTAAGCTCGAGAAACTCTTTACATTTCTTGTCAAGAAACCTCTGACTTATATATTTCTTTCTAAATTTGGTTTGAAATAATTCCCAGTCTACTCGCTCTCTCGACACCACTAAAACTAATGTATTCCACCACAGATAGGCTGAGTCTTTCAAAAAGGAAACAACACATTTCACGCATTCAGTCGGTGTACAAGATAATTTGTCAAAAACCTTGATCGTGTTTTCTAACCAAAACTCGGCTCTCTCTGGATCATCTTCAACTGTAGCTCTAAACTCTTCAGCCCTATATTTAAGAATTTTATCAACTAGAGGCTTGCTAACTCGTACTGGTTCCAAACCCTAAGGAACTACAGGGACCAGTAAGGAACAGGTTGGGGTGGAGGTCGTTGAGCCATCAGGTTCGTTTTTACAAACTTGGTAAACCATTCATTATTTATTTGGAATAAGGCTTCCTCAACTTCTCCTCCCCGACCCTCAGATATGGGCCTACTACCACTCAACGCTGCTCTGTGAACGAAGGCTTGCGTGTTACTTTCAACCTCATCGGAATCGGCTCAGTTGGATGACATTATCTCTTTGAAAGCATAATTCAAATCGAGTCAGGAGTTATAACACTATCACAGTTTATATAATGGCATGTATTTCTAGACTCATACACATTACGTTTCATACAAGAATCGACTAAATCATAGCTCTAATACCACTAAATGTAACACCCCTAACTCGTATTTGTCGCCAAATTAGTGTTACAGAGCATTACCGTAAAAACATAGCTTAAGAAAACACTCATTTCTAGACATTTCATTAATCGTAGCATTGTAACACCCTGATTTTGGGCCTAGTCAGAATAGTGATGTCGGGACCACAAATTCGAGATAGAAATAATTATTTTATGATTATTTTGAGGTCTATGATATGATTGCATGATTGTGTGAAAATTTCGTGAAGAAATTCAATGCATAAAGTGCTTAATTTAAAGTTAGGGACTAAATTGAATAAGTTGCAAAACTTGCATTCTAGAAGTTTTTAGTATGAAATTGCATTGAAATATTAATTAGGAGGTCTTAAATAGCAATTTGACCAATTTTAAGTTCATGGACAAAATTAGGACATGGAAGGAATTTTTGAAAGTTTAGTAGTAAGGGCATTTTGGTCATTTAGGGGTAAAATGAATTAAAATACAAAATTAAAAGCCAATTTTGCTCATCTTCTTCATGGAGGCCGAAATTAGCATGGGGGAGGCCATGGCTAGGGTTTTCAAGCTTTCCAAGCTCAATAGTAAGTGATTCCAAGCCCCGTTTTAATGTTCTTTACGTTTTGGAATCTGGTAGCTCGATTAAGCTTATTCTAGCAATAATTTAAGCTAGGGCTCATATTTGGAAAAATACCCATAGGTGAAATTTGTGTATTTTGATGTTTTATGATAGAACATGAGGTTTTAAATTATGTTAAACAACTTGTGCTACTCGATTTTAAGTGAAAACGAGTAAAGCTAAGCATAATCGGTAAAAATACTTATTGTTCATAACTATATGTTAGAGTGAGAATTTGATGCTGTTGTAGAAGAGAAAAATGTTCAGCATGTCATAAAACATAGGAATAAGGGCTGAAATTAAATTTTGAGTCTTGGGGCAAAAGTGCAAATATGCAAAAGTTTAGGGGTCAAAATGCAAATTTGTAAAAATATGATTTTTGGACCCGTATGAATAATGTGACTAATTATTAGGCTAAATGTGATATTATAGATGAAGGAAATCGAGATTCGGGCTTAAATCGGGAAAATACAAGGTTATGGATTAAAATAGTAAATTGCTTAGTTTCAATCGAGGTAAGTTCGTATGTGTTAATAATAATGCAATACCATGCATGAATTGTAATTCTCTATTGATATGGCATAAATTGTATGATTTAATATGTTTAAGAGAAGTTGATGGATGGTATGTATGATATAAAAAAATGTAATGCTAGTTGTGTCATGTGAAATTGAATGGAATTATTGTTACAAGAATTGAGTGTTAAATTACTATTAATTGGGTTGTATGAATTGTTGCAGGTTGTACCTAATGAGATTTTGATAAGTTTGTACGTAAATAATTTATCGATTTATTTTATTTTATTTTATTATATTTTGTTATCATATGAAATGTGGCTACCTATAGATTGACTATTTGTTTGTAAATTGAAAATTGAAAAAGGACTATGAATAAATTTGTAACATATTGGAAATATGTTTGTTGGTAATTACTTGATTGGTGAAATTGTTAGAAAAAGAGAGAAATCCCGGTTGAACCTTGGAAAGATTGGATGATACAGATGGTATGTAGCTAGGTCACATGTATGGTGCTTTGAGTGCACATCATGTGTACAAGAGAGCTACGAGATATTATGATGTAGCTAGGTCACATGGGTGATACTATGTGTACACCATGTAGACAAGAGAGCTACGGGATATATGTAGCTAGGTCGCATGCGTGGTTCCAGGGGAAGGACACCATGTAGACAAGAGAGCTACGAGATAAACTGGCTAGGTAGTGTTCACCATGTTTACAAGAGAGCCGAACTTTATGATGGGTGGAGCTATTTGCGGAAACCACCAAGTATCGAGGATTGATCCGAAGTGTTCAACGGAGACTTATTATGTATGTCTTTGCTTTGTGAGTTTTGTGATGAATAAGTGTGGGAATTTGGTTATGTGAATAATGTGTTCATTAAGTGATCGGGTTGTGGTAAAGTTATAAACAATTAAGTTATACATGAGGATGATTTTATGGTGACCTTGTAATCATTTGTGATGTATGAAATGTGGTGAAAATTATTTGTGATATGTATGTTAAAATGAGGTTAATACAAAGAAAGTGTGAAAGAGTGAATTAGCAATAAAATTGTCTTGGACAGCAGCAGTTGCGTGACTTTGAAAATTCACTAAAAATTGTGGAAGTTGAATAAAAATGCAAATGATATATGAAAATAAATCTTAATGAGTCTATTTTCACATGAAAGAAACAGGGGAAGCAAAAGAATTCTATATTGTGTGATATTTGAATTATTGTGAAATAGAGTCTGAATGAATTTGAGATCCCCTGTTCTGACTATAGAAATTCATCATAAATTGTACAAAACTTATTAATAGTCATACCTTACATGCATGGATTCACTATTGAGTCTATTTTTAAGGGAAACAAACGGCATGGTCGTTGGAATTCTGTACAGAGAGAAATTTGGTTCGTAGTACACAGAGGTCAGAGTAGTCATACTCTGAAACAGGGGAGAATTTAACTAATAAACTGTACTAATTGGCCAAACCAAAAATTTTTGAAATTTTATGGGAGAAAGATATATGAATCTAGTTTCAAATAAAATTAACGAAACTAAATTTGGAGTTTTGTAGCTTCAGATATGAGTGATTTAGTAACTGTAACTCAATAATACAGCTTAACCTGAATATATGTAATTGTACAATTATAGTGTTTTATCTTGAAAAGCATGGTAGTAATTGCTTATTATTTTCATATGAACTTACTAAGCGTAAAGCTTACCCATCCTCTCCATTTCTTTAGTATTGATAGGTCGGCTCGGGGTTGGAGATCATCAGAGGCAAAATCACACTATCAAACTATCATTTTTGGGAGAATTAATTCAAATATTAGAAATATCAAGTGAGTGGCATGTATAGGAAGTTGGTTTGTAATATGTATTTTTTTATTATGATTTTGATCGCATCGATCGATCGCATTGAGTTATTGTATATGATTATGAGATGTGGTCCTTATCCATTATGGTTTATAAGTTTAATTAATCATGCTACATCATACGTTTTGATGTAATGATATAGTTAACTTTGTTTGTTATGCATGTGTTTGAAAAGTTTTAAATTAAATGAAATTTTATGGCCCATTTTTTTGTCTATGTGTGTTGTTAAGTCCGTAATGCCTCGCATCGCTCCGGCCTTGGATACGGGTAAGGGTGTTACATTTAGTGGTATCGAGCTATGGTTTAGTCGGTTCTCGGACTAACCTAGCATGTGAAAAAGTCTAGCTATATATATGCCACGGATCTATGATAGTGTGATGTCTTCCGACGCGTATGAGGACCGTCTTGTTTAGACAGAGGTACTCTCCAACCGAGCTGCACCGACCATGTTTAACGTGATGCAAAGGTAATTGAGTAAATTACGATTATAATAAGTTTAGATTCGTAAAGGTATGAATAAAGGTTTATAATATTTTAAATACGAATAAAAATGTCATTGTCCTGGTTGGACGTTGAATGTTGATGAATGACAATGATATTTTTTTTATGTGATAAAGGATTATAATGAAATGAACTTATCTATGTTAAATTGTTTGGACTGAATTATATGATTGTAATGATATGTACATGATGATGCATGAAATGAAAGTTGTAATTGTGGTACAAGTATCTATGGTTGTTTGGCCTTATATGATGTCATGAGCATGACCTAATTTAATTAAATGAATCGATAAGTAAAGCTATCTAGAAAACATAGAATGTATGCATAAGTATATTGTCTAAATGGGACAATAGGAAAAATTTGTGTAAGCCAACATGAATGTTGCATTGCTGAATGAATGACATGATTTTGATGATGTTGCTATGATGATGGAAATTGTGTCATATGTGTATGTATAAGAAAGACGAGTTCTGAGGCCCTATAACCCCTCCTCTTATAGAAGTGGTGCTTATGATTGAATTTCATAAGATCCATCTTGAATAAGTTTCCGCTTGAAAATTTAAAGAGAGTTCAGTGATAGAATAATTATAAATATAATTAGAGATTAAGAATGAATTGATAAGTAAAGACATAAGTGATAAAAGATCGAGTCTTAATCGATATGGTGGATTACTTCTCTCAAATAAGTCAATTATAATTAGTGACTTCAATTGAGATATTTTGGTTACTTGAACTAATGCAATTGAGATGGTTTTAGTTAGCGTAATGAATGAGCAGTGAAAAGATTACTGGAAATGTCATTCATCGATGATTAAGATCGACTCGAGTGTTCAATCAATGTGAATTATTTATTTGAAATATTTCATGTGACAATTATGTCGGGATTATTTTTCTCAAGTCCGATAATAGAATTTCATTTTGCAATGCGGATAAAAAGGCAAATATTCGAACGAGAAGTGTATATCTCTTAAAAAAATTATATGAGTAAAACCACTACGAATGATGAGGTTTTCATTTCGTGAAAGCTGAAAAGTTTATTACATGTTGGTAAAGTTTGAGCAGATGAGAATATTGTTAGCTGGAATATCCGAAATGGACTAGTCTGTATTGAGTAAAGACTTCGATTTTTTTAGTAATGTCTTTGTTGTATGAATTGTGATGTGTTTCAAGACAATAAGGTAATGTGATAGTATAGAGCATTCGATGCCACAGAGAATCTAAATTGTTAATGGGGTTAAAGCCAGAGCATCGGAATCTACGAATTATCTTTGCCAAGATTGATATTAGGATGGAAATGAGAAATTAAAGAGATGTATTGGAAGCCTTTGCTGAGTTAAGGTACTTTATTATTGAGAATGAGATTGAGGAATCTAAGTGAAGACCACTTTTTTGGTAAGATTTTGGGGACGAAAATCCCTAAAGGGGGAGAGTTGTAACACCACGATTTTGGGCCTAGTCGGAATAGTGATGTCGGGACCACAAATTCGAGATAGAAATAATTATTTTATGATTATTTTTAGGTCTATGATATGATTGCATGATTGTGTGAAAATTTAGTGAAGAAATTCAATGCATAAAGTGCTTAATTTAAAGTTAGGGACTAAATTGAATAAGTTGCAAAACTTGCATTCTAGAAGTTTTTAGTATGAAATTGCATTGAAATATTAATTAGGAGGTCTTAAATAGCAATTTGACCAATTTTAAGTTCATGGACAAAATTAGGACATGGAAGGAATTTTTGAAAGTTTAGTAGTAAGGGCATTTTGGTCATTTAGGGGTAAAATGAATTAAAATACAAAATTAAAAGCCAATTTTGCTCATCTTCTTCATGGAGGCCGAAATTAGCATGGGGTAGGCCATGGCTAGGGTTTTCAATCTTTCCAAGCTCAATAGTAAGTGATTCCAAGCCCCGTTTTTAATGTTCTTTACGTTTTTAGAATCCCGGTAGCTCGATTAAGCTTATTCTAGCAATAATTTAAGCTAGGGTTCATATTTGGAAAAATACCCATAGGTGAAATTTGTGTATTTTGATGTTTTATGATAGAACATGAGGTTTTAAATTATGTTAAACAACTTGTGCTACTCGATTTTAAGTGAAAACGAGTAAAACGGCATAATCGGTAAAAATACTTATTGTTCATAACTATATGTTAGAGTGAGAATTTGATGCTGTTGTAGAAGAGAAAAATGTTCAGCATGTCATAAAACATAGGAATAAGGGCTGAAATTAAATTTTCAAGTCTTGGGGCAAAAGTGCAAATATGCAAAAGTTTAGGGGTCAAAATGCAAATTTGTAAAAATATGATTTTGGACCCGTATGAATAATGTGACTAATTATTAGGCTAAATGTGATATTATAGATGAAGGAAATCGAGATTAGGGCTTAAATCGGGAAAATACAAGGTTATGGATTAAAATAGTAAATTGTCAGTTTTCGAATCGAGGTAAGTTCGTGTGTTAATAATAATGCAATACCATGCATGAATTGTAATTCTCTATTGATATGGCATAAATTGTATGATTTAATATGTTTAAGAGAAGTTGATGGATGGTATGTATGATATAAAAAAATGTAATGCTAGTTGTGTCATGTGAAATTGAATGGAATTATTGTTACAAGAATTGAGTGTTAAATTACTATTAAGCTGGTTGTATGAATTGTTGCAGTTGTACCTAATGAGATTTTGATAAGTTTGTACGTAAATAATTTATCGATTTATTTTATTTTATTTTATTATATTTTGTTATCATATGAAATGTGGCTACCTATAGATTGACTATTTGTTTGTAAATTGAAAATTGAAAAAGGACTATGAATAAATTTGTAACATATTGGAAATATGTTTGTTGGTAATTACTTGATTGGTGAAATTGTTAGAAAAGAGAGAGAAATCCCGGTTGAACCTTCGGAAAGATTGGATGATACAGATGGTATGTAGCTAGGTCACATGTATGGTGCTTTGAGTGCACATCATGTGTACAAGAGAGCTACGAGATATTATGATGTAGCTAGGTCACATGGGTGATACTATGTGTACACCATGTAGACAAGAGAGCTACGGGATATATGTAGCTAGGTCGCATGCGTGGTTCCGGGGAAGGACACCATGTAGACAAGAGAGCTACGAGATAAACTGGCTAGGTCACATGGGTGATACTAAGTGTTCACCATGTTTACAAGAGAGCCGAACTTTATGATGGGTGGAGCTATTTGCGGAAACCACCAAGTATCGAGGATTGATCGAAGTGTTCAACGGGAGACTTATTATGTCTTCGCTTTGTGAGTTTTGTGATGAATAAGTGCAGGAATTTGGTTATGTGAATAATGTGTTCATTAAGTGATCGGGTTGTGGTAAAGTTATAAACAATTAAGTTATACATGAGGATGATTTTATGGTGACCTTGTAATCATTTGTGATGTATGAAATGTGGTGAAAATTATTTGTGATATGTATGTTAAAATGAGGTTAATACAAAGAAAGTGTGAAAGAGTGAATTAGCAATAAAATTGTCTTGGACAGCAGCAGTTGCGTGACTTTGAAAATTCACTAAAAATTGTGGAAGTTGAATAAAAATGCAAATGATATATGAAAATAAATCTTAATGAGTCTATTTTCACATGAAAGAAACAGGGGAAGCAAAAGAATTCTATATTGTGTGATATTTGAATTATTGTGAAATAGAGTTTGAATGAATTCGAGATCCCCTGTTCTGACTTTAGAAATTCATCATAAATTGTACAAAACTTATTAATAGTCATACCTTACATGCATGGATTCATTATTGAGTCTATTTTTAAGGGAAACAAACGGCATGGTTGTTGGAATTCTGTACAGAGAGAAATTTGGTCTGTAGTACACAGAGGTCAGAGTAGTCATACTCTGAAACAGGGAGAATTTAACTAATAAACTGTACTAATTGGCCAAACCAAAAATTTTGGAAATTTTATGGGAGAAATATATATGAATCTAGTTTCAAATAAAATTAACGAAACTAAAGTTGGAGTTTTGTAGCTTCAGATATGAGTGATTTAGTAACTGTAACTCAATAACACAGCTTAACCTGAATATATGTAATTGTACAATTATAGTGTTTTATCTTGAAAAGCATGGTAGTAATTGCTTATTATTTTCATATGAACTTACTAAGCGTAAAGCTGACCCATCCTCTCCATTTCTTTAGTATTGATAGGTCGGCTCGGGGTTGGAGATCATCGGAGGCAAAATCACACTATCAAACTATCATTTTTGGGAGAATTAATTCAAATATTAGAAATATCAAGTGAGTGGCATGTATAGGAAGTTGGTTTGTAATATGTATTTTTTTTATTATGATTTTGATCGTACGTATCAGTCTGCATTGAGTTATTGTATATGATTATGAGATGTGGTCCTTATCCATTATGGTTTATAAGTTTAATTAATCATGCTACGTCATACGTTTTGATGTAATGATATAGTTAGCTTTGTTTGTTATGCATGTGTTCGAAAAGTTTTAAATTAAATGAAATTTTATGGCCCAGTTTTTGTCTATGTGTGTTGTTAAGTCTGGTAATGCCTCGTACTCTGCTCCGGCCTTGGATACGGGTAAGGGGTGTTACAAGCATAACCCATTCATACAAATGCAAATCATCCTTTATTCGAGCCCTCGAAGCTTTAGAAGCACTTTAAAAATGGTTTGGGACTAAATTGGGAACATCTGAAACATTGAGGAGAAAGTTAGAAAAATTCACATTGCAAGGGTCACACAGTCACGCGGCCAGGCCGTGTGACTCATACGGTTGAGACACACGCCTGTGTTTAAGGCCATGTGACTTTCAAAATAGGGACACACATATTATTTCCTAGCCCGTGTCTGTGCCTGTGTAACTCTCACTCGGGTCACATGCCCAACCCACACGATAGCGTGGCAAGTTGTGTAACACTCGAAATGGCCTCACACACCCGTGTGCCAGGCCATATGCTAGGCAGTGTGTAACACCCCTATAACCCGTATCCGTTGCCGGAGTGGGTTATGAAGAGTTACTAAACCAAAACTCAACATTAGTACATACGATTTTACATAAGTTCATTTGAAATTATATGTATAGCCAAACAAAATCAAAGATAGAAATTTAAATTTATACCGACATTCAAAAGTGGCCATTTTCACATGGCTTATATACAAAAACCTCTCATAATATCATTCACTTAAGTCTATTCTATACATGCCATACTAGCCCAAAATATAATAGTACCAAAATGATAGATAGTGTGACGAGTTGCTGACGATCCCTTCCCAAACAGATGACTGGAGTCAACAATCAATAAAATAGAGAAACGTAACAAATGGAGTAAGCTTCCATAAGCTTAGTAAGTTTTAAGCAATGCAACAAATAAACTCAATCATACATTGATTATTTAATTTCTCAAAAGGTCATTTTCTAGATATAATACCATTTGGCCGAATATATACAAGCAAATGATGCGCAATTAGTATTCTAATTTCACTTAATCTAAATTCATATGGCATAAATAAATAAATAAATAAATCGAATATTTCCACATACTTACACACCATGACCAAATGTATCATGAGCTTAGATATAGATATAACATTTATTCACATATGTATCGTATTATACACTTTTGATTCAATTCAAAATATACTCACATATTAATACAAAATACGTACCTGGCCAACTTAACGTATTGAATGTATTCATTTGTCGATCAAACACGAGGTATCTTAGTTTTAGACTTTTATCGAATCACCAGCATTTAGCCTGCTAGGTTTAAAAACCTAAATTCATTCACTGGCATTTCGCCAGCTAGGCTCGAAGGCCCGAATAATATTTCACTGGCATTATAGCCTGCTAGGCTCAAAGGCCTGAATAATATTGTGCATTATTCAAATCAATAGGTTTCATATAACACAATCACACCAAATTGGATATAGCATCATTCGAATATCATCCTACATTTTATTTACTTTTATCTCATTTCATCACTTACATTTGTCATTTAATAGTTTACACGTAACATCTTTCTCTTATTCATCTAACACTATCATTTAATCATAGAAGCATATCACATTTTTTTCTTCCATTATAATTGTCATTCAGCCATAAACATATATGACAAGCAATACTTAATTCTTGTAATCTGTCATGTCATCATCGAATATTTTTATATATTTAACTACTTAGAACTTACCTCAAATATTCGAACTTACCTCGAATATATTCAAATAGTCTCAGATCGGCTATTCAGCTACTTTCTCTTTTCCCCTGTCCAACCTTGGCTCTCTATGCTCTTGAGCTTAATTAAATACAAATAAAAACATACTTAAATAACAATTAACAATTAACTAATTAAATTAAGTAAATGACGTTCGATTTTCACGACTACGAACTTACCTAGCATGTAAACACGAGATTTTATTTAACTCCATACATTAACCAACATTATTCAACTTCAATCTCATCATTCGACTAGACATCTCCATATATAACATTTCCATACTAGCAATTTAAATTCTAATCACTTATTGATTCATTTCATATTGTCACACTTCATATATATATACCATACACAATTTCTCATATCATAATTTAATCATTTGCCTATATGTAAATAAAATTAAGATATCAAAGTAATAATTAAGTATTTAAATTAAATAAATAGAGTTCGAGTTCAAAGACTACGAACTTACTCGAAAAAACATAATAAAAATGTCTTGCTTTGGACTGCATAAACACTTCTTTAATATTATCATTTAATTTAGCACAAACATAATAGAAATGTCTAGCTTGGACCGCACTTAATACATGCTTTAGACAACATTTAAAGCATATTTTGGACAACATTTTTGAATAATAAAGACCTTAACCAAGACATCAATAGCTTTTAAAATTTGACAAAGGCTAAGAAAGGCTCACAATTAAACATGATTGAGTTCTCACTAGCAGGGCATTTCATTCTAAACACACAAACAAACATCACATTACATATAAAATTTCAATATTTTATACATACAGTACTCGTATATATATATATTGTATTATAGTTCGATAATGATATATCAAAGCCATCAAAAGCATTTAATTAATCATTCAATATCATGCAATGTACTAATTTAATTTTTTTAAGTATATAAGCTCTTGATCTGTTTTGAAATAGAACAACAACAACAATTATTGAATAGACAGGGTTAAATTACATACACATTTCGTCTATTTAAGCAGGGTTAAATTAATCTCCTGTATACATTCAGACATATTAAACTCTAGCATGCCTTTAGATATTAATTTCCATCACACATTCGAATACTTTTCGAGCTAACAACAATTAAATTTTTAGACAATTTAGCCCCCTACATCCTTTCATCAAATACTTGTTTCTTAGTTTCAACTATTAATAATGGGACATTACTAAAATTGAAACTTTTGGACAGCAATATAAATAGCAATTTAAACAGTTTTAAGCTCCCAAATTTTAAACTCATCAAGCATAAACCGAACAGCAATGCATGTTAGTTCCAACCATATTTATTTTGTGCATTTTACCCACAGTACAAGATACGCAAAATTTAACAGCAACTAGAATCAGGCGACATCCTTAATCTTTTTCTCTTCAAAAATCTTCCATAGCCGAATACTCATATCACTACTAAAAATCAAAATTTTGACATGGCTAAGTTAGGGACTTAGTAACTAGCTGAATATATGTTACAATTTCAAAAATTAACATGAATTTCATACCTTAATTCTAGCTCAAAAGTGACCGAATGGCTATCTCCCCTATCTTCTTTAAGGTTCGGCTAAATAAGGAAGAAGATGAACCAAACCTTTTGTTCTTCCTTTCTTATTTCAATTAATATTTTTATTTCATAATTTAAACCATTACCATTATATAATATTAATATATAATACATATTTTGCTTAACATCATCATTATGGCCGGCCACTACAACTAAAGTGGGAAATTTGACATGCAAATCCACTTATCTTAAACCATTAATTATTTAACCACTACAAAATTTGCCTATCGCATTTTCAAAAATTTCCACATAAGTCCTATTTAATATTTTCACTCACAAATGACAATATCAAAGCATGAAATTTTCACACATGCACTTTCACATATAATAAGCACCGAATATAACATCTAATTATTTTTATGACTCAGTTTTGTGGTCCCAAAACCACTTTCCGACTAGGGTCAAATTAGGGCTGTCACAACTCTCCCCCCGTAAGGAATTTTTGTCCTCAAAAATCTTACCAGCGAAAAGGTTAGGATAACGTTCTTTCATTGAGTCTTCTGGCTCCCAAGTCGCTTCTTCAACCCCGTGTTTGAGCCATAGTGCTTTTACTAATGATATTTTCTTGTTTCGTAGTTCTTTTACTTCAACGAGCCAAAATACAAACTGATTCCTCTTCATAACTCAAATTAGACTGAATTTCAATCTCTGATGGATTAATCACATGACAAGGATCGAATCTGTACCGACGGAGCATCGAAACATGAAAAACGTCTTGAACCTTTTCAAGTTTAGGTGGTAAAAGTAGTCTACAAGCAACCGACACAATCCGTTCTAAAATTTCGTATGGTCCAATAAATCTCGGGCTTAATTTGCCTTTACGGCCAAATCTGAGTATCTTTTTCCATAGTAAAACTTTAAGAAACACTTTATCTCCAACTTGATACTCTATATCTTTCCGTTTCAAGTCTGCATACGATTTCTGACGATCTGATACTGCTTTCAAACTTTCACGAATCACTTTCACTCTTAGTTCGGCCTCTTTAATCAAGTTAACTCCGTAAATCTTATTCTCACTGAGTTAGGTCCAAAACAAAGGTGTACGACATTTACGACCGTACAAAGCCTCCTAAGGTGCCATCTTGATACTCGATTGAAAACTATTATTATATGCGAATTCAACTAAAGGCAAGTATCGTTCCCACGAAGCATTAAACTCAAGGATGCAACATCTCAACATATCCTTGAGTATTTAAATAATCTGCTCGGATTGACCATCGGTCTGGGGATGAAAAGTGGTGCTAAAATCAACTTGGTACCCAATGCTTCTTGCAATTTCTTCCAAAATTGCGATGTGAATCTCGGATCTCTATCCGACACAATAGAAGTAGGTACCCCTTGTAACCTTACAATCTGAGAAACATACAGTTCAGCTAACTTATCAAGTGGATAATCCGTATGTATGGGAATAAAATGAGCCGACTTTGTCAATCTATCAACAACAACCCATATCGCATCTTTCTTGCTTGGTGACAATGGCAACCCATATACGAAATCCATCGTGACTCGATTCCATTTCCATTTGGGTATCATGATTGGCTGAAGTAATCCCGAAGGTACTTGATGTTCCGCTTTCACTTGTTGACATATCAAACACTTCGAAATAAAGTCAGAAATGTCTCGTTTCATACCATTCCACCAGTATTGTTGTTTCAGATCATTGTACATTTTCGTACTACCTGGGTGAACTGACATTCGACTGTTATGAGCCTCGCTCAAAATCATCGAAATAATCTCTGAATTTCTCGAAACACATAATCGATTTCTGAACCTCAAACAATCATTGCTATCAATCAAAAATTTTGAATCTTGTTTCAAAACACATAGTGCTTGTTTTGCAACTAATTCATCATCAACTTTTTGAGCTTCACGGATTAGTTGCATCAATAACGGTTTTGCTTTTAACTCTGCTACTAATACATCATCAGCAGACACAGAAAGGTGCACATTCATTGCTCGCAAAACAAATAGTGACTTACGGCTTAAAGCATCAGCGACTACGTTAGCTTTTCCCGGATGGTAATCAATGACAAGCTCATAATCTTTCAATAATTCTAGCCACCGTCTTTGTCTCAAATTCAAATCTCTCTGAGTCATCAATTACTTGAGACTTTTGTGATCAGAATACACATGGCATTTTTCCCCGAACAAGTAGTGGCGCCAAATTTTTAAAGTGAAAACGATAGTAGCTAACTCGAGATCATGATTTGGATAGTTTTTCTCGTAAGGCTTCAACTGTCTCGAAGCGTACGTTACTACTCTACCCTCTTGCATCAATACACAGCCCAAACCATTCAGAGACGCATCACTGTAAATCACAAATTCTTTACCGAATTCTGGCTGAACTAACACCGGAGCTTCGGTCAAAAGAGTTTTCAATTGATCAAAACTTTTCTGGCACTTTTCTAACCATTCAAATTTGATATGTTTCTGAAGCAACTTTTTCATCGGTGTTGCTATCATCGAGAAACCTTTTACAAACAGTCTGTAGTACCCGGTAATTCCCAGAAAACTTCAAACTTCTGAAACATTTCTCGGAGGCTTCCCATCGAGTATAGCTGAAATTTTACTAGGATCAACTCAGATACCAGATGCGGATACAACATGTCCCAAAAAGCTGACTTCCCTCAACCAGAACTCACATTTACTAAACTTCACATATAATTACTTATCTCGTAAAATTTGTAATACTAATTTCAAGTGTTCAGCATACTCGATTTCGTCGCGTGAATAGATCAAAATGTCATCTATAAACACGACTACAAACTGATCCAAATACTGTCTGAAAATCTGATCCATTAGATCCATAAAAGTAGCATGGGCATTAGTGAGCCCAAACGGCATCAGTAGGAACTCATAGTGTCCATACCTCGTTCTGAAAGTAGTTTTAGGCACATCAGAGTCTCTAACTCGCAACTGATAATAACCCGATCTCAAGTCTATCTTCGAAAATACTGAGGCTCCTTTCAGTTGATCAAACAAATCATCGATTCGCGGCAACGGATATTTATTCTTTATCGTTACCTTATTAAGTTGGCGATAATCAATACACATTCTCATGGTTCCGTCTTTCTTTTTCACAAATAGCACTAGTGCACCCCAGGGAGAAAAACTCGGTCGAGCAAAACCTGTATCTGTCAACTCTTGCAATTGAGATTTCAATTCTTTTAGTTCGGTTGGTGCCATACGATACGGAGCTATCGAAATAGGTGTAGTCCCTGGCACTAGTTCAATGCCAAACTCTACCTCCTGAACAGGTGGTAACCTAGGTAATTCTTCAGGAAATACATCCGGAAACTCACAAACTACTGACACTGCCTCAAGTTTCTTTTCTGACTCTTTACTATCCAGTACATACGCAAGATAAGCTTCATACCCCTTTTTCACATATTTCTGAGCTAACATCGAAGATATTACTGTCGGTAATCCATTTAAATCAGTAGACTCAACTCAGATTATCTTATCATTTGAACACCTCAAGTCAATTGTCTTTCGATTACAATTCACTACCGCATCATTTATAGTTAACCAATCCATACTGAGTATGATATCAAACTCGTCAAATGGTAATAACATTAAATCAGCCAGAAAGCAAGAACCTCGAATCATCAGGGGACATTTCTTACACACTTTTTCAGCTAGCACATAACGGCCCAAAAGATTTGACACCCGAATCACAAACCCAGTAGACTCAACAGGTAGAGTCTTATTGGATGCCAAAGTTTCATACACATACGAATGAGTAGAACCAGGATCAATCAAAGTAAAAACATCATTATCAAAAAGAGTAAAAGTACCAGTAATAACATCTAGCGAAGAAGCATCCTCGCGTGTCCGTATAGCATAGGCTCTAGAAGGTGCGCGAGCCTCAGAGCGTACAGCAGTATCTTTGGTCCCTCTCTGATTTCCACTAGCATTTCTCGCATGCCTAGGTGGTCTACCTCGTGTTGCAGTATTACTAGGTCTTCCCCTATGATCAGTATTTTGTTTAGCTAATTTTGGACAGTCTCTGATAAAGTGATCAGCTGATCCACACTTGAAACAGGAGTGGCCATGAAATCTACAGCTTCCTGAATGCCATTTACCACAATGCTTGCACTCAGATCTATCCTGACGATCATTGCTGACACTGGCAATAGAGGTAGCCCGTGTACTCAATGGGGGTCGATCATGGTCCCGTCTGGAAAAACCCGAAGTATTCTTAGATTAGCCTGAATCATCTCTAAATTTCTTCGATGAATGATGAAAAGATTTTCTCGAAGATCCTTTACGGAACTCTCTAGCTCCATCATCAGCTTTTCTTTTCTCTTTACTAAGCTCTTCGGCTTTACAAGCTCGCTCGACAAGTACTACAAACTTTTTGATTTCCAGAATACCCACCAACAGTTTGATGTCTTCATTCAACCCGTCTGCGAAGCATTTACACATGATAGCCTCAGACGAAACACATTCTCGAGCATATCTGCTAAGTCTGACAAACTTTTGCTCATAATCAATAACTGTCATAGAACCCTTTTGAGGTCGAAAAATTCCTCCCTTTTCTGATCAATGAATCTTTGACTGATATATTTCTTGCGGAACTCAGTTTGAAAAAATTCCCAAGTAACCCGTTCTCTTGGCACCACTGAAACCAAAGTATTCCACCAATAGTAGGCAGAATCACATAACAGAGATATAGCACATTTTAAGCATTCATTGGGTGTGCACGATAATTCATTAAACACATGAATGGTATTATCGAGCCAAAACTCAGCCTGCTCGGCATCATCATTGTCAATAGCCTTGAACTCAGTAGCCCCTTGTTTTCGAATTCTATCAACTGGGGGCTTGCTCAACCTCAAAGGGTCAACTACTGGAGGCACCACAGGTGCAGGGCTTCTATTAGTTGGGGTTAGAGGATTTGAAACAGCCGGAATAGTGTGAATATGTGACAGCCCTAATTTGACCTAGTCAGAAAGTGGTTTTGGGACCACAAAACTGAGTCATAAAATATAATTCACCATTATATTCTATGCTTATTATATGTGTAAATGCATGTGTGAAAGTTTCATGCTCTGATTTTGTCATTTGTATGTGAAATTTAATAAATAGGACTTACGTGAGACATTTTTGAAATGTGATAGGTTAAATTAAAAATGGTCTATTAATGCATGATATAAAAAGAATGGACTTGCATGTCAAATTATCCATTTTAATGTAGTGGCCGGCCATTTTGATGTTTAATATAAAATATATGTATTATTTATTAGTTTAATGGCAACTAAATGGCTTTATATTTTATAATATTAATGAATAAAAAAAAGAAGAGAAAAAGGGGTGATGAAAACAAAGTTTCATCTTTGTTCTTCTTAGCTGAATTGAAAGAAAAAAAAAAGGACAAGACATTCGGTCATTTTAAGCTTGAGGAAGGTTAGTAAATTATGTTAGTTTTTGAAATTTTAGCTTGTTTTAAGTTAATTTACTTAGCCCATGTCAAAACATTGAATTTTGGGTGATGAATTGAGCATTCGGTTATGGTTGATAAGGAAGGGGTTGGATTATTGCCTTTATGTTTTGATGAAGAATTGTTGAAGAGATAAGTTTGAACTAGTTAAAAATTTAAATTGCTAGTACTTATATGTGTAATAGCCGAACTTGGACTTGCTTAACGACTTGAACAAATGTTTTGTATTTAAATGCTAAAATGTGAGCAAATGCCGTTTGGGTGATTTGAAATGAATAAATTAGATGTTTGAATATCTAAAGGTTCGGCATTGTATATGAATTTTAAGGATATGATTTTGAATAATGTAAGTAATAGAATGTGAGTAATGTTATGCATAGGTGAAATTATTATGTTCGGCTTTGATAGTATATATATAAGTATAATTAATCCATTTTGATAATATTATATAAGGTGATAAGTAAAAATATTATGGTGGCTTGAGTTTAATAACATTCGGCTAAGGACTATAAGTGCTAGCTAATTCGGTATAAGTGTATAGGTGTTAATACCTTGTATTTGAGGTTTTGAAGAATAGGTAGTGGTTAAATAAAGTGATTAAGGTTAAATTTTGAGTTTGGTTAAGTTTGGGCATTCGGCATTACTTATAACATTGGATATGAGTGTATGAAAGGTTAGAATTTCTTTTAAGTGAATTATGACTTTGATTTGAGCAAGATAGAATTGGCCATAAGCATGATTAAGTGGTTTGGTCATTGTTTTGGCATAGGTGAAACCTATATGAATTTGCTACATTCGGTCATAAAATGGAATTGAATATGAAGGTTAAGTTTGAGTAGCTAGGGCTGAATGGGTTATATATTAATCATAAATGGATCGTATGCATATGAGTGTGTATGTATTTGTGTGTGCGGCATTAATGATAAGTGGCAATTGGTAATGTGGTAAATGTTTAATAAGTTGACATTCAGAGTTAGCTATATGTCTTGGAACTATAATGTAATTTGAAAAATAAATAAAATTATGTGATATTAAAGCATGCATTATATATATATATGCATGTGTATACGCGGTTGTGCATAAATATGAGTAAATGATTAAATTGTAATAGTTATATATAGGTATGTATATATATATATGCCTTATGTATGTACCATGTGCTTATAGAGACATTCGGATATATGGTTGAATTCATGTATAAAGAAGCATGATAAGTTATGTGAATCTTTGTTTGTGTGTACGAATTAGATATAGATTAAATAAGCATGAAATTGAGTCATGGCATATTTTATAAAATATAATATGTGTTGAGGTTATATATGATTGTCAAATGTGACTACTAAGAAATAAAGTTGAGTAAGTAATTAAACAAATTTATTTGTTTTAATTAAGCTCAAGAGCAAAGAGGATTAAAATCAGATAAGGGAAAAGAGAAAGCAATCGAGTAGCCTTTCTGCAACCGTTCAAGTATATCCCAGGTAAGTTTTGAGTAGTCACCTTTAGTATATAATTGATGATTGCCATGATATGTGTACATTAGATGAATTGTGACCTTTTGGTTTTACTTGAATTAAGTTGTGTGATAAATAACTTATGTATATGACTTATAGTCAAATGGTCACTATGGGTTAAGTTTGAATGGTGAAAGGGATATGTAAGATTTATGTACGACTTTTGAACTGAAATGTAAATGATGGTGTTCATATGGAGCTTATGTCCGAATGTAGCAAATGACTACTAATGTGATATGTTGAATGAGATGTATTAATATATGATTAAATATGCATGATAATTGATGTAAATATCCGGGCTTAAAGACATGAGCTAAAAATTTGGAATTATATCCCGGCTTAAGGTCCGCAGCTATATGTCTTTGGAATTATATCCAGGACTTAAGGTCCGCATGCTACGTCTTTGGAAATATATTCGGGCTAAAGTCTCATGAGCTTCTAGTTTGGTATTATACCAAGTATAAATTCCATGAGCTTGTGCTAGAAATTTGTTTCAAGTTCTAAGACTTGACAAGGCTTGATGCCAGTAAGTTAAGTAAGATTACAACATTAAATATCCGCGGTAAACCAGTGTCAAGTAAGTACTGTATATTTAAGATGTTAAGGTACGTATTGCTTACTCATCGGTGAATTGATCTTGAAATGAATCATTAGCATCAAAGAAGAATATATATGTATATATGTATGATTGATACTTATAATTGTGAATATGAGATTATTTGATTTAAATGCATCGTATGAACTTTAAGTAGAAGAAATTTATGTATATGTTATGTGTATTTAACCACGAAGTAATTTGAATTGAGAATAAGTTGATTAAATGAATATTTCGATTTCCAATAGGTCTTTAATTGTTTGTAATGCTGAAAACTTATTAAGTTTTGAAAGCTTACTCTGTTCTTCTCTATTTTATAGATTGTTGATTTTGGCCATCGTCTCGGGGATCGTCAGTAGTCCATCATACTATCGATCTTTTTGGTGTAGTTATAATTTGGTCTCGATATGGCATGTATAGGCTAGGCTGATGATAACTATGTTTTGTGTCTGTAAATATTTTGGCTATATGAAATTGGCGTATAACTTAAATATCAATATATATTTAGCTCGATCTCTGTTTATGTTTATTGACAATATGAATGAGATAATTAAATGTTTAGCTCGATAATACCTCTTAGCCTTAATCCGGTGATCGAATTTGGGTTAGGGGTGTTAAATTTTATTGGTATCAGAGCTACGGTTTAGTCGAGTCTAGGACTAACGTAACGTGTATGAGTCTAGTTATACATGCCATATAGTGATAATACGATAGTGTGATGATTTCTGACAGTTAAAAATGTGTTTTCGTATAGTAATGGATCCCAATCCCAATCGAGCGGTAGCTGATGATGCAGAGAGTGTAGCGCCTACTCCCGCACACGGGACAGCGCCGATGGAATCTCAACCTATTGCGAGCAATCAAAATGATGAGGCTAGGCAAGCCTTTTATAATGTGATGAATGATTGGTTTAACCAATACATTCGAACTAATGCGGCTGCTCCACAACCCCCACTTCTGACTAATACAACCCCTGCACCCACAATACCTCCGGTAATTGATCAATGCGGTTGAATAAGCCCCTAGTTGACAGAATTCGAAAGCACGGGGCTACTGAATTTAAAGCTACTGATAGTGATGATGCTGAGCAAGCTGAATCTTGGTTGGACAACACCATTCGAGTACTTGATGAACTATCTTGCACACCCGATGAATGCCTGAAATGTGCTATATCTTTGCTACGTGATCCTGCCTATTATTGGTGGAATACATTGGTTTCTGTTGTACCCAGATAGTGGTTGACGTGGGAGTTCTTCCAAACTAAATTCCGAAAAAAGTATATCAGTCAGAGGTTCATCGATCAGAAACGGAAAGAATTTCTTGAACTTAAACAGGGTTCCATGTCAGTTACTGATTATGAATGAAAGTTCGTCAGACTTAGTAGATATGCTCGGGAATGTGTATCGGTGAGGCTATTATGTGTAAACGCTTTGAAGACGGGTTAAATGAAAATATTAAAATGTTCATTTGTATTCTTGAAATCAGTGAGTTCGTAGTACTTGTTGAGCGAGCTTACAAAGCCGAGGAGCTTAGTAAAGAAAAAAGGAAAGCTGAAGATAGAGCTAGAGAGTTTCGTAAAAGATCTTTGGGAAAACCTTTTCAGCAATCATCGAAGAAATTTTGAGATGATTCGGGCCGATCTAAGAACACTTTGGCTTTTTCCAAACGAGACCGTGATCGACCTCCTATGAGTACGCGAGCCACTTCAGTTGCCAGTGTTGGAAATGATCGTCGGGATAGGACTGAGTGTAAGTTTTGTGGAAAATGGCATTCGGGGAGTTGTAGATTTCATGATCACTCCTGTTATAAATGTGGATCACCCGACCACTTCATCAAAGACTGCCCGAAGTTGTCAGAGCAAAATGTGAATCAGAGTGGGAAACCGGGTACTGCTACAGCTCGAGGTAGACCATCTAAGAATATGGGAAATGCTAGTGGCGGTCAGAGAGGGTCTAGAGATGCTACGACCATATTTGAGGCTCGTGCTCCTGCTAGAGCTTATGCTATACGTGCACGCGCGGATGCTTCTTCGCCTGATGTCATTACCGGTACTTTCACTCTCTTTGATTCTATTGTGATTGCATTGATTGACCCTGGTTCTACTCATTCATATGTATGTGAGACTTTATCATCCAGTAAGACTCTACCTGTTGAGTCTACTGAGTTCGTGATTCGAGTGACGAATCCCTTAGGTCAATATGTGCTAGTTGACAAAGTGTGCAGGAAATGTCCCCTAATAATCCGATGTTCCTATTTTTCGACCGACCTGATGCTTTTACCGTTTGATGAATTTAATGTTATTCTCGGTATGGATTGGTTGACTGTTCATGATGCAGTTGTGAATTGTAAAGGAAAGACTATTGATTTGAGATGTGCAAATAATGAGATAATACGAGTTGAGTCTGCTGGCGTGAACGGGTTACCTGCAATAATATCCTCGATGTTGGCTCAGAAATATGTAAAAAGGGGTGTGAAGCATATCTTGCGTACATACTTGATAGTAAAGAATAAAAAAAGAAGCTTGAATCAGTGCCAGTGGTTTGTGAGTATCCGGATGTTTTTCCCGAGGAGTTACCGGATTACCACCTGTTTGAGAGGTCGAGTTTGGCATTGAACTTGTACCTGGGACTACACCTATTTCGATAGCTCCGTACCGCATAGTACCAACTGAATTAAAAAAATTGAAATCTCAGTTGCAAGAGTTGACAGATAGAGGTTTTGCTCGACCGAGTTTTTCTCCCCGGGGTACACCAGTGTTGTTTGTGAAAAAGAAAGACGAAACTATGAGAATGTGTATTGATTACCATTAGCTAAATAAGGTAACGATAAAGAATAAATATCCGTTACTGTGAATAAACGATTTGTTTGATCAACTGAAAGGAGCCTCAATATTTTCGAAGATTGACTTGAGATCAGGCTATTATCAATTGCGAGTTAGAGACTCTGATGTGCCTAAAACTGCTTTCAGAACAAGATACGGACATTATGAGTTCCTAGTGATGCCGTTTGGGCTCACTAATGCCCCTGCTATTTTTTTGGATTTAATGAATCAGATTTTCAGACAGTATTTGGATCGGTTTGTAGTCGTGTTTATAAATAACATTCTGATCTATTCACGCGACGAAATCGAGCATACCGAACACTTGAGGTTGGTATTACAAATTTTGCGAGACAAGCAGTTATATGCGAAATTCAGTAAATGTGAATTTTGGTTGAGGGAAGTCAGCTTTTTAGGGCATGTTGTATCCGCATCAGGTATTCGAGTTGATCCGAGTAAAATATCAGCCATCCTTGATTGGAAGCCTCCTAGAAATGTTACTGAAGTTTGGAGCTTTTTGGGACTTGCCGATTACTACTGACGATTTGTAAAGGGTTTCTCGATGATAGCCACACCATTGACGAAGCTACTTCAGAAAGATGTTAAGTTCGAATGGTCAGAAAAGTGCCAAAAAAGTTTCGACCAACTAAAAACTTATTTGACTGAAGCTCCAGTGTTAGTACAGCCTGAATCCGGTAAAGAGTTCGTCATTTACAGTGATGCATCCTTACATGGGCTGGGTTGTGTATTGATGCAAGAGGGTCGAGTTGTAGCTTACGCGTCGAGGCAATTGAAGCCACATGAGAAAAACTATCCGACCTATGATCTCGAATTAGCTGCCATCGTATTTGCTTTGAAAATATGGCGACACTACTTGTTTGGATAGAGGTGTCATGTATATTCGGATCACAAAAGCCTCAAATATTTGATGACTCAAAGAGATTTGAATCTGCAACAAAGACGTTGGCTTGAATTGTTGAAAGACTACGAGCTTGTCATTAACTATCACCCGAGAAAGGCTAACGTGGTTGCCGATGCTTTAAGTCGCAAGTCACTATTTGCTTTGCGAGCAATGAATGTACACCTATCCGTTTCATCCGATAATGTGTTAGTAGCAGAATTAAAAGCTAAACCATTATTGATTCATCAAATACGTGAATCTCAGAAAGTTGACGATGAATTGGTTACTAAACGGGTTGAATGTGTTTCAGATGTAGAATCAGAGTTTCAAATTGACGACAATGATTGTTTGAGGTTCAAAAGTCGATTGTGTGTTCCAAGAAATTCAGAACTTATTTCGGTGATTTTGAGCGAAGCTTATAATAGTTGAATGTCGGTCCATCCTGGTAGTACGAAAATACACAACGATCTGAAACGTCAGTATTGGTGGCATGGTATGAAACGAGACATTTCTGACTTTGTCTCGAAATGTTTGATATGTCAACAAGTGAAAGCGGAGCATCAAGTGCCTTCGGGTTTACTTCAGTCGATCATGATACCCGAGTGGAAGTGGGATTGAGTTACGATGGATTTTGTGTCTAGGCTACATTTGTCACCGAATAAGAAAGATGCGATATGGGTTGTTGTGGATAGGTTGACTAAATCAGCTCATTTCATTCCTGTACATATGGATTTCTCACTTGATAAGCTAGCCGAGTTGTATGTTTCTCAGATTGTCAGATTACACGGGGTACCAGTTTCAATTGTGTCAGATAGAGATCCAAGATTTACATCAAGGTTTTGGAAGAAATTACAAGATTCTCTAGGTAGCAAACTACATTTTAGCACTGCGTTTCATCCCCAGGCGGACGGTCAATCAGAACGTGTAATTCAGATACTCGAGGATATGTTGAGATGCTGCATCCTTGAGTTTAGTGGTTCATGGGAACGGTATTTGCCTTTGATTGAATTCACTTACAACAATAGTTTTCAATCAGGCATTAAAATGGCACCTTACGAGGCTTTGTACGGTCGTAAATGCCGTACACCGTTGTTTTGGACCGAGCTTAGCGAAAGTAAAATCTTCGGGGTTGATTTGATTAAAGATGCTGAATAGAAAGTAAAAGTAATCCGTGAAAGTTTGAAAGTAGCTTTAGATCGTCAGAAGTCGTATGCGGATTTAAAACGAAAAGACATTGAGTATCAGGTTGGAGACAAAGTGTTTCTTAAAGTTCACCTTGGAAAAAGGTGCTCAGATTTGGCCGTAAGGGCAAATTGAGTCCGAGGTTCATCGGGCCGTATGAAATATTCGAACGAGTTGGGCCGATTGCATATAGATTGATTTTACCCCCTGAAATTGAAAAGATTCACAATGTTTTTCATGTTTCGATGCTTCGACGTTATAGATCCGACCCACTGCATATAATTAATCCATCAGAGGTTGAGATTCAATTTGATTTGAGTTACGAAGAAGAACCAGTTCGTATTTTGGCTCATGAAGTAAAAGAACTACGAAATAAGAAAATCTCATTAGTAAAGGTACTGTGGCTTAAACATGGGATTGAAGAAGCTACTTGGGAGCTTGAGGACTCTATGAAAGAACGATATCCTAACTTATTCACTGGTAAGATTTTCGGGGACGAAAATTTCTTATGTGGGGGAGAGTTGTGATAGCCCTAATTTGACCCTAGTCGGAAAGTGGTTTTGGGACCACAAAACTGAGTCATAAAATATAATTAACCATTATATTCTATACTTATTATATGTGTAAATGCATGTGTGAAAGTTTCATGCTTTGATTTTTTTCATTTGTATGTGAAATTTATTAAATAGGACTTATGTGAGACATTTTTGAAATGTGATAGGTTAACTTAAAAATGGTCTATTAATGCATGATATAAAAAGAATGGACTTGCATGTCAAATTATCCATTTTAATGTAGTGGCCGGCCATGTTGATGTTTAATATAAAATATACATATTATTTATTAGTTTAATGGCAACTAAATGGCTTTATATTTTATAATATTGATGAATAAAAAAAAGAAGAGAAAAAGGGGTGATGAAATCAAAGTTTCATCTTTGTTCTTCTTAGCCGAATTGAAAGAAAGAAAAAAAAAAGGGCAAGACATTCGGTCATTTTAAGCTTGAGGAAGGTTAGTAAATTATGTTAGTTTTTGAAATTTTAGCTTGTTTTAAGTTAATTATCAAGTTTCTTTTATCAAGTTTCTTACTTAGCCTATGTCAAAACTTTGAATTTTGGGTGATGAATTGAGCATTCGGTTATGGTTGATAAGAAAGGGGTTGGATTATTGCCTTTATGTTTTGATGAAGAATTGTTGAAGAGAGAAGCTTGAACTAGTTAAAAATTTAAATTGCTAGTACTTATATGTGTAATAGCCGAACTTGGACTTGCTTAATGACTTGAACAAATGTTTTGTATTTAAATGCTAAAATGTGAGCAAATGCCGTTTGGGTGATTTGAAATGAATAAATTAGATGTTTGAATATCTAAAGGTTCGGCATTGTATATGAATTTTAAGGATATGATTTTGAATAATGTAAGTAATGGAATGTTAGTAATGTTATGCATAAGTGAAATTATTATGTTCGGCTTTGATAGTATATATATAAGTATAATTAATCCATTTTGATAACATTATATAAGGTGATAAGTAAAAATATTATGGTGGCTTGAGTTTAATAACATTCGGCTAAGGACTATAAGTGCTAGCTAATTCAGTATAAGTGTATAGGTGTTAATTACCTTGTATTTGAGGTTTTGAAGAATAGGTAGTGGTTAATTAAAGTGATGAAGGTTAAATTTTGAGTTTGGTTAAGTTTGGGCATTCGGCATTACTTATAACATTGGATATAAGTGTATGAAAGGTTAGAATTTCTTTTAAGTGAATTATGACTTTGATTTGAGCAAGATAGAATCGGCCATAAGCATGATTAAATGGTTCGGTCATTGTTTTGGCATAGGTGAAACCTATATGAATTTGCTACATTCGGTCATAAAATGGAATTGAATATGAAGGTTAAGTTTGAGTAGTTAGGGGTGAATGGGTTATATATTAATCATAAATGGATTGTATGCATATGAGTGTGTATGTATTTGTGTGTGCGGCATTGATGATAAATGGCAATTGGTAATGTGGTAAATGTTTAATAAGTTGACATTCGGAGTTAGCTATATGTCTTGGAGCTATAATGTAATTTGAAAAATAAATAAAAGTATATGATATTAAAGCATGCATTATATATATATGCATGTGTATACGCGGTTGTGCATAAATATGAGTAAATGATTAAATTGTGATAGTCATATATAGGTATGTGTATATATATATATATATGTATGCCTTATGTATGTACCATGTGCTTATAGAGACATTCAGATATATGGTTGAATTCATGTAAAAGGAAGCATGATAAGTTATGTGAATATTTGTTTGTGTATGCGAATTAGATATAGATTAAATAAGCATGAAATCGAGGCATGGCATATTTTATAAAATATAATATGTATTGAGGTTATATATGATTGTCAAATATGACTACTAAGAAATAAAGTTGAGTAAGTAATTAAACAAATTTATTTGTTTTAATTAAGCTCAGGAGCAAAGAGGATCAAAATCAAATAAGGGAAAAGAGAAAGCAACCGAGTAGCCTTTCCACAACCGTTCAAGTATATCCGAGGTAAGTTTTGAGTAGTCACCTTTAGTATATAATTGATGATTGCCTTGATATGTGTATATTAGATGAATTGTGACCTTTTGGTTTTACTTGAATTAAATTGTGTGATAAATAACTTATGTATATAACTTATAGTCAAATGGTCACTATGGGTTAAGTTTGAAAGGTGAAAGGGATATGTAAGATTTATGTACGACTTTTGAACCGAAATGTAAATGATGGTGTTCATATGAAGCTTATGTCCGAATGTAGCAAATGACTACTAATGTGATATGTTGAATGAGATGTATTAATATATGATTAAATATGCATGATAATTAATGTAAATATCCGGGCTTAAAGACCCGCAGGCTAAATGCTAGAATTATATCCGGACTTAAGGTCCACAGGCTATGTGCTGGAATTATCTCCGGACTTAAGGTCCACAGGCTAATGCTGGAAATATATTCGGGCTAAAGTCCCGCAGGCTTCGAGCTGGTATTATACCGGGTATAAATTCCCGCAGGCTTATGCTAGTAATTTGTTTCAAGTTCTAAGACTTGACAGGCTTGATGCCAGTAAGTTAAGTAAGATTACGACATTGAATATCCGCGGTAAACCAGTGTCGAGTAAGTACTATATATTTAAGATGTTAAGGTACGTATTACTTACTCATCAGTGAATTGATCTCGAAATGAATCATTAGCATCAAAGAAGAATATATATGTATATATGTATGATTGATACTTATAATTATGAATATGAGATTATTTGATTTAAATGCATCGTATGAACTTTAAGTAGAAGAAATCTATGTATATGTTATGTGTATTTAACCACGAAGTAATTTGAATTGAGAATAAGTTGATTAAATGAATATTTCGATTTCCAATAGGTCTTTAATTGTTTGTAATGCTTAGAACTTATTAAGTTTCGAAAGCTTACTCTGTTCCTTATTTCTCTGTTTTATAGATTGTTGATTTTGGCCATCGTCTCGGGGATCGTCAGCAGTCCATCATACTATCGATCTTTTAGGTGCAGTTATAATTTGGTCTCGATATGGCATGTATAGGCTAGGCTGATGATAACTATGTTTTGTATCTGTAAATATTTTGGCTATATGAAATTGGCGTATAACTTAAGGATCAATATGTATTCAGCTCGATCTCTGTTTATGTTTATTGACAACATGAATGAGATAATTAAATGTTTAGCTCGGTAATACCTCTTAGCCTTAATCCGACGATCGGATTCGGGTTAGGGTTGTTAAAGAATATACTGAGTAAACCAATCGTTCATCATAGCATAGAAGGCTTGTTTAGCCTCATCATTTTGATTACTAGCATTCGGTTGAGAGTCCAACGGCGCTGTCCCTAGCGCGGGAGCAGGCGCTACGCTCTCCACATCATCAGCTATTGCTCGGTCGGGATCAGAATTCATTACTATACGAAAAACACATTTCAACTGTCAGAAATCATCACACTATCATGTTAACACTTTATGGCATGTATAGCTAGAATCACACGCGCTACATTAGTCCTAGAATTGACTAAATCATGGCTCTGATACTAATAAAATATAACACCCCTATAACCCGTATCCGTCGCCGGAGTGGGTTATGAAGAGTTACTAAACCAAAACTCAACATTAGTACATACAATTTTACATAAGTTCATTTGAAATTATATGTATAGCCAAACACAATCAAAGATAGAAATTTAAATTTATACCGACATTCAAAAGTGGCCATTTTCACATGGCTTATATACAAAAACATCTCATAATATCATTCACTTAAGTCTATTCTATACATGCTATACCAGCCCAAAATATAATAGTACCAAAATGATAGATAGTGTGACGAGTTGTCGATTTGATCCCTTCGAACGGATATGACTGAGTCAACAATCTATAAAATAGAGAAACGTAACAAACGGAGTAAGCTTTCATAAGCTTAGTAAGTTTTAAGCAATGCAACAAATAAACTCAATCATACATTGATTATTTAATTTCTCAAAAGGTCATTTTCTAGATATAATACCATTTGGCCGAATATACACAAGCAAATGATGCGCAATTAGCATTCTAATTTCACTTAATCTGAATTCATATGGCATAAATAAATAAATAAATAAATCAAATATTTTCACATACTTACACACCATGACCAAATGTATCATGAGCTTAGATATAGATATAACATTTATTCACATATGTATCGTATTATACACTTTTGATTCAATTCAAAACATACTCACATATTAATACAAAATACGTACCTGGCCAACTTAACGTATTGAATGTATTCATTTGTCGATCAAACACGAGGTATCTTAGTTTTAGACTTTTATCGAATCACCGGCATTTAGCCTGCTAGGTTTAAAAACCTGAATTCATTCACCGGCATTTCGCCTGCTAGGCTCGAAGGCCTGAATAATATTTTACCGGCATTATAGCCTGCTAGGCTCAAAGGCCAGAAATAATATTGTGCATTATTCAAATCAATAAGTTTCATATAACACAATCACACCAAATTGGATATAGCATCATTCGAATATCATCCTACATTTTATTTACTTTTATCTCATTTCATCACTTACATTTGTCATTTAATAGTTTACGCGTAACATCTTTCTCTTATTCATCTAACACTATCATTTAATCATAAAAGCATATCACATTTTTTTCTTCCATTATAATTGTCATTTAGCCATAAACATATATGACAAGCAATACTTAATTCTTGTAATCTGTCATGTCATCATCGAATATTTTTATATATTTAACTACTTAGAACTTACCTCAAATATTCGAACTTACCTCGAATATATTCAAACAGTCTCGGATTGGCTATTCAGCTACTTTCTCTTTTCCCCTGTCCAACCTTGGCTCTCTATGCTCTTGAGCTTAATTAAATACAAATAAAAACATACTTAAATAACAATTAACAATTAACTAATTAAATTAAGTAAATGACGTTCGAGTTTCACGACTACGAGCTTACCTAGCATGTAAACACGAGATTTTATTTAACTCCATACATTAACCAACATTATTCAACTTCAATCTCATCATTCGACTACACATCTCCATATATAACATTTCCATACTAGCAATTTAAATTCTAATCACTTATTGATTCATTTCATATTGTCACACTTCATATATATATACCATACAAAATTTCTCATCTCATAATTTAACCATTTGCCTATATGTAAATATAATTAAAATATCAAAGTAATAATTAAGTATTTAAATTAAATAAATAGAGTTCGAGTTCAAATACTACGAACTTACTCGGAAAAACATAATAAAAATGTCTTGCTTTGGACTGCATAAACACTTCTTTAATATTATCATTTAATTTAGCACAAACATAATAGAAATGTCTAGCTTGGACCGCACTTAATACATGCTTTGGACAACATTTAAAGCTTATTTTGGACAACATTTTTGAATAATAAAGACCTTAACCAAGACAACAATAGCTTTTAAAATTTGACAAAGGCCAAGAAAGGCTCACAATTAAACATGATTGAGTTCTCACTAGCAGGGCATTTCATTCTAAACACACAAACAAACATCACATTACATATAAAATTTCAATATTTTATACATACAGTACTCGTATATATATATTGTATTATAGTTCGATAATGATATATCAAAGCCACAAAAGCATTTAATTAATCATTCAAGATCATGCAATGTACTAATTTAATTTTTTTTAAGTATATAAGCTCTTGACCTGTTTTGAAACAGAACAACAACAACGATTGTTGAATAGATAGGGTTAAATTACATACACATTTCGTCTATTTAAGCAAGGTTAAATTAATCTCCTGTATACATTCAGACATATTAAACTCTAGCATGCCCTTAGATATTAATTTCCAGCACACATTCGAAAACTTTTCAAGCTAACAACAATTAAATTTTCAGACAATTTAGCCCCCTACATCCTTTCATCAAATACTTGTTTCTTAGTTTCAACTATTAATAATGGAACATTACTAAAATTGAAACTTTTGGACAGCAATATAAATAGCAATTTAAACAGTTTTAAGCTCCCAAATTTTAAACTCCTCAAGCATAAACCGAACAGCAATGCATGTTAGTTCCAACCATATATATTTTGTGCATTTTACCTACAATACAAGATACACAAAATTTAACAGCAACCAGAATCAGGTGACATCCTTAATCTTTTTCTCTTCAAAAATCTTTCATAGCCGAATACTCATATCACTACTAAAAATCAAAATTTGACATGGCGAAGTTAGGGACTTAGTAACTAGCTGAATATATGTTACAATTTCAAAAATTAACATGAATTTCATACCTTAATTCTAGCTCAACAGTGACCGAATGGCTATCTCCCGTATCTTCTTTAAGGTTCGGCTAAACAAGGAAGAAGATGAACCAAACCTTTTGTTCTTCTTTTCTTATTTCAATTAATATTTTTATTTCATAATTTAAACCATTACCATTATATAATATTAATATATAATACATATTTTGCTTAACATCATCATTATGGCCGGCCACTACAACTAAAGTGGGAAATTTGACATGCAAATCCACTTATCTTACACCATTAATTATTTAACCACTACAAAAATTACCTATCACATTTTCAAAAATTTCCATATAAGTCCTATTTAATAATTTCACTCACAAATGACAATATCAAAGCATGAAATTTTCACACATGCACTTTCACATATAATAAGCACCGGATATAACATCTAATTATTTTTATGACTCAGTTTTGTGTTCCCGAAACCACTTTTCGACTAGGGTCAAATTAGGGTTGTCACACAGTGTAACATTCAGAGTGCAACTTTCCAACCTATAGGGGACACACAGCAATTTTGCATGGCTGTGTGTTACACATGGCTGAAACACACGCTCGTGTCTTAGGCCGTGTGGACAAGAAAATGGCCAAAGTCAAGCCATTTCTTTCACCCATTGAAGCATGAACCTACAAGCAACTTGCACATATAACCAAGACCTTAGAACATGCCCAAATCATGCATAATAAGACCAATTCAATAGGCCATTTAACCATCCAACCAATATTCCATATAGGCACCTCAAACACAAACATTCAAATATACCTAGTCATAAGCATAATTGACCATATTCATACCAATACATATAACTCATAATCATCTCAAAGCATAACCTAACTTAGCCATGTTATAAGCATACTATCAGATACCAAATTGGTCATTCCATCATGCATCAACTTAGCCATAATAACACCAACCACCAAGGCATCAAAATGCCAAAAGCACATCAACCATAATACCATATATACATACCAAACATAACGACTAGATCATTAAACACAATTCCACTTATACATGCCATTATAAACTTGGCCAAAACACCAAAAACTACCGATATAATCATTGGATAGTGTGATAGGACTCCAACTAGCTTCCAAACTGATCAATCTTTCGATAATCTATAAAACATAGGAAAGAAAATAACGTAAGCATAAAATGCTTAGTAAGTTTGTATAACATGAACATTACTTACCATTTCAATGCATAACTTTAAAACTAAACATGAACCAATCCAACATAAGCTTTGCACAAGCCTAAGCATCATCAACAACACAAGTTAGTGTTTAAACACATAACTTAACAAAATCATCACATGGTAAGATAGATTTCATGAACATAGCATATTTGAATTCATATTTTCCATAAACATGGTTATTCATACTTTGATCCTCATCAATTCATACATTTTCATAGGTTCATAACTTAGCCATTAGAACACTTATCACTCCTTCCCTTTTCGTGCCCGTTGAACCACTTAGAATAATATCGAATAAGCGGGAAGCTCATACAAAGTGTGCTAAACATATGGCCGAAACCATTCCTTTTCCTTTTCCTTTACATTAATGCTCACTCGAGCCACAAATGGGTCTGCTCACACAAGTTAACGATCAGAATGTAGCTACACGATGCCGCTCACACAAGATGATGAGTATCCACAACAAATGTCGGAACTCAGCCATCGGTAGGACATTCAAGACCAGCACCTGAAACATGGTAACCCTAATGACATGTCATTTTTATCCTATATATTCCTAAGGTTCAAATGGAGCTCGATAGTCATCATAACGTCATTGGATTTTTGTCGTAACATGATATGATAAATAACATAATAAAATTTAAATAAAATAACATTAAAATGCTATTTAAACATACGAACTTACCTCGATTTTCAAGATGTCAAAATAGGTTCAACTAATTGGAGGCTTTATCTTTCCCTCGATCTAGATCTGTACGAGGCTTAACTTAATCTAAATAAGAAAATTCAATCTATTTACTAATCATTTTATTCAATTCAGTCTAAAATTTATACTTTTGCAAAATTACACTTTTGCCCCTATTATTTTAACTTCTTAACAATTTCGCCCTTAATCTCGTAAATGACAATTTATGCAATTTCATATATATATAATGCTTGCCGATTTACCTAGGGACTCATATCAACCCAAAAAAATCATCAATTCACAATTTTATCATAATGTTTTACTACTTTTACAAATAAGTCCCTAAATGATAATTTCATCAAAAATCACTTTACAAAAGTTGTTTATCTAACAACAAGGACTCATTATCTTTCAATAAATTTCAAAAACCATACAAATATGTACATGGAAAAACCCTAAACATTTAACAATTTTGTAAGTTAGTCCCTACGCTAGATAGATTAAGCTATAGCGGCTTCAAAAACAAAGAAATAATTAAAAATAGAATAAAAATCACTCAAATGCAAGGCGAATGCTTAGCTGAATACTCAAACTCCTTCAATTGAGTTTTTCACCCTTAATTTCAGTGGAAAATACAAAAAACAAGATGGTGTTTTTGTTTTCTTTAATCTACTATCATATATTTATTAAATTACATATATAACCTTATTATTTAACATTAAAATCACTTAATAATGTATCCATATTTGTCCACTCATAAGACTAATGGTTTAATTACCATTTAAATCCCTTAAAAAATTAAGTTCATAACTAATAGATACCTTTAACTACTAGCACTCCATTTTTATAGCTTTTTCAATTTAGTCCTTTTCACTTAATTAAGCATGCAAACGTTATAATTTCTTAATGAAATTTTTATACGACCTTACTAGCATATCATAGACATGAAAATAATAATAAAATAAATATTTAGATGTCATATTTGTGGTCCCAAAACCACTGCTCTGATTTCACTGAAAACGGATTGTTACATCCATCCTCGTTGCGAGATAGAGCACAAGCATGGCTTAATTCATTACCACCAAGCTCAATATCTACATGGCAATAATTAGCAGAATGCTTCTTAATTAAGTATTTCCCACTTAGCAAAAATGCTAAGTTACAGAATGAGATCACCACTTTTCAGCATATGGATGATGAATCCCTATACAACGCATGGGAAATATTCAAAGAGTTACTACACAAATTCCCTCACCACGGGATTCCACATGGCATCCAGCTAGAGACATTTTATAATGGTATCAATGCACACACTAGAATGGTGATATATGCTTCTACAAATGGTGCTCTCATTTCTAAGTTTTATAATAAGGCTTATGGAATTATTGAGAGAATAGCTAGTAACAACTATTAGTGGCCAACCAATTGAGCAACTTCAAAAAGACAAGTAACAGGAATGCATAAAGTGGATGCTCTCACTTTACTTGTAACTTAGGTATCTTCAATCTCTTTACTACTTAAAAATATTTCTACTAATGATTTAAACAATGTTGTGGCTCAGCAACCAAGATAATTTGACATTATTTTCTGTGTATACTGTAGGGATGGCCATTCGTTTGAGAATTGTCTGTCAAATCCCGAGTATGTTTATTATGTACGAAATCAAAACCAAAATAGAAGTGGAAAAGGACCAAAGTCTAACTTGTATAACCCTTCGTGGCAAAACCATCCAAACTTCTCTCGAAGTAACTAAGGAGTTGGACTGAACAAGACCTACATACAACATAGATCAAATCAACCTTTAGGTTTCAATCAGCAAGTTCAGAAACCACCGTAAGCTGAATCATCCAACAATTTGGGGAATTTTTTGAAGGCGTACATGGCTAAGAACGACACCTTAATCTAAAGCCAAACAACAACACTGAAAAATTTGAAGAACCAAATGGGTCAGTTAGCTATGGAGCTTCCCAATAAACCTCAATAAGCCTTGCCAAGTAACACAAAAAATCCAAGGAATACAGTTAAAGAACACTACAAAATAGTTAGTTTACGAAGCGGAAGGGCTTTAGAACCCAAGGAATTTAGGGTTGAAGAAGAACTTGCCAAAGGAAAGGAAGATCAACCAACATTTGAAATTCCTGCACCATAGATGCCAGAGTCTAAAAATTCTGAAGAGGTAAAGTCTAAACTAGTCAATTATGATAGGCTTGTAATCACTCTTTAATATTTTCTTAATTTTATTTCAATTTTATTTATTTTAAGTTGTTAAAGATTTTACCTTTAATGTTTCTTGCTTCTTACTTTGCTACTAGTTGTTCATTTTTACCTTACTTTTAGTTTTCTCCATTAAAAATCCACACTTTTATGTTTTTCTTATGCTTTATTTTCATGGTTATTAAATTTTTTATTTTTATGTTTGTTTACTCAGTTTTTAACATGGATATTTAAACTCTAAAGAGGGTTGGTTGATAGAGATTTGCGTAAGCTGATTTTTGGACAAAGGACTAAATCATAACAAATTGAACTAATTTGAATAAAACTAAGAACTTAGGTAGTGACACCCTTACGGGAATATCGAGATAAAGTGAGACCAGAAGGTGATCTTCTATAATATAGTGTATTACATTAAACTAGTTTTCACACTTAAAAAGCTTGAATACAAACACTTTTCATTATGATTTAGCTAAGTTTTTGTAATTTAGTTTAAGTTCAATAAAAAGTGTATTTTGAGTCTTTTATTGACCTTAGGGCCAAATGAGGCCTAAAGGTGAGCTAACATACTTAATGAGTGTGCAGGAGACCATCTGAGTCGTATAAACTCAATACTAATTGCTATGTTGAAACACAGGAAGTTTGATGTCACAATAAAGGGAGCAGAATGCAAGAATCTTGAAACTGCCTTCGTTGTCGCGACACAGCCATAGGATGTCGCGACACACCCATGAAGCTACCCTGAACCTAAGCATACTACCTTCAATGTCACGACACAGGAACTAGGGTGTCGTGACATCGATCCTGTATAAGAAATACTTACTAGTCAGGGATATTTTGGTCCGCACAGTCAAAACTTAAAAAAGAGAGTATCAACTAACCTAGGGTTAAGGATGATGACAACCCTAACTCTATAAATAGGCTCTTAAACACTTGTTAGGGATGACTTTTGATACTCTAAGTTTTTCTTTGTAAATTTAGTCTTTATTTTTTTCCTTTCTTTTAACCATTAGGTTTATTTCAGTTCTTTTCTATTTTATGCTATTCAAATAAGCTAATTTGTAGATTTGAACCAAATCTTGTGGATTCTATGCTTACATCAATTAATACAATTTAGGATTCTCTAAACCTTACTCTTGATTTATTCTTTATGCATATATTATTTGTCAAAATTATTGTTTTCATGAGATCCATGAGAAACTAATTCTCTTATGGGGGATTAGCTAGAGAAGGTGTGATTAATTGATTACTATGTAGGGTTTTCTTAATGGATCAGCTATTTGGGAGAGGAAGAACTTAGACCCTAGGCTTGATGAACCTAGGAAATCATTTAGGTGGGAATTAACCCAAAATTGGTATAGCCTATCCATGAAAACCTTAACCCCAAATCAGTCTAGACTGTAATGTTGAGAGATAAGTAGTTATTACCAACTCATTAGTTTAGTGGAAGATTGAGAGATCCTGGTAGGTTACTGACTAGTTGATTGAATAGAAACCCAAAATAAGAAATAGTTATGACCACCAAAGCAAGCTAATCACTCATAGCTAGAATTGATAGAGTTTATAAATTAGTTATCTGAAGTTCATTTCAGTTATGTTATTTTGTTCCTTTATTTATAAAACCCAAAAAAATTATTTATATTTTATCGTAATATGATTTATTTAAAGTACTAATTAGATCTATTTGTGTTTAGGTTAGAATTAATTTCATACTCGCTTCTCTTAGGTACGATCCTCGAAGTACTTACCTACTTCGTTGTAATTATATTACAAACTGAGCCGTATACTTACGGAAACTACTTATTTTATATCTTTTGTGAAGTATTCTCACTCTGGACGTTAGTACATCTGGAGGCGTTCAAATTATTAGCCCCATTGTCGGGGAGGCAACGCTACTAAATTGATTTTAATTTTTGCGTTCCAATAAAATAATTAGGAAATTTATAAATTATAGATACGATATTCAATAAATTGTATTTATTTATTCATTTTACTAACATTTTTCTTTTCTTCAAGGAATTCCCAAGTATGTACACTTGAAAAGAGGAAAAATTCCCACAAGAATAGCTACCAAAATCAATCATGGACAAATTCGATTACATGTCATTTGATGATGAAATAGACTATGACGTTGAAATCTATGAAGAAAAATTTTATGAAGAATCGGAAATTCAAGAAAATCAAAGATTGCTAATGTTAGATGTAATAGCCCATTTTAGGGTCAAACTGGAGCAGTGGTTTCAGGACCACAAATTCGAAGTAGAAATATTTATTTTATTATTTCTTTAAGGTCTACAGCACGATATAATAAATGTGTGAAAATTTTGTTACGAAATTTTCTTGATTGAGTGCTCAATTTGACTAGAAGGACTAAATTGCAATAGGTGCAAATTTTGAGTTCTACAAGTTAAAGGTGTCTAATTGCTATGAAATTTTAAATTGGAGGTCTTTAAATGGTAATTGGACCATTACACTTTAGGATGGACAAAAATGGACATGGTTAGGTAAAATTTTAAAGTTATGCATTAAGGGTATTTTAGTAATTTGGTAAATAAATACAAAATTAACAAATAAAGGTGTCCATCTTCTTCAATTTAGTCCCCCATAGCCAAAAATTGCAAGGGAAGACATAGCTAGGGTTTGGCCAAGCTTTTAAGCTCGATTGGAAGTCCATTCTTGTCCCATTTTAATGATTTTTATATTTTTGAGATCGTTGTAACTTGATTTAGCTATTTCCAAGACTAATTTTAAAGAAAGTTAAAGTCTAAAATTTTACCCTTGTTGAATATGTTTGTATTTTGATGTTTGATGGTAGAAAATGCATGTTCGTTATTAGTTAAACAATGTTTGTAAAGTGATTTTCGATAAAAACGTTAAATAAGGACTTATTTGTAACAGTCTATAAAATGTGTCAAAAAGCGTGAATAAATGAAAAATGTGGGTTGTTATGAGTATAGTATTCGGCTAGGCTTGGGTTGTGATGAAATTGAAAGAAATTCATTTTACAAGCTTAGGGACTAAATTGAAAAATGTTAAAAAGTTAGGGGTAAAAATGTATTTTTTCCATAATGTGTTTTTGGACTATATTGAATAATGTGATGATTAAATAAGTTAAATGTTGTGTTAAAAATCAAGAAAAACAAAGTTCGGGTGTAGATAGGGGGAAAAAGAAAATAATTGACGAATAGATCCTTTTGTCATTTTTGTAACCGAGGTAAGTTTATATGTTAAATAAGCTTTATTATAATTATATTTTAAATGCTTTAATACTTCATGAATTATGTAAATGACTCTACGGACACGTTCGACAATGTTTCGGCAAGTGAGAAATCTCAATCGAACTTTAGGAATAGATTAGGATACAAGTGACATGTCACTAGGGTTTTATGTTATGTGATCCGGGTGCTGGTCCTGTACGTCATACCGGTGGCTGAGTATACCGGTATATGTTACGGTTACTTGACAGCTTGTGTGAGCAAACCCGTTAATGGCTCAAGAGCGAGCATATATGTGTTATGAGATAGAGGTAGCAATGGCTACATATGTGGCACCTTATGTGCAAGGTTTTCCCGAGTATCTGATATTATTATTTCGAGTGGTTCATTGGGTATGACAAAGATAAGAATAAGTATGAAATTATTACGAGATGGTACAGGTATGTACATAAAGTTTATGATTATTAAATTCGTAAAATGATGATTTCAAGGTAAGTTTGTGATGGAATGATTTGTGGTCATGGGATTATGGTAAAATGCATTATCTTATATTATGTTACTTGAATGTTAAATGTATGGTAATATTAGCTTATTTCTTCATACGAACTTACTAAGCTATATAGCTTACTCCGTTTTACTTTCCATGTTTTATAGTGTCACTAAGCTAGCTCAGATTTGAAATTGTCGGAGATCGCATCACACTATCAAATTGTCATTTTGGGTATCGACGATCTTAACATTTTGAGCTTATGGCATGTATAGGGACTTAGTCATTTTGTTATATGTGTCATCATGGTTTTAGCCAAATGTATTGGCTTGTAAATGTCAAAGGCTTGATTTGGTATTTGGCCATGTAAATTGTCTCATTTTAATTAAATTGGTTGTAAGCTTAAGTATATTCGTACATGTGCGAATATCTCCTTTATGATGTGGTCTATAAATGATTGATGAATGGTTGGATGTGACTTAATGGTTTTGTTGTTGAATGATTGAGATTAGCTCATTGGTGTGTTAGGAAATCTAAGAAGAATTATGCATGATAAAAGTATTTGTGTTGGTACTTGTGGATGTGAATCTGGTATGATTTGGCTTGGTAGAATATGATGTTGTAAGTATGTTATGCGTGATAATGAAATGATATGTTCTAACCTTGATTTTGGATGTTTTGGTCGCCTAAGTATACCATGATTTATGCCATTGAACTTGTGTGTGTGTAGGTGGAAATGAGGGTGACAAATGGTTTGGTAAATAACCTTTTATTTTTTCCACACGGGTATACACACGGGCATGTGTCTAGACCGTGTGTGACACACGGTCTGCCCCATGGCCATGTGTTTAGGTCGTGTCTCCCCTACACCTTAATTTCGAGAAACAGAATGCTCAGAATTGAGCACAGGGCGTATGTCTCAACCGTTTGAGGGATACGGCCTCAAACACGGGCGTGTGTCCCGACTGTGTGAAGCCTGCACCTATTTTATGAAAATTAAATTAACCATACGGCCTAGCATACGGGTGTGTGACTTGGCCATGTGACTTTAATTTATTCATGATTTACAAAGCAGAGAGTTACACGGGTTAGGGAAACAGGCATGTGTGACTACACGGCCTACCCACACGGGTGTGTCTCAAACCACACGGGCGTATGACCCCTGTACATAGCAAAAAAAATTTAAGTTTTTGTAAAAATTCCTGAGTTATCGCTTTAGTCTCGAACCACATCCAAAGCATTTTTTGGGCCTCGTAGGCTCGTATTAGGGACTTTATGATTGAATACAAATGGTTTTAATTGGGATGCAAATTTATGACTTGATTTGTATGTCTGCTTGTGATGTAAGTCCGGTAATGCCTCATATCTTGTTCGAACGTTGAATACGGGTAAGGGGTGTTATTTAATGGTACTAGAGCTACAATTTAGTCAATTCTTAGGCTGACGTAGCGTGTGTGAGAGTCTAACTATACATGCCATATATAAATTGTGATAGTGTGATGACTCCCGACAATATAAATTGTGTTTTTATATAGTAAATGGATCCTGACCAAGACATAGCTAATGATTTTGAAAGTAATGCGTCAGCTCTCGCCCAAGGGGTAGCACCATCTGAAAGTAGACCAGTAATAGTTAGTCAGGGAGGAGAAGCTAGAGAAGCCTTCTTCCAAAGGATGAATGAGTGGTTTGCTGAGTTTGTTCGAACAAATCCAGCTGCCCAACATCCTCTACCCTTACCTAACCCCCAACCGGTTCTCGTAGCTCCCCAAGGTGTGGAATTGTTAAGACTGAACAAGCCTCCAGTTGATAAGATTCAGAAACAAGGGGTTAAAGAATTTAGAGCCAATATTGACGATGATCCCAAGAGAGCAGAGTTTTGGCTTGAGAACTCTATCAAAGTATTTGATGAGCTTTCTTGCACACCGGATGAGTGCTTGAAATGTGTTATATTACTTCTAAGGGACTTGGCATATCACTGGTGGAATACTCTAGTATCAATAGTATCGAGAGAGAGTTACCTGGGAATTCTTTCAGGATGAGTTTAGAAAGAAATCTATCAGTCAACGGTTCATTGATCAGAAATGGAAAGAGTTTTTAGAGCTGAAACAGGGCCGTATGTCTGTGACTGAATATGAGCGAGAGTTTATTAGGCTCAGTAAGTATGCTCAGGAATGTGTTTCCATCGAGGCCATCATGTGCAAGATATTCAAAGGTGGGTTGAATGAGGATATTAGACTGTTATTTGGAATTTTAGAGTTGAAAGAATTTGTTGTGCTAGTCAATCGAGCTTGGAATGCTGAAGAATTGAGCAAAGAAAAGAGAAAAGCTGAGTTTAAGGCTAGAGATTCGAGAAAAAGGCCGATGAATAAGCCATTTCAGTCTTCGTCAAAGAAATCAAGGGATTTGTATACTCGATCAAATGTTTCAGCTGGGTATTCCAACAGAGACGTGGGAAGCGATATTCGGGTTCTAAGGCCCAAACTACGTCAATAGCGAGCGTTGGAAATGCTAGGTCTAATAGACCTGAATGCTAACACTGTGGTAGAAAACATCCCGGTGAATGCAGAATGAATAACCGGGCTTGCTTTAAATGTGTCTCCCCAGATAACTTTATTCGAGATTGCCCTGAAATGACTGAGAAAAATAGTTTTCAGAATGCAAGACTGAGCAACACTACCACTAGAGGGAGGCCACCGAGAAATACTGAAAATGGGAATAGTAGCAGAGGTGCAATGACAGATTTAACTGCGAGATCAGAGGTCAGAGTACCTGCTAGAACCTACGTTATTCGCACTCGCGAAGATCGTCATCTCCTGATGTTATCACTAGTACATTTTCTCTCTATGATACTAACGTAGTTGCATTGATTGATCCCGGATCGACTCATTTTTATGTTTGCATGAATTTGGTATCTAGTAAGAATTTGCCTGTTGAGTCTACTGAATATGTGATTAATGTAACACTCCTAACCTGTATCCGTCGCCGGATTAGGGCCTTGAGGTATTACTAAACAAAAGCATAACTCTGAACATTCACACATGTCATATTCATATATGTAAACGAATGTCCTATTAATTGTTAATCATGAATTTATGAATACATAATATAAACACTGTAATGATATTCGAATAACTAGAAAACATCAATCATTTTAAGTCATATTTCTATACATGTATAAATTAAATCAAATAAAATAAAATCTAACACATGGCGTTTTAGTCATTAACTTATACGGCATTAATAATCCATAAATGGTCAAATATATTTGAATAAACAAATAGAACTTATATACATTTTAACCATAATGAAATAGGACTATTGCCGAACATCAATAATGATGCTAATCAAGCTTAGTTCACATACTAAAAGTATACTTAATCATTTATTTATAGTTAACCATTTTATAACACAAGTAGCGACTTGAAATGCACTTATTTTACATGCCAAAATGCATATAGACAACTAGTCTTTTTATCACCAATTCAGACATTTAAACATTTCATAAAACGCATATACTCTTGAATATCACCTGTCTAATACATATTATACCTTAGTTAGCTTAATAACCATTATTTACCTTGTGGCCGACGCATATAAACCAAACTCCTTAACATTACATATATTGGACATGCTTTCTATATAAGTCCAAACCAAGATCAAATGTATACATAATTATGAGCATTATAATCAACTGTATTCATTATCTCATTTTAACAAAGCATATCAACCAACTTCACATATATTTGTATATATAAATACCATAGCCGAATCAACTAATATACTTATGAACAAGTATATTTATTTGTACCATGACCGATACATCATATACTTAGATATATAATTGCAAAAGCCGAATCATCAATCAATTTATTCAATACATAAATCCAACATCACCCCGAATATACTTGTCAACCAAATTGAACTATTACTATCATCGTAAGTCATAACCAAATCATTTTAACAAAGAGTGACACAACAACATAATTCATACAATATATATACCATGTCCGACCCTTTCAAACCATGTCCAAATCATCAAGCAACTTCAACGTACAAAGGCACATATCACATATACTTCTATCCATGGATAACTTTATCCGAACCATTCACATGCACATCCTAAGTCATCAACCATTTTTAAAGCATTTAGTACCTAACACAAATATTATACATTCCTAACACAAATATTATACATTCATAGCACATAACCTCATGACTAAAATGAACATAAACCATACTTAGCATAACCGAATTCAAACATAAAAGATTAGCCATTTTCGCATGGTTTAGATTACACAAAACCAAAATCCAACATTTCAAAATGTAATCCAGCCTATACATGCCATAGGTCTGAATATTCAGCTAATAAATACCAAAGACAGTCAATAGTGTGATAAGCTTCTCTGGCAATTCCCGAGCTCATAACTTGAATCCAAAATCTATAAAATACAAAACAAACATACACACACAAAGTAAGCTTTTATAGCTTTGTAAGTCATAAGCAAATAAACCATTCAAGGACATAATCTATACATTTAAATTATATCAAATTATACTATCATATTCAAATTAAACTTCAATCTTATGATTTAACATTTATCTTATACTTTTACATATAACTTATTTATGGCTATATACATATATATATTATCAAAGCATCTTTCGGTTTCAAAGCTCAATCATTAAATGACCATGTACATGTATACACATAAACATATACTCATGAATTAAAATATAGTTTCTTATGCATAAGCATAGCAATGACCGAATGAACACTTATATATATATGGATACATTAACAAACTATCATTTAATGGCTAAGCCAAAACATCTTTATCATACGAAATACACGTACACTTATATGCATATACTCATAAGTCAAAGTATAACAATCACACATATATGTATTTATATCAATGGCCGAACATACCACCAATTGCACATATTCAAAAACCATTTTAATAGTACTCATATTATTTATTCACAAGGTCGAATACATTTTTCACATTCACTTACATTCCTCCTTTACTTCAAATATGAGTTGCAACAAATATTAAGTAACTTACTTACCTTGTTCAAGTAGGTGATAAACCAATTCATACCTGATCACTTTAGCTCATTTTTCACATTGATAACAACTTACCGATGCCCAATGAACCATTCAGAATTGGATAGGACACTCAGATAATCACACATATCGTACAATGCTAACGTTCCAGACGTGGTCTTACATGTAATCACATATCGGTGCCACTTTCCCAGAAAGGGTTTTACTCACACACATATATCGAAATCACAAATAGATGCCAATGTATAAAATGTGGACTTACTTGCACACATATATCGGAGTCACATATCGATGCCATGGTCTTACTCGCACATCACATATTGGAATCACATATCGATACCAACGTATTAAACGTGGTCTTACTTGCGCACATATATAGGAACCACACATCGATGCCATGGTTTTACTTGCACATCACATATCAGAATTCACATGTCGATGCCTCATATACATCCTTGTATCAACTTTAAATTGGTCAGAGCATACATATGTTCATTAAAAAAATTATCATTTACTACCAAGATCACAATATCATCATAATCGAATATACATATATATATATATCCATGATTCATACTTCAACATCACATACATAAACATATCTTATTTAGCCGAATATAAACTTGCAATTTATATAAAAATAATCAATATTTTAATATGTATAGCTCATGTCACTACTTTCAATACTAGAACTCATTCATTACTTTATCATCAAACGTAAATTATTTTCATTACTCAATGCCGATTCATAACGTACTTCATATTATTACAACTATTTATTGATCACATATATATTAAAATTTAACCACATCTATTTGCTTATAAACTTACCTAGGATGATATAAAACAGAACGGGTCGGCTAGTCGACAACTTTTATTTTTTCCCACGATCCAAATCTGACTCCTTTAGTTCTTGATCTAAACATATTTAAATTAAACTCATTCAAACAAATTTTCATTCAATTTAGTCCAAAAACACATAAATGGACAAATTACCATTGAACCCTTAACATTTTACACTTTTTACAATTTAGTCCTTATTGTACAAAACACAAAATATGCAAAATCTCAACATACCCATGTTAGGCCGAATGTTCCTAGTATTCATACAAGTCGATATATTTCATTTATTTCACATTTTAGTCCCTCAAATTATTATTTTTGCAATTTAGTCTTAATTACTCAAAATCATCAAAAACTCCAATACAAAACATGTTAATCCAAAATATATCTTTCATATTTCATTATCAAACAATAAAAATCACAAGCTTTCAACAATGGCATAACTCAAAATATTCACCAGAATAAAAAATTCAAGCATGGGTTTACTAGTACTCGAAGCAACGATCTCAAAAACGTAAAAATTAATAAAAACCAAGTAAAAACGAACCTTGAATCAAGCTTGGAAGGTGGCCGAATATTTGAAAGCTTCAAAGCCCATTTTCTTTTCTTTTTTTTTGGCAAGAACATGATATAAACACTAAATGGCTTTTAGTTTTTTTTTTTTTATGTTATAATATAACATATATTACTTAATGTTTAATTTACATTTTTAACCTTAATAAAATAATATGGAAACTATATAATATATGCATAATGCCATCCATTAACTTGGTCAATGGCATAATTGCAACATAAAACCTCCATATTAAAAGAACAACAACAATTTGGCCCTTTTACAATTAACCATCAAATTTTTATTTTACGCGATTAAATCCTTTTATTTAATCGGACACTCAAACGACAAAATTAAATCATGAAAATTTTACAAATAGTAATTCACACATAATTAACACAGAAAATAATTTTAAAAAATTTTTTTACTCGGATTCATGGTCCCGAGACCACCGTTTTGACTAGGGTCTAAATCGAGTTGTTACAATTAAAGTGTTAAACCTTAAGCAAATATGTTCTAGTTGATAAAGTTTGCAAGAATTGCCCTTTAGAGATTCGGGGTCACTATTTTCTGACTGACTTAATGCTTTTACCGTTTGATGAGTTTGATGTAATTCTTGGAATGGATTGGTTGACTCTACATGATGTCATAATGAATTGTAGACGAAAGAATCAGATGAGTCAGGTGAGTTGCCTATTGTGATTTCGTCAATGTTAGCTCAATGGTATGTGAGAAAGGGTTGTGAAGCTTATCTTGCGTATGTACTGAATACGAAAGAATCTGAATTGAAGATTGAATCTATACCGATAGTTTGTGAATACCTGGATGTATTTCCAGAAGAGTTGTTTGAATTACCACTGATCAGAAAGGTTGAATTTACTATTGATTTAGTATCAAGAACTTTACTGATATCGATAGCTCCGTACAGAATGGCTTCGACAGAATTGAAAAAATTGAAGTCTTAGTTGCAAGAGTTGACAGATAACGGTTTTATGAGATTGAGTCTTTCGCATGTGGTGCACCAGTGTTATTTGTAAAAAAGAAAGATGGATCCATGAGACTTTGTATTGATTATCGTCAACTTAACAAGGTTATGATAAAGAACAAGTATCCTTTACCAAGAATTGATGATTTGTTCAATCAATTGAAAGGGGCAACAGTGTTCTCGAATATAGACTTGAGATCAAGCTATTATCAGTTGAGAGCTAAAGAGTTTGATGTACCAAAGACTGCGTTCAGAACAAGGTACATGCGTTATGAATTTCTTGTGATGCCTTTTGGATTAACAAATGCTCCTGAAGTTTTTATGGACTTGATGAATCAAATTTTTTTACCGTATTTAGATAAGTTTGTGGTTGTATTTATTGATGACATCCTGATTTATTCCTGAGATGAGTCTGAGCATGTCGAACATTTAAGAATTGTATTACAAACTTTGAGAGATGAAATTGTTTGCTAAATTCAGCAAAAGTGAGTTTTGGATCTGAGAAGTTGGATTTTTGGGACACATTGTTTTAGCGGAAGGTATACGGGTTGATCCGAGTAAGATTTTGGCAGTTTTTGATTCGAAACCACCAAGAAATGTATCCAAAGTTAAAAGCTTTTTGGGTTTGGCTGGATATTATCAATGTTTTGTTGAGGGATTTTCGATGATTGCTACACCTTTGACCAGATTGTTACAAAAAGATGTGAAATTTGATTGGTCTGAGAAATGTCAAAAGAGTTTTGAATAGTTGAAAGCATTATTGATTGAGGCACCGGTATTAGTACAACCTGAGTCAGGGAAAAAGTTTGTGATTTTTAGTGACGCGTCATTGAGCGGTCTTGGTTGTGTGTTGTTGCAAGAGGGTAAAGTGATAGCTTATGCCTCAAAATAGTTGAAATCGCACGAAAAGAATTATCCAACGCATGACTTGAAATTAGCCACTATTGTGTTTGCCTTAAAAATTTGCAGACATCATTTATTCAGTGAGAAGTGTCACATCTTTAATGATCACAAGAGTTTAAAGTATTTGATGACTCAGAAAAATTTGAATTTGTGACAACGGAGATGGCTTGAGTTATTAAAAGATTACGAATTAGTGATCGACTATCACCTGGGGAAAGCAAACGTAGTCGCAGATGCTTTAAGTAGAAAGACTTTATTTGTTTTGAGGGCGATGAATACACGGTTAGCCTTATCTGATGATGGATCGATCTTGGTTGAGTTAAAAGCTAGACCAGTATTTCTTTAGCAAGTTTGTGAAGCTCAGAAAGATGGTAATGAGTTGGAAGCTAAAAGAGTTCAGTGCCTATCGAATAATTATTCAGAATACCAGATTGGATTGGATGATTGTTTGAGGTTTCGAGGCAGGATTTATGTACCGATAAATACTGAACTGATTTAGAAATTCTTCATGAGGCACATAATGGTTGTTTATCTGTTCATCTTGGAAGTACAAAGATGTATAATGATTTGAAGGAATTGTATTGGTGGTCAGGCATGAAATGAGACATTTCAGAGTTTGTATCGAGATGTTTCATTTGTCAACAAGTGAAAGCCAAACATCAAGTGCCTTCGGGTTTACTTTAGCCTGTGACTATACCCGAGTGGAAACGGGATAGAGTTACGATGGATTTCTGGTCGGGGTTACCTCTGACTCCAAAGAAGAAAGATGTCATTTGGGTCATTGTTGATAGATTGACAAAATCGGCTCAATTCATTCTCATATGTACCGATTATTCACTTGATAAACTAGCTAAATTGTACATTGCTGAGATTTTTAGATTGCACGGAGCACCTACTTCTATTATTTCGGATAGAGATTTGCGATTTATGTCGTGATTTTGGAAAAAATTGCAAGAAGCATTGGGTACGAAGTTAAATTTTAGTACCGCATTCCATCCGCAAACTGATGGTCAATCTGAGAGAGTGATCCAAATTCTCGAAGATATGCTTCGCTATTGTGTTTTAGAATTCAAAGGTAGTTGGGAAAAAATCTACCATTGGTTGAATTTGCTTATAACAACAGTTATCAATCGAGTATAAAGAGGGCACCGTATGAAGCATTGTATGTGTAACACCCTAAATTTGGGCCTAGAAGTTTTGGGCCTTGAGCATGGGAGCGGTTGAAGGCAGCTTTTAATATTTTGTTGTGCATGTTTGTTAATGAATGGTTGTTTTAGTGGTAAAGTGTGCTGAGAAGTGTTGGAGAAGTCTTGGGTTCAAACCTGGACTCTAGCAAAAATTTGGTTTAAGGTGTATCAAACCCTGGGTGTAGTAAGTAGGCCTTAAGTATATTGCTGGAGAAATTGTGCCACAAAAAGGAGTGTGGTGTAGTGGCAAGGTGACGCCACTTAGGGGACAAGGAAGTGACGCATAGAGGAAGCAAGGGGTCCAAGGTTCAAGTCTTGGCTCTTGCAATATATTTTGGTTTTTCTTTTCAATAAATCTGGAAGCAAGTAGGTGTGCTTTAAAGTTTAATGTGTTGGATTTATGACACAAATGTGTTGATGGCCTAGTGGTGGTGGCGTGAGTTGGCATGTGAGAGGCCTTTGGTTCGAATCCCTTGGCACGCAAAGGTTGATTATTTTGCTATGTTGGGACGGCAAGTGTTGGTGTTGGTTTTGAACTCTGGTGATGGAGGGATCCCACATCGGGAAGCTAACATAAGAGTAGATGGAGAGATGGCTTTAAATAGAGCAAACCATGAGGAGAGTAGGCATACCCTTCTTGGCTGATCCCTTTCGCTTTATGGCGTGCTCGTTTGGGTTGGGTGATGGCTAAGAGTGCTCGGAGTGCGGATTAACTCCAGTTTCCTATCAGGTGTGTATTTCTCGCTACTCTAGCAGTAAGACGGCTATTTCGGGCCGCGATGGGCTGAAATGGGCCATGTGGTCCCAATGGGTCCGTAGGCCCAAGTGGTTAAGTTGTAGAATTACCGAAATACCCCTGTAGGGTAGAATTACCGAGATACCCTTGTGGGGTAAAATTACCATTTTACCCCTAGGGTGATAAATGACTATTTTGCCCTTGTGGGCAAGTGGTGACCGAATTTGTGTGGTTGTTGACTTGATTTGATTGTGAATATATGTTGGTGATATGAATGACTTTATCGTGATTGTTTGATTCAAATATGGGCATGATATTCTGATTCTGTATGTTGTATGCCATGACATATTATATCTGTTGCATGGGACATTGGTTTATATTGATGGAGGAAGCGTTCTGTAGCCTCGCTGCAATATGGTGGCCTCGCCATAAATATCTGTTCTGGTGACTTCATCATAATATCTGGTAGCCTCGCTGCAATTTAGTGGCTTCGTCACATATATATATATCTGTTTTGGTGGCCTAGCCACAATATCTATATCTGGTGACTTCGTCACAATATCTGGCAGCCTCGCTGCAATTTCTGTGGTGTGTAGTGGTTTGGTGGGTCGAGTAGTCTCCCCACATGGTGTAAGGCTGGTACGGGGGAGTTACGGATGGATTGGGTTGGGATTGCATTCACATTCTGGTTCTGATTCTGTCACCTGATTTTGATTCTAATTCTGTCACCTGATTCTGATTCTGATTCTCATTTTGATTCTAGTTGTGATAATGTTTCTTATTCTGTAATGGGCTAAGGCCCATCTGGTACTCTCTGTTATGATGGGCTAAGGCCCAATTGATACCGAAACTATAAGTAGGGCTGGGGCTAGACTTTTAATTCTTTTATATGACTGACTGTTCCTTTTATATAGTAGGGGATTTCACACTGAGTTTTCGTAAACTCACCCCGTTTATTAACCTTACAGGTAATTTCCAGCCTTAGACGGATCGGAGCTGCGAGGGGCTCGGAGGGAGCTACACACATTGTTTAAGTTACAGTTTTGATTATTGCTTTAAAAATGTTTTTATGTGAGTTGTAGTAAAGCTGTTGTAATTTTCTGGATTTCTAATTTGAAATTTTATTTATAATTGCTAGTATTAGAACACGGTTTTCCAAAGCAACTACTATTTTCAAAACATCATGTATCCGCAATTGTTTTAAATTAAGCTTCCGCAACTGCCAGGTTTTTTTACAAAGTTGTTAAGAATGTTATTCAGCTGAGGTTTTCTAACAAGGTTTAAAAAGGGTATAAGTTTTTAATTATTAAGAAGGGTTTTTAATGGAAACATGGTTTTCGAAAAACACTTCAATGTGACACGCCAGATTCGAGCCAAACTTCCAGGCTGGGTTTGGGGTGTTACAGTATGTCCACAAGTGTTGAACTCTATTGTACTGGACCGAGCTTAGTGAGAAACAAATTCATGGGGTTGATTTGGTCAGAGAAACTGGAGAGAAGGTGAAAGTAATTTGTGATTGTTTAAAAGCAACTTCGGATCGACAGAAATCGTACACAGATTTGAAATGGAAGGATAGTGAATTTTAGGTTGGTGATAAAGTGTTTTTGAAAGTGTCTCCGTGGAAGAAAATTCTTAGATTTGGTCACAAAGGCAAGTTAAGTCCGTGTTTCATTGGGTCGTATGAGATTATTGAAAGAATAAGGTTAGTGGCATATCGACTAGATTTGCTGTCGGAGTTAGAAAGGATCCACAATGTATTTCATGTGTCGATGTTGCGACGATATCGATCAGATCCATCGCATGTAATCTCACCATCAGAAATTGAGATTCAGCCCGATATGACATACGGTGAAGAACCGATCAAAGTGTTAGCTCGAGAGGTTCAACAGTTGAGGAACAAAAGTATAGCTCTAGTGAAAGTTTTGTGGCAAAGACATGGGGTCGAAGAGGCTACCTGGGAACCTAAGGAAGCTATGAGAAAATAGTACCCAAACCTCTTTTCTGGTAAGATTTTCAGGGATGAAAACCCCTAATGGGGGAGAGTTGTAAAATCCTGTGTTAGGGTGAAATTAGAATAGTGGTTTTGAGACCCCAAATCTGAAAAAGAAATATTTATTTTATTATTTCTTTAAGGTCTACAACATGATAGAATAAATGTGTGAAAATTTTGTTAGGAAATTTTATCAATTGAGTGCTCAATTTGACTAGAAGGACTAAACTGTAATAGGTGCAAAATTTGAGTTCTACAAGTTAAAGGTGTCTAATTGCTATGAAATTTTAAATTGGAGGTCGTTAAATGGTAATTAGACCATTATACTTTAGGATGGACAAAAATGGACATGGTTAGGTAAAAATTTAAAGTTATGCATTAAGGGTATTTTAGTAATTCGGTAAATAAAGACAAAATTAACAAATAAAAATATAACACCCCTAACCCGTATCCGTTGCCGGAGTAGGGTTACAAGGTATTACTGATCAATTCACAACATATAGCATACATTTATCAAACATAAAGCATTCATTCTCATAAATTATTCAACACAATCACATTATCCATTATAAGGGCCTAAGAGGCCTAAAACATGCTTTAGAAATGGTTTGGGACTGAATCGATAACATATGAAAATTTTGGAAACTTAGAAAAATTTCATCCATACGGGTCACACGCCCGTGTGAACAGGCCGTGTGCCTCACACGGCTCTAGGCACGCCTGTGTCTCAGGCCATGTGAAAACAGGGTATACATGCTGACTTGGGTCACACGGCCAACCACACACTCGTGTGTCTAGCCCATGTGCCTTTCGAAGTGGCCACACACGCTCATGTGTGAGACCATGTGGAGCATACTGACTTCAATTCAATTTCAACACCAAGGGACACACGGTCGTGTAACATGACCGTGTGTCATACAAGGCTGAGACACACGCTCGTGTCTCTGCTCGTGTGGACAAAAATAGGCCATTTGCAAGGCCAATGGCCTATTTTGCCACCCCAACTTCAATGTACCTACACAAAGAAAAATGGTACCATTTCATTATACAATTAAGTGGCCAAAATCATCAACTAAATGCACAATTCATACCATTATAATTTCATCTAATCCAATTCTCAAATCACTACCATTTACTTAGCCAAATACATGCCAAAACAATACCACATCTAGCCTATACATGATCTCGACGATGATAGTGCGATGATGTTCCCGACAACTCTTAGATCTGAGCTAGCCTTGATTCACTATAAAACATAGAAAATTAACACGAAGTAAGTTTCATAGTTTAGCAAGCTCGTATGTGAATAACTTAATTCATTGAATCAATGCAAATCAACCAATTACACATGACAAATCCATCTACACATTAACTACAAACCTTTCTCATGTCTTAAAACATGATCAAATATCATCTCATTGAACTTTCACTATTTAATACTCGAATAGGTTTTGTATATACCTTTATCGCCTCATACTAACCTCTTCCTCAACCACATCATTCGTTCACCCGTTGAACCATTCGGAATAGAAATCAGATACTCAGGAGTCTCATACAATAAGTACATATACCATGGCCCATAGCCAAATGAAGGTAACTTATCCGAATAACTATTATCATGGCTCGAAGCCAAATCATCCAATATGCATGGCCCGAAGCCAAATAGGTAAAATCGCACCCGAAGTGCTAATATCATAGCCCGAAGCCAACTCAACATATCACTTATTGACATGTCAACAATATCCAAAACTATTCTTATGGTTCAACCAGCCTTTCACACATTTTGTTTCTATCACATAGCTAGGGTTTGGCCAAGCTTTCAAGCTCGATTGTAAGTCCGTTCTTGTCTTGTTTTTAATGATTTTTATATTTTTGAGATCATTGTAACTTAAGTTATCTATTTCAAGGACTAATTTGAAAGAAAGTTAAAGTCTAAAATTTTACCCATGTTGACTATGTTCGTATTTTGATGTTTGATGGTAGAAAATGCATGTTCGTTGTTAGTTAAACAATGTTTGTAAAGTGATTTTCGATAAAAATGTTAAATAGGGACTTATTTGTAAAAGTTTATAAAATATGTCGAAAAGTGTGAATAAATGAAAAATATGGGGTGTTATGAGTACAAATTGTATCTGGCTAAGCTTGGATTGTGATGAAATTGAAAGAAATTCATTTTACGAGCCTAGGGACTAAATTGTAAAATGTTGAAAAGTTAAAGGCAAAAATGTAATTTTTGCCATAATGTGTTTTTGGACTATATTGAATAATGTGATGCTTAAATAAGTTAAATTTCATATTATAAATCAAGAAAAACAAAGTTCAGGTGTAGATTAGGGGGAAAATAAAATAATTGACGAATAGATCATTTTGCCATTTTTGTAACCGAGGTAAGTTCGTATGTTAAATAAGATTTATTATAATTGTATTTTAAATGCTTTAATACTTCATGAATTGTGTAAATGATCTAAAGATACGTTCGACGATGTTTCGACAAGCGAGAAATCCCAGTCGAACCTTAGGAATAGATTAGGATACAGGTGACATGTCATTAGGGTTTTATGTTATGTGATCCAACTGTTGGTCCTGTACGTCCTACCAGTGGCTGAGTATACAGACATATGTTGCGGTTACTTGACAGCTTGTATGAGCAGCACTTAGTAGCTACGTCTTGACTGATAGCTTGTGTGAGCAGGCCCGTTAACGGCTTGAGAGCGAGTATATATGTGTTATGAGATAGAGGTAGCAATGGTTACATATGTGGCACCTTGTGTGCAAGGTTTTCCTGAGTATCCGGTATTATTATTTCGAGTGGTTCATTGGGTATGACAAAGATGAGAATGAGTATGAAATTATTGCTAGATGGTACAGGTATGTACATAGAGCTTATGATTATTAAATTCGTAAAATGATGATTTCAAGGTAAGTTTGTGATGGAATGATTTGTGGTCATGGGATTATGGTAAAATGAATTATCTTAGATTATGTTAGTTGAATGTTAAATGTATGGTAATATTGGCTTATTTCTTCATACGAGCTTACTAAGCTATATAGCTTACTCCGTTTTACTTTCCATGTTTTATAGTGTCACCAAGCTAGCTCGGATTAGAGATCTTCGAAGATCGCATCGCACTATCAAATTGTCATTTTGGGTATCGATGATCTTAACATTTTGAGTATATGGCATGTATAGGGACTTGGTCATTTTGTTATATGTGTTATCATGATTTTAGCCAAATGTATTGGCTTTTTATTGTCAAAGGCTTCATTTGGTATTTGGCCATGTAAATTGGCTCATTTTGATTAAATTGGTTGTAAGCTTAAGTATATTCGTACATGTGCGAATATCTCCTTTATGATGTAGTCTATAAATGATTAATGAATGGTTGAATGTGACTTAATGGTTTTGTTGTTGAATGATTGAGATTAGCTCATTGGTATGCTAAGAAATCTAAGAAGAATTATACATGATAAAAGTATTTGTGTTGATACTTGTGGATGTGGATTTGGTATGATTTGGCTTGGTAGAATATGATGCTGTAAGTATGTTATGTGTGATATGTTCTAATCTTGATTTTGGATGTTTTGGTTGCCTAAGTATACCATGATTTATGCCACTGAACTTGTGTGTGTGTAGGTGGAAATGAGGGTGATAAATGGCTTGGTAAATAGCCTTTATTTTGTCACACGGGCGTGTGCCTAGACTGTGTGTGACACACGGTTTGCCCCATGGCCATGTGTTTTGGCTGTGTGTCTCCTGCAGCTTAATTTAGAGAAATAGAATGCTCAGAATTGAGCACATGAGCAGAGACATGGGTGTGTGTCTCAGCCGTGTGAGGGACACAGCCTCAAACACGGGCGTGTGTCCCAACCGTGTGAAGTTTGCTCCTATCTTGTGAAAATTAAATTAACCACGGCCTAGCACACAGGAGTATGACTTGGTCGTGTGACTTCAATTTGTTCATGCTTTACAAAATAGAAAGTTACACGGGTTAGGGATATAGGCGTGTTTCAAACCACACAGGTATGTGACCCCTGTACATAGCAAAATTTTTCTAAGTTTTTGTACAAATTTCTTGCTTTATAGGTTTAGTCCCAAACCAGTTCCAAAGCATGTTTTGGGCCTCGTAGGCTCGTATTAGGGATTTTATGATTGAATACAAATGGTTTTAATTTGGATGCAAATTTATGACTTAATTTTTATGTTTACTTGCGATGTAAGTTCGGTAATGCCTCGTATCCTGTTCCGGCATTGAATACGGGTAAGGGGTGTTACATTAGAATTGAGCTAGCTCAGAGGTGAAGTCTTAACATACATACAGGACTGTGACAGGGGCACAAATGTGAGTATACTTTGTCATCAGGATGAAAAAACTCAAGCTAAAAGCATAAACGAAAAGGAAAGCCAAATAGTAACAGTACTTTACGAAGGTGAAAGCTTGAGTAACTAGGAAACCCCAAGTTGGGGAAGTAATCAAACGAAACCCAATGAGTTCAAATAGGAAACAATTATACAAATGGGTGTCCAAAGTGATACAGGACTAACAGTAGAATTGAAAACTGAGTCAAACATTGAAATTGTGCTCTTGACAACATCGGTTTCATCAAAATTAGAGCATAAGCAACATCAAGCTTTAAATGGCAAGGTAAGTTTCTCAACCTTATTCCAAACTTTCTATGAGAAGATAACTTTTACAGAACCAATAGAGGGATCCCTAAATCCTATAAAAGAAACCAAGAATTACATAAAGGAAAACTTATTCAACATGGATAAACTTTGTAAAATAATAATCCTTAATTAAGCACCTCAAAAATTCAAAAATCCAGGGAGTTTTACAATGTTAATCAGGTTAGGGACCATATGTATTGACAGAATTTTGAGTAACTAGAGGCTACTCTGAACCAAATTACCCTACAAAGAAACACGACCCTAGAGTTAATAGAATTAGAAAGCACCCACTTTTTATTAGAATCATGTGCTAAAATCAGCACTCAATTAATAAAGCTATCGAAAGAGGGCTTAATTGAACAACGTAGGTATAAGATGTGGGATGAATATATGACTCTAGATTTCGAGGTGAATTTTGAAAAGTCCCTGGTGGTGGAAGATTTTTTAGGTCATACAAGAATTATCAATAACTTTGAGAAAATTAAAATTAAAATTGCAAACGAAACATATCACAAAAATACCCCATGGAAACAGGACTACAACAGGTATTTAGATCCACTAGGCTATAGAATATTTACAAATGTGGCTAATTAATTTAATTTTCGGAAAGTATTTTCAGTGATAAATGTAGGATGAAAGAGAATATTCAAGGAGTGGGATAATCGAAGAAAAGTAGAGTGGTATGATCAATGAGCATATGGACTAATATGGTAAAGATACCATATTATATAGGAGTAGGCGGTGGACTTTGTCTTATTATAAAAATTTGTGTGTTTTATTAATTAAAATAAAACATATTAAATGATAATAAAATACATTAGAGATATCATCTTTTACCATTTGATTGTTTTGCTGAACTTGAGATAGAAGGAAGCCATTGATAAACCTTCAAGCTTCAGCCAAACTTCATATGATGCATGTAAGTTCAATATAGCCCCGTTTTTAATAATTTTATATTTTTGAGATCATTGCAATTAGGTCCAGTTAGCCCGTACCTTCAATTTTGAAACTGTTAAAGATTTTTAATGCTTTCGTTGATGAATATTGTGATTTTTGATATTAGATGATGAATTTGGAATGTTGATTGATATTTAAAAGTATTTTGTTAAGTGATTTTTGATGAATTTATCAATTAAGGGCTAATTTGTTAAATTAATAAAAGTACAAGGATTTAATGTGAAATTGTTGCATAAATGGCCTATTATGGATACCATAAACATTCGACTATGATCAATTTTGGGTAAAAATGGTTAATTTGCATGTTTTGGGGATCAGGGACTAAATTGAATAAAAGTACAACTTTAGGGGCAACTTTGTAAAAATGTCAAAAATGACCAAATTGCATGAAATGATTTTTTTTTATTGTTTAAATTAACATATTGAATGAAATTATTAATTTAGATCAAGATCGGGTGGAAAATCGAAAAAAAAGAAAATTACCAAAATACCCCTGAACCTTAATATTTCTGCAATTAGCTAGGTAAGTTCATATGAAATGTATTTTGTATAATTTTGATTAAAGTGAATGTTAATAGGTGATTATCTTGTGATTAAATCAATATATATATATATGTTAGTATGCAATTTATCGTATTATGAAACGACGTAAATTCAACGATGTTTGACGATTACCGAATCTCGTTTGAACCTTAAGAATTCGTAGGATACAAATGACATGTCTTTAGGGTTACCAATTTCAGATAGTATGAGATTACCATTTCTCAACTCGCATGAGCTTACCTTTATTCAATTCGGTGGAGCTTACCATTATTCAGCTCAAAGGAGCTTACCGCTTACAGCTCATAAGAGCATACTGATTCAGAGCTCATATGAGCATAAATGTACAGGAATTGATGAATTACAGTTTATTACACCTTGTGTGTGCTACCCAAGTATCCAACGATATTCTAAATGGTTCAACGGGAAATGTTCTATTACGAGACGATATGAGTTCGATACAAACTAATATAGGTATATATACGAAATACATGGAAATGATGGTACATGATATATTGGTATATTGAAATGGATGGTATATGTAAATAAAGAAACGGTAAGAGAATCATATGTATCATGACATGTACATATATAAATATCTTTGATATGTTGATACAAGGAAATTATGTAAGTTGAGTCGAGTAATAAACTCAAGTGTGACATGTAGAGAAAATAAGGTTATTAATGTTAAATTTATATGAAATATGTCCAAGTATGCTAACATGTGTTTTTGTTTGATGCTTAGGCAAGTGCCAAGTTGTTGGTTGAATTGTATTCTGTTTACTTATAAGTTGAATTGAAATGGTAAGTGCTCAAATGAAAATATGCTTGTACTCATGAAAAAGTGGTAAGGTTTAAATTATGCAATTTCTTATTTGATGACTTATCATGTGATTAATTAGAAAAGGGCTATGTATAAATGCACTAGCTTGTGGCTATGGTTGAATGATATGCTTATGACTTGTGTGTTATGCATATGGAACAGGTGTGGACAGTAATGAAATGAAAATGAAAATGAAAATAAAGAAATTTAGAAGAGTTTAAAGTTTTTTAAAATCCTACTATGCTAGGGATAATATGTATAAGTGATGCTGTAGATTTACTCATTTTTTAAGTTGTTGAATTTGGTTTCATAAATCGTGTGGTATCGGTATATGATTATTCTTGATATGTATAAATTTTATATTGGAAATAGATTGATATGATTAAAGTTTATCCGAGCTTACTAAGTATTCATTGCTTACGTAATTGGTTTTTTTTACTTTTCAGATTATCGAAAGCTCAATCGGGTTCGAAGCTAGTCGGAGTTGTACCACACTATCCACTGGTTCTACCAGTACCTTCAAATGTTTTGATTTTGGTTATAATGGCATGTATAAGTATTCTGATTAATGTTGGCCTATGTATTTGAATGTTGAAATGGCCATTTGACTAGGTTGAGTTTCGGTATATTGATGGTATAATGCCAAAGTTCGACATGAATGTGAGTAGCCTTATTATGGTTAATGTTTGGCTTGTTTATTTGAATGATAAAAGATAAAATGATAGTTGAATATGCATATGGTATATGTGGTGATTTGTTACCTTGTTATGTATAGGTATTTTGGTTAATTGATATTAGTTAAAAAATGGCATTTTAGTACCAAATGGTTTATGTTTTGGTAAGTAAGATTTATGGTATGTATAGACGCAAGTCAAATTGGAAGTTAGTTGTTTATTTTGACCAAATGGTGTACTTGGTTATACATATTTATAAGCTGTTATTTGAGATGCCTATGTGCATATTGGTTGAGTGTGGTTATACTATATGTATAAAGCTAGATTATGCATGATTTTGGTGCCTTGCTATGGTTAGTATACATGTGCATTTTTTATTGTAGGTACATGCCTTGTTGGGTGAGAAAAATGGCTTGTGAAATAGCCTATTTTTGTCCTCACGGGCAGAGACACAGGTGTGTGTCTCAACCGTGTGTGACAGATGGCTAGGCGACACTGCCATGTGTCCTTTATACCTTGTAAAGGTTTGCAAGTCAGTATGTTCACATGGCCTAGCCACGGGCGTGTAGCTTGGTCGTGTGACCCAAGTTAGTATACTCACACGGGCATGGGCACGGATTGGGACATGGTCGTGTGTCCCTATTTCGAATGCCCACACGGCCTAAGACACGGGCGTGTCTCTTGGCCGGGTGAGTCACACGGCTGTGTGACCCCTGCAATGTTGAAAATTTTAAATGTTTCTGAAATTTTTTTTGAGTTTTCAATTTAGTCCTGATTTGTTTCTAATGCGTATTTTGGGCCTCGAGGGCTCGTATAAGGGACAATATGTATGATTTTGATTGGTTTTTGGCATTAACGCTATATGATATGAAATGTTTGCATTTTCTGTTTGTTTGATTTGTAAACTCTGGAAATGCTCCGTAACCTTATTCTAGCGGCGGATTCGGGTTAGAGGTGCTACAGGTTTAAAGTTTTACTTTTGTTAAATTTAGGTTTAATAGAAATTGAGACGCTCTGAAAATAGAATGTTTGGGCAAAAATAGATTCGTTGTCGCAACACGATACCCCCGTGTTACGGCACCTCAACTAGATTTAAGAAAATCATCTTGATGTCATGACACAGAGGGCACTTTACCCAGGTTTTCAAAATTTTTAGAGCAAGTCACGACATTGGTAACCTGTCAGGGGTGTCGCAACATGGAACCTTTGTGTCGCAACATCGCTGCAAATTTTTCTAGGGTCGACCCGACCCGATTGCACAAGCCGACTAATTAAAACTCAATTTTAACCGATTTAAACCCTAAAACACCTTTCTTAAAACATTAAAACCCTTGTAACTATTACTTAAAACCTTCTTAACTTCCACATTCTCTCAAATCCTGCAAACTCTTCTTAAAACCTAAAACCCTTTCTTCTTCTTTTCATTTTTCTTTCTGCACTATTGTTGTTTTGTTGTGATATCAATTGGTGCAAGCCCATTACATCAACGAGGAAAGGAGCACAAGTCTTCACAAGGGATCCTACGAATTTCCACTTAAGGTTAAGGGTTTTAAACTTCTTTTTCACTATTCTATTGGAAACATTTTTTGATATTTTATTAGGTTCTAGCATAAGATCAGTACTAAATATGCCTCTAAGGAAAGTTAGGAAAGCTAATGTCCAAGAATCACTGGCAGTGTTGAATCCTTTAAAATTCCAAAATTATAATGCCAAAAAATATTTCCTTGAACTACAAGGAAAAACCTTTATTTAGGAAAGGGATTCAAACCATCGATGGTTTTGTGCAATGAAATTTGGTCTTTAATCTGATACCATATATGGGAGCATTTTTGCATGACCCCAACGGATAATGTTGTTATTCCACTCGTCCAAGAATTTTATATTACTCTTAGGTATGAAGAGACACGATAATGGTAAGAGGTAAGGATGCACCATTCACCCTGAAAACCATTTGTGAATTTTATGATACTCCTTATTATGAAACTGACCTTTTAAAAAATATTAATTTAGACAAATTTCAAGACTTGGATACGAAAAGCATTATAAAATATTTAATTACAAATCGAGGTGAATGGAAACTCGTACCAAGTATAGGACTTCTAACCAATTTCAATCAAGAAATCATGTTTTTAGTAGCTAAGATGTGGATGCAATTTATCTGTACTAGGATAGCACCTGTACTAAATGTCTCTAACGTAAATAATTTTCAAGCTATCTTATTGTATGACATCTTATAGAAGAAACAATTATGCATAGGGAAATAAATCCATCAAAATTTGAAGCGATGCATGAGTAGTCAAAATGTTGGGATTTTCTTTCCTCACCTAGTGATGACACTTTGCAAAAGCACAAAGGTCCACTAGAAGAGAACGAACAGTTCATGCGCCCAACGAAAAGCTTAATCGATGATTCTATGTACACTCAGTATGTAGAACTCAACTAAAAGCATGTTATAGATTGGAAGCAAAGGAGAAAAGAGAAGACGGACATCCTTGCCTCACTTAAAAGAAAAGTGAAAACTACATCTCGAAGAGAAATAGGTGAGAGTAGCGAAGCAAAAATAGACGAGATGATACAATGTAAGCAAGAAATGGGCCTAGCTCTTCAAGAATTTGCATGGCGAAACAACATGAGAAGTCCAAAATATCTGCCAGACATGTTTGGTCCAAAGCAAACTCATCAAGAAGAAAAAGAGTAGGAAAATGAAGAGGAAGAAAGTAAAGAGGCAAAAGAATAGGAGACAGCCTCTAAGAAGGGGAAAGAAGATTAAACTGACTCTTTAATTTAAGACTATAATAGTTTTGGGATAATTTTTATTTCTTCTTTTTAGGAGTAGGGTTAACAGTAAATTGTTATTTGCTTCATCTTTCTGTTTTAAGGTTTTTTTAGGAACCTCACATGAAAGAAACACAACAATTTAGAGCTTTCAACAATAAATGGAAGGGAGCACCCACCAAGAGATGACAGAACTACCACAATCAATCAGGTAACTTTTTTCCTTATCCTTTTAGGGTTATACATTAAGGACAATGTGTTATCAAAATTGTGGAGGGTAACATACAGATTTTTATTTTTATTTTTAGGTTTTTTCTTTAATTTTTATTGTCAATTGTGTGCTTGAGCTTGTAAAATTACAAGTGATTGGTTATGAGCATGTTTCTAGGTTGATTGTATTTACTCTAAATTTAGCATGATAGTAGATACTTTTAAATATTTTACTATTAGACTACTAAGTCTTATATGTTACACTGTAAATAAGCATTAAACAATTGAATGTAGCAAATGACATAGAGAATATGAGGAAATGAGCATGCTAGTATGTATGATAGATGGTTGAATTTGGGATTGTTTGATTGATTAAATTTATGAATATTGAGATACCTAGGGATGACCTAAGGCATTATTTGGTATACACCCAGAGCCAAAAAGCTAACTCAGTTTATTCATACTTGTACCTAAATTTGAGCCTGAAAACACTTTTTGATGAACCTTCAGACAATGCCCAAGTAAAAAATGTTAATTTGTATTTACCCTTTTTATTTGGTCTTGAACTACACGAATATAGACGTATGGTCATACGTATTGAGGGTTAAGTAGATACATCAAGGCAGATTTTTGGTAAAAAATAGTGAAATAGGAAGAAATAGTGTGATCTAGTAATTATTAGTAAGCTAATATGTGCAAAACAAAATAAAACAATTCAAAAAGGAAATCAAAACAAGTAGAAAAATTACTTGAAAAGTGAAAGCATTTGTGAGTGAGATGTATTCAAAAAGGAAAAAAGGTGACGAAGTCACAAAAATAGAAAAACCCATTCATTGGTGCACAAAAACTCTTGAGCTAGCTATAATTTTTATATTATGCTGTAACTTCCCAAGTGGAGAAATAAGGAATGTGAGAAAAAGAGAAATAAGGAGATGAGCGAGTAAGGGTCACTAAAGGGAAGAATAGGGAACAATACGATGTGCCAGACTATTGTCATGCTTGAAACTATTTTGATGCTTACTATTCTTGAATTTCATATCTGTCTTAAGCCTCGGAACGTTACAAGTCGAAAAGTCCTATTTATGAATTGACATCATATTAAACATTGCATTTTCAACTGTTTGTATCCTACTAGGATAATCCAATTACTTGTATGATTTGTTGTTGGACTCATATGCTTGAAAACCTTAACATTTGTCTACATCGTAATATATTAAACTTAAGTGTTTGATATCAAAAGTAGTAAGCCAGTTATGTATCAAGTCAAGATTATGTGTAAATATGAAATGCCTAGTTATATACTCTGAAACCAATGTTTGTACTATACTTGCTCAAGGGTCATCTTTTAATTTGTTATTTTTGTTGCTTTGCTTGAGGACAAGCAATGACTTAAGTGAGGGGGAGTTTGATTTATCGTAATACAGTGTAGTAGATTAAACTAATTTTCGCTCTTGAGGAGCTTGAATACAAGCATTTTTCAGTATGCTTTCGCTAAGTTTTCATAATTTAGTTTAAATTCAATAAAAAGTGTATTTTGAGTCTTTTATTGACCTTAGGGCCAAATGAGGCCTAAAGGTGAGCTAATGAACTTAATGAGTGTCTAGGAGGTAATCAAAAGGCGTATAAACTCAATACTGATCACTATGTTGCAAAACGGGAGGTTCAATGTCGTAACATAGGTAGCAGAATGCAAGAATCTCAATACTGACTTTTATGTCATAACACAACCATGGGAAGTCACTACACACCCCTGAAGCTACCTTGAACCTAAGTATATTTCCTTCGATGTCGCGACACAGGCACTTGGGTGTCGTACATCGGTCCTGTATGAGAAATAGTTACGAGTCAGGGGCATTTTATCCACACAATCAAAAGTTAAAAGCAAGAGCATCAGCTGACCTAAGGTTGATTACGACGGCAATCCTAACTTTATAAATAGGCTCTTAAATAGTTGTTAAGGACGGATTTTGATATTCTAAGTTTTTCTTTGAAGATCTAGTCTTTAGTTTTTTTTTTCCTTTCTTTTAGGCATTATGTAACACCCTTAACTCGTATTTGTCACTGAAATAGGGTTACAAAGTATTACCGTAAAAACATAACTCAAACCATTCATTCTCAACTTTTCATAATCATTGCAAAATCCAACCAAATATATACATAACATCCCTAATTCGAGCCCTCGAGGCCTTAGAAACACTTTAGAAATGATTCGAGACTAAATCGAAAACATTTAAAACTTCATGGAAAAAGATGGAAAAATTCACACTGTAGGTGTCACATGGCCGTGTGAATCACATGGCTGATACACACACTCATGTCTCAAGCCGTGTGGACATTTGAAGTAGGGACACAAGGCCGTGCCCCAGCCCGTGACCAAGCTTGTGTAACCCTCTGACCTGGTTCACATAGCCAAGCTACAGGCCCGTGTGCTAGGCAGTGTAACTCTAGAAATGCAACCTTTAAAAACCTACAGGGGACACACGGCCGTGTCACATGGCTGTGTGTCACACACGATTGTGTCTTAGGCTGTGTGGACAAGAAATATGCCATTTTCAAGCCATTTCTTTCACCCAATTCATGCCCAAACATTCAAGCCATTTGCACCAATTTCAAGCCTCAAAACATACCCAAAACATGTATTTTAAGACCAATTCAACAGCTCATTTATCCATACAACCAATATGCCAAAAGGTACCTCAAACATAAATCATCAAGTCAACCTAAACATGGGTACATTTACCATTTATCAACTAATTTGCTTCCATGCCAAAACATATCACAATTGATACATATCAAACATACCATATTAGAATCATGCCATACCAAAATAACCTAACCCTTTTGACCATTCTTCACATGCATCATCAATCCACCTAAATGACACAAACCAACCATTTCCAAATGGTACCAAACAACCGACATTTATATACCATATTTACATCATGCACATCTAGTTCAATACCTTTCCAAAGTAAACCATATTCCATCCATATATATATAGATTAATTCCATAACAAGTTATACCATAATTGACCACAAGCCAAATTCACATTCAAACATACCAAATGGTTCATAATTCAACCAATTATGCTTAACTAAATTCCATATCAATTCATGCCTTAAATGATCATTTTGCAAACATGCAATACTTACCTCTTTGGTCATAAAACCATGCATCAATTTGATCATATAAACACTAACCATTAAGTACGAAAGTGCCAAAAGTACACCAACCATCAACACATCAAAATAACATAAGTTTCACAAAGTCATAGCAATATTACATACCAATATCATCAATTAATCATTAGACATAGTCCACATATACATGCCATTATAACCACGACCAAAGCATTAAAATATACTAATAAAATTGATGGATAGTGTAACATCCTGAATCAGGGTCTAGCCGAAACAATGGTTTTGAGACCATAAATCTGAAGTAGAAATAATTCTTCTATGATTATTATGAGGTCTATGATATGATTGCATGCTTGTGTGAAAATTTCATGATGAAATTTTATTGATAAAGAGTCCAATTTAACATTTACGACTAAATTACAAAAGTTGCAAAATGTGAGTTCTAGAAGCTTTAAACATGAAATTTCCATGGATTATTAATTAGAGGTCCTTATATAGCAATTTACCCAAATTCTATTTTTATGGACAAAAATGGACATGAATAGGAAAATTTTGAAAGAAGGCATTTTTGTCATTTGGTTAATAAAAGAATAAAAAGGGAAAAATAAGTCAAAATTGTGTCCATCTTCCTCCATCATTGCCGAAAGTTCTAATGAGCCATAGCTAGGGTTTTGTTCATCCTTTCAAGCTAGATTGTAAGTACTCTTTAGCCCTGTTTTTAATGCTCTTTATGTTTTTGAGATCCTTGAAGCATGATCTAACTATTCCTACCATTATTTTGAGCTAGGGCTCATGTTCAAAAACTTACCCGTGTGTGACAGGCATGTATTTTGATGTTTAATGGAGGAATATGAAATTTTGATGTGTGATAAACATTTTTTTCTAAGTGATTTTGTATGAAAACACCTAAAAGGACCTTTTTGTAAAAATTGTAAAAATGAGTAGTAAAAATCTGATTTGAAAGAAAGTGTGGGTTATTATGAGCATTTCTTAGGGGTCGACTAGGCTTGGGTAATAAAGAAAATGGACACATTTCATTTTACGAGCCTAGGGACTAATTTGTAAATATGTGAAAGTTTAGGGGCAAAATCATACTTTTTCCAAAATATAGTTGTTGGACTGATTTGAATAATGTGATGATTAAATGAGCTAAATTTTCTATTATAGATCAAGAAAAACGGAGTCCGAACCTACTCTGGGGAAAGAACAAGATTTTGGACTAAAACGAATTAATTGTCCATATTTTGTATCAAGGTAAGTTCATGTGTAAACAATTCAATGTTGTTTCATGTTTTAATGTTTTATTAATGTATGAGTCTCTATGTTTAATTGTTATGACGAGTGTATGGATAACATTGTGAACGAGTTCAATGAATATGTGACATTGAGAAAATCCCGTTTGAACCTTAGAAATGGTTTAGGATACGAGTGACATGTCACTAGGAACTATATGTGTTGAGCTCATAAGATATGTGATATGTGTCTATGTGAATCCGGGTGCTAGTCTTGTACGTTCTATCGGTGGCTGGGTAGCCTGCCATTTGTTGCAGGTACCTATTAGCTTGTGTGAGCAGCCCGAGTAGTTACGTCCTGACTGTCAGCTTGTGTGAGCAGGCCCGTGATTAGCTCGAGAGTGAGCAATGTGTAATATGTGATAAGAGGTAGCATGTATGAAGCACTTTGTGTAAACTTTTCGTGTATCCGATAGTATTCCAAGTGTTCAACAGGTTAATCATTGAGTTATTCGACAAGTAAGTCAATAATGAGAAAATATGACGATGTGTTACGAGTTGGTATAGGTATGTAAGAAAAACCCATATGAGTGAGCTCAGTATGTGGTGAGCTTTTGGTAAGATTGAAAATGAGTAAGTTATGCCTATGTAACTATAATGACATATATGTAAATCATGTTATGTTAATTGTATAGTATTCATGTTATGTTGCTATTTATTTGCACGTGAACTTACTAAGCTTTATGCTTACTCCCCTCTCTTTTCTATTTTCTTATAGTATCGCTAAGCTAGCTCAGGGTTCAAAGGACGTCGGAGGCTCGATCACACTATCAATTGGATATTGGGTATAGTTAGTCTTAACATTTTGAGTATGGCATGTATAGGGACCTGGTCTTTTTGTTATATGTCATATTGGTTTAGCCAAGTGTGTTGGCTTATGATGAAATTTTATTCATTTTGTATAAGGCCATGAGATGTGGCTCATATTGATTGTTGGGTTGTAAACCTAATTATTTATGCATGCATGTGTCAAAGTTTTGATGATGATGGATGGTGTTATATGGCATATAAGTATGGTGAATGAATGATGACAAATTAGTATGGTTATAATCATGGTATAAATGTGTGAAATGAGAGTAGATTAATAACATTAATTGGATATGAAATTGGTATGGAATGCCTTAAGTAAACTTGTTAATTTGAGTATGTGAAATGGTGTCATTTCATGGGCATGAATTAGTCTCGATTAGGAATGATTGACTGTTAAAAAGTGACATGTTGTGTACCATGAAATATGTCTAAGTATGTGAGTGTCTAAGGGTGGCAAAAGGCTTGGAAAATAGCCTTATAGTTGTCCACACGGGTAAACACACATGCATGTGTTTAGACCGTATGTGAAACACGATCTGCCCCATGGGCATATGATCCGACGTGTGTCCCTTGCACCCTAATTAGGTAAAACAGAATGCCCAATAGTAAACACACGGGTAGAGACACGACTGTGTGTCTCAGCCGTGTGCAGGACACGGTCTTAGGACATGGGCATGTGCCCTGGCTGTGTGAAGTTTGCACCTGAATTTTTGGAATTTAATTCACTGCATGGCCTAAGCACACAGGCATGTGACTTGGCCGTGTGACCCTAATTGTGTTGATGACATCATAAACAGAGAGTTACACGGGTGAGGACATGGGCGTGTCCCAAGCCACACGGGCGTGTGTGACCACACGGCCTACCCACACGGGCGTATAACCCTCCAAAATAAGAAATTGATTTTTCTAAGTGCCACAAAACGTTTCGAAAGTCCTCGATTTAGTGTAATAGCCCGAATTTGACCCTAATCGAAACGGTGATTTTAGGACCACGAATCAGAGTCAGAAAAATATTTAAATATCATTTTCTATGTTTTGAATGTATGAATTTAGGTTTGCTAAAATTTCGTGTTTAGATTCGATGATTTGAGTGCTTGATTATTAAAAAGGATTAAATTGCATCAATTGAATAATAAGCATGCTATTATGAAAATGTTAAAGTGTTATGTCTTTAGAATATTGAGGTTTTGAATGGCAATTATATCATTAATAAATATATGGACGATAATGGCTTAATGCATGATGTCTTTATATGTTTATTTTAAAGTTATTTGTGAGATAATTATTTTTATAAGTATTATAAAACATAAAATGGAAAGCCATGCATGTTTGTATCATTAGGGCCGAATTGAAGTTGTTTTTGTAAGTTGGAGCATTTGTGATGATATTTAACCTTAGACAATTGATATGGACGGTATGGGACATAAAAAAATAAAGCTATGTTATTTTTTTCAAAGGTTAAATTAGTAAATTATTATTAAGTGAAGTTTTAATAAAACAAAGCATAAAAAAAACAAAGGGAACATGCATGTAGTTCATCTTGGAGGCTGAACAAAGGAGAAAAAAAATAAAATTTGTGGCTTTGAAGTTTCAGCCATTTGAAAGCAAAAATTCAAGGTAAAATTCAGGTTGTTTTTGTTAATTTTTAGTATCATTGAATTCCTTGCTTAATTTTCTCTAAAACCCATGAGTTAATTTTTGTTTTGGTGAATGATTGATGTTCGGCCATGAGTTGATAAGCTAAGAAATTTGGGTTTGATGTTAGAAATTAGAAATCAAGTGTTAGATGAATGCCTATTGTGTTACGATTTTATGTGATTTTGAGTTTAAGATTAATTTGTGAAAATTATTTAATAAGAGGGTGAAATGGTTAAATAAATGAAATATGAGAATTGATATTTGAATAAGACATATTCGGTTTTAGTGTGCCATGGGAAGAATTTAATTATTTTGATGTTTTGAGGATGTTTGAACCGAAATGTCAAAGCCTAATTTTAAAAGGGGTATTATTTAAATTATTATATTAAATGATTTTTGAGTGAAAATAAAATGGTTAATTAATTAAATAAGTTTAAATTTCTTTTAACTAGCTCAAGATCAAAAGAGACCTGATTTGGATTGGGGGAAGTCGAAGCTAGTTGAGTAATCATTTTTATCAAAAGCTAATACCCAAGGTAAATTTTTAAGCAATTTAGTCAAATTGAATTTATCGTTAATAAGGTTTATGAATTTATTGAAAGTATATATATATAAAGACTATTATTATAGCTGAATGTGATATTTAGGTGAATGTCTTATAATCGAATGTGATAGATACATGGATTGATATAGTTGAATATGATATATATATATATATATGTTTGACATAACTAAATGTGTATATATGTGTAATTGGATAAAGTTGAATGTCTATATATGTGTGATTGTATATAACCGAATGTGTATCTAGGTGTAGTTTGATATAGCCGATTGAGATGTATACATATATATATGTGAGTTTAATATATACAAATGAGATATTGAATAGGGAGATGAATAAGTTAATATGTGGTTGATGTTTAAGCTTATTGTGTATATGTATAAATGAGTAATAAGTTTGAGGGATGCACTAAGTGTGCGAATTTGATACTGAGCACTAAGTGTGCGAGTTGGATTTAAGCACTATGTTGTGAATTAATTTCTGAGCACTAAGCGTGTGAAATTAGTTATTGAGCATTAAGGGAGCAAATTAATTTCATGCTAAAAAAATTGAGTTTGGTAAGTCCTTAAGCTATGTTATGTACTAAATTTAAATAAATGTTAAATATAAGTGCCGAATTGAATTGTTAGAAATTGTTATACCACTGCCGAATGATTTTGTAAGGTGAATGATATTATTATGGTGTAAAAGTGAATGCCGAAGGTGATCTAAAGTGACGAATGGTTTTAATGGATGCATATTTAGGTAGTCAAATATGATTAATAATGTGAATAATATATATGCTATGTTTCAATGTAAAAGTCGAATGTGTCTTATGATATGAAGGATATTTGTTATGTTTCAATGTGAATGTCGAATGTGATTTATAAGGGTGAATAATATTGTGATGAGTTAAATGTGATGGCCCGATGTGATTTTGAGTTGGAAACGATAATTCAAAGACTTTGATAGTGTTCTGTTAATGATCGGTAGCGTAAGACATGTGATTAAGATATTCAGGCTCCGAGCCTAGCAGGCCTTGTGCCGGTGGATTCATTCAGGCTAAAAGCCTAGCAAGTCTTGTGTTGTTAAGTTTATTCGGGCTTTATGCCTAGTAGGCCTATTGCCGGTGATTAAATATCAGACCTTGAGTCTAGCAGGCCTAGTGCCGGTGTAAGATTTCAGGTTATAATCCTAGCAGGCTTCGTGCCAGTGAATAAAATCGGGCTCCGTTCCTAGCAGGCCTTGAGCCGGTGAATTGTATTAAGTTATAAGTCTAGAAGGCTATACACAGATGTGAGATCAAATGTGGTAAACGAGCCCTAAAGGTTTGGAGAAATTGGATTATTAATTATCTGAAATAAGGTACGTATGTGTTTCGATATCTATTGTCAAAATGTGTATATTTGTGAAATAAGTACGTATACGAATTCGATTGTCAATGAACATTTGGTATAATTGGTTTTATGTGATTTTAAAGTGATTTGGCATATGCGATTAGGTATGAACTTATAATGAAGTGACATATTCGATTGTATATATATATACATGAGATTATACAGGGTTTGTATATTCGGCCTTATGAAATAATCTATTGAAATGAATTATTAAATGTCATGTGATGATATATTGAATTCGTACATGTATATGTATTCATCATTTAGGGATATAAACAATGTAGTGAATTTTATACATTTGATCTTATGAGTAAGAAATCATGTGATGTTGAAATTAACTAAATAGATTCAGCCAAGTTCACTTAGCTAAGATAAAGTATGTTCCCAATGGTATTTTTCGGCCAATTAAGTGATGCTTGTATATGAAGTTAAATCTTGTCTTGTGAGCTTGCATAAATGAGTGGAATTATAGTTGAATGTATAATGACATTTACATGATTTGGTATCATCGGCCATGTAGGCTATGTATACATATGAGTGATATTATACTATGAATTTTAGATTTGTTTATATGGATAAATGTATGTATGATGATTATGATTATTTGGATTGGAAGTGGATATGATTATGATCCAATAATATATGGTCTATGTGAAAATGAGATATGATTAATGGCAAGTGATTATAATCAAATAAATTATATAGGAAACATGATATGGTAACCGTGTTCGTAAATATATGATTCTGGTACATGTGAATTATCTTTGAAACTCAGAAATGTAAAGTGATTATGTATTTAATAATGATATGTGAAACATGTTACCATGAATGAAAGAAAGGTACACAGATGAATTTATGATATATGTGCTTGCTATATGGCCTTGTGGTCCCATGATTTGAACATGGGGAATATGAAATAAGAAAAATGGTTTTGAGATATGACTAGGTCTTAACTTGAAATCTGGACATGAAATTGATATTAAGATGGTGATATTATGATGCGTGGTTTTTATGTTTATAAATCAGTTAGTGAAGCAATGACAATGGTTTGGTTGGTTACGTAATGAATATGTACAAGTTTGATTTATATAATTGAGCTAACGGTTATTATTCGAATTTAAAAGCATAGTTATATGTTATTGATAAATAAAATAAGTGAAGCTACTTAATGAGGTTATATGAACTTAAGAGTACAATGGATGTACATGTGGTTGAGATTGTTTAAATTCAGTTTAGTGTTATGGAATTATAATTACCATTGAAATGATTTATTTGCTTATGGCTTACTAAGCTTTCAAAGCTTACTCTGTGTGTTTTTACTATATCTATAGAGCTTCGGAGATTTGCTCGGGTTGGAAGTCTGGGAGATGTCTTCACACTATCCAGTTTTCATTTCGGTAAATAAGTGTTTTGAGAATTGGTTATGTGGCATGTATAGGCTAGTTTCGATACGATTCATTTTGATTTGTACACATATAAGCCATGCAAAAATGGCTTGTTTATTATGTTAAATTAGTTAAGTACTTTGATTAAATGAGGTTACACATGTTGAGGAATCACCAAAGTATATTATAAGTCTGGACTATGCTTGATATGTTGTTTGTGGTTTTGATGTTTTGGATATTTCAAGTAGTAATGTTCATGTGCCGAATAGGCTTAGCTAATGATGATGCATATTCGATTATGTATGTTTTTTTATAAGATTCATTAATGAGATCTTTGATTGATTTAAGAGTTTAGGAAAATGATTACTTATGATTCATATGAATATATGTGTATTTCCAGTAATGCCTCGTAACCCTTCCGGTGAAGGATTCGGGTTAGGGGTGTTACATTTAGTCCTAATCCACACCCAATGTTTGTTTTGGGGTTCTGTGATTGTTTTGGGGTTCCGTGAGCCCGTATAAGGGACAATATGCTTGTGAATGGAAAGTTTTAAATTTGGACGGAAATTCATGTCTCGGTTATGTATGTTTGTTTATGTTTGAGTCTGGTAATGCCTCGAACCCTGTTCTAGTGTCGGATACGAGTAAGTAGTGTTACAGATACTGTGATGGATCTCTGACTAGCTTCCAACCCGATCGAGCTTCTGATAATTTGTAAAGTAAAGGAAAATAACTACATAAACAATGAATGCTTAGTAAGCTCTTATAAACTTTAAGCATAATTTTCCATTTCAATAATAAAATTTATAGGTTAAATATAAACCTATACCAATGTCTCAAGACTTATCAAACCATAATCATCAACTCACAAATGAATAAGTTTATTAATGTCGCATATTTATTGACCACTCATAACATGATAGGATTTCATGAGACATAATATATAATCATCAACCTTTTTATAAGACTATATATCTTTTTATTTACTTACTTTCCATTCCATTTGCAATGCTTGTCATAAGCAGTGTATTTATCCATGACATAGGTAGATTCATCTATAACATAAACAATTTGCTCATATACAATTACCTTATTTAGCACATTAAACATTTTATAACATCATAACACATCCCAGTTACATACTTACCATTTCATTCTCTTTTTCTTACCTGTTTCATATGCATAGTACAAGCATAATCATAAACATCAATCATATCCACAAGCTTGGCATAAGCCTAAGCATATCAACAATACATGTTAGTTCATTTAAACATGACTCATATAAATTTGACATGGATAACCAATATACTTGAAAATGTTCAATTGGATTTATCATCCATCTTAACATAACATATTTTTCATGTAGCTCACCATTCCAAAGTCTTTCATACATACATGTCCTGGATCATATTGAACACTTACCATTTCATTTGTATAACACATAACATTAACCATAGCCACAAGCTAGTGATTAAACACATAACTTAGCAATATCATTAAATTGTAAGGTATGGTACATAAACATAACATCACTTAAATCATATGTGACAGCCCTAATTTGACCCTAGTCGGAAAGTGGTTTCGGGACCACAAAATCGAGTCAAAAAAATAATTAACCATTATATTTTATGCTTATTATATGTGTAAATGCATGTGTGAAAGTTTCATGCTTTGATTTTGTCATTTGTATGTGAAATTTATTAAATAGGACTTATGTGAGACATTTTAGAAATGTGATAGGTTAATTTATAATGGTCTATTAATGCATGTTATAAAAAGAATGGACTTGCATGTCAAATTATCCATTTTAGATAGTGGCCGGCCATGTTGTTATTTAATATATAATATGTATTTTCTATTAGCATTATTTTAATTAAATGGATTCAAGATGAATAAAAGAATAAGGGAAATAAAATAATAATAATAATGTGTTAGTGGGAGGAGAAACCAAAGTTGGTTCATCTTTGTTCCTCCATTGCCGTAGCTAGAAAAGAGAAAGAAGAAAATTTTTTGTTAAAATTTTCAGCTAAGGAGATTGCTAGAATAAGGTATGTGTAATGCTACTCTTGGAAATTCATGCATAATTTGAATGGTTAGTTTGAATTCTACCTATTTCATGGTTCGAATTTTTGTTATTTTGGAAGATTGATATTCGGCCAAGGAGATTGAAATTCTTAGTAGATGTTTTGGTGTCATTAGTATGGAGATTTATGTTGGATGTGTTGAGTTTGCTAGTTGTTTTGGCTTGAAAGTTAAGGTTTAGTATTTGATTATGTGATTGTCGAATTTAAATTTAGAGAATAAAAAAAATAACTAAGCATTCAGTCATGTTATAGATTCAAGATGAAAAATGTTTAATGTTTTATATGTTATATATATGTGCTTGTAAGTGAATTTGAGAATTGTTAAATTGTTGAAGGGGGGTGCCGAATGTGGTTTTTGAAAGTGTCTTAAGGAATAATATTATTATGGCTTAAGTTTAATGACATTCGGCCAAAGGCCTTATGTGCTAGCAAATTCGAATATAAGTGTTTAGGTGTTATTCATATTGTATTTGATGTTTTGAAGAATAAGTAGTGGTTAATTGAAGTGAAGAAGGTTAAATTTTGAGTTTTAGTTAAGTTCGTGCATTCGGCATTACTTAATTAACATTAGAGATGAGTGCATGAAAGGCTAGAATTTTTTTTAAGTGGGTTATGACCTTGATTAGAGCAAGATAGGATCGGCCATGAGCATGATTAAATGGTTCGGTCATTGTTTGGCATAGGTGACCATATTGATTTATTTGTTAAAAAAAATGAAGTCAATTGAAATGGTATTGATGAACTTGTGATTTGGCAATTAAAATATAAATAACCATACCTGTAGAATTTATTAAATATATATAATTTGTCTTAATGTATACATGATTATAATTATAAACTTGATAATGCCTAGTAATGTGTTCGATTGTGCATGAATAGGGAATATATATGGTGTTTAAATAGCTAGTTATTAAGGTCATTTGTACCTTAACTATATGATATACATGTATTAAATTAAATTGCCTATTTGATAAGTAATTAAATAAATCTATTTGTTTTAAAATAAGCTCAAGAGAAAAGAGGGTCGAAGTTGGATAGGGGAAAAGAGAAAGTAATTGAGTAGCCTTTCCGCAACCGTTCAAGTATATCCAAGGTAAGTTTTGAATAGTCATATTTAATACGTAATTGATAATGTCTTGATATATATATGATAACTGTACTGCGATCTATTGATGCTATTTGAATATAGTTGTGTGACAAATAATTTATGTTTAAGACTTAAAGCCGAATAGACATTAGAAGATAAGTTTGGAAAGTAAAATGAACATATATTCTTATGTATGTTATTGAGCCAAAAGTATACAAATGGTGCCCATGTTATGCTATTATTCGAATGGAATAAATGAACTATGATTGTGAGATGTTATGTGAATTGAATTCTCTTGCAAATAAGTATGCATGACATTCAGTGATGTTTATACCGGACTTAAGGTCCATGCAGCTATGTCTTTGGAATTATATCCGGACTTAAGGTCCGCAGGCTATGTGCTGGAATTATGTCCGGGCTAAAGTCCTGTAAGCTTCGAGCTGGTATTATACCGAGTTTAAATTCCCACAGGCTTGTGCTGGTAATTGATTTCAAGTTCTAAGACCTGACAAGCTTAATGCCAGTAAGTTAAGTCAGATTACGATATTGAATTTTAGCAGTAAACCATCGTCGAGTAAATATTATACATTTAAGATGTTCAGGTACGTATATATTACTCATCGGTAAATTGATTTCGAAGTGAATCATTAGCATCAAAGAAGAATATTTATATAAATATGATTGATGGTTATATTTGTGAATATGAAAATGATTTAATCGGTCATGGTATATTTGTATATGAATTATATGTTAAAAATTTCTTTATGTACTCATGTACATTCAGTCATAGATTTTGTGAATTATTAGTATCAAAGAATGATACTGAAGTGTGGATGAATATTATATCCACTAGTAAAACAATAACCTATTCGGTCAAATGTTATTAATATATGAGATTATTTGATTTAAATGCATCATATGAACTTTATGTAGAAGAAAAGTATGTGCTGAGAAATCTAAGTATATGTTTATGTGTATTCGACCATGAAGCAATTTGAATTGAGAATAAGTCTGATTGAATGAATGTTTCGATTTTCGATAAGTTTTTAATTGTCTGTAATGCTTAAAACTTACTAACCTTTGAAAGCTTACTCTGATCTTTATTTCTCTGTTTTATAGATTGTTGATTTTGGCCACCTACTCGGGGATCGTTAGCAGTTCATCACACTATCGATCTTTTTGGTACAGTTATATTTTGGTTTCGATATGGCATGTATAGGTTAGCCTGAAGATAACGAGATTTTGAAATTGTAAATATTTTGGCCTTACGAAAATGGCGTATAGCTTTAAATATCAGTATGTATTTCAGCTCGATCTTTGTTTATGTTTATTGACAATGTGAATGAGTTAATTAAATGTGTAGTTCGATAATACCTCCTAGCCTTAGTCCAGCGAACGGATTCGGGTTAGGGGTGTTACATCATACTTTTCATAATTATAAATATACATACTTCATCATTTCCATAATATCAAAGTGAATTTCATCGAACCCTTACCGAAGCTTACACAAAGTGTGCTAACTGATGGTCGAAACCATCCCTTTTCATATTCGATGGTCGAAACCATCCCTTTTCATATTCGATGGCCGTCACCATCCCTTTTCATATTCGATGGTCGTCACCATTCCTTTTCATATTCGATGGTCGAAACCATCCCTTTTCATTAATCGATGGTTGTCTCCATCCCTTTTCATAGTTGATGGTCGTCGTCACCATCCCTTTTCATAGTTGATGGTTGCCACCATCACTTTTCATAATTGATGGTCGAAACTATCCCTTTTCATATTCGATGGTCATCACCATCCATTTTCATAGTTGATGGTCATCACTATCCCTTTTCATAGTCGATAGTCGAAACTATCCATTCTCATATTCCATGGTCGTCGATACATCGTTGGATTTTTATGCCAAGACATAATATGATAATATAACATGATAGCATTTAAAACATAATTTAAAAAGCTATTTAAACGTACGAACTTACTTGGCTAAATTGCAGAAAAGATAAAGTACTGGAGCTTTTTGGTAATTTTCCATTCTCCTCGATTTTCCACTCGATCTTGAATTAAATTAATAATTTTATTCAATTTATTAAATTAGACAGTAAAACAATGTATTTTATGCAATTTAGTCATTTTTGACATTTTTACAAAATTACCCCAAACATTTTACTTTTAGTCAATTTAGTCCCTAGGCCTAAAACATGCAAATTAACCATTTTTTATGCCAATTCACATCAGCCGAATATTCATGGCACACAAAAAAGCCCACATTTGCAATAATTTCACATTAAATCCTTCTACTTTTACTATTTTAACAATTTAGTCCCTAATCAGAAAATTCATCAAAATCACTTAACAAAATGCTTTTAAATATCAACCAACATTTCAAATTCATCATTTAATAACTAAAATCACATAGATTCATCAATGTAAACCTTCAAAATCTTTAACAGTTTCAAAATTGAAGGTACAGGCTAGTTGGACCTAATTGCAACGATCTCAAAAACATAAAAATATTTTTTTAAAAAGGGTGAAAATGACTTACCATGCATGAAATGAAACATGACCAAACCTAGCTTCTCCATATCCATGACTTTCGGTTGAAACAAAAATGAGAAACGAAGATGATAACCATTATCTTTTACTTATGTTTTATTTAATTTAATTAATTATCAAAATACCATTTTAACATTGGTTAATAAATAAATAAAACACCAATTTCATGATAATAATTGGCCACTAACTCCTTGAATGGTTTAATTACCATTTAAGTTCTTTTCCTTTATTCCATAAACCATTTAATCACTCAAATCAAATAGTAATCAAATTTTACATCTTTTACGATTTAATCCTTTTTAATTAATTAACTACTGGCACGTTAAAATTTTTCAATGAAACTTTAATACCACCTTAATGCCACTCTATAAATATTTATAAAAGTATTTACAGATCATTTTATAGAAATGAGATCCCGATACCTCATTTTTTAAAACCACTTGAACTTAACTAATCATTCGAATAGCATAAATTATCAAATCAATAACCTTTTTAAAACCATATTTGACTCGTAAATATTAAATAATAATATTTACAAACTTATTCATCAAATTTGGTGTCCCCAAAACTACTATTTTCAGCACCACTGAAAAACGGGTTGTTACACATTAGGTTTATTTAAATTCTTTTCTATTTTTTGTTATTCGGAGAAGCTGATTTGTAGATTAAAACCAAATCTTATGGATTCTTCTTTTACATCAATCAATATTATTTTTCAAGATTATTGTCTTCATGAGATCCATGAGCAATTAATCCTCTTATGAGGGATTAGCGAGTGAAGGTGTGATTAACTAATTACTATGTAAGGTTTCCTTAATGGATCAGTTTTTTGGAAGACTAAAAACTTAAACCCTAGTTTTGACGACCCTATGAAGTCATTTAGGTGGGATTTAACTCAAAATTGGTATGGCCTATCTGTGAAAACCTTAGCCCCAAACCGGTCTGGACTATGAGGTCGAAAGATAAGTAGTTTTTATCAACTCATTAGCTTCATGGAGGATTGAGAGATCTTGCTAGTTTAATGACTAGTTGATTGAATAGAAACCCAAAATAAAAATTAGTTATTACCACCAAAGTGAGCTAATTACTTATAGGTAGATTTGATAGAGTTTAGAAATTAGTTTTCTGAAGTTCTTTTCATTTATGTCATTTTGTTCCTCTATTTATAAAACCCCAAAAAATTATATTTATATTTTATCATAATATGAATTATTTAAAGTACTAATTAGATCTATTTGTATTTAGGTTAGAATTAATTTAGCATTCACTCGCCTCCCTTGGGTACAATCCTCGAAATACTTGCCTACTTTGTTGTAACTATATTACAAGCTAACCCGTACACTTGTGAACATTGCTTATTTTATATGTTTTATACAGTATTCTCACTCTGGACATTAGTACCTCCGAAGGCGGTAAGAGGTTAATCTTGTTGAGCACCCGTTCGTTAGTCCCTGATTAATCAGTAAGATTGGAAGATAAATTGAACCTAATTTGTCTAAGTCAGTAAGATTGAGATTGGAAGATAAAATGGAGCCACTTAGTAATTTAAGTGATTTCAGTCCCTTGTTCGAGGATTAATGAACTACATTGAAATTAGCCAACCATTGTTATTTATTTGTTGGATAGTCCCTTAGTTTTTCATTCCTTGTGTAACACCGCTAACCCATTTCCGTCACCATATTAGGGTTACAGAGAATTATCGATCAATCAAAAATAATTTAACATCATGTCATTAAATATATTAAACTCATTCAAAATCATATCAAACATATGTATTTTGTCCCTAAACCGAGCCTTCAAATCCCTAAAAATAGCGTAGAAGCAATTCAGGACTAAATTGAAACAAAACAAAAGTTTTAAGAAAAAATTAAAAAAATTAGAAAGCAGGGGTCACATGGTTGTGTGGCTAGGTCATGTAACATTTGACCAAAGGGACACACGACCATGTCCCAACCTGTGTCCTCACCTGTGTAACTCACTGAGGTGGGTCACACAATCGTGTCGCTGGTCATGTGCCAGACCGTGTAACTCTCTGAGTTGCCACACACGGCCGTGTGCTAGGCTGTGTAACTCACTAACTTGAAACACTAAGAAATTTTATAAATGACACATGGACGTATTATCAGGCTGTGTGTTTCACACGGTCGTGTCGTCAGTCTGTATGTTTCACATGACCGTGTGATAGCCCGTGTTCCAAGCTGTGTGAACCCAAAATTTACATAAAATGAAGCCATTTCCAATTCCAATTCATACCTAACCATTCATACAATTTGGGCACACATTCAAGGGATTCAAACATCATTCAAACACACATAAACATTGTAACATCCCGAATAAGGGCCTAGTCGGAATAGTGGTTTTGAGACCACAAATCCAAAATAGAAATAATTATTTTATGATTATTTGGTGATCCATGACATGATTGCATGTTTGTGTGAAATTTTCATAAAGAAATTCTATGCCTAAGATGTCCAATGTGACTTTAGGGACTAAATTGAATAAGTTGCAAAACTTATGTTTTGGAAGCTTCAAGCATGAAATTGCATTGGATTATTAATTAGAGGTCCTTAAATGGTAATTTCACCAAGTTCTAAAATTTTGGACAAAAATGGGCCTAGATAGGTAAAATTTCAAAGAAAGGCATTAAGGGTATTTGGGTAAATAAATCGACTAAAAGACAAAATAAAAGCCAAAATTTGTCCATCTTTTCTTCCCCATGGCCGTGTGAACCAAGACGACATCATGTCTAGGGTTTTCAAGCTTCCAAGCTCAATAGTAAGTGCACTCAAGCCCCTTTTTTATGTTCTTTGCATTTTTGAAGTCCTTGTAACATGATCTACCCTTTTCTAGCCATATTTTAAAGTGGGGTTCATGTTTAAAATTTGACCCATGTGTGACGTGCATGTGTTTTGATGTTTAATGGAGGGATATGAAAGTTTGATGTGTGTTTAACATCCTTTACTAAGTGATTTTGAATGAAAACACCTAAAAAGGACCAGATTGTAAAAGATGTAAAAGTGGGTAGTATGTAACACCCCAAACCTGGCCTAGACGTTATGATCGGATCCAACGTGCCACATCGAGGTGTCCAAAACATTTTATGCTTTTAATCAAAACTTATTTAGTGTTTTAAAAGATGATCTCATTTTAGGTTAAAGTGAATGGAAGCTGTGCACCAGGTAGGAAACCGAAAAAGAGGAGGTGAGTCCATCGGACTGCTTAAGTACTAAGCTCCCTTCGAATCCAATCCTAGACATGCACACCACCATTGCCACACTCTAACGTCGTGTATATTTTTAGGGAAGCAATTTGATTATGTCCCTTTAAGAAAAAATGATTAATTTTAGAAAACATTTTCATAGCGGAAGCTTTGCTTGTAGTCGTGTTATTTTGAAATCAGTTATTGTTTTTGAAAATGCGCCCTAAAGCTAATCGATATCGATAGTTAAAATAAGTCATATCCATCATAATAAAATATAAATCAAAACCATAAAAATAATAAAGCGGCCTTATTACAAGTAAAAACCCAAAACCTCAACCGCAAACTAAAAGGATGTCCAATTCACTAGAAAGAAACCAAATTTGCAGACACGTGTGGCCACTCCGAATCCCTCACAGCTCCAAGCCCACTATGGTTGGGGATTACCTGGGTTGATGAAAATAAAGGGGTGAGTTTGGGGAAACTCAGTGTGTAAATTAACCCAACCATAGCCTACATCAGCTCAAACCACAGAAACAGAATAAGTTGGCCTTAGCCCAGAACAGGATTCAGAATAAAGCCCATAGGCCCATAACAGAACAGAACAGATATTTCATGTTTATGCAGAAACCCAACCCATATCCAACCATATGCACCCCCATACCAGCCTTTCACCATGTGGGGAGACTACTCGACCCACCCAACCGCTACACGCCACAGAAATATGCAGCATGGTCGCTGCGAGCGAATAGTGTGGTGAGTCACCAGATCTGAGATAATCGTGGCAGAGCCACCAGAACAGATATATGTGGCAAAGCCACCAGATCAGATAATTTGTGGCATAGCCACCAGGACGCTTCCTTCATAATATAACCCATGTCCCTTATGCAATAGTTATACAATCATGGCATACATCATACAGAATCAGATCATCATGCTTTTCAGACAAAATTAACCCTAGGGGTATAATGGTCATTTTGCACCTAGGGGTATAATGGTACTTTTGCATACATAGGGGTATTCTAGTAATTTTACTATTCTTAGGGTTTCCATGCATATCATAACTATTTACAAACACTTACCGAGTGTTCTTACCGAATTGGGCCCGTTGGCCCATTTTCTCGATTTTGGCCCATTAAGCCCAAAGTATCAAAATGCACGAAATCGCGTGTACTGCAGTTTTACCACTTAAGATTACCAAAAATATTAACCCATCTATCTTACAAGCATTCACACACTCGCAAGTTTCCAAAATACCGGCTTTTCGGCATTTCGACTTTTCGGCTTTTGCCGATCTAGCCTATGAGAGGGTGTCAGTTACACACCTGTTTTATGAAGATTTGTTGACGATATCCACGCACAAACTGCCTACAATTGTATTACTAACACATTACTCTAAATATCGAAATAAAACTACGTATTTAACCTCTTACCATATTCGGCCAACCATGCCTAAAACCCTATTGCTCTTACCTTCCTGCCAAAATATGGATTAGATCCAAAGATCCAACCGAGTAGTCTTCTAGTCCTTCGCTGTACGCTCCCTTGTCCATGTTGATGCTTACACATTCAAAAAGAAAGAGGCATAATTCCCTTATTCCAAACGTTAGCCACCCCTTAAGGGTTTCGGCTTTTTCTTAAAACATGTATGGTTAACGCAAATCACTTCAACAACTTACCTATCATTTTTCAGCTTAAAAGAGTGCGCCTATCCACGATCCTAACTCCGATCTACCATACTTGTGAGAAGAAACAGATTCTAACAACCCAAGTTTCGACTTCCTCCACCACAGGTTTATAGATTTCAGTTTTTATAAGTAAGTAAAAGAAGAGAAGTTCAGCTACCACAAGATTCGGCTCTTGGATAATATTGGAGATGGTGACAATAATGGATGCGACAGAGAAGGAAGGGTATGAGTTCGACTATGAGGAAAAGAGAAGATAGAAGAAAGAAAAGGATGAGTAAAGAGGTAGTATTCGGCTATGGAGAAAATGGCACAGTAAGAGGTCTCTAGGTTCGGCTAAAAGAAAAAGAAAAATGAACAGAAGAAGAGATGAGCAGAGAATTTGATTTTGTGGTTGTGAAGTCGGCACAGTAGTAGTTTTCAGCTTTTAGCAAAAATAAAAAGGGAAGAGAAGAGAAACCTAATTTTCGGCAGAACAAACTAAATCACCTAGCCGAAATTTACCCCTATAAAGCACCCCTTGGCTGGCCAACTCTTGCTCTTCAAGAGTCCACCATTCGGCCAACACTACTCTCCCAAATCAGCTCCTAAATCCTCTCCCTTATCCCCTCCTTACTCAATCTCTTAAGCAACTCAAACTCCTCCTGACAGACTTTCACTTCAGTTCCATTACATCCTTTTTCTGTACATAAAAATTAATACCAATAATTTACTTACCTTGCGACTCAAACCTTAGTTCACCTTTGTTATCCACACGCCACCTCTAAAGCTCCAAAGTGGCGTCAGATGCCAACTTACCACAGGCTTCCTTGTGTTTTATTTTACCCAATTAATACTTAAAAGCCCAATTAGCCAGAACCCCTTTTCCTATGGATTTAAAATTAACTAAAATTACCGGGTTTCAACTTAATCTTGGGCCTTCTAGAGGCCCACTATCATACTTAAACCTACTCCAAGCAGACAGAGCACAGAAATTTTAAATTTTTCCAAAGTTCACAGAATTCCCGAAAATTGGGGCGTTACATAATAGAAATGTGAAATAAAGAAAAGTGTGGGATGATATGAGCGTGGTATAGGTTCGGCTAGGCTTGGGTAACCAAGAAATTGTATATATTTTATTTTACGAGGCTAGGGGCTAAAGTGTAAATATGAGAAAGTTTAGGGGTAAAATTGTAAGTTTGCCAAATTATGATTTTTGGACCAATTTGAATAATGTGAGTATTAAATAAGTCATATTTGATTTTTTAGATTAAGAAAAATAAAATTCGGGCTTAGACAGAGAAAGAACGAGGTTATGGACTAAATCGAAATAAATAGTCATTTTTTGCATTCGAGGTAAGTTCGTGTGATAATAATAATGCAATGTTATTGTTGTTTGTGCTTGAGACCTAAATTGGTATGTTAATTCGATTATGTTAAATTAAATGTTTACGATGCTATATACGTAATGGTGATGTACTCAATGAAATATTCGATAGTCCAAATATCGATAACGTGTTACGTGACGATTGAATATATTGGAAATGAAATGGAAGTTTAAATGTGATGTTATGTCATGTCCTATTGCTTAATATCATGTGAATTTTAAATGCTTTATTACTATGATGAGAATGTTTTGATCATTCCATGAGTAAATGATGGGTATTATGGACATTGAGAATGATATTACGAGCAAGCTCAACAGAAATGTGGTATCGAAGAATCCCATTTGAACCTTAGGAATAGTTTATGATATAAATGACATGTCACTAGGGACTATGTGATCTGAACTGATTGAGTTGTGGTTTGAGTTCATGATATATGTGACACATGTTTTGGCGTTCCGGGTACCGGTCTCATACATACTATTAATGGTGAGGTAGTCCGGCATATGTTGCGGATACCTGACAACCTGTGTGAGTAGACCCGTGAGTAGCTCGAAAGTAAGCAACATGTGATATGAGATATGAAGTAGCATTGGCTACATATGGGCACTTAGGTGCAAGATTCTGATGTATCCGATAGTATTTCGAGTTTTCAACAAGTAGTTTAAAGAGAAGTTCAACGAGCAATTCAATAGTAAGTTATTGAGTATGCCAAAGACGAGAATGTAAATGGTATGTTATAGAACAGTACAGGTATGTACTCCAAACTCATGAGAAATGAACTTTGTATGTGATGAATATTTGGTAAGAAAGTTATGTCTACGAGAATGATTCTATAATGACTATGTGAGTATGGATTTATATTCATGAGGTATGAATTAAGTGATGAACCCGATTGTTGAACACGTGTAAGACTCTTAAATTAATGTGATTTTGGGACACAATGTGTTTATTCTTGGCAGTTTGTGATTCATTGAATGGTGTCAAGATAAATGACTTGAGAAGTCTGAATACACTAAGTAATATGTATTTGTAGTACATATGCTGAGATGATTAGTTGAGTGTTGAGATGTACATTTATGAAGAGGTTATGATTGCTTGACTAAAACCTAAGGACGATAAGCTATGATATAGTTTAAAAAGAATGAGCTTTATAATCAATTGATTAGTAATTATGAGAACATTTTGATGAAATTGGTAAATGTATGTAAATGAAATACTTATTATTTTCATACGGCCTTACTAAGCTTTAAAGCTTACTCCCTCATTTCCATTTCTTTTAGTGTTGTCAAGTTGGCTCGGGGATTGGAGATCATTGGAGGTAGTATCACACTATCAAATTATCAATTTGGGGTATTGAAAGTCTTCAATGTTTTTGAGTGAGTGGCATGTGTGGAGGCTTAGTTCTTATGATTTGGCCAAAGATGTTGGCTTATATTGATTCGTTGTATATAACCATGAGATGTGGCTTATATTGGTTATAAGTTTGTAAGCCTATTTATCTATGCGTCTTGAGATGTGGTTATGTGTATGCATGTGCTAAGATTTCATGTGATGTGGTTATGCTTGTTTGCTATGAATGGATAGTGTCATGGCATATATACATATGTGCTTGATGGATGCATTATGACCAATCGAAGTGGTCATAGCCATGGAATAAATGTGTGATATGGTAATAAGTTAATGATGCCTTGAGTAAGAATGCTTGATAATTAAGTTGTGATTAATTGGTAAGTTGATAATCATAGTATAAAGGTAAAAGTAGTCATCAAAATGACAAGGCTAAATGAATGTGAATCGGTGTGTTTAGATGTAGCATAATAATGAGTATGTGGAACTTATGGATGATGGCATGTAAATGCTATAATTGTGCCTTAAATAAGGATGTTTAATAATTAAGTTGATGCTGTGTTATATGCCTTTGATGTGTATAAGTGTGGTTTGGATTAAGAGTAACAAAAGGCCTGGAAAATAGCTTAAGTTTTGGCCACACGGGCAGAAACACGACCGTGTGTCTCAGCCATGTGAAGGACACAGCCTGGAGACATGGGCATGTGTCCAAGGCATGTGAAGTCTGCACTTAATTCGCGAGAATTTAATTCGTCACACGGCCTAGCACACAGGCGTGTGGCTTGGCCGTGTGGTTCATTTTGTTTCCTAACGTCATAAACAGAGAGTTACATGGCCTGAGGACACAGACGTATCGAAGGCACACGGGCGTGTCCCTGTGTCCACATGGGCGTGTGATCCTATTCCATGAAAACTTCCTAAGTTTTCCCAAAATTTCTCAAAGTTCTCGGTTTGGTCCCAAACCACTCTCAATGTTTGTTTTAGGTCTCGTAGGCTCATACAAGGGACAATTTGCATATGAATGAATGAATTTGATTAGAACTAAATTTTATGGCCTGATTTTACATGTTTACTTGTGTTTAAGTTCAGTAATGCCTCGTATCCTGTCCCGGTGTCGGACATGGGTAAGGGGTGTTACAAACATGTCATTTCAAATACCCAAATTCATCTGACAAATATGTTATTCAAAGGCATCACAAATATATCAAAACATCACTTACCAAAACAAGTCAATATTGCATATTCCCGAGCATAGTAACCTAGTTCAATTAACTACTGCACATGACCATTTGTGTAACGCCCTGAATTTTGGGCCTAAAAGTATTAGGTCTTGGGCATGGGAATGATTAGGAGGCTGTGCATAAATATTTAGTTGTGCAAGAAAGACACAAATACATGTCTGCTTTAGTGGTTAAGTGCCATGGGAAGAGGCTGAGAAGTCTTGGGTTCAAGCCTTGGCTTGCGTAAAAGTTTTATTTTTTTTAAGGAATAAACCCTGTCTTTAGTTAGTAGGCTTTTAAATAAATGTGAGTATTTCATATCAAAATGGCCTGCTGGTCTGGTGGTTAAGTGGGGTGGCAAAACGTAGGTGGTCTTGAGTTTGAGTCCTTGGGCGTGCATGGGTGTGTTTTATTTTGTTGTTTGGCCGTGTGGTGTGTTGAAGTCCTAGTTAAACTGAAACTTTGAGAGGTGGAGTTGTTGTGGGGGATTTAAAGAGAGATTTAAGGAGAAAAGTCACGACAATTTTAGGCATTTCTGATTTTATTCACACAAGTTCAGTTGTTCCTAGTTTTTTTTGACGTTTTGGAATTCATTCTCTCTGCCGAATTTCCTCTTTAGCTTCCGGTTCTCCTCTCTTCTATTTTGGTGACTAGTCCTAGCTTGTTGATGTCATTTGTGTTATTCATTTTTTATGTATTATTTTCTCTCTAGTCGTTGTTCTTTCCCTCTCCATCTTTTCTTTTCCTTTTTGTTTCTATTGTTTCCTCCCCCACTTTGCTGCCGAATTTTGGTTCTTGGCACACCACCTTCCCTTTCGTTCTCTTTATTCGTATAGTTCTTCTACGCAACTTTAAGTGTTGTGCACGCAGTGTTAATCGAGAGGCTGAACAGAGGTCTTCGGTGATTTATATATATGATTTCTGCTGATCGATTGAAGCAAGGAATTTAGGAGAAACGGGGCTGTTATAGCATCGTTTTGTTGTTGGATCGTTGTAGTGTTAAAGGGTGCTGGAGTGAGCGTGATGGAGTTAGCATAAAAAATATATATACTTCAGGTGTGTAAACACTGCCTTTGATCTTAAATCGGAGAAAAGCCGAAAGGTGTGAATAGTCGACACCACACGAGTGTGTAGCTACCTGTGTGGTAACCCGTGTGACTAAACATGGGCAGATGATCGACGAGGCGACCATGAGCGATTTCATGGGCCGAGGCCATTTTGGGCCATTTTGGGCCGAACTGGGCCGTGTGGGCCCCATAGGGTAAACCACACGAACGTATGGAGAATATTGGGCCAGGCTGTGTAATCATGGCCAAGGCCATTTCTAGGCTATGTGGGCCACACGGGCGTATGGGCCCACATGGGCCCGCAATATGGACCTTGGGCCCATTTTCACTATTTGACTGTTAAGGTTGCAGGAGTCGCTCGATACAACTGTGGACCCTTAATCGATAAAATCATAGTTTTGCCCTTATGAGGAAAAATGGCTATTTTGCCCTTATATGATAAAATGACTATTTTGCCCTTATGTGATAAATGACTATTCTACCCTTATGTGGTAGAATGACTGTTTTGCCTTTATGTGGTAAAATGACTATTTTGCCTTTATATGGTAAGATGACTGTTTTGCCCCTATGTGATGTATGTTTATATTTTAGCATGCTATTTGTAACTATATTGAGTACATGTATAATATTATGATATGACATGACACGTCGCATGATGCATTGCATGGGGATGGGTTTATATATGATTGGAGGAAGTGCACTGTACTGGCAGCTTTACTGCAAATAACTGATGGCTCTAAGCCTATTACACTGGCAGCTCTACTGCAAATACTGTTTAGTGTCGTAACCGGTGCTAATTCTGGAGTGTAGGGATGGGTGGGTTAATTATATCCCCACATGGAGTGTAGGGTTGGATGGAGATGGAGTGTAGAGGCTGGATGGGTAGGACTCACATACTATTTACTGTTACTGCAATAGGCCAGGGCCCGAACACACGATTGTTTCTGTATTGAGATGGGCTAAAGCCCAAACTGATATTGTCACTGTTTTTAATAAGGGCTTAGGCCCAGACTGTATTTGCGTTGTTTGATTGACTATTTGCTTAAATGGATTACATATTGAGTTTTCGTAAACTCGTCCTCTATTTTAACTGTACTGGTAATCCCCAGTCTTAAGCGGATCGGTGCTGAGAGGGACTCAAAAGTGGCCACACAACCGCCCATACTTTCTTATTTGATTTTAAATTATAAGTAGTTTGATTATGGGTATTTTTGATGTAATAAGGCCTCTTTAAATTTTTATCTTTAATTTGGGGTTTTATTATTTTAAGTTATAACCGCTAGTAGTAGGATGCGGGTTTTCAAAATAAATAAATGGTTTTCAAACATCACGTTTACGCAACAAGTTTTAAAAGCTTCCGCAATGGATAAGTAATGTTTTAAGACAAACAACGATTTAATATGATTAACTCTTTGCTAAACGACTTACATTTTGAAAACAACGAGACATCCTAAATTTTCGTTAAGATCACAAAGAGGTTTTAACATAGAACGTGCTTTTCAACGAAATTATATTTTTCGAAAAACACTTCAGTGTGACATTGCCAGATTTGGCCATAACATATAGGCCGGGTTTGGGGTGTTACAATTTGCAAGCCATTAAAACGAACCAAAAGAACCTTATTTACAAGCACTTAAAAGTGACCAATATGACATAACTGGGTAAGGCATTAAAGTGCACCAAACCAACATAACTTCAAAAGCTTAAACATGCCAAAGCATACATTACAAAGATCTTATACATGCCATTATTAACCTTGGCCAAAATACTCAAAAACTACCAAAATGGTTGCTGGATAGTGTGGTAGGTCTCTGACAAGCTTCCAACCGATTGAGCTTCCGATAATCTATAAAACAAAGGAAAGTAACTACATAAGTGACGAGTGTTTACTAAGCTCATATAAACTTAGACATAACTTACCATTTCATTTATGCAATTCATAGATTAAGAATAAATCATTATCAATGCCATAAGCTTAGTATAAGCCTAAACAACATCATCAAATTCACAAGTTAGTACACTTGCCCATGATACAAATGAATTTAACCATAAGATATGTAGTTTACCATATATAAACACATCATTGAATTCATTAATGTTACCATAAGATCATGATTCATTCCATTTGATACTTACCATTTCATTTCCTTTTCTTACCCATTGAACCATCTAAAATTGCATCGAATATTCGGGAATACTCACACACATAGTGTGTCTTTCCATATAACCGTAACCTTTCCTTTACATCAATGCTCATACGAACTGTGCAATGGGCCTATTCACGCTAGTTGTGAAATGGGCCTGCTCACACAAGCTGTGGGTCAGAATCTTAGCTACAAGATGTTGCTCACATGAGCTGTAGAGAATCCACAACAAATACAGGACCTCAAGCATCGTTATGACGTTCAAGACCAGCACCCGAAACATGAAATCCCTAATGACATGTCATTTGTATCCTAAGAATTATTAAGGTTCAACCGGGACTCATTATCCATCAATTCATCAAAACATGGATACATTTATATGTAGATTCATTTATATTAAAATAGCATAGCAAATAGTCAATTTAGCTAACATTAAAACAATCATAGTTCATCCGAACTTGCCTCGATAACTAAATTCGTATAAATAAAGTCAAACTAAATCGAAGCTTTAGCTTTTCCTCGATTTAAGTCTGATTGTAGTTTATCTTGATCTAAATAAATAATTTGACTCAATTAAGTACTTCTAGTATTCAATTTAATCCATAATTCATATTTATGCAAAATTATAAAATTAAACATAACATACAAAGGTAAGTTCAAAAGAACTTAGTGAGCCAAACATTTATTTACCGTAATCATACTTGCGCATTACATTCAATGTTTCAATTATCGTCTCGTCGCCCTTATTCTTCATTTTCCCTTTAATGATTACTTCCTTAATTATTATTCTTATACTCACATTCATTATCATACCTTACCCTAAGGCCCTCTTTCCATCTCTTCAGTGTCTTTGGTACCTTACCTTCAATCACTAAGCCATGACTCTATAAAGTTTTGAAAAGAGACCCATACACAAATGACCGGTATTTCATTTTGAGCAAATCATGTTTACATTCATTTATAGAATACATTTTCATTAATTCTTTATATCTCTTTAATTCATTATCTCTATACAAATATTAATCATATTAAATACCTTATTGTTATACCCATGGATACATCACATACTTACTGGTCTTACTGTTTACATTTAAGGACAATGTAGGATATACCAATTACATACCAAAGAGTCCATTGCAAGAGCATCCTTCATGGTTCATCAGTGGAAGCCCTTCCAAATTATGCCACATGAGAAGCCCATCCAGTGTGTGCCATAAAAACCTTATTTGTAGAATTCGCCATAAAGGTTGTTTCTTCACAATCAGCTGCAAAGGCAATTCCTTCTTACATTGCTACTAGGACTTTAATTTCAAAGATTGCCTTTCAAACCTTTTTTGTAGAGTCTGCCAAAAATTTTATTCTTTTAGAGTTCATCATCTATTCCATTTCTTTCATTCGAGGTCCGTCAAAACGCGTTCCCTTCAGATGGTTGCCATGAGGCCTATTCCTTCAGAGAATGCCATGAAGGCTTTCATTTCAGGTACGCCACAAAGGCTTCCATTTTAGATATACCACAAAGGCTTTCATTTCACAGATTGCCACAAAGACATCCATTTCATAGATTGCCACAAGGGCTTCTAATTTTTAGTGTGTTCACAATAAGGATTTGCCTAGACTTACATTTCATGAGGTTTGCCCCTTATCATCCTGGGTCACGCATTGAACCTCATTAGGTAAGAACCTTCTATTAATTCTTTTCATATGATGTCATAGCCCACCAACTATGGTCTTACACGATATGGTGCCATGGTCATGGGCGTATCCTTCAAAGAACGTGTTTAAAGTCATGGAAAACCCATTTTAGACTCCACCTCAATGAACAGACACAGACTCACTTAACAGACCTTTCATGCATTAGGATCAAACTTAACATACCTCTCATCTTGCACATTTTAGACATGCTCTTACAATTATATTTTCAACTCCAGATTTCTTATCAAATACTCTACACTTGTTAGATTCTTACAAACTATACATGAAAATCTTATCCAATATTCATATATCGACATACTTAATATACCATTCTTTTCTAAACCCAGGTCATGGTTCATACGATTCTTCATAGGAGTATTTAGAATAAATAAGTGTATATACACAAAAGAGTCAACTTTAGGACTCGTCTGATTCTCACCAACAGTAGTTTCAAACTCTATATCCAGACTTCTCTTGTAAAATCAATAGCAACTATTGCTATAGAACACGAAAATTCATCAAGATATAATCAAATATCCCCCTTTTACCATCATTTTTAACACCAAAAATCCCTAAGCAGAGCCTTATATCATCCATCTTACGGGTCTACCAAGTTAACAGATTTATTCTTTCACAACATAATATGGAGGGTTAAAAATCTTACCTTTATCTTAAGTAAAATAAGGAAATACTTTAAGTTCCTTTAAAGTTAGACAAAAACACTTGTTAAAGAAGGAAGAAGAAACATTCCCCTTTCCCAATCCTAATTATCGAGATATACAACATTTGTCCCTATGGAAACTTAACACGCGTGATAATCCTATTCAATCTATCATACAAGTGGTTTACAGTTGTAGAGAAACGTGTATGAAAACCCAACATATATATATAGTAATTCCATTGTTCATTTTAGCCACCCTGGTTGAACATAACCAGTACTGTGACTAACCAAACTTGGTGTACCATACTCTTCAGCGATAACCTGATTACCTTTCCATAATACATTACCAAGCTCCTTTCCTTAACAATTCATCCTTTCTATGACAATTCCTTGTAATAATCCAATGCCTGCTACATACTGTAACAGCCCGTTTTTAGTCACATCGAAACAGTGGTTTCGGGACAATAAATTTGAAGTTTAAATATTTATTTTATTATTATTTTAATGTTTACAGCACGATAGCATGTATGTGTGAAATTTTTGTGAAGTAATTTTATCGTTTAAACGGTCAATTTGAGAAAAAGAACTTAATCGCGTAAATTGCAAAACTTGGATACTAATAGTTAAAGGTATTAAATAGCTATGGATCATTAAAGTAAAGGTCCTTATGCTGTAACTAAACCATTAATAGTATGAGTGGACATATATGGACATTTAATGGATGTTTTAAATGGTTTTTCATTAAGGTTAAAGTGGTAATTAGCATAATTATTATATGTTAAATAAAACAAAAGCCAAATTAGCCTTATATTCACCTTCCTAGCTGAAAATTAGGGATTAGAAAAGCCATAAAAATTGCTTGAAGATTTGGCACACTCTTAGCTTGATTAAGGTACGATTTTAGCTCAGTTTTTAATGATTTCTATGTTTTTGAAATCGTTGCAACTAGGTTTAGCTAGCCTAGGGATTATTTTGCAAAACTATTAAAGATTTTGAATGATGCCATGGTTGAATACATGTGTATTTTGAAGTTTCTTGATAGATTATGAATGGTTGTTGATAGTTAAGAAAGTTTTGTAAAGTGATTTTTAGTGAAATTGCAAAATAGGGATTAAATTAAGAAATGTGTAAAGTTAGTGTTTAAAAGTGTGAATAAATGAAAATTATGGGCTGCTAGGGGCATTATGGTAATTTGGATAGCATGGGTTAGTCTTGAATTTCATTAATCTGTGATTTTTTGAAATAAAGACTAAATTGTGAAAAATGTGAAATTTGTGGGCCAAAAGTGTAAATGTGTTTTAAAGTGTAATTTGGACTAAATTGAATGAATAAATGATTAAGTTAATTTTGAATATAATTAGATCAAGAAAAGTGAAATACAGACTTGGACCGAGGAAAAGATAAAATTATCGACTAATCGACTCGATTTGCTGTTTTAGCATCCTAGATAAGTTCGTATGTATTAAGCATTGTAATAATTATGCTTTTAGTGCTTTGATACTGCATGAATTGTATATACGAGACTATAAATATGTTCGACGAAAAATCAATTATTTGTGGCACTTAATGTGTGATACGACATAGCTTCGGCTATATATGGCACTTAGTGTGCGAATCGACATAGCTTCGGCTATATATGGCACTTAGTGTGGGATTTGAGATAGCTTCAACTACGTACGGCACTTAGTGTGCGAGATATTGAGTAGGCATTTAGTGTGCAAGGCATTGAGTATTCAACGGTATTTCGTGTATGTATGAACTTGTTATGGATTGGAACAGGTATGTACATGTATATTATGAGCTTAAAATCGAAGAAGTTACAAAGTTTGTATATAAGCTTATAAATAAGCAGTTGAAAGGTTTGTTAGTAATCATAAAGTACATGATATTATGTTTAGATTGATGAATGTTGTATTAGTGATTAGTTAAGTTTATATCATACGAGCTTACTAAGCTTATTAGCTTACTCTGTTTATTTTCCCGTGTTTTATAGTGATATCGAAGCTAGCTCAGATTCGGGGATCGTTAGAGACTTCATCACACTATCGATCATCTATTTTGGTACTTTTGAAGTTATATAGATATGGTATATGGCATGTATAAGCTTGAGTCATTTTGAGTATGTTTGATAAACATGTGTTTTTAGGCCAATTGAGTTGGCTTGCGATTATGAATTTGTTAATGTAGTAAGTTGTGTAAATGGCTTTGTTTTAAGTTAGGTAATTGACCTATATGGAGTGAATGAATTTGAATTGATAATTCATGTTGGAATGGTTTAACCATATGAATTATATATGTGAATTATGTTTAGTAACGCAAGTTGAATTGATAGGTAATTGAATAGTTAAATGGCATTGAATTTAGTATTGAATTGGTTGAAATGGATATTGTATGATTGTGTATTGGTTGATGACTTCTGGCTGCATATTTGTGTCTTAAAAGGGTACCATTTTGGTTGTTTAGGTGAGCATGAAAAAGGGTGGCAAATTGGCCTTGCAAATGGCCTATCACAAGCAAAGACACGGGTTTTTGTCTCAGCCGTGTGTGACACACGGTCATGATACATGGCCATGTGTCCCCTGGTGATGAAATTGAATTGAACTTAGTATGCTCCACACGGTCTCACACACGGGCATGTGACTGGCCATGTGGTACAAGTCAGTATACTCCCTAATTGGCACAAGGCCTAGCACACGGGCATGTGACTTGGCCGTGTTGCATAAGTCAGTATACCCAACAGTTTTGGCACAACCTAGCACACAGACGTGTGTAGCCACTTTGAAGGGCACACGGGCTAGACACACGGGAGTGTGGCTGGCTATGTGACCCAAGTCAGTATGTATGCCCTGTTTCCACACAGCCTGAGACACGAGCGTGTCTGGAGCCATGTGAGGCTCACCCTATACACACGGGCGTGTGACCCCTGTATGGTTGAAATTTTTCTAAGTTTTCAAAATTTTCATATGTTATCGGTTTACTCCCAAACCACTTTTAAAGCATGTTTAAGGCCTCGTAGGCCCTTATATGGGACAATGTGATTGTGTTGAATGATTTATGAGAATGAATGCTTTATATTTGATAAAGGTATGCTATATGTTATGAATTGATCGGTAATACCTTGTAACCCTACTCTGGCGATAGATACGGATTATGGGTATTACACATACCCACTTTTACATACCGAGAGCATTAGTTGGGTGGATAGCACTATGCCACTCAAGTAGTACTCGGTTTACCCGCCAATTTTAGATTCTGCCAAAACCGGGTGTTATAACCCGCCTCACCTTAACAAAAAAACTCATCCTCAAAATTTTTAACTTGAAAAATTACACTTGTATACCTGACGGTTGATCTTCCTGCTAGATGTCAACCTTACATTGGAGAATTTGAATAGCCCCTTTTGAAATAAACTTCTCGAGCAAGCTTGTTTCTATAAAATAAATAGTCAAACACTTCATCGGTTACTTTGCAAAATCATTTAAAACCCTAACTTTCCTTTGCTAAATTTTCATGTAATCTTCATCTTTCGTTCTTGATTTTCCTCAAATATAACTATTTTCTTCTTTCTTCTTTCATCTTTTAACCTTTAAACCAAAAATATGAGAAGAACCACTATCAAAGGAAGGGGTCGTGACAAGACCAACTGATCTGTTGCTCATGAAACTTCACTACGTGTGGAGACCCATATTTGTTACTACACCACAACTCGAAAGGAAATGAATTGTTACCTGAGAGCCTGAGGTCTTCGAAACCTAAAGTTTACTTACAATTTCAAACTTCTCAATCGGTGTCATCCTAATGATAGTTCCTTGGGCTTCATCTTACCACTCAATCTGTTGGAAGCTAGGTTCCATTTGCCTCTCCACCCATTCTTTTGTGTCATACTCAACAATTATGGGATTACACTGGGTCAATTATCAACCATATCCTAGTGCACATTAGTGGCATTTTTCATCAGCTGTTGCATACACAATGAGGGTCCACTACTAGGTGTCTTCCAGAGATTTTACCAACTCAAAATACAGATAACTAGAGCTTTTATTGGTAGTGCTCACTTTAGTGTATGACTCGACTATAAACCCTCATTAAAATAAGATCTCCAATCTTCACCTAAGGAAGGACAAGTACATAAGGGTGGTAAGCAAGCTTAGTTCTAGTTTTGGTTTCCCAACCAAATAGTCCCTTCCTCAGGAAAGTATCTGCACCAATGCCAGTCTAAGGATGCTCATATGGCTAAAAGGCAATATCAAAGGTTAAAAAGGGGTTGTATACTAGATTTGGTGGTGTTGGTTTTTTTCATAAATGTGTTCCAACATTGTTTGAAAAACCTATCTAAATGGTTACAACAAACTTTTTCCACCCATTATAAAATTGATCCTTCCATGCCATCTGCCCTCAAAGCTTGGCCATACAACTCAAACAATGAATTGGTGCATATTTTATTGGGGCATGTCAGAGAAACTTCATCATACTTTTATCGTATTTGTAATCCACACCCAAGAAATTGGATAATTATATCTTCTAATCAAGCTAATTCACCTATTATTGGTACAGGATCTTCATCACGTTCTCACCTTCAAGATATGGATACCTCCTCAATTCTTAAGGGGGCTCGTGGTCAAGAGAAGACCACTAGAGCAAGGAAAATGGCCAGATCAACTGAGGGTACTCAAGAATCTAGAAGCAGTGAATGCCCACCCTTAGTGAGGCATAAACCAATCAAGGAACGAGTTACAACCATTACTCATTCTTCTTCAGTCCCAGTTCCTACTGAGATTCCTTCACTGCTTGAAGGCTCCGCCCTTTATACAAGCTCTCCTAGAAATATTCCTAATCCCACTACATTAAAGAATCCCTCTGAGACAAGCCCTCCAATTCAATCACCTATCTTTCCTCCTCTAGCACAGGAAGCAACCTTTACAGAATTAGGTAATAACTTCCCTTGGCACTGCCTTATAGAATCAGTACCCTCTCCATGCCTCTTAGTTTTATTCTTCAACAACAACTAAGCTTGTTGCCTCAATAGTTAAGAGAGGCCTTCTCTTCTTATCTTGCATCCTGTCCTTCAGAAGATCCTTTATCTTTTATGGCTCAAGTCTCAAAAATCTCGTCTCTCGAACATGGTCTTTGAGGCTAAGCTTTGAGAGATGCTAGTAGGCACTACAATAGCAAAATGGCATATTTAAAAAAATCTATGAAATCTAATGAAGACGTTTTGGCTGAACTCTGCTAGAAATACCAAAACTCAAGTAGTTTGATTGCAAGGCTATCTACTCAACTCATGACCCTAAAGAGCAAGTATTTGTATGTGCAAACTAAAAATAATCAACTGAAAGATAAGATTGACCACTTAAAGGATGAAAAATCTATCTTTGAGAAAAGGTCCAAAGATTAAGAGGAGAGGCATAAAGCAGAGTTGGAGAGGTTTCACTAATCTCATGGGGAAACCTTCAAGAAGTATCAGGAAGATACTCAAAAGAACCTTGTCGAGGCTCTACCGGATTGGAAATTAAACTTTATCCTGCACACCCAAGTGGTCGTTGGTCTTCTAGACCTTAGCAAGGTAGACTTCGATTGTCTAAAGGATATCTTTGTAGAATCGCTCAGCTTTGACATATACAATCCTAAGGGCAAAGAGTGGAAGGCTTTCCAAAGAGAGTGGAAAAAACCAGTTGTCTTTTCCACCCTTACTATGCCCGTAGCTGAAGATAATGAAGGGGACCTAACAAATGTGGAGCAAAACCCTTGTAACGCCCCCTTACCCGAGACCGTCGCTGAAGTCGAGCATGAGACATTACTAAACTTATTTTAGCATTTAAACAAGTCCAAACAATTCTCGTAGTAAACTGTCCATCTGCGTCACAGTCGCTAAAAAAATAATATCTCGAGTTATGAAACTCGAAATCCAATTCCGTAAATTTTTCCTGAAACTAGACTCATATTAATTTTTTTCTACAATTTTTGGTTGGGCCAATTAGTACAGTTTATTAGTTAAAGTTTCTCCTATTTCAGTGTTCAACTACTCTTACCTCTGTTTACTATGAACCACTTTTCTCACTGTAAAGAATTCACATGACTATAACGTTTACTACACTTAAAAATAAACTCAATAAGGAATCTATACATATAAATTATGACTCATAATTATTTTTCTACAATTTTTAGTGAATTTTTAAAGTCAGAATAGGGGATTCAAAAATCGCTCTGACCCTGTTCCATCAAAACCCAAATATCTCATGAAATACAACTCATTTACCTTTTGTGTTTCTTCCATATGAAAATAGACTTAATAAGCTTCAATTTCATATTTTACTCATCATCTAATTCTGTCTCTAATATTTTTAGTGATTTTTCAAACTCACATTATTGCTGTTGTATGATACTGTTTTATAGCAAATTTCTCCTTATTATGAATTTCCATGGATTAAATAGCACAACAAGCATACATAACACCAAATATGATTTTTTTTTTTTTTTTGATTAGCCATTCCAATGGCTAATCTTTACCAAGCATTTCCTTATCATTCAATAGCCATATCATAAGATTATATACACAAAATGATTATAGTGCTATACATGCCATATTTCAAAGTATACAAGCCACTATACCAAAATGGTCCTCTTATAGTGTGAACGAGCCTCCGACCGTTCCCGACTTCCAAGCTGGCTTGTTAAAACTACAAAGAATGGAAAGGAGGGAGTAAGCATAAATTCTTAATAAGCTCATATGCAAATAGCAAGTAACATAATCATGCAATCCAACATAAAACATCATTTGCATAAACCACACCAAGACATTCATGTTACATTTGCATTTAATATATTACTACGATTTCATCATACCAAGTTCTTAACCCGAGGGTCTAAGCACGTACCTATCAAATTTTCTCATTCACCACACTTACCAACATGTCACCTTCGTTTTAGGCATTCTCCTTATTCACTTAAGATTCACCCATTTAACACATCGGAATATAATTCGAATGCACGGACTTCATGCACGTAAGTGCCATACCCGCAGCTAAACAAACTCAATAACCTGCAGAAATTATGTAGCCAAGCTATCATGTAACCCGCCCATAAGTGAACTCAGACTCAACTCAATGAGCTCGGGCGTTCGCATCCATAAGTGAACTCGGACTCAACTCAACGAGCTCGGATGACTAGTTACATCTCACGAACTCGGACTCAACTCAACGAGTTCAGAACTCAAATATCCTAGTGACATGTCACTTGTATTCTAATCTATTCCCAAGGTTCAAACGGGCTTTTTCCTCGATCACACATCTTTGCCATCTTCCACGGAATATCGAAACCGATACTCGGTACCAATTCATATTTAACAAGTAGCACACATAATTTGCATATTACTCAATAATAACCACAAAGCATAATATTTCATGATATTAATCATCATATCATATAAATATCATTAAATTACTTAAAATAACAATTACGTTACCATATTTACACATGAACTTACCTCGGTACCAAAATGTTAGAAATCGAGCCTATTCCTCAGAAACTTTATTTTTCCCTCGATCACGACTTGAATCTCGTTTCTCTTGATTATGGAGCTTGGAAGCTTGAAATAAACCCTAGCTATGGAGAACCCTTGAAATTTCGTGCTAATGAAGAAGATGGACATATTTTGCCATCTTTTTCCTTTTATTAATCTTTTAATTACCAAATGACTAAAATACCCTTCATTAAAAACTTTGGTTATTTCTACCTATGTATGTCCATTTTTGTCCATAAAAACCTAATGGTATAATTACCATTTAAGGACCTCTACTTCAATTATGCTCTTCAATTAAATCCTTTAACATCTAAAACTCATATTTATCAACTTTTGTAATTAAGTCCTAATAGGCAAATTAGACATGCATTTCATGAAATTTTCTATCGATATTGTAACACAGCATCTAATCACTCAATAAATTATAAAAAATTAATCGAAATAAATTTTTCTACTTCAGAATTGTGGTTTCAAAACCACTATTCCGTTTAGACCCTAATTCGGGATATCACAACTCTTCCCCCTTTAGGGATTTTCGTCCCCGAAAATCTTACCGGTAAACAGGTGTGGGTATTGATTTCTCATAGTTTCCTCGGGCTCCCATGTAGCCTCTTCTATTCTGTGCTTTTGCCATAATACTTTCACAAGAGTGATACTTTTATTTCTTAGTTGCTTGACTTCCCGAGCTAAAATATTAATCGGTTCTTCATTGTAAGTCATATTCGGTTGTAGCTCAATTTTCGTCGGTGAAATTACATGTAAAGGATCCGAATGATACTGACTTAACATAGATACATGGAACACATCATGAATCTTCTCTAATTCAGATGGTAATGCTAACTGATATGCTACCGGTCTAACTCTTTCAATTATTTCATACAGCCGGATAAAATATGGACTCAACTTGCCTTTTCGACCAAATCTAAGAACTTTCTTCCATGGAGACACTTTTAAAAATACCTTATCGCCGACTTGAAACTCGATTTCTTTTCGTTTCAAATCCGCGTAGGATTTCTGTCTATCTGAAGCACCTTTCAAACAATCTCGAATTACTTTCACTTTTTCTTTGGTTTCTTTGATTAGATCAACTCCGTGAATCTAATTTTCTTTAAGTTCGGTCCAATACAGCGGCTTCTAACACTTGTGACCTTACAATGCTTTTTAAGGTGCCATCTTCAAACTTGTCTGATAACTATTATTGTAGGCAAATTCTACCAATGGTAAGTATCTTTCCTAACTACCTTGGAATTCCAATACACAACATCTGAGCATGTCTTCAAGAATCTGAATTACTCTCTCTGATTGTCCATCAGTCTGTGGATGGAAGGCAGTGCTGAAATTTAACTTCGCACCTAATGCCTCTTGCAACTTTTGCCAAAACCGCAAGGTAAACATCGGATCTCTATCCGAAATGATCGACAAAGGTACTCCGTGAAGTCTAACAATATCACTGATATACAATTCAGCCAATTTACCAAGAGAATAATCAGTACATATTGGAATAAAATGAGCCGATTTAGTCAATCTATCGACTATTACTCAAATGGCATCTTTCTTTCTCGGAGTTAACAGCAACCCTGATGCAAAATCCATAGTAATTTGATCCCACTTCCACTCGGGAACCATGATAGGCTAAAGTAGTCTCAAAGGCACTTGGTGTTCAGCTTTCACTTGTTGACAAATTACGCATTTCGATACGAACTCGGAGATATCTCTTTTCATTCCGTTCCACCAATATATTTTCTTCAAGTCATTATACATTTTTGTACTGGCCGGGTGAATTGACAAACAACCACTATGTGCTTCATGCAAGATCTTTTGAATCAACTCATCATTTTTCGGTACACAAATCTGATTTTTAAACATCAAACAACCTTCAATACCTATTCTGAAATCTGATTCTGTATCAGCCTCACATTGCTTCCTCTTAGCTTGTAAATCTTTGTCACTTTTCTGAGCTTCACAAATCTCTTGTAAAAACATCAGTCTTGTTCTCAAATCTGCTAGAATCGAACCTTCATCAGACATCGTCAACTGAGTATTTATAGCTCTCAAAGCAAACAACGACTTTCTACTCAAAGCATCGGCAACCATATTCGCTTTCCCCGGATGGTAGTCAATCACATGCTCATAATCTTTCAATAATTCTAACCATCTCCGCTGTCTAAAATTCAAGTCTTTTTATGACATCAAGTACTTGAGACTTTTGTGGTCGGTATATACTCGGCACTTTTCACCATACAGATAATGTCGCCAAATCTTTAAAGCAAACACTATAGTAGCCAGTTCCAAATCATGAGTCAGATAATTACTTTCGTGAGGTTTCAACTGCCTCAAAGCATAAGCCACAACTTTTCCTTCTTGCATAAGTACACATCCCAAGCCATTTAGAGAAGCATCACTATGCACCACAAGTTGTTTACCTAAGTCGGGTTGTACTAACACTGGTGCCTCAGTCAGTAACTTTTTCAATTTCTCAAAGCTCTGTTGACATTCTTCCGTCCACTCAAATTTAACATCCTTACGGAGTAGTCTAGTCATAGGAGTAGCAATTATAGAAAATCCGTTTACAAACCGTCGATAATAACCAGCTAGACCCAAGAAATTTCTAACCTCAGTTACATTCTTCGGTGGTTTCCAATCAACAATAGTAGAAATTTTATTGGGATCAACCCGTATACCATCACCTGAAATAATATGACCTAAAAATCCTACTTCTCGAAGCCAAAACTCACTCTTACTAAACTTGGCATACAACTGCTTATCTCTCAGAGTTTGTAAAACTATCCTCAAGTGCTCAGCATGCTCTGTCTCATCTTTTGAATAAATTAAGATATCATCAATGAATACCACAACAAACTTGTCCAAGCATGGCCGAAATATACAATTCATTAAATTCATAAATACGGCAGGAGTATTTGTCAAACCGAATGGCATAACTAAAAATTCATAATGGTCGTATCTTGTTCTAAAAGCAGTTTTAGGCACATCTAACTATTTTACCCGCAGCTGGTAGTATCCAGACCTCAAGTCAATCTTTGAAAACCATGTTGCTCCTTTTAGCTGATCAAACAAATCGTCAATTCTCGGCAACGGATACTTGTTCTTGATTGTTACCTTATTTAACTACCAATAGTCTACATACAATCTCATAGAACCATCCTTCTTTTTTAGAAATAATACGGGAGCACCCCAAGGCGAAAAACTCGGTCTCACAAAGCCTTTGTCAGTTAGCTCTTGCAACTGCGACTTTAATTCTTTCAACTTTGTTGGTGCCATTCTATATGGAGCAATCGAGATCGGAGTTGTTCCCGGTATCAACTCAATACGAAATTCTACTTCTCTAACAGGAGGTAAACCTGGCAACTCTTCTGGAAATACATCCTCAAATTCACATACAATCGGCACTGATTCAATTTTCTTCTCAAATTCCTTTGTATTCAACATATACGCCAAATAAGCTTCATAACCCTTTCTCAAATATCTCTGAGCCGACATCGAAGAAATCATACTAGGCAATGCCTCTGATTCGTCTGATTCAACCTGCAGAATTTTACCATTTTCACATTTTAATTCAATAACCTTTTGTTTACAATTTACTATAGCATCATGCAATGTCAATCAATCCATACCCAAAATAACATCAAATTCGTCAAACGGCAGCAACATCAAGTCGGCCAGAAAATAATGACCTCTAATCATCAAAGGATATTTCTTGCATACTTTATCAACTATAACACATTTGCCTAACGGGTTTGACACTTTAATCATAAATTTCGTAGACTCAACAGGTATACTCATATTAGACACCAATTTTATGCATACATATGAATGAGTAGAACCGGGGTCAATCAAAGCAATAACATTAACATCATAAAGAGAGAAAATACCAGTGATCACATCCGGAGACGAAGCATCTTCACACGCCCTTATGGTATAAGTTCTAGCCGGAGCTTTAGCTACAGTTTTAAACGCTGAATCTCTGACAACATTCTTGCTGCTTGCCTCATTCCCAGCATTTCTCGAAGATCTTCCTCTCAAAACTGCACCACTAGGTTTTCCATTTTGAAATTTTTCTTTCTCAATTCACACGGGACAATCTCTAATAAAATGATCTGGAGAACTACACTGATAACATTCATTAGTTCTATATGGACCAAGGTGACTTCTACCACATCGTTGGCATTTGGGTCTAACAAATCTTGAATTTCCCACACTAGCCACAGAAGTAGTCTGAGATTTAAAACTCGCATTTTGCTTCTTACGATTCCCACACGAATGTCCGGCCAAAACATGAGAACGAGAATACATATCTCTGGATTTTCTAGATTACGATGGGAATGCACTGCTCATCAGTCTTTTCTTCAAATTTCTAGTCTCAGCCTCTGCCTTTCTCTTTTCTTTAATTAGTTCTTCAGCCTTGCAAGCTCACTCAACAAGTACTACGAACTCTTTCAACTCAAGAATTCCCACAAATACTTTAATGTCTTCATTGAGTCCGTCTTCAAATCGTCTGCACATTTTAGCCTCTGAAGGAATATATTCTCTAGCATACTTACTCAATCGAACGAACTCCCTTTCATACTCAGTAACTGTCATGTTGCCTTGTTTCAACTCGAGAAACTCCTTACGCTTCTGATCAACAAATCTTTCACTGATGTATTTCTTCCAAAATTCTTCTTGAAAGAACTCCCAAGTCACTTTCTCTTCTGGTACCACTGAAATCAATGTCTTCCACCAATAATAGGCTGAATCTCTCAACAAAGATATAGCACATTTCAAGCACTCTTCAGGTGTATAAGACAATTCATCAAATACTCGAATAGAATTTTCAAGCCAAAATTCCGCTTTCTCGGCATCATCATCAACATTTCCCCTGAATTCTTCAGCCCCTTGCTTGCGAATTCTATCAACTGGGGTTCTATGAAATTTTATCTGATCCATACCTTGAGGCATCGAGGGTACTGGTTGAGGAATCGGGGGAGGTGGGCGAGGTTGAGCATTTGGGTTCGTACGAACGAACTCAGTGTACCATGCATTCATCATCTGGAGAAAGGCTTCCCGAGCCCCTTCTCCTCCTCCTTGACCAACAGTAGGAGGTCGACTTTCAGTCGGCACCGCCCCTTCAGCAGGAGCTGGCGCATTGCTCTCTATATCATCAGCCACAGCTGGATCGGGATCCATTTACTAAAAATCATTTTAAAGGTCAGGAGTCGTCACACTATCACAATATATATATGGCATGTATAGAATAATCCATACATACGCCACGTTAGTCCGAAAACCAACTAAACCGTGGCTCTGATACCACCAAATGTAATGTCCCCTTTACCCAAGATCGTCGTCGGAGTCGAGCATGAGACATTACTAAACTTATTTTAGCATTTAAACAAGTTCAAACAATTCTCGTAGTAAACTATCCATCTGTGTCACAGTCGCTAAAAAAATCATATCTCGAGTTATGAAACTCAAAATCCAATTCTGTAAATTTTTCCTAAAACTAGACTCATATATCTACTTAATAATTTTTTTCTAGAATTTTTGGTTAGGCCAATCAGTACAGCTTATTAGTTAAAATTTCCCCTATTTCAATCTTTGACTACTCTTACCTCTGTTCACTACGAACCACTTTTCTCTCTGTAAAGAATTCAGATGACTATAACGTTTATTTCTCTTAAAAATAGACTCAATAAGGAATCTATACATATAAAGTATAACTCATAATTATTTTTTTTACAATTTTTAGTGAATTTCTAAATTCAGAAAAGGGGATTCAGAAATTGCTCTGACCCTATTCCATAAAAACCCAAATATCTCATGAAATACAACTCATTTACCTTTTTTGTTGCTTCCATATGAAAATAGACTTAATAAGCTTCAATTTTATATTTTACTCATCATATAATTCTGTCTCTAATATTTTTAGTGATTTTTCAAACTCACATTATTGCTACTGTGTGATACTGTTTTATAGCAAATTTCACCTTATGATGAATTTCCATGGATTAAATAGCACAACAAGCATACATAACACTAAATATGATTTTTTTTTATTAGCCATTCCAATGGCTAATCTTTACCAAGCATTTCCTTATCATTCAATAGCCATATCATAAGATTATATACACAAAATGATTATAGTGCTATACATGCCATATTTCAAAGTATACAAGCCACTATACCAAAATGGTCCTCGTATCGTGTGAACGAGCCTCCGACCGTTCCCGACTTCCAAGCTGGCTTGTCAAAACTACAAAGAATGGAAAGGAGGGAGTAAGCATAAATTCTTAATAAGCTCATATGCAAATAGCAAGTAACATAATCATGCAATCCAACATAAAACATCATTTGCATAAACCACACCAGGACATTCATGTTACATTTGCATTTAATATATTACTACGATTTCATCATACCAAGTTCTCAACCTGAGGGTCTAAGCACATACCTGTCAAATTTTCTCATTCACCACACTTACTAACATGTCACCTTCATTTTAGGCATTCTCCTTATTCACTTAAGATTCACCCGTTGAACACATCGGAATATAATTCAAATACACGGATTTCATGCACGTAAGTGCCATACCCGCAGCTAGACAAACTCAATAGCCTGTGAAAATTATGTAGCCAAGCTACCATGTAACTCGCCCATAAGTGAACTCAGACTCAACTCAACGAGCTCGCGTTCGCATCCATAAGTGAACTCGGACTCAACTCAATGAGCTCGGATGCCTAGTTACATCTCACGAACTCGGACTCAACTCAACGAGTTCGGAACTCAAATATCCTAGTGACATGTCACTTGTATTCTAATCTATTCCCAAGGTTCAAATGGGATTTTCCTCGATCACATATCTTTGCTGTCTTCCACGAAATATCGAAACCGATACTCGATAGCAATTCATATTTAACAAGTAGCACACATAATTTGCATATTACTCAATAATAACCACAAAGCATAATATTTCATTATGTTAATCATCATATCATATAAATATCATTAAATTACTTAAAATAACAATTATGTTACCACATTTACATATGAACTTACCTCGGTACCAAAATGTTAGAAATCGAGCCTATTCCTCGAAAACTTTATTTTTCCCTCGATCACGACTTGAATCTCGTTTCTCTTGATTATGGAGCTTGGAAGCTTGAAACAAACCCTAGCTATGGAGAACCCTTGAAATTTTGTCCTAATGAAGAAGATGGACATATTTTGCCATCTTTTTCCTTTTTTTAATCTTTTAATTACCAAATGACTAAAATACCCTTCTTTAAAAACTTTGGTTATTTCTACCTATGTATGTCCATTTTTGTCTATGAAACCCTAATGGTATAATTACCATTTAAGGACCTTTACTTCAATTATCTCTTTAATTAAATCCTTTAACATCTAAAACTCATATTTATCAACTTTTGTAATTAAGTCCTAATATGCAAATTAGACATGCAATTCATGAAATTTTCTATCGATATTCTAACACATGCATCTAATCACTCAATAAATTATAAAAAATTAATCGAAAGAAATTTTTCTATTTCAAAATTGTAGTTTCGAAACCACTATTTTTTTTAGGCCCTAATTCTGGATATCACAACCCTAAAGGTCATGCTCGACCAAATGAGGTTTCTATTGAACCCGCTAACAAGCCCATCAAATGAGGAAACTAAAATTTTCTTTGTCTTGCCTTGTACTTTTCTTTTATTGTCTTCTATTTTGGTACAACATCCTTGTTATTAATGGAGTAATCATTTACCTTTCCTTGGTTTCTTTGTTCATAATTATCCCTTTTTCATTAAGTCATTACAGATGTATTAATCTCAAGGTAAGAAGAGTCTATCATACCTGAGGAACACTTTCATGAGGTTTGCCCCTTATCTTCCTAGGTGATATAAAGAACCCCAGTAGGTAATAACCTTCCTTTAATTCGTTCCATATGATGTCATAGCCCACTAGCTATGGTCTTACATGATATGGTGCCATGGCCATGGGCTTTTCCATTAGAAACTATTTAAAGACCAGACGGACCCTTTTTAGTGTCCACTGTAGTGAACAAACACAGACTCACTTAACAGACCTTTCATGTATTAGCACCAAATTTAACATACCTCTCATCTTACACATCTCAAACATGCTCTTACAGTCATGTTTTCAACTCTTGATTTCTTATCACATACTCTACACTCGTCAGATTCTTACAAACTATACATGCAAATCTTATCCAGCATTCATATATCAGCATACTCATCATACCATTTTTTTTCTAAACTTAGTTTATGATTTATATGATTCTTCATAAGAGTATCTAGAATAAACAAGTGTACACATACAAGAGTCAACTTTGGCACTCACCTGATTCTCAGCTATAGCAGTTCCAAACTCTAGATCTAGACTTCATTTGTATTATTAGCAGCAACTACTACGATAGAACATGAAAACTTATCAGGGTCTTATCAAATACTCCCCTTTTACCATCATTTCTAACACTAAAAAACCTTAAACAAAGCCTTATATCATCCATCTTACGGATCTACCAAGTTAATAGATTTACTCTTTCACAACATAATATTGAGGGTCAAAATCCTTACCTTGACATAGAGCATTCACAGGTAAAGATCAAAATCTAAAACTTAGCTTAAGTGAAAGAAGGAAATACTCTAGGTTCATTTAGAACTAGACAAAAATACTTCTTGAAGAATGATGAAGAAAAACTCCTCTTTTCCAATCTTGATTATCTAGATATACAACCTTTGTCCCTATGGAAACTTGACATGTATCATAATCTTGTTCAATATGTCGTACAAGTGATTTACAACTGTAGAGAAACATGTACGAAAACCCAACATATATATATAGTAATTTCATCGTTCCTTTCTAACCACCATATTAGAACGTAACTAGTACTGTGACTGACCAAACTTGGAGTACCATACTTTTTAATGATAACCCTATTACCTGAAATTCCTAAAACAAGCATTAGAAGTGGTTTCGGACTAAATCAAATACTTAGTAAATTTTTCAAAAAACACAAAAAAAATTTAAAGTGTAGAGGACACACACCTGTGTGGCCAGGCCATGTGGACACTCGAAATGGGATCGCATGGCCGTGTCCCAACCCGTGTCTAACCCCATGTAACTCCCTGACTTGGGTCACATGGCCAACCACACACCCGTGTGACTAGCCCATATACCCTTCGAAATGGCCTCACACGCCCATGTGCCAGGCCATGTGCTATGTCGTGTGAAAATTGGAAGGTATACTGACTTATGCCACACGGCCAAGTCACACGCCCGTAAGCTAGACTGCGTGAAGCTACTGACTTCGTTTCTAAATAAATATTAGAGGACACACGGCCGTGTCACCTGACCATGTGTCACACACGACTGAGGCACACGCCTGTTTCTCTACCGTGTGGACAAAAATAGGCTATTTTCCAAGCCATTTTCTCACCCGAATTTGCAGCAACCTAAATCCATCAAATAACATATGACCAAATCAACAATAGGCATTCAAAATAATCTCAACCAAGTCCAAATCATGCAATATCAATACCAACAACCACAAGGCTCATAAGCATCACAATTATCCATTCAAAAACATACCAATATGCCTCCAAAGTATACCTAAATGATCAAACTCACTTATTAGACTTTGTGCTTAATTCAATTGGCCAAAATTCATCAAGACATAAAGGCTACCTTAGCCAAAAGACCTATACATGCCATATAACCAAAATACACAAAGTACCAAAACAACAGCTGGATAGCGTGATGAGATCTCCGACAACTTCTATGTAACAACCCGTTTTTGGTCAAACCAGAACAGCGGATTCAGAACCACAAATCTAAAGTCAAAATATTTATTTTATTATTATTTTAATGTTTATAACATGTCATGATGATTTTTTGGAAATTTCGTTAAGAAATTTTATCGTTTAATTTGATAAAAAGGACTAAATCGCGTAAAGTATAAAAGTAGAGTTCTATTAGCTAGAAGTATCTAATAGCTATGGAACCTTAAAGTAAAGGTCGTTATGTTTTAATTAGACATTTATAATGGTGGGTGGAAAATTATGGGCAGATATTTGGTGATATTTAATGTTTTAAACCAAGGTTAATTTAGTAATTTATGAAATAAGTCAATAATAAGTAAAATAAAATAAAACTATCATCTAATATCATCCTCCTCTATTGATTCTAAAATAAATAAAGCTATTATTTTAGGTTTTTCGTTCAACCATGGTTTAAAAGCTCATTTAGGTATGTTTTTGTCCCGTTTTTAATGATTTATATGTTTTTGATATCGTTGCAACTAGTACTAGCTAGCCCAGGGACTAATTTACAAAACTGTTGAAGATTTTGAATGATGCCATTGATGAACACATGAGTATTTTGATGTTTGATGATAGATTTTGAATAGTGGTTGATAGTTAAACAAGTTTTGTTAAGTGATTTTTTAGTGAAAATGCAAAATAGGGATTAAATCGTGAAATGTATAAAGTTAGTGGTTAAAATATGAAATAAATGAAAAATATGGGCTGCTAGAGGCATAATAGTAATTTGGAGAGTATGGGATTAATTGGAATTTCATTAATTTTTTATTTTATGAAATGAGGACTGAATTGTGAAAAATGTGAAATATTAGGGGCAAAAGTGTAAATGTGTTTTAAAGTGTGTTTTGGATTAAATTGAATGAATAGATGGTTGAATAAGTTAATTTTGAATATATTTGGATCAAGAAAGGAGAAATACAGACTTAGATCTGGGAAAGAATAAAGTTACAGAATAGTTGACTTGATTCATTGTTTTAGCATCCAAGGTAAGTTCGTATGTGATAAATTTCAATACAAATGCATTTTATATGCTTTGATATTGCATAAATTGTGAATACGAGATAGACGATATGAACGATAGTGATTCGACAATAATTCGACATTCGAAATCCCGGTTGAACCCTAGGAATAGTTTAGAATACTAGTGACATGTCATTAAGGGATACAGTGAGGTCGCTTCAGGCCATGATATAGCACTTCGGGTGCAAGATAAACCGATTTGGCTTCGGGCCATGCATATCGGCTGATTTGGCTTCGGGCCATGATATCAATATTTCGGATAAGTTACCTTGATTTGGCTAAGGGCCATGGTATAGGTGCTTATCGTGTGAGATCCTTGAGTATCTGACTTCAATTCTGAATGGTTCAACGGGTAAATGTAAGACGAGAATGTGTATGAGATTTGTACGGGATGGTACAGGTATGTGTATAAACTATTTTATTATTGAATCGAAGAAATGAGGATGAAATTATATAGTTTGTGAATGAGTATATGAAAGGTTTGTTAGTTAGTAAGCTTTATGTGTTTTATTCAATTTATTGGATTATATTCGTGAGATTGTATTGAGTTTATTTCATACGAGCTTACTAAGCTTTATAGCTTACATCCTTTATTTTTCTATGTTTTATAGTAAATTCAAAGCTAGCTCAGATTCAGGGATCGTCGAAGACATTGTCATATTATCTACCTATCACCTGGTACCTATGAACTTGGTATTTTAAGTATATGGCACGTATAGGGACTTTGGTCATTTTGGTTATGTTTTGGTAATGACTTTTGCCAAATGAATTAGGTTGTAAATGTACATGTTTTGGTTTGTATATATAATCACATGAGTTGGTTTATGATGGTGAATTTCATGATGTATATAAGTGAGCAAATGACTTTTGTTTTGAGTTGGTAAATGACCTATATTGTGTGATTGAAGTTGGGTTCATGATGCTTGTTGTGACCATTTAATTGCATGAGCTACGAATTAGAATCAGGAGGAAACTTGAAGGATTGACCAGGGGAAGAATTTCGAGGTTACAATGTAGATATCTTGCTTCCATTGACCCTTATAGGTATAATCTATTTGATGTGAACGGCGAGCTCCAGCTTGAGACGGTCATATTTGTAACAACTCATTTTTATTGAAATCAGAACAATGGTTTTGAAACTACAAAATTCCTGTAACACCCTTAACTAGTATTCGTCGTCAAAATAGGGTTTCGGAGCATTACTGAAACATTCAGAACATTTCACAATTTATTTACATAAATTGCTATTACTGAAATCTTTCAAAACGTCCCTTAGTTGGACCCTCAAGGCCCAATACGAGCATTACAATCAAGTCAGGACTTAACCGGATACTCATAAAATTTTTTGCAACATTACAAAAATTTTCCAAGGTTGCAGGGCTCACACACCCGTGTGGTCTAGGGACACGCCCGTGTCCCTAACCTGTGTAACTCTCTGACTTTTAAGGCATGAAGAAATTGAAGTCATACGGCCAAGTCACACGCCCGTGTGCTAGGCCGTGTGGCAAATTTTATTTTCAAATTTTAGGAACAGTTTCACACGACAGTGTAACACGCCCGTGTTCAAGGCCGTGTCAACCACATGGTTGAGACACACGCCCGTGTCTCTGCCCGTGTACCCAATTCTGAGCATTTTGTTTCTCATTTTTGAGTTGCAGGGGACACATGGCTGGACCACACGCCCATGTACCAGGTCGTGTGTCACACACGGTCTAGACACACGCTCATGTGTCTGCCCGTGTAGACAAAATAAAGTCATTTCTAGTTTCATTTCTCACCCAAAATCACACCAATGACTTGTACTTAAACTCACATCCAAATACCAACCATTTCAAGCATTCAAGTTAAGCAAAATCATTCAACATGGCATACCATTACATACATACCTATTCATAATCTTGCCTTAGTCTAGTCCATATCTTAGACATAATAGATCAACTACTTAACACACATGTAGTTACCATAGTATGACATTACAAATATATCAAAACAAACCATTACTAGCCATTCCAATGGCTAGATTACAAGCATCATTTACAGTTACATGCCAATATGGCCAAAATATCCAATACATGTCATTACAACCATAATTGATTTACCATATTGTACCGACATGGGTTGATGGATAGTGTTAGTGATCACCGCTAATCATCCAATCCAATGAGATTCCGATTCCTATAAAATAAGGAAATAAAACTAAGTAAGCATATAATGCTTAGTAAGTTCGTATAACATGGTACTTAACTTACCATTCATTCTATTTTGAGGTAATTATGTAAGGCTTATTCAATCAATTTGCCCTCAAGCCCTACACATATCCTCATTACCCTTGTTAGTCATATAATCCATAATAACATCACAAACATATATGGGCTCAACAGCAATCAAGTTTCCATGCACATATGCTTTCCACAACATGTATTCATTTAACATGTATAAATCATCTCTTTATATTTCAAGTATAATTTTATAATAGTTCATCTCGAGTTCAGATCATTTCATATCAAAACTTTACCCCTATTACTCGGAATATCAAGGTCACGATTAGTACACTCAAGGTGTACAAGTCTAGAATCAAGGATGTACATACTCATCAAATAAATTCTATTTACAATATCATCATTTCATATTTCCATATATCAATTATCACATATCGTCATTTTCATGTATTTCAGGTCGTTATGTGTAATAACTCATTTCTTATTCATATCTTCTCATGTCAAGAACTTTTACCCATTGAATTTATCTGAAATATCGATGGATACGCAAGTAGTACACTCGAGGTGTACGAATCAGAATCCGTCAATTCATATCCCATGGTACCCATAGGGTACTATATCAGAAAGTACACTCTCGAGCCACACATGTATACGACAGGATTACCAGTCCAGGCTAAATCCTCTTTATGACAAATGCTCTAAAGAGCTTGATCTGGATTACCCGTCTGGGCTAAATCCAATCCATAACATATCTTCGAGAGGACTCATATCAAGATTACCCGTCCGGGCTAAATCCCGTCCGCAACAAATGCAGGACCTCATTCATTTTGGGAAATCACATATCCATTGAATTTTCATTTATTCAACCGATATTTAAGCATTATTCTCAAGCATTACCGGGCATGTGATTATCCAATACATCCATAACATTCATATAATTCAAAAAAACACATTCCACATTCACTTCAAGCATATAAGTAACATTTTCATACGAAATTTAGCATCTTTCAAGCATTATCAAGCATGTGGTCAATCTCATATATTTATGCATTTATGCAATTCAAATGTTCACATTCAACTCAAGCATAAAATTAACATTTTTATCATTTATCATTTGTTGGGCAGTATAATTGATCGGGCACTTTCATTTATCGGGCTTTAACGAGTATGTGATCGTTTTACATATTTATGGCATTTATACAATTCACAAACACAATATTTAATTCAAGAATAAAAACATATACAATTTAGTTACACGAACTTAACTCGACAAATGTTCGTGTACATAAATCTACTAATTTGACATTTTTCTTATTTCCTCGTTCTAGCTCCGAATTTGGTCTATCGGGATCTATACGAGTAAATTTAGCATCAATTTATCATATTTTATATTCAAGTGGACTCAATTTTTATCCTAGAAAAAATTATCATTTTGCCCCTGACTTTTCAATAAATTCCCATTTTGTCCCTAGGCTCGGACTATAAAATTTGTGCAATTTACTCCCTATTCCAAGCCTAACCAAAATCCCATTACAAAATTTACAGCACATGTATTCATAAAAATTCAGCATTCTTCTTCAATTTCACAACTTTACATTTTAGTCCCTAAATCATGTTTTCATCAAAAATCACTTTGTAAAAGTTACTTAACTATTAACAACCTTTCATTTTCTACCATAAATTTCTAATTTTCAGCATATACATCCATGACCCATTTTCCATACTTTGATAACTTCTCAAATTGATCCTCCAAATAGATAGATTAAGCTATCCCGGTTTCAAAAATATCAAAATTACTAAAAACGGGCCAAGGAAACTTACCTAATTTGGCCATGAAAGTTTCTTCTCTCTCTCCTAGGATTTCCATGGATTTTTTGGGAATAATATGATAAAATAAAATGATATTTCTTTTTTATCATCTTTTAATTAATTAAATATTTTCACTTTCCAATTTAGTCTTTGCCCTTTTTCTAAATTTACATGGATGAGTCACCAAAATATCTACATACTTTCTTTAATGATCTAATTACCATATAAAGACCTCAAGTTTTGAATTTCATAATTATTTAATCCTTATAGCTACTAGAATTCAACTTTTACATTTTATGCGATTTGGTCCTTCTCGTAATTAAGCACATAATCGATAAAATTTTCTTATCAAAATTTTGAGATGACATTTTTATCATAATATGGACCATATATTAAAATAATAATAAATTTTATTTTTTCGGCTCGAATTTGTGGTCCTGAAACTACTATTCTGATCTCACCAAAAAATGGGCTGTTACAATCCGAGCCAAAAAGAAATTTTATTTTAATATTATTTCATGGTCTGCATTATGATAGGAATGTGATATTAAAATTCTGATAAGAAAATTTTACCGATTATGTGTTTAATTATGGAAAGGACCAAATTGCAAAAAATGTAAAAGTTTTATTCTAGTAGCTATAAGTACCAAATAGCTATGAAATTCAAACTTGAGGTCCTTATATATAATTAGACCATTAAATAAAAGTTAGTAGATATTTTTGACGAATCATCCATGGAAAATTAGAAAAAGGTAAGGACTAAATTGGAATGTGGAAACATTAAAAAATGATAATTAAATTAAATAGAAAATATCATCTTATTTTCAACATCTTCTCCAAAATTTTTATGGAAACCCTATGAAAGAGAAAACAAGCTTTCTTGGCTTAATTCGGTAAGTATTCTTGTCTCGTTTTTAGTAATTTTTATATTTTTGAGATCGAAATAGCTTAATCTATCTATTTTGGGGATTAATTTGAAAATTTATCAAATTATAAAAGTTTTTCCATGGATGAATATGCTGAAATTTTGAAATTTATGGTACAAAATGAAAGGTTGTTAATAGATAAACAACTTTTACAAAGTGAATTTTGATGAAATTATGATTTAAGGACTAAACTGTAAAGATGTAAAAGTTATGGAAATTTTTTGAATTTTGTGAAATACATGTGCTGTAAAAGTTATATGAAAATTTCGGTTAGGCTTGAAATAAGGATTAAATTGCATGAATTTCATTTCCTAAGCCTAAGGACGAAATCGTCATTTATGAAAAGTATAGGGGCAAAATAGTAATTTTGTCTAGTATGTGAATTGAATTAAATTGAGTATGAAATGGGTTAAACTGATGTTAAATTCATTTATATAGATCCTAATAGACCTAATACTGAGTTGGATCGAGGAAAACAAAAAGTTTCAGATTAGTAGATTTCATATAGGAACAAGTATCGAGGTAAGTTTGTGTAACTAAATTGTGTATATTTATATGTTTGAATTAAATGTTGTCTATGTGAATTGTATAATTGTCATGTATGTGAAATTGATTGAATATCTGACAATGCAAATAAATGTGAAATCCCGTTTGAATAAATGAAAGTCGATGGATACAGGATTTCCCATATTGGTTGTAGTCCAGCATATGTTGCGGACACACCACAACTCTTATGAGCTTCTCGTTATAAGCCCTCTTGAGCTTCCCGTATAAGGTTCTTGTGAGCTTCTCGATAATAGCTCTTTGGAGCGTCCCGATAGGTTGTGATTCTACATTTGTTGTGGAGCATCTCGATTAAAGGTTCTTTGTGAATTTCCCGTTAATTTGGCTCTTTGTGAGCTTCCTGATAATGCTCGCTTGAACTTCCCGATATTGGCTATCCAGAACTTCCTCATATGGTTCTTTTTGAACTTCCCGATATGGTTATTTTTTGAACTTCCCGATAAGTTTCTTTGTGAATTTCCCGATTATGGCTCTTATGAGCTTCCCGTTATATAGCCTGGATAAGCTTCCCGATAGACTCTTTATGAGTTTCCCGAAATGGCTCTGTGTGAGCTTCCCGTTACAAGGCTCGAGGGTGTGCTTTCTGATTATGTGCCCTAATTGGGTACCCTTGGAAATGAATTGACGAATTACAGTAATGTACACCAAAGAGTACTATATGAGCGTATCCATCGATATTTCAAATAAATTCAACGGGTAAATTTCTAACATGTTTAAACTGAACTTGAAATGATTTGTCATTAAAGTGTACATGTAATATGGAATAATGATATGGAAAGCATTTGTATAAGAAAAACATTAAATGATGAGCTCATCCATGTTCTTAGTATTCTGTGAATTACTTGACTAATATGATTGGTGGAGTTGTGATTTAGGTTATAAGCCAAATTGCTTGGATGTATTATTGTATGCTTATCTTAAATGTAAATATATGGTAAGTTAAATTCCTGTTATACGAACTTACTAAGCATTAAATGCTTACTTGTAATACCTCTTACCAGTATCCGATGCCAGAATTGGGTACGAGATATCACCAGACTTAAACACAAACTAACATACAAAACTGAGACATAAATTTTCATCCAAATTTAAAACTTTTTGTTTATAAACATATCGTCCCTAAAACTAGCCTACAAGGCCCAAAACATGCATTAAAAGTGGTTCGGGACAAAACCGAGAGCTTTAGAAATTTTTAAAACACTTAGAACATTTTTCATCAAAACAGAGTCACACGTCCGTGTGGCTTGAGACACGCCTGTGTGGGTTGGCCATGTAGTTACACACGCTCATGTCCCTAACCCATGTAACTCTCTATTTATGACGTCATGCAATAAAAGAAGTCACACGCCTGTGTGCTAGGCCGTATGGTCAATTTAATTCTAGAATTTTTTCATAAAATAGATGCAGACTTCACACGCCCATATCCCTAGGCCGTGTCCATCAGACAGCTGAGACACATGGCCGTGTCTCTGCCCGTGTGGAAAAAAATAAGGCTATTTACCAAGCCATTTTGCTACCCTTACTTGCACCAACCTACATAACAACCAGCAACACCAATCCAAGCATATACAAACAACCAAATCAACCACAAATAAGATATAAATACATCATTTACACATACTAACATCTATCATGCGTCAGCATCACATACTTTCTTTTCCATTCATGCCAATTTCATCTTCAAGATAAGCATCATCACATAAACATACCAATGACCAATAAGATTAATATTAGCCAACTTCCAATGGCAATATACAAAATGAATCATTAACCATTATAATGCCAACACATTTGACTAAACAAATATGACACATAACAAAATGACCAAGTCCCTATACATGCCATATTCAACATATTGAAACCAAGTGTACCTAAAACAATCATTTGATAGTGTGAATTGAGCTCTGACGTTCCTCAATCCCCGAGCTAGCTTGGCGACACTATAAGGAATGGAAAGAAAAAGGGAGTAAGCTTTAAAGCTTAGTAAGTTTCATGTAAATAATAAAAGCAACATTAATCATATAATTATTCAACATAAGTTAACATAAATATGATCATGTATCTTAGGCATAACTTACTCATTAGAATTCTTACCAAGAGTTCATCTCATACTAAAGTCCATACTCATGAGTTTTACATACATACCTGTACCAACTCACAACATAGTTGCATACTTTGTCAACTTTGATATACTCTTCGGATTACCTATTGAATACTTAGAATACTATCGGATACATGGAAAGTCTTGCACATAAGTGCCACATATGTAGCCAATGCTGCCTCATATCTTATAACACATAGGGCTCGCACACGAGCTAATCATGAGCCTGCTCACACAAGTTGTCAGTCAAGACGTAATTACACGGGCTGCTCACGCAAGCTGTCAGGTATTCGCAACACATGCCGGACTACCCAGCCACCGGTAGGACGTACATGACCAGCACCCGGATTCACATAAATCACATAACACATGGTTTCCTAGTGACATGTCACTTGTATCCTAAACTATTCCTAAGGGTTCAATCGGGATTTTCTCATAGTCGAAACTTCGTTGAATATTTCCATCGTAACAATCATACAGTTCATGCAATATTAAACATTAAATACATAATACAACATTGCATTATTTACAAACAAACTTACCTCGGTACAAAATAGTAGGAAATGGACCTAATCGCCAATAACCTTATTTCCCCCCTGATCAAGGTCCGAACTTCTTTTTTCTTAATCTATAATAGCAAATTTAACTTATTTAATTATCACATTACTCAATGCTTTCCAAAAATCAACTTATGGAAAATTTATATTTTTGCCCCTAAACTTTAACATATTTACATTTTAGTTCTTAGGCTCATAAAATGAAATGTATCCATTTTCTTTGTTACCCAAGCGTAGATGAACCTAAATCATGCTCATAACAACCCACATTTTCAACAAATCACATTCCTACTACCCATTTTCACAACTTTTACAAATAAGTCCTTTTTATGCATTTTCACTAAAACTCACTTAGTAAAAGTTGTTTATCACACCTTAAATATCTTCCATCAAACATCAAAATACATGCATGTCACACATGGGTAAATTTTTAAACATGAACCCTACTTCAAAATAATGGTAGAAATAGGTAAATCGGGTTACGAGGACTTCAAAAATGTAAAGAGCATTAAAAATGGGGCTAGGATGTACTTACAATCAAGCTTGAAAGTTGAAGAAACTCTAGCTATGGTCTCCTTGTAAAATTTGGCCAAGGTGAAGAAGATGGACACCAATTTTGACTTTATTTTCCTTTTTATTATTTTATTTACCAAATTACCAAAATACCCTTAATGCATAACTTTGAAATTTTACCTATTCATGTCCATTTTTGTCCACTAACTTTCCAAAGATCTAATTATCAAATAATGACCTCTAATTTAAAATCTCATAGCAATTGGACACCTTTAACAAGTAGAACTCAACTTTTGCACTTTTTACGATTTAGTCCTTTTGAATAAATTGAGTGCCCAAACGTCAAAATTTTCGAACGAGATTTTCACAGAATGGTTCCATAAAACTATAGAATATAAAAATATAACAAAAATGAATTTTTCTACGTCGAATTCGTGGTCCCGAAACCACTGTTTCGACTAGCCCCAAAATCGGAATGTTACATTACTAGGTTTTCTTTTCTTTGTTTTATAATGCTCAGAGGCTTGTAAAGGTTGGAGATCAGTGAGAGTATCATCACACTATCCTCTAGCTTGTTTTGGTATAAATAGAAAACTTATTTTGACATAATGGCATGTATATGCTAATTTTACCTATAAAGATATGTAAATGGATGTTTATAATCTAGCAATTGGAATGGCTAGTAATGGTATATTTTGGTATGATAATATAAAGTTATATCATGTTTAATACAAACATGTATAAGGTATGGTTAGATTGAATTAGGGTAAAAATATATATTCTTACAAAAAGGTAAGTTTGACTATATGAATGTATGTAATGTTATACTATGTATATTAATAATGTTTGCTTAGTTTCATGTTTGCAATTGGTTGGTATATATGTACAAATATTGTTGTAGGTTATTCGCAAATTTGGGTGAGAAATAAGGCTAGGAAATGGTCTTATTTTGTCCACACGGGTAGATACACGGGTAAATGTCTTGACCGTGTATGACACACGGCCTAGCACATGGGCATGTGGTTTGGTCGTGTGTCCCCTACATCCTAAAATTGAGAAACAGAATGCTTAGAATTGGGCACACTGGAGGAGACATGGGCGTGTGTCTCAGTAGTGTGAGATACACGGTCTAGAATACAGGTGTATGTCTTGACCGTGAGAAACCTACACCTAATTGTGAAAATTAAAATGACCACACGGCCTAGCACACGAGCATGTGACAGGTCGTGTGGCACAAGTTAGAGAGTTACACGGATAAGGACACGAGTTAGGGGTGTTAAGGGTGTTACAATATCACTGCATTGCTTAAGCGAAAATACTATAATGGAGTTATATGTCGAGTTTGTCGAGGTTGTTGGATCTGGCTCATTTTCGAGCACCGTTGCGGTTAATGTTGGAATAAAGTTGAAGCACAAAGTCCTACTACATAGTTGTGTGGTGGGTTCACTGCCTTGTTACAAACCCGCTACTATGATGTCTCTAAAACATCTATGGGTAGACCCTCATTGGTCTCTGCCACAGATCTAAAATTTGGTGGCCAATATTAGTCGAGGTATGAGCATAACCCGAATATCAACACTCAGGCTCAACATTCAATCAGTGCGTTCGATTTCAACTTCAGTGTTGGCTCAATGTCATGGGTAGAAAGCACTTATATCGGGGATTCATTGACGCACACCAGACACCAAATCAATATTGATTTTGGCGGGCACAAGAGTTATAGAAGAACTGATGACTTACTCCTTTCGATGGGGACCGACGAGGGTACATCAAACCCCTTGCTTGAAGTGGACAATGAAGGCGTAGTTGAGGAAAAAGATACAAGTGAGAAACAAAGGACAGTAGATGCAGTTGACGAGGAGTCAAACCTTGAACCAATCCAGCAGTGCGGTCTAAATGGTTCAGATGTGACATTATTTTCTGAACCAGAGCCAATTCTAACAAAATCAGAACTTTACGAGTCTGATGATGACATTCAGACATTACTCCGGATCCATATTCGTGATATAAGGCATATGAATCTCTGCCCTACATAACCAACATCGACCTATCGGCGTGGTTTAGAGTTTCTGCGTCTACCGCACAGAACACCTAACCATGCAAGCACATCGCATGATGTATGAGTACTAGAAGTTGGAATGGAATAACCAAACAAAAATGCTTTCCTTACTGCATTGAAGCGGTACAGGTTCAAAAATGGCGTGAACTACCACATCATAAAGTCTCATTCTGAGAAATTCAAGAGAAAGTGCACAATTTGCAATGAGGGATGCAAGTGAAAAATCATGGCATCTTTACGGAAGAAGACTAGACTATGGACAACAAAAAAGTATTCCAGTCTACAAACCTGTGTTGGGATAGGTGCAAGTCAGGATCATCCCAGGCTAGACTCGGACATGATTTCTTACATGATTCTACTGATGGTGAAGATGAGTCCCAAAATTCCCGTCTCGGTGATGATTACGAACATTTTTAGCCAGTACGACTATACTCCATCGTACTACAAAGCGTGGGTTGGAAAACAAAAGGCTATGGATAAATTGCATCACAATTGGGACAGTTCGTACGACTATCTATGGTAATTGTTTCAAGTGTTTGATCAGTATGTTCCAGGTTCCATAACCGATCTGGAAATGCATCCAGCATACTCTGACAATCAATTGGTCCTAGGGAAAAGAGTATTCCATCGAATCTTTTGGACCTTTGAGTAATGCAAAGAAGCTTTCTTGCATTGCAAGACTTTGGTGCAAATTGACGACACTTGGCTATACAAAAGGTATCAACATTGGTTGTTAATTGTCATTGCTAAGATAGTAATCAGAGGATTATGCCAATTATGTTTACAATAAATCTTAGAGAAAAAACAGATGACTGGGATTTCTTCCTGAGTAAGTTGCGCCGTCGCGTTTGCCTGCAGCTCGATATATGTGTCATATCAGATAAATGAACCATAATCTTGTCCACTATTGAGCACTAGGGTAGCCTTTGGGGTTGCACCCATCACAAGTACAGTATACGACATGTCAGATCCATTTACTACTTAAAATGACCTTCGAAAAGTAAGCGAGATGTAGTTATTGACATGGGTATATAATTGGCTCTACATGCACAGTCATGTTGTACCCTATTTCATTCGTTGTTTGCATTCATGTGTATTCTTTTCTTGATAGGTTACGAGCTCATTCAAAATCATTTCCATGACATGTTGAACAACTTGGGCGTCATCAACAACTATGGTGTAGCATACCTCACCAACATACCTTTCAAATAATAAACGCGATAGTATGACAGGGGTTTATGGTATAGGCACATGACATCAAACTTAGCCGAGTGTATCAATTTCGTACTAAAGGGGACACATCATTTGCTGATAACCTCGATTGTGAAATAAGCATACTTTCGCTTCGCTACCTTATTTCCAAAAAGGGCCTCAACATATGTTAGATAAATAGTAGGCGACTATACTTGGTGCAAGGCTGTAATGAAAGAAATCAGATGAAATATGACGAGCACGAACACTATGTATGTAGTGTGTCACTTGCATCAGAACCTGCAATTTCAAGTCACGGAATAGGCTAGGTCAAACCAGGACATGTTAGGGGCATCATATCGTGTCGACCTAATATGAGGGACTTGTGATTGTGGGAAGTTCCTAGCACTTTGGTTTTTATGCGCATATGTAATTGCCACATGTAGGAACCTAAGAATTTAGTACATGCCTTATCAACAATGCGTACAGTCTAGATTACATGCATAGAGTATGGAATCCTGAATTCCTACCCGTCCCCGATGATAGTACATGGTTGCCAGTGTCCAACGAGCCGTACGAGTTGGCACTGAACATGAACCTACATCACATCCTGAAAGGTTGCCTGAATACCACTTGGATACAAAACAATATGAATATTCGTGAGAGGGACGGTCAACAGAGGTTATGTGGGTACCATAGGAACCCAAGGCATATAAAGGCAACATGTTCTATGCTTAGGGATACTTTGGGGCCTTAACGCCGATAGCATTTTTTTCTTTCAGAGAATATATTTAGTACAGTGCTTTCATTATTCTGGTGTTCCAGATTTTTTATTTCTTATTAACTTATGCATAACTTATGTTAGAATGTAACGAAAACATATATAGTGTTTGAATGAAATTTATGGTTTCTTTATTTATGTCATATATATTTACATCACAGTAGTAATAAAAAATACATCAATGGTGTCATCAAGGAGAACGTGTGCTGCAAGGCCGTGGACGACAAACGCAAGACGGACTTTTGCCCACAACTGGAGATGCGATCCTATAAACTTGATCATTACCATCGTCCTCATCATCATCGCCTTCACCCCCACCCTCCTACTCCTCTCCATCTCCATCATCGTCATTATGTTCGTCTTCATGTTTGTCTTCGTCTTTGCCTTCATATCCATCGTTTTCCTCTATGCTCAAGCGCGGTGTTGTCATAGCCTCTCATCATGTATCCTCTACTCCACCAACAAATGGTTGTCATTATCGGCATGTAACTGTAAGGTGCCATAAAACCCGAATATATTGACATTGACCAGGCACTAACATTGACTGCTGAATTGGCATCTATATCGGTGTCGTCATCGGTGATGGTGCATGCATCAGCATCTGGCCTAACATTTGGGTCGGCTTCAATGTTAGCATGAGGGTGTAGAATGTGAGGGACGTCAGTGCCTTGAAATATGTACCTATGGGAACAAAAAGATCGGGCATGTGTGGCGGTGGTACGTAGTGTGGTGCTTGTGAAAAAATTATGGGGTTAGTGAAATGAACAGAAATAAGTGGAGTGAACTGACAAGAATATTGCGTAGACATAGGCGGCGTTGTTTCAAGCAGAGTCAATGACGAACCTATCGTACGACCACATCTGGCCCTACACTGTTGTTGGGGGGGTCACCGTTCCCTCTTCTAACGAAGTTGCCTATTTCCCGCCTCCACCAATAGTAGATACGTCTTACTGGCAACTTTGAACCATGGCAAGTACTCCAAACAAGTCGTCATGTATGCTGAGAAAAATGGTTTGCAGATGGGTAAGAATTCCATCCTATGATTCCAAGCCTCGATGTAGTCCTTGTGGACCTCTCACCAATCCTTGTTGCTTTTCCCCTGTATGTCTACATTGTGCAACTCCTTCAAGTCTCTTGGTGGTGACAGAATTTGTTGCTTTCACTTGAACTATCGCATCACTTGGTCTAATTCCTACATTTCCACAGCCGCGTACATTATCAACAGCACATTCATATCCCATATCCTTCAATTGGCCAACACTTCAGTCAAGATGCAATATATGATATCGATGTCGATGTATGACATCCATTCAAATTGGAATGCACAACTGTAAATTTCATTATTTACAAAATTTTATTTTACAAATCATTGCGTAATTAATATAGTTTCGAAAGAATAAGTAACTAACATTGGCTTTCGAGCGTTGATCTAACAACAGCCTACTATCTTCCAACTCCTCGAATAGTCCCACATAACTCAGCCTCGGATTCTACTTGTAAAAACGATTTCTTAGTTCAAACATATAATAAATAAAAAATTTATTGTACAAACTACATATTTATTAATAAATGATTTTTACCTTGTCACCAACAAAAATATGTATAGGCCGTTCATTCGAGGACATAAAAATGGTAGTCGCTAGTAGGCCCACGATTGCAGCAAGAGTAGGCAAGCACAGATTGAATTCTTATCCAATTCTATGGCTCGACACGTCTCCCAATATTACGTGGCCAACACGGCTAATCCTAAACTTAGTTGTCTACATTCTTTGAAGTTTACTAGGTGTAGTAACCACCTTACGTGCACCAAAATTTGGGATTTATCGGGCATTAAAATACCCTCGATTAACTAAATGATGATTGCTCGAGCGTATTATTGTGGAGGAAGCTTTTCAAAATCTTTCTCCAACCAATTCATCGATATTTAACCACCTTCAAACTTGTTTGAGACCATCCCTAATAATGTCACGTAGAGATTCTCTTTATTGGGAATGATCACTGCTCTTGTGACGACTAGCCCATCTACCGACAAACCAAGTTGTAACGCCATATCCTCTAATGTGATTGTACACTTCCCGCATGGAAAATGGAAAGTGTATGTCTCGGGCCTCCATCTTTCCACCAACATGTTGATGAGTCTAGGATCGAGTTTACAGCCCTCTAGCATACAAGACATATGTAAGAATCCTTTCTCTTGCAAATAACCACGAATTTTGGTGATCGGAGGCTTTGCCAAATTATGTATGAATGCCTCCAGAACATGATCATCCGCCTATTTATAACAAAAAAATATTTTTAAATTAAAAAACAATTTAAATTAACTTAATAAAAAATAACAGAGATTAAAATTTCAACTTACCATTGCTGCTTGAGCGGCGAAAATGTGATTGTTGTCGAAACGAATTAGAGAGTTTGTCATTCATGAAAACATAATCCGAACAAATAAAATACGAAATAATTAAAAAATAATATTTTTAAATGAGAAAATAAAAAAATATAGAACAGGAACTTGAGAAAATTGAGAGAGTTGTTAGAGTTAGGAGATTAGAAACAATTGAGAGAATAGGATGTGAGTGAAAAATAAATAAATTTGGAGGTATTTATAGGTAAAAAAATTTTGACCGTTGCATCCATTTTTAATTTTTTTACCGTTACACGACCAACGTTCAAAATGTTGTTAGATTTGACCGTCGGGGGAAGCGCGCCCAGCTAGACGCGCTTTCCATTTCTCTCTAGAAACGGTTTATTTGCCTAAATTTAAAAAAAAAGGGCTTATAAGTCTAATTAAAAAAACAGTGGCATATATGGCTAATTTAGCCCTCCAAGTCTCTATACTATTTGTACATTTGGAATTTATTACGGTTAAAATATCCTTTTTATATTTCTAGATTCATGTCCAATTGTCAATATCGTTAAAATTCTTCTATTAAATTAATTGAAGCAACATATTGAAATTAAAAAAAAAACCTTTAATATATATGTAACAAAAGAATTTGGCATTTGTAATCAACCTCAATTTAGTATAAGAATTTCAACAAGGTTTATAATAGAATTTAGATTTTGAAATCTTAAAAGTAGAAAGACTAAATTCCTTCGAATAAAAATAGAGAAACTTCAATACACCATCAAAAAATATGTACCCAAATATAAAATAATAATATTTTTTACACATATTATATATTTCTATTGCGTATTTAATTTTGTTAGAATTAAGTGACCTGAATCATTATTTAAATAAAATACAGTGGTAAAATAAAATAAAAGTAAAATCCATATAGAACTACGCTTCTTTTATTTTATTTTAGAATAAGGTTTTTTAAACCTTATTAAACTCCATCTATTTTATATTGACTAGAATAAGGTGTTTCAATCTTACTACACTCCTATTAGAATATGGCTTTACAAGCCTATAAATAGACATAGTCTATTCCTCTTGTAATCATTCAAACTCGACATAGTGAATTTTCTTCTCCTCTGCCCGTGATTTTTTCCGAAAGGATTTCCACGTAAAAATCTGTGTGTTCTTTATTTTATTTTCACAAATTGGTATCAGAGCTTTCGGGTTATTCATCTCAATCACGGTAATGGTGTCTTTGAAGTATAAAATTCCATTGTTGGATCGCAACACCAGATTTGCATTGTGGCAGATTAAGATGCAAGCAGTTCTTGCGCAGATGGATCTGGAGGATGCCCTGCTAGGGATAGATAAGATGCCTTCGACGTTAACAGATGAAGAGAAGAAGCGTAAGGATCGAAAGGCGTTAACACAATTACATCTGCATTTGTCCAATGAAATTTTGCAAGATGTGATGAAAGAGAAGATCGTCGCTGCATTATGGAAGAGGCTAGAACAAATATGTATGTCGAAAATTCTAACAAGTAAGTTGCATATGAAGCAGTGTATTTATGCTCATTGTTTGGAGGAAGGTGCGTCTGTACACGAACACTTAACAATGTTTAAAGAAATTCTCTCAAACTTGGAGGCCATGGAGGTTCAGTATGATAAGGAAGATCTAGGGTTGATTCTACTTTGTTTGTTAGCCCCGTCTTATTCAACCTTTAGAGACACGATTTTATGTAGCCTCAAGTCTCTCACAGTTGATGAGGTTTATGATTCTTTGACATCGTATGATAAAATGAATCATCTTATAGTTAAACCCGACTCTCAAGGAGAGGGTCTCATTGTTCGTGGAAGACAAAATTGGAATGCTGATGATGATCGTGGAAGGACACAGGAACAGAATCATCATGGTAAATCTAAGGGTAGATCAAAGTCTTCAAACAGAGGTAAAACTAATAACTTTTGCAAGAAGAAAGGGTACATTAAATCTGAGTGCTATAAGTTACAGAAAAAGATTAAAAGGGAGGCTGCAAATCGAAAGGGAAAACAACCAGAAAATTCTGGTGAAGCTGATGTTGTAGAAGACTACAGCGATGGTGAACTTCTAGTTGCTTCTGTCAACAATTCTAAAGTGAGCGAGGAGTGGATACTTGATTCAGGCTGCACCTTCCACATGAGTCTGAATCAAGATTGGTTTACAACTTACGAAACAGTGTCTGAAGGTGTTGTTTTGATGGGAAATAATGCTTCGTGTAAAATTGCAAGTGTTGGAACAATTAAAGTTAAGATGTTTGATGGAGTTGTCAGAACACCTAGTGACGTACGACATATTCCAGAATTGAAGAGAAATTTAATTTCATTGAGTACTCTTGATTCAAAAGGGTACAGATACACAGCTGAAAGTGGGGTTTTAAAGATTTCTAAAGGTTCCCTTGTTGTGATGAAAGGGTAGAAAAAGATTGCCAAGTTATATGTTTTTTAGGGTTCTACTGTTACTGGTGATGCAACTGTCGCTTTTTCTTCCAATTCAGTTCGTCGCATAGACTTCATTCAAGAATGCCGCCACCTGAAGACTAGCTTAAAAGACAACCTTCCCCGTGGGAGAAAAAACCTTGCGCCTAGGGCATATGAGTGAGATTGGCATGGTAGAATTGAGCAAAATAGGAATTCTTGACGAGCAAGGAATTTGCAAAATGAATTTCTGTGAGCACTGTGTTTTTGGGAAGCAAAAGAGAGTTTGATTCACCAGAGGAATCCGTAACATGAAGGGAACGTTGGAGTATATTCATTCTGATCTGTTGGGGCCATCTAGAGTGCCTTCGAGAGGTGGAGCTAATTATATGCTAACCTTTATTGATGATCTTTCCAGAAAAGTTTGGGCATTCTTCCTGAAGCAGAAAAGCGATGTGTTTTCCACATTTAAGTCTTGGAAAATTATGATTAGAAATAGATGAGAAAACAAATAAAATACCTCCGTACAGACAATGGCTTAGAGTTCTGTTCTGATGAGTTTAATAGATTGTGCAAGTTAGAAGGGATCGTGAGACACTTGACAGTTCGTCATACTCCACAGCAAAATGGAGTTCCAGAACGAATGAACAAAACAATCATGGAGAAGGTTCGATGTATGTTGTCAAATGCCAACTTATCAAAGTCATTTTGGGCAGAAGCAGCCTCTACTGGATGTTTTTTTTATCAACCAATCTCCATCAGTTGCCATTGAGAAAAAGACTCCACAAAAGGTATGGTCTGGTAATCTTGCTAATTATTCTGACTTAAAGATCTTTAGGTGTCCTGCGTATGCTCATATTGATAATGGAAAATTAGAATCGAGATCCATTAAATGTGTTTTTCTTGGTTATAAAGCTGGTGTAAAAAGGTATAAGTTATGGTGTCCTGAAAATATAAAAGTTGTGATTATCAGAGATGTTGTTTTTGATGAAACAGCTATGCTACCTAACTTATCTCTTAAAGACTCTTCCAATAAAGAAAATCAAAATCAGGTGGAGCATCAGATTAATATAGAGTCGACTCCTCAAGCCAGTACGAAAATTGAGAATAGAGTTACTTCTTTACCACAATACTCTATCACCAAAAATAGACCTAAAAGAGAAATTAAACCTCCAAAGAAGAATGCCGAGGCTGATCTAGTTGCTTATACTTTAAATGTGGCTGAAAATATAGATGCAAACTAAGAGCCATCTAATTATTCTGAGGCGGTTAGCTGTGAAGACTCAGAAAAGTGGATGTTTGCTATGCAAGAGGAGATTGAATCACTCCATAAAAACAGAACATGGGATCTTGTGAAACTTCCTAAAGGTAAAAAGGTTATTCGTTGTAAATGGGTGTTTAAAAAGAAAGAAGGGACTCAAAGAGTTGAAGAACCCAGATATAAAGCAAGGCTTGTTACAAAGGGTTACAGTCAAATTTTAGGAGTGGACTTCATAGATGTGTTCTCCCCAGTTGTGAAGCATAGTTCGATTCGAGCTTTGCTTGGTATTGTGGCCATGAATGATTTAGAGCTTGAGCAGTTAGATGTAAAAACTGCATTTTTACATGGAGAACTTGAGAAGGATATTTACATAAAATAACCAGAGGGTTTTACAGTCTCAGAAAAAGAGGACTATGTTTGCTTGCTGAAAAAGTCTATTTACGGTTTGAAACAGTCACCAAGACAGTGGTACAATAGGTTTGATTCCTTTATGACTTCTCATAATTTTAAAAGAAGTAGTTTTGACAGTTGTGTTTACTTTAAGAAAAACAGTGATGGTTCTTTTGTGTATCTACTTCTTTATGTTGATGACATGTTGATAGTAGCAAAAAATAAAGGAAAGATAAAAAAGGTCAAAGCCCAACTAAGTGAAGAATTTGAGATGAAAGATTTGGGACCAGCAAAGAAGATACTAGGTATGGAGATTCTCAGAGATAGAAAAGCAAGTAAATTGTACCTAAGTCAGAAGAGGTACATTGAGAAAGTTCTTTGCAGGTTCAATATGCAAAGTGCTAAACCTATTAGTACTCCTTTAGCAGCCCATTTCAGACTTTCATCGGCTTTGTCTCCACAATCAGATGATGAGATTGAGTACATGTCACATGTTACATACTCTAGTGCAATGGGATCTCTCATGTATGATATGGTTTGTTCACGTCCAAATTTATCATATGCAGTCAGTGCAGTTAGCAGATATATGGTGAATCCTGGTAAAGAACACCGGAAAGCAGTTTAGTGGATTTTAAGATACTTACGAGGTACTACTGATGTTTGCTTACAGTTTGAAAGAACTAAAGATAGAGTCATTGGGTATGTTGATGCTGATTTGATAGAAGAATATCTTTCACAGGTTATGTCTTTACAATTGGAGGTTGTGAAATAAGTTGGAAAACCACTTTGCAAACTACACGCTTTGTCACCACCTGTCAAGAGTAGTACATGGCGATTACTGAGGCTTATAAAGAAGCTATTTGGTTGAAGGGACTCTTTAGTGAACTCAATGAAGACCTTCAAATCAGTACAGTATTTTGTGACAGTCAGAGTGCAATCTTCCTTACAAAAGATTAAATGTTTCATGAGAGAACAAAACACATTGATGTTAAGTATCATTTTATTCGTGATATTATTGCTCGTGGTGATATTGTTGAGAGCAAAATTAGTACTCATGAAAATCCTGCAGATATGATGACTAAGTCACTTCCTATAACCAAGTTTAAGCATTGCTTAGACTTGGTTAGTGTTTATCGTTGAAGTTAAACCCTTAAAGGGTTTTATGGAAGAAGTGCAGAACTTGTTCGTTGAGAGTTCGCGATGAAGAACTTGTTCATTGAGAATTCGTGTCAATGTGTAGATTGTTAGAATTAAGTGACCCGAATCCTTATTTAAATAAAATAAAGTGGTAAAATAAAATAAAAGTAAAATCCATATAGAACTACACTTCTTTTATTTTATTTTAGAATATGGTTTTTTAAACCTTATTAAACTCCATCTATTTTATATTGATTAGAATAAGGTGTTTCAATCTTACTACACTCCTATTAGAATATGACTTTACAAGCCTATAAATAGACATAGTCTATTTCTCTTATAATCATTCGAATTCAACATAGTGAATTTTTTTCTCCCTTACCCGTGGTTTTTCCTCGAAAAAGTTTCCATGTAAAAATCTATGTGTTTTTTATTTTATTTTCACAAATTAACTATAATTTTACTTTTATGTTTCAGGGAAAATATTACTTGGGAAAGGAATTAGAAATTTTTAATAAGTTAGATTTCTTTTTTAGTTTTATTAATTTATTGTAATCTTATTTCCACACATTAAAAACCTCCTTTCATTATTTTATAAATTATTTTCAACACTCACATATCACATATAAATAATATATATATTATACCCATCATTACTTATTTATTTATATATTCCAAGTATTATATCACAATAACTTAGTTGAAATAAAATTATACACTCAATTAACATGTGCATTACATGATAATACAAACTAATTAAATTTATATTTTCAAATGTAATAAAAGTTAACTTCAATAGTTAATTAAAGTACAATAAAGATAAATATTAAATTATAAAAATATTAAATATTAATATTTTTAACATTAAAAAATATTAATTTAATAATATATAAAAAATAAACTATAAAAATAATATTATTAAGTTTTTTTTTGGTACTATCAAGGTTTCCTCCATATCTGTTATACGGTTCATAAAAATTATTTTTTTAAAGATATGTAATTGTCCCTCCCAATAATATTGTCTCCAATATTATTTAAGTTATAATAAATTAATATTAAAATTCAAACCTTAATAAATTTTTACATTGTTTTAATATTAAATATTTTAAAAATTAAATAACATTAATATAGTTAGTTAAATATTTTTTTAAAACGTTTTTAAAATTAAATAACATTAATATAATTAGTTAAATATTTTATAATTACATACTTTTTATTTATTAAAAGATTAAATTAAAATAAAAATATTTAAAAATTAATAAACACAACACCCTAAACTATTTACATATATACTTATTTTCGTGTACAATAAGTTCAGATTTTTACGAGGAATATGAGGACAAAACCGGTGGCGTACCCTGGCATCTTAATGACCATCAACATCACTAGCATTTGATTCCACTCAAAAAGTGGATTTCCATTGCAAATCTTTCCATACGAGGGAGGACCCAAAATTAAAATAAAAATGATAAGCATTTTTAGTTGAACCTTTCCATTTAAAACTTCTCAAAAAAAAAAAAAAAAAAAAAAAAAACGATGTTAAGATAAATCTCTAACTTTTACTTATTTTATCATTTTGGTTTTTATTTTTTTTTTATCATTTTGACCCTTAAATTTAAAATTTTAGTTAAATTATTTACTTTTTTACGAAAAAGCTAACTGAATTGTTAAAATTTTAACAATATTGTCATAATAGCTAATGTAACATTTTATATATACTTTACTACTAATATGGATAAATTTTTTAAAAGTTATTATAAACTTTTTGAAATTTGTTGATTTTTAAAATATCTTTTTATTAACTTTTATTTTATTTTTTTATGAATTAAATTTGAACTGCTATATTAGTGGTCACATCAATTTCGTTACAATTTTAACTTTTTTCTCAAAAATCAAGCAATTTAACTAAAATTTAAAAGTTGAGTGCTAAAACAACCCAAAAAAAAAAGGATCAAAATGATAAAATGAGTGAAGGCTATGGGTTAAATTGAATTTAAATTTTATTATTTTGAAACTAAATAAATGTGGGTGAGGCAAGAAGTTTAATTTTTATTGAGGGTTAACAAATATTTGATGAATTGAACCAATTTAAAAAATATTATAAAATTATATTTAAAAAAAAACCATTATAATCAATGCTGTTAGATGCAAGAGTAAGATTATTCAGTTAAAATAAAATAAAAGAACAAATTTGTAGTTACTTGATAATTGTCTACTTTTTATGTAAAAATAACTGCTAAAGTTCAATTATTCAAAATTGTAGTAGGCGACAGATCTTGTGACCGTTTGAAATTTGAATTCAAAAAAATACCTGTAACCTAATACACCCAAATCTGACTTATGCTTTCAATTGGGTTGAAAGACCAAAACCCCCGAACCATGGTATTTTCACGTGTCGTTTTTTAAATTGAACAAGAACCAAAAATCAAAATGAAGTGGCCCCCACATTTTACGCTCCTAACGATTATCGAGTGGAAGCAACGGCCAGGATGTTTGGACATTTCAAATCACCCCATTTCCCCGCCTCAAAAGGATGATCAAGAAAAATATAAAAATGGAAACCACGGCTTTCTTTGCTACTCTCTTTCCAACAAAGAAAGCTGCAATATGTCGACGCAAAATGGTAATCGGCGATCGTCGTTTTCCTCCTCTACGACTTCGTCTTTGGCCAAACGACATGCATCGTCCTCGGATAACGTCGGAAAAGTCATGGCTTCTATGCCTAAAAAGAGAGTCCCTCTTAGTAACATTTCTAACCAGAAGAACACCTCAAGAAGCTCCGTTTCGGCTTCTTCTTTGGTGGGTCTTATGCTCTTCTCTCTTTTCTTGTTTCTTGTTCATTGTTTCCGGATTTTTGTTTTAAGAGGCAATGTAGGAGTTACATTGTTCTTTGAATTTGATGGGGACTTCAAAGTTATGTCAAGAACTTGATTTTACGTTAATTAAAAAGAACTATGAGCAGAACAATTTTGGGTTGCCTTTATTTCATTTTCTAAGTAATTTTTAGTCAGGTAAAGAATTTTGAGCAGCAAATTTGATATTTCTTGTAATTTGTAGTCATAATGGTTTTTTTTGTCTTTTACAAACTTGCAACTCTTATGATTTCTTATTACGCATTTTAGTTACATTGTAATCCAATTGAAAACAGTGCTTAGCATCTGTGTCCGTTCATATTTTAACGCCATTAACGCTATGTCTCATATTGGTAATATTCTTGGGGTGCTTCAGCTTTTGATTCTTGATTTTTGAATTTGAAGGTACCATGTTCAAACAAAGTCCCCAAGACCAGGAAGACAATGCCTGATAGCAATAATGTAGGTTTTTCAGAGCATGTTTTACCTTCAACACATGTACAACCCGGCTCAGTTCCGCCTCCCAAGGTTGTCACGTCTTTTCCAAGAGGAAATGAAGTGGCCTTGCCCCCTCCTCCTGCTACTATCTCCAACATCCCTCCTCCACCATCTACCTTGGAGGTTTCGCCAAGCAAATCAGATGGCTTATCAGTTTCCATGGATGAGACAATGTCTACCTGTGATTCTTTCAAAAGTCCTGAAGTAGAATATATGGACAATCATGATGTTACGGCTGTTGATTCTATTGAACGAAAGACGTTCAGAAATCTCTACATTTCGGACCATGTTGAAGCAACAGGTTCAGTATCCAGTAAAAAGAAAGCTAGTTTCTAAACAATTGCCTTGGTTAGACAATCATTTCTTACTGTTGTACTTGCAGGGAATATATGCAATAGAGATGCAGTTGCAGAGATGGAAATGGATGATAAGATAATTGTTGTTGATGACAATTACATGGATCCACAGCTTTGCGCAACATTTGCTTGTGATGTTTACAAGCACCTACGTGCATCCGAGGTTTGTCCTGATTGGATTGGAAAGCTCTGGCTGTGGTTCTGTTTCTTATTTGTGTACCTGTATAGGTCTGTCCGCTTGGATTTGCTCCTAAACTTATTTCTGTTGGTTTTCAGGCGAAGAAAAGACCTTCCACTGACTTCATGGAGAGAATTCAGAAAGACATAAATTCCAACATGCGTGCAATTCTAATTGATTGGCTTGTAGAAGTAAATTTTCTGTCTGCTTATAAAGTTTATGTTTATTTAGAATCCAATACACATGAGAAATAAAGATTCCGAACAACGTAGACTCTTTGCTATCACCTTATTTAAGTCTAGATTTTCAATTTTTACTTGCAGGTGGCTGAAGAGTACAGGCTTGTGCCAGATACATTATATTTGACTGTGAACTACATAGATCGGTATCTTTCAGGGAATATGATGAACAGGCAACGCCTACAGTTGCTTGGTGTTGCCTGCATGATGATTGCAGCGTAAGAAAAACGACATTCCCTTATTTTGTTTCTTTACTTTTTTCATCTGCAAGATGTTTCCATGGATGGATACAATGTTAACATTATAGTGTTCAATTCCATCAGAAAATATGAGGAGATTTGCGCTCCTCAGGTGGAGGAGTTCTGCTACATCACTGATAATACATATTTCAAAGAGGAGGTTATAGAAATGGAATCTTCTGTTTTGAATTACTTGAAGTTTGAAATGACTGCCCCAACAGCTAAATGTTTCTTAAGGTAAAATTGCCAAAAGCTCATCATTATTGAATGTACAAGTTTCCCTTTCTTGTATTAACTAGTGCCCATTGATAATATGCCATTTCGTTTTCAGACGGTTTGTTCGAGCTGCTCAAGGGATCAATGAGGTAATTTGTCTTTGGGTTATCATTGCTTCATCATTTGGCTCCCCCTTTGTTATATTCAAAATAACATTCCTGTGGTGGTTTGTGATTAGGTTCCATTAATGCAATTAGAGTGCATGGCCAACTATATCACTGAACTCTCTCTCCTAGAGTACAGTATGCTTTGTCATGCTCCATCACTTATCGCTGCTTCTGCAATTTTCCTGGCCAAATTCATTCTTCTTCCTTCAAAGAAACCTTGGGTATGTCCATGCAACTTCTTCAAAAAACTTGACATATGACTATTTTTTTACCCGGACTGATACGAATATATACCATTTCCTAATATGTATTAGATACATGTATTTTAGAAAAAAGTAAAAGAGCCTGAATATATATGATATAGTCAGTCTAATCTCCATGTATTATGGTGCACAGAATTCAACCTTGCAGCATTACACTCTTTACAAGCCATCTGATCTATGTGACTGTGTTAAGGATCTTCATAGATTATGCTGTAACAACAACTCTACTTTGCCAGCAATCAGGGAGAAATACAATCAACATAAGGTAAACAACTGATTGATTGAACAAATGACATTTAAAAAAAAAAAAAAAAACAAAAAGAAGAAGAGAGAAATTGTTTATTTTTTATACCTGAAATGTGGATTTGATATCTGAAGCTTCGTATTATGTTTTTGGATCAGTATAAGTGTGTTGCAAAGAAGAATTGGCCTCCTTCAATACCTTCAGAATTCTTCCAAAATTGAAAGCAAATCAATTCGACAGCATCAGACGCTAATGCTCCAATACTTTGTTGGATTAACTGTTGCTAATATCTCTGTCTGTCATAATCTATATCACTGTTAGATACACACTAAGTAGGATCTTCCCAAGTGTATGATGACCTTCAAATTTTAGTCTAGTGTAATTGTTCATTTTACTAATGGACGCCTCGTGGCAAAATATAGCCATGTATAATTTTGCTATACGTAGTAATATATTTTTGTTTATTATTATTATTTTTGAAATTGTGTTGATTCTACTTTTATTTCTTTTTCCTTATCAAATCTTGTACGATTCTGTAAATCAGATTCAAGAATCCACGTGAGCATTGTTGATGTATGAGTGAAGTTGTATTGGGACTTTGCGTTGCCCAAATCTAGATCCTGCGGCTGCTTGTCATGATGTTCCCTATTTGTCAGGGACGTTCTTAACATATTTTCGTGTATTTTGGCTGAACACCCTTATCGTCATGTGACTTCTCTTCGGTTAGCAGTTAAGCTTTGTGCATTAGAGAGTGTGAGCTCATGTGGGCCTTTTGTCGATTGGATTTAGAACTCCTTTAGACCTTGCCATGAGCTTTGTTATGGATGTTAGTCAATTACTGTGGGTGGGTGTGGCAAGTATTTCAACTCGCATAACTCGGATTATATGGGTAATAATGAGATCTCCTTTCAATTCGATTTCATGAGATTTAAAATAATTCAAGGTTTGGAATTAAACGTCAAAAAAAGTAAGGTCAATCATGTCACATTGAATTTTCGAAATAAGCACCGTAAAATTCTGAAAGATGTGAGGTAACTTTTTAAGTAGGTAAGTAGTAAGAGTAAAAATAAAAATATATTTAATATTAAATATAAAATATAAAATATAATAATAAAAGTCAAACCTTTCACGTCAGTTTTTCATTTTGGAATAATTATAGTCTTCCTTTTTGTTTTTGGTGATAAAAAACAAAAGAAATTAAATCAAACTACTAAAATCACAAAAGCCACTAGCTCTACCACATTGTAACATTATGTTTGGTTGGGTGTAATAGGAATAGATTATAGCCCAATTCAATGGCCTACCACCAAACCAATGTTTGGTTGGCTGTAATGTCTATTACAGCCTCATTCAATCCCTCCTCTATTCCCACTAGACACACTGAATAGCATTTGGCACCCTACCCACAGAATAGCCATTCCTCACGTCTCAATTTCAACTTTTCCTTCTTTTTCCCATTTCCTTCCAACCTCTTTACTAACCCTTCTTCACGTTTGAAGCTCCATCGACGCCTTCACCCTCTCAGGTTAGGGCCATGTTCTATTTTTTTTAATTATTATTTTGATCATCTTCCAACAGATCGGCTTCAGATGGGTAAGGTAGTCTCTACAATTCCAAGTAGGTTTGCCTTTGCCGGCTACTCTCTCAATTCTTCTTTATCATTCTTGTTTTGGGTCTTTATTTTTTTTTTCTAAATGACTGACAACTTCGATGCGCTATTTTTTTTAACTCTTTTTTTGCAGCGATTGGGTTTAATGTAGAGACTGTACAATACAACAACATCAAGTTTCAAGTATGGGATTTAGGTAAGTTAACGTTAATAAATCTGAAATAGCAGCTAATGTAGTTTATACAAATGGAGTTCAATTTAATTTATCGAATCATTGAAATTTGCCTTAAACCTTATACTTAAAATTAAATCATTGAATTTCATTTTTGATCCTATAGTTATCTGGTTGGCCTGCTTGCTTTGGCATTTGCCACAAGGCATTTGGGAATTTTAGTTACAGTTTGAATTGTATAAGATTATATCAGCAGAAACTTTTGTGGCTTGAATTTACAGAGAAATTGTTTCAGTTTTGAGTTTAAACATGTAGCTCCGTTTTGCTTATCAGCTGTGAGATTCTATAAAGTTGTAACATTCATTTAACTCTCTGTTCCAGTTTAAATCAAATGTAGTTTTGTTTTTTGCAAGTGGTCAGACAAGCACCAGGTACTTGTTTTTAAGCTATGTGTTCTCAAGGAAACATCCCAATACTTTTGGTACAGATGAGATTTTCAATTGATTTGTTAAAGTAGCTTTAACGTTGTGGTGTGTCTTCTAACTAATGGAGATGCAACCTCTAAGTTACTTTGCTTCCTCTATTTATTTAATTCTGATATGGGGATATCTTGTGGGTTTTTCTGGCTGCATTTTAGCTGGACAATAAGTTGAGATGAAAGAAGATTCATCATTTTTCATTTATTTACTAAGGAAGGAGTTTTTTTTTTCAAAATTTTTCATCGCCAATTTGCTTTCTTTGTGATGATTTTAGTCCTTTCATCGGGCAATTTGCTGCTTGTTGAACACGCCGATTGACTTCACCACCCTCCAACACTCGTCTTCCACTTTTCTTTTTAATCTGCATCTTTTACAGGCCATATTGGAGATGCTATTTCCCAAATACACAAGCAATAATTTATGTTGTTGATTCAAGTGACACTGATAGAATTGGAATAGCTAAGGAAGAATTTCATGCCATTTTAGAGGTATTCTTATGTCTAAACTGGCTAGTCGTGTTTGCATACAGAGACTGAGCACAGGGCGACACAAGCAATTATTCGCTCTGCTATTGACTTTAAGAGGGACCCATGGCCTAAGGTTTTGGAAAATGCAAAGGACCTTGTAAAGAAAATGCTTAATCCTGATCCAAAGCAGCATCTTACAGTACAGGAAGTGCTTGGTAACCTTCTGTACATGTTGCATGTTTTATTTATGTTGATATCTATTTTCTATGCATGAAAAATCATCCCAGCTATTGTATGCAGAACGTCTATGGCTACAAAATGCCAAGAAAGCACCTAACGATCTGTTGGGTGAGACTGTGAAAGCTGGGCTCAAACAATTTTCTATAATGAACAAGCTGAAGAAGAGAGCTCTAAGGTAATAATCCACTTTGCACCACCTTTGACTAGTTTTTATTGATTGTATTTTGCATTTTTAAATGTTTTCCAGGGCCCTAATGCTAGAACTAGTTCTGACTTACCTCTTGCAGGTGCAATTGCTAATAGTCAGTCAGGCATGTTCTATTTTTCTTGCTTCTGATTTTGTTTGGTCATATATTGCAATAGTTTATTTTTTATTTGATTATTTCTTTTATTCAGTCACATAGTATTTTTAGATAATGCCCCATGGTCTATCTGGAGCAACATGATGATATGGTAGATTTTCCACAGGTGAAGAGACCAGACCTTCAAAGTTGGTCTTGATGAGATCCCGCACACGAGAGGCATTACGGCCTGATTGCAAATTCTAGAAGTTTAGCTAAACAAAAGGTCCGAGAGCTAATGATCTTTCTGCTGCTAAAGATCCTATGGTGATAATTAGTATTATTTTGTATTTTGTATTTGTGCTATGACTATTTGACCAAAATTGTCATTATATTTTGTATTTGACCAGTAGCTAATGATCTTTCTACATGCATGTGAATTTGTTCATTATATTTTGTATTTGGGCTATGACTATTTGACCAAAACTGTCATGGCCTCCATGTTGTTCTTTGAATTCAATTTGATTATTTTGGTTGGGATTTATCAGTAATAAATTATGTGAATATATCTTATGGAATTATTCATAATCTTTTTTCACTATTAAATACAAAGATAAACACACTCTATACAATTCACGTTCTCCTACAATCTAGATAATTCACATTCTATTACTCTTGCAACAATATGAATGCTAATCAAATGACATAGTTAATGGAGGGCAGGAAAAATAATTGAAATACAAACGACACAAAAAACGGATAAAAACAAAATAATAATTATGATTTTTTAATTTATATAATAATTATTATATTAATAATTATGTTAAAATATGGTTAAATTATTTATTATTTTTATTAAATTATTTTTAATAATAATTTTATTAAAATTTAATAACAATAACAATAATCATCTACTTAAAAAAAATTCAACTAAGGGTATTCTGGTCATTTTAGTTTTTTTCCTTATGCTATTACAATATCATTCCATTCAACCAAACACAAGAATACTATTACAATTATGTTCCATTCCATTCAACCAAACAGTTGAATTACTGATTACAGCTCTATTCCATTACAGCTCTATTCAATTACAGCCCTATTCTATTACTATGAACCAAACGTACTGTTACAGTTTTAAAAAGTTCTAAAAGAGCTTCAGCAAACACCAGCATATCTACTTCCTTATTCGATGCCATCTTGGCTAAAAGGTCTACAACTAGATTACTCTCTCTCTCTCTCTCTCTCTCTCTCTCGACATGTCTTATATGCCACTATCTTATATGTTGTAATATCTGAATGATCCTCCTAATCAAAGCGAAATTCAAAACAACTAAAACACCTTCTCGAATTGCTTTAATCACCTATAGATTGTCAGATTGGATCAACATCCTATCACGTCATTAACTTTGTAATAGAATACCCCATTCAAGATACCCCAAAGTATAACATCAAATACTAAACAAACTCCTAATGGACGAGCATAACCGAGGATCCACACCCCTCTCTGATCACGTATAACTCCTCCGATAGAGAAAGACCCTACATCAGGCTTAACGAAACCATCATAATTTAAGACAAGCCAATTATTTAACAAAGGATTATCTGGAACAGAAACAAGCTACTGATCTAATTCTTCCTTATGAGCTAAAAGATACTGCTTAGCCCAACTAATAGAAGCGTTTATGATTTTAGAAGAGCTTCAAGAAAATCCTTGAAAAATAAAACAATTTAAGTTCTTCTAAAAATTGCCATGCAAGCAGACCAAAGAGGCTTGACCAACTAGTGTCATCGTTGGAAAACAATAAGTTAGAGCTTAAATTAAAAATTAACTAGTCAAGTAACTCACATGAAAAGAATTTGCTTTGTTGACTGTGTGAAACAACCTGTAGCCAAACATCCTTCACAACAGAGCAATCTCTAAGCACATGCAGAACATCTTCAGAATGATGTCTATAACACCCCAAACCCGGCCTAGAGATTATGGCCGAATTCGAAAAGCTACACTGGCCATTGGAATGGCCCAGAAAATCTTTCTTGGCTTTCAGACATACTTTTTAAACCATTTGAGTAAATTGTTTAAAACTAGTGAAAACGAGAATGTTAGAAATCAATGTTTTTGGTACTTTTTGTATTTGTAAAAGTTTGATCGCCATTCAAAACTTTCATAATTTTAATCATATTTCAAAAGCATTCGTTTATTTATTCAAATCTAAAGAGCTTGGTTATTCATCATTATTTGGGAAAAACATGTTAACATCAGAAATCAAATATCTTTAGAAATCTCATTTGTAAGCATTTGTAATTTTGAAAACTAAGTCTAATTTTATTAAAAACTCATTTCTCATAATTGCAGAGGAAAAATGTAATATTGACATATTTTTATAAAAACCGCAATGCGAAATTTTTGCTAAAACCCTATTTTGTTAAAAATCAATATGTCGTGTAAATTCGATAAAACATCAACAGACAATTTTAAACCTCTATAACAAGTCATATTTTTGTCTAAAACTCATTTTCATTATCGAAGCGAAAGAGAGTGATTTTGTCAAGTTTTAATAAAACCAAGTTTCATGCATAATCTTATCAAATACTTATTTATGCTGTTTTTAAAACTTGATGTCATGCAAGCAATTCACACAAATCAGAACAAATATCCCCAAAGTAATGTCTCATACCACAGTTCATACTCAAACTTATTACATTCCAAAAATAGCAAAATATCAAAAATAACTTTAATTACTTTAATTTAAAAAGAATTTCAAGAAACTCCTCCAAATGTCGTCAGCGAATCCTAACCTTGGGGTCATTTGTAAAATCAGAAAACTATAGGAGGGTGAGCTATAAAGCTCAGTGTGAGTCTTAACTCAAGTATTAAGCAGAAATTTAGTATACAAATCAAAATATTATAGTGAATTTATACAGTTTAATTCCACAAAGTCGTAACTTGGGTGACAATTAGTAATCAAAACATACATTTCATAAAAATAACAGAATTTATACATAACAACACAATTTCATAGATTGCAATATGCATGAGGATGTCAATGCAGAGCTTTTCAGAAACCGATGTAAGTTTTTCAGAAAACGTTTCTACCCAACTCCGCTACACTCTAAAATCGAGTTCCCAGAACTCCTCCATCCAAAACACTCCAATTTGTGGACGAAGCCACCAGTAATGCAGACAAGTTGCCAGTAATGTGGACAAGCTACCAGTAGTGCAGATAAATTGCCAGTATTGTGGACAAGCCATCAGTAGTACAGATAAACTGCCAGTAATGCAGACAAGTTGCCAGTATTGTGGACAAGCCACTAATATGTAGATAAACTGCCAGTATTTCCTCTTTGCACATATCCCACCCTATGTATGTGATATGGCCACAATAAACATATTTTCACTTTGTTATGGAATAACACTTTAGGCATGTAAATCATTCTTATCGTATCATTTAACACTTTGTATCACATAGGCATGTTTTGACATGCAAATCACATATTATCACGATGGATCAAAAGATTTCATTTTAACAGTCATGAATAATCATTTATGCATAATATCACATAACATGAGAATGCGAACAACATGTTCTTCAAATTAGCGATAAACATAACCACACAACATACTTTCACAAATTAGTTAGTTTGGAATGACTTACTTGTATTATCCATTTTGACGAATTTAGCCTCCCATTTTAGAATACTTAAAGTATTCACATAAAACAAAAATTAAGAAATAATGTTTTTATTTTGGCATTTTAACAATAAATATAAATGATATTAAGTTAGACCCATATCTGACAGTAAATTCGATGCCAAACTCTACTCTAAAGAACGTCTACACTCGGATCTTAACCAAATATATTACCGATCTAAATATAAAATAATGATTTATCATTAGGGTGTCATTTTTAAGAATTCTATTAATAATAACTGAATTAGTCTAGATGTCTAACCCATACTTGCGCTGATTAGCTTAAAATCGTTATTCACTTCCCAAGTTAGGGGTGTTTCGTGTTGATAATAATTGTCCCTTCATCAAAATGAATAAGGTACAAGGTGTTAGAATAGAAAGAAAGTACATCTTATTTCCTAGAATACAATCGACCAGAAAAGGATAAGAAATAAATGGTGGTTTTTAATCGGCCACTATACTTACTCTATATTGATTAAAATGATAGGGTTGGAGGATTATCGTGATATTGAATCGGAGAGGAAAAATTGAGTCTAGAGAAGATAGTCACTTGAAAAAGTGAGCCATTAAGAACAACATTTAAGAAAAATCAAATCTAATTGAAATAGATGATATAAAATTTTTTATCACTATAAGAACGATGGTGATCAGAAAATTGTAAAGAAAAGATAAAGAATCACCAAAGCTGGTGGAGGTGTGACGACGCATCAACGGTAGTGGCTATCTGGTGAGAATCTGATGGAGGAGGAGGGAAGAAGGGTGTTGCGGCACTAGAGGGGAGAATGAGAAAGTAGAAAGGAAGAAAAGTATAAAAGTGGGGAGAAAGAGATAGTATTATTGATGGTGGTACAAGGTGGTGGCCACGGTGGTCAATGGTTGTGCAAAAGGGTGACAATGTACCAAACGGGTGGGAGGAGCGAGGACAATGAGGAGGTTTGATGGTGTGGTGATGCTGGTTCGAGTGGCAATTGAGTGGTGGAGAAGAGAAGTATTAGTGCAAGGGTGGTGGAATGGTGGCTAAAACAAAGAAAAATGGTGAGAAAGGGAGGAGCAAAAGAGAGGGGCGGCAATATGGAAAGGAAAGATAAAAAGATGAACACTAAAGTTGTATTTCACCTTGTCCAGATTCAATGTACAACATACAAGATAAGGGTAAGGAAAATTGTAACAACCCAATTTTGGGTCTAGTCAGAACAATGGTTTTGAGACCATAAATCTAACACAGTAAAATTTATTTTTATTATATTTTTATGGTCTACAGTTTCATGGAATGATTTCATGTAAATTTCATTCGAAAATTTCGACGTTTGGGCACTCAATTTAGTCAAAAGGACTAAATCGTAAAAAGTGCAAAACTTGAGTTCTAGAAGCTAGAGGTGTCTAATTGCTATGAAATTTTAAATTGGAGGTCCTTAAAAGGTAATTAGACCATTGGATAATTTTTAGGACAAAAATGGGCATGAAATAGGTGAAATAGAATATTTTTAAGTTAGGGGCATTTTGGTCATTTAGTAATTAAATGATTGAATAAACAAAATAAAAACCCAAAAATTTTTTCATCTTCCTCCTTGGCCGAAATTTGCAAGAGGAAACCATGGCTAGGGTTTTTCAAGCTTTCAAGCTCGATTGTAAGTCCGTTCTAGCCCCGTTTTTAATGATTTTTACGTTTTTTAAATCCTCATAACAAGATCTATCTATTTCTACCACTAATTTGAGATATGGTTAAAGTCTAGGGTTTTGACCCATGATGAATATGTGCGTATTTTTTTATTTAATGGTAGCAAATGCATGTTTATGGTTAGAGAAACGACTTTTACTAAGTGATTTTCGGTGAAAATGCCTAAAAGGACTAATTTGTAAAAGTTATAAAATATGTCATAAAAGTGTGATTAAATGAAAAATGTGGACTTCTATAAGTATAAAAGAGGTTCGACTAGGCCTGGGAATCGAAGAAATTGAATAAATTTTATTTTTCGAGCTTAGGGGCAAAAATGTAAATATGTCAAACTTTAGGGGCAAAAACTTAATTTTGCCATAATATGATTTTTTGGGTCACATTGAATAATGTGACTAATAAGTGAGGTAAATTTGATATTATAGATCAAGAAAAACGAGATTCGGGCCTAGAACGAGGGAAAAATAAATATTTAACGGTTAGGTCCTTTTTATCATTTTTGATATTGAGGTAAGTTTGTATGTGAATAATGCAATGCTATATTTATGTTTTTAAATTTCTTTAATATTATATGATTTATATGATTGATAATATGAGCAAGTTCGATAATGCCAAGATAACGAAGAAGTCCCGGTTGAACCTTAGGAATAGATAGGATACAAATGTCATGACATTAGGGTTATGTGTGATTTCGTATAAGACCATATCTGGGATATGACATCGATATGTGATTTCGTGTAAGACCATGTCTGGGACATGGCATCGATATGAGACATCGTGTAAGACCATAGCTGGGTTATCGGTATCGATATGTGATCCTATGTAAGACCGTATCTGGGATATGCAATTGGCATCTTACTATGTGTATGAGGTTTCCCTGGTATCCTTTAGTATTCCAAGTGGTTCAACGGGTAATTCAAAGATTATGTCAAAGATGTGAAAAGATATGATCAGAAAGAGTTAAATGCAGTGTATGTACGTAAAGTTTATAAGCATTGGCTTCATGATATTATGAGTTCATGATCACTATGAAAGTGACCTTAAGTTAAACTTGTGAATAAGTATTTATGTTGATGATGTGTAAATTCATGGTAAATTCAGTGAGAATTATGTGTTAGGCTTTTGAGCCATATCAAATTGAGAGATAAGATGTTTAGTTCACTTGATTTGTGATTCATTGGATATGTGTAAAAAAAGGAAAGATTTGCATAATTGCCTATTAAAATGGTTATGAAAGTATGTGAAGTTAAGAGTTTAAATCATTGAAAGATGTTAAGCTTTGGGCTTGAAAATATGAATACGCATAATTAATGTGCATGTTACTATGAGGCTTGAAATGATTTGTTAATGATTATTATGGTATGTTATATTTGAGAGGTTACGATCGTTTGGCAAATGTTTAGATGTATTAAATTATGCTTATAAATTGAAGGGGGTAAGTATTATGATTAAGTTATGTCTATTAAGATTTAATGACGTTTATGTTGTGTTATGTTACGTTAGTTGTATGACAAATGTATGACTATTGTTGCTTATTATTTGCATACGAACTTACTAAGCATTGTAGCTTACTCCCCTTCCTTTCCCATATCTTATAGGGTTGTATGCTAGCTCGAGTTAGAGATCACCAGAGATGCTATCACACTAGCAAGCTATCATGTTGGGTAAATGAACGCAAACCTTTGAGTCCATGGCATGTATAGGGACTTAGTCATTTTGTGTATGTGTCATTATGATATGGCCAAATGTATTGGCTTGTAATGATTAAGGATTTGATTTGGTATGTAGCCATATAAATTGGCTTATATTGGCTAATGAGTTGCAAGCATATTAATTACTCATATGCTTATGCCAATGTCATTGTGTGATGTGGTTTATAATGGTATGTTAATGAAATTAGACTAGATGATACATGTGGGAAGTTGTTATGTTGAAGGTGATTGGGTATGTGTGGACTTGATAAAGTATAATGTTATGAGCATGTACATGAAGGTAAGGAAATCATATGTTTAAGTCTTTATTGTTGATATTTAGGTTAAATTGGCCAATGAATGGCATGTAAATATTTGATAATGACTAGCTATTGGAATGGCTAGTTATGGATATGCTTTGGTGTTTTGTATGTCTAAATGAAAGTTAATACAAAGAAATTATGAAAGAGTAAAATTAGTATTAAAACAGTTTTGGACAGAAGCAACAATATAAATTTGAAAAATCACCAAACATTGTGGAAATCAAATTAAAGGTTTAATAAAATATGAAATTAAATCCTATTGAGTCTAGTTTTACATAGAAGAAACTGTGTAAGCAAAAGAATTTCATTTTATGAGATATTTGAATTTTTGTGAGACAAGGTCAGAATGATTTCGGGCTCCCCTGTTCTGAATTTGGAAAATGATTAAAAATTGTATAACAATACTTGGGGGTTCAAATTTATATGTTTAAATTCTTAATGAGTCTATTTTCAAGAAAAATAAATGGGAACATCACCCAAATTCCGTACTAAGAGATAATTAATTTTTAGTGAAGAAAGGTTGAAACTGTCAAACAACAGAATAGGGATGAATTTGAAGAATTAACTGTACTTATTTGCTAAACCATAAATTCTGAAAATTTTATAGAAGGAATATATTTGAGTCTAGTTTCGAAAGAATTAAGCGGATCTTAATTTAGAATTCTGTAGCTCAAGATATAAATAATTTAGTGACTCAAGTGGAAAGTTTTGTTATGAACAATAAATAATTGTTTTGATGTGTTTAGCCTTGATTATGGTTGTGTTGGTAGCTTAATTGTGTCATGTTAAGTGCCATTGAAAGTGTGTATGTGAGTGTGCAAATGAGGGTGACAAATGGCTTAGTAAATAGCCATTTTCTTAGCCATACGGGCAGAGACACAGCTGTGTGTCTCAGCCGTGTGAAAGACACGGCCCCGGGATATGGGTGTGTGACTTGGCCGTGTGACCCCAAATTTTTTATTACGTCATAAATAGAGAGTTACACGGGTTGAGGACACGAGTGTGTGTGATCACATGACCTACCCACACGGGTGTGTGACCCCTGTTTTTTTGAAATTTTTTTTGAGTTTTCCAAAGTTTCCGGTTTAGTCCCGAACCACTTCCAATACATGTTTTGAGCCTCGTAAGCCCGTATAAGGGACGATATGCATGTGTATGAATGATTTTAAATTGAATGAAATTTTATGACCCAGTTTTGTATGATTGGTTATGTTTAAGTCTAGTAATGCCTCGTACACTGTCCCGGCGTCGGACAAGGGTAAGGAGTGTTACAAAAATAGGCATGTTGAGGGGACAAAGGAGAAAAAAAGTGGATCAAGGTTGTAAGATATGGTATGTTTACTTGTCATGAAAAGAAAGAATCCTTCCCCATGCATGAAAACTAGTTGGACGGCACAAGGGTGTTCACACTAGTTAATGTTGTCAAAAAATTTAAATAAAAATCATGAGAATGTGGGAAATTGAACATAGGACCTTTAGGAATTTATTTAAGCTTCTAACCACTAAGCCAACTCACTTTCTTGTTCACACTCCAGTAACATTTATTTTAAAACATGGTATGACATTTGCTAAGGTTTCAAGCAAAAATTGCACCACATAGAAAATAATGTGAAGGAAGGGATTCGAACACAGATCATCAAGGAAATCTCCACCATTACTCAATCACTAGACTTGATATTTATTTATTATCAACTAAGCAAAAGATCATCTAAAAAAATTTGGGCGTGACCACTATCGACTAACTTGGTAATTTTTTAACGTGCTATAGAAACATGAAAATACCATGATAAACAATTGTAGTGCATTTAATATTATTAATATGATGTATTTACCTATTTCAATTTTCTTTTACTCACAAATTAAACTATTTTTATTTTAATTTTGTACATATTGCATTTGTGTTGTTATTACTAGTTTCAAACCTTATGTTTCATTATTTATTGTACATTATTTTTAAACACACATGTGTTCTAAATATGTGGTTTCCGTACGCATACGTGTGTGATAAGATTTCTAGTACTTATAAAGCCTTTTACCGAATTGGTGTCATCCATCAACCGAGTCTCAAATCAATAAGGGAAATAAATTTAATGTCCCTTCACATTTAAAATAAATTAAATTACTTAAGGGTAGTGTAGTCTCTTTATTTAAAACAACAAATAAAAATATGCATACGATGAGATCTGAACCCATGCCAATTAGATAAGCAAAACTTTAAATTTACCACACAACCAAAATTTTATTTTAAGTTTTTATATATTTTAATTTTATTATGCTCACATTATTACCTCCATTAATTATATATCTATACTTTTATATTATTTACTAACCCTTTTATGAAGTAGGTGTCACCCACCAACCTGGTCCAACTTAGTTACAAAATGATCAAAAAAACAATTTATTTTGCAAAGTAAATTATATCATTATGTGGGTATTTTAATTTTTTATATTTTTATAAATTAATAAAAAATTATCTATAATGAGATTTGAATAAGGGACACCATGCATATAAAACATTTTTTTTCATCATTTGAACTAAAGCAGTTTTTTAATTTTATATGAAACTTTAATAAATATATTTGTTATACAAATCTTTATCTATTTGCATATATTTATAGTGTTGTTAACTAAATTATTGTCACAACTTAGCTTGACACCAACTCAACATTGATGACAAAATAATGATAATGTCACATTCCAAAAACCGAATTAGTAGAAATTGGGTTAGTGAACCAAGAGTGGTCACGTCTTGTTTTTGAACAAATTATGTAGGAATTATGTTAAGCAAATTGATTTAGTTAAGTGGATAAGTGTTGTACTTGTGTGTGAGAAGTTTTGGATTCAAATCCTTTTCCTTGAATTGTTGTTATTTTTGTTCCAACCCTCATTTTTGAGCATCGAGCTTATATATTATTTTTGCTCAACTATTAACAAGAATTAGCTTGCTTGTAACACCTCTAACCCGTATCTGTCGCCGGACTAGGGTTAAGAGGTATTATCGAACATATCGGAACATTTCACAATCATTTCACAATAAAAAATCATACATCGTCATATCGTAATCAACTATCAACATAAGTCCCTTTCTTAGGTCAACGAGACCTTAAACATGCATTAGGAAGATGTTGGGACTAAACTGAACACATACAAATTTTTCTTGAAACTTAACAATTTTCTAAGTTACAAAGGTCACACGCCCGTGTGAGCAGGCCGTGCATTAGACACGCCCATGTGTCTAAGTCGTGGCGAAATAAAGCATGCATACTGACTTATCCACACGGCTAGAAACACGCCCGTGTGCCTTGGCCATGGTCAAAACTGACTTGGGTCACATGGCTAACTACATGCCCGTGTGTCAAGCCCGTGTACCCTTCGAAATGGCCACACACGCTCATGTGCCAAGGCTGTGTGCCTTACATGGTCACCAGACATGCCCTTGTGTCTAGGCTGTGCTCGAGACTGACTTGCTTCTAAAAGAAACATTGAAGGACACGGTCAAGACACACGCCCATGTGCTCAATCGTATAGGCAAATATAGGCCATTTGTAAGGCCAATTTGCCACCCATATTGGGTTATATAGACAAGCCAAATTCAAGCATCATATATACCACATTTCCAACCAATTTCATTCCCAAAACGTACTTCATTCATGCCATATTATTATCAACCAATTTCATGTTTATAATCCATACCAAATCATTCAAAATCATAAGTCAAAGTCATACCAAAACATATGTTCCATAACCTCAATTTACTTCATTCAATCTCATGCCATAATCTTACCAATTTATCAAGTAAGCACATACCAAAATCTTACCAAATTGACCAATTCTCTTTGGCCATCCAAGAACACATCATATTGGCAATATTGCATCATATAGTTTATACTCAAAAGTCATTCATAGACACAACCAAAACTAAGCCTTATCATATGGCTAAATATACATAACTTAAAAACATAACCAAATACTTCTTTAACTTAAAAACATAACCAAATACTTCTAGCCTATGCAAGTCATACTTCAATATTCACATATTCAAAATGTACCAAAAATAGATTTCGATAGTGTGGTGATGATCCTCGACGATCCCCGAACTTCCAGTAGCTTTAATATCTATAAAACAATGCAAACACACACACAAAGTAAGCTTTCAAAAGCTTAGTAAGCCATATACAAATAAACTTATCATTTTAAGCATATAAGCATCATAAGATACATATACTCTGTAACACCCCTTACCCGTACCCGAGGCCGGGATAAGGTACGAGGCGTTACCGGACAAAGATAAAAACATTAAACTAAAATACGGGCCATAAAATTTGTATCAAATTCAAACTTTTTGCATTTAATCATAAGGTCCCTAATACAAACCTACGAGGCCCAAAACATACTTTAGAAAGGGTTCGGGACTAAACCAGGAACTTACGAAAATCTTGGAAATTTCATGCTTTAAGGCTCCACATACCCGTGTCCTAAGTCGTGTTCCATACACGGCTGAGACACATGGTCGTGTCTGCCTGTGTGGAATATACCTAGGCTATTTTCCAAGCTTTGGTCAACCTTAATCTCTTACCCACTTATACAAAATCAAAAGCATATAACATGGTATTCATTTAATGAGTAAACAATCTCAATTTAAACCACAAACATAGCATTTGTATGTCATCATACATGTGTCTCTCATAGTTATTTTACCTTGTCTATTATAGTACCACTTATACATTTACACCAAGATTATCATCTTACCACTTCAGCTTAATCATCAAGCATTCATATTTAAAGCTAGATCATATCTTTATAAAATACCACAATTCGGATCATGTGAGAATAACATGTTTTCTGAAACATTTCAATTCAACTCCATACCCAACAAGCATTACATTAAGACTAGTCATATATTTATATATATATATACATGTCATGACACATATCATTCTCTTTCTATTTTCTTATAAACACATATCATTTATTTCATTATATCAATATTTCATATACCATAGTTTCCATGTATTCCACATATATTTATTTTCCTCCTCCTCCTCTCCATTCCACATCCTTAATGTATAGAGCATTCTTGTAAGTACGATTTCACAATTTACTAATAAATGCTCACATCAAACTGTCCACACGAGTCATAGTCACTTACTTATTTATAATTCGAGCTACAGAGCTCAAAATTAAGATCTGTAAATTTTCTCTGAAACTAGACTCACATATCTTTCCACCATAAAATTTTCATAATTTTTGGTTTAGCCAATTAGTACAGTTTATTAGTTAAAGCCTCCCCTGTTTCAGAGTACAACTACTCTGACCTCTGTGTACTATGAAGCAAATTTCTCCCTGTACAGAATTCCAACGACCATGCCATTTATTTCCCTTAAAAATAGACTCAATAAGGAATCCATGCATGTAAGGTATGACTCTTAATAATTTTTTTACAATTTATGGTGAATTTATAAAGTCAGAATAGGGGATCTCAAATTCATTCAGACCCTGTTTCACAAGAATTCAAATATCACACAATATAGAATTCTTTTGCTTCCCTTGTTTCTTTCATGTGAAAATAGACTCATTAAGATTTATTTTCATATATCATTTGCATTTTTATTAAACTTCCACAATTTTTAGTGAATTTTCAAAGTCACGCAACTGCTGCTGTCCAACACTATTTTACTACTAAAATTCATTCTTACATAATTCCACTTAATCCGTTTTGTCTTATCAAAGTTCACCAAACTATCGAGCACATTGCTTATGATTTTCATAAACATATAACTACACTATTTCATCACAAAACTCACAAAGCAGTACATAGTAAGTCTCCCGTTGAACACTTGGATCAATCCTCGATACTTGGTGGTTTCAAACACATAGCTCCACCCATCATAAAGTTCGGCTCTCTTGTACACATGGTGAACACTTAGTACCATCCATGTGACCTCCAGCCGTTTATCTCGTAGCTCTCTTGTCTACATGGTGTCCTTCACTGGAACCACGCATGCGACCTAGCTACATATATCCCGTAGCTCTCTTGTCTACATGGTGTACACATAGTATCACCCATGCGACCTAGCTACATCATAATGTCTCGTAGCTCTCTTGTACACATAATGTGCACTCAGCACCATACATGTGACCTAGCTACATACCATCTGTATCATCCAATCTTTCAGAAGGTTCAACAGGATTTTCTCTCTTTTCCAACAATTTCACCAATCAAATAATTATCCACAAACATATTTCCAATATTATTATAAAATATCATATTATAAGTAATATTGATGTATTACTTACATATAAACTTACATCTCATTTAATATCAAGGCAATAACATTAAATTACACATTGCCTTATTAAAAATCATATGAACTTACAATTTCGCATAATATCCATAATCATAGAAATCACATTTATGTATGATAATTCAATGCACTTCATGTACCATAGACATATTTTTAAATCAATTCATAAACTTGGCACCATAATCATTTAATTTAACATAATTCAATTAATTCACTAAATTTAACTTTCAAATATAAATTACAAAGATTATTGCTTTATTATTATCATACCAACTTACATACTTTCAACACCTCGGATATCATAGTAAATATATCAATTTTACATTGAAACATGCATAAATTAATGCTTATTATACATATTAACTTACCTCGATACTAAAACGGCCATTTTACCAACTTTCTCAATTTTTAATTTTTCTCTCATTCTAGGTTCAAATCTTATTTTTCGGGATCTAAACATCATATTTTACTTATTTAACTAATGTACTATTCAAAACAGTCCTTAACTCAAACTTTGGAAAAATTACAATTTTGCCCCTAAACTTTTGCATATTTACACTTTTGCCCCTAGGCTCGGGAATTAAACTTCATCCCTTATTCTTATGTTTTATGACATGCTGATCACTTTTCCCTTCTATGGAAACATCAAATTCTCACTCTAACATATACTTATAACTATTAGGTATTTTTACCGATTAAGCCCTTTTACTCATTTTCACTCAAAACCGAGTAGCACAAGTTGTTTAACATAATTTAAAACCTCATATTCTATCATAAAACATCAAAATAAACACATTTCAACTATGGGTATTTTTCCAAATATGAACCCTAGCTTAAATTATTGCTAGAATAAGCTTAATCAAATTACCGGGATTCCAAAAACGTAAAGAACTTGAAAAACGGGGCTAGAACGGACTTACTATTGAGCTTGGAAAGCTTGAAAACCCTAGCCATGGTTTCCCCCATGCTAATTTTGGCCTCCATGAAGAAGATGAGTAAATTTTGGCTTTATTTTCCCTTTTTATTTCTTTTAATTACCAAATGACCAAAATGCCCTTCCTTACTAAACTTTCAAAAATTCCATCCATGTCCAATTTTTTTCCATAACTTAGAAATTGGTCAAATTGCTATTTAAGACCTCCTAATTAATATTTCAAAGCAATTTCATACTAGAAACTTCTAGAGTGCAAGTTTTGCAACTTATTCAATTTAGTCCCTAACTTCAAATTGAGCACTTTATGCATAGAATTTCTTCACGAAATTTTCACAGAATCATGCAATCATATCATAGACCTCAGAATAATCATAAAATAATTATTTCTATCTCTGATTTTGTGGTCCCGAAACCTCTGTTCCAACTAGACCCAATTTTGGGCTATTACAACTCTCCCCACCTTTAGAGATTTTCGTCCTCGAAAATCTTTCTGGAGTGAGGTTTAGTATCTTTCTCATAATTTCCAGCATTACTAACTAATTTTTTTTTTCAAGACGATACTTTCAGAAACACTGTGTCATCAATTTGAATCCCAATATAACTCAGAATTTTTGGTTGGTTTTGATTGCATTTTGATGCCCTCTTTTGTAGGAATCTGTTAGGGGAAGATTGCGAGGCACCCAATACTTTTTCGGCGAGTGAAGTGCCTTAGGATTCGATTTTTCTCTAGGCAAGGGTCAATTTGTGGCTGAATTATTGACTTGGGTTTTATGCTTTGTTGTTAATTAATGTGTTTTTGCATCGTTTTAGGATTAGGAAGTGTTTAGTAGGGTCGACGTCTCGAAAAACAACCAGATGTGTAACTTCTATGTCGAAAAATAATAAACGACACGAAGTTAAAAAACTCATTGTTGATGCCACATAGTTGTGTGCTAGACTGTGTGGGCCATACGAGCATATGGACCCATTTTTGAATAAATTTAGAAAGAGCTGTGTTTTGACATACGCTTCAAGGTTAGCTACTTTGTAAGGTCAATAATGTGATTTGTATGTCTTCTGTATGTGAAATATGTGGTATGGATATGGTAAGTGTAACGTTTGTAGTATGTCAGTAGAATTAATTTTGCATCTGATTTGTAAATACTGAGAAATTTGTTAAACATGATTAATCTGTCTGTATCTGAGCATGTGTTATATATCAGTATGTGCATTAGGGTGGGATATCTATGTGACAGAGGAAGTGATGGTAGTTTAATTATCTATCTTATCTAGTGGTTTTACCACATACATTTGTTCTAGTAGCTTGACTGCAAATATAGTGGCTGGACCACATATATCTAATTTGATAGTTTAATTGCAATTCTGGTGGCTTGACCACACTTATCTAATTCTGGCAGATCACTGCATTATATTTGGCAGCTTGTCTACACTGTTCTGAAAGTGGCATATGTCACTATTTGGTGTTGGGCGTTGGATGAGTATTTATCACCCTATTTGGTGTGTAGGGATGGACGGAGATGGTGTGTAGCGGATGGGGGTAGGACCTGTATCTTTTCTTATACATGTAATGTGTTGTATTACATGATATGTCATGCCATTCGTATTTAATTTGATTATTATTTTGGATCGCATAGTATGCCATGCTATGTATTCTATTTGAATTTGGACTTCTGCGTGATTTTGCTATCTGTACTTATGCTTGAGTTAAGTTACACACTGAGCTTCATAGCTCAACTTTTTCCTTTATCTTCTCAGGTAATTTGCAGAGTTAGGATTGGGAGGCATTCAGAAGCTCGGATTTGTTTTCTCATATAAGATTATTTTAAAATAATTATTAATTTATGGACTTTTGAATTGTCGGACTAATTTTCAGATTTTTATTTCAATTTTGGGTTTTGTTGAGTTTTTTTAGTTAATTAGTTTAAATGCTTTGCATGATTTCTATAAATAAAAAATAAATGTTCGATTTTCAAAATTAAACAAGTTAAGGATTTTTTTTTTTTTTGCTGTAAATTTGAAATGAGTAGTTCGAAAGATAATAACAAAGGCTTTAAAAGATATCCACTTAACAAAAGTAAAATTTTTGTTTGGAGATAAAGTAAATCGTGTTACTGCTTCTACAAGTTCAAACACTGTTCAATAAGGCAAGCTTTCTGGTATTTTTGGGTGGTCGATGTAACCTACAAGATTCGGTCATAACATCTAGGCCGGGTATGGGGTGCTACAGATAAACAATTATATTTATTTAGTATTCTTAATCTGGTATATTTTTGTGTTTAAATTTCATTTTATCATAATTTAATCAATTTTTTTCCATTTTAACATCATGAATATTTCATGTGTTACTATTAATTAGTTCCAAATCACACTTTTCATTATTTATTGTATGTTATTTTTAAACAACCTCTATATTCTAAATAACTGACTTTCAAATGCATACACGAGTGATAATATTCTAATTCTTTTCATTTTAATATCGTACATATTTCACGTGTTACTACTAATTAGTTCCCTACTTTTTCATCATTTATTGAATGTTATTTTGAAATACACCTCTGTATTTTAAATACGTGACTTCCACATACATACGCTTGCGATAAGATTTTTAGTATTAATAATAATGTTGTTGACTGAGATGGTGTCACGAATTAACTCAATACCAACTTAGGATTGATGACAATATCATGATAAATAATTGTATGATAAATTCATTTTAATTACAATTTAATCTATTTTTATTTTAATATCTTAAATATTTCATATGTTATTTAAACACATATTTGTGTTCTAAATTTGTAGCTTTTACATGCATACACATGTGATAGGATTTCTAGTAATATATTAATAAAATAGAACACATGTCAATATCATAAACTCACTTATAGAATTTTATTCTATTAATAATATATAAAATACTTTTTTGAGTGTACCTCATAAAAGGTCTTTATCACTCCATCAATGTGTTTTTATAAAAGACTTAATGTACAAATTGACACTTAAACTATATTTTTTTCCACCTCGGTATCTTTTTTTTTTTTGTCACAACTAGTGCCTACAATGTAGGATTCTTACAAGTTGGTGCCTACAAATTGATACACGTATTTTTTTTCCTAAGTTGGTGCCTTTGTTACTTGAAGATCTTACAAGTAGGATTCTTTTGGCCTACAATGTTCAAGGATGTGTATGCATATGCTAAAAATTGTGATAGATGCCAGAGGACCAGAAGCATATTAAGGAGGAACGAAATGCCCCTGACAAACATTTTGGAGGTAGAATTATATGACGTATGGGGCATCAATTTTCTATGCTCGTTTCCTTCTTCTTATGGTAACAGGTATATCCTCATGGCTGTCGACTACGTATCCAAGTGGGTTGAAGCTGAAGCATACCCAACAAATGATGCTAAGATAGCCATGCGATATAAGTATGTGTTTACACGGTTTGGGACTCCTAGAGCTATAATTAGCAATGAAGGATCTCAATTTGTAAAGAAATGGCTTAAGTGGTTGCTTGACATGTACGATGTGAAACACAAAATTGCCATTGCCTATCGTCTAGAGTCAAATGGGCAAGTTGAATAGGTAAAATGAGAGATCAGAGGAATCCTTGAGAAGGTGGTGCGACCTAATAGAAAAGATTGAACTCAGAGGCTTGATGATACTCTATCAACCTACCGAACTACTTTTAAGGCACCTTTAGGAATGACTCGAGTCAAATCGTTAAGTTTATCTTAAAGGAGGATTAACCTACAAATTGGTACCTAAGCTATGCCTTTTTTCCTAATTTGGTATCTAAACTTTTTTTTTTATTATTCACAAGTGATACCTAAACTATTTAGACACCAAAAAGTTTATGTAGCAAGATGGGAAAAATGGTATAATTTAGACACCAGATTGTGGATTAAGTCTTTTTTAAGCAATGCAAATATTTTTAAATAATTAATTTATCTTAGGAAATATCTTTTTTTAGGCAGTGTCTTCATTGCATTGAAAACATAGTAAAAGTACCTCAAAATCTTTTATGTTATACCCTAGATTGTATTTTAACCCTTCTACTAAAAATATAGGTAAATTAGCCTATGTACGATAGATGAGTGAGCAAAATAACCCCTCCATTAAAATTTGGTGTTTATATATAGGGTATAACAAATTTAGCCCTCAACATTTACACAATTATTCAATTTGACCCCTACTCTTCTTTACTGGAAGTAAATTAGAAAATTTTGAAACTATTAAGGTTAAAGGGTCAAAAAGGCCTTAGTAACAAATTAAAAAAAATCAATTAAGCCCTTTTAAAATTTTAAGGTATTAAAAATATAAAAATTATAAACAAAATTTACAAAACAAAATTATAAAAATTGTAAAATCATAATTCTTTTATTAAAAAAATAAAAATACCGACCCATTAAAATTTAACGGTTATAAGTTTTAAAAAAATTGACCCTACACTTTTATCGGGTCAATATTGATATTTTTTAATAAAAATTTTATAAAATTAAAAAATCTATAACTTCTTTTTATAACTTTTGTTTATGATTATTATGATTTTTGAATTTTTTTAATTTTAAAAAGGCTTAATTGATTTTTAAAAGTTGTTATTATGACTTTTTGGCTTTTAGTCTTTTTAGTTTTTAAAATTTTTAATTTACTTTCAATAAAAGAGTAGTGGTCAAATTGAATAAATAGTTAAATTTATTATTATACTTTATATAGAAACACCGAAATAAATATGTAAGGATGCAATTTTAGTGAAGAGATTGTATTTCTCACTCATACAAAGATTAATTAATTTATTTATTCAATAAAAAAATTAAAATGCAATATTAGGATGAATTTTGTTTTACTTTTAGCTTGCAAACACAAATAATTGGCTTCGTATTTTAATGAGTCCGGTAATTACATATTATGCCAAAAGAGGATTTACCATATAATATTTGTTTTTCTTCATATTGACACAATCGAAGGAGCCCGGTTAATATCTACCCCCCACTAATAAAAGGTACAATTTCTAGCAAAGATAATACCGATAGAGTCATTCACTAATACCTTATCGATACCTATAGAGACTGCAAATTGCATACATAAAATTACCATCCACATACTTGTATTATAGTTTTATTTTTTTTATTCAAAAAGTAGGTAAGATTTAACAGTAAATTAATTTTTTTTTAAAAATTTCATTAATAAATTAATCTCTATATGTCAACAAGATAGGTAACTTGTATAATTATTTCATCAATAATACTAATTTTTAACAGGAAGAACCAGAGATAATTTAAAAAAAAAAGAAAGAAAATATAATCTAACTACAAATACAACAATCTCTGTAATAAATTTGCCCATCAGCAGACAAGAAGGCAGCAAATTGAAATCATGAACCCCTTATTGAGCAAAATATAGATACGTTACGTTAAACTCATTTGTTACACCACCAAACCTAGGGCAGGCCAACTCAACTCATAGCCTTAGCAATTCTCCTGAGAATGAACTTCTGTACTTTCCCCGTTGAAGTCTTGGGAAGCTCATTTTCAAACACCACCGTCTTCGGCACCATATAATGTGGCAACCTATCCCTACAATACTGTATAATCTCCTTCTCGCTTGGTTTCTGAGTCAACTCACCATTCTTCTTCAAACTAACAAATACACATGGTGTTTCACCCCAAAACTTATCAGGCTTAGCCACCACCGCCGCCTCATTAACCGCTGGATGTGAATACAACACCGACTCAACTTCAGGGCTGCTTATATTTTCCCCACCGCTTATAATTATATCCTTGGATCGATCCTTGATATCCAAATAACCATCTGGGTGAATTACACCTACATCTTCCGTATAAAACCATCCATTTTCTCTCGTACATTTGGACGTTCCTTCAGTGTCTTTGAGATACCCTAACATGAGAGACCCACCTCGTAAAACAACCTCGCCAACAGTTTTTCCATCACGTTTAACAGGTTCCCCAGTCTTAGGATCCAAAACTTCGGCTTCCGTTAAACCAACAGTGTTCACTCCTTGTCTTGACTTTAGCCTGGCCCTTTCTGTTAATGGAAGTTTGTTCCATTTCTGTTTCCACGCACATGAGACAACGATTCCTTCAGTTTCAGTTAATCCATATCCATGGCTCACCACAAAGCCTATCGACTAGGTTCTGGCTAGTACTGGTGCTGGTGGGGGTGAACCAGCCGTTAGAATCTGGACATGGTGGTCTAATGTTTCTAGGTCTTGTGAATTTGATAGCATGTTAAGAACTACACGTGCACCACACATGTGGGTCACCTTATGTTGTTTGATCAAACGGTAAATCTGTGAAGGGTCAACTTTGCGGAGGCAAATGTTGGTCCCTCCTACTGCAGCCATACCCCATGGGAAGCTCCACCCATTAGCATGGAAAATGGGTAGAGTCCATAAGTAAACAGGTTGATTTGGAACCGACCAATCAACCAAAGCATCCATGGTTTTTATGAAAATTTCCCTATGGCTTAAGCTCACACCTTTTGGACAAGATGTTGTGCCTGATGTGTAGTTCAACACCATTGGATCCCACTCATTCTTTGGCCTCACCCACTTGAACTTTGGATCACCGTCTTCCAGTATCCCCTCGTAATGATCAAGAAAGTGACTGGTTGATGATGTGCTTTTACTTCCTGATGAGACCATCTCGTCATCAATGAGGACGAGTTGCGGATGTTTGGTGTTCCTTAGAAACAACGAGATTGCCTCAAGAACAAGTGAATTAGAATGGTGGTCCACAAAAACAAGCTTGGACTCGCTGTGTTGTAAGAGTATCGACAAAGTGTGAGCATCGAGGCGAGTATTGATGTTATTAAGGACAGCCCCGGACATGGGCACAGAAAACTGAAGCTCGTACATGGAAGGAACATTTGGGGCGACAACTGACACCACTTGGCCACGTTGGATGCCGAGGGATGTCAACGATGATGCCATCTGGAGACATCGGCAGTGGGTTTGCAACCATGTGTATGAAACATTGTTGTAAACAATGGAAGGAGAGTCACCATATGCGGCGGCAGCTCTATCCTAGAACCCTAAAGTTGTTAAAGGGGTTGAGTTTGCAGGATTTGGCAATAGAAGTTCCATTGAAAAGAAAACAGAATTTGGGTTTTGCTTGTGTGGGAGAATGATAATTTGATTAGTTGTGAAGAGCACTTACATTTTTATTTTAGGTTTGTATGTTAAGGAATGTTAAAAAAAAAAGAGTTAATGTAAATTTGTACTATGGTTTAGTTTTGTTGAGATTTTTCATTGTATAATTTATTACTCTATTTCAACTCTATATTAAATTTTGCAACTTAATTTTGATTTGAATGAATTTTGAAATTAAATTTTAATTTTTTTATTAAATTTTACTATTCAGTTTTAATTTAAATTAACTTAAGTTAAATTTAATAAAATATTTTAAATATTTTATTTAAAAATTTAAATTAATTAATTAACATAATATTAATTATTAATAAAAACTGATATTTACAAAAAAAAAATAAAGTAAAAATTTTTATATAGTTTAAAAATTTTCAAATCTTCATTCCATTAAATAAAATTTTGAAGTTAATTTATAGTTTTTAATAATTTTATAAAGTAACTTAATGCTTACTATTAGAATAAAAATATTTGAAATAATATTTTTTCATTAAATTTTATTTTTAAATCATTAAATTTAATATCTAAATGGTAAATTTTTATTTTTTAAAAAAATCAAAGTTGGTAAATAATTAACTAAAATTCAAAGTTTGATGGCTATTTTCAATAACATAAAAGTTGAGTAATAAATTTATCTATATTCTTAAAGTATAGCGGCTAACATTAATCAAAATAAAATACAGTGACAAATCTCAATATCCAATTATAGTATAGTGGCAAATTTACACTATAACCCTAAAAAAGTAATATTGGATGCACCATTTGTGTATAAGTCTCACGCATCATTAATGAATAATAACATAAAACATTAAATGTAACTATTATAAATAAATAATAACTCTCAGATTTAGTATTTTGATTTGAGAGTTTGAGCCTAAGATCTTAGGTTTAGGGTTTTAATATTTATTTATAATTAATTATTATTTAACTATGCTTAAATAAATTTATTAGTATTTATAAGTGATCCATTGTTTTTTTATTTTATTTAATGATGAAATGCCATGTTATTATTCACTGATGGTGTATGAGACGTATGTACTGACAATGCATCAAATATTCTCCCTAAAAAAATTAAAATGGAAATTTGTCCTCCTGAAGAATCTAAAAAACATTTTTATGTGAATTTGATGCACTGTCAGTGTATATATCTCATGCACCATAAATTAATAATAATATGATACATCATCACTTGTATGAGACAAAAAAATATTAAAAATTTAAATATAAATAATTTTTTTAAAAATAAATATTAATTATAACTGTTAACATAAATAATCAAATATGAAACTCAAAGTCCAAAAGCTCAAATTCGTAATCCAAAATGCAAAAACCAAAACCTAAAATTTAAAATACGAAACTCGAAGCCTAAAATTCAAAAGAAAAAAATAATTATAATTATAATTAACAGAGTTAATATTATTTATTTTCAAATCTTTCAATATTATTTATTTTATATACCATCTTATCATTAACTGATGATCATGCAATAGATGGATGAAGCATCAAATATTAGTATTAATATTAATATTAATTTGTTATTTTCTACTTTTCCTCTAACACATATCACTCAATATTTTACAATCATTTCCAATCTGATATATTGATAGTGTAAGACCCAATTTTGGCCCGGCCCAAATACTCAATTACAGCCCAAACAACACTACCCAAATTAAACAAGCCCAAAATTTAGCCCACAACAAATCAGAAAAACAAGCAATGAGGGAAAACCCTAGCCCACTAAGTGCTTCAGTCGCTGCCTATGTCGTGCGCCACTCCACCACGCACGTCCGTCCCAGCTCGCGTGTTGCACGCCCCACGCCCGTTCCTCCTCGATGCCTTCACGACCTGCGACTTGAGCAAGGAAATAGCAAGAAACCGTTGTATTTTCGGGCTATAAAAAGCCACAAATATTCATTGTTTTTTTTTTGACGAATCGAATACAAAAATACACGCAAAAATCAATAGAAAGCAACCAAAAGAATACACTTCAAAAGTGGTTATTTATCACTATTTTATTCTTTTTTATTATTCATTTACATTCGAATCTACGATATATATATATATGCTAGAATATAATAAAAAGGGGAAGGATAGATGTACCTCTTGATTCGCTAGCAAAAGGGGATCTTTGGCCTTCCGATGGCCATCTACGGCAGCACGAGCGGCAGGGTTACGGTGGTGGACGGATTGGGACGAAAAAGGGGAAAGAGTGAGGGAGTTGGAGGAAAAAGATGGGTTTTAGGTTTTTTTTTTTTTTTTTTTAAAAAGAAACCAAATGAAATTTTGTTAAAAATTTTTGGATTTATATGGTTTAAGAAACGGCGCCGTTTTGTTGGAGTAAGGCCCGCGCGTCGACCTAACTTGCAGGGAGGGTCCGCGCATTTTTGTCCTAAAGGGGAAATTTGTGCATTTAGTCCCTCCTTGATTTGATGCCACCCGATTGAGTCCCATTTAGATTCTTTTTGTTTTTTACTTTTTCCTGAAATTTATGCGCTGTTTTGATTTAATCCTTGTTTAAATGGTGCGTTCAGGAACTTGGGATAATTACGTTTTCGATCCCTGCGGATTTGCATGCATTGCGCTTTGATCCTTATTTCATTTTCCATGGTTTATTTTATTTATTAATTATCTCTTTAGGTTTGCCTTTATTTCAATCAGGTTTTAGTTTATATTTATTATTCATCTTTTTAACATATTATTTTAACATGTTATTTTGTACTGTTTTAATTAATTACATATTGTTAAGTTTTTTTATTTCCTTTTGTATATTTTTACATTGACTTATTATATGATTTATTGATTTTAAAATTCTCTTATATAATTCTATACTTTAGGGATTTATATGATATTTATTTTCGTACATTGATATATATATATACATATATTTTTTTATTTCAAACACTTTCATATATTATTAATATTTTTATATATATTATTTATATTAAGTTTTTTCATTTCATATATATTATTTATTTAGATTAACATATATTATTTTGTATATCACTTACCCTTTTTTATATACATTATTTATTTTGAAATTTCATTTATACATTATTATTTCATATATTATTTATTTTTATTTTTATTTTCTTGGTCTATTTCAAACTTTCATGTAAATTACTTATTTCAAGATTTATGTATATAATTGATTATTTGCATATTGATGTTTCTAAATTGCATTTCCTTTATATCATTCACTTGTTTATTTGTTTTAAAAATTTGCTACATGTTATTTGTGTTAATTTGCTTGGTATTTCTTTAAATTTACTTTTAATTCATTAGCCTTCAAGTGTTTATATTAGTATTTGTATAATGTATGATATGTCGCCATTGTATATACCCAAACTCGTTCCTTTCAAATTTCATATTATGGCCATTCATTTTTATAATATTTTATCCATGTTCCATGTTTGTAACTTTGTTTTTTACATTATTGCATCGTGACTCAAATTCCAACGTTTTAATGGGTATTGGTCGGTTCATCCTTATTCTTAACCAAATAAAAAGTATTTGGAGCGGTTTTATAATTGCTTATTTGAAAGCTTTTCAAAATAATGCAATATTTTGTGTTTGAGAATTTGGAAAATTGAGCCCTAACGTGCTGAGTTTCGATTTTTCGTTTGACCAAATAACCAAATATCCTTTTAATGGCATGTGTAAGATTTAGAAACCATGAGATGATTTTGATTTCGAGGGTTTAAGTTGTCATATCCTAACGTGCTGGATGTGATATTTTATTCTTTCGGAACAAAGGAATCTTAATGTCCAATTTGAGTATATTCAATTTTTTTTTAAAAAAATGGGATCGCGTTTTAAAAATCTTTTCAAATTTTTGGCATTAGGACATTAATCAATAAATTAGGTATCAATTTTGGGAGTTACAAGGGTGCTAATCCTTCCTCGTACGTAATCGACTCCCGAACCTATTTTCTTGATTTTCGAAGGCCAAAGTCAATATTTTAGTAAAATAAAATGCTTTGTTAGGTGATCCGATCACACCTCGGAAAGGATCAGTGGCGACTCTAAACTTTCATTTTAAAAAGTCAATTCCCATTTTTTCAAAAAATGGTTTCGATAGCTTGGCGACTCCGCTGGGGACCAATAAGAGAGTCAAGCCATAAATTGATTATTTTTTGTCCTTTTGTCAAAAATTGAAAATTTGTTTTGAAAATCGTGATTCTTTTGTTGTATTTGTTTGTGATCCCTATGTTTGTTAGAATACTCTTGCATTGCATTTCATGACCGTTGTGGTTACACCTTTTAAGTGGGAGTGGGAAACTATGCCTTCTTGAGATTTTCACCTCCGCATGGGCTAGTGGACTGCTTCCAGGATACATCTGTACCTATGTCTTCGTGAGGTTTTCACCTCCGCATGGCCATAGGGAAATGTATTCCCCTGAACTGAACTCGATCCAATTGAGTCTATAGTGGGTGAGGGTTAAGGAATCTGCTGGTTCGGGTACCCTTTCTTAGAACTGGGCCACATATAGTGAACCCTAAGAGCCCACCCTAGGTAGAGCTATGCTGAACTCTAGTGATTACCCAGATAGGTGTTTGACTATTTTCTCTTTGTTTTGATTTTTATTATTCGATATTGACTTGTTGCGTTTTGTTGTTGCTATGAATGCATGTCATTTCATATTAAAGAGGTGTCGATTCCTGTTCAGTTGCTAAATTAGAAAGCTTGTCATGGAGAGCGAATTTCTTGATAAAGTGGAGGATAATGCGACTGTCTATATGTGGTCAGAGAAGATTCAACTTGAGAAAGGGGATAGCCTAGTTAAGGGATATACATCAGACTTGTGGGACTTCACTCGTATTAGTGTGACACAAAATGAGTTCCGGGAATTGAGGGATATATGGGCCTATTGGGATGATGAGACTAAGCAACTGTTCTATCAAAATTTCGGTGACCTACCCTACCTGCTCGACATCAAGGTGGACAAGCACTTGTTCCGGGCTATGGCTCAGTTTTGGAACCCTACATATAGTTGTTTCACTTTCAGGAAGGTGGACTTGGTGCCAACTGTGGAGGAGTATACAACTTTACTTCGTTGTCCAAAGGTTCAAGTCGACAAAACTTATTCTAGGGCTACCAATGGCCCAACCTTTGTAAAGAAATTGATGAGTGTCATCGGGATGAGTGAGTAGTGAGTTACTGCCTAAATTCAGCAAAAGGGTGATGGTAAATTCATTCCTTGGGTGGTTTTGAGGGACCTGACTGTAGCACATCTAGACATAAAGAAGAAAGTTGACATCTTCGCCTTGAGTATTTATGGTCTGGTAATTTTCCCCAAAGCCTTAAGGCATATAAATGAAGCAGTTGCCGACTTATTTGATCGACTTGACAAACGAGTCACACCGATACCAGTAATTCTAGCCTAGACATTTAGATCTTTGAGTGCATGTCGGAGGGCAAGTGAAAGTAGATTTATAGGGTGTGCGCAGTTATTGTTAGCTTGGTTCTATAGCCATTTCTGAAAGGTGGATAAAGTTTCCTATCGGGTTTTCTCCGAGAATTATCCCCGTTGAAGGAGATAATAGCCACGCCCAAGAGAGATGACATATCAGAAGAAAATTAGATCGTGCTTCTCCGAAATATTTAGGAAGAGGATATTGAATGGAGAGCTCCTTGGTTGGTTCCTGATGAGATCCTCTATCGATGTGGGAGTTTTGATTGGGTACCTCTGCCTGGAATTTAGGGAGCTGTTGGATATGCCCCTTTGCTCATTTTAAGATAATAAAGATCAAGATAGTTTATACCGATAACACATGGACTAGCCCAGTGTGAGTTCTCGTATAGGGAGGACAATTATAAGAAGAAGGTTTGAGAGATTTCTAATGCTTGGAAACAGATACGCCGGATGAAGAGATTGGCTGTAGGATCAATGACGACTCCTGAATACAAGGGGTGGTTGAGTAAAATGATCAACGATAATATCCCTGGGCTAAGTTTAGAGCGCATCCAATCGATGGAAGAATACTTGCAAGTAATTCCTTCCGAACTAGAAATCATAAAATAGGACTTCAAAGAGAGAAATGCAGAGTTAGGGAAAAAGATAGAACAATTGGAGGAGGAAAAAAAGCATTTGAGGTTAGATGCTGATGTTCAGAAGCTCGAGGCCAAAAAGTTGAGAAAAGGGAAAAGAAAGGTTGAAGAAGACTTGGACAATTTGAAGACTAATTACAAGAAGCTACGTATGTCAATGAGAACTGTCGAATTGGAAAAGACGTCAGAGCAGTTGCGACAGGAAATTGAAGAGGAAAAGGCTAGAGCTGATCAATGGGAGAAGAGGTTCCATGATGCTCAAGTACGCAAAAATGCCTTAAAGAAGAGTTTGGTTGAGGGCCAAGATGAGAAGGAGATGTTAATAGCTTGGGTAGCGAAGTTAGAAAAGGCACAACATCAGTATTGTGGTCGTAACTTCGACATTGAATTAAGAGCCAGCCTGAGCAGGATCAAGGATTTGAAAGGAAAGGTAGAAGAACTCGAGACTGCGCTACAGAACTGTGAACTTCAAATTAAATTCTTTGAGTCGAATAATGAGCAGTGGAAGGAACAGCTCCGTCAGTCACAAGACCAGTCAGGGATAGGGATTACATCATGGGCGAAGCTGTAGCTCAGATACGAGAAGTGGCCGATCATCTACAGACCTTAGTGGTTTAGACTGATGTGCTAAGTGTGAAGTATGAGCTAGAGTCAGACCGGGGTCGTGAGTTGGCTTGCCTTATTAAGGAAGTTAAAACTTTGAGCATTAAGGCAAAACCGTATGTATAATTTGTTTTATGTAAAGGATTTTATTTTCTAATAAATTTTCTAAATGGAATTGGATCAGAATCGACGTCTTTTTAGTTTTGCATTCATCTCATGCATTTGCATTTCATCGCATCATGTGTATTAAATTTTACAAAAGAACCCTAATTAATTGGAAATCGTATTATAGTTGCCCTGGAACATCACTATTACATACAAAGAAAAACCAAAGCTATGGATCAAAGGTTGCAAAAACTGTAGCAAATGCAGAAGGATATGCAGGATCAACTGCAAGTACAGATGCAAGAACAGTTGGCCAAAATCCAACAGGGTATGAAGGATCAAATGCTGGAATCTCAAAGGAATATGATGAACCAATTGCTTCAGCTGCTAGTTGGAAGGCCAGAAAAAGGGAAAAGCCCCATGATCAATACCGAGGACGATAGTGAAGACCTTTCTTACCCTCCAGGTTTCACACCAACGAATACCAAGCACCACCTCAAAGGGTGTCTATCAATATCAAACCCCAATGTCAGACCGGTACTTCGGTACCAATAAATTTCCCAACGGGCTCAAGTTCCAACCCAAAGACAATCGAGTAAATCTTGTAGTCCCTGACCTTAATAATGTAATGGAAACAAGAAGGGCAAGAGTGGAACTCCCAGAGCAACTGGAAGACCGATACAAATGGTTGGAAGAGAAATTCAAGGCGTTGAAAAGTGCTGATTATCATTGTGGAGTGGATGCTAAGGAGTTGAGCTTCGTCCCAGATTTGGTGCTCCCTCCAAAGTTCAAAATGCTAGAATTTGAAAAATAAAACGGAACCAGCTGCCCTGAGGTTCACATCACGATGTTTTGTTGGAGGATGACTAGTCATGTCAATAATGATCAGTTATTGATTCACTATTTCCAAGACAGTTTGACTGGGGCTGCGGCCAAATGGTACAATCAACTAAATCGTACCCGAGTTAAATCATGGAAGGACTTAGCACAGGCCTTCATGAAGTAATATGGTCATGTGACGGACATAGCACCTGACAGGATCACGTTACAGAACATGGAGAAAAAGTCGAATGAAAGTTTGAAGTAATATACTCAGAGGTGGAGGGAAGTCACTACACAAGTCCAACCGCTGCTGTTGGAAAAAGAAACAACCATGCTTTTCATTAATACCATGAAGGCACCTTTTATTAATCACATGTTGGGAAGCACAACTAAGAGTTTCGCGGACATAGTAATGTCCGGTGAAATGATAGAGAATGCGATAAGGTGCAGAAAGATAGAGGCTGGAGAAAGCACCAGGATATCGGCCCCCAAGAAGAGAGAAAATGAGGTTAGCAATGTAAGCATGGGTTATGCAAAACCAATCACAGTAAACCAACCAAAAGTGGTAGCTACGGGCTAGGAAGCTTCGCCAAGGTAAGAGCCCAATATAAAGCAAAGCACGGAGAAGCTCCAGTTTACTCCCATTCCAATAACGTATCGGGAGTTGTACAAAAGTCTATTTGATGCATACGTTGTATCCCATTTCTACTTAAAACCGTTACAACCCCTATACCCCAAATGGTACGATGCAAGTGCTCAATGTGAATATCATGCAAGAATCATGGGACACTCGATAGGGAACTGCACCTCTTTTAAAAGGTTAGTTGAAAGGCTCATAAAAAAGGATGATGTAAAATTTGATGATGCACTTGGTGTAAGAAATTCGTTACCCAATCATATTGATAATGGGGTAAACGTGATAGTCGAGAATATGGAGAGAAGAATCAAGTTGAATGTTGCAAAAATAAGAACCCCGTTGAGAGAGGTTTGGAAGAAAGTGGTAGAAAGAGGGTTAATCAGACAGGATTTGGGGAGAAAATCCCGAGAGGCGAGGAACTACTGTGAGTTCCACAATAAGGGAGATCATGAGATTGAGAGATGTAATGAACTCAGAGCCCTGGTACAGGGTCTAATAGACAACAAAGAGCTGGAGTTCTTTAAATTTACTGAGGAGGAAGATGTATGCACCTCGGAGGAGGGGTAGATGGAGAAGGTCTCTGAGGTCAATCACCCGGTGGTGATTATTTCACAACCAAGAATCAATGAAGCTGGAGCAAAGATTGCACCAAGAGTTGTAATTCAGAAATCCCTGGCTTTTCCTTATAAGGATAGCAAAAGGGTGCCTTGGAATTATAACTGTAATGTGACATCATCAGGAGAAGGGAGTCTGGTCAGCACACCAAATACAAAGGCCGAGCTTGTAAAAGGAAATCTTTAGTGATTGAACAAGGGAAAGAGAAGCCGAAATTAACTATTAATGAGCCTGTAAAGGAGAAAAAAGCTAAGGAATTCTTGAAGTTCCTAAAGCACAACGAGTATAGCGTTGTGGAACAATTACACAAGCAATTGGTGCGTATATCAGTGCTAGCTTTGCTCATAAACTCGGAGGTACACTTTAACGCATTGATGAAGGTGTTGAATGAAACCTATGTCGCTGATGACATTTCAGTAAACAAGCTAGACCATCTTGTCAGTAACATAAGCACCGACAATTTTATCTCTTTCAGTGACGATGAAATACCACTAGGGGGCATGGGATCCACCAAGGCTTTGCACATCACCACCCACTACAAAGGGTATACATTACCGGGGGTATTGTTGAACGTTTTGCCCTTGTCCACATTGAATAGGTTGCCAAAAGATAGCTCTCATATGAAGACATGCCAGAACATAGTGAGGGCATTTGATGGCACCGAAAGGAAAGTGATAGGAAGGATTGAGGTACCTCTTCTAATCGGACTAAACACATACGAGGTAGACTTCCTAGTAATGGACATCACGTCTTCTTACAATTGTTTATTGGGGAGGCCTTAGATTCACTCTGCAGGGGCAGTACCATCATCATTGCATTAAAAGCTAAAGTTGGTGACAGAGGGCCGGCTGGTAACGATAAATGCGGAGGAGGACATTATCGCATCTGTTACTAGTAATGCACCGTATATAGAAAATGATAGTCAGGCAATAGAGTGTTCCTTTCGGTCATTGGAATTTGTCAGTGCAACTTTTATCATCGAAGGAGGTAGGGTCCCAAGGCCAAAAATATCTGAGGCTACGAAGATGAGCTTGCAACTAACAGTTGGAAAAGAGGCATTGCTTGGAAGGGGACTTGGGAAGTATATCCATAGACAGGTTGAAGTGACGGTCTTGGCTGATAAACAGGATCGCTTTGGCTTAGGGTATAGGCCAAATGCAAAGCAAAAGAGAAAGGAGATGGAAAGGAGGCAGGAGAGACGAAGAGCACAATTGAGTAGGGCAGAGGTCAAGTGGGAATCATTGACTTTTCCCCGTATATCCAATACATTCGTGTCAAGAGGAATTATTTATCCTGAGTCGAAGATAACAAGAGAGTGAACGACTGAGGATATGATGAAAAATCTGAACATCAACATCATATCTGAAGAGAAAGTGATGAGATGAGACTTAGCAAACATTCGCCCTTATGAGCCTGGAAGTGTTCTGAACAACTAGACCGTAGAAGAAATTCCTGTAGTTTTTAGAGCAAATACAGAGTAATGTTCAAAACACACTTGTTGCTTTAAGGCCTAGAAGCAATAAGAATATTTTGTGAAATAGGCTCATGTTCAAAATGTTTTTATTTCAATATAAATACACCTTTATGTCTTATTCTGAGCAATGTTCTTTTATCTTGAGCAAATATTCTTTTCTTGCATTTCATTTATAATCATGTCATACAAATAAGCTATTCTTAGATTCTTTTTTTTTTTTTGGATATCATTTCATACCTACAATAGGTCTCTAGATATCAATGACATGAGTGACGCTGTTACAGACCCCAAGTTCCCTTTTAAGCGAGACATGTGTCTGGAGGGATCTCAGGATTTTGAAGATAATGGAGATTGTAACTTACCTTTAAATTTGTTAACAATGGTAGAGTAGGAAGAAAAACATATCCTACCCCACAAGGAGATGATAGAGAATGCGACCTTGGAAGAAGGGAAAAAGGTGAACATTGGAACTTGCATAACTGAGGAAACAAGAGGGACCTTATTGAATTACTGCAAGAGTTCAAAGATATCTTCGCGTGGTCGTATCAAGACATGCCTGAGTTAAGCGCTAATATTGCGGTGCATCGCGTCCCTATAAAAGAAGAGTGCAAGCCTATTCAACAGAAGCTTCGAAGGATGAGACCTGATATTGTAGTAAAAATAAGGGAAGAGGTCAAGAATCAATTTGATGCTAGGTTTTTGCAAGTGGTTAATTACTCAGAATGGGTAGCCAACGTTGTCTCCGTCCCTAAGAAAGATGGAAAAGTGCGGATGTGTGTAGATTACAAAGACTTAAACAAAGCCAGCCTAAAGGACAACTTCCCACTGCCTCACATTGACACTTTCGTGGGTAACACGACAGGCTACTCACTGTTCTCCTTCATGGATGGTTTCTCTGGATACAATCAGATAAAGATACATCCTGAAGACATGGAAAAGACAACATTCATAACCTTATGAAAAACTTTTTGCTATAAGGTGATGCCATTCGGGTTGAAGAATGCGGGAGCAACGTATCAAAGAGCCATGGTAACCTTGTTTTACGACATGATACACAAGGAAATTGAAGTTTACGTTGATGATATGATCGTAAAATTTCGAACAGAAAAGGAGCATAAATAGGTTTTGAGGAAATTATTCTTGAGGTTGAGGAAATTTTAGCTAAAGCTCAATCTAACAAAATGTACTTTCGGAGCTAGGTTAGGAAAATTGCTAGGTTTCGTAGTCAGCGAAAGGGGAATTGAGGTCGACCCTAACAAAGTCAAGGCTATACAAAAATTTCCTCTGCCGCGCACTCAAAAGGAAGTTCGAGGTTTCCTAGGAAGACTAAATTATATTACCTGTTTCATTTCACAACTAACTGAGAAATGTGACCCCATATTTCGCCTTCTCAAGAAACATAACCTAAGTGTGTGGGGATGAGTGCCAGAAAACCTTTGACAAGGTTAAGCAATATTTCTCCAATCCCCCATTGCTAACGCCACTTAGCCCTAGTAGGCCATTGATACTATATTTGACAGTATTTGACAATTCAATGGGATGTGTGCTTGATCAACATGATGAGACAAGAAAGAAAGAAATAGCGATATATTACCTCAGTAAGAAATTCACTGAATGTGAAATGAGATATTTGCCAATTGAGAAATTATGTTGTGCCTTGGTTAGGACCACTCAGACATTGAGGCAATACATGTTATACCATACAACTTGGTTAATATCGAAATTGGACACTTTAAAGTACATGATGGAGTCAACTGCTTTGAGTGGAAGATGGCCCGATGGCAAATTCTGCTTTCCAAATTCGACATAGTTTATGTGAATCAGAAAGCTGTGAAAGGGAGTGTAATAGCAGATTTTCTAGCCAGTAGAGCTTTAGAAGATTATGAGCCTTTGAAATTTAATTTCCCTAATGAAGATTTAATGTTTACGGCAACTATCAGAGAAGACACCCTAGAAGATCATCCTTGGAAACTGAGTTTTGACAGAGCATCAAACACCATTGGTAATGGGATTGGGGCAGTCTTGATATCCCCAAGTGGAGATCATTATCCATTCATTTGCAAATTGGATTTTAATTGCACAAACAATATGGTAGAATGCGAAGCATGTATTATGGGAATCCGTATAGCCATCGAACGAAAAATCAAAGTACTGGAGGTGTATGGGGATTCTGCACTAGTAATCTATTAGCTTAAAGGTGAATGGGAAACAAGGGATCCCAAGCTGATTAGTTACTGGAAGTTAGTTCTAGAGTTAATTAAAGGGTTTGATGATATCGCTTTCTATTATCTCCCGCGAGACAAAAACCAGATGGCTGATACCTTGGCTACGTTAGCTTCTATGATCATAGTAAATAAACGAGAGGATATGAAGTTGGTCTAGATGAGTATTTGTGAGGCTCCAACTTATTGCTATAATATCGACGAAGAAGAGGAGAGAGATGATTATCCTTGGTATCATGATATTCTATAATATGTGAAGAACCGTGAATACCCTGATCAGGAAACTGAAAATGATAAGAGAACGTTAAGGAGGCTGGCCAGTGACTATGTCTTAGAAGGAGAGATCCTGTATAAAAGGAGGAAAGATCAGGTGCTATTAAGATGTGTTGATGCTATTGAAACTAAGAAAATCCTGGAAGAAGTCCATGAAGGTGCCTGTGGGACACATGCCAATGGGTTCACAATGGCTAGGAAAATTATGAGATTCAGGTATTACTGGTCCACGATGGAGGGAGATTGCATCAGTTACACCAAGAAATGCCATAAGTGCCAAATTTATGGAGACAAGATCCATGTACCTCCTTCACCTCTTCATGTTATGACTTCTCCATGGCCTTTCTCAATGTGGGGCATGGATGCCATTGGGTTGATTTCACTGAAGGCTTCTAACAAATATCGTTTCATCTTTATGGTCATCGATTACTTCACCAAGAGGATAGAGGCTGCTTCATACGTTAACGTCACAAAGTCAGCAGTCAGCAAGTTCTTGAAGAGGGAGATCATATGTCGATATGGCATACCAGAAAGTATCATATCTGAAAATACGTTAAACTTGAATAATAACGTAATAGTAGATGTCTGTAGACAGTTCAAAATTAAGCACCACAACTCGTCACCATATCGCCCAAAAATGAATGGTATAGTTGAGGTGACTAATAAAAATATTAAGAATATCGTGGGGAAAATGACTGAGACCTACAAGGATTGCCATAAAAAGTTACCATTTGCTCTCTATGCTTATCGAACGTCTGTCAGAACTTCTACTGGGGCAACACCTTACTCTTTGGTTTATGAGATGGGGGCAGTTTTACCCATTGAAGTCGAAATTCCTTCTCTCCAGGTTTTATTAGAATTGAAGCTGGACGAAGCAGAATGGATCCAATCCCGGTATGATCAGTTGAACTTAATTGAAAAAAAGAGGTTGAGGGCTATCTGTCATGGCCAAATGTACCAGAAGCGAATGATGTGAGCTTACAACAAAAAGGTTCGCCCCAGAGTATTCCATGAGGGGGACTTGGTATTGAAAAAGATCCTCTCTATGCAAAAAGATTTCAGAAGGAAATAGATGCCAAACTGGGAAGGACTTTATGTGGTAAAAAAGGCTTTTTCTAGAAGGGCACTGATGTTAGTTGAGATGGACGGTAAGTGTAACGCCCCCACGCCCGAGACCGTCGCCGGAGTCGAGTATGAGGTGTTACTAAGCTTAATTTAACATTTTTAGAACTTTGGATTATTTGTTTCTACATTCACAGCTTTTAAGCTACTTGCGTCACAGTCACAAGAAAAATAATATCTTGAGTTATGAAACTCGAAATCAAGATTCATAAATTTTCATTGAATCTAGACTCATATACCTATCTACTAATTTTTTTCTAGAATTTTTGGTTGGGCCAATTAGTACAGTTTATTAGTTAAAGTTACCCCTGTTTCAGGACTTGACTGGTTTGACATCTATTTACTACGAACTGCATTTCTCTCTGTAAAAAATTCATATGACTATGAGGTTTATTTCTACTAAAACTAGACTTAATAAGGATTCTGAGGATATAAAATACACCACCTAGTTATATCTTTACAATTTATGGTGAATTTCTAAAGTTGGAACAGGGGATTCAGAAACTACTATGACCCTGTTTCACTAAAATTCAAATATCTTTTAACATATAATTCCTTTACCTGTTTTATTTGTTTAATGTGAAACTAGACATAATAAGATTCAATTTGGTATGTAATCCATCACCAAATTCAATTTCTATGATTTTTAGTAAATTTTCAAACTCGTGTCAGTGTTGCTGCAGTACTCTGTTTATGGCAAATTTCATCCCTTTTATGAGTTTTTATGCACTAAGTATTTTAATAATTTTCCTTAACATCAAACATAATCTAAACTAACCATTTTCATAATTTATCATTATCAAACATTTTCTCAACCATTCCATCACCATATCATAAGATCATTTACACAAAATAGGTATATTGCTATACATGCCATACTTAAATTTACAATCCATTTACCAAAAGTCTTAGGATAGTGTGATTGAGCCTTGACCTATCCCGACTCTCGAAAGCTGGCTTGTCCAAAACTACAATGAGTAAGAAGGAGGGAGTAAGCATAAATGCTTAGTAAGTTCATATGCAAATAATAAGTAACATAACAAACGGTCATACCAATCAACATTAGCAAGCATTATTAAAACACATATCACATTTCTAATCATTTTTCATCATCTCATTACCTTATCGTGATTGTATCAATACTCAACCCGAGGGTTAAATACATACCTGTCCAAAATATCCATTTCACATCACTTACCAATACGTCTCTTTACATCTCGAATATTCCTCCATTTGAGTATAACTTTACCCGTTGAACACATCGGAATATAATTCGGATACATGGATAACTTGCACATAAGTGCCATATATGCAATCAAGCAATCATGTAACCCGCCCATAAGCGAACTCGGACTCAACTCAACGAGCTCGGGCGTTCGTATCCATAAGTGAACTCGGACTCAACTCAACGAGCTCGGATGCCTAGTTACATCTCACGAACTCGGACTCAACTCAACGAGTTCGGACATTCGCATCCATAAGTGAACTCGGACTCAACTCAACGAGCTCGGATGCTCAACCATCCTAGTGACATGTCACTTGTATCCTAATCTATTCCTAAGGTTCAAACGGGCTTTTTCCCTCGATCTGACATTTGCCGTCTTCCACGGAATATCGGAACCGATACTCGGTAGCAATTCATATTTATCAAGTAGTAAACATAATTTGCATATTACTCAACATTAACCATAAAGCATATTATTTCACGATTAAAAATCAGCATATCATATAATTAACATCAATAACTTAAAAACAACAATTATGCTACATTATTTACACATGAACTTATCTTGGTACCAAAATATAAAGATTTTGCAATTTAGTCCACAATATTTTCTTTTCCTCGATCGCGACTTGATTCCCGTTTCTCTTGATTATGGAGCTTGGAAGCTTGAAACAAACCCTAGCTATGGAGAACCCTTGAAATTTCGGCCTAATGAAGAAGATGGACAAAAATTGGCTTTTAATTTTGTTTTTAATTCATTTTAATAACTAAATGACCAAAATGCCCTTACTACTAAACTTTCCAAAAATTCCTTCCATGTCCTAATTTTGTCCATGAACTTAAATTAGTCAAATTGCTATTTAAGACCTCCTAATTAATATTTCAATGCAATTTCATACTAAAAACTTCTAGAATGCAAATTTTGCAACTTATTCGATTTAGTCCCTACTTTCAATTTAAACACTTTAGGCATAGAATTTCTTCACGAAATTTTCACACAATCATGTAATCATATCATAAACCTCAAAATAATTATAAAATAATTATTTCTATCTCGAACTTGTGGTCACGAAACCACTATTCCGATTAGGCCCTAATTCGGGATATTACAACTCTCCCCCCTTTAAGGATTTTCGTCCTTGAAAATCTTACCGGTAAACAGATGTGGGTATTGATTTCTCATAGTTTCTTCAGATTCCCACGTAGCTTCTTCTATTCCATGCCTTTGCCACAACACCTTCACAAGTGCAACATTTTTATTCCTTAGTTGTTTGACCTCTCGAGCTAAAATCTTAATCGGTTCTTCTTCGTAGGTCATATCTAGTTGTAGTTCAATTTCTGTCGGTGAAACTACATGTGAAGGATCCGAACGATACCGACGTAACATAGATACGTGGAACACATCATGAATCTTCTCTAATTCAGGTGGTAATGCTAGCCGATACGCTACCGGTCCAACTTTTTCAATTACTTCATACGGCCTAATAAAACGTGGACTTAATTTGCCCTTCCATCCAAATCTAAGGACTTTCTTCCACGGGGATACTTTCAAAAACACTTTGTCACCAACTTGATATTCAATCTCTTTTCTCTTCAAATCTGCATACGATTTCTATCTATCTGAAGCAGCTTTCAAACAATCTTGAATCACTTTCACCTTTTCTTCAGTTTCTTTTATTAGATTAACTCCATAAATCTGATTTTCCTTGAGCTCAGTCCAATACAAAGGCGTTCGACACTTACGACCATACAATGCTTCATAATGTGCCATTTGCAAGCTCGTCTGATAACTATTGTTGTAAGCAAATTCTACCAACGGCAAATATCTTTCCCAACTTCCTTTAAATTCTAATACACAACATCTGAGCATGTCTTCAAGAATCGAATTACTCTTTACGATTGTCCATCGGTTTGTGGATGAAAAGCGATCTTTGAAATTTAACTTTGTACCTAATGCTTCTTGCAACTTTTGCCAAAACCGTGAAGTAAATCTCGGATCTCTATCCGAAATGATTGACAAAGGTATTCCATGAAGTCTAACAATCTCACGAGATATACAATTCAGCCAACTTATTAAGAGAATAATCATGCATGCGTGCGGAAAAAATGAGCCGATTTAGTCGATCTCATCAACTATTACCCGGATGGCATTTTTCTTCCCCGAGTTAACGGCAACCCCGATATAAAATCCATGGTAATTCGATCCTATTTCCATTCGGGAACCCATGATAGGTGAAGTAATCCCGAAGGCACTTGGTGTTCACTTTCACTGTTGACAAATTAAGCTTTGGACACAAACTCGATATATCTCTTTTCATTCCATTCCACCAATACATTTTCTTCAAGTCATTATACATTTTCGTACTACCGGATGAATCGAGAAATAACCACTATATGTGCTTCTGTAGGATCTTTTGAATCAATTCCTCATTCTTTGGTACACAAATCCTATCTTTAAACATTAAACATCCATTAGAACCAATTCTCGAAATCGACTCTGTATCAACTTCACACTTTGTTTTCTCTTGGCATGCAAATCTTGATCATTTTACGAGCTTCACAAATCTCTTGTAAAAACATCGGTCTTGCTCTTAACTCTGCTAGAATCGAACCATCATCTAATACCTTTAACCGAGTGTTCATAGCTCTCAAAGCAAGCAGTAACTTTACGCTCAAAGCATCAAAGCAACCACATTCGCTTTTTCCGGATGATAATCAATAACAAGCTCGTAATCTTTCAATAACTCCAACCATCTTCATTTGTCTTAAATTCAAGTCTTTTGTGACATCAAGTACTTAAGACTTTTATGGTCGGTATATACCCAGCACTTTTCACCATACAAATAATGTCGCCAAATTTTCAAAGCAAACACCACCATGACCAATTCCAAATCGTGAGTAGGATAATTCCTCTCATGAGGTTTTAAGCGCCTCGAAGCATATGCCACCACTTTTCCTTCTTGCATGAGCACACACCCCAAACCATTTAGAGAAGCATCACTATACACCACAAATTCTTTTTACGATTCGGGTTTGTACTAACACTCGTGGTGCCTCTGTTAATAACTTTTCAATTCTTCAAAACTCTGTTGACATTCTTCCGTCCATTCAAATTTAACATCCTTTCTGAGTAATCTAGTTATAGGAGCAAGCAATTATAGAAAATCCATTTACAAAACGCGCCGATAATACCCAGCTAGCCCTAGGAAACTTCTAACTTCATTTACATTTTTTGGTGGTTTCCAATCAACAATGCTGAAATTTTACTAGGATCAACCCGTATACCATCACCTGAAACAATATGACCCAAAAATCCAACTTCCCGTAGCCAAAATTCACTTTTACTAAACTTAGCATATAGCTGCTTATCTCTCAAAGTTTGTAAAACTATCCTCAAATGCTCAACATGCTCTGTATCATCTTTTGAATAAATTAAAATATCATCTATAAACACCACAACAAATTTGTCCAAGTATGGTCGGAATATGCGATTCATTAAATCCATAAACACAGCAGGAGCATTTGTCAACCCGAATGGCATAACTAAAAATTCATAATGACCATACCTTATTCTAAAAGCAGTTTTAGGTGCATTCGACTCTTTTACCCGCAGTTGGTAATACCCAGATCTCAAGTCAATCTTTGAAAACCATGTCGCTCCTTTTAGCTGATCAAACAAATCATCAATTCTTGGCAACGGATATTTGTTTTTGATTGTCACCTTGTTTAACTGGCGATAATCAACACACAACCTCATAGAACCATCCTTCTTTTTCACCAAATAACACGGGAGCACCCCAAGGTAAAAAACTCGGTCTCACAAAACCTTTTATCACCAACTCTTGCAATCGCAACTTTAATTCCTTCAACTCTGCTTTGGTGCCATTCTATACGGAGCAATCGAAATCGGAGCTGTTCCGGTATCAAATCAATACCAAATTCTACTTCCTTGATTGGAGGTAAACTTAAGCAATTCTTCCGGAAATACGTCGCAAATCACACACACCTGGCAGACTTGATTCAACTTTCTTTTCAACTTCTTTTGTATTAATTACATACGCCAAATAAGCTTCATAACCCTTTCTCGGATATCTTTGAGCCGACATTGAAGAAATCACACTAGGTAATGCCTCGATTTATCTCGATTCAACCCGCAGAGTTTCACCATTTTCACACTTTAATTCTATAACCTTTTCTTTGCAATTTATTTTAGCACCATGCAATGTCAACCAATCCATACCCAAAATAACGTCAAACTCATCAAGCGGCAACAACATCAAGTCGTAGGAAAGTAATGATCCCGAATCATTAAAGGACATTTCTTACATACTTTATCAATGATCACACATTTGCCTAACGGATTCGACACTCTAATCATAAATTACGTGTGTTCTCAACGGTATATTCATACTAGACACCAATTTCATGCATACATATGAATGAGTAGAACCGGGATCAATCAAAGCAATAACATTAACATTATAGAGAGAAAATGTACCAGTAATCACATCGGTGAGGAAGCATATTCACGCGCTTTAATAGCATAAGTTCTATTTGAGCCCTTCCTTCAGTCTAACTGGTGCATCCTCAGCTACATTCTTACTTGCTTGCTTCGCCGCTCCAGCTTTTCTTGGATATCTTCCTTTCGAATCCGCCCCACTTGTTTTTGTATTTCAAATTTTTCTTTTTCACTCTCTCTCTGGCGATCTCTAATAAAATGATCCAGGAGAACCACATCGAAAACATTCATTTTCTTTACACGAACCAAAATGATTTCTACCATACCGCTGGCACTCATGTTTAACAAATCTCGAGTTCCCTACATTGTTTTGCCAAGTAATGCGGGATTTAGGACCCACATTTTGCTTCTTATAATTTCCATATGATTGCCCAGTGAAGCTTGGGAGCGAGGATTCATATTCCTTGACTTTCCAGTTCTTTGTGAAAATGAAGCGCTCATCGGTCTTTTCTTCCAGTTTCTAGTCTCACCTCTACCTTTTTCTTTTCTTTAAGTAATTCTTGACCTTACAAGCTCGATCAACCAATACTACCATTTCTTTTAATTCAAGAATTCCAACAAATACCTTGATGTCTTCGTTGAGTCCGTCTTCAAATCGTCGGCACATCTTGGCCTCTGTAGGAACATACTCTGCATACTTACTTAATCGAACAAACTCTCTTTCATATTCTCATGAATAGTCATATTACCTTGCTTGACTCAAGAAATTCTTTACGCTTCGATCAATAAATCTTTCACTAATATATTTCTTCGAAACTCTTCTTGAAAGAATTCCCAAGTTATTTTCTCTTTGGTACCACCAAAATCAAAGTCTTCCACCAATTATAAAAATTTGAATCCCTCAACAAAGATATAGCACATTTCAAACATTCTTGGTGTGTACAAGATAATTCGTCAAATACCGGATAGAATTTTCAAGCCGAACTCGCTTTTCGGCATCATCATCAATATTTGCTTTAAATTCTTGACCCCTTGCTTTATAATTCTATCAAGCTGGAGTTTTGTGAAATTTCATGAGATCCATACCTTGAGGCGTCGAAGTGCAGGTTGAGGAATTGGGGAGGTGGGGAGGTTGTACATTTGGGTTCGTCTGAACGAACTCGGTGTACCATGCACTCATCATTTGGAGAAAGGCTTCCCGACCCCTTTCTCCTGCTCCCGACCAATGATCGGAGGTGGATTTTCGATCGTGTTTGCTCCTTCAGCCGGAGCTGGTGCATTACTCTCTACTTCATCTGCCACAGCTAGATCGGGATCCATTTACTATAAAAAAAATCATTTAAATGGTCAGAAGTCGTCACACTATCACAATTTATACATATGGCATGTATAGCAAAATCTGTACATACAACACGTAGTCCGAGAACCGACTAAACCTGGTCTGATACCACTTAATGTAATGCCCCCACGCCCGAGACCGTCGCCGGAGTCGAGTATGAGGTGTTACTAAGCTTAATTTAACATTTTTAGAACTTTGGATTATTTGTTTCTACATTCACAGCTTTTAAGCTACTTGCATCACAGTCACAAGAAAAATAATATCTCGAGTTATGAAACTCAAAATCAAGATCCATAAATTTTCCTTGAATCTAGACTCATATAGCTATCTACTAATTTTTTTCTAGAATTTTTGGTTGGGCCAATTAGTACAATTTATTAGTTAAAGTTACCCCTGTTTCAGGACTTGACTGGTTTGACATCTGTTTACTACGAACCACATTTCTCTCTGTAAAAAATTCATATGACTATGAAGTTTATTTCTACTAAAACTATACTCAATAAGGATTCTAAGGATATAAAATACACCACCTATTTATATCTTTACAATTTATGATGAATTTCTAAAGTTGGAACAGGGGATTCAGAAACTGCTATGACCCTATTTCACCAAAATTCAAATATCTTTTAACATATAATTCCTTTACCTGTTTTATTTTTTCATGTGAAACTAGACATAATAAGCTTCAATTTGATATGTACTCCATCACCAAATTCGATTTCTATTATTTTTAGTAAATTTTCAAACTCGTGTCGAGTGTTGCTGCGATTACTGCTTATGGCAAATTTCATCCCTTTTATGAGTTTTTATGCACTAAGTATTTTAATAATTTTCCTTAACATCAAACATAATCTAAACTAACCATTTTCATAATTTATCATTATCAAACATTTTCTCAACCATTCCATCACCATATCATAAGATCATTTACACAAAATAGGTATATTGCTATACATGCCATACTTAAATTTACAAGCCATTTACCAAAAGTCTTAGGATAGTGTGATTGAGCCTTGGACCTATCCCGACTCTGAAGTGGCCTGTCCAAAACTACAATGAGTAAGAAGGAGGAGTAAGCATAGATGCTTAGTAAGTTCATATGCAAATAATAAGTAACATAACAAACGGTCATACCAATCAACATTAGCATGCATCACTAAATCACATATCACATTTCTAATCATTTTTCATCATCTTATTACCTTATCGTGATTGTATCAATACTCAACCCGAGGGTTAAATACATACCTGTCCAAAATATCCATTTCACATCACTTACCAATACGTCTCTTTACATCTTGAATATTCCTCCATTTGAGTATAACTTTACCCGTTGAACACATCGGAATATAATTCGGATACATGGATAACTTGCACATAAGTGCCATATATGCAATCACGCAATCATGTAACCCGCCCATAAGCGAACTCGGACTCAACTCAACGAGCTCGGGCGTTCGCATCCATAAGTGAACTCAGACTCAACTCAACGAGCTTAGATGCCTAGTTACATCTCACGAACTCGGACTCAACTCAACGAGTTCGGACATTCGCATCCATAAGTGAACTCGGACTCAACTCAACGAGCTCGGATGCTCAACCATCCTAGTGACATGTCACTTGTATCCTAATCTATTCCTAAGGTTCAAACGGGCTTTTTCCCTCGATCTGACATTTGCCGTCTTCCACGGAATATCGAAACCGATACTCGGTAGCAATTCATATTTATCAAGTAGTAAACATAATTTTCATATTACTCAACGTTAACCATAAAGCATATTATTTCACGATTAAAAATCAGCATATCATATAATTAACATCAATAACTTAAAAACAACAATTATGCTACATTTTTTACACATGAACTTACCTTGGTACCAAAATATAAAGATTTTGCAATTTAGTCCACAATATTTTCTTTTCCTCGATCGCGACTTGATTCCCGTTTCTCTTGATTATGGAGCTTGGAAGCTTGAAACAAACCCTAGCTATGGAGAACCCTTGAAATTTCGGCCTAATGAAGAAGATGGACAAAAATTGGCTTTTAATTTTGTTTTTAATTCATTTTAATAACTAAATGACCAAAATGCCCTTACTACTAAACTTTTCAAAAATTCCTTCCATGTCCTAATTTTGTCCATGAACTTAAATTAGTCAAATTGCTATTTAAGACCTCCTAATTAATATTTCAATGCAATTTCATACTAAAAACTTCTAGAATGCAAATTTTGCAACTTATTCGATTTAGTCCCTACTTTCAATTTAAACACTTTAGGCATAGAATTTCTTCACGAAATTTTCACACAATCATGTAATCATATCATAAACCTTAAAATAATTATAAAATAATTATTTCTATCTCGGATTTGTGGTCACAAAACCACTATTCTGATTAGGCCCTAATTCGGGATATTACAGTAAGAGCTTGCCTAACCCAGTAAATTCGGATTCAGTCAAGAAGTACTTCACTTAAAAGGAGGCTAAGGTGAAAACCCGCAAAGGGCACTTAAAAAAAAAAAAAGAGAGGCTGAGGTGAAAACTTGCAAAGGGCTCCTTGAGACCAAAGAGGCTTTGAATTGAAAATCTGAAAAGGGCAGTTCAAATTTTGATCAAAGATGAGGCATGTGGTAATCTTGCTCTTCTCGAATTAATGAAGAGGAAGTGTGCTACGTTTTGGGTATTTTAGATCTCTCATGCACATGATAAGCTCAAAATGGTCCTCGAAGAGTTCGTACGGAGAGCTTAGGCTACTATATCTGAGGCACTTATTTGTTTCCTTTTCCTATTTTTGTATTCCAGCAATGTTTGCTTTCGTTGATTAATCCATTCTTTTTGAATTTTGTTCCTAATGAATTTCAGTTTTGTCTATCTTTTTAATCTTTTTCAAGCGCTCGTATTGAAATAAGGATTAATGGACTAATAACACTTTCACGAAAGGAGTTTTGCATATTACTCTAGAAGGCTCTAAATAGTGCAAGAACCTGAAACTGGACTATTGTTTAGAACTTACCCAATTTAAGGGTTGGAAATATTTGAGTCTAAGTTGAGATTATCTCTTCAGATTTTCAGTCAAAGATATCGGTTGAACAAGATGACAGGATATTACGTCAATAACGAAAATGATCGATGTCAACCTAAGCATAAGAGGGGATCATTTTCAGAAAAAGAGAAGTGATATTCCTCATTCATGCAAATATCAGATGCACACATCTAGACATGACACCCGGGGAAGGGTGTAATAAAACCAAATTGATGAAAGATTTAGGTCCTATACTCCTGGGTTGTAGGGGAGGGTTTTGAGGATGGTTCAAACCTTAGGTCCCAGAAGTATAGTGAAATAGACCTTGAAGTTACAATAGAGCAAACCAGTTGACGAAAATAGGTTGTTTCTACGGGTTTTCTGTAAAAAAATGCTAGCCAAACGGGAAGGCAGCATAATACGTCAGTGATAAAACTTTAATGAATAATGAGTGATGACACTTTAAGCATTTAAAAAGGAGTCATTCTCATGACATTTTTACATTCATGTCATTCATAGAGCATTTGGTTAGGAGCATCTGATTTATTTTGATCGTAGCATCCTAATCATTTGGCATAAACATAGGCATATGAAACCGAGTAGCGACATCGGTGAATTCACAGGTCTTATCTCCCTAAGCAGTAGTGGAGCAGACCAAGGACGGCAAATCTTATCTCCATGTATCGGCAATGGAGCAGATTTAAGCCACGAGCCTTATCTCCCTGAAGTTACAGTGGAGCAGGTTCAAGATACAAGTCTTATCTCCCTGGGGTTGCAGTGGAGCAGGCTAAAAATTACAGATCTTATCTCCCTAAGCAGTAGTGGAGCAGATCGAATATGGTAAATCTTATCTTCATGTATTGGCAATGGAGCAGATTTAAGCCACCAGCCCTGTCTCCCTGAAGTTACAGTAGAGCAAGTTCAAGATACAAGTCTTATCTCCCTAAGGCTGCAGTGGAGCAGACTGAAAATTACAGATCTTATCTCCCTAAGCAGTAGTGGAGCAGATCGAAGACGGTGAATCTTATCTCCATGTATCGACAATGAAGCAGATTTAAGCCACTAAGCCTTATCTCCCTGAAGTTGCAACAAAGTAGGTTCAAGATACAAGTCTTATCTCCCTGAAGTTGCAGTGGAGCAGACTGAAAATTGTAGATCTTATCTCCCTAAGCAGTAGTGGAGCAGATCGAAGATAGCGAATCTTATTTCCTTAAAGATGCAGAGGAACATATTGAAGCTCAATGAACAGATCATAGCCAACTTTATCTCTCTGAAGTTGCAGTGGTGCAGGTTGAAATTAACAATTCTGTTCTCCTTGAAGTTCCAACGGGGGATAGAAGTGAGACTACGTGAGGAAAAGAAGTATCGAGAAGTCAGGACTCAGTAAGACCAGGCAAAATTGACCCTTTTAAAGTCTTTGCTCCGTCCCCGTTACACGACAACGGGCAAAGAGGGGCAGCTGTAAGACCCAATTTTGGCACGGCCCAAATACCCAATTACATCCCAAATAACACTACCCAAATTAAACAAGCCCAAATTTTAGCCCATAACAAATCAGGAAAACAAGCAATAAGGGAAAACCCTAGCCCTCTAAGTGCTTCAGCCGCCGCTCATGTCGTGCGCCACTCCACCACGCACGTCCGCCCCAGCTCACGTGTTGCATGTCCCACGCCCGTTCCTCCTCCACATCTTCACGACCTGCGACTTGAGCAAGGAAATAGCAAGAAACCGTTGTATTTTCAGGCTATAAAAAGCCACAAATATTCATTATTTTTTTTGACGAATCGAATACAAAAATACACGTAAAAATCAATAGAAAGCAACCAAAAGAATACACTTCCAATGTGGTTATTTATCACTATTTTATTCTTTTTTTATTTATTTTCATTCGAATCTACGATATATATATATGCTAGAATATAATAAAAAGGGGAAGGATAGATGTACCTCTTGATTCGCTAGCAAAAGGGGATCTTCGGCCTTCCGATGGCCATCTGCGGCAGCACGAGCGGTGGGGTTATGGTGGTGGACGGATTTGGACGAAAAGGGGGAAAGAGTGAGGGAGTTGAGAGCAAAAAGATGGGTTTTTAGATTTTTTTTTTTTTAAAAAGAAACCAAATGAATTTTTGTTAAATTTTTTTGGATTTATATGGTTTAAGATATGATGCCGTTTTGTTGGAGTAAGGCCCGCCTAAAGGGGAAATTTGTGCATTTAGTCCCTCTTTGATTTGATGCCACCCGATTGAGTCCGATTTAGATTTTTTTTTTACTTTTTTCCCGAAATTTATGCGTTGTTTTGATTTAATCCTTGTTTAAATGGTGCGTTCAGGAACTTGGGATAATTACGTTTTCGATCCCCACGCATTTGCGCGCATTGCGCTTTGATCCTTATTTCATTTTCCATGGTTTATTTTATTTATTAATTATCTCTTTAGGTTTTCTTTTATTTCAATTAGGTTTTAGTTCATATTTATTATTCATCCTTTTAACATATTATTTTAACATGTTACTTTGTACTGTTTTAATTAATTACATATTGTTAAGTTTTTTTATTTCCTTTTGTATATTTTTACATTGACTTATTATATGATTTATTGATTTTAAAATTCTCTTATATAATTCTATACTTTAGGGATTTATATGATATTTATTTTCGTACATTGATATATATATATACATATATTTGTTATTTCAAACACTTTCATATATTATTAATATATATATATATATATATATATATTATTTATATTAAGTTTTTCGTTTCATGTATATTATTTATTTAGATTAACATATATTATTTTGTATATCACTTACCCTTTTTTATATACATTATTTATTTTGAAATTTCATTTATACATTATTATTTCATATATTATTTATTTTTATTTTTATTTTCTTGGTCTATTTCAAACTTTCATGTAAATTCTTATTTCAAGATTTATGTATATAATTGATTGTTTGCATATTGATGTTTCTAAATTGCATTTCCTTTATATCATTCACTTGTTTATTTGTTTTAAAAACTTGCTACATGTTATTTGTGTTAATTTGCTTGGTATTTCTTTAAATTTGCTTTTAATTCATTAGCCTTCAAGTGTTTATATTAGTATTTGTATAATGTATGATATGTCGCCATTGTATATACCCAAACTCGTTCCTTTCAAATTTCATATTATGGCCATTCATTTTTATAATATTTTATCCATGTTCCATGTTTGTAACTTTGTTTTTTAAATTATTACATCGTGACTCAAATTCCAATGTTTTAATGGGTATTGGTCGGCTCATCCTTATTCTTAACCAAATAAAAAGCATTTGGAGCCGGTTTTATAATTGCTTATTTGAAAGCTTTTCAAAATAATGCAATATTTTGTGTTTGAGAATTTGGAAAATTGAGCCCTAACGTGCTGGGTTTCGATTTTCCATTTGACCAAATAACCAAATAACCAAATATCCTTTTAATGGCATGTGTAAGATTTGGAAAGCATGAGATGATTTTGATTTTGAGGGTTTAAGTTGTCGTTTCCTAACGTGCTGGATGTGTTATTTTATTCTTTCGAAACAAAGGAATCTTAATGTTCAATTCAAGTATATTCAATTTAAAAAAAAAATGAGATCGCATTTTAAAAATCTTTTGAAATTTTCGGCATTAGGACATTAATCAATAAATTAGGTACCAATTTTGGGCGTTACGAGGGTGCTAATCCGATCACACCTCGAAAAGGATCGGTGGCGACTCCAAACTTTCGTTTTAAAAAGCCGATTCCTGTTTTTTCAAAAAATGGTTTCGACATATAGTTACTTTTAAAAATATCCGATTGGATTAAAATTATAAATCTCATAATTTTTTTAAAATTATAATAATAGGGTCAAGTCTAAATAATAAATACGACTTGTAGCGACGTAAAAATTTTGCTTTCGGTCGCTAATTATGGCGAAGTTTAATTTTGAAATAAATAGGAGTCGCCACCGATCCTTTTATAGGTGTGATCGGACACCTAATAAATTTATTTATAAAACAAAAAAATCGAGTTTAGGTCTACCTTAAAATCCAAAGAAAGAGTAGGGTTCAGGAGTCGGTTACGCGCGAGGAAGGTATTAGCACCCTCGCGACGCCCAAAATTTGGTATCTCATAAACATGTGTTGTCTTAATTTTCAAAAATACGGGTTCAGTATAAGATTTAATCGTGATTCAATTGAAAAGATGAGGAATTTTAGTATTTTCGATTTTTGAGAAGGATATACCGTTTTAACACGAACCATCAAATTCCATCCAACATAGCGATGAAATTCGATGGCTTGATGATGAATCGGTACATGGCCTCGATTATTGAAATTAATTGGAAAAACATGGATAAGATTCTTGAAGTAATGTAAAACAAAATTGAGATGAAATAAAAATAAATAAATGGAAGAATTAAAAATATGTTGAAGTAAATAACAAATAGGCACAATATTTATAAAAATATTGAAAATATGTAATATATATAACACATAGATGATATATACATATACATTAGAAATGACAACAATATAAAAATGGACTTACTAATATACTACATAGACATATACGTACATGGATATAAATAATAAGGATATTAGAAATACTAAGTATATAATATTGGAATATATACATAATATAAAAAATTTGTAGAATGTAGTATTAAAATATGTGCACGATATATATACATATTTAAAAATAATAATAAAACTGTTGATAATATTTCACAAATATATATACATATACTAAAAATATACATAACAATATATAAAGTATAATATTAAAAACGTATATAAAACATATAAAAAGAAAATACATATGTAATATAATATTAAAATATTTACATAATATATACATATTAGGAACAAACAGCTAATACTACATGAATATGTACATAAGCATATTAAATACATATACATATAATCGATATAAAAATATTAGAATAAAGCAATTAAAAAGTAATACTATGTACAAATAGATATATACATATATATATATATATATATAAAATAAAATATACACTAATATTATTAGTAATACTAAAAATGATGCAGTATAAAAAGTGAATATAATACAATATTAATTAAGATAATACTATATATATATATACATACATATAATAAGACATATACTAATATTAAATATGATAGTAATACTAGAAAAAGTTATAATTAATAATAATAATACATTACAAATAATTAGTAACCAGAATATTAATAATGTCAATGATAATAAAGATAATAATATTAATAATATTAGGAATAATAATAATAATATTTAAAAACAAAATAAATAAATAAATAAAATGAAAAGAGATGAAAATTGAATTAAAATCAAAGTTTTGGGCGAATTTTAAAAGAAAGTAAAGGGAAAAGGACTTATTGGAATGCGCGTGCGAATGCAGGGGGTCAAAAGTGCAATAACCCCATTTTTCCCAAAACGCGCAGCATCAAGGGGACTAAATCAGAAACCGCAGTAAATGGTTGGGCCAAATTAGAAATAACAACAAACCAGATTGTAAAACAATAAAAATACGGAAGGGCCAACAGCGCAATTAGCCCTTCCGCTATAAAAACACGCGGATCTAGTAGAGCGGGTCGGGTCGACCCGACCCAGGGTGAAACAACACCGTTTCAGTACTTAAGTGCAAGGTCCAAAACAACGCCGTTCTAGACCCCTATAAAAACTAAAAAACTTTGAAAAAAAATCATTTGAAATAGCTGAAAGAAAAAAAAAAGAAAGAAAGAAAGGAGAGAGGGGAGAGCTCCGGCCACTGTGTGCCACCTGAGGAGGCTTCGCCGTGTGTGCGGCGTACCACGCATCTAAAGGCTTAGGAAAGGTAAAATTTTTCCTTTTTATATTTTTTATTATCTTAAAAATTTTATGATTTTAATACATGCATATATATGAGAGAAATAGATTCAAAATCGAAACTGAAATGAAATAAAAGTCACCTTAAACTTGAGTATTTCAGTTCTATGATTCGTAAGATCTGAGTTTGATTCTTACTCTATTTCTTTGCTTTGAGATTGTTAGAATACAACTTGAATAATTTCAAAAGTATTACTGAGTATTCTTGTCTATATTTTTTTCAAGAACCCCCCTTTTTACATTCTGATTCGGGTTTTATAACCCTTTTCATCTATTTGTTTATTGTTCCTGTCTTTTCCTTGCAGGTGCAAGTTGCTGATGGAGGTGACTTTGGGCGGTGGCCGGTGCAACAGTGGTGGCGTCAGAGAGCAGTGAAAGTGGGAGGGTAAAAGTCAAAAGGCTAAGGCAGTGCTGGTCAAATGAGGGCTAGCTCTAGGGTTTCTTTTTTTCTGATTTGGGCTTGTATGTTGGGTCATTTGGGGTTTGGGTATTGGGTTGTTTAGGTTAGTGGGCCTGGTGGGTTTGTTTAGTTTTTGGGTTGAGGGATTAGGGAGTTAGTATTTAGGTAATTGGGTTTTATTGTAAAAGGGGTAATTGGGCTGTTGGATTTTGTTTTTTTGTTTTAGGTTATTGGAAATGTAAATAGGCCCGAATTTAAAAAATGGCCCAAAATTGGCCTATGACACGACTAGTGCAAATCAAATTCAAGTCACACTTGATATGGTGAATACCCTTGACCATTAGGTCATGAAGTTTATAAAACTCATAATTTATTAAATAAAATTTAGATTTTTAAATAAATAGTTAATTATAAAAAATCTTAAAAATATACGCACCGTGTTAATTCCAATAATAAAACATAAAAAGGATGATATATTCTCTCAATTAATTAATGCTAAATCAGCTTTTGCGTTTTAGGGGAGACATTTCTATTAGAATACATAATCTTTTTCCAGGGAAATCATATAAAATTGTGTCGTTAATCTATTTAAAGTCATGCCTATCTCTTTTTTCTTCTCATGATGATGATAAAAGTTAGGCTAGAGTTACCTTAGACCATAAATACCATTAATACGTATCTAAATTATTTATTTATTTTAATTATAGATTAAATTTTAACTTGATTGTCAATATAAGAGAATATGTATTAGTGTGCTGAAGCGTATTATTATTCTATTTATAGGTTGAGTAGAAATTATGGGTAGAGGCCAATCAAGGGGGGGTTTGACAGGGGGCCCGCCCCCTAAAATAGAAAATTATTATTTTGACATTTTAAAAAATTTTAAAATTTTAAATTAATAAAAGTAAAATTACACTTTGCCCCTTAAAATTATGAAAATTTAATTTAATCTTTTACAAATTATAAGATATAGATTATTAAAAATTAAAATTTCATTTCGGCCATTCTAATTTTTTTTTTTGATTTCGTCCTTGATTATGAGTAGTTCTAAGCATTATGTAAAAAAAAGATATATTTTAATAAAAATTAAACTTTACCATTAAGAGCTGATTGTTTGTAATTAGTTATTAAACTAACCGAATCCATTAGTTGAATTAAAATTCAATAATGAACACTTTGATATGATTTGCAGCTTTGGAGAAATGTAATAATGTATTATAGGGGTAAGTTTTAAAGCGAAAAGGATGGATTGGGAGGGTAGAAAGTATGTCCAAATACTGAATTTTTGGAGAAGGATGTTGATGACTTAAACCATAACAAAAAATACCTTGTAAGTAAGCAAATTCTTGTTAGTTACATAGATTTTATTTTTTCATAAAACTTTTATATATAGAAAAAAGAAAGGAAAAAAAGGAGTGCTATTATTGGATGGACAAAAGTACAAAGAAAGTAATTCTTGAGCGTTATGATACTAATTTTGCATCACAAAATACACGCAATGAAAAATATTATTAATCCGCAAATTAATTGTAGCGTGTATATCAACAAGTCTCCAGGTCAAGATGATAGAGCTAAATCAATAACATACGTAGACCATTTTGTTTGCTCTTTCCTTTCTTTTCCTTTTATCTTTCCCATTTGTTAACTTTTGGTGTCATGTTTTAATGGAGGTGTTCAAACAGCCAGTTCAATTAATACTCAATTAAATTATTATTAATTGAGCTATCTGAAATGTAAAATCTTTAATCATTATTCGAACCATACTTTTTTTTTCAAATATATTAACCAAACCGAAATATTTCAATTAATTCAGTTTTTTCTTTTGGTTAAAATAAGTATAAAACATATAAAAATAAATTGTTAATGTTTATTTTCTTTTATTTAATAGTTCAAAAAACTTTAAATGGAGGTGAAAACAACAAAAAAGACATTAGAAACACTACATAAGTCTTAAAAGTTAACAACCAAACACTATACAACAAATATTTCGGTTAATTGGTTAATTTGGTTAATTACATGGTTTCGAATTGAATCAATCGATAATCAAAATTCCAAAAAAAAAAATTAACCGGCCTCTGACCAAAATAAATTTGGCCATGATGTGAGTCTCAAGGCCCAAAATAAGGCTCATGAATGTGATGGGCTCAAATTTCCTCAAGTCCCAATAATGAGGTCGAAGGCTAACCAAATCCGAGAAAGATTGAACGAGACCATCCAAGTCTTGTTACTAAGGCCCTAGATGCGCACACGACCGAAAAAGAAAATCAATATTCACTTTCTTGTTTTCATGAAAAATCAAGAAACTGAATCTTGGTCCAATTTTGTTGTTTCAAACAATTTCAAGAATCAAGAAAATCAAATTTTCAAATCTTGGAAATCTTGGTCCAAGAAACCGAATCTTGCAACCAAGGCGCATCGGATTTCATGTGCGAGCTTAAACGAGCCAATTTCGAGAGCAAACGGATCACAAGACCAAGTTTTTGAAAAAATGGTCTATTAAAATGTCTACAAGCCCATCCTAAAGTTTGGAAAGTAATTTAATTGAATATCAGACCAAATTATCAAAATGACCCAAATTGTAAAATATTTAAACTATAGGTCCAATTTTATTTTAATGGGTGGACCATCATGTAAGAATTCAGTCCAAGGAGCCCATTTAATTCATTTGGCTGAATTCCCATTAAAAGTCCACACTTAGAATTATTTTGTTTTTTTATTTGATGAATTGTCATGTTAGTTATTCCATTAGGGTTAGGAAAACTTATTTTGGGGGCCTATAAGTAGCATGGATGTTCACCCTTATACACACACAATTGATTTATTTTTTTTTGAGTTAACAATAATTCTCTTTGAGTTTTTCTTCAAAAATTGCTCTTGAGTTTCTTTTAGAAGCTATTTTAACAATCTTTCAGGTTGTCAGAATCATCTTCAAGCTTTTTCTTGCCAAGATCTTTTCATTGGAAGGGGAATTAGAGCCATTGAAAGGAGTTGTGGATTCTTAATGTTTCCAAGGCTTCTTAGGATGTCATCTTCTCTTTTCTATCCTTAATTTATCGTTTCTTTCTTATTTAAGTTAGTTCTTGCTGTTTTGGCTTGTTGATTTTATTGATATTCGTTTTAGGTTAAAGTTGCTTCAAGAAAGATATTTTCCTATCTTGTTCCATCAAAAAACACATCAAAATTAGGAGTTTTAATTTTATTTCAAACATTCTTACACAAAATAGTTTGCTTTTTGTCTTTTAAATCACTTCTAACAAATCTGTTTGTGTTTTGTTTTTCTAGATCTGGTTGAGGCTTTTTCTTGAGGTCCAAGGACGGTTTCTTTTCATCCAAGAAACCCTCATTCGTTCTCTTTTGGAATTTTTACCAGTCGGTTCATCTTTCTTTTGTTTTAATTTCGTTTGACTCTCCTTTGTGACAACTAATCTATTTTCGTTGTCTCTTGTTTCAGTTTACTTTCGTTTAGAGATCTAGGAGAAATTTGCTACTTTGAAAAACTTTATGATCCACTTCTTCATTCATCTACCTCATTTTTTATCATTTGGTATCAAATTTGGGCCTTTTTGGGTGTTCATGGTTGATTTCTAAACCGATTTCCATTGCAAAACAACCTATAAGCAATTTTTACCTAGAATTTTTTTTGAAAAAAATAATTTTGAGTAGGTAGATGTTTTTCAATTGATCTAAAATTTTATATACTGATTCTTGGCACTGTATTACAATATAAAAAAATTTCCCACGAAAAAAAGTGATCGAAAAAGTACAGAAAAAAGAAAATACAAAAAGAAAAGAAAAAAATAAAAAAATATTCTATAATTTGAATTTTTTCCAAAACTTTCTAAATCAGATCTACATTATTTGAGGAGGCTCTAGTTTAAATTTCATGATTTTTGGAAATCAGGAACACCTCAAATGAAGTTTATCAAGTTGCTTCTCAATTTTTCAGGTTTCAACAATTGTCATTGACTCTTAGCCTTAGGTTTTCATTTGTTTTTGCTTTTTATTGTTCGTATATGCATTCTAACACTTTATTGTTTCTTGTGTTAGTAGGATAAAGCACATTGCACATTCCTTCCTCCGTGCAACAAAAACTGTTGGTGTTTAGCCACTTTTGGACTTCTAGTGCTGTTAGGATATGGTAACTAAATTCTTTAACATTCTGAGTGACTGTTATAAATACTCCTAAAGGACTCACAAGATTAATTCATACCTCATTGAGAATTTGATTTTTATTTTGTAAATGCATAACAATGAGGTTTGTTTAATTTTTCTTTTTTTGAGTGTTGTGTTCTTTTCAGGCTTTCATAATGATTCACGATACTATGATTGGGAAGTTACAAAGGCAAATAGAGGAACTATTAGAAGAGGGTAGATGGTTAAACGAAAAGAGGAGTATGATTGATCTCTTACCTGTTGTGAAATGTTTTTGGTGTAGTTCAAAAGATCATAAGGGTTTCTGATGTCCAATTAAATAACCAAATAGAGAGAATAAGATTAAGTTATCACCTTTTGTGCAATGTTATTGGTATAGTTCAAAATATCATAAAGGTTTCCAGTGTCCAATTAAATATCCAACAAGAGAAGAAAGTAAATATGACTTTGTACCTTTTGTTGATTTTTACTTTAGTGGAAAAGAGATATGTGATGGCAAACTTTGTGAACCGAAAAAAGATGATAGTGAGAATTTTTTCCTTGAATCTATGGAGTTAGATGAGATAGAAACGTCATGTTCTCCTACTGAGATGTGTTGTATTGAATTGAATATTCATAATACTTGTGAGGGGGATATGGGAAGTGAGAAAAATCATGTGAAAAGACTGTGAGAAAAGAGACCTTATGTAACACCCCTATCCCGTAAACGTCGCCGAAATAGGAAGAGACGTTACCAGAAATTAGGAATCGGATCAGAACAGTAAAATTTTGAACCTTTTCTTAAATAAAAGATCATTTATTTATATAACTAATAGACACAAACAAAGATCGAATTTAAAACTTATAAAAGTAAACTTCTATAAGATGCCATATTCGCATGGCTTATATATAATAGTCAAAATATCATTCTACTTATAGTCTAACCTATACATGCCATAAGCTAAGTCCAAATCACATGATTACCACAATAGTAGATAGTGTGACGAAGTGCTGACGATCCCTGAGCTAATAGTAAGAGTCAACGATCTACAAAAATAAACAGAGAAATATAACATTCAAATTAAGCTTTCATAAGCTTAGTAAGTCTTAAGCAATTTAAATAGTTGAACTTAAAAAACAAACCAAATGTTCGAAATCACATAACACTTTCTAAGTACAATACTATTTGGCCGATTATGCACAAACACATATCATTTTACTCCGTTTATACTCAAACTCATATAAACATAGTATTTACAAGCTTCCGGATTAACTTTAATTCTCTCAAATTTCACTAGTGTATCATTTCTTACCCACACTTACTTTCAACATTCATAGTTAAGTGGCATATCGAAAACTATCTTGTAACTTTGCATAATAACTGAATGCACACATATACAAATATATATATGAATTTACAACATCTTTTCATATGCTTCTCATTACACATTCTTAATTCCCGTCATATCAATCTCACATATATAATATATATATATATATATATATATATATATATCACATACCTGAATCACTTAATGTGTAATACGAGTTCAAGTTATCATCTTAGCATAGGATCTCGTAGTCATATACTTTATCGAATTCACTAGCATTTGGCCTGCGAGGTATAAAATCCGAACATAACACCAGCACGAAGTCTACGGGACTTTAAACCCGGATACAATCTCAGCACAATTTATTTTATATACTTTTTACTAACTTTGGCCTCATCAAATATCTAATAATACCCACCTTTCACAATTGGTCATTCGGCCACATTATATACACATAAACATATGTACATTTCACACTTACCCATTTGGTCACATCACATACACAAGCACATATATAAGATAATGCTTTTATCATTACTTGCTAATACATCATATACTTTGCTTTCATTTAAATAACCACTCAGCCATATTACATTTCTAAGTAACCATTCGGCCTCACTATACAAATAAGATAGCACACATTTTCATAAAGGCCATTCAGATAACTTGCACACATTTAATATTAGCCATTTCGGCCTCACCACATATACATATCTTGTACATTAATTTCATCATATCAAAACCACTTATATATCATTTCCTAACGTCACAATTCAAAATTCACATATGGTTTTAATCAATATCTTATAAGCAACTCAAATAGTTTTATCAATGTTTACAACATAATCACAAATTCACTACAAGCTGTCTTCCTGAGCAACAGTCATTAAATTATTTGTAACTGGAGCTACGAAACTCCAAATCAAGTGCCACTAATTTTCCCTAGAAATAGACTCATCAAGCTTTAATTACATAATTTATTTAGTCTCTAACTCAACTCCAACAATTTATGGTGATTTTCTAAAATCACGCTATTGCTGCTGTCCCAAGCAGATCTATTACAATTTACTCTTAAATTTCCAAAAGTTCAAACACTTAAGAACTTACTAAGATCTCAATTTCCCTTTTTCAATTTCCTAATCACATTAGTACTTTCACTTACTTTGTAACATTAATCCACAATGCATCTAATAATTTATTCGGTAATTTCATCACATAATTTATTAAAATACCATTTCCTTATATTGATTTCAAATACATTCAAGAATTTAAAGCATAATTTCATAGCCAAATGTAATCACTATTTGGCATTTATAAGAAATTCATAGTATTTTATTCACGTCTTAACTCATGATGCTTTCGGGTATTCCATCTTATCCCATGTATTCAAAATACCATTCACACATATTAGTTCATAAGACATTTGGCTATCACACAAAGTCCTCACTAAATTCATACTCATTCTATTTACCATTACTCAACTGAAACACAGAGATCATATATCATTCTCTAAAACTCTTTTAGCATATACCTCATTTCCATGCACAATTCAATCGAGTAAGTTAGTCATTTTCGGCTCATATTATGAACATTATTAATCATTCGAAAATATATATATATTTATATATCACATATACTAAAACTTTATTCTATATTTATTTAATATTTACACACATAAATTCAACTTAACCGTTTAAGAGCTTACCTCAAAAGTTATCGTACGGCTATATCGACTACACGACTACCTTCGTTTTTTTTCCTCGATCCGAGTTTGTCCCCTTAAGTTCTTGATGCTCAATCAACAATTTTTAATTACTCAATTTAAAAATGGCAATGTCATCACTTTACATAAAAGAAATTAAATTTCATTACTTAAACTATCCACGGCAATCACCTTTCGAGCACCTTAATTTTCTTTAAGCTAAACCACCTCATAGCATACATATACGCATTCCGCTAATTATAAAACAAAATCAGCACTCATAACCGAATCATTAACTAAAATCACATTTGGTAATATGCTTAAATAATCTTTAATATTTAATAACATCTAAAACTAATTTGCTTGAGGCGCCATGAATTATTCAAAGTATTTAATAACACTTAAAAATCCAAAACCATAAAACTCAATTCATATAACACCAAACTCAATGCTAAATCACTTGAGGCACATTCGGCACTAGCACAAGCACACACACATTTAACTTTTATAAATTTCAACTTTTAACAAGCTCCCTATGCTTCCATGATAAAAATCGAATGCTCATCTTACCACCAACATGCATATTTAATTATCTCAAGCCTCTCTTAATCAATTTTATTCATAATAGCATGAACTCAACAATCCATTACTCATACAAAACAAACATAATTGAAAATCCCTTCATGAACTAATCACTCACATGTAACATACTTTTCAAAAACAAGCTCATAAACATATGAATTTTGGTATCAAATTGTCCACTAAACATTCGTTTACTATCTTCTATCCTCAACTCAAATTTCCTCACTCATTTTCACTAAGGCCGAATCTAAAATACCTCATAAACTAAATTTATCAAGTGGGTTTCGGCTAGAAAAAGAAGAGAAACACAAATTCATCAACAATTTACAAAACCACATCAAATTACCTTCAAATTTGCCACCAATTGACCGGACGGTCCCAAAACCATCCTTCATTCTTCTTCTTTTTATGAATTTCAGCTAGGTGAAGAAACAAAGATGAGCTCTTATTTTTCTTCACCCAATTCTTATTTTATTTTTATCAATAACTATATAATAATGAATATATCAATAAACTACTTAAAAAAGATCAATTCTTTATTATACAAATTAAATATGCTTATTTTGCTCACCAAAACCATCATGGCCGGCCATTAACATTAAAAGTGGCAATTTGACATGCAAACCCACTTATTTGCATCATTCAATAATTAATCACTTAAAATAAGCCACACATATATTCAAAGCTTCTCACATAAGTCCTTTTTATTTAGAAACACAATCAAATTGACAAAAATCAAAGCATTCAAATTTCACACATGCATGATCATATATTTTAGACATAAAATATTATATTCAATTATTTCTGCGACTCGGTTTAGCGGTCCCGAAACCACTTCCCGACTAGGGTCAGAATAGGGCTGTCACACCTTAAGTGATAAAAGTCTACTTGATGGTCTAAATTTGGAGAGTGAAAATCCATATGAGGTAAAATTGGAGAGTTCTCACAAGGAAAAAGAATATGAAAAGAAAGAAAATACCTATACAAAAGTGAGGAATGATTAAGTTTTAACTTACCCTAACTCAAATTTGTTTAGTGGTGTTCCTTTATTGTAGAACTTCATGGATCCATTAACGAACTTTCAATTATATTACTCTATCACCGATAGACAATTTTACTTGTGGGAAAGAGGTAAGTTGAATATTGATAATTCCCCACAAGTGCTACAAGGTAAGAAAGGTAAAAAAACATTAGAGATTGATTTAAGAAGGCATACCTTGAATGTTTTTGATAAGTATGCTACTGGTTTTGTTTATAAAATATTTCCTTACAACATGCTTTCTTGTTGGTCAAATTTCATTAAACCTTGGTCTAATAGTTTAATTGATTTTATGGGTTTATCTAAATTTGTAAAGGTTAAAAATAATAATTTTATTGCATTAAATAAGTTTTTTAAAGCATTTTACATATTTCTTTTGCAACAAAATTTTCTATCTTGACCTTTAACGATGAATTTTTATATAATAATATTAAACTTCTTGATTTTTATAATTATCTGAAATTATTAACTCATCATTGGAAATTCTTATGGATGACCATGCATATTAAAAGAAAGTTACATGTTATTTTTTACTTGAAGACACATGTATCTAACACTTCTTTGTTCAGTGTTGATACCTTGTTTTTAGAGGAGACATACATGATCGAAGTTGATTTGAAGGATCAAAATAATGTCTTTGATCCTGAAGATAGTTTTCGCGTCCAAGAAAGCTTAGGTAAGTATTTTTTTCATTTTATTATTCTTTATTCTAATCCTTTTTCTTTTTGTGTAGCTAAAGATTCGGGGACGAATCTTCGTGAGGAAGGGGAAATGATACGAGTAGTTCGGTCCAATTCAAAGGCCATAATAGAGATGGGCCTTTCCAAGTACTCAAGCGGATCAATAACAATGCTTATCAAATAGATCTGCCTGGTGAGTACAACATAAGTTCTACTTTTAATATTGCTGATTTATCTCCCTTTGATGTTTCAGATTCGAGGATGAATCTTTTTGAGGAAGAGGGGAATGATGCGAGTCTCAAGGCCCAAAATAAGACTCAAGAATGTGATGGGCTCAAATTTCCTTAAGGCCCAATAATACGGTCGAAGGTCAAAAAAATCTGAGCAAGATTGAACGAGACCATCCAAGATTTCGTTACCAAGGCCCTAGATGCGCACACAACCGAAAAAGAAAATCAAGATTCACTTTCTTATTTTCAAGAAAATCAAGAAACTGAATCTTGGTCAAATTTTGATGTTTCAGACAATTTTCAAGAATCAAGAAAATCAATATTTCAAATCTCAGAAATCTTGGTCCAAGAAACTGAATCTTGCAACCAAGGCGCATCGGATTTCATGTACAAGCTTGAACGAGCCAATTTCGAGAGCAAACGGATCACAAGACCAAGTTCTTGAAAAAAATGGCCATTAAGATGTCTACAAGCCCATCCTGAAATTTGGAAAGTAATTTAATTGAATATTTGGCCAAATCGTCAAAATGGCCCAAATTGTAAAATATTTAAACTATAGGTCCAATTTTATTTTAATAGGTGGATCATTATGTAAGAATTCAGCCCAATGAGCCTATTTAACTCATTTGGCTGAATTCCCATTAAAAGTCTACACTTAGAATTATTTTATTTTTTTATTTGATGAGTTGTCATGTTAGTTATTCCATTAGGGTTAGGAAAACTTATTTTGGGGGCCTATAAGTAGCATGGATGTTCACCCTTATACACACAATTGATTTATGTTTATTTTTGAGTTAACAATAATTCCCTTTGAGTTTTTCTTCAAGAATTGCTCTTGAATTTCTTTTAGAAGCTGTTTTAACAATATTTCAGGTTGTCGAAATCATCTTCAAGCTATTTCTTGCCAATATCTATTTCTTGGAAGGGGAATTAGAGCCATTGAAAGGTGTTGTGGATTCTTAATGTTTCCAAGGCTTCTTAGGATGTCATCTTCTCTTCTCTATCATTAATTTATCATTTTTTGCTTATTTAAGTTAGTTCTTGCTATTTTGGCTTGCTGATTTTATTGATTTTCATTCTAGGTTAAAGCTACTTCAAGAAAGATGTTCTCCTATCTTGTTCCATCAAGAAACACATCAAAATTAGGAGTTTTAATTTTTTTTTTTTGTTGTTTCAAACATTCTTGTACAAAACAGTTTGCTTTTTGTCTTTAAAATCACTTCTACCAAATCTGTTTGTGTTTTGTTTTTCCAGATCTGGTTGGGGCATTTTCTTGAGGTCCAAGGACGGTTTCTTTTTATCTAAGAAACCCTAATTCATTCTCTTTTGGAATTTTTACCAGTCAGTTCATCTTTCTTTTGTTTTAATTTCGTTTGCCCCTTCTTTGTGACAACTAATTTGTCTTCATTGTTTCTCGTTTCAGTTTATGTTTTTCTAGAGATCTAGGAGAAATCTGCGACTTTGAAAAACTTTGTGATCCACTTCCGCATTCATCCGCCTCATTCATTATGATTTGGCCATCGACGGATTAACTAAATTAGATGGGTTCAGTCGATTAATTTAGTTTTAAACAACTTGTGAACACCCCTATGTTTCGGAACATATTTGGAATTCATTATTATGTAAATAGTAAGAATAAAGTGAATATATTATGGAAAAATTAGTTAAAAATTAATATAATTAATATTTGATAGGAATATAAATGTAAATATGAATTTCAAATTCATTATTAAATATCTAACAAATCTATAGATTTGAGAAATTATCATAGAAATTTAACAAATCTAGAGGTGTGAGAAATCTAAACATTTGTCCCCTCAATCAACACGTCCTCTTATCTTTGTTCCGACTTTAAGTCTTTACAGGTGAATTGGCCTCCATAACGCCACATTAACCTCCTCCTTATCCTCCTTCCTTATTTTATTTTGTATCAACAATTGATACGATGAGTGTAGACTGGGAAAAATGTTTCGAATTTAGAACGATGCTACCTACTACCTCATTAACAAAAACAACAACCCCAACCCTGCCAAATCTTTCACTTCGATGAATGACAATAACGCTACCAATACCAAACTTCCTTCAATCCAAACTAAAATGTCAACTTGCCCAGAAGTGACCACCATGGAAACCTTGGCCCAACTCTTGAATGTCCTCAACAATCCTTCAGTCAACCCCACCACTATGGCCTCACTTTCGATTCCCAACACACCATCTTCCCCTGTCATCTTACAAGACCTCAAATATGATCTTTGAAGCAAATCCTTATCTTATCTAACCTTAAAAACTCAATCAACTGCCATAGTTATTCCCTCAAACCAAGTTTCCCTACAGCAACAAATCTCAAACCCTCAATATCATGTTCTTAAGATGCAGGAGAAAATGCGCCATATGGAAAAGCAACTATTGGCTCAACAATGCCACTTCCAAGAATAAAGAGAGCGTCAATGCTTGTTAGGTGAACAAAATGTTTGTAATAAACAATTAATTACAAAGGTACAAGTAGCCAAGGACGCTGCAAAGAGTGAAAATTTACCTATCCCACTAGAATTGGAATGTATTGTGCAATCCATTATCCGTATAGGAAATAAAAATCAAAATGATAACGAGGTGCTGCAAGCCCTTCACCCAGAATGAGAATCCCAAAACAAGGCTAATATTATTGAAGAGCAAATTGTAACGCTTAGATTGGAATTTTATAAGAGGCAAAAGGTTCTAAGCCTGATGAAGTTTCTTGGAGCTATGCTAATGAACCCTTAGCCCCTTTCGTGTTGGTGCATAACTTATTAGCCTCTTTTAAGTTCCATAAAAGATTACCTAGCTCATTACAACAACCATATAAGTATTCTTGGAGCCTCAGATGCCGTGAAATGCAAGGCTTTCTCCATGACCCTTTCTAGCACAGCTCGAAAATGGTACCTCTCACTTTCTTCAAGATCTATAAATAATTTTGATCAGTTGGTTAGGTTATTTATGAGTAGAATTTTAGCCAACAAGATTGCACAACAATCCTCGGTATACCTCATGTCCATCTGACAGAAATAGAACAAACGCCTTCATGATTTCATGAAAAGATTCAATGTTACAGCTATGATAAGCAATGGTATTTTTTATGCTCTAGCCATCCAAGCCTTCTTGGTAAAAACCACTTACAAATTCCTCTGATTTCACCTCGTCGGTAATCCCTCATAAAATTTATCCCAATTGTATGAAATGATCCATCGTTTCACAGAAGGTGATCAAATGGACATTGATTAAGCTAAGCTAATGGCCCAAACAACCCAAGTATACCCCTTTTCTAAACGATCCTCCCCTCCACATCATCATCGGTGAAGCCTTACTAATATCAACCCCAACAGAGAACTCTTCCATTGGTAGATGACTAACGGCTCCAATGGTGCAACCCACCACAACAAGAGGGTAGGCGGATGTTTAATACTATAGGTCCACCACGTCACCTAGGACCCATGAAAGGCAATTTCCCCAACCAACATCAATTTAAGTGAGTTTCATATAATTGTCATTGTACATACCATCAACTTAACTGCTCCTTTGCTACCATATTTGAGAAAATAGGGTATTAAAGAATTCTACCAAATCCACCAGCCATGCCTTACAATCCTCATCGATATGATTCACCTTTTCATTTTCGTTACCACAATGCAGAAGGTCGTACTACAATCCGATGTGTTCAACTCAAGAATGCAATAAAAAATGCCATCTGAAAGGGTCAACTACAATAATATGTTGTACAAGATGCCTATTTGCTAAATTGGAAAATGACCAAGAAGCAGAACCCTCTAATTGTCACACCCAAAATCTTTTAAACCTAAAAATTTAGAACACTTAGGAGTTAAATTGAAAGAGGCCAAAAGCTGGTGGTCTTTACTAAAAAATAAAGAAAGTATAGTAATTGAAATTTGATAGGCTTGATAACCAAATCTGGTTTGGTTAGATTAGAACCAGTCGGTTCCTTAGTGGGGGACAAAATGATTGTGAATGGGTGGATTCTACATGGTTGAAGACTGTGTGAGGAGGGCTATAAATAGCTAAAAAATGACTTCTTGAAGGACTTCTTCTCCAGTCTGTTTTGTTTTTCTTCTTCAACTTTTTCCTTAGTAACTTCTAGAGGAGAAGGATACGAGAAACCTTTGCATGGAGCGACATAAAATTTGAATTGTAGCTTATACATGAAACTATGATTTTGATTTAGTTGTACATATTTTAATAAATGAATACAAACATTTATTTCCATATTAGATTAATATTATTGTTTGTAAATATAATATATCAACATAAAATGATGCTCAAATTTTGAAATTTTAATCAAATTAAAATTTCATATATAAAATAACACAAAATTAAAATTCATGTATGACATTGCACATTACATTAAAATTTATTAATAATTTTGATATTTATTTTTTTATATCATCATACATGAAATTAAATTCTTATAATCTAAACGAGCTTACAAAAGCTCTTTTTATAATCTACAGTCGTTAGAGGACTAAAATGAAATGTTTTCAAAATTATCAGATTGGAATCGTGACGTTGAGGGTATCATATCATGGCCTTATTAAAACAGTGAGTCTCATCGCAACATTAAAAGTTTAAGGTTGCAAAGCCACTCTTTGTCAATTTTACGTTGCGACATTGAGGGTCTGTCCTCACGACATCACCTACTATTTTCACAATATCCATTAAGTACCAATTCACAACACCTAAAACAATTGATCAAATGCATTTATTCAACCATTTCAACCTTATGCCATTTACATACATAATTAACAAACCATATGATCAAATTTAAAATTGATATTAACTATCCAAATTTCCAAAAGGAGCATTCACTATACAAAATTGACTGAAAACTTAGGTACATAAAGATTCTATACAAACATTGCTGAGTCGAGAGTTGTGGATAAGATGTTGGATCACTCATTGAGTCTTTGAGATCTACCAATACTTGTGCATGGAATAAACAAACCGTACGTTGAGCGATAAAGTTCAGTGATATTTTCATGATTCAAGTCAATAATACATTAGAAATAACATGATAGATTTCAATCAATGCACAATTTAGTTCCACCATTTCAACTTACCAATCGTGTCTCATGAATCAACTTATTCACAATCCCAAATGGAAACATACATGAACAATTTTCAACCAATTCAATCCACCTATTCATGTCTAATATGCAAAATTAATGCACAGTCTCTTTTAATTGAATTCATATGAATGTTTCATATGATGTCTACTAATACATATCACAATTATTTTCATTTCATGGCATACTACTCATTTATTTCATAGTCTCAATCTTTCTTGAATCTATTGATTAGTTTCATTACCATATCAGTCTCCAGGACTCGTTTAACTGGTTCACATGATCTTTTATATGTTTTCATTTGATACATTTCATATATATACACATATAGTACCATTCCATACCATCATTAAAGTCCAAATATCATTTATCAAGTTCAAGTTTTATAATCCCTATTAATCAAGCACGAACTCAAGACAAGTACACGAATCATCCAACCATCACACTAATATGGCCCCCAATGCCTCATTGGAACGTTTGAAATAAGTATTGCACTCCACGCCTCATTGGTAAAATCGAAGTATAAAATCGTACACAAAGCTAATCCTATAGCATACAAACTATATTCGACTTTGATCGAATAATTAATAAGGAAACTGATGTTTTAATTGCATATTATAAATCGATTTACATGTCATGATCTCATATCATTTTCATCATCAATTCGTATCATGCTCGTTTTTACTATGCTTAGAACAATACAATATCCATCTTAATCACATTCAATATCATGCTTGCTTATATTATATTCAATTCAATCCAATTCTCGACATTCGATACCATCATGTATAAACCGAGTTAGGAAACAGTAATACACTTACCTTAATAGGTAGATTTGAATCAATCACATATATGTATATATGCACATATATATGTATTTATATATTGAACACGAATCATAAAAGTACAAACCACTATTTTTGTCACTCATCTTTTCTTTCTCTCAAGACAGCCCAACGTCATCTTTAGCTATGTTCGATAATTAATTAGTTTAATTAAATCCTTTTAATTAAACATATTTATTTATTAATTACATTTAAGAAAGTTTAATGGTTATCACCATCATTCTCCACTAATTCCTATTTAAAATTGGTTAAATAACTATTTTGGTGTTTTGGATAATTCATATCTAGATCCCCAAGCATTTTCTCAATTAAAACTCAATAGCGATTAAAGTTTTACAATTTAGCCCCTTAGCTTTAATTAACAATTTTCTCGGTTAAATTGCTTAACTGATCTTTAATATATTTTCATATTAACTCCATGTATTATCCTATTTTATCTTTATAGACTCAGTTTACAAAACTAAGGTTCCAAAATCGCAGTTTTTGACACCGACAAAATTCAAGTTGTTACAAATAAGTATATTGTTTTTATAATATATAATATTGGCAAATTATTAAGTCATGTCCATACTTTTTTGCCATAACTTTTTATAAATAGATATAGTATAACACTTTTATAACATGTAAATTGTTTTTTATAATAAACTTTTTGGCCAAAACTTTGAAAACTTTTTAGTATTTAAATAATATATTCTGTTGTTATAACTTTATAGAATAGACAAATTGTATTTATGATATAAGTTTTTTAGGGTTTAGAATATAAGAAAATTTTTACCATAATTATCCCGAACACTCATACGTATTCATGCTTATAATATAATTTTTTATAAAAATATTTTTTTAAAATTGAATTTTTTTGGTGTAATTACTTATGCAATTACTCCAATTCTCATTCTCTCCTAACAATTGCAAAGTGTAATCGGGATGCTTCAATTACAATGGTTATCCAAATATGTCATCCTTGTGTAATTACAAGTAATTAAACTCAAATCCAATTACTAGGTTGCTTTCTAAATAATACCTAAATTTTAAAGTTTTTTCCATAAATATTTCTAAAAAAATAAATTTAAGAACATTTATATTATTTTCACTATTTAAATATAAAAAACTTATTTTTATATAATAAAAAAATAAAATTAATTATATATTAAATAAAAAATAAATTTTAATTTAATTTCAAATAACTTCAATTTTTAAACTTGTATCCCATAAATTGTTTGAACAGCTTGATTCATTTTCGATTTTTCAATTTTTTTTTCTGAGTCCCAGATGTACAGCAAGTTGATCTGATAATTATAAAAAGCAACAGCCTTACTTGTGAATCAATGGAGAAAAAATGGCAAAACCAACTAGTGTGGAGTACAGCCATAGTTGACCACCATATGAGTTCATTGGTTTTTGCATGGGACCTTACATTTGCACCATTGTTGACCGTCTTACTACCATCTATAGAGGGAATTTCCAAATTGGTATGCCCAACCTCTTCTCTCTCTTGTATATATTAATATTATAATTTTTTGGCTTAATTTCACCCAATATTTTTTAAATTAGTTTCTAGTTAGTTTAATTGTAAGTGTTAAATGTTAATTTGAATATGATATAAAATATATTTTGATTAAATTATAAATGTACATACTATTGCATTAGTAACATGAATTTACAAGAGAAAACATGTTATATAGAAAATTAAAAGTGGAAGATGCCCAAAGAAAAAATTGAAAATTTTTATTACTTTTAAAAAATTTCAAAAGTTTAGTTTCCCTCTAAATTTCTCAAATCCATTTAAAAATTTTAATTAAATCTCTCTAAAATTTTTAAACAATCTTATTAAATCCTCTATTTATTTAAAAAAAAATTAGTTAAATCTTAACACCAAGAATAGAAAATATAGGTTTGCAAAAAGTAATTCCATCCCCTATTCATTTTTGTTATTACTAAAGAGTTCATAATAAGGTATTTTCTTTTATCATTTAAACTTTGAGTTATGTATTATTTCATCGTTGAACTTTGGAATTTTTATGTCGATGTGGCGACATATATTAGCATAATCACATTAGCTAATTATATTCTTCTTCAAAGGCCCCTATGAAATATGAATTTTACACATATGTGTCGTTGATATTAGAAATTTAAATTTTACAAGGTTTAAAGGGAAATATGTATTCTTTTAAAGTGAAATATTACATATTAGAAAAAAGGTTAAAATGTCAAATAATAACTTTAAAAATAATTAAAAAATCAATTAAGCCCTTTATTAAATAGTACTGTCAATTGAATCTTCTGAATCATAATTAGTATCTAATTAAGCTCTTTAAATTTATTTTTCCGTTGAAACCCTGATGATCGTTAACTATTAATATAAAAAAAACGATGACATAAATAATTTATATGAATAGAACATGAAATATGCATAACATTAAATTATTAATCATATAAAAATTATAAAATTATTCTAATTTTACAATCACGTAAGTGGACTCCCTCAATGTTGGTGGTGGAGTGAAGGTTAATACGGAAAAGGGCACACCATGCTTTTCTTGAGTTCATCCATTGAGAAAACACAAAAGGGAGTTAATTAATTATATATATTATAGTAATGTGATGTTATAAAAACAAAACAAATAATTATGTTTGCATTACTGTTTTTTTATTTACATCTTATTATTTATAATTTGGATAAATTACTATTTTATTCTTTACATTTTAAATTTTTTTTAAAGTTATTTCATGTTTTTTTAAATTTTTTATATGTTAAATATAAAATTGATTATAAATAAATTATCTCTTTAATTTAATATTTTACTTAATTAAATTAAATTTTAATGTTACAATATTAAAATTAATGAATATTAAATTGCTAAGCTTAAAATACAGTTTTTGTTAAAAAAGAAGAAGAAGACGCATATTAATAAGATTTACCAAATTAAATTTATATTTTCCTAATATGATAAGAGTTAATTACATTCATTGATTAAAGTAGAATAAAGATAAATATAAAATTATAAAATTTGAATATTAACCATTTTAACATTAAAGCAAATTAATTTGACAATATATAAAATACATAGCTTGTAAGAAATTATTAATAATATTATTTAAATTATAACATAATATTTAGACCATGATGGATTTTTGTATTATTTTAATATTATGTTGTTGGAACCTGACTGATCAATCAGATCGATTGGACCAGGAACTAATTAGGGTACAAGTTTAGAGGGTGGCTTTAAACCGGTTAGATTGGGAACCAATATAAATTGGCTAAAAGATCAGTTGAACCATGAATTTTTTGAATTTTTTTTGAATTTTTAATAAATTTTAATGGGACCGTTTGGATTGACTAACCTTTGACTTGATCAGTTCAACCACTAGTCCGATTTAAAAATTATTGTTTAAAAATAAAGAAGTTAATATATTTGATTATAAATTAATTAAATATTTTGTAATTACATTACTTTTTAATTTATTAATGATTTTTTGAAGAAATTTATTAAAAATTTAAACAAAAATTAATTTTATAAAAAATATAATAAATTTAATGTACGGGTCCGTGCATTGTATAAGAATACAAACTAATTAGATTTTATTTCTCCCTTGACCAATGGCGATGTTTTATTTTTGCTTTTTATTTATTTGTTTGAAACATAGAGGTGATTAATATTTACAATAAATTTAATATTTGTTAAGTAAAATTTAAAATTCAAATTTCGCATTATTGAATTTTAATTCTATTGATATTAATATTATTCTTAATAAAAAAAATGTGAATTTAAATATGCTGAAACATATATATATTTTATTTAAAGGTTGTTATTATTACAGAGCTTGCATTTGTCCCATAAAACATAGTAGGACTTAATCAGAGCCATACTCCCAGAATTTTGAATCAGAGGTGGACCTTTAAAGAGATATATTTAATTGATGTTATAAATTAAAGCTCTTCCTCACCACTATTTACAGCAACGAAAATTTCATCCATGACACACACCGACTGACTAAATTTTGAAAGTGATTTTTCTGTGGCACAATAGTGAAGGTATGAATAGTAATACGCAACAAGCTCATTTTATTTCTGGGGTATTATTTATGGAAAATGCTGGATATTATCGCAGTTAATTACGATAAAAATCACAAAATATCATGTGCATGGGAACTTGAATTTTGATACATAACTGTCATTGATTTCAGCATCTTTGACATAATAAATTAAGTATGAGAGTTGATTTTTAAGGCTTACTTATTGTTTTGATACTTCTGTTTATGACAGAAGATGGGATCAGAGACCGGTGCTGGAAAGAATTACCTTTACAACAACCAAGATTTTGATCTCTCCATTGATGTGTTCTCACAAGTCAGCTCCAAGTTATTAGATGATGATGGCCGTCCCAAGCGAACTGGTAATGTTACAGAAAAGTTAAATTCTATGAAAAAGATTGCAGACTTTGTTTTAGTGATGTCATTGGTTTTCCCTTCATTTAGGAACTGCATGGGCTGCAAGTGCTCATATTATTACAGCAGTGATTGCTGCTGGTGTTTTGTCCCTGGCTTGGGCAACAGCTCAGCTTGGATGGATTGCTGGGCCGGTAGTAATGTTTATGTTTTCTTTTATAACTTATTACACTTCCACTCTTCTTGCTGCCTGTTATCGCTCTGGTGACCCACTTAATGGCAAGAGAAACTATACCTACATGGACGCTGTTCGGTCAAATCTTGGTAAATTTCAAAACCCAAAAATCTTTGAATTTGCTTTACCAAAAATGGGGTTGTTTCAATTTCAATATCTTTAACTTTTATGTTACTTTTCAGGTGGGTTTGAAGTCAAGATATGTGGATGGGTTCAATACTTGAACCTTTTTGGAGTTGCCATTGGATAAACCATTGCATCATCAATTAGCATGATGTGGGTAGTTTTAATGGCTCAAACTCAGTGATTTGTTGTTTTGGCAGTTGTATTGTTTGGGTTAACACTTAACATTTTCTTTTTTTCTTTTTTTTTTTAAATATATAGGGCTATTAAAAGGTCTAATTGCTTCCATGCCAGTGGTGGCAAAGATCCATGCCACATGAATAGCAATCCTTATATGATTGCTTTTGGCATTGTTGAAAATTTTGCTCTCAATTTCCTGACTTTGATCAACTATGGTGGCTTTCCATTGTTGCTGCTGTCATGTCCTTCACTTACTCCACCATTGGACTTGGTATTAGAATTGCTAAAGTAGCTGGTATCTTACTCCAACTCAATTATTAGAGTACAATATTGATGAGTAAAATTGCATTTTATCCCTTTTACTCAATAAATAAATTAATTAATCATTATACACTAAATTAAAGAGCAAATTAATCTTTTCTGTTAAAAGTTCTATCTAATTGTATTGTTAAAAACTAACATAACCGATGAAATAACCAGGAAGTGACACATGGTATACCCTCATACTGATGTATAAGGACCGTTTTTAACTGTCGAAATGGATGAAAATTTTTGCAGAAGAGCCAATTTGTTCTTTGATCTAATGTATAAGAATTAATTTACCCATTTTTTTAATAGAGAATAAAATATAATTTGAATCCTAATATAAGAGCATCATGTCACTTGTACCAAATTGATGTGCTTTAGCATAAATATGTTAGAATTTTTTCATTAAAGATCTTCATATCCATACCGGAATAATGTCAAACATATTTGACCCTTGAGATGTTTTCGTTTTTCTTTTTCCTTGGTTAATTTAGCGGAAACAAGGAAAATTGGGGGAAGCCTAACAGGAATAAGTGTTGGAACTGTCACTCAATCCCAAAAAACATGGAGTTTCTAGGCCCTTGGTGACATAGCTTTTGCCTATTCGTACTCTCTTATACTCATTGAAATTCAGGTTTACATTAATTTTATTTTTCATCCAAATTCATTATAACTCCAATAACTTGTTGAAGTTGAAAGCTTCTAAAACAATATGGTGTTTTGTGTTAAGGATACATTGAAGGCTCCACTATCAGAATCAAAGACAATGAAAAAGGCAACATTGTTAAGTGTTGGAGTGACAACTTTTTTCTACATGTTATGTGGTTGTATGGGTTATGCTGTTTTTGGAGACTTATCCCTTGGAAACTTACTCACAGGTTTTGGATTCTATAACCCATTTTGGCTCATTGACATTGTCAAAGCCGCTATTTTTATTCACCTTTTAGGTGCATACCAAGTTTACTGTCAACCCCTTTTTGCCTATGTCAAAAAAATGACATCCGAAAAGTTCCCGGACAGCAAATTCACTACCAAAGATATCAAGATCTCGATCCCTGGTTTTCGGCCTTACAATCTAAACATTTTCAGATTGGTTTGGAAGACTTGTTTTGTGATGAAAACAACATTGATCTCCATGCTTCTTCCATTCTTTAATAACATTGTTAGACTCCTTCGGGCACTTGGGTTTTGGCCACTCACAGTTTATTTCCCAGTAGAGATGTACATTTCTCAAAAGAAGATACCAAAATGGAGCACCACATGCTTTGCCTTCAAGTCCTAAGCATTGCTTGCCTTGTTATCACCATTGCTGCTGCTGGTTCCATTGCAAGGATTGTTCTTGATCTGAAGTCATATACTTCATTCTCTACTGGATATTACTTCAGTTACAATTTGAAGAAAGGAAGGGAAACTAAGCTCTATGGATTAAAAACGCTTTTTGTAGTTGTTCATGTTCGTAAAATGTAAAAATTGTTGTTGTTAATTTACTGTTTGTTAAACAATGACTAAAAGAATGAAAAAGATAGAACTATTATATTGATTCAAGAAGATTACAGTAGCATTGAAAACTTAACCCTTTTGGATATACATACATACAAATTATATAGAACGTAGCCTAACTACATTGAGTAACTAACTACTGACTTCGCTAACTACTAACAACTAACGGCTAAGTGACTTTATCAGTTACTCTAACATTCTCCTAGTTTCTCTTTGTTTGAGTGTTTGTTTTGAGAAGAAAAGCAGTATCTTTGGGCAGCACACAAAGAGCCTATCAAAAGAAGCCAAACTGCTTAGACATAATGAGCTTGGTGAGAGCATCAGCAATCTGCTTCCCAGAAGGAATGAAGTTGACTTGCAGGGTGCCATCAAGAACTCTTTCCTGAACAAAGTTATGGTCAATCTCTACATGTTTTACTCTAGCATGATGCATAGGATTGGCAACCATTGAGACTATGGATGTATTATCACACCAAACCATAGAAGACTGGCAGAGTGTTGCACCAGCCTCAGCTAACAATTGTTTGACCTACAACAGCTCATACACACAATTGGCAAGACTACGATACTCAGTTTGAGATGAGGATCTAGACACGACTGTCTATTTTTTGGAAAACCAAGCAACTGGGTTCGGTCCTATATAGATGACATAGCCAGTAGTGGACCGTCTATCTTCAATGGAAGAGGCCCAGTCAGCATCTGAATAGCAGGTTAGCTGGCACTGGCCTTTGGAGTAAAAGAGCCCCTGAGTTATAGTACCTTTAAAATATCGGAGAACCCATTTAACTGCCTTCAAATGAGCCTCACTTGGAGCATTCATATATTGACTGAGCTTGTTATCACAGTAGGATAAGTCAGGGCGAGTGATACACATATATTGAAGCATGCCAATTGTACTCCGATATAAACGATCATCAACCAGTGGGGAACTTTCATCAACTGCGACCAGTTTTGGAAAACTCACCATGGGTGTTAGCGTAGGTGTTGCTGCGGACATCCCAGTTTTGGACAGAATCTCTCCAATATATTTTTGTTGACTTAGAAACAACCTTTGAGGTGTATGCTGAACTGCAATTCCTAAGAAGAAACTGAGTGGCCCCATGTCTTTAAGAGCAAAATTCATGTTTAGTAGATGCACAACCTTGTCAATCTCCTGATTGGAACTTCCTGTGATGACTATATTGTCAACATAGATGATAAGCAAAAGTAGACTTTCGAACGTAGAGCGAATGGACACGGAAGGATCAGCTTTGGACGCACGAAAACCAAGCTGATCAATCAGATACTGTCTGAGAGTTTGAAACCATGCACGAGGGGCTTGGCGCAATCCGTATAGAGCTTTGTTTAACTGACACACAAGCTGCTGGCCATTAGGACCGACTTCTTCAAACCTAAGGGGTTGCTCCATGTAGATTTCCTCAGTCAACACGCCGTTGAGGAAGGCATTGTTCACATCAACTTGTCGTAATGACCAATCCTTCATGACTGAAAGAGCAAGGATAGTGCGAATGGTAGCAGCTCGAACCACCGGATTGAAAGTTTCTCAATAATCTAAGTCGGCATGTTGAGAGAACCCTTTGGCCACGAGACGAGTTTTATACCTCTCAATAGTACCGTCAGCCTTTATTTTTACTTTAAACAGCCACTTGCAACCAACCGCGCATCTATTTTCAAGTAGAAGGCATAAGCACCATGTGTTATTTTAAAGGAGAGCCTGCAGCTCACTATGTACATCAGCCTTCCAAGAATCATTGGCCATTGCAGCATGAATGTCTTTGGGAATATCCTCAAAGGAAGAAGGGGCTACGATCATGTAGGCTTTAGGCTTGAAGATGCCAGCTTTACTACGAGTTACCATAGTATTGGTGTTGCATGGAGCAGGGACTGAAGGTGGTTAAGTTAAGGCGGGGCTAGGGGAAGGAGATTCAGAGGTAGAGGGGGTTGAAGTAGAGGGATGAGATGGAGGGTTATTAGGAAAAGAACCAACCAACAGAGAAGTCAATTGTGAAGCTGGTTGAATAGGGGGTTGACTTGAGAACTAGCTGTTGATAGAACAAGAAGTTTGGAGCTAGACAGAGATGGAGATGACTGACAAGGACACTCGGAGGTGATGGCTTTAAATGGGAATACTATTTCATGGAAAGTGACATGACGTGTGACATACACTTGACCAAAAGAATCTTGACAGCGGTAGCCCTTATACAACGAAGAATAACCTAAAAAATTGCATGGCGATGACCTATACTGTAACTTGTGAGTGTTGTAGGGTCAAAGATTAGGAAAACACAGGTAGCCAAAAACACGCAAGAAGTCATAGCTGGGCAAGGTGTTGAACAACTTTTCATAGGGCGAGATGTTGTTGAGAGGTTGAGAGGGTAATCTGTTGAGTAAGTAAACAGCAGTGGCAAAGGCATCATTCCAGTAAGTCAAGGGCATAGAAGCATTTGCCAACATGGAGAGACCTGCTTCAACTATCTGCCTATGCTTTCGCTCAACCAGACCATTTTGAGCTGAGGTATACGGACATGTAAGTCGATGTACAATCTCTTGTTGGGACAAATATAGTTTCAAAGCTTGAAATTCACCTCCCCATCAGTTTGAAGTGTTTTAAGCTTGCAACCAATAACCCTTTTAGCTTGTCTATGAAACTGTGGAAACACAGTAAGAACATCAGAACTGTGGAAACACAGTAAGAACATCAGACTTCTTTTTTAGAAAATAGACCCAAGTGTAGCATGTATAAGCATTTGTAGAAGCAGTATAATAGCAAAATCTATTAGAAGTAACTGGAGCAGGACCCCAGACATCAGCAACCACCAATTGAAGAGGTGCAGTATATTCGGTTACAGATTTTTGAAATGGCTGCTTATGTTCTTTGCCTAAATGACAAGCAATACATGAAAAAGAACTATCGTTTACACTAGGAGAAACGTTACACTTGAGCAATGCCTTAGTAATTATAGCTTTACAGGGGTGGCCTAGTCTATAATGCCACACATCAAAAGGAACACTAGAACTAGTAGTAAAACATTGAGCTAAAGCAGATGAGCCTTGCTGGGCAGTATCAGGTAGGTGAAGTTTTTATAATCCATGCTGCATGAACCCTTTAAGAAACACCTCCCCTTTGTGCATGTCATGAACTTGACACTGTATAGGAAGAAACTCAAACATCACCTGGTTATCTTTAGTAAACTTTGAGACAGATAAGAGGTTCTTGGTAATGCAAGGCATAAACAGTAAAGATCGCATGTGTAAGGGGCGCGAGCGAGTAAGCAAAGAAGACTGACCAGAGGACAGAACCGAAAGAGCATTGCCATTACCAACATACACCTTACCTGGACCTTTGTATGATGTGCTTTCTGTTAGAGCAATAGGCGAGTATGTGACATGGTAAGTTGCCCTAGAGTCAGGGTACCACGCATTATCTCCAACAGTCTCGGGTGTGGCAATATAAGCCTGAGGTTGGGAGGCTGCTGAAACAGTTGAATTTGTTGATGGGAAACTGCTGGTGACAAATAGATTAGACCAAGGAGACTGTGGCATTGTGGATGGAAGAAACCAACTTGGTGAGGCATTGGGAATAGTGGGTGGTGTAGGTGACATCCAAGGCATCATGGGAGAGCCAACACCGAACATGCAAACATTGGCCTAAGGAGACTGAGGAGGTCGATATCCTGTACTTTTGTATGATGCATCGAACCGATAATAGCAGCGATTAACAAGGTGGCCTTGTTTCCCACAAAGCTGACACTGAAATCGGGAGCCAAATGACCGACCGCGCCCTCGCCCTCAAGTGCTAGAAGAGGGACAATAAGCAGGGGTAGATTTGTTGTTGTCGACTGACCTTGGGGGCCGATGCGAGACCACATTAGCAGAAGCAGGAACCTCAGGCACTGGAGAGAACTGCCGTGTCTCGGCATCCAGAAGCATAGTAGTGACACCTTGAACTATGTAGGGCATCTGACCGGCGATGATGATTGTAATAATAGATTCATAATCCGAAGGCAAGCCATTGAGAATTGCAGTGGCATGCTCATGATCGCTGATGATCTCTCCACAACTAGCAAGACTAGCACAGTACCCCTTAATCTTCATTAAAAAATCTCTCATAGACAAATCACCTTTGCGCTAAGAGTGCAAAGCGCGCCTGTAAAACATTAGTCTGGACGTGGTTTTGACACCATAGAGATTAACAATAGAGTTCCAAATTTGAGCACTAGTGTCCATACCAATAAGATGAGGAAGAACGGTTGGACTTATAGATGACAAGAGCCAAGACGCAAGAGCACTGTCTTGCTGCTCAAACCGAGTAAACTCAAGATTTTCATGAGGCACACCATCAAAATCAAGAAGAAACTGAGGAGGAGGGATAGTTCGAGAATCTAAGAAAATTTGAAGCTTAAAAGTTTTGATCACCAAAAGAATTTGTTGACACCACAACAGATAGTTAGTATCATCAAGAAGAATGCTAATCTTCTTGGTAGAGAAGAACCGACTATCAACAACACCATCAGTAACACTGGAAGCCATCACAGGCGCAGCAGATTGAACAATGGATGGACTGGAAGACATGAAGAACTTAGACGACTAATCTTTAGAGATCAATGGACATCTGATACCATGTTAAACAATGACTAAAAGAATGAAAAAGATAGAACTATTGTATTGATTCAAGAAGATTTCAGTAGCATTGAAAACTTAGCCCTTTTGGATATACATGCATGCAGATTATATAGAATATAGCCTAACTACATTGAGTAATTGACTACTGACTTTGCTAATTACTAACAACTAACGGCTAACTGACTTTATCAGTTACTCTAACACTGTTTAGGTTATGAAGTTTTCATATGTAGCTTGTAGCTTTCACATTCAATGTAAATGGAAAACTTTTATTTTGAGAAATATCGAAGTGTTCTATATAACGTTCTTTTATGAGTTATTATACCATTAACCGAGATTTAAAAACTTTTTCTCCAGAAATTATTTTACGAATCCTATCCATCGCACTATCTATAATTCATTTCTAACTATTTAATAGCAACTCAACAATTTTTTTCAGGTCACTAACAAATAATTTTGATAATTTTTTTATTCTAAACCTCGAAGTCAAATATAATTTTCATTGATAATAATTTTTTAAAAATAAATTTTCAACCATTAAGGCCTTAGCAACTTTAAAATATCAGGTTTAAATCTCTCACTATGCTAACTTATGTGGTTCTTAATCTATATTTATTTTGATTTATGTCCCAACATATGTAGATATTGTATAATTTTATTGTGGTATAAGTTTAAATCTATTTTGTTTATCAGTTTGATCGTCTCACCAAATGTAGAGCTGATATAGTTTTGTTGTCGTATAGGAATAAATATATTTTGGCAATCAATTTGGTCGTGCACGATTAATTCTGGTTATAGTTATTCGGATGTATGTTTTATAATTTTATTTGTGATTGGACATGTAACTTCAAAAAAACCTTACCTATATTAATTAAAAATTACATTATATTTAACATATTATTATATTAGAATATAATGCGATTTATAATTTAATTTAGTAATAAATAAAATGATTTTATAACTAATTAAATTTTTATTATATTTAATTGAAAATATTGAATATAAAAATTAAAAATAACAAAAATAAATAGAATAATAATTAATGAAGTGTAATTATTTTTATTAATAGGATTAAAGCTATAAAAGTCCCTTAAGAAAAAAAAATCAATTGCACCATTGTCATTAACAATAATAAAAAAAACAATTAAACCTCTTCGTTAAAAGTTTCATTTTTTGATCACGTTAACCATTAAAATTAGCTAACGGACCAATCAAATAGAGACACATCGTAGTCCCAGATTTAAATAAAAAATTATTAAAAATCATTAAAAAATTAAAAAATTAAAAAATATTATATAAACTTATAAAAAATTGTAGAAAAAATTATAAAAATTATAATTGGGTGGAGCAAACTGATGCAGTTGATACAAATTAAAATATTCACCTAAATAGAAATTTGAATTGGTTGTTTTGGTTTATTATTGGAATGGTACGCACTAACCATAAATTAATTTATTTTTCTATTTCCTAAAATAAACATATTAAATAAATTTAAATAATTTAATTTCCTAATTAAAATATATTTTCAACTCATTTCTAATTTTGTTAAAATCATGACGACTTTATCGTAAAAGAATCTATGGGAAAATATATTTAATATTTCTACATTCAACGGATTCACTATGACCAGATGATTTATTTCCCTTTTCGAACTTCATTTAATTGAAAACCATAAATTCATTTGCAAGCCATTTTCATTTTGGAGAAAACTACATTCATTTCAAAATGTTCCCATTTCTTCATTTTTATCATCCATTTATGTTCATTTTATTCAACATGCAATTCATTTCTAGCTTCAATGAGCTAGTAGAGAGACTGATTGGACATATGTGATTAGGGCTCAAATTTATAATTAAGTTCTAGCTTTTCGCCTATTAATTGTAAATTCATTTAGTCAAAAAGTCATTCCACTATAGTATCGTGATTGAGCTCTTCCCAACGACATACCATTACGAAAGTAACTTGATCAATGTTGGATCTAATGCCCTGAGTGTAGTATATTCATTTGTAAACTTGTTATTTTTTTGAATAGATTGGTTAATAAAACAAATTCATTGATTACATTAATATACTTTTAATAATTGTCTTCACATGGTTTTTGCAAGCAAAGCAAAATGGAAGAAAATGTTACTCATTGGTTATCTAAATGTTTAACTAATAGTAAGTAGTATTAGTGTTAGATTGTAGGAAGGAAAGACAACTTGTATTAGTAGATGAACCTAAACATTTCCTTAGTCTAACTGAAAATGAGCAAACCGATTAAAAGACTAATATGTCGTCTATCAAGTCCAATTGGGGAGATACCTTATTTTGGGCATCGAAGCAGATGGCTCTTAAAAGATAGAGACATAGATGTAACTGACTGGACTGACAATACATCAGACATGACCCAAGTAAAATAGATCATGAATTCGTTTATGTATTTATTAACTTGTGACGTTCGTAGTGTGGCATACTCATATCCTGAGTGGATAACAAACTATGTATGCGTAACTCAAACATTTTAATGTAAGTAAAAGCCTGAGTTCAAATAGATAAGGAACCGAAAGCTGGTGCGTTGGGCGTACGACTTCTGTAGTATGTAGCTTCATTCACAATAGTGGAATTCATAGCCCAAAACATAGGTAAACAATATCCTCTCATTGGCATTACATGGTTGATGAAAAGTAAACGTGGCCACTGGTCGTCCATCTTTGTGATGGATGACTTAATTACTATTTGATAGTAATTGATTTTTCATGAAGGAAGATGTACTGGTTACCATGAGATAAGATTGGATCATATTGGGAGAACGGATATTATTCCAAAGAGATCAAGGATATCCTATAAGGGTAACACGTTTATGACGAGGCCATTGGATGAGCACTAAGAAGTTGCTTTCATAATGGTATGTTGTTGGGGAGAGCTCAGTCACGAAACTATAGTGGAATGAATTCGTAACTAAATGAGTTTATAATTAATAGGTGAAAAGTAAGAACTTAATTATAAATCATTTGAGCTTCAACTACATATGTCAAGTTGGTCCCTCCACCAGCTCGTTGAAATCAGAAATGAATAAGAAAAGAGAAATGAGAAACATTCATGAATGATTATGGTTTTCGCCGAAATGGAGAAATGAAATCATTTTGAAATGAATGTAGGTTTCCAAAAATGGAAATGGAAATGATCCATTTACAGTCCTATATGGATTACTTAAAAAATTATTGAAAGAATGAATTTATATTTTTGGGCTGTTTTGAAGCTCAAAAATAAAAATAAATCATTCGATCATAATGAACATGTTGAGTTGTGTAATATTGAATATATTTTCTCGAAATTTTACCAGGGGTAAAATTGTCAAAATTTTACCAAGGATAAAATTGTCAAAATTTTGTTAAGGTAAAATAGGGATGAGAAAATTATTTTATATATGAATATTAAATTTTATTTTGAGAAATAGAAAAACTGAATCAGGTTGGATCACATTATAGAGTACTAGGTCAAAAAGGCCCAGGTAGTGCTCGTAATTGGACCCGATGTGAGAGAGGCCCCAAAACCCCTCATGGACATGAAGAGGGCGACAACCCTAGGGTGTGTTGTCCATCGTAGTCCTATTCTAAGTAGAATGTTGTTTTTCTATTTGAAATAAACCACTACAACTCAACAAGGGCTCTACCTTCTCTTCCTATAAATAGATGACATGGGTAGAGCTATTAATACAACTTTGAGACATTGTTATTCTACCGAAAAATAGAGAGAATTCATTCTCAACTATTACATATATTTTTTCGGAATAATAATTCTACCAATTTCTATTAAGAAGAGAGATTTTTGGTTTTCACCCCAAAATGATAGAAAGCTCTTTTTAGTTATGTTTTGGTTCAATTGGTTCGAGCCCACACTCGAAGCAATTCGTGGTACGAGAATAGCGTAGACTATTGTTTGGTTGAAAGTCAAGAACAAAAAAATCAGCTAAGCCAAAAACATAGGTATGAATTTGCTTAAAGTTTATTGCTATAAATATCACAAACTGGATCGGTTTCAAAATTTTAATTTTTCACTGTACAAGAAAATCATTTTCAAACCGAGATTTTTCCAACAATTGGTATCAAGAGCCAAGTTATGTTATGTTTATAGTGTAAATTGAGACCAAATCTCTCTCTTCATCTTGTTTGATTAATATTTAATAAGATGTGGCATTCTTGTAATTATTCTCATGTTTAGGGGAATGTATGTGAATGAATACTTTATTATATATTTGTTATATAATTATTAAATTTTGAAAAGGTTGTGGTTCTTAGGAAATAGATCGTGGGCTATCATCTCCATGTAGGATTTTTTTATTATAGAATTCTTGTAAGCAGGCAACGGACAAAGGATATAAATGTAATTTTTTCTCAAAAAAAAGAGTCCATGATGATGAGAAGATGGAGCGATGGCGGTTGAAGACACAAAGAATGCTTTGTGGTAAAAAACTATATAATTTTTGGTTTTTCATTTATTTTTTAGAAATAGAACCATGAAATCCTTGGCTGACAATTTTATTTAATTACCCATCTCATTATATATATGTTTAATAATTGTTAATGATCTAATTGTGATATATATGTATGAGATGATCACAGTCAATCAATTAAAGATAACAAGTGTGGTACTTAGAAAATACATATGTTGTATAGTTCCATTCACTTTTTTAGGTTATTTGATTACTATGAGAAGTGTGTTAATAAGAAGGTGTAGTCTAGGATTGGATATTCAAGGAAAGGCTTGGTTTATAAGTGATCACATACGACTTATCTCCCTTTCTTTTGAACCTACCTATTGCACACTTCACATTCAGTTCTTTGGTTTTTCCTTTAAAAAAACTGTGGAGAATCAAAATTGTTTGATTAACTCTTTTGAATAATTGAATGTGGATATTATATAATTGTCATAGCATGTCATGCATATATGAGATAAGCATGCCATATAGTTTAGGAAAGAATGTCACATGTACTTGTTATACATATATTGATCATACATGATTGAAACCAGATATTATAAAAACCTTACACGTTTTTTAAAATATTGAGTGGGAGAAGATCCTTAAACAAGACCTACGACCTCCGTCAATGGTATATTGTGATGGCATGACAAGTGCACTACCCCACGGTAGGATTGTTATGTGGGTTTCAATGAAGAGATTTCTTAAAAGTAAGAAGAATTCACTTATGATCAAATGATAATTGGATTGGCCATTGTGGTAGACATTATCAGTGGTAGGCATTATCATGTGATAGGTCAAGAAATTCTCTCTTTAAAATAGGAAAACTAGTCAAAGCATGCTACTCGGTGAGATTGTCCCACGATGGCTCATTTGTGGTGTATGATACAGTAGGTGTTGAGTTGATGGGTTTACACTCAAGATCTTCTAGTTAAGTAACTGTTGGGAAATGTGCCTAAATTGTAGTAAATATTTAATTGTTTTTTATGTATTTGAACGATTAATATATAAATTTCATATCTCACTGTTATGTCTTTTGTATTTCTATCTTTCATATTTTGCATGCATAGAGAAATTGTGACAAGCAAATATTAGCTCATTGATTGTATAAGTTCAAACTGATGATAAGTGGTACAGTAAGAATGTTTATATTGCGAGAAAGACAACTTACTTCAGTAGATAATCTAAACGAGTCTGTAATCCTGTAAAAGAATCAAAGTGAGCATTTGATTCAAATATTGACAAGGATTATTATGTCATCTACAATTCCAATTGAGGAGATGGTTAGTTTTGGCTATCGGAGCAGTTGACTCCACAGGTAGAGATATAGATGTATTCATTGACAGAATTATACATTGGACTGGACCCAAGATGAATTAATTTTGAATTCGTTTGTGAATTAATTCACTTATGATATTCATGGTGTGATCCTGAGTTAGTCACTGACCATGCGTTTGTAACTCGTGTGTTTTGATATAAGTGGAGCATTATGCTCTAAAGATGATTAAGCCAATAACTGGTGTGTTGTGTACATGGCTTGTGTATGATATGACTTTACTAGAAACAGTGAAATTCACAACTCAATTAAAGAGTTAACGGTATCATCTCATTAACATTGTGTGGATTGATAAATATGAAATGTGGTCACGGGTTGCTTGTTCTTGAATGAGCAATTTATCACAGTCATTTGTTGACGGCTATCATATTAATCATTAAGAAGGCATAATGGTGACAATGAGATAAAATAGGATTGTATTAAGTGAATGAATTTAACTCAAAAGAATCAAAGATATCATATGAGGGTAACAAACACATGACTAGGTCATTGGGCAAAGCAGTTGGAAGAATTGCTCTCATAAAGAGTATACGATAAGGAGTTTTCGATCATGGTACTTCTTGTGGACTGACTCCATGATTAAGTAATTGCGAATTATTGAAACGATACTTCTAGACATAATTGCAATTACTAGAACCTAATTATATATGTCCGATTTGTCCCTCCACTAGCTCAACAAAAGTTCGATTGAACTGCTTTTGAATTAGAAGAAAATTCTACGACTTTGGAAATAATTTAATGAGTCAATTTATTCGATGTGGAATTAAATTGGGCAGTCCTAAGAATTGTTCAACTAGAAAATTTGATTAAAAAATTCTCTTGAAAAATTAATTTGGAAAATCTAAGTGACTTCTGGAAAAATTAATTTTGATCAAGTAAAATTAAAGCAATTAAAATTAATATAATATTTTTAGAAATTAATTTTTAAGTCAGACAATTGGGTCAATGGGTAATTGAACTGGAAAATTGGACCTTAGATTATAAATTGGGTCCGAGAGCCCAAAACCAAGACCAAGATTAAAAAATGGATGAATTGAGCATGTTAGGTGAAATCGGGCTGACGGTCACACCGGTGGCTGAATTGGACCGATCGAGCCGTCATTGGCTTGGATCAAACCACCAGAAATCAAACCAACTTGAGGTGACGGTGGCTACGACAACGCCTGACATATGGTTGGCGGCAGTGGTTATTCGATGGTTAAGTAGTGGAAGAATTACAATCCTACTGGGGCTGTACCAGAGAATTTATTTTCAAATTAACTATTCTAAAATAATATTATTTTAATAGATTTAATATTTAATTTAATTTAATTTAATACTTACCTTAATAGTATTTTATTAATTTAATATTTATCTTGTAGATAAATATTCTATTAGTTTAATGAGATTTAATATTAAATTTAATCTAATATTTATCTTGATAAATATTATATTAATTTAATATTAAAATGATTAAGTTTAATAATAGTTGAACTCTCTAAACTCTCTGTTTATAAAGAGAGGCTTGGGTCATTATGTACACACACTTGAATTCAAGAGAAAGTTTTAGAGAGAAAATTCTGTGAAGGAATTATTTCAAAAATTTCTAGAGATATTTTTCTTATTTACAATTTGGCCCAAAATTTTAGAAAAATTACAAAACTACCCTACTGGTAATTTTTGTGAAAATTTTTCTGATTCAAAATGAGCCCACAGTCGGCAAACATGAGCTTGAGGGTGGTGGAGAAGACTACTTGGTCAAATCGAAAATATAGAATTTTGATTAAGTGTTTATTACTTCAGATATCACAACCAAGTTCTTGTTTTGGAAATTTTTTTAAAAACTTTAGTTTTTTCCTAAATTTATTTTTCGCTACGTTTTCCAAACCCTATTTTCCAACAATTTGTATCAGAGTCAGGTTGTGCTCTATTTATAATTATAAACAGATAATCAAAATAAATTTCTCTTCTTCTTAAATGATTTGATTACACAAAAGTGACATTCTTTAGATCTTATGCATGTTTTGAGTTATGTATGGGAATGGATGAGATATTATATATATGTTATATAATTTTTTTCCAAGGTTGTGGTTCTTAGGAAATAGACTGTGCACTATTATCTCCACATATGACTTTTTTTTTAATTCATAGAATTCTTATGAGCCAAAAACTGACGTAGGACTTAAATGTAATTTTTCCAAAAGGAGTTCATGACGAGGAGAAGATGGAGCTATGGTGGTTGAAGACCCAAGGAATGTCTTGTAGCGAAAAACTATGTAATTTTTTTTTCATTTATTTTCTAGAAATAGAACAAGGGAAACCTTGGCTCACAATTTTATTTTAATTACCTATCTCCTTATATATCTATTTTATAATTGTTTATAATATTTATATTATGTAATGTTATAATTACAATATATATGAGATGATCCATAGTTGATCAATTAAAAAAAATAGTAAGTGTGGTAATGAGAAAATACATGTGTTGTATTGTTCTATTCACTTTTTTATGTTATTCGATTACTGTGAGAAGTCTAGTAATGAGAAGGTGCATGTCTAGGATTGGCTCTGGCTAGGAAAGACTTTGTTTTTAAGTGGTCAAATTTGATTCACCTCTCTTTCCTGGGACCCTACCTGGTGCATGGTTCAAATTCACTTATTTGGTTTTTCCCTCAAAAGAAAAACTATACTGAATCAAAATTGTTTGTTTTATGATTGATTAATTCTTGTGAATGAATGAATGTGAATATTATAAAATTTTCATAACATGTCATGCATATATTGGAAGCATGTCATATATATGGTAATCATGCATATATTAGGTAAGAATGCCATTAAGACTATTGTATTACCATTCTTGAAATATGGGATAAAAGAAACCTTGCATGTTATTTTAAAATATTGAGTGGAAAAAGGTCCTTGAACAAGACCTACGTCCTCCATTGATGGTCCCTAAGTGATAGCATGATAAAGTTTCGAGTCGGTTCCTACCCTGGCCACATCCCCAAGGTAAACTTTATCATGTGAGTTCACTACATGAGATTTCCTTTTAAGGACAACTAGTCATGCATGGCTCTCAGTAAGATTGTCCCAAGATGACTTACAAATGAAAGTGTGTTCATGATGGGTGTTGAGTCAATGGTTACACACGCAAGATCTTTTCTTGCTAAATATTTTTCTAAGAAATGATATTTAAGTTAGAGATGATGGCCAAATGTTAAACGATCGTTGATTCATATGGAGTCTTGAAAATTAAGATTCACAAACTAATTGGATGTAATCTATGCTCTTTCTCCCAAGGCAATATGATCGATGGGTGTGAGAACGATTGTAGCAACGGAAAAAAATGTTTTTTCAAGGTTTTAATACAAGATGCAGGCATCATACTGCATTCTTGATATGTTGATGAAATGGAAATATTTACTTAATACAAAGATAGTAATTAATGAATCTTTATTTTTCAGTTCAAATATGTCTCATAATATGTCTCATACTCCTCTTATTAGCATTCTTACTAAGAATAAATTGAATGAGGATAACTTTCAAGAATGGAAACGAAAATTGCTAATAGTTCTCAACTGTGAGAAGTACAAATTTGTTCTTGATAAAATGTGTCCTCCTAAAGCTCAGCCCAAAACAAGAAATCGCTGGAGATATTCTGACTCGATTGCTCAATGTTATATGTTAGCAAGCATGAGTAGTATGCTGCAAAAGCAACACGAGAATTTTCGTACTGCCAAAGAGATCATGAAAAATTTGGAGGATTTGCTTGGAGGCCAAGTCACATTGGCTCGACAATCATCTATTAAAAATTTGATGAACTCTCATCAGAAACCCAACACTCCATTCAAAGAACATATACTTAAGCTTATGGGATTCTTTGCGGAAACGGAGCAGAATGGGCTGAACTGGACATGAACACTCAGATTGGAATGGTGTTAAAATCCTTAACCAAAGAGTTTTTTGGTTTTAGGGTCATTTACAACTTGCAATCCTATGAGTTGATGTTGAATGGTAATAAGCTAGTTCAAGAGAAACCTAAGGCAAACTTAGCTATGGGCCCCTCGTCCTTTAAGGGGAAGCAGAAAGCTAAGGGAAACAAGAAACGCACTAAGTTTTCGAATCCACCTCATGTGGATAGGAAGAATGATAAGAAATGAAAAGATCCTAAAAAGATGAAATGTTTCTCCTACAATAGGACATGACATTTCAAAACAAACTACAAGGAGTATTTCAATTACCTAGTTGAAAAGGGCAAAGGTATGGAACTCTTTGTGGTTGAAGCTTGCTTAGTGGAAGAATCATGTAACATCCCTTACCCGTATCCGACACCAGGACAGGGTCCGAGGCATTATCGGACTCAAACATAAACATTCATACAAAATTAGGCCATAAAATTTCGTTCAATTTAAAACCATTCATAAACATGCATCTCGTCCCTTATACGGGCCTACGAGGCCCAAAATGTCCATCGGGTGTGGTTTGAGACTAAACTGAGAACTTTCAGAACTTTTGTGACACTTAAAAAATTTTCTTGTTTTGGAGGTCACACGCCCATGTGGGTAGGCCGTGTGGTCACACACGCCCATGTCCTTAGCCCGTGTAACTTTCTGTTTATGACATCATCAACACAATCAGGGTCACATGGCCACTTAGGCCATGTGGCGAATTAAATTCCAAAAATCAAGTGCAGACTTCACATGGCCAGGGCACACGCCCATGTCCTGAGGCTGTGTCCTTCACACGGCTGAGAATACGGCCGTGTCTCTGCCCGTGTGTTTACTACTGGGCATTCTGTTTTACCTAATTAGGGTGCAGGGGATACACAGCCGAATTACACGTCCATGGGGCAGACCATGTGTCACACACGGTCTAGACACACGCCCGTGTGCCTACCCGTGTAGACAACTTTTAGGCTATTTTCCAAGCCTTTTATCACCCTTAATAACACATGCACACTTACATATCTCAATGACATCCTACATGGCATAAATGAGCACTTATACATTCATAAACATGGCTCATGCATATAAACTTCTTATCAATTTATACTTGCTTAAGACTTCATACTTTATTTAGAACAAGCTTACCAAATCACATGCAATATGAAACATCAATTTACTTCCATTTCATACATTCATGCCTTAGTTGTTATTATGCCATTTACTCACATTTCCATCATCAAACATCCATGATCATATCCACAATTCATTCATGCTAAATGAATTTAACCACATCATGAGTGGCCTTAGCACATGCATGCATATATGAATAGGATTACATCCCCATAATTAATATGGGCCATATCTCATGGCCATATACAAAATGAATCATCAAATCATTATAAGCCAACACATTTGGCTAAACCAATATGACATATAACAAGAATACCAAGTTCCTATACATGCCATACTCAAAATACTTGAATTCACTATACCCAAAAGATTAGTTTAATAGTGTGAATCGAGCTCCAACGTCCTTTGATCCCCGAGCTAGCTTGGCGATACTATAAGAAAATGGAAAAGAAAGGGGAGTAAGCATAAAGCTTAGTAAGTTTGCATGTAAATAATTAACAACATTAACCATGCATTATTATACACATAACACAATAATATTTATCACAATGTCATCAAGTATCATAGGTACATTTTAAGTCATGCCATTTACATAATGTACAATAAAACTCATGATCATAATTCATTCATTCACTTCTTCTGAGGTCTCATCGATTCATAATCTCAATGTTTATGAGCTTTGTGTACGTACTTGTACCCTTTCAACATGATCATACCTTGTCATCTCTTTGACATAATCGTTGGATTACCCGTTGAACCACTTGGAATACTAAAGGATACTCGGGAACTCTCATACACATGGTAGGATGCCAATGCCATATCTCAGATATAGTCTTACATGGGATCACAAATCGATGCCAATGACATGTCCCAGACATGGTCTTACATGGGATTACACGAAATTACATATTGATGCCAAAGCCATGTCCTAGACATGGTCTTACATAGGATCGCACATAACCCTAATTTCATGACATTTGTATCCTAACTATTCCTAAGGTTTAACCGAGGTTTTGAGATATCAAACTTTGTCAAATTGTCATTGAGTCATCATTAATTAAGTCCACGAAGACAATTATACAATTCATGCAATATTAAAGCATTAAAAACATAATAATGTAATGTTGCATTATTTATGCACGAACTTACCTTGGTACCAAAATATGGCTAACTATTCGATCATAACCTTGTTCTTTCCTCGGTTTAGGTTCGGACTCCGTTTTTCTTGATCTATAATAGAAATTTTCACTTATTTAATTATCACATTGTTCAAATCAGTCCATAAATCATACTTTGGCAAAATTAAAATTTTGCCCCTAAACTTTCACATATTTACAAATTAGCCCCTAGGCTCGTAAAATGAAATGTGTTCATTTTCTTTGTTACCAAAGCCTAGCCAAACTTATAACATGCTCATAGTAGACGACATTTCTAATTAAACCATACATCTTACTACTCATTTTATAAACTTTACAAATAAGTCCTTTTTAGCCATTTTCACTAGAAATAACTTGGTAAAAGATGTTAAACACACATCAAACTTCCATAATCTACCATGAAACATCAAAATACATGCATGTCATACATGGGTCAAATTTCAAACATGAACCCTACTTCAAAATATGGCTAGAAATAGGTAAATCAGGTTACGAGGGTTTCAAAAATGTAAAGAGCATTAAAAACGGGGCTAGGATGCACTTACTATTGAGCTTGAAAGTTGAAGAAACCTTAGCTATGGAACTTTAGAATTTTCGGCACCCATGAAGAAGATGGATATCAATTTTGACTTATTTTTCCCTTTTTATTCTTTTATTAACCAAATGACAAAAATGCCCTTAAAGCTTAAAGCTTTAATTTTTCCCTTTCTTTCAAATTTTTCCTATTCATGCCCATTTTTGTCCATAAGTATAGAAATTGGGAAAATTGCTATTTAAAGACCCCTAATTAATAATCCACGGCAATTTCATGCTTAAAGCTTCTAGAACTCACATTTTGCAACTTTTGTAATTTAGTCCTAAATGCCAAATTAGGCACTTTATCAATATAATTTCTTCATGAAATTTTCACACATGCATGAAATCATATCATTGACCTTATAAGAATCATAAAATAATTATTTCTACTTCAGATTTATGGTTTCAGAGCCACTATTTTGACTAGGCCCTAATTCAGGATGTTACAAATCAGTTGACAACCGGGTTATTAATTCTGGAGGCACTAACCATGTGTGTGTTTCTTTACAAGGGTTTAGTGAAACAAGAAGTCTACGTGCCAGGAGCCTCTCATTGCGGACCAGAGGCGGCAACTGTGTTTCAACTGAAGCCGTGGGAGAAATTATTTTACATTTTGATAATTTTAGGAAAATTGTTTTAAGGAACGCATTTTATGTACCTCATTTTAAGAGGAATTTAATTTCTGTAGCATGTTTATTTTATTATCGTTATATCATGAAATTCAATAAATGGATTTTTATTCAAAGAAATTGTTCTTTAATCTGTAACGGATGGATGGAAAAAATCTATACTTTATCAAACCAAATAACAGTTTGATGCTTCAAACTGAAATAGTGAATAAAAAACTTAAAACTTCTTACTCTAATAAGGGGTACCTATGACACTTAAGAATAGGTCATATTAACCAAGAAAGAATCACCAGACTCATGAAAAATGGTCTCTTAAATATGCTTAAGGAAGTTAGTCTTCCACCATGTGAATCTTGCTTGGAAGGTAAAACGACTAAAAGGTTTTTTAATGTGAAAGGAACAAAGGAAAACCAACCTTTAGAACTTGTGCACACTGATGTATGTGGTCCCATGAGCATCAGTGCCTAAGGAAGTTACGATTTTTATGTGACTTTCATCGACAACTATTCTAGATCTGGATATCTGTATCTAATGCACCACATAAATGAAACCTTTGATAATTTTCAAGAGTTTTGTGCGGAAGTGGAAAAGCAATTATGTTTATCCATAAAGAATTTTCAGTTTAACCAAGGTGGGGAATACTTGTCAAACGAGTTCTTAGGATACCTCATAGAGAATAGGATTTTATCCCAATTGACTGCGTTGGGTACTCCACTACAGAATGACATAGCTAAGAGAAGGAATAGAACTTTTTTTGACATGGTTCGCTCAATGTTAAGCTATTCACAACTCCCTAAATCCTTTTGGGGATATGCGATACAAACAACTTGTTATATTTTGAATAATGTGTCGACCAAGCCTGCTTGTAAGACACCTTATGAAATGGAGCATGGAAAGAAACCTGCTCTAAATCACTTTAGAATATGGGGTTGTCCAGCACACATTCTAAATAAGAATGGAAAGAAGTTGGATACATGGACAGGATTGTGCATGTTTGTAGGATATCCGAAAAGAACAAATGGTGGATTATTCTATAATCTAAAAGATAATACGATCAAAGTTTATAATCGTGTTACTTTCTTCGAGGAAAACTACATGGATAATTTTAAGCCTCGAAGTGTAAAGTGGTACTCAAGAAAATTTTGGTAGTTGTAGAACAATCACCAAGTCCAATTCTCGAGAAAATTGTAGAAAGGCCTGCAAACAATCAACAGCATAAAAGAATCCATCGTAGTGGGAGAGTTTCTAAGAAATCTGACTTCTTCATATATGATGGTAGTATTTATAATATGGAAGTCAACAATGATAATGATGATCCACTCAATTATAAGTAGGTTATTCAGCATGTTCATTCCAAGCTCTGGAAATAGGCAATAAATGCCAAGATGGATTCTATGAAATCTTATATGGTGTGAGAACTTATAAACTTACCGGTTGGGATTAAACCCATAGAGTGTAAGTGGATTTACAAGAAGAAGAGAAATATGGAAGGGAAAGTGGAAATGCATAAAGCTAGACTTGTAAAAAAATACTACACATAGAAAGAAGACATCAATTATGATGAGACATTCTCTTTGGTAATCATGCTTAAGTCTATCTACATACTCTTATCCATTGTTGCTGCTCTCGATTATTACATCTAGAAATGGATGTCAAGACAACATTCTTGAATTACTATCTTGATGAGACCATTTATATGGTTCAACCCACTGGTCATGTTGTAAAAGGAAAGGAGGAGAAATTTTGCAAACTACTAAGACCCATTTATGGACTTAAGTAGGCGTCCCACTCATGGAATAAAATGTTTAATCAAACGATCAAGACTTTTGGATTTTAGTAAAAATGCTGAAGAACCCTATGTTTATAAGCATATAAAGGACAAAAATGTGGTCTTCCTCATTTTGTATGTCAATGATATTTTGCTTATCGAAAACAATGTAGGATAATTGTCATTGGTTAAATTGTGGTTAGTTCAACAGTTTAGCATGAAGGACTTGGGTGAAGCTAGTTATATTCTTGAAATTCGATTCCTTAGGGATCAAAAGAATAAAGGGATAGCTCTACCACAAGATTTATACATCGATAAAGTATTAGAATGTTTTGCAATGATTGATGCAAAGCCAGACGCTCGGCCGACTGCATCATGTTTTCATATTTGCTTAGATGACTGTCCTAAGACAGTAGAAGAAAGAAAGCATATAAGTAAGGTTCCATATGCTTCAAAAGTTGGAAACCTAATGTATACGATGCTTTACAGATGTCCAGATATTTGTTTTATCATTGGAATAATTATTTGTTATCAAGTGACTCCTGGTCTCAGGCATTAGCAACCTGTAAAGCATATATTAAAGTATCTTAAAAGAAATAGGGATTATATGCTTTGGATTCTTGGGAGAACCTTACTCCTATTGTAACACCCCAAACTCGGCCTAGACGTTATGACCGAATCTAGAGGTGTCACAAAGAATGAGTTTGAAAACAAAGTCAATACGATAAAACCGTTTCAGCTTATCACTTCTTATTTGCTTGTATCCAATGTTAAAACATTATCTAATTAGTTAATTTTCCTTTAAACGTGTTTTATAGAGGAAGCTTTCAAAAACCATTCTATTTCAAAAAATTCAGTCTGTATTTTTAGAAAACCTTTATTTGCATAAAACCGTCGTTTTCATAAAACATTTTTCCAAAGCAATCAAATTATTAAACAACTTAAAAATCAACAATTAAAAACCAAACAGTCCAGTCCAGAGAGTCCCAGAAATTACAAACTCTCAAATAAAACTAGAAATATAAATAAATAAAAAGAATCGTAAATTACTAAGTAAAGCAGTTTTCAATCAGGTGGTCACAGCTGAGTTTTCGCCATACTGATCCGCCTAGGTCTGTGGATTACCTGAACAGAACAGAAAAACAAATGTGAGTTTTCATAAACTCAATGTGTAACCTAACAGAAATAGACTTGCAAACATGCAAAAAATTCACATACAATCAGATACAGATTCGGGCTCATGCCCATTTTAGATACAGATAATAGAGTCAGATATACAGATCAGATAATTAGAATCCTACCCCTATCCTCTACACACCAACTCCGGCCATCCCACCATACCATGTGGGGTTAAAAACACCTACGCAACCCTGCACACCATATCGCGCCATTATGACACATATCAGATAATGTACAGCCAAGCTGCCAGAATATGGGCAATGATTTCCATGCATAACACTTCCTCCACATATATAAATCCCACCCCAAAACAAATATAGAAAACAGATACTGAAATAGCAGATTAAACATGCTCAACATGCTTATATACATATAACGGAATAATCAGACATGCATAGCATTATCATACTTAGAACAGAATATCATACTATCAGATCTATAGTTTTAGGGTTTGGTTAACCCTTACCGACCTTATGGTAGGCCCACAATCAATCGAAACGACCCGTGCTACCCTAGGGAAAAGTCTAAAAAATTGGTCCACATGCCCGTGTGGGCCCACACGGCTAGCCCAAAAACCCACACGTTCGTGTGGAATGCCCGTGTGGGCCCACACACCTGACTTGGCCTAACCCGTGTGGCTCACATGACCACACTCCGGCTACCACACGGCTGTGTCTTGCGCACGACCATGCCTTTGTTGACCACACGGCTGTGTCTCGCACATAACCAACCACACGGGTGACCACGTGCCCGTGTGACGTCGACAAAATAGTTTTTTGGCTTTTACTGAAACTTATTTTTCTGCTTTTCGGGTACATATCTGGTACGATTTCAATGTAAAACCACTTTCGAGCCACACAACACCTAAAATCAACATAAAAACTCCCTAAAATCAATTCTAAACCTCAATTTTACCAAATCAATGAAATCGATAAGGATTCAAAATGAGTTCTCAACACTTACCCAACTACCCCAAATGATTTCGATTACGTCTCTGTGAGAGAAGAGTCCCGATCTTCATGATTTGCTACTGCCAAAACACAAGATCAGTGCCAAGAAAAGAATTCGACAAGGGCTCTAACGAATTTAAAGAAACTCCTAACTTCGAGCAAAACAACATTCCTTACCTACCAAATGTATGAACACTGAATAGAAAAATTAGAGTTTAGAAAAATAATTTTACCAAACCAGGACCTATCAGAATGAGTCTAAAATTCCTCTTTTTTGGAATCTGACTTTTCTTTTCTGTGCTTTTGAGGCAAAGAAAGAAGCAATATGGCTTCGACAGTTCTTTATCGATCTTGAAGTCATTCCTGATATGGAAAAGTCATTCTTGAACACATTGATCGAAAGTATCACTTGATACGAGAGGCAATAGTTGAAGGAATTATAGATATGGTGATAGTAGTGTCTAAAGATAACTTTTGTAACACCCCTTACCTGTATCCAAAGCCAGAACAGGGTATGAGGCGTTGCCAGACTTAACCATACACATAGATGAAAATCGAGCCATAAAATTTCATTTAATTCAAAACTTTTCGAACACATGCATAGACTCATATTATAGACATATAACATGGCATAAATGAGCACTTACACATCCATAACCATGCAATAACATGTCATTCACTTTAAACATATTTGCTTACCATCCTGTATATAATATACATTCTTACATTAACTAGAACTAGACATGCTAAGTCTTATTCTCATTCTATACCATCATAATGTAGTTACCAATTTATTCATTAAACATCCATATTCAAGGCAACATTATTCATTTCCATTTAATTCATGATCCACAGGCCTGCATTTAACTTACCTGATGTATTACCAATCATGCATAACAAACAAAGCTAACTATATCATCACATCAAAACATAGGACATGGCATGATTAATTAAACTTACAAACCATAATGGATAAGGACCACATCTCACGATCATATACGATAACTCAAGGCAGACTGATATGTATGGCCAAAGTCATATTAATAATACATATCACAAACCAACTTCCAACACATGCCACCCACTTGATATTTCTAATATTTGAATTAATTCTCCCAAAAATGATAGCTTGATAGTGTGATTTTACCTCCGACGATCTCCAACCCTGAGCCGACCTGCCAAAATTGAAGAAGGAAATAGGAGGGATAAGTTTTACGCTTAGTAAGTCCATATGAAATTAATAAGCAATTACCCACATGTTTTTTTTAAGGTAAAACATCATAATTGTACAATTTACTCTTGTTCAGATTAAGCCGTTTTACCAAGTTGCAGTTACTAATTCATTTATATCTGGAGCTAAGAGACTCCAAATTAAGTTTCATTAATTTTACTTGAAACTAGACTCATATAACTTTCTCCCATAAAATTTTCAGAATTTTTTGTTTATCCAATTAGTACATTTTATTCATTAAAGTTTCCCCTATTTCGCTGTCCAACAATTCTGACCTCTCTTCACTAAAAATTATTTTTCTCATAGTATAGAATTTGGATAATGCTCTAATCTATCTTTATAGAGAATAGACTCAATAAATATTTTAATAATATAAATTAAAACCCATAATTATTTTTATACAATTTTTAATGATTTTTTCAAATCGGAACAGGGAATCACAAAGTCATTCAGACTCTGCCTCACATCAATTTAAATATCTCATAATATAAATTTCGTTTGCATATTACTGTTTCTTCTATGTGAAACTAGGCTCATTGGACTTTAACCTCATATTTTATTCAGTCCCTAATTAAATTTCCACAATTTATGGTGAATTTCCAAATTTGCACCACTGCAGTAACCCAAAACTACCAAGGCTAAATTTACTCGTTCACTACTATTATTCACCAAATCCATACAATATCATTTCATTCATAATGGTAAGAACACATAATTATGCTTCATAAGCATAAATCCATAATCTCAATGTCATCAAGTATCAAGGACTTATTACAAATCATGTCATTTTTATAGTATTCACCAAATACTATATATATCATAGATCATCACATGTCAAGGCATCACACATAAGTTTAGTGTACATACCTGTACAACTTGTAACATAACTCAAAGACATACTCACCAATGGCTTATCTCATTGGGATCATCAACGAATACTTCACCAAATTACCAATTGAACACTCAGAATATAATCAGATACACGGAATGCATGCACATAAGTGCCATACCCGCAGCTAGACAAACTCAATAGCCTGCGAAAATTATGTAGCCAAGCTACCATGTAACCCGCCCATAAGCGAACTCGGACTCAACTCAATGAGCTCGGGCGTTCGCATCCATAAGTAACTCAGACTCAACTCAACGAGTTCGGATGCCTAGTTACATCTCACAAACTCGGACTCAACTCAACGAGTTTGGAACTCAAATATCCTAGTGACATGTCACTTGTATCCTAATCTATTCCTAAGGTTCAAACGGGATTTTCCTCGATCATAAGTCTCTGCCATCTTCCATGGGATACCAAAATCGATACTTGGTAGTATTTCATAGTTATTAAGTAATTCACATGATTTTTCTTATTACTCAACAATAACCACAAAGTATAATATTTCATGATAATAATCATCATATCATATAAATAACATTAAATTACTTAAAATGACAATTATGTTACCACATTTACACATGAACTTACTGCTCATTTAATATCAAGGAAATAACATTAAATTACACATTGCATTATTAAAAATCATATGAACTTACCTCGTATGCGAAAATGGCCATTTTTACCATTTTGTCCACAACCTGATACTTTCCGATTTTAGCCCGAATTTTGATTTTCCTTTCTCTATCATTTCAATTATAGCCTAATTAGGACTCACATTATTAAAATTAACCCAAAATCATATTTTAGAAAAATTACAATTTTTCCCTTAAACTTTGTCAAAATTACATTTTTGCCCCTAGGCTCGTAAATTAAACTTCATCCTATTTCCTTATGTTTTATGACATGATGATTATTTTTCCCTTCTATAGCAACATCAAATTCGCACTCTAACATGTACCTATGAACATTAGGTATTTTTACAGATTGTCATTTTACTCGTTTTCACGTAAAATCAGTTAGCAAAAGTTGTTTAACACATTTTCAAGCTTCATATTCTACCATAAAACATCAAAATAAACACATTTCACCTATGGGTATTTTTGCAAATATAAACCCTAGGTTAAATTATTGCTAGAATAAGCTTAAACAAGTTACCGGGATTTCAAAAATGTAAAGAACTTTAAAAACAGGGCTAGGGAGCACTTACAATCGAGCTTGGGAGTTTGAACAAACCCTAACCATGGCTGCTGCTGGTAGAAACGGTTGAATGAAGAAGATGATAGCTAATTTGGCTTATTTCCCTTTTTAATTCTTTTAATTATTAGTTTACTAAAATACCCCTAACTTAAAAATATTTTATTACACCCATTTCATGTCCATTTTTTTCCAAAAATTAACCAATGGTCTAATTGCCATTTAAGGACCTTTAATTTAAAAACTCATAACAATTTGACACTTCTAACATGTAGAACTGAACTTTTTCACTTTTTACGATTTAGTCCTTTTGACTAAATTAAGTGCCCGAACGTCAAAATTTTCGAACGAAATTCTCATGAAACTATTTTGTGAAATCGTAGACCATAAAAATATAATAAAAACAAAATTTTTATCGTCGAATTTGTGGTCCCGAAACCACTGTTCCGACTAGGCCCAAAATCAGGGTGTTACAACTTTGCAGATCCATTAACTAGGACTCTTATAACTAGAAGTTTTAACAAACACGTCGAGGATATTAGAATGCGAAACATGACACATTTACTTCACTAGGGCAAGTGGGAGATTGTTGTGAAATGTGCCCATATTGTAGTAAACACGTAATTGTTGTCTATGTATTTGAATAATGAATAAATAAATTACGCATTTCACTGTTATTTTTTTTGTATTTATGTCTTTCATATTTTGCAGGCATAGCAAAATTATGACAAGGAAATATTAGCTCATTGATTGTCTAAGTTCAAATTGATGATAAGTGGAACTGTAAGATCATTTACATTGTGAGAAAGAAAACTTACTTCAGTAGATAATCTAAACGATTCTGTAATCTCATAAAAGAATCAAAGTGAGCATTTGATTCAAATATTGAGAAGGATTATTATGTAGTCTACAATTCCAATTGAGGAGATGGCTAGTCTTGGCTATCAGAGTAGTTGACTCCACGAGTAGAGACATAGATGTATTCATTGGCAAAATGATACATTGGACTGGACCCAAGAGGAATTGATTGTGAATCCATTTGTAAATTAATTCACTTGTGACATTCATGGTGTGATTTACTTAAATTCTGAGTTAGTCACTAGCCATGCACATGTAACTCATGTGTTTTGATATAAGTGGAGGATTATGCTCTAAAGATGATCGAGTCGATTCCCGATATGTTGGGAACATGGCTAGTGTATGGCATGTCTTTACTAGCAACATTAGAATTCATAGCTCTATTAAAGAGTTAACGATATCCTCTCATTAACATTGTGTGGATTGATAAATATGGAACATGGCCACGAGTTGCTCATTCTCAAATGAGCAATTTATCATAGTCATTTGTTGATAGTGATCATATTAATCATTAAGAAGACACAATGGTGACAATGAGATAAAATAGGATTTTATTTAGTGAACGGATTTAGCTCAAAGGAATCATAGATATCATATGAGGGTAACATACACATGACTAGGTCATTGGATAAAGCAGTTGGATGAATTGCTTACATAAATTGTATACAATAAAGAGTTTTCAATCATGGTACTTCTTATGGATTGGCTCCATAATTAATTAATTGTGAATTATCGAAACGATACTTGGGGACATAATTGTAATTACTAGAGCCTAATTGTATAAGTTTGATTGGTCCCTCTACTAGCACAACAAAAGCCTAATCAGACTGCATTTGAATTAGAAGAAAATTCTATGACTTTGGAAATAATTTAACGGAGTCGATTTATTTGATGTGGAATTAACTTCGGTGATCGTAAGAATTGTTCAACTAGAGAATTTGATTAAAGAAATTTCTTAAAAATTAATTTGGAAAATCTTAGTGATTTTTGGGGAAATTAATTATGATCAAGTAAAAGTAAATTAATAAAATTAATTAAAATTAATATGATATTTTTGAAAATTAATTTTCAAGTCAAACAAGTTGCCCAATGGGTAATTGAACTTGAAATTTTGACTTGAGATTGTAAATTGGGCCCGGGAGCCCAAAACCGAGATCAAGACCCAAAAATTGGTTGAACTGGATCTGGAATGTGAAATCAGGTCGACGGTCCAACTAATGTCTAGACCGGATCGATTTTGCTGTCGTTGGCCTTGACCAAACCAATAGAAACTGAGCTAGCTTGAGGTGTCGATGACATTCCAGTGGCCGACAAATGGTCAGCCGCGGTGGTTATTTGGTGGTTGAGCAGTGGAAGAATTTCACTCCTACTGGAACTCTACTAGAGAATTTGATTTTAGATTAACTATTCCAAAAATATTATTATTTTAATAGATTTAATATTTAATTTAATAAATATTATATTAATTTAATATTAAAGTGATTAAGTTTAATTATAGTTGAACTCTCTAAATTCTCCATATATAAAAAGAGTCCTGGGTTATTATTTACACACACTTGAATTCAAGAGAAATTTATAGAGAGAAAATTTTGTAAAGAAATTATTTTAGAAAATTTCTAGAGCTATTTTTCTAATTTACAACTTGGCTCAAAAGTTTAGAGAAATTGTGAAATTACCCAACTAGTAAATTTTGTGAAAAATTTTCTAATTCGAAGCGAGCCGAAACTCGAAAGATGTCAGCTTAAGGATAGTGGAGAAAACTAGTTGGTTTAAGCGTTCATTCAAGAAGAATCGAAATGGTACAATTTTGAGTAAGTGTTTATTACTTTAGATATCACAACCAAGTTTTTGTTTTGGAAATATAATTTAAAAACTCTGGTTTTTCCCTAAATTTATTTTCCGCTATGTTTTTGTAAACTCTAAATTATATAGATATTTTATAGTTGTTTATGGCACCTTTTTACTTAAAAATTATGTTAATCCCAAATATTTGATAGTTAATTGGATGAATTTAGTTCATATTATGATAATTGGCATGATTTAAGAAAGTATGCAATTTTATGCTTTTGTATCAAATTTGTGCATAATTTAATTATCTCATGTTACATAATATTTAATTGTGCAGTGGGACCATGGAGTTAACAAGTTGAGAAACTTATTTTAATTTTGCATGGGCATAAGACATATTCTACCTTAGTTGGACAATAAAGGCATTCAATTTGGGTCATAAAGAGGTCACCTTGATCCAGTTAAAGATGGTTTAAATGAAGGACAAGTTTGACAATTAATTGGGTCACAAAACTGTCCAAGCAAGAGGAAAAGAAGCTTAATTTGGCAATGGCATATGAGTAGCCCAAAATCAGCTTTTGGGAGATTTATTCTAAGTTCTCTACACTTGTAAAACAATTAAAATTAAGCACACAACTTTTACCCATGAAACCGTCCAGCTCCTTGCCTGATTCAGGCATGAAATCAAGCATGAATCAAGCAACCAACAACCTCCCCTTTCCACAATTCATGGCTGGCCTAGAGTAAGAAAAACCTAAGGGAATTTCCAAATATTTTTAGTAAACCTATTAGCCATCCCTCAAGTATAAATAGACCTCCCATTCACCTTTCATCTCATATCCCATCCTTCACATCTCATCCTTTATCATTCTCTCAATCCTTCATTCCTTCCCTTCTCACGCATAAACCCTCCATTTTCCCCTCCATTTAGGTATCAATTCATTGAGAAAATTCCCTCTTGGCTGGCCATTTTAAGGAGAGTCTTGCAAAGGAGCAATTACGAGGATTGTAAGAAGTCATCACGATCAATTTCCAGAGGACTGGAGAAATTACTTTAGAGTTTCTTCTTCCTTATTTTTATTCAATATGTTCGCAATTTTCTTTGTTGTTTTTTTCATTAACAATTATAAATTTTAATTTTGTTTAGGTAGAATGATTACATTCATTTGATGAAGTGCATTTGAGTTATATTCATAATGTTCTGTGCCTCAACTGATCATGCTTCCAATTAAAATCATGTATGTATTTCATTCATTAAAATGTGATTAAATGCATTAGAATTAGTTGAACGGGTCCTAGTCAGGCGAAGATTAATGGATGCAATAATTGAAAGGTGCATGCTTAATTTAGATCCTATCCAATTAAATTAAAGGTTCGTAATAACTCGAAAGAGCTCTATTACATTGCATAACTTTTAGATTTGTATGATTAAATTGTTTCAAACCAAATCTATCCATGTTACTTCGTATAAAATCTAAGAAACCCTTAGTTAAATATGATCATGGTAGTACACATGTTTTTCTAAGTAAAAGGTTTCGAAAGGAATAAATATTGGTTTCAAAAAGTTCTAGAAAGATCAAGTTGCCATGAAAGATTTTTCGGAACATTGTGAGCATGATGAGAATGAACTAAGTCAAATGAAGTAATTATTCTAGCCTATTCATGTTATCGTTGTTGAAATCTTGGAATTCTGCTGCTAAATCCATCTCATACATTTTAATTATTCATTTTATTTGCATTTAGGTTAACTTGCATCTAGATAATTATTTTACTTAACATCAACCAATCAAAATTATTATGTTTTTCTTACCAAATTGTTAATATTAATTTTGCAAAAAATTGATTAACATATATAGTCTTTGTGAAGACGATAACTCTTATACTTACTTATTACTTGATAACGACTTTGTACACTTGAATAAACCCCAACATTACAAGTTTTTGACATTGTAGCCGGGGACTGTGTCCTTAATCATTTTTGTGAAATTAGTCTTTGCAATTTGGTTTTTAGTTTAATTTAATTTATTTATAACTTTACTTATTAATTCTTTTATTTTTTGTGATTTAATTTTTAGATGTTTATGAGCATAGATCGAATCATCAATTTATTACCTGTAGACCCTGAAATCAAGCAGACATTTAGATAAAAAAGACGTGAAATATTTGCCCAGAAACAAGTCATAGAAATGGACCTTGGAAATCAAAATGATGGTCAAGGAAATGGAGCCGCTAATGTTCATAATCCAATCATTATTGCTAATAATAGGGATCGGGCTATAAGGCAGTACGTTGTGCCCCTTTTCAATGAGTTAAATTCGAGAATTAGGAGACCAAAGATCGAGGCACCGCAGTTTGAATTAAAGCCTGTGATGTTTTAGATGCTTTAAGCCATGGGCCAATTTAGTGATATGCCCATAGAAGACCCATACCTTCACCTTTGATTATTCATGAAGGTATGCAATTCATTTAAGATAGCCGATGTAACTAAATATGCATTAAGATTGAAGTTGTGTCTATACTTGTTACGGTTTCGACCACAAGCATGGCTTAATTTGTTGTCACCACATTCAATTTCTACTTGCAAGAATTAGTTAAACACTTCCTGGTAAAGTATTTCCCATCTAGCAAAAATGCTAAGTTCTGGAGCGAGGTCACCACTTTCCAGCAGATGGATGATGAATCCTTATACAAGGCATGGGAAAGATTCAATGAGTTACTTCATAAATGCCCTCACCACGTAATTTTACATTGCATCCAGTTGGAGACATTTTATAATGGTATCAAGGCACACACAAGGTTGGTGGTAGATACTTCTGCAAATGGTGCTCTCTTGTCAAAGTCTTATAATGAGGCTTACGAGATCATCGAGAGAATAGCCAGTAACAATTACCAGTGGCTAACAAATCGAGTAGCTTTAGAAAGGCAAGTAGCCGAAGTGCATGAAGTAGATGCCCTTACTTCACTCTCAGCTCAGGTATCTTCTATCTCTTCAATGTTGAAACAGTTTACTACTAACGATTTTAATCATGTTGCAGGCCAACCACCAAGTCAATCCAAGGTTATTTCCTGTGTATACTGTGGGGACGGTCATTCTTTCGAGAATTGTCCATCAAATCCCGAGTCAGTTTATTACATGGTGAATTAACACCAAAATAGAAGTGGACAAGAACCACAGTCCAGCTTATATAATCCTTCATGGCATAACCATCTAAACTTTTCTTATAGTAACCAAGGGAATGGATCGAACAAAAGTTACATGCATCATAGATCAAATCAACCCCAAGGGTTCAATCAACAAGTTTCAAAACCACCACAAGCTGAAGCATCTAATAGTTTGGAAAATTTGTTGAAGGCGTACATGGCGAAGAATGATGCTTTAATCCAAAGGCAAGTAGCAACATTGAAAAATTTATAGAACCAATTTGGTTAGTTAGCTACGGAGCTTCGTAATAGACCGTAAGGAGCCTTGCGAAGCGATATAGAAAATCCAAGGAATTTGGGTAAGAAACATTGCAAGGTAGTTACTCTACGAATGGGTAAGACTTTGGAACCCAAGGAAGTTGTGGTTGAAGATGAACCTATTGAGAAGGAGGAAAGTCAACCAATAGTTGAAATTTCTACACCAAAAGAGCCAAAACTTACAAAGTTTTATGAGGTAAAATCTAAACTAGTGAATTCTGATAAGTTAATACCTTCTTTAGATGCAAATTTATCTCTTTAGAAAAGTTGTCCAGTCTAAGCCAAAATTCCATCACCTTCATATCCTCAAGGATTCCTGCAACATAAATATAAATAAGAGGTGTAATTCAAGAAGTTTTTGAATGTTCTAAAATAACTTCACATCAATATAGCATTGGTGGAGGCCTTAGAACAAATGCCTATCTATGTCAAGTTAATGAAGGATATTCTATCAAAGAAGAGGAGATTTAGTGAGTTTGAGACTGTAGCCTTAACGAAAGAGTGTAATGAGTTCTTACAGAACAAGCTACCTCTGAAAATGAAAGACCCTGGAAGCTTACTATACCCTATAATATTGGAGAATCTTACTGTGGTAAAGCTTTATGTAACCTTGGAGCAAGCATCAACTTGATGCCAAAATCTATTTTCAAGAAGTTAGGAATAGGTGAAGTAAGACCCACGACTATGACACTCCAATTGGTTGATCGATATTTAGCATGCCCAGAAGGAAAGATCGAGGAAGTTTTGATATGTGTGCATAAATTTATTTTTCCAGTTGATTTAGTTATCTTAGACTTTGAAGTAGATAAGGAAGTGCTAATCATCCTAGGGAGCCCTTTCCTAGCCACGGGAAGAATGTTCATAGACGCGCAAAAGGGCAAACTCACCATGAGATTTCAAGATGATCAAGTAACATTTAATGTTCTTAAAGTAATGAAATTTCCCGATCCAACATAGGAATGTTCAGTGATGAATTGTTCCTATCAGCGAGATTTTTCCAGATGAGCATATATTTGAGGTAAGTTGAATTCATGAAATTCGTTGCTTTGCTAATTATGTGATTTATTTAGCATGTGGAATAATATCTTCTGGAATGACATACCAACAAAAGAAGAAATTCCTTCACGATAGTTAGTATTATTTCTGGGAGGATCCGTTTTTATTTAAATAGTGTGCAAATAATATAATCAGGAAATGTGTAGCTAAAAGCGCAATTAAAGAGATCCTATACAACTGCCACTCATCTTCGAGTAGGGGACACTTTGATGGTTCTCGCACTGCAAAAAATATCTTACAAGCTGGATTTTTCTTGCTTAAGGTGTTTAAGGATGCACACACATACGCAAAAATTACGATTGATGCCAAAGGATTGGAAACATATCAAGAAGGAATGTGATGCCCTTGAAAAACATCCTAGAGGTAGAATTATTTGATACTTGGAGCATTGGTTTTTCAGGCCCGTTTCCTTCTTATTGTAATAGGTACATCCTAGTGGGTGGAAATCGGGGCATACCTAACAAACGATGCCAAGGTAGTCATGCGATTCCTACATAAGCATGTGTTTATACGATTTGAGACTCTAAGAACTATAATTAGTGATGAAGGATCTCACTTTGTAAACAAATGGCTTAAGTGGTTTCTTGACAAGTATGATGTGAGACACAAAATTGCCACTACCTATCATCCACAATCAAATGGGCAAGTTGAAAGGGTAAACTGTAACATCAAAGGAATCCTTGAGAAAGTAGTTTAACGTAACAGAAAAGATTGGTCCCAAAGGCTCAATGATGCTCTATAGGCCTATCGAACAACTTTTAAGACACCATTAGGAATGAATCCTTATCGGTTAGTCTTTGGGAAGGCATGTAATTTGCCGCTTGAGTTGGAAAATAAAGCTCACCGGGCCTTGAAACAATTAAATATGGATCTAAGAAAGCCTGTGAGAGAAGAATGTTACAACTTGATAAGCTTGAGGAGTTGAGGTTATTTTCATACAAGAATGCCAAGATGTATGAAGAAAATACTAAGAGATGGCATGAAAAACGTATACAACCTCGAGAATTCAAAGAAGGTCAAAGAGTCTTATTGTTCAACTCAAGGCTCAAGTTATTCCCATAGGAAGCTCAAATCTCGATGTACTGGACCTTACACCATTCACAAAGTCTATCCATATATATTGGTGGAGCTACACAATAACAAGGGAGGTACATTTAAAGTTAATGGTCAACATCTCAAACACTATTGGGAAGGTGAAGTTGAGCCAGTTGAAACATCATTCGGTTTAATAGACCCTTGATTTTTCTTATTTTTATTTTTTTAATAAATGATATACTTAGAAATTATTTTTCTTGAATTAGTATAGTAAATTAATTCTATCTAAGGAGATTGGAACTTAAGCGAGACCATTTGTGACCCTTCTAACCTTTCCTAGGATATTAATTTAATGTAATTTTCTGAGAAAAAATTTTCTAAGTGATCCAAAAGAATTTTTATTTTTTTATTTTTATTTACAAATTTTAATTTAATTGTTTATGTTTAATAAAAGGGTTAAATTGACCCAAGTACTAATCAGTTTATTTTTCTAGTTCATTTCAATTTTTCAAGAAATAATTGCAATTTGGGCTTGAGGCTTAGAATAGTGAAGAAAAGGAAATTACCCATACAAGTGCAATCCATAAACCCCCCCAAACTCTAATTTTTGCCACAACTTTTATTCCCTCCATACCTTTCCACCCAAGTTACTACCTTTAGCTAAATTTACCCTAATTTACTACTATATAAACCCCTCTCTACCACCATATTTTTCACACCATTCAAGAAATTAGCTTCAACCCTAGCCACCTATTTCCTTTCTCTTTGCCGTCGGCCTTAATTTTCGAAAGTTCTCCCTAATTTCCTCATATAGTCACAAAACCCTACTATCGCCACCGCAAACCATTTACTGCCATAAGCTTGTTTTCGGAGCAATCCCACAGCTACAACAACTATCGTGACATCACCACTACAATCCTCTTGCCACCGTAACTTAATCACCGCCACAACCATTACCTTAAAAAGCCAAAAGTCATCTTTTCTTTTGGGAAATGTCACCATGTTTATCAAAAGAACTAGATCTTCCAAAACTACTACTGAAAGTCCAATTGCGGTTCAAGATGAGGAAGTGAGGGAAAGATTTGATTCCATCTTCAAAAATCAAGCCATGATGCCAGAAAAAGGTTTCAATTTGGAGAGAAATCAACCCAGGAAATGCTAGGAAAAAGGCATGACCTTGAAAGGTTAGTGGAGAATGTTGAACTGTTGAATCAGGTTGAGCTAGATGGACCGAATGAACCAGAATCTGATGAGTCATCAACCAAATCTAAAGCAAAAGTTGACTCAGTAAATGACATAGAAGAAGCAGAAATTGAAGAGGAATCAAACATCCCTAAACCAATGGAGCCAAGTGTTAATTCTAAGTTGGCCATTCCAATGCCCAACTCTTCAAACACTATGAAAAAAATCATATTTTTCAACTATGATGAATATGTGAAAATTCATGCATAACCAACAACAAGCTTACTAGAGATATGCAAAAGTTAGAGATGATACATTACGAAATACTTTTAAGAATATCTCTAACTGTTTTATTCCTGAGTTTCCAGATCATATCTTCGAGACAAGGCAAGAAGAGATTGTGGGATCAAGTGCGACCAAGAAAGGAAAGAAGAAAGACATAGACGAGGACATGGATTAAAAGGGGGAATTTTCTTTTTCTTAATATTTATTTATTTTTTGGCATTTATATTTCTTTTAGTTAGTATTTTTCTTTCGCACAATAAGTAGGAAATTCCTAACATAAATAAATTAAGTTCAATGCTTTTTATTTAATAAAATGCGAAGTAGTATGGTAACGTGAATGGACATGCCTAGGATTGGATTGTTAAAACTTGGTACTTAAGTAGTCTTCAAGACTCATCTCTCTTTTCTTATTATCCTACTTAGTGTTCAGTTTTCATTCATCACTTTGTTTACAAAATGAAGACGTTGCTTCTTTTTAAGGAGTGGGTAGGCCAGTATTTGCATGAATTTTAAATTTTTCTTAAGTATGATTCAATGTTTACACGTAAATATGTTAAAATAAAATGATGTTCAGAGAAAATTTTTGTTCGTAAGTTAGCTCAAATGCAAGTATGATTTCTTATTTTATCTGAGTTTTATTTATGTTATCTTAAGTTATGTAATGCTTGTATGTTCTTTGGTCTTATGTTGTCTTTTGCCATGAAAAATTAATTTTCTTAGAAATAGACATGCATGAAGGTTGAAGTCCTTAGAATTGACTTAGTAACTTTCTTGAGGCAAAATCCTAGGAGGCATAAGAATTTAAACATGATATAGGCACATTTTCTTTCGATCATTTGAACCTTTCAAGCCTACCATATGAATTTAACCCTTGAAACCTTAGTTTGAGCCTTTAAGCCTATTATATTGCTATTCACCTATATCATAAGCCATATTGCCATCATAACTATACTTGTCTTGGTGATCAAAGTTTGAGGAAAAATTAAAGAAGATGTATATGTTCTCTGTATGTTAAAAAGTACAGAAAAATCTCTATGTAAACGTTAAGTAAAAAGAGTAATATAAATACTCAAAAATATTGAGAATTATTGTTGGGCATAAGCTTCAAATTAAGTTTGGGTGGTAAAACTCGTTAGTAGGAAGGTTGTACCTCGAAAAGATCCAAGACAAAGTTAGGGTTAAAATTACTGAACCTAAAAATTCACTTCTCTTTATCCTTACCTTAAGGCTAGCCCCATTAAAACCCTATAAATGACCTATTGATTTTGATAATTATGTCGACTACATTAGTGGAGAGGAATTTATAAATTCTGTAACATCCCGATTTAGGGTCTAGTCAGAACAGTGGTTTTGAGACAACAAATGTGAAGTAGAAATAATAATTTTATGATTATTATGAGGTCTATGAAATGATTGCATGCTTATGTGAAAATTTCATGAAGAAATTTTATGGATAAAGTGTCCAATTTGACACTTGGGACTGAATCGCAAAAATTGCAAAATGTGAGTTCTAGAAGCTTTAGGTATGAAATAGCTTTGGATTATTAATTAAAGGTCCTTAAATAGAAATTTTCCCAACTTCTATTTTTATGGGCAAAAATGGGCATGCATGGATAAAATTTGAAAGAAAGGCTTAAGGGCATTTTTTTCATTTGGTTAATAAAAGAATTAAAAGGGAAAATAAAGTGAAAATCTTTTCCATCTTCTTCAAGGGTATGCTGAAATTTCTAAAAACCATAGCTAGGGTTTTTCTTCAACTTTAAACTTGATTGTAAGTACATCTTAGCCCCTTTTTTTACGTTCTTTATGTTTTTGAGATCCTTGAAGCATTATTTAGCTATTTCTACCATTACTTTGAGCTAAGGTTCATGTTCAAAAACTTACCCATGTGTGACATGCATGTTTTTTGTTGTTTAATAGAGGAATATGAAAGTTTGATGCATGATAAACATCTTTTACTAAGCGATTTTTCATGAAAACCCCTAAAAAGACCTTTTTGTAGAAGTTATAAAAATGAGTAGTAAAAATCTAAATTGAAGGAAAATGTGGGTTGTTATGAGCATGGGTTAGGTTTGGTTAGGCTTGGGTAACAAAGAAAATGAGTATATTTCATTTTACGAGCTTAGGGACTAATTTGTAATTATGTAAAAGTTTAGGGGTAAAATTATAATTTTTCCAAAGTATGATTTATGGAGCATCTTGAATAATGTGATAATTAAATAAGTTAAATTTTCTATTATAGATTAAGAAAAAAGGAGTTCGAGCCTAGACCGGGGAAAGAGCAAGATCTTGGACTAAATCGAATCAATTGTCCATATTTTGTACCGAGGTATGTGTGTAAATAATTCAACATTATGTTATTATGTATTTAAATGCTTTAATATTTCATGAATTCTATGATTGTTTTTGTGGATTGATTAATGATGATTCGATGACGATTCGACGAAGAATTGGTACCATGATATCCCGGTTGAACCTTAAGAATAGTTGAGATACAAATGTCATAACATTAGGGATATAGGTGATCCCATGTAAGACCATGTCTGGGACATGGCATTGGCATCAATATGAGACATCATGTAAGACAATAGCTGGGCTATCGACTTCGATATGCATGATCCCATGTAAGACCATATCTAGGACATGGCATTAGCATCGATATGTGATCCCATGTAAGACCATATCTAGGATATGGCATTGGCATCCTACTATGTGAATGTGATTTCCCGAGTATCCTTTAGTATTCCAAGTGGTTCAACGGGTAATCCCATGATTAAGTCAACGAGATGACAAGGTATGATCATGTTGAAAGGGTATAGGTATGTACACCAAGCTCATAAACATTGAGATTATAAAACGATGAGACCTCGGTAAAAAGTGGATGAATGAATTATGATAATGGGTTTTATTGTACACTACATAAATGACATGTTTTAAAATGTATTTATGATACTTGATGACATTGTGATAAGTTATATTATGTTTCTGTATATAATAATGCTTGGTTAATGTTGTTAATTATTTACCTGCAACTTACTAAGTTTTATACTTACTCCCCTTTCTTTTCCATTTTTCTTATAGTATCGCCAAGCTAGCTCGGGGATCGAAAGACGTCAGAGCTCGATTCACACTATCAAACTAATCTTTAGGGTATAGTGAATTTAAGTATTTTAAGTATGGCATGTATAGGGACTTGGTCTTTTTGTTATATGTCATATTGATTTAGCCAAATGTGTTGGCTTATGATGATATTTGATTCATTTTGTATAAGGCCATGTGATGTGGCTCATAATGAATATTGGGCTGTAAACCAATTCATTTATGCATGTATGTGCCAATGCCATTATGATATGGCTCATGGTTATTGATGGTTGAATGATAATGGTAGTTTGGCGTGTGAATAAGTTAATGTGATAATGCATACATGCAATCTAGGAGATATTATTTATTTGTATACATGTGTGTTGGTAAAATTGGTTTTTCCATGATAAGGAGTCTTAATTAAGTACATGAAATTATGTCATATGAGGTGCCATTGAAGTCATGTTTCTGTATGTGCAATTAAGGGTGGTAATTGGCCTGGAAAATAGCCTCAAAAAATGTCCACATTGGTAGACACACGGGCATGTGTCTAGGCCGTGTGTGACACACGGTCTACCCCATGAGCGTGTGGTCTGGCTGTGTGTCTCCTACACCCTAATTAATGCAAAAAAAAATGCCCAGTAGTAAACACACGGGTAGAGACACGGCCATGTGTCTCAGCCATGTGGAGGACACAGCCTTAGGACATAGGCGTGTGCCCTGGCCGTGTGAAGTCTGCAATAAATTTTGAGAATTTAATTCACAACATGTCCTAAGCACGCGGGCCTGTGCTGTGGCCATGTGACCTCATTTTGCTGATGATGTCATAAATAGAGAGTTACACGGGCTGAGGACACGGGCGTGTCCCAAGCCACACGGGCGTGTGTGATCACATGGCCTACCCATACTGGCGCGTGACTCACCAAAACATGAAAATTTTCTAAGTGTGGTAAAAGTTTTGAAAGTTCTCGATTTAGTCCCGAATCATGTCCGATGTATGTTTGGGCCTCATAGGCCCATAATAGGGACGATATGAATGTAAATGAAAAGTTTTAAATTTGGACAGATATTCATGTTTAGGTTTTGTATGAATGCATGTGTTTAAGTTTGATAATGCCTCGTACCTTATTCTGGCGTCGAATATGGGTGAGGGGTGTTACATTTAGTGGTATCAGAGCTATAATTTAGTCAGTTCTCGGACTACGTAGCATGTGTCTGAGTCTAGCTATACATGTCATATGTATTTTATGATAGTGTGACGACTCCTGATGATTTTAAATTACGTTTTCATATAGTAAATGGATCCTGATCGAGCTACCCCAGATGACGTAGAAAGTAACGCGCTGACTTCCGCTCAAGGGGCAGTGCCAACTGATAACCGACCTCCGACGGTTAGCTAGAGAGTAGGAGAAGGGGCTCGGGAAGCCTTTCTCCACATGATGGATGCTTGGTACACGGAGTTCGTTCGAGCGAACCCGAATGCTCAACCCCCTCCAGCCCCTCCTATTCCCTAGCCTATCCGAATGACACCCCGCGGTATGGATTTTATGAGACTGAATAGACCTCCGATGGATAAAATTCGAAAGCAAGGAGCTGAAGAGTTTCGAGCTAGCATTGATGATGATCCAGAACAAGTAGATCTTTGGCTCGAAAATGCCATCTGGGTTTTTGAGGAATTGTCATGCACACCAGAAGAATGCATGAAATGTGTTGTATCACTACTTAGAGATTCGGCTTACCACTGGTGGAAGACACTTGTCTCTGTAGTATCGAGGGAGAGGGTAACATGGGAATTTTTCCAAGAGGATTTTTGAAAAAAGTATATCAGTCAGAGATTTATGGATCAGAAAAGAAATAAGTTTCTTGAGCTGAAGCAAGGTAGAATGACCGTAACTGAATACGAGCATGAGTTTGTAAGACTCAAAAAATATGCTAGGGAATGTATGTCGATCGAAGCCATTATGTGCAAGAGGTTTGAAGACAGATTAAACGAAGACATTTGGATATTTGTTAGTATGCTTGAGCTGAAAGAGTTCGTTGTACTCGTTGAAAGAGCTTGTAAGGCCGAGGAATTGGCCAAAGAGAAGAGAAAGGCCAAGTCTAAGGCTAGAGACTCAAAGAAAAGTCCTATGAGCAAGTCATTTCAATTCACATTGAAGAAGTTGAGGGATTTTTATTCTCGTTACCTTACTTTTGTCAAGTTTCTAAATAGAAATAGAGATAAACAGTATTCGGGTACTAAGGCCCAGACCACCTCGATTGTTAGTGTTGGTAATGCTCGACCAAGTAGACCGGAATGTCTACAATGCGGTAAGCGTCACCCTAGTGAGTGTCGAGGGAGTGACAGGACCTGTTTCAAGTGTGGTTACCTAGACCACTTTATTAGAGAGTGGCCCGAGATGACAAAAAAGGAGAGATATCAAAGTGCAAGATCGGGTAACACTACTAGTCGAGGTAGATCGCAGAAGAATCTGGGTAATGAAGTGAGCAGTAAGAGTGCCCCTAAAGAGTCTGCTGTGAGACCCGAGGGTAGAGCTCCTGCAAGGACGTACGCTATTCACGTTCACGAAGAGGCTTCATCTCGGGTGTGATTACGGGTACATTTTCTATCTATGATACTATTGTTATTGCCTTGATTGACCCTGGCTCTACTCATTCGTATGTGTGCATGAAATTGGTATCTAGCATGAATATGCCTGTTGAATCTATGGAATTTATGATTAAAGTGTCAAACCCGTTAGGCAAGAATGTTTTAGTTGATAAGGTATGAAAGAAATGTCCCTTGATGATTAGAAGACACTGTTTTCCGGCTAACCTTATGCTTTTGCCGTTTGATGAGTTTGATGTAATTCTTGGTGTGGATTGGTTAACTGCTCATGATGTAGTAGTAAACTGTGGAAGGAAATTTATTAAACTGAAATGTGAAAATGGTGATATTCTCTGGGTTGAATCAGATGAGTCGAATAGCTTGCCTGTAGTGATTTCTTCTATGACTGTTCAGAAGTATGTAAGGAAGGGTTATGAAGCTTATCTTCCTTTTGTGTTGAATACAAAAGAGTCAGAGTTAAATATTAAGTCAGTACCGGTATTTGATGAGTATCCGGACATGTTTCTGAAAGAGTTGCCTAGATTGCCTCTGATTAGAGAAGTGGAATTTAGCATTGATCTAGTTCCGGGTACGACACCCATTTTTATTACTCCGTATAGGATGGCTCTGACTGAGTTAAAGGAGTTGAAAACCCAATTGTAAGAATTGACGGATAAAGGTTTCGTGAGACCTAGTTATTCACCGTGGGACGCACTAGTTTTATTTGTGAAAAAGAAAGATGGTTCGATGAGGCTATGTATTGATTACCGACAACTCAACATGGTGACTATAAAGAATAAGTACCCCTTGCCGAGGATAGATGATTTATTTGATCAACTGAAGGGAGCCACAGTATTTTCCAAGATAGATTTGAGGTACGGTTATTATCAGTTGAGAGTTAAGAACTCGGACGTGTCAAAAAACACATTTCAGACGAGTTATGGTCACTATGAATTTTTGGTAATGCCTTTTGGTCTAACGAATGCTCCTGCGGTTTTCATGGATTTAATGAATCGAATTTCCTGACCTTATTTGGACAAATTTATTGTGGTGTTTATTGATGATATCCTGATTTATTCTCGTGACGTATCTGAACATGTAGTAGTAAATTGTGGAAGGAAATTTATTAAACTAAAATGTGAAAATGGTGATATTCTCTGGGTTGAATCAGATGAGTCGGATAGCTTACCTGTAGTGAATTCTTCTATGATCGTTCAGAAGTATGTAAGGAAGGGTTATGAAGCTTATCTTCCTTTTGTGTTGAATACAAAAGAGTCAGAGTTAAATATTGAGTCAGTACCGGTATGTTATGAGTATCCGGACATGTTTCTGAAAGAGTTGCCTAGATTGCCTCTGATTAGAGAAGTGGAATTTAGCATTGATCTAGTTCCGGGTATGACACCCATTTCTATTACTCCGTATAGGATGGCTCCGACTGAGTTAAAGGAGTTGAAAACCCAATTGTAAGAATTGACGGATAAAGGTTTCGCGAGACCTAGTTATTCACCGTGGGACGCACTAGTTTTATTTATGAAAAAGAAAGATGGTTCGATGAGGCTATGTATTGATTACCGACAACTCAACATGGTGACTATAAAGAATAAGTATCCCTTGCCGAGGATAGATGATTTATTTGATCAACTGAAGGGAGCCACAGTATTTTCCAAGATAGATTTGAGGTACGGTTATTATCAGTTGAGAGTTAAGAACTCGGACGAGTCAAAAAACACATTTCAGACGAGGTATGGTCACTATGAATTTTTGGTAATGCCTTTTGGTCTAACGAATGCTCCTGCGGTTTTCATGGATTTAATGAATCGAATTTCCTGACCTTATTTGGACAAATTTGTTGTGGTGTTTATTGATGATATCCTGATTTATTCTCGTGACGAATCTGAACATGTCGATCATTTGAGGATTGTTTTGCAAACTTTGAGAGATAAACAGTTGTATGCTAAGTTCAGCAAAAGTCTGTTCTGGGTTAGAGAAGTCAGATTTCTAGGGCATATTGTGTCGGGTGATGGGATTCGAGTTGAACCGAGTAAGATTTCGACTATTGTTGATTGGAAACTACCGAGGAACGTATCCGAGCTTAGAAGCTTTTTAGGCTTAGCCAGCTATTACCGAAGGTTCGTTAAAGGATTTTCTATGATTGCCTCTTCGATGACAAAATTGTTGCAAAAAGATATCAAGTTCGAATGGTCAAAAAATTGCCAACAGAGTTTTGAGAAATTAAAAGCATTATTGACTGAGGCTCCGGTATTAGTGCAACCCGAGCCAGGAAAAGAATTTATGGTTTATAGTGATGCATCCTTAAATGGATTGGGTTGTGTGCTTATGCAAGAAGGCAATGTGATAGCCTATGCTTCGAGGCAATTGAAACTACATAAGAAAAATTATCTGGCACATGATTTAGAGCTAGCTGCCATTGTGTTTAAGTTAAAGATTTGGGGATATCACTTGTATTGTGAGAAGTATCGAGTATTCACCGATCACAAAAGTCTAAAGTACTTGATGACTCAAAAAGATTTTAATTTACGACAATGGGGTGGCTAGAGTTGATAAAAGATTATGAGTTGGTGATTGACTATCACCCGAGTAAGGCGAACGTGGTCGCCGATACCTTGAGTAGGAAATCCTTATTTGCCTTGAGAGCTATGAATACTCAGTTGACTGTGTTTGATGATGGTTCGATGCTAGCAGAGTTAAGAGCTAGACCGAAGTTTCTCCAAGAGATCTATGAAGCTTAGAAAGGTGACAGTGATTTGCAAACCAAGAGAGCTCAATGTGAGTCGGGTGTTGAATCAGATTTTCAGATTGGTTCCGATGGTTGTTTAATATTCTAGGATAGGGACTGTGTACTTAGAGATGATGAGCTTATTGGGAAAATTCTTCACGAGGCACATAGTAGTTGTATGTCAATCCATCCGGGTAGTACCAAGATGTATAATGACTTGAGGAGGTTGTATTGATAGCCGGGTATGAAAAGAGACATCTCAGAGTTTGTTTCGAAATGCTTAATTTGTCAACAAGTGAAAGCCGAGTACAAAGTACCTTCGGGTTTACTTCAGCCTGTGATGGTTCCCGAGTGGAAATGAGACCGGATTACTATGGATTTTGTGACAGGATTGCCGTTGTCACCGAGAAAGAAAGATGTTATTTGGGTCTTAGTTGATCGATTAACGATATCGGCTCACTTTATTCCGGTACGTACCGACTACTCACTTGATAAGCTAGCTGAGTTGTATGTTTCTAAAATTGTGAGACTTCATGGAGTACCTTTGTCTATTATTTTGGATAGGGACCTGAGATTCACATCGTGGTTTTGGAAAAAGCTACAAGAAGCTTTAGGTACAAAGTTGAATTTTAGTACTGCTTTCCATCCATAAACCGATGGTCAGTCAGAGAGAGTAATACAGATACTTGAAGACATGCTGTGGTGTTGTGTTCTTGAATTTCAAGGCAGTTTGGAAAAGTACTTGCTATTGGTAGAGTTTGCCTACAACAACAGTTATCAGACGAGTTTGAAAATGGCGTCCTATGAGGCATTATATGGGTGTAAGTGCTTAACACCTCTGTATTAGACTGAACTCAGAGAAAATCAGATTCATGGGGTTGACTTAGTCAAAGAAACCAAAGAGAAAGTGAAGATAATTCGTGATTGTTTGAAAGCTGCTTCAGATAGACAAAATTCCTATGCGGATTTGAAACGAAAAGAGATTGAGTTTCAAGTCGGTGATAAGGTATTTTTGAAAGTGTCTCCATGGAAAAAGGTTTTGAGATGTGGTAGAAAAGGAAAGTTGAGTTATCGTTTTATAGGGCCTTATGAGATCATAGAGAGAATAGGGCCGGTTGCTTATCGGTTAGCTTTACCATCCGGGTTGGAAAAGATTCATGATGTGTTCCATGAATCTATGTTGCGCCGTTACCGTTCTGACCCTTCATATGTGATTTCACCTACAGAGGTGGACATACGACTGGATATGACTTATGGTGAGGAACCGGTTAAAATTTTAGCTCGAGAGGTTAAACAATTAAGAAATAAAAGTATTGCCCTTGTAAAGTGTTATGGCAACGAGATGGGGTTGAAGAGGCCACATGGGAACCCGAGGAAACAATAAGAAGCCAATACCCAAATCTTTTTACTGGTAAGATTTTCGGGGATGAAAATCTCTAAGAGGGGAGAGTTGTCACATCTCAAATTAGGGTCTAGTCAGAATAGTGGTTTCGAGACCACAAATCTGAAGTAGAAATAATTATTTTATGATTATTGTAAGGTCTATGACATGATTGCATGCTTATGTGAAAATTTCATGAAGAAATTTTATGGATAAAATGTCCAATTTAACACTTGGGACTAAATTGCAAAAATTGCAAAATGTGAGTTCTAGAAGCTTTAGGTATGAAATAGCTTTAGATTATTAATTAGAGGTCCTTAAATAGCAATTTGCTCAATTTCTATTTTTATGGACAAAAATGGACATGCATGGATAAAATTTGAAAGAAATGCTTGAGGGCATTTTTGTCATTTGGTTAATAAAAGAATTAAAAGGGAAAATGAAGTGAAAATCTTGTCCATCTTCTTCAAGAGTGCGCCAAAATTTCTAAGGACCATAGCTAGGGTTTTTCTTCAACTTTCAAGCTTGATTGTAAGTACATCCTAGCCTCGTTTTTTATGTTCTTTATGTTTTTGAGATCCTAGAAGCATGATTTAGCTTTGTCTACCATTATTTTGAGCTAGGGTTCGTGTTCAAAAACTTACCCATCTTTTACTAAGTGATTTTTCATGAAAACCCCTAAAAGCACTTTTTTGTAAAAGTTATAAAAATGAGTAGTAAAAATCTAAATTGAAGGAAAATGTGGGTTGTTATAAGCATGGGTTAGGTTCAGTTAGGCTTGGGTAACAAAGAAAATGAGTACATTTCATTTTACGAGCCTAGGGACTAATTTGTAATTATGTGACAGTTTAGGGGCAAAATTATAATTTTTCCAAAGTATGATTTATGGACCATTTTGAATAATGTGATAATTAAATAAGTGAAATTTGCTATTATAGATTAAGAAAAACAGAGTTTGGGCCTAGACTAAGGAAAGAGCAAGATCTTAGACTAAATCGAATTAATTGTCCATATTTTGTACTGAGCTAAGTTTGTGTGTAAATAATTCAACATTATGTTATTATGTATTTAAATTCTTTAATGTTTCATGAATTCTATGATTATTTTTTTGGATTGTTTAATGATGATTCGATGACGATTCGACGAAGAATTGGTACCATGATATCCCTGTTGAACCTTAGGAATAGTTGGGATACAAATGTCATAACATTAGGGATATATGTTATCCCATGTAAGGCCATGTCTGGGACATGGCATTGGCATCAAAATGTGATCCCATGTAAGACCATGTCTAGGACATGGCATTGGCATTGATATGTGATCCAATGTAAGACCATATCTGGGATATGGCTTTGGCATCCTACTATGTGAATGTGATTTCCCGAGTATCCTTTAGTATTCCAAGTGGTTCAACGGGTAATCCCAAGATTAAGTCAACGATATGACAAGGTATGATCATGTTGAAAGGGTACAGGTATGTACACCAAGCTCATAAACATTGAGATTATAAAAAGATGAGACATCGGTAAGAAGTGGATGAATGAATTATGATAATGGGTTTTACTGTACACTATGTAAATGATATGTTTTAAAATGTATTTATGATACTTGATGACATTGTGATAAGTTATATTATGTTTTTATACATAATAATGCTTGGTTAATGTTTTTAATTATTTACATGCAACTTACTAAGCTTTATGCTTACTCCCCTTTCTTTTCCATTTTTCTTATAGTATCACCAAGCTAGCTCGGGGATCGAAGGACGTCTGAGTTCAATTCACACTATCAAACTAACCTTTTTGGTATAGTGAATTTAAGTATGTTGAGTATGGCATGTATAGGGACTTGGTCTTTTTGTTATATGCCATATTTATTTAGCCAAATGTGTTGGCTTATGATGATATTTGATTCATTTTGTATAAAGCCATGTGATTTGGCTCATAACGAATATTGGGTTGTAGACCAATTCATTTATGCATGTATGTGCCAATGCCATTATGATATGGCTCATGGTTATTGATGGTTGAATGATGATGGCAGTTTGGTGTGTGAATAAGTTAATATGGTAATGCATGCATGCAATCTAGGAGATATTGTTTATTTGTATACATGTGTGTTGGTAAAATTGGTTTTTTCCATGATATGGAGTCTTAATTAAGTACATGAAATTATGTCAGGTGAGTCATGTTTATGTATGTGAAATTAAGGGTGGTAATTGGCCTGGAAACTAGCCTTAAAAAATGTCTACATGGGTAGACACACGAGCAATTGTCTAGGCCTTGTGTGATACACGGTCTACCCCATGGGCATGTGGTCCGACCGTGTGTCCTCTGCACCCTAATTAATGCAAAATAGAATGCCCAGTAGTAAACACAGGGGCAAAGACATGACCGTGTGTCTTAGCCATGTGGAGGACATGGCCTTAGGACATGGGCGTGTGCCCTAGCCGTGTGAAGTCTGCACTAAACTTCGAGAATTTAATTCGTCACACGGCCTAAGCACACAAGCGTGTGCTGTGGCCATGTGACCTTATTTTGCTGATGACATCATAAATAGAGAGTTACACGGGCTGAGGACACGGGCCTGTCCCAAGCCACACGGGTGTGTGTGATCACACGACCTACCCATACGGGCGCGTGACTCTCCAAAACATGAAAATTTTCTAAGTGTGGTAAAAGTTCTAAAAGTTCTCAGTTTAGTCCCGAATCATGTTTGATGTATGTTTTGGGCCTTGTAGGCCCATAATAGGGACGATATGAATGTAAATGAAAAGTTTTAAATTTGGACAGAAATTCATGTCTTGGTTTTGTATGAATGCATGTGTTTAAGTTTGGTAATGTCTCGTACCCTATTCCAGCGTCGAATACATGTAAGAGGTGTTACAAGTTCAACATATGAAGACCATTAATTAAACCTTGTGATTGTTTTGTTTAATTGATAAGGAAATTTTGATTGAATGGTGAATGTTATAAATGATCTTGAAAAGCATACATTCTATTACTTATATTAGGATTTTTCCCCACTTAGTATAAAATTTTGAAATAATGGTTGCATATGAGGGAATTATTTATAAAAAAGGTTTCTGAGCATGAATTTGTTGATGTATGATCATGTGCAAAAGTTTATTCTACTTAACGATTCTACTTAAACTTATTACAAGATTGCCCTATCTAAATTTCTGCTTGGCTTTACTCGAGGCGAACAATGGATTAAGTTTGGCGGTGTGTAAACTCAAAATTATATAGATATTTTATAGTTGTTTATGACAACTTTTTACTTCAAAATTATGTTAATCCCAAATAATAAATAGTTAATTTGGAGAATTTTGTTCATATTACGATAATGGGCATGATTTAATAAAGTATGCAATTTTATGCTTTTATGTATCAAATTTGTGCATAATTTAATTATTTCTTGTTACATATTAATCTCCTATATTTAATTGTGCAATGGGACCATGGAGTTAATATGTTGAGAAGCTTGTTTTATTTTTGCATGGGCATAACACATATTGTACCTTAGTTGGACAGCAAAGGCATGCAATTTGGGTCATGAAGAGGTCACCTTGATCTTGTTAAAGATGGTTTAAATGAAGGACAAGTCTAACAATTAATTGGGTCACAAAATCATCCAAGCAAGGGGGAAAGAAGCTTAATTCAGAAATGGCATATGAGTAGCCCAAAATTAGCTTTTGGGAGATTTATTCTAAGGTCTCTACACTTGTAAAACAATTAAAATTAAGCACACAAGTTTTACCCATGAAACTGTCCAGCTCCTTGCTTGATGCATGCATGAAATCAAATATGAATCAAGCAACCAACAACCTCCCCTTTCTACAATTCGTGGTTGGCCAAGAGTAAGAAAAACTTAAAGGAATTTCAAACTATTTTTAGTAAACCTATTAGCCATCCCTCGAGTATAAATAGACCTCTCATTCACCTTTAATCTCATATCCCATCCGTCACATCTCATCCTTTATCATTCTCTCAATCCTTCATTCCCTTCTCACGCATAAACCCTCCATTTTCCCCTCCATTTAGTTAAAAATTCCTTGAAAAAATTCCCTCTTGGCTGGCCACTTTAAGGAGAATCTTGCAAAGGAGCAATTATGAGGATTGGAAGAAGTCATCACGATCAATTTTTGGAGGAATGTCAAAATTACTTTAGAGTTTCTTCTTCCTTAATTTTTATTGTTGTTCAATATGTTTGCAATTTGCTTTGATGTTTTTTATTAACAATGCTAGCTTAATTTAGTTTAGCTAGAATGATTACATTAATTTGATGAAGTTCATTTGAGTTATGTTCATAATGTTCTGTGCCTCAGCCGATCATTCTTCCAATTAAAATCATGTACGTATTTCATTCATTAAAATGCGATTAAATGCATTAGAATTAGTTAAGCGATTCTAGTTAGATGGCGATTAATGGATGCAATAATCGAAAGGTGCATGTTTAATTTACATCCTATCCCGATTAAATTAAAGGTTCGTAATAACTCGAGAGAGCTCTACTACCTTGCATAACTTTTAGATTTGTGTGATTAAATTGTTTCAAACCAAATCTTTCCATGTTACTTCGTATAAAATCTAAGAAACCCTTAGTTAAATATGATCATGGTAGTACGTATGTTTTTCTAAGTAAAAGATTTTGAAAGGACTAAATATTGGTTTCAAAAAGTTCATGAAAGATCAAGTTGCCATGAAAGATTTTTCAGAACATGATAAGAATGAACTATGTCAAATGAAGTAATTATTCTAGCCTATTCATGTTATAGTTGTTGAAATCTTGTGAACTCTGCTACTAAATCCATCTCATACATTTTAATTATTCATTTCATTTTCATTTAAGTTAACTTGCATCGAGATAATTATTTTACTTAACATCAACCAATCAAAATTATTGTGTTTTTTTTATCAAATTGTTAATATTAATTTTCAAAAAATTGATTAACATATATAGTCCTTGTGGAGACGATAAATCTTATACTTACTTATTACTTGATAGCGACTATGTACACTTGCACAAACCCTAGCGTTACAGTTTTTCACTTTATATTTTCCAATAGTAACTCCCTATGGAACTCTACTTAAGTTAGAATGATGTTCAAATGTTACACGATTAATAGTACATGTGAATGTCTAAGGAAATAGGCTCATGTACTCATCAAATGGAAATTCATGTTCTTACTAGTTGATAATGATCACCCCACGGTGGCTTGATTCAATAGGTGTGAGTATTATTGTTGCAATGGTTTACAAATGTTTTCAAGGTTTAATGTAAGATGCATGCATCATCTTAATGCAGATCATAATGTTGCAAAATGTTTTCAAACATTTTCTTAAAACAAATATATCAATATATAAATGTTTTATTTTCAGTTCAAAAATGGCACCAACTTCCTTATTGAACATACTGAAAACAAACTGAACGGAAACAACTATGAAGAAACATAAAACAGTTTTTGATACTAAGTGTCCTCTAACCACTCAAGCTAAGGTTAGAAAATGCTAGGAAGGGCCTGATGAGATAACTCATTGCTATATGCTGGCAAACGTGACCAACACTTCTAAAGTGATTCTAGATAATTTAGAAGACATGTTCAAAGGTTAAACTGCCTTGGATCGATAATCTGTTATAACTACCTTAAAGAATTCCCAACAAAAGCCTAATACTCCAGTCAAAGGCCATATGATTACTCTTATGGGCTACTTTGCTGAGACCGTAGATAATGAGGACAATTTGGACCAAAACACACAAATATGTATGGTGTTCAAAAGCTTGTCCAAGGATTTTGCTGGTTTTCGGGCCACATATAACCTTCGCAACAAAAAACTAACTCTTACTATAAACTCTAAATTATATAGATTTTTTATAGATATTTATGTCACCTTTTCACTTAGAATTTATGTTAATCCCTAGTATTTGAATATTTAATTGGGTGATTTTTGTTCATATTGTAACAATAGGCATAATTTTAGTAAGGTATGCAATTTTATAGATTTATGTATTAAAGTTTTTATAATTTAACTATCTTATGTTACATAGTAATTTATGTGCTTAAATTGTTGCAGTGGGGCCATTGAATTAATAAGTGTGGGACCTTATTTAAATCATACATTGACATGAGTTACACTCCACCTCAATTGGACAGAAAAGACAGCAAATTAAGTCAAGAGAAGTCAATTTGATCCAGTTGAAGTTGTATTGTTGAGAAGTGCAAGCCTAATAGTCATTTGGATCACAAAACCGTCCAAGTATGGGGGGAAAGTAGTTTGAATCGGCTAAGGCATCAAGAGCAGCCCAAATTAGCTATGGGATAAAAAATTTGGAGGCCCTATCACTTGTGAAAAAAATAAAAAATCAGCCCCTGACTAAAACCGAAGAAACCGTCCAGCCCCTTACATTATTCATGCATGAAATCAAGCATGAATCAAGCAACAACAAACCTCTTCCTCCACATTTAATGATCGGCCAAGCAAGGGTGCATTTCAATAGATCTCCATGTTATTTTTAGCAAACTCCCTAGCCATTCCTCTACTATAAATACCACCCCTCATTTCCCATTTCAAGCATCCCTCATTCATCTCTCATTTCACATTCTTATCATATTTCTCTCAGCTTTTATTCCCTTTCTTCCATGCATAACTCATCCATTTCTCTACCTCCCTCAGCTAGAATTTCCCTTTAGGAAAATCACTCTTGGTCGGCACCTTGAGGAGAATTTCTTGAAGGATCAATCACGAGAATTGGAGGAAGCCACCACGATCGGTCTTCAAAGAATCACCAAAAACATCAAAAGTTTCTTCTTTCCTATTCTTTAATTTTGTTCTTAGTTATTCAACATGTTTTCAAATTGTTGTAATGTTTTATCCATTGACAATAATGACTTAATTTTTTTTAGCTATAATAATTGCGATGACTGAATAAAATTCATTTAATTCATGTTTATATTGTTTTGTGCCTCAGTTGTTTATGCTTCCAATTAAAATCATTATGTATTTCATCCATCAAAATATGTTTGAATGCATTAGAATTAGTTAGTAAATATTAATCAGATGATAACTAATGGACGCAATAATTGGAAGGTGCAAGCTTAAATTATATCCTAATTAGAATAAATTAGAGGTTTGTAATAGACCAAGAGAACCTATTACCTTGCATCACTTTAGGTTTATGTGATTAAATTGTTTCAAACCTAATTTGTCCATATTACTTCACATAAATTCTAAGGAATCCTTGGTTAAATTATGACATTGGTTTATGCATATTTTTCTAAGTATAAGATTAGGTTGAACTTGTATGAGATTCCCAGTTAATGAACATCAAGTTGCCATGAGTTATTTTTTGAACATTGCTAAACATGATGAAAATGAATTGAGTAAAGTGTTGTAATTGTTCTAGCTTATTCATGTTATTGTTGTTGAACTTTTGAAATTGCTGCTAAGCCATCACCCTGCATTTTATTTCATCTCATTTGCATTTAGGTTAAGTTGCATCAGTGAATTAATTTAATTTTAACATCTACCACTTCAATATTATTGTGTTTTCTTTACCAACTTTTAAATTCATCATTTTTGTAATTATTTGATTAGTAGATACAGTCACTATGGAGACGATAACTCTTTCACTTACTTATTACTTGACAACGACTATGTACACTTACACAAACCTACACATTACAATTTTTTAGCGCCATTTTCGGGGACTATTATTTAATAATTATTTGTGAAATTATTTCTTGCAATTTGGTTTATTTATTTTTATTCTTTTAATTTTAATTTTTTTGTGATTTACTTTCAAGTGTTTATGAGCATAGAATGAATCATCGATTTACTTCCTATAAACCCTGAAATTGAGCGGACACTTTGACAAAAAGATGAGAAAGACTAGCTCAGAGACAAGTCGTAGAAATAGACCTTGAGAATCAAGATGATGTTCAAGGAAATGGAGCCATTAATGCTCGTAATTCAATCCTTATTGCTAATGATAGGGATCGACTTATAAGGCAATACTATGTGCCCCATTTTATGAACTTAATCTGGGAATTAGAAGACTAGAGATCGAGGCACCATAGTTTGAATTGAAGCCTGTGATGTTTCAAATGCTTCAAACAATGGCTAGTTCAGTGGAATACCCACAGAAGATCCCCACCTTCACCTTCGATTGTTCATACAGGTGAACGATTCCTTCAAGATAGCTGGTCTAACTGAAGACACATTGAGGTTGAAGTTGTTTCCATACTCATTGCGAGATTGAGCGTAAGCATGGCTTAATTCATTGCCACCACATTCAATTTCTACTTGGCAAGAATTAGCTGAACGCTTTCTGGTAAAGTGTTTCCCACCTTGCAAAAATGCTAACCTATGAAATGAGATCACCACTTTTCAACAAATGAATGATGAATCCTTATATAAGGCATGGGGAAAATTCAAGGAGTTACTTCATAGATACACTTACCACGGGATTCTATATTGCATCCAGTTGGAGACATTTTATAATGGTCTCAATACACACAAAAGGTTGGTGGTAGATGCTTCTACAAATGGTGCTCTCTTATCAAAGTCTTATAATGAGGCTTATGAAATCCTCGAGAGAATATCCAGTAACAACTACAAATGGCCAAAAATTTGAGCAGCTTTAGGAAGACGAGTAGCTGAAGTGCATGAAGTAGACGCCCTCACTTCACTCTTAGCTCAGGTATCTTCTATGTAACAGCCTAATTTTCAATGGTATCAGAAACAGTGATTCGAGATCACTAAATCTGAAAAATGAGTTTTAAAATCAAATAAATAAATATCTATGAGTCAAGTGTGATTATAGAATAATTTTTGGATTAGTGAATTTTGTAATTTAAAAAGAAATTAATAAATTGGGTCTAAAACGAGGTATCGAGACCTCGAACCCATAAACCGAGCCATAAATATTTTTAGAAATAATTATAGAGTGTCATTGAGTTATTATTAAAGTTTTGTTAGAAAATTTTAACGTTTGGATAGTCAATTAGTTAAAAAGGACTAAATTGAAAAAGGTGCAAAATTAGTTAAATAGTGATTAAAAAGCTTAAATGACTAATAAAGAGGGTTTTAAAAGGAATTAGACCCAAATTATATGGGCTGGAAAGTTTGGGCACAAGAATTAGCAAGAAAATAAGGAGAAACAAGGGCAAAATTGGAAATTTTGCAAATTAAGCATATAAAACAAAGACTAAATTGAAAAATCTAGAGATTTCCTTATAATTCATCAGTAAAAACACCATAGGAGGTCTGAAAAAAGCTGGTTTGTCATATCTTTATATCATGTGAGTTTAATTCTTGCTTTTTCTTTGAAATTTTTATGTTTTGTGACTTTTACAACTAGGTCCAACTATTAAATTCATTAGTTTTTGATTTTATGGATGAAATTGAAAGTTACCATGGTTGAGTACTTTAATTTTATCAAAAGATGGGTTTACTAAATGTTTTTATGTAGAAATTGATTTTTAAGACTTAATTGTGAAAAAGTTTGGAATTTAGGTTTGATGCTGAAATTCTAATGTCCAAAGTTTGTCAAGTAATTTAAGATGATAGAATAAAGTGTTAATTGAGGAAAAATCAGCTCAATTGGGGGGTTAATTGAGTAGGGACCAAATTGTAAAAATTGTAAAGTTTGGGGAAAATGTGTAATTTTGAAAATTAAAGGGCATAAAGCATTAATTGAATTGAAATGGAAGTATATGCTGATGAGTAAATAATTTCATATTCTAGATCAAGAATCGGAAGATAAACAAGGAAAAGGAAAAGTTATCGAATAGCCCCTGAAATATTACAACTTTTACAAATTGGCCCAGGTAAGTTCATATGGTTGAACTTGCATAGTTGTTTATTAATTTGAGAATGACATAACGTGTCATTTCATATATATATATATATATATATATATATATATATATATATATATATATATTTGCTATTGAATTGTTAATATTGGAGAATAATATAAATATCGAGTTAGAAGTCAAATTGGGGAAAACACAGGATTGAGTACGTTCGTGTTGTAACAAGTGATGAATCGACGGATAAAACCATGGTTGATTTATGGAAAAATGTGATACGTAGGTATGGCATTTCCATACCGAGCTATGATATGTAGGTATGGTATTTTCCATTCCGAGTTGTAAAACGTAGGTATGGTATTTTTCATACTGAGTTGCGAAACGTAGGTATGGCATTTTCCGTGAGAAAAACCATACTGAGTTGTGAATCGTGGAAGTGAGCAAAATGATGTACTCAAATCCGTAAGACATTCCTTAATTTGATAAGTATTGGTAAGTGATTGTTGAAGTTAAGTGCTGGAATACGACTTGATATTTGATATTGAGCTCAATTGAGTGAACTCATCATTTGAGATTGTATTTGGCAGGAATTGATTGTGTAATATTGTGTATTAATTGTTTGTAAATATTTGGTAAACTTGTTATTATGAGCCTACTTCCAAAGCTTACTTTGTGTGTTAATGGTTTCTGTAGATTTTTGTGATATCGGTGGATCGAATCAACACATTGGAAAGCAATATCTTGAGTTACACCGGTAGATTTTGAAATCAACTTTTGATTTATATGACATGTATAGGAAAAATTTGAGATGTAGCTTTGAAACATTGATATATTTATGCTTGAATACCTATGTTTTGAAGTTGGATTTGGTAAGGTAATAAATGATGTTATTTTTGGTAAACTTAGGTAAAGAAGTATTATGTTAAAATGGTTAATGAAAACTTGTGGTTTTGGTTGAAATGGTTGCTTGGCTAAGTATATTTGTGTGCTTGAATATTAAATGCAGGTGAGTCATAAAAAGGGTGAGAGATTGTAACACCCTAAACCTGGCCTAGATGTTACGGCCGCATCTGTGATGTCACATTGGAGTGAGTTTTAAAAAACGTAGATCTATTAGAAAAGTTCGTTTGTGTGAAAAACCTTATTTGTGAACTTTTTAAAAAGCTAACTTGTTATAATCATTGGCTAAATTATAGGTTCGTTTAGTAAAGCATGTCTCACACTATATCGTTATTACACTTTAAAACATTGTCGTTGCAAAAGCTTTTAAAAATGTTGCACGATAGTTGAAAATCATTTGCCTTTTGAAATCTCGAGACCTATCGCTACCAGATATAAGTTATTTAGATAAAGTCCCAAATAAAAATAAAAGTAAAACTTAAACGGCCTTATTACATAAAATTTACCCAATTAAAACTACTTTAACTAAAAATCAGAAACTATAAAATTTAAACAGTGGTGTGGCCATCTCCGAGTCCCTCTCAGCCCCGTCCCGCCTAAGGATTACCTGCACAGTTAAGCAGAAAAGGTGAGTTGTAATCCCTATTTATCAAACAGTCAAACATACAGTGTTGATCAGTCTGGGTCTAAGCCCATATCAGTAGCAATATCAGTGTGGGCCTTAGCCCATTACAAGATGTGACAACGATGTGCGCCTTAGCCCAGCCCAATTCTGATGATCGACGAGATGCATACAAAGATCCTACCCAACCATCCTCTACACTCCACTCCGTCCAGCCCTTCACTCCATGTGGGGAATAAATTGACCCACCCATCCCTACAGTCCAGAATAAAGTACTGGTTTCGTGACTAACAAGATTTGCAGTAGAGCTACTAGTAATAGGCTTATAGCCTTTTAGTACACTTCCTTCAATATCATATATCCCACCCCATTCAATGCAACATAATATAAATGTTCATACAATAAAGATGGCATGCACAACAGTCATACAACATATAGGGGTATATCTGTCTTTTATCTCATAAAAGTATAACAGTCATAACATAAATTAGGGTTTAGGTATTCTTACCGACCCAACAGTAGGTCCACAGTCGTCTCGTGCAACTCGTGCAACCTTAACAGTTAAAGAGCAAACATAGACCCAAGCCCATCGTAGGCCCATGTGGGCCCACACACTCGTGTGGCCCAATAAGCCCAAATAATGGCCTTGGTTGTGTAAACAACATAGCCGGCCCAATAATCTCCTCACATCTATACGGGCCCATGAGCTTGTGGGGCCCACATGGCCCATTTTGGCCCAACGTAGCCCAAAACGGCCTGAGCCCAAGAGTTTGCTCATGGTGACCTCTACAGTCAAACGTACGAGTTTACGCATTTGATTCACCATACGAGCGAGCGCACGCTCGTATAGTGCGTATGAACATGCTTTTCGGCTTTTGCCGTTTAACAACTGTGCAATGTGATCACACACCTGTTACGAAGCGTGCGCTACGACCAAGAGTTTCCCAAACCTACATTCAGTCACAAAAATCCATTAGTCGATTAATACTAGGGTTAATCAGCCTTCCCTATTCCCAACTTAATTTATCATCCAATACTTGCCTTGAATGGAGAAGTGATTAGCCCTATTAAAACTATTGACGAAGATTTGATAAAGAACTCCTTAATGAACACTGCATAATAAACAGTTTTTATTAATCATGTTTACTTATACATGATCAGTAACAGAGAAAACGGCATTCGACCAATACTTAGGATTCCCAGGCAAAATACCCCAGTCTAAAACAACAACAACAAAAACACTACCTCCAATCAAGAGACAAGCGAAAGATTCTAATCACTTCTATAATACCTGCGCACTTCTCTACTCCTCGAGGAGTATTACCCCTAAAGAATACCAGAGTCATTAGAGAAAGAGATTTTGCATTAAGAGAAAAGAAGGGAAACCGAAAGAGCATAACAACCAGGGACTTACCAGTCGATATTCGGCCAACCACCAAAGAAGGGAGAAAGAGTTGAGAGAGAGCCGAGAAGAGAGAAGAGAAGAAGAAGATGCTGATATATTCGGTTTATAACAACAGTGAAAACAAACACTGGAGGTCAACAAAAAGAAAAAAAGAAGATTGGGGTCCGACAAGGGTAAGAAAATACAGAAAGGGGATGAGGAAGAGGGAGAAAAATCGATCTAGCAACCTACACAAGTAGTATTCAGCTAGCAATAAACCACAAAACCGATAAATGACGAAAAAGAAAAGAAAAGAAAACATAAAAGAAAAGAAGTGAAACTATCGAATTGAGAGCACAAAACCAAAAGAAATTTTGGCACCAAGTTGCCTAACCAACCTATGACCGAATGGCTTAGGAGAGTCCTCATTCGGCTCCACAACTTCGCCAACTTCCCACTTCCTCGATTCCCTCTTAATTTCCCTCTTCACCAATTTCAAACTGATAACTCCCTCATCCAATCCCACTATTCTCTCCTCAAATTTGGCTATTCACTCCCACACAACCATTCCACCCTCAGATTTTCGGTCAACCCTAACCACATACCTTATGAGAGTAGCAAAATATTACTCCCGTGCACTTAGGGTAGTTTGAACTCAAGACCCCTAGGCACACACCACACGCCACATGTAACCTGACTAGCAAGCCTTTAATGACTTGCAACACTCTCATTAATTTAAGAGTCTATTAGTAGTAAACAAGGGTTTATTCAATGAGAAGCCAAAATTTTGCTAAAGCCTAGGTTTGAACCCAGGTCTTCTCACACTACTCAGGACCCTTAACCAATATAGCATGTAAACCACATACAACATAACACGCAATTAAATTATTAAAGATTTGAGGCATTACAACTCTACCCCCTAAAAGAAAATTTTGGCCTCAAAATTTACCTGCTCAAAACAGATGAGGGTATTATTGTCGCATAGCCTCCTCGGGTTCCTACGTGGCTTCCTCAGAACTGTGATTACGCCATAGCGCCTTAACCAGTGGAACCGACTTCCTCCTCAGAACTTTCACATCGTGATCTAAAATCTAAACTAGCTCTTCCTTAAAGGTTAGATCTGGTCTAACCTCAACTTCCTCAGTTGAGACGATGTGTGTAGGATCAAAGCGATATTGCCTCAACATAGAGACGTGGAACACATTATGAATTTAGTCCAACTCTAGAGGTAACTCAAGCTGATAGGCAACTGGTCGCATATGCTTTATTATACGATAAGGCCCAATGAATCTAGGGCTTAGCTTACCTTTTCGACCAAACCTCAGTACCTTCTTCCATGGTGAGACCTTAAGAAACACCAAGCCCCCCACAGAATACTCAATCTCCTAACACTTCAAATCCATATAAGACTTCTATCTGTCCAAAGGTACCTTTAGTCGATCCTAAATTAACCTGACCTTATCCTCGGTATCAATTACTAACTCCGGACCCAAAACACACCGCTTACCCAACTCAGTCCAACATGAGGGAGTACGACACCCACGACCATATAATGGCTCATAAGGTGCCATCTGAATGCTAGACTGGTAGCTATTGTTGTATGCAAACTCTGCCAACGGTAAGTAATCCTCCCAACTGCCCCAGAAGTCAATCACACAACTCCTTAACATGTCCTCCAGTATCTAAATCACCCTCTCTGACTGCCCGTCTATCTGAGGATGGAATGCAATACTGAATTCCAACCTTGTATCCAATGCCTCATGTAATTTCTTCCAGAACCGAGATGTAAGCGAGGATCTCTATCAGATATGATGGAAATCGGTACTCCTTTACGCAACAACTTAGCCAGAGGTGCAGCAATCAACGAAAACCCCTCAACAAACCGTCTATAATACCCTGCCAGCCTAGAAAACTTCGAATCTCTAACACTGACTTAGGTTGGTTCTAATCCAGAACCGCTTCTATTTTTTGAGGATCAACCCTAATCCCCTCCGCAAATACTACATGACCCAGAAAAGTCATCTCACTAGCCAGAATTCACACTTGTTGAATTTAGCATACAGTTGCTTCTCCCTCAATATCTGTAGAACAACCCAGAGATGTGCATCATGTTCCTCCTCAGTCCTCGAATACACTAGAATATCATCTATAAACACCACTACGAACCGATCCAAATAGGGCTGGAACACTCGGTTCATCAAATCCATAAAAGCTGTCAGTGCATTCGTTAGTCCAAACGGCATCACTAGGAACTTGTAATGACCGTAACGAGTCCTAAATGCTGTCTTGTATACATCAGTCTCCTTAACCCTTAGTTGATGGTATCCTGATTGGAGATCAATCTTAGAGAAGATCGAGGCTCCTCGAAATTGGTCGAATAGATCGTCAATCCTTGGCAGAGGGTACTTATTCTTGATAGTCAATTTGTTCAATTACCAATAGTCGATGCACATGCGCATGGTTCCATCCTTCTTCTTCACAAATAAAACTGGTGCTCCCCACGGAGACACATCGGGTGAATGAACCCTCGATCCAGTAACTCTTGAATCTAAGCCTTTAGCTCCACAAGCTCCTTCAGTGCCATTCTATAAGATGCGATACAACCGGAGCTATACCAAGCAAGAGCTCTATCCCAAACTCAACTTCACGATTAAGAGGTAACCCCAGTAGCTCATCGAGAAAAACATTCAGAAAATCATTAACTGTTATGATATCTTTAACAGACGAAACCTCAGAACCAGAAGCACTGACATAGGCTAGATATGCTTCATAACCCCTACGAACCAACTTCTCAACTCTAAGCACAGAAATCACATTTGAGAGATAATTTCGACGCTCCCCAATCACGACCACCTCGTTCCCTTCTACAGTTTTCAAGACCACCTACTTAGTAGTACAATTCAAATTCGCCTGATCTTAACTAGCCAATCCATACCCAGTATCAAGTCAAATTCCCTAAAAGGGAGTTCTATTAAGTCTGCCAAAAAGATCCTTCCTTGAACCTCCAAAGGTACCTCCTTATACAGTTTATTTACTCTCACTAACTGCCTTAATAGAGTTAACACAGTAACCTCGCTCGTAGTGTTTTCACACATCATACCCAAAGTCTCAGACACAGTGCATGCTATATAAGAGTGGATAGAACCAACATCAATCAATGCAGTGTAAGGTACTTGATGAATAAAGAATGTACTCATAATAACATCTGGGGCGTCTTCGTCCTTTCGACTATGTGCAGCATAGACAAGTGTTGGCTCCCTCGCCTCAGTATGTCCAGCACCTCTGCCGGTGTACCATGACCACGGCCAATACCATTTCCACCTCTGACCTAATCATGACCTCTCGGTGGCTACTAAAAACCTCTTTGCGGCTGAACAGTACCCATGCCAGTAGCTTGCATCTGATCGAACCTCCATAGAAAATCCCTAATACGGTGCTCCATAGATCTGCATCTCAAACATGCCCCCATCTATACCCAGCACTCGCCCTAGTGGCGTTTCCCATAAACAGTATAAGGCTGCGACCCAAAAGTAGCAACAGGGGCCCCAACTCTAGTCAGCCCATCAAAACTGGCCTTCTTCTTAGGTCTCATAGCTGAACTTGAGGGCTCTCAAACCTTCTTGTTCCTTCCCTTATCCTTCTTACGGTTCTGGCGCTTAGCTCGCTTCACATCCTCAGCGATTTTCGCTTTCTCTACTAACACAGCAAAATCTCGCTCCCTCTGTGGAGCTATTAGAACTCGCAGATTATCTCTGAAACGTCCTCGAAATAAACACAGAGCACATATTCAGTCGCCACTGTCCCACGCGCGTAGCGGCTAAGTCACAGAAACTCAAACTCATATTTAGCTACCGACTTATCCCCCTGGGTCAGATTCAGAAACTCTTTCCTTCGGGCATCTATATAACTAGCGCCCACATATTTCCCTTGGAACGCATTCTTGAAAAACTCCCAAGTCAGCTGGTCAGGCTGAGTACCCTCTTTCATTGTAAGCCACTACTGATAGGCTTCATCTCTCAACAATGACACTGCACCTTTTAGTTTCTACTCTAGGGTGCAGTCGAGGTCATCCATAATCCTCTCATTGGCCTCTATCCAATATTCAGCCACATTAGGGGCAACTCTAGCAGTACGCCTAAAGATCTCAACCCCATTAGACCTCAGTCGCTCCGTCACCGACCCACGACCCACAATACCAGTATTTGGCCCAACGACCTTTTCCAAAATTTGCAAGATAGCTTGGGACAATATGTCATCCCCAGCTGCCCGATCATGTAACCCAGTCTCAGTCACGGGTGAATCTAGAACTCTCTTGCCCCAACGTTAGGCATATGGCCCGATGCTGAAGACCCAGCCCAAGCACCTCCACGGCCTCCATCGCGGCCTTTTGTACCCCTTCCATGAGTACCTCTGGTACTCATTATCAATTTACGTGTTATCTATTTTAACAGTTTTATGTATCAGTTTTACGATTCTAGTGTTTATTAACGGATGTTTTATGAAAGATAGCATCAATAATTCAGAGTTGTTTGTTTCCGTAGATCGTAGTCTTACTACAATTTTAGGCTACCCTAATAAAGGTTTCAGTACAGTCTATCATCTACGATAATCTCAATATTTTAGTTAAGTCAAACAGTAGTTTTAGAGAACTTACAGGATCGGCGCCGGAGACTCGGTAGACCACACATTCGGAAACAACACCTCAAAATATTTTTCACTAGTTGAACCAATTCTTTTGAAGTTTACATTTTTAGGAAAAACCCAAATCCACAGTCAAGTTTTGCAACCTAGCTCTGATACCACTAAATGTAACACCCCAAACCCGGCCTAGACTTTATGGCCACATCTGTGATGTCACATTAGAGTGAGTTTTGAAAAACGTAGATCTATTAGAAAAGTTCGTTTGTGTGAAAAGCCTTGTTTGTAAACTTTTTGAAAAGCTAACTTGTTATAATCATTTGCTAAATTATAGGTTCGTTTAGTAAAACATGTCTCACACTATATCGTTAATACACTTTAAAACATTATCGTTGCGGAAACTTTTAAAAACATTGCACGATAGTTAAAAATCATTTGCCTTTTGAAAACCCGAGACCTATCGCTATCAGATATAAGTTATTTAGATAAAGTCCCAAATAAAAATAAAAATAAAACTTAAACAGCCTTATTACATAAAATTTACCCACTTAAAACTACTTTAACTAAAAATCAAAAACTCAAAAATTTAAACAGTGGTGTGGCCATCTCCGAGTCCCTCTCAGCCCCGTCCTGCCTAAGGATTACCTGTATAGTTAAGCAGAAAAGGTGAGTTTATAAAAATCAGTTTGTAATCCATATTCATCAAACAGTCAAACATACAGTGTTGATCAGTCTGGGTCTAAGCCCATATCAGTAGCAATATCAGTGTGGGCCTTAGCCTATTACAAAGAGATGAGTGATAATGAGTGTGGGCCTTAGCCTAATTCGATCTGAAGATTAGAGATGCATACAGAGGTCCTACCCAACCATCTTCTACACTCCACTCCATCTAGCCCTACACTCCATGTGGGGAATAAATCGACCCGCCCATCCCTACACTTTAGAATAAAGTACTAGTTTCGGCATTAACAGGATTTGCAGCAGAGCTGCCAGTAATAGGCTTATAGCCTTTCAGTACACTTCCTCCAATATCATATATCCCACCCCATGCAATGCAACATAATATAAATGTTCATACAATAAAGATGGCATGCACAATATTCATACAACATATAGGGGTATATCTGTCTTTTATCTCATAAGAGTAGAATAGTCAAACATAAATTAGGGATTAAGTATTCTTAACGACCCAACAGTAGGTCCACAGTCGTCTCGTGTGACCTGTGCAACCTTAACAGTTAAACAGCAAAAATGGGCCCAAGCCTATCGTAGGCCCATGTGGGCCCACATACTCGTGTGGCCCAATAAGCCCAAATAATGGCCTTGGCCGTGTAAAAAATAGAACTGGCCCAACAATCTCCACACATCCGTGCGGTTTGCTCGTGCGGGCCCACGAGCCCATGGGGCCCACATGGCCCATTTTGGCCCAACGTGGCCCAAAACGGCCTGAGCCCATGAGTTCGCTCATGGTGACCTCTATAGTCAAACATAAGAGTTTACGCATTTGATTCACCATACGAGCGAGCGCACGCTCGTATAGTGCGTATGAACATGCTTTCTGGCTTTTTTCGTTTAACAATTGTGCAATGTGATCACACACCTGTTAGGAAACGTGCACTACGACCAAGAGTTTCCCAAACCTACATTCAGTCATGATAATCCATTAGTCAATTAATACTAGGGTTAATCACCCTTCCCTATTCCCAACTTAATTTATCATCCAATACTTGCCTTGAACGGAGAAGTGATTACCCTGTTAAAACTGTTGACGAAGATTTGATAAAGAAGTCCTTGATGAGCACTGCATAATAAACAATTTCTATTAATCATGTTTACTTATACATGATTAGTAATAGAGAAAAGGGCATTCTGCCAATACTTAGGATTCCCAACCAAAATACCCTAGTCTAAAACAACAACAACGAAAACACTACCTCCAATCAAGAGACAAGCGAAAGATTCTGATTGCTTCTGTAATACTTGCACACTTCTCTACTCCTCGAGAAGTATTACCCCTAAAGAATACCAAAGTCATTAGAGAAAGAGATTTGGCATTAAAAGAAAAGAAGGGAAACTGAAATAGCAGAACAACCAGGGACTTACCAATCGATATTCGGCCAACCACCAAAGAAGGGAGAAAAAGTTGAGAGAGAGTCGATAATAGAGAAGAGAAAAAGAAGATGCTAATATATTCGGTTTATAACAACAGTGAAAGCAAACGCTGGAGGCTGACAAAAAGAAAGAAAGAATATGGGGGTCCGGCAAGGGTAAGAAAATACAAAAAGTGGATGAGGAAGTGAGAGAAAAACCGATCTAGCAACCTACACAATTGAAGAGCCGCCCAACCAATCTGATATGAAAATACTCATCAGACACAAGTAGTATTCGGCTAGCAATAAACCACAAAAATGATAGATGATGAAAAAGAAAAGAGAAGAAAATAGAAAAGAGGTTAAACTATCGAATTGAAAGCACAAAACCAAAAGAAATTCCTGCACCAAGTTGCCTAACCAACCTATGACCTAATGGCTTAGGAGAGTCCTCGTTCGACACCACTACTTCGACAACTTCCTACTTCCTCGATTCTCTCCTAATTTCCCTCTTCACCAAATTCAAACTGATAACTCCCTTATCCAATCCCACTATTCTCTCCTCAAATTCGGCTATTCACTTCCACACAACCACTCCACCCTCAGAGTTTTGGTCAACCCCAACCACCTACCTTGCGAGAGCAGTAAAATATTACTCCCTTGTGCTTAGGGTAGTTTGAACTCAAGACCCCTAGGCACACACCACACGCCACATGCCACCTGACTAGCAAGCCCTTCATGTCTTGCAACACTTTCATTAATTTAAGAGTCTATTAGCAGTAAACAAGGGTTTATTCAATAAAAAGCAAAAAATTTTGCTAAAGCCTAGGTTTGAACCCGGGTCTTCTCACACTGCTCAGAACATTTAACCAACACAGCATGTAAACCACATACAACATAACATGTAGTTAAATTATTAAAGATTTGAGGTGTTACAGAGATGTGGTCTTAAAACGGCCTATTTTCGTCCACACGGGTAGACACACGGGCGTGTGTCTAGGCCGTGTGGATGAAAATAGGCCATTTTAAGACCACATCTCTGTAACACCTCAAATCTTCAATAAAGGCCGTATGTGACATACGGTCTGCCCCATGGGCATGTGATCTGGCCATATGTCCCCTGCATCTTGAATTTTAGCTTTGAATTGACCACACGGGCAAAGACAAGGCTACCGTGTCTCAGCCATATGAAAAATACGGCCTTAAGATATAGACATGTGCTTAGGCCGTGTGACGTCTGCACCTTAAATACGAAAATTAAATTTACCACACAGCTTAGCACATGGGCGTTTGTCTCAACCGTGTGCCCTTAATTTGGTGATAATGTCATAAACAAAGAGCTCCACGGGCAAACGACACGGGCATGTCCCAAGCCACACGGGTGTATGGTTCTCTAAAAATGTGAATTTTTCTAAATGATGAAAAACTTCCAGAAGTTTTCGACTTAGTTTCGACTCATCTCCAATGTATGTTTTGGGCCTCATAGGCCCGTATAAGGGACGTTATGCATATGTTTGTATGATTTTAATTTAAATAAAAATTTATGACCCGATTTTGTATTTTTTTTATGATTAATTCTGGTAATGCCTCGAACCCTATTTCGACGTTGAATATAGGTAAGGGGTATTACATTCTATCTCTTTAATAATGAAATAGTTTACTACTAATGGTTTAAATCATGTTGCAGCTTAGCCACAGAGTCACTTTCATGTTATTTCCTACGTGTATTTTGGGTACGGTCATTCTTTCGAGAATTGTCCATCAAATCCCAAGTTTGCTTACTACGTAGGGAATCAATACCAGAATAGAAGTGGACAAGGACCACGATCTAGCTTCTATAATCCTTCATGACGAAACCATCCAAACTTTTCTTGGAGTAACCAAGGAGGAGGACCAAACAAAACCTACATGCAACATATATCAAATTAACCCTAAGGGTTCAATCAACAAGTTTAAAAACTACCACAAGATGAACCGTCCAACAATTTGGAGAAGTTTTTTAAGGCGTACATGGTGAAGAATGACGCTTTAATCCAAATTCAAGCAGCAATACTAAAAATTTGAAGAACCAAGTAGGTCAATTAGCTACAGAGCTTCTTAATGGACTGTAAGGAGCCTTGTCGAGTGACACAAAAAATCTAAGAAATTTGGGTAAGGAACACTACAAAGTAGTTGTTTTACGAAGTGGTAAGACTTTGGAACCCAAGGAAATTGAGGTTGAAGAAGAACCTGTCAAGGAAGAGGAAAATCAACCAATAGTTGAAATTCCTACATTAGAAGAGTCGGATTCTACAAAGTCTGAAGAGGTAAAATCTAAACTAGTGAATTCTGATGAGTTAACACCTTCTTCAAATATGGATACAATTCTTAAGAAAAGTTGTCTGATTCAAGCTAAAATTCAACACCTCCGTATCCATAAAGACTCAAGCAACAAAAATAGGAGGTGTAATTTAAGAATTTTTTGAATGTTCTAAAGCAGCTTCACATCAATATGCCATTGGTAGAAGCCATAGAACAAATGTCAAATTATGTCAAGTTCATGAATGACATTCTGTCCAAGACGAAGAACTTAGCAAATACAAAACTGTAGCATTAATGAAGGAGTGCAATGTGCTCCTACTGAACAAGCTACCTCCAAAATTGAAGGACTCTAGAAGCTTTATTATACCTCGTAATATTGGAGAATCTTACTGTGGTAAAGCTTTATATGATTTAGGAACGAGCATCAACTTGATGCCAAAGTCTATTTTCAAGATGTTGGGAATAGGTGAAGTGAGACCCACAACTGTGACACTCTAATTGGCAGATCGATCTCTAGCATACCCTGAAGGAAAGATCGAGGATGTTTTGGTACGTGTAGATAAGCTTATCTTTCCTGTTGATTTTATCGTTTTAGATTTTGAAGTAGATAAGGAAGTACCAATCATCCTAGGGAGACCTTTCCTAGCAATGGGGAGAACATTAATAGACGGGTAGAAAGGTGAACTCACTATCCAAGTTCAAGATTACCAAGTGACTTTTAATATTCTTAAAACCATGAAGTTCCCTGATCCAGTAGAAGAATGGTTAACACCGGAGGAGCTAGAATCCTTAGTTTTTATAGAATGGAGTACAATTTTGTAGAATATCCATTGGAAAACACCTTAGGGTCTAGGCCATTGGTAGATGAACAAGGTAACGAAAATATGGCTTTGATGTAAGTTAATCCGAAGGACTATGTTCGACCAACACGATTTGAATCATTGGAGTTAGAAGCTCGAGAACACACGTAACCAAAGTTATCAATCGAGGAACCACACAAACTTGAACTTAAGGTACTTCCCTTTCATTTGAAATACGATTATTTAGGTAACTATTCTACTTTGTCTGTGGTTATTTCAATAGAACTAACAGAAAGCCCAGAGGAGCAATTGATTGAAGTTTTGAAGAAATTAAAAAATGCGACCGGTTGGACTTTAGTTGATATCCGAGGAATAAGTCATTCCTTTTATATGCATAAGATTATATCAAAGGGCAAAAAAGCTTGAATCGAGGGATAAAAGAGTTTGATCCAATCTCGAGTATTTGATCTTAGGAAACTCGAATCTCAATGGGAAAAAGCAAAGATCATTTATCCCATCTATGATATTCCATGGGTGGGACTTGTACTAAAGAAAGAAGGTATCACAAATAATGAGATGATTCCATTAATGACAATCACGGGTAGGTAAAAGTGTGTGAATGATAGAAAGTTGAGCAAAGCAACGCAGAAAGTCCATTTCCCATTGTTATTCCTTGATCAAATGTTGAATATAATTACTGGGAAATATTATCTTTTCTTTCTAGATGGGTATGATTGGTATGATAAATGGTCATTTGACATCGCCTCGGTCAGTAATGATCACCAATGACATTGAGGGAGTTCTCTTCACTTTCTCTATCATTATTTTACTTTTAGTTTTTTTCATTTGAATAAATGTCATATTTAAAATTTCTTTTTCTTGACTTAATACATTAAATTAATTTTGTCTAAAGAGATTGGAACTTAAACGGGACCATTTGTGACCCTTCCAACCTTTCCTGGGAATTTAATTGGATGTAATTTTTCGAGAAAAAATTTTCTAAGCAGCCCAAAAGGAATTTTTAATTTTTATTTTCAATTTTAACTTTATTATTTTGTGTTCAATAAAAGGGTTAAGTTGGCCCAAGTACTAATCATTTTTTAGTGCAGCTTAATTTTTCAAATATAAGAAATAATTGTAATTTGGGCTTGAGGCCCAGAACATGGAAGAGGAAGAAAGTACCCACTTATCATCGTCCATAGGTCCCACCAAAACCCTCAATTTTCCGCCACATATATTTCTCTCCATGCCCTTCTACCCAAGTAACTTGTTTAGCGAAAGTTTTGCTAAATTTTGCCCTAGTTTACTACTATATAAACCCCTTAGCACTATCATATTCTCCACACTAAAAAACAAATAGCCTTAAACCCTAGCCTCAATATTTTCACTTCTCGTTGCTGTCGGCCTCCAAGCTCCGAGTTTCCTCTTAAAATTTTCTTTTCTTCCCTTCTTTCCATCGCACCTCCTCCTCACCGCAGCAACCTTTTCCCCCTTTTTGTCACCACACCACTGCCGCAAATACCTATCACCGTAGCAAATCACCCCTACCCCAAGCCAAACTTTGCCACAACCTTCACCTTAAAAAGCCAAAATTTTTCTTTTCTTTTAACAAAAGTTATCATGTCTCAAAAGAGAACTAGATCTTCAAAGACTTTTGCCAAAAATCCAATTGTGATTCAAGATGAAGAAGAAACAGAAAGATTTGATTCCATATTCAAAAATAAACCCACAATGCCAAAAAAAAAGGTTTCAATTTGGAGAAAAATAAAAAGGCAATTGTGCCTTTGTCAATTAGGAAAATAATTAAGGCCTTAACTTGAAATTATATTTGTGACGTACAATCACTACTTGAAGAGGAATTAGTAAGAGGGTTCTATGCCAAGTTAACCACACCAGATGCTTCTAAAGTTCTTGTTCATAAAAAGAAGGTACCCTTTACTTCTAAATCCATTAATGATTTGTTTAACCTACCTGATGTTGAAGAAGATGAATACTCTACCATGATGACAAATATCAATTAAGATTTTCTTTAATAAGTAATAAATGTCATAAAAAATTCGAGATCCCAATAGATTATAAGAAAATATGGTAGTCATTCTTGCCAAAGGTAATACCTAAAACCAGTGGCTAAGGTATGGTTCTACTTTGTCTGATATAGCTTCATGCCTATCTCACATAGTTCCACCATCTCGATGGAACGAATGCTTTTCTTATATGCAACTATGATAGAAAAGTCCATCACTATTGTGAAAATTATTCTCAAGGAGATTCAAGATCATGCTAAGTAAAAGGCAAGAAGTGCCTACTTTTCATCATTGACTACTTCACTTTGCTTGAGAGCCCAAGTTAAATCAAAAGAAAACCTAAAGGGCCGATGCATTCAAGGTTGCATAACAAGACATGACCTTGAAAGGCTTGTAAAAAATGTTGAACAATTGAATGAGGTCGAGATGAATGAGCCAGATGAACTAGAATATGAAGAATTGTCAACCAAATCCGAGCCTAATGTTGAATCAGAAGATGAACCAAAAATAGCAGAATTGGAAGATGAACCAAATAGTCTTGAACCAATAGAGCAGCCAAATGTTAATCCTGAGTTGACCATTCCAATGACCACTTCTTCAAACACTATGAATAAATCAGAATTTTCAACTATGATGGATATGTGGAAATATATGCAAAAATTAAAGATGATTCCATAAGGAATACTTTTAAAAATATATCTAGCAGATTCATTCTTGAGTTCCTAGATCATATCTTCGAGACATGGCAAGAAGAGGTCATGAATACAAACGAGAACGAGAAGGCAAATGAGCACAACAAAGGGGATGATACAAATGAATAAAAGGGGGGTTTTTTGTTCTTTTCTTAGTATCATTCTTAAACATCATTATTTAATTTAGGAATATTTTGTTTTATGCATAATAAAAATTGAATAATTTGCAATACATGAATAAATTAAGTCTAAATTTTGTTCTCTAATAAAAAGCAAAGTAATATGGTAATGTGAATGTACATGTCTAGGATTGGATTGACAAGAAAAGATTCGGTATTTAAGAAGTCTTCATGACTCATGTCTTTTAATTGCAATCCTACCTAGTGTACAATTTTCATTCATTGCTTTGTTATTATGCAATGAGGACATTACTTCTTTTTAAAGGAGGTAAGGGCCAATCTTTTATGTTTATGTTTTTTTTTCAATTTTCAGACATACGTATGCTAAAATAAATAAGTGCTCAAAGAAAATTTTTTGTTTATAAGTTAGTCCATATGAATTTATAATTGCTAATTTTGTTCAACTTTTTTCTTTGAATTTATGTTAGCATAATCATGATTGTAACAGCCTGATTTTGGGCCTAGTTGGAACAGTGGTTTCGGGACCACAAATTTGATGAGGAAAATTTTATCTTATTATATTTTTATGGTCTGCGATTTCACATAATGATTTCACGAAAATTTCGTTTGAAAATTTTGACGTTTGGGCACTCAATTTAGTCAAAAGGACTAAATTATAAATGTGCAAAAGTTGAGTTCTACTTGTCAGAGGTGTCCAATTGTTATGAAATTTTAAATTGGAGGTCCTTAAATGGTAATTAGACCATTGATTAATTTTTTGGACAAAAATGGACATGAAATAGGTGAAATGAAATATTTTTAAGTTAGGGCCATTTTGGTCATTTAGTAATTAAAATGAATTTAAAACAAAATTAAAAGCTAATTTTTGTCCATATTCAACCCCTTGGCCGAAACTTACATGGAGAAACCATGGCTAGGGTTTTTCAAGCTTCCAAGCTCGATTGTAAGTCCGTTCTAGCCCCGTTTTTAATTATTTTTACGTTTTTAAAATCCTCAAAACAAGATTTATCTATTTCTACCATTTATTTGAGCTAGGATTGATGTTTAAAAATTTACCCATGTGTAACATGCATGTGTTTTGATGTTTCATGGTAGATTATGAAAGTTTGATGTGTAAGAAACGACTTTTTCTAAGTGACTTTCGGTGAAAACGTCTAAAAGGACTAAATTGTAAAAGTTATAAAATATGTAGTAAAAGTGTGTTTTAATGGAAATTGTAGGCTGTTATAGTTATGAAAATGATTCGGCTAGGCTTGTATGTTAAAGAAATTGAATAAAAATCATTTTACGAGCCTAGGAGAAAAGTATAAATATAACAAAGTTTAGGGGCAAAAATATAATTTTGCCATAGTATGATTTTTGGGTCACATTGGATAATGTTACTAATAAGTGGGCTAAATGTGATGTTATAGATCAAAGAAAACGAGGTTCGAACCTAGAATGGGGAAAAACGAGAAATTGACGGTTAGGTCCCTTTTTGCCATTTTGGTATCGAGGTAAGTTCGTATGTGAATAATGCATTGTTATGTTTGTATTTTAAGTATTTTAAATGCTTCGTTAATGTGTGGAATGAATGATTAATTCTATGGATACAATTGACAAGTTCCAATAAGTGTGAAAAATCCCGTTTGAACCTTAGGAATAGTTTAAGATACAAGTGACATGTCACTAGGAATCATGTGATTTATAAGCTCATGAGATATGTGATATATGTTTATGTGGTTCCAGGTGCTGGTCTTGTACGTCCACCAGTGGCTGGGTAGTCCGACATGTGTTGCAGATACCTGATAGCTTGTATGAGTAGCTCGTGTAGTTACGTCCTGACCAACAGCTTGTGTGAGCAGACCCGTGAGTACTCAAGAATGATCTTTTATGTGTTATGTGATATGAGGTAGCTTTAGCTACGTATGTGGCACTTATGTGTGAGCCTTCCATGTATCCAATAGTATGCCGAGTGTTCAACGGCTAAATCAAAGATGAGTATGAGAATGAAATTACTATGAGTAAACAGGCATGTACGTAAGCCTACAATTGTAAATTTATAATTATTGTGGAAATAAATGTCTAGTATCCATTGTGATTGATAGTGTACATACTTGTGATGTTGGATATATGATAAATATAAATGATGATTACATGTTAAGCTTTCGGGCCGAATTGAGATGTGATCTAATATGTTTATATGTTCAAATTTTATTTCAACGGGTATATCAATGATGAGATGAAAAAGGTATAAATATGTTACGAGATGGTGTAGGTATGTACAACAACTCATAAGTAATTAGCTCGGTGTGTGATGAACATTTGATAAGAATGTATTTGAGTAAGTTACGCTTGAGAAATATTGATAACTTTATGAATACTGATTTACACTTAAGATGAATGGATACATGATAAGATTTGATAATGATCATGTGATAGGTTTATGACCCTAATTGAATTGTGATATACTATGGTTTATTTATTTAAATTGTGTTTCATTAGATATGAGGAAAAGGAAAGATAGCATAATCACTAAATAAAGTCATTATGTGAATATAGTAAGATACGAGCTTAGACAAGTGAAAGGTGGTTGAACTATATGTTGAAATTATGATTACTCATAAATAATGTGCATGTGATTAAGAGGATGGAAATAACTTGTTAAATAATGTGATATGTTATAATGGGAAGACTATGGTGGCTAGGCTAATGCGAAGGCATGTGAATGGTGTTTATGAGTTAAAAGAGTAAGCACTACGAATGAATAAGTGGAAATCTTAAGATTTAATGCCAATTGTAATAACGGTCTTCTTATGGTTGGATAAAGTAGATAAATGTTAATAGTTGTTTATTATTTGCATATGCACTTACTAAGCTTTGAAGCTTACCCCTTTCCTTTCCCATTTCTTATAGGTTAATTTAGCTAGCTCGGGTTGGAGACCGCCGGAGATGCCATCACACTATCAAGCTATCATTTGGGTATAAGTGAACGCAAGTATTTTAAGTTTATGGCATGTATAGGGACTTTGTCTTTTGATTAACTATGTCATTATTAATTTGGCCAAGTGTGTTAGCTTATAATGATTTGGTGATTCATTTTGTATATGGCCATGAGATGTGGCTCATATTGTTTATTGGGTTGTAAACCTATTCATATATGCATGCATGTTCCTATGCAATTGTGATGTGGGTGGTTATTGTGTGTATGTGATGAAATGCGTTGTGGCTATGGATGTTTGATGATGGAATTATGAATGAATGGCATGATGGCAGTTGAGACATGAGTATGTTAAATAGAAGTAAACTGTAACTCTTAGTGCATACAAATTTATAATTTTGGCTTGACAAAGTATGAAGTCTTATGCATGTGTTAGTAAAGATGAAATGATTATGATCATGTCTTGTTTGTCAATGTTTAAGTGCTCGATTATGCCATGTTAATTTCCTTTGAAATCATGTATGTGTTTGTGCAAATAAAGGTGGCAATTGGCTTGGAAAATAGCCTCAAAGTTTTTCACACGAGTAGACACATGGGCATGTGTCTAGGCCGTGTGTGACATACAATCTGCCTCATGGGCATGTGATCCAGCCGTGTGTCCCCTGCACCCTAATTAGGTAAAACAGAATGCCCAGTAGTAAACACACGGGTAGAGACATGGCTGTGTATCTCAGCCGTGTGAAGGACACGGCCTCATGACATGGGTGTGTGCCCTGGCCATGTAAAGTCTGCATCTGATTCTTGGAATTTAATTTGCCACACGGCCTAAGCACACAGGCGTGTGACTTGGCCGTGTGACCCTATTTTGTTGATGACATCATAAACAGAGAGTTACATGGGCTGAGGACATAGGAGTGTAACTCCCCAAAATGAGAAAATTTTCTAAGTGTTATAAAAGTTTCAAAAGTTCACGGTTTAGTCTCGAACCACCCCCAATGTATGTTTTAGGCCTCGCGGGCCCGTATTAAGGACAATATGTTTCTGAATAAAAATTTATAAATTTGGACAAAAATTCATGTCTCGATTTTGTATCATTGCATGAGTTTATATCTGGTAACGCCTCGTACCCTGTTTCGGCATTAAATACGGGTAAGGGGTGTTACAATGATTTAGCTATGTTTAGTAAGTTCCATGCAAAATTTTGCCACGAAATTTTTCTTTCTCTTTGAATTAGACATGCATGAAGGTTTAACTCTTTAGAATTTGGTTAGTAACTTTCTTGAGGTGAAATCCTAAAAGACATAGGAATTTGAGAAATGATATAGGCACATTTTGTTTGAACCATTTGAGCCTTTCAAGCTTACCATAATTAAAATTAACCCTTGAAACCTTAATTTGAGATATATGGCCTATTCATTTGATCTACCTACATCATAAGCCTATTTACTATCTTTTCATAAATTTTATCTTAATTTTTGCACCAACCTCTATTTGCTTTGGTAAATAAATTTTGGGGAGAAGTCAAAAGAAGGTATTTGATGTAATTCAAAAAAAAAGATCAAATGTTGAAAAAATTGATCAAATGATGTATGATCAAATGTATGATCAAGTCATGAGAAATATGAGCTTCAAAATTAAGTTTGGAAGTGTTAACCCTAATGAAAAAGGTAAATTGTGTTGCGAAAGGCCCAAGGCAAGTTTAAGGTTATTTGAGCCAAAAAAACTCATTTCTCTTAATCCTTACCATGAGCCTAGCCCCATTACAACCTTATGAAAGACTTATTGATTTTGACCATTATGTCGACTACATTAGTGGAGAGAAATTACTAAGTTCAACATACCAAGAAAACTATTAAACCTTAGGATTGCCTTGCTAAATAAACAATAAGGAGGAATAATTGAGTGGTAGGATTTACGTATTGTCACACCCTAGGAGTTTTAGGGTATTTTAGGGATTTTAGCTTTAGTGTGCTCAAAATTTTGTAAGCATGGTCACTAAAAATGTTTTTATCTATGGCATTTTGAAAATTAAATCAATTTTTGAAAAGATACTAAAAAGGCTTACAATTTTAGAATAAGGACTGATTTATAAGAGGGGCAAAATTCTATGTGTTTATGAAGCAATTTTACAAAATTTTAAAATTCAACCTAAAAAAACCCATCTTCAATTTTATTTTCACAAAAGCATTTCCCATTATTTTTTCTTGTCACCCTTTTGATTTATGTCATCACCTAAGTCATAAACCTCCATAATAGTTCAAGAAAAACACCCAAAACACCATAGACTTATCCATTGTCAAGTTAGTGGGGTTTTTGGGTTTTTGATCAAACACTCGATTTTTCGTCAACTAAGGTAACCGTTCATCTACCCATTAGTTTTTAGTGCAATCTAGTCTTTAAAACTAATTTTTTAGCCATTGAATCGCATGTTTTAAATAAAAGCCGAAAATTGGATCGTCAATGGTGAATTTTGGGATTTTCGGTAAAAATATGGTTTCAAAGTATTTTTCAATTAGTTATGATGCGATTGAAAGTTTTCTAAACTTACTTTGAAGTTTCATTAAATATTTCTTGGGTTTTAATGAGTTTGTGTGAAAATAGCCATAACTTGTCGAAAAATGTCGATACCATGAATTGAGTAGTTTTGTGTAGTTTAAATGTTGAGAATCTATCGTAGGTGAATAATTAGAGGAACGGAATTAGTTTTAGATGAAAAGGTTAAGTATAGACCGAGATATTTGGAATTTAATTTTGCTATGTTGAAGGTTTCAGTTACTTAAGAACTTAGCTTAGGCTTACGTTTTTGAATGCTTGAATTGAGTCCTTAGTTAATTGTTGATTGTGTTGTTGTGTAATTTATTATGTTGAAGTTTTGATTCCCTAGGACCATCTACGAGTTAAGGAAAGGCTAGTTTGAGCTTTTAGCATTCCGATGAAAACATAATTGGTGAGTGTTTGGAATAAATGCTTGCGAACAAGGTTTAATGTGTTAATTGGAAATTTAGAAGTGGCCTAAACTGCTACTCTAAATTTTGAGTGTAATCTTTCTCTTACTCATGAATTTATATGTGAAAATGTGTTGTTAATTTGTGGATTATAATGTGACATTATGATATGTATGATATGTGTAATAAGCTTTTGATTACTATTGTGAAAGAGTTAATTGTGGACATGATATACATGCTATAAGACAATGAATATGTTGTACTTATAATGTGATTATGCAGAGATAAAGTGCAATGAACAGTAAGTAAATTTGTTTGTTAATAACATATATTTTGGCCTTGTGAACTTTGAGACCATTGGATATAGTTGGCATGCCTTAGGATTATGAGTACTCACCTATATGTGTTATGTAATTTGGGCGTTGAGGCCTTGGGACATGTTGGAGAGATAAGGGAATGTGAGCTAAGCTCCATTCAACAGGACATGTTTGGTGTGATGGAGAGTGTTAGCTATATGCTTCACTTTTTGGGATATGTTCGACTCTATGAGTCTTTTGGTGTGTTGGAGATCTGTGTATCCGATGAGTGGTGATAGAGCCCACTTTTACGTTTCATAGCTCAAGTGTAAAATTATCTATAAATATATTGTGATATATGCTTAAATGTTATGTGATTATATGTGTAATGTGATATATGCTTTAAAGTGAATGTGATTACCATTTAATTGAACTAGTAAATAATGCACGAGTGAGTATAATATGACACTACAATTGGAACTGTTGAGGTTGTGCTATATGGTTGTTTCGTTAATGCTTGATGAATTGTTTACATTGTAGTTGTTTTAGGCATTCTCTGAGCTTGTAAAGCTTACCCACTCATTTTAATTCATTGTAGTTTAGTAGTGTTCTAGTGTGAGCGATGTGGTTCCAAGGGATTGATCCAAGCAACACTCTAGTAATTCTTCGTAGGTGATTTAGTAATTAATTTATGTTTTGCGAAATAAAGGCAATGTGGTAGACTTTTTGCTGGTATTTGCCATGATATTTTGGATGTTTCCATAGCTTATTTGTTATTAGGATGTAAAGATTTGAATTGTGATATGTTGATTATTGCTTGGATTTATTTTCAATGTTCGAAACTATTATTATCATCGTTTTGACATTTCTTTGATATGGTATAAGATGCATGTTGAATAGACTTGTGTTGGAATGGCTTGTATGCTTAAATATATTGAAATTTTACTGTCTGGTGAAGAGGTATTGATATTCAAGTTTTAAAAATGATACCTCTGTGATATTTCATTGTGTAGGAAGTTAGTATTGACATTTGGTATTGATACCCAGACACGAGTATCAATACTCAGTGTAAATTAATCGATACTTAAATAAATGTATTAGTATTTTCTGGGATCTGATTTTTAAACGAGAAATAGAATGTTGTTTTGGTACCGATTATACAATCGGTATTGATACCATCTAAAGGAAATATCGGTACCTTGTTTCAGTATCGATACCTACATGATTGTTTTGGGAAAATCTACTATGTGGTCCTATGCATGTCTAACTATATTTATATGATCAATTTAAGTGTGTAGTAAGTCTTAAGGATAGTTAGGAGTATATTTGACTTAAAACTCATGTAAATTCTAAAATGAAGATGTTTCTTTAAGAATGAGCTCATTTATATTGTGTGTGATGTGAGACGGTGGTGCAGCATCCTGATATTCAGGCTCGGCAACTGGGTCGGGTATAAGGTGTTACATGTATAGCTTTGACAAGCATACAAATTATGATTATTGCTAACATCTTCTTTTACTTGATATGAAAATTTGAAATTATACATTACACAGAAGCAACTTATCAGTAAGAAGAGTTTGAAAGAATAAAATTTGTTGCAGCATGATTATGTGAAAAGTTGATTCTATGTAAATATTGTACCAGATTCCCCAAAACTTTTGCTTTCCATGAAACATTGCTCAGGATCGAGCAATGGATTAAGTTTCGGGTGTGTAAACTCTAAATTGTATAGATTTTTTATAGTTGTTTATGTCACCTTTTTACTTAGAATTTATGTTAACCCCTAGTATCTGAATATTTAATTGGGTGATTTGTGTTCATATTGAGGCAATGGGTATAATTTTAGTAAATTATACAATTTTATGGATTTATGTATTAAATTTTGCATAATTTAACTATCTTATTGTAACGCCCTAAAAATCCCGAACTTTCTTTCTTTTTCGGTTTTGATAAAAGGTGTGCTTAATATTCCTAGTCAAGTGTTATTTATGTGATTATAGGCCTGGTTAAGTTTTAAGTTCGAACTTTAGGGTGAAAGAAATTATAGTTTAATAATTAAAAGAACCTTGATGGCAAGTAGTTTGGGTTTTAAATAAATGAAGGAGGAATTGGACACAAGGATCCTTGTGTTGGAGTGGCAAGTAGCGTCACTTATGGGGCTTAGAGGTGGCGTCACATGCATGGCCAGGAGGTTTGGGGTTCGAATCCCTCCTTGCTCAAAAGAAGGATTTATTTTTGCTCAATAAATGGCCAGTAGTGGCGTTGGATGTGAACTCTGAAGGGAGTGATCAGAGGAGAAATTTAAGGAAGGGATTAAGGAGTTATTATGAAGAAAAGTGATGAAAAATCATATGATTGCGTGGCTATGAATGTGATTGGGCCTGACAGGCCATATGAATGTGATTTGGGCTAATGGGCCATACAAATGTGATTTGGGTCTAATGGGCCATATGAATGAGATTGGGTCTAGCGGGCCATATGCATGTATGTAGACTCGTTTGGGCTTTGTAAGGGGTTTTTGGCCTAGTATCTGATAACTGTTTAAATAGACATAAAACTTAATAATTAATTAATCGTGACTGTCGACAAGTCATAGGGTTAAAGTGTGGCAATGGGTATATGCATCTCTAGATTGGATATAGGGAGAGCTTGGTACTTAAGCGGTCTTAATGACTCACCTCCTCTTCTCTGGATTCCTACCTGGTGCATAGTATCTGTTCGCTTTAGCCAACGAGGACTTGTTAACGGGCCAAAGTAAGTAATAACCCTTAATAAAGAGAAATTATCGAAAAGCCCCTAAGGGCAAAATTGACTAAAATACCCCTATGTGTTGAATGTAAGATTTATGGATGTTACATGTATACCTGCTGCATTCATATGATATTCTGTTTAGGTTGCATATGGGTTGGGAATTACGGAACTGAGGAAGTGTATGAGGATCGCATGGTTTCATGATGGCTTTTTAAGCCCAATATATGATTAGCAGCTTTGTCGCAACGTTAGGTAGTACCGCAACCGGGCTACCATTGGAGTGCATCGGATGGGTAGGTCGATATTTATATCCCCACATGGGGCGTATTGGGGGATGGATATGGAGTGTAGTGGTTGGATGGGTGGGATCCGTGCATATTTGATTGCCTTACATCTATTCTGATATTGAATTGGGCTCAGGCCCAAAATGACTTGCTATTGCATGCTTTTCTATTTGCCGAGGGTTGCACACACTAAGTTTTCGAAAACTCACCCCCTCTTTTATTTTTCTTAGGTGATCCTTAGTAGGTGGTTCAACGGTAGGAGGGACTCCAAGGTGGCCAGCTAGTAAGACGACTTGGACTTGTTTTCTTTAGCATATAATTTCTAGTATTTTAAGTTATTTCAGTTCGGATTGTAATAAGGCCTTTCCTCTGGTTATTATTTCAAATTAGGTTTATTATTATTTTTATGCTTTATATATATTAGAAGTAGAACATGGTTTTCCTAAACCATAACTGTTTTCAAATACTACGTTTCCGCAACTCAATCTTTAAATGACAAGTTTTTCGAGATCATCTGTTTTAAATAAAGCTTCCACAACTGAAAAGAGATTTTTCAAAGTAATTATTATCATACAACAAGGAATAGTTTTTATTTAAAGAAGGGTTTTCAATGAAAGTAAGGTTTTTGATAAAACACTTCAATGAGACACGCCAGACTCGGCCATAACATCTAGGCCGGGTTTAGGGTGTTACACTTATGTTACATAGTAATTTCTGTGCTTTAATTATTGTAATGGGACTATTGAATTATTAAGTGTGGGACCTTATTTAAATCATACATGAACATGAGTTATACTCCACCACAATTGGATGGAAAAAACAACAAATTGAGTCGAGAGAAGTCAATTTGATCTACTTGAATTTGTCTTGTTGAGAAGAGCAAGTCTGATAGTCATTTTGGTCACAAAATCATCCAAGTAGAGGGGGAAGTAGTCCAATTCAGATAAGGCATCAAGAGTAGCCCAAATTAGTTTTGGGATAATTAATTTGGAGTCCCATGCACTTGTGAAAAAAATCAAAAATCAACCCTCAACTAATACCCAAGAAACCATCCAACCCCTTGCATTCTTCATGCATGAAATCAAGCATGAATCAAGAAACCACCAACCTTACTCCACATTTCATGGTCGGCCAAGCAAGGGAGCATTTCAAGGGATCTCCATACTATTTTTACCAAACTCCCTAGCCATTCCTCTACTATAACTACCACCCTTCATTTCGCATTTCAAGCATCCCTCATTCATCTCTCAATTCACATTCCTCTCATCTTTCTCTCATCTTTTCTTCCCTCTCTTCCATGCATAAGTAGTCCATTGACCACCTCCTTTAGCTAGCGTTTCCCTTGAGGAAAATCACTCTTGGTCTGCCACTTTGAGGAGCATGTTGCGAAGGAGCAATCACGAGAATCGGAGAAAGCCACCACAATCGTTCTTCATAGAATCACCAAAATCATCAAGAGTTTCTTCTTTCCTATTCTTTAATTTTGTTCTTAGTTATTCAACATGTTTCCAAATTGTTGTGATGTTTTTCCATTGGCAATGATGACTTACTTTTTTTTAGCTAGAATAATTGCAATGACTGGATAAAATTCATTTAATTCATGTTTATATTGTTTTGTACCTCAGTTGTTCATGCTTCCAATTAAAATTATTATGTATTTCATGCATTAAAATATGTTTGAATGCATTAGGATTAGTTAGTCAATCCTAATTAGATGATAACTAATTGACACAATAATTGGAAGGTGCATGCTTAATTTATATCCTAATCAGAATAAATTAGAGGTTCGTAATAGACTAAGAGAACTTATTACCTTGCATAACTTTATGTTTATGTGATTAAATTGTTCAAACCTAATTCGTCCCTGTTACTTCAGATAAATTCTCAGGAATCCTTGGTTAAATTTTGACATTGATTTATGCATATTTTTCTAATTATAAGATTAGGTTGAACTTGTATGAGATTCCCAGTTACTGAATGATCGAGTTGCCATGAATTATTTTCCTAACATTGCTAAACATGATGAACATGAATTGAGTAAAGTGTTGTAATTGATGTAGATTATTCATTTTATTGTTTTTGAACTTGTGTAATTCCTACTAAACCATCACCCTACATTTTATTTCATCTCATTTGCATTAAGGTTAATTTGCATCTAGTTAATTAATTTAATTTTAACATCTATCACTTTAAAATTATTGTGCTTTCTTTACCAACTTGTAAATTCATAATTTTGCGATTATTTGGTTAACAAATATAGTCCCTGTGGAGACGATAACTCTTTTTACTTACTTATTACTTGATAACGATTATATACACTTGCACAAACCTACACATTTCACATACACAACTCATAAAGGAGTCATAATCCTATGAGTTGATGTTGAATGGTGATTAGCTGAACTGAAGAGCAGAAGTGAATATACTCATCACTTCTTCCTTAAAAAAGGAATGGAAAGTGCATTAATAAAGGCAAAACTAAAGTTTCTAGGCCACCACAAGTGGAAATGAAGAGAACCGGATAGCCAAAAGACTTATCTAGGTCTAAGTGCTTCTTCTGCAATAAGAAAGGGCACTTCAAGTTAAATTGTAAAGAGGGAAAGAATACCTAGCTACCAAAGGCAAAGGCATGGAACTCTTGATGATAGAAGCTTGTTTAGTGGAAGACTCAATAGACCATTGGGTAATTGATTTGAGAGCCATTGATCATGTCTATGCTTCTCTGAAAGGGTTCAATGAGACAAAAGATCTTAGAGATAAAAGCTTATCATTGTGGACTGGGAACGGGACAAGTGTGGCAGTTGAAGCAACGGGAGATGTACATCTTTATTTTGATAATTTTAGGGAGATTATTTTTAAAAAAATTCTATGTACCAAGTTTCAAAACAAACTTAATTTCTGTTGCATGTTTATATAATGACGGCTTGACCGTGACTTTTAATAATGGAATTCCAATATTTAGAAATCGCAATCTTATCTTTAATGGATGGATGTCAAATAATATCTATTTTATCGAACCAAATATGTACATACTGCTTGAGATTGAAATATCGTATAAAAGACTTAAAACTTCTCACTTTAATGAGGCGTACATTTGGCATTTGAGACTTAGTCATATTAACTGAGAAAGAATCACTAGACTTGTGAAAGACGACATCTTAAGTTTTCTAAAAGAAGTTGATCTTCCACAATGTAATATTGCTTGGAAGGTAAGATGACCAAGCGATCTTTTAATGCAAAAGGAATGATGGCCGAAAAACCCCTAGAACTTGTGCAAACTAACGCATGTGGCTGCATGAGCGTTAGTGCAAGAGGTGGTTACGAGTATTATGTAACCTTTGTTGATGACTATTCCAGATATGGGTATGTATACCTGATGCACTGCAAGAGTGAAACCTTTGATAAATTCAAAGAGTTTCATACGGAAGTGGAGAAAGAACTAGGTTTACCCAGAAAGGCACTTCGGTCTAATTGAGGTGGCAAATATTTATTTGATGAGTTCTTAGGATACCTCATAGAGAAAGGATTCTATCCCATTTAATCATGTCGAGAACTCCACAATAAAATGGCATGGCCGAGAGAAAAAATTGAATGTTGTTAGACATGGTATGTTTGAAGTTAAGTTATTTGAAGTTGTCAATTTCTTTTTAGGGATACACTGTACAAATGGCTTGTTATATTCTAAATGATGTGCCAACTAAGGTAGCATCGAAAACCCTATACGAATTATGGCAGGGCAGGAAGTTGAATCTTATTTAATTTAGGATTTTGGGATGGCCGACCCATGTATTGGATAAAGATGCAAGGAAGTTGGACTAACTGACAAAATTGTGCATTTTTGTAGGATATCCAAATGAACAAATGGTAATTTATTTTATTACCCGAAAGAGCAAACTGTTATAGTGTCAAATAATGCTACTTTCCTCGAAGTAAGTTTCATGAATGACTTCAAACCTCGGAGTAAACAGGTACTCGAGGAGATTTAGAGAAATATACAAAACCCTAAGGAAACGGTTCCAAAACCAACTCCTAATAGTAGACCTACAAATGATCAGCAGCATAGGGAGCCTCGTTGTAGTGGAAGGGTCTCTCGTAGGCTTGAGTTCTTCCAACCTAGCGGAAGTGTTTTTAATATTGAATATGCCGAATAGGTAGATTATGACCCATTCACATATGATGAAGCGATATAGAGTGCTGATTCCAAGCTCTGAGAAATAGCTATGAAAGTTCAGATGGACTCTATGTATTCCAACTCAATGTGGGAACTTATAGACTTACTAGAAGGGATAAAAACCCATAGGGTGTAAGTGGATCTACAAGAGGAAAAGAAATGCGGATGAAAAACTGAAAACTTATAAGGTCAACTTGTAGCAAAAGGTTATACTCAGAAAGAATACATCAATTATGAAGGAACCTTCTCTCTGATTGCCATGCTCAAGTCAATCCGTATATTACTATCCATTGCGGCAGCTCTCAATTATGAGATCTGGAAGATGGATGTTAAGACAGTGTTTTTAAACGGCTATCTTGAAGAGAGCATCTACATGATGCAACCCACTGGATATATAGCTAAAGGAAATGAGTATAAAGTTTGCAAAATGCTTAGATCCGTATATGGACTTAAGGAAACATTCTGCTCATGGAATCAAATATTCGATCAAGCGATCAAGACTTTTTGATTTGAGAAAAATGTAGATGAACCTTGTGTTTATAAACATTTAGGGAATGGAAATATGGTATTTCTCATCCTATATGTCGATGATATTCTACTCATTGGGAATGATGTATGGACATTGTCATCGGTTAAATGTTGGTTAACCCAATAGTTTAGCATGAAGGACCTGGGAGAAGCTAATTTTGTTCTAGGTATTCGAATCCTAAAGGATCAAAAGAACAAAATGATAGCACTATTGAAAGAATAGTGGTTTCAGGACCACAAATCCAATTCAAAAATAAAGTTTATTTTTATTTCATTATATGGTCCGTAATATGGTAGATATGTCGTGTGAAAATTTTGATACAAAAATTTTATCGATTTAGTGCTTAATTACGAGAAGGACTAAATCGCATAAAATGCAAGAGTTAAATTCTAGTAGTTATAAGGATCAAATAGCTATGGAATTCAAAACTTAAGGTTCTCATATGGTAATTAGACCATTAAGAAAAGTATGTAGATTTTCTTAGTGACTCATCCATGGAATTATAGAAAAAGGGCAATGACTAAATTGGAATTTGAAATAATTAAATTAATTAAAAGATGATAAAAGAAAATATCATCTTATTATTGTCATCTTCAACCTAAAATTTTATGGAAACCCTAGGAGAGAGAGAGGAAACTTTTAATGCTTAATTGGGTAAGTTCTCTTGTCCTGTTTTTAGTAATTTTGGTATTTTTGAAATCGGGATAGCTTAATCTCTCTATTTGAGGATTAATTTGAAAACTTATCAAGGTATGAACATGGGTCATGGATGTATTATGCTGGAAATTAGAAATTTATGGTAGAAAATGAAAGATTAGTGATAGATAAACAACTTTTACAAAGTGATTTTTGATGAAAATATGATTTAGGGACTAAAATGAAAAGTTGTAAAATTTGATGAAAACTTCTAAAATTTTATGGATAAATGTGCTGGAAAATTTGTAATGGGGCTTTGGTTAGGCTTGGAATAGGGAGTAATTTGCACAAGTTTCATTTTCTGGGCCTAAGGACAAAATCAAAATTTATGGAAAAGTTAAGGGCAAAATGGTGATTTTTCCTAGGACGTAAATTGAGGTCATTTAAATATGAAATGTCTAAAATTATTGGTTAAATTAATTTATATAGATCCAGACAACACTAATTCGAGGTTAGATCGAGGAAAAGAAAAGATTTCGAATTAGTAGACTTTTACACAAACAAGTGTCGAGGTAAGTTCGTGTAACTTAATCCGGCATGTAAATATGTCTAATTGAATGTTGTGTTGTATGGAATGTGATTTATATTGATGTACATTACTTGAATGTTACAATGAGAAGCTTGATACATGCTTGAAATGGTGATAAAAGGGTTACGTCCCGATTGAATGTTGAATTCTGATGATTGTATGCACTTTCCCGAAACAAATAGGGTCCTGCATTTGTTGGGGACAGGATTTATCTTGGACGAGTTATAGAAATGAGTTAGCCCGGATGGGTAATCCTGATATAATACCTCTCGAGCATATGTTATGATTAGGGTTTAGCCTAGACTGGTAATCCTAATCGAGCTCCTCTGAGCATACGTTATATAAAGGATTGAGCCTGGACTGGTAATCTTGTTATACGTTATGTGGCTCGAGAGAGTGTTTCTTGGTTAACTGCCCTAATAGGTACCCTTGAATAAGAAATTGACGGATTATCGAATCGTACACTTCGAGTGTACTACTTGACAATCTATCGGGATTCAATGATTCAACGGACATAAAACTCTTGACATGGAATGAAAATCTTGATATGGTATGATAATGACTTGAAAGATTATTGCTTGATGAGAACATCTATGTAATTTGATTGATATGAATATTTTGGTGACTAGCATGTTTGATGGAATGTATGTGATTAGGCAATTTAGCTAAATGGATGGAAACATAACATTATATGCCTAGATTTTAATAAACAAGATTGGTAAGTTTAGTTTCCGTTATACAAACTTACTAAGCATGTCATGCTTACTCCGCTTTATTTTTCCCTTGTTTTATAGTGCTCGGAAGCTCGTGAAGGTTGGAAGATTATTGGAGCACTGTCACATTATCAACTAGCATTTTAGGTATATTTAGTGAAATCATTTTGGTATAATGGCATGTATAGGACAACTTCGCCAATAGTGGCTTGAAATATTATTTTGTAACCTAGCCATTGGAATGAATAGTAATGGTTCATTTTGATATTTCTAAGTAGGCTATTATGATATATATATATATATATATATACACATGTGTTAAGTTGAGTACATGTGATTAAACGTTGTTATTGCCTAAGTTAAATCAATTAAGTTTATAAACACTTGTGCTTGCAATAATATGTCATGTTAAATGATGAAATTGCCTATTTTGAATGCTTGGAATGGTTGGTATTGGTTGTGTGTTTCAAGTGCAGGTCTTGGGTGAAATTTTGGGTGAGAAATGAAGTTAGAAATGGCTTTATTTTGTCCACACAAGTGTGTGTCTAGATCGTGTGTGACACACGGCCTGGTAACATGAGCATGTGGTTAGGCCGTGTATCCCCTGCACCTTAATTTTGACAAATAAAATGTTCAAACTTGGGCACACGGCGTGTGTCTCAGACATGTGTGCCACACGGCCCAAAACACGGTCGTGTGTCTTGGCCATGTGAAACCTGCACCTATTTTCGAATTGAATTAATTAACCATACGGGCGTGTGGCATGGCCGTGTGTGCAAGTTAGAGAGTTACACGGGGTCGAACATGGCCTCCAAAATGAGCATGTCCCAGGGCCACATGGGCGTGTCCCTTGGACCACAGGGACGTGTGAGCCCTGCACCTTGGAAAATATTGTAATTTCATGAAAAACTCTTAGAGGTCTCGATTAAGTCCCAACTCGATTCTAATACTCGTATTGGGCCTCGAGGGCTTGATTAAGGGACGTTATGGATGACCTCGGTAAATGAATAGTAACTTACATAGTTTAATGGAAAAATATTCTGCATGATCTGGTAATACTTTGAAACCCTGTTTCGACGACTAATACTGGTTAGGGGTGTTACAGGTATGTACGTGAACTATACAATCATCAAATCGAAGAAGTTGATGGAAATTGTGTTTAATCTTTGGATTGAATATATGTGTTAAGTTATGCTTCAAATTTGAATTGCATTATATGATATTTATGTTATTGAATTATTGGTTGGTAAGTTTTACTTACTTAGCATACGCACTTACTAAGCTTTATAGCTTACATTGTTTACTTTTTCGTGTTTTATAGTGAATTTCGAAGCTAGCTCGGATTGGGAGTCTTTGAAGATTGCATCACACTATCGTGCTTCTACTTTGGTACTTTTGAGCTTGTTTATTTGGTCATATGGCATGTATAGGAGTTATGGTCATTTTGGTATAAGTTAGTAATGGATTTAGCCATTTAAGTTGGCTTGTAAATGATGAAAGGTTTATTATGTGTACAGCCATGTAATTTGACTTATTTTGGTATGTTTGGTGATGCATGTATATATGTGGGAAAGGCCTTTTGATATGTTATGCATTTGGTAGTTGCTATGTAAATGCTTGTGGTGAATGGTTGTTTATGAATTGGTAAATTGAGTATCAAATAGTTGACAATTGATAATTGGTATGCTTGTGATTTTAAGCAAATTGGTGCATAAATAAAAGTGACCATTTAGGTGATTTGAGAATGTGAACTTTGTATGAAGTTGAATGGCATATTGAGGTACTTGTGTGCTTTGTAGTTATTGGTATTGAAATGGCATGAATTAGGCTTGATTGAAATTGGTTAGATTGTCTAATGATGTTATGTTATATGCCAATTGATGCGTTTAGATGGATGCAAGTTTGGGTGAGAAAAATGGCTTGGTAAATAGCCTATTTTTGTCCACAAGGACAGAGACACGGGCGTGTGTGTCTCAACTGTGTGTGACACACAGTCAGGTGACACGGTCGTATGTCCCCTGGCGTTTAATTAGAAACCAAGTCAGTATGCTCCACACGGCCCAGCACACGAGCGTGTGACTTGGCCGTGCGGCATAAGCCAGTATACCCTACAAGTTTGGCAAGACCTAGCACACAGCCTAGCACAGGGACGTGTGAGGCCATTCGAAGGGTACACGGGCTGGTTACACGAGCGTGTGGTTGGTCGTGTGACCCAAGTCAAGGAGTTACACGGGGTCAGACACGAGTTGGGACACGGCCATGTGATCCAATTTTGAATGTCCACACGGCCTGTGAGACTGCGTGTCTTTGGCCGTGTGAGACATAGCTACACAAGCATGTGTCCCCTGTATTTTGAAAAATTTTCTAAGTTTTTCAAAATTTTCCTGAGATATCGGTTTCGTCCCTAACCACTTCTAAAGTATGTTTTCGGCCTCGTAGACTCATATTAGGGACTTGACGAATGATTGTAAATGACTTGTATTTGAATTTGATAATTGTTTGAGGAATGTATGTTCGATTGTGTTATAAGTCTGGTAATGCTCCGTAACCCTATTCCGGTGACGGATACGAGTTAAGGGTGTTACATTTATTGCGTGTCCCCTGTATTTTGAAAAATTTTCTAAGTTTTTTGAAATTTTCTTGAGATATCGGTTTAGTCCCAAACCACTTCTAAAGTATGTCTTGGGCCTCGTAGGCTCGTATTAAGGACTTGACATATGATTGTGAAGTGACTTGTATTTGAAATTGATAATTGTTTGAGAAATGTATGTTCGATTGTGTTATAAGCCCGGTAATGCTCTGTAACCCTATTCTGGCGACGGATACAGGTTAGGAGTGTTACATTTATTGGTATCAGAGCTATGATTTAGTCAATTCTAGGACTAATGTAGCATACGTGAGAGTCTAGCTATACATGTCATATATAACCTGTGATAGTGTGATATCTCCTGACAGTTTAAATAGTGTTTTCATATAGTAATGGATCCCAATTGAGCAGTGGTTAATGATGTTGAGAGTAATGCGCCAGCCTCCATTCACGGAGTAAAGCAATCAGAGTCGAGACCCTTATCGGGTAGTTAGAGAGGAGACGCTAAGGAAGCCTTCTTCCAAATGATGAACGAGTGGTTCACTGAGTTTGTCAGAACAAATCCGACTGCTTAGCAACCTCCACCCCCACCTATTCCCCAACTGGTCCCTGTAGCTCCTCAAGGTTTGGAACCTTTACAGTTGAGAAAACCGCCAGTTGATAAAATCTGAAAGTATGGGGTTGAAGAGTTTAGAGCTACAGTTGACGATGATCCTGAGAGAGCCGAGTTTTGGCTTGAGAATACGATCAAAGTATTTGATGAACTATCTTGCACGCCAGCTGAATGTGTAAAATGCACCGTATCACTTCTGAGAGACACTGTATATTAGTGGTGGAATACTTTGATATTTGTAATGCCGGGAGAAAGGGTCACGTGGGAATTCTTTCAAGCCGAGTTCAAAAAGAAATACATCAGCAAACGATTTATCAACCAAAAGCACAAAGAATTTCTGGAATTGAAATAGGGTAGAATGTTTGGGGCTGAGTATGAGAGAGAGTTTGTGAGACTTAGTAAATATGCTTGAGAATTTGAAGACGGGTTAAACGAATACATCAGACTGTTAGTCAAGATTCTGGAATTAAAGGAATTTGTTGTGTTAGTCAACAGAGCATGCAAAGCTGAGGAACTGAGCAAAGAAAAGATAAAATCTAATTTTGAAGCTAGAGATTCGAGAAAGAGATCGATAAATAAACCCTATCAATCCTCGTCAAAGAAATCACGGGATTCGTATAATTATTCAACAGCTTCAGAGAGGTATTCTAATAGATATCATGGAAAGCAATACACGAGTCCTAAAGCCCAAACCACTTCAGTATCGAGTGTTGGTAGTGTTAAAAACAAAAAACCTAAGTGTCAATAGTGTGGGAGACGGTATTTTGAAGACTGCTGGATGAATAGTGAAGGTTGTTTCAAATGTGGCTTGCTAGATCACTTTATTTGGGATTGTCCTGAGTTAGCCGAGAAAGACAAATTTCAGAATGCAAGATCGAGTAACACAACAGCTAGAGAGAGACTACCAAGAAATACGAGAAATGTGACTAGTAGCAAAGGAGGGACAAAGGACTCTACTGTGAGATCCGAGGCTAGAGCACCAGCCAGAGCTTACGCTATTCGTGCTCACGAAGATGCATCATCACTAGATGTTATCACCGATACATTTTCTCTCTATGACACTAATGTAATTGCCTTGATTGATCCTAGATCTACTCATTCATATATCTGTATGAATCTAGTGTCTAGTAAGAGTTTGTTTGTTGAGTCTACTGATTTTGTGATTAAAGTATCGAACCCCTTAGGCAAGTATGTCCTAGTTGATAAAGTTTACAAGAATTATCCTTTGATGACTCGGGGTTACTATTTTTTGACAAATTTGATGCTTTTATTGTTTGATGAATTTGATGTAACTCTAGGTGTGGATTGGTTGACTCTGCATGATGCTGTTGTGAATTGTAGACGAAAGACTATTGAATTGAAATGTCAAAATAATGAAACTCTTCAAACTAAATCTGATGAGTCAAGTGGATTGCATGTTGTGATATCGTCAATATTGGCTTGGAAATATGTACGAAATGGTTGTGATGCTTACCTTGCATATGTCCTGGATAAAAAAGTGTTTGAATCGAAGATTATATCAGTACCAGGGATTTCTAAGTATCCAGATGTGTTTCCAGAGGAATTGCCTGGGTTGCCACCGATCAGAGAAGTTGAGTTTACTATTGAATTAGTACTGCGAACATCACCGATATCGATAGCTCTGTACAGAATGGCTCCTACAAAATTGAAAGAATTGAAAGCTCAGTTGCAAGAGTTAACTAATAGAGGTTTTTTACAACCTAGTTTTTTGCTATGGGGTGCACCAGTGTTATTTGTAAAGAAAAAAGATGGGTTGATGAGATTGTGTATCGATTATTGTCAGCTAAACAAGGTTACAATTAAGAATAAGTATCCTTTATCGAGAATTGATGATTTGTTTGATTAGTTGAAAGGAGCAACCGTATTTTCGAAGATCGATTTGAGATCTGGTTATTATTAGTTGCGAGTTATAAATTCAGATGTGCCAAAGGCTGTGTTCAGAACAAGGAACGAGTATTATGAATATCTTGTTATGCCATTTGGATTAACAAATGCTCCTACAGTTTTTTTGGATTTGATGAATCAAATTTTTAGACCGTATTTAGACAGATTTATTGTTGTATTCATTGATGAATTCTGATCTATTCCCGAGATGAGTCTGAGTATGCTGAACATTTGAGGACTGTGTTACAAAATTTTAGAGATAAACAATTGTTTGTTAAATTCAGCAAATGCGAGTTTTGGCTTCGAGAAGTTGGATTTTTGGGACATATTGTTTCAGCGAAAGGTATCCAAGTTGATCCGAGTAAGATTTCAGCAGTTGTTAACTGGAAACCACCAAGAAACGTATCCAAAGTTAGAAGTTTTATGGAATTAGCTGGTTACTATCGACGTTTTGTAAAAGGATTCTCGATGATTGCTACACCAATGACTCGATTGCTACAGAAAGATGTAAAGTTTGAATGGTCCGAGAACTGCCAACAGAGTTTTGAAAAATTGAAAGCACTGTTAACTGAAGCACCAAATATAGTTCAACCTGAGTCGGGTAAAGAGTTTGTGATATTCAGCAAAGCATCATTAAATGGTTTGGGATGTGTTTTGAAGCAAGAAGGCAAAGTGATAGCCTATATTTCTAGACAGTTAAAGCCGTATGAAAAGAATTATCTGACACTTGACTTAGAGTTGGCCGCTATTGTATTTGCATTAAAAATTTGGCGACATCATTTATTCGGTGAGAAGTACCATATATTTACCGATCACAAGAGTTTGAAGTATATAATGACTCAGAAATATTTGAATTTGTGACAACGAAGATGGCTTGAGTTGTTGAAAGACTATGAGTTATTGATTGATTATCATCCGGGGAAAGCGAATGTAGCCACCGATGCTCTAAGTAGAAAATCTTTGTTTGCTTTAAGGGCGATGAACACGCAGCTAACCTTGACTGATGATGGTTCGATTTTAGCTGAGTTAAAAGCTAAACCATTATTTCTTCAGCAAATTATGAAGCTCAGAAATGTGACGATGAATTACAAGCTAAAAGAGTACAGTGGGAATCGACTACTAATTTAGAGTATCAGATCAGATCCGATGATTGTTTAATGGTTCGAGGTAGAATTTGTGTACCAAAGAATTCCGCGCTTAATCAGAAAATTCTATATGAAGCACACAGTGGTTGTTTATTTTTTCATCCGAAAAGTACTAAAATGTACAATGATTTGAAACAGTTGTACTGGTGGTCGGGTATGAAACGTGACATTTCAGAGTTTGTGTCGAAATTTTTGGTTTGTCAGCAAGTCAAAGTCGAACATCAAGTGCCTTCGGGATTATTACAGCCTATGATGATACTAGAGTGGAAATGGTATAGATTTACGATGGATTTCGTATCGGGATTACCCCTATCTCCAAAAAAGAAAGATGTTATTTGGGTTGTCTTTGATAGATTGACGAAGTCTGCACACTTTATTCTGGTATAGACTTTTCACTCGATAGATTAGCTGAGTTGTACATCTCTGAGATCATTAAATTGCACGGGGTGCCAGTTTCTATTATTTCGGATAGAGATCTGAGGTTTACGTCGCGATTTTGGAAGCAATTGCAAGAAGCTTTAGGTACGCGATTGCACTTTAGTACTGCTTTTCGTCTGCAAACCGACGGTCAGTCTAAGAGAGTAATTCAGATTCTTGAAGATATGCTTCGTTGTTGTGTTTTAGAGTTTGAAGGCAACTGGGAAAAATATTTATTGTTGGTTGAATTCGCGTATAACAACAGATTTCAATCGAGTAAAAAGATGGCACCGTATGAAGCATTGTACGGTTGTAAATGTCAAACTCCTCTATACTGGATCGAGCTTAGTGGGAAAAAGATTCACGGGGTTGATGTAGTTAGAGAGACCGAAGATAAAGTGAAAGTAATTCGTGATAGTTTGAAAGTAGCTTTAGATCGACAGAAACCGTATGTGGATTTGAAATGTAAAGACATTGAATTTCAAATCGGTGACAAAGTATTTTTGAAAGTATCTCCGTGGAAGAAGATTTTTCATTTTGGTCGCAAAGGAAAATTAAATCTGCGATTTATCAAGCCATATGAGATTACTTAAATAATAGGGACAGTGGCATATCGACTAGCTTTACCGTCAAAATTAGAAAAGATCCATAATGTGTTTCATATATCGATGCTACGCCGATAAATCAGATCCATCACACGTAATTTCTCCGGCAAAGATTGAAATTCAGTCTAATATGATGTATAATGAAGAACCGATCAGAATTCTGGCTCGAGAGATTAAAGAACTGAGAAATAAAAGCATAGCTTTAGTGAAAGTACTTTGGCAACGTCACGGTGTCGAAGAAGCCATGTGGGAACCCGAGGAAGCTATGAGAAAATAGTACCCTAACCTATTTTCTAGTAAGATTTTCGGGGACGAAAATTTTTAAAGGGGGAGAGTTGTAAAAACCCATTTTTAGTCAAATCAGAACAGTAGTTTTGAAACCATAAATCTAAGGTTGAAATAATTATTTTATTATTATTTTGAGTTCTATAGCATAATAGTATGAATGTGTGAAAATTTCGTTAAGAAATTTTATTGTTTACATGCTTAATTTGATAAAAAGGACTAAATCGCATAAAGTGTAAAAGTGGAGTTCTATTAGCTAAAGGTGTCTAATAGCTATGGAATCTTAAATTAGAGGTCCTTATGTTGTAATTAGACCATGGTTAATATGAGTGGACAAATATGGGCATGTATTAAGTGATTTTAATGAATTATAACAAATGTTATTTAGGTAAATTATCAAATAAACATAGTAAAAATAAGTAAAATAATTATATCATCTTCTTCAATGGTTTTTTGGACCGAAATTGAAGAACAAGATGCTACAAAAATTTCTTGCATATCAAGAAAAATGAGGTTCGGATTTAAATTGGGGGAAAAATAAAGTGTTGCACTAATCGATCAATTTCGTCATTTTTGCATTCGAGGTAAGTTCGTATGTTAATAAGCATTAATATAATTGTGTTTTAGATGCTTTATTATTGAATTATTTGTGAACACGACCTTACGGATATGTTCGACGATGATTCAGCAAATGTGAAATCCCGATTGAACATTAGGGATAGTTTAGGATACGGATGACATGTCATTAGGGGTTATGTGATTTTGGTACTGGTCCGTACATCCTACCGGTGTCTGAGTTATCCGGCATGTGTTATGAATTCTCATCAGCTTGTGTGAGCAGCACCATGTAGCTACGTCATGACCGTCAGCTCATGTGAGTAGACCTTTGGTAGCTCGAGAGTGAGCATTATATGTGATATGAGATTGAGATAGCTTCAGCTATGTATTGGCACTTAGGGTGCGAGATTCCTGAGTATTCGATAGAATTCCAAATGGTTCAACAGGTATATCAAGGATGTGGATGCGTATGAGATTGATACGAGCTTATACAGGTATGTACATGAACTATACAATCATCAAATCGAAGAAGTTGATGGAAATTGTGTTTAATCTTTGGATTGAATATATGTATTAAGTTATGCTTCATATTTGAATTGCATTATATGATGTTTATGTTATTGAATTATTGGTTGGTAAGTTTACTTACTTAGCATACGATGTTACTAAGCTTTATAGCTTACTTTGTTTACTTTTTCGTGTTTTATAGTGAATTTGGAAGCTAGCTCAGATTGGGAGTCATCGGAGATTGCATACTTTTGAGCTTATGTATTTGGTTTTATGGCATGTATAGGAGTTATGGTCATTTTGGTATAAGTTAGTAATGGATTTAGCCATTTAAGTTGGCTTGTAAATGATGAAAGGTTTATTATGTGTACAGCCATGTGATTTGACTTATTTTGGGATGTTTGGTGATGCATGTATATATGTGGGAAAGGCCTTTTGATATGTTATGCATTTGGTAGTTGCTATGTAAATTCTTGTGGTGAATGGTTCTTTATGAATTGGTAAATTGAGTATCAAATAGTTGATAATTGAGAATTGGTATGCTTGTGATTTTAAGCAAATTGGTGCATAAATAAAAGTGACCATTTAGGTGATTTGAGAATGTGAACTTGGTATGAAGTTGAATGGCATATTGAGGTACTTGTGTGCTTTGTAGTTATTGGTATTGAAATGGCATGAATTAGGCTTGATTGAAATTGGTTAGATTGTCTAATGATATTATGTTATATGCCAATTGATGCGTTTAGATGGATGCAAGTTTGGGTGAGAAAAATGGCTTGGTAAATAGCCTATTTTTGTCCACAAGGACAGAGACACAGGTGTGTGTCTCAACTGTGTGTGACGCACAGTCAGGTGACACGGGCGTATGTCTCAGTGTGTGTGACACACGATCAGGTGACATGGTCGTGTGTCCCCTAGTGTTTAATTAGAAACCAAGTCAGTATGCTCCACACGACCCAGCACACGGGCGTGTGACTTGGCTGTGTGGCATAAGTCAATATACCCTACAGTTTTGGTACGGCCTAGCACACGACCTGGCACACAGGCGTGTGAGGCCATTTCGAAGGGTACACGAGCTGGTCACATGGGCGTGTGGTTGGTCGTGTGACCCAAGTCAGAGAGTTACATGGGGTCGGACACAGGTTGGGACATAGCCATGTGATCCCATTTCAATTGTCCACACGGCCTATGACACGAGCGTGCCTTTGGCTGTAACAGCCCATTTTAGGGTCAAATCAGAACAGTGGTTTTGGGACCACGAATCTAAAGTAGAAATATTTACTGTGATTTTTTTTAATGTCTACAGTATGATTGAATGATTGTGTGAAAATTTCGTTAAGAAATTTTATCGGTTAGGTGTCCAATTTGACTAAGAGGACTAAATGGTAATAGGTGTAAAATGTATGTTCTAGAAGCTAGAGGTGTCTAATTTCTATGAAATTTTAAATTGGAGGTCCATAAATGGTAATTAGACCATTTTAATTTAAGTTGGACAAAAATAGACATGGTAGGGTGAAATTTCAAAGTTTGGCATTAAGGGCATTTTTGTCATTTGGGTAATAAAGACAAAATTAAACACATAAAAGATGTATCTTCTCCAATTTAGTCCCCTGGTGCCGAATTTGAAGAGTCATCATAGCTAGGGTTTTGGCCAAAGCTTCCAAGCTCAATTGTAAGTCTGTTCTAGCCCCGTTTTTAATGATTTTTATGTTTTTCAAATCCATGTAACCTGATCTAGCTTTGCCAAGGACTATTTTGAAGCGTTGTAAAAGTCTAAAATTTTACCCATTTTAGACATGCATGTATTTTGATGACTAATAGTAGAAAATGTATGTTAGTTGTAAGATAAACAACTTTTGCTAAGTGATTTTTGGTAAAAATGTCAAAAAGGACTTATTTGTAAAAGTTATAAAATGAGTAGTGAAAGTGTGATTAAGTGCAAAATGTGGGTTGGTATGAGTATGAAAATGGTTCGGCTAGGCTTGAGTGTTGAAGATATGAAAATGGTTCGGCTAGGCTTGAGTGTTGAAGAAGTTTAATACATTTCATTTTACGAGCCTAGGGATTAAATCGTAAAAACGTGAAACATTAAGGGTAAAAATGTAGTTTTTGTCATAATATGATTGTTGGGCTAAACTGAATAATGTGAGTACTAAATGAGTTCAATTTGTTATTATAGATCAAGAAAAACGAGGTTTGGACCTAGATCGGGGGAAAAATAAAGTGTTTGACGATTAGGTCCAATTCTACTTTTTTTGTACCGAGGTAAGTTCGTATGTAAATAATGCATTGTTATATTTATGTTTTAAATGCTTTAAAATTGCATGAATTGTGTGATTAACTCTTTGGACGTATTCGACAAAGTTTCAACAAGCAAGAAATCTCGGTTGAACCTTAGGAATAGAATAGGATACGAGTGACATGTCACTAGGAACCCCATGTGTATATGTGTTTATGTGATCAGGGTGCTGGTATTGTACGTCCTACCAGTGGCTGGGTATTCCAGCATATGTTGCGGATACTTGACAGCTTGTGTGAGCAGCACTGTATAACAACGTCTTGACTGACAGCTTGTGTGAACAGGCCCACGAATAGCTCGAAAACGAGCCCATATGTATTATGAGTTATGAGGTAGCTTCGGCTACATATGTGTCACTTATGTGCAAGATGTTCGGAGTATCCGTTAATATTCCGAGTGTTCAATGGGAATTTCAAAGTTGTGAAAGGATATGGTTATATTGCGAGTTGGTACAGGTATGTACATAAAACTCATAAATAATGAGCTCGATAACTGATGAACTCGTGGTAAGGTTGTAATTGAAACAAGTTATGACTATGAGATTTTAATAACATTTATGTTATCGCACATTATATAAATTGTACGACTGAGGTGTGGTTAATATGCTTATTATTTTCATATGAATTTACTAAGCTATATAGCTTACTCCCCTTTCTTTCCCTTGTCTTATAGTGTCACCAAGCTAACTCGGGATTGGAGACCATCGGAGATCCATTCACACTATCAACAATTATTTTGGTATTATTGAAATCAACATTTTGAGTTATGGCATGTATAGGGGACTTGGTCATTTTGTTATGTGTCATAATTGATTTGGCCAAATGTGCTGGCTTATATTGGTTAGAAGTTCATTTTGTATAAGGCCATTAGAAATGAGCCAATATTGGTTATAAGTATATTCATATATTGATGCCTTTCATGAATGATGTGTTGATGTCTTGGTTGTAGATGTTTGGTTGTATGTATATACTTGGATTGGTGCTATGTTATGTTATGTAGGTGTGTGCATTTAAAGGGTGGCAAAATGGCTTGGTAAATAGCCTTATTTTTTGTCCACACGGGTGTGTGTCTAGGCCGTGTGCGACACACGGTTTGCCCCACGGGCATGTGTTTAGGCCTTGTGTCCCCTGCACCTTAGTTTTGAGAAACAGAATGCTCAGAATTGAGCACACGGGTAGAGATATTGGCGTGTGTCTCAGCCGTGTGGATGACACGGTCTCGAACATGGGCGTGTGCCCTGGCCGTGTGAAGTCTGCACCTATTTTATGAAAACTAATTTTCCACACGGGCGTGTGACTTGGCCGTGTGATCTTAGTTTGTTTATGAGTTACAAGTTAGAAAGTTACAAGGGGTCAGGACACGGGCGTTGTGACCACACAGCCTGCTCACACGGACGTGTCCCATTTCCACATGGGCGTGTGACCCCTGTTTAGGGCAAAAAAATTTCTAAGTTTTGTCAAAATTTCTAAAGTTCTCGGTTTAGTCCCAAACCACCTCCAATGCATGTTATGGGCCTCGTAGGCTCGTAATAGGGACATTGTGATTGATTATGAATGGTTTTAATTTGGGCGCAAATTTATAACCTGAAATTGTATGTTTGTTCGTGTGATAAGTTCGGTAATGCCTCGTGCCCTGTTCCAACATTGAATACGGGTAAGGGGTGTTACATTGGCCGTGTGAGACACACGACCGGGCCACACGGACGTGCGTCCCCTATATTTTGAAAAATTTTCTAAGTTTTTCAAAATTTTCCTGAGATATCGGTTTAGTTCTGAACCACTTCTAAAGCATGTTTTGGGCCTCATAGGCTCGTATTAGGGACTTGACGAATGATTGTGAATGACTTGTATTTGAATTTGATAATTGTTTGAGAAATGTATGTTCGATTGTATTATAAGTCCAGTAATGCTCTGTAACCCTATTCCGGTGACGGATACGGGTTAGGGTTGTTACACTTATGGCATGCCAACTATATCCAATGGATCCACCATGCTATAATGCCAATATAACCAATCAATCATAGCATAATTTCAGTCAATAATGTGCTCAATTTAAAGTGCCAAAATGCATATGTGAATCATGTAACATAGCCTTTTTAACATCAAATTAAATCTAGCATACAAATTACCTATTATCAATGTTCATTTACCAATTGAAATATCAACATACCATGAACCAAAAACTCTAGCATGTTTGCTTAGTTCACCATTATAATCAATCAAATCAAACACATAAAATCACTAGATGCTTACTTACCAACACTTAACAAAAATTTCATCACTTAAACATATATCAATAATCTTGCAAAATTAACCAGCCAAAACTCAATTAAATATTTACAATCAGTAATTAATCATCCAATTAAACATAAGTAAGGATCAATTTACCAAATCGCCTTTTAATAACACTCACCACACAACTAACTCACACGCCTAAATATCTATTTTGTAATGGGATTGGTAAGTCGATATCAGGCAAATCCAGGACCAATGCATTAGCAAGCAATTAAACATATACTCAAGTATTTATAGAGAACAAATGATTATATGTTTTTGTATTTTAGAGGACACCTTACTCCTATCGGATATACTAATTTTGACTTCCAAACTTATTGAGATTCGAGGAAATCGACTCAGGCTATGTTTTTGTCCTAGGCGGCGGCGGGTCCATTATGTGGAGAAGTGTAAAGCAAAACTGTAGTGTTGACTCCACTATAGAGGTCAAATATGTGGCTACTTCTAAGGTTACCAAAGAAGAAATATTGCTTCGAAAGTTCCTCACGGATCTTGAAGTTGTTCTTAGTATGGAAAAAGCTATCACACTATATTGTGACAATAGTGCAGCAGTAGCTAATACTAAGGAGACGAGAAACCACAAGAGGACAAAACATATCGATTGAAAGTATCATATCATAAGGGAGGCACTTGCAGACGAAATTGTTGATGTACTCAAGGTCGCATTTGAGGACAACCTTCTCGACCCATTTACAAGAGTCTACCAGTTAGGATTTTTGAGAAACACGTGGAGAGCATGGGAATGCGGAATATGACTCATCTACTTCACTAGGGTAAGTGGGAGACTGTTGGATCTAATGCCCTGAGTGTTGTATGTTCGTTTGTAAACTTGTAATTTTTTCGAGCAAATTGGTTAATAAAACAAATTCATTAATTACATTAATATAATTTGTATAATTTTCCTCACATGGTTTTTGCACGCAAAGCAAAATGGAAGCAAATGTTGCTCATTGATTGTCAAAATGTTTAACCAATACTAAACGGTATTATGTGGTCGGGTCGTAGTATGAAAAGACAACTTATTTTATTAGACGAACCTAAACATGCCCTTAGTCTAATCAGAAATGAGTAAACTGATTAAAAAACTAATATGTCGTATGTCAAGTCTATTTGGGGAGATGTCTTATCTAGGACATCGGAGCTAATGACTCCCAGAAGATAGATACATAGATGTAATTGATTGGAATAACAAAACATCAGATAGGACCCAAGCAAAATAGATCCTGAATCCGTTTATGGATATGTTCATAGTGTGGCATACCTAAATTTTGAGTGAATGGCGAACTATGTATGTGTGACTCGTACAATTTAATGTAAGTAACAGCTTGAGTTCAAATAGATAAGGAACCGAAAGCTAGTGCGTTGGGTGTACAACTTCTGTAGTATGTAGCGTCATTCACAATAGTGGAATTCATAGCTGAAAACATAGGTAAATGATATCCTCTCGTTAGCATTACATGGTTGATGAAAAGTAAACTTGGCCACAGGTCGTGCATCTTTGTGATGGATGACTTAATCACTATTTAATAGTGATTGACTTTTCATAAAGAAAAATGTAATGGTTACCATGAGATAAGATTGGATCATACTGGGAGAACGGATATTATCCCAAAGAGATCAAGGATATCCTATGAGGGTAACACATTTATGATGAGGTCATTGGATAAGTACTAAGAAGTTGCTTTCGTAATGGTATGCCGTTAGGAGAGCTCAGTCACGATACTATAGCGGAATGAATTTGTGACTAAATTAAATTATAATTAATATGCGAAAAGCCAGAACTTAATTATAAATCATTTTAGCCTCAACTACATATGTCCAATCGGTACCTCCGCTAGCTTATTTGAACCATAAATGAATTGCGTGTTTGAATAGAAATGAACAAAATGAATAGTAAAAGAAGAATGGGAAACACTCATGAATGATTATGGTTTTCTCCGAAATGGTGAAATGGAATTATTTGGAAATAAATGTATGCTTCTAAAAATGGAAATGGAAATGATCCATTTGCAATCCTATATGGATTACTTAAAAATGATCGGAAGAATGAGTTTATGTTTTTGGACTATTTTGAAGCTCAAAAATGAAAATAAATCATTCGTCATAGTGAACATGTTGAGTTGTGAAATATTGAACATATTTTCTCAAATTTTTACCAGAGGAAAATCGTCAAAATTTTACCATGGGTAAAATAAGGATGAGAAAATTATTTTATATATAAATATTAAATTTTATTTTAGGAAATAGAAAACTGAATCGGATTGGATCACATTACAGAGTACTAGGTCAAAAAGGCCCAGGAAATACTTGTAATTGGACCCGATGTGAGAGAGGCCCAAAAACCCCTCATGGACATGAAGAGGGCGGCAACCCTAGTAGGAATACTAGGGTGTGTCGTCCACCCTAGTCCTATTCTAAGTAGGATGTTTTTCTATTTAAAATAAACCACTACAACTTAACAAGTGTTCTACCTTCTCTTCCTATAACTAGATGGCACTGATAGAGCTATTAATACAACTTTGAGAGATTGTTATTTTACCAAAAAATGGAGAGAATTCATTCTCAACTATTATTATATATTTTTTTGGAATAACTATTCTTTCGATTTCTATTAAAAAGAGAGAATTTTCATTTTTACCCCAAAAGAAGAGAAAATTCTTTTTAGTTCTGTGTTTCAATTCAATTGGTTCAAGCCCACACTCGAAGAATTTTGTGGTACGAGAATAGCGTAGAAGATTTTTTGGTTTAAAATTGGGAATAATGAACGTTCGCTAAGCCAAAAACAGAGGTACGAATTTGATTAAGGTTTATAGTTATAAATATCACAAACTAGGTCAACTTTCAAAATTTTAATTTTCCACTGTGAAAGAAAACCATTTTCAAACCGGGATTTTTCCAATAATCAGTACTCATCCAATGACACTGTCATAAGTGTGTTACCCTCATAGGATACCCTTAAGCTCTTTGAGATAAATCAGCTCTTCCAATATGTTCATATTTTATCTCATGGTAACCATTACATCTTCATTCATGAAATTTCAATTACAATCAAATAGTAATCAAGTCATTCATCACAAAGAAAAATGACCCGTGGCCACATTTAATTTTCATCAGCCAAGTAATAGCAATAAGGATATCATTGACCCATGTCTCAGGCAATGAATTTCACTATTTTGAATGACACTACATACTGCATAAGTCGTATACCCAACACACCAGCTTTCAATTCCTTATCTATTCAAACTCAGGCTTTTACTTACATCAAAGTATACAAGTCACGCATACATAATCCATCATCCACTCAAGATTAAAGTATGCCACATTTTGAATGCCACAAGTGAATAAATCTATAATGGATTCAGGATCTATTCTTTTTGGGTCCAATCCAATGTGCTGTCATTCTAGTCTATCACATTTATGTCTTTATCTTTTGGGAGTCATCCGCTCCGATACCCAAGACAAGGTGTCTCCCTAAGTAGATTTGATAGGCAACATATTAGTCTTTCAATTGGTTTGCTCATTTTCAATTAGACTGAGGATATGTTTAGGTTCATCTACTAATAAAAGTTGTATTTATGTATTACAATCTGACCACGTAATATTGCTTAGTATTAGTTTAAACATTTGACAACGAGTAAGCCAATATTTTCTTCTATTTTGCTTTGCATGAAAAAAACCACATAAGGACATTTATACAAAGTATATTGACGCAATTCATGAATTATTTTATTAACCAATTTGTTCGAAAAAATTACAAGTGTACATAAATGAAAATTTTGCACTTAGGTCACCACATCCAACATTTTGGTCCTCCGGATAATTGTTATTTAGGTCCTTAAGCCTTTTCTAAATTAAAATTTAATTGCAATTGGGATTGGGATTGGGATTGGGATTTTACAATTTAGTCATTGAGCTTAATTAACACTATTATCAGTTAAATTATTTAACTGATCTTTAAAAAATTTTCATACCAACTTCATTAATCTTTATATTTCATCCTTTTAAACTCGATTTATGAAAATAAGGTTCCAAAATTGCATTTTTTGACACCACTTAAAATCGGGTCATCACAGTATTGGCATCTTTTGACTATCCTACAGTATTGGCATTCGGTGCCACTCGATTGACTTACTGCCACTCATTGTCTGCTGATGTCGATCCTGTTAGGCACAAGGCCTAGTAACCCCACCTATGGCTTGTGATGCCCCTTTGGTGCCCGGTTGTGCCGTTCAGTGCTAGTCAATCATACTAGGGTGCGATGCCCTAGCTACTGCATGCTACATACACATCTTGCCTTGCTAGTCAATTAGCTAGGCATTGGCTGCTATGTTCGATTTAGAGGCAAAATGCCTTTAGGCCTCTACCACTCATGACCCTTGGTTTGGGTGTGATACCCTGACCATGTCGATTCACACGTCCAATTAGGGCGATATGCCCCACCCTTCCATGCCTTTTGGTTTCGCCCATTCATCTCCTCGATTTAAATTATATGTCCATCATGCTTTCTTGAGTTCGCTGAAAATCATTCGATTGTAAAGAACTTTGTTTGCTTTCGGCTAACATAAATTTTTTTAATAAAATTTTCTAACTTTTACAACAAATAAAATTAAAAAATTTTAAATAAACATGTGTGGAGATAATAGTCCACAATCTAATTACAAACACAAAAAATAACCCAAAATATAACCAATATAAATATTGGAACCACAACCTTTGGAAAAATTATTTCATAACAATATAAAATAATAAATTCAAACAATCATACATACTATCCATAAAACATGTATATACCCAAGAATATCACCTCTTATCGAAATTTAATCAAACAAGAGAAAGTTTCAAGAATCCGATAAATGGGTTTACATGTAAATATTACACAACCTGGATTTAATACTAATTGTTGGAAAAATCGATTTGAAAACAATGGAATAGTGCATAGTAAAATTTTAAAAAATTTCTTTTGATACCTAGCAATTGTGATTTTTATAGCAATAAACTCATTTACTTGGATCGTAGCTACGTTTCGTACGATGTGGGCTAAACCATTCCTGGCTTTCGACCACTCAATCTTCTCCACTATCCTCGATCTCGATTTGCTAGAGTGTAGGCTCTATACACAAGTCGATGAAAACTTTATAATTAAACCTTAGGCTAGAAACCAAAAAATGAACTCCATCAAAAGATAGGATTTGTTTGGAAAATAAATTTTCTATATTTTGACAGAATGTCAGCGTATGAGAGGTGTTTATTTGACTTATCCTTTGCCTCTATTTATAAAGAAAATAACAAGAGTTTTAGTAGCATAAGAATTAGCTGAATAATAATATTTTAATAGGAAAACGAATCCCACAGGGAGTGTATAGGATTGGCGACGGCAAACCATCACTAAGATAAGGGTTTGTCGCCCCTCCCTATTATATCGAGCTATCCAAGCCTTGTTATTTATCAGGTCATTTATAAGCGCTAACTAGTCTTTAAACAAACTCATAATTTTTCCAAGCCCAATAAATATTTTCCTATGCCCAAAATATTATTTATTCATTTAATTAATTAATTATTTTCTCTACTCAATTATAATTCTGTTAAAGTCATGATGACTTTATCGTACTAGAATCTACGAGCAAATTAATTTAATTAACTTGTTCTTAAGAAACTATGATGATTTAATTAATTTAATTTCTATTTCAAACTTCAATAATTTAATTTTAGATTAATTAAATAATAATTCAAATATATAAATTAATTCTCGAGTCATCTCTTATTCACTGTAGATAGTGATACATGTGATCTATTTCCCTAGTTCACCATTTCACATTTTTCATTTCACTGATTAATGAAAAGCATGAATGTTATATCGAGATGACTGGGGGACTGATTGGACATATATAATTAGGGCTAAAATAATTTTTAATTAAGTTTCGACTCTTCATCTATTAGTTACAACATTATTTAGTCATGAAGTCATTCTACTAAAGTATCATTATTGAGCTCTCCCCATTATATATACCCTTACAAATGCTACTTTAGTAAGTGCTTGTCCAATGACCTTGTTATATGCATGTTACACTCATAGGATATCATTAATCTCTTTGAGATAAATTTGTTCTCCCAATATGATTCTATTTTATCTCATGGTAACCATTACATATTTTTTAATGAAAAGTCAATTACTAACAAACAGTAACTAAATCATTTTTCCTAAAAAAATGTTTTGTGGCCATGATACTTTCCATCTATCATGTAATGTCAATGAGAGGATATCATTTACCTTTATTGGGCTATGAAATTCACTATTGTAAGTGACGCTATGTCATGTAGAAATCGTATACCCAACATACCAACTTTTGGCTTTAGCACTAATTGAATATAGGCTATCAATACATCAAAGTATATGAGTTACACACACATAATCCATCACTTACTCAGGATTATGGTAAGTCACACTATGAACGTCACAAGTGCATAAATCCATAAATGGATCTAGGATCTATTCTACTTGGTCTTATCCGATGTATTGCCAATCCAGTCAGTCACATCTATGTCTCAATCTTCTGGGAGTAGTCCACTTCAATAACTAAGACAAGGTATCTCCCTATTTGAACTTGATAGATGACATATTAGTCTTTTTAATTGACTTGCTTAATTTCAATTGGACCAAGGATGTGTTTAGATTATCAACTAATATAAGTCGTCTTCTCACATTATGATCCGACCACGTAATGCAACTTAGTATTGGTTAAACATTAGATAATCATTTAGCCAATATTTCCTTTCATTTTACTTTGCATGAAAAAGCTATTAATGACAATATACAAAAAATATTAATGATAATGATGGAGTTCTATTAAACCAATTTGTTTTAAAAATTACAAGTTTATAGACGTAATCACTACACTAAGGGCATTAGATGCCATCATTCTTAAATATTTCTCTCAAAACTCATGATAATTTATTAAAGGCATAATGATAAATTTAGCCCTCGATATTTACATTTTTACGAATTTGGCTTTTATTATTTTTTAGCTAAAATTTGTTATTAACCTTTCAAAAAGAGTTAAATTACTTTTATTTCACACAAATGTTTGACTAAAACATTAATTCTTTTAATAATGTTTGCATAACAACCATGTAGTAGTCCACGTGTACTTCGTTCTAACATGACATTATTTGTCTTATATGTCATGTTAACAAATAATTTAAAATTTATAAATATTAAAATATAAAATAAATTCAATATTCAAAAAGATTATAAAAAGTTCATAAATGCAAAAAAAAAATAGCATAAAGTACATGTGGATTGTCATATGACTGTCAAGTTTAAATATTGGCATAATCACAAATTAAGCCCTTAATGCTTACTTCTTTTGTCAATGTGACCCTTTTTCTATTTTTTTAAGCTAAATTTGACGCTCAACCTTTTAAAAAGATTTGAATTTGATCACCAACCTTTCAAAAAGAACCGAATTGTTATTTTTTAAATGAAAATTTGACTCAAAACTTTAAATTTTTAAACATGTCAACCTGCATGACAATCCACATGAACTTTATATTTTTTTTTTAAATTTTTATGAACTTTTTATAATTTTATAAGGGAAAATCTTTGATAAACTGCTAGTGAAGTTTTTAGACTCCACAACGGTTAAGGTGATGGCAAATGTCCTATAAGGGTATAGTAAAATATTTTTAAAAACTAATATATATATATATATACATATATATATATATATATATATATATATATAAGGGACACATGACAATGTTTTAAGGCTGCTTATGGAACAAAAAAAGTACACCACAGTGTACCAAATACCTTTTTTATAATTTTAGATTTATTTATAATTTTTAAATTGTGTTAACATGACATATAAGACACATAATATCATATTAACATGAAGTACACACAACTGACATGTGGACATTGTTAAAAAATTGATGTTTAGTTAGCATTTCCATTAAAAATAGTGGCTTAATTCTTTTTGAATGATTAATGGCCAAATTTAACTCAAAAATAAAAAATAAAAACCAAATTGACAAAAGATAAATTTATCATTACACCTTAAATTTTTAAGGTTTTAATCAGCATTTTTGTTAAAAAAAAAACCCAACTTAAAGGTTAACGGTCAAATTAGACCTTTTAAAAAAGGCTAAGGGTCAAATTTAATTTTTTTTTTAAAAAGAATAATGATCAATTTGACAAAATATATAAGCACTAAAGGCCAATTAGACTATAAGCATTACGCCTCTATTAAAATCAAGAAATCTTCTTCAACCAAAATCAATAAGAAGACAAAAAATAGATGGTAAGTTGTTGAAACCGGAGATTTTGTAAGTAAATCTCACAATTATTGAAGCAAAACAAAGAAAATTACTTATAAAACAAGATGAATTAAACTAACAAATGAATGATCTATTTACTGTATACAAAATGGAGGGATAAACAAAAGAAAATCCAAACAAGAATGAAACAAAGTCCGTATTGTTATCGAAAATGAAAGATTATCCAAAATTTAAAAAAAAAAAAAAACAAAAGATTTTCAACTTATCTGAAAATACCTTTTTCTGAAAAAAATTACAAATAAAAATTCTGAAAAATTCTGAAAAACCTTTCGTTCTTATCTTATTATTATATAGTTAATATATAATTATCAAAAAAAACGTATCGAAATTAATTCATTTGCATCTGGGCATCCTTTCATCAAGTTCGTAAAATAGTTTTTATAATTTTTAATAAAATGTTATATTTTAAAAAGATATTTTAGATTTTATATTTCAGTTTTAAAATAATAATATAAGAAGACTGATTTCATTAAAAAAATTAAAATATACAAAATCACAAATAGCATTCCAAATTCATTCATTTAAAATTGAAATAATTTTTAGACTTTAATTTATAAATCTACCTATTTTAAATAAATAAAAAAGGATTGATTGTCTATTAATGTTTACCACCGTGTTATCTAGTTATGTTATTAGCTATCAATGCAGAATTAAAATTTAAATACTAAATAGATCCAAGAAAAAAGCTACCTATGACCAAATTGAAAGGGTAAGGTAACATTGGGGTAGTTATAGTAGTAATTTATAAGCTTGGAGATCTTTATCTGCTGGTCAGGGTGTTCGCCTTCCTTTCAAATTAAAACGCTCGGCATTAAATTTATTCAACAAAGAAAATGATAATTAATACAATTGATCTGAAATTACAACAAAGACGATTTTTTTATATTATATATATATATATAGAGAGAGAGAGAGAGAGAGAGAGAGAGAGAGGGAAGACAAGTCAATAAAAGCAAAAATAAATGAAACATATGGCATGGTGCAGGTTCCGTAAACTTTGCGAAATCTACTTGCTTCCTGATAACGCATATTAATTTACAGTCATACACGAAAACAAAAAAAATTTACTCCTTACCAAATCGCCTCATTCCTTGATAGAAGTTCCCGTGAGTTTGGACCGTGTCATCATTGCGAACCCATAACACTGCTACGGCTGTTCTTGCACCTTCTGTTTCAAGAAGGAACCATTCCCAAATAAAAATAGCTCGATTCTTCAAATGAGCTATTTATACTTTACAGGTTTTAAGAAAGTTCTTCCTTGTTGAACTTGTTCCAAGCTTCCTGTTTCAATGCATATATATAGATTAAAATCCAAAAGCCACAAGAACCGTTGTCAACTATATTTTAGTTTCGAACCACCCATGTATAACGAAAACTATAGTTTGTATTAAAATGATTACAAAACAAGTCTACTCAATTGAAAAATTAATCCATTTCAAATAAGTTTTACTCAAAGAACCATCACAATGGCTAATTACTTGGTAGACTGACTACACCCACCACACCAAAAATCAGAGTTTTGAACTTCATTTTTCGTAAAGGACGCAATGTGTTCATTGAGGATACAACTAATGTTAAAAATGATTCCTTGTAAATGACAGTGAAACTCATACAGTACCTTGAGAATATCGAAAACCTTTTCAGCAATATATTTCTGTTCAAGTGTGGCACCTTTCTGCTGAACCTTATCAGGGTGGACACATAATGTGGCCTTTCTATAAACTTTTTTGACTGAGCCAGAGGTAATCAAATCAGTCAATGAAACTGGCTCCCAACCACATTCAGGCCAAAGTACCTATTTGTTAAAGTAAAAGGTTAGTTATGCGAACCAAGAGGCCAAATGTTCTAGATATTCAATAATTATTTCAAAAAATTAAACAGATAATTTCTTATTAGAAGAATAAAGCAGAGAATAGGAAAATGATGAGTAACACACCTGTTGCATTGATGAAAGCAGTGCACGCATATTGCCTTCCTTCCCTGCAGCCCAGCGTTTTATCTCAAAATCCATAGCTTCAGCAATCCTCTATCAAAATCAAGGCAAAAAAGAAACTCCTTAAAATTCAAGAATTCATTAAATATGAATAAAGAAATGGTGCAAAAGCATGTAAAGTGCATGCAGCCAAGAAGAATAAGAAACCCCATGTCTAATCTACAATTAAGGCATCGACTGAACTACTTACATGTCTCTCTTCTTGCTCATTCTGTGATTGACGATCACGCTGATTCATATCAGCAACTGCTCTTGCCTGGCACAAAAACAACCTAGAACTGCTGAACTATGTTTTACAAGGAACATATACAAACTTTAAAATACACAAACACACATACAAATATATATATATACACAGAGAGAGAGAGAGAATGGTATAGGAATAAAGGAGCCATGGTAAGTATTTGCCTGGCATTTTTGCCAGCACATTATGCGTATCCAAGATCAAGATGACATAGGTAAGTCTTACAAAGGGAACTAAAGGGTCCGCGATTCAGGTTAGCAGCAATGTGAAAACTACTCAAATATACGTGGAAGAGCTAGATGCTTGGCATTTCTTTGAAATTTTGTCCTGGAAAATTAGCCTTGTGCTTGGGTTGCCACCCTATTGGAGGCCTCAGGCTATGAAGTATTTATACATGTGAGGGAGCACGAGTGAAAAAATCAGAAACTTATACCTTTGTTGACATCAGACTGTACTTTCCTTACCAGTAAATTTCTTCTTATAGTTTACTAATCAATGTTAAGGAGCTTGCCTAGGCGTTAAGGCACAGCAAAAAATCAACATTAAGCTTTTAACATTCTTAGGCGAAGCGATTTTACCGGGTGCCTGCCTTAATGTGCTTTTACTGTGCTTTGGGCTCTAAGCTAGGCAATAAAAAAGCTAGCTTGAGTGAAGCAGTGAGCCAATTTTAATTTTTTGTTCTTTTAAACTCAAATACCGCCCATTAATAGAGTGAAGCCATGGAAAGGCAACTTTTTTCTTTTTTTTTTTCAACTCAAAGACCCACTCAATAGAAAATTATTTTAAGGGAAAAAACCCCAATACCCATTGAAGCAACTTTAAACTTTTAAGTTTCTTTTTCCTTTTTTTATTTTCTAAAGAAAAACTGAAATATTACTAATTCCTAAGCTGACTTTTAACTTTTCTTTTTTTCTTTCTTTTTTATTTTAAAACTCAAAATATTATTATTTCTCTTTATTTTATTAATTATAAACCTACTATTCCTCAACTTATTAGTTAAAACCCGATACAGACACTACGAAGCAAAAGGTAAACATGTTTTTTTTGGGTTAATATGTGTCAATAGTCTCTGTACTTATATTTCTAGGAATTTAGTCCCTCTACTTTTCAGATTTCCAAATTCAAGTCTAACGGTTAACACTGCTTCTTTTCTTTTTCTTTTTTTTTTGTTAAATTTATTGCTGTGATATTTTGAAATAGAAAAACTACTCACTTGGTAGCTATATAATTAAAAAAAGATGTTGTAATGAACCTGATTTTAAACAAAAAAAAGTTTAACTAAGTATTAACAGTTGGACTTGAATTTTGAGATCTAAAAGTTAGAGGCACTAAACTCTTGGAAGTGCAAGTACAGGGACTAAATTCCTAATTTTCGAGAAGTACAGGGACTATAAGCATATTTTAACCTTTTTTTTTTTCTCCTCTATCAATTCTATTATTTCTTATTCTTTTAGTTCTTTTTCTCCTCTATTTTATTTTCCTATTGCAATTTCTTTGCAATAAGTTTGGTAATATAAATTCCAAGCAAATGATTCATATGTTTCTTTTTTTTTAACCATTATTGTAATGGCAAAGACCTGAAAGTAACGTAATTTTTTTTTTTTTTTAACTAATAGACCAACCATAATACAATGCAATATGTATTTATATGTATATGCATGCGCCTTATTTTACTCGGGCGAGTGCTTTTTTTGCGCCTCGGGCTATATAGAGGACTTTGCGCCTTGAGTGAGCCTAGCGTCCTTGACAACACTGCTACTAATCTAATTTACGCCTAATAATAGAAGAGTAAAAATAAACTTTAAGGTAAGAGTATACGCACCACTCTGTCCTGGGTCCTTTGATGACGTCCCAATCTGGCCCTTCGTCTTTCTTCACTTTCCCCAGCAACTTCCTCAAATTCTCCAGACATTGAGGCAGCTTTTGGGAACAAAAATTATAAAAAGGATTAACATCAAAGAGCTAATGTACAAATATAACTTCCATGGCTAGATATAATCCATTTCTATATTTCAGCAACATAAAATACCTCCAAAAATAAAAGAGAGGTCATCCATTCCATTCATCATAGTGACAGGAGAAGCCTTCTTTGCAGTAGATGGTGCACCTGCAGATGTCTTTTGCTGTCTGTTGTGCATATTTTTATCAAATATAGGATCCTAATAAGAACATAAAGAAAGAAGCGATATCAATGAAAAGTTCCGCAGTTTTCAATAAGTGGTGTACTTTTACATCTATAGTGCTCACCAAAGTAGTTGCCCTCGTCTTTGGTGCACTATTTGATCTGGAACTCACACCAAAAAAGGATTCCAGGTCATCTTCTCCATTCGATTGAGTCTTTTTCGTAGCATCTTCAGCTTCTTTAGATCTACTAGACTTATTGTGCGCTCTCCCCATGGCAAAGTGCTCAAGTTCATCTATCAGAGATGCACCAGAACTCTTGGCTACATCAAGAATGCTCTCAATAAGCTAATGATGGAATCAAAAAAGAATTATCAAATTGAGCTTTATTTTTTTCTGAAGGATGACGAAGAACCTTTCTCTTCTTTAGAAACTTGTGCTGGTTTTGGAGGAGGCCTAAATGATTGTGAAGCATTTGAAGAACCACGAGGCTTTGTTCCTCCAGATCGATTAAGAACGCTGAATTCTCCCAGTGGATCCAGTGGCGTTTCTGAGAAATTATATTCTGAGCCAAAATCAGAGTCTAATACAACAAAAGGTTCCTCTGATGATCTGGTTGACTTGGTTGTCTTAACATTAGTCCTACATAAAGAAAAATAAAATAAAAAAAGCAAATAAGAAATTCTAATTTCTACATACTAACATCATAATTCTACATACAACAAAAGGTTCCTCTGATGCAGCTACTTCATAACATCCACCAGCAAATACGTGCACCAAATGTGTGATACAAAATCATAGTTATTGCTGAAGTCATATACAAAACAACAGGGTCCAAAGATTACAGCTTCAATATCGTTTCCTTCCTAACCAGGAACACTAGCTCAACAATTTCCATTGCAATATTGCCTATGAATGTATAGCAAGTAATAGATTGCAAGCAGTCACAATTTTATGTTTAAGAAGCAAAATAAGAGAGGAATAAAATAAATAGTTCCGAAATCAAGAGCTTTTTGTTGCCAATATTGATCTTGACCGTACATCTACACACAGCCATAACATTGTCCATGATTCATGAAAAACATTATTATTCCGATCCATAAATTTATTTTTCATATTGTATTCTTTAAGTCTTCAGAGCTAACTTATCCAAACTAATCCCCAAAATACAAATTTTGTATCAGAAAAAAGTAACAACTCTTACAAGTCACAATTATGAAAACAACTATTGTCCATTATTCTACCAATGCTTGATTTCTTAACTAAAAACCAGTATTATCCATCTCCATTATCAGCAATACACTAATAATACAGAAGAATCAAACGGCAAATTATTCAGCTAAAACATTACCACTCAAATCAACACTAATCACGCAGAAAATATATACAATTTTTAGTGAATAAATCATATTCATTTTTAGCAAGTATAAGTACCTATTAACTGAAGGGCTGCTTGCACCGAACCCGGGTATCAAATCATCAACACCAGCCCCATTATTCGCCGAATCCCACGATCCATTCCTGCTAGAACTCTTCAATTTCGCCGCCACGCCACTAAAATCACCCAGCAAGTCACTGGCAGAACCCTTTTGCTTGGTGGAAGAGACGAAGGATCCAAAATCATCATCGTTATTTGCATTTTGTGAGACGGGCATTCCTCCAAATAAATCATCAACAACGTACGAATTCGCAGATGAAGATTTTGAGCCTGAATTCAATAAAATTGAAGCCAAATCGAAAGATGATCCGTTACTGCTACTGTTATTATTACTTGTATTAGATTTCTTCGTCGTAGCGTTTTGAAAACCACCAAAATCGTCGCCCAAACCAAAAGAATTACGGGAGTTTTGCTTGGGGAAAAAGTCATGATCGTCGAGCAAAGAACCGTTACTGGGACCCGAGTTCCGCGAGAATTTTGAAGAGAACGACATGGGGTTTCGGTTCGAGCCTGAATCGAACCCGAAACCCCAGTCGGTGGTTGCGGTAGCAGCGGAGGTGGCGGTGGATCGTTTGGCCTGCGACATCGGAACCGATTTTCCTTGCGGTTTTAAGCCGTAACGCTCTGTTAAAACGCCAAATTCGTCCATAATTTCACAGTCTTTATCAAAAAACCAAATGGATAGATGTCTTTTGTGTAAATCAAATATATGGGTATTTCCCAGAAATGAATTCCAACAGATCTAGGAATCCAAGATTGAAGACTTGATTTGGGCAAAAAAGAGGAAGAAAAAAACTATATAAAATCGGGTATTCAATCAAATTTTATCATTTTGAGGGCAGAAAATTTGATCTGAGAAAGAGAGAAACGAAGAGAGGGTTAGGATGCAAAACAAGAAACGATGAAAGACACAAAAATGGCGAAATTCAACAGAGGGAGATGAAAATTTTCAGAGGAAGACGAAGAAAAGGTCTTTTCTCTCCGATTCTTCCCCTCTCTTTCTTAGCTGAGTGATGGGCCATCATATCTGCCGGTCTTTTTTTATTTTTCATTTTAAGTGCTAGAAAATTTAATATGAAAAAATGAATAAATTGTTAATCATCCAAAAAAGTAAATAAATTGTCAATTTATCAATTGGCTGCTGAATTTTAAAATACTCCAGAGATAATATATGGGAAAAAATTAGATAAATTTTGGTTGATAAAAATAATAGAAAAACATCAAAAAAAAATTGTTAATTTAATGACATTATCTTACAACAGACGAACAAAATAAATAAATAAACAGCAAACATGTTAATCATTGAAGAAATAAATTTTTCATCCTTCCTGGTTGTTATCAATGAAGCATTTCAAATTTTGCTTTAAGACTTTCAAAATTAAATAACTTCAATTTTAAATTTTAAATAAATGGAATGAAAGATACGATTGAAGTTATAAAACTATCATTTAGGCGAAGTCAGATTATATTTTATCTTTTCTACTAAAAATAAATAATTTAATTCATATATATTAAAAAAATATAAATATGCTCAAAATTTATTATTTAACAACGATATGGAAAGTAATTTTTAAAGTGGCATTAAGGTCCTTACGTTAAGAGTTATTTGACATTTTGTCCTTTCTACTTAAAAAATAGATAAATTAATTTATTTACGTTATATCAAAGAGTAAAATAATCCTATTAAAAATTCTACACATTTTTACTATTAAATGTTGATGTGATTATTGAAATAATCATATACTGACACGTGATACAATGACATGTGATGTATCACGTGTAACTCATGTTGCTGTGATAATACTTTAAAAAATAAATAATTTATAAAATTATTTGAAAACCATATCATGTATGATATTTTAGAGTGATTTCTTAAATAATTATTAAATAAATATAAAACATTATAGAAAATTATTTCAAAATTATTAAGAATTATAAATAATTATTAATTTTGTAAAAATTAATAAATAATATAAAATTTATTTATACACATGTTTAAAGAATTCAAATATTCAGTTGATTAATAAATTAATAAATTCTATTTTATAAATTTATTATAAATCTTAATTTTTTTTATAATTTCTTATAATTCAAATATATATACACATCTAACCTATCTTGATATTTTTTTAATATTAATTCTTAAAAAAATTAACAAATATTTATAAGAAATTATAAATATTGATAATTTTGTATATTTTTATAATTATTTAAGCAATTGTTCTACAATTAATCTAGACAAATGATGGTCTAGGCTCATTTGAGCTTAAACAACCATTTGTCCAAGTTCATTTAGGATATTATTTTAAATATTTATCTATAATTTCCTATCATTTTTAATATATTTTTTAAAACATATGTTGACGTGACAAACGCTACATCAGTATGAAGTACATATGGCACATCACGTGTCGCTGTCTAGTTACTTCATTAGCCAAGTCATTAATTAATAGTAGAAATGGATAGAATTTTTAACAATACCAGTTTACTTTTTGATCTAATATATAAGGATTAATTTGCCTATTTTTTAGTAGAGGGACAAAATATAATCAAACTCCTAGTACAAGGGCTTTTATGGTATTTTTACCTAATCCTAATATCCTACTCATCCTCTAATTTCGCATCACTTAAAAAAAAATGAAAAAAAAAACCAAATCATCATTACTTAACAACACAAATAGATGGGATTTTGACAAAAGGATCAATTTGTTTTTCTTTTTTTCTTTTTTTTTTTCTAATGTACCAAGCGAATTTTTTCATTTATGAGTAGAGAGGACAAAATACAATTCAAATCTTAGTACAAAGATCTCCGTAATATTTTTATCAATTAAAACTGCTACATATCAATTCAAACTCTAAACCGATCTAATATTCGAAAATATTTAACAAAAGTATTAAGTTTTAAAATGAGTTTTAATAACAAAATTAAGTTTGTCTAGAACATAATCTAAGCTTGAGTCCAGCATTCAATGTGGAAACCTCGTTTGATTCAAATTGTTTCTAAGGGTAAATTACACCAACAGTCACCCAACTTTAGGGTAGCTGACAAAACAGTCACTCAGGTTTCAATTCAGTCACTGAACTTTCAAAAAATAACAAAACGGTCACTACTAACCGTTTTCCGTTACGTCTGTAACGGTGCTATCCTTTTCCGTTATTCACTTAACAGAAAAACCATGTTCCATCCCTCTCCCATCCCCCTCCGTCTTCCCCACCATCCATCCCCTATCACAAACCCCTTTACTTTTTTGCAGACCTCCCAACCATTGCCCTCTCCCTCTCTTCCCCCTATTCCTTCTTCACCATTATTCCCAAGGAAAATGAACCCCAAGAAGGAAGCAAAAGTGTGGCCACAAACACCGAACCTTTATGCCATATGCACCATGCTTGCACGCTGAATGTTACCACATTTCCAAATAAAGCCTGAAATGAAATTGGTCTCAATTACAAAGCTTCGATTCGCCAAAATGACAAAGCTAACATGGGGAGTTGCAATTTGCTTATTGAGTAGACCACAGAAATAAGCTCGATATCAAGACTCAACATCCAAGTGTTTGGGTCTCTTTCAAAATCAAAGTAACCAATGCAGATTGAATGGACCTAAAGAGGCAATAAAAGGAAACCAACATTATCTCTAATGGATACCCTTTCAGAACTGCAGCCTTCAATTTTAGTAGGGAAAGTATCAATTTGAAGTAGCCAAGCATCGTAGATTATGAAATAGCGTATTAAATTACCTGACCAATGATTTTTGCTAAAAGTGACAAAGAGGCAGTAACGATGAACAGGCCACCAAATGAAGAGGCCACCAATGAGCCAATTGTTAGATGTTGTTAACATGGTAGAAAGAGATGGGTGTAAATGCGGTTGAATTCATGGAGAAAGTATTTACATAGCAGCAAAGATCAAAGATAGCTAATTATGCCTTATACTACAAAAACAAATGGCATAGCAGCAGAGACAAACCTGAAGGTAACAGCAAGCAAGAAAGTGAAAGCTGGGATTAAGTTGGCAAGAGCAGAACCAAGGGTTGGAGAGCTGTATCTTACACCAATGGTTACACAGTTTTGCATCAAAGTGATCCTGCAAAAAGCCCAGTTTTATAACCCAATTTTTTCACCAATAAAGGAATTATTGAACTCTTTTTAGATTTAATTACATACCCAGCAATGCTTAAGTAGAAAATTTTGCACAAAAAAGATAAAGTAATTGGTGGCTGCTTTTTCTTGCAAAGAAGTCCCAAAACAGAAATAATACCATTAATTGCTCATCCATGGATTAATTGATAGATAGATGAGAACCTTGTGAAGAAAAAGCTACTGGAAGAAGAATGAGAAGCCAGAGCATTTGACTAGATGACAAGGACAAAATGGCTCATTCCTTTGGACATGGAAACTTTGCTGCTGGTTAGAGAAATGATGGTGAAGAAGGAATAGAGAGGAGAGGGGAGAGGGCAATGGTGGGGAAGTCTGCAAAAAAATAAAGGTGCTTGTGATAAGGGGAGGGATGGTGGGGAAGAGGAAGAGGGATGGTGGGGAAGACGGAGGGGGATGGGTGTAACATCCCGAAATAGGGCCTAAACGGAACAGTGGTTGCGAAACCACAAATCCGAGGTATAAAATTTTATTTTATTATTATTTTGAGGTCTATGATATGTTTGCATGATTGTGTGAAAAGTTCGTGAAGAAATTCTATGCATAAAGTACTTAATTTGAAATTAGGGACTAAATTGAATAAATTGCAAAACTTGTGTTCTAGAAGTATTTTGCATAAAATTGAATTAGATTATTAATTAGGAGGTATTAAATAGAAATTTGACCAATTTTAAGTTCATGGACAAAATTAGGACATGGAAGGAATTTTTGAAAGTTTAGTAGTAAGGGCATTTTGGTCATTTAGGGGTAAAATGAATTAAAAACAAAATTAAAAGCCAATTTTTGTCCATCTTCTTCATTATGACGAAATTTCAAGGGTTCTCCATAGCTAGGGTTTTTTTCAAGCTTTCAAGCTCCATGGTAAGTGATTCCAAGCCCCGTTTTTAATGTTCTTTACGTTTTCGGAGTCCCGATAGCTCGATAAAGCTTATGCTAGCAATAATTTAAGTTAGGGTTCATATTTGGAAAAATACCCATAGGTGAAATTTGTGTATTTTGATGTTTTATGATAGAATATGAGGTTTTAAATTATGTTAGACAACTTGTACTACTCGGTTTTAAGCAAAAGCGAGTAAAAGGACTTAATCAGTAAAAATACCTAATAGTCATAAGTGCTTGTTAGAGTATGAATTTGATGCTTCCATAGAAGGAAAAATGACCAGCATGTCATGAAACATAAGAAAATAGGCTGAAGTTTAATTTACGAGCTTTGGGGCAAAAGTGTAAATATGCAAAAGTTTAGGGGCAAAATTGTAATTTTTCCAAAATATGATTTTGGGTCAATTTGAATAATTTGAGTCCTAATTAGACTATATTTTAAATGATAGAGCAAGGAAAACTGAAATTCAAGCTAAAATGGAGAAAATACCAAGTTGTGGACGAAATGGTAAAAGTAGCTATTTTTGCATACGATGTAAGTTTTCTGATAAATAAATGCAATATTCTTTTATTTTACATTATTATTGTAAATTTCAGCATTTATATACTTATTTTATGAGAATATTTAAAGTCAAATTAAAGGCAAAGTGTGGAGAAAAAGCATTAGGAAGCCCCGTTTGAACCTTAGGAATGTTAGGATATTGGGGTTGTGAGACGGAGACAGACAGAGAGAAATGAGCCATGTAAGTCCATATCGGATATATGGCTTTGGAGACAGGAATGAGCCATGTAAGTCCATATCGGATATATGGCTTTGGAGACAGGGAATGAGCCATGTAAGCCCATATTAGATATATATATATATATGGCATTGGAGGCAGGAATAATTCATGTAAGTCCATGTCGAAGACATGGCATTGGCGAGATATTGATAGCAGAGCGACCCGGTATCCTTAGTATTCCGAGTGGTTCAATGGGTCATTGTACACGTTAAATTACAGTGAATTATCAGGGAAAAGGGAAGGTAGATTATATTTATGAATAGTGAAAGGTCGGAGTAAGAAAGAAGGTAAGTAAGTGAAGAAGAAGGTAGAAAATGAGAAGTAAAGAAAGTTTATGAGGCTAGGTGACATTATGTATAATCATTTATTATGCTGAATGTTGTAATTTATTTGCTTGTAAGCTTACTAAGCCTAGTGCTTACTCTCTTTATTTTCTTTTTCTTATAGTTTTTATCAAGCCACTCGGGGATCGAAGGAAGCGTCGGAGACCCGATCACACTATCGAAGAAATCACATTGGTATAGTTAGACGTTTAGTTTTGTGTATGGCATGTATAGGAACTTGGTTTCTTTTGATATGATATGATCAATGAATGATGTGTAAATACTTGCTAGTGATTAACTAATAGAATGGCTGATGATATACATGTTTAATTGTATGTATGAATAAGTAGTAACTATCACATGAAAACTAAGAAAAATGTGAAAGTAACTTAAAAACAGATTCAAGTATCAGAAATAATGTGATTTTGAAAAATCACTAAAAATCGTAGAGACATGGTTTGATGGTGAATAATATATGAAATTAAAGCTTATTATGTCTATTTTCTTATGGAATAAGCAAAACAGGTAAAGGTATTATATTTTATGAGATATCTGAGTTTTAGTGAAACAGGGTCAGAGAAAATTCTAGATCCCCTGTTTCAACTTTGGAAATTCACCATAAATTGTAAAAAAATAATTAGGTGGTGTAATTTATACAGTTAGAATCCTTATTGAATCTAGTTTTAATAGAAACAAACGGTATAGTTATATTAATTTTGTATAGGGAGAAAAGTGGTTTGCAGTAAGTAGAGGTCAGTGCAGTCGAATTCTAAAACAGGGGCAACTTTAACTAATAAACTGTACTAATTGGCTAAGTCAAAAATTCTAGAAAAAAATTAGTAGATAGATATATGAGTCTAGTTTCAGGAAAAATTTACGGATCTTAATTTCGAGTTTTGAAACTTGAGAAATGAATTTTTAAGCAGCTATGATGCAGAAAAACAGTTTATTCCGAAAATTAAAATAAGTGGTTTAGAGTTGTTTAAAAGGTAAGATAAGTTTAGTAACACCTCAAGCTTGACTCCGGTGACGGTTTCGGGTGTGGGGGCGTTACAATGGGAGAGGGATGGGAAATTGCCTTTCTGTTAAGTGAATAGCGGAAAAGGATAGCACCGTTACAGGCGTAACGGAAAACGGTTAGTAGTGACCGTTTTGTTATTTTTTGAAAGTTCAGTGACTGAATTGAAACCTTAGTGACTGTTTTGTCAGCTACCTTAAAGTTGGGTGACTGTTGGTGTAATTTACCCTGTTTTTAATTTCATAATATATTATTTGATTTGATTTTTTATATTATTTAATTTATATCACATAAAAATCAAACATAAATATTAAAAATATATTGAGTTATCAATGTTTGAAGTGTTAATAAAAAGAAACAGATAAATTATAATAAAATAGAGAAACAACCTAATTAATTAAAAAAAAGTATAGTTGAATATAAAACAGGTTTGTATGAACTACTTAGAAAGATGCGTAAGTTTAAGTAAAATTGGAAACCAATATGTTGGGTAACCACAAGCTTAGATTAGTGTAGATCACATTCACACTCCACAATGAGTATATAATATATAAAGTAAGCATCCGATCGAGTTGAGTGAAAATTTTTTGAGTTAAAGTGAATTTACAGGTCTTATTTTATCATTCTAACTCGATTTGAAAAATAATATTCAATTCAAGTCGAGTGACATGAGATTCAAGTCAAGATTAGTTGAATAAATTTATTCAAGTTAAATTAAAAAAAAATCAACCATAAATTTTATTGACAACATGACTAAATTTCAAATAAAAGAATACAAACAACATAAATATTTGAAAACTCTTTTAAAACAAAATAAGAAAAAATAAATTTGAAAATTCTCTCTTTTAAGGCCTCACATTTATCATTTTTAATTTTTTTAAAGATTTTTCAGTAAATTTTTAATAAATTTTAATTTTTTAATATATATTTATAAAATTTTGGAAAAAAATTATTTTATAAATATTTTGAATATTTTGTAATTTTTTTAGAGGGATTGATTCGTACATTTTCAAAACTATCAGGGACTCATTGGGTATTTATATCAATTTATTATTTGAGTTATTCAAAATATTCGAGTTGATTAAAAAAAATCAAACAACTCGATTTGATTAATTAAAAATTAAAAAAATAATGATTTCTTCAAATCCAATTGAATTTTTCTCACCCTTGTATCTATTTAAGTAAAGTATGTGTATAAAAAAGGTTGAAATATGCCATAAGTTCCTGTACTCTTTACATATTTGAAATTTAGTCGGTATACTTTTATTTATAAGAATTTAGTATCTCTACTTTTCGAATTTCAAAAGTCAAATCTAACTGTTAACACCATTAAAATTTTTTTATTAAATTCATGTTAATTATAATGTCATTTTTTTAGTTACATGAATTATCAAGTGAATATTTTTACTATTTTAAAATGTCACACTAATATTTTTTTTAAAAAAGGTTAACAATATTAACAATTAGACTTAAATTTTAAAATCTGAAAAGTAAAAAATTAAATTCTTTAAATTAAAAGAATAGGAACCTAAATTCTAAATGAATGAAAAATACAAAATCTGTTACATATTTTAACCTATGAAAACCATAATTTTAAAAAAACAAATGAATAAAGAAAAGAAGCATTTTCACAAATTTCTCAAATAATAGAATCATATATTACAAAGCCGGATTGTTGTCTAACCCACTGAATAGAATAGAATCAGAACGAAAGTGAAAGAAAATATTGACAAAAATTTATGGTTCCACCATGAATGATTGTTTGTAGTGACATTAATGACTCAATTATGGAGCGTATGTGATTTATGCTTCCTAAAATCCAAACTCTAGGTGTGGTTTTTGGTATGACTGTCGGTGCTTACTTTTGTGGCTTTGCCAGGTATTACACACCCGCCTGCCAGCAGTAATGAGAGAGTTCGTTGGGTTTCCATATTTTTTATTCTTCGGGTTTTTTTTTTTATACATGACATGTGAAAAAAAAAAAACTAAATTTTTTATATATATATTTTTTTGCAATATGTCAAAGTTTGTCACGTATTATTATGTTATTTATTAATGTCACGTCAACATATTTTAGTGTAAATTATATTCATGGTTATTTTTATTTATCTCAAGTTATATTTTAGTCATTTATATTTAAAATGTTACATTTTAATTATTTATATTATCGTGTTGTAATATTTTAGCCATTGAACCGTTAATTGTCATTAACAGTGTAACGATAAGCTAACGTAGCACTCTAAATTATCATTTCAAACAAAAATTTTAGGTTAAATTATAGAGTTGGTCCCCATAGTTTTTCATTTTAAGCAATTCAATTTTTTTCTTTTATGTTCTTTAATTTTTTTTCTTTGTTTTCCATTCTCTTTTGCTTCTTCCTCTGGTTTCCTACTTCTCCATTTCTTTTAACATATCAGGAAGTTAAATTGGTAGTAAAAAAAGAAGCAGGAAGTTGAAAGTCATCATTGTCTATAACCAAAACCTATAAACTCACACTATCTTTTAACCATCAAAACCCTCCACCACCACCCATCATTTTCATCTTACCACTAACACCTTCACCATTACCATGACCTATTTTCAAAAACATCTCAAAAAATCCCCAACTTTTGGACTACCCAAGATCGAATCTTTGTCACCAGCCATTAGATCAGCTTGATTTTTTTTATATGTGCTCATCTGCCACCGGTCATTGTCTAATTTTTGGTTCTTTCTGATTTTTTTGCGGCTTATTAATTGTTGTTTACTTGGGTTCTTGATTGATTTAAACGTAGGTTTATTTTGTAAGGGGATGATATTGTTGGGTTTGTTATGAATGAGGTCATAGTAGTGGTGAAGGTATTAGTGGATGGAATGAATATGATGGGTGGTAGTGGAGGGTTTTGATAGTTAGTAGATGGTATGGGTTTATGGGTTTTAATGACTTTCGACTTCTTGCTTCTTACTTCATTGCTAATTCGACTTCCTAATATGTTAAAAGAAATGGAAAAGGTAGGAAAACAAAAATAGAAGCAGAAGAGAGTGGAAAATAAAGAAAAAAAATGAAAGTTTAAAGAACATAAAAGAAAAAAATTAAATTGCTCAAAACGAAAAAATATGGGGACCAATTGTACAATTTAACCTAAAATTTTTGCTTGAAATGATGATTTCACATGCTACTTTAGCTTACTGTTACACTGTTAACGACAATTAACGACTCGGTGATTAAAATATATACAATAACATAAGTGACTAAAACGTAACATTTCAAACATACGTGACTAAAATGTAACCTGAGGTAAACAAAAGTAACTATGGATGTAGTTTACCCCATATTTTAATAGCGTTTAAGTATCTTAAAAAAAAGTACCAAGTTAGCTTATAATTTTCAAATTTACTTACCAATTAGGTCCAAAAAAGAGTTTAGGTTCCAAATACGTATAAATTGCCAAATTCAAGTTCATATATATATAAATATATATTAACCCTTTTTATATTTTAAAGGTTTAAGTGTTAGAAAAGTCCTTAGTAAAGAAATTAATTAAAAAAAGCAATTGAGCCCTTATAAAAAAATCATTTAATTGAGCCATCACTGACCTAAAAAAAATCAACTGGTCACTATCGTTAACGGAAATCATTAATTGACAAGTTTGACAGTTAATCTTGTTGACGTGACGGATGAAAACCACCAATAACTACCACGTGATAATATACTGATGTGACATGTTGATGTCAGCGAAAAAAAATATATTTTTTTTACAAAAGACAAAATCTGTTTTTAGAAAAATTAATTAAAATGTGCATATATATGAATTTGGATAATCATTTATTTAGATTTATTTTGGATGAATGCAAAATTAAAATAACTTCAAAATTATTTATTAAAATTACAAAAAAATTAAATATATATATAAATATATTAAATGTGTAAAAACTTAAAACTTAATTTATTATATTTTACTAAAAAAGTTTGTATTCTAATATATTCTAATAATTGAAATCTCATTTCACAAAGTATTTATTTAAAATATATATAAAAATTACTCGTTACTCTACAACTTCTTTTTTGGTTTTGACAATTTGCTAGATATTTCTTACAAACATCATTTCCATATATAATTCTCATTCTCTATTAGTGCGGTGATAGGTGGTGGTGATGAAAGCAATAAGGGTTGAGAAGAATAAAAATTGCAGTGGTTGTTGTGGCTGTATAAAGAAGTTTGCAGAGAGAATATTTAGTGACTTGAGTTTGCCAAAAGGTCACAAATCCTGAATAAGACACTCAAATTTCTATTTATAAGCCTTGAAAAAGGAAGTTATGAAGAAAAGGTGCACATGAGCATGCTAAAATGGTGGGTAGTGAGATTGAAAGCGGTTACTTGAACATGAGAAATGGAAAGTAATTTGCATAGGTGATGGGTATTATGACATTTAATGAAAATTGTACCTACTTGAAGTATTTTAACAATGAAAGGTTTTTAAGTGACAATGCAATGTTTGTTCATTAAAGAAATAAGAAAGAAGCAGTTGCATTCCTAAAGAAAGGTTAAGAAAAAAACTCTTAACAATTTTTGTATCTGAACCTCTAAGCCATGCTTTCCAAACCATCCCAAAAGTGGAATATCCTAAGAATTCTTCCACCCTTCCAGAGTTATTTCCAAATAGTTGTTCCCAATGTAAAGTCGTTCCCAAAAGAAGTTGTTTCCAAATACACTCATGCAAGGAACAATATTTTTCAGAATTACTATTGATTGGACAATTAGTAAAGTATCTACATTTTGCCCGTTGTATGAGAATTACCTTTGGCAAAAATGATTCTCATGCATTAAACTAAAATAATAATAAACAAAAAAAGAGAAAAAAATTAAATAAATAGATATCAGCAATAATCAACAACTAGAAGAGCATCTACACATCACAGTGTTTCTGTGACACCCCAAACCCAACTGGGATAGTCCAACCCGGATTCAAAACATCACATTAGCCACTAAGATGACTCTCCGTTTAAAACTTTATGAACCACACCAACCACCCATACACACCACACAATTGCAAAATATTTCATATAAGAAAATAGACCTGAGTGCATGCTTTTCTAAATTAATCATTTCATTCACACAATCAAAAGGTATAAGGTGTACCTTAATACTTGGCAATCCCCCTTAGTTGCAATTTTTTTTTTAATTCATTTAATTATCATCACATTAAGCAAGTAATTAAAACCATCTAAACTAGCAATCAAGCAAACAATTATAACATTAAAAAATCACCAAAAAAAAAACAAACAGTCCGTAATGTTCGTTTACAACCTGTTGAAATTTTTATTTAAAAAGTCTAAGTCTAGTTTTAGTACTAAACCCTTGGAACAACCCACATTGCCTTCACTTCGGAGTTTAAAATCTCAAGACATATACTCTAAAAAATGCCTTGCAATGGATCACCGATTTGCCACCCTCCTCGCTAACCCGAGAACTATTTATCTGCAAGGTAAAGTGAGGGGGTGAGCTTGAGAAAGCTCAGTGAATACACATGCATACAACACAAATATATACGCACTAGACATGTTAGGATTTAAACATATTTTAACAATTCACATATAACACAATTTTCATACTCAACACAGTAATATATTGGTAATTCATGAATATGAAATATAGTCAAATTATATACTCATTGGATAAATGGATCTCCAAAATACACCACGTGACTTATAAATTCGTACGCTATCTCCATGTAAGTGTAGCACGTATGCTCACACTCTCCAAACACATTCTCCTGAAATGACCACCTCGTTCACGTCCATGTCCTCAACCGTGCCCACAACCATGACCATGTCCTCAACCACGAATGCTAGTGTGGCATTTATCCTTTCCATTATATGAAGTCACATTCGCTTTAGTGAATGGAGTAGAGCCAGTTGGACGTGTAACAGCCCGTTTTAGGGTCAAATCAAAATAGAGATTTCGGGACCACAAATTTGAAGTAGAAATATTTATTTTATTACTATTTTAAGGTCTATATCATGATAGAATAATTGGGTGAAAATTTCGTTAAGAAATTTTATTGTTTGAGTGCTCAATTTGACTAGAAGGACTAAATTGCAATAGGTGCAAAACTTGAGTTCTATAAGTTAAAGGCAGTAAATTGTTATGAATTTTTAATTAGAAGTCTTTAAATGGTAAGTAGACCATTATACTTTAGGATGGACAAAAATGGACATGATTAGGTGAAATTTTAAAGTTATGCATTAAGGGTAAATTGGTAATTTGGTAAATAAAGACAAATTAACCTAAATAAAAAGTGTCCATCTTCTCAATTTAGTCCCCCTAGCCGAAAGTTTTGAGGAATCCATAGATAGGGTTTTTTCCAAGCTTTCAAGCTCGATTGTAAGTCCATTCTTGTCCCGTTTTTAATGATTTTTATATTTTTGAGATCGTTGTAACTTAATCTAGCTATTCTAAGGACTAATTTGAAAGAAAGTTAAATTATAAAATTTTATCCATGTTAAATATGCTTGTATCTTGATGTTTTATGGTAAAAAATGCATGTTTGTTGTTTGTTAAACAATATTTGTAAAATAATTTTCGGTAAAAAGGTTAAATAGGGATTTATTTGTAAAAGGTTATAAAATCTATGGAAAAATGTGAATAAATGAAAAATATGGGCTGTTATGAGTACAAGTAATATGTGACTGGGCTTGGGTTGTGATGAAATTGAAAGAAATTCATTTTACGAGCCTAGGGACTAAATCGTAAAATGTTGAAATGTTAGGGGCAAAAATGTAATTTTTTGCCATAATGTGATTTTGGACTGAATTGAATAGCTTGATGATTAAATAAGTTAAATATGGTATTATAGATAAAGAAAAACGAAGTTCGAGTGTAGATCGAGGGAAAAACAAAGTAATTAACGAATAGATCCTTTTCATCGTTTTTCAATGTGAGGTAAGTTCGTATGTAAATAAGCTTTAATATAATTGTATTTTAAATGCTTTAATTTTCCATGAATTGTGTAAACGACTCTACGGACACGTTCGACGATGTTTTGGCAAGCGAGAAATCTCAATCGAACCTTAGGAATAGATTAGGATACAAGTGACATGTCACTAGGGTATTATGGTATGTGATCCGAGTGCTGGTCCTGTACGTTCTACCAGTGACTGAGTATACTGGCATATGTTACAGCTTGTGTGAGCAGCACCGTGTAGCTACGTCTTGACTGACAGCTTATGTGAGTAGGCCCGTTGATGGCTCAAAAGCTAGCATATATGTGTTATGAGATAAAAGTAGCAATGGCTACATATGTGACACCTTGTGTACAAGGTTTCCCAAGTATCTGATATTATTATTCTGAGTGCTTCATTGGGTATGCCAGCGATGAGAATAAGTATGAAATTATTACGAGATGGTACAAGTACATACACAAAGCCTATGAGTATTAAATTCGTGAAATGATGATTTCAAGGTAAGTTTGTGATGGAATGAATTATTGTCATGAGATTATGGTAAATTACATTATCTTATATTATATTACTTGAATGTTAAATGTATGGTAAGATTTGCTTATTTCTTTCATACAAACTTACTAAGCTATATAGGTTACTCCGTTTTATTTTTCCACGTTTTATAGTGTCACCAAGTTAGCTCGAATTGGATATCGTCGGAGATCGCATCACACTATCAAACTGTCATTTTGGGTATCGATGATCTTAAACATTTTGAGTGTATGGCATGTATAGGGACTTGGTCATTTTGTTATATGTGTCATCATAATTTTGGCCAAATGTATTGGCTTGTAATTGTCAAAGGCTTGATTTGGTATTTGACCATGTAAATGGGCTCATTTTGTTTAAATTGATTGTAAGCTCATATATATATGCATGTATGTGCCAATGCCCCTTTGGTGATGTGGTTTATTTTGATTTACTAAATGTTGATTGTGGCTTAATGACTTGTTAAGAAATGGATGAGTTTGGTTTATTGGTATGATGGATTATCTTGATATATTAATGCAAATTGAAAGTAGTTTTAGTGGTGTTTTGAATGTGAAATTAGTATGTTTAATTTGGTATAATGGAATGTCATGAGCATGATAGATGATGGTATTGCATTGACATGTGTTGGCCATGTTTGTAGATGTTTTGGTTGCCTAAGTATACCATGGTTTATGCCATTGAATTCGTGTATGTGTATGTGTAAATGAGGGTGGCAAATGGCTTGGTAAATAGCCTTTATTTTGCCCACACGGGTAGACACACTGGCTTGTGTCTAGACCTTGTATGACACATAGCCTGTCCCATGGGCATGTGTTTTGGCCGTGTGTCCCCTGCGTCTAGATTTTTAAGAAATAGAATGCTTAGAATTGAGCACACGGGCAGAGACACGGGTGTATGTCTCAGCCATGGGAGGGACACGGCCTCAAGCACGGGCGTGTGTCTTGACTGTGTGAAGTCTGCACTTATTTTATGAAAATTAATTAATCACACGGCCTAGCACACGGCGTGTGGCTTGGCCGTATGACTTCAATTTGTTCATGCCTTGTAAAACAGAGAGTTACACGGGTTAGGGACACGGGCGTGTGTGACCACACGGCCTGACCACACAGGTGTGTCCCAAACCACACGAGCGTGTGACCCCTGTACATGGCAAAAATTTTCTAAGTTTTGTAAAAATTTCCTAAGTTCTCGGTTTAATCCCGGACCACTTCCAACGCATGTTTTGGGCTTGTAAGCTAGTATTATGGACTTTATAACTGAAAGCAGATGGTTTTAATTTGATTGAAATTTATGACTTGAAATTGTATGATTGCTTGTGATGTAAGTCCGGTAATGCCTCATAAGCTTGTTCCGGCATCGAATACGGGTGAGAGGTGTTATAGGATATGACTCATGATTTTTCATTAACAATTCATTATTTTTCTTAGTCACAAAAGACAAGATATTAACTCAGAATATTTCTAAAAACTATATTCGTGATATTGTGTCTGCAAGGCAACATTATTTGCGTGAAATGTGGAGTATGTTTTTTCTAACATATCTTTATCAGTTATGTTCTTTCAACATAATTTCAATTGGGAAGTGATTTTAAACATAGCCTAGTTATATTCACTCACCGATGTAAAATCTTGTAATCTCAAATGCAGTCAATCATAATGAGCTTTAGGAAGTATTACAGTTTTTTGATGATCATATATTTCTTTTAGACTATTCCAAAGGACAAGTAGATCTTTAACAACCAAATATTCAGTATTTAGTCCCTCATAGAGGTGATGGTGAATAAATATCATAGCTTTGGCCTTATCTTGACTAGATGTTTCATTTCCTTCATTAATAGCTTCACCAAGGCCTTTTGCATCTAAATGCATTTCAGTATCTAACATCTAGGATAAATAGTTCTTTCCAGTAATATCAAAAGCCACAAATTAGGTTCGACATTGCTGATATCACTATAATATAAATTTAATATCAATATAAGTAGTTCATTAACAAACATTCAAGCAAACATTAGTAATCCCTTAACAAAACTTTCAAGCATAACATAAAAGATAAAAAAATCCAAATAATTACAACAATTTAGTCATAAAATAAATTACAAGTAATTTGACAATGTTAGAAGTTTTTAACAAATTACGAGATTAGTGGAACCCTTAAAAAATGAAACAAATTATAAACATAAGTAATTTTATCATAATGGACTTATTGGTAAAACATATTACATACATTGATCCAAACTAATGAAAAACGCACGACTCTTGGATTGATGTAAGCGCTTATGCTGATAATGTATTATAAACAAAAAATAATAGATAAAAGATGGATATGAGAATATAAGGATTTCTATTGCATTCTATAATTTTTAATCATACTTACAAGTAGTATACTCCACTATATATATATATAGGGAGATTAAACTTTTCAAATTCTAACTCATAAATAAGAAAAAGAGGTTACAAGGAGATGAAAGGTTTAAGAAAGATGGAAGGTTAAAGGTTAAAGAAGATGAAAGGTGGAAGGTCAAGGGGAATGAAATATGAAAGGTTGAACATCCATTAAATAACATTCATAACAGAAAGTATTATATTAAGGAGATATTTAAAATTTTAAAATAAATTAAGATAAGTATATTTAAAGTTCAATTTATAAAACAACTCTATAAAAAATCATAAAAAAATAAAATAAAATAAAAAGAAATATATGACACTTCAACAAGTCTTTATCACTTACAAACACAACTTTTAACTGAAAATCTTTTGCTTTCAAGACTTAATCTCAAAGTCCTTGAATTTATTTTCTTTTTAAACACAAGTATAGGATTTTTATGTTGAGAAAATTGGACTTTTGTTTCTAGATTTTTTCCTTCAATTAAAAAAAGAGAATTACATATTACAATGAAGACGATGATGTGGTAGTTATAAGCAGTTACTTAAATGTTGTGTTTTGTTTAAAATTATGTTAATGAAATAGTGTGTTGCATGTTAATAGTGTGTTGAGTGTTGATATGGTGCATTGCATTGCATGCTGATAGTGTATGAATGTAACTTCCCCAATTCAGCTTGGGTGTTAGGCCCGAATTCGGAAGATTACATTGGCCACCAAAATGGTCCAGTAAGCTAACAGAGTTTATAAAACAACCATTTTAAAACATTTTTTTATATATCATAATAAAACTTAGCCTATTTTCAAAAAAGCTCACGAGTTAACAAAACTAATTAAGTTTAATGTGTTCCGTGTAGCGATGGCTACTTTTGAAAACTTAGTTAATTTCCAATTTATTTATTACTAAAAAAATTATTTATAGCCTAGCAGCGGGAAAGTGATATTCAACTTAGTTGTAATTAAGTAAAATCAGAATTTTTTTATGCATAATTAATGCTAAATCCATTCAATATCCTAAATTCAAAATTAAATATCATGCATGCTAATAAACCTTAAACTTAAGTCTCATGCCACAGTTCAATTAAAACAGTACATTCCCAAATAGTAGAAATTATAATATATAGTCCAAAATACTTTTTAATAAGAAAAATTATCTGAGTCGAGCCCTTCGAATTTCGTTTCCACATCCTAACCTGGTGGGTTGACTGTAAAGATGGAAAATAAAGGGGTGAGCTTAAGAAGCTCACTGTGTGTCCAATTACAAGAAAATCAGTTTGGAACAATAAGCATATCATAATAGATAATAATTCTTAGAATAAATACATTCGTATAGCAATTCACAATCTCATAGTATTGGTTTATCATAATAATACATCAATATAATGCTTTTGATTTCACAGTTATGTATGCACATGCTTATAAATGTTAATGTGATTTCAGTTTATCAGAAAAAGTCCAACCCCACCGCTAAACACCATATTATGAGTTCTCCAAAACTCATCCAAACATATGCACTAGGTTGTGGATAAACCACCGCTAATTTGCAAATAAACTGCCAGTTGTTCTAGATGCACAACATAATTGCAGATAAAATTTGTAACACCTCTAACCCCTCTCTGTCGTCGGATTAGGGTCACGGGCATTACTAACACGTCATAAAATTAATCAATCATAATTACACATATATATACTAGCCATTAACAATATAATATATAGGGGCAGGTCACAAACAATCAGATCATATCATACTAGAATATTATACAATCGAATAATGATTTATGCTATTGAGTGCTAAACTTGGTCTTCCACTGTCTACACTCTTATCACTATTTATCCCTTCTTGAATGTCAGAATTCAAATAAATACAAGACTATTCTAATTATTAGCACCAGAGTATTGGTCCATACTTTGTCTACGATTATCTTTTTAATTTATCTTTGATGATGTTAGTGGAATGCACTTAATTTAGGTTTGCTAATCCACCCCAATACAGAGTAAAAATTACTCTTACAGCCCCTATTTTGAGTCTACGGGCCTGAAAAGTAGTTTAAAAACAGGCAAGGACTAAATTGAAATTTTTTTGGAAGTTTAGGAAATAATTACAAAAAATTTGATTTCAAAGGTCACACACCTGTGTGGCCAGGCCGTGTAACTCTCTGACTTGGGTCACACGCCTATGTGTGTTGCCTGTGTGTGACACATGCCCATGTGTGTTGCCTGTGTGCGACATATGCCGATGTGGCCAAGCCGTGTGCACCTAAAAGTACCTTAAAACTCAAGTTTACCATTTCCTACTTACTTGGGTACTAAGCAACTCAATTATCAAACATTTAGCCTATTCTAAACACGACTAAACATGCCAAAATACACCAAATTCATCACCTAATATGCCTAACCAATTTACCCTCATTGGTACCACATTTTATATGTTCAAATACATCAACAACACATCAGACATTCAAGGCTTTCATTCATATCACATTTACCGTAATTGGAATATCACTTAGCTATTTATGCTACCAAACTTTAATCTAACACAGACCAAAGTAAACTAGGCTAACATACCAACGTAGCCTCAACCACAACCATATACACATTTAAGCATCATTTCACTAGAAACTAAGATAACCACACCTTATAAACAATATCAACCAAATACTTCCTAGGTACATGCCATTACAAAATGAAATATCACCACAATCGAGCTCGGGATTTGTGATTTGATGCTGAGTCAGCGATAAATCAAACAGCACCTACCCTGCACATAGAAAACAAAACCGCATGCTGAGTAAAACTCAGTGGTATTTCTATAATTCGAATAATATAAATTTGATATAAGTATTTGAAATGAAAAATGCAACAAGTAAGTTATGTTCATTTGTTTCAATTCAATAGTATAATTTTTTCTCATTCCTTATTCACATCTACTAAGATTTTCACATGTTCAAATATATAAGTATATATCAATGGCATTTCATTTAACATTTGAATACATCATCTCATGCAATGGCATGATTCATATCTTTGATCAATACTTGAATTCATTCAAGTTCCACATCTCAATTCATCAATTCATATTTCATTTATTATCTCATAATCATTCCTCATATTTGCCATTTTAATATTTTCTCATCTCATTCTCATTTCTCTTCTTTGCCATTTCAATATCAATCACATAAATTATTATTTTACTTTCCCCTATTAACATGACACGGACTCGGACGGATACACGGATCCAACCAACACACCAGTTTGGCACCTAATGCCTAATCGGATAAATCCAAAGCAATAACTATGCCTAGCGCTATATAAATTGACACCCAGTGTCTCATCGGTTAAACTAAAGCAAATTAGCACCCAGTGCCTCATTGACTCAAGGTCGAAGTAATCCCTAAACTCTTTCTATCATATGGCATGCCATCTATATCTGACTCAACTCGATACAATTAATAGGGATTTATTTCACTTTTCAATACAACAAATGTCTCAATTTCATGAATGTATATCATTACATATAAGCATATATTCAATTTGATAATAATCACATACACATATTCATAATCAATATATTTCATAATATACAAAATCAATCCATTTCATTTCAATTATGAATTTAATTCAATCTCAAAGGACTCACCTCAAATGCTTACCATATGCAAACAATTATATATGCAATAATCTACTATTTAATTCGGGTTATAGAAACACAAACCGTGAATTCCGAGCTATTCGACGTCGATTTTATCCTTCTCCTTTTTACTCGAGGATTCCAGTACAACGTTAGCTACGGAATAAAACAATTAAATCACAATAATATTACACATTTCAATTTCACATTAAATTTTAATTTTCACACTATATTTTGCTTATTCTTCAATTTAGTCCCTAAATTGAGACTAATTTTAACCTTTACATTTAACTTTATATTTTTATACTAATTTCATTTTAGACCACATTTAGCTTCGCCCTTTACAATTCGACCCCTTAATTTTAAATTTTTCACAATTTAGTCCCTAATGTTCAAAATCAACAATTAATTCCACAATTTATCCCTTTTCCATTTCTAACTTAAAATATCTATTTAATCTCTAATACTTAAACAATTCAACAATGTCAACATCTAAAATCTTAAACAATACTAAGAATTACAACATAGGTCAGGTAGCCCTAAGTACCGGGATTCTAAAAACATAAAAATTACAAGTATAAGGGACTAAATTGACTAAAAAAATAAAATTTGGAAGTCAGAAACCCTTGGAGCCGTCGGCCACTTTGTTTCTTTCTTTATTTTATTTTCTTTAATTTGCATGCATTCCTCTTTCTATTTCTTTATTCTTTCTTTTATTATTATTTTTCTATTATTATAACTATTATTATATAATATAATTTACATACATTTTATATCTTTTATTATAACTTACATATATATTAAGTAATATATATACATCATACATTATTAGTGCCGTCCACCACACTAAATAATTCCTTAATTGCTATTTTAGTCATTTTAGTTTATTTCAATTTATAAATTAACTTTTATCCTTTACGCAATTTTATCCTAGAACCTTAATAATTCCTAATTTCACAAAATTCAATAATATAAAAATTAATTAGCTACTAAACTAACCTCGTAAATATTTAATAAAAATATTTACGGGTTTGGTTTACTAAAATAGTGTCCCGAAAATACAGTTTTCAACACCCCTGACTATCGGGTAAAAAATTATAAAAAATACACTTTATTTGTAAAAAATTATGGGTAAACCACCAGTATTTTTAGATAAAAACATTTGCAGATAGACTGCCACTTGGTTTGTTATCGAACCACATATTTGCAAATAAATTGCCACTTGTTGTGGATGCACAACATAATTGCAGATAAAAATTGTCACTTGGTTCATAAACAAACCACGCTGTTTGCAGATTATTAAACTGTCACTCTTCCTCCGTACATATCATCCCACCCCATGCAATGCAGTATGACATGCTTTGTAATAGAAAAAATCAACACTAGCAGTAACATGCTTAACATGTATTCAATTTAACACTAGTAGTAAACACGCTTAAGATGTATTTAATAAGGAGGTAACAATATTAACGCTAACAATTTATCTATTTCATAATAACTGTGGCTTGTAATATTCACTTCTCATATGATATAGCTATAGCACTTTAGTTTTTAATTCACAAATTCTAGAATAGCACAATATCATGGACTTAATTGAGCAAATAAAAACTCTAAAAACAATTCAGGACATGTATAGGGACTAAACTGAACATATCATAAATTTCTGAGAAAATTGTAAAATAGAGATCACATAGCCGTGTGGCCAAGCCATGTCAGAACCTATAAGCCGTATGGATGGGTTACACGACCGTGTGGCCAGGCCGTGTAACAGACTGCTGCCATGTGACAAATGCAAAAATTAACTTACAAGAGAGACACGACCATATGGAATGGTTATGGTCGTGTGGTTCACGAACTAGCCTAGGGTTTGCAGGGCACATGTAGCGCCCTATTTTTTACCTTTAAGAAGGATCCAGGAATGGTAAATTACAGCCTTAAAGTTTTTCTTTATAGTAACGTAATTGGCGGAACCTCAAGTTTACAAAAAAGGTAATTGTTATAGTCGTAATAAATAAAACATTTAAGCTTAATGGCCCAAACACTTTTAAAACACAAGTTCGTTGTGAAGATTTAAGGAAAGGACGCCATTTGGCAAATACAATTTTAATTACAAAATATTGTTTTTCATATTTCAAAGCTTGAGGCTACTTTTATTTGTCATGCATAATACAATATCACTATAAGCATCACACAGAATGTATCCTTTGGTGTAGTCCTTGAAGGTTCCTTTTTTTCTTTGGGAGTCCTGAGAAGGGAAACAAATGGAGTAAGTTCATAGAACTTAGTGAGTTCCAAAGAAAAAAATCAAAATATCTACACGTCACACAAATAGAGGGACCATTTCCAACTCAATAGAACTTAAAATTTGCCCATTGGCGAAGACACCACATAGATTGACTTCATATAGCTCACCTATTGGTGAATACCAAACTTGCATAGGCTTCAATAGAGCAGGACTCACTTTGGCACATACATTACGCCCATGCATTTATGCAGACAACCTCCTTCGTTCTAGCCAAAAATCCTAGCCTATGTTCAGAGATTGTAACGTTTGTTCATTTGTTCTTTTTTCCTCTGTTACGTTTTGCCAATCTGGTTTGCATTACACTTTCCTTCTAGAGGCTACATAACATCATTCATGTATTGCAATCTACCAGCTCAATGCATCTTGCAATGAAGACAACACTATAAATTCACTTCTTTTGTTTTGACCATATGGTTCTTTTTCCAAAGTAAAGTGAGGAATGACTCAACACAAAGTAAGGCCCTTTTATTTCTTACATAGATATGTAAAGCTAGACCTTTCACCAGTCAGGTAAACTTACCTTGTAACAATTATGTACAATGCACACACTACGTATGAAAGAACTTACTAGAACATACATTAGAGACTAAACAACAAGTCCCTTGTCCTTGTCTCGAAAGCTTTCGAGAGTTTCTTAAGCAATAACATAAATAGTTAACTTATCAGATCATGTTTTTTCAGAAGAACTAAACAAGCTTTCAAGAACACTTAGTCTGGAAACCCAGAATCTGAAAGTTTCCTCTCCTAAATCATTAGCATGTCCCTAAAGCATGAAACATAATATGTCGTAAATAATCACGAAAACAACTAGAGTTTCATCATTATTTACCAGGTTTCACAATGGTGAAGTTGGCTAATTATAATGAACTTTAACCCTTCAAGCAAGCCTTAACTCTGCCATTTTCTCAAAAAATGTAGAGAGAATTGTTGAAAGGAAGCATGAATTGCTAGAGAAAATATAGAACTTGTTTATGGAGCTAAAGTTGGCTTTATATGGGTGCACGCGGAAGGAAAACTTAGTGGAGAAGCTTATTTCCCTCCACTAACTTTTCTTTGTTAACTGCAACTATTAATTTTCTCTTTCATTTTAAATGCATGTCCTTTCTTTTTCAAAAATTTTTGTTCAATCCTGACTAGTCTTCATTAGGTCAACTAAATAGTTTAATCACATAATAAGATAAAAATATCTTCATCGTTCCTATTAGACTAAGGGTTTAACAATAGGACTCACTATTTTCATCTATTCACTGGGGTGGCGTATACTCTATCGAAGAGTCCACCAAATCTCAGAGCTCGCCTTAATCAGGACTTTACCTAATGGTGCATTCACAGTCCTTAAATACTTGATAAATTTCTAACCATTTCCTTATTTGGCGGTCACACTATAAGTCTTAGTTCGATTAACAATACTCGAGTATTACACTTAGTTGGGTGGGATGTTACAGCACAAGGCCATGTTACCCTAATCATCGGATATACATAAGCAAATATACTGGCACACGAGGTGCATATTGGCACACAAAGTGCATACTGGCATACGAAGTGCATCATCGAATATACCGAAACAACTATACTGGTACAAACAGTGCATCATCGGATATACCAAAACAACTATACTGACACACATAGTGTATCATCGGATAAATTGAAGCAACTATACTGGCACGCACAGTGCATCATCAGATAAACTAAAGCAACTATATTGGCGCACATAGTGCATCATCGGATATACCGAAGAATCACCTGTACATTTAATAGGCAACCGATTTCTTATTCCGTTATAAATTCAATCCACATTCTATTAATCTCAATTTTTTCAAGTATTCACCATTCTAGTATAGTATATAACATATCTTAACTCAATTTAACACCGAGAACGACACATCAAATAAATTGTACTACTTTCTATTTTTTTCAATTTAGTCTAATTCTTAATATTCATTACCCATAATCACAATTCAATTTATATGAAAATTATAAATAATCTTAATCTTCAATCATACGAACATCATAAATTTGTAAACAAGTAAATTGGTCCTAAATATTAAAATGGCTTTTAAAGTGAGGGGTCCTCAAATGGTAATTAAACCATTTGAAATGTGGGTGGACATAAATGGACATTTATTAAGGTGTTTTAATGGTTTAATAACAAGGTTAATTTTGTAATTTGGTTATTAATGCATACTATATAAAACCAAAATTAATTTATCATCATCTTTTCACCATCTATAACCGATTATCAAAAGAAAATAAAGCCTTGGAGAGTATTTTAGGGTTCGACATCTTATTAGCTCAATTGGTAAGTGTTTTGAGCTCGATTTTTGATGATTTCTATGTTTTTGTAATCGTTGCTTCGTATTCTAGCTAGCCTTTACCTTAATTTTAATTTGTTCATGATTTTGGGAAGTACCATTGATGAATATTTGACCTTTTGAATGTTTGATAATGGAAAATGACTATTTGTTGATAGATTTAAATGTTTTGTAAAGTGATTTTTGACAAAAATATCAAAAAGGGATTAGTTTGTAAAATATGAAATAAATGAAAGTTTTGGGCTGCTGGGGCTCAAGTATAAATCGGTTAAGCATGAATTAAATTAAATTGTGTGAATTTTGTATATTTCACTACAGCAAAACTGACTTTTAGCGGCGTTTTTTTAGGCATTTAGTGGCGCTTTTAAGCGCCACTAAAACTATTCGTGGCGTTTTTGCAAGCGCCGCAAAAAACGCCGCTATAGATGGCGCGCTATAATTTTTATGGCGATTATTTGAAAAAATGCCGCTAAAGGTCAGGGCCTTTAGCGGCGCTTTTCCCACAAACGCCGCTAAAGGTCATAAAAATTAAAAAAATAAAATATTGTAAAATATTGTAAAAATCCTGAAAAATATAAAAAAATTAAAATTTATTATCAAAATATTGAGAAGAAGAATAATCTATGATATAAATACATCCCGCCAAACAAAATACCGCACTTATCATACTACACTAGAAATATAATAAAATACAAATAGAACAAAATAAGGATGAATGAAAGACATTAATGATATATAAAATCATTGTTTCTAATGCATATGCAGAAATCAAGCCATGGTGTGCACCAAAGATTCGGCTCTCGTAATAGCACCGTGCATTGATCAAAATAATATCTGCGTTTGAAAAGATGATCTTTTCCAATTCATTTGGTCAACCCGAAAAACAAAGCAGTTCAAAAGAAGTCATGTGTCAATTAAACTTGCCACCCTTGATATTGCTATAGGAATTAATGCATGGAGAGTGATGGAAATGGGATTGGGATTCCTCAAGCTGCGTGAAGAAATTTTAAGTAACTTGATCATGGGAAAAGGTGAAATGAGAGATTTTAGACTAAATCCAAAGCATTAATTTCTATTAAATGAAAACAAACAAACAAATATAATTGTTAAAGAAACATTAATTTCTCTTAAATCCGGTAAAATCTTAAAGGATTTAGAAATGAATGAAATATAAGGGGGAAAAGAAAGAGGAAAAGCTAAAATTCACTCTGTCGGTTAGTAGTGATATGGAAGACAAAAAGGATAAAATGCCACATACCAAACGAAGATCATCAAACTACTTAGAATTTAATGCCAGAAAATGAAACAATGTACCATTTAGAATTATACTTTTGAATAATCTTTTGCATCAAGTGAATTATATGAATTATGATTACCACATCCACAATGTTTGGAATGGAAACAGATTCTAAACATATCAATGTTGGATAGGATTAGATGATACCTTCTCCAGAAAGCAAAATGCAGATAGACCAGCCATTTGATTGAAAGAGATGTCCACCGGTATGTCATTCACGAGTGCATTTCACTATTTTAACTCGAAATCAAATTCCAAAATAACCGAAATGAGCTCAAGATGATTTTAAGCTATATTTTTTGCTTACGTACATATCTTGATATGCAATAAATACCATTTAATCGCACTTCAATTTACAACATTTAAACACTTCAATTTACAGCATTCAAACACTTCAATTTGCAGCACTTTAACACCTCAATTAACAACATTTATACACCTCAATTACAGCGATAAAACATCTCAATGTCCAAAGCAACTAAACACTTCAATTTGCAGATACTTAAACACTTCAATTTGAAACATTTAAGCACTTCAATTTACAGCATTTAAACATTTCAATTTACTGACATTCAAACACTTCAATTTGCAGCACTTTAACATTTCAATTAACAACATTTATACACTTCAATTACAGCGATAAAACATCTCAATTTCCAGCAACTAAACACTTCAATTTGCAGTACTTAAACACTTCAATTTGCAACATTTACTACTAATATATAGTTTTAGGATTCATTAACCAAGAAAAGGAAGGAAAAATATTCTTATCGCCATGGAATATCGCTTTGCAATCACCATTCTCCTTCTTTGTCCTCAGAGGTGAGAATATAATCATCTTCATCACATTTCTTGTCTGTTCATGACATGAAAAAGATAAAAGCAAGCTGAATATTGAGATTTTTGGTATTCTTTTATCTTTTGAGGAACTTATGTATATAATCAATGACTTTACCACTCATCAACATCTTTATCACTCTTAAGATCTTGTATAACATTTAAGCACTTCAATTTACAGCATTTAAACACTTCAATTTGCAGCACTTTAACATCTCAATTAACAACATTTATACAACTCAATTACAGCGATAAAACATCTCAATTTTCAGCAACTAAACACTTCAATTTGCAGTACTTAAACACTTCAATTTACAACATTTAAACACTTCAATTTACAACATTTAAACACTTCAATTTGCAGTATTTAAACAACAGCAACCATCAATTAAATAAGAGGAATTTTAAACATTTAATATTCATTTCCGTCATAATTGACAGCAAATTATCCACCATTTAATTAGCTTAGTTTCAGCATTAATTCGGTAATGAGCAACAATATACAGCAACATTCAATCCACCATACAAAGATATTTCAAACATCAATTTACTCACTTCCGGACATCATTAATAGCAGCAATTTAACTGATTTCTTTCATACAGTTCTTCCAACCCAAAAACACCAAGGATTGATCTTACCTAAACACGATAAACTATGTTATTAGGATGTTGAAATTTGAAAACCAAGATCATTGCTAGTGCTAATTAATAAAAACAACAAAACATCTAAACGTTGCAAGACAATAAGTTAGGAAAAATAGGGCATGCTTTCAATACTTAAAGGCTAGCTCAAAATGTTCCTAAGTTGCCAAAAGGACTACTAGAGCACCGAAATTTAGTAGGGACTTGAGATAGCTAGAGTTCCTTTCTTTCTACCTTTTTCATTTCATTTTGTCCTCCATATAAATTAATTAGAGCTATAATTTCTCTTGCAAAAAAAAAAAAAAAAAAATACCAGCTGCTATCATGAACATTTAAATACTTGTGCACATAACGAGATGAACTATTTCAAGGAACAATTAGTATAAAAAATTAAGGAGTTGTTTCAAGGAACAAAATAATAGATACAGAGCATGTTCTGGGTAAAAAATTAACTTTGGAACAAATTATAACACAAAACTAACAACAATTTTAAGCTCAAACTTATACATTTATTCAATTATATAATTAAAACAACAATATAATACTTACCAACTTGGGATTTTCCGTCAGACTGAAACAAAGTTATTCAATTATTTACCAACTGCTTCTGTTAAGTGCTCTGCATTAACCAAGTTGCTAACCATGATTTAACAATATAAACAAACATTTTTTTAAAATAAACTTTACTCAAAGAGGCTAAATACAACACATTGACTGGCCTAATGGTGGTGTCAGTCAGCATGAACTAAGGCGGATGTTGGTGGTTTAACTTCATGTCAGACTGAAACAAAGGCTATAACTGAAATACACATCAGTTAGCCATTCGTATGAATGCAATAAATCGGTCCACAAGTTGAATGTGCAGGACAGTAACTTTGTAGGATTCGTGATTACTGCTTATAACCATGCACTAGAATTCACAATTGGTTGAATTTTTCAGTTTTTTTATGCAAAAGCAGCATTGCATATAATATGGAAGTCGTAATAGATGGTCCTCAGTAGCAATTACTTTAGCTGATTAATTGTAATTCGTAAACTAACGCACATATAACAAAATACGAAAAGCAATAAAACTCCTGAAAGCTTTGAGATTTTGACAATTTTACAGGTAACTATCAACTTTTGAGCATAGCACTGAACTATCATATGCAGAGATAAAAAAGGAAGGGCATAGAAGGCATACGTTTAATACTCGGATCCATGCATGCATTCAGGATATCTAACTCTTAGTTGGTTGCCTCAGCTCCTCTCTCTGCCTTTGAAGGATCTGTCCTGTCGAGAATAAGTGAGGAATGTAAAATATTAGCAGCAATAATCACCATTAAAAAACCTTCATAAAACCAGAAAACTGTTAATACCTCAGTAAGAACACTGATTCCTAATTTCTACTTCCTCAAAAAAGAAGAAGATTACAAAAACAATCTTCAAGCAAAACTCAACTAACTCCATCACCCTTTTACTCGAAATAATTACATCCACACTTAAAAACACACCACAAATCAAGAATTGAATTGAATATGCATAAAGAATTCTCAATCAACTAAACTCTCCTAGCTTAAAAGCAAAGAAATGACAGAGGCAGCTATTCTGGTAAAATTTTAATTTAATATCAACACTAACCAAAGGAAATATCGAAGAATCCTTGTCAATCCTCAAAGTATACCACCCCAAGAGTTACTACGATTAATAGCAAAAAAAGAAGAAAGGTAGACGATAATCCCCTCAAAAGTCAAACCTTGATTTCTACAAAAAAGGTTAATTCTCAACAAAAAAAAATACAGGGCAGAAAAAAAATCATTCTACAAAGATCAAGCTTACCAATTTAGCAACAAAAATCTAAACTTCAAAGCAAATAAGGGGGAAAAATGAAGAAAACCCAGAGAGATTATACTTACCAACTTGGGATTTTCCGTCAAGTCCAACATTTTCTCGGGAAAATGAAACGAAGATGTGGAATTAAGACTTTGTAGAGCCTCAACGATTGCGTATCAAGTGGGTAACTCTTTAAATCAAACACGAATAAAATATTTTCTTAGAAACCAAACAAATCTCGTGATTTATACACAAAAGAAGACTGACGCTTTTTTAAAATCAAAATCTTGTATTTGGGTAGAAAGGTTGAAGCTTTAACTGATATATGTTGCAGAGAGCTAGAGATTTAAAAAAAAAAAGACATAAAAATCAATGAAGGAAGGAAATTTGAAATGGGTTAAGATGAAGGGAAAAAAATAATTCTAGGGGGAAAAATTAAGGGTTCAACGGGGGGAAATTTTAGGGATAAAAGGCGTGATGTTTGAAGGAAAATATTTTTGCGGCGTTTTCATATAAAAACGCCACTATTGTTTATTTTTTGCTGATTTTTCATTGAATAAAAAAAATGTTTGAATATATGAATTTCCTTTTTAGACAAAATTTAAAATATTAATTTATTGAATTAATAAAATCACGAAAAATTCAAACCTAATAATATTAGAAATTAACTTTCATAAAATCAACTCTAAAATTTGAATTAAACACTAAAAATTTAGTATAAATTAGATGAGATTGATATCTTAATATAATTTAGAAAAATCATAGAGACTCTTAATTTTTCAAACAATTTTTTCATATAAAACATGTTTTGACTTTTTTTTTTTTTTAAACATAGTTGAAAGCAAAAATTCTTATATTTATAAATTGTTTATTCATTAAGAAATATTTCGAGTCTCAACTTGTTTAATAAAATAGATTTTGGTGTTTTAAAAATAGATTTATTGTGACTGAAGTTTTCCACCTTTGCTCCATTCCTTTTGGATTGGTGGCTCTGTCTTAATTCTATTTAAATAATAAAATTATACAAATATTAATATGAAAATACCCAAAAAATATGAAAAAGAATTATCTGTAAATCATTTTTTGTAAAACAAGTACATCATATTGGTGGACCAAATTAAAGTAATTATATAAAAAATATTTAGAAAGAAAAAGTGAGACATGGTAGCGAAATATTACGAGGGCATGAAAATGTTGTTCTGAAAGAGCCAAGACAAAAAGACAGTTGGTCTGAAAAGACTGGAGGTGGTTGTCAGGTTTGAAGGTTTTATTACTCGTTTTTGGCGTTGAATGTTAATTGCTAAGACTCAGTCAACAGTTGGGTGACATCCCAATACCATCAAACATGTCGTCTAATTTGTATGCCAACACACCAATGTTGTTCAATTGTAGTTCATGTTTCAAAGGTTTAGACCTTTTTCTTCCCTTTCAAACCCCATTCAATTTTAAGCTACACTCTTTCAAATTGAAATTCTTTAATTGTATGTGATATCGTTTCAAACCCCATTCAGTTTTAATTCCATAATTTATTATGAACATAAGCTTTTACATTAATATCTATGTATATACATATCAACATCCATATGATATTTTTTAGAGTTTAAGGTTTTAGGAGTTATAGTTTAGTGTTTAAGGTTTTTAGGATTTTAGGGTTTAGTATTTTAGGGGTTATAGATTAGTGTTTATTATTTTTTTAGGGTTTAGGGTTTTAGGAATTATATGACTTTTAGCGGCGTTTTACCGAAAGCGCCGCTAATGCTCTGGTTTTTAGCGGCGTTTTACCGAAAGCGCCGCTAATGGTCTGGTCTTTAGCGGCGTTTTGCCAAAAGCGCCGCTAATGGTCTGGTCTTTAACGGCGTTTTAGCAAAAGCGCCGCTAATGCTATGGTCTTTAGCGACGTTTTTCCAAAAGCGCCGCTAATGCTATGGTCTTTAGTGGCGTTTTAGCAAAAGCGCCGCTAATGCTCTGGTCTTTAGTGGCATTTTAGCAAAAGCGCCGCTAATGCTCTGGTCTTTAGCGGCGTTTTGCCAAAAGCGCCGCTAATGCTCTGGTCTTTAGTGGCGTTTTAGCAAAAGCGCCGCTAATGCTCTGGTCTTTAGCGACGTTTTAGCAAAAGCGCCGCTAATGCTCTGGTCTTTAGCGGCGTTTTGCCAAAAGCGCCGCTAATGCTCTATTTTTAGCGGCGTTTTAACAAAAAACGCCGCTATTGCTCAGTTTTTAGCGGCGTTTTTGCTAAAACGCCGCTATTGCTCTGTGTTTTACAATTTTTGCGGCGTTTTTTAATAAAACGCCGCTAAAGTCCTATTTTCCTGTAGTGTTTGTGAAATAGGGACTAAATTGTAAAAATATGGAACTTTAGGGCTAAAGTGTAAAAATGAACAAATATATGTTTGTGGATTGAATTGAATGCTTTGATGAATAAATAAGTTAATTTTGAATGTATATAGATCAAGAACGAAAGAAATCGAATTTAGATCGAGGAAAATCAAAGGTTATCGAATAGTCGATCCAGTCCGTTTATCCCGAATACAAGGTAAGTTCATATGCAAATAACTGTCTTTAAATTGAATTGTATATGTTTAGTTGTCATTGAACTACTATGAATGTTGAATAATCATATACGAGCAAGAATCGATAGGGTTACAATATCCGAAAGTCCCGTACGAACCTTAGGAATAGTATAGGATATGAATGTCATCACATTAGTATTAATGAGATGTGATTATGTGTAAGACCATGTCTAGGACATTGGCATCATTATGTGATCACGTGTAAGACCATGTCTAGGACATTGACATCGTTATTTGATTTCGAATAAGACCATAGCTGGGCTATTGGCATCGATATGTGATAACATGTAAGACCATATTTGGGATATGGCATTGTATGAGATGTATGTGATTTTTGAATATCCTTAACAATTCCAAAAGATTCAACAGGAAAAGTCAAGTCGAGAAAGAATGTGTGAATGAATTAAATGACTCAGGTACATACGAGATTCATACAAGTATTGAAAACAGAAGTATTTGATGAATTAATTTATGATATTGAATATTAATACATTAGGAAAGGTTTATGAGCTTATATGTGCTTACTCATAGTTTGCTTATTACTAGAAACGATGTTGATTCATGTCGTAATTTTATTTGTATATGGCTTCCTAAGCTTTTAAAGCTTACTTTGTGTGTTCTTTCCCTGTTTTATAGATAATCGAAGCTAGCTTAGACTCGGGGATCATTAGGAGCACCATCACACTATCAATCAACTTATTGGTACTTTTGATGCTTTGTAATTATGGTATATGGCATGTATAGGCTAGTGTTATTGTGATATGTTTGAGTTATGAAAATTAGCCATGAGAGTTGGCTTGTAAATGATGTAAATGTTTGGTATGTTTTTAGCCATGTAAGGTGGTTTATAATGCCTTATGTTTTGGTAAGTTTGGTATAGTTTTTATGATGGCTAGATGGTTAAATTATATTGGTTAATTATCAATGATATGTCATGGTTGAAAGGGGTTTCACATATTTGTGTATTGGCTGATGAACTTTGGCTGCATTTTTGTGACTTAAAATGATACCATATGAGCTTGTGTATTTATGTGCAAAATGGATGGCAAATTAGCTTTGCAAATGGCCTATTTTTGTCCATACTAGCGTGTGTCTCAGCCGTGTGTGACACATGGTCATGCTACACGACCATGTGTCCCCTGGTGTTGAAATTGAATTGAAGTCAGTATGCTCCACACGACTTCACACACGGACGTGTGACTGGCCATGTGACATAAGTCAGTATACCCCCTAAATGGCACACAGTCTAGCACATGGGCATGTGTGGCCATTTTATAGGGCACACAGGCTGGACACACGGGTGTGTGGTTGGCCGTGTGACCCAAGTCAGAATACCCTCCAGTTTTCACATGGCCTAAGACACGGACGTGTCTACTAGCTATGTGAGGCAAGCGGCCTATTCACATGGGCGTGTGACCCTTATATGATTGAAAATTTATAAGTTTTTTGAAATTTTTGTATGTTATCGATTTAGTCCCGAACCACTTCTAAAGCATGTATTTGGCCTCATAGGCCCTTATAAGGGACAATGTGATTGTATTGAATGATGTATGAGAATGAATACTATAAGTTGTGTATTGATCGGTAATATCTCGTAACCCTATTCTGGTGATAGATAGGGTTAGGGGTGTTACAATTTATTGGTATCAGAGCTACGGTTTAGTCAATTCTAGAACTAACGTAGCGTGTGTGAGAGTCTAGCTATACATGCCATATATTCTCTGTGATAGTGTAATGATTCCTAACAGATTAAATTGTATTTTCGTACAGTAATGGATCTTGAAAAAGCTGTAGCTGACGATGTAGAGAGTAACGCGCCCGCTCTTGCTTAAGGGGTAGCACCATCCGTCCCTAGACCTATAACGAGTAGCCATGAGGGAGAGGCTAAACAAGCATTTTTCCAGATGATGAGTGAGTGGTACATGGAGTTCGTTCGAACGAATCCGGCTACTCAACAGCCTCCACCCCCACCTGTTCCTCAACAAAACCCTTTTATTCCTCAAGTTATAGATTTGACACAGTTGAACAAGTTGCCAGTGGATAAGATTCAGAATCATGGGGCTGAATAGTTTCGGGATACTATTGATGATGATGTAGAAAGAGCTGAGTTCTGGCTCAAAAATACAATCAGAGTAATTGATGAAAGTATCAAATGTGTTGTATTTTTGTTAAGAGATAATGCGTACCATTGTTGAAAAACGTTGATATTTGTGGAGTTTTTCCAATCTGAATTTCGAAAGAAGTACATCAGTCAAAGATTCCTTGATCAGAAGCATAAAGAGTTTCTGGAATTAAAACAAGGTCGGATGACTGTCACTGAATATGAAAGAGAATTCTTACAGTTAAGCAAGTATGCCCAGGAATATGTTTCCACCGAAGAAATCATGTGCAAATGATTTGTAGATGGATTGAATGAAGATATAAAATTACTAGTCGGAATTCTAGAGTTGAAAAATTTTGTCATTCTAGTTGAGAAGGCTTCTGAAGCCGAGGATCTTAGTAAAGAAAAGAGAAAGGCATATTCAGAAGCTAAAGACTCGAGAAAAAGATCAATGAGTAAGCGATATCAATCTTCATCGAAGAAATTCTGAGACTCGTTTAATCATTCTAATGCATCAGTGGGACATTCAAGCAAAGATCATGAAAGGCAACATTCGAGCTTTAAAGCTCCGGCTATCTCGATAACTAGTACCAGGAGTGCGAAACCAAATTGACCTGAATGTAGACAGTGTGAAAAACAACATTTTGGTGATTGTAGATTGAATGATCGGGCTTGTTTTAAATGTAGATCATTAGATCATTTTATCAGAGATTGCCCAGAGTTAGATGAAAAAAAATAACACTCAGAGTATGAAGCCGAGTAATACTGAGTTAGATGAAAAAAAATAACACTCAGAGTATGAAGCCGAGTAATACTGCAGTTAGAGGGAGACTACCCAGATATGCTGGTAATGTGAGTAGTAGTCAGAGAGTGACAAAAGACTCTACTGTGAGGTCTGAGGCACGAGCACCTACCCGAGCTTATTATATCCGTGCATGGGAGGAGACATCCTCGCTAGACGTGATTACCGGTACTTTCACTCTCTATGATACTAATGTGATTGCATTGATAGATCCAGGATCAACTCATTCTTATATATGCATGAATTTAGTATCCAGTAAGACTTTGCCTATAGAGTCTACTGAATTTGTGATTACTGTATCGAACCTCTTAGGCAAATGTGTTTTGGTTGATAAAGTCTGCAAAAATTGTCCGTTAATGCATCAGGATTTCTTTTTTCGGGCTAATCTGATGTTATTGCCGTTCGATGAATTTGATGTGATTTTGGGTATGGATTGTTTAACGATGCATGATGCTATAGTGAATTGTAGATGAAAGATAATAGAACTGAAATACCAGAATAATGAGACTATTAGAATTGAATCTGATGATCTAAATAGTTTGCCAATTGTGATATCGTCTATGTTAGCTCAGAGATTTGTGAGAAAGGAGTGTGAAGCTTATCTTGCTTATGTTCTTGATACAAAAGTGACAGAAACAAAGATTGAATCAGTACCAGTTGTGTGTGAGTATCCAGATGTATTTCCCGAAGAGTTACCAGGCTTACCACCTATCAGAGAAGTTGAGTTTGGTATTGAATTAGTACCAGGTACAACGCTGATATCAATAGCTCCGTACAAAATGGCACCGACAGAGTTAAAAGAATTGAAAGCTCAATTGCAAGAACTGACGGATAGAAGTTTTGCTAGACCGAGTTTCTCTCCCTGGGGTGCACCAGTATTGTTTGTGAAAAAGAAAAATGGCACGATGAGAATGTGTATTAACTATAGACAACTGAATAAAGTGACTATAAAGAACAAATATCCTTTACCGCGCATTGATTTTTTGTTTGATCAGTTAAAAGGGACAACAGTGTTTTCAAAATTTGATTTGAGATCGAGTTATTTCCAATTGCGAGTTAAAGACTTAGATGTTCCAAAGACTGCATTTAGAACGAGGTAGGACACTACGAATTTCTTGTAATGCCTTTCAGACTAACAAATGCACCTGTTGTTTTTATGGACTTGATGAACCGAATTTTCAGGCCGTATTTAGATCAATTTGTAGTTGTGTTTATTGATGACATTTTGATTTACTCTCGAGATGAATCTGAGCATGCCGAACATTTGAGAATCATATTACAGACTTTGAGAGATAAAAAGTTGTTTGCAAAGTTTAGCAAATGTGAGTTTTGGCTATGAGAGGTTGGATTTCTGAGACATATTGTTTCAGCTGATGGTATCCGGGTTGATCCGAGCAAAATTTCTGCAATAATAGATTGTAAGCGTCTTAAAAATGTATCTGAAGTCCGTAGTTTTCTAAGACTAGCTGGCTATTATAGACGATTTGTGAAAGGTTTCTCGATGATTGTGACTCCTATGACATGATTACTTCAAAAAGATTTAAAGTTCGAATGGTCAGAAAAGTGTCAACAGAGCTTTGAACAGTTGAAAGTACTATTGACAGAGGCACCAGTGTTAGTTCAGCCTAAGTCGGGTAAAGAATTTGTAGTTTTCAGTGATGCATCGTTAAATGGCCTGGGTTGTGTTTTGATGCAGGAAGGAAAAGTTGTAGTTTATGCCTCGAGACAATTGAAACTGCATGAAAAGAATTACCAGACATACGACCTTAAATTAACTGCGATAGTGTTCGCATTGAAAATTTGGCATCATTACTTGTTTGGTGAGAAATGCCATATTTATACTGACCACAAAAGCTTTAAATATTTGATGACTCAGAAAGACTTGAATTTGTGACAGTGGAGATGATTAGAATTGTTAAAAGACTATGAATTAGTAATTGACTATCATCTGGGGAAAGCAAACGTAGTTGCTGATGCTTTGAGTCAGAAGTCTTCATCTGCTTCACACGCTTTGAAAACACAATTAGCTTTGTCTGAAGATGGTTCGATAGTAGCTGAGTTGAAAGCAAGACTGTTATTTCTACAGTAGATCTGTGAAGCTCAAAAATTTGATAATGTATTGCAAACAAAACGAGCTCAGTGTGAGTCAACTACTGATTTAGAGTTTCGAGTAGAGCCTGATGACTATTTGATGTTCCATGATAGAATATGTGTACCAAGAAATTCTGAGCTTATTCAAAAGATTTTAAACAAAGCACACAGTAGTTGTTTACCAGTACATCCGGGAAGTACGAAAATGTATAATGATTTGAAACAGTTTTATTGGTGGCACGGTATGAAACGTAATATCTCAAAATTTGTTTTGAAATGTTTTATTTGTCAGCAAGTCAAAGATAAGCATCAAGTTCCGTCAGGTTTATTACAGTCTATTATGGTTCCTGAATGGAAATGAGATAGAGTAAAAATGGATTTTGTATCGGGTTTGCCCTTATCTCCGAGAAAGAAAGATGCGATTTGGGTCGTTGTTGACAGATTGACAAAATTGACTCATCTCATTCTTGTATGCTCAGATTATTCACTTAATAAATTGGCTGAGTTGTATATCTCAAAGATTGTTCGATTGCACGGAGTGCCATTATCTATTGTTTCAGATAGAGATCCAAGATTCACTTCGCGATTTTGGAAGAAATTGTAAGAAGCTTTAGGTACAAAGCTGCATTTTAGCACTGCATTTCACCCTCAAACGGATGGTCAATCCGAGTGAGTTATTCAAATACTTGAGGATATGTTGCGACGTTGCATCCTTGAGTTTGAAGGTAGATGGGAGAAATATCTACCACTGATTGAATTTACTTATAACAATAGCTTTCAATCAAGTATTAAGATGGCACCATACGAAGCTCTATACGGTCATAAATGTCGAAGACCGTTGTACTGGACTGAGCTAAGCGAGAATAAGATTCACGGAGTTGATCTGATCAGGGAAATAGAAGAAAAAGTGAAAATAATTCGCGATAGTTTGAAAACAGCTTCGGATTGACAGAAATCGTATGCAAACTAGAAACGGAAAGATATTGAGTTCCAGATCGGGGATAGAGTGTTTTTGAAAGTTTTGCCGTGGAAAAAGATATTGCGGTTTGGTCGAAAAGGGAAATTGAGTTCACAATTCATCGGACCGTATGAGATTATCGAGCGAGTCGGACCAGTTGCTTATCGACTATCTTTACTGTCTAAGTTAGAGAAAATACATAATGTATCGATCTGACCCTTCACATGTTATTTCCCCGACTGAGGTTGAAATTCAATCAGATATGTCATATGCTGAAAAACTGATTCGGATTCTAGCTCGTGAAATCAAAGAGCTGAAAAATAAGAGAATTGCATTAGTGAAAGTATTATGGCATCGACACGGGGTTGAAGAAGCTACGTAGGAACCTGAGGATGCTATAAGATATCAATACCCTAACCTATTCACTGGTAAGATTTTCAAGGACGAAAATCCCTAAAGGGGGAGAGTTGTAACAACCCGATTTTAGTTAATTCAGAACAGTGATTTTGGAACCACAAATTCGAGGTTGAAAAATTATTTTTATATTATTTTTGGTGTTTACAGCATGATAGTATGTATGTGTAATAATTAAGTAAGCTAATTTTATTGTTTAATAGCTCAATTTGATAAAAAAGACTAAATCGAGTAAAGTGCAAAAGTACAGTTCTATAAGCTAAAAGTGTTTATTAGCTATGGCTTTTAAAGTGGGGGTCCTCAAATGGTAATTAAACCATTTGGAATGTGAGTGGACATAAATGGACATTTATTAAAGTATTTTAATGGTTTAATAACAAGGTTAATATTTTTAATTTGGTTATTAATGCATATTAAATAAAACCAAAATTAATTTATCATCATCTTTTCACCATCCATAACCGATTATCAAAAGAAAATAAAGCCTTGGAGAGCATTTTAGGGTTCAGCATCTTATTAGCTCAATTGATAAGTGTTTTGAGCTCGATTTTTTATGATTTCTATGTTTTTGTAATCGTTGCTTCGTATTCTAGCTAGCCTGTGCCTTAATTTTTGAATTTGTTCATGATTTTTTGAAGTGCCATTGATGAATATTTGAGATTTTGAATATTTGATAATGGAAAATGACCATTTGTTGATAGAATTAAATGTTTTGTAAAGTGATTTTTGATAAAAATGTCAAAAAGGGATTAATTTGTAAAATGTGAAAATTTTGTGTGGTTGAAATGTGAAATAAATGAAAGTTTTGGGCTGCTAGGGACTCAAGTATAAATCATCCAGGTATGAGTTAAATTAAATTGTGTGAATTTTGTATATTTGTGAAATAGGGACTAAATTGTAAAAATGTGAAACTTTAGGGCTAAAGTGTAAAAATGCTCAAATATGTGTTTGTGGACTGAATTTAATGATTTGGTGAATAAATGAGTTAATTTTGAATGTATATAGATCAAGAACGAAAGAAATCAGATTTAGATTGGGGAAAATCAAAGGTTATCGAATAGTTGATCCAGTCCGTTTATCCCGAAAACAAGGTAAGTTCATATGCAAATAAATGTCTTTAAATTGAATTATATATGTTTAATTGTCATTGAACTGCTATGAATGTTGAATGATCAAATACGATCAAGAATCGACAGTGTTACAATATCCGAAAGTCCTATACGAACTGTAACAGCCCGTTTTTAGGGTTATTCAGAACAGTGGTTTTAAAACAACAAATCTGACATCAAAATATTTATTTTATTATTATTTTAATATTTACATCATGATATTAGGGTTGTGTGAAAATTTCGTGAAGAAATTTTACCGTTTAAAAAGGACTAAATCGCGTAAAGCGTAAAAGTCGAGTTCTATTAGCTAAAGGTGTCTAATAGCTATAAAACATTAAATTAACGGTTCTTATCTTGATACTAGACCATTGACATGTTGATTGGACATTAATGGGCATGAAATGGATGTTTAACATGTTTATTCATTAAGGATAATATAGTAATTTAGGAAATAAATAAGTTTAATAAGAAAACAAACATTTGTATCATCTTTCTCCTTCAATTCTCCACTGAGAATGAAAATTTTGAACATCCATGGAAGCTTGAGTATTCGGCCAAGCTTGGAAGTTAATTCGGTGAGTGGTTTTTGCTCGGTTTTTAATGATTTTTATGTTTTTGAGATCATTGCTTCGTAATCTAGCTAACCCGTAACTTCGATTTCAAAACTGTTAAAGTATTTGAATGTTGCCATTTTTGAATGCATGAGTATTTTGATAGTTGATGATGGAAAATAAATTATTGTTGTTGGATATACATGTTTTGTAAAGTGAATTTTGGTAAAAATGTCAATTTTGGACTAAATTGTGAATTATTGAAATTATGTGGTTGAAAGTGTGATTATTGGGAAAATATGGGCTGCTGAGGCAATAAGAAGAATACAGATAAGCTTGGGTAGGATGAAATTGCATGAAATTTGTGATTTTATATGATAAGGACTAAATTGAAAAAATGTGAAAGTTTAGGACTAATTGTGTAAAATTTTCCTTAATGAGTATTTTGGACTAAATTGAATGAATTTTTTATTAAATAAGTTAATCTTGATATTATCTAGATTGTAAAAAATGAGATTCGGATCTAGAACGGGGGAAAACAATGTACCAGACTAGTCGATCCGTTCCGTTGTTTTAACGATCGAGGTAAGTTTATATGCTAATAAAAGTATTTAAATTGTGTTATAAATGCTTATTTATTATTGAATTGAATTGAATTATGTATGTTTTATTATCATTGAATTGCTACGAATGTTGAACGAGCAAATATGAGCAAGAATTGACGAAGTTACGATATCCGAAAGTCCCGTACGAACCTTAGGAATAGTATAGGATACGAATGTCATGACATTAGGATTACTGAGATGTGATTACATGTAAGGCCATATCTAGGACATTGGCATTGTATTGTGATTACGTGTAAGACTATGTCTGGGACATTGGCATCCTTATTTGATTTCGTGTAAGACCCTGTCTAGGATAGTGGCATCGATATGTGATAACATGTAAGACGAGAAGGAAAGTACAATTGAATTAAGTGATACAAGTTCATACAAAACTTATATGTGAATCAATGATGGTAATTTGGTAAATTCTTAGTGTATCAAGTATATGAAATGAGAAGGATTTATATATAAGTATGTTTCATGCCAAAAAGTGTTTATTTGGCTATAATGAGGTATGAATTGAATGATATGTGAGATATGGGTTATAGTTGTTTTAACTAAATATACATATGGCACATAGTGTGTGAAACACTATTATTTGATGATATTTCACATAATTCACTTGGCTAAAAAAATGTGATGAATATTGAATTGAATAAAGTTTATATATAATTGCTTGTGCGTATGAAAATGTGAATGAATTGATAAGAAGTATTCAAACTATACGTGTTTTGAATGAATAAACTCATGAAAATTTTGACTATCTATGTGCATGAATTCGAGATTGAATGGTGAAATCATATGAATTATATCATGTTTTGAGTAATTGTTTAAAAATACAGTTATTTAATAATATGAGTTTATTACCATACGAGCTTACTAAGCTTTATAGCTTACTTTGTGTTATTTTTCTATATTTTATAGTGATTCGGATGTTCGCTCGGGTTAGAAGTTGGCAGAGATTGCATCACACTATTCAGTTTTTTATTTCGGTATTTATATACTTGTGATTTGGTTATATGGCATGTATAGGCTTGAATCTTTTTTATAAAAGTTTTGGTGATATATTTGGCCATTTTATATGGCTTATTAATGACCTATGTTTAATGTGTAATTTTCCTTGTGTAATGGCATAATTTGGTATAGTTGGTGATGGTTCAAGATGATCATTTGGGCATTTGGTATATAAAAAGTATTTACTTACGAAAAGCATGATTTTAGACTTGATAAATGAATGGCTAATAGATGATTTATGAGTTAAGCTTTGTGTGTGATTGATGGTAGTAAAAATACATATTCAAACAGATTGTATTGACGAGTATGATATGTACTTTAGTATATGATTGAATAGGTGAGTAATGAAGAATAAATCATGTTAGTTTGGTATGTGTTTGAATGTACAAATGGTACTAATTTGAGTATATGAATGCTTGATTTCGAAATGACATGAATTGTTTATGAATTAGCATGTTTTAGTTGTCTATAAATGTATTAAAATGGTACCATTTTGGTTGCTAGGTGTGTATGAGAAAATGGTGGCAAATTGGCTTTGCAAATAGCCTATTTTTGTCTACACGGGCAGAGACACAGGCGTGTGTCTCAGCCGTGTGCGACACACAGTCATGCTATACGGCCGTGTGTCCCCTGGGGTAGCCCTTCAAATTAAGACAGTATATCCTACAGGTTTGGCACGACCTAGACACACGGGCGGGTCTACTGTCCGTGTGAGACACACGGGCTGGCACATGGGCGTGTGGCCAGCCATGTGACCCAAGTCAATAACCCCTCTAGATTTCACACGGCCTGGCACACGAGCGTGTCCTCGACCGTGTGATACAAGTCAGTATGTATGCCCTGTGTTCACACGGCCTATGACACGGGCGTGTCTGGTGGCTGTGTGAGGCACACGGCCTATTCACACGGGTGTGTGAACCCTGTATGCATGAAAATTTTATAAGTTTCCTAAAGTTTTTAAGTGTTATCAGTTTAGTCCCGAATCTCTTTTAAGCATGTTTTAAGGTCTTGTAGGGCCTTCTAAGGGACAATGTGAATGGGTTGAATGGATTTTGATTATGAATGCATAAAAGTATGTGTTATATATTTGAATGATGCGTATTGATCGGTAATGCCTCGTAGCCCTATTCTGGCAACAGATACGGGTTAGGGGTGTTACACGAACCTTAAGAATAGTATAGGATACGAATGTCATGACATTATGATTAATGAGATGTGATTATATGTAAGACCATGTTTGGGACATTGGCATCATTATGTGATTATGTGTAAGAACATGTCTGGGACATTGACATCGTTTTTTGATTTCAAGTAAGACCATAGCTGGGCTATCGGCATTGATATGTGATAATATGTAAGACCATATTTGGGATATGGCATTGTATGAGCTATATGTGATTTTCCAGTATCCTTAACAATTCTAAAAGATTCAACGGGCAAAGTCAAGTCAAGAAAGAATGTGTGAATGAATTAAATGACTCAAGTACGTACGAGATTCATACAAGTATTGAAAATGAAGTATTTGATGAATTCATTTATGATATTGAATATGAATACATTGGGAAAGGTTTATGAGCTTATATGTGCTTACTCATAGTTTGCTTATTAATGGAAATGATGTTGATTCATGTGGTAATTTTTTTTGTATATGGCTTACTAAGCTTTTAAAGCTTACTTTGTGTGTTCTTTCCTTGTTTTATAGATAATCGAAGCTAGCTCGGACTCGGGGATCACCAGGAACACCATCACACTATTAATCAACTAATTGGTACTTTTGATGCTTTGTAATTATGATATATGGCATGTATAGGCTAGTGTTATTGTGATATGTTTGAGTTATGAAAATTAGCCATGAGAGTTGGCTTGTAAATGATGTAAATGTTTGGTATGTTTTTAGCCATGTAAGGTGGTTTATAATGCCTTATGTTTTGGTAAGCTTAGTATGGTTTTTATGATGGCTAGATGGTTAAATTATTTTGGTTAATTATCAGTGATATGTCATGGTTGAAAGGGATTTGGCATATTTTTGTATTGTTTGATGAAATTTGGCTGTATTTTTGTGACTTAAAATGATACCATATGAGCTTGTGTAGGTATGTACAAAAAGGGTGACAAATTGGTTTTGCAAATGGCCTATTTTTGTCCACACGGGTAGAGACACGGGCCTGTGTCTCAGCCGTGTGCGACACACGGTCATGCTACATGACCGTGTGTCCCCTGGTGTTGAAATTGAATTGAAGTCAGTATGCTCCACAAGGCTTCACACACGGTCTTGTGACTGGCCGTGTGACATAAGTTAGTATACCCCCTAAATGGTACACGGTCTAGCACATGGGCGTGTGCGGCCATTTTATTGGGCATACGGGTTGGACACACGGGCTTGTGGTTGGCCGTGTAACCCAAGTCAAAATACCCTCCAGTTTTCACACGGCCTGGCACATAGGCGTGTCCTCGGCTGTGTGATGCAAGTCAGTATGTATGCCCTGTTTTCACACGACCTAAGACACGGGCGTGTCTACTAGCCGTGTGAGGCACACGGCCTTTTCACACGGGCATGTGACCCTTGTATGATTGAAAACTTATAAGTTTTCTAAAATTTTTATATGTTATCAGTTTAGTCCCGAACCACTTCTAAAGCATGTATTTGGCCTCATAGGCCCTTATAAGGGACAATGTGATTGTATTGAATGATGCATGAGAATGAATACTATAAGTTGTGTATTGATCGATAATACCTTGTAACCCTATTCTGGTGATGGATGCGGGTTAGGGGTGTTATAGCAGAACCACTTCCACTATTCCTTGAAGCAGATTCCTTATTGCATGAAGTAAGTCCTTAATGCCTCGATTCTCTCGGTAAGATCTATATTCTTTGTTCCCACCTTGAGTACCGGTTTGACCATCACCATGTGCTTTCATCTCCACTTGCTTTTCACTTCTTATAGAATTATTATTACTGTTATTTTTTCTCCAACATCATATCTAAGCTCATTAGAAATTTTCAAATATAAGAAAAAATAATTAACAATCAAAATCCAACCCCAGCTCTAACTTGACTCAGCCTTGGTATGTACCTCTAAACTAGTTCTCTGGGCTTGATTTAGTCTGCAAATTGACTAAACCTATAGCTCTGATAAAACTAAATTTAACACCCTATTACTAGACCTGATCATCGGGTCCAAGCAACATGATGTCACATTTATTGCCAGAGCATCACCGATCAATTTCATAATTTAATAATACAATTTATATGATAATTATCTAACAATAAACATTCATTAATCATACTAAAGAAAATCTATATTTGTTTAATAAAAGCACCTAATAACATACAATAAATCCAATATATAATTCTACTAATATATAAGGTGTAAAATTTAATTAAAACATCTTCCACCTACCACAAAACTTAACCTATTAGGTACATGCCAATCAAGTAACATTCGAAACAAACATTGCTGAGACCAGGACGGTGGATTGGATGCTCAGGTCAATGTACGAAGTCTTGCATTAAACCTAACATGCCCATGGAAGTAACAATCGATATGCTGAGAAATCATTCAATGGTATTTCTAGAATTTAAAAAGAAAATATTAGCATTAACAATTCTAATCTAAGTAAATATGTATATCTTTATGAACATATCTACCATTTACTTATAACTTAAAGTTTCCAAGTTTATCATTCTCAATATAAACATGTTAGGTAAACAAAACTTGTAACACCCCTCTCCCGATTCGGTTGCCAGACCCAAGCTATAAGATATATAACATCCTGCTCGGCATAATCCTAGTACTCGAATATTGTTTATCTAAGTATGGTGTTTAGAGTAAGTTTTGAGTGGGTAAGGTATTAATTGCGACTAAGTATGTAAGTCTGTAAGTACGCCATTAGGCGAAGCCTGTGATGGGCAAGCTTGATCGTTTTACGGACTCTTCTAAAGAGTATACACCACCCCAACTATTAGACGAATATGTTAAGTCCTCAGTTTGATAAAATCATTTATTATATTATTATTTTATGATACTAGTTGAACAATTTAGTTTGACAAATGGGAATTGGTTAGAATAGAACTAAGTTATTGTAACTAATAAGACTCGTATTTATGATGAGAGAGAAAGTTCTTAGCCACAGGAATCCAGGAGGTTAGTAGGATAATTAGATTTATCCATTAAACCTAAATTTTGTGTCTATCTGTATAAAGTTGGTATTAGCTTATTAAGCAAGCTTTTACGTCTTTTCTTGTATTCACATTTTCTTCTCAAACTTATTTGGGTTCGCTGTACTCAACCAACTTTTTCGTTGTTTTAGCGCTTGATAAATGCAAATGAACTTTAGGTTATTTTCATGGTTATTTATGTGACTTTAGGGCTGCACACTTAAGCGTCTGTTTTGAGTGCAAGGAATGAAACTTCGTGAATCTGGATTTTGTGATGATGTTACTTGCAAGTTTGTTTAGTTTTCTGATATACAATCTGATAAGTTTAACTATTCATATTATAGCTCAAGACATTCCTGAAGGTTCTTTGATAAGGGCAAGAGTCTTGTTGTTTGAACTTGTTGTATTTTCTGGTGAGTTCCTTCTTACTCTATGTGTATGCAATGCCTTTGTTCATGTTTGGTTTACGGTAATTCTACATATTCTGTGAAGATGAAATGTTTGTACAAGAGTGATGAATGTTTGTTGTTATTAGTCTGGTTTGGTCTGTCCGTGTTAAAATGTAAGAACCTTCTTTTGTGTTTAAGCTACTGCCCTTGCTTCTAAAATGAATAACATGATCTAATACATGGTAATGAATTCATGGCATTGCCTTCAATGAAATGAGCATTCAATTGACAGATCACGATACATGAAAATAGTCACGTTGCCTCTGGTAGGGAAACTATTGCAAACCAAATTGGCAAATCATGATAAAGGAAAATGAATGAAAATTGATATGACTCTGCATATGGACTAGAGTATATGGTTAACACGAATAAGGTAGTTTGAATGGTTGCATGGGCGTAGTGTACATGCTAAAGGAATAGTGTCTGGCGTATAGCCTATCTGTGCTTGGTATTCACCATCTGGCGAACTATGTGACTTTGCTGAGTTGAAAAGGCTTACTTGAATTATATGTAACTATTGCAATGTTTTCTTTTGAAACTCACTAAGTTCTTTGAACTTACTTAGTTACCTTTCCTTCTCAAGCATGCTGACGAAGTAAAGGAAACTATCAAGACTACCCCAGAGGACAACTGTTGCCGTGAGACTCACTGTATTTGTATTTTGTATTATCTATGACATGGGGGTGGTGTCAAATGTCCACAGTCGAAGAAAAAAAATTTGTATTTAAACTTGTGTTTACAAAACTATGATTTCAATGAAATTTCAGTAAAGTATTTATGGTTCATCTTATTTATCTTCGATTGACAAATAGTTTATATTTCATACTAGCTTAAACTGTAGTAAATTGGTATACGCCAGATATGGTTTCTAAGAAAATGATTTTAAAATAGTGACACGCCATTCCTGGATCCTCTTTAGGATCGGGTTTGGAGTGTTACAGGATACTTCAACGGTTCAGCTTGCACTTAGATACTTTACCAACAGCTCGTATCTACACATCATACCAAGTCAGTTCACTAATAACAACTTTAATGGATTAGTTTACACACACTTGATAAAACCAGTTTACGTATACATGAAAAAATTAGGTGGCGCATGACTACTTATAGAATCAGTTCACACATATCTTACAGTGATAGTTCATGCCTTGGCACAACTTACACATTTACACGGTCCACACATTGATTTATTTTGCATATAAACCCAATTCGTGTAACACTCACAAAGTACATAAAAATATAGAAACAATTTATTCCATCATTGATTTAAGGCATAAATTCATGCATAAATTAATATTCAATGAAAATCGAGCTTTAAACAAGCTTATGAGAGCTTCGGAGTTATCCTGAGCTTATAGGAGGACCAAACTGAAAACTTTTTTAAATTTCAAGTGTAGGTACTGATACCAACGCCAGGTACCTATACCAAATTAGGATTATATCAATTTTAAAACGTTGATCATTTGGTAAAGAACTAATACCTCAAACCAAGGTATCAATACCTTTTCCCAGATGGCCAAAAATCACATGCTTTTTGTACTTTTCATACCCCAAACTCAAACCCTTTCCTATTAGTGTCTTAGACACCTAAAACCTACATAAAATCATCTCAAAAGCATACACAAATTCCTATTTGGATAACCTAATAATCAACTAACCAATGTATCTCAAAGGCACCAATTCACAACAATTTTAACATACCATTTAAATTAATTAACCATCCAATTCTTCAATTCATTCATGCTCAGTCATGTAGCTTAAAAGCTGACATATATATGACACAACATGATAATAAACTTGTGCATATTAAACATTTTCCAAGTACATTATAGACTCAATATCAACTAAGTTCCCAACCAAACTAAGCATAACAAGATAATATGACATCTCCTAAGTACATGCCACATATAACCAAGTTTAAACGATTATAAATCTATCAAATTTTCCTATTCAGATGATACATATACCATTTAACAAGCTACCATCACATACACATCTTCATATATCCTTTACCATTTCAAAAGTAAGCATTCATCAAGGTTCAAATCGAAACTATCATCCCAAAATAAACATATATATTAGCCATACATACTACCATTTCTGACTTACAACATTCTCATTTGTATAATTGTTCCTACTCAATAAGGCACAAATTATTTATGCCACATTTTCATTCCAAACTTATATAATTATTGCCTATCATCTAATAATATTAAACGTATAATCAATTTAAGCCAACATCCATGTACCTATTCGTACTTACCATACAATTTATAATTTACGATTTAGTTCTTTATAAGCCAATATCATCAAATTTATAATCAATCTAACTAATAAACATTAAATATAATCAAACATATAAAAAAAATTACATAGTAAGTTCATATGAACTTACTAGACAAAACAACTACCAGCAAGACGTCGATGACTAATCTGCAATTTTTCTTTTTTCGCTATTATCCTCCAATTGGTTCGATTTTCCAATCTAAATGATAATTCATTTCAATTTATTAATTCCAAATACCGTATAACAGTCTATGTTAAGCATATATCAATTCAATTTCATCTTTCGGATGTCCCTTAATGTTATACATTTTATTCAAGTTAGTCCTTAAAATTAAAATTACTATAACTTTCGAATTTGAGCTTCTGTTTCAAAAATCATCTCAATTTCATCCTTATACATCCATATCAAAATATTTACACTTTAGTCCATATGTTCAAAATTAACAATTTTCACTTTTCAAATTAGTCATATTCTCATTTCTAACATCAACTCTAACCAAATAAAACCAATTTCATTAAACATTCATCAATGACAACATTTTGAAATTTTAATAGTTTCGAAAAATAACATACAGGTTAACTAGATTAAGCTTTCGAAATTTTAAAAACATAAAAATTATAATAATAAAAAAGACTAAATTTCACTAACTAATTTTAGGATTGAAAATAGACAACTTAGACCGGTGGTCCTTCTCCTCTCCTTCTTTGGTTCGAAAGTTGAGAATGTAAAGAGAAAAAAATGTTGTCTTTCATTCCACCCAAGTTTTATCATTTGTTTAATTTATTTAATGTTTAATATTTAATAACATTTATGTACTTTAATTTACAACCCGCCACTATAGATTTTAAAGGGGTACAATTACCACTTTAGTCCCTATTTCATTTCTAACTAATAAAAATTTATAGTAATTAAATTTTTACCATTTTTATAATTTAATCCGTATACCTTAATTAATTACTAATTCAATAAAGTTATTTATCCAAAATGCAATTCACCTCTAATATAACTCCGTAATATTTAATAAAAATATTTACAAGTTCGGTTTTTAGAACTGGAATCTCAAAATGAGATTTTCTAACACCACTGACTTTAGGGTCGATACACTTTTACCTTAATTAACTATCCAATTAACAAAACTAAAAGACTAAACTTTAATTAAATTTCATACTAACCTCGTAAATATTAAATAATAATAATATTTATGGGTTTGAACATTGAGAATGGGCTTCAAAACCACCATTTTCGACACCACTAACTTTCGGGTCGTTACAAGGTCTTAACGATACACATTATTTGCCAATGAACATCTAAGGGGAGTGTTATAAATATTTTATTATTAAGTGGATGTCCATCAAGATTAAGATAAGTTTGTTGTACTTTAGGACTCTAATATTAATTATGAGTAGAGTTTTATTTCATTTATATTTCCTATATTTATAAATATAAACTTTGGAGAAACATTGTATATATTCCTATTGATCAATAAAATGCCTATTCTTATTTGTTTCATAACAAAACTAATTATTTACTTGAATATTTGTTAAAATTACGATTTAAAATTTTATTTTAACATCACCACCAAAATAAATATTTTAATTAATCATGAAAACATGTCTTACTTTTTTAATACATCTTTTACTTTCGCATTTTTTGAAATTAATGTTGAAGTATTATTGATTATCTTAAAATGTGGTTGTAATTTAATACATTTTTCTCTTAATTTTTTATTTATATATTCATTAATTATAAATAAGAAAATTTATATTATCATGAAGACACTATAAACACAAATATATTACAAATTAACTTATCAAGATTAAAATTTTAGAATAAAAATTATCAATTATCTATTATTTTAACCAATTTTTTAACTTTCTCATCCTATTGATTTCAAGACCATTTTTTTATGAGACTTTGTTTACCAAAAAGAAAAAGAAATTTTAAATTTATTAGTTAGTTTTAATTTATCAATTTTTAGTTTACTTGAAATCTAAAATATTGTAAAAAATAGAATTATCTATTTAAAATAATATTATATTTGAAAACTTAAAAAAATCATAATTTTAATTTTTATCTAACAATTATCGTATTTAAAAAGATAAAATAAAATCTTTGTTATGAATATTTTATTAAGTGGATGTCCATCAAGATCAAGATAAGTTTTGATGTAATTTAAATTCTAATAGTCATTAGAAGTATATCTCTACTTCATTTATACTTCTTATGTCTATAAATAAAGACTTTAGAGAAGCTTTGTAAATATTCTTATTGATCAATAAAATACGCTTTCTCTTTACTCTCCTATTATCTTTGTTCTTTACTTTCTGCCTGTTTATTTTATAACACGTTATCAGCACGATTCTGTTTTAATTATCTTAGTTGTGGATTAAATCAGCGGCAACTTTGCGAACCATTAAGCCTTATTCATAATACCAAAATTCAGCCTCTAACCACTAAAATTACTCTTATTTTTCTGTTTCGTTGGATCCTTTGCTTCTTCGAATGATTATTTATTGTTGTTGGTTGCTATTCAAATTGAATGCTTACTTCCCTGATTCTCCATTACTTGTTGCCTTTCGTATGCTGCTGTTTGCAACTCTTTGTAGGAAGTTTTTATTTATTTAGTGTTTTATATATAGACTAATTTTCAATTAAGTTAAATTAATTTGAGATTATTTAACTTGTTTTACTTCTTAGTAAAGTTGGGAAAAGAGTATTACTCCGAATGGAAGGTTTAAGCATACACTAAGAGGCTTAACACCAAGGTGGACACTGCAGTCCGTTGCTTTGGATGATGAATAAAAATTTTGATCTCAGCATGGATTTTGGATTTATAGAGAGCACAATTTAATTTGGTAAGGAGATTCAAAATTTTTTTTGAGGTATGATTATTATTTATTTGTTTGTTTTAAGTCTAATCAAATTATTAAGTTATATTATTAAATATCAATGAGTTCATAAGGTTTACAAATAAAACTTTATAATACATTATTTTTAAATGATTGTTTAAATATATATTAATTGTCGACGCAGGATATAAGTTTTTGTGATATTGGTCCCGTTTAAAGATTTTTTTTTTTTTTTGCTATTGACGAATGATTGGTTATACCTTTTAAATTGAATTATAAAGTACAAATAATTTATTAGAGCATCATAAGATTCTGTAAGTTATATGTAGTATGTTCTTATGAAAGCATAGTTATTTTAGTACTTGAAATAGTGCTCGTGATAATAGCCAAGGTGACGACAATGGTATTAAAGATCTTCAGGTATATTTTACTATGATTTGTTTATTATATCATGTTTATTATAATTGGAGAATAATCATGACAACATGAATAGATAGATTTTTATTTGAAATCCACGTATATTTGCTATGGTGATTATGAAATAAAGAATTTTTTGGGACATTTCTAAGTTCATCCTAATAAATCTATTGCATTCCCCGAAGTGAATGCAAAAGAAAATGTAAACCAATATTATTTCAATATTTGTTAGTACAAAATTAGTCGAAAGCTCTAGAAGAGCTAATATATTAATATCTTGTGATGGTTAATCTATTAGTTTTAAAAGATATCCATAATGGATATCATATTGAGATTGTGAATGAGGAAAATAGTATATTTTATATGAATTAAAATAGGATTAAGTTATTTATATTTTGAATCGAACTTGGGACCTCTCGCACCCTAGGTGAGAATCATACCGCTAGTCCAAATGCCCTGCACTTAAAGATTTTGGCATATTCCCTGAAGTGAATATTGCATATAATTGTTTAGAAATTATATGATTTAGTGGCATTATAAAACTTCAGATTGATTTAGACATTTTCAGTAGTAAATGTCATAATAGTGCTTATATGTGGATACAAAGTAAAAGGAATGACAGTTAAATTATCAATTTATCACAATTTATATTGACATTATTAGTACAATTGAAATGCATGTTAAAGTAAACCAGAAGTTTACTGATACTACTACTTAGCGTGACCAGTTAGACCATCTTGGATCATATATAATGCAAAAATTAATTGAGAATTTATATGAACATTCATTAAAGAACTAGAAGATTATTTTAATTTAAAGAATTTTCATTTGTTGCTTGTTCTCAATGAAAATTGATTGTTAGAAACTCACTAGCTAAAGTTGAGATTTAATGTCTTGCATTTCTAAGATGAATATGGGCTCATTCATCCACCATGTGGATGATTTTGATATTATATGATTTTGGTAAATGCATCTACAAAATAGTCACGTATGTGTTATCAACTTGCAGTCTGTTGTTTGCAAGTTTGTAATACCCCAAACCCAGCCTAGAAGTTATGGTCGAATTCCGGAGATGTTACAAAGAAGGGTTTTGAAAACAGAGTCGTTTTAATAAATCATCGTAGTTTCATAGCCCATATTCATTTACAACTATTATTGAAAATGTTACTTAATTAGTTCAGTTGCCAAAGCATACTTTATAGTGGAAGTCTTAGAAATCATTCGTATTTTTAGAAAATCTTTACTTTTAGTAAAAACCATATTTTTCGCCAACTGTCGCAATTAAAAAGTTAAATAAAAAAACCAAACAGTCTAGAGAGCCCCTTAATTACAAAACTCCCTAAAATAAGCCTTAATTAAACGAAAACCCTTAATTAAAAATAGTTCAAAAACTTGTGGTCACTATGAGACTCCGCTGCACCGATCTGCCTAAGTTTGTGGATTACCTGTACATAACAGAAAAACAAAAGTAAGTTTCGTAAACTCAGTGTGTAACCCAACAGAAATAGACATACCAATCATACAGAAATCACATATATAGTCAAATTCAGATTCAGACTTAAGTCCTTTACAGATACAGATAGTAGAATCAGATATCCAGAATAGATATACAAAATCCTACCCCATCCTCTGCATACCAGCTCCGACCATCCCATCACACCATGTGGGGTTAAAAACACCCATCAATCCCTACACACCATATTGTGTCGTTACAATACATATCAGATATTATACAGCCAAGCTACCAAATTATAGGCGAAGGTCGCCATACAGAACACTTCCTCAACATATATAATTCCCACCCCAAACATAATTACAGATTACAAATACAGAAATATCATACTTAACATGCTCGCATACGGATATCATATATATAGTAGAATAATCAGACAAGCAGAACAATGTCCTACTCAGAGTAAACTATCAGAATATCAGATCACATAATCTAGGGTCTGGATAACCCTTACCGACCCCACGGTAGGCCCACAGTCAATCAAAACGGCTCGTGCGACCCTAGGAAAAATTTCAGAATCATGGGTCCACATGCTCATGTGGTCCACACGCCCAGATTTGCCTTGCCCATGTGGCCTACATAGCCTGACCCAAAACCCACACGCCCATGTAGCCCACATGCCCTATTTGGCCTAGCCCGTGTGGCCCACACGACCACACTCATACCATCACACGGGCAAGGCTTATTTGGGCTTGTGGACCACACGGGTAAAATTTTAGAACCCAAAATTTCACAGCCCAAGTTTGTAACCTGGCTCTGATACCACTAAATGTAACACCCCAAACCTGGCTTAGACGTTACGGCCAAATTCTAGAGATGTTACAAAAAAGGGTTTTGGAAACAATGTCATTTTAATAAATCATCGTAGCTTCATAGCCCACATTTGTTTATAACTATTACTGAAAACGTTACTTAATTAATTCAGTTGCCAAAGCATACTTTATAGCGGAAGTCTTAGCAATCGTTCGTATTTTTAGAAAATCTTTGTTTTTAGTAAAAATCATATTTTTAGCCAACTATCGCAATTAAAAAGTTAAATAAAAAATCAAACAGTCCGGAGAGTCCCTTAATTACAAATCTCCCAGAAATAAGCCTTAATTAAACGAAAACCCTTAATTAAAAATAGTTTAAAAACTTGTGGTCACTATGAGACTCCGCTGTACAGATCCGCCTAAGTCTGGGGATTACCTTTACAAAATAGAAAAACAAAAGTGAATTTTCATAAATTCAGTGTGTAACCCTATAGAAATAGACATACTAGTCATACAGAAATCACATATACAGTCAAATTCAGATTCGGACTTAAGTCCTTTATAGATACAGATAACAGAATCAAATATGCAGAATAGATATATAGAATCCTACCTCCATCCTCTACACACCAGCTTCGACTACCCATCACACCATTAGGGGTTAAAAACACCTACCCCCATCCCTACACACCATATTGTGTCATTATGACACATATCAGATATTATGCAGCCAAGCTGCCAAAATATAGGCGAAGATCACCATACAGGACACTTCCTCCACATATATAATTTCCACCCCAAAACATAATTACATATTACAGATACAGAAATATCATGCTTAACATGCTCGCATATGAATATTAGATATATATATATATATAGTAGAATAATCAGACATGCATAATAGTGTCCTACTTAGAGTAAACTATCAGAATATCAGATCATATAATCTAGTGTTTGCATAGCCCTTACCAACCCATAGTAGGCCCACAGTCGATCGGAACGACCCTTACGACCCTACGAAAAATTTCAGAATCATAGGCCCATATACCCGTACGGCTTGCCCGTGTGGTCCACACTCCCAGATTGGCATTGCCCGTGAGGGCTACACGGCCTGGCTCAAAACCCACACACTCGTGTGGCATGCTCGTGTGGGCCCACAGCCTAATCTGGCTTAGCCCGTGTGGCCCACACTGTCACACTCACACCATCACACGGTCGTGTCTTATGTATGGCTATGCTCTCGTCAAACACATAGTTGTGTCTTGCACATGACCAACCACACAACTAGGCATACGCTCGTATGGCTTCGATAGTATATTCTTTCGACTTTCGTTGAAGCTCAATTTTTTACGTTTTGGGAACACACCTATTATGATTTCAATGCAAAAACACTCTCGAGCACACAACACCTATAATGGACCAACAAATCACCGAGTTAGACACTTAAATCGATATTCAACCAAACTACGTCGAATTAGACAACCTTTTAATCCACCAAAACCCTTACCTTCGAATGAGCAAAGGTGATTTTGCACAATTATAGGAACGACTGGAAGTCCTTCGCCCCTTAATCTTCTCCTAAGCAACAATAACGAACCTCATCAACCAAAGATCCACTAATCAAAACCATAACCACACTTACCACACTTACCATACTTATCAAAAACGCACAATGAAAACCAAAATATCGAGATACAAAATTACCACAACAGATAAAAAAACAAAAAAAATTACCGGAAGGGAAGAGGAATGAGAAAATGGTAGAAAACAGGAAGACAAATTAACGTCAGATTTTTGGGAGTTTTTAGAAGAGAGAGGAAATTTTTGAAAAAAAAAGAAAAATAAAAGATATGCCAACATAATCCCCCATTTTTCTCCCACTAACCCAATAAGTCATAACTCCCTCAGAATTTTAGCTGTACCAAAACTCTATCAAACAACCGAGAAAAAATTAACATCCATGCTTGCGCAGGGATTCGAACACAGGACCTCCAACACACTAACTCCCTTACCACTCAAACTAGTAGGCTTATTCTGATATAGATTAACAGCCGAACGGCTTTCAGACCCAGTCTCAGTAACAGGTGAAACCGGTGTCTCACTCATGTCCAAATTGAGCATATTGTCCAGAGAGAAAGACTTAGCTCGAGCCCCCTACAGCCTCTACCGCGCCTACGAACACCGCGCCTACGAATACCATGACCACGAGTTCCACGAGCTCTCATCGTATATTTTAAATTTTATCTAAGTTATAAAATTTTATGTATCAGTTCTAGTATTTATTAACAGATATTTTATGTGTAAATTATCAAATGTTCAGAAGCGTTTCAGAGATTTTAGTCTCTAACTAGCTCAGTATAGTTTTCAAAAAGTACTAATTATAGTGTTTTCAGAGTATATTATCTAAAGTTTAGATATACTTATAGGATCAGCGCCGGAGATTCGGGGTACCATATACTTTTTCAAAATTATCCAAATTATTTGAAGATCAGTTCTTTTTGAAACACAATTTTGGAACCCAAAATTTCATAGCCCGAGTTTTGTAACCTAGCTCTGATACCATTAAATGTAATACCCTCAACCCGGCCTAGATGTTACGACTGAATTCCAGAGATGTTACAAAGAATGATTTTGAAAACAGAGTCGTTTTAATAAATCATCCTTGTTTCATAGCTTATATTTGTTTATAATTATTACTGAAAACGTTACTTAATTAGTTTAGTTGCCAAAGCATACTTTATAGCGAAAGTCTTAGAAATCGTTCGTATTTTTAGAAAACCTTTGTTTCTAGTAAAAACCATATTTTCAAACAACTGTCGCAATTAAAAAGTTAAATAAAAAAACAAAACAGTCCGGAAAGTCCTTTAATTACAATACTCCCAGAAATAAGCCTTAATTAAACGAAAACCCTTAATTAAAAAAATTCAAAAACATGTGGATTACCTGTACAGAATAGAAAAACAAAATTGAGTTTTTGTAAAATCAGTGTGTAACCCAACAGAAATAAACATACCAGTCATACAGAAATCACATATACAGTCAAATTCAGATTCGGACTTAAGTCCTTTACAGATACAGATAGTAGAATCAGATATGCAAAACAAATATACAGAATCCTACTCCCATCCTCTACACACAAGTTCTGGCCATCCCATCACAGCATGTGGGGTTAAAAACACTCATCTATCCCTGCACACCATATTGTGTCATTACAACACATATCAGATATTATGTAGCCAAGCTAGCAGAATATATAAGTGAAGGTTAACATACAGAACACTTCCTCTACATATACAATTCCTACCCCAAACATAATTACAGATTACAGATATAGAAATATCATGTTTAACATGCTCACATACGGATATCAGATATATATAGCAAAATAATCAGACATGCATAACAGTGCCCTACTTAGAGTAAACTATCAGAATATCAGATCACATAATCTAAGGTTTGGATAGCCCATACCGACCCCACGATAGGCCCACAGTCGATTGGAATGACTCGTGCGACCCTAGAGAAAATTTCAGAATCATAGGTCTATACGCCCGTGTGGTCCACACGCCCAGATTGGCCTTGCCCGTGTGGCTCAAAACCCATACCCCTGTATGGCCCATACGCCCAATCTAGCTTAGCCTGTGTAGCCCACACGACCACACTCACACCATCACACAGTCGTGTCTTACGCACGACCATGCCTTTGCCAAACACATGGTCGTGTCTCGCACATGGCTAACCACATGGCGAGGCACACGCTCGTATGGCGTCAATAGTATGATTTTTTGCTTTCCCCGAAGCTTAATTTTCTGTATTTTGGGAACACACCTGTTACCGTTTCGATGCAAAAACACTCTCGAGCCACACAGCACCTATAATTGACCAATAAATAACCGAATTAGACGCTTAAATCGATATTCAACCAAAATAATCGAATTAGAAAATCCTTTAATCCCCCAAAACCCTTACCTTCGAATAAGCAATAGTGATTTCGTACAACTATAGCACCGATTTAAAGTCCCTAGCCCATTAATCTTCTCCTAAGAAATAATAATGAACCCCATCAACCAAAGATTCACTAATCAAAACCATAACCACACTTACAAAAAACACACAATGAACACCGAAATATCGAGATACAAAATTACGACAACAGATAGAAAAATGAAAAATAGAATCGTCGAAAAGGAAAATGAAGGAGAAAATGGTAGAGAACAGGAAGAAAAATTAATGTCAGATTTTTGGAAATTTTTAGAAGAGAGAGGAAATTTTTGAAAAAAAAGAAAAATAAAAGATTTTTCAACATAATCCCCTATTTTTCTCCCACTAACTCATAACTCCCTCAGAAATTTAGCTCTACCAAAACTCTATCAGACAACCGAGTAAAAATTAACATCCATGCTTACACAGGGATTTGAATAGAGGACTTTCAACACATTGACTCCCTTATAGCTTGAACTAGTAGGGTCATTCTGGTATAGATTAACAGACAATTTTATATAAGCCCACTCAACAAGGGTAAGGCTAAGATTAGCAAAATAACAAAATTTGGCAAAAGGGAGACTGAAACCCACGACCTCACACACACCCCCAGAACAATTAACCATTGAAGCAGATACACACTTGGGTCAGATATTTACAGAAACATGAATAAATAAAGTAGGGCGTTACAACTCTACCACTTTAAAGAAACTTCGGCCTCAAAATTTACCTGATCAGAACAGATGAGGATATTGCTGACGCATCAAGTTCTCAAGTTCCCACGTGGCTTCCTCAGTGCCATGATTTCGCTACATAACCTTCACTAACGGTATGAACTTCCTCTTAGAACCTTAATATCTCGATCCAAAAGTTAAACATGCTCCTCCTCAAAAGTCAAATGCGGTCTAACTTCGATGTTCTCAATAGAGACAACATGAGATGAATCAAACTGATACTGTCTTAACATTGAGATGTGAAATACATCATGGATACGGTCTAACTCTGGAAGTAGCTCCAACTGATAAGCGACCGGTCCTACACGCTTCAGAATTTGATACAGTCTAATAAACTTATTGCTCAACTGCCATTACGACTGAACCTCAGAACTTTCTTCCATGGAGAAACCTTAAGAAAAACAAAGTCACCCACAGAGTACTTGATATCTTTCCTTTTCATATCTCAATAAGACTTCTATCTATCAGAAACTGCCTTTAGACGATCTCGAATTAGTCTAACTTTATCTTCAGTCTCAGAAACCAACTCAAGACCCAAAACCCGACGCTCACCCAACTCAGTCCAGCATAATGGAGTATGACACTTACGATCGTACAAAGCCTCATAAGGTGCTATCTAAATGCTAGACTGGAAACTGTTATTATAGGCGAACTCAGCTAGCGGTAGAAAATCCTCCCAACTACCTCAAAAATCTATAACACAACTCCGTAGCATATCCTCCGGTATCTGAATCACCCTCTCAGATTGACCATCGGTCTAAGGATGGAACACAGTACTGAAGTCTATTATCAAACCTAGAGCCTCATGCAATTTCTTCCAGAATTGAAAAGTGAAACGAGGATCTCTACCAGAAATTATTGAAATTGGAACCTCATGTAGTCTTACAATCTCAGAGATATAGAGCTTTGCTAACTTTTGTAGAGAATAGTCCATCCAAACCAGAATAAAATGGGCGAACTTGGTTAATCGATCCACGATGACCCAAACAAAATCCTTCTTAGTGGGTGTAACAAAGTCCATCGTCACTCATTCATATTTCCATAAAGGAATCTTAACAGGTTGTAGCAAACTCGAAGGTAACTGGTGCTTAGCCTTAACTTACTGGATCAGATAACGAGCAACTCACGCTTCAAACCCGGCCACCAGTACAACTCACGAAGATCGTGATACATTTTATTACGACTGGGATGCATAGCATAAGGGCTATTATGTGCCACCCTTAGAATCGACTGCCTCAAATCAGAATCATTCAGCACATAAACTCGACCTCGAAAACACAAAACCTTATATTTATTCAGCCCAAATCAGATGTACCGCCACTCTTAACCTAACGAAACCGTAGAACCAAAGACTCATCCCCTAACTATTTTTCTCGAATCTGCCCAATCTAAATTGGCTTAACTCGTAACTCAGCCAATAAACTTCCATTATCGAACAGACTAAGACGAGCGAACATCGCTCTCAAATCAGTCATCGCTCTACGACTGAGAGCATCAACCACCATATTAGCCTTACCAGGATGGTACTCTATCATATAGTCATAATCATTGAGTAGCTTAGTCCATCGACGTTGTCTATTCAACTCCTTCTAAGAAGGGAGGCACTTGAGGCTCTTGTGATCAGTGTAGATAATACACCTCTCACCATACAAGTAGTGCCTCCAGATCTTTAATGCAAATACCACAGGAGCTAACTATAGATTATGCGTCAGATAATTCCCCTCGTATGACTTAAGTGACGGAACATATAAGCCACAACCTTACCATCTTGTATTAAAACGCAACCCAACCCAACGTGTGATGCATTACTGTAGACCACAAACTCTTTACCAGATTCAGGCTGTATCATAACAAGAGCGTGAGTTAGAACAGACTTGAGCTTCTTGAAGCTCAATTGTTGCGAATCAGTCCAAACAAAAGGAACACCCTTGCATAAAAGCTTAGTTAAAAGGGCTGCAATCAGAGCGAACCCCTTAACAAAACACCGATAATACTTCATAAGAACCAGAAAACAGCGAATCTCTGATATGTTCTTAGGCTATTTCCAATCCAGCACAACCTCAATCTTTATAGGATCAACTCAGAACCCCTCAGTAGAAACCACGTGCCCGGTGCTTTTTGTCCTCGACCCATACCATTACCACCCTTACTGGCCCACGAGCTTTATGTGGCTGTTGAACTGCCCTCTGAGGCTGTACAGAATTTGGTCTTGAAGCTTGCATCTGATCAGACCTCTGTGGACACTCTCAAATCTGATGCTCCAAAGGCCCAGACCTTAAACAAGCCCCTAACCTCCTCTAACACTCGCCCAGATGGCGCCTACGACAATCACCACATGACTGAACCTCAGTAGGAGCAACAGGAACCCCACCCTAACAGGCTCATCAGGTCTGGGTCATTTCTTAGGCCTCTGAACAGAACTAGAGGGCTCCAAATCCTTCTTATTCTTGCCTCTCTCACGATCCTTATTTTGGCGCTCCACACATTTAACCTCATCGGTGATCTTCACCATATCTACCAAAACCGCAAACTCTCGCTCCCTCTATGGAGCAATCAATACCTGTAAATTATCCCTCAAGCTATCCTCAAAACGGGCGCGTTTCTCATACTCAGACGTCACCATGCCTTGAGCGTAGCAGCTCAACCTCAGAAACTCCGCCACAGATCTATCATATTGCGTAAGATTCATGAACTCATACCTACAAGTATCAATATAGCTTGTGCCTACATATTTCCCTTGGAAAGCTATCTTAAAATAATCCAGTTTAGATGATCAAGCTAAGTACCCTCCTTAACCGATGAGAACCTTAAGTTTCTACTTAGGAGTACAGTTGATGTCGTTCATAATCCTCTTGGTGGCCTCTAACCAATACTCGACCACAGTAGAGGCGACTCCAGTGACAGCCCTAAATAGCTCAGCTCTATTGGACCGAAGTCGTCCAGTTACCGACCCACGGCCCCCAGATCTAGAATGGACCCTCTCCAACACCCTCAGCATGGCTTGGGATAGTGCCTTGTCCCCAGCCGAGTGACTTTGAGACCCAGTCTCAGTAGCAGGTGAAACTGGTGTCTCACTTGTGTCTAAGTTAGGCATACTACCCAGAGAGGAAGACTCAGTTCGAGCCCCCTAAGCCTCTATCGCGCCCACGAATACCACGACCGCGAGTTCCACGAGCACTCATCGTATATTTCAAATTTTATCTATATTATAAAATTTTATGTATCACTTTCATTATTTATTAATAGATATTTTATACGTAAATTATCAGAGGTTCAAAAGTGTTTTAGAGATTTTAGTCTCTAACTAGCTCAGTATAGTTTTCAGAAAATGCTAAATATAGTGTTTCCAGAGTATACTATCTAAGTTTAAAAATACTTACAAGATCGGCGTCGAAGACTCTGTGTAGCACATACTTTCTCAAAATTATCCAAATTATTTGAAAATAAGTTCTTTTTGAAACACAATTTTGGAACCCAAATTTTCACAGCCCGAGTTTTGTTAGCCCTTATCACCCCACGATAGGCCCACAGTCGATCGGAACGACCCGTGCGACCCTAAGAAAATTTTTTGAATCATGGGCCCACACGACCACACTCACACTATCATATGGTCGTGTCTTGCGCATTTTCATGCCCTTATGGTCATGTGTCACACACGGCCAGGCACACACCAGTGTGGCATCGACAGTATGGTTTTTCAGCTTTTACCGAAGCTCAATGTTTTGTATTTTAGGAACACACCTGTTACGTTTTTGATGCAAAAACACTCTCGAGCCACACAGCACTTATAGTTGACTAATAAATCACCGAATTAGACGCTTAAATCGATATTCAACCAAACTACATCGAATTAGACAATCCTTTAATCCACCAAAACCCTTACCTTCAAATGAGCAATGGTGATTTTGCACAATTATAGCACCGATTGGAAGTCCCTAACACCTTGATCTTCTCTTAAGCAACAATAATTAACCTCATCAACCAAAGATTCACTGATCAAAACCATAACCACACTTACCAAAAACACACAATGAACACCAAAGTATCGAGATACGAAATTACGATAGCAGATAGAAAAATTAAAAACAGAATCACCGGAAGGGAAGAGGAAAGAGAAAATGGCAGAGAATAAGAAGAAAAAATAATGTCAGATTTTTGGGAATTTTTTGGAATAGAGAGAAAATTTTTGAAAAAAAAGAAAGATATGCCAACATAATCCGCCATTTTTCTCCCACTAACCCACTAACTCATAACTCCCTCAGAATTTTAGCTCTATCGAAACTCTATCAGACAACCGAGCAAAAATTAACATCTATGTTTTCGCAGGGATTCGAACACAGGACCTCCAACACACTAACTTTCTTACCACTCAAACTAGCAGGCTCATTATAATATAGATTAACAGACAATTTTATATAAGCCCTCTCAATAAGGGTAAGGCTAGGATTAGAAAAAATAACAAAATTTTGCAAAAGGGAGACCTGAACCCAAGATCTCACACACACTCCAGAATATTTAACCACTGAAGCAAATGCACACTTGTATCAGATATTTACAGAAACATGAATAAATAAATCAAGGCGTTACAAAGTTGCTTATTTAAATAATTACTTTTAGATTATGCAATTAAGACAATTCATCTTGCTAATACTGATGAGATTACATCTCAGTATTTGATTGATTTAGTTTGAAAAACTTTTGTAAAAGCTTGTTATTTATGCGCATAATGGTTTAGAAAAATTATTGATTGAATGCATCTGATTAATGTCTAAACCATTACTTATGAAACAAAACTTCCTATTTCAACATGAGATTATGTTGATTTACTTATTGTACGCATAAAGCCAATAAGTTATAAATACTCCCCATTACAATTGATTTTTGGTTAAGAGCTAAATATTTCTCATCTTTGAATTTTTGTATATGAGTATATATTCCAATTGCTCCATTAGAACACACAAAGATGAGTGAATCCTCAAAAAAATTTGGGAATATATATTAATTACAAGTTTCCTTGTATTATTAGATGTTTTGAATGTATTAGAGATTCATTATGACATGATTTGTGGTTACAAGTTTGATTCAATAGTTTTTCCGACATTAGGGGGAGAGAAATAATAACTTGTAATGAGTTAGAGGGAGTGTAATTTAAACTAGAAGTTCAACAAGGATAACCCATTACAAGTTAACTGTTGATGTATTTACAAACTTAATGAGAATAACCAAGTGTTATATACCATCTAATATTTTAATTTGAATCAAAGTCCTAGTAGGATAATCAATTAAAATAAATAATAGATTAATCGATTCCAAATATGAAAATTCTTCTAGATGGTCATATAGTGAAAGTGGGTGCTCTAAAAGAGACCCAGGACATAACTAATAAGTAAAACTCCAGAAGAGATTCAGGTACCTAAAATTGAAGATTAAAATAGTGAAAATAAAATATCTCGATAAGTTATGTCAATTTGACAAAATGTGAAACCGAATAATAAAAGTGGCCGATAATGATTTTGCATGCAATATTATTATTGAAACAATGAAATAAAAGGAGGGTCTTGATAAAACTATTGAAAAATATAGATATGAAATAAATTGTTCAAAATAAAAAGACGCAACTCAAGTACAATTAAATTCGTGGAGTTTTTGGACTATTAGCCTAAATATCTAAAGGTATAAAGTCAATGAGGGTACAAATGAAGTAGTTTTGCAAAAGCGAAATAAAAATATGAAGTTTTTCGCGCTGTCCTGGCATTGATTATGAAAAGATATAAAATTCTTTTGTGGTGGATACAATAATCTTTAGATATATTATTAAACTGAAATTGATTATGAAAAGATATAAAATTTTTTTGTGGTGGATACAATAACCTTTAGATATATTATTAAACTGACAATTCATTAAAGATTTAATTTGCGTCTAATGGTTGTTATTATAACCTTTTATGAATTACTATATAGTAAAGTTTATATTAAAATCCTTGAAAGATTTAGAATGCTAGAAGCATATTGAAATTATCGGGAAATTGTTCATTTATATGAATTGAAATAATTTGGACATATGTGATAAATTTGACTGAGTGAATAGTAGTTGAAGGAAGATTACAAAATGATCCAAAATACTTGTTTATATTTTTATAAAAGAATCATGATTAAAGTTTGCTATGATTATTGTTGAAACTTCTGAAGAGAGCAAAATATATTTCTTCAAAATTTTCTCTCACTCATGACTTTCAAAAGAATGGTGATATAAATAATTAGCAATACATTCAAATGGTCATTTAAAAAGCTAGTATTCAATATTGAGTACATAGAATATGAGATATTATGTGATGTTATCATGAGAGGGAGTAAATATGCGTTGTACTATTTTTCCTTAATAGAGGTTTTGTCCCATTGGGTTTTCCTGGTAATGTTTTTAATGAGACATCATGTTGTGCATATGATATATTTGTGTACTCTTTTTCCTTCACTAGGAATTTTTTTTCCCACTGGGTTTTTATCTTAGTAAGGTTTTAGCGGGACACAATATCTACCAATAGACATCCAATGGGGAGTATTATGAATATCTTATTAAGTAGATGCCCATCAAGATTAAGATAAGTTTTGATATACTTTAAATTCAAATAGTCATTAGAAGTAGATCTCTACTTCATTTATACTTCTTATACCTATAAATAAAGACTTTAGAGAAACTTTGTAAATATTCTCATTGATTAATAAAATACACTTTCTTTTTACTCTCCCATTCACTTTGTCCTTTACTTTTTGCCTATTTATTTTATAACAATCTTAAAATATTGATAGAATTTAAGGAAAAAAAGTATAAAAATTTATAAAATCAATTTTTTTTTAAAAAAATAAAGGTAGTAAAAATGGTTGTTTATAGATAATGGAGCCACCATTTGTTGATGAATAGATACGTCATGTGTTAGAAAGTTAGGTTGTCCATGTTAACTGGAAGCGTGAGACCTTATAATATATATTGTATATGATATGATATATGATGGGATAAATTACCTTTTCTAAAAAAATTATTTAATTAGTTAACTATTTATTTTAAATATGAAATTTAAAAAATATATTAACTTAAAAAATGGTAATAAGCTTTATAGTTTAGTATATGCTAATAATTAAAATAAATAGTAATAATTAAAAAAAACTATTTGATTTAAATTAAATAGAAAATATTTTTTTAAAAATTTCTATTAATCTAATTAAATATTTATCTAATTAAATATTTATTTAAACATAAAATTAAATTAAAATTAATAATAAATAATAACTATTATATACAATTAAATTTTAAAAATTATTTAAAGTTAAATTAAATGAACAATTTTTTTAAAATTCTTGTTTATCTAAGTAAATATTTATTTTAAAATAAAACTTTATAATTTAATTGATAATAAAAAATTATAGAAATTATCTTTTAAAAAAATATAAATTACATAAAAATATGTAATTGAGCCACTTATCATAATTATGGTGTGTGTATTTTGTTATATTATATACTTATTTTTTACTCTTGTGATGTACAAAATTATTGTATTTAAGTTAAAAAAATTAAATTTTATTAAATATGTTGAAATAAATTTTTTAAAAAAGTTTTATAAGATTTTACGAATACTATAATTATAAAATTAAAACAATTAATGACAACTTAAATTTTAAAAATCATAATATTTGATAAATAAAATATATTTAAAGTAATAAGTTGTGGTAATCTAAGAAATTAGAGATTACATTTTTAAAAAGAAAATTTAGAAAAACAAATTAAATAAAGATAAAACCATGAATTTAAAATAGTAGCATATAGTTTGGACTACATTTTTAAAATAATCGTTTGTAATTTGTTGTAATGTTTAAATAATTTCTTCTAACTTTTTCTTCTAAACTTTAACTATAGTTTTTATTATACATATTCAACCAGCTAGGCCTTGGCTCTGTTGGTAAAGACGGATGCTCTGGGGTTTGAGTATTCAAGTTTAAGATCCATCAAGCGTAATTATATATGTGAGTCTTCGAGTTTTACCATGTGTGGGTTTTACTCCAATCCAATTAGTTTGATTTGTTGACTTTAGTTTGGATTGTAATAATTCTTAGTTAGTTTTTTCTTGTAATTGTTTGACTATACTTAGTGATTACTTAGACAGTTCATATTGTAACAATGTGATATTTGTGGTCACTCAGACATATATTTGTATTGTACTTGTAACACTTTAAAATATATATATTATATTTATATAAATGAAATAAATTAAAATAACATAATTAAATTAGTGAAAACAATAAATAAATTAAAATAAAACATAAAAATGAATACGTTTAATATTTAAATATGATTTTATATTTTATAAAGTTCATAATTTTTTTGATATTTTCTAACATCTGATAATTAAAAAAATTTTCTTGAAAAAAATATTGGAGCTAACTTTTAATTAATTATTTTAAATGTATACTGAATAATGAAAAAAATTTAAAAAGAAAAGCAACCATATTTAAATTTCTAAAAAACAAAAAAAAAGATTTAAAAAAAACAGATTCAATTTTAAATTAAGTTTAGTGTATTTTTTTATAAAAAAATTTATATTTTCCATTATGCTAAACTTTGTTAATTATTTTTAAATATATATTTTAAGCTTTTCACATTTTCTGTTAAAGTATTAAAAAATATGTTTCTTACATTATATTCCTGCCTCTTATTCATTTCCCACATAAATACCATCTATACCTAATCACTTCATTCATATAATAATAATAATAAAAACAATTACTTCGCAATCATTTCACACGGCAAAAATCCAATACTTTTCCCTTCAAAACAATAGTAAAGAAAATAGTTAATATATAGTCAATCAAAATAAACATTATCTAAAATATAAAACATAATCTATCATCTATTTTTCTTTAAAAAAATGAAAATGGGATGACTTAGCCCCTACTAAAAAAATTAAAAATTCTATATATCCTAAAAAGTAAACTCATTCATTTTTTCTTAGATAAATGATAGCAAGATAAATTCGTATTTTTAATACATCTATTTTTGGATAATTATCGAATAAGATGCTACTAAATGGATTTTTCTTATCAGGAAAAAAGTTAGTGTGTTGAAATTCAAAATCATACAAAAAGGAGCTAAATTGGAACAAAAAGCAAAGAGGAGGGGTAGATTGAAAGATTAAAAATTTGAAGTTGGCTGGATAAAGATTGAATATTTGAAATTGGCTAGATAAAGATCAAATTATTTTTTATATTGTTAAAATTCTGTAATTAGTTTAAATTTGATTTTTAAAATTTTGATTTATCTAGTGATAATGTTTATAGGGAAAATCTAGCTAAATTTTAGCACTAGAAGTGTGTATAAATACCTAGTGGCTATAACCAACTGAACACACTTGGCTTTTGACATTAATAAATTCTTTTCTTTCTTTCATTTCCTGCTCCAGTGCTTCATTCTACCATTTTATTTTTCTTTCTTTTACTTTCAACATTTTGGCTTATTTGCCTTCCAAGCCCTTTCCCTTTTCCACAATTTCCATTAAAAGTCACTTTCATACTCCATCTAGCATGACTCATTTCATGATTAACTAAGTCCATTTTAGCCTTAGTTCAGTTATCGCTCCAACAAAATAATCGCAAGATATGAACCCACACTAAATACTTTGTAATTAGGTATTTGTTATCTCTCCGGCATATGTGATAGTAAAAATTCGTCCCTTAAATTTGATTCGATTTCAATTCAAAAAGTGCACGTTGGGTTGGAATTGTTTGGACTACAGTTGGGAAGTTGGGTCGGCCGTGCTGTATTCAACATCCCGCGTACAAATTGGCGTGTTCAAGTGGGAAAAGCCAGTTGGATTCCACTAAGAGAGACAGTGATCGGATTTAAACGACCCACACGGTTCAAACCGTTAATTTGAGTTGGGCTTTTCAGACCGCAAGGTAATCGAAGTATTAAATTACGGGTATGTGTCATGTGGTTAGAAATTCGACAAGGGTCGATTTGCTGGTCGTACTGGAACCGACTACAAAAGGAAAAGATGGTGGTTTGAGGCGTCCTCGATCGCTATAACCAACTTATCGGTTGGAAGGAAAAACCTTCTTTTAAGGATCAATTCAAGTTCGGGGTGTACCGAGTCTAAGGTTAAGCTTAAAAATATTTTATTCACTCATTTTATTTTATTTGCTTAAATTTATTTTTGCAATTTCAAATCTATTCTTATTTTTATTTTATTACACTATGTATTTGCTTATTTTATTATCTTTATCAATTAAAACCCCTATTTTTCATTTTTCATTTTTCAGCATTTCTACGCACAAGTCGTGGACACGATTGTGACCATGATAGTGATTCTGGTCAAGAGAAAAAAATAAAATTGGATAGCCAGTCCCTGTGGATTTGACCCAATTACTCTATATTGTTATTTAGTGTTATCTTGTCGTCGGAATTTATATTTGGTGGTTTCGACGCCCATCAAATTTTGGTGCCGTTGCCGGGGATTGGAAAAATTTTTCTAATTTTTGTTTGTTTTCTTTATGACCAGGTTAGAACTGAGGACTCTAGCATTTGAATAAGAAATAGAGAAGTTAGCTCGAACACTTCGAAGAAAAGCTATTCAGCGCGATAAACAACAATAACCATACTTTGAAACAGGATCTTATACCAAATATTTTTTCTCATTCGACGAAATAAATGAAATGGAAGATCAAACTATACGCCAACTCATAGTAGCACCAGATGAACAACAGCCACTGTGCATAACTTACCCAACGGGTGAAACACCGTTCGAATTAAAATCGGGCTTATTTCATTCATTGCTCTCTTTTTGTGTTTTGAAAAATGAGAAACCCCATACACATTTGAAGGAATTCCACATGGTTTGTTTAAGCATGAAACTAGAGGGAGTAACCAATGATCAAATTAAACTCTAAGCCTTTCCTTTTTCATTAGTCAACTTAGCTAGGGAATGATTATTTTATTTACCTCCAGGATCTGTTAATACATGGACTGATATGTGTCAGTTGTTTCTTAACAAGTTTTTCCCAGCAACCCGAGTAGTTGAATTATGGAGAAGTATAGTCGGAATACAATAAAAAGAAACAGAGTCACTTTATGACTATTGAGAGTGATACAAGAAGTTGTGCGCAAGTTTCCCACAACATGGCATGCCTAAACAATTGCTCTTATAGTATTTTTATAAGAGGTTACTCCCAATGGAAATGGAAATGATTGATGCCACTAGCGGAGGGACATAACTCCTCAAAGAGCTAAGGAATTAATTTCGACCATGGTTGTGAAATCTCAACAACATCGACCATCGATAAAACCTACGAGAAGGGTTCATGAGCTAAGTACTCCTTCCTTAGTAGATAAGATTGACGAGCTTACTAATGTGGTTAAAAATATGCTTGCAAGAAAAATAAACCTAGTTCGGTCGTGCAGGATTTATGCCAAGCCTGATCATCCTACCGAATTGTGTTTGATTTTACTTGAGGGCACAACTACACAAGTAGATGTTGCATCGTTATTAACATTTCCTATATGTTATTTAGATGGAGCTAGCACTCAGATCATAATGATACTACGCCATTGAGCCAAAGTAAGCAACTAACTCCACGGTTATTGCTCGTGCTCGAAGTACACGATCACACCAACCCAATGAAGGGTTGGAATCAACCCTGAATAGCAGCACTGAAGCTGCTGATATGCGCAGTTCACCGCACAGTCTAGTCGAAAATGAGTACTAGCCTCCTGGAAATAATAGGCGCGGTCAGCAAGGCCGAACCTATACAATGCTGCTAGAATAGAAACTCTGAGGATTTTTAAATTTCATAACATCGGAACACCAAATAAAATACGAGGAAATTCAACATCGGCCAACTCTAGTCTGTACACAAATCGCTCGAAGCAATAAAGTCTTTCGATGAAAACACGATTCGACTATTAGAGAATAAGAGGAGCAACCATCTTCCACTGTGGACGAACGACTTCGCATAGAAGCTCGACTCAAAACAATAGAAGCCAACATCTCAAGAATCTTCACCATACTGCAAAAGCGGTCACTTTCACCGTCTTCTGACCCATTGAATATACATGGGGAGTACATTTTACCTCAACTTTTGCTATTCTTTTAATACATTGTGGGCAATGTCGGCTAAGTGGGGGGCATGCCATGCTATTGCTTATTTGCATCTGTTCATTCACTTAGATAATTCCTCAATTCATTTCAAAAATTAACCCCTAATTCTTATGCTAAGTTTATTAAAATAATTGGGTGAGTCATGAATAACTATTGCTTACTTGATTAATAAATATTTTGTAGAATTGAAAATGTTATGGCTTAGTTAATATTTCGTATAAATTGTTGGCTGTTTTGAACTTGCTTAATGAAAGCACTCATCTTAATAAATAAACAAGTAATTTGTTAATGGCTTCGTTAAGAGTGCAGGATAAAAAATGTGACCAAACTAAGTAACCAGAGTGAGGTGCTTAGATTGTCATCTCATTTCGCGTCAAAAGATTTGGCTGTGTTGAATTTGTAAAGAAATAAATAAATAAATAATATATATAATAATGTCGAGTTGAGTAACCAAGGTGAGGTGCTTAGGTTGTCATCTCATTTTGTGTCAAAAGACTTGACCTTGTTATGAATAAGTTAAAAAAAGAAAAAGAAAAAAAGAAAGGAAAAATAATAATAATAAAATATATATTGAGTACTATTGTCTTGCAAGTTTGATTAAGCCTAAATTTGGTGAAGTAGTTGAGTTTGACATAGGTTTTATAAAATGCTTATTGATTGAGTCTAGCAATTATTTATTTTTGATTCAACTAATTGTTTGCATTATACTTGGCTGAGAAAGGGGGTTTGATTTCGAAAAGGATTGTCAAATGATTTTTAGTAGACATCATGCTTGAGGACAAGCATGAATTAAGGGGGGAATTTGATAGCAAGATAAATTCGTATTTTTAATACATCTATTTTTGGCTAATTATCAAATAAGATGCTATTAAATTTGGATTTTTTTATCAGGAATGAAGTTGATGTGCTGAAATTCAAAATCATACAAAAAGGGGCTAGATTGAAACAAAAAGCAAAAAGGAGGGGTAAATTGAAATATTGAAGATTTGAAGTTGGCTGGATAAAGATTGAAGATTTGAAATTGGCTGGATAAAGATAAAATTATTTTTATATTGTTAAAATTCTATAATTAGTTTAAATTTTATCTTTATTTTAAATTTGGTTTTTAAATTTTGATTTATCTAGTGATAATATTTAGGAAAAATCTAGCTAAATTTTAGCACTAGAAGTGTGTATAAATACCTAGTGGCTATAACCAACTGAACACATTTAGCTTTTGACATTAATAAATTCTTTTCTTTTTTTCATTTACTGCGTCAGTGCTTCATTCTGCCATTTTATTTTTCTTTCTTTTACTTTCAACATTTTGGCTTATTTACCTTCCAAGCCTTTTCCCCTTTCCACTTTCCACAATTTCCATTAAAAGTCACTTCCATACTCCATCTAGCATGACTTATTTCATGATTAACTAAGTCTATTTTAGCCTTAGTTCGGTTATCGCTCCGACAAAATAATCGTGAGATATGAACCCACACTAAATACTTTGCAATTCGGTATTCACTATCTCTCCGGTATATGTGATAGTACAAATTCGTCCCTTAAATTTTATTCGATTTCAATTCAAAAAGTACACGTTGGGTTGGAATCGTTTGAAGTACAATTGGAAAGTTGGGTCGGCCGTGTTGTATTCAAAATCCCGCGAACAATTGGCGTGTTCAGGTGAGAAAAACCAGTTGGATTCCGCTAAGGGAGATAGTGATCGGATTTAAACAACCCACACAGTTGAAGTCGTTAATTCGAGTTGGGCTTTTCAGATTGCAAGGCTGTCGAAGTCTTAAATTACGGGTACATGTCACGTGGTTAGAAATTCAACAAGGGTCGATTTGCTGGTCGTATCAGAACTGACTATAAGAGGAAAAGCTGGTGGTTTGAGGCGTCCTCGACCGCTATAACCAACTTATCGGTTGGAAGGAAAAACCTTCTTTCAAGGACCAGTTCAAGTTCAGGGTGTATCGAAGCTAATACTAAGCTTAAAAATATTTTATTCACTCATTTATTTTATTTGCTTAAATTTATTTTTGCAATTTTGAATCTATTCTTATTTTTATTTTATTACACTACGTTTTTGCTTATTTTATTATATTTATCAATTAAAACCCCATTTTTCATTTTTTAGCATTACTATGCACAGGTTGTGGGCATGACTATGATCGTGATAGTGATTTTGGTCACGAGAAAAAAGGCGAAATTGAATAGTCAGTCCCTGTGGATTTGACCCTACTACTCTATATTGCTATTTAGTATTATCTTGTTATAAGAATTTATATTTGGTGGTTTTAACGCTCATTAGTAAATTGTAATAGTAGTTACCCAATTATCAGTTATTTTTTTTATCATCCAACTATGAAAAGTTATAAAATAGCCACCTAATTATTCAATTTTGTCTTTTTTAGTCACCAACTGGCTAACGATGACAACTTTTAAAATTGACATAATAGCAACTTTAACTCTCAACATGTATAAATTATGTCAATTTAATCTTGATTCTAAAAAAAATTAACCTTCAACCATTACACATTGTGTAATTTGGTCTTTTTTTTTTGTAGTTTTATTTTGTTTTGTGACATTGATGGTTAATTTTAAAAAAATCAGAAAAGTTGAAAATTATTTTTTTGAATTGGTGGTGTTTCTATTTTTTTGTTTATTTTCAATTAAATTTAGTTGATAGATTTATTTTTTTTAGCATTTAGGTAAAATGATCATAAAGAAAAGTAAAACTGTAAAAAAAATAAATTATATTGTGTGTAAATATTAAAAGTAAAAGTTTTATTATTTAATTTTAAAAGTTGCCACCATTAACTAGTTGGTGACTAAAAAGATAAAATTGAATAATTAGATTATCATTTTATAATTTTTCATTATCAGATGACTTAATAAGAAATTTACTAATAATTGTGTGATTATTTTATAATTTTTTATATTTAGTTAACCAAAAAAATTACTCATGATTACTACTCTAGTTTACCCTAAAAGTTTTAACTATTGAAGTTGGATATTGTGATGTTCGAATTGGGTTGATTAATAGCTCCAGTTAAATCAAATTTTTACGAATTGAAAAACTAAATCCTACATGCCTCCCTCAACTTAAAACCCACGCCCGTACAAAACCAAACCTCCTATTTTCTCAGGCCTTCAACGACATCATTTAAATGGACAAGCGCCTATAGCTGAATCTCTCGAGGTCCCCCTTTTGGGTTATTCTTTCAGCATTCCCAATTGCCGACCAACTGTTTGATTTTATGTTCGTGTGATGTCGTTGTTTTCTCTTTTGATTCCTTCTCTTTTTTGTTTCGGGATAAGGTGGATCGTTTCAAGAAGACTTTTAAGTGATTTTTCTAGCTTAAATTACTAGGTTGTTCGGGATTATGATGGTCTTATTGACTCTGTTAATGCACTTGAGCCGGAGAGATTCAGAGGCTATCTGATCAGCAGGTTGGTCGGCTTTTTAGCTTAAATTCGTTTTTTTTTTTTTTTTTTGGGGGCGTGTTACTTAGCAATAGCGTTATTTTCTATATACAATTGATAAAAGTGAAAGAAAGTTAAAAAAAAAAGAAAAGAATCTCTGTATATCAAAAATGGCTTAAAATGCTATAATATTGGTTTTTTTGTTTGTTGTACTTAAGGTGAATTCTGATTCGTATTTGAAGTTCAGAAATGAAAATGGTCAAAGTTTACAGCTCTCGTGAAATGTTGGGATGGATTACACTGGTGAGAAGATATTGTTCAAGTGAACCAGCGAGAGATGTTTCAGTTACGAGCAAAAAAGTTTGTAAAATCATGATGTCATCCTCTCCAGTGGTGCTTGATACAGCTCTTGACCAAAGTGGGTTACGGGTTTCGCCGGAGGTAGCAGAGGATGTTCTTAAGCGGTTCGAGAATGCTGGTATGTTGGCTTATAGATTTTTTGAATGGGCAGAGAAGCAGCGGAATTATATGCACACTGTTAGGGCTTATCATACCATGATTGGATCTTTGGCTAAGATTAGGCAGTATCAAATCATGTGGAATCTTGTGAATGCGATGAAGAACAAGAGCATGTTGAATGTTGAAACGTTTTGTATTATCATGAGAAAGTATGCAAGGGTTCAAAAGGTGGATGAAGCAGTTTATGCTTTTAATATCATGGAGAAGTACGGTGTGCCACCAAATTTAGCAGCATTTAATGCCTTACTGAGTACTTTATGTAAGACTAAGAATGTGAGGAAAGCGCAAGAGATTTTTGATAAAATGAAAGATCGTTTTGTGCCAGACTCAAAAACTTATAGTATTTTGATTGAAGGATGGGGTCGTGCTCCGAATTTGCCAAAGGCTAGGGAGATCTACAGAGAGATGGTTGATATGGGTTGTGACCCGGATATTGTGACTTATGGTATAATGGTAGATGTTCTATGCAAAGCTGGCAGAGTGGATGAAGCAATTGGAATTGTTAGGGAAATGGATTCTAATGGTTGCAGGCCAACTTCATTTATTTATAGCGTTTTGGTCCATACTTATGGGATAGAAAACAGAATTGAAGATGCCGTTGACGCATTCCTAGAGATGGAAAGAAATGGAATCAAGGCAGATGTGGTTGTGTATAATGCTCTGATTAGTGCTTTTTGTAAAGTAAACAAATTAAAGAATGTGTATAGGGTATTAAACGAGATGGATTCTAAGGGTGTGGCACCAAATGCAAGAACTTGCAATATCATTCTCAACAGCTTGATAGGTCGTGGAGAAACTGATGAAGCTTTTAAGGTGTTCCGCAGGATGATCAAAGAATGTGAACCAGATGCAGACACGTATACAATAATGATAAAGATGTTTTGTGAGAGAGATGAGTTAGACATGGCATTTAAAGTATGGAAGTACATGAAATTGAAGCAGTTTATCCCTAGCATGCACACATTTTCAGTTCTCATAAATGGATTATGTGAGAAGTGCAATGCTGCTAAGGCTTGTATTTTACTAGAAGAGATGTTAGAAAAGGGCATTCAGCCCTCAGGTCCAACATTTGGGAGGTTAAAGCAATTGCTTATAAAAGATGGGAGAGAAGACGTGCTCAAATTTCTTCAAGAGAAAATGAACCTCCTTATCAAGGAGCCTTTGTATGATTGAAGAATTCTTCCTTTTTAGTTGTTGAGAATGCTGGATAGATGGAATTGCAATACCTGATTACCTCATGGAATTAAGGTAACTTTTCTTGTCTGACGCATGTAAAAAGAAAGAACACTTTTGCACTTCTCTTTTGTTTTCACTCTCTTCCAAAAGGTTTCAGTCTTGCCTCACTAGTGGACGTGAAAGTAACTGAATCAAACTCTCCATAGGTTTTGCTGTATACACTGCCAGCTACGGGAAAATGTTAACCAGATTTGTAACTTAAAAGAATGGTTCAGTCATTAATGCTTTCTAAGAATGGTAATGCTCTGTTAGTGGTGCACATGTCATAATATTCATTTTATGCATCATATGCTGATTCAGGAATTTAGTCACAGCAATTCAAGTTTTCATAATTTGAGAACCGGCATGGTTTTTGTGCTTCAAAGCCTAGCCTTGCTGATATTTCAAGTGGACACAGTTATTATCATGAACTTTTATTATTATTACTATTATTAATATATGTAACTGTTTACATTAATTTGAAGGTCTAAGAAATGAAATATGAGATGTTTCTGAAAACTCTGATATTCAGAGAAAGACAGACTACAAGAAGGAGAATATGTAGCTGGAAGCAGGAGTAAGAAGCAGGTTTGACTGAATTCGTGTCTATACATTGGTAATCGATAAAAACAGAGGAAACAGAGGAAGTGGATTAGCATTGTTTTTTGGGCATGCATATGGATATCATAGACTGTTAAGAGCACGTTTGGGGTCTCTTGATGCCATGGGTTCTTTCAAGAGGTAAATGAACTAATCAGCCCTCTCAGTGCAATTACTTGCTAAGTTCTTGTATTTTAGATGTGAAAGAAATCAGTAGTTAAGGCAAAGCAAAGAATCATATATGCTGCTTTCACTGTTAATACTGAGTCTGGGGACTTCTACGTCAGATAGATTTGTGAAATCTATCACCTGATTATGTGATTTTTGCCCGTTTTGCAATGTCAATGGGAGAAGAAATGAAGTCACTCATACAATAACTTGTTTTCTTCCATTGTTTCTTTGAGATTATGTGTAATGGTATTTAGGTTTTGAAAATTTCCATATATTGGCTTTTACTGCTTTCATTTTCTTTTCATTATCTTTGTTTGTATTGGGATTTTTGTGAGATTATATCACCAGTGTGTCAAAAACTAAAACATATGTTCGTAAATACCATATATTGGCTAACCGTTCCTTACATGCATGAACTGAAGCTGAATTGAAAGCTGTGAATACCATGAGTGTTTTGGTCTTAAATTAATATAATCTAAATTTTATTTTAGGAAAAATTTCAGCATGTTTCAATCTCCTTCACCCAATAGGATCTTGTACAGTTGTGTATCAACTCTTACAAGATTTTCGTATAGTCAGTAATTTTTATAACAACTACTTGTTATAATAAAATTTAGTTATAACAACTAAGTTTTTAGTAGAAATAATTTTTTATATTTTATTTTAACCCTTTATAACAACATCCATAGTTATGAAGTATATTCTTTGTTAAATTTGTTCTTTATAATAGTGTATTGCTTAAAATTTTAAATAAAATTGTAGCTATTTGTAAGTCTATTAATTATAATTTATTACATACAAATTATTTTAATTAAACTATTATTTTAATAAAATGTTCAAATTTTACATAAAAAATCTATTAATCATATTTTATTAAATGAAAATAATCTTCAATGAGTAAAATTAAAGATATAAATTTTAATAAATTATTAATTTTTCTAATTAAATATTCTACTATGAATTTGAAACATCATATACTTATAAATTAATCACTTGAATTTAATAACTCATGATAAATTAATTAATTTAATTTGATAAATCATACTGGTTAATTGAACTTGTTAAATTTATGAACATAATTAATCATGTGAAAAAATGTAAAATAAAAAATGCATAAAAGTAATAATTCATGCCCCTACTGTACGCCTATTAATTTTGTTAATTTGATTCACACTTTCTTTTTCTTTTTTAACATAATTTCCACATTATTTGACAAAAATTCATGATAGATTTACAACAATTATCTTTTTATTTTGGTGAAAAGTAAACAAAATTACATCAAATCAATTCTTCAAAAGCACCACTAGTTTTATCTTGTTCAAGGACCCCCATCACCTCATAAAGAGGCACATCGAAAATTTGTAAGCTTGACTTTCATGTAAGGCAAACCTTAGCCAATTGATCCGCAATTAAGTTTATTTTCCCAGACACAACTCTGATCCGCCACTTTCCTTCAGAACACATAATCTTTTGAACCCTTTTAAGGACTATGATACCTGAGTCTTCTAACTCTTTATCAATCAAGGCCTTAATCACGTCTTGTTAAATTAAACTTTATTTGATAAAAGATTTTGATATAACAAATTAAAAGTGTTTTTCAATATAAGCTGAATTTGACAATAATTTTAAATTTGAATTCTAAGAAGTAAAATTGTTAATACTTACAATAAACTCTTAGAAAATTTTGAAACAATTTTAAAATCAAGTGAAATTATTTTTAACCAAGTCAAAATGATCCCAATCAAGTTAAAATCATTTTAACACATCAAAATGATTTTCAAACAAGTTAGACTTGTTTCAGGCCAAAAAGTATCGATACCATTTGGCCTGGTATCGATAATTGGTATCGATAATTTTGGAAAATAATCGATACCCTTAGTAAAATTGAGACAAAAAATGCATTCTGTCAAAAATCTAAAAATTATCGATACCATGATTTCAGTATCGATACTTTTCGAAAATAATCGATACCTTACTTAAAAACGATACCAAACTTGTATTATGTTTCTCAAAAACCCTACAAGGTATCGATCCTGTATCGATACCTCTTTCAGGAAGTATCGGTAAAAAAATTTTGAAGTATCGATTTTTTCATTCCAACGATCACTAAATTAACATTTATGACAAAAAATATCGATACCCTTCTTAAAGGTATCGATGCTCGAAGTTGCAGGTGAAATAAATGCTTTGGTTTTACATCCCCAATGGCCATATTAACTTCTCCAACATCCTCAACGGCTGGAAATCTATTAGGGGTATAAATATCATCTTTTAAAGTCCTACAACATCCAAGAAAAGTACTTCAAGCAAAAATCATCAATCAAGCAATCTTAGAGCTTAAATTTTCATATTATTCTTGCATACACTTGTGAGCTTTATTTCCTCCATTTTGCTCAAGTGTATTTCATTGTATTTGTGCTTCAATTTTTAAACAAATTTATTTTGTAAGGATTGTTTCTTTGTTTACTTATTTGTATCTCTTTGAGAGGTTTTGAAACTTAATATTTGGGGTAGAAATCTTAAGGAGTTGTAAGGTTAAACCTTATATTCTAAGGTTGAACAAATTAGTGAATTTGGGATAAATCCTTAGTGGTGGAAAGCTACGGTAGTGGAATAGGCAATTGGGGTCAAACCACTCTAAATTCTTTGTGTTCTTTATTTCATTCTTGCCTTTGCTTTCACCAAAATTTTTAAAGCCAATTTACCCCCTCTTGGTATTTTTGGTTTGCTTCATCGAGTTTTTAATTGGTATCAAATTTACCCCCTCTTGGTATTTTCGGTTTACTTCATTGAGCTTTTAATTGGTATCAGAGCTAGATCTCTAGAGACGATTTTACCACCAAGAAAGAAGATCCTCAAGGTTTTCTAGATAGAAGTTCAAGTCAAGAATTCTCCTACATGGCATCAGAGCAAAATTCCACTATATTGGGAGAAAGGCATTCCACCATGAGGCCCCCTCTATTCAATGGCACCAACTACTCTTATTGGAGAACAAAAATAAAGCTATTTATCCAAGCCAACGGCTATGAAGTTTGGAGGATACTTACTAATGGGTCATCCATCCCAATAAAGAGGGTCGAAGGTGTTATTGTCTCAAAGGAAGAGATTGAATGGGATGAAAATGACATCAAGAAGATGCAATTAAATGCACAGGCTATGCACACTCTATTTTGTGCTCTTGGTCCCAATGAGTACAATAGAGTCTCCTTATGTGATAATGCAAAATAAATATAAGACAAACTTGAAGTCACCCATGAAGGGACAAACTTGAAGTCACCCATGAAGGGACAAGTAGAGTCAAGGAGTCCAAGATAAGTCTTCTCACTATTGATTATGAATTTTTTAAAGCAAAATTGGAAGAAGGAATCAAGGAAATGTCTGATCGCTTCACTCATATTATCAACGGTCTCAAAGCTCTTGGGAAGACAAACCCCAACAAGGAGATGGTAAAGAAGATGTTAAATAGTCTCCCAACATATTGGGAACCTAGAGTGACGGTAATAGAAGAGTCAAAGGATCTCAACTCACTCTCCCTTGATGAGTTCATTGGTTCTTTGTTGACATATGAAATGAAGATCAATTACAATGCAAAGGAAACCAAAGAAGTTCCAAAGAAAGTGAGAGTTTCATTCAAATAAACAACTTATGAGAAGAATGAAGACTCTAGCAATGATGATGATGAAGAAATGACAATGTTTGCAAAAAGATTCAAGAGATTCATAAGGTCCAACAAAGGAAGACTCGTCCATCCAATAACACACCATTTGTGGACAAGCTACCACACAAATGCCGATAAACGACCACATAACGCATTGTGGATAAACCACTACATATTTGTCGATAATAACCACATAATCGTAGATAAACTGCCACATAACTTCAAATTTTCACAAAACCCCACCCCATGCATGTGATATGGCAATTTCTCTTTTTAACACATATCGCTTTTACACTTAGACATGTAAACATGCTCTCATAATCACATATCACTTATTGATCACTTATAATCACTTTAACATGTTAAACATGTTTTTCACATTAGATCATGGATCCCAATTTTCACATACACATATATAAGTCTAATATGCTTAAATCATGACATATATCACATAAGCCATACATTACATATCATGAGGATGAGATTTACACATACATCATAATTACAATTATAATCACATTAATTATCATGCGTTTGATAAAATCAATCGGTTAGAGTCACTTACTTGGTGTTCGTCTTGTTAAGTTTTTTAACTCTTCATGAATATTTGGTGTATTCATGTTTTAATATAAATAAATTATTAATGTAATAAAATAACTATATCACACAAACAAATGGTAACGATCCCACACCCTATATCGTAGATCTGATTTGTCACAATCCTTAATAACGATCTCATTTTGATCTAACTCAAAAGATGAATCTAACACATGAATAACATTTATTAGTTAGAACCCGTGTGAAAATATTCATCACTAATAAATCGATTACCAAAGTGCTCACCAACACTTACCCCACGATTTTGGACTCTCGAAAAGATGATTCCTAATGCGAAACTAGGGGTCTTCCCTACGATTATTGTTTGGTCCTATAAGATGGTAAGGAGAAGTAGTATTAATACGGTAATAAATAAATGATAATAAAATGTGACATTGTCCCTATGGCTACTATACCATTCAACCATTATATGAAACCACTAAGAGAAGGATTTTGCGATCCAAATAACCATACTTACAACTTGATTCAATACAGAATGGTTGATGAATCGAGAAATGAATGAAGTCAATGAATCAAGTGATATAAAAAGATTGATATAATGAAAGAAATATGTAAGTTTAATCAATTAAAGAATCGAAAAGTGAAAGAGGAAGAGAAATGAAGAATTTTCGGTCATCGGCGGTGGCAATGACAGTGGTCCGACTGTAGTGATGGCGGCGGCCAGACGATGGTGGAGTGGTGGTCGACGGTAGAGGGCTATAGGGTTTTAGTGTAATGGGAGAGGAGAAATGAGACCCGTGGTGGTGCACAGCGGCGATCACAGTGGTGATGGAAGGAGAAAAAGAGGAAGAGAAGAGGTACGACAGCCACAAGGTGTGATGAACGGTGGCGGAGGGTTTGGTTACAGTAGAGGAAAGGAGCAAATACTAAAAGAAAATGTGGTGGTTATTTTGCAAAATGGAGAGAAAATGGATGAGAATAGAAATGAAAAAAAGAGAGAAACTAGGAGAAGAAGGAGGTAGGGATGGAAAAGTGAGGTTGGGAAAGTGGGAATAGGTTGGTCAACTAGGTCTAGGTTCAATAAACCTCTTGTATGTCAAGGTTGTAGTAATCCTGATGGCACCTGGTTTTTAGCTTTTACCTGTTGGTAAATTAAACATCTAGTTATTAATTCATAAATCTCACGTTTTATCCTTGGCCACCAATTCATTGTCTTAGTCTGTTACGAAAATACATCATAGCATTACCTCCAACAGTGAATCTCGTAGTCAAATCACTCTGGATCTGTTCTCATTTAGCTACCAACTTTGGATCTTCAATATGTTATAGTCCCTTTAATTTAACTACTCAACCTTTGTAGTTTTTGTAATTTACTCCTTTTTACTTATTAAACTATCTAAACGATAAAACATCCTAACCAAAATTTAATACGATGTTATAATCCTCGTAAATATTAATTGAATAATATTTATGAATTCTTTCATCGAAATTATGGTTTCGAGACCACTGTTTTCGACACCACTGAAAATTAGGTTGTTGCAATTCACCCTCAACTTAAGGTAAGTTTGACCTATGTTGGAGGAAATGAATCCTCCTATTTATGGTGAAAAAGGGGTGGACGAGAAGCACTTAAATCACATGGAAAAATTGTATAAAAATTAAATAGAAGAGTGTAAACATTAGGACTTGAACCTTGGACCACTGTGATAACTAAGGAGTTAATAAACCACTATACTACTCACTTCCTTGTTCTCAAACTTGCACAAATAAAAAATAAAAATGTGGGCTGGCATTTGCTAAGGGTTTGAAATAAATTTTCACTAAATAAAAATTAATGAGAGCGAAGGGTTTTGAACTCAGAAATCAAGGACAACTCCACCACTATAATTTATATTTATTTATTATCAAATGAGCAAAATATTATCTAAATAAAAATTTATTCATGACCACTCTCTGTTCAGTAGCCCAATTTATACTAACCCGTTTTGGGTTGTGACATATAAGGTTGGGGAAATAGAGTGTAATTGAGTGTTGAGAGGTTATGTGATGTAAGTATTAACACCACAGTAGTATTCGATAAAGTCCATCGAGACAGTAAAAGTGAAATACGATATGACATTTCTAAAGAAAGTTCATGGCCATGGACGTTCTGGAAAAGAGCGGATGAGCTGCATTTATCAACTGGGGTTTTCTGCGCCTTTTAGGGCGATGATAGGAAAAACTTACGCGATGTGAGTTTAGGCAAATTCATATCACAAACACGAAATTTCTTGGGGTGCTTTTGTGGCATTTTATATGATAGCCTTTATGGCGTATTCTATATGATAGACTTTATGGTGTATTCTGTATGATAGCCTTTTTGGCTTATTCTGCATGATATACTTTATGGCGTATTTTGTATGATAGCCTTTATGGCGTATTTTGTATGATAGCCTTTGTGGCATATTCAGTATGTTGCCTTTGTGGCGTAATCTATTTGACCTTATGGTGTACTTTGATAAGTCTACAATAAGGATATGATATGTCTGAAGTTATTTTGGATTCTACCGTTTTGTAATACAATTGAATGAATCTATATGTTCAAAAAGGTTATTGTTAGAATTAAGTGACCCTAATTCTTATTTAAATAAAATACGATGGAAAATAAAATAAAAGTAAAATCCATATAGAACTAGACTTCTTTTATTTTATTTTAGAATAAGGTTTTTTAAACCTTATTAAACTCCATCTATTTTATATTTACTAGGATAAGGTGTTTCAATCCTACTAGAATATGGCTTTACAAGCCTATAAATAGACATAGTCTATTCCTTTTGTATTGATTCAAATTTTTCGACATAGTGAATTTTCTTCTCCTCTGCCCGTGGTTTTTTCCGAAAGGGTTTCACGTAAAATTTTGTGTTCTTTATTTTTTATTTTATTTTATTTTTTCACAATTGGTATCGAGCTTCCGGTTGTTCATCTCGATCACGGTAATGGCGTCTTTGAAATATGAAATTCCGTTGTTGGATCGCAACACCGATTTGCGTTGTGGCGATTAAGATGCAAGCGGTTCTTGCTTGAGATGGATCTAGAGGATGCCCCGCTAGGGATAGATAAGATGCCTTCGACATTATGGATGAAGAGAAGAAGCGTAAGGATCGAAAGGCATTAACACAATTGCATCCGCATTTGTCCAATGAAATTTTGCAGGATGTGATGAAAGAAAGAAGACTGCCATTGCATTATGGAAGAGGCTAGAACAAATATGTATGTCGAAAACTCTAACAAGCAAGTTGCATATGAAGTAAGCGTCTTTATGCTCATCGTTTGGAGGAAGGTGCGTCAGTACACGAACACTTAAATGATGTTTAAAGAAATTCTCTCAAACTTGGAGGCCATGGAGGTTCGGTATGATAAGGAAGATCTAGGGTTGATTCTACTTTGTTCGTTGCCTCCGTCTTATTCAACCTTTAGAGACACGATTTTATATAGCCGCTGAGAGTCTCTCACGGTTGATGAGGTTTATGATTCTTTAACCTCGTATGATAAGATGAAACATCTTGTGGTTAAACTCGACTCTCGGGGAGAGGGTCTCATTGTTCGTGGGAGACAAGATCGAATCGATGATGATGATCGTGGTAGGACACAGGAAAGAAATCATCGTGGTAAATCTAAGGGTAGATCGAAGTCTTCAAATAGAGGTAAAACTTGTAACTTCAAGAAGAAAGGGCACATTAATCCCGAGTGCTATAAGCTACAAAATAAGATTAAAGGGAGGCTGCGAATCAAAGGAAAACAACCGAAAATTGCAGGTGAAGTGATGTTGTAGAAGACTACAATGATGGTGAACTTCTAGTCGCTTCACAATGATTCTAAAGTAAGTGAGGAGTGGATACTTGATTCAGTTTGCACCTTCCATATGAGTCCCAATCGGGATTGGTTTACAACTTACGAAACAATTATGTCGAAGGTGTTGTTTTGATGGGAAATAATGCTTCGTGTAAGATCGCGGTGTTGGAAAAATTAAAGTTAAGATGTTTGATGGAGTTTGTCGAACACTTAGTGACGTACGGTATGTTCCGTAATTGAAAAGAAATTTAATTTCGTTGAGTACTCTTGATTCAAAAGTGCATGAGATACACTGGTGAAAGTGGGGTTTTAAAGATTTCCAAAGGGTCCCTTGTTGTGATGAAAGGGCAAAGAAAAAGCGCCAAGTTATATGTTTTGCTGTGGTTCTCATTCATATGGTGATGCAAATTGCCGCTTCCTCTTCCTTGTCGGATGATGATATTACTAAACTTTGGCATATGCGCCTAGGGCATATGAGTGAGAATGGCATGGTAGAATTGAGCAAAAGAGGACTTCTTGATGGGCAAGGAATTTGCAAACCGAATTTCTGTGAGCACCGTGTGTTTTGGGAAGCAAAAGAGAGTTCGATTCACTAGAGGAATCCATAACACGAAGGAAACGTTGGAGTATATTCATTTCGATCTATGGGGACCATCAGAGTGCCTTCGAGAGGTGGAGCTAATTATATGCTAACCTTTATTGATGATTTTTCTAGAAAAGTTTGGGCGTTCTTCCCGAGCAGAAAAGCGATGCGATGTTTTTTTTCGCATTTAAGTCTTGGAAAATTATGATTGAAAAAGCAGACGGAAAAGCAGATAAAATACCTCCGCACGGACAATGGCTTAGAGTTACGTTCGATGAGTTTAATAGATTGTGCAAGTCGGAAGGGATCGTGAGACACTTGACGATTCGTCATACTTCACAAAGAAAAAGCGGCGTTGCGAGCGAATGAACGAGCGATCATGGAGAAGGTTCGATGTATGTTGTCAAATGCCAACTTATCAAGTCGTTTTGGCGAAAACAATTCTCTCGCATGTTTTTGATCAACCGATTTCCATCCGTTGCCATTGAGAAAAAGACTCCACAAGAGGTATGGTCCAGTAATCCCGCTAATTATTACGATTTAAAGATCTTTGGGTGTCTGCGTATGCTCATGTTAATAATGGAAAATTGGAACCGAGATCCATTAAATGTGTTTTTCTTGGTTATAAAGTCGTGTAAAAGGGTATAAGTTATGGTGTCTGAAAATAGGAAAGTTGTGATTAGCAGAGATGTTGTTTTTGATGAAACCGCTATGCTTCCTAACTTATCTCTTAAAGACTGTTCCAATAAAGAAAATCAAAAGCGGTGGAGCATCAGATTAATCTGAGTCGACTCCTCAAGTCAAGTACAAAAATTGAGAATAGAGTTGCTTCTTCGCCTCAATACTCTATCGCCAAAAGCAGAACTAAAAGAGAAATTAAACCTCCAAAGAAGTATTTGAGGGTGATCTAGTTGCTTATGCTTTAAATGTGGTGAAGATATAGATGCGAATCAAGAGCCATCAAATTATTCTGAGGCGATTAGTTGTGAAGACTCGAGAAAAATGGATGTTTGCTATGCAAGAGGAGATGGAATCACTCCACAAAAACAAAACATGGGATCTTGTGAAACTTCCTAAAGGTAAAAAGAGCATTCGTTGTAAATGGGTGTTTAAAAAGAAAGAAGGGACTCAGGAGTTGAAGAACCTAAATATAAAGCAAGGCTTGTTGCAAAGGGTTCTGATCAAGTTCCAGGAGTGGACTTCACAGATGTGTTCTCCCGGTTGTGAAGCATAGTTCGATTCGAGCTTTGCTTGGTATTGTGGCCATGCATGATTTAGAGCTTGAGCGATTAGATGTAAAAGCGCATTTTTGCATGGAGAACTTGAGGAAGATATTTACATGCAACAAACGAGAGGGGTTTCTGATTTGAGAAAAAGAGGATTATGTTTGCTTCTTTGAAAAAGTCCCTTTACGGTTTGAAACAATCACCAAGGGCGATGGTACAAGAGGTTTGATTCCTTTATGACTTCTCACGATTTCAAAAGAAGTAGTTTTGTGAGTTGTGTTTACTTTAAGAAAAACAATGATGGTTCTTTTGTGTATCTACTTCTTTACGTTGATGACATGTTGATAGCGACAAAAGACAAAGGAGAGATAAGAAAGGTCAAAGCCCAACTAAGTGAAGAATTTGAGATGAAAGATTTGGGACCAACAAAGAAGATACTTGGTATGGAGATTCTTAGAGATAGAAAAACAAGTAAATTGTACCTAAGTCAGAAGGGGTACATTGAGAAACTTCTTTGCAGGTTCAATATGCGGAGTGCTAAGCCTGTTAGTACTCCTTTAGCAGCCCATTTTAGACTTTCATCGGCTTTGTCTCCACAATCAGATGATGAGATTAAGTACATGTCACATGTTCCATACTCTAGTGCGATGGGATCTCTCATGTATGCTATGGTTTGTTCACGCCCGATTTATCATATGCACGATCGATGCGATTAGCGGATATATGGCGAATCCGGTAAAGAACACTGGAAAGCGATTCGGTGGATTTTAAGATACTTACGAGGTACTATCGATGTTTGCTTACAGTTTGGAAGAAGCGAAGATGGAGTTATTGGATATGTTGATGCTTTGATTTTCTTTGGAGACCTTGATAGAAGAAGATCTCTCACGAGTTACGTCTTTACAATCGGAGGTTGTGCAATAAGTTGGAAAGCCACTTTGCAAACTACGATCGCTTTGTCTACCACTGAAAGTGAGTACATGGCGACATCGAGGCTTGTAAAGAAGCTATTTGGTTGAAGGGACTCTTTAGTGAACTAAATGAAGACCTTCAAATCAGCCTGATATTTTGTGATGATCAGAGTGCCATCTTTCTTACAAAAGATCAAATGTTTCATGAGAGAACAAAACACATTGATGTTCGGTATCATTTTGTTCGTGATATTATTGCTCGTGGTGATATTGTTGTGAGCAAAATTAGTACTCATGAAAATCTGCAGATATGATGACCAAGTCACTTCCTATAACCAAGTTTGAGCATTGCTTAGACTTGGTTGGTGTTCATTGTTGAAGTTAAACCCTTAAGGGGTTTTATGGAAGAGGTGGAGAACTTGTTCGCGATTAAGAACTTGTTCATTGAGAATTTGTGTCAAGGTGGAGATTGTTAGAATTAAGTGACCCTAATTCTTATTTAAATAAAATACGATGGAAAATAAAATAAAAGTAAAATCCATATAGAACTAGACTTCTTTTATTTTATTTTAGAATAAGGTTTTTTAAACCTTATTAAACTCCATCTATTTTATATTTACTAGGATAAGGTGTTTCAATCCTACTAGAATATGGCTTTACAAGCCTATAAATAGACATAGTCTATTCCTTTTGTATTGATTCAAATTTTCGACATAGTGAATTTTCTTCTCCTCTGCCCGTGGTTTTTTCCCGAAAGGGTTTCCACGTAAAATTTTGTGTTCTTTATTTTTTATTTTATTTTATTTTTTTCACAGTTATCTACCGTGATTATCTGTCAGTTTTGAATTTGATCGAAGTCTTAGTTATAAGAAATGTACAAGTGTACATCGGTCTAATTTCGTTTGTGATATGTAGGGTTGGGAAATCTGAGTGTTGGTTTCTATCATATCTAAATAGCATCATGTACTATTCAAGAATTATCTAATATTTATGCCATCTGTCAATTTGGGCATTGTGGTGCTTTGTAATAAGAGTTGTGAGGAATACTTCTAATTGAGTTGTTAGTTCACTATTCGTATGAATTATGTTGGGTATTGAAATAGAAAATGATTTGATTTGTATACTGATGGTATTAAACTCCATGTGGGAATCTGTCAAAAGTATAAGTATTTGCCAGTGTACAATGTTTGTGAACATTTGTTTTGGGTTACTCTTTGTAAGTTGTCTGAAAAGAGAAGAAGAGGTGGTATTATTTGGTATGACCTCAAGTCAACCAATGAGCCAAGTTAAAAATGATCCGTTAAGAGTAGTAAGTAGATCTAGGTATGTAGTTAATTGATGATGTGAAGGTATCCCTCATAGACAAATATGGGAAATCCAAACATTCAAGATGAATAATTCAGCAAGAAATGAAAAAAGGTATATTATGACCTAACTTACTAAGTTCTTCTGAACTTATGAGTGTTATGTTTATGTTTTAGGTGTTGCTAGTTGAATGATTTCGCCAGGATGGACAAGCTAGGTACGCCAAGAAAGCGACGAGCTTAGATATTATGAATACAGTGGATATTTTGGGAAAGTGGCGTATTGTAGAATTACGCCCTTAAGAGTTTGTTTTTAGTAAACCTATGTGTTGTAACAAGATGTAATACGTCTGATGTAATTTATTGTAGTCATAAGCTAACTAAAAATATGACTAACGCAAGTGCAACTATCAATTAGTAGTGTAACATCCCAAAAATCGGGGGTTAGTAGAATCGGGTTTGTAAATCGAGAGAAAGTGATCATGCCTTAATTTTTTAAATTATCTATGAATTTTTAGGAAATGAATGAGGTATTGGTTTGTTAGTAAAGTGTTAGTATAACGTTTCCTGAAACCCAAGTTTAAATCCCTTCTCTCGCATCATTTTTATTATTTTTCAAATTTTGCCTTAAACCCTAGTATGTGATATGCCTTGTTTTTTAAAATAAATATTTCAAAATTATATCAAGAATGAGTTATTGGTTTGATGGTTAAACATTGGTGAATTTATCTTTCAGGTCCTAACTTCAATTCCCTTCCCATGCAAATAATTTAAATTTTTTGACAAAAACCCCTTGTTTTAATGTGTGGGCCATCCAAGCCTAGTTAACCTAGGTATAAATATTAATTTTTTCACTAATAATCAGCCTTTAATCTTACTCCTCATTGCTCTAGCCATTCCTCTCCTCCTCTCATTCTCTTTGATTTTAATTTTTTTCATTTCCTCCATTGTTGTCGTCGTCTACATTTAATTTTACCATCTCATTCTTCTTCTTTTTTTCTTTTTGCCACGAGATTTGTTAACATATTCTCCACCATATTGCTGTCATTTTTCCTCATTAAAATTAGACCCAAATATGAAATCTTGAACTCTAAGATCGATCCCGAACATTGCCAAGAAAGTGCCATTGTCATTTCTCTCGACTAGCTTGGGTAAGGTTTATTCTCTCTTCAATTTCTTAATTAATCTTGTCCATTAAAAACCTAAATTTTCAGATCTGGAGTTTGGGGGATTTTGAATGATTTCAAATGTATTTTTCCATAATTTAATGAGATCTCAAACCGTTTTAAAATTCAGCCCCAATTTTGGCCACTATAGATGGTGGTGCGTGCGAGTATGTGCAAGAAAGGGGGTTGTTTTGTTTCTTGGTTCTTGCCTATATTTTTTCCAGTATTAATTTGAGTTCTTGAACCATCCTAATCAGCTTTTAAACCCATTTCAATTAGGTAAAAATTTTCTTGATCGATTGGCCATTCGAATCCTACAAATCGTGAAGCGTAAGTGCAATTAAGGGTAACTAGTTTGTTATTTCAACATAGTTGTTGGGTAAAGGTTATGAATTTATTAGATGAAGGAATTTAATCATTAATTAGCTACTGATTTTCCAGTATATTATTGAATTAGGTGCTGACCCAAACACCCCAAATCATCTGTAAAGACGAAGAACGATTGTACGTACGGTTTGCATCGATACAGTGTAAGGAATCTAACTAGTTTGGATACATAAAATAGTTATAATTTAAAAGATTTGTTTGAACTCATAAGTGGGTGTTTGAGGGCTGGTTTAATAGTAAATTGATTGAATTTAGACTGAATTTTGGTTTAGGTTCGTTTAAGGAATTATTAAGAAAAATTGGAAGATTAGCTAGTGTGTTGTAAGGAAGCGAAAAATAAGGTGTGGGTCCTAAACTCATAAAATTGTTTGAAAATATTAAATATCATGTTATTTTTGATAAATTAGATTGTTTATTGGATTGTCTTAATAGCTAAATTATTGATTTTTTGAGTGGCCGAACCAAGTATGTTTCAAGCCTTAAAAGATTAACATGTTGACAAAATTGCTCATTTGATAGTATGAATGTTTGATTGAGTTTGTAATTGCATATTTAAGTTATGTGAAATGAGAATGTTTGACTGAATGATATGATGTGCTGAGATATTAAGCTTATGTATGATTTAAGTGCATGAGATATTTGTTATATTGTGTATTGAAAAGGGTGTTATTTATGCACAATGAAAATCCGTAAAGTATGTGAAATTGAACAATATTGATTGATACCAACACAATGGTAATTTGAAAGATTGAAACACTATTTCCATTTGCTGAAAGTATGTGATTATTGAGGACACGTTGAGCATGTCAAATGAATGTGAAAAATATTGAGATATGATTATGTATGAGATTGTGTGACACATTGCATATGGCATTGGATTGGGATTTTGTGGTTGACGGAGGAGTTCAGTGGAGTACCGGCGACATATTAGGTTTACATTATTTGTAGTCAGTGCACTGCACCTGGAGTATCGAGGGGATTGGCGTTTTATCGCATATTATATGTTATTGGTGATTGTATTGCACTATTTGATTTCTGATAGATTTTCTGATTTATTGATTATTCGGTGGTTTACCACATCGAGCTATGCTCATAATGTTTTGGAGTTTGACAGACGGGTTCCGGGAAACTCGTGGTGTGTAGCGGATGGTATGGATAGGAACCTTTTTGCATTGCATCATGTGCACGACATATTTGAATGTTCTTGATTTATGCTACGCATTGTATTTTGTTGTATTGAATGGTATCAAAATTAATGATTATTACTCGAATGAATGATGTCCTATGCTCATACACCATTTGACATCAATTTGATAATGACTATGTAATGACATGAAATTCCTATGGTGGTTCTATTTTCTTCTATTAATGCTAATATGTTTCACTGTATTTGATGTTTTTGCCCGTTTAAATAATTATTCGACTCACATTGAGCTTTTCATAAGCTCAACCCCAATAGTATTTAACTTTTCAGGTAAACCTCAAAATTTGGATCGGACTCAACATTCAGAAAATCAACTTGGACCTCAGATTATTATTATTTAATTAAGTATGATTAAGTCTTTATTGGTTTTGGCTTGTAATTTTTAATTATTTTTGGTCTGCAGCTTGGTAACTTTTCTTTTGGGGATTTTTGCATGCATGAATTATTCAAGCATAACAATCATGTAATGCCCCAAAATTCGGTCTAGAAGTTTAGGCCAGATTTCGGAGGTCACATTGATCACCAAAGTGATCCAGGAAAAATTTTAGTTTAACCATCTAGAAAACAAACAGTATTTAAGTTATGTAAAACTCTCTGTTGTAAAATCCCGATATTACAAAAATTTCCATCCAAAAGACGCGTACGTGCATAAAACCCAAAATTTATACCATAATATTCAATATAAAACATGAAATTCAAACCGTTTACTTATAAATGCGGAAATTATGAAAATGCTTTTAAAGTTGATTTTAAAATGTGGCTGTCTGAAACCTCCGACGTGCCTAGTCCAGCAACAACAAAAGAAAATACTTGTAAAAGGGAAACTGAGGGGGGTGAGCTACACGAGCCCAGTGTGAGATCAAAACTTCAGAAAAACAAACATTAAGCGCTACAATAAAAACAAAATATCACATTGGTAATCCGATATCCAAATAATCATTACAACCAAAACAGAACCATCAGTACTAAACACATCGATCTATATACTGTTAATCTCACAATCAGACAGACAAAATGCAGAATAAATGCAACAGCATGAAACCCATCCATCCAGCCAAACACCTCTCCGTCCCCCATTCACACCACAAATGAGCTATAAGGAACTCAACCAACCTTGCACACCACATAGGACCTCAGAAGGCCTATCCAACCTAACATACCATGAATGTGGAACTAAGCCATGCAAATAGCAGTATGCAGCTGAGCTGCCAGAAGTATCGTACTATGCGATAAACCGTTATACAGACATATTGCTATTAAAATTGCCAAATCAGATCAGACTTCCTTCTCTTCATATCCCAAACCTGAAATCATAATGCAAATGCAAGAATGCACACCAAATATTGTCAATTACGCAGACGCAGAAGCTCGTAATCAGTCAGTCAATTATAGAATCGATGTACACAATTTCCAAACAGTCACACACATACCCACATCACTTAAGCACTGAAGCAGACAGATATTTGTTAGGCAATATCATAATTAACGAACCACTTAACTATTGCAATGATTGCATAAACCAGATAAATCCGAGTCAAAAGAGAGTCTCGTGTAACTCACTGTCCAAAAGTGCTAAAAATTAATAGCAGAGGCGACACGGCCGTGTGGAGACCCCACGCGCCCGTGTGGGACACATGCCCATGTGGTCAGATCGTGTGGCACCAAAAATCATTGAAAACCCTAAATTTTGCCTAGGGGACATGGCCATGTGAAAATCGACTAATTTCCCCAAATCTGCCACATGGTCGTGTGAACAGGCACACGCCCGTGTGGCTACCCATATGGTCACGAAACCACACCGAAACAGCATGCAAAACGTGCCTTTGATGTCAAAATGATCCCCAACCCTCAATAACACAGAAATACATCAAAAACACCCAGAATTTCAAGCAATTCCACAACACTCAACACTTCGATTGGCCAATTTCAAAAACACACAAAATATGTCGAATTTCACGGAAACAAATCAAAAATTTGATAACGAAAAGGGAGAGTTTCCGAACACACGCCTTAGACGCGATAGCAAACACCAAAATCATTCGATTCGCTCCTCCAAACCGATTCAAAAACCTCAATTTAACATATTAATTTATAAAAACTTTAGTTTAACAGGAAAAGAAAATGAAAGGAATTCTATGTAAACCTAAAAACAAAACGTACCTCTTCCACTTCTGAAAAATCGAATACACATAGAAAAACTCCCTCGACAGACAACAAATAATGGAAGAAACAACGAATTAAAAGCAATTGATTTATTTGAGGAAAAAAGTAAAACAAAGAAAATAAAAAAATGGTTTACAGAGAACTCAAACCATAGGAAAACATGGATTTGATGAGTTTTTTTATTATTCCCAAAAATAAAATCATAAAAGTGATAAATAAATATATCAAACTTAAAACAAATTTAAGACAAAAAGAAATAACTAATCCCTCAAAATACACACATGAGGATTCGAACCCAGAATCCAAAGGTACACTAATACTCACTCAACCACCAGACCAGAGGGCCCATTCTGACAACAGAACGCGAAAACAAACCCAAATGTCCAATCTAGCCACTGACCCTACCTATAAATCTCAAAACTTTTAACCTCAAATCTGGGGTGTTACAAATCGGATAATGTATGATATTAGGCTTAAGTAAAATTTGATACTGTTCCCTAGTTTCCACTAATCGCAAAGGAAATATTTTTGAAAAACAAATCGATAAGGCAACTAATTTTCCAAAATGACTTGAAAAATTTGTAACACCCCTTGCCCGTATCTGACGCTGGGACAGGGTTCGCGGTGTTACCTGACTTAAACTCAACCAATCACTCAGAAACTGGGCCATAAAATTTCAATCAATTTAAAACCTTTCATTTCAAAGCATACTATTCCTTATACGGACTTACGAGGCCCAAAACATGCGTTAGGGGTGGTTTGGGACCCAACCGAGAACCCATGAAAGACTTAGAAAATCTCATGCATCAAGGCTCCACATGCTCGTGTGGGTATAGAGCACACGACCGTGTGCTAGGGACACGCCTATGTCCTATAACCGTGTCTTTCACACGGTTGAGACACATGGCCGTGTCTCTTGCCCGTGTACTACTACCATGCACTCTGACTTTAAAACACGGCCAAGGAATACGCCCGTGTGGCCTGCCCGTGTACTAAAATAACTTTAAAATTTTAAGTATAGGGGACACACGGCCATAACACACACCCTTGGGAGTGAGCCGTGTGTCACACACGGCCTAGACACACGCCCGTGTGTCTTACCCATGTGGACAAAAGAAGGGCATTCTTCCAAGCCATCTTGTCACCCATTTACATAACCTGTACAAGATCATTCCAATATACTAAATTCACCATAATGGACATCAATTCCTCCATAGAAAGAACATTATATGCATTCATCAAAATGAATAATAGCTATTGTTCAAGGCTTGATAAAAAACAAAGAGCTTTTAACTTAAGCCAAAATACATGAACAATTCTCGTAATACAACATCCTAGTCTAGCCCTATACATACCACCTTCAAAAATATAAATCAAACTATACCGAGTATTGCGGTTGATAGTGTGGTCTATATCTCTGACTTTAAGGGATCCTTAAGCTAGCTTGGCGACACTAAAAGAAAAAGGGAGAAGAAAGAGAGTCAGCATAAAGCTTTGTAAGTTGTATATAAATAAATATACAACAACAATCTCACCATTAGTTATCATGCTTATAGCTCAAAGGTAAACATAACTTAACTTACTCATTATCGTCTACTCGAGTCACATTTTCTAAATTAAGCTCATTACTCATGCTTATCAAATAGGTACCTGTAACACTCACAACATGATCATCTTCTCCTTATTAAAGTTGAACTGTAACCTTCACCTTGAACCATTTGGAATACTACTGAATATTCTATACACCTTCAACATGGGATAAGTTGCTGATGCCATGTCCCAGACATGGTCTTACATTGGCTCTCATATATGCGTGCTGATGCATGTCCCAGACATGTCTTACACTAGCAAAACTCTTAGCCGATGCGTATCCCAGACACGTCTTACACTGGCTATCTCTGTTGAGGCCGATGCATGTCCCAGACATGTCTTACACTGGCACTCATCTTTGTGCCGATGCCATGTCCCAGGCATGGTCTTATACTAGCTCTCATAATGTGGCCGAAGCATGTCCCAGACATGTCTTACACTGGCGTACAATTCACCCAGTGTCTTGGCACGAATATCCAGTTCGTATACTAAGGTTTCAACGGAATCTTTCTACCATCTCAAATATTACTAAGCATTCTCAATTTATGACTTAGCAACTCATACATTATAAATTCAATGACAATATGAATACATGTATTAATAGTGTAGTTGTATTATTTACATACAACTTACCTTGGATTTTAAAACGTACTCGGCTAATCTGTTTAATCGGTTTGCTTAGCCTTCCCCCGATCTAGGTTCGAATTTGGTAAATCTTGATCTATAATGACAATATGCACTCATTTAGTCACTAATTATAATTAGACAATCATCAATTCACACCTTTGGTAAAATGACCATTTTGCCCCTAGACTCTTGACAAAATGACCATTTTACCCCTATGCTCGAAAGTCAATTTTTATCGAATTTCTTCGTGTCTTAGGCCTAACAGAACTATGTTTACTCTTATAGCAACTTCAAATTCTCACTAATTCACATGTTTATCAACTATTTTACAACTTATGCAAAATAGTCCTTTTAAGTGTTTTCCATGAAAACTCATTCACCAAAGTTGTTCATTATACAACCCTAACTTATTTTCTTCCATAAAAACTCAGCAAACATCACAAATCCTTTCATGGCAACACCCTAAACTTTCAATCATTTTGTAAAATAAACCCCTTATTTGAAAGCCCATGAAACAAGCATGCCAAAAATGTAAAAATCATCAAGAAAATCATCAAAATTACTTACATTATGAGAGAAATAAGTTGCTGAAATTTTCAGCTTTCAAAGCTCCATTTTTGGCTGATATTTTCGGTGAAGAAAGGAGATGGAGAAGAAGGAAATGATAGCTAGGCTTTTAGGCGTTATTTTATCACCAAATCATGACATCATCCACCTAATACTTTGACTATTTGTTTAAAATCCATCACATGGCTGGCCAACACTATTAAAAAAGGTGCAATTTCCCTTTAAAAGACCTCAATTTTAATTCTCTAGCTATTTAATACATTTAGGTACTAAAATGCAACTTTTGCCTTTTATGCGATTTAGTCCTATTTCGCAATCGGGCTTGAAAACATTAAAATTAGCTCACCAAATTTTTCATGCACTAATGAAATCATACTATAACCTCATAAAAATAATAAAAATAATTTTTCTAACTTCGAATTCGTGGTCCCGAGACCACTGTTCCAACTAGGCGCTAAATCGAGCTGTTACAAAATTGTTTTTCCACTGCATTAGTTTAACTTTGCGTTTTTTTTAAAGAAGAGCGAGAAACAAACATTTTTTCTAAAATAATACTGTCAACAATAAAATGAATCCTAAGCATACACGACCTAATGAATGAATGCTTTTAAGCTAACTCAAAGAACAACTACAGTTTTCTTTAAAATGAGTTTATTTAAAGTCTTAAAAAGTAACGTAAGTTAGCTTAGCCATTTCGGTGGCTAAGGTAGCCTTCTCAATCTAGCCATAACGTCTAGGCCGGATTTAGGAGGTTACAAGTAGTATAGCTACGGTAAGCAAAGATATCATTCCCATGAGGACTAAAAGTACTAGTAATTACTGTCTTTCTATTATTTAACTGACGAATTGGAGAGATTGATTAAAACTAAAATTAACTACAGAATACGACAAAGAACAAATCAAGAAAACAAACGATTAACAACCAAGAAGCAAAACAATACCCAAGAAAGAATCTACCTAGATTTTATCTGTCATTATCAATTTAAATTAAACAATGTATTCACTTAGTATCTTGATCCGTAGAAATCCCTAAATTATACTAATATCTCTTTCGAGAGTAAGAGCAACTGACTCTAGGTTGATTAATTGAAATTTATTTCTAATTAAAACCCCTATTATCGTATTAACTCAATTTATGGATCCCCCTATTGAATTTGAATCTAATATGGTAGATTTATGTCGTCCTATTTCTAGAATTGCATGCAACTCCACTCAATTATGCTAGATCTACTTTTAAACAGGGACATTTCCTCCTCTGATTTAAGCACATCAAACATGGATTAATAGTCTAGAAATATTAAACCAAGAATTAAACACTCATAGTTGAGAACAAGATTCAAGTATTTATTGCGTAAAATAGAAATCAAAAGACAAGATTCATCATAGGGTCCATCTCCCTAGGTATTTAGAAAATTAGTTCATAATCACATATAGAAACATCTCAAAGATAGTATAACGAAGAAAAAAAAAGGAAACTCATAATAAACTTCAAAGAAAGAAAATGGTGATCTTTAATCTTGATGGAAATTTGTTACAGAGTCGGCTTCAATTGTGTTTTTTGAGTTGTTTTCTTGAGTATTCTCTAAAAACTTACTCTCATCTTCTTATATTTGTCATATATAGGTCTTAGAATACCCGAAAAACCTAAAAATTATGTTTTTTTCGCGTGTTTGGAGTGCAATTTACGATTTCCACATGATCTAGCTCATGGCCATGTGGCAGCCCATGTGGCTCACACGGCCATGTGTCCAGCCCATGTGGAATAACCTAAACCATGTGACTCTTAAAACTTGCTCTGATTTTCTTATTTTTTCTCATTTTTTTCTCCTTTTGCTCGTAAATGCTCTCTTAAGTATAGAAAAATGAATTTAAAGGATTAGGAGCATAAAATTCACCATTTTAAATTGAATAATCATCCAAAACTTATTAATAATGAGGCTAAAGCATGTTACTTTTAGCACTTATCAAATATCCCTACACTTAAGCATTTGCTTATCCTTAAGTAAAATTTTCAATCCACAATCAAGTTAACTTCCCTTAATTTGTCATTTTCATCAATAATGTTTCAAGATAATTCAAAAAAAATCATGAATTGAAAATTCAACCAAAAGGACATTAAAGATTCAAGCAATCCAAGCCAAAAATTTTAAAGCACAAAAACGTAGGTGTCTCCCCTTATCAAAATAATTACCTTAAATTCAAAATCAACAAAAATTGACATCCTCACTAAGATTCACTCAAGCACTCAAAGTGTTTAAAATTCATGAAATATACACTCAACAATGGAACGAGAAATGTTATTACCATAGGCTTGCTTAAAAATAAAATCTCCACCACTATAAAATAAGATGACACACCAATCAAGACGTATTTACACGGTTGTAATGGGGCTTAGGTTAAGGGAATGAATAAGGTCAAAAAAGTTGGTTATAATTAAGATCGAGTTAATAAATTACTAAACTAGAAAAAAGTCAGTTGTTGAATTAAAAGAAATTACATCAATAAGAATAATCGCAAATGGAACTAAGCTTTTCAACAAAATATTAAACTAATTATTCAAGCTCAATCAAATATTTTATATTTTATATTTATTTCTTTTTTTCTTTTTTTATCGATTTTTTTTAAACAAAATAAAATTTAACAATTCAAAATATGAAACATATTTAAGAAACTAACCAAATCAAATCTCGACAATAAGGGAGTCAATAAAAAGGATAATTTTCCAACATAGATATGTGGTTAACATTAACGGTTAGAAAAAAAATGTGTTAGGATCAACGGGGTTTAATAGGGGTTAACACAACAATTAAGCTGGTTAAAGGTTAAACGGGTTAAATACTAAATGCTTCTATCATCTCAGTATATCAAATCAATAATGTGATCTCGACATATATAATCGAAGCAAGTTGACACACTCACAACCAAAAATAAAATGAACATGAAATAAAATATCTGCTCTATAGGCTCAAAAGCTCACAAAAAATTATGGTTTTGATATAAAACTTGCAAACTTAAAATTTTCGAATAATTTTTCAGTTCAAGGAGACAACATGTAACACCCCTCGCCCGCATCTGACGCCAGGACGGGGTTCGTTTCAAGGAGACAACATGTAACACCCATCACCCGCATCTGACGCCAGGACGGGGTTCGTGGTGCTACTTGACTTTTACTAACATTTCTATACTAAACAGGGCCATGAAATCTCAAACAATTAAAAACTTTTCTATTCACATGCAATCTGTCCCTTATGCGGGCTTACGAGGCCCAAAACATACATTCGGGGTGGTTTGGGACCCAACCGAGAACTCATGAAAAACTTAGAAAATCTCTTGCATCAAACCTCCACACGCCCGTGTGGGTATAGAGCACACGCCCGTGTGCTAGGGACACGCCTGTGTCCCAAACCCGTGTTTAAAAACCTGGATATTCTGCCAAAACCACATGGCCAAGGCACACGCTCGTGTCCTATGACCATGTCCTTTACACGAATGAGACACATGGCTGTGTCTCTTGCCCGTGTACTACTACCATGCATACTGACTAGAAAAACTTAGGTGCAGGGGTCACACGGGTAGACAACATGCCCGTGTGTCTACCCGTGTGGACAAATACAAGGCTATTTTCCAAGCCATTTTGTCACCCTCACAACACATGCACGAATACTTATACAATAGCATACAACATGGCAAAATTTGGCACTTAAACATTCCTAAACATTTCTAACATGACATGACCGTGGTAATTTCACATGCAACCATTACTATAGGTTTTACTTTCATCTTTACCACATTAATGCTATAGTTATCAACATGTTATTAAACCTCATGTCTATCACTAAGCATATCCACAAACCATTTATGAGGCTTTATTAATTATTTACCAATCACTTAATCATGCATAAGGTACTAACTCATCAATGAATCTCATTTCAATCTCTAGGCATACTGTAAGCCACATCGCAAGAGATAATAACATACATGCATAAGACTAATCATATAGGCCCATAACGTCATTAGCCGATATAGGCCAATTTACATGGCTACAACACTTTATCAATACAAGCCGACACCTTTAGCTAAATCATAATATCACATACTCAACATTAAAACCCTATACATGCCATAGACTCGAATCACTTGGATTTACTTACGCCGATAGCGTCTACTCGACAGCGTGATAATATCTCTGACGGCCTCCAACCCGAGCTAACCTGGCAACCCTAGGAAACATAGGGGGGTAAGATTTTGCTTACTAAGTTCATATGAAAACAATAAGCAACTCATTGACATGTTTTGTCAATGTTTACAACATATTCTCAAGTTCACGACAAACTATCTTCCTGAGCAACAGTCACTAAATTATTCATATCTGGAGCTATGAAACTCCGAATTAAGTTCTGTTAATTTTATCTAAAACTAGACTCATTTAAATTTCTACCATAAAATTTTCATAATTTTTTGCTTAGCCAATTAGTACAGTTTATTCCTCAAAGTTACCCCTGATTCACTGTCTGACAGTTTCAACCCTTCTGCACTAAAGTTCAATTATCTCATAGCACAAGACTTGAATTATGTTCTCGTCTATTTCTCTTGAAACTAGACTCATTGAGGATTCTAAGCATATAAATTATAACTCATAAATTTTTTTTTACAATTTATAATTATTTTCTCAAATCAGAATAGGGGATCTCGAAGTCATTCTGACTCCGTCCCACGCAACTTCAAATATCTCATTATAGGAAATGGTTTTGCTTACACGGTTTCTTTTATAAGAAACTAGACTCATTAAGCTTTAATTTCATATTTTATTCAGCCTCTAACTAATTTTTCATTATTTTTAGTGTATTTTCAAAGTTACACTACTGCAGTAACTCAAATCTGTCAAGGCTAAGTTACTCATTCATGGTCATTGTTCACAAAATTAATACAACATCATTTCATCCATCATGGTAAGAACACATATTTATGCATCATAGATCTTTCACATACCAAGACACTCTCATAGGCTTAGTGTACGTACCTGCACAACTCATAACATAACTCAAGTGCATACTCACCAATGACTTACCTCATTGGGACCATCATCAACTCTTTATTTGGATTACCCGTTGAACACTTGGAATACTAATTGGATACTCGGAAAAATCTTTGCACATAAGTGTCTCAATTATAGCTAAAGCTACCTCATATCTCATGACATTCCAATGCTCACTCTCGAGCTAGTCATCTAGACTCATAATTCCTAGTGACATGTCACTCGTATCCTATTTTATTCCTAAGGTTCAAACGGGATTCTTCCTCGCTTATCAAGGCTTTGTCTTATCATATTTCTATTAATCATATACACATTAATATTTGTACAATTCATGTAATGATAACATTTAAAATACATGTATAGCATGTTATTGTTTACATACGAACTTACCTCGATACCACAAAGGTGAAAAAGACATAATCGTCCACAAATTGATTTTCCCCGTTCTAGGCCCAAATCGTATTTTTCAACATCTAAAACATCACATTTAGCTAATTAAAATAATGTACTAATCAAATTAGTCCATTGACATACTTTGGCAAAATTTACAATTTTGCCCCTCTATTTTGCCAAAATTACCAAATTGCCCCTAGGCTCGAAACAAGATTTTTATTCAATTGTTTTTACTCCTTAAGCCTAGATAAACCATTTTCATAACTATGGAAACTCACAAAAATCATTATTACACACATTAACAACCCATTTTACAACTTTGCATAATAACCTTTTTTAAGGTATTTTCATCCAAATTTCCTTCATAAAGGTTGTTTATTAGACAACTACAACTCATATTCTTCCATAAAAACTCAGCAAACAACATATATACATTCATGGCAAAACCCTAGACTCTTTATCATTTTGCAAAATAGTCCCCTCTTATGAAAGCTCATGCTTTAGGGGTTACAAAAATGTAAAAATCTTCAAGAAAGACATTAAAATCACTTACTTGCTAAGGCTCAAAGTTGCTGAAAATTTGAAGTTTTCAAAACCCATTTCTTGGCTGGAAAAATCGGTGGAGAGAAGATGAAAAAAGGAATGATATCATCCTATTTTTATTTTATTACCTTTTTGGTCAAAAGTCACCTAATATCCCATAAAATTTGGCTTTTTGAAAATTTTGTCTCCCCTTGGCCGGCCACACACTTAAAAAGGGTCCAATTTCCATTTAAAGGCCTCCAATTTTAGTTCTCTAGTCTATTAACACCTTTAGGCACAAAAATACAACTTTTACCTTTTATGCGATTTAGTCCTTTTTCGAAACTGGACTAGAAATCGCTAAAATTAACTTACCAAAATTTACATGCACTTATAGAATTATATTATAACACATAAAATAATACTAAAATAATTTTCTCTGGCCTCGAAATAGTGGTCCCGAAACCACTGTTCCGACTAGGCCGAAAATCGGGCTGTTACACAACATAAAATTATAAATTATGAAAAATAACTTATCATGCTTGACTCTCTCTTGTCTTAAAGTATAAATCACACAATGCACAAAAATTCACAAATTATTCCAAAACAAAATAAATAAAAACTCCAAATTAAAAGAAATTACTTCAATGTTAGGTTCAAGAAAATTACTTAAACGCAAACAATAATTCAGGGGCTATATCGCATAAATATATAAAATCCTCCCCACATTTAAGATGTGCATTGCCCTCAATGTACAAACAATTAAAATCATAAAATAAGTATAATATCATAAGGAAGAAGAAAACTGAAACTTTCCTGAATTTGGATGAATTCATCGAAATATTTGAAAACCAGAATCGTGGGTGGTTCTAAATGAAGTGCATATTTCTGAGAAAGCTAATAACAAAATAGACAAAAATGAATAAAAAAATAAAGAGATAACAAAATTGAAAAATAGCCGACAAAACAATAAAAGTACAGTGCATAATAAAATAAAACAAAAACAAAAATAGAAGCAAAAGCAAAAGCAAAAACAAAAACAAAAAACAAAAATAATATAAAACTAAATGAAATCATTTTGGTTGGGCTAGGAAGGAAAAAAAATGAAGGAAAAAGCTTTAAAAAAAAGAAAAAAAGTACATGGTCCTGTTCTAGGCCATGTGAGCCACATGGTCATGTCTCTAGCCCGTGTAACTCTCTGTACCCATGTGGGGCAAATTAAATTTGAAAAACTTAGCTCTAGTATGCACACGGCCTAAGACACTCCCGTATGTCCAAGTTGTGTGATACATGCAAGGATGGGGTGAAATTTATTAAATTTCATTCACTAAAGTTGCCAACTTTCAAGCTTTTGAAATCAACAGACTTGCAATGACTTTTTGGATGGAATCCTAGAATTTCTAGGCTGATACATCTCATGGAGTTCAAAGACCTACCTCTTAGCTTCAAAAGGACTTTGAATCACTCGATTTTGAGTTCGGGAGCTCAAGTTATGACCATATTAATAAAGACTGCGCAAGCGAAATTTCTGGACATGATTATGACTGGAATTACGAGTTTCGGGCTTTTAATTCAAGTTTAAATCATATTGGGTTCGGGTTTTGTGCTTAATTTTTATTAAATATGAGCCTAATATTTTATTTATCAGCTTTTATTATTTTATTATTTAATTATTCCAAATTTTTAAAAATTATTAAGTAGTTTACGTTATTCAGGAGTTTTATGTCAATAAGAAAGTTTAGTTTAAAACTACTTATTTAGATTAATTAGAGTTATAGTACACTTACGAGTTTTATTTAGATTTATTTAGCTAGCCTATATGTAGGCCTTTGCATTGTACACAAATCAGACAATTAATTATTATTCAAGTTCTCTTTGATTTTTTTCTTTTCAAGAATTATTCTTAAGTCTCTTTTAGAAGAGTTTTTAACAATCTTTTTAGATTGTGGGGATCATCTTCAAACTTTTTATTTCCTAGATTTCTATATTAGAGGGGAAATTAGAGCCACATGAAGGGGGTTGTGGATTTTTCATGTTTCCAAGGCTTCTTAGGACTTCTACATATCACGTTCTATATTTTCTATCTATCTTCTTTATTTTTTTCTTTATTATTCTAGTCTTTGATTTATTTTTTTATTTTATTTATCTTTGTTATTTATTTTATTTGTTTAATTTGACTTGGATACGATTGCATTTCAGGAGGTGTCAAGATCCAATTTTCTTTTCGAACGTCTAGAGCTCTAAGTCAAATTTACGACTTGAACAAACTTTACAATCCTTTTCCGCATTCATCCACACTCATTCCGTATCACCGTGTGTTCCACACGGCTGTGTGCCAGGTCGTATGGATCACCCTAGACTAGAGGTGATCATGGGCCGGGCGGCCCGAAGGCCCACCTGAAAAATGGGAGGGTTTGGGTAAAAATATAGGCCCGAAAAATGGGCTTGGACAAAAAATGAGGCCCGTTTAGAAAACGAGCCAGGCCCCGGGTAAGATTTTTTTGGCCCGGGCCGGCCCGAATTTTATATTAAATTATTATTTTTTAATCATTTTTTAATTTTAACTTTTAAGTCTTTAACTTTACTCCTTTTTTTTTCCACTTTCATTTTATCATTTTGTGCTGCTGCCTTCCTCCCCTTTTTCCCATTTCCAAAACCCAAATCCCTAGCTCACCTCACCACCACCTCCACAGATCCACCCAAATCCTAGTTGTCTATCGGCCACCTTCAGCTAGCCTCAAGCTCAGCTCAGCTTCTTCATTTTTGCTTCTTCATTTGCAGTCTGGGTAGCCTCTTCTTTACGGTAAGCTTCTTCTTCTTCACTGCTGCATCTTCTTCTTGCAGGTTTATTATTTCATTACTATGTACAAATGCATATATACTTTAGTTCCCATTGTCTGAGTTCAAAGCCATGAGCTTTTAATATACAGACAGCTTTATACACACGAGTGCTTTACTAGGTTTCATTGAGTTTATAAACAATTCAACTCTAAGCATCAATGGATACACTTATGGCATTTAGCTCGACATGTTGTTTACCCTCGTTTGTGGATGAACAACGACAGTTGCATGAGCTTTAGACCTTGAAGATTGGTTACTATCTTATAAACTATCTTAGGGTTTAATTAAATTTTGTTACAATAATCAATCACTGGTCAAACTCAAAACCAATGTAATGATACTTATTATTTTAATAATAATGCATGTGGATTCTGGACTAATGGTGCATCATGCATGCTTCTGTTCTGTTTCTGTGTTTGCAATTTTTTAAGCTTTATAATTTATTTCAATAGTATTTTAATTTTCAAATATACATTCAAAATTATTTTAAATAAAATTCCAGAACATAAAATTTTAATTTAGAACCAAATAAGTTAGTAAACTTTAATTTATATTTAAATAAAAAGCTTTAAATTAAAAAAATTAATATGGGCCGGGCCGGGCCTGGCTCGGGCTAACACTTTTCCATCGGGCTGGGCTTGGACAAAAAATCAGGCACATATTTCGGGCAGGGCCGGGCCCGGGCCTAGAAAACGGGCCTAGAATTTTTTCTGGGCCCGACCCGGCCCATGATCACCTCTACCCCAAACCATGCTGACCATTTTTTTTTTAATTTTTTTTCAAATTTATTCCTTCTTTTTCTTTTTCTTTTTCTTTTCCAGTTTTTTTCTTTTTTTTCAAAATTTTGTTCTTTTTTTTTAATTTTTTTAAAGTGATAAAAAAAATAACCATAGTAATTTTTTTTGAATTTTTTTGTTGAATAAAAACATAAAAGTAAACTAAAAAAAATAAAAATAAAAACTCGGATTGCCTTCCGACAAGCGCTTATTTAGAGTCTAAGTTCAACTTTCATTTTCAAGCTAACGTTTAAAGCGGATCTTGGAGCGGAAGCTCCTATCTCTCATTAGTTTTACCACCAAAATAAGATTTGAGATGATTATTTTTTACCTTGAATGTGTCGTATTCAAGATGTGTTACTTAATTTGTCCCGAATGGAAAAATGGTTTTTACCACACATGGGTTGGACCGTCTTGACTTAAACTCTGAAAAAAAATTCGTAGATCCGATTTGTCTAACAACACTTTGTCCCCAACTTAGAATTGGCTCATTCTCTTTACATGCACATCATGGCGTTGCTTTGTTACTTCTTGTTGCTTTTTCAATTTTTCATCAACCTTCGTTCGCCATTCATCTAGTTTGTTAAGCTGTACCATTTGTTTTTCACTTATCCCTCGAGTTCTATCACTTTGAATTAAATATGGCTCCAACACTTTTTCATGAGGGATATCCTACAATGAATGTTGAGCCACATGATTATTAACGTTAACAGAACAATTAGTATCATTTCACTTACTAGGGATTCTCACAAAATCATGTGCTTGAAGAGTAATCTTTTCATCACCTACACGAAGCACAAGTTCACCAGTACCCACATCAATAACAATTCTTGCAGTGGCTACAAAGGGTCGACCTAAGATCATAGGTACCTCAATATCCTCATCCATGTCCAATACAATAAAATCAACAGGGAATATAAATTTATCTACTTTCACAAGTACATCCTCAATAATACTCCTAGGATATCTTATTGATCTATCCGCTAATTGAATACGCATCCTAGTGGGTTTGGGTTCCCTAATACCAAGTTGTTTGAACATCTTATAAGGCATGACATTTATACTAGCTCCCAAATCATCCAAAGCTTTTTCAACATTTAAACTACCAATGAGACATGGAATAGTAAAACTCCTTGGATTTTTAAGTTTGTTAGGTAGTTTGTTTTGGAGAATGGCCGAGCAAACTACATTGAGCTTTACAGTCAACAAGTCGTCTAACTTTCTTTTATTTGTTAACAGCTCCTTTAAAAATTTTACATATTTTTGGCATTTGCGAAAGGGCTTCAACAAAAGGTAAGTTAATGTGCAATTTTTTTAAGAGTTTAAGAAATTTACCATATTATTCTTTTATGTGGTCTCTCTTCAATGCTGCTAGATATGGAACTTGTGGTTTGTAGTCTTTAATTATCGGCTTGTGCTTTTTCTTACTTTCCTCAACCTCATCACTTTTCACAACAACTTCTAGCTTCAACTTCTTTTTAGGATCGACTAACCCTTCCACGTTTCGAATAGTGATTGCGTGGATTTGCTCATTTGGGTTAGTTTCAGCGTTGCTAGGCAAGCTACCTTGCGGTCTTTCTGAAACAAGTTTGCCAAGCTGTCCAATCTGATTGTCAAGCCCTTGAATCAATACTTGCTAATTTTTCAAAGATATCTCAGTGTTTTGAAATCGAGTTTTGGACACTGAAATAAATTTAGCTAACATCTCCTCAAGGTTCAATTTCTTCTCTTGTTGATAAGGTTGCTTAAAGCCCGGAGGGGGTTGTGACCTTTGATTTCCTTGACCACCCAAAGAGAAATTGGGATGATTCATCTATCTTGTATTATAATTATTACTATAGGGGTTACTTTGAGGTCTAGAATTATTACCCAAAAAGTTGACTTGCTCATGTTCCATGCTAGAACCGAAGGGTAAATATTCTCAATTAATTATCCCCGCTCCATTCACATTACATTGCACTGTCAGATTTACCTGCTTAAAAAACCTCAAACAATCAATTTTTTTACCAAGAGCTTTAACCTAATTTACTAACATAGAAACTGCATCAATATTAAAAAGATCGGCTGTCTTAACAGGTTTTACTCTCGTAACTTGCCACTGATAATTATTTAGTGTCATCTCCTCAATAAATTCTTAAGCTGCCTCAGGATTTTTGTTGTTCAATATTCCTCTAGCTACTGCATCAATCATCTGTCTAGTCGAAGGGTTCAAACCATTGTAAAAAGTTTGAACTTGGAGCCACAAAGCTAGTCCATGGTAAGGACACATTCCCAACAAATCCTTAAATCTCTCCCATGTATCATAAAGAGTTTCAATATCAAATTAAACAAAAGAAGAGATGTCATCCCTCAACTTTCTATTTTAGCTAGTGAAAAATATTTCAACAAAAAATTTTTAGTCGTTTGTGCCCAAGTAGTGATAGAACCTTGTGGCAATGAATGGCTTGGTCCTCAAAGAGAATGGGAACAACCGTAAGTGTATGACTTCATCATTAGTGCCATTAATCTTGAATGTGTCATGAATCTCTAGAAAGTTAGCCAAATGATTATTTGGATCTTCATCTTGCAAACCATCAAACTGAACATAGTGTTGTACCATCTGAATTGTGTTCGGCTTCACCTCAAAATTGTTTACAGCAATAGTAGGTCTGACAATACTCGATTCAGCCCCAATTAGAGTAGGCTTAGCATAATCAAATGTAGTATAAGGAACAGGATGTTCAAGAGCCTGCTGATTATTTCGATTGCCATCCATCTCTTCAACTTATCAGAATCAAATTAAAGAAAAATTATATTAAAAAATTATATTAAAAAAATATTAAAATAAAAATGGCTAAATCAATAGAAATAAAGTTTTCCCAATATTTTAGTCCCCAGCAACGGCGCCAAAAAACTTTATCCAAGTCCTAAACTAACTATAAATCTAACTAAGGCAAATACACCTATAGCTATAGTGAACAAAGATATAATTCCCACGAGGACTAAAAGTACTAGTAATTATTGTATTTCTATTATTTAACCGACAAATTAGAGAAACTGATTAAAACTAAAATTAACTAAATTAATTAACAGAAGAATACGACAAAGAACGAATCAGGAAAACAAACGATTAACATCCAAGAACTGAAACAATACCCAGGAAAGAATCCACCTAGATTTCATCTGTCATTGTCAATCTAAATTAAATAATTTTTTCACTTAGTCTCTTGATCCGTAGAAATCCCTAAATTATGCTAATATCTCTTTTGAGAGTAAGAGTAATTGACTCTAGGTTGATTAATTGAAATTTCTTTCTAATTAAAACCCATATTATCGCATTAACTCAATTAATCCCCTTATTGGATTTTCCTTTAAACCAGTAGATTTATGTCATCCTATTTCTAGGATTGTATGCAACTCCACTCAATTATGCTAGATCTACTCTTAAACAGAGGCTTTTCCTCCTCTGATTTAAGCACATAAAACATGGATTATTAGTCTAGAAATATTAAACCAAGAATTAAACACTCATAATTGAGAACAAGATTCAAGTATTTATTGCATAAAACAGAAATCAAAAGACAGAATTCATCATAGGGTTCACCACCCTAGGTATTTAGAAAATTAGTTCATAATTGCAAATAAAAACATCTCAAAGACAATATAACCACAAGAAACAACTAAACTCATAATAAACTTCAAAGAAAGAAAAAGGTGATATTCAATCTTGATGGAAATCTGCGTCAGAGTCGGCTTTAATGGTGTTTTCCAAGTTGTTTTCTTAAGTATTCTTTGGCGACTTACTATCATCTTCTTATCTTTGTTATATATAGGTATTAGAATACCCAAAAACCTAAAAATTACATTTTTCCACGTGTTTGGAGTGCAATTTGCGATTTCTACACGGTCTGGCACATGGCCATCTGGCAGCCCGTGTGGCTCACACGGCCATGTGCCCGACCCGTATGCAATGGCCAAGCCCGTGTGACTCCTAAAACTTGCACTAATTTTTCGATTTTCACTCATTTTTTTGCTCTTTTTGCTCCCCAAATACTCTCCTAAGTGTAGAAACATGAATTTAAAGGATTAGGAGCATAAAATTCACCATTTTAAATCAAATAACCATCCAAAAACGCATTAAGAATGAGGCTAAAACATGTTACTTTTAGCACCTATCATTAATATGGTATCTTTTAAAACTTTTCTCTATTTCTTTATAATGAGAAATTAGTTAAAATAATAAGAAAATTGTTTTAAACTAAGAATTTAACAGAGTGTAACATACTACCCCACGAAGTTCTAACAATTTAATTATTGTTTATAAAAGTTTGAAATGCCCAACGTTAGGATTCGATTAAGTGTAAGGACTTTCTGAGTACGCCAGTGATGCCCTGGTTTAGCGGATTCTGAACGAAAGAAACGAATCCATGGTAAACTCTAGTATGTACAGCGTATAGGATATTTTGAAAAAAACAAAGCTTATGGCTAACATTGAATAAATGGAACTATAACGAGTTAAGTGTACCAGTAAGAATGTATATGTATAAATATGGAACATAGTTATAAAGAAGTATGACTAACGAAGAAATGTTCACCTAAAAGCCCCTTGCGGCGTATAGAGTGGGTGGACTTTGAAAGGACAATAAGTAAATAAGGATTCCTCGTTAGATAACTATGAGTAGTGAAGTAAGGCTTATGGCTATGTAAAATGATTTTTAAGATATGAGTCCACACTAGTGGCAAGTACACCTTATAACCAATGTGTCCTGTACCAGTAACTTGTGAGGTAAGTTGGGTGGGAACTAGCCAAGCATGAACTAGAAGTGTTAAAGGCTAAAAGAGTAATCAGATGAGCTTCATAGAAGTGACAAATTTGGACAAGACAACTCAGTATTGATGTGATGTTTACCAAGTTCCCATAAAGACTTAAGTTAATTTTAAAGAACACTCGGTTTAAGTTAATAGAGAGTTATCTTCCTTCTTAAGAAATAGGGCTAAAAGAAGATGGAAACATATCTCTAAGATGAGTATGAAACCCCAATTTTTGTCAATTATTTTTCCTCCCATCAAGGTATGTTTCATGACTCTACTGGTCAAGGGAACACAGATATATAGGTATGCTTGGAAAAAATAGGGCTTAGTGATACGTTTGGGTTTTGAAATGATGATAAAGGTTACCTAAATGGGTTCTAACAAAGTGTATATGTTTATCATGGTGGAGGAGGTTGTAGCATCTTGTTGAATGATGGATCTAGAGCCCAAACTATCAATTCTACAATGAAAGGCTAGATCTAAAGTTTAAACTGCCTCTGAGGTTATTAGGTGAGTCCTTAAACTGACTCATGCGTGCATAATATACCTTCTAGAAACTTCTATTCTAATTGATAAAATCGTGAAATAGAACTAGTAAAATATAATGTGATGGCTCTAATGAGGAACATAAGATTTATGGACTTGCATGTATGGATAATATGAAGTCTCGTGGTCAAAGTATGAAACATGAATCTTGAGGTTAAAGGATACTTGTGTTTTGATAATGGAAATGTGTTAATGTGTTTAAAAGGTCTAGATGTGTTTGTTACAAGTAAGTTAAGATCTGATGAGTTCATGAAAGATGGGTTTAAGTATGAAGAGTCTATGTTTGTCTCTAGAGTCATCAAAGGGATCCGCCGGGACTAAAAACACGAATCTCTAAAAGGACAAGTCCATGGCCATGGCACTGAAGGACCATATCATGTAAGACCGTAACTGATGGGTTGTAGGATCATATGGAAAGTAGACCATATCGTGTAAGACCATAACTAGTAGGTTATGGCATCATATGGGAAAAAAATTAAGGAAGGTTAAGACCATAACTAGTAGGTTATGGCATCATATGGGAAAAAAATTAAGGAAGGTTATTACCTAATGTGGTTCTCTATGTGTCCGAGGACAATGAAAGGAAAACCTTACTAAGTGTGAGTCTAGGAAAATCCTTATCGCCTAAACCACCAAGAGAAGAAAAGCCTTTATTGCAATCTCTATTTAAGGACGCCTTTGTGGAAAAACTCTAGAAAGGTAAGCTTTTGTGGTGAACCTATTAAAGAGGAAAACCTTTGTGGTAAAACTTTAAAAAGGTAAGCATTTGTGTTGAATCTGTTAAAGGATAGCCTTTGTGGCAAAATTCTAGAAAGGTAAGCCCTTATGGCAAACCTCTCAAGGAATGACTGTGTGGAAAATCTCTGAAAGGAAAAGCCTTTGTGGCAATCTCTGTCAAAGGAAAACTTCTGTGACAAACTCTAGAAAGGAAATCCTTTATGGAAATCTCTATAAAGGAAGCCTTCGTGGCTATATCTGAAAAGGAACACCTTCCTGGTGCAACCTAAGGGCAGGATGCCTGGGTGGCAACTTTGTAAAGGAAAGCTTGTGGCGAATACAAAGGAAGCCTTTGCGGCTATTTAAATGAAGGAATGCCTTCACAAAAAATTTTGAATGAATGTCGTGTAATGAATTAGGAAAGAATGACATGAATGGTCCTCTGAAGGCAAAGTAAATATAAGACTCTAAAGGTATGATAAGTGTAAGAGATAATGTATGAGACAAGTAGAAAGAATAAAGTATCCAGTGAACTCTGAAAGAAAGGCACCATATGTAAATGAATTGGCAAACCCCACATAGTAACAAGAAATGAACGGTGAAGCTAAAGTACGCCAGAATAGGTGGTGAATCCGAGATATGTGTTATAGGCATGTATAGATAGTACCTTGAAGCAAGGAAGATCTGGGTGAACTCTGTGTGGAGTAATGAGCGTAGTCTACCTCACCCGAAGATAGAGGTAAAATCAAGATGTATGAAATAAGAATTTAAGCTCACTAGTAAGGAAAACAAAGTGGTTAAAACCCATGTAAAGATAAGATTTTAAAAATGGACATAGAAAGTGATGAGATTGCAAGTATAATATGTTCAAAGGAAAAAAATGTCAGTTTAGTTTGGACCTCGAATTGGAGCCTAGTAGAGTGAAAGTTTAATGAATATGAAAGAAAGATAAGTCCTTAAAAACACTAAGAAGAAGACAAAATTCTAAAATAGAAAAGAGTTATTACAGTCTGTCAAAGGAAATCTTAGTGAAGTAACCGCCAGAAGGAATAAGGAAAAGTCAAATGACACATGAAGGACATGCAAAGCATATATCACACTTTGATATAATGAAACATGCATTTAAGGATTATCTCACTAAGTTCTTATGAACTTACTAAAGTTATTTCGTATTTCAGGTTGTAGAGAAGTATGCGTAGACGGACGATGCTAGGGCTGCGCCAAGGAGTGGTAGATCAGGCTATTATGCATACAAAGGAAGTTAAGTGGCGTGCTTAAGTCTAAGCATAAATTTATTAGGTAGCATGCCAATATGTATACAGTAGGCCAAGAAATAAAATAGAAATTGATGAAATTTTATTATCATGAATTGTATATGTAACCATACAACGTACACCCATAAGAGACTCTGTCATATTCATGATAGAACTTTTCCTTAGGCAAAAAGTTTAAGTTACAGGTGTTGTAGAACGTGACACCCAATACTCAGATCCGGTTCATCAGGTCAGGTAGAGGGTAAAATTTTTTAAGTTTTTCGTATGATAAAGCACGAGATCTAGACCTGTGAATCGGGTCAGGTTTAGGGTGTTATAGTAGAACCTTACTAAGGTGTTCATCATGTTCATATTTGGTTTTGAAATAGATTAAGATATCATCATAAACACAACGACGAACTAATCAAGAAAGGGTTGAAACACTTGGTTCATTAGATCCATGAATGCGGCAGGAGCGTTGGTTAAATCGAGTGGCATTACAAGGAATTCATAGTGGCTATATAGTGTTTCAAATACAGTTTTGGTCACATCTGCCTCCTTTACCCTAAGTTTATAGTTCCCCGACATTAGATTTATTTTAGAAAACAACGTGGCACCTCAGAATTGGTCAAACAAGTCATCAATTCTGGGTAAGGGATATTTATTCTTAATGGTTAGCTTAATTAACAATCGATAGTTTATACATAGCCTTAGGAAACCATCGTTTTTCTTGAAAAATAGATCTAAAATGTTTACGGAGAACGAGGGATTATATGCTTGTGTATTCCAGAGGAGATCTTACTCCTATCGGATATGACTTTTAAACATGTCAAGATTCGAGGAAATCAACATTGGGTTGTGTTTTGTCCTAGACAACGAGTCCATAGTGTGATTAAGTGTCAAGAAGAGATAAATTGCTAACTTCACTATGGAGGGTCAAATATGAGGTATGAAAAAGCTATGCACTATAACAGTGCGGATATAGTTAAACCTAAAAGAAACCAAATAAAGATAAAACACATTAAGGGAGATGGTAGTGTTTGATGGAATAGTGGATGTAGTCAAAGATCGCATCTGATGACAAACCCTGGGGATTTGTTTTTCCAAGACTTTACTAGCTAGACAGCTCTTTGGGAAACATATGAAGGGGCATAGGAATGCGAAACATGACTTATTTACTTCATTAGGGTAAATGAGAGACTGTTGGATCTAGTGCCCTAAGTGTAGTATTTTCATCTAAGTACACTTATAATTTTTTGAACATATTAGTTAATAAAATTATTCATGAATTAAATTAATACTTTATATATTGTCCTCACATGGTTTTTGCACACAAAGCAAAATGGAAGCAAATGTTGCTTACTGGTTGTTTAATGTTTAACTAATACTGTAACACCCCTATCCCGTAACCGTCGCCGGAATAGGTAAGGGGCATTATCGGACTTGTAACTCATGTCAGAACAGTAAAATTTTGAACTTTTTCTAAGTAAACATTCAAAAGATGCCATTTTCGCATGGCTTATATATACATTAACCAAAATATTCTTCCGTCACTAGTCTATTCTATACATGCCATAAGATAATCCAAAACATAGCAGTACCAAGCAGTGGATAGTGATAGTGTGACAAGTTGCTGACGATCCCCGAGCCTGTAGCTTCCTAATGAGATCTATAAAACAGAGGAAACAAAGTAAACGGAGTAAGCATTACAATGCTTAGTAAGTTTTAAGCAGTGTCAACAGATAACAATCAAATTATAACATAGTTGTTCGTATTTTTATTTCACTCTTCCTTCGGGCATACCATCCTTTTACCGAATATGCACATCTCATCATATATAATAGGCGGATAAACTTTCACATAAAAGTGAGCTCATGTGACATAGATATATTGTATAGTTTCACATAACCCCTCACACTGATCTGATGTCACATAATCATAGGAATAGTCTCATAAATTGCTCACGTATGCATCACATAACTACCTTATGATTTAGTTCAAATCAAGCTCACATATAAACTTGGAGTACATACCTGTTTAACCTTTCGCATTGTATATATTTATAATCAATTCTTATTGCGAAGTCGTATAGCTTTAACCTCTACTCGGATTATCGGCGAGACCTTTAGCTCAGATGAAATCTCCACACGAAGTCAGCGGTTCTTAACCCAGACATAGTCACCACATATGGTCATCCGATCTTTAATCCCAGGTTTACATCATAGAGTTTCATGCATATTTATTCACATGTTACAACATTCACATCGACTATCACATTCATAATTCATTTACCTCATCAAATATCTAACAAAACACACCTTCCACCGTCTGTCATTTGGCCACAATATATATATATACACATCTCATACATATCTCACATTAGCCATTCGGCTTTGCCACATATATACACTTCCACGTTCATCACATTGGCCATTCTACCTTATCACATATATGCATGTTCACATTCATCACATTGGCCATTCGGCCTTGTCACATATATGCATGTTCACATTCATCACATAAATTCCTAAATCAAAATGTAAATTTTCATGTATTCACATCACAATTATCCAAACATACTTCACATACCACATATACTTTCACGTATACACTTTGTCTCAGCTGAATCTACGTCTATCATTTTCCAATGAATAATTCAATTTCATGCCATACTATCATTTCATATTTGAATACTTATAAACTTACAATTCCACAAACTTTAATATCAAAGATCCATCTAATACTCATATATCATTTTACATTATCACAATTTAGAATTCACGTATGGGTTTGATCGATAGCTTATGAGCAGCTAAAACAAGTTTTATCCATGTTTACAACATAACCACAAATTCTTTACAAGCTGTTTTTCCTGAGCAACAGTCACTAAATTATTTATAACGGGAGCTACAAAACTCCAAATCAATTGCGGTTCCCTGAATATAGACTCATATATCTTTCATCCATAAAATTTTCAGAATTTTAGGTTTGGTCAATCAATACCAGATTTTTCTTAAAGTTTCCCCTGTTTCACTGTTTGACTAATCTGACCACTCTTCACTACAAATCAAATTTCTCATTGTGCAGAATTCAAATTATGTTCTAGTTGATTTCATTTGAAACTAGACTCATTAAGGAGTCTAAGCATATAAATTTTGTCCTATAACCATTGTTGTACAAATTATAATGATTTTCTAAAATCAGAACAGGGGATTTTGGAGTCGTTCTGACACTGTCCCACACAATTTTAAATATCTCTTTATAGGCAATTTCTTTGCTTACACGGTCTCTTTTATAAGAAACTAGACTAATTAAGCTTTGATTACATATTTTATCCAGCCTATAATTCCACACCAACAATTTATAGTGATTTTCTAAAAACACGTTACTGCTGCTGTCCAAAGCAAATTATTACAACTTGCTCTTAAATTTCCAAGTCCAAACACTTATGAACTTACCATTTGAGTTTAAGACATATCATGGCCACATCATATCTTATTAAATCAACTCATTATGTCCTATTATGATTGAATTTACTCAACGTTTAGTCACTTAAAACTTACCTCGGAAGTAGTCGACGATTAGATATCCACGGCTATTCGCTTACTTTCTCTTTTCCTCTAACCGACTTTGATCCTCTTTGCTCGTAAGCTCTCCCTAAGACAATAGATTTGCTTGAGTACTTAACTAATATTATTCACTTAACAATCACATTTGGCAATCACATATCATTCAATTTAGCTAATTTCATAGCCGATTTTCTAAGTCAAGATAAAGCCATCAATATGCTTACCTATAGCCGAACGTACACATCAACCTATGTATCCATTCATGTGGCCGAATATGCATGTCTATGTTGAGGCCGATTATATACTTAATACATTCTACAAATATGGTTACTTGTATTGGCTAAATACCATTTTGTTTCAAGTTCAAAACTCGGCTAATACCATATATACACTAGTAATCAAATACTAACATTTGCACTTCACCTTAATAGCTAGCTTAGCAACCTTAATTTAACATTTAATTGTTCATAACACAATTAAAGTATTCTCTCCATTCGGTCGATTCAAAACACATACATTACTCAATAATATTCAAAATCATATTCGGCCTTAGTACTCCCTTGTTAGCCGATTTTTCTTCATTTAGCAACTAGTGCACATATGTGCTCATTTGCTAGACTCTACTTCACCCAACTACCCTTTCTCATCCAAATAACATGAACAACATTTACTCATGACATCAAGCATTCTTTAATTCGGCTAATACTAGTATGAGCTTTAACCATTCATATTTTTAGAAAGGCCAAGTTCTTTCCTAAATACATTCATCATCAAGATTCAAGTAAAACAATCAAAATTCCTTCCCTTATAACCATAGCCGAAAGCTCTATTCACCCATCATTAGAGGAAATTTTTGCATGGGCTAAGCAAGAACCATGATAATTTACCTAAAACAAGTAATTATTTCACAATTTCAACACAATATACTAACCTCCCTAAGGATTCAAGTGACCGAAATTCTTCCCCTCCTTTGTTTCTTCTATATTCGACCAAGTTGAACAACAAAGAAAGAACTTTGTTTTTTCCTCCCACTCACCTCATTATTTTTATTACTCAAACTCTTTTATTCATCTTTAATTCATTTAATACATTTTTTTATTACATATTTCTCACCACTAATAGATATAATAATATTAAATCATGCATATAATGTCCATACTTATGAGCTTGGCCGGCCACTAGCATTAAAAGTGGCAAATTGCCATGCAAACCTACTTATTTGCATCATTCAATAATTAATCACTTAAAATAAGCCACGCATATATTCAAAGCTTCTCACATAAGTCCTTTTTATTTAGAAACACATTCAATTTGACAAAAATCGAAGCATTCAAATTTCACACATGCATGATCACATATTTTAGACATAAAATATTATATTCAATTATTTCTGTGACTCGATTTAGCGGTCCCGAAACCACTTCCGACTAGGGTCGAATAGGGTCATTACAACTCTCCCCCCTTAGGGATTTTCGTCCCTGAAAATCCTAGTAGCGACTAGGTTAGGATAATGTCCTCTTATTGAATTATGTCCATATAAACATTAGCTCATCAATAACAATTGTAATTCATTACTACTTTCACATCGATCTATAAAATCACTTTCTTATCTTAAAACAAATACATAAACTTTTCTACAAGTATACACATACATCTCATTTTCTTGATTTCATAAGCAATAATCACTTAATTGAATTTATGCTTGCATTTCAAACATATATAAATCACATATTAACATGTATAATACATAATATCAGCTCACATATTCATAACCCACATTTTCATTCATGTATAAGTGTGAATTCGGCGAAAGTATACATATTCTCAAACATCCCAAAGAATATCCTTTATAACTTTATCATATCTCAATATTCAACTTAACTTATTTCCAAAAGAAAAGTCAACTTCCACGTGCCTGAACATTTAGTTCACTTAGCACATTCAATCATAGTTAACGTTACCCGTATCTGATCGAATAGGCATAAAGCTTAATATAATACAACGGCATGAGATTTATTCTAGCGCATAATTCGTATATCCAAAATTATCAGCATTCATCAAAAATTCTTTCAAACTTTCGAATGTCGAAACTTAATCAAAATAATTTCTTGAAAAAGATTAACAAAATAGTGTCCATTCAAAGCAATAGCACATATAACTTCATATCCGAGAATCTCATAGACTAAATCCATAACACATTTTCAACTAAGCACTTAAGTGTACATATAACATAAATCCATTCCTTAACAATATATCCACCAAATTTTTTTTTTTTTTTCATGTATCCACTTATAACAAAATTACAAAGAAACAATAATCAATCGTCAATTTATATCTATTAATCCCCAATTCAAACTCAAATACCGAATATCATTATCTAATTAAAATTCAACATCTAACTTCAATTCTACTTCTTAACATTTGTCAATTTAAAGAGCGTCGTACTTGTCTCGAGTATGTCATTTACTTAAAGCCATAGTCCAACCATGGTCTTACATGTTATCACATACCGAGTCGATGCCATGTCCTAGACATGGTCTTACACAACATCTCAAATCAATGCCTTCATACTGCACGAGGTCTTACATGAATCTCATTTCACACACTTAGTGCCCATCGACCGATCTCGCACACATAGTGCTCGGTTGAAGAACTCGCACATCTGATTGCCTCAATTACCGATTTCGCACACATAGTGCTCGGTTGAAGAACTCGCACATCTGATTGCCTCAATTCTCGATTTTCGCACACATAGTGCTCGGTTAAAAGAATTTGCACACACATTGCCTCTAATCATTCGCACATATAATGCCCATATTCATTCATTATTACATATTGAAATGACTTAACTAAGTCTATAAAACATCATATATGTATACTTTAAACGTATTCTTTCATTTAATTTCGAATTCATATAGTAATGAACACTTAAACCTTGCTCGAATCACAGGCATTAAGCCCGCTAAATACGAAGACCGAATACACATCACCAAAGTACAAGACCGTGAAACTTTAAGCCATAAATAATTTTTCAAGCACAAAGGCCTTTGGACCTCAAGTCCGGATTTTGTCCCAAAGACGAATGCCTTCGGGTTTAGCCGGATACATCACCAAAGACGAATGCTCTTGGGACTTAGCCGGATATATCACCAGCATGAATGCTCTTCGGGACTTAGCCCGGATATATCACCAGCACAAATGCTCTTCGGGACTTAGCCCGGATATATCACCAGCACAAATGCTCTTCGGGACTTAGCCCGGATATAACATACTGAAATTTTATGCATATTTATCCATCAAGTATACATTTCACTAATTTATCACATTGGCATTTCATTTGCTTTATTCGTATACAAGCACATAATGTATAACTTTCATTTGACATTCGATCTATATATACAAGGATCACATATCCACCTAATTCTCACAGTTTATTTTCTAATGATCATTCGGATACATGCTTTATACACAACTATCTTGTAAACAAATTTGAGTAAAGTAAGATCAATGGGCCATGATTCATATATCATACCTTTATAACATGCCATTCTAATTTTTATACTAAACTTAATTACTCAAAACTTACTAAATTTATCACATACCTTAGGGCTTATACTTCTAGTTCGCACATGATATATGCATATCATAAAATTCATTGCATCATTCGAAAAAGGCATAGCAAAATCAACAAGTACATTTCACATAGCACACCATATTCATAATTCACTCTTTTCTCAATTTTGACACATCATAAGCATGTTCCAATGCTCTCAATACCATCTATCACAGCTCGTTCAGGATCAAAATTTATTATTATACGAAAAACACATTTTAACTGTCAGAAATCATCACACTATCATTTTATCACTTTATGGCATGTATAGCTAGACTCACACGTGCTACGTTAGTCCTAGAATCGACTAAACCGTAGCTCTGATACCAATAAAATGTAACACCCCTATCCCGTAACCGTCGCCGGAATAGGTAAGGGGCATTATCGGACTTGTAACTCATGTCAGAACAGTAAAATTTTGAACTTTTTCTAAGTAAACATTCAAAAGATGCCATTTTCGCATGGCTTATATATACATTAACCAAAATATTCTTCCGTCACTAGTCTATTCTATACATGCCATAAGATAATCCAAAACATAGCAGTACCAAGCAGTGGATAGTGATAGTGTGACAAGTTGCTGACGATCCCCGAGGGCACACTGTAGCTTCCTAATGAGATCTATAAAGCAGAGGAAACAAAGTAAAGCGGAGTAAGCATTACAATGCTTAGTAAGTTTTAAGCGAGTGTCAACAGATAACAATCAAATTATAACATAGTTGTTCGTATTTTTATTTCACTCTTCCTTCGGGCATACCATCCTTTTACCGAATATGCACATCTCATCATATATAATAAGCGGATAAACTTTCACATAAAAGTGAGCTCATGTGACATAGATATATTGTATAATTTCACATAACCCCTCACACCGATCGATGTCACATAATCATAGGAATAGTCTCATAAATTGCTCACGATGCATCGGATAACTACCTTATGATTTAGTTCAAATCAAGCTCACATATAAACTTGGAGTACATACTGTTTAACCTTTCGCATTGTATATATTTATAATCAATTCTTATTGTGAAGTCGTATAGCTTTAACCTCTCTACTCGGATTATCTAGCGAGACCTTTAGCTCGGATGAAATCTCCACACGAAGTCAGCGGTTCTTAACCTGGACATAGTCACCACATATGGTCATCCGATCTTTAATCCCAGGTTTACATCATAGAGTTTCATGCATATTTATTCACATGTTACAACATTCACATCGACTATCACATTCGTAATTCATTTACCTCATCAAATATCTAACAAAACACACCTTCCACCGTCTGTCATTTGGCCACAATATATATATATACACATCTCATACATATCTCACATTAGCCATTCGGCTTTGCCACATATATACACTTCCACGTTCATCACATTGGCCATTCTACCTTATCACATATATGCATGTTCACATTCATCACATTGGCCATTCGGCCTTGTCACATATATGCATGTTCACATTCATCACATAAATTCCTAAATCAAAATGTAAATTTTCATGTATTCACATCACAATTATCCAAACATACTTCACATACCACATATACTTTCACGTATACACTTTGTCTCTCAATTGAATCTACGTCTATCATTTTCCAATGAATAATTCAATTTCATGCCATACTATCATTTCATATTTGAATACTTATAAACTTACAATTCCTCAAACTTTAATATCAAAGATCCATCTAATACTCATATATCATTTTACATTATCACAATTTAGAATTCACGTATGGGTTTGATCGATAGCTTATGAGCAGCTAAAACAAGTTTTATCCATGTTTACAACATAACCACAAATTCTTTACAAGCTGTTTTTCCTGAGCAACAGTCACTAAATTATTTATAACGGGAGCTACAAAACTCCAAATCAATTGCGGTTAATTTTCCCTGAATATAGACTCATATATCTTTCATCCATAAAATTTTCATAATTTTAGGTTTGGTCAATCAATACCAGATTTTTCTTAAAGTTTCCCCTGTTTCACTGTTTGACTAATCTGACCACTCTTCACTACAAATCAAATTTCTCATTGTGCAGAATTCAAATTATGTTCTAGTTGATTTCATTTGAAACTAGACTCATTAAGGAGTCTAAGCATATAAATTTTGTCCTATAACCATTGTTGTACAAATTATAATGATTTTCTAAAATCAGAACAGGGGATTTCGGAGTTGTTCTGACACTGTCCCACACAATTTTAAATATCTCTTTATAGGCAATTTCTTTGCTTACACGGTCTCTTTTATAAGAAACTAGACTAATTAAGCTTTGATTACATATTTTATTCAGCCTATAATTCCACACCAACAATTTATAGTGATTTTCTAAAAACACGTTACTGCTGCTGTCCAAAGCAAATTATTACAACTTGCTCTTAAATTTCCAAGTCCAAACACTTATGAACTTACCATTTGAGTTTAAGACATATCATGGCCACATCATATCTTATTAAATCAACTCATTATGTCCTATTATGATTGAATTTACTCAACGTTTAGTCACTTAAAACTTACCTCGGAAGTAGTCGACGATTAGATATCCACGGCTATTCGCTTACTTTCTCTTTTCCTCTAACCGACTTTGATCCTCTTTGCTCGTAAGCTCTCCCTAAGACAATAGATTTGCTTGAGTACTTAACTAATATTATTCACTTAACAATCACATTTGGCAATCACATATCATTCAATTTAGCTAATTTCATAGCCGATTTTCTAAGTCAAGATAAAGCCATCAATATGCTTACCTATAGCCGAACGTACACATCAACCTATGTATCCATTCATGTGGCCGAATATGCATGTCTATGTTGAGGCCGATTATATACTTAATACATTCTACAAATATGGTTACTTGTATTGGCTAAATACCATTTTGTTTCAAGTTCAAAACTCGGCTAATACCATATATACACTAGTAATCAAATACTAACATTTGCACTTCACCTTAATAGCTAGCTTAGCAACCTTAATTTAACATTTAATTGTTCATAACACAATTAAAGTATTCTCTCCATTCGGTCGATTCAAAACACATACATTACTCAATAATATTCAAAATCATATTCGGCCTTAGTACTCCCTTGTTAGCCGATTTTTCTTCATTTAGCAACTAGTGCACATATGTGCTCATTTGCTAGACTCTACTTCACCCAACTACCCTTTCTCATCCAAATAACATGAACAACATTTACTCATGACATCAAGCATTCTTTAATTCGGCTAATACTAGTATGAGCTTTAACCATTCATATTTTTAGAAAGGCCAAGTTCTTTCCTAAATACATTCATCATCAAGATTCAAGTAAAACAATCAAAATTCCTTCCCTTATAACCATAGCCGAAAGCTCTATTCACCCATCATTAGAGGAAATTTTTGCATGGGCTAAGCAAGAACCATGATAATTTACCTAAAACAAGTAATTATTTCACAATTTCAACACAATATACTAACCTCCCTAAGGATTCAAGTGACCAGAAATTCTTCCCTCCTTTGTTTCTTCTATTCGGCCAAGTTGAACAACAAAGAAAGAACTTTGTTTTTTCCTCCCACTCACCTCATTATTTTTATTACTCAAACTCTTTTATTCATCTTTAATTCATTTAATACATTTTTTTTATTACATATTTCTCACCACTAATAGATATAATAATATTAAATCATGCATATAATGTCCATACTTATGAGCTTGGCCGGCCACTAGCATTAAAAGTGGCAAATTGCCATGCAAACCTACTTATTTGCATCATTCAATAATTAATCACTTAAAATAAGCCACGCATATATTCAAAGCTTCTCACATAAGTCCTTTTTATTTAGAAACACATTCAATTTGACAAAAATCGAAGCATTCAAATTTCACACATGCATGATCACATATTTTAGACATAAAATATTATATTCAATTATTTCTGTGACTCGATTTAGCGGTCCCGAAACCACTTCCCGACTAGGGTCAGAATAGGGCTGTTACAAATACTAAGCAGTATTACATGGTCGGATCTTAATACAAAAAGACAACTTATATTAGTATACAAACCTCAACATGTCCTTAGTTTAATTAGAAATGAGCAAACCGATTGAAAGACTAATATATCGTCTATCAAGTCAAATTGAAGAGATGTTTTGTCTAGGGTATCGGAGCTAATGGATCCTAAAAGATAAAAACATAGATGTGACTGACTAGATTGAGAATACATCAAACTGGAACCAAGTAGAATAGATCTTGGATCCATTTTTGGATTTATTCTATAACACCCTATACTCAACCCGATTTACCAGATCCGAATGTAGGATGTCACAATACTTACATACTTAACAAAATTGTTCAACATGTGAAAAACAATACTGGATGTACTTCTTATTTATTTAAAAATATTTTTTAAGCCAAAAGATTTGAATGAAATGTTTATCATTTATAACACTTTTAAAAGCAATATAAAAAATTAGAAATTAAATCTTTGATAAGACAGACATATTTGTGGCGTGTAATACTATTCGCCATTTGAAAACATATTCCCAAAAATTTCCCTCTATACGCATAATATTGCACTACAATCAACCACCTTAGCCCATTCCTAGCTTGGTCCTTTCTAGCGAACTGGTTCAACTCAAGAACCTGCATTACAAATAAACACCAATAAGTTCAATGGAATTTAGTGAGTTAACCATTTTTACCTTTAAATGATGATATTGAATTCCTTGACTTAAGAATCCTAGACTTCCTTTTAGATTTTGGAGAATACTTTTCTTATTCCTGGCGAATAACTATATGTCAATCTCTAACTCGACCACATTGTACACTTTCTACCTGATTGGCGAATTAAAAACTTCCTACCTTATAGGGGATCTTATTTCACAATTGCTTAAAAATAGAAATTGGATACATTCCTCATAATTATATACCTACAGACACTATTCTTAGCGGATTCATATACTAGCTCTAGTGGCTGTCGAAATACCAATCATGCCATATCTTCACGTCGATCCAGACAATGAATTTGGTTCAATGAAGGTAATATTTTAGATCACCCAATGGAAGTTCAGATAACATCAGATACAAAAGGGAAAAACTTCCAGATTTGGTGGACACTTACATCACCCATAATTACTTATATGTTCAGCTCTATTTCTGCCTAATGAGTTACTATGGAGGATGCATCAGTCGAGTACTCTGTTGAGGACACCTTCAAAAAATGTCTCAAAGGCATACCTAGTTCTCACTATAGAGGCAGACTAACAACTCGCTACTTAGGTGATACAAAATTCGCCTGACAGGCTTTTCAGACATTACACCACATAGGCTTTATAGGTAACCTGTCTCAAGAACTTCTTAAATAAATTTCCAAAAAGGCTTTACAGGTGACTCACCACAAAGGTACCACATAAACTATCGTGTTTGACGATATGGATTTGCCTAAACTCAGTATCACCTGAGGTTTGCCCATCAACGCCCCCGGGACACGCAAAAAACCTAGTAGACAAATGCAACTCATCTGCCATTCCCAAAATGTGCCATGGTCATTGTCTTTTTTCATTTCTAACACACTGGCATTTTCTCATTTTTTTTGTCCCAAGGACATCATCAAAGCACCACCGCAGGGTCTGTCATCATATTATGTACTTTACTGACACTCAGCCGGAACCCCCTTATCGCTAACCATTCGTGGTCTTACATCACTCAAATAACATAATAGACGCATCTACATAGATTTCACTCACAATCTTAACATAATCATACTTCCTAACACATAATTTCCCATACATTCTTACCACACATTGTCATATTCATGTAGTGTATCGTACACTTCAATACATACATACAAATGCTTCATAGAGAGCACACACGACCATACATACATACATACAGTAACTTCTCAAGAAGATATGTTCATCTATATGAACATCGACCGTACAAGGAATCATTATAATATATTGTGTAGAAGTTAGGTTTAAAGACTCACCAAAGACTTATTAGGTCTAGAGACTCACCAAAGACTTACCATTACTTCAATTTAGAGTTTCTGTTTTAATTGTCCTTCCCAATCTAGTAGCAACAACTACTTACAAGATCATGGAATTTCTATTAGAATCCCCAATTACAAATAGTTTACTAATGTTTCAACTACATGTAACCCTCATGCAGGGCCTTTCACTCACATCCTACATTCTTACACCTTTTAATATCATTCCTCAATAACAATCATAACATATAGAGCTATAAGACTTACTAGAAGGTTGAATCATCCATTGATAAAATGAAGTCTTAGCTCTATCTGAACGAAGAAGAAAAGAACATTTAGCTTGGAAAGAAGAACCAGAGCATAAAGTAGAAAGTAAAGTCATTTGGAATGTCTTCTCTCTTACTAGATATAAACTTATTGTCCCTCTATTGTGGACTCTAACAAGTGATGATGCTTACCTTACCTAAATGTCCCAGTTTCCTATAAAGAAAAATCCAGAGGAAGGTAAAGAGAATCTGGCAAAGATCTTCATTACTTTTTGACCAATCATAGGAAAGGTAAAATCAGTTCAACTGACTCCTAACTAATCTCATCACAAAAACCAACTTGAACAATTCTCAAGCAAATCGAGCGTACTATATTTTGACCGTGACTCACTTATAATGTGGTCACAAAGATAATTAAATCTCCTACAGCATCCTCAGATACTTGATAGGCTCTTCATGTTCAGCTAATATTCTAGTCGTACTCTTCATTAGGCGTACTCTTTCTTAGGCGTAATATTTCTTTGCCTGTAGATGTCCTATAATTAAATCTTTAGATACTGCTAACAAACAGATACTTTAACACTAGTATGCGTCAACACTTTGGTTCACCAACAAGCCAACAGGATGGCAGATTATGCTACCATATTGCTAAATCAGTTTACATGCATACCTTACTTACCTTTTTGGATTTGTCATTTTTGGGGTGTGACGTATTCACTTGTGACGTTCGTAGTGTGGCATACCCAAATCCTGAGTGGATGACGGATTATGTATACGTGACTCATACACTTTGATATAAGTAAAAGCTTGAGTTTGAATAGATAAGGAAAAGCTTGAGTTTGAATAGATAAGGAACCGAAAGTTGGTGTGTTAGGTGTCCGACTTCTATAGTATGTAGTGTCACTAGCAACGATAGAATTCACAGCCCAGGACGTGGGTAAATGATATCCTCTCATTGGCATTACATGGTTGATGAAAATTAAATGTGGTCACGAGTCATTCGTATTTGTGAGAATAACTTGATTAATATTTTATAGTAATTGACTTTTTGTGAAGGAAGATGTAATAGTTACCATGAGATAAAATATGATCATATTGGGAGAGTAGATATTATCCCAAAGAGGTCAAAGATATCCTATGAGGGTAACACACTTATGACAAGGTCATTGGACGAGCACTGAGTAAAGTTTTTGGTAATGGCATGCCGTTAGGGAGAGCTTAGTGATGATACTATAGTGGAATTACTTTGTGACTAAATGAGTTTATAAATCATTTAAGATGTAATTACATATGTCCAATTAATCCTTGCACTAGCTCGTTGAAACCAGAAATGAATTACGTATTTGAATCAAAATGAGTAGAATGAATAGAAATTGAGAAATAGAAAACATTCAGAAATGACTATGGCTTTCTCTGAATTGGAGAAATGGAGTCATCTGGAAATGAATGTGGTTTTCTCAAAAATGGAAATGGAAATAAGAAATGAGAAATGATTCATTTGCAAATGAACATGGATTACCTAGAAATGATCAGAAGAACGAGTTTATGTTTTTGAGTTATTTTAAAGTCCGAAAATGAAACTAAACCATTTGGTCATAGTGAACAAATTGAATTGTGAAATATTAAATATATATTTAGAAATTTTACCAGGGGTAATATCGTTATAATTTTACCGGGGGTAAATTTGGGATGAGAAAATTATTTCATTGGAAAATAGAAAAATATGTATTGGGTTGGATTAAATTATAAAGTGTTGGGTTAAAAGTCCAAATAGCACATATAATTGGGCCCAATACAATGAGAGGCCCAGATCCCCATTATAATAAACTTGAGGGGAAGCATGCCCTATTAGCTCCTCCCCCTTTTCTATTTGGACTAGGAAGTTGTTTTTCTATTTGAAATAAACATCTACAATTCAATAAGGGTTCTACCTCCTCTCCATATAAATAGATGACATTGATAAAGTTATTTACATAACTTAGAGAAATTGTCACTCTACCAAAAAATAGAGAGAATTTATTCGTAATTATTAAATATATATTTTTCCCAGAATAACAATTCTACCGGTTTCTATTAAAGAAGAGAGTATTTTTATTTTCACCCCAAAGATAAAAGAAAACTTTTTTTCTAGTTCTGTGTTTTGATTCAATTGGTTCGAGCCCAAACTCAAAGTAATTTGTGGTACGAGAATAACAGAGACAATCGTTTGGTTGAAAGCCAGAAAACTTCAAGGATCAGCTTATTTGAAAACACATGTATAATTTTGGTCTATGGTTTATTGCTATAAATATCACAAGTCGGGTCGATTTTCAAAATTTTAATTTTTATTGTGCAAGAAAACCATTTTCAAACTATAATTTTTCCAACAGAGAGATATCTTGTCTTGGGCATCGGAGTGGACGACTCCTAAAAGATAGAGATATAGATGTGACTGGCTAGACTGATAGTACATTGGACTCGACGCAAGAAGAATAGATCCTGAATTTGTTTATGATTTTATTCATTTGCAACATTCACAGTGTGGCATACCTTAATTCAGAGTGGATGATGGACTATGTATGCATGACTCGTATACCTTGATGCAAGTAAAAGCCTCTGTTCAAATAAATATGGAGCTGAAAGCTGGTGTGTTAGGTATACAACTTCTGTAGTATGTAGCATCATTAACAATAGTCAAATTCATAGCCCAAGATACGGGGTAAATGATATCATATCATTAGCATTACATGATAAATGAAAAGTAAACGTGGCCACGGGTCGTTCATTTTTATGATGAATTACTTGATTATTATTTGATAGTAATTGGCTTTTTATGAATGAATATGTAATGGTTACCATAAAATAAAATGTGATCATATTGGGAGAGCAAATTTATCCCAAAGAGATTAAGGATATCCTATGAGGGTAACATACTTTTGACAAGGTCATTGGACTAGCACTGATTGTGTTGGTTTTGTAATCGTATTTCATTAGGGAGAACTCAGTCACGATACTATAATGGAATGACTTCATGATTGACCACCGCCAGACGTGCGAACGTCTAGGTTGCAAATACTGCAGCAAAAAGATAATTAATTAAGTAGCAGTGTTTGCAAGTATATGGGTCAAATTGTAATATAGTAAAATGTTACAACGAAACACTCCGGTAAGTATTCCGAGGATCGTACCCAAGGGAGGCTGAATTATATTAAAATTCATTTTCTACACTAACAAGGCTAAACAATAATAACTTAAAACTATAGTACGAAGAACCAAATTAAAATTAATTAACCGAAATAAAATAAATTAAACAAAATTAAAAAATAATTTAACAATCGAAATTAATCCAATTAAGTAAGTAGAAGATTAACTTACGGCAGTGTTCCTAATTAACTTCAGGATTCAGATTTTAGTGAATTAGCTATTAATTAACTAGTTATTATCTTTCAGCCTCTAACTAATTAACTAATCGACCAATACTCACTTATCTTTCGACCTCACTTTCTTGACCAGGATAAATTATGATTTACTTGGTAAACTTATCTTTCGATCTCATTTATCCTGAATTACTCCCTAGGGTCGTCAATCTTAGGGTTTAATCGCACATTGAGCAAGCCAAGTTGTAACATCTTACCCGATGAAACCTTAGCGTTCAAACGATGTATACAAAAGTAAAGCATAAAGAGTAAGTTTTTAGTGTGTGTAAAGTATAAAATTTGACTAAGTATAAGAATTCTTTGACCAGGCCTATAACGCCCCGGTTTCGACGGGCATAAGGTCTAATGTAGTCTTTGAAAAGTACAATTGGTGAATTGGTAATCTCCCAAGTGTTCTTTCTGGTGTATAATGGGGGCAGACACAGTTGTGTGTTCAAAATGTTGAGAGTTCCATGCCAGATAATTGTGATTTCATAGGAGAAGGATGTGGTTAGGTAAATAGATACTGAAGGTATGAGCCCATGTCAGAAGTAATACACCATTTTCCCCGTGATATCGTACAAGTTAATTTCAAAGGTAAACTGATTAGGAACTAGCTGAACGAGATTTATGATAGTTAAAAGAGAAAGGGAAAGTACTCAATTAGTTTTCTCAGAAGTTGTAGACCCTTGATAAGACAAGTCAGTAGTGATATGACATTTGTCAAGTTCCAATAAAGACTTGGACTATATTAATAGGCCTTCAAGTTAAAATAAAGGGAGTTATCTTCTTCTCTTTTGAAAATATTGAAATCTAAGGTTGGAGTAAAGGAGAAGCATTTTTCTTTAAACTGGATCTAAAACTTTAGATTCTTCTAGAAATTTCTCCATGTCGAGATGAGTTTTATGACTCTGAAAGGTATATCTACATGAATGTCTGAGGAAGTAAGGATTTTTTTCTAGGTTATTTGTGTTTAAGATGATGGAAAGGTTATTTGTTTCGAGAGGCAATGGTTGTTGCAACTCCTGAAAGGTCTTAGATATATTATACATTCTTGTCAGGTAAGTTCCTTAGCTGACTCTTGTATATGAGATTGCGTATCTGAGAAACTTTTGTTAAAAGTAAATAGATTATAGGACGGAAGCCAGAAAAGTATGGTGTGATGATTCTATGTAGAATGAATGTTTGATGGATTATGTACATATAAATTACATAAGACATGATAAACTAAGTATGTGATGTGAAACTGGAAATCAAAGGATGCTTGTATATGAACGATTGTAATGTATAAGTGTATGTTGAGAGCATGTTATGATTTATGTCTATCAAAAGTGAGTTAGGGTATGATGAGTCTGTATCTGTCTCTATGAAGTCATTTAAAGGAGTCTATCGAGACTTTAAACATGATTCTTTGAAATGAAAAGTCCATGGCACTATAATGTGTAAGACCATAGCTGGTGGGACATAGCATCATATGGAAAGACCATATCGTATAAGACCGTAACTTGTGGGTTATGGCATCATATGGAAAGTACTAAAGGAAGGTTATTACCTAATAGAGTTTTCTGCGTAACCCAAGACAATGAGGGGCAAGCTTCACATAATGTAAGTCTAGGTGAATCCTTATCATGAACACACTATAAAATGGAAGTCTTTGTGGCAATCCATAAAATGGAAGCCTTTGTGGCAATCTATGAAGTGGAAGCCTTTGTGGCAATCTATGAAATGGAAGCCTTTGTGACAATCTCTAAAATAGAAGCATTTGTGGAGCTCTATGAAATTAAAGCCTTTGTGGAACTCAATGAAATTAAAGCCTTTGTGGTGATCTATGGAAAGGAACGCCTTCGTGGCGCATTCTACAAGAAAGCCCTTATGGAAATCATCTGAAGGAAACACTTTTATGGCAGACCCTGAAGGAGAAAATGCTAAGTATGACCAACCCTGGAAGAATGATATGTATGGCTAAATCTGAGGAAAGGTAAGTGTGACAAACCTCGAAGGAATGATATGTGTGGCGAACATTAAAGGAATAGTACGTATGGTGAACTCTGAAGGAATCGTATATGGCGAACTCTGAAGAAACTGTTCCGTAGAAACTGTCGTGGCATATCCTATATAGTCTTAAGATATGTCCAGAAAAGATGGAACATGCCAAGGAATGTGGCAAATTCATAGTATAAACAAAGTAGAATAGAAGAACAACTCAATCAATATTGTTTTGTAGGTATGGGCTTCAGTATGGGAATAGTTAATGAATCACGAAAAGGCTGGGTGAAGAACATAAGTAATGTACTAAAGATGCTAAGGGTTAGAAATGATCACAAAGCAAGGCATGGCGTCTATGGTATGAATAAAAAGGTATTTGCCAAAGTCAGGTTGAAGAACGAAGAATAATGATATGATAATGAAATCACCAGATGCATAATACTGAGACAATACAGGTAAATAAGGTTTAACTCACTAAGTTCTCATGAACTTACCTCTGTGTATTATGTCACAGATAAGCAGATTTGGGTTTGCGTCAGGAGGGACGATGCCAGGGCTATGCCAAAGGAGTGGCAAAGTGGGCTATTATGCATACAAAGCAAGTCTAATGTCTTGTTCGAGTTTGATTTGTTTGTAGAAGTCTTTCACACAGGATAATTACAATAGACTAGGACATCAATTCAATCATAGTCGTAAATAGTCTCTTTGTGTGTATCAAATAAATTCTCGCATTAATCACACCTATGTATTTCTTAGACAAATTTATAATTAACTAGTTGTAATCAAATGTAAATTGTATATTTGAGTGAAATTCATATGTTCATGAGTAGTAACACCCTGGATTCGGATCCAATCATAGGATCGGGTTTAGGGTGTTACACAACTAACTCAAAAATAAACCCTAATTCTTCCATTAATTACTCTTGCATCAGATCGTTAATCTCCCTAAAGAAATTAGCCACTCATGGATCTAAATGTAATTTTTCCTAATTTCATATTCAACATGCAAAGTAGATAATTAAATAGAAAAACGGAATAAGAAAATTGATCTGTTTCGATATCAATTTGTGCTAAAGTCAAAATTCTTTTGGAAGTTGCAAAGATAATCTCAATTGTAATTGAAAACCAAAAAATAATTACTATAAACTAATTAAATAAAAGCTTGAATCCAAATTGAATCCAAGTTAGAACAATGGAAAGAAAATTTCATTTAGTAACTAAAGGATTAACTTGAAAGAAAAGTAAAACTAAAATAAAATCTTAAAACTAATCTAAATGGATCATGTAGCCAAGCCTCCTAAACTGAGGTTCAACACCTTTATTCATAGCCAAATTTTCTGTCCTAACTAGGTTAATTAACAGCCCTAAAACTGAATAATATTTATTATGCAGACGAAAACACCCCTGACTTAAATTCCAATTCATCGCTCTAGTGTTGCGACACCATATGACTGGTGTCGCAACACTACCTTTCAAGGGTGAATTATTTGGATTTGAAGCCCGATGTTGCAACACCACATGCCGGTGTCGCGATGTTGTTGTTGTCCTTCACGTTCTCAACTTGAAAATAGTGTCTTGCGCACTCACTTAATTTGTTAGTTCATCATTAGGCCCGTATTAGCCTGTTAAGTCACCATATGGCTAAAAATTACGTAAAAACACTTATTTTACTAAAATTAAACATAAACTAATAAATATGGAAAATGTAATAAAATCATATAAAAGAGCTAGAAATAAGTTCATTAAGTGTTGAAAAGACTCTAATTTTCCACAATGAATTGTGGCAGATCAGTGACTAAATGAGTTTATAATTAATATGTGAAAAGATGGAACTTAATTATAAATCATTTGAGCTTTAATCACATATGTTCAATCGATCCCTCCACTAACTTGTTGAAATCGGAAATAAATTGCATGTTGAATCAAATGAACAGAAATGGTAAGGTTGGAGAAATGACAAACATTCAGAAATGAAGGTGGTTTTCTCACTAAACAAAAGTGACCTAAAAATTAATTTATGGATTTTCTAATTATTAATTAATTATTTATTTAAAGTTCAAAAGAATCAAATTAATTGGTCATAGTGAACCTATTGAATGTAGAAATATTAAATATATTTTCTTATAGATTCTTTTACGGTAAAGTTACAATGATTTTAATAGAATTAGAATAAGGTTGAGAAAATTATTTAATTGAGAAATTAATTAATTAATTTATGATGTTTATTTTGGAAAATAGAAAAACATGTATTGGGTTGGATTGAATTATAAAGTACTAGGTTAAAAGTACATGAAGTACTTATAATTGGACCTAATACAAGAGAGGCCTAAGAGCCCCTCATGCTAATACATGAGACGACAAACCCTAGTATATTTATCTGGGGTTACTGCCCCTCTCTCCCTTAGTCAGACTAGGATTTTATTTTTCTATTGAAATAGACTTATATTAATTCAACAAGGGTTTCACTTCTTGTCCCTATAAATAGATGGCACAAGTAGGGCTAAACACACAACTTTGAGATATTATTGTTCTACTTGAAAATAGTGTGAATTTATTTTCTAAGTATAAATTATATTTTCTGGAATAAAAATTCTATCGATTTTTATTGAAGAAAGGTTTTCTTTCCCACTGAAAGTAAAGTAAATAGTTTTGTGTTTTGTGTTTGATTTGAATTCATTCGAACCCATACTTGAAGTGGTTCATAGGACGAGAACAGCAGAGAAGGATCCATCTAGCCAAAAACAAATGTGCGATTTCGGAAAAAAGTTTACTACTATAAATATCACAAACTGGCTCAGTTTTCAAAATTTTAATTTTCCGTTATGCAAGAAAACCTTTTTCAAATTGATTTTTTCCAATAGCCAATATATAATAATGAGATATCTCATCAGATATGCGCCAACGAGTTATTGCCTCAGTTTGGTTGGTCGGACGGTATTTGTTATCAAGTACTATTTTATATTTAACATAGCATCAAATGATGTTAAGATTCCTCTTCCATTCCTTATAGTTGTTTCTGTTCAATTTGTTCTCAATTAGGATGTTAACTAAGGGAGTTGGTGTCATTTTCAAATCGTAAAATAAAATTGCCCATTCAATTATATCTATGTATTAAACAAATATTTTGGAAAAAGTTTTGCAACATACGACAAGCATTTAAATGATACATCTGTCTTACATTAAACCTTGAAAACATTTGTAATCCTTTGCAATGATAATTCCTACACCCATTGAATTAAGTTACCATGGGGTAATCTTAATCAACTAGTAAGAGTATGAATTTCCATCCAATTAATACGTTAACCTAATTCCTTAGAGATTCACACGTACTAATAATTGTTTCACGTTTGACCATTATTATAACTTAAGTAGAGCTTTATGGGAAGCTACTTAACTAGAATAATTTTGATTGTATAACCAGCAATTCAGCACCTATCATAATATGTACTACAATAGAGTCATCTTGGGACAATCTCAATGAGTAACATACATGACTAGTTATCCTCTTAAAGGAAATCTCCCCAGTGAAATCCACATGATAATACTTACTGTAGGGTACGGCTAGGGGAAAACTGGCTCGAAGCACTATCATGCCATCACACAGTGACCATTGATGGAGGTTGTAAGTCTTGTTTAGGGACATTCTCTCATTCAATATTTAAAAACATGCAAGATTTTTATTTTGATTTCAATCAGGAATGATTAAAATGCAATGACAATTACATGTGGCATTTTTTCCCTAAACTATATGGCATGCTTATCTCATACATATACATGAACATACTTTTCTGTCAATTTCAATTTCATCACATTCGTATTATATAACATGCTATAATATATGAAGAAAATAAATTGACTTTGACCAACCAAAAGTTTCTATGATTCCATCATAAGAAAATTAAATAAAAATAAAATAAATTACATTTATTATTCCCAAAGCATTCTTTGGGTCTTTTAGGTTAAAGCTAAATATCATTCTTAGGTTTCCCAAAATTAGCTCAAATGCACCAAAGGATCCCAAAACTCAAAAAAACTCAAATAGTCCACCAAAAGGGTCTAGCACTGAAATTTCGTCGCCATCATTGGGTCAACCATTGGCCACTGTCTTTGCCAGCTACCACTGGTTTGCCCACTATTGGTCACCGTCAATCACCTTTGGTCGGCCCACTACCAATCTCTTGCTAATTGGTTTGGTTAGGTTTGGGTTGTCTCAATAATTTTGGGTTACGTAGTTAGTCACCTCATTTCTTCGAATTTCATTGAAAAACTTAGGTAACACAAATTCTTAGTCCGTTTTCGGCTCACATAAATTATTCTAAAATAAAACCCGTGTGGAGTTGATAGTCCACAATCTAAATACATATTCTAAAATTTATGAAAAATTCAAAATACACCAGATCTAATTTCTAGCACAACTTTTGGCAAAATTACTTTATCACAAAAAAATAGAACAATGACATACATTCATTCACATATATATTCCAAAACATGCATACAATTTAAAGAACGTCACATCTTATCTAATTAATCAAACATGAGATATAGAGATAAAATTGATATTGGTTTATACTATAAACTTAACACAACCTGGCTTTGATACAAGTTGCTAGAAAATCTGTTTAGAAAATTGTTATTTTAGGTACAACGAAAGTTTAAAATTTTCTAAAACTGAGCTCTTTTGTAATATTTATAATAATAAATTTTAACCAAAATTATACATGTGCTTTGTATGAGGCAGACTAAAGTCGATCTTGACTTTCAACTAAACAACTTTTTCTCTATTCTCGAACCATGAATTGCCTCAAGTGTGGGCTTGAGCAACACAAACCAATTCATACAATGAAAACAATTTATTTACTTTTAATGGGAAAGTAAATTCTCTCTATAAACTGATAATTATTCATTTTTCCCAAAAAATAAAATTTATTCTTCATAAATAAATTACCACTACTTTTTGGCAGAATAACGACGTTTATGAAGTGTGTAAATTGCTTAACTGATGGTCTTTATTTATAGAAAAAATATAAGAGTTTTGCTTGAATAAATCCTAAATAAATAATACTATTTTAATAAAAAAAATACAATCCTACTTTGAGTAGAGTAGAGGGGGCGGCGACACCTTTGTAATAGTACTAGGGTTACGACCCTTGTAGTACATACAAGGGTTAGTTGGACCTTTTATGTATTGGGTCCAATTATATGTTCCCTTAACATTTGCCAACATTTATAATTTATCCAACTCAATTTTTATTTTCTATTACCTAAAATAAATATTATTTAATCATTTAATTTAATTAACTAAATTAATTTCTTAATTAGATAATTTTCTCAAAACCAATTCTAATTCCGTTAAAGTCATAACAAATTTACCATAATAGAATCTATGAGAAAATATATTTAATTTCCTTATTCAACAAATTCACAATGACTAATTAATTTAATTTCATCTTCAAACTTCAATTTTTTAATTATAATTAATTAAAAAAGATTCGAAGAATCTTAAATTAATTCCTTAGTCATTTCTAATACTTAGTGAGCAAACACATTCACAGTGGATAGTGAGACATGTGATCATTTCTCTTACTCTATTGTTTTCATCCATTTTTATTCATTAGTCCTACATGCTATTTGTTTCTAGATATCTCAAGCCAGCGGAAGGACTGATTGGACATATATAATTAGATCTCAAATAATTTATAATTAAGTTTCGACTTTTTTCTATTAATTATAACGTTATTTAGTCATGAAGTCATTCCACTAAAGTATTGTGACTAAGTTCTCCCTTATTATATACCATTACGGAAGCTACTTAATAAGTGCTCGTCCAATAACCTTATCATAAGTGTGTTACTCTCATAGGATATCCTTAATCTCTTTGGGATAAATATGTTCTCCCAGTATGATCTTTTTTTATCTCATGGTAACCATTGAATTTTCCTTCCTAAAAAGTCAATTACTATCAAAGAGTAATTAAATCATTTATCACAAAGACAAATGACTCATGGTCATGTTTATATTTTTTATTTATCATGTAGTGTTAATGAGAGGATATCATTTACCATATAGTTGGACTATGAATTCCACTGTTGTGGAATGATGTTACATACTGCCGAAGTCTTCTACCCAACGTATTAGCTTTCAGTTCTTTATATATTTGAACTCAGGCTTTCATTTACATTAAAGTATACGAGTCATGCATACATAGTCTATCATCCATTCAGGACTAAGGTATGTCACATTATGAGCGTCACAAGTGAATAAATCAATAAACAAATCTACAATCTATTCTACTTGGGTCATATCCTATGTACTATCAGCCCAATCAATCACATCTATGTCTGTATCTTCTGAGAGTCATTTACTTCGATACCCAAGACAAGGCAACTCCCTAATTGGACTTGATAAATGACATATTAGTCTTTCAATCTATTTTATTATTTTCGATTAAACTAAAGACATGTTTAGATTATCTACTAATACAAGTTATTTTTTTTGTATTATGATCTGATCACGTAATACCGATTAGTATTAGTTAAACGTTAGATAATCAATGAGCCAATATTTTCTTTCATTTTACTTTGAGTGCAAAAATCGCTGAGGAGAATATAAAAAGGATATTAATGTAACCAATGGATATTTTATTAAACCAATTTGTTTGAAGAATACAAGTACATATAAACGATAATACAACACTAAGGGCACTAGATCCCAACAAAAGGGATTACAAGCAAACGTAAAGGCAAGCTTGCATATTGATGTGGAAAAGTGGATTTTCCACTTGTTTTTATTTATTTTGTTGGTAAATTGTTTTGGTAAAATCTCAAATTTTCTTGTTAATTATGTAGATGTTTTTAAATGGATTACTATAGGTTAAGGAAAAACATGTGATATTGATTTATCATTAAACTTACTAAGCTTTGTGTTTAACATGTTCTTGTTTTGCGCATAGGTTTTTTTTTTTTTACCTCGGAAGCTCGACTCATCTCGTGGATCACCACCTCACACCATAGCGAGACGACAAGAGTATGTAATTTTTGTATTTGTGTATTTGACTCCTAGTGGCATGTACTAGGGGTCCTTAGTTTATGCATATATATTAGTTTAATTCTACTCTTGGCCTTCTATTTGGATGTGACAATTGACTTTCATTTTGTGGCAAGGATAGTTGGCTTGTGTGGTAGGTAGCTATGACCTTAATTTGGGATAACATGCATGCATATTTCCTCCTTTTGATGTGAGAAACATTTTGAATATTTATTGAACTTTTTTAAAACAATTTTACGAGGTGCTAGCATGTTTTCAATGTTATTTCAATGATTTTATATTGTAATGCATGATTGAGCATGTTTTAGGGATAGTTCTTACACATATTTTGATAATTTTTAAGCATGTTTTATGTATACCATGTTTGGGGGGTGATTTGGGGATAATTTGGAGTGTTTTTGGGTTACTTAGAAGGTGACATTGTGATCTCATATTTTTGATGTCACAACATTCACCTACAACATTGCGACCTGGTCTTTGAAACGTTGTGACATTGCTCAACCAACAAGGGGCATCGCATCTCCCATCGCTAAATCACTCCTAAATGATTTTTTTCAAACTACTCCTAAACGATTTTAAATTGATTCTAAAGTCTCTAAACTTTCTTAAACTCGATTTATTGATCTTATAAAAATGTTTTAAAGTTTTGTTTTAAATCTTTTTTCAATATTTCTTGTTCGTACTTGTTCCAGTAGCATCTCCTATCCATACTGGATGTCGGGATGGTTAAGGGGTGTTACAATCCACATATCACTTTAACCATTTTGCCTAAAAGGTTGCTTACAACCATCATCTTTTCTTTATTAAAGAACTTTATTGACAAGCCTGAAAGATGAACCTAAACTATTGTCTTCTTAATTGTCTCCAAGAATGGACAAAACAAAGGTTTCTATTTCAGAACTGTCAAGTAATGCCCTGCCACAACCCATGAACCGTTAGGCAACACATAAAAATAATTATCTAATTCTGAACCCTAATTAGGAAGTAGTCATTTCCTAAAATAATTAAATCAAAATCTTATACAAGCTGCCAAATTTGGTTCAACCCATTGTTAATGAACCATACCCAATAAATTTCCCCAAGACTTGGGTATACACAAATCAATATGTTCTTGTTCAATGATCTTTAACGAAGGCCAACTCAAGCCTCCCTTTTCTTCCCAACTCCCACGATCAAAGTTAGTTCCTAATACATCAACCCACGAAAGCTTGGGAGCACAACTCTTATTTAACATTGAATCCCTAAAACTCATACCTGGTTTGTCTTAGGGAGGGAGTCCTTCAGCAACATAGGATGATCAATTGCATCGTGACCATCCAAGACTTGATTACATGAATGCTTGAAAGCTGGGTTACGAACCAACACCAAACCAGACACACCGGTAAGCAAGCCTTGGATCACCAGCCCGATGAGAGAAATGGCTACCTTGGCCACAAAATTTCAAGCAGTAATATTCCCAAGACTTTGGAGAAAAAGGTTGTGTTGCTCCAACATAAATACTTTGATTGAACTGGGTGTAAATGAATTTTATTTTGTCAATATTGATACTTAGTCTCTATAGTATAATGTCATGTTAGTTTTTTATTTTTACATAAAATTCATAAAACTTATTTTAGTTTATAGATTAATGATTACTAGATTGAAATTTCAAAATTTATAAGAACTAAAAATGATAAACTAGAGAGCATATATTAAATTCATAACTTACTTATAATACGAGAGAGATAATATTTGATCTAATAGATTTAATTGCTAAAATTTTAAATTTTGGAAAAGATAGAGAGACTAAAATTGATCAAATTAGAGTATAGGGAATAAATTTGAAACTTAAATATAATAACGGGACTAATGACAGCATTTTACCTAATTAATTATGATGCACGAACACTTGGTTCTTTCCTAAAACCCAGCGCATACACGAAAGTACTCGCCAGTGGAAGGAAAGCCGAGAGCCCAAAACCTGCAAGTGCCAGAAAAGGGCATGCTAGACAACTGCTATTATCTTTAAAATTCATAGGAGAAGCCAACGGCAACTTTAGCTGAAACTCAAATGGTCACTGCGCTTTCTCTTCTCAACGCTCCTTTCCTCACCCCCAAACCCCTCACTCAACTTAAAACCCTCCCCTCTGCAAAACCCAATTCTCCTTTCTTCTTCCCTTCGTCTTTCCCTTCTTTTTCCAACATTCAACGGCATCGTTTTAATGGACAACCGCCTATAGCTGCATCTCTCAAGGTCCTCTTCTGCGTCATTTTTCACCATTCCCAGTTGCTGACCAACTGTTTGATTTTATGTTTCTGCAGAGTTGCTTCTGTTCACTTTTGACGCCCCCCCCCCCCTTTGTTTTGTTTCAGGCTAAGGTGGGTTGTTTTAAGAAGACTTTGAGTGATTTTACTAGCTTAAACTACTGGGTTGTGCGGGACTATTATCGTCTTGTCGACTCTGTTAATGCAATTGAGCCAGAAATTCAGAGGCTATCTGATGAGCAGGTTGGTTGGGTTGTTTAGCATCAAGTACTTGGCTTGCTTTGTTTGGGTCATTGGGATGATGGATTGAGCTTGTTTGTTGTAGTTGGCTGCTAAAACTTCCGAGTTTAAGAAACGGTTGAACCAAGGAGAGGCTGTTTCGGATATTCAAACTGGTTAGTCTTTATTAATGCTTCTGTTTCATAGGGTTGATTTATGAAATTTATATTACAATTAATGCTCCTTTTATTGATTGTTATATAGAGGCATTTGCTGTGGTTCGTGAAGCTGCAAAAAGGAAACTTGGCATGCGCCATTTTGATGTGCAGGTATTGATCTTTTTATGTATAAAGATTAAAGACAAAAGCATGTATGACTGTGCGGTCATTTATCTTTGATTACATCACTGTATACAGGTATCTTTTCTTTTTAAAATTCATTTTGAAGTCAGGTATTAATCTAAAGATCTTTTACTGGCAGATTATTGGTGGAGCGGTGCTTCATGATGGGTCTATTGCGGAGATGAAGACAGGGGAGGGAAAAACATTGGTCTCCACATTAGCTGCATATCTTAATGCACTGACTGGTGATGGTGTCCATGGTATGCTCTGCATTCTTCCTCTTTTTGGAAAAGAAATTAATCTAAAGATGTTATTCTTTATTGTTTCTGTTGATATTCTAAAAGTTTGACTATGAGGCTCACAGGTTTGTGTGTATGTCAGATAATGGAGATATAAGGATCTAATAAAATATTTAAAAAAGGGACAACTTTTTCATCTGGTTTACCTCTAACTAGATTCTCAGCAGTCCTTTGAATTCCCTTTTGTTGCAGGATTTTTGGGTCTCAACTTTTTACTCTTTTATCGTTCTTTTTAACCAAATGGTAATGTGTTAATTTGACATCGTTGCTTTTGTTGTTAACAGTGGTAACTGTGAATGATTATCTTGCTCAACGTGATGCTGAGTGGATGGGTCGTGTTCATAGCTTCTTAGGTCTTTCAGTTGGGCTTATTCAGGTATTTGTCTACTAAGTGGCAGAATGTTGTTAAACTTGTGTCATTCTTGCGGAGAGTCAACCACTGAACAATTTATTTTCTTTATGCTTGAGAAGCAGATCTGAGTAGCTGTTTACATACTTATATACTTCTAATTGTAACAGTTTTTGCCTGTTTTGATTGCATATATAGAAGGGGATGACAGCAGAAGAGAGGAGAATCAACTACCAATGTGATATTACGTACACCAACAATTCGGTAAGTGTTCCTAATTTGGTTGGTACAATTGAATGTGACTACTGCTGATGCATTTTTTTCCCTGCAGCCCATCTTTTTCACTTCCCATGCCATGCCATATATCATGTTTCTCATACCTTTATTTCTGAACATTTTTTAGGAACTAGGTTTTGATTATCTCCGAGATAATCTTGCTGGAAACAGTGATCAACTTGTGATGAGATGGTATGTACCAGAGCACTATTTCAATTTGGTCTTTGATTAGTTTTAATGGACTACTAGTGATAGACTTGCAAAAACAGGCCAAAACCATTTCATTTCGCAATTGTTGATGAAGTTGATTCTGTTCTGATTGATGAAGGAAGAAATCCTTTGTTAATAAGTGGTGAGGTAATATAAACTAATCTTTCTTCCTTTATTAACTGTTTTCTGATTCCACGAATAATACTAAATATTTTGATTCACAAAATTACTGAAACCTATTTTAAACTGTTTAACTGATTGCCTCTGAAAATTTTTGGAAATGTTGGGAGGACATTGAGAGCTGTAGAAATCGCTTGTAATAGCCTGTTGCCTCTTCTCTGTTGTGTTCCAGGCTAGTAAAGATGATGCGCGATATCCTGTTGCTGCTAAAGTAGCTGAGCTGCTAATGAGGGGTCTGGTGAGTTCAGTTGGTTGGCTTCATCTTTCGTTAAACCATATTATTTTGTTGCTATCAAGCTGCCAATGTAATTTTGTACTGTTATTTTACACACAGTTTACGGCTAAAGTAGTTTCCGTGTAAATTCTGGTAACAGCATTATAACATTGAGCTTAAAGATAATTCAGTGGAGTTGACTGAGGAAGGAATTGCACTTGCTGAGTTGGCTCTTGAAACAAATGATCTATGGGATGAAAATGATCCCTGGGCAAGGTGAAATTGTTGGCCTTTTTTCTTTTGTACTCATTCTTGGGATAAGCAATTTGTACTACACTTTCTGTTCTGAATATCTTTTTCCTTTTTAGCAACTTCTCAAACTTTTGTTTCAAGTTAACTAACATATGTTACTTTTAAAACTTAAAAGGCCCCAAAAGAAAATGTTTGACCAACTTCAATCTGATATCTTTCTTTCCTTTGTTGTATATTAGCACACTCTCTCTCTACCTTGATACTTGGTTCTCTAGTGGTTGAATGTGATCCAATCCACAAATTATTTGATGTTAAAATTTATGTTGTTGCAGATTTGTGATGAATGCTTTGAAAGCTAAAGAATTTTATCGGCGGGATGTCCAATACATTGTCAGAAATGGGAAAGCTCTCATTATCAACGAGGTTTTTATGTAGTGTTTTTTGATGTTTCAGTCTCTTTGTTGCAGTACCACTTCTCCATTGACCATGTTTGGATGTAATTACTGGTTCCTGCAAACTGTTTAGCTAGCCACTAAAGACAAATCAAAATTTTAGAATTGATTCAGTTGATACTTTAATCATGTCTATATATCCATCACAAACATTCTTAGGAGCAAAGTTAATGATTTCTTTATGTCGAAAATACATTTGATTCCATTAACCCTTGCTTGAGGTAGAACCTTATCATGTTGTTTTTTATGTTCAAGGCTAAAGCTTCGGAAAAAAGTAAAAATTGTTGCTTTTGGTGTTTGTATGTTTAGTAGTATGTCTTTTTCCTTGTGATGGCAATTAAACATTTATGAGAATCTGCAGCTGACAGGCAGAGTTGAAGAAAAACGGAGATGGTCTGAAGGGATTCACCAGGCTGTAGAAGCAAAAGAAGGTTTGAAGATTCAGGTAGATATGATATCTGAAAAGTTCTTAACTTCATCTTGACCCATATCAAGTATAAAAATTATAATTTTCTCATTCAAAATTGTAAATTTTCTATATTTGTTAGGCTGATTCAGTTGTGGTGGCTCAAATCACTTATCAGTCTCTATTTAAGCTCTATCCCAAGCTCTCTGGAATGACTGGGACTGCAAAAACAGAAGTATGGATGATAAGTGGATTTCATGCGCTATATTTGGCCATTTCTACTTTTTTAATGCAACTCAAAAAAGAATGCAAACTTGTTGTTTGTAGGAGAGGGAATTCTTGAAAATGTTCCAGATGCCCGTTATTGAAGTGCCCACAAATCTTCCAAATATTCGTAAAGATTTACCCATACAAGCGTTTGCTGTAGGACATTTAATACTTGAGTGTTTTCTTAATAGTGTTTATATTTTTTTAATATTAGTTTGTTACTATTTTTTTTATTGTTGTTTTTGATTTGTCAATTCTTCTAAGACTGCTCGAGGGAAATGGGAATATGTTAGTCAAGAAGTGGAATACATGTTTAGACAAGGGCGTCCAGTTTTAGTTGGGACCACTAGGTAAATTCTCTAGCAGCCGTGATTGTGATATATCCTTTCCTCTTTTCTTATTTTTTATTCTTGCTATTGTATAGAAAGTTAAACAATTGGTCAAATTTTATCTGTTAAGAGTGTTCAAAAACAAGAACATCCTTAGATATGATCTATCAACTTCTTGATGCAGTGTTGAGAATTCTGAATACCTGTCAGATCTGCTGCAGGAGAGAAATATCCCTCACAGTGTCCTGAATGCTCGTCCCAAGGTTTGTTATTGTTTTAATTCAATGATACCTTGCAGTTGGATGAACAGTTTACCGTACGTGCAGGGTTCTTCCTTGGCATCAATCATTTTACCTTTTATGTTTATGCAAGCTTCTTTCACCAGCAATTTTCTTTTTGCCTTCTATTCTATCAGTATGCAGCAAGGGAAGCTGAAATTATTGCTCAAGCTGGGAGAGAGTATGCTATAACCATTTCTACCAATATGGCTGGCAGAGGAACTGACATTATTCTTGGGGGAAATCCCAAAGTAAGTGTGGTTGTGAAGTCTTTTTCTTTTATACGAAATACATAAGGAAATGACATTACACCACTTCTTGTTCCATATCAAGATGCTAGCGAGAGAAATTATAGAGGACAGCTTGCTTTCATTTCTGACGAGAGAAGCTCCTAGTATTGAAGTCAGTGACATGGCAATTTCAAGAAAGGTAATTCTTTCTTGTCGCTGTTAGTTGGTAAGAAATAAATTTTTTATTCTCCGAGATTTTTGGCATAGGTGTTTTCAAAGGTAAAGGTTGGTCCATCATCAATGGCTTTGCTAGCTAAGGCTGCTTTAATGGGTTTGTGACTCTTAAAACTTTCTGTGTAGCTTGATTTTTCTGTGAAATATACATTCTTTGTAGTGATATTGGAATATTTATTTAATTATTCTGATACCACTCTTCCTTTCAATGTGAATCAAACAGCAAAATTTGTTGGCAAAAGTGAAGGGAAGAGCTGGACACATGAGGAGGCAAAATCTATCATTTCAGAATCTGTGGAAATGAGTCAGTTAAAGCCTTTGAAAGATCTGCAGAAGCTTATTGATGAACAGTCTGAGATGTACCCTCTTGGCCCTTCTATTGCGATTACTTATTTATCTGTTCTTAAAGATTGTGAAGTACACTGCACCAAAGAAGGTTCTGAAGTGAAAAGGCTTGGGGGGCTTCATGTGATCGGTACATCTTTGCATGAATCCCGTAGAATAGATAATCAGGTTAGTGATTAAATGCGGAAAAGATTTGAGTAATTATGCTACATCTAAAGTTCTAAACCATTATTTAGTTAGCATTTCTGAATTATCTTCTTTTTGATAGACATTTATGAAGTATCTTGCTTTAAGAAAATTGCATCAATTTTTGCTATTGGAAGATGGAGACTCAAACTTCCATAACAAAGTGACAAGTATCCAATTTAGAAAATTGATTTCCTAAGGATCAATATGGTAGTTCCCTTTGGTCATTTGCATCAGCTGATCCAGATAAAAGTATTGGTTAGATGCTTTGCTAGATTGAGTACAACTTATTTGTCAGTCATCCCTTATGATTTTCTTTCTTTTTGCTGAATCACTCAACTTATTGTTTTGTTGGTCAAATGCTGCAAGCATTTACTGTGGAGTAAAACTTTATCTATACAGTACCATGGTCACTATATTTCATCTACTTTCAAAATGCACCTTGTATTCCCCATGATTCACTTTGATGATAGTTTGACTTCATATGTGCCATGCCAAACAATTTTATTTCTCTAGGAAGATTGAAATCTAGATGTAACTGTATATGCAAATGCCAGAGAAGGCTGAAATTTTCAGTTCAGTGATGTTTTTGTTCACAAATGTAACATGTAAATTACAAGATTTGGATTACTATTATACATGTATAAACGTGCATGTATATGTTGGAGCCATAAGTTTTATTCTATGAGATCTAATTAGGCCCAAATTCATTAAATACTCATTGTCAGTTGACAAATTGTTTGAAATTGGAAACTTTGGGATGCATCGAACTATCTAGAATTTGATGGTCTGACTAGTCAATGAACATACTCTTTCCCCTCTTTTGAGAATCACTTCATGTTACTCTTGAGAGTATGTACTTCCAGCAGCATAATATGTGGTGTTAGAATATTACATGAAAAGCAATAATGTTAACCTTGTTCATGTAGGGCCATCTTTTGTTCTATTTTGGTTGTTTTTTGGGGGGCTGTGGGTAGAGAGAACTGATAAGTATCTTTTATTTCTTTTCTATTTATTGCATTTTAAACATGGCTCTAATTTTTAACATAACAATGATGATGGTTTTTTACAGCTTCGTGGTCGAGCAGGAAGGCAAGGGGATCCTGGATCTACACGGTTTATGGTGAGGTAGTGTTCAATTATTGTTTATTTGAATATTTAAGACTAAAATGACTTTTGTGGCAAAATATTTTAAAAAAGAAAGTTAACTGGGCTAGTGTTGCCCAGTTACTAGGGATTGGTTAAATGAATTTCTTTTCCATCATGCAAATATCAGCCCTTCCAATCCGTTCCGATTTAGATACAAGACAATCTGGTATGAAATTAGGAAAAAAAAAAATAAGTTGGGTATTGGAAGAGATTTTCTCAGCAGTTAATGGCCTAGATCTGTAACTTAGGTCAGTACCAGTTCAACCTCTTGTATCTTGTTATGGGATAGTGTAGTTCTATTCATAGCCTTGACCCACTATTTTAGGTCTTCTTTTGGCCTACTGATGCTTTGAGGTGAAACTTCTGCTCTGGCATTCCCTGGACTACTAATTGTTAATGGTTAGAGAGATTTCTTTATTTTTTGTTGTTGTTAGCCAAGGTAGTGGTAGAAGTGAAAAAAATAAGATTAGAAATGAGTGCATCTGAAAATCAAATTGCACTTGCGTTGCATCAATTGAGCATAAAATGTGGGAAATGCACTAAGTAATTTGTACAAGTGAGTTGAAGATGTGTAATATGCTTTTGTAAAAGATGCAACATAGTGAAAGATGTTTGTGCCAAAAATGGGAGGTGGAGATCGAAGAAGGCATCATTAGATAATGGGGGCTATTGTAAAGGACCTTATTTTCATGGATCTTATTCACCACATGGTTACAAAATGCGCGTGTGGTGTAATATGGTTCACGAGGTCAACTGGAAATATAACATATCAAGGAAAAAGCCTTATCTCTGAAAGGTTTGTTCTTGTGCCCAATGGGAATAGCAGTTGAAGGGTTGATTTTAGAGTGGATAATAACTAATAAAGGGAAAATTGTGCACCATGTACATGAAAATGAGGTAATCACTTGAGAGATACATGAATAGTATGTGACAATAATTTGATTATGAATTCTTGGGTTAGTTGGATTCTCATGTGATAGCCACCATCACTCTTGTTGATGGCCTTTTTAAAAGATAATATTGGGCTCACCTATTATTATTAACAATAAGGTATGTATATATACACACACATGCACATAGAAAAGAATAAGCGACTAGGGTAAATTGTACAAGATAGGAGAAGTCCATCTACATAAGAAATCCTATTTACAAAGTCTGTCTACATAGGAGCCCTATTTACATTATACTATTATCTCGCACACTCTTCAAGTTGAGTGTGGGAATCGCACGATCAACTTCTTTCCAAGGACTTGAAGCCAAGACTTAAGCAAGGGCTTGGTCAAAACATGAACAACTTGTTTATGAGAGCTAATATATCAAACATCAAGGGTCTTTATCTTGCAAAAATGAAAGATTGTCTCCTTATGCTTTGTACATGAGTGAAAAACATGATTGGCTATTAAATAAGTAGCAGCCAAATCATAAACAATTGAGGAGACTGATGAAGAGGAGAAATAATTTCACGAAACAGGGGTTGAAGCCAAAGAACCTCAGGAGTAACACAAGCCAAGGCACAAAACTTAGTAGAAGAGCGAGCTCTAGCCTGCAACTTTATTAAGCCCAAGAAATAAGATTATTGCCAAGAAAAACCACAAAACCAGTAGTTGGTTTTTTTATTATCATAAACTAAATTAGCTCAATTAGAGTCAAAAGTGTTAAAAGCAGAGAAAGAGCATTAGAAAAGAAGAATATGAGAAGAATTTCTGTCTTGTTAATTTTAGTAAGTTACATAGCTATTTATATACACAAAATAGGAAGAGAATGAAATTAGTAATGACTAAAATCCTTAAACATAAGCTAATTGAATCTAATTAAAGCCTTAGAGATCAGCTATATACATTGCCAATTATAGTATTAGTTGTCAATTAGTTAACACTCCCCCTTAAGTTAGTGCATAAATATTGCACGTGCTCAGCTTATAATCCAAAATAGATCTTATTGCTAAGTCCTTTGGTGAAAAAGTCAACTACGTGCTTGTCGGATGTCAAATGCAATAAGTTCAAGACACTAGTAGTTAGCTTTTCTTCGATGAAGTGTTGATCAATTTCAATGTGTTTGGTTTGATCATGTTGCAATAGATTTTGCACTATGCTGATGGCTAGAGATGAGTATTCGATCGAGTTGAGTCGAATCGAGTCAAAAAATTTCGAGTTAGTCGAGTTGACGAATCCTATTTTAGCAACTGAACTCAATTTGATTATTTTTTGAATTGTGTCGAATCGAGTTGAGTCGAGTTAACGAATCTTATTATTTACACTTAATGTTACATTTACATGAAGTGATTATTTAACTAGTAGACGAACTACAAGCTTTTAGATTAATTTTGAGTAAAGAAAAAAGGGAAAGTGGGGCGATTCGGGAAGGAAAGTAAGACTACCGAGTAAAAATTTATCACAACAACGTAGTTTTGCCTTTTAACTTGATATTTTTGACTTTTAACTTTAGATAAGGTAAACATTTATCAAAATGGCGTAGTTTTGCCTTTTCTTATTTGGATTTTCGAATAACTCGAATTAAGTGTGAGCGTTCGGTTGAATCGAGTGAAATTGTTCAAGTTAAATTAGAAAAATTAATAATGTCAAATTAAAATCTTGTTACTATATAACTATTTCCATGTTAAAGTACATAAATTTGATATCATATATATTTGAAAACTTTTTTAAAGTATAATAATAAGATATTTTAGTATGATAAACTTATCATTAATCACTTATTTAGATTCCAAAATTATTATTTTATAAAATTTTTAAAATTTGAAAATATCAACATTTTTTATATATTTTTTAGATTTTTTTTAAATTTATAATTTTTTTTAAAAAATACAAATTTTAGAATTTTTATAAATATTTAGAATTTTAAAAATTATTTTGAATTTTTTAAAATTATTTTGATTTTTCTTTTTGTAATTTTTGTTAAGAGAGATCAATTTTCTCATTTTCAAAATTTATAGGGACTAAAAGGGTATTTATACTAATCTGTTATTCGAATCATAAAAATTTAACTAGACTCTAACTCAAACTTGAAATCCGAAATTCTTATTCGAGTTGACTCGAATAATTCAAATAACTCGATTCGATTAACGCAAAATTTGAAATTTTTTTCGATTTTTTCGAATCGAATCGAATTTTGCTCACCCTTACTGATGGCGACCTTGTTGTCGTAATCTAAGGATAATTCGTCTTTTTTTGGCAAATTTAGTTATTTGAATACCTTTCACAACCACAAAAGCTCATAGACACCTTGAGCCATAGCCTTGTACTCTGCGTCCGCACTTGATCGAGCAACTACACATTGCGTCTTTCTTCTCCAAGTGACTAGGTTTTGAAAGTTTTCAAGAGAGCTTTTAATAAAACTGTTCTATGTTTATTAACTAAAGAACTGAACTTAAATAGAGCAAAGAGTCCTAATCCTAATTGGGAAAATAATCCCCTTATTCTAATAAACTACTAAAACGTAAGGGAAAATAGTTCCCTTATTCTAATAAACTACTAAAAGATAAAATAAAATATTCTTAGAATATGAATAAAACTTATCTACCTAAATAAGATTTATCTACCTAAATAAATTTAAATTATATACATATTTCAATAGTTTTCCTCCCACAAATGTGTAATATCCAGAGGTAGATCTATTATCTGGAGAACTAGCTCAATCTGCATTTGTAAAGGGCCTCAATACGGAGATGACCATGCTTGGAGAGAAGGTGACCCTTTACTAGGGCAGAGTTTAGGTAGTGTAGAACCTGAAACGGCTTGCATGTGAAGTTCTCGAAGATCATGCTTAAATTGGCTTACCAAACTAACTGCATATGCTATATCTGGTCTAGTGTGCTAAAGATAGATAGTTGTCCAGCCAGTCTCTGATATCTCTCCTTATTCATGGACTCTTTTCTTGCAACTGATGATTTGCTCTCAATAGGCGATTCTGCTTGTTTGCAATCTATCATGCCTGTTTTGTCAAGAGATCTAGACTCTATTTCTCTAGGAGATAAAGATTCATTTTCTCAATTTGGGAACTTCAATTCTCAGGAAATATTGCAATTTTCCCCAATCCTTGATTTCAAATTCCTGAGTCAATTGCTTCTTTAGCTGAGTCATCTTTTCTTTTTCATCTCCTATCATTACTATGTCATCAACATATATTATACGGTGAGTGATTTTACTCTTGTGATGTCTTATGAAGAGGGTATGATTTGTGTTCATATGTTGATAGTTGTTGATATAATCTTATAATTGATGTGTAGAGATTTTAGGGATTGACTAGCATATAATTAGGGTGTATAATATCTTTACACATGAATTATAAGATTATGTCAACAGCTACCAACATATCAACAATTTGCATTGCTCTGTTGATAACCAAAAGACACTGTGGGATGGGAATTTGATGATTGTGCACCCTTATTATCTTTCCATAAAGTGAATCCTTTGGAGAACTTAGTGAGTAATTGGAATTTACATTATCTTCTCAATTCTAAATAGTTTAATTATCTATAATGGACTTCTTTATTTGCATCCTTCTTGTCTTTTATGGGTATTATTAACATTATTTAGAATAACCTTTTCTATTTATTGATGTTACAGCTTGCAAGATGAGATGTTTCAAAAGTTTAATTTTGATACCGAGTGGGCTGTGAAGCTTATTTCGAAAATTACAAATGATGAAGATATACCTATTGAAGGTGATGCAATTGTAAAGCAGGTATGCATTGACCTCATCTATTTGAAAGCTAGAAGCCTTATCTATTTCAGAGCCTTAAAAGTTGGTAGCATCTTCTCCATATTAGTGATTTTCAATGACTTCATATTTGTAGCTTTTGGCTCTTCAAATCAATGCAGAGAAGTACTTCTTTAACATAAGAAAGAGCCTGGTTGAGTTCGATGAAGTTTTGGAGGTATGTGCTTGGAAACAACAACCATATTTGAACATCTTGCCCAACTAGTTGACATGATCTTGCCTTGATAAGATTTTGACTAGATATGTTGGTGAAGTTCTTAAAGGACCATCTTGTAGGTTCTGGTGTGATTTTTAATTGGATAAGGATTATCGACAAAGTACTTTGAAATGATGTTACTGCGACATTTAGTTCATTTTTTTTCATTAACTGATACTCTTTTGTACTAGATATATCGGTGACTGATTTCCATTTGAATTCTTCATTTTATAAACCAGGAAAGAGTTAACTTAAATCTGAAACTAAATCCATGAATGTTCAATTTAAACAGAAGACTAACCATCAATTATCTCATTAAGTTATTTGACTTTTTTTATCAGGTTCAAAGAAAGCATGTCTATGATCTCAGGCAATTGATTTTGACGGGTGATGATGAAAGATGTTCACAGCATATATTCCAGTGAGTATTCTAATATGCTTAGATTTGCATGTGTGACCTGGCCTAGTAGATTTCCCAAGTTCAAATTGCAGCCAATGAACGGTGCCTGGCTCTCTTTTATTTATCCTTTTAGCATATATGTGGTAGCAGGGTAGAGCAAGAAAAACTGAGAGACCAAAAACTGATCCAACCTGTTATATTGGATATTTTTTGGTTTCTCAATTTAGAAACAGTTAGAACCGAACCAGGTTCTACTTTTATTTAATTTTTAATTAATTTTAATTTTTTATGGTGCACAAAATAAATATTTTATATTTAAAATTGTGAAAATAACTTAAAATACTATATAGAAGTTTTTCAAAAGATACCATATAAGCGTTATTGATTATATTTTATTTACTTGAAAATTTATTTTTTAGAAATATTTATGAAAAAGACTTTGAAACTTTACAAATAATGCCGAAGTCATAAAATAAAGTCCATTTTGTCAAAATAAAGTTCAAAAGCTCAAAACCCAAAATTAATATGGGAAAACCAAGAACCGGACTGAATTGTCATGGATGGTTCAAAAAAGTCCAAAAAACCTGACAGAACCGACCGAACTTAGCCCTAGATTGGATTGGATCAATATGAAAGCAAGTCAACCCTGCTGTTGTGTTTCTTGGAATCTGAACTAGATCTAAGATACAAATTTTGGAAAATAGGTTATTTGGGATGAAAAGAGCCTTCATAAATTGCCATGTAAAACCAGGCAATATGTTCTTCAAATTATAGTTTCATTGTGCTTCACTGCTTTTAAGGGTGTGTTTAGTCAATTTTGACTAGGATATGACAGATATTCTAGGTAACTTGGAAGTTGTTCAGTATGAGTATGTTCTACATTTAAAAATTTTAAAGATGAAAAAGGAAAAGAACAGAGCAGAATGACGTTCCTGGTTCAATTGCATGGTTGCCCCCCTTTTTTCCCCGTCATTAGAGTTCATTTCAGTTATGTTGGCACATAGGAGCTAGAATGCATGTTAAGTAATCCATACCAACAAGGAATTTATAAATAATTTGATCACAAACAACAGTTATATCATGTAGAGAATAAATGTGATAGCTTTTTAATCTCTCTTTCTACCTTTTCCTGCTGGTCAGATTTTATCAATTGTTATTTGTTGTATCACGCTAGATTTCTTTTTATACACAGGTGTCTTTGGTATCGTGATGTTAGGTAAAATGTTATACATGTGTATCTAACTCACGCTGACAATTATTAGTTTGTTGCCTGGCAGAATCCAGCTTGTCAATGTATTTTCTATCTGACTATTTTTAAAGATTTAGCTTTGATCTGTGTTTTGAACATTAAAATAGAAATGTTGTTTAACAGGTACATGCAAGCAGTTGTAGATGAAATTGTTTTTGGAAATGCTGACCCACTGAAGGTATTGAGTGTTTCTCTTCAGATGCCGTCAACTCCTGCCCAACATTTTAGACTAATCACACTAATTCATTATGTAGCATCCAAGATACTGGAGTTTGTCTAAGCTTTTGAAAGAGTTCATCAATATTGCAGGGAAGCTATTGGATGGTAAGCTTATTTCTAAGCACCACCTGAGTTATTTTATATCTTTTTGGAATATTTATTACTTATTGGATTAGGATTACTACCTATCACAAAATTCCTTATGTCATGGGATTTCTGCAGACTCATTTGCGACGATCTCAGAGGAAGATTTATTCCAATCTCTTAAACAGCTACATGAATCAAATTCTGTAGATGTTGACAATTTTCACCTTCCAAACTTGCCAAAACCTCCAGATAACTTCAGAGGAATCCGCAGAAAAAATTCTTCACTGAAACGATGGCTGGCTATTTGCTCTGATGATTCAACAAAGTTAGTAGAATAATGATACTGCATCTTTAAGTTGGTTTAGTTCTACACTATTTTGATACTGAATAATAGCCATTTGTGTTTTAACTATAGGAATGGGAGGTATCGGCCAACAACTAATCTTCTTCGTAAATACCTTGGGGATTTCTTGATTGCTTCATACTTGAACATTGTACAAGAATCTGGCTATGATGATGCGTACATAAAAGAAATTGAGGTCAGGTGCTTTACATGTTAATAATAATTTGGGTAATTTTTAAATTCGTGCCTTGAGCCTATGCCAGTTATTGTGGGAACAAGGATTGGTGTTCCTTTGACCTAACTTTTTTCGCTTTCCAAATTCTAGTTAATATTTGTAATTCTGTATTAGTGTTTGACTTGTTTTCCTTTAATAAAGTGAAATATATTGTTGTTTGGAGAAGCCACTTCAACTACTTTATTAGTTATCTGTTTATTTTTCAGAATATCCTTTTACTGCCTCGTACATGTCATCCAAGATCTTGTCTATCTCCTCCCCTTTTTGCTGCTAATTTTATTCTTATTGGATTCAGAGAGCAGTTCTTGTCAAGACTCTGGATTGTTTCTGGAGGGATCATCTCGTAAACATGAATAGGCTGAGTTCTGCGGTATTTAATCCGAAAATGTTGTTATCTTTAACTGTCAAATATAGATGCATTCTTATGCCAGTCTTTGACAGGTAAATGTTAGAAGCTTTGGGCACAGAAATCCTCTTGAAGAATATAAAATTGATGGGTGTCGATTTTTTATCTCGATGCTCAGTGCAACACGAAGGTTAACTGTAGAATCACTCTTGCATTATTGGTCATCACCTATGGAATCCCAAGAGCTATTTTTTTCATGAAAGCTGATGTTGGTCAAGCTAAGGTTTGGTTCTTCACATGTTTGTCTATTAATTCCTAGATGAGCTTGCTTTACAACTCTTTCGGTTTTATTTCAAGGTTATAGTTTTTTGTTATCTTAGCATCTAAACTGGAGTCTTAGGCCCAGCTATTTTTATTCTCTTTGGAATGTACTATTGGTTTTGACATCATCCTCTTCTGCTAGGATAGGTTGTTTAACTCAGCTATTCATTCATATATACACAGTAAAAAACATACTTTTTACAGAAGTCCTTACCCAAACATTAGCAACTCTTACTACATTTTTTCTGTCAACAAGTTGCTTAAAGCAAACCTATCACTTATCTCAACTAAAACCATACAAAAAAGATTAAATATATAACTATCTCTCTCTCTCTCAGAATGAGAATGAGGACATAGCTTGTCATAAGACCATTTTCCTTTCTGTTGGCTGTGGGTATTTGATTATGTACACCCTCTGGGAATGTATCTACTGCATTTGATTGATATAGTTGTTGTGCTGGTCTTTTCAGTGAACTGCCATTAAATGAAACCTCATCAATGTTATGCCCAAGAAAGATCAAGTAGTATCATTCTGACTGGGGTATTGTATGTTTCTTATTTCATTTTTACTCTCAATTCTTAATGCAAGTGCTTAAGTCTGCTTTGAGAAGAAATACTCTTCATTGATGGGCAAGGTGACCAATGGGATCAGCACAATGTCTCCCCACAAGGTTGTGGATATTCTTTTAGTTCAAAGGAACAAGGTTCCCTGTGTTCAACTGTGGCTGTATCAATACAGCAAAGCTGTGGTTTGGGCCAACAAGTTTCACACTGATTTTGAGGTAATCCTGCAATTTTTCCTTCTACGCAAACTTCACTTGTAGCATAGATTTCATCTCCAATGAAGAGTATATCCGTTGTACAATGGCATTGACGTTCGCAAAGTTCACTCTGGCTTATATGTGCATATATACACACTCTCGCTTATACAATTGAGATGATGGGAAATTTTACATGAGCTGCGCTGAAAGGAAATTTGATATATATATATATATATATATATTATTTTTACTGGGAACATATTGAAGTAATAATTGAATGACTTAATTTCAGTTTACACTCTGGCAGTTGATGTTTTCAGATGCACGACTTAATACTAAACTGTTGCTGTGTGATATGATATGTTGTCAATCAATGTTATTGATTCTACTTTTATGTATTAGAGACTGTAATGATCTATTTCCATTGTGCATCTGCATGTTACATGGTATTTAAACCAGTTCCTTGCATCCGGAACCATAAGATCTATTTTTTTTCAGTATGAATTAAATATAAATAATACATTTTAAGCTATTGAGCAGTAGAACCGGGTTTAAGGCTATAGGATTTAGCTTGTCCAAAAATTAGAGTTTACTCAGTTGTTAGTGCACAGGTTCTTGTATAATGTCGCAGATTGTATTTTAAGAAAGAGCAAAATGATTTTATGTAGGTTAAAAGAAAATGAGCAAAGATGGTCCTTTTTGAAATTGAAGTTAATTGTTTATGTTAAGTGGCAATTTAAATAATAAGCTAAATGGATTTAATCCAGAATCAATAATTTAAGTTTTAACTCGAAAAGTCCAAATCCTAGAGCTGTAATCAGAGTTTGAAACCACCATTTCGTGCATGTATTTCTCTCCTACCCCATCTCAACATTGAAAATTCCCGTTGTGCATGATTGGAAAATCAAAATAGTAGAGATAGAAAGTATTTTTAGAATGCATTATATATAAAAATTGAGATGATTTGTATTATTAGAAATGCTAAGGTAAAGAAATGAATATGTTCCTAACATATGAATTTATATGACTAAATTGAATAATAATTAAAAGTATAATGATTATTTACATCCAATTGAAAGTTGCAAAGAATCGGGGAAAAGTAAATATTTTCACTAATACAGTTTCTAGATGGTAAGTAGTTTAATTTTGAAAATTCACCAAAAATTGTAGATATTGATTTAGAAGTCGAATCAAATATGAAATTAAAGCTTGTTGAGATTAGTTTTATATAGCAAAAATGGTATAAGCAATGGAATTATAGGTATGCGATAAATAAAAGTGAGACATGGTAAGATTGACTTCGGTTCTCTTATTTCGATTTTGAAAAATATTAAAGAATTTTATCAAAATATTTAGGAGATGAAATTTGTATGTCTAAAACGACAACATTATATGAATAATGTTTTGAGAGATTAATAAATTTTAGTGGAGAAGGGTTGGAGTTGTCTAGTAACAAAACATAGGAAGAAATGAAGAAAAAAATTTCTATTTATTGACTTATGTGAAAATTCTAAAATTTTTATAGTAAAAAGTTCATTTAGTCTAGTTTCAAAAGCAATAAGTGGATCTTAATTTTGAATTCCGTAGGCCAATATATAAATAATTTAGTGACTATTCAAGTAAATAACTTTGTTAAGAATATATATATATAATTAGTGAAAGAATAATTAATATTACATATAGATATGTAATGGAGAGGAGGAAAATAATAAAAAGGTTGTAATGCTAAGAAGTTGTTATAAGTGATGAAATTGTTAACATGTAAGATAAGTTTAAATGAAATTGTTGAGATATTAAGTGAGTAATTGTTTTATGATATCATTCTACTCGTTGCCTATTAGTTACAACATTATTTAGTTATGATGTCATTCTACTACAGTATCATAATTGAGCTCTCCTTATTATATACCATTACGAAAGTTATCTATCAAGTGATTGTCTAATAACCTTAGCATAAATGTTACTCTCATAGTATATTTTTAATATTTTTGGTATAAATTCATTCTTCCAATGTAATCTTATTGTATCTCATGGTACTATTATATCTTTCTTCATGGAAATTCAATTACTAACAAATAGTAATTAGATCATTTACCTTTAGAGAAAATGACATGTAACGCCCCGTACCCGAGACCGTCGCTGGAGTCGAATACGAGGTGTTAACAGACTTAATTCATTACTTAAACAGCTCAAACAATTTAATTTTAAAATTTTCAGACAAGCTGAAAATCTGCGTCACAGTCGCTTAAAAATTCATATCTCGAGTTACGAAACTCAAAATTAAGATCCGTAAATTTTCTATGAAACTAGACTCATATTTCTATCTACTAATTTTTTTTCTAGAATTTTTGGTTGAGCCAAATAGTACAGTTTATTAGTTAAAGTCTCCCCTGTTTCAGGGTTCGACTACTCTGACCTCTGTGTATTACGAATCAGATATCTCTCTATAAAAAATTTCAAAGGCTATGAGGTTTGTTTCTATTAAAACTAGACTCAATAAGGAATCTGTACATATAAAGAACAACTTCTAATTATTTTTGTAAAATTTATTATGAAATTTTAAATTCAGAACAGGGGATCCAGAAATCACTCTGGCCCTGTTTCACAAAATTTTAAATATCTCATAAAATATAATTTATATGCCTGTTTTGTTCATTCCATATAAAAATAGACTCATCAAGCTTCGATTCCATAACTTATTCATTATTTAATTCCATTTCTACTATTTTTAGTGATTTTTCAAATTCACGTCACTACTGCTGTCTGAATCTATTTTATGGTAAATTTTACCTATTTCATGGTTTCCATGGATTAGCTAGCAATTTGACATACATAACACCAAATATGATCATGATTAGCCATTCCAATGGCTAATCATTACCAAGCATTTTCATACCACTCAATAACCATAGCATAAGACCATATATACAAAATGATTATAGTGCTATACATGTCATACTCAAAATATACAAGCCATTATGCCAAGATGGTATACGGATAGTGTGAGCGAGCCTCCCACTGCGTTCCCGATTTCCGAGCTGACTTGTCAAAACTACAAGGAATGAAAAGGAGGGAGTAAGCATAAATGCTTAGTAAGTTCACATGCAAATAGCAAGTAACATAACCATATAAGCAAACATAAAATATCATTTGCATAATCATCATCAAGACATTCATGTCATATTTTCATTTATCATCTTACCACGTTGTTGATATATCGAGTTTTCAACCCGAGGGTTAAGTACATACCTGTTCAAAGTATCCATCTCACAACACTTACCAATATGTCCCTTTCATCTCTAGTATTCCTCCATTTGAGTAGAACTTTACCCGTTGAACACATCGGAATATAATTCGGATATACGGATAATTTGCACATAAGTGCCATATATGTAATCAAGAAATCATGTAACCCGCCTATATAAGTGAACTCGGACTCAACTCAACGAGCTCTCGGCGTTCGCATCCATAAGTGAACTCGGACTCAACTCAACGAGTTCGGATGCCTAGTTACATCTCTCGAACTCGGACTCAACTCAACGAGTTCGAAAATTCGCATCCATAAGTGAACTCGGACTCAACTCAACGAGTTCGGATGCTCAACCATCCTAGTGACATGTCACTTGTATCCTAATCTATTCCTAAGGTTCAAAGCGGGCTTTTTCCTCGATTCGACATTTGCCGTCTTCCACGGAATATCGGGCCGATACTCTGTGAGCAATTCATATTTATCAAGTAGTAAACATAATTTGCATATTACTCAACATTAAACACAAAGCATAATATTTCAAATAAAAATCAGCATATCATATAATTAATATCAATGACTTAAAAATAACAATTATGCTACATTATTTACACATGAACTTTACCTCGTATGCGAAAATGGCTACTTTTACCATTTCGTCCACAACTTGGTATTTCCCCATTTTAGCCCTAATTTCAGTTTTCTTATAGTCTAATTAGGACTCACATTATTCAAATTGACCCAAAATCATATTTTGGCAAAATTACAATTTTGCCCCTAAACTTTTGCATATTTACACTTTTGCCCCAAAGCTCGTAAATTAAACTTCAGCCTATTTTCTTATGTTTTATGACATTCTAATCATTTTTCCCTTCTATAGCAACATCAAATTCTCACTCTAACATGTACTTATGAACATTAGGTATTTTTTTACGATATATGTCGTTTTACTCGCTTTTTACATAAAATCACTTAGCAAAAGTTGTTTAACACAATTTCAAGCTTCATATTCTACCATAAAACATCAAAATAAACACATTTCACCTATGGGTATTTTTCCAAATATGAACCCTAGCTTAAATTATTGCTAGAATAAGCTTAATCGAGCTACTGGATTCCAAAAACGTAAAGAACATTAAAAACGGGGCTTGGAATCACTTACTATTGAGCTTGGAAAGCTTGAAAACCCTAGCCATGGCTTCCCCCATGCTAATTTCGGCCTCCATGAAGAAGATGAGCAAAATTGGCTTTTAATTTTGTATTTTAATTCATTTTACCCCTAAATGACCAAAATGCCCTTACTACTAAACTTTCAAAAATTCCTTCCATGTCCTAATTTTGTCCATGAACTTAAAATTGGTCAAATTGCTATTTAAGACCTCCTAATTAATATTTCAATGCAATTTCATACTAAAAACTTCTAGAATGCAAATTTTGCAACTTATTCGATTTAGTCCCTACTTTCAATTTAAACACTTTAGGCATAGAATTTCATCACGAAATTTTCACACAGTCATGCAATCATATCATAATCATCAAAATAATCATAAAATAATTATTTCTATCTCAAATTTTGTGGTCACGAAACTACTATTCCGACTAAGCCCAAAATCAGGATATTACATGACATGTGGCCACATTACTTTTCATCTATCATGTAATACTGATAACAAGATATCATTTATCCTTTATTGGGCAACGAATTCCATTGTTGTGGAGTGATGTTACATCATGCAGAAGTCGTATACCCGATGTACGAGCTTTTAATTTCTTATGTATTTGATCTCATTCATTTACATCAAAGTATATGAGTCACACATACATAGTCTATTATCCACTTAGGATTAGGTATGCCACACTATGAACGCCTCAAGTGAATAAATCCACAAATAGATTTAAAATTTATTCTACTTGGGTGCTATCCAATATAATGTTAGTCTAACCAATTGCATTTATGTTTCTACATTCTAAGAGTCATTCGCTCTGATACTCAATATAAAGTATCTTCCCAATTAGACTTAATAGACGATATATTAGTTTTTCAATTGGTTTTCATTTTTTTATTAAACTAAGGATATGTTTATATTATCTACTAACATAAGTTATTTTTTCGTATTACGATCAGACTACGTAATACCGCTTAGTATTAATTAAATTTTAGATAATCATTGAGTCAATATTTGCTTTCATTTTGCTTTACTCGTAAAAATCGTTGAGGACAATATACAAAAGATATTAATTAAACTGATGTATATTTTAGTAAACCAGTTTGTTCAAAAAATATATAAGTACATAGACGAAATCACTACTCTAAGGGCATTAGATCCCTATAGCCTCCCACATGCCCTAGTAAAGTAGATGAGTCATATTTCGCATTTTTATACCCTCCACATATTTTACAAAACTCCTAGTCATCAGTCTTGGTAAATGGATTCACAAGATTGTCCTCTGATGCGACTTTGACTACATCCACTATCCCGTTTGTTTTGCCCGACTTATGATGTGATACTTTCTATTAATGTGTTTTTTTCCCTCTTGTGGTTTCTAGTTTATTTGGTGTTAGCTATTGTCGTAGTATTATCACAATATAATGTGATAAGTATTCCATATTAGGAATGGCTTTGAGATCTGTAAGAAAATTTTGAAGTCATATTCTTTTTTTGTTGTCTCAAAGGCTACCATATGTTCGACCTCTATAATGGAGTTAGTAGTGCAACCCTGCTCGATACTTCTCCACACTTTAGACCCATCACCTAGGACAAAGATACAACTTGATGTTGATTTCCTTAGATCTTGATACGTTTGGAAGTCAGAATCCATATAATTGATAAAGAGTAAGATCTCCTCTGAAATATACAAGCATATAATTCCTCGCTTGTTGTATATACTTCGATATATGTTTAATTGCTTGTCAGCGTTTTAGACCAAGATTCACCTGGTATCAAATCACCAATCCTACTACAAAGTAGATATCTGGACACATGCATACTAGCATATATGAGGTTTCCTACTACCGAAATATTAGGAATCTTTCTCATATGCCTTCTTTCTTCCGCTGTCTTAGAACAGTCTTTTAAAAAAAGATAGAAGTCCGATATAGATGATTGAGTTCCTTTCTTTAAATCGGTTATAGCAAAATGTTCTAATGTCTTGTCTATGTATGAAACTTGTAATAAAGCTATCATTATGTTCTTTTGATCCTTTAGGATTCAATTACCTAGAACATAAACCTTTTCATCTATAATTCATTTATAAACACAAGTTTCATTGTCGTTTTTCTCAAATCCAAAAGTTTTGATCACTTGATCAAATCCTTGATTTCATTAGTAAGATGTTTGCTTAGGTTATGGATCTAAGCAGTTTACAAACTTTATACTCATTTCCTTTAGCTATATAATCGATGGGTTACACTATGTAGATGATTTCTTTAAGAAAGTCATTTAGAAATGTTGTCTTGACATCCATTGTAAGACTTCATAATCGAGATTCGTTGCAATAGATGATAAAATACGGATTGACTTGGGCTTGGCTACCAGAGAGAAGGTTCCTTCCTAGTTGATACTTTCTTTCTAAGTATACCCCTTTGCTACAAGTCTAGGCTTATAAGTTTTAACTTTTCCTTCAACAATTTTTTTCTTCTTGTAGATCTATTTACCCCTATGGGTTTTATCCTTTTCGGTAAGTCTACAAGCTCTCATATTGAGTTACATTTCATAGAATCCATTTAAGCTTTCATAGTTATTTCCCAAAGTTTGGATTCAGCACTCTGTATCGCTTCATTAAACGTTAGGGGGTTATCATCTTCTTGTCTGAAAGACTCAGTGTTAAAAATACTTCCACTAGACAGGAAAAATCAGACTTACGAGAGACCTTCCTTGTAACACCCCCAAAATTTTTTATTTCACACATGGCACAATGCCAATGTCAAATAAGTGAATTTACTAGAAAAAGTGGTAAACAAGTTAGAAAAGGGAATATTTTGAGAATAAAGTTTATTCCAGACATGAGAATTAGTGGAAAGAATCTTGAAAATAAAAATATGACAAAGTACTAAGTTGTAAAATATTGAAAAGTTAATGGGTTAAAGTAAAAAATTAATCAAAATGGAAAAAATAATTATTATTGATTAATTTGCAAGAAAATTTATTGGGTTATATGTTAGTGGGTTCAAAAACACTTTTGGGACCACATTGGAAGAAATTTAAAAGTATAGAGATTAAATTATAAATTTCCCAAATTTCCCAATTTTCACCTCATGATAATAATTACTATTGGGTGTGACTAAGGTAAAACTGGCTCGAAGTATTATCATTTCATCAGACAGAGACCACTAATGGAGGTTGTAGGTCTTATTTATGAACCTTCTACTTAATCTTTTAAAAATAATGAAAGGTTTTTATTCCGGTCTCAATCATGAATGATTAAATATGCAATGACAAGTACAAGTTGCATTTTTTTCCTAAACTATATGGCATGTTTATATTGTATATGCATGAATAAACTTTCATCAATTTAATCTCATACAATTCTCATATAGCATGCTATAAAATTTGCAAAAAATTAAAATTACAATATTTTTTCCAAAACATTCTCTGGGTCTTCTAGGTAAAATTCAAGTATCTAGTGGGTTTCTCAAATAGATGTCCAAACCTAAAAGTAACATGTTCACCCAAAATTAATCTCAAAACCCGAAAACTTGAATAGTTAATTGAAAATAAGATCCATTGTTGGACTGTTGTCGTCGACCATCACCATCAGCCATCGTTGTTGCTCCACCAGCCATCCCTGACCACTCTTGACCACCACCAGTCGGCCTTCGTCGTCGATTTTGTAGGGTTTGCATTGTCTCGTTTGATTTGTTCTTGTTGTCGGTAGCCTCATTTTTTTGGTTCGTTGAAAATTTTAGATTAAAAAAAACTTCTAGTCCATTTTCAACTCAAATGGATTCTGTACTTTTTTTACAACAAATAAAAGAAATTAAAGAAATTAAAATAAGCTTGTGTAGAGATGATAATCCATGATCTAATTACAAACTCAAAATTATGAAAACCTAAATTACAACCAATTTAATTTCTAGGAACCATAATCATCGGCAAACTTACTTTATAACAAAATATATGAAATATTTCATACATTCATCCACATACATAATAAGCCAAAATATGCATACAATTTAAGAATATCACTTCTTATCTTTATTTAATCAAACAATGAGAGAAAGAGAGAAAGTTCGGTTGATTTACACTATAAACATAGTACAACTTAGCATTGATACCAATTGTTGGAAAATTGGTTTAAAAAATATTGTTTTTAGGCATAATGGAAGTTTAAAAATTTTCATAAAACTAAGTCTTTGTGATATTTATTACGATAAACCTTAAATAAAATTATGCATGTGCCTTTTACAAGGCAGTTAAGTCGATCCTGACTTTCTACTGAACAAACTTATCCATTATTCTTGAACCACAAATTGTTTTGAGTGTGGATTCAAACAACATGAACTGAATGTACAAAATGAAAACTTTTTAACCATCAGTAGGAAAGTTAATTCTCTTTATAATTGAACAATACGCATTTCCCCAGAAAATATAATTTATTCAGTAAAATAATTTTCCACGATTTTCTGACAAAATAATGACGCTCAATAATGTGTTATGTATTCAACACATAGTTCCTATTTGTAGAGAAACGATACAAGATTTTTGTTCGAATAAGGTCTAATTAAATAATAATATTTTAATACAAAGCACAACTACTCTACGTAGAAGAGTTAGGGTGGCGATGTGCCTTATAAGATACTAAGATTTTTCGACCCTTGTGTTCCACAAGGCGTATTTGGGTCTTTCATGTATTGGATCAAGTTATATGTGTTATTTGAATTTTTATCCAACACTTATAATTTATCCAACCTTATAACAAGTTTCTATTTCCCAAATTATTATTTATTTAATCTATTAGTTTAGTTAACTTAATTAACTAAATTAATTTCTCAATTAAATTATTTTCTCAATACAATTCTAATTTCATTGAAGTCATGTCAACTTTACCATATTAGAATCTATAAAGAAATCTATTTAATTTTCTTATTCAACAAATCCATGATGACTAATTAATTTAATTATCACTTTGAACTTTAATTATTTAATTACAATTAATTAAATAACTGTTTTAAGAAATTAAATAAATTTTAGTCATTTTTTGTACTTAGCGAGAAAACGCATTCATTGAGGATAGTGATACATGTGATCTATTTCTCTTACTTTATCATTTTCATTCATTCCATATTTATTACTCCTACCTGCAATTTATTTTTGGTTATGTCGAGTGATCGTGATTTTCCGTAATAAATTTTATAAATTTATAATTAATCGCTCTTGAAACTAACTATTATCACGACGTAGGCAAGTGTACCTATTAAACAGTAGTATAGCTTTAGCAAGATCAGATTGTCAAACCCAAAGGACTAAAAGTACTAGTAATGACTGTCTTTTTATTATCTAGCCTAAGAATTAAAGGGCGTTTGTTTTAACTAACTAATTAAACTAAGAAATTGCAGAAAATAGATTTGGGAAATTACTTTTGGGAAAAACGATTGATTTAGGACAATACCTAAGGAAAAATCCACCTAGACTTTTACTTGTTATTTTGGCTCCGAACCAGACGATTTATTCATTTAACTTATTCCGTAGAAATCCCTAAGTTATGTTATTATCCCTATTCAAGACTAATAACGTCTAATCCCTAGGTTGAATAATCGAGACTTTTCTCTAATTAACACTCTAAGGTTGCATTAACTTGATCTATGAACTCCCTTATTAGGTTTCACCCTAATCCGGCAAAATCTTGTCACCCTATCTCTAGGCGCGCAATCAACTCCGCTTAATTACGACAAAGTCACTCTTAGCCAGGGTCTATTTCTCCACCAACTAAGAGCATTAACTTGAAGTGATATCCTGAAATACCAAAACAAGAATTAAGAACACGTAATTAAGAACAAGCCAAATATTTATCATACGATTCAGAAATTAATAACAAGGTTCGTCTTAGGTTTCATCCCCCTTAGGTATTTAGGGGTTTTAATTCATAAATAAATAAGAAAACATCTCAGAATAGTAAAGAATACAAAACATAAAGAAAATCCAAAACTCCTGAAGGGAAATTGAGGAGAGATATTCAGTCTTGATGGTGAATTCGGCTTCTGAGATGGATCAACCGGCTTCCTTGGAGTAATTCTTTACTCCCTATTCTCCGTCCCCCTTTCTTCCTCTTCTGGGGTGTATTTATAGGCTTTGGAATGCCTAAGAACCCTCAAAAATGGCCTTTTTCGAATTAGACTCAACTTAGGCACGGTAGGGACACGCCCATGTGCACTTACTTCAGGCCGTGTTCGAGCCTGTTAGATTGGCACGGGCTGTGTTCTATCCGTGTGAATCATGCTTCGATTCTGCCAAATTGACACGGCCGTGTGAGCTGCCCGTGTGAGGAGGTCTAGGCCGTGTTGATTTCGTACTTTGGCCCATTTTCTCTGTTTTTGGCCCGTTTCTTATTCCTTTCGCCCTCGTATGCTTACTTAAGTATAAAACATGAAATTAAGGCATTAGGAGCATCGAATTCACTAATCTAAGGAAAAATCATCCCTAAAATGCGTTAAGCATGGGGTAAAAATATGTATAAATTATGGTTTATCATCGAGCTAACGAAGGGACCAATTAAACATATATAATTAGGGCTCAAATAATTTGTAATTAAACTCTGGCTTTTTGCTTGTTAATTACAACATTATTTAGTTACAAAGTCATTCCACTAAAGAATCATGACTGAACTCTTCTTTATTATATACCACTACGAAAGGTACTCATCAAGTGCTAGTCCAAAGACCTTATTATGACACACCTTAATCTCTTTGGGATAAATTCTTTCTCCCACTATGATTCTATTTTATCTCATCGTAACCATCGTATCTTTCTTCATGAAAAGTCTATCTAACAAATAGTAACTAAATCATTTATCTCTAAGAAAAATAATCTGTTGCCACGTTATTTTTTGCCTATCATGTAATGCCGATGAGAGGATATCATTTACCCTTTGTTGGGCTTTGGATTCCACTGTTGTGGAGTGATATTACATCAGACAAAAGTTGTATGTCCAATGTACCAACTTTCAGTTCATTATCTATTTGAACTTAGGCTTTCATTTTGTTAGATTTGATGTGTCAAGCTTTTGATATAATAACATTTAAGATAAATTTTATATGTATTATATGTCCTAAATGATATGGTGAACATATGATTGAAAGTTTTATAAAACATTTTAAAAGTATTTCCAAAGACTTGAAAAATACTCAAAAATATATTTTAAATGTGTTTTAATTTATCTAAATGTTTTTGGGTTAATACCAAAGTGTTCTAAGGTGCTTAAAATGTTTTTAAGGGATTTTAATATGCAAGTGTCACAGAGTTAGATTTTTCCCACGCGAACTGTATTGCCTTAGGTAGTTCATTTGCTCCAAAAATGCCTAAGTTAGCCTAACTCGCAACAATTGAGGATTCAACAGAATTCCTCTAAGGCACCTACAAAGAACGGCGGAAGAACGAAATAAGAACAAACTTGAAAGATGAACAAAAGCCACAAAAAAGCAATAACACTTTAGATAAAGCTTGAGTGAATGCTCTCAAAATTCAATTAATCAGTGAATGAATTACAATGAGGGGAATAGGCCTCTATTTATAGTTGAGCCTCCCCAAAGTCAATGGTGCAGATCAATGTACATCAATGGCTAAGATTAAAAGCTATTTAGAAATCAAATCTCTAAGATTACAGAATCATATCTTCTAAAGATTACATTTAATGTCTAGGATTACATACCTTTGAAGATCACATTCCATATTTGCCAAGCTTCGTAGATGGACTTTCAATCTCTCCAAGCAACGGGCCAGTCTGGTTGGGCCAAATGATCTCCTTTGAACACGATGGATTGTACAAGTGCGTCATGGTTGCGAGCTCCCATGTGCAACCCATGACATTCTCCCCCACTTGTTCTAGTGACGCCCTCGTCACGTATTCCTCATGGAACTGGTCTATCTTTCCTTAAAATTGCCACAGTGCCTCAGCAGGTTCCTAACTTGCTTCATTGTCGGGAAGTCCCTTCTATCGTACTAAGTATTCATGTCGCAGCCAATGGTACTTTCGTCTAATCATACGATTTACCTCGATGCTTTCAACTTCACGATCATAGGAGACCTTTACCCCCATTGGTGCTCGTTCAGAATTTCCTTGATTTGGATCCTTTTGATCCCCATGGAATGGCTTAACATGAAACACTGGGTGGACTTTGAGCTTTGTTGGCAACTCAAGCTTGTAGGCCACCTTGCCTACTCTTTTCACAACTCGAAACGACCCCTCATACCTTCACACAAGCCCCTTGTGCAAACTTGTATGTCGCAAAATCAAGTGTAGTTTAGCAAAGACTAAAGATAGAACCAATATTATAGACAATGTTGACCCAAATCTTGTAGTAGCTCGAAATGGAGTTGACAGCTAATCGTGACCCACGATCTATGGAAGATAGGAACAAACGATATAAGGTTGAACGCCACATTTTGGAAAAGTGATAAGTTCAGAAAATGACAGGATTGACGCCACAAGAAAATCTTGATAAGTCAATGGAGTCAAGAGAGAACAAAGGGAGTTGAACACTCACCAATATCATATAATTCACAAAATGATCAAAATTTTTCTAACCAAAATAATATCTTCTTACAATTTATTTATAGGCACTATTATGACTATTCGAATGCCTATTTGTAACCTTTCACCTTTCAGCAATTAACTAAGGTCATTACAAGTTTTAATTTCTTTTTTAACTCATGTAGGAAATCCAATGGTCATGTCTCTTCATTTGATCCTGGTGTAGATGAAAAGAAAAGGCATGACTCTATCCATTAATGAAGACTTAATGTGTTCTTATTGTGCTTAGTTAATGTCCTTTTAGCTCCATTGTTGTAACACTCCAAACCCGGCCTAGACGTTATGGTCGAATCTGGCGATGTCATATGGTATGGAATTTGAAATCGAATTTATCAAGTTAAAACCGTTTCCGTTTGTTAGCTTTTATTTATCATTCGTCAATTTCAAAACTATTTTGTCGTTAATTTAATTCGTTTAAAAGTATATTCTATAGCGGAAGCTTTTAAAACCGTGATATTTAAAGAAAATCATTCGGGTTTTAGGAAAAACGTTGTATTTAATAAAATTGAGTTTTTGTTGCAGTTTTAAAGTTCATGAAAACAGTTAAAATCCAAAGTAACGGCAACAATCCAAATTACATCAAAGTACTCCAAAATAATAGGAATTAAAAACCTTAAATGGAATTAAATCAGTTCAATTGTCATGTGGTCACCATTAAGTCCTCCGCTGCACTGATCCGTCTAGGTTTGGGGGTTACCTGTACAAATAAACAAAAAGGGGTGAGTTTACGTAAACTCAGTGTGTAATCCCCACAGAAGACATGCATACAGTCAAATGCAGTCTGGTCTAAGCCCATTACAGTTTCAGATATAGTTTAGGCCTTAGCCCATTCAGATATAAATTAGGGCCTTAGCCCGTCTCAGATATAGTATGTATATAGTAACAGAAATCAATATCCTACCCACCAGCCTCTACACACCATCTCCGACCATCCCTACACACCATGTAGAGTTTAAAACACCCACTCAGCCCTACACACCAAGTCGTACCGAATGCGGCACATATCAAAAATATTGCAGCTGAGCTGTGAGATAATAGGTGTGAAAGCCTTTCATTTCACTTCCTCCAATAATTGATCATCCCACCCCAATGCAGATGCAACTAAACATACTCAATGCAGATATACAGTAATACATGCTTACATGATAATATTCAGTTATCAGTCATACATACAGATCAGTAAACATGTATTTATTTAACATGCTCAATACATACATTGTATGTTCAGATCACACAATTTAGGGTCTAAGTAACGCTTACCGACCCTACAGTAGGTTCACAGTTGACTTGGGCGACCCGTACAATCCTAGGAAACATTTTAGCTAAATGGGCTCGCACACCCATGTGGTTTTCCCGTGTGGGCCCACACGCTCAGTTCGGTTTAGCCCGTGTCGCCTACATGGCCACATCCCAGCCATCACACGGTCGTGTCTAGCACACGGTCTGGCCTTCGTCGATCACACGGTTGTGTTGTCATACACGGCCTACCACAAGGCCGTGTGGTGTCGACGGTAAGGTTTTCAGCTGTTGCCGAAAAATTATTTTCTTGCATTTCGGGTACACACCTGGTATTGATTAGATGCAAAAACACTCCTGAATAGACCAGCACCTAAAATCGATACCACAAGCTTCCCCAAAGCAGTCATAAATCTCGATTAAACTAAAATTACGAAATTGACAGTATTTCAATCAAATGTTTAACACTTATGCAACAACCCCGAACGATTCAGCTACGATTCTGAACAAGAGCCCCTAACCTCTTGATTCGTTGTTGCCAAAACAACCAATAAGTCTCCAAACGACAATTGTAAAACAAGATTACCAAAAAGAACATTTACCTCCACTTACTGATCAACTAAACAAAGGGGGCGCAAAAAGGAAATAGTTGAAACAGGAATCAAAATGAAAGAGATCAAAACGAAAAGAAAAGAAGAAAAAAGAAAACGGGGAGGTAGAATTTCGGCAGAAGGAGAAAAGAACGTCAGTTTTCTGCATAGAATTTCTTTTGGGAAAATAGATTTACCCAAACCCCTAAATTCACTAATCCACTCACCCACTACTTAGAATTCCATCAGCACTGAAACACTTGTGCAACGCCCAGCAAAAATAAACTTCCATGCTCGCGCAGGGATTCGAACACTTGAGCATCAGCAATCCTAACATTCCACTTAACCACCAGACCAGCAGGCCTATTCTAATATGTTTCTACAAATACTTAAATATAAGCCCGCTGAGCAAGGGTAGGGCTTTATTTAAAAAAATCACAAAACTTGCCAAATGCAGGGCTTGAACTTAGGACCTCACACACACACCCATAACACTTAACCACTGAAGCAGATACACAATTGTCACATTTTCAAAAAAACTAAAATAGAAATTTTGGGGCATTACAATTGTAATTGAATCATAAAGCTTGTGTAACTTCCTCTTTTAATGGCGTCATAATGAAGGATAAAGACTCCAAAAACTGATCAGACTTGAAGAGTCTCACTTGGTCCATTTGAAAAGCCACCATAATGAGCTTTGAGTTGTAACACCCCCTTACTCGAGATCGTCATCGGAATTGAGCACGAGGCGTTACTAAACTTACCTTACAACTTAATCAAGTTCAAACAATTTATTTTATTTCCCGCAATAAACTGTCCGTCTGCGTTAAAGTTGCTAAAAAAAATCATATCTTGAGTTAAGAATCTCGAAATCAAAATCCGTAAATTTTCCCTGAAACTAGACTCATATATCTACTTACTAATTTTTTTATAGAATTTTTGGTCAGGCCAATTAGTACAGTTTATTAGTTAAAGTCTCCCCTGTTTCAGGGTTCGGCTAATCTGACCTCTGTGTACTACAAATCAAATTTCTTCCTATACAGAAATCCAATGATTATGCCGTTTATTTATCCTAAAAATAGACTCAATAAGGAATATATAAATATATAGTATGACTTCTAATTGTTTTCTTAAAATTTATGGTGAATTTATAAAGTCAGAACAGGGGATTCAGAAATCACTTTGACCCTGTTTCACTAAAACTAAAGTATCTCATAAAATACAGCTCATTTACCTGTTTTGATTCCTCCATATGAAAATAGACTCAATAAGCTTTAATTATATCTCTTATTCACTATCTAAGTCCATTTATACTATTTTTAGTGATTTTTCAAATCCACGTCATTGCTACTGATCAATACTGTTTTAAAGCTAAATTCACCCTTTTTTCATGATTTCCATGGAATAACTAGCATTTAGGCATACATAAAACCAAACATGTCTTTGATTAGCCAATCCAATAGCTAACCATCATCAAGCATTTTCATACCATCCATAAGCCATATCATAATATTATACACTCAAAATGATTGCTATGCTATACATGCCATACTCAAAATGAAGCATCTAGCTATACCAAAATAATTCTTGATGATAGTGTGTCTGGATCTCTGACGTGCTTTATGATCCCCGAGATAGCTTGTCAAAACTATAAAAGAGAAGGAAAATAAAGGGGTAAGCATTAAGCTTAGTAAGTTTGCAAGCAGATAAATAACAACTTTCATAAGAATTATTTTACTTATCTTTTTCCTTATCAAACATACATGAGCATTATATACTTACCTTTGTTCTTCTATCATTAGCTTATCTTACCTTTTGATGTATAACTCGTCTTACCTTACCTTACCTTGATGTTCTCTTTAAATTTTCCCCCATTGAACCACTTGGAATACTAAGGATACACGGGTACCTTACCATTTCCATGACTTGTCATGGTCTTATGTGGTATCCTTGCCTTATGAACTCACCAATGCCATGCTTTGGCATGGTCTTACATGGGACCTTTGCCTTATAGTAACTTATTAATGCCATATCTTGACATGGTAACCTTGCATTAGAACCTTAATAATGGCCATGCCTTGCACGGGCTTACATGGTATCCTTAAACCCTAATGTCATAACATTCGTATCCTATACATTCCAAAGGTTCAACCGGGACTATCTGAAATTACTTCTTCTTCAATTCATGTTGGAGTCTTCTTTGAATAATTTCATGAAATAAATATACACATGCTGGAAAATTAACAACAGTAACATAAAATAATAGAAAATTGTATTTATTTACCGCAAACTTACCTCGAAACAAAATACAATCAACTATATCGATTTAGTCCTCTATCTTTTTCTTTCCCCGGTCTACCTCTGTATTTTGTTCTTCTTGATCTATAATAATAAATTTAGCTTATTTAATACTCACATTTATCAAAACAGTCCTTGACTCAAACTTTGGCAAAATTAGACTTTTGCCCTAAAACTTTTACATATTTACACTTTTGCCCCAAGACTCGGAAATTAAACTTCATCCTATTTTCTTATGTTTTATGACATGCTGATCATTTTTCTCTTCTATGGCAACATCAAATTCTCACTCTAATATGTACTTATGAACATTAGGTATTTTTACCGATTTTGTCGTTTTACTCGTTTTCGCTTAAAATCGCTTAGCAAAAGTTGTTTAACATAAATTAAAGCTTCATATTCTATCATAAAACATAAAAATAAACACATTTCACCTATGGGTATTTTTCCAAATACAAACCCTAAGTTAAATTATTGCTAGAATAAGCTTAAGCAAGTTACCGGGACTCCAAAAACGTAAAGAACATTAAAAACGGGGCTTGGAATCACTTACTATGGAGCTTGGAAGCTTGAAACAAACCCTAGCTATGGAGAACCCCTTGATATTCATCCTAAAGAAGAAGATGAGCATATTTTGCCATCTTTTTCCCTTTTTTAATCTTTTAATTATCATATGACTAAAATACCCTTCATTAAAATTTTTTTTGTTATTTCTACCTATGTATATCTTTTTTTGTCCATGAAAATATAATGATTTAATTACCATTTAAGGACCTCTACTTCAATTATGCACTTCAATTTAATCCTGTAACATTTAGAACTCATATTTATCAACTTTTGCAATTAGGCCCTAATATGCGAATCGGATATGCAATCACTGAAATTTCTAATCGGTACTCTAACACATGCATCTAATCACTCGGTAAATCATAAAATTTAATCGAACTAAATTTTTCTATTTCAGATTCGTGGTTTCGCAACCACTGTTCTGTTTAGGCCCTATTCGGGATGTTACCTGAGTGCTTCAATCTCCACCAAAAACGTTCCCTTAATGCACCAGCAAATAAGTGACCAAATGCACACTCTTTTATGCCAAAACTGAACAGCCATTTGAATGTGACAGTATTTGATTCTTCTTGGCAAACGAACAGCCCTATTGTAGCTTAAAAATATGTGACCAGCCTTTTGGACTTTCCTACAATAGATTATTGAACCCACAATTAATTTATTTAATAAAAATTAAATACACTATAACTTATGCATTAAAAAGTAACAATCAAATTAAATAACATACTTATATAAACAAACTCAAACATATTTAACAACTAAGATGCTTAAATACATGGTTTAAAATGTAAACTAAATGAACAAATGAGTTACTTAATGCATGACTTAATTTAATGATGCAAACTTTAACTAACATGGGAGTTACATAATGCATGTCATAATTTATGACGCAAACTTAACCAACACGAGAGTTGCATAATGCATGACTTTATTAAATGCAGAGCATAGTGCATGTCACAATTAAAAGATGTAGATTAATAGTGCAAGACATTAATTAAAGATGCATATAATAAATAAGACATAATTAAAAACTGTAGAATTAATTAAACTAAAATAACTAAAATGGATAAATATCCTTATTTTCCAGCAACCACATTAACAAACTGAAATTAAAGCTTCATTTTGCACTTGGGCCCCTCGTGCTTGGGCCAATTCTGATTTCGTCGAATTTTATCATGACATGATGCGGCCGGGATCGCGTCACTTCTCTTGCCAATCCTTCCAAAATCGAAAAGTTGTTGGATTCGGTCCTGTATAACGGGTCACAATAGTGTTAGGTGTGAGTGGTTGTTGGCCCGTCACTATCTCAAACGGACTTTAATTCGTTGCCCCACTTCGCTGCAAGTTGTTTGAAAATTGGGCCGCATCTAACAATATTGGCTAATTCCTTTGTGTGGAACTCATATAGTGCCAAAGATATGTCTCCAACAACGCATTCACTCATTTGGTTTACCCATCGATTTGCGGATGCACGCTAGTGGAAAAGTTCAAGTCTGAACCCCCATTAACTTGAACAACTCTGTCCAGAATCGGCTTGTGAACTGCTCATCTCGATCACTACTAATAGACAATGGCACTCCCTAATATTTCACCATATGTCTAAAGAACAAATGGGCTGCCTCCTCAACAGGGCACTCCTTGGTAGGTGGAATAAACGTCGCATACTTCGAAAACTTGTCCACCACAATAAGAATACTTGCAAACCCATCAGACTTAGGCAAACCAACAATAAAATTCATAGATACAGTCTCTCATGGTCTTTCTAGAATGGGCAAGGGTTGTAGCAAACTGACGGGAGTCTTTAACTCAATTTTGTCTTGTTGGCATACTAGACAAGTTTTCACATAGGTCTCCACATCATCACCCATGTGAGGCCAATAGTAACGATCCTCCGAAAGGGCCAAAGTGCGGTGCACCCTGGATGGCCCGCCCATCTCGAGTCATGGCACTCCTTCATGACTTCCTTGCGCAATTTCCCATAATGAGGCACATAAAGACGGTGCCTATAAGTGTATAGCAACTCCCCATCAAGCCAAAATCTCCTCATTTTCCTCTATTTGGCAATCTCAATCAAGTTTTTGGTTGTGGGATCATGGGACAATCCCTCTCGAATATGCTCCAATAAGGAATCATCAGGTTGGCTGATTGCTGCAAACTCCATTTTTCGGCTAAGTGCATCAGCCACAGTGTTGGCACTCCCCGGCTTATACTCTATCGTGAAATCAAACTCAGCTAGGAAAACTTGCCAACGAGCCTGTTTGAGAGATAACCTTTTTTGGGTTAGAAAATAACTATTAACAACATTATCAGTAAAGACCACAAACCTGAAACCCAATAAATAATGCCTCCATGTGCACAAACAATGCACCATAGCAGTCATCTCCTTTTCTTGGACCGTGTACCTCCGCTCCGTCTCATTATGCTTTCGACTTTTGAAAGCAATTGGATGTCCATCTTGCATCAGTACTCCCCCAATGGCATAATTCAAATCATCCCTACATATTTCATAAGGCTTCAAATAATCTGGCAAAGCAAGTACGGGCTCCCTTTTCATCACTTGCTTCAATTGATTAAAGGTCCTCTCACATTATGGATCCCAATCCCATACCTTACCGTTTTGCAACATGTCCGTAAAGGGTACGGTAATTTTGGAGTAGCCTTTGATGAAGTGTCGATAGTAATTCGCCAACCCAAGAAAAGATCTCAAATTTACCACCTTGGTTGGATGCTTCCACTCAACAATGGCCCGAATCTTGCTCTCATCCATCTGGATCTTTCCACCTCCCACAATGTAGTTGAGAGCTGGAACCTCTCATTGGGAAAATGAGCACTTCTCCTCTTTGACAAACAACTCATTTTCCCTCAAAGTTTGGAACACTTCCCTCAAATGTTCCACATGCTCCTCGAGCAACTTACTATACACCACAATGTCATGAAGGTAAACAACCACGAAACGATCAAAGAAAGGTTGAAGTGCCTTATTCATTAGGGTGCAGGATGTAGTTGGGGCATTCGTGAGTCTAAAGGGCATCATAAGGAACTCATACGAACCATACTGCGTCACACAAATTGTCTTTGGCTCGTCCCCCTCAGCTATCCTGACTTGATGATACCCCGATTTCAAATCCAACTTGGTAAACTATCTCGCACTACCAAGCTGATCAAACAAATCCGCAATAAAGGGAATAGGGTATCTGTTCTTCACAGTGATCTTGTTTAGAGCCCGATAATCGATGCACATCCTCAACAACCCATCATGTTTCTTTTGGAACAACATTGGCGCACCATATAGAGATTTAGATGGCCTAATGAATCTCATATCTAAAATCTCCTTCAATTGTTTCCGCAGCTCTTCTAATTTCGGCGGAGACATACGATATGGGGCCCTTACTGGCATCACCATGTTGGACACTAACTCGATCCTGTGGTCCACCTCCCTCTTGGGTGGCAAACTCTTGGGAAACTGGGCAAGCATCACATCTTGAAAAGACTGTAATAGTTGGCCCACTTCCTTCGGGATCTCACCAATGGTCTTAACGGTTTCCTCGATCTTCAAGGTGGCTAAATAGGAGAATTTATCTCTATGTACTCCTTTAGCAAATTGGATTGTCGACAATGTTTTTCCCTACATGTTTCCCTTCATTTTCATTCTCTCTATGCATTGATGGTTCGAATCCAAAATCACCATGTAATTACTAGAAGGAACAATAGACGCATTAACCCAGCCAAGGAAACTTAATCCAACAACAAAATCATAGTCATTAATGGATGCCTTACCAGTCTAATTGCCACGTTGGAAACCCACTCCTTTTACAGCCCCTTTGATTTGAACACTTTTTAAGTTCACCTTTTTGATTCGATCTGACTCGCTTTTGATCTTGAGGCCAAGTATACGACCAACCTCTTGGGACATGAACAAATCAGATGCACCTGTGCTAACAAGCGCGTTCAATTTTCTGCCAGCCACCATGATGTTTACAAACATCACCCATGACCTGTCTTGTCTTCGACACCCCTTAGTATCGAACCAAGATTGTTATCCTCCTCATCTGACTCCACTTTTGCCTCCATAGCAAAGAGTGCAACCTTCTTCAGACAGTCCTTGATCATATGTGGACCATCACAATAGAAGCAACTTATAAGCCCATTCTTCTTTTTGTCCCAAGGCTTCTTACCATTTTCATTCCTAGCGGACTTCTCTTTGTCTCCCCCACCATTGCCCTCTGGTTTGAATTTGGGCTTGGAAGACTCAGACTTGTCTTTTTTTTCCATCACATTCAATAAATGATTTCGCTATAGACATGGAATTGGTAAGCTATTAGACTCCTTGGCATTGCAACTCTTACTTCGCACATGGTTTCAACACATCCATGAAGGAAAAGAATGCCTTTTTGTCACCCATATTTGAGATTTAAAGCATGAGCTTGCTAAACTCCTACACATACTCCCTCATAGTGCCTTGTTGCGTAAGCTGACACAACTTTGCCTGAGCCTCATCCTCAGCATACTCTAGATAAAACGGTGCTTTGAACTCACTTTAGAACTCCTCTCAAGTCCCAATTTCGGTCCTACCACGTCTCACATTAGTGGACCAATGATGCCACCACAACAAAGCAACGTCAGTAAGATACATAACAGCAGTAATTACCTCAGTGGCATCGTCCTTGATGCCTTTGGCACGGAAGAATTGCTCGATTACCCACATAAAATTGCCCACATCTTTTGCGGATCTTGTTCCCTTAAACTTCTTGGACTTGGGAATATCCACATTGGGCTTGGGTGCAACAACAATTAACCCTCCATTGCCCAAAGCAACCTTGTAGATTGTGAGTTCACCCTTGAGCTCTGCAATCTCCTCTTTCAAGGCCGTCGTCATAGCCTCAATGGCATCATACCTACTAGTAAACTTTTCAACAGAGTCCAACACATAATCTTTGAGCTACTCCTTCATGGACTGTAATCCATTAGTGACCCTATCATCAACATCATCAATTCTCTCCTTGACATCCCTCACGGATTCCTCGAGAGTGACTACTCGATCTTTCGAAGTTGATAGTATGTCCCTCGAACGAATAACTTTCCTAGCCCTCCCACGGGTCTCCATTGGCTCGCCATGCTCAAAATTGCTTTTGACATCTTTCAATAGTGCCTTCAAAGACTAGCTCGAATACCAACTGTCACGGACTTAGATTTTTCCCACGTGACTCGTGCGACCTTAGGCAGTTCCGTCGCTCCAAAAAGGCCTAAGTCTCTAACTTGCAACAATTGAGGATTCAATAGAATCCCTCTAAGGCACACACGAATAACAATGGAAGAACGAAATAAGAACAAACTCGAAAGATGAACAAAAGCCACAGAAAAGCAAGAACACTTGAGAGAAAGATTGAGTGAATGCTCACAAAATTCTATTAATCACTGAATGAATTAGAATAAGGGGCAAAGCCCACTATTTATAGCCGAGCCTCCCCAAAATCAATGGTACAGATCGAAGTACATCAATGGCTAAGATTAAAATCTATCTAGAAATCAAATATCTAAGATTACAGAATAGTATCTTCTAAAGATTACATTTAATGTCTGGGATTACATATATTTGAAGATCACATTCCATATTTGCCAAGCTTCAAAGATGGGCTTTCAATCTCTCTAAGCAACAGGCCAGTCTGGTTGGGCTAAATGACCTCCTTTGAACACGATGGATTGCACAAGCGCGTCATGGTTGTGGGCTCCCATTGCAACTTATGACACAATTCTCGAGACATACAACTATATGTCTTGAGATATGAAAACTTCAAAGCAAAAAACTAATTCAAAATTTTCCTGTTGTGAGGCATTGTGCAGTATGTGTGGTGCCCCAAATTCGACCAAAACAGTCCGACCTGAATCTAGAACGTCACATTAGCCACTGAAGTGACTCTATTACATTTCAACATTTACACGCTCAACCACTTTTTTTCTTACTTTTCTAACCAATAGCGAAAGTCTCACACATGCAATTAACTCATACATAATCATGAATAACAATCAAACCTAATTGCATGCTTTATCTAACAAAAATTATTCAAATTGCAATAAAGGGAAAATTCGTCATTTCATATCCCACATACAAAAATAGATGTATAACAAAAATTTAGGAATACATATTAGTCGTAAAATCTTGTTTGAAACATTGTTGAAAAACTCAGTTTAATCTAGTTGACAATTCTCAATTAATTTTATAAATAAAAGTTCTAGGGAATAAATTGAAAAAAATGACAAAATCTGAAAAATAACTAGATTACAACTATTATCTGTGGGCTTATGAAATTAAACATCTAAATTTTAGTTATATAAGTTTTCAAAAGAATTTGTAAATGTTTTGGACTCCAGTTGCATTACTTAAAACTTAAGACTAAATTGCAAAGTTCGAGAACCCCTTTAAAACTCAAAACAAAATAGAAATTTCAGAGAATAACTTCATTGTCGATAATACCTTCTTACAGTATCGATCTTATTCTTGTAGTACTGGTACTGTAGGTTAAAAAATTGTAGATTTTTCACTTAAAACAGTTCAAAATCACTCCAAATCATCACCAAACATCCTAGTTATGCTCCTAACACATCATCAACATGTTATACACCATAAAACACACTTGTAAACTAATTTTTGAGCATAGAAACACATTTGATCTCATTTTAAACTCAAAAGTTCATTTATGCAACTTTTCATGCTTTGTTCATTACTAAACATACCAATTTGTGCATTTTGGGCTATTACTCATTTCCAGTAAGTCATATTACCTTGAAACATCATTTAGAACATGTTCAAACATACCATTTCACACAATAGCAAAATTTGGCACTTCAAGTCACTATTCATGCTAGCTTATAAGCTTTAACTTAAAAAATCATTCACAGAACATACCACATCAGCATATCATGATTTTCCAAGGATCTTACATGTTCATACTGAATCATTTGGTCAACTTTAACATGCCAAAATTTCCAGAATATTGTTTTAAACCTTTTTAACACTTGATATTATCCACAATCATCGAAATAACCACAAATCAATGTCCTAAGTCATTATTAACAGTATAAAAAGTCTAGTTCCACATAGAAAAAACCCACATTGCCTTTATTAAAAGAATTCAAAAACTATTATACATACTCAAACACATGCCTTATAGGGACCACCACTCTTGCCCACTTCACACTCCTCGGAAGTACTATTTCTCTCCAAATTGATATATTGGCTCAAAAGGGCACCACAATGCATACATGATATCAAGGGTTAAATGAAAGCATGCGAAAGACAAACTCACAATCTCTTTGAATATGTCAAGCCATCATTTCCATGTTTCATTTTACTCACATGTGAATGATATACACTATTGCACTAGACTTTTATATTACACTATAAATCATGAATTTACTTTCACATGACATTATAAATCATGATTACTCTTTCATAAGACACTTTAGGCATAAACCAAACATTTCAATATTGATATATCAGTTTCTTGAAACTTATGAAACATATATGTGAACACAATACATTGGATAAACGGATTTTCTTATATCGTTTCAGTATGACTCAAAGAGTCTAACATGTCCCTATCGAAGTAAAGTATCATACTAACACTCTTCAACACACCTAACATGTCCCATGAATAGAGTCGTAGCTCATCATTCCCTTATCTTTCGAACATGTCCCGAGGCCTCAATACCCAAATACATTACACATGTGTGAATACTAAAATCCTATGGCATGCAAACTATATCCAATGGTTTCAAGATAACATAAGGCCAAAATATTCTCTTTTAAATATATTTAATTTACCATTTTAACGCACACTTTCTCTGTTCATATTCATTATTTACACAGCACCATCACATTCACATTGTATGCTTGTCGTATTCACATTTGATACACATACAAGTGCCATTGCAATGCTAATGAGCCAAAATTACTTTAGATCTCATATGATTGCATAAAACCAATAAATAACATATCACTTACTGTCTTAATACATCATGTATCACATCTCATATTATAAAAGCACTATTTTGCAAAATAAGACAAAAAGAGTAAGAAGGTTTACACTCGGAACTTAGGATAGGTTTTTAGGCTAACCTAAGCTTCTGAATAACTTAGTGAATTGTATGTACAAGTAGCAACTCTAGAACACTAACTGATTTAGCTTTGACTTACTTGTCAAAAGCTTAAACTAGCTTCGTTTTGCCTTTTGCCTTACTCGTAATGGGCTCCAATGGATTTGTAACTTCACATACACATTAAACACAATAAAATATGATTACTAACAACCAAAAACTCATTAGAAACTCAACACAATTACAGATCCACTCCACTCTCCTTTAAATAAAAAAATTGACTAGTTTTAGAATCTTAGATTTCTTGATCATTTCTTATTTTCATTGCTTATATCATATTCTAATCATCTCTATGATCATTTTAGGATAGATATAAACCACTTAGAACACTTAAAAATCTCAAAATCAAGTTTTTTGGAAAATCACATAAGAACACATTGGAGGAAAAATCATCAAATATTTGAAATCCTGTAATGATTTGTTAAAGTAAAATTAGAAACCTTTTATCTCATTAAAATAAGACAAAAATCATTTAGAAATTGAAGTTTAGCTTGAAAATTTGGATTTCACCATTTTAGAGATCAATTTTGACATAAACTCTTTAGATATTTAGAAATCTTGTTTTAGAGGATCAAATCCTAATTTGGAAAACCAAATTGCATAGAACATTAATTAGGAGATAGAATCTTACCTTGCTTGGAGAAGAAAAATGACATAAAGCTTGATTTATTCAAATCATTTAGAAAAATCTTATAAAAGAATAAGAAACGAGATGAAGGTTTTGATAGTTTATGGAAAATTAAAAAGTAATTGAGTGTTTAGGTTGTAACAGCCCGAATTAGGTTCTATTCAGAATAGTGGTTTCGAGACCATAAATTTGAAATAAAAATAATTATTTTATGATTATTTAATGGTCCATGATATGATTGCATATTTGTGTGAAATTTTCATGAAGAAATTTTATGCCTAAAGTATCTAATTTGACTTTAGGGACTAAATTGAATAAATTACAAAATATGTGTTCTAGAAGCTTCAAGCATGAAATTTCATTGGATTATTAATTAGAGGTCTTTCAATAGAAATTTGAGCAAGTTCTAGAATTTTGGAAAAATTTTGAAAAAAAATGGGCATTAATAGGAAAAATTTGAAAGAAAGGCTTAAAGGGCATTTTAGTCATTTAGGAATTAAAAGAATAAAAAGGGAAAAATGAAGCAAAAAATTGATCATCTTCTCCATGTATGTGCCGAAATTTCAAGAGACACCATAGCTAGGGTTTTCAACATTTCAAGCTTGATTGTAAGTGCTCCCAAGCCCCGTTTTTTATGTTCATTACATTTTTGAGATCCTTGAAGCATGATCTATCCATTTCTAGCCATATTTTGAAGTAGGGTTCATGTATGAAATTTGACCCATGTGTGACATGTTTGTATTTTGATATTTAATGAATGAATATGAAAGTTTGATGTGTGTTTAACATCTTTTACTAAGTGATTTTGATAGAAATGCATAAAAAGGACTTATTAGTAAAAGATGTAGAAATGGGTAGTAGAAATGTGATTTAATAAGAAAGGTGGGCTGATATGAGATAGAATATGTATCGGTTATGCTTGGGTAACCAAGAAAATGCATGCATTTCATTTTAAGTGCCTATTGACTAAAGTGTAAATAAGTGAAAAGTTAGGGGTAAAAATGTAAGTTCACCAAAGTATGTCTTATGGGTCGATTTGAACAATGTATGTATTAAATAAGTTAAATTTGGTATTATAGATCAGGAAAAACGTGATTCGGGTCTTGAACGGGGGAAAAACAAGGTTTATGAGGATTAAACTCGTTTCTACCATTTTGTACCGAGGTAAGTTCATATGCAAATTATGCAATATGTACCATACTATAAATGCTTTAATATTGCATGTATGGTAAGTACATATACAATTAATGTGATGTTATATCATGTGTTAAATGCTTAAATTTTATTATGAATTTTGCTTCGATTATTCCATGAGTATGCAATTGGTGTTTCGGATATCAAAATCGACATTACGAGCAAGTTCGACAGAAATGTGGTATCGAAGAATCCCGTTTGAACCTTGGGAAGAGTTTAGGATACAAGTGGCATGTCACTAGGGACTTTACGATCTGAGGTCATGAGTTATGTGGTCTGAGCTCATGATGTATATATATGACACATGTTATGGGGTTTCGAGTACTGGTCTTGTATGTTCTACCGGTGGCTGGGTAGTCCGGCATGTGTTGCGGATACCTGACAGCTTGTGTGAGTAGCCCGTGTAGTTATATCCTGACCTGCAGCTCGCGTGAGCAGCTCGAAAGTGAGCAACATGTGATATGTGATATGATGTAGCGTTGGCTACATATGGGGCACTTAAGTGTAAAATTTCCAATGTATCCACTCGTATTCCAAGTGTTCAACGGGTAGTCCAAAGAGAAGTTCAATGGGTAAACTTAATGAATACGTTAAAGACGACAAGGTAAATTATTATGTGCGGGTGGGCACAGGTATGTACATCAAAATCATGAGAAATACCATGGGATATGATGAACTTGAGGTAAGAATATATATATGAAGAATAAATTTAAGTGATTTGATGATAAAATGTAAGATTATGTTCATTATGTTAATTGTATGATTAATGCTTGTTTTAAATTGCATTTTATTTGCATGTGAGCTTACTAAACTTTAAAGCTTACCCCCATTCCTTTCCCTTTTCTTATAGTGCTACCAAGCTAGCTCGGGGATCAGAGAATGTCGGAGTTTTCGATCACACTATCAATTGGAAAATTTGGTATAGTTAGTCTCAACATTTTGTGTATGGCATGTATAGGGACTTGATCTTTTTGTTATGTGTCATATTGATTAGCCAAATGTGTTGGCTCGTGATAGTGTTGTGATTCATTCTGTATATGGCCATGAGAGGTGGCTCATATTAATTGTTTGGGTTGTAACCCTAATTATTTATGAATGCATGCATATGTGTTATGCTTGATGTTGTTGCTTGTGGATGATATGTGAGATGAATGGCATATGTGTTCAATGAATGAATTGGGATTAATAGGTATGATCACAACTATGGCATAATTGATTAGATTAAAGGAATAATTATAATGATGAATAAAAATGAAATTGGTGTGGAATGTTATATGAAAGTATGATGGCTTGAGTATGTGATATGTTAATAGTACAAAGTCATGGATTAACCATGATTGTGAATGCTTGTGTAACCAAATGTGCCATGTTGCATGACAAGAAGTGAGGTTATGTATGTGAGTGCTTAAGGGTGGCAAATGGCTTGGAAAATAGTGTAGAAATTTCTACACGGTTAGACACACAGGCATGTGTCTAGGCCGTGTGTGACACACGGTGTGCCCCATGGACATTTGATCCAGCCGTGTGTCCCCTGCACCCTAATTATGCAAAATAGAATTCCCAGTAGTAAACACACGGGTAGAGACAAGGCCGTGTGTTTCATCCGTGTGAAGGACACGACCTTAGGACATGGGCATGTGCCTAGGCCGTGTGAAGTCTGCACATAACTTGTGGAATTTAATTCGCAACAAGGCCTAAGCACATGGGCATGTGACTTGGCCGTGTGATCTTATTTGGTCGATGATGTCATAGTCAGAGTGTTACATGGGCTAAGGACACGGACGTGTCCCAAGCCACATGGGCGTGTGTGACCACACGGCCTACCCACATGAGTGTGTGACTCTCCAAAATAAGAAAATTTCCTAAATGTCGAAAAGGTTCTGAAAGTTTCCAGTTTAGTCCCGAACTGCTCCCGATGTATGTTTTGGGCCCCGTAGGCCCTTATAAGGTACAAATTGCATGTGCTTGAAAAGTTTTAAATTTGGACGAAATTTTATGGCCCAGTTTTGCATGAATGTTTATGTTTAAGTCCGGCAACACCTCGAACCCTGTTTCGGCATTGGATACGGGTAAAGGGTGTTACATGGGTGGAGAGAAAATCTAGTTATTTAGTTTTTTTAGGGAGAAAAATCTGGAGGATTCTATTTGAAAAATTTTCAAATGAAGAGAATGAAAGTGGGAAGAGAACGTGAGTTGGGTTTTATATATTGAGAAAATGATTTTTGAACTAATGGTATATTACTATTGGTAATTCTTAGGTTTGACCCTTTTACGATTTAGTCATTTTTCTAATTATAAGCTTTTTCTCTTCATTCTTTTTAAATTCGAATTTATTTTTGAAATCTATTTTAAGGAAAATAGTTTTCGAACATCTATTTCCAATTTTGCAAACCTAATTTTAGGCCTTCATTTCAAAAATCCTTTTAGAATCCAAATCGAAAACCCAATTCACTAACCCAAATCTACTAGACCAAATTTTGGGATGTGATAATATGTTTAGAGACGCTTGGAAGATTGTATCGAGAGACATTTTGGGAAATGTGCCCATATTGTAGTAAACATGTAATTTTTTTCTATTTATTTGAATGATGAATAAATAAATAAAGTTAATTTCACATTTCACTGATATGTCTTTTATATTTTGCATGCATAGAGAAATTGTGGCAAGGAAATATTAGCTCATCGATGGTCTAAAGTTCAAATTGAAGATAAGTGACATTGTAAAGAACATTTACATTGCGAGAAAGACAACTTAGTTCAGTAGATAATCTAAATGAGTCCCTAATCCCGTAAAAGAATCAAAGTGAGAATTTGAGTCAAATACTGAGAAGAATTATTATGCCGTCTACAATTCCAATTGAGGAGATGACTAGTATTGACTATCGGAGAAGTTGACTCCACGAGTAGAGAAAGATGTATTCATTGGTAGAATGATACATTGGACTATACCCAAGATGAATTAATTCTAAATCCGTTGGTGAATGAATTCACTTGTGACGTTCATGGTGTGATTTACCTAAATCTTGAGTTAGTCACTCACCAGGCATATGCAACTCATGTGCTTTTATATAAGTGTGGCTTATGCTCTAAAAATGACCGAGCCCATAGCCGATATATTACCTACATAACTTGTGTATGGCACGAATTTATTAGCAACAGTGGAATTCATAGTTGAATTAAAGAGTTAATGATATCCTCTCATTGGCATTGTGTGGATTGATAAATATGGAATGTGGCCACGATTTGCTTGTTCTTGAACGAGCAATTTATCAGAATCATTTGTTGACAGTGATAATATTAATAATTAAGAAGACACAATGGTGACAATGAAAAAAAATGGGATTGTATTGAGTGAACAAATTTAACTCAAAGGAATATTTAAAGATATCATATGAGGGTAACACACACATGATGAGGTCATTGGACAAAACAGTTGGATGAATTGCATTCGTAAAGAGTATACAATAAGGAGTTTTCAATCATCGTACTTCTTGTGGACTGACTCCATGATTAAGTAATTGCGAATTATTAGAACGATGCTTCTGTGTAACACCCTTCACCCGTATCCGACTCCGGGACAGGGTTCGAGGCGTTACCAGACTTAAACATTCACAAACATATAAAATCGGGTCACCAAGTTCTGCCCAAAATTTAAAACTTACAAACCACAATGAATAAAGACCACATCTCATGGCCATATACAAAAGCTCAATGTAGGCCAATACGTAAACCAAATCATAATAATAATACATGTCATGAAACAAACTTGCTATACATGCCACTCACATGAAAATATTTAACATATACTAGCCAATACTCCAAGGATAATGGCTTGATAGTGTGACGCTGCCTCCGACAATCTCCAACCCCTGAGCTGACTTGACAAACTAAAAAAAAATTGAAAGAAGGAAGTAAGCTTTACGCTTAGTAAGCAAGTATATAAATAATGAATAAAGAATTTAGTATGATTACATAATAACTCAAGTGTATCTACGTTTAATTTCACTATTTACTCCACTTTGGTCAAGCTGTCTCTCCTGCATCATGTTCACTAAATAAATCATAACTCGAGTTACGAAACTCGAAATCCAATTCCGTAAATTTTATTTGAAACTAGACTCATTTATATATTCACTAATTTATTTCTAGAATTTTTGGTCAATCCAATTAATACAGTTTATTAGTTAAAGTTTCCCCTATTACACAGCTCGACTGATCTGACCTCTGTTCACTACGAATTGAATTTCTCCCAGTACACAATTCAAATGACCATGAAACCTGTTTCATTTAAAAATAGACTCAATAAGGAATTTATGAATATAAACTATATTTCTTAATTTGTTTTGTACAATTTTTAACAATTTTTCAAAGTTGGAACAGATGATCACATAGTCATTCTGAGCAAGTCACACACAATTATAAATATCTCAAAATATAGAATCCCTTTACTTGCTCCGTTTCTTTTATATGAAAATAGGCTCATTACGCTTTAATTTCACATCTCATTCTATTTTTGGTGATTTTTCAAAATCAAATCATCACATCGTTCCACAACATGATTTTAGTGCTAATTCACTCTTTCACACTTTCTTTGTATTAACCTCATTTTAACTTATATATATATCACAAATCATTTTCACCACATTTCATACATCACATGTATAGGTCCATAATTACAATGTCACCATAAAGCCATCCCGTTGAACAATTCGGATCAATTCCCGATACTTGATGGTTTCAGCACACAGCCCCACCATCATATTTCATATAATTCGGCTCTCTTGTACACATGGTGAACACTTAGTACCACCCATGTGACCTAGCCAATTTATTACGTAGCTCTCTTGTCCACATGGTGTCCTACACTTGGAATCACACATGCGACCTAGCTACATTTATCTCTCCCGTAGCTCTCTTGTCTACATGGGATACTTCCCGTATCACACATGTGACCTAGCTACATTTATCTCTCTCCCGTAGCTCTCTTGTCTACATGGGATACTTCCCGTATCACACATGTGACCTAGCTACTACATAGTATCGTGTAGCTTTCTTGTACACATGATGTGCACTCGGCATCATACATGTGACCTAGCTACACTCCATCTATATTATTCAATTCTTCCGAATGTTCAACCGGGATTTCTCTCTCTATTACTTATTTCCATTCTTCCAATAATCAATTTATGCTTCAAAATCGGCTAAAATATATATAATAGGCTGAAATATAAAAATGTAAATGAAGTTAATGTATTATTTACATACAAACTTACCTCGGTGCAAAATATAGAAATTTTACAATTTAATCCAAAACATTTTCCTTCCCCCGTTCGAGATCAATTCCACGCTTTCTTGATCTATAATATCACATTTAACCTAATAATTAATCACACTATTCATATGGGTCAAAAAATCATATTTTTACAAATTTGCATTTTGACCCCTAAACTTTTACATATTTGCACTTTTGCCCCAAGGCTCGGAAATTTAATTTTAGCCCTTATTCTTATGTTTAATGACATGCTGATCATTTTTATCTTCTATGGAAACATCAAATTCTCACTCTAACACATAGTTATGAACAATAGATATTTTTACCGATTATGCTTGTTTTACTCTGCTTTTACTGAAAAATCACTTAGCAAAAGTTGTTTAACACAATCTCAAACTTCATATTCTACCATAAAACATCAAAATTCATGCATATCATTCATGGGTAAATTTTTAAACATAAACCCTAACTCGAAATAATGGTAGAAATAGGTAAACCGAAAGCTACGAGGATTTCAAAATGTAAAGAACATTAAAAACGAGGCTTGAATGCACTTACTATTGAGCTTAGAAGTTGAAGAAACCCTAGCTATGGTAGCAAGTAAAATTCGCAGCAACATGAAGAAGATGAATGGATTTTTGCTTGATTTTTCCCATTTTATTTCATTTAATATCCAAATGACCAAAATGCCCTTACTTACTAAACTTTCAAAAATTCCATCCATGTCCAATTTTTGTCCATAACTTAGAAATTGGTCAAATTGCTATTTAAGACCTCCTAATTAATATTTTAAAGCAATTTCATACTAGAAACTTCTAGAATGCAAGTTTTGCAACTTATTCAATTTAGTCCCTAACTTCAAATTAAGCACTTTATGCATAGAATTTCTTCACGAAATTTTCACACAATCATGAAATCATATCATAGACCTCAAAATAATCATAAAATAATTATTTCTATCTCGAATTTGTGGTCCCGACATCACTATTCCGACTAGGCCCAAAATCAAGGTGTTACATTCTGGGCATAATTGCAATCACTAAAGCCTAATTGTATATGTTTGATTGGTACCTCTACTAGCTCAATAAAAGCTTAATTGAACTGCATTTGACTCATGGATTAACCATGATTGTGAATGCTTGTGTAAAAAAATGTGTCATGTTACATGCCATGAAGTGAGGTTATGTATGTGAGTGCTTAAGGGTGGCAAATGGCTTGGAAAATAACCTAGAAATTGCCCACAAGGTTAGAAACACGGGCATGTGTCTATGCCGTGTGTGACACACGGTCTGCCCCATGGGTGTGTGATTCGGCCGTGTGTCGCTTGCACCTTAATTATACAAAACAGACACACGAGTAGAGACACGGCCGTGTGTTTCAGCAGTGTGGAGGACACGACCTCAAGAGATGGTCGTGTGCCCAGGCCGTGTAAAGTCTGCACTTAACTTTTGGAATTTAATTCGCCACACGGCCTAAGAAAATGGGCATGTGACTTGGCCATATGATCTTATTTGGTTGATGACGTCATAGTCAGAGAGTTACACGGGCTAAGGACACAGACGTGTCCCAAGCCATACGGACGTGTGTGACCACACGGCCTACCCACACAGGCGTGTGACTCTCCAAAACTAGAAAATTTTCTATATGTTGAAAAGGTTTTGAAAGTTTTTGGTTTACTCCCGAACTACTCCTGATGTATGTTTTGGGCCCCGTAGGCCCTTATAAGGGACAATTTGCATGTGATTGAAAAGTTTTAAATTTGGACGAAATTTTATGGCCCAGTTTTGTATGAATGTTTATGTTTAAGTCTGGTAACGCCTCGAACCCTGTTTCAGCATCAAATACGGGTAAGGGATGTTACATTTAGTGGTATCAGAGCTACGATTTAGTTAGTTCTCGAACTAATGTAGCATGTGTAAGAGTTTAGCCATACATGCCATACATATATTATGATAGAGTGACGACTTTTGACGATTTTAAAATGTGTTTTCATATAGTAAATAGATCCCGATAAAGCAGTAGCGGATGATGTTGGAAGTAACGCGCTTGCTCCCGCTGAAAGAGCAGTGCCGTCTGATAGTAGACCCATAATTGTTAGTAGAGGAGAAGGAGGTAGGGAAGCCTTTCAATATATGATAGATGCCTGGTACACGGAGTTCGTTCGAACGAACCCGAACGCTCAACCCCTTCCACCCCCTCAAAATCCTCAACTCGTACCCCAACTACCTCAAGGTATGGATTTTATGAGATTTCATAGAACCCAGTTGATTAAATTTGAAAGCAAAAAGCCGAGGAATATAGGGCCAATGCCTATGATGACCCCGAAAAAGAAGAATTTTGGCTTGAGCATTCTATTCGAGTATTCGATGAACTATCATGCACACCTGAAGAGTGTTTGAAGTGTGCTATTTCTTTGTTGAGAGACGCGGCATATCATTGATGGAAGACACTAGTTTCGGTGGTTCCGAAAGAAAGGGTCACATGGGAATTCTTTCAAGAGAAGTACCGAAAGAAATACGTTAGTGAGTGATTCATCGATCAAAAGTGTAAGGAATTTTTTAACTTAAAACAAGGCCGCATGTCAGTTACTGAGTACAAAAGAGAGTTTGTCCGGCTTAGCAAATATGCTCAGGAGTGTGTATCTTCTGAAGCTAAAATGTGTAGAAGGTTTGAAGACAGACTTAATGAGGACATTAGAGTGTTAGTAGGTATTCTTGAGCTAAAGGAATTTGTTGTGCTCGTTGATCGGGCTTGTAAAGTTGTGGAACTGACTAAGGAAAAAAGAAAAGCTGAGGCTGAGGTTAGAGACATAAGAAAGAGGCCGACGAGCAAGTCATTTCTATCTCAGTCTAAGAAATCCAGAGATATGTATTCTCATTCTCATGTTTTGGCTGTGCATTCGTACAGAAATCGTAAGAAGCAAAATTCAGGTTTTAAATCTCAGGCTACCTCTGTGGCTAGTGTGGGTAATGCTAGACCCTCCAAACCCGAGTGCCAACAATATGGTAGAAGTCATTTTGGTATGTGTAGGATGAACGATGGAACTTGTTTCCAATGTGGTTCTCAAGACCACTATATCAAAGACTGTCCTGAGATGATCGAGAAAGAAAAATTTTAGAGTGCAAGACCGAGTAGTATGGCTACAAAAGGGAGACCCCTGGGAAATGCCAGTAATGAGACTAATAGCAAAAATGTAATGAGGGATACAGCTGTGAGATTCGAAGCTAAAGCTCCGGCTAGAGCCTATGCCATACGTGCGCGTGAAGACGCATCTTCTCCCGATGTGACCACTGGTACTTTTTCTCTTTATGATGCTATTGTTATTGCTTTGATTGACCCTGGTTTTACTTATTCGTATGTGTGCATGAAATTGCTATCTAGCATGAATATGCCTGTTGAGTCTACAAAATTTATGATTAAGGTGTCAAACCTATTAGGCAAGCATGTTTTAGTTGATAAAGTATGTAAGAAATGCCCTTTGATGATTAGAGGTTATTGTTTTCCAGCTGACTTTGTGTTGTTGCCGTTTGATGAATTTGATGTTATATTGGGTATGGATTGGTTAACATTTCATGATGCTGTAAATTGTAGACAAAAATTATTGAATTGAAATGTGAAAATGGTGAAATTCTCCGGGTTGAATTAGATAAGTCAGATATGTTGCTAATCGTTATTTCCTAGATGTCTGCTCAGAAATGTATGAGAAAAGGATGTGAACCTTATTTGGCTTATGTGTTGAATACAAAAGAGTCTGAATTAAAGATTGAACCAGTGCCTATTGTATGTGAATATTTGGATGTATTCCCGGAAGAATTGCCAGGTTTACCTCAAATTAGAGAAGTGGAGTTTGGTATTGATCTGATGCCAGGGGTAGCACCTATCTCGATTGCTCCATATAGGATGGCCCCAACTGAGTTGAAAAGTCACAGTTGCAAGAATTGATCAAGAAGGGTTTTGTGAGACCGAGCTTTTCACTATGGGGTGCTCCGGTATTATTCGTGAAAAAGAAAGACAGTTCTATGAGATTGTGTATAGACTACCGACAGGTCAATAAGATAACAATCAAGAACAAGTATCCTTTGCCAAGGATTGATGATTTGTTTGATCAATTGTAAGAAGCGACATGGTTTTCTAAAATAGACTTGAGGTCCGGCTATTATCAATTGCGAGTTAAAGAGTCCGATGTGCATAAAACTACTTTTAGAATGAGGTATGGCCACTATGAATTTCTTGTTATGCCATTTGGGTTAACGAATGCTCCTGTCATGTTCATGGATTTAATGAATCGAATATTTTGGCCATATTTGGACAAGTTTGTTCTTTTGTTTATTGACAATATTTTGATTTATTCGAGAGATGAGACAGAACATGCCAAGCACTTGAAAACTGTTTTGCAGACTTTAAGAGACAAACAGTTGTATGCTAAGTTCAGTAAAAGCGAGTTTTGGCTTTGAGAAGTTGGATTCTTGGGCCACATTGTTTCAAGTGATGGTATCCTAGTTGACCCTAGTAATATTTCTGCTATCGTCGAATGAAAACCACCCAAGATTGTATCCGAGGTTAGAAGCTTTTTGGGCTTAGCCGGTTATTACCGAAAATTTGTGAAAGGATTTTCTATGATTGCCACTCCCATGACAAGGTTGCTTCAAAAGGATGTTAAGTTCGAGTGGTTGGAAAAGTGTCAGCAAAGCTTCGAGAAATTAAAGATGTTATTGACTGAAGCACAAATTTTGGTACAACCCGAGTCAGGTAAATAATTTGTGATTTCTAGTGATGCTTCCTGAAATAGTTTGGGACGTGTACTTATGCAGGAGGGTAAAGTCGTAGCTTACACTTCTTGGCAGTTGAAACCTCATGCGAAAAACTATCCGCCATATGACCTAGAGTTGGCCGCCATATTGTTTGCATTGAAGATTTGGCAACATTATCTATTTGGTGAGAAATGTCATGTCTATACCGATTACAAAAGTCTTTAGTACTTGATGACTCAAAAGGACTTGAACTTGCGGCAACGAAGAAGGTTAGAACTGTTAAAAGATTATGAACTTGTGATTGATTACCATCCAGGTAAGGCGAATGTGGTTGCCGACGCTTTGAGTAAGAAGTCGTTGCTTGACTTAAGGGATATGAATACACGGCTGACTTTCTCAGATGATGGTTCGTTTCTAGTTGAGTTGAGAGCTAGACCAAATTTTCTTCAACAGATTTGTGATGCTAAGAAAGTTGATAAAGAGTTACAAGCTAAGAGAGTCCAGTGTGAGTCCAGCAGTGAACTGGATTTTTTGAGTGACTCCGATGGTTGTTTGAGATTTCGTGGTAGGATTTGTGTTTCGAAGGACATTGAGTTGATTCGAAATATTTTACATGAGGTACACAATGGTTGTTTGTCAGTTCACTCGGGTAGCACTAAAATGTATAATGACTTGAAGAAAATGTATTGGTGGAATGGTATGAAAAGAGATATCTCAGAGTTTGTATCAAAATTTTTAGTTTGTCAGCTAGTAAAGGCTGAACACCAAGTACCATCAGGTATACTTCAGCTCATCATGGTTCCCGAGTGGAAATTGGACCGGATTACCATGGATTTTGTGACAAGTTTGCCTTTAACTCCGAGAAAGAAATATGTCATATGGGTTATTGTCGATAGACTGACTAAATCGGCTCATTTTATCCCAGTGCGTACTGATTACTCACTTGATAAGTTAGCTGAATTGTACATTGGTGAAATTGTTAGACTTCATGGAGTGCCTACATCGATTGTATCAGATAGAGACCCGAGGTTCACTTTACAATTTTGGAAAAAGCTACAAGAAGCTTTGGGTACAGAGCTAAATTTTAGCACTATTTTCCATCCGCAGACTGATGTTCTATCTGAGCGAGTAATTCAAATTTTGGAAGACATGCTCCAATGTTGTGTATTGGAATTCCAATGTAGTTGGGAAAAGTACTTACCGTTGGTGGAGTTTGCCTACAATAATAGTTTTCAGTCGAGTTTGAAGATGGCACCTTATGAGGCATTATATGGACGTAAGTGCAGAACACCCATAGATTGGGTTGAACTTAGAGAAAATCATATTCATGGAGTCAATTTAGTTAAGGAAACCGAGGAAAAAGTAGAAGTGATTCGAAATTGTTTGAAAGCTACTTTGGATAGACAAAAATCTTACACAGATTTGAAAAGAAAAGAAATTGAGTATCGAGTCGGTGATAAGGTATTTTTGAAAGTATCTCCATGGAAAAAAGTTTTGAGATTTGGTAGAAAAGGAAAGTTGAGCCCCCGTTTTATAGGGCCGTATGAGATCACTAAGAGAATAAGGCCGATTGCCTATCGGTTGGCTTTACCATCTGAATTGGAAAAGATTCATGATGTGTTCCATGTGTAATTGTTGCGTCGTTACCGATCTAATCCTTTACATGTGATTTCACTGAAAAAGGTTGAGATTCGACTGGATATGACTTATGGTTAGGAACAAGTTAGGTTTCTGGCACGAGAAGTCAAACAATGCCTTGGTGAAAGTGTTATGGCAAAGACATGGGGTTGAAGAGGCTACATGGAGCTCGAGGAGGTCATGAGAAAACAATACCCAAACCTTTTTACAGGTAAGATTTTCGGGGACAAAAATACCTAAAGAGGGGAGAGTTGTAACATCCTAAGTTAGGGCCTATTCAGAATAGTGGTTTTGAGACCACAAATCTAAAATAGAAATAATTATTTTATGATTATTTAATGGTCCATGATATGAATGCATGTTTGTGTGAAATATTCATTAAGAAATTTTATGCTTACAATGTCCAATTTGACCTTAGGGACTAAATTGAGTAAATTGCAAAATATGTGTTCTAGAAGCTTGAAGCATGAAATTGCATTGGATTATTAATTAGAGGTCCTTAAATAGCAATTTGACCAAGTTTTAAAATTTTAGACAAAAATGGGCATGGATAGGAAAAATTTGAAAGAAAGGCTTAAATGGCATTTTAGTCATTTAGTAATTAAAAGAATAAAAAGTGAAAAATGAAACAAAAATTTGATCATCTTCTCCATGTATGTGCGAAAATTTCAAGAGACACGATAGCTAGTTTTCAACATTTCAAGCTTGATTGTAAGTGCTCCCAAGCCCCGTTTTTGATGTTCATTACATTTTTGAGATCCTTGAAGACGATCTATCCATTTCTAGCCATATTTTGAAGTAGAGTTCATGTATGAGATTTGAACCATGTGTGAAATGTTTTTATTTTGATGTTTAATGGAGGAATATGAAAGTTTGATGTGTGTTTAACATCTTTTACTAAGTGATTTTAATAGAATTGCATAAAAAGGACTTATTTGTAAAAGATGTAGAAATGGGATTTAATAAGAAAGGTAAGCTGATATGAGTTAGAATATGGATCGGCTAGGCTTGGGTAACCAAGAAAATGCATGCATTTCATTTTACGAGCCTAGGGACTAAAGTGTAAATAAGTGAAAAGTTAGGGGTAAAAATGTAATTTTACCAAAGTATGTGTTAGGGGTCGTTTTGAACAATATATGTATTAAATAAGTTAAATTTGGCATTATAGATCAAGAAAAACGTGATTCGAATCTTGATCGGGGAAAAAATAAGGTTTACGAGGATTAGGCTCGTTTCTACCATTTTGTACCGAGGTAAGTTCATATGCAAATTATGCAATATGTACCATACTGTAAATGCTTTAATATTGCATGTATGGTAAGTACATATATAATTAATGTCATGTTATATCATGTGTTAAATGCTTAAATTTTATTATGAATTATACTTTGATTATTCCATGAGTATGCAATTGGTGTTATGGATATTGAAATCGAGATTACGAACAAGTTTGACAGAAATGTGGTATCGAAGAATCCCATTTGAACCTTAGGAATAGTTTAGGATACAAGTGACATGTCACTAGGGACTTTATGATCTGAGGTCATGAGTTATGTGGTCTGAGCTCATGATGTATATATATGACACATGTTATGGGGTTCCGGGTATTGGTCTTGTATGTTCTACCGGTGGCTGGGTAGTCTGGCATGTGTTGCGGATACCTGACAACTTGAGTGAGCAGCCTGTGTAATTACATCCTGACCGACAACTTGTGTGAGCAGACCCATGAGTAGCTCGAAAGCGAGCAACATGTGATATTTGATATGAGGTAGCGTTGGCTACATATAGGACACTTAAGTGCGAAATTTCCAATGTATCCACTGGTATTCCAAGTGTTCAACAGGTAGTCCAAAGAGAAGTTCAATGGGTAGTCCAAAGAGAAGTTCAATGGGTAATCTTAATGAATATATATATATATATATATATATATATATATATATGAAGAATAAATTTAAGTGATTTGATGATAAAATGCAAGATTATGTTCATTATGTTAATTGTATGATTAATGCTTGTTCTAAATTGCATTTTATTTGCATGTGAGATTACTATGCTTTAAAGCTTACCCTTTTCCTTTCCCTTTTCTTATAGTGCTGCCAAGCTAGCTCGGGGATCAAAGGATGTCGGAGTTTTCGATCACACTATCAATTGGAAAATTTGGTATAGTTAGTCTCAACATTTTGTGTATGGCATGTATAGGGACTTGGTGTTTTTGTTATGTGTCATATTAATTAGCCTAATGTGTTGGCTCGTGATAGTATTGTGACTCATTCTGTATATGGCCATGAGAGGTGGCTCATATTGATTATTTGGGTGGTAACCCTAATTATTTATGCATGCATGCATATGTGTTATGCTTGATGTTGTTGCTTGTTGATGATATGTGAGATGAATGACATATGTGTTCAATGAATGAATTGGGATTAATAGGTATGACCACAACTATGGCATAATTTAGTAGATTAAAGGAAGAATTATAATGATGAATAAAAATGAAATTGTTGTGGAATGTTATATGAAAGTATGATGGCTTGAGTATGTGATATGTTAATAGTACAAAGTCATGGATTAACCATGATTGTGAATGCTTATGTAACCAAATGTGCCATGTTGCATGACATGAAGTGAGGTTATGAATCTGAGTGCTTAAGGGTGGCAAATGGCTTGGAAAATATCCTAGAAATTTCCACATGGTTAGACACACAGGCATGTGTCTAGGCCGTGTGTGACACACGGTCTGCCCCAAGGGCATGTGATCCAGCTGTGTTTCCCCTGCACCCTAATTATGCAAAATAGAATGCCTAGTAGTAAACATATGGGCAGAGACAAGGTCGTGTGTCTCAGCCGTGTGGAAGACACGGTCTCAGGATATGGGCGTGTTCCTAGGTTGTGTAAAGTCTACACTTAACTATTGGAATTTAATTCGCCACATGGCCTAAGCACACGGGCGTGTGACTTGGCCATGTGATCTTATTTGGTTAATGACGTCATAGTCAGAGAGTCACACGGGCTAAGGACACAGACGTGTCCCAAGCCACATGGGCGTGTGTGACCACACGGCCTACCCACACGGGCGTGTGACTCTACAAAACAAGAAAATTTTCTAAATGTTGGAAAGGCTCCAAAAGTTTTGGTTTAGTCCCGAACTACTCCCGATGTATGTTTTGTGCCCCGTGGGCCCTTATAAGGGACAAATTGCATGTGATTGAAAATTTTTAAATTTGGACGAAATTTATGGCCCAGTTTTGCATGAATGTTTATTTTTTAAGTCTAGTAACGCCTCGAACCCTGTTTCGGCGTTGGATACGGGTAAAGGGTGTTACATGGGTGGAGAGAAAATATAGTTATTTAGTTTTTTTAGGGAGAAAAATTCGGAGGATTCTGTTTCAAAAATTTTCAAATGAAGAGAATGAAAGTGGGAAGAGAACGTGAGTTGGGTTTTATATTTGGAGAAAATGATTTTGGAACTAATGGTATATTGCTATTGGTAATTCTCAGGTTTGACCCTTTTACGATTTAGTCGTTCTTCTAATTATAAGCTTTTTTTCTTCATTCTTTTTAAATCTGAATTTATTTTTGAAATCTATTTTAAGGAAAATAATTTTCGAACATATATTTCCAATTTCGCAAACCTAATTTTAGGCCTTCATTTCGAAAATCCTTTTGGAATCCAAATCGAAAACCCAATTTACTAACCCAAATCTACTAGACCAAATTTTGGGATGTGATAATATGTCTAGAGACGCTTGGAAGATTGTATCGAAAGACATGTTGGGAAATGTGCCTATATTGTAGTAAACATGTAACTTTTTTCTATTTATTTGAATGATGAATAAATAAATAAAGTTAATTTCACATTTCACTATTATGTCTTTTATATTTTGCATGCATAGAGAAATTGTGACAAGCAAATATTAGCTCATCAATTGTCTAAAGTTCAAACTGAAGATAAGTGACATTGTAAAGAACGTTTATATTGTGAGAAAGACAACTTACTTCAGTAGATAATATAAATGAGTCCGTAATCCCTAAAAGAATCAAAGTGAGAATTTGATTCAAATACTGAGAAGAATTATTATGTCGTCTAAAATTCCAATTGAGGAGATGACTAGTATTGACTATCGGAGAAGTTGACTCCACGAGTAGAGAAAGATGTATTCATTGGTAGAATGATACATTGGACTAGACCCAAGATGAATTAATTCTAAATTCATTGGTGAATGAATTCACTTGTGACGTTAATGGTGTGATTTACCTAAATCTTAAGTTATTCACTCACCATGCATATGCAACTCATGTGCTTTTATATAAGTGTGGGTTATACTCTAAAAATGATCGAGCCATAGACGATATATTACGTACATAAATTATGTAAAGCATGGATTTATTAGCAACAGTGGAATTCATAGCTGAATTAAAGAGTTAATGATATCCTCTCATTGGCATTGTGTGGATTGATAAATATGGAATATGGGCACGAGTTGCTTGTTCTTGAACGAGCAATTTATCAGAATCATTTGTTGATAGTGATAATATTAATCATTAAAAAGACACAATGGTGACAATGAAAAAAAATGGGATTGTATGGAGTGAACGAATTTAACTCAAAGGAATATTCAAATATATCATATGTGGGTAACACACACATGACGAATTCATTGGACAAAACAGTTGGATGAATTGCATTCGTAAAGAGTATACAATAAGGAGTTTTCAATCATCGTACTTCTTGTGGATTTATTGTAACACCCCGAATTTGGGCCTAGAAGTTTTGGGCCTTGAGCATGGAAGCGGTTGAAGGCAGCTGTTAATATTTTGTTGCGCATGTGAATTTCGTTAATGAAGGCTTGTTTTAGTGGTTAAGTGTGCTGAGAAGTGTTGGAGAAGTTCTGGGTTCAAACCTGGACTTTAGCAAAAATTTTAGTTTAAGGTGAATCAAACCCTGGGTGTAGTAGGTAGGCCTTAAGAATATTGTTGGAGAAATTGTGCCACAAAAAGGAGTGTGGTGTAGTGGCAAGGTGGCGCCACTTAGGGGACAAGGAAGTGACGCCATAGAGGAAGCAAGAGGTCCAAGGTTCAAGTCTTGGCTCTTGCAATATATTTTGGATTTTCTTTTCAATAAATCTGGAAGCAAGTAGGTGCGCTTTAAACTTTAATGTGTTGGATTTATGACACAAATGAGTTGATGGCCTAGTGGTGGTGGCGTGAGTTGGCATGTGAGAGGACTTTGGTTCGAATCCCTTGGCACGCAATTATTTTTCAATGTTGGGATGGCAAGAGTTGGTGTTTATTTTAAACTCTGGTGATGGAGGGATCCCACATCGGGAAGCTAACATAAGAGTAGATGGAGAGCTGGCTTTAAATAGAGCAAACCATGAGGAGAGTAGGCATACCTTTCTTGGCTGTTCCCTTTCGCTTTATGGCGTGCTCTTTTGGGTTGGGCATCGGCTAAGAGTGCTCGGAGCGCGGATTAACTCCAGTCTCCTATCAGGTGTGTATTTCTCACTACTTTAGCTGTAGGATGGCTACTTCGGGCCGCGATGGGCCAAAAAGGGCCATGTGGCCCAATGGGCCTACGGGCCCGATTGGATAAGTTTTTTGATTGTGTAGTAAATATTGAACTAGGCTAGGTGAATCTCGTATCCGTCGCTAGATTTGGGCTAAAAGGGCCACACGAGCGTGTGGGCCCATTTGGGCTGAGAAAGGACTTTAGGCCCATTCGTATTGTTATCCCTGTTTAGAATACTTTAGTTTACCAAATTACTAAAAAACCCTTAGCTTGTAAAATTACCAAAATACCCCTAGTTTGTAGAATTACCAAAATACCCCTGTAGGGTAGAATTACTGAAATACCTCTGTAGGGTAGAATTATCGAAATACCCTTGTAGGGTAGAAATACCGAAATACTCCTGTAGGGTAGAATTATCGAGATACCCTTGTAGGGTAAAATTACCATTTTGCCCCCAGGGTGTTAAATGACCATTTTGCCCTTGTGGGCAAGTGACTGACTTGGACTGTGTGGTTGACTGATTTGATTGTGAATATATGTTGGTGATATGAATGACTTAACTGTGATTGTTTGATTCAAATATGGGCATGATATTCTGATTCTGTATGTTGTATGCCATGACATATTATTTCTATTGCATAGGACATGGGTTTACATTGATGGAGGAAATGTTCGCGACCCTCATTGCAATCCGTGGCCTCGCCACATATATATCTGCTTACAGTGACTTTGTCACAATATCTGGCAGCCTCACTGCAATCTGGTGGCTTCACAACATATATATATATATCTATTCTGGTGGCTCTGCCATAATATCTGTATCTGGTGACTTCGTCATAATATCTGGCAGCTTCACTACAATTTCTGTGGTGTGTAGTGGTTGGGTGGGTCGAGTAGTTTCCTCACATGGTGTAAGGCTGGTACGGGGGTGTTACGGATGGATTGGGTTGGGATTGCATTCACATTCTGATTCTGATTCTGTCACCTAATTCTGATTCTGATTAAGGCCCATCTGGTACTGTCTATTATAATGGGCTAAGGCCCAATTGATACTGAAACTGTAAGTAGGGCTGGGGCCAGACTTTTAATTCTTTTATTCGATTGTTCCTTTTATAAAGTAAGGGATTACACACTGAGTTTTCGTAAACTCACCTCGTTTATTAACCTTTCAAGTAATTTCCAGCCTTAGACGGATCGGAGCTGCGAGGGGCTTGGAGGGAGCCACACACACTGTTTATGTTATAGTTTTGATTATTGCTTTTAAATGTTTTTATGTGAGTTGTAGTAAAGCTGATGTAATTTTCTGGATTTCTAATCTGGAATTTTATTTATTGTTCTTATAATTGCTAGTATTAGAACACGATTTTCCAAAGCAACTACTATTTTCAAAACATCACGTATCTGCAATTGTTTTAAATCAAGCTTCCGCAACTGCCAAGATTTTTACAAAGCTGTTAAGAATGTTATTCAGCTGAGGTTTTCTAACAAGGTTTAAAAAGGGTATGAGTTTTTAATTATTAAGACGGGTTTTTAATGGAAACATGGTTTTCGAAAAAAACACTTCAATGTAACACACCAGATTCGAGCCAAACTTCCAGGCTGGGTTGGGGGTGTTACATTTAGTGATATCAGAGCTTGGGTTGCAACAACTCGGCTGTGGATCGGGTTTTCAAAGGTTGAATTTTAGAAAATTATTTTCAACCACTTGGTCTATTTGAAGTATTTCTCTTAAAAAGTGTGGCACACCGAGTCTCCGGTGCCAAATTCGTAAGTCTTCTGAATACTTTTGTCTGTTTAGAAACTGAAATACTGTAGATTCCTTAGATATTGGTCTGAATTTAAATTTGATATTTATTTTATGTGGATGTGATGTTTGGATATAGAAATTGTATATATGTGTGATATGTGTCTGCTTCAGTAAATAAGTGTTGTATGTCTGAGATGTTTCAAGTTCTAGTTGAAGTGTGATAGTGATAGTAGGATCAGAGTGTGCAGCTGTAGCATAATGGGGTAGATGTTACACGACTACCCTGTTAGATGGAAATCGGGGACGAAATTTTTTTAAAGGGGGTAGAGTTGTAACACCCTGAATTTGGGCCTAGAAGTTTTGGGCCTTGAGCATGGGAGCGGTTGAAGGAAACTTTTAATATTTTGTTGTGCATGTGAATTTCGTTAATGAAGGCTTGTTTTAGTGGTTAAGTGTGCTGAAAAGTGTTGGAGAAGTTCTGGGTTCAAACCTGGACTCTAGCAAAAATTTTGGTTTAAGGTGAATCAAACCCTGGGTGTAGTAGGTAGGCCTTAAGAATATTGTTGGAGAAATTGTGCCACAAAAAGGAGTGTGGTGTAGTGGCAAGGTGGCGCCACTTAAGGGACAAGGAAGTGACGCCATAGAGGAAGGAAAGGGTCCAAGGTTCAAGTCTTGGCTCTTGCAATATATTTTGGTTTTTTTTTTCAATAAATCTGGAAGCAAGTAGGTGCGCTTTAAAGTTTAATGTGTTGGATTTATGACACAAATGAGTTGATGGCCTAGTGGTGGTGGAGTGAGTTGGCATATGAGAGGACTTTAGTTCGAATCCCTTGGCACGCAATTATTTTGCTATGTTGGGACGGCAAGAGTTGGTGTTTGTTTTAAACTCTGGTGATGGAGGGATCCCACATCGGGAAGCTAACATAAGAGTAGATGGAGAGCTGGCTTTAGATAGAGCAAACCATGAGGAGAGTAGGCATACCTTTCTTGGCTGTTCCCTTTCGCTTTATGGCGTGCTCGTTTGGGTTGGGCATCGGCTAAGAGTGCTCGGAGCACGGATTAACTCCAGTCTCCTGTCAGGTGTTACTCTAGCTGTAGGATGGCTACTTCGGGCCGCGATGGGCCGAAAGGGGCCATTTGGCCCAATGGGCCTACGGGCCCAATTGGATAAGTTGTTTGATTGTGTAGTAAATATTGGACTAGGCTAGGTGAATCTCCTATCTGTGGCTAGATTTGGGCTAAAAGGGCCACACGAGCATGTAGGCCCATTTGGGCCGAGAAAGGGCTTTAGGCACATTCGTATTGTTTCCCTGTTTAGAATACTTTAGTTTACCAAATTACTGAAAAACCTTCAGCTTGTAGAATTACCAAAATACCCCTGGTTTGTAGAATTACCAAAATACCCCTGTAGGGTAGAATTACTGAAATACCTCTGTAGGGTAGAATTATCGAAATACCCTTGTAGGGTAGAAATACCGAAATACCCCTGTAGGGTAGAATTACTGAGATACCCTTGGGGGTAAAATTACCATTTTGCCCCCAGGATGTTAAATGACCGTTTTGCCTTTGTGGGCAAGTGATTGACTTGAACTGTGTGGTTGACGGATTTGATTGTGAATATATGTTGGTGATATGAATGACTTAACTGTGATTGTTTGATTCAAATATGGGCATGATATTCTGATTCTGTATGTTGTATGCCATGACATATTATTTCTATTGCATAGGACATGGGTTTACATTGATGGAGGAAGCGTTCTGGCAGCCTCGCTGCAATCTGGTGGCCTCGCCACATATATCTGTTCTGGTGACTTCGTCATAATATCTGGCAGCCTCATTGCAATCTGGTGGCTTCGTCACATATATATATATATACATATATCTGTTCTGGTGGCTCTGCCACAATATCTGTATCTAGTGACTTCGTCACAATATCTGGCAGACTCGCCACAATTTCTGTGGTGTGTAGCAGTTGGGTGGGTCGAGTAGTCTCCCCACATGGTGTAGGGCTGGTACGTGGGTGTTACGGATGGATTGGGTTGGGATTGCATTCACATTATGATTCTGATTCTATTACCTGATTCTGATTCTGATTAAGGCCCATTTGGTACTTCTGTTATAATGGGCTAAGGCCCAATTGATACTGAAACTGTAAGTAGGTCTGGGGCCAGGCTTTTAATTCTTTTTGACTGACTGTTCCTTTTATAAAGTAGAGGATTACACACTGAGTTTTCGTAAACTCACCCCGTTTATTAACCTTTCAGGTAATTTTCAGCCCTAGACGGATTGGAGCTGCTCGGAGGGAGTCGCACACACTGTTTATGTTACAATTTCTATTATTGCTTTTAAATGTTTTTATGTGAGTTGTAGTAAAGCTGATGTAATTTTCTGGATTTCTAATTTGGAATTTTATTTATTGTTCTTATAATTGCTAGCATTAGAACACGGTTTTCCAAAGCAACTACTATTTTCAAAACATCACGTATCCGCAATTGTTTTAAATCAAGCTTCTGCAACTGCCAAGATTTTTACAAAGCTGTTAAGAATGTTATTCAGCTGATGTTTTCTAACAAGGTTTAAAAAGGGTATAAGTTTTTAATTATTAAGACGGGTTTTTAATGGAAACATGGTTTTCGAAAAAAACATTTCAATGTGACACACCAGATTCGAGCCAAACTTCCAGGCTGGGTTTGGGGATGATTAAGTAATTGCGAATTATCAGAACGATGCTTCTGGGCATAATTGCAATCACTAGGGCCTAATTGTATATGTTTGATTAGTCCCTCTGCGAGCTCAATAAAAGCTCAATTGAACTGCATTTGAATCAGAAGAAAATTCTACGACTTTGGGAATAATTTAATTGAGTCAATTTATTCAATGTGGAATTAAATTAGGCAGTCGTGAAAATTGTTCAACTACAAAATTTGATTAAAGAATTTTGTTGAAAAATTAATTTGGAAAATCTGAGTGATTTTGGGAATATTAATTTTGGAAAATTAATTTTAATCAAGTAAAATTAAATTAATCAAATCAATTAAAATTGATATGATATTTTTGGAAGTTAATTTTTAATTCAGACAATTCACCCAATGGGGAATTGAACTTGAAAATTGGGCCTAAAATAGTAAATTGAGCCTAGAAGCCCAAAACCGAGACCAAGACCTAAAAATTGGTCGAACCAGGCCCAATATGTAAAATCGGGTCAACGGCCCGACCAATGGTTAAATCGGACTGGTCGAGTCGTCATTGACCCAGATCAAATCAGCAGCAACCGAACGGGCTTGACATGCCGTAAGAGTGTCACGCCTGTATCATTGGACACGATGGTGTCGGTGGCTGCGACGGCGGCTTCTCAGTGGCTGGCGTTTGTTGGTCGTTAATGGTTGAGCAGTTGAAGAGTTACATTCCTACTAAAATTCTACTAGAGAATTTGATTCTAGATTAATTATTCTACAAATAATATTATTTTAATAGTTTAATATTTAATTTAATTTAATACTTATCTTAATTGTATTTTATTAATTTAATATTAAAGTGATTTTCTTCATGATAAATTTAATTTAATGTTTATCTTGTATATAAATATTCTATTATTTTAATAATATTTAGTATTAAATTTAATATCAAAATGGTTAAGTTTAATCATAATTGAATTCAAAAGAATGTTGTAGAGAGAAAAATCTCTGAAGAGGTTAGTCCAGAAAATTTCTAGAAATATTTTTATGATTTACCACTTGACCCAAAAGTTTAGAGAAATTACAAAATTACCCACTGGTAGTTCTTGTGAAATTTTTTTTATTCAAAGCGAGTCCACACTTGACAAATGTGAGCTTGAGGATGACGAAGAAGACTACTCCGTCGAAGCAATCATCCTAGACGAATCGAAAAGGTAAAATTTTGATTAAGTGTTTATTATTTTAGATATCACAACTAAGATCTTGTTTTCCGCTGCATTTTCAAAAACTGTTTTTCCAACAATTGGTATTAGAGCCAAGTTATGTTCTATCTATATGTATAAACAGATAATCAAAATAAATTTCTTTTCTTCTTGAAGGATTTGATTACATAGAAAGTGACATTATTTAGTTATTATGTGTGTTTTGAGTTATATATGAGAATTGATGCGATATTATATGTTTGTTATATAATTTATTTTTGCTGAGGTTGTGGTTCTTAGGAAATAGATCGTGGACTATCATCTCCACATAGGTTTTTTTAAAAAAATTAATAGAATTCTTGTGAGCTGAAAACGGACATAAGACTTAAATATAATTTTTCCAAAAGTAGTCCATGACGAGTAAAAGATACGATGGCGGTTGAAGACCTGAGGAATGCCTTGTGGTGAAATTTTATGTAATTTTATTTTTCCATTTTTTTCTAGAAATAGAATCACAGAATCCTTGGCTGGAAATTTTATTTCAATTACCTATCTTGTTCTATATCTGTTTCATAATTGTTTATAATATTATGTAATGTTATACTTGTGATATATATAGATATGAGATGATCCATAGTTGATCGATTAAAAATAAGAATTGTAGTAATGAGAAAATACATGTGTTGTATTGTTCTATTCACTTCTTTAGGTTATTCGATAACTGTGAGAAGTGTGGTAATGAGAAGGTGCATGTCTAGGATTGGTTCTGGCTAGGAAAGGCTTGGTTTTTAAGCGGTTAAATTTGACTCACCTCCCTTTCTTGGGACACTACCTGGTGCACGCTTCTCATTCACTTCTTTGGTTTTTCCCTCAAAAGAAAAACTGTGAAGAATCAAAATTATTTGTTTTAAGGTTGATTGAATCTTATGAATGGATATTATAAAATTGTCATAGCATGCCATACATATATTGGAAGCATGTCATTTAGATTAGGTAAGAATACCACTAGGACTATTGTATGATCATTCTTAAAATTTGGGATAAAAAAAACCTTGCATGTTTTTAGAATATTGAATAGGTGAAGGTCCTTGAACAAGACCTACAGCCTCTATTGATGGTCCCTAAGTGATAGCATGATAAAGTTTCGAGTTGGTTCCTACCCTAGCCGTACCCCAATGTAAACTTTGTCATGTGGGTTCACTAGATGAGATTTCCTTTTAAGGACAACTAGTCATGCATGACTTCCAGAGAGATTGTCCCAAGATGACTCATAAATGAAAGCATGTTCATGATAGGTGTTGAGTCAATGGTTACACACTCAAGATGATCTCTTATTAAATAGTTTCCCAAGAATCGATATTTAAGCTAAAGATGATGGCCAAACGTTAAATAGTCATTAGTTCATGTGGAGTCTTGAGAATTAAGATTCATGAACTGATTGGATGTGACTCATGTTCTTGCTAATTAATCATGGGACCCCCCAAGGCAACATGGTTTATGGGTGTGAGAATGATTGTAAAAACGAAATTTTTTTCAAGGTTTTAATACAAGACGCATGCATCATACTGCATTCTTGATATGTTGCTGAAATGAAAAATATTTACTTAATACAAAGATAGTAATTAGTGAAATCTTTATTTTTTCAGTTCAAATATGTCTTCTACTCCTTTTATTAGCATTCTTACTAAGAATAAATTAAATGAGTATAACTTTTGAGAATGAAAACGGAACTTGCTGATAGTTATCAGCTATGAGAAACACAAATTCATTCTTGGCAAAACGTGCCCTCCTGAAGCTTAGCCCAAAGTGAGAAACCATTGGAGTGATTCTGACTCGATTGCTCGAAGTTATATGTTAGTAAGCATGATTGTGTGTTGCAAAACAAACATTAGAATTTTCGTATTGCGAAAGAGATCATGAAAAATTTAGAGGATTTGCTTGAAGGCCAAGTCGTATTGGCTTAACAATTCGTTATGACATATTTGATGAATTGTCAATAGAAAACTGGCACTCCGGTCAAAGAACATATGCTTAACCTTATGGGATTCTTTGCAGAAGCGGAGGACAATAGGGATGAACTAGATGTGAACACGCAAATTGAAATGGTGTTCAAATCCTTAACAAAGGAGCTTGATGGTTTGAGAGCCTCTTACAATTTGGGGAAAAAGGCGCTTACCTTGACTTAGCTCATGAAAGAATTACAATTCTATGTGTAGATGTTGAATGGTGGTAAGCCAGTTTAGGAGAAACCTGAGGAAAATTCAACTGTGGACCCCTCGTCCTCTAAGGGAAAACAAAAAGTTTAAGGAAAGAAGAAATCAAATAAGTCTTCGGTTCCACCTCATGTAGACAGGAAGAAGGCTAAAAAGTAAAAAAATCCTAAAAAAATCAAATGTTTCTTCTGCAACAGGAAAGGACATTTAAAATCAAACTGCAAGGAGTATTTGAATTACCTAGCCGAAAAGGGCAAATGTATGAAACTCTTTATGGTTGGATCTTACTTAGTGAAAGAATCAATTGACAATTGGGTTATGGATTCTGGCGCCACTAACCATGTCTGTGTTTCTTTACAGTGGTTTAATGAAATAAAAAGTTTGCGTGACAGGAGCCTTTCGTTGCAGACCGGAAATGGGAGCTATGTTTCAGCCGAAGCAGTGGGAGAAGTTATTTTACACTTTGATAATTTTAAGAAGATTGTTTTAAAGAGCTTATTTTATGTACCTCATTTTAAGAAGAATTTAATTTTTGTAGCATGTTTATTTTGAGACGGTTATAATGTCATATTCAATAAAGGGATTACTATTCACAGAAATCATTCTTTAATCAGTAATGGATGGATGGAAAAAAATCTCTACTTTATGAAACCAAATCATTACTCGATGTTTCAAACTAAAATAGTGAATAAAAAGCTTAAAACTTCTCACTCTAATGAAGGGTACCTATGACACTTAAGACTTGGTCATATTAACCAAGAAAGAATCACTAGACTTGAGAAAGATGGTCCCTTAATTATGCTTAAGGAAGTTAGTCTTCCACAATATGATTTTTTCTTGGAAGGTAAAATGACTTAGAGGTCTTTTAATACGAAAGGTACAAGGCCCAACCAACCTTTAGAACTTGTGCACACTAATGTATGTGGTCCCATGAGCATCAGTGCCTGAGGAAGTTATGATTATCACATGTCTTTTATTGATGACTATTCTTGATATGGATATGTGTATCTAATACGCCACAAAATTGAAACCTTTGATAAATTCTGAGAGTTTCGTGCAGAAGTGGAAAAACAATTAGGTTTATACATAAAAAATCTTCAGTCTAACCAAGGTGGGGAATTTATGTCCAATGAGTTCTTAAGATATCTCATAGAGAATGAGATTTTATCCTAATTAACTGTGCCGGGTACGCTATAGCAGAATGGCATAGCTGAGAGAAGGAATAAGACCTTGCTTAACATGGTTTGTTCAATGTTAAGCTATTCACAACTTTCTACTTCCTTTTAGGGATATGCGATACAAACAACTTGCTATATTTTAAATGATGTGCCAACCAAGTCTTCTTGTAAGACACCTTATGAACTGTGGCATGGAAGAAAACTCACTCTAAATCACTTTAGAATATTGGGGTTTTCCAACGCACGTTCCTGATAAGGATGCAAAGAAGCTAGATGCACGGCCAAAATTGTGCATGTTTGTAGGATATCCAAAAAAAACAAAAGGAGGATTATTCTACAGTCTGAAAGATAATGCCATTAAAGTTTCTACTCATGGTACTTTCCTCAAGGAAAGCTATATGGATAACTTTAAGCCTCGAAGTAAAGTGGTACTCGAGGAACTTTCGGGAGTGGTAGAAGAATCACCAAGTTCAATTCTTGAGAAAGTTGTAGAAAAACCTACAAACAATTAACAACATAGGGGAATCTGTCATAGTGGGAGAGTTTCTAAGAAATCAGACTTGTCGTAGTGGGAGAGTTTGTAAGAAATTAGACTTCTTCGTCTATGATGGTAGTACTTAAAATATGGAAGCTAATCATAAGAATAATGATCCACTCACTTACAATGAGGCTATACAGGACGTTGATTCCAAGCTCTGGAAATAGGCCATGGATGCCAAGATAGATTCTATGAAATCCAATATGGTGTGGGAACTTGTAGACTTACGGATTAGGATTAAACCCATAGGGTGTAAGTGAATCTACAAGAAGAAGAGAAATGTGAAAGGGAAAGTGGAAACACACAAAGCTATACTTGTAGGAAAAGGCTACACACAGAAAGAAGGCATCTATTATCATAAGGCCTTTTCTCCGAAAGCCATGCTCAAGTCTATCCGCATACTCTTATCCATTACTGCTGCTCTTAATTATGAGATCTAGAAAATGGATGTCAAGACAACATTCTTGAATGGCTAATTAATGAGACCATTTACATGGCTCAACCCACTGGTTATATTGTCAAAGAAAGGAGCAGAAAGTTTGCAAACTACTAAGATCCATTTATGGACTTAAGCAGGCGTCCTATTTATGGAATAAATTTTTTTGTTAAACAATCAAGACTTTGGGATTTGAGCAAAACACTGACGAACCTCGTGTTTATTAGCGTATAAAGGACAAAAATGTGGTCTTCCTCATTTTGTATGTCGATGATTTTCTACTTATCGGAAATGATGTAGGAGAATTGTCATCGGTTAAACTGTGGTTTGTTCAACAGTTTAACATGAAGGACTTGGTTGAAGCTAGTTATATTCTTGTAATTCTAATCCTTAGGGGCCGAAATAATAAAACGGTAGCATTATCTCAAGCTTCATACATTGATAAGGTACAGGAACATTTTGCAATGAACGATGCAAAGCTAGACATTCAGTCGATTACATCAGGTTTTCATCTTTCTTTAGATGACTGTCCTAAGACAATGGAAGAAAAAGAGCATATGAGTAAGATTCCATATGCTTGATAGTTGGAAGCCTTATGTATGTGATGCTTTGCACACATCCAAATATCTATTTCACAGTAGGAATGGCTAGTCGATGTCAAACGAATCCAGGTCTCAGGAATTGGCAAGCTATAAAGCATATATTAAGGTATTTTAAAAGAACCAGGTATTATATGCTTGTGTATTCTGAGGAGGACCTTAATCCAGCTAGATATATAGACTTAGACTTCCAAACATGCAAAGATTTGAGGAAATCGACTTCGGGAAATGTATTCATTCTAAGTTGTTAAGCCATAGTATAGGGAAGTGTAAAAAAAACTTGCACTGCTGACTCTATTATGGAGGCCGAGTATGTGTATGCTTCTAAGACAACGAAAGAAGCAATATGGCTTGAAAAGTTTTTAACCAAACTTGAAGTTATTCCTGGTATGGAAAAAGTCATAACACTGTATTGTGATAACAGTGCTGCAATAGCAAATACCAAAGAAATGATAAGTCACAAGAGGACAAAAAACATTGATCGAAAGTATCACCTGATACAAGAGGCAGTAGCCGAATAAATTGTAAATGTGATGAAAGTAGCTTCTGAAAGTAGCTTTGTGGATCTGTTTACTAAGACTCTTGTAAGACTCTTGTAAGTAGGAGTTTTAAGAGGATATGGGAATGCAAAACAATGACACATTTACTTCAGTAAGGCAAACGAGAGATTGTTGGGAAATGTGCCTATATTATAGTAAACATGTAACTATTTTCTATTTATTTGAATGATGAATAAATAAATAAAGTTAAATTCTCATTTCACTATTATATCTTTTGTTTTATGTCATTTATATTTCGCATACATAGTGAAATTGTGACAAGCAAATATTAGCTCATTGATTGTCTAAAGTTCAAACTAAAGATAAATGACATTGCAAAGAATGTTTACATTGCGAGAAAGACAACTTACTTCAGTAGATAATCTAAATGACTCTGTAATTCTGTAAAAGAATCAAATTTGATTCAAATACTAAGAAGGATTATTATGTCGTCTGCAATTCCTATTGGGGAGATGACTAGTCTTATAATGCCCTAAATTATTTAATTTTGTTTTAGTGAATTTTGACATAAATGAGTATCTGCTTCAGTGGACTAAGTGATATGATTGTGTATGAGGTCTTGGGTTCAAGTCCCATTTATGGAAAATATGTTATTTTTTATCCTACCTTTATCCCTCTTAGGTGGGCTTATGTTATATTTCTGGTAAGATCATATTAGAATGAGCCTGTTGGTTCGAGTGGTAAGGTGTTAGCTTATCAAAGGTCTCGTATTCGAATCCCCGAACGAGCATGGATGTTTATTTTTGTTTCAATTGTTTGATAGAGTTTGGGTGGAGTTCCAATTCTAGGGTAGTTGGATGTGGTTAGTGGGTAGGATTCTGGGGGATAAGGTTGTTAGTGGTTAGTGGAGGAAATGGGGGATTTTGGGTAAGTTTTATTTTTTAATTTTAATTTTCCCAAAAATTTCCTCACTTCCTAACATTTCTTTCTCTTCTTTTCTCTACAACATTTTTTCCTCTTTTTGTTTCCCCTTCAATTTTGTTCATAATCTATTGTTCTTTTCGTTCGTTTCGAATTTTCGGCGCTCTTTGTGTGGTTAAGGTAACTGGTGTTTTTCACTTGGTTGTAGTTTTTGACTTCTGTACTTTGCGTATTAGCGTAATGGTGTAGTCAGGGAATCTAATTTTCTACGAATCTATTGCATAAGTGAAGGTGGTGGTGCAGCAGCAGATTTCACTCCACTGATATGATTCGTATTTGTTAACGATATGTTCGTATGTGTAGTTGGTTAAATCGTGTTAGATTTGTAAATTATTTGCTAAATCGGTGTTTGGGGTACTATTTTTAGGTTTCAGAGATCTCGGGATTGCTTCGCGTAAAAAAAAAGCCAAGTGTGTAATGAAAACATGAAGAAATGAGGTTTGATGAAAGCAAAGTGGCCTGTCGATGCCACACGGGCATGTGCCCGATCGTGTGAGACACACAGCCATGTGACGTGCGATTGTGTGGCCGTGTGGGCCACACCAGCAAGGCCAATTTAGGCGTGATGGACACACGGGGGCAATGCCTAATCTGGATAAGACTCCAACTACACCTACTGCTGAGACTAGGTCTCAAAGTCGCTCGACTGGGGGCGATGCACTATCTTAAGCGATACTTAGAGTGTTAGAGAGGGTTTTTGGACCCCATTCTGGATCATGAGGCCGTAGGTCGGTAATTAAATGACTTCAGTCCAATGGAGCTGAACTATTTTGGGGCGGCACTGGAGTCGCCCTTATCGTGGCCAAATACTGGTTGGAGGCCACCAAGAGAATAATGAATGATATTGACTGCACTCATAAGTAGAAACTGAAGGGTGCAATTTCTTTGCTTCGCGATTAGGCATATCAGTGGTGGTTATCGGTTGAGGGTACTCAACTAGATCGTATTAATTGAGATTATTTCAAGATTGCCTTCCAAGGGAAGTATGTGGGAACGAGCTATGTAGATGCTCGTAGGCGTGAGTTCATGAATCTCATGCAAGGTGATAGGACTATGGCCGAGTATGAGGCTGAATTTCTGAGACTGAGCCACTACGTACGAGCTATGGTGGCATCTGAATATGAGAAATGTGTCTGCTTTGGGGATGATCTAAGGGACAGTTTGAGGGTCTTGATTGCTTCACAGAGAGAACAAGAATTTTCCGTTTTGGTAGACAAGGTGAAGATCACCAAAGAGGTTAAGCGCTTTGAGCGTCGGAACAGGGATCGTGAGAGAAGAAAGAATAAGAGGGATTTGGAGCCTTTTAATTTTGCTCAGAGGCCTAAGAAATGGGCCAGACCTAATGGGCCTTCGAGAGTGGGAGTTCCAATTGCTCCTACTAGGGTTCAACCATGTAGCGATTGTGGTACACGCCATCAGGGTTGGAGGAGATTAGGGGTATTTTTGCATTATGGGTCAATGGATAACTGGATTAGAGAGTGCCTACAATGTTCTAATCATATGCAAGCTACGGTTTCGGGTTTTGTTCAGCCATAAAGGGCAGTACAACAGACGCCTAGGGTCGTGGTCCGGTTAGGGGTGGTAATGGTTTGGGCAGAGGGCAGAGAGCACTGGGCAGAGGTACTAATTAGACTGAGGTGAGATAGCCTACGCTGGTATATATTGCTTAACACCGAGAGGACAGAGACACCCCTTATGTGATTATGGGTACGTTCCTTATTTTTGATGCCCCTTATATTGCTTTGATAGATATAAGGTCAACACACTCCTATATAGCTAGTTCTGTCTCTGGTAATTTAGAGATTCCTATTGAGAGTACTTCGGGTGAGATTTTTGTATTGAGTTCACTGGGTCAATCAGTTTGGGTAAATAGACTATATAGGAATGTTCCGCTAGAAGTACAAGGGGTTATGTTTCAGGAAAATCTGATGGAGCTACTGTTTTGGGAATTCAATTTAATTTTGGGTATGGACTGGCTAGTAGAGCACTGAGTTAGTTTGGATTACGCGACTAAGAGAGTAGTTTTGAGAACCAAGGATGATGTGGAAGTTGTCGTGATCGACGAGCGTCAGGATTACTTGTCTAGCGTAATCTCCGCTCTTGTGGTTGAAAAACTAGTTTGAAAAGGGTGTGAAGCATATTTGGCCTTTGTAAGTGTCTTAATTTCTAGGGACTCTTCTGTTGGGAACATCAGAACAGTGAGGGAATTTAAGATGTATTTCCAGAGGAGTTACCGAATTTACCTCCAAACTGGGAAGTTGAGTTTGGCATTGAACTTCTACCGGGTATAGCTCCAGTGTCCATCACTCCTTATTGAATGGCACCAAAAGAGCTTACAGAGTTAAAGGCTCAACTTCAGAAGCTTCTGGATCGTGGGTTCATCCATCCTAGTGTGTCTTTGTGGGAGGCACTGATTTTGTTTGTAAAGAAAAAGAACGGCCGCATGAGGATGTATATCAACTACCGACAGTTGAATAAGTTGACTGTGAAGAATAAATACCCATTTCGGAGGATCGATGATTTGTTTGATCAGTTTCGTGGGGCTTCAGTATTCTCAAAGATAGATATCCACTCTAGGTATCATCAACCTAGGGTTAAGAAAGCTGATATTCATAAGACGACTTTTTAGACTCGTTATGGGCACTATGAGTTCCTAGTCATGCCCTTTGGTTTGACGAATGTTCTAACTGTATTCATGGATCTGATGAACCGAGTTTTCTAGTCATATTTGGATCAGTTTGTCGTAGTATTTCTCGACGATATTTTGGTGTACTCTAAGACCGAGGATGAGCATGATGAGCATATTAGAGTAGTGCTTTAGATACTCTGAGAGAAACATCTCTATGCTAAGTTGAGCAAGTGTGAATTCAGGTTGCGGGGAGTGACATTTCTGGGGCACGTGGTTTCTGCTAAGGGGATTTGAGTTGATCTTAGGAAGATTGAGGTTGTACTTGATAGGAAACAACCTAAGAATGTTTCTGAGATCCGTAGTTTTCTGGGTCTTGCGGGTTATCATCGAAGGTTTGTTGAGGTGTTTTCATTGATTGCAACTCCTCTAACTAAGCTTCTACACAAGAATGTTCCTTTTGTTTAGACTAATGTACAGCAATCAAGCTTTGAGAAGCTCAAGTCTGTTCTAATTCAAGCTTCTATTTTGATACAGCTTGAATCTAGTAAGGAGTTTATGGTTTATAGTAATGCGTCGCTTGTTGGTTTAGGATGTGTACTAATGCAAAATGGTAAGGTTGTGGCTTATGTGTCCTGACAGCTTAAGTCACACGAGAGAAATTATCCGATGCATGATCTCGAGTTAGTTGCTGTGGTTTTTGCCTTAAATATTTAAAGGCACTATTTGTATGGTGAGAGGTGTATCATCTACACCGATCACAGGAACCTTAATTACCTCCTTACTCAAAAGGAGTTGAACCTTATGCAACGTAGATGGATTAAGCTACTTAAGGATTACGACTGCACGATATAGTATCATCCCGGTAAGGCCAATATGGTGGCTGATGCTTTCAGTCGTAGAGCAATGTCTGATTTGAGGGTGATGTTTGCTCGCCTAAGTCTGTTTGATGATGAGAGCCTGTTAGTCGAGTTGCAAGCTAAGCCGAATTGGATTGATCAGATTCGGGATAAACAGTTGGGGGATGATTCTCTGGTTCTGCCTTTCTATCAGGTTGAGAGTGGTAGTATATCTGATTTTAGGCTGAATAATGATGGGGTTCTATGTTTTCGAGGACGGGTTTGTATACTGAACGATTCTGATCTAAGACAGTCGATTATAAGGGAAGCACATAGTAGCCCTTATGCTATGCATCCCGGTGGAAATAAGATGTATCGAGATCTCTGTGAACTGTACTGGTGGTCAGGTTTGAAACGATATGTAACAGATTTTGTTTCTAGTTGTTTGACGTGCCAGCAAGTTAAGGCTAAGCACCAGTTCCCTTCGGGTTTGCTCCAATATGTTAAGATTCCCTTATGGAAATGGGAACGTGTGACGATGGATTTCGTTAGTGGGTTACCTTTAACACCTCTAAGAAGGATTCTGTATGGGTCATCATAGATCAGTTGACCAAGTCCGCACATTTCATTCTAGTTTGGACAAATCATTCTCTACAGAAGTTGGCTAAACTCTACATTTCTAAGATTGTGAGACTTCACAGGGTTCCGGTTGCGATAATTTTATATAGAGATCCTCACTTCATGTCTCGGTTTTGGAAGAAACTTTATGAAGCTTTGGGTTCAAGATTGGACTTCAATACTACGTTCCATCCTCAGACTAATGGTCAATCTGAGACGTGATTCAGATACTAGAGGATATGCTTTGAAGCTGTGTAATTGATTTTTGAGGGAGTTGAGAGGATTTTTTTACCGTTAGTTGAGTTCACTTATAACAATATTTTTCAGTCTAGCATCCAGATGGCACCTTACGAGGCTCTGTATGGTCGTAAGTGTCGTACTCCACTGTGTTGGACTGAGTTGGGTGAACGACAGGTTTTCGGTCCTAAGTTGGTTTCTGAGACTAAGGACAAAGTTAGATTAATTCAGGATCATCTTTAAGTAGCTTCTGACAGACGAAAGTCCTATACAGATCTGAAAAGGAGGGATATCAAGTACTCTGTGGGTGACTTCTTTTCCTTAAGGTGTCTTCGTGGAAGAAATTTTTGAGGTTTTGATGTAAGGGCAAGTTGAGCCCTAAGTTCATTGTGCCGTATCAGATTTTGAAACGTGTGAGACCGGTCGCTTATCAGTTAGAGCTACCGCTGGAGTTAGATCGTATCCATGATGTATTTTACATCTCTATGTTAAGGTGGTATTAAACTGACCCATCTCACGTTGTTTCTGTTGAGGAGATTGATCTTAGACCAGATTTGACATTTGAGGAAGAGCCGACTTAGATTTTGGATCGAGATGTAAAGGTTATGAGGAGGAAATCTATCCCATTAGTTAAAGTTCTGTGGTAGAATCATGGCACTCAGGAAGCCACGTGGGAACCTAAGGACGTGATGCATCAGAATTATCCTCATCTATTCAAATCAGGTAAATTTCGAGGTTGAAATTTCATTTAGGAGGTAGAGTTGTAATGCCCCGAATTATTTAATTAAGTTTTAGTGATTTTTGACATAAATGAGTATATACTTCAGTGGCTAAGTGAGTTGATTGTGTGTATGAGGTATTGAGTTCAAGTCCCATTTATGGAAAATATGTTATTTTTTATCCTACCCATATCCCTTTTAGGTGGGCTTATGTTATATTTTTGGTAAGCTTATATCAAAATGGTAAGATGTTAGATTGCCGAGGGTCTCGTGTTCGAATTCCTACGCCAGCGCAGATGTTTATTTTTGTTTCGGTTGTTTGATAGAGTTTGGGTGGAGTTGAAATTCTGGGTAGTTGGATGTGGTTAGTGGGTAGGATTCTGGGGGATAAGTTTCTTAGTGGTTAGTGGGGGATTTTGGGTAATTTTTATTTTTTAGTTTTTATTTTCCCAAAAATTTCCTCACTTCCTGATGTTTCTTTCTCTTGTTTTTTCTACAAAATTTTTCCCTCTTTTTGCTTTCCCTTCAATTTTGTTCATAACCTATTGTTCTTGTTGTTCATTTTGAATTTTCAGTGCTCTTCGTGCGGTTAAGGTCAGTGAGGTTTTTCACTCGGTGTAGTTTTTGACTTCTGTAAGGTTGTTTTATTCTTTGCGTATTAGCGTAATGGTGTAGTCAGGGAATCTAATTTTCTACAAATCTGTTGCGTAGGTAAAGGCGGTGCAGCAGCGGATTTCACTCTAACGATTTGATTCGGGGTTGTGGCCATACTTGTTAGCAGTAAGTCCATATATGTAGTTGGTTAAATCGTGTTAGATTTGTAAATTGTTTGCTAAATCGGTGTTTGGGGTACTATTTTTAGGTTTCAGAGGTCTCGGGATTATTTTCGCTTCAACAACGAACTAGATGTTTAACAAAAACACGAGAAAACGAGGTTTGACGAAAGTTGAAAAAGTAGCCTGTCGACGTCACACGGGCGTGTGCCTAGTTGTGTGTGACACACGGCCGTGTGACTGCAAGTGTGTGGCCGTGTGGGTCACACAGGCTAGGCCGATTTCAGTGTGTGGGCCATAAGGGCATGTGGGCACAAAATTTTAAAATATTCCCTAGGATCACATACGTCTTTTTGATCAATTGTGGGCCTTTCGTAGGGTCAGTAAGGGCAAAACAAACCCTAAGGCATGGTATCTACTATTTTGATAGACTAATATGAGCATTTAGAAATTGATATCTATGATTTGACTGGTTCGTAATAACATGTATATTATTTGCATATGAGCATGCAGGACATGTTAATTCTGTTTTATCTGTTATCTGTTATTTGTATCTGTGTATGTGGTGGGATTTGTATATGTGGTGGAAGTGTTCTGTGAAGCGACATTTTGCCGAGATATTGGCAACTTGACTGCAAACTATTTTGGTAAGTGTCGTAAGAACACTATGTGGTGTGTAGGGATGGGTGAGTGTTTTATACCCCACATGGTGTGTTGGGATGGTCGGTGATGGTGTGTAGAGGATGGGGTAGGACTTTGCATATCTGTTTGTTCTGATAATCTGATTATGATATCACCTGATTTTGTTTAGGACCTATGCCCGTATTTGATCTGCTGCATGAGAAATCTAAGTTTATGTGCATGCATGTCTCTATTAAGTTACACACTGAGTTTTTGAAAACTCACATCTGTTTCTTTGTTCTGTTCAGGTAATCCTCAAGCATAGGTGGGTCGGTGCGACGGAGGCCAGCGTGACCACTAGTCTGGAAACTATTTTTAATTATTAAATTATTTAATTTTCGAGATTTTCGTTGAGAGTTTTGTAATTTTTGGGCTCTCTAGACTGTTGTTTATAATTTTGGTTTTAGATACGTTTTGATTTTTAAACTGCAATGTCTGGTAAACAACGGTTTTACACAAACAAATGTTTTTGAAAACACAAGCTCGATTTTCAACTATAAGGACTTACAAACTTCCACTGCAAATGTACGTTCTACTTAAAAGGGTAATAAATGACGGTTTCATTAAAGAGAATAATAATAATTTCTTCCGAAAATGTGGACTCTTTTAGAATAATTAATACGATAAGTTTTAACATGAAAGTTTGTTTCAAAACCTTTCTTCGTAACATTTCCAGATTTGGCCATAACGTCTGGGCCGGGTTTGGGGTGTTACAAGTTTTAACTATTAGAGAAGTTGACCCCCAAGGAGAGACATAGATGTATTCATTGGTAGAATGATACATTGGACTGGACCCAAGATAAATTAATTCAAAATCCGTTGGTGGAGGAATTCACTTGTGACGTTCATGGTGTGATTTACCTAAATCTTGGGTTAGTCACTCACCATGCGTATGCAACTCATGTGCTTTTCTATAAGTGGAGGTTTATGCTTTAAAGATGATCGAGCCCATAGCTGATATGTTGGGTACATAACTTGTGTATGGCATGGCTTTATTGGCAACAGTGGAATCCATAGCTCAATTAAAGAGTTAATGATATCATCTCATTAGCATTGTGTGGATTGATAAATATGGAATGTGGCCACGAGTTGCTTGGTCTTGAATGAGTAATTTATCACAATCATTTGTTGATAGTGATCATATTAATCATTAAAAATACACAATGGTGACAATGAGATAAAATATGATTAAATTGAGTGAACTGATTTAACTCAAAGGAATCAAGGATAACATATGAGGGTAACACACGCATGACAAGGTTATTAGACAAAATAATTAGACGAATTGCTTTCGTAAAGAGTATATAATAAGGAGTTTTCAATCATAGTACTTCTTGTGAACTGACTCCATGATTAAGTAATTGTGAATTATCGGAACGATGTTTATGGACTTAAGTGCAATCACTAAAGTCTAATTATATATGTCTGATTGGTCCCTTTGCCAAAAGCTCAATCGGACTGCATTTGAATCATAAGAAAACTTTATGACTTTGGGAATAATTTAATTGAGTCAATTTATTCAATGTGGAATTAACTTATGTGGTCATGAGAATTGTCCAACTAGAGAATTTGATTAAAGAATTTTCTTGAAAATTTAATTTGGAAAATCTGAAGGATTTTGGGAAAATTAATTTTGATCAAGTTAATTTAAAATAATTAAATCAACTAAAATTAATATGATATTTTTGAAAGTTAATTTTCAATTTAGACAATTTTCCCAATAGGTAATTGAACTTGAAAATTGGGCCTGAGATCGTAAATTGGGCCCAGGAGCCCAAAACCAAGACCAAGGCCAAATTTTGGTCAAACTGAGCCCGGTATGTGAAACTTGACCAACGGTCCAACTGTTGGCTAGACCGGACAAGTTGAGTTGCCATTGACCCGGACCGAATCGACAGCAGTTGAATCAGCTTGGAGTACCGTAAAGGTGTCGCACCTGAATCACTAGACACGGCGATGCCGGTGGCTGTGACGACAGTGTTCCGGTGGCTGGTGGCAGTTGGTAGTCAATGATTAAGTAGTGGAAGAGTTACATTCCTACTGGAATTCTACAAGAGAATTTGATTTTAGATTAATTATTTTAAAAATAATATTATTTAATAGTTTAATATTAAATTAAATTTAATACTTATCTTAATAGTATTTTATTAATTTAAATTAAAGTGATTATCTTAATATTAAATTTAATTTAATGTTTATCTACAAGATAAACATTTTATTATTTTAATAATATTTAATATTAAATTTAATCTAATATTTATCTTGATAAATATTATATTAATTTAATATTAAAGTGATTGAGTTTAATAATAGTTGAAGTCTTTAAACTCTTCGTATATAAAGAGAGCCTTGGATCATTATTTATACATACTTGAATTCAAAAAAAAGTTGTTGAGTGAAAATTCTTTGAAGAAATTATTCCAGAAAATTTTTAAAGATCTTTTTCTAATTTACAACTTGACCTAAAAGTTCAGAGAAATTACAAAATTACTCCACTAGTAGTTTTTGTGAAAATTTTTCTGATTCGAAGCGAACCCATACTCGACAGACGTGAGCTTGAGGATAGCGGAGAAAACTACTTGGTCGAAACGCTCATCCTAGATGAATCGAAAATGTACAATTTTTTATTAAGTATTTATTACTTTAGATATCACAACCAATATTTTGTTTGAAATTTTTTTAAAACTCTGGTTTTTCACAAAATTTATTTTCCGCTGGGTTTTCCAAACTCGTTTTTTCCAACAAGGCACACTATTCATGTCTTAAGACATGGCTTGCCAACCGATTATTTTTCAACCATGTCTTGAGACACACGTTGCAAGGATAGTTTTTAAGCCTGTAATTAATGCTTCCAATGGCTAGAATTCATCCCCAACGACCACAAATGTCCAAAAAGTTGTTCCTTGATAGAAATATACTTCAAACCTCAAGAGAGAGATATCCAAGCATCAAGATCAAGAGGAAAATTTGAAATATTTATTGTTTCATTTCTCTTGCAAATATTCTCTAGGATCTTAGTGTTAAATCTTTTATCGTTCATTCTTATTTTATTTCTTTAAGAGCTTAATTTTTGTAAATGCATACCTTGTGGAGGTCTCTTTTTTTACTCTCTTTCATTTCACCAATTCTAAATTGAGAATGTTTTAGTTAAGCCACAAAAACTAAGAAGTGTCCTAGTTTAGCCATAAAATCTTAGGAGAAAGGTTCTATCTAAGCCTTAATAAAAAGATAGTTTTGTAAATCTTATACATTCTTCTTGAAATGTATCAATTCTTATAGTGAATTAGAAAATCATTGGTTGAGGTATACCAAGGTAGTAGAGGTAGGCAATTGGGGTCGAACCACTGTAAATCAAATTATCCAAACTTTTATTTCATTTCTTCATCATTTAAAAAAGTTTGTAAATAATTTTAAAATACCAGTTCACCCCCTCTTGGTATTTTCGAGCCTCACACATTTACATCAAAGTATGCAAGTCACACATATCCACTCAGAATAAAGGTATGTCACACTATGAACGTCAAAAATGAATAAATCCATAAACAGATCTACGATCAATTCTACTTGCGTCCTATCTGATGTACAATAACTCTAGTTAGTAACATCTATTTTTCTATCTTCTAAGAGACATCTGCTCTAATGCCTAAGACAAGGTATCTCCCCAATTTAACTTGATAGATGACATTATTCTTTCAATCGGTTTGCTCAATTTTAATTAGACTAAGGACATTTATAGATTATCTTCTAATATAAGTTGTCTTTTTGTATTATGATTTGAGAATGTAATACCACTTAATATTAGTTAAACGTTAGATAATTAGTGAGTCAATATTTTCTTTCATTGCCCTTTACATGCTCCATCAAAATTTCAAAGAATAATGAATAACATTTTTCATCCTTATTCCCAATTTATAGTAGTATACATAGATAATGTAGTAATATTTTCTGAAAATCTAGAAAATCACTTCTAGTATTTAAATATTTTTATCAAAATTATAAAAATAATGGTCTAGTTGTTTCTAAATCCAATATTAGTTTATTCCAAACGAAAGCAAGGTTTTTAGGTCATTTTATTACTTAGAAAACCATTACCCCTAATAAAAAGATCTATAGAATTTGCTAGCAAATTCTCAAATCAAATTCTTGATGTAGTCCAGTTCCGAATATTTTTAGGCATCTTAAATTATGTCATAGATTTTTATCTCGGTCACAATAAATTTTATATGCCTCTGTATGAATAGCTCAAAAAGAATCCAAAACCTTGGACAAATATTCACTCCAATATAGTTACTTGAATAAAAAAGCAAATCGTAGAGCTTCCTAGAAGATAAACTTCTTTAAGCAAACTTAAGATGTCATCTTTCACAAGTCCAGTGATTCTTTCTTGGTTAATATTACCAAGTCTCAAATGCCAAAGGTACGCCTCATTAGAGTGAGAAGCTTTAAGTCTTTTATTCGATATTTTAGTCTCAAGTCGTGTGTACATCTTTAGTTTGATAAAATAGAGATTTTTTTACATTCATCCATTACAAATAAGATTGTGATTTCTAAAGATTGCAATTCCATTATTAAAAGTCATGGCCAAGCCATCTTTATATAAACATGCAATGAAAATTAAGTTTCTTTTGAAACTTGGTACATAGAAAATGTCTTTTAAAATATTTTTTCTAAAATTATCAAAATAAAGATGCACATCTCCCATTACTTCAACTGCCACACTTTTCCCATTCCCGATCCACAATGATAAGCTCTTATCTCTTAGATCTTTTGTCTCTTTGAACCCCTGCAGAGAAGCACAGACATGATTAGTGGCTCCCAAATCAATGACCTGGTGGTCTATTGAGTCTTCCACTAAATGAACTTCTATCATCAAGAGTTCCATACCTTTGCCTTTGGTAGCTAGGTTTTTTTCCACTCTTTACAATTTGCCTTGAAGTACCGCTTTTTGTTGCAGAAGAAGAATTTAGACTTAGATAAGTCTTTTAGCTTTCTAGTTCTCTTCCTTTCCACTTGTGGTGGCCCAGAGACCTTAACATTTCCTTTTTTGGCGCGCTTTCCTTTTCCTTTTGGGGAAGAAGCAATGACTATATTCGTTTATGCTCTTTAGACCGACTGATCTCCATTGAACATCAATTCATAGGATTGTAACTCCTTTATGAGTTGTTTAAGCATCAGATTTTTCTTTCCAAGTTTATATGCGGCCTAAAAACTAGTAAAATTCTTGGAAAAACTTTTGAACTGTAACACCCCCAAACCTGGCCAGAATGTTATGGCCGAATCTAGCGATGTCACATGATAAGGTTATTGAAAACTAAATTGACGATAAAACCTTTTCTTCCTATAAACATTTAATTAACTAAAAAAACGCATGTCCACTGTTTCGACTCAAATGTATCTTTTTAGCAGAAGCTTTGGAAATCATTTATTTTAGGTAGAACCGTTCATTTTATGGAAAACCTTAGTTTTTAAGAAATCCATATCTTTGTTAAGTGGTAGTTGTAAGTCTGTAAAAGCAGGTAAAATTCCCAAAGTTAAAACAACACAGTCCATAAAGTCCAACTACATAAAAATACCCCACAATCAAGTAAAACCATAAATGAAAGTAAAATAGTTTAAAATATGTGTGGCCACCATCGAGTCCTCCACTGCACCGAACCGTCAAGTCTGGGGATTTCCTATACACATTAAACAGAATGTGTGAATTTACACAAACTCAGTGCGAATCCCTACAGAAAACATGCATACATGCAATTAGCAGTAAACAGTCAAATGCAATCTGGGGCCTAAGCCCATTACAGTTTCAGTAGTAGTTTGGGCCTTAGCCCATTTCAGTCTAGTATCATATATGCATTAGGGCTTTAGCCTATCACAGTATCAATAACGCAAATAGTAATCAGTAACAGAGTCCTACCCACTAGCCTCTAGACACCATCTTCGTCCATCCCTACACTCCATGTGGGGTTTAAAACACCCACCCATCCCTACACTCCAAGTAGTACCGAATGCAGCACATATTCAGTATATTGCAGCTGAGCTGTCAGATAATAGCCTTAAAGCCTTTTGGTACACTTCCTCCAAATATCACCATCCCAAACCAATGCAATGCAAACATACAATATGTCATGCTTTTATGCAACCATCAGTCATACGTATACATATATATATATATATATCAGTAATCATGCATAATTTATCATGCATCACATACACTCAGATCATATATTTAAAGGTCTAGGTAATGCTTACCAACCCTACAGTAGGTTTACAGTCAACTTGGTGACCCGTGCAACTCTAGGAATCATTTTAAATAAATGGGCTCACATGCCCATGTGGCTTGCCCGTGTGGGCCCACACACTCATGTGGCCCACACAGCCCAAATTGGCCTTGGCCAAACATCCCACACGCCCATGTGGACCACTCGTATGGCCCACACGACTCAAATCTGTCTAGCCCGTGTGTTGCACACGGCCTACCTGGCCATCACATGGTCGTGTCTCGTGTGCATGGCTTGGCCTCGTCAATCACACGCCTAGTGTTATGGTACACGGCCTACCACACGGGCGACCAGACGCCTGTGTGGCATCGATAGTGGAGTTTTTGACTTTTGTTGAAACCCTATTTTTTGTATTTTCGGCTACACCTGGTTCGATTTCGAAGTCGAAACACTCCCTAAGCCTGAAAACCTATCAAAGAAGCATTCAAAATCTATTTAGCAGACTAATTAACGAGTTTTTGACAATAACTTATCAACAGTAACTCGACTCACCACCGATGAAGACCCTCTGTCAACATCGTTTAAGCGAGAAACACCGAATTCACTGATCAGAGCCTCCTCCTACGCCATTGACCGCAGAAGAGAAATATTACTACTTAATCGTTAAGAAATTATGGCAAAAAAGAAGGGGGACTTACCGAAAGCGCGCAGGAGCAATTCTCAATGCAAAAAGAAAGGATGATTTAGGGAAAAACGAACAGGAAAAAGGGAGAGGGGCGATTCAAAGGGAATTTCGATAGAGTGAAAACATGAAACTGGAAAACATCAGAATTTTCTTTGAGAGAGGGAAAGAAAACCGAAAGTTTCAAAAAGAAAATGAAAAATATCTTTTGATAATTCCCAAGTCCCTTAATTTTCTCCCCACTAATCTCTCCACTAACCCCAACTAACATCCAACTACTCAGAAACCCAGTTTTACACAACTCTAGCCAAAATTTGGAGCAAAAACATCATCCATGCTCGCCCAGGTACTCAAACACACAACCTCCCACACACCAACACTCAACTTAACCACTAGACCAGCAGGCCCATTCTAATATGTACTTACAAACAAATAAATAAAAGCCTACTGAACAAGAGTGAGGCTTTACTTAGAAAAAATTCCAAAATTTCGCCAAAGGCGTGGCTAGAACTTGGGACCTCTCAAACACTCCCAGAACACTTAACCACTGTAGCAAACAGATATTTGTGTCACATACAACAGAAACAAAATAAAAAATTTTGGGGCGTTACATGAACACCATCTCCATTTGGGTGTTTTGGTCCAAATTGACCTCATTGTCCGTGACCTTGGCAAAGTAGCCCATAAGAGTGATCATATGGTCTTTGACTGGAGTGTCAGGCTTTTGCTGGGCAATCATTAAGCTAGTTATAGCAGACTATCGACCCAAGGCAGCCTGGCCTCCGAACATGTCTTCTAGCTTATCTACAATCGTTTTAGCAGTCTTACATAGGGCTGAGGGTTCAATCGAATCGAGTGAAAAAATTTCAAGTTAATCAATTTGACAAGTCCTATTTTATCATACTATCTAGATTTGAATTTTTTTTGAATCCAGTCAAGTGAAATGAATTTCGAGTCGAGTCGAATCAAGTAAAATTGTACAAGTTAAATTAAAAAATTAAACATGTCAAATTAAAATCTTATTACAATATAACTAATTCCATGTCAAGGCACATAAATCTGAAACCATATATATATAAAAACTTTTTCAAAGCAAAATAATAAAAAAAATCCTTTAGTATGATAAACTTAAAATATTAATTAACTTATTTAGGTCCCAAAATTATTATTCTAGAAATTTTTAAAATTTTGAACTTTTCTTATATATTTTTTAGAATTTCTTTTTGAAATTTTTAGAATTTCTTTTAAAAAAATAAATTTTGAATTTTTTATAAATTTTTTTATTTTTTGATTTTTTTTAATTTTTTGTAATTTTTGTTTAGAGAGACTAATTTGCTCATTTTCAAACTTGATAGGGATTAAAAGGGTATTTACACCAATTTGTTATTCGAATTGTAAAATTTAACTCGATTCGAGCTCGAAACTCGAATTACTTATTCAAGTTAACTCTAATAATTTGAATAATCTGATTCAATTAACTTGAAATTCAAATTTGTTTTCTATTTTTTTGACTCGATTCGAGTTTTGCTCACCCCTAGTTTTACAGCTCTCTAGTTGCTTATATAGAGTGTGGGTCACGCTTACTAGCATATAGCAACAAGTTATCTCATTAGACTTTTCCCAGCGTTTTCTAGCCTCAGCTTGAGTGGCAGGAGGGCACTCAGTATCAAGAACTGTTTTAGGTTTCTTACAGCTTAGGACAATTATCAGGTTCCTTTTCCATTCCTTATAGTTGTTTCCATTTAGTTTGTTTTCAATGAGTATGTTCAATAAGGTTGTAGGCATCATTTTCAAACTGAAAATAAAAACATTCATATATTAATATTTTTGTATTAAGAAAATGTTCGAAAAAGTTTTGCAACATTATGATATGCATTAAGATGATGCATGCATCTTACATTAAACCTTGAAAACATTTGTAAGTCGTTGCAATGATAATTCTCACACCCATTGAATCAAGCCACCGTAGGGTGACCATGATCAACTAATAAGAACATGAATTTCCATCCAATTAGTACATGAACCTATTTCCTTAGGCATTCACACACACTGATAATTGTGTAACGTTTGGCCATCATTCTAACTTAAGTAGAGCTCCGTGAGGAGTTACTTAACTAGAATATCTTGGGCGTATAACCATCGACTCAACACCTATCGCATCATGCACGACAAAAGAGTCATCATGGGACAATCTCACTGAGTATCATGCTTTGACTAGTTGTCCCCTTTTGAAGATAGAATTTCTTGACCTATCGCATGATAATGCCTACCACAAGGGCCAATACAATTATCATTTGATCACAGGAGAATTCTTTTTACTTTTAGGAAATCTCCTCAGTGAAATCCACATAACAATCCTACTGTGGGGTAGTGCACTTGCCATGCCATCACAAGAGACCATTGATAGAGGCCGTAGGTCCTGTTTAAGGACCTTTACCCACTTAATATTGTAAAAAACATGCAAGGTTTTAATAATTTCCAGTTTCAATCACGTATGATCAATATATGCATACAAGTACATGTGGCATTCTTTCCTAAACTATATAGCATTCTTATCTCATATATGCATGACATGCTATGATAGTTTTATAATATTCATATTCAATTATTCACAAGAGTCAATCAAACAATTTTGATTCTCTACAATTTTTTCTTTTAAGGGGAAAACCAAAGAAGTGAATGTGAACCGTGCACCAGGTAGGTTCCCAAGTAAGGGAGATGAGTCATATTTGACCACTTAAAAACCAAACATTTACTTGCCAGATCCAATCCTAGATATGCATCTTCTCATTACCACAGTTCTCACAGTAATCAAATAACCTAAAGAAGTGAATGGAACATAAAACACATGTATTTTCTCATTACCACACTTTTTATTTTTAATAGATCAACTGTGGATCATCTCATACATATATATCACAATTATATCGTAAATAATTATTAAACAGATATATAAAGAGATGGGTAGCCAATGTTTCCATGGTTCTATTTCTAGAAAATAAAAAAAAAATAAAAAAGAACATAATTTTTCGCCACAAGGTATTCCTCGTGCCTTTGACTACTATCACTTCATCTTCTCCTCATCATGGAATCCTTTTTGGGAAATTATATTTATGTCCTCTATACGTTTTCGACTCACAAGAATTTTATAAATAAGAATCAATCCTACGTGGAGATGATAGTCCACGGTCTATTTCCTAATAACCACAACCTTGACAAAAAATAATAATTATATAAAAAATATATAATATTGCATTCATTCACATACATTCCCCTAAACATGCAAATAATTACAAGGATGTCATATCTTATCAAATATTAATCAAACTAGATGAAGAGAGAGATTCGATCTTAGTTTACACCATAAACATAATACAACTTGGCTTTGATACCAATTATTGGAAAAATCCCAGTTTGAAAACAATTTTCTTGTATAGAGAAAAAATAAAATTTTGAAAATTGACCTGGTTTGTGATATTATAGCAATAAACCTTAACTGAATCTGTATATGTGTTTTCCGCTTAGTGGATGTTCGTTGATCCCAGCTTTCAACCAAATGATCTTCTCCGCTATTCTCGTACCTCGAACTACTTCGAGTGTGCACTTGAACCAATTGAATCTAAACACAAAACTAGAAAAAGCTTTCTCTTATTTTAGGGTGAAAACAAAAATTCTCTCTTCTTAATAGAAACCGGTAGAATTGTTATTCCAAAAAAATATAAGTAATAGTTGAGAATAAACTCTCTCTATTTTTTAAAAAAATAACAATCTCTCAAAGTTGTGTTCATAACTCTATCGGTTCCATCTATTTATAGGAAAAGAAGGTAGAACCCCTATTAAGTTGTGATGGTTTATTTCAAACAGAAGAACAACATCCTACTTAGAATAGGACTAGGTTGGATGACACACCCTAGTATTCCTACTAGGGTTTCCAACCCGTTCATGTTCGTAAGGGGTTTTTGGGTATCTCTCACTTCGAATCCAATTAAGAATACTTCCTGGGCATTTTTGACCCAATATTGTAACATCCCGCCAGGCGAAGTCTGAAAAATTTAAGTGTCGTCTATAAAAGTAAGGCTTAAGGGTAAGTTTCAAGTACTTAATTCTAGGAATCGATTAAGTATAAGGACTTTTCAAATGCACCATTGGTGCTTTGGTTTGGCGGACTCTGAACGAAAAAAGTAACCCATGGCGAACTTTGGAAACTACATTGTATAGGGTGTCCTGAAAGAACAAAGCTTTTGACTAACTCTGAAGAATGATGATAAGTATAATAGATCAAGGAGTATTGACAAGAACATATATATAATAAGATGCATAGTATAAAGAAATACTATTATCGAAGTAGTGTTTGCCCAAAATCCCTTTTCGGAGTATAAAACGGACAGACTCTGACATAAAAATAAATAGACAAGGACTCCTTGCTAGATTATGATGATAAGTGAAATTAAAGTGCTAATTACAAAAGGAATGGTTATAAGGTATGAGTCCACATTAGTGATATAGTACAACTAGTGACCAATGTGGTCCCATGCTATCTAACTTGTGAGTAAGCTGGTTGGGAACTATCCAAAGCGTGAACTAGAAGGGTTAAAGGCTAAAAGAGTAATTGAATGAGTTTCTTAGAAGTGGAAGATTTTGGATAAGACAACTCAGTAATGATGAGACAATTACCAAGTTCCCATAAAGACTTGAGTTAAGTTTAAAGGAAACTCTTGTTAAGTTAAAATGACACTCTTGCTAAGCTAAGGGAGAGTTATCTTCCTTCTTAAGAAGTAGGGCTATAAGCAGAGGCATCTCTCTAAGAGGTGTTTGAAACCCTAATTTTTGTAAGTGATTTAACATCTCATAAAGGTACGTTTCATGACTCTATTAGTCAAGGGAACATAGATCTTTAAGTATGCTTGGAGAAATAGGGCTTAGTGATATGTCTAGGTTTAAAATGACGATAATGGTTACCCAAATGGTTCTAATGAAGTGTTTCTGTTCTACAAGGAAAAGGAGGTTGTAGTATTCTACTAAATGATGGATCTAAAGGCTAAGCTGCTCTCTGAGGTCATCAGGTGAGTCCCTAAGCTGACTCTTGCATGTATGATATATGTTTAGAATCTTCTACAAAATGTAGTAAAACCATGAAATCTAAACTAAGAAAATTTATGTATGAAGGATGAACATAATAGCAAGCATTGCATGAAATTTGATGGTCCAAGTGAGAATCAGAAATCCTGAAGATAAGAAATGTGTTAATGTGTCTGAGAGTATGAACGAGTCTGATGTGAAATACTAATGTATCCGGTGAGTATGAGTATGTCTGTCATGAGCATGTCATTACATGATGAGTCTATGTCTATCTCCGGAGTCATCAAAGGGGTCTATAGAGACTAAAAACTCGAATCTTTGAGGGGACAAGTCCATGGCCATGACATTGAAGGACCATATCGTGTAAGACTGTAACCAGTGGGTTATGGCATCATATAGAAAGAAGACTATATCGTGTAAGACCATAACTGGTGGGTTATGGTATCATATGGGGAAGTTTAAGGAAGGTTATTGTAACACCCCTAACCCATACCCGTCGCCGAAATAGGGTTTCAGACTATTACCAAAACATTCAGAACATTTTTCCATCAATCTATGTAAATTACTATCCATTGATCGAGATCATCCATAATGTCCCTTGATCTGGCCCTCGAGGTCTAATACAAGTATTAAAATCAAGTTGGGAATTAATCGGGACCTCTAAGAATTTTTTATGAAATTATAAAATTTTTCCAAGGTGAAGGGCTCACATGCCCGTGTGGTCCAAGGGACACGCTCGTGTTGGAGGCTGTGTTCGACCCCCTGTAACTCTCTGACTTGCACACAAAGCCATGCCAGACGCCCGTGTGCTAGGCCGTGTGGTTAACTAATTCAATTCGAAATTAGGTGCAGGTTTCGCACAGCTAAGACACACGCCCGTGTTCTAGGCCGTGTGGAACACACGTCTGAGACACACGCCCGTGTGCCCAATTCTGAACATTCTGCTTCTCAAAATTGAGGTGCAAGGGACACACAACATAACCACATGCCCATGTTGCCAGGCCGTGTGTCACACATGGTCTAGACACATGCCTGTGTGTTTACCCGTGTGGACAAAATGAATCCATTTCTAACTCCATTTCTCACTAAAATTTTCACCCAAGACCTGCACTTGAAATACACATCCAATACCAACCAATGCAAGCATTCAACTTAAGCAAATTTCATCATTCACAAGGCATATCACTACAAGCATACATGATCATAACCTTACCTTAGTTTAACTTAGGCATACACAACATTGATCACATATTCTTAACATAACACATATGTATATATATATCATAAAGATCCACTTAGTCATACCAAAATGAACAATTAGACCAATTGTGTTTGGCTTACTAAGCTCTTTGTAGCTTACTCTGTATGATTTCTATCATTTCTGATTATCGTTACTCTCTTTGAAGGCTCGGGATAGTCGAGGATTGTCATCACACCGTCAAACTCTTTTTTTGGTACTTTTGAAATGTACATAATCTTAAGTATGGCATGTATAGGCTAGAAATGTCTAAGTTTGTAAGCTTGATATGTATATATATGTTATGCCATAAGAGTTGGCTAGCAAATGGTATGTTTGTGTTAAGTTTTGGAATGATTTTGAGTGAGTTATTGAATGTTGATGATATAGTTGTATTGAGGCATGTTTTTGAGTATGAAATTGGCTGAAATTTGTGGTATGAGTGTTGCTTACTTATGCTTGTATGATTGGACCCTAAAAGAGGTGGCAAATTGGCTTAAACCAAGCCAGCATTGTGCCACACGGTTAGGGAACATGGGCGTGCCTTATGGCCGTGTGAAAAAGTCAGTAGCTAGCTAAATTTTTGCACGGTCATAGCACACGGTCGTGTCTGTTGGTCGTGTTAAAAAGTCAGTATAGGACCTATTTTTGGCATGGTTGGACCACATGTGTGTGTCTTTTGCTCGTGTGAGTCACAAGGCCTAGTCACACAGGCGTGTGACTTTGTCAGTTTTGAAAAGTTTGTTTGAGTTCTAAAAATCATGAATGGGTTCGGTTTAGTTTCGAACTTCCCTAAATGTATGTTTTAGGTCTCGTAGACTATCTTAATGGATGAATTGTGGTTGAATGCAAATGTATTAATGTTATGATATATGTGAATCTGTGTTGTTCTGTAATGTTTTGTTTGTCCGGTGACTCCCCTTACCTATTTCGACGTCGGTTACGGGATAGGGGTGTTACACAAAGTGTACGATTCAATAATCAGTCAATTTCTTATAAAAGGTAACCATTAGGGCACTTAACCAAGAAACACTTCTCGAGCCACATATCATACAATAGGATTACCAGTCCAGGCTAAATCTTTTATATAACGTATGTTTAGAGGAGCTCAATTAGGATTACCAATCCAGGCTAAACCCTAATCATAACGTATGCTCGAGAGGTATTATATTGGGATTACCCATCTGGGCTAAATCCTTTCTATAACATGGTCAATAGGATTACTCGTCCGAGCTAAATCCCATCCGCAACAAATGCAGGACCTTATTAGTTTCGGGAAAGCGCATATAATCATCGGAATTCACATTCAATCGAGACTTAACCCTTTATCACCATTTCAAGCATGTATCAATTTTCCATCATAGCATACAAGTAAAGCACATCAACATAAATCACATTTCATACAAACAAAACATTCAATTAACATAATTACATACCCGATTAAGTTACACGAACTTACCTCGACACTTGTTCGCATATAAAGTCTACTAATCCGAAACCTTTCTTTTCCTCTATCTAACCTCGAATTAGTGCTATCTGGATCTATATAAATTAATTTAACCATCAATTTCACACATTTCATATTTAAATGGACTTAATTTACGTCCTAGGAAAAATTACCGTTTTGTCCCTAACTTTTCCATAAATTCTGATTTCGTCCTTAGGCCCGAAAAATGAAACTTGTGCAAATTACTCCATATTCCAAGCCTAACCAAAGCCCCATTACAAATTTTATCGCACATGTATTCATAAAATTTCAAAATTTTTCATTAAATTTTACAACTTTTCATTTTAGTCCCTAAATCATGTTTTCATCAAAAAATCACTTTGTAAAAGTTGTTTCTCTATCAATAATCTTTCATTTTCTACCATAAATTTCTAATTTCTAACATATACATCCATGACCCATTTTCATACATTGATAACTTTTCAAATTAATCCCTTAAATAGAGAGATTAAGCTATCCCAGTTTCAAAAATACCAAAAATACTAAAAATGGGACAAGAGAACTTACCCAATTAGGCCTTGAAAGTTTATTTTCTCTCTCCTAGGGTTTCCATGTATTTTAGGTTGAAGATGATATAAAATAAGATCATTTCTTTTACCATCTTTTTAATTAATTAAGTATTTTTCTATTTTTAATTTAGTCCTTACACTTTTTCTATATTTCCATGGATGAGTCATCAAGAAAAATCTACATACTTTTTTTAATGGTCTAATTACCATATAAGGACCTTAAGTTTTTAATTCCATAGCTATTTGATCCTTATAGCCACTAGAATTTAACTTTCACATTTTATGCGATTTAGTCCTTCTCGTAATTAAGCACTAAATCGATAAAATTTTTGTATCAAAATTTTCACACTACATATCTACCATATTACAGACCATATAATAAAATAAAAATAAACTTTGTTTTCAAATCAGATTTGTGGTCTCGAAACCACTATTCTGATTTCACTGAAAAATGGGATGTTACAGTTATTACCTAACATGGTTCTCTATGTGTCCTAGAATGATAAGGGGAAAACCTCACTAAGTGTGAGTTTAGGCAAATCTCTATCATTTAAAACACCAATTAAAGGACAGCCTTTGTTGCGAGTATTGAACGTAAAGGACACCTTTATGGCAAAAATCTGAACAAGAGAGCTTTTATAGCGAGTAGTGAATGTAAAGGATGCATTTGTGGAAAAAATCTGGACAGGAAAGCCTTGGTGGTAAGTACTGAATGCAAAGGATGCCTTTTTGGAAAAACTCTGGACAGGAAAGCCTTTATGGCGACTACTAAATGAAAAGGATGCCTTCATGGAAAAACCCTGAAAAGGTAAGCCTTTGTGGAAACCTCTGTTTAAGGAAACCTTTATGGAAAATCTCTGAAAGGAAACACATTTGTGGAGATCTTTGTCAAAGGAAAGCCTCTGTGGCAATATCTGAAAAGAAACACCTTCGTGGTGCAACCTAAGAATAGGATGCCTTGGTGGTAACTTTGTAAAAGAAAGCCCTTGTAGCAATTATAAAGGAAGTTTTTGTGGCTATGTAAATAAAGGAATACCTTCACAGCAAATTTTGAATGAATGGCATGTAAGGAATTAGGAAAGGATGGCGTGAACAATCCTCTAAAGGCAAAGTAAAGATAGGAGTCTAAAAGTATGGTAAGTGTAAGAGATAATGTATGGGACAAGTAGAAGGAACTAAGTATCCTACGAACTCTGAAAGAAAGGCACTTATGTAAATGAATGGCACATCCCGCATAATAACAAGAAAAGAACAGTGAAGCTAGAGCAGGCCAAAATAGGTGGCGAATCTAGGATATGTGTTATAAGCATGTATAGATAGCACCCTGAATTAAAGAAGATCTAGGCGAACTTTGTGTTAAATTATGGGCATAATCTACCTTGCCTGAATGTAGTGGTAAAATCGATAAGTATAAAATAAGAATTTAATACTGTTAATAAGGTAAACGAAGTGATTAAGGACTACGTAAAGATAAGATTTAAGAAGGGACATAGAAAGTGAAGAGATATTACGTATAGTACACTTAAAGGAAAGAAACGATCATTGAGTTTGGACCTTAAATCTGAAGCCTAGTAGAGTGAAGGCTTAATGAATATGAAAGGAAGAAAAAGGTCTATTATGCATACAAATGAAGTTTATATGGCATGTTCAAGTTAGAGCATAAGTTGCATTCCAATGTGTTTATAGTGAACTGAGAGATAAAATAGAGAATACTAAAACTTTATTATCATGAATTGTAAATGTAACCATACAATGTACACCTATAAGAGATTCTGTCACATTCATAGAAAGAACTTTTACTTAAGAAAAAATTCTTCGGTTACATTTGTTATAAGGGGTAACATCTGACATTCAGATCCAGTAAATTGGGTCGAGTGGAGGGCGTGAAAAGTACTCTGTAATGTGGCCCAACCCGATTCATTTTTTTCTATTTCCCAAAATAAACTTTAATATTTATATATAAAATAAATTTCTCATCTCTATTTTACTCCTAGCAAAAATTTGATGATTTTACGCATGGTAAAATTTCGAGAAAATATGTTCAATATTTTACAACTCAACATGTTCACTATAACCGAATGGTTTATTCTCATTTTTAGGCTTCAAAATAGTCCAAAAACATAAACTCATTCTTCAAATCATTTCCATTTCCATTTCCATTTTTAGAAACCTACATTCATTTCCAAATGATTTCATTTCTCCATTTTAGAGAAAACCATAATTGTTCTTAAATGTTTCCCATTTCTCTTTTCTTGTTCGTCTCTATTCAAACACGTAATTCATTTCTGGTTTCAACGAGCTAGCATAGGGACCGATTGGACATATTTAGTAGAGGCTCAAATGATTTATAATTAAGTTCCTGCTTTTTGCCTATTAATTGTAAACTCATTTAGTCATGAAGTCATTGGAACGACAGAAATGTTCAAGTGTACACAGATGCAACAATTAATAAAGTGACAAGTAAATGTCGAGTTATCGTACCCACAGAAACTGTTAAAAGAATTATTTATGAATGCAATTTAAAACATTTTGGTGAAGGAAAATATTTTTTTTAAAGAGGGTGATTAAAAACTTAAGAAAATAACTAATTAAAATAAATAAAAATGAAGTAAACGTTCTAATGCATGATTTCAAAATAAGATTTAATCAAGATGATATAATTGTGTTGGATTAATTACATTTCTTTCACTTAGAATTATTAAACTCATGTTTATGTTGTTACGAATAATTTCACGGCAACTCGATAATTTGCTAACTTATGAACATGCTCACATACCAAAATCCATTCACCTCTTGACATATCCCTATGTCAATTCAATCAACTAAACAGATTCTAGTAAGTAAACATGTTATTGCACATACATACTCATTAAACTGAACTAATCTCTTGCATATCCCTATGTCAATTCAAATGATTAATTAAATCTAATGAGCATATAAAAGACTATGTGAGGTAACAAGTTATCCCTACCTTGAAACAGTTTAATCACAAAAATCTTGCAAGTTATGCAATGCAATAATATCGTCAGATACATTGCTAATTTAACCTTCAGCTACCTTAGAAGAATAAACATGCACTGATTAAGTACTGTGTCGATTAATTACAATTTCAATCCGTTTAAATAATTAATTCATTAGTTACCTCACAGTCTTAACGCAAGAATAACTTAGGCATGATATTACTTAACCAAGCATCTTACCAAGGCCTATAATAACATAAATACAATTTTAACAATTTAAGAAGATGAAATGCAATCAACCCAACACGAATTAAATTTAAGCTAAGCTGATTAAATTAACTATTCCAACAACATGAATATTCATAGATATGTTCATCATAACAACAAAAAAAATTAAAGATATAAGGAACAAGAATCAAATCCGGTGTTTTTCCGTGGCTTGACTAGGTTGCTCCATTCTTCCTTCTTGTTGTCCTTGCCGGTCAAGGCTTCGATGAATACTCAATTGCTGCTCCAAAATGGTTGAAGAAAACCCCTTTTCCAAGGGAAGAAATCGGCACAAGATCAAGGGAATTTAAATGGAAAAATGAGAGAAAAAAATGAGAGAGAAGAGAAGTGTTGTGAAATGAATAAGGAATGAATGAGATCTTTGAATGATCAGCCAAGGGGGGCTTTTATAGCTGAGTGTGGCAGCTGAAATTTGCTAAAAATAGCAGCCAAAGAGCCACCCCTTGGCCGGCCACCTATGTGGCAAAGTTGATGCTTTTAACTTTGCTAAAAATAGCTTGGGGCAAATCCATAAATCCACCAATTGTGGAGGGGTTTGAATGCAACTTTGACAAGACTTCAAGGGCTTCTTTGCAAGCTTAATTAATCAGCTAATAAGCTGATTTGGGTCAGAATATGGATGGTTTTGGGCTGCCCAATCCTTGGTCGGTTCAATTCAATCGGTTCGGTTCAATTGAACCACTTTTTCCATAATTAATTAATAATAATTTATTTAGCCCAAATTAAATTGGGTATAAATTAAAATTAATTATATTATGAATTAATACACATATTTGGACCGTCTTAGGCTGGAAATTAATTCACCTTGATACTTCAAATTGCTTCTCGGTTTTGTGCTTCAAGCAGTGTCTACCGAGCCATTTTTTGCCATTTGCGCAATTCTGTCGAAAATAACTAAAATTAATCAAAATTAATTATAAAATTAACTAAAATTCATCATGTTCATATTTTAAGTACAATTTAATTATTTTATAAAAATTAATTATTTTTCGACATGAATTTAATCTAAACATTATGATTTTAAGTTAAAAATGGCATGTAAAAATGCGTAAATTTTCGTGTTTCCACACCCCCAAACTTAATTCATTGCTCGTCCCGAGTAATGCACAAATTTTGAAAAGAATTTCTCAGAAACACCTTTGAAAAATTCCTTCAGAACAACATTTTTCCCAAAATTATGAATTTAAAATACTTATGCTCAAAGACAAGAAATATGATAGTTATGCTACTTAAGTATACATATTGTTCAAATTAATCTCAACAAATATTATGATAGCAAAAATTAGACTAAATGATTCCTAATAAAGTCATGTTAAACCTTACCAATGTAATTTTATTCCCTTTATTCAAGATTAAGCTGCAATCATTAAGTTTAGTTTATGTCTTCATATGTTGCACGTAGCAATTTCTCTCCACTAATGTAGGTAACATTGGAACTTTTGAATCAATAGGTCTTTAACAAGGTTGTAACGTGGCTAGACTTAAAGGTAGGTAAAAGATAGATAATTTTAGGCTTTTAAACCCTAGACTCAGCTTGTATCGAACCTTTGAAATAATCACCTTCAATACATCAACTTTCTTTGCTTTCATATGCTCTTTTGTACATTTTCTTTTAAGTACATACGCTCTTTTTTTTTTCATGCGAGCATTTTACTGAATGTACTACAATTTAAGAGCATTTTATACTTCTTTTCAACTCCCCCAAACTTATTTTCAATGAATACTTTGACTAGTACCGAGTCTAGTGTTTGGGACAATTTTGAGATAGTTAAGAGAGAAGTGATGGCTAAATTTGCGAGGGTTCAAATAAAATTAGGCCATATAGTCTCAAAGTTGGGTTTCAAAGGATAAAATTTTATCATGGTTGGCTTGAAAGGCTCAAACGGTCAAAAAAAAGTTGCCTAAATCATTTTCAACATTCCATGCTTCCTAGGATTTCACCTCAAGAAACTACTAAGTCAATTCTAGAGACTTAAACTTTCATGCATGCCTAACTTTCTTAAGGAACTAAAATTTTATGGTATGATTTGTATGCTTTATTAAAAATACATTCATATCATTATTAAGCTAACATAACAATTCATTGAAATAATAGAACTTTATTCATACTAAAGTTCAGCATACTTAACAAAATTTCAAATTATTGAACAAAATATATCCTAATTATAATTAACAGAAAAATTTATTTTGAGTAGAAAAATTTAATTTTTCGGTCCCCCCAACTTAAAATGAACAATGTCCTCATTGTTTAAAGTGAATAGATATAATACACCAGGTAGGTTTTTTAGAAAAGATGAGGTGAGTCAATTTGACTGCTTAAGTACCAAGCTCTTTCTAAATCCAATCCTAGACATGTATATATCTATTGTCACACTTTATACTTTGTGACTTGCTCACATTTTACTAGGGATTTTCCTCTCTTAATTTATTATGCAGAAAATAAAAAAATTCCTAATTAACTTAATCCTAAAATGACCTAAGGACAGAAATAAAATAAAGTCTCCCCCTTTATTTATTTGCAGACCCTTCCGAATTCGACTCATCTTTTGCTCCATCACTATCGTCTTTGCATGAATTGCTTCACTCCTTCTTCGATAATGGACTCCATGGTTCAAATATAAAATCTGGAAATTTAGGCACAAAAATAAATGGGTCATTTTAAATTTTCTTAATAGCACTTTTCATCGAGTCATCCCTTATTTTTTAGTATCTCCAGTAAGCTTGTTACTGCCATTGCATATGCTGCATTATTTCCATTAACTTTGACAGTTCATCTCGAAGAACTGGGCTAGGCGGTTGAGCTCTGAATATTGAAGTTTCGTCATCAGGTTCAACTTCTAGTTCTATTGGTTCCACCTTATCAGGGACTTCAGCCGATTGTATTGGCTCGATCTCTGTGGGATCTTCTTCCACTTCATCGAGATCCTCACTTTCTTCAACTCACTGCTGTAGAACAGAATCTCCAGCTACTCGGTAGCGGTCCCAATCTGTGATTATGCCCTGGCTATACCCTGTCTTCTTTACGTTTGCAAGAATCTCAGCTTTTAAGCACAGAATTGTTATCGTAAAGCGGAAGTAAGCTGGGCTAGAACGTCTAGCGGCATAATTCCTCATCTCTCATAGGATGATTTTTCCCACATTAATGGTCTTTCCAGTTTAAATCGAATATAATAAAGCCATTTGCTCTAACGAGATTGTAGTCTCATGCGAACTAGGCATAAGGCTGAAACGGATGAAATAGAACCATACCTTTCCAAGTGGTGTCAAAGATTCTCTTCGACAAGTGTGGATTCCTTGCTTTGACACAGTCCACTTAGAACCTGGAACTGTAAGTTCCTCAAGAATTTCTTGCAAATTTTCAGGCTCGATGTTGCTCATCAAAGAAGAATATTCATCGTTTTTGAAATCAGGTAATTCAAAGAACTCATTAATAGCATTTGAACTTATTGGTACCTTGATTCACCGAACTTGAACTTCTTTCAAATCGCTTGAGGTTAAATTCGTGTAGAATTCATGAACTAGTTACTCATCCACACTAGGCCTCTTTTCACAAAACAATTCCCAATTGAGGGCTTCAGCAACTTGACAAATACGTGCCATAAAGTCTTTGTAGTTGCTCTTGAAAGCCCTTCTCTGGATGCATCTGTTGTTTTTTGAAGATACTCTCGTATCTTGCTTTGGCTTCTTCACAATGGAACTTGTTTTGTGTTTCATCAATTTGGGCACAAGCACGACTTCTCTTGCGAGGCATGATTAACCTGAACAAAAGATGGAAAAAAATATTTTCTCAAAAATTTAAAAAAATTATTAATGATTCAATAAATTTAAAAATTAAATAATTAAATAAAATTAAACTCTAGGAGAAAATTCGGTCTTACCACCTTTTTTTAGAACTCCTAAAAAATAAATAGTTAGAAAGCAAAAGAAGTCAAATGGAAGTAGTTTAGAAGATTTCGGCTAAGGGGCTTGGCGCAGGTGCAGATCATGACCTGGGTAGCTGGGCTGGACAGCAAGTGTAGCGGCACGGGGAGGCCACTGGAGCACCTGTGTACGAGGGTTGTTGGGTGCTTGGGCGTGTGCTAGCCGAATGGTTGGGTGTTGTTGTGGCTAAGGGCTTGCGGCACTTAGGGAATTTGGTGCTTTGGGATTTTGGGTTATGAATGAATGGAGAAGGTGTTATTTATAATGAAGGGAATAAGACTTAGAGTAGAATTCTTAGAGAAATTTAATAATTAAAAACTCTAAGTTCTAATTCTAATCCAAGTTCACAACAATTAATAATTAAATATATGCATATTAAATTATTAATGCTATTAATTTATTTAAACAAAAATAAAATATGATTAAGACTAATCCTAATTTTATGCTAAATTGATAAAGATTAATATATAAATTATAATAGATATAGTTATTTATTAAATATTATCATCTTATTATTATTAAAAACTTATCAAATAAAATATGATTAAATTAACACTAATCCTAACTCTATATAAAGTTGATAATAATTAATATATATTATAATGGATATAATTATATATTAATAATTATCATCCTTTTTATTAAACTAAAAACATTTATTCTAGAAGCCTTTTGACAATATTTACAAAAAGAGGCATCTAGTTTTTGTTATTTACGAAAAGAGAAACCAAATTTTAAAAAAAATTCAATTAAGTCCTTAGGCTTAATGAAAATTTGAAATTGAGTTGCAATTTAAAACTTGGGTCAAAACTAACCTTTTTATTTGAAAAACTAAAAATTTAATTTTCTATTTAGTGAATAATTTCTCGGAAAATTATGTTAAAATCAATTCCCAGGAAAGATTGGAGGGGTCATAAGCGGTCCTGCTTAAGTTCCAATCTCCTTGACAGAATTTATTTAAACATATTAATCCCGAAAATATACCCTAAATCATTTATTAAAAAGGAAAATAAAAAAATTTAAACATCCGATAAAATGAACGAAATTTCATTCCGTTCAATCTTATCTCCCCAGTAATGTTTCAGACGTTGAGCGTTAACTTGAAAATTACCTCCCTTACTTTGAAGTTCAACAACTCCGTATAGATAGACGCGATGAATCGTAAATGGACCGGACCAACATGATTTTAGTTTATCTGGAAAGAACTTTAATCTGGAATTAAATAACAAGACTTGCTGACCTGCTTCAAATTCTTGAACTCGAATGTGCTTGTCATGCCATTTCTTAAGTCTCTCCTTGAGTAGTTTGGCATTTTCGTTTCGGAATTCCTCTATCTCATTGAGTTGGAGCATCCGTTTCTCTTTAGCAAGCTTAAGATCCAAGTTGAGTTGTCGAAGGGCCCAGTAAGCTTTGTGTTCTAACTCCAAGGGCAGATGACAAGCTTTCCCAAAGGCCAACCTGTAGGATGACATCCCCAAAGGTGTCTTGTATGTTGTCCTGTAAGCCCATAAAGCATCATCTAGTCTTTTGGGCCAATCTCGTCAGTTCAGGCAAACTATCTTCTCAAGCATGCCTTTGATCTCCTTATTTTCCAATTCAGCTTGCCCATTCGTCTGCGGATGGTAAGCTATAGCGACCTTGTGTTTCACTCCATGTTTATCTAATAACCATTTCAACCACTTGTTCACAAAATGGGACCCTTCATCATTGATAATAGCTTTTGGGGTTCCAAACCTTGTGAACACGTGTTTTTGCAAAAACTTTATCACAACCCTAGCATCATTTGTCGGATAAGCTTCAGCCTCGACCCACTTAGACACATAGTCTACTGCTACCAATATATACTTGTGACCAAAGGATGGAGGGAAAGGACCAAGAAATTTAATACCTCAAACATCGAGTAATTCTACCTCAACGATGTTTGTTCGAGGCATCTCAATTCTGCTGGTGACATTTCTGACCCTTTGACACGATCACAACTCATTATGTAAGCATATGCGTCCTTGAATAGGGTTGACCAAAAGAATCTGGCTTGCAATACTTTGGCTGTAGTACAAGTACATCCGAAGTGTCCCCCACTCGGAGCTGAGTGACAATGGTATAAAATCTCATGTACTTCATCCTCTGCCACGCATCTTCTGATCATTTTATCTACACACTTTTTAAACAAGTATGGTTCTTCTCAGAAATAGTACTTCACATCGTGAAGAAACTTTTTTATTTGATGATAACTTTTGTCAATCGGTATCAAACCACAAGCTAAAAAGTTAGCAATATCAGCAAACCAAGGGGTATTATGGACATGATTTACCTTTAGTATGTGTTCATCTAGAAATGTTTCTTGAATGGGTATAAGTGGAGAATTCCCTTCTTGCGGTTCCAATCTGGACAAGTGATCCACTACTTGGTTTTCCACTCCCTTTCGATCTTGAATTTCTAGATCGAACTCTTGAAGTAGAAGTACCCATCGGATCAGTCTCAACTTAGCGTCTTTCTTGGCAAGTAAATACTTAATCGCTGAGTGGTCCGTATAGACAGACACCTTGGTACCTATAAGATAAGATCGAAACTTGTCAAAAGCAAACACAATAGCAAGTAACTCTTTTTCTGTTGCCGTATAATTCAGTTGAGCTGCTGCCAGAGTCCGACTTGTGTAGTAGATGGGATGAAAAACTTTGTTCCTTGCTGGCCCATAACAGCTCCTATCCCAAAGTCACTTGCGTCACACATCAATTCAAATGGAAAATCCTAGTTCGGTGTGACGATTATGGGTGTCGTAACTAACCGACTCTTTAAATCTTTGAAAGCCTTTAAGCATTCCTCATCAAATTTGAACGTCGCGTCCTTCTCCAATAATTTGCATAAGGGTTTAGCAATTTTGGAGAAGTCCTTGATGAATCTCTGATAAAAACCGGCGTGGCCCAAAAAGCTCCTAACACCCTTTACAGATGTTGGAGGTGGGAATTTCTCTATAACATCTACCTTTGCTTTGTCTACTTCAATTCCATGTCTCGTTATCCGATGGCCGAGAATAATACCTTCTCGTACCATGAAATGACACTTTTTCCCAGTTGAGTACTAGGTTTGTTTCTTTGCATCGCCTTAGTACCTTGGCTAGATTGGCTAAGCAATCGTCATATGTATCTCCGAATACTGAAAAATCATCCATAAAAACTTCCAAATACTTCTCAACCATGTCAGTAAAAATAGACATCATACATCTTTGAAATATAGCAGGTGCATTACATAAACCAAATGGCATGAGTCTAAATGCGACTATACCGTACGGGCAGGTGAATATTGTCTTGTGCTGATCTTCTGGTGCTACTGTAATCTGATTACACCCGTGTATCCATCGAGAAAATAGTAATAGTCTCACCCTGCGAGTCTATCAAGCATCTGGTCCAAAAACGGCAAAGGAAAGTGATCTTTCCTAGTCGCCTTGTTTAGCTTTCGATAATCGATGCAAATTCTCCATCCCATAACCGTTCTAGTCGGTATCAACTCGTTATTCTAGTTTTCAATGACCGTGATACCTCTTTTTTTAGCACGCATTGGACCGGACTTACCCATGAGCTATTTGAGATGGGGTAAATTATACCCGCATCTAACCACTTGATGATTTCTTTCTTGACAACTTCCTTCATAATAGGGTTCAGTCTTCGTTCTCTGTCAATCGTCCCTTTTTCGCCATCTTCCAGGATAATCTTGTGCATGCATACGGATAGACTAATTTCACGAATATCGGCTATGGTCCATCCAATAGCTTTCTTGAATTGTTTCAACACCAGGATGAGTTTCTCTTCTTGCTCAGTAGTTAATTCTGCTGAAACAATCACAGGCAGAGTAGAAGAGTTACCTAAATAAACATATTTTAGATGTAAAGGCAGTACCTTGAGTACTAATTTAGGTGGCTCCTCGATTGACGCTTTTGGTTGGGCATAATCCATTTTCTCTAACTCCAAAGATTTAAAGCGGGATTACAGATTAAATCCCCTTTGATTAGTTTCTAACAAAGCGAAGTATTCATCCTCCTCTTCATCATTTGGAGGATCTGATGTCAAAATTTGTTCCAACGGATCCTTAACATAGTTGAGCCCTTTCTCTACTATTAAATCCTCTAAATCGGATACTGCAAAACAATCATCAATTGTGTCAGGAAATCGCATAGACTTAAAAACATTAAATGTTACCTGATCATCCTGAACACACACAGTAAGCTCGCCCTTCTGCACATCAATAAAGGTCTTTCTGGTTGCTAAAAATGGTCTTCCTAAGATAATTGGCACTTCTTTATCTGCCTCAAAGTTTAGATGACAAAATTAGCAGGAAAGATAAATTTATCTACACGTACCAATACGTCCTCGATCTTTTCTTTTGGATGTGCTAAGGGTCGATCTGCTAATTGAACTGTAACCGTAGTAGGTCTAACTTCACCTATCCCCAACTTCCTAAATATTGACATAGGCATCAAGTTAATGCTTGCACCTAAGTCACATAATGTCTTACCACAATATGTTGCTCGAATGTTGCAAGGGATGGTAAAACATCCAGGATCCTTCAACTTTGGGGGTAGTTTGTCTTGAAGATATGCACTGTATTCCTTCGCCAAAGCTACTGTCTCAAAGTCTCCAAGTCTTCGTTTTTTGGACAAGATATCCTTCATGAATTTGACGTAGTTCGGTATTTGCTCAAGTGCTTCAACCAACGGGATGTTGATATGAAGTTGCTTGAGTACATCTAGAAACTTTTTGAATTGAATCTCCTGCTTCTGCTTTTGAAGTCTTTAAGGGTAGGGTGGTGATGGTCTCTTCACTGGAACTAGTTGATTCATCTTCTATGGTTTAGTTGATCAGAATTAATTGGTTCTAAAATTACCTTGTTGGGTTTTACAGATTCTGGTTCTTGTTAAACTGGGATTTCAACACTCGGTTGAACTTCCTCTGCATCTTCAATGTCAGCTTGCTCCTTTTCAACTTCGACGGTGTTGGGCTCTACTGTTTTTCCACTCCTCAATGTCAATGCTTTGTAATGTTCCTTCCCCGGACTCCTCGGATTCTCCGTATCACTAGGTAAAGCACCTTGTGGTCGGTTCTTGAGTTTAGCTGCAAGCTGGCCTATTTGGTTTTCTAGGTTTTTCAATGTAGCTGCTTGGCTTTGGATTAAGGCGTCACTCTTGGCCATGTATGCCTTTAACAAATTTTCTAAGCCATTGGATGGTTGAGCTTGGGTTGGTTTCTGAACTTGTTGGGGAAAACTAAGTGGCTGGGTCGATCTAGGTTGGGCGTAAGTGTTGCTGGTTCCAGCTCATTGGTTACTCTAGGAAGAATTCGGGTGGTTTCGCCACGATGGGTTATAAAAATTGGATTGCAGTCCTTGCCTTCCTCAATTTTGGTTCTGGTTACCTATGTAGTACATGGATTCTGGGTTCGATGGACATTCTTCGAACAAATGTCCTTCCCCACAATAAACACAGGCTATATTTTCAATTTGATTTGGTGGTTGTGCTGCAAAACTATTAGACCCATTAGTAGTAAGATTTTTAAGCATTGAGGATATTGATGATACCTGAGATGCGAGTGAAGTGGGAGTGTCTACTTCATGTATTCCAGCAACTCATCTTCCTGATGCAGCTAGATTAGTTGGCCATTGGTAATTGTTGCTGGCAATCCTCTCAATAATTTCATAAGCCTAGTTATAAGACTTAGAAAGGAGAGCACCATTAGCAGAAGCGTCCACTACCATCCTCGTGTGAGCATTGAGACCATTATAAAATGTCTCAAGTTGGATGCAATGTGGGATTCCGTGATGATGGCACTTTCGTGATAATTCTTTGTACCTTTCCAATGACTCATACAAAGACTCATCATCCATTTGTTGGAAGGCAGTGATCTCGTTCCTTAACTTAGCATTCTTGCTAGGCGGGAAATACTTTATAAGGAATCTTTCTGCTGACTCTTGCCATATAGAAATTGAGTTTGGTGGAACGAGTTCAACCAGGCTCGAGCTCTGTCCCTTAGTGAATATGGGAACAGCTTCAATCGTAATGCATCTTCGGGTACTTCGACTAACTTAAAGGAGTCACTCACCTCCATATGTGGTCTTAAATGTAGGTGAGGATCTTCAGTAGGCATTCCACTGAATTGGCCCACTGTATGAAGCATCTGGAACATGGTTGGCTCTAGCTCGAACTGTTGTGCCTCTATTTCGAGTCTCCTAATACCCGGATTAAGATCATTAAACATTGGCACGGCATACTGTCTTAAAGCTCTATCCCTATCATCAGCATAAAGGATAGGATTTTGAGCAGAGTTTGCTCCGTTTCCTTGATTTGGATTTTCAAAGTTCATTTCTTTGGTCCTTCTCTGACTCGCTTGTCTTCTTCGCTGTCGTAAAGTTCGTTCAATCTCAGGTTCTATAGAGAGTAGTTCAATACTCATAAACACCTGAAATTACCACAGAAAAATTAATTAAGTTAAAAATTAAACGGAAAAATAAACCAAAATGTAAAACTAACAAATTCACAAACAATGACTTTTTAAAACAGTCCCCGGCAACGGCGCCAAAAACTCGGAACGACGGAAATGTGCAAGTGTACACAGTTGCAACAAGTAATAAAGTGACAAGTAAATGTCAAGTTATCGTACCCACAGGGACTGTTAAAAGAATTATTTATGAGTGCAATTTAAAACATTTTGGTGAAGGAAAATATTTTGTTTAAAGAGGGTGATTAAAAACTTAAGAAAATAACTAATTAAAATAAATAAAAATGAAGTAAAAGTTCTAATGCACGATTTCAAAACAAGATTTAATCAAGATGATATAATTGCGCTGGATTAATTACATTTCTTTCATTTAGAATTATTAAACTCATGTTTATGTTGTTATGAATAATTTCACGGCAACCCAGTAATTTGCTAACTTATAAACATGCTCACATACCAAAATCCATTCATCTCTTGACATATCCCTATGTCAATTCAATCGACTAAACAGATTCTAGTAAGCAAACATGTTATTGCACATACATACTCATTAAACTGAACTAATCTCTTGCACATCCCTATGTCAATTCAAATGATTAATTAAATCTAATGAGCGTGTAAAAAACTATGTGTGGTAACAAGGTATCCTTACCTTGAAACAGTTTAATCACAATAATCTTGCAAGTTATGCAAGGCAATAATATCGTCAGATACATTGCTAATTTAACCTTCAGCTACCTTAGAAGAATAAACATGCACTGATTAAGTACTGTGTCGATTAATTACAATTTCAATCCGTTTAAATAATTAATTCATTAGTTACCTCACAGTCTTAACGCAAGAATAACTTAGGCATGATATTACTTAACCAAGCATCTTACCAAGGCCTATAATAACATAAATACAATTTTAACAATTTAAGAAGATGAAATGCAATCAACCCAACACGAATTAAATTTAAGCTAAGCTGATTAAATTAACTATTCCAACAACATGAATATTCATAGATATGTTCATCATAACAACAAAAAAAATTAAAGAGATAGGGAACAAGAATCAAATCCGGTGTTTTTCCGTGGCTTGACTAGGTTGCTCCGTTCTTCCTTCTTGTTGTCCTTGCCGGTCAAGGCTTCGATGAATACTCAATTGCTGCTCCAAAATGGTTGAAGAAAACCCCTTTTCCAAGGGAAGAAATCGGCACAAGATCAAGGGAATTTAAATGGAAAAATGAGAGAAAAAAATGAGAGAGAAGAGAAGTGTTGTGAAATGAATAAGGAATGAATGAGATCTTTGAATGATCAGCCAAGGGGGGCTTTTATAGCTGAGTGTGGCAGCTGAAATTTGCTAAAAATAGCAGCCAAAGAGCCACCCCTTGGCCGGCCACCTATGTGGCAAAGTTGATGCTTTTAACTTTGCTAAAAATAGCTTGGGGCAAATCCATAAATCCACCAATTGTGTAGGGGTTTGAATGCAACTTTGACAAGACTTCAAGGGCTTCTTTGCAAGCTTAATTAATCAGCTAATAAGCTGATTTGGTCAGCATATGGATGGTTTTGGACTGCCCAATCGTTGGCCGGTTCAATTCAATCGGTTCAGTTCAACTGGACCACTTTTTCCATAATTAATTAATAATAATTTATTTAGCCCAAATTAAATTGGGTATAAATTAAAATTAATTATATTATGAATTAATACACATATTTGGACTGTCTTAGGCTGGAAATTAATTCACCTTGATACTTCAAATTGCTTCTCGGTTTTGTGCTTCAAGCAATGTCTGCCGAGCCATTTTTCGCCCTTTGCGCAATTCTGTCGGAAATAACTAAAATTAATCAAAATTAATTATAAAATTAACTAAAATTCATCATGTTCATATTTTAAGTACAATTTAGTTATTTTATATAAATTAATTATTTTTTGACATGAATTTAATCAAAACGGTATGATTTTAAGTTAAAAAGGGCATGTAAAAATGCGTAAATTTCCTTCTTTCCAGTCATTCCATTATAGTACCGTGACTGAGCTCTCCCCAATGACATACCATTATGAAAGCAACTACTTAGTGCTCGTCCAATGACATTGTCATAATTGTGTTACCCTCATAGGATATCCTTGATCTCTTTGGAATAATATCTGTTCTCCCAATATGATCCTATTTTATCTTATGGTAACAATTACATTTTCCTTCATGAAAAGTCATCCATCAAATAGTGATCAAGTCATCCATCACAAAGTCATCCATCACTATCATTTACCCATGTTTTGGGCTACGAATTCCATTATTGTGAATGAAGATACATACTACAGAAGTCATACACCCAACGCACCAGCTTTCAGTTTCTTATCTATTTGAACTCAGGCTTTTACTTAGTCAAAGTGTACGAGTCATGCATGCATAATCTGCCAGCCACTTAGAATTTAGGTATGCCACACTATGAACATCACAATTGAATAAATCCATTAATAGATTCAGGATCTATTCTCCTTCGATCTTGTCTGATGTACTATCAGTCCAATCAGTCACATCTATGTCTGTATCTTTTGGGAGTCATCCGCTCCAATGCCCTAGACAAGACATCTCCTCAATTGGACTTGATAAATGACAGATTAGTTTTTTAATCAGTTTGCTCATTTTCAATTAGACTAAGGAGATGTTTAGGTTCATCTACTCATCAAAATGTCTTTCTGTACTACAATCCGACCATGAAATACCATTTAGTATTAGTTAAACATTTAGACAACCATGAGCAACACTTTCTTCCATTTTTCTTTGCGTGCAAAAAACCATGTGAGGACAATTATACAAAGTATATTAATATTATCAATGAATTTTTTTTACTAACCAATCTGTTCGAAAAAATTATAAGTTTACAAACAAATATATTACACTCAGGGCACCGGATCCAACAGTTATAGCCTGTTATAATTCCAGAGTGGAAATAGGAACGTGTCATGATGAATTTTGTATTGCGTTTACCTCTTGTATCAAAAAATAAAGATTCGATCTATGTAATTGTTGAATGGTTGACAAAATTAGCTCACTTTATAATAGTTCGAATAAATTATTCACTTGAGAAGCTTGTTGAATTGTCTGTTGTTAAGATTATTAGATTACATGGCATGCTATTATCCATTATTTTTTACTGCGACCCAAGGTTTACCTCTATGTTTTGGTGTAAGTTACATGAGGCCCTGGGAACTAAAATGAATTTTAGTATCTCTTTTCATCCGCAGATAGATGTTCAGTCAAAATGGGCGATTTAGATTCTCGAGGTCAATGTTATTGTATTATTGAGTTCGAGGGTAGTTGGAAAAAGAATTCTACTAATAGTTGAATTTGCTTATAATAACAACTATCAGTCAAGCATTAAAATGACACCATATGAGGGTTTATACAGACGCAAATGAAGAACTCTGTTATATTAGTCTGAGTTGAGCGAAAGCAAGCTGACAAGAACTGATTTGATCCATGAAACTAAAGAAAAAGTCAGAATCATACGAGACTATTTGAAAGCCACTTTTGATCGTCAAAAATCATATGCTAATCTAAAGGGAAAGGATATTGAGTTTCAGACTGGAGACCATGTATTTCTAACAGTCCCGCCCTGAAAAAAGACTGAGTATCAAACTTAGTTCAAGGTTTATAAGACCATATGAAATCCTTGAAAGCATTGGCCATGTCATTTACAGATTGACGTTACCACCTAAATTAGAAAAGATTCACAATTTTTTCCACATATTGGTGTTATGTCAATATCGTTTTGATCCTTCGCATATTTTATCTCTCAAAGAGATTGAACTGCATCGTGATTTTTCATATAGTGAGGAACCAGTTAGAATCTTGACTCAGGAAGTAAAAGAACTCCATGATAGGAGTGTATTTTTGGTAAAAATATTGTAGCGCTGATACAGTATTGAGGAAGCTACGTGGAAACGAAAGATTCGATGAAATCTCAATAACCAAACCTATTATTATTGTTACTGAAAATGGTAGTTTCAGAACCCCATTTTTCAATGATCAAGCCAGTAAATATTATTTTTTAATATTTACAAGTCAAATTATAGTGTTCTATTGAATTTTGATCTGATGAATTTGTTAATTGGAATACAAGTGGTTCGACCTTAAAGTCAGTGCTTTAGGAAAATAAGGTACCAGGACCTCGTTTCCATAAACTGAGCCTGTAAATATTCTTATTAAATATTTTCAAAGTTGTTATATAATTTAATTGAATTTTGTGTAGGTAATTTTGTCAAATTAGTGACTAATTAAGGTGTAAGGACTAAATCGTAAAAAAGAAAAAATTTAAACGCTAATGATTTTTATTAGTTAAATGGGTTAAAAAGTACTATTACAAGGATCTAAGTGGCAATTAATCACTATTTAAATTATACTGAATGGTTAATGCTTATTAATTAGCAAAATTATGTTAATTTTTTAAGTTAAAAATTAAGTAAAATATAATAAAACATAAAACAAAGTAAATGGCCAGTTTTTTATTCATCTTTCTCCCATCTCCACCGATTCTGCATTGAAGAAAAACCAAGCTTTCAGCCAAGCTTTTTCTTCAAGATTGATCAAGATTCGAGTCAACCGGAACTTAATCGAGAAAAAAGAAAAATTACCGAGTAGTCCCTGACACCTTGTTTGTTATCGTTTATGCCAGGTAAGTTCATATGGTGTAGTTATGTTTATATGCATAATGTATGTGTTTTAATTGTGAATTTATATTATGTGATTATGTTTTGAATTGTATTCAAAATGATAAAAAATGAGAGAAATGGACTAAATTGTAAAGAAATGATTAAATATGTTAAAAGTGCCCAGATGAACATTTTCTAGGATAGGATACAATTAACATGCCAATAGGTTTATTTATGTGTTGTACGAGATATGATACGAGATGATACTAGTGTAAGGAGAATTCACTATTTAAACCAAAATCCAACATTTGTTACGAATTACCAAGTTTGTCTCTACGGAGACCATTGTTACTGATAATCTCTATGGAGATCCTGGCTTAACACTTCGGTGCTCAGCTGTGTACTAGTGGTATAGCTCGTTTCAGCAATCAAGTGTGTTTTGATGGTTACTTGCGTATCTGTATTTGTTTATTATAGTTCATCAAGCTAAAATGCTAGTGAAAAGGTGAAAAATTGTGTAATGATATCTTTGATGATAGAAATGTATTTATAGATTTGATTGAAATAATGCAAATGATGAACTTGATGAATGATTTAATACACTGGTTTTGAATAGAATTGTATAGTATAACTTGGAAATGTTAAAAGTCTAGTATTTGCTAAACTCACGACACTATTGGGATTGTGTTGAAAGGAAAGTCATGTAATTAACTAATTTGTCATATTAATTGTGTATAAGTTTTTTTTTTAGAACTTATGAACTTACAAAGCATATAAAATGTTTACTCTGTTTTTTTTTTTCTGTTTTTGTAGTTGGCATTGCAGAATAAGTCAATCGGATCAACTCGAAGCTCACACTATCCAGTCCTCAATTCGGTAGTCTTTTATTCATTTTGGACCCATTTATGTGGCATGCAAATAAGAAATATTATGCATATATGTGAATCTTTGAGTTATGGTGTTTTTGCATCAAAATGTGATTTGGATTTTGAATGATTTCTTGTTATAAACATTTACGTGATTGTGGGCTATGGCCTAAACTATGACGAAAACATTGGTTATCAATGGTGGCATTGATATGCTTGAATGATTAGTGAATGTATATAGAACTTGAGTCATATATGTGTTTACATTGAAAGTTTATAAGTTTTAAACCAAGAATAATGTTGATTTTGAATGCCTTAATATGATATTTAAAAGCGTACATTGGCATTGTGGTAAGTTATGTTGAAAGCACATGAATGGTATATTTGACTTTGATTTGTTTGATATTGGTATGTTAAAGATGAATGGTGAGCTATGTTTGAGTAGTTGATGATTACTTGATTGTTAAGCTTAGTAAAGTGCCAATTTCTTGTGGAATAACTTGAATGGTCTTGTGGTTGGTTAATTGGATTTTTTGCTATGTGTATAAATTGTTTTGTACAGGTTTGAATGGCCAAATATGCACCATTTGAGCCATTGTTTGGTTAAACACGAAATAGGTACCAAATGGTCATATTTTACTAAAAACAGAGTCCTCGTCACGATGTGGAATTTCCTCGTCGCAACATCGAAAGACAATATGTGACGTCTCAATGTTAAATGGTCCGACATCATGACGTGACTCACTATCTCAATGACATCTCGACGTGAGGAGTTCTCGTCATGACATGGAACCCAAAATTCTAAAACATTACAATTTGGTCCTAATTCGTGTCTGGGTCACCAAAAAGAGCTTCTCTAGGCTTGATTTAGTCTCAATTTCTATTTGAATGACATCATATGATTACAATTGTGATGTGAATTATTATTGCATGATTTAATTTAATGTTTTCAATTCTAATTACTATAGTAACATCTCTTAGATTGGGTCCGACGACCGGGTCAAGTAAGGGGTGTTACATGGAATGCTTAGATAATTGAATAGGTAATATGAGAAGTGAATTGGTATGGGACCACTTAATAGTTGGCTAAAGTATTACATGCATTCTTGACAAATAATTGTAGGATGGAACTTTTAAGTTGATAGGTAGAATGCATATGGTTATTGTTGTATGTTTCAGACATGTTTTATGTGATAGGATGAAATGAATTAATTAAGTAGCTTAAATAAGTATGCATAGGTAAGGTGAGCAATTGTGGTATGAATTGATGATAGTTTGAATGAATAATTGAGTAAATAGATTGAAATGGTATGGTTAATGCTAATTTGTGCCTTATTGAATTAGTTATTTCTGGAATGATTATGCAAATGTGAACGGTTTCAAACTTGATATGTTTAAATGCTATTATTATGAGTAAATGAATTGTTTTTATGGATTATATTGAAGTGGGATGAATTGGTGTTAGTTTTCTATACATAACATGTTTATATTGAGAATGTAAAGCTTGATAACTTCAAGTTACAGGTATATGGTAGATATGGGCATATAGATATACATGTTTAATTAAGGTAGAATTTTTAACGTAATGCCCTAAACACGACCCTATTCACCGAGTCTGGATATCAGGTGTTACTATGTAAGCCACTTTACAATTGTCCCACACTTAAAACATTTTTCTTAATATTTCATTTAAAAACTCCATACTAAAGAACAAAGGAAAGTATTTAGAAACAATGCATAAATATATATTGTATCAAATCGGTTACAATTTAATAAAACACCTAGGTTAAAAAAAGAACAGACTTATAAGGCGTAGTCCTACTAAATGTCAAATTTTCTTTTTTCTCCAAAACGTCTACTGTATACATAGTATCCCCATGCTACATCTCTAACGTATTCCTGGCGTAGTCCCTCCTACCAGACTCACTTAAAGAACAATACCTAAAACATAAAGATTACACTACTAAGTTGAAAAGAACTTAGTGAGTTCTGAACCCAACCTACCTTTTCAAACTTTCTTAACAAATTTTTCATCTTTTAGATTTGGATTTCCCTATATCTATCTTTGGCAAATACCTTTATATTGTCAAATATATGATTTCATACTTATACGCCACTTATCATTCATACCATATCATCACTCGTCCAACAAATTGGCCAACTTGAACTCTTGACAGTCGATACTACCTTTTTCTTTCCTTTTCAGAAAACTTTCAACGATCATTCAAGAATAGTTAATTACAGGCAGATACCCATACTGATCTTGCAAGACTTAGACCATATCTTGATTTAATAAGTACTCATACTGTTAAGGAACCCTCTAGATCATTTAGAAGAATTATGCACTTCTTTGTTACAAGCACAAGACATCCACTATAACGAACAACTCAGATTCTATCAGAGTTCAGAACAAGACATGATACTATACAGATAAAATGAATATCAGGTAGCTTAGAATTCCACCTTAATATCACAGGAAACTCAAGCTGATGGACTCTTATATTGAATACGCCGATATACTAAACTGACAAATAACCACGGTGGATACCCTCTTTAAACATACTGAATTATACTTCTTTTCAAGAAAATCCCTTTAAGACTTATTCGATTTTTATCACAATACTTTTCACACCAAACCTTTAGACAAATTATATCCTTAACATAGATTTATCAAAGTACACCACAAGGGCCAGACAAAATATGCCACAAAGGCGACTTAGAAAATATGCCACAAAGGCTAGCAGAATGCCATAAAGGCTAACAGACTATGCCATAAAGGCAACATACGAAATACACCACAAAGGCTATCAAAGTGCAATAAAGGCGATACAGAATTCCACAGAGGCAAGATCAAAATGTCATAAAGGCCAAATCATATTATGCCACAAAGGTTAACAAATTGCCACTAAGTCATCCCAAGAACTGTCGTGTTTGCGATATAGATTTGCCTAAATTCACATTGCATAAGGTTTGCCCATCATTGTCCTGGGACATGCAAAAAACCCTGGTCAATAAATGTGGCTCATTCACTATTTTCAGAATGTGTCATGGCCATGGACTTTCTTCAGAATAGTCATATCGTAATTCGTGCTTCTTGTACTGATGGGCTTCATCGAAAACCACCACGGTGTCAAAACTCACATCACATAACCTCTCTATACTCAGTTACACCTTAGTCCCCCATCCTTATCAATCACACCTCATATATCTAACATAAGCACAAAATTGAATGGACTACACTTATTTTCTTAACCAAATCATGCTCAATACAAATTTCACACACACATTACATAATCACGTATACACCTCAAGGACACTTACATAACTACCTCACAGAATCACATGCATCCATACACAATCCATTACATACCAGACTCACGAGGACACTATACTGAGATTACACACATATTTTCAACAGTCATTCACAAACTCATTCACCAATTCTAGAACATTGATCATAAAAGAAATTCTAGGAAGACATACAAGAGTTGGTATTAGGGACTCAACTAAAACCCACATACTGCAGCTACAGTTCAAATTCCGACATCCAGTTCAAACCTACAATAACAACTTCTTAAAGAACATAATTTCACCCATAAAACCCACTTTCAGACAGATTGCTAACATTTCATCTACAGATAATTCACATGCAGGATTTCTTATTCATAATTTATTGTCTATATACTTCATAGCATCTTTACTCTTTACATGCAGAGTTATCAAACTTACCAGGAGATGGAACATCCTTTATTTATTCCCAAAAATCCCTAGCTTCTAGCTTATAAAATAAGAGCAACTAGCAAATAACATTTAACATTTAAGAAAAAGAAAGAATTACAAAGTCATCTTGAAGGAAGAAGAAATTTCCAACCCTTCTCTATTAGGGGATTTTGACAGGTGTCAAGAAATTTCTAAATGTGCCCTTCCTAACGGCCTATAGAATTTGAAAGAAACATAAATAATAGTCTTTTTCATATGCCATTTGTCTAGTCAATTTAGTTGGTTTATAACCAGATCTAGTTACCAAGTCTTGCTCTTCATAGCTTTTGAGGTATTAAAATTCTGTAGTGGTTGGGATTAAGGTGTTTGTGTGAAGTTGGGGATATCAAAATGATTTTTTATTTTTGTTATTTTTCCCAAATTCCCTCTGTTTTGATGTTCTTCTTCTTCCAGAAAAACAAATCCCCATTTTTGCTCTTGTCGTTTTCTTTTCTCGCTGACGAAAATTAAACGTTGTTCTCCATTATTGTCTTTATCGTTAATTCTTACTCTTGGGCATTTCGAATCCTTGTTTCTTGTGTAATCGATAAGTGGGTTTCTGTTTGTATTCTTTTTATCATTATTTTTTTAAGGTTGAAACATTGCTGTAACTTGCGGTGTAGGAGAAGGCGTTGAACTGTGAGTTTCTCTTCGTTTGTTTGATCGGGCTTAGCGGTGTTCTCGTTGTTGGTAAGTCAATTTCTTGTCGAATTGATGATGTCAAATTTGCAAGTTTACTCGCTTAATTGGTGTCTGGTACGCTATTTTTTTAGGATTCTGAAGGCTTAGAAGTGGTTTCGCATCAAACTGATACCAGGTATGTACCCGAAACACAGAAAGACGAGATTTAGCGAAAGCCAAAAACCCCACTGTCGACGCCACACGGGCGTGTGGTCACCCGTGTGGTTGGTTCTGGTTGGTTCTGTGTGAGACACAGCCGTGTGGTGGCCAGAGTGTGGCCGTATGGGCCACACGGGCGTGTAGGCCTACACGGGCATGTCACATGGGCCTGTGGATTTTGGGCCAGGCCGTATGGGCCACACGGGCAAGTCCAACCTGGGCGTGTAGCCCACATGGGCATGTGGGCCCATATTTTTAAAATTTATCCTAGGGTCACACGGGTCATTCTGGTCGACTGTGGGCCTACCATAGGGTCAGTAAGGGCTAACCAAACCTCAAAACTATGGATCTAATAGACTGATATTCTGTACTGAGTATGTTAATGCTATGCATATCTGATTATTATGCTAGATGCATATTTGTTATCTGTATATAAGCATGTTGAGCATGTTTAATCTGTTATATCTGTATTTCTGCATCTATTTATTGGTGTGGGATTTGTATATGAGGAAGAAGTATTTTGTAAGACGATCATAGCCTATATTCTGGCAGCTTGGCTGTACATTATCTGACATGTGTTGTAATGGCACGATATGGTGTGTAAGGATAGGTGGGTGTTTTTAACCCCACATGGTGTAATGGGATGGTTAGAGTTGGTGTGTAGAGGATGGGGGTAGGATTTTGTGTTTCTGATCTATATATCTAATTCTGTGTACTGTATCTGAAAAGGCCATAAGCCTGACTGTGTATCTGTATGTTTGCATGCTTATTTTTGTTGGGTTATGCACTGAGTATACAAAAATTCACATCCGCTTGTCTATTCTGTTCAGGTAATCCACAAAGTTAGGCAGATCGGTGTTGCGGAGACTCAGCGGCGACCACTCAACCGTAAACTATTTAAAGTTATTAATTTATGGTTTTATTTATGATTGTGGTGTTATTCTGAGAGTTTTTAATTTTTGGGACTCTCTAGACTTTATGATTTTTTAATTATTGGTTTTTGGTTTGTTAATAATTTTCATGCCTTGATAAATTATTTTTATGAAATCGACGGGTTTTACGCAAAATAGGTTTTTTTTTAAATAACAAATTAGGTTTCTAAAATTTATCACATTTATTAAAATTCCGCTATAGTAATTAGATAGAACTATTCTGAAAACACTGTAGTACTTTCTGAATCTGTACTGAAATAGTTAGAGACAGAAACTTCTGAAAACATCTCTGAACTTTTGATAATTTATGCATAAAATATCTGTTAATAAACACTAGAACTGATGCATAAAACTTTATAATGTAGATAAATTCAAATTATAAAATGAGCACTTGTGGAACTCGCGGACGTAGTATTCGTGGCCGTGGTAGAGATCGTAGGGGGGCTCGAGCTGAGCCTTCCTCTTTGGCCAGTATGCCAAACATAGATACGAGTGAGACACCAGCTTCGACTGCTACTAAGACTAGGTCTCAAAGCCGTTTGGCTGTGGACGATGCACTATCCCAAGCCATGTTAAGGATATTGGAGAGGGTCGCTGGGCCTCATTCTAGATCTGGGGGGTCGTGGATCGATAACTGAAAGACTCCAGTCTAATGGAACTGAGTTGTTTAGGGGTGTTGCTGGATTCATCCCTACAGTGGCCGAGTATTGGTTGGAGGCGACTGAGAGGATTATGAATGATTTAGACTATACTCCCGAGTAGAAACTAAAGGGTGTAGTCTCTTTTCTTTGTGACGAGGCAGATCAGTTGTGGTTAACGGTTAAGGAGGGTACTCAGCCTAATCATCTAAACTGGGATTTCCTTAAAACCACCTTCCAGAGTAAGTACGTGGGGGCAAGCTATGTAGATGCTCGTAGGCGTGAGTTCATGAATCTCACGCAAGGTGATAGATCTGTAGCCGAGTGTGAGGCTGAGTTTCTGAGGCTGAGTCGCTACGCTCGAGGTATGGTGGCATCTGAGTATGAAAAGTGTGTCTGTTTTGAGGACAGCTTGAGAGACAGTCTGAGGGTTCTGATTGCTCCACAAAGGGAGCGTAAGTTCACAGTTTTGGTTGATAAGGCGAAGATCGCGGATGAGGTTAAGCGCGTGGAGCGCCAAAATAAGGAACACGAGAGAGGTAAGAATAAGAGGGATTCGGAGCCCTCTAGTTCTATTTAGAGGCCTAAGAAAAAGGCTAGACCTGATGGGCCTGTTAGAGTGGGGGCTCCTATTGCTCCAACTAGAATTTAGTTGTGTCGAGATTGTGGTAGGCGCCATCCGGGTGAGTGTTGGAGGAGGAAAGGGGCTTGTCTGAGGTGTGGGACTTTAGAGAACCGCATCAGAGAGTGTCCACAGTGGGCAGATCAGATGCAAGCTTCGGGACCAGGTTCCGTACAGCCTTAGAGGGTAGTTCAATAACCACCTAGGGGCCGTGGACAGGCTAGAGGTGGTAATGATATGGGTCGTGGACAGAGAGCACCAAGCAGAGGTGCTGGTCAAACTGAGGCAAGACAGCCTGCATTGGTTTATGTTGCTCGACGCCAAGAGCATAGACATGCTCTAGATGTTATCACCGATACGTTCTTAATTTTTGATGCACCTTATACTATTCTGATAGACATAGGTTCTACACACTCCTATGTAGCTAGTTTTATTTTTGAAAACCTTGGGATTTCTGTTGATAGTACTTCTAGTGAGGTCACTGTACTAAGTCCATTAGGACAGCTTGTCCAGGTTAGTAAACTGTATAGGGATGTTCCGTTAAAAGTGTAAGGGGCTATTTTTTTGGCAAATCTAATGAAGCTTCTGTTTAAAGAGTTCGATCTAATTCTGGGTATGGATTGGTTGTTAAGCATCAAGTCATTTTGGACTACACGACTAAGAGGGTCGTTCTAAGGACTAAGGATGATAAAAAAGTGGTCGTGATCGGCGAGCGTCGAGATTATCTGTCCAATATGATCTCCGCCCTTGTGGCTGAGAAACTAGTTCGAATAGGATTTGAAGCGTATTTGGTTTACGTCAATGTTTCTAAATTTGGGGACTCTTCTATTAGAGATATCAAACTTGTGAGCGATTTTTCAGATGTCTTTCCTGAGGAGTTACCGGGATTACCTCCGAATCGAGAAGTTGAGTTTGGGATTGAGCTTCTTCCGGGTACAGCTCTTGTGTCCATTGCTCCCTACCGAATGGCGCCGAAGGAGCATACAGAGCTTAAGGCTCAACTTCAAAAGCTTTTGGATCGTGGTTTCATCTGCCCTAGTGTGTCTCTATGGTGGGCACCGGTACTGTTTGTGAAGAAAAAGGATGGCACCATGATAATGTGACCATCGCTCTTGTGTCTATCGCTCCCTACTAAATGGCACCGAAGGAGTTTACAGAGCTTAAGGCTCAACTTCAAGAGCTTTTGGATTGTGGTTTCGGATCACGGTTTTATCTGCCCTAGTGTGCCTCAGTGGGGGCACCGATTCTGCTTGTAAACAAAAAGGATGGCATCATGAGAATGTGCATCGATTATCGGTAATTGAATAAACTGACTGTGAAGAACAAGTATCCATTTCCAAGGATCGATGATTTGTTTGATCAGTTCCGAGGGGATTCAGTGTTTTCAAAAATTAATCTTCGTTCTGGGTATCGCCAGTTGAGAGTAAAGGAAATGGATGTTCATAAGACTGCATTTAGGACTTGTTATGGGCATTACGAGTTCCTAGTTATGCCATTTAGAATGACAAATACTCCGGCTGCATTCATGGATCTAATGAACCAATTGTTTTAGACGTATCTGGATTAGTTCGTCGTGGTCTTCATCGACGATATTTTGGTTTGCTCTAAGACTGAGGATGAGCATGATAAACATCTTAGAGTAGTACTTCAGATCTACGCTAAGTTGAGCAAGTGTGATTCTGGTTATGTGAAGTAACTTTTCTAGGGCACGTAGTTTCTGCTGAGGGGATCCGAGTTGATCTTAGGAAGATAGAGGTTGTGCTTAATTAGAAACAGCCTAAGAATGTATCTAAAATCTGTAGTTTTCTGGGTCTAGCAGGTTATTACCAGTATTTTGTTGAGGGATTCTCTTTGTTTGCAGTACCTTTGACTAAGCTTCTACGCAAGGGTGCTCCTTTTGTTTAGACTGATGTGCAATAATCGAGCTTCGAGAAGCTCAAGTCTATTCTAACTCAGGCTCCTATTCTGATACAGTCTGAATCTGGTAAGGAGTTTGTGGTCTACAGTGATGCATCGCATGTCGGTTTGGGATGTGTATTGATACAAGATGGGAAAGTTATGGCTTATGTGTCCTGTCAGCTTAAGACACATGAGGGAAACTATCCAATGCATGATCTCGAGTTGGCCGTAGTAGTTTTTGCGTTGAAAATCTGGAGGCATTACCTGTATGGTGATAGGTGTATTATCTACATGGATTACAAGAGCCTCAAGTACCTCCTTACTCAGAAGGAGTTGAATCCTAGACAGCGTCGAAGGATTTAATTGCTCAAGAATTATGACAGCACGATAGAGTATCAACCTGGTAAGGCCAATGTGGTGGCCGATGCTCTAAGTCATAAAGCGATGACTGATCTGAGGACGATGTCCGCTCGACTTAGTCTATTTGATAATAGGAGTCTGTTAACCAAGTTACAAGTTAAGCCAACTTGGATTGATCAAATTCAAGATAAGCAGTTAGGGGATGAGTCTCTGGGTCTGCGATTTCGTCAGATTGAGAGTGGCAATACTTGTAACAGCCCATTATTAGGGTTAATCAAAATAGTGGTTTTAAGACCACAATTCGAAGTCTAAATATTTATTTTATTATTTTATTAAGGTTTACAGTATGATAGAATGTTTGTGTGAAATTTTCGTAAAGAAATTTTACCGTTTGAGTGGTTAATTCAGTAAAAAGGATTAACTCGCGTAACGCGTAAAACTTGTGTTCTATTAGCTAAAAGTGTCAAATAGCTATAGAATATTAAAGTAAAGGTTCTTAAGTGATAAATAGGCCAATTGTGGTTAGTGGATGATAATAGCATGGCAAATGGTGTAATTTTTAATATTTTTAAAGGTTAATTTAGTAAATTGGTAAATAAGGTTAATAAAATAAAACAAAAACAATTTTAATCTTATCTTCTCATCTCTTTCACCGAAATTGAAAGAAAAAGAACACCATGGAAGCATTCTGAGGTTCGGCTACTTTGGTTGCTTGATTAGGTATGATTTTGATCTCGATTTTTAATTATTTTTACGTTTTTGAGATAGTTGCTTCGTATTCTAGCTAGCTCATACCTTCGATTTCAAAACTGTTATTGATTTTGAATGGTGCCATTGTTGAATTCTTGAGTGTTTAAATGTTTAATGATAGATTATGAAGGTTAAATGATAGATATACAAGTTTTATTAAGTGATTTTTGACAAAATTGTTAATTAGGGATTAATTTGTGAAATTGTAAAATTTTTTGGTTAAATATTTGAATAAAATGAAAATATGGGCTGTTATGAAGCTATACAATTGTCCTTTAATTTCATGAATTTGCAATTTTACGAGATAATGACTAAATTATAAAAATGTGAAACATTAAAGGCAAAAGCGTAATTTTGCCAAAATGTGTATAAAGTGTCAAATTGAATAGAAAGGAAGTTAATTTGCTGAATTTGATATATTGATTAGATCAAGATAAGCCGAGATCGAGCTTAGATCTGGAAAAAAAAGAAGAAAAAATAGACGAATAACCGAAAAATTCCATCTGAGCAATTCGAGGTAAGTTCGTATAGCTAGAATCGAATAATTAATACTTGTAATTGTTTAAAATGAATGTGTATAAGTTGAATGAATAACCCAATTGAAATTTGAATTACTGATTATATGATTAAATTACTGTTTACATGAATGAAAGTGAAATGCTACAACTGTTATATATGTTACATGGATTCGGTATGATAATATGCATTAGGTATTCGAATTGAGTATCTAAATGTATGTATTTAATTGAATTGAATATATATATGATTTGAGAAATTGAATTATTGATCATTGAATGCTTAAATGATGAAGTTGGATAATTACCGAGCCCTGTTTGAACCGTAGGAATTTGTTAGATACGATTGACATGTCACTAGGATTACCGTATTGGTTGAGATCTTCCATGTGTTACGGGCTCACCACAGCTCGTATAAGCTTACCGATATATCAGCTCGTTAGAGCTTACTGTTCTCAACTTTTTAGAGCTTGTTGTTTATTAGCTCAAGAGGAGCTTATCGATCATGGCTCGAAAGAGCAGCAATGATAATGAATTGATGGATTTTTTATAAATACACTTGTGTGTATCACCCGAGTATCTATCCATATTCTACTAGTTCAACGGGCATAATTACTTTTGCTGATCATATGAATAAGATATGTGTTTATATGGATGAATTACTGTTGATACGGATGAATTATTGTTATTACTGATAAACTACTCTTTATACAGATGAACTACTGGTTATATGAATGAATTACAGTTTATACGAATAGAAATGAATTGCCATAATGTTATGTGAATTACATGGTATTGATGATTTTATATGTTTATGCATTTGGCAAATTTGGTTGGATTGTATTGAAATGGTAATGTACGTTATAATGAAATGTTATATATGTGATCGAGATATAGGTGGTTTAACCACATATATGCCCATTAGTGTGCAAGATACAAAATATTCGATGTTATTTCCATGGATCAACAAAGAAGATAACGGTATGAGAATTGAAATGATTATATGAATCAGTTCAGGTATACGTGACACGCTCAACAAGTAAGTGATATTTAATAATTTCATATGATATGTAAGTGAAAACCGATGAATACATACAGGAATTATCAAGTTGTTATTGTATTACGTGTTGATTTTTATGGAGCTAATTTATATGCCCTCATGTTTCTCTAATTCTGAATTAATTGTTAAATTGTATATAGTACATACTAGTCATACAAAATTACTAAGCTTATTAGCTTACTTTGTTTATTTTACGTATTTTACAGTGATTTGAAAGCTCGCTCGGGTTAGAAGTCATCGAATATTTCATCACACTATCCAGGAGTTGTTTTGGTATTTTTGAACTCTTTGAAATTGGTAATATGGCATGTATAGGCTAGTTGATGATATGAAATGTATGAGTTATTTTAGCTATTGAAGTTTATATACATATATTGGCTTACAAGTCATATTGGTTTGGTATGTGTTTGATGGCCCAAATGGTATTAATTTTAGTATATAGATGCTTGGGTTTTTAAATGGCACATAATGTGTTTTTTTTTTAAATGATTGTTTTGGCTGCCAAATTGAATGAGAGTATGGTGTTATATGTATGCTTATAGGTGATTGAATTTGGGTGAGGAAAATTGGCTTAAATAAGCCAATTTCTCTTCCACACGGTTGATCACACGAGCGCGTGACTCGACCGTGTTTCTGCTGAAGCTTAGTTAAAATAAGTCAGTGAGTTACACGACCTAGACACACGGGCGTATTTATTGGCCATGTGTGGCACACGGGCTGACACACGGGCGTGTGGTCAGCTGTGTGACCCAATTCAGTATGTATGCCCTGTTTCCACACGGTCTAAGGCACGAGCGTGTCTATTAGCTGTGTGAGGCACACGGCCTGTTCACACGGGCGTGTGATACTTGAAATGTTGAAATTTTTCTAACTTTCCAAATTTATCATATGTTACCGATTTAGTCCCAAAGGCATGATTTAAACTTTGTACGCTCGATTTAAGTACATATTGAATGTGAATGAATGATATTTACTGAAATAAGATGACATTTGATAAATGATTGTTCTAAATTGAGTTACAAGTCCGATAATGCCTCTTAACCTATCCGGCAACTGTTACGGGTTAGTGGTGTTACAATACTTCAGATTTTGGGCTGAATAGTAATGGTATTCTATGTTTCCGAGGTCAGATCTGTGTGCCAAATGACTCTAATTTGAGGCAGTCAATTCTGAGGGAGGCGCATAGTAGCCCTTATGTTATACATCCCAGTGGTAATAAGATGTATCGCGATCTTCGTGAGTTGTACTGGTGGCCAGGTTTGAAGCTTGAGGTTATGGATTTTGTTGCTTGTTGTCTGACGTGTCAGCAAGTTAAGGTTGAGCACCAATTGCCTTCGGGTTTGCTACAACCCGTTAAGATTCCTTTATAGAAATGGGAACGAGTGGCGATGGACTTCGTTAGTGGGTTGCCCTTGACACCCACTAAGAAGGATTTTGTTTAGGCCATCGTGGATCGATTGACCAAGTCCACTCATTTTATTCCAGTTTGAACGGACTCTTCTCTGTAGAAGTTGGAGAAGCTCTATATCTCTGAGATTGTAAGACTGCATGGGGTTCCTATGTCGATTATTTCTGATAGAGGTCCTCACTTCACTTCTTGATTCTGGAAGAAGTTATACGAGGCTCTCGGTTCGAGATTGGACTTCAGTACTGCATTCTATCCTCAGACCAATGGTCAGTCTGAGAGGGTATTCAGATATTGGAGGATATGCTTCAGAGCTATGTGATAGATTTCTGAGGTAGTTGGGAGGATTATCTACCGCTAGCTGAGTTCACCTACAATAACAGTTTCCAGTCTATCATCCAGATGGCACCTTACGAGGCTCTGTATGGTCGTAAGTGTCGTACTCCACTATGTAGATTGATTCAGAATCTTCTGAAGTCAGCTTCTAATAGACAGAAATCTTATGCAGATCTGAAGAGGCGTGATATTGAGTACTCTGTGGGGGACTTCATTTTTCTTAAGGTTTCTCCGTGGAATAAGGTTTTGAGATTCAGTCGTAAGGGCAAGTTAAGCCCTAGGTTTATTGGGCCATATCAGATTCTGAAGCACGTGGGATCGGTTGCTTATCAGTTGGAGTTACCTCTAGAGTTAGACCGTATCCACGATGTGTTTCACGTCTCGGTGTTGAGGCGGTACCAGTCTGACTGATCTCACGTTGTCTCTGTTGAGGTAATCGAGGTTAGACCGGATCTGACTTTTAAGGAGGAGCCGGTTCAGATTCTGGATCGAGATGTTAAGGTTCTAAAGAGGAAGTCCATACCGTTAGTGAAGGTTCTGTGGCAGAATCATGGCACTGAGAAAGCCACGTGGGAACCTGAGGACTCGATGTGTCAGCAGTAGTATCCTCATCTGTTCGATTAGGTAAATTTCGAGGTCGAAATTTCTTTTAGGGGGTAGATTTGTAATACCCTGACTTCTTTATTTTTGTTTCTGTGAATTCTGACACAACTGTGTATCTGCTTCAGTGGTTAAGTGTTTTGGGTGTTTGAGAGGGGTCTTGGGTTCACGTCACATGTTTGCAAATTTTGTTCTTTTTCCTGATCCAAGCCTTACCCTTGTTGAGTGGGCTTACATAAAATTGTCTATAAAATCATATCAGGTGTTCCAATCCCTGCGTGAGCGTGAGTATTATTTTTGCTCGGTTTTCTGGTAGAGCTTTGGTGGCATTAAAATTCTAAAATGGTTGGGATTAAGGTGTTGGTGGGGAGTTGGGGGATATCAAATTGAATTTTTATTTTTGTTATTTTTCCCAAATTCCCTCTGGTTTGATGTTTTTCTTCTTCCAAAAAACAAAATCCTCATTTTTGCTCTTGTCATTTTCTTTTCTCATTGATGGAAATTAAACGTTGTTCTCCGTTCTTGTCTTTATCATTAATCCTTGCTATTGGGAGTTTCGAATCCTTGTTTTTCATGTAATTGGTAAGTGGGTTTCCGTTTGTATTCTTTTTATCGTTATTTTCTGAAGGTTGAAACGTTGCTGTAACTTCTGGTGTAGGAGAAGGCATTGAACTGTGAGTTTCGCTTCGTTTGTTTGATCGGGGTTAACGGTGTTCTCGTTGTTGGTAAGTTGAGTTTTTGTCAGATTGTTGATGATGAATTCGTAAATTTAGTCACTTAATAGGTGTTTGGTACGCTATTTTTCTAGGATTCAGAAAGCTAGGAGTGGTTTCGCATCAAACCTATATTCTGGCAGCTTGGTTGCACATTATCTGACATGTGTCATAATGGCACAATATGGTGTGTAGGGATGGGTAGGTGTTTTTAACCCCACATGGTGTGATGGGATGGTCAGAGTTGGTGTGTAGAGGATGGGGGTAGGATTTTGTGTTTCTGATCTATATATCTGATTCTGTGTACAGTATCTGAAAAGGCCATGAGCCTGACTCTATATTTGTATGTTTGCATGCTTATTTCTATTAGGTTACACACTGAGTTTACGAAAAATCACATCCGTTTGTCTGTTCTGTTCAGGTAATCCATAGAGTTAGGCAGATCGGTACGGCGGAGACTCAACGGTGACCACTCGACCGTAAACTGTTTAAAGTTATTAATTTATGGTTTTATTTACGATTTTGGTTTTATTCTGAGAGTTTGTAATTTTTAGGACTCTTTAGACTTTATGATTTTTTAATTGTTGGTTTTTGATTTGTTAATAATTTGCATGTCTTGATAAATTATTTTATGAAATCGACGGTTTTTACGCAAAATAGGTTTTTCTTTAAATAACAAATCAGGTTTCTAAAATTTATCACATTTATTAAACTTCCACTGTAGTAAGTGTTTGGTAAACAAATTAATTAAATAATATTTTCTGTATAATCATGAATGAGCACAAGCTATCAAAAATTGAATGATTTATCAAGTCAACACTGTTTTCAAAACTCATTCCTTGTGACATCACCAGATTCAGCCATAATGTCTAGGCTGGATTTGGGGTGTTACACACTGTAGCTTGGACTCGATAACCAGGTCGAGTTTAGAGTGTTAAATTTCTTAGGATAATAAGAATTGTGGTATTTTTTGTTGGTTCAACACTAAGTGGTTTAACACTTACTTGGACTAATCCAAAATTAATATATTTGTAAATTTATTCTTTAAGGTTATTGATAGCAACCCTATCTAATAATTGGATGGTCCCATATTCTTTTTTAATAAGAAGACTTTTTTCTTTTTTTTTATATATAACATAACTACAAAAATCGCTTACACTTTCGAATGTTGATGTTTTATACATTTGGTTTCTTGAAACTCTTGGAAGAGTCCAATAATCACATATTTAGGGAACATTCTCATAACGCTCTTCTTGTTCATTGACAGTGTTATTGGAGGTTTTGTCAAATTATTGGGAATGGTTGAAGGTAATGCTTGCAAAAAAGTTGGTTCTCCTAAAGAAAGAAAACATATTTTATTTTCATATTTCCTATAGGGGTTCTTTTATCAAAATTTCCCAATTACAAAATTTGCTTACAAGGATATTCTATCCTTAACACACCTAACCATTGCTACCTGAATGGTGTATCGATACTCAGCAAAATAACAATACATTGATAAAGATAGTTAAACCAAAACTTGGAAATATTGAAAACAAATTTAAAGGTTTCCAAAACTTGGAATTACCTATTCCTTTGTGACTTTGATACCAATGAGTCTCGAAAATCTGAGGATGGATGTAAATGAACACTTAAATTTTTGCAAACTAAATTTTTATGAAGAGAATGTTGGAGAGAAAATTTGCTCAAGAGAATGTAGGGAAAATTGAGACATTTCTTTCACTGTCAAACCAATAGCCTCTTGGCTCTTGCCCATTTTACAACGACATTATTGAGGAATCTATTCTCATACATCATTACAAATTTTTTTTAATGGATTTGAGGATAGATGTAAATAAAAACTTAAATTTTTTTAAAATGAAAAATTAATTTTTTGCGTACTAAATTATTTTGAAGAGATTGTTGGAGAGAAAATTTACTCAAGAGAATTTTGGGAAAATTGAAACCTCTCTTATAGAGAGTTTTTCCATATTTTACATCGATATTATTGGGGAATCTATTCTCATACATCATTACAAATTTTTGAATGGTTATGAGGATTAATGTAAATAAAAACTTAAAATTTTAAAATAAAAACTTATTTTTTTTCAAATTAAATTCTTTTAAGAAATTGTTGGAGAAAAAATTTGCTCAAAAGAACGCTGACTAAATTAAAATTTGTCTTTCATTACCAAAATGAGAACATTTATAAAGGGCTCTTGCCTTTTTTACATTAACATTGAAGAATCTATTCTCATATATTATTAAAAATTTTGCATATATTATTACGATTTCATAGGGAATCTCCAAATAACACTATTTAATTATTAGTATACTTTTCACCTTTATATTCCCTAAGTTAAAAGACTTTTGCATACAACTATCGTTCTGAATTGCACTATTCATTGAGAAGTACACTAATCCTTTCAAAAATATTAATATTTTATTTTATTTTGTATAATTTTTCATAAAAATTAAATACAATAATTACAAAATCTCACTCTTTTACCCAAAGAAAACAAATTAAGAGACTATTAATTTTTAAAATTAACTTAAATTTTTTTATAAAATAAAAGATAGAGAATAAAAAATAAAGAGAATGGGAGAGCAAAGAGAAAGCGTATTTTATTGATCAATTGGGAATATTTACAATACTTCTCCAAAGTCTCTATTTATAGGCATAAGAAGTATAAATGAAGTAGAGATCTACTTCTAATGACTATAAAAATTTAAAGTATATCAGAACTTATCTAGATCTTGATGGACATCCACTCAATAAAATATTCATAACACTCTCCCTTGGATGTCCATTTGTAGATAATGTGTCTCATTAAAACCTTACTAAGATAAAAACCCTATAAGAAAAAAATTCTGTAACGCCCCCTTACCCGAGTCCGTCGCCGGAATCGAGCACTAGGCGTTACTAAACTTACCTTACAACTTAATCAAGTTCAAACAATTTATTTTATTTCCCGCAATAAACTGTCCGTCTGCATTAAAGTTGCTAAAAAAATCATATCTCGAGTTACGAAACTCAGAATCGAATCCGTAAATTTTCCCTGAAACTAGACTCATATATCTACTAACTAATTTTTTTATAGAATTTTTGGTTAGGCAAATTAGTACAGTTTATTACTTAAAGTCTCCCCTATTTCAGGGTTTGGCTAATCTGACCTCTGTGCACTACAAATCAAATTTCTTCCTATACAGAAATCCAATTATTATTCCGTTTATTTCTCTTAAAAATATACTCAATAAGGAATCTATATATATATAGTATGACTTATAATTGTTTTTGTAAAATTTATGGTGAATTTCTAAAGTCAGAATAGGGGATTTAGAAATCACTCTGACTCTGTTTCACTAAAACTAAAATAACTCATAAAATACAACTCATTTACCTGTTTTGATTCCTCCATATGAAAATAGACTCAATAATATTTAATTCTATCTTTCATTCACTATCTAAGTCCATTTCTACTACTTTTAGTGATTTTTCAAATCCACATCATTGCTACTGATCAATATTGTTTTAAAGCTAAATTCACCCTTTTTCATGATTTCCATGGAATAACTAGCATTTAGGCATACATAAAACCAAACATGTCTTTGATTAGCCAATCCAATAGCTAACCATCATCAAGCATTTTCATACCATCCATAAGCCATATCATAATATTATACACTCAAAATGATTGCTATGTTATACATGCCATACTCAAAATGAAGCGTCTAGCTATACCAAAATAATTCTTGATGATAGTGTGTCCGGATCTCCGACATGCTTTATGATCCCTAAGATAGCTTGTCAAAACTATAAAAGAGAAGGAAAATAAAGGGGTAAGCATTAAGCTGAGTAAGTTTGCAAGCAGATAAATAACAACTTTCATAAGAATTATTTTACTTATATTTTTCCTTATCAAACATACATGAGCATTATATACTTACCTTTGTTCTTCTATCATTAGCTTATCTTACCTTTTGATGTATAACTCGTCTTACCTTACCTTACCTTGATGTTCTCTTTAAATTTTCCCCCGTTGAACTACTTGGAATACTAAGGATACACGGGTACCTTACCATTGCCATGACTTGTCATGGTCTTACATGGTATCCTTGCCTTATGAACTCACCAATGCCATGCTTTGGCATGGTCTTACATGGGACCTTTGCCTTATAGTAACTTATTAATGCCATGTCTTGACATGGTATCCTTTCCTTAGAACCTTACCAATGTCATGCCTTGGCACGGGCTTATATGGTATCCTTAAACCCTAATGTCATGATATTTGTATCCTACACATTCCTAAGGTTCAACCGGGACTATCTGAAATTACTTCTCCTTCAATTCATGTTGGAGTCTTCTTTGAATAATTTCATGAAATAGATATACACATGCTGGAAAATTAACAACAGTAACATAAAATAATAGAAAATTGTATTTATTTACCGCAAACTTACCTCGAAACAGAATACAATCAACTATATCGATTTAGTCCTCTATCTTTTTCTTTCCCCGGTCTACCTCCGTATTTCATTCTTCTTGATCTATAATAATAAATTTAGCTTATTTAATACTCACATTTATCAAAACAGTCCTTGACTCAAACTTTGGAAAAATTACACTTTTGCCCCAAAACTTTTACATATTTACACTTTTTCCCCAAGGCTCGAAAATTAAATTTCATCCTATTTTCTTATGTTTTATGATACGCTGATCATTTTTCCCTTCTATGGCAACATCAAATTCTCACTCTAACATGCACTTATGAACATTAGGTATTTTTACCGATTATGTCGTTTTACTCGTTTTCGCTTAAAATCGCTTAGCAAGAGTTGTTTAACATAAATTCAAGCTTCATATTCTATCATAAAACATCAACACATTTCACCTATATGTATTTTTCCAAATACAAACCCTAAGTTAAATTATTGCTAGAATAAGCTTAAGCAAGTTACCGGGACTCCAAAAACGTAAAGAACATTAAAAACGGGGCTTGGAATCACTTACTATGGAGCTTGGAAGCTTGAAACAAACCCTAGCTATGGAGAACCCCTTGATATTCGTCCTAAGGAAGAAGATGAGCATATTTTGCCATTTTTTTCCCTTTTTTAATCTTTTAATTATCATATAACTAAAATACTCTTCATTAAATTTTTTTTGTTATTTCTACCTATGTATATCTTTTTTTATCCATGAAAATATAATGATTTAATTACCATTTAAGGACCTCTACTTCAATTATGCACTTTAATTTAATCCTTTAACATTTAGAACTCATATTTATCAACTTTTGCAATTAGGCCCTAATATGCAAATCGGACATGCAATCACTAAAATTTCTAATCGGTACTCTAACACATGCATCTAATCACTCGGTAAATCATAAAATTTAATCGAACTAAACTTTTCTATTTCAGATTTGTGGTTTTGCAACCACTGTTCCGTTTAGGCCCTATTTCGGGATGTTACAAATTCCTAGTGAAGAAAAAAAAATGTACACATATTTATAATACGCGTAATATGCTGACTCATTAAAAATTTTTCCTGGAAAACCCAATGGGAAAAAACCTCGGTTAAGGGAAAAAGAGTACAACGCGTATTTACTCCCCCTCATGAAAACATCACATAATATTTCATATTCTACGTATTCAATCTTGAATACTAGTTTTTCAAATGACTATTTGAATGTATTCGCTAAGCATTTATATAACCATTCATTTGAAACTCATGACTGAGGGAATTTTTTGGGGGAAATAAATTTTGATTTCTTCAGGAGTTTCAACAATAATCATAGCAAACTTTAATCATGATCCTTCTATAAAAATATAAATAGGTATTTTGTATCATTTTATAATCCTCCTTCAACTACTATTCACTCAGTCAAATTTACCACATATGTTCAAATTATTTCAATTCATATAAATGAACAATTTCCCAATAATTCCAATATGCTTCTTGCATTCTAAATCCTTAAGGATTTTAATATAAACTTTACTATATAGTGGTTCATAAAAAGGTTGTAACAACAACCATTAGACGCAAGTTAAATCTTTTATGAATTGTCAATTTAATAATATATCTAAAGGTTATTGTATCCACCACAAAAGAATATTATATCTTTTCATAATTGATAAACCGTAATTTATACATATTTATAACCCATGCTTAACGCCTTTTATGAATGATTTGTCCTTAGATTTGGTGAATTTGATGCTCCTAATGTCTTAATTCAATGTTTTATTCTCAGGTAGGCATAGGAGAATGAAAGGAATGAGAAACAGGCCGAAAATGGAGAAAATGGAGAAAATGGGCCAAAGCACGAAATCAACACGACCTAGACCTCCTCACACGGGCAGATCACACAGTCATGTCAATTTGATAGAATTGAAGCACGACTCACACGGGTATAGCACACGCCCGTGTACCTCGAACACGGCCTGAAGTTATCGCACACGGGCGTGTCCCTGCCGAGCCCAAGTTTAGTCCAATTCAGAAAAGGCCACTTTTGAGGGTTCTTAGGCATTCCAAAGCCTATAAATACACACTAAAAGAGGAAGAGAGGGGAGACGCAGAATAAGGAGTAAGGAATTACTCCAAGGAAGCTGATTGATCCATCTCAGAAGCCGGAGCCATTATCAAGACTGAAGATCTCTCCTCAACTTCCCCTTCAGGAGTTTTGGGTTTTCTTATTGTTTTGTATTTATTATTATTCTGAGATGTTTTCTTGTTTAGTTATGAACAAAACCCCTAAATACCTAAGGGGGATGAAACCTATGATGAAACCTTGTTATTATTTCTGAATCGTATGATAAATATTTGACTTGTTCTTAATTATGTGTTCTTAATTCTTGTTTTGGTATTTCAGGATATCACTTCAAGTTACTACTCTTAGTTGGAGGAGGAATAGACCCTGACTAGGAGTAACTTTGTCATAATTAAGTGGAGCTGATTAAGCGCCTAGAGATAGGGTGACAAGATTTTGCCGGATTAGGGTGATTCCTAATAAGGGAATCCATAAATCGAGTTAATGCAACCTTAGGATGTTAATTAGAGATAACTCTCAGTTATTCAACCTAGGGATTAGACGTTGTTAGTCTCGAGAGGGATAATAATATATAGTAGGGATTTCTACGGAACAAGTTAAATGAATAAATCGTCCGGTTCGGAGCCAGAATAACAAGTAAAAGTCTAGGTGGATTTTTCCTTAGGTATTGTCTCAATCAATCGCTTTCCCCAAAAGTAATTTCCCAACTTCTATTTTCTGCAAGTTTTTAGTTTAATTAATTAGTTAGTTAAAACAAATCTCTTTTCTTTGGCTAGATAATAAGAAGACAGTCATTACTAGTACTCCTAGTCCTTTGGGTTTGACAATCCGGTCTTGCTAAAGCTATACTACTGTTCGATAGGTACACTTGCCTACGTTGTGATAATAGTTAGTTTCAAGAACGATTCACTATAAATTTATAAAACTTATCACGGGAAAATCACGATCAATAATCAATGTCAGGACTTAGCAAAAAACTTTATATTTCTATTCTGCTTTTGCAAAACCACTTCATTTGTACCCTCACTAGCTTTATACCTTTAGATATTTGGACTACTAGTTCAAAAACTCCACGAAGTTAATTGTACTTGAGTTGTGTCTTTCTGTTCTGACCAATTTATTCCATATATATATTTCTCAATAGATTTATTCAAGATCCTATTTTTATTTCATTATTTCAACAATAATATTACATGCAAAACCATTGTCGACCAGTTTTATTATCGATTCCACATTTTCTCAAATTGACATAACTTATCGAGATATCTTATTTTCATTTTTTTTAATCTTTAGTTTCAGGTATCTAAATCTCTTCTGGAGTTTTAGTTATTAGTTATACTTGGGGTCTCTTTTGGAGTACTTGTCTCTACTATATGACCATTTAGAAGAATGTTCATTTTTGGAACCAATCAATCTATTATTTATTCTAACTGGTTGTCCTACTAGGACTTTGATTCAAAATATTATATGGTATATAACACTTGGTTATTCTTATTTGTGAATATGTTTGATAGTTAACTTGTAATAAAGTGAGTTATCCTTTTTGAACTTCTAGTTCAAATTACTCTCTATAAGGATCTAGATAATGATAACTCATTACAATCAGTGGCTTCATTCAGCTATTATTTCTCTCCCTCTAATATTGATAAAACTATCAAATCAAAATAGTAATTACAAATCATGTCATAATTGAATCTTCAATACATTTAAAACATCAACTAATACAAAGAGACTCATAGTTAACGTATATCCTTAACGTTCTTTGAGGATTCACTCATATTTGTGTGTTGTGGTGGAGCAATTGGAATATATACGCACATACAAAAGTTCAAAGATGGGAAACATTTAGCTCTTGACCAAAAACCAATTGTAATGGAGAGTATTTATAACTTATTAGCTTGATGCGTACAACAAGTTAATCAAAATAATCTAATTTTGAAATAGGAAGTTTAGATATTAATCAGATGCGTTCAATCAATAATTTCTATAAACCATTATGCGCATAAATAACAAACTTTTACAAAAGTTTTTCAAACTCATATACAACAATCAATAAAAGACTAAGATATAAACTCATCAGCATTAGCAAGATGAATTGTCTTAATTGCATAATCTAAAATTAATTATTTAAACCAGCAATCTTGCAAATGACAGGTTGAAAGTTAATAACACATGTGATTATTTTATAGATGCATCTACTAGGAATCATATAATATCAAAATCATCCACATAGTGGATGAATGGGCCCATATTCATTTCAAAAATGAAAGACATTAAATCTTAACTTTAGCTAGTAAGTTTCTAATAAGCAATTTTCATTGAGAATAAACAACAAATGAGAATTCTTTAATGAATATCCATATGAATTCTTAATTAATTTTCGCATCACATATAATCCAGGATGGTCTAACTGGTCATGCCAAGTAGTAAATGCATTTGTATCAGTAAACTTCTGGTTTACTTTAATGTAACACCCCAAACCCGTCCTGGATGTTAAGACTAAATCTGAAGAGTTACAGTAAATGTTATTAGGAAAACCAATTCTTTTATAAACATTGTTAAAAACCTTCTAACAGATTATAAACATTCATAAAAACCCAATTGACAATAAAAAAACCATAGAAAGTCAAAATACAAAGAGAACACTGAAATTTCTGATAATATAAAAAGGTGATAAAGTAGAATGACCGAGCTTTCGTCACGCTGACTTGATCAAAGCTATGAGTTACCTGTAATTTAGTCAACAAACAAAATGAGTTGATAACTCAATGTGTAACCTATATAAATTCAAATAGAAGCATAAATATAATGGTAAATTCTTAAACTCTTGTTTAAATTAGAATCAGAGGGTATTCGGTATTGTCTTAACAAATCAGATGGAAAGCAGAACAATTTAAGTTTAGACACAGAACTGATCAGAAACAGATGTAGTTTTTCCTACCCCCATCCGCTACACACCATTAAGGGAATGTAATACCCATCCAGCTCTACACACCACATAGTGTCGGTACGACACGTTCAACATGATTGTAGACTAGCTACCAGATCAAATTACAATAAAACACCAAATTCACATATAGATTGTAGCTTAGCCAGTGAACCAAAATAGATCACTTACTCCTTTACACAATTCTCATCCAATACAAATGCATATTACAAATGTCAAATATCAAGAATGTACACACAGTTATTTAGATACAATTCATAATGATATAGTACATATCAATATCATCAACAGTCATCACATTCAATATTCGTTTAGATAGTCAACTACTTAGTCTGAGGTCATTATATAGCAACTTACACGGTCTAATTCAGATTATATATACACTATGGAAAGCCTACATTCGAGTCAAACGACGCTTATGGCCCCAGGGATAAATCCCATTTCTGACCCATACGCCCGTATGGTTTTACACGACCTAACTGTGTCTCCGGCAGCCTGACACATGCTTGTGCCGTCTACCCTGTAGTCCTGAATCACAAATAGTGAGTTACACAGCCTAGACACACACTCGTGTCTCTAGCCGATATGGTCCCCAATGGCAAACAGTGAGTCACACGGCCTAGACACATGCCCGTGTCTCTGGCCTGTGTGGTCCCTAATGGCAAATAATGAGTTACACGACCTAGGCACACACTCATGTCTCTGGCCCATGTGGTCCTTAATGGCAAACAATGAGTCAACAGCTTGCCACACGGCCGTATAACACACATGGCCTACCACATGACCTGGCATACGGCTGTGTGGCATCGATAGTCATGTTTTCCAGCATTTTAATTTCACAGAGAGTCGGGTTTTCGGTACGCACCTGAAGAAGTTTCAAATTCAGAATAATGTAGAAGACTCCTAAAGCCTAAAATGACCATTCAATAACTCAATTAACAACTTAATTGAACTAAAATGCTAATTCACAGTCGAATTACACTACGTCAAAAAATTCGACACAAAAACCCTAAAACGCAAAATAGTCACTTACCAACAATCATTTGGGCCTTAACATAAATTAAATTGTCAGAAGAACACTCCTCTCAGGATCTTCGCCCAATAGAAGCAACACAAGCAATTAATGAGAACTTGTGAAACCCTTACCTTAACATTCAAACTCACAATGCAACGACGAAAACAAACAAAAACAGAAACAAAACAAGAGAAACTTACACAGAACCTTTCAATCAAAATAATAGATACCACGACGACCTCGATTTAACCAACTAGCAAAGTTACCAAGGCAATCAACAAGAGAAAGAAAAGAAAAGAAAAGAAAAGAAAAGAAAGAAGAAGAAGAAGAAGAAGAATGTAAAAGAAATGGAAAGGGAAAGAGGGAAGAAGGAAGAAGGAACGTTAATTAACTTTAAAAAAATAAAACTAACAAAAAGATTTACAACATTTAACAAACGACACACAAAAATATTTCTCTATCAACTACGTAGAGACTCGAACACAAGATCAGGGAGTAAACAGATGATTAACCAATGATTTGTTGCGCCATTAGCCTTTTAGTCAGTTTGCATAAGTGCTTTTTATTAAGGGTTTTGTTGTTATATGAAGGGATTTTATGGATGTTGTGGTTATTTCTTATGGCAAGAGTTTAATCGTGTAAAATATTTTGCATTAGGTGAGAATCTCGAGACTAGCATTTCTCCGGTGAATTAATTTCCATTGGGTATTGTTATTTATTTTCTAAGGTAAGTGTTTAATGTCATTTAGGGCTGTTATTTGTGGAAAAAGTTTCGGTTGTGTTTTCACTCAATTAGTCGTTTTGGTTCGGTAGAATCATAGTAATTGATTCGTGTGATGTATCGATTTAGGTACCAGAATACGCGAATTTTGATCCTGCATCGGATTTTGACCAAGTGTGTAACAAAAACCCGAGAAAATAGTGAAAGGGAAAGTCGAAAATCTGAACTGTCGATGCCACACAGTCGTGTACCAGGCTATGTGGTAGGTCGTGTGTGACACACAGCCATGTGAGATACATTTTTTGGGCCAATTGGCCGTGTGAGTGACACGGGCATGTGTGAGACCATGTGCCAGACCGTGTGGGCCAGACTGATTGGCCAAGTAGGTGTCGGCCCAAAAATCTAAATTTTTTCCTAGGGCCGTAAACATCATTTTAGATCTAACGTAGACCTTCCGTAGGGTCCGTATATTATAAATTAAGCTATAAAACATTATTTCTAATGATTTGTTAGCGTAAAACATGATATAAGTACAACTAAAATATGCATGTTTATCATGTAGTGTAATAAGTATAATTTGTGTAGTGCAATAAGTATAATTTGTGAAACGTTATGAGTGATCTGTAATATGATATGTCTGATCTGTATCTATTATATGAGCATGTAGGATATGTATATTTCAGGCATCTGTAATTCTGTATTTGCATTGGGGTGGGTTTTGTGTTATGGAGGAAGTGTAAGCAGTTTAATTATCTGTCGTATTTGGTGGCGTAGTCACACATATTTCTAAATGGCGATAAATTGCCTATTGATCTGGCAGCTAAGTTGTATGTATTTTGAAAAGTGACATACCGACACTAAGCAGTGTGTAGGGTTGGATGGGTATTTAATATCCTATATGGTGTGTAGGGATGGTTGGAAATGGTGTGTAGCAGATAGGGGTAGGATTGTAAATTTGCATTTGATTTTGTTTCTGTTTCTGTATATGATATATGTTCTGTATTTGTTCTACTATGAGTTACGCTGGAAGTTGAACCTATGATTTTGTTTTTATAAGTTACACACTGAACCTGTAAGCTCACTCTTGGTTCGTCTGTTTATTTTTAGGTAATCCACGGACTTAGGACTGGTCGATGCGTCGAGAGGTTGGTTAAAAACTCATGATAAATTTTTCTATTTTACATTCTAGTTTATTTTGTTTTGTTTTGTTGGACTGTTTGAACATTTTAGGACTGTTTGGTTTTGAACTTTTATTTACTGTCAAAAAAACATTGAATTTTCCAAAATACGACTCGTGTTTTCAAAATGATTCAACTAAGGGACCCCGCTGCAATTAAATGCATTTTGAAAATTCAAGTCTAGTTAATATAATTAATGGTATAATTATGAAGGATGTTTTCATTAAAAATAAATAAATTGGAATGGTTTTAAATAAAATCTGGCGTTGTTCAATAAATTTAACAAATTTCTGGGTTTTCGAAAAGTATCATGGTAACTTCTCCAAATATGGTCATAGCATCTAGGTCGGGTTTGTGATGTTACAGTATAAATATGAAATACAGATATACTTCTAATGACTATTAGAATTTAAAGTATATCAAGATTTTGATGGACATCAAGTTAATAAAATATTCATAATAAAATTAAAGTAAAAGTAATTATTTCTTATTCAACATTATTTAGTTGAAATTTTTGTATTAATTAAAAAATTAATAAGATTTAAATACATTGAAAAAAATAAATATTAAAATTTTTAATTTTCAAATGATCTATCCAGCCCATTATTAATCAAAACACCAAATATTTCCTATGTTTACACGACACTTCGAGAGAAAAGTAAACAGAAATAAAACAGATGAGCATGACTTACCATTTTTAACAACTAAAATAATTTTTTTCTGAAATGCCAATGCTTTGTTTTGTATTATTAAATTCATCATATACAAGTTTCACATATTGTAATTATAAAAAAGACGTGCATTCTTTTAATTATAGATAAAAATATGTATTATATTTAAAAATTTTAAATTATTTAGAATAAAAAATACTCAACTCTATGAACCCTTTAATTTTTAAAAAATGAAGAATATTGAGTTTCACATTTTATGTGAATAATCTTATCTATACTATTAACATCAATTTTTGTTCTTTGAAAAATATTATTATTTAAAAAACCTCAAAATCGGTGTTATTTTTATTATATTTAATTTCTTTATGATAATCTTCTCAATTGGGTTATGTTTTGTTTATTTTAAAAATTAAGTGCTTAACAAAATTTATAAAAAATTTTAATAAAACATGCTGTGTTGGTGGTGGGATCACATATTTTAAGGAAAAAGACCTAGTCATCCACCTTAGGAATCAATTATATCAATCAAGTTTATATCACACTGACCTCATCATCAAAATATTTGTTTTTTTATGCTACAAAAATTTGCTTACGATAATAAAAAATCTGTCTATATAAATTAAGACCATTCAATCAACTAATTCAAAATTTGGCTTTCAATCAAATAATTAAGAAATATTTCATAAACCCCATGATCCTATTTTGTATATTTTAAATATAGATCTTGGAATCTCCACTTTATTGGCCTTATGAACAATTTTTTAATTGCTTATAAATTTTCAATTAAATGAATAAACTCAGACACATCTAATTTTAAATTAATTGAACTAAAAAACCGAATTTTAATTTCTTAAAAAACACTTGAAAATATATAAGTTGACTTCCTTAATTACAAAAACATTATTTATTATTTTTACTTAATTAAATGGCTCGCTTGGTAAATTATTGATGATATATAAGAGTAATGCATGCACAAGAACCGTATTCGAATAAATATTGATTTTCAATTTTCAATGTCGCCCACATGTTTTTGCTTTCAAAGAGCGAATATTTTACCATGACAATACATGCACCATTCTTTCCCTCAAAAGCTGTTGCTAGTTAGAGAAAGAAAATGTATTTAACATATTGTATAAAGAAAATGTATTTAACATGTTGTATATAGCTAACCTTTTGGAGGTATATGGTACGCGTAACAAGTGACTTGTATGGCATAGGTTAGGGGTTGAATCCCACTAAAGTGAGACGCTCACATCATCACTTGGTGGGTGGTCGTATGTCGCGAGATTTAATGAATATACACAAGTGTACACAATCATCAACAAGTAATGAAGTAGTAAGTATAGAGTATCGTCTCCACAGGAATTGATTTAAAAAAATAATTGTAAAATTAGCTAATAACTAATTTGGTAAGTAATGAAAATATGAGTAAATTGAGCTAATTAAGTACTTAAATTAAATTTAATTACGTATGCCAAACAAATTAAAACAATAATGCAAAATGTAATAGCAATGAAAACAGTTACACAAGTTCTAATAACAATGACACGGAAGGCTAGAATATTTATTTCTCCCTAACATGCAATCATCGAAAGCAAGGCCGTAAAATTTTGCGGTGATGCTGTGGCAATATGGTAGTTTATTAATCTAGAATCCACTAGCTGTAGGCTTCTCTCCAAGTCACAATGTTAAATCTTTTAATCACCTTAACATATGTCTACACCAAGTTAACCTAAAGATTATATTTTCAGGCATCGTTCCTAAGGATTATGCAAGGTAACAATATATGTCTATACCGATACAAATTTAATTACTAAGCAGATTAAACATGAACCTTTCGAGTTGTATGTTTATTAATTATCATTTTATCAAATGTAATAATTAACTCAATTGCTTACTGCTTTAGCAAGTGTTAAACGTGAAAACCACTTGAATGAATAAACACACATTTGCACAAAACATTATTAGCAAAGCATCAATAATTTCATGCTAAGGATCCATAAATATTTTAACATAACAAAATTAATTCATAATCATTAAAGTGAAAACCAACAAACAAGTTGCAGCCATGACTAAAAACAACAGAAGAAAGAAATAGATAAGCGAAAGAAAGGAAGATTACTCAAATGTCGATGGTTCTCCGCAGCCAGCTCACGTTGCTTCCTCAAAAACTCTCTACATCATTCTTAGTCTCAATAGCTCACGTTGATTTTTCTGCTCTCAAATTCTGTATGTTTTTGTTCTATTGTGTTCTCTTGTGTTGTGTCTTCGTCTCCATGCTAAACTTTTACTCCCTATTTATATTGTTGAGCTCCCTTCATCTTTTCTATTTCTAGGCATAATGGTTTCTTGATTCTCTTGGAAGTTCATTGATTCCATCCTGAAGGATTCCTTGATTTTCTCCTCTGCTAATCAACTAAGTCCCCTATTAAAGAGTGAATCAGGCTATCTGTTGCGAGCTGGTAAACCATGCAACAGCTCTCACATATGGCGAAATGGCCAGGTGTGAGCTACACGCTAGACTGAAGGTGAGCTGGTGAAGTGCGAACTGTCTCCAAGCACAGTATGCGAGCTGCAAACAAAGAGTTTACAAACTGATGAATAGGATAACTACGAGCCAATGAAATGCAAGCTCCATGTAGGGGAGTCACGCATGCAACCTTAGGTTGTGGACTGTGTGCTGCGACCTGCAATGTCTGCGAGTTGTGTGTAGGCAAGCTATGCATGCGACCTTAGGATTATGAACTGCGTGCTGCAAGCTGCAATGAACACGAGCTGTGAATAGAGAGCTTGTGAACTAAGATGCTCGAATTGAGAGCTACGAACTAGTGAAGTGCGAGTTGTCTCCAAGCAACGCATGCAAGTTGGTGAAGTGCGAGCTATGCATATGAACTGAGATGCTTGAACTGAGAGCTGCAAACTGGTGAAGTGTGAGTTGTCTCCAAGAAATGCATGTGAGCTGGTAAAGTGCGAGCTATGCATACGAACTGAGATGCTTGAACTAAGAGCTGCGAACTGGTGAAGTGCGAGCAGTCTCCAAGCAATGCATGCGAGCTGGTGAAGTGCGAGCTATGCATGTGAACTGAGAATAGAAAGCTTGTGAACTAAGATGCTCGAACTGAGAGTCGCAAACTAGTGAAGTGCGAGCTATCTCCAAGCACTACGAGTTGTATATTGCGATCTCCCCGCCAACAAGTGTTGCTTGCGAGCTGAGAACACAAACAATGCATGCGAGCTTGTTCCGGGTGGTCTTGAGGCTTGTGGCGCTGTTGCGGCATTGTTGTGGCATTGAGTGGACTTCAATAGCTAATATTTTAGCATAAAAATTGACAAAAAATTTATTATTCGAGTAAAACCTTTCAATATAAGATATTCAACAAAAATATAACAAAAATAGCTACTTAAAAATTATCATTCCCTCTTAACTCGCCTAAAATATAAGCTCAAAAATATTAAAATAACACTATATATTAGTGCTATCATCGTACGTACACATACGGTCGAGATGCCCCCTTCCACGAATCGTATAAGACTCTCCATAGAGGGGGCACAAGCCTTCTATTGTTCATAGGTTGGGTTGGTTTTCTCAAGGACAACACTTCAAAACTTCTCTCGAAGGAGTCGGTCCCCTCTCAACAAGTTTCATTCTAAAATTTATGAACTATTATATGGAAAAATATTTGGTACACTGTCAGTAAAGTTTTTAGACTCCCCAAATAAGGTAAAAAAAAAAGACCTGACAATTTTTTAAAACTACTTATAGAATAAAAAGAAGTACACTACCAATATACTAAATACTAACTCATAATATATTATCCCTATATAAGAAAAATAATAAAGATAAAAGAAAAATAACTGTGACCCAATTCTTAAACAAAATTTAAACTCTAAACGGAAAAGTTGTTTTAATAAAAAAATATCGATTAAACTATTTTATATTAATATTCATAATTAAATCTAAATTAAAGTGTATTGTTATTATTTCATTTATATATAATATTATAAGGTAGGGGTAATGATCCTAGATGGACAATTTCTTTAAGTGATTTGATTTCCTATCTATGTAGCACGTGTCACATTTAATTATATTAAATATGTTTTAATATGCTTAGTTTTGAAATTTATCTTTTATTTAAGGTATTATTTTTTGGGATAAATCTCAAATTTATACATGAATTATGGTTTAATGTGTAATTGTATAGATGAACTTTGATTTTATATAATTTTATACATAAAATTTTGATTCAAACCAATTCTTGTAAATTATTAACATAATTATTGATATAACATCATTTTATATTTATATATTACATACATAAATAATTATATTTATCAAATATAAAAATAAATTGATTTCTTTCTTTCTTTAAATGTGCATGATTAAATCAAAATTTAAAGTTTGAAGTATAAATTTGAACCACAATTAGAGTTTCACATGTATAATTACACCAAATTAAAGTTCATATATACAATTACGTATTAAATCAAAGTCCCTATAATTTTTTACCGAGCGTAGTTATGGCAATTATTTAGAAATCAGTTTAACATGTTTAGTTATTGATTAAAAGAAATGGTAGAATGTATTTGAAAGTCGTAGCGAAAAATAAATACGGAATTATTTAGAATGTATTTTGCTTATTTCGAGGCTTTTTTCAACCACATATTGTTTATACGTTTTCTCAGATGTAATAATTAACTCAATTGCTTACATATTAGTTATACTTTAGCAAGTGTGAAACGTGAAAACCACTTGAATGAATAAATAGTCATTTGCACAAAACATTATTAGAAAAGCACCGATAATTTAATGAGCATAACAAAATTAAGTCATAATCATTAAAGTGAAAACCAACAAACAAGTTGCAGTTATGACTAGAAACAACAAATGAAAAAAATAGATAAGAGAAAGGAAGATTAGTCGAATGTCGGTGGTTCTCCGTAGCTAGCTCACGTTGCTTCCTCAAAAAACTCTCTACATCTTTCTTAACCTCAATGCTTTCACTCTTGTGTTTTGATTTTTCTGCTCTCAAATTATGTATGTTTTTGTTCTATTATGTTGTGTCTGTCGTCTCCATGCTGAAATTTTACTCCTTATTTATACTATTGAGCTCCCTTCATCTTTCCTATTTTTAGGTGTAGTGGTTCCTTGATTTACTCTTTTGTTCCTTGATTCTCTCGGTAGTTCCTTGATTCCCTCCTGGCGGTTTCCTTCATTTTCTCCTCTGCTAATCGACTAAGTCCCCTATTGAAGAGTGAATCAGGCTATCTGTTGTAAGCTGGCAAACCATGCAACAGCTCCCACATATGGTGAAATGGCCAGGTGCTAGCTACACGCTAAACTGAAGACAAGCTAGTGAAGTGCGAACTGTTTCCAAGCACAGCATGCGAGATACAAACAGAGAGCTTGCAAACTGATGAATAGGAGAGTTGTGAGCTGGTGAAATGGGAGCTCCATGTAGGCAAGCAATGCATGTAACCTTAGGTTGTGGATTGTGTGTTGCAAGTTGTGTATAGGCGAGCCATGCATGCGACCTTAGGATTATGAATTGCGTGCTGCTAGCTGCAATGAACACGAGCTGTGAACAGAGAGCTTGTGAACTAAGAGCTGCAAAATGGTGAAGTGCGAGCTGTCTCCAAGACAATGTATGCGAGTTAGTGAAGTGTGAGCCATGCAAGCGAGCTGGTGAAGTGCGAGCTTTCTCCAAGCACTACGACCTATCTATTGCGAGCTCCCCGCCAACAAGAATTGCTTGCAAGCTGAAAACGTGAACATCCACATACAATAAAGATGTCCCCGTCCGCAAATTGTACAAGACTCTCCAAAGTAATGGGCATAAGCCTTCCCAAGAGACAATACCTTCATTGTTCATGGGTTGGGTCGGTGCCCTCAAGAAAAACACTTTGAAAACTTCTCCCGGAGAACTTGGTCCCCCCTCCCCAACTAGTTTAATTCTTATGAAATACTATATGAGAAAATATTTAGTACACTATCAGTGGAGTTTTTAGACTCCACAGGTAAGGTCAAAAGGTTGACAAGTGTTCTTTTGAGATATAGTAATATATTTAAAATAAAAAGACATGTGACAATTTTTTTAAAATTTCTTGTAGAATAAAAAAAAAGCACACTACAAATATATTAAATACTAACCAATAATATATCATCCCTATATAAGAAAAATAATTGTGATCTGATTCTTAAAAAAAATTCTACACTCTAACCGAAAAAGTTATTTTGTCACATCCCAAAAATCGAGTTAGAAGAAATTGGGTTAGTGAAATCAAGAATGGTCATGTCCTAATTTTTAGTTAAGATTGTGAAATTTTTGTTAAGTGAATTAATTTGGTTTAGTGGTTAGGTGTTGTGCTTGGGTGTGAAAGGTTTTGAGTTCAAGTCTTTTGTCTTGCATTTTTGTTATTTTTGCCTAAATGTTTATCTTTGAACATCTGATTTATATATTATTTTCGTTCAATTGATGACAGAATGAGCCTATTGGTTAGTGGTAAGTTGTTAGTTTACCCAAAGGTCTTATGTTCGAAATCTTGTGTGTGCAAAGTGGAAAAATTATTTTTGTTTTGAATTCTGGAGAATCTGATAAATGGTTAATTATCAGATTTTAATGGAAGTGGCGGGGTTGTGGATAGTTTTTTAAAATAGGAAATTAATTCCAAATATCTTTTCCACTTCCCCTTTTTTCGTCTAATTTTTCCCACTCCCCCTTCTCACGTGTTTTTTCTTTTGTTTTCCCCCACTACTCTTTTCTACCATTTTGCTTTGCAATTCTGTCAAATTACTTCATTTTTCTTTGTCGTTGTGCCTCTATTGTGTTCTCTTTTCTCCTGCAATTCTTTGGTTTGTTGTGTTGTTAAATCTTCATCTTTTGTCGTCTTTTTATAGGTGTTGACTATGGAACGGCCAATTTTCCAGCAAATTAGTTGTTGTTGGCCATTGTTTTTACGAGGGTGGGTTCGGAGTGAGTTGTTTTGGGGTTTATCATAAATCTCTTCAGGTGTGTGATTCGAACCCAAAACATAGATTGGAACTCGGAAAAACTCGAAATAGAGACTATTTTTTATACTGTTCTGCGTCACACAATTTGGGCTATTTTGGTCGTGTGGGCCACATAGGCATCTGTGAGGTCGTGTGGGCCACACGGGCTGACCAGTTGGGTCATGTGGGCCCATTTTTTAAAAAGTTTCACTTAGGCCCATTTGACTCAAAAATGCGTAATTAGACCATCCGTGGGGTCCCTTAGCCTTAAAAAAAACTCAAAATGTGATATCTGTCAGTATGTGATATGACTAAGGTAAGTGAAAAACTTATATACGATATGTGCTTTGATAACTTTGAGAGCACAATTACATGTAAAAACATGTATGACGTCTATATGTAGAATAATTGTTAGTATAAGCAATTTGATATGTATGATCTATAAGAAATATGATTAGGTATACATGTCATACCATTTATATGATATGTATGTTATTATGATTTCGCATGTGCATTGGGGTGGGTTTTGAAAATGATGAAAGAAGTGTTTTTTGGCAGTTTTACTACAATTTTGGCAGTTAAACCACAATATATGTCTGGCAACTTAGTTACACTATCATGAGTGGCATACCACCACGATCTGGTATGACTGGATGAATGAACTCTTGTAGTCCTATTTGGTGTGATTGGTTAGATGAAGTTGGTGTGTAGAGGATGGGGGTAGGATCTGTGATTGCATCTATATCAGAATTTGTGTTTGCTTTTGTATCGAAATCTAATAATGTGTCTGAATCTGAATATACATCTTTATCCGATTATAAAATACATCTGATTCTGTATAAGAAAATGTGCTTGAGATTTTTTATTCTGAAATTATAAATTCCTATCTAACATATGTTTCTGGTAGTGTGCACATTATAAGTAAATCTTTTCTTATGGTATTTATACACTGGGCTTCTAGCTCACCCGCTTGTTTAATACATTTCAGGTGAACTTCAAACATAGGACTTGGCGGTGATTCTTGAGCTCAGTTCACACAATTTGGTGTAAGTATGTTTTGGATTTTAATTTGGAACTTTACCTTCTTTTGTATTTTAATTTGTTTTGGAACGTTAAATTTTGGTTTTGGGTATTTGTTTCTGCGGATGTATTATTTATAACTCGCAAACACACCCAAGACGGCATAACTGATGGAACCTTATGATTAAGTTTGGAATGAGAAACTTCAAATCTTGTGGTTAAGTGAATGGTGTGATAGTGGAAATTTCGAGGATGAAATTCTTTAAGGAATGGAGAGTTGTCACATCCCGAAAACTGGGTTAGTGAATCAAGAATGGTCATGTCCTAATTTTTAGTTAAGATTGTGAAAATTTTGTTAAGTGAATTAATTTGGTTCAATGGTTAGGTGTTGTGCTTGGGTGTGAGAGGTTCTGAGTTCAAATCTTTTGTCTTGCACCTAAATCCTTATCTTTGAACATCTTATTTATATATTATTTTCATTCAATTGATGACAGAATGAGCCTGTTAGTTAGTGGTAAGGTGTTAGCTTACCCAAAGGTCTTGTGTTTGAAACACCATGTGTGCAAAATGGAAAAATTGTTTTTGTTTTGAATTCTAAAGAATTTGATAGGTAGTTATCAAATTTTAGCGGAAGTGGTAGGATTGTGGGTAGTTATTGAAAATGGGAAAATTATCCAACTATCTTTCCCTTTTTCTATCCAGTTTTTCTCACTCCCACTTCTTACATCTTCTTTCTTTTATTTTTCCCCCACTACTCTTTTCTACCATTTTACTTTGCGATTCTGTCAAATTGTATCGTTTTTGTTTGTCGTTGTGCTTCTATTGTGTTACCTTTTCTCCTGCGATACTTTGGTTTGTTGTGTTGTCAAATCTTCATCTTTCACTGTCTTTTTACGGGTGTTGACTGTGGAAGGGCCAATTTTCCAGCGAATTAGTTATTGTTGGCCATTGTTTTTGCGAGGGTTCGAAGTGTGTTGTTGTGTGGTTTATCATAAATCTCTTCAGGTGTGTGATTCTAACCCGAAACATCAATTGGAACTCGAAAAAACTTGAAAATAGAGACTGTTTTCAAGACTGTTTTGCGTCACACGGTCATGTGCCAGGCTGTGTGAGTCATACAGTCTGGGTTATTTGGGCTATATGGGCCACACGGACGTGTGGGCCACATAGGTATCTGTGAGGTCATCTGGGCCACAAGGGGTAGCTAGTTGGGCCATATGGGGCCATTTTTTGAAAATTTTCACTTAGGCCCGTTTGACTCAGAAATGAATAATTAGACCATTCGTGGGGCCCGTTAGGCTTAAACAAGACTCAAAATATGATATATGTCAGTATGTGATATGACTAAGGTAAGTGAAAAACTTATATATGATATGTGTTTTGATAACTTTGAAGCACAATTATGTGTAAAAATATGTATGACGTTTGTATGTAGAATAACTGTTAGTATAAGCAATTTGATATGTATGATCTGTAAGAAATATGATTAGATATGCATGTCATATCATTTATGTGATATGTACGTATATTATTATGATTGCACATGTGCATTGGGGTGGGTTTTGGATATGATAGAGGAAGTGTTTTCTAGTAGTTTTACTACAATTTTGGCAGTTAAATTGCAATATCTGTCTGGCAGCTCAGTTGCACTATTGTGAGTGGCATACCACTACGACTCGGTGTGATTGGATGGATGGACTCTTGTAGTCCTATTTGGTGTGATTGGTTGGATAGAGTTGGTGTATAGCAAATGGGGGTAGGATCTATGATTGCATCTATATCGGAAGTTATGTTTGCATTTGTATCTGAATATGCATTTGTATCCGATTATGAAATACATCTGACATTTTGAATTCCGATCTGACATATGTTTCTGGTAGTGTGTACATTATAAGTAAAATTTTTGTGACAGTATTTACATTTGTGTTTGTTATAAGTATATCTTGTTTATGGGCCGAGTCACACACTGGGCTTATAGAGCACCCGTTTGTTTAATACGTTTCAAGTGACCTTCAAACTTAAGACTTGGCGGTGATTCCAGAGCTCGGTTCACACAATTTGGTATAAGTATGTTTTGGGTTTTGATTTCAAACTTTACTGTCTTTTGGATTTTAATTTGTTTTGGAACGTCAAATTTCGGTTTTTAGTATTTGTTTCTGCGGACGTATTATTTATAACTCGTAAACACACCCAATACGACATAACTGATGGAACCTTATGATTTTAAGAGATAAGAATTTTTAAAGTATTTTCCGTTGCAAGGTTTTGAAATTAATTACGACGTTTTATAACTCAATTGGTTAAACATTCGGCATTATTTTTATAAAATAACAAAACAAGGTTTGCGTTAAAGTATTCACACGCGATCTTCAGAATACTTGTATTTTTGATAAATTAAATAACTTATTACTCTAAAAATAAAATTAAGTTTTCATGTAAGTTAATCGACAATGTTTTCACGAACGTTGTAACTTTCATAATCCGACCTTAATATCTAAACCGAGTTTAGAGTAATACATGTTTTAATAAAAAAATATTAATTATTTTATTTTATTTTAATATTTATAATTAAATCAAAATTAAAATTTATTGTTATTATTTCATTTATAAGGTAGGGTAGGAAATATGGTAATAATCCCAGATGGACAATTTCATTAAGTGATATTTCACTTCCTATTTATTTAACATGTGTCAGATTAATATGCTTAGTTTTGACAATTATCTTTTATTTAAGGATTATAATTTCTTACCTTATGATGGCAATTATTTAGAAATCAGTTTAGCATGTCTAGTTATTGATTAAAAGAAATGGTAGAATGTATTTGAAAGTAGTAAATACAGAATTATTTTGAGGCTTTTTTGAATATGGCTGTTTTGAACAAAAAAAAAAAAAACCACACATCATATATACTATTTACCCATAAGTTATTAAATTATATTATTTAAGGATAATTTAATCTTTTTATTTAAAAAACCAATTAAAATATATATATATGATTAGATTTGAATTCATGTCCATTAGGTTAATACAACTTTAAATTTATCACTCGACTAAAATTATACTCTAATATTTTGTACATGTTAATTTTATTATGTACACTTTATTACCTCTATTAATTGTATATATTAATAATATTGTTGATTGAGATGGTGTCACAAGTTAACTCAACACTAACTTAGGATTGATAACAACACCAAGATAAATAATCGTATTTATTTAGTAGTCTTAATCTGATGTATTCATTTGTTTAGATTTCGTTTTACTTATAATTTAATCATTTTTTATTTTAATATCATACATATTTCACATGTTATTATTAATTAGTTTCAAATCATACATTTTATTATTTATTTTACGCTATGTTTAAACACAAATTTGTATTTTAAATACATGACTTCCACATGCATACATGTGTGATAAAGTTTCTAGCATTAATAATGTTGTTGATTGAGTTGGTATCATAAATTAACTCGACACGAACTCAGGATTGATGACAACACCATCATAAACAATTATATTCATTTAGCATTCTTAGTCTGATGTATTTTTGTGTTTAAATTTCGTTTTACTCACAATTAAATCTAATTTTTCTTTTTTTAATATCGTATATATTTCATATGTTATTATTAGTTAGTTTCAAATCATACGTTTCATTATTTATCTTAGGTTATTTTTAAGCACACCTCTGTGTTTTAAATACACGATTTCTATACACATACAAGTGTGGTAAAACTTATAGTATATATAATATTATAAGGTACACTATAATTATGACAAGTGGGGCAACTATATTTTTATGTAATTTATATATTTTTTAAAAGATAATTTCTATAATTTTTTGTTATCCATTAAATTATAAAGGTTTATGTTTAAAATAAACAATTAATTAGATAAAAAAGAATTGGAAAAATATATATAAATTAATCATTTAATTCAACTTAAATAATTTTTTTATTTTAATTATATTTTATCTATAGTAAAATTTTAAGTTAATTTTATTTTTAAATAAATATTTAATTAGATAAACATAAATTTTAAAAATTAGATAAATTTTAATTAGATAAATAAAAATTTTGAAAATTTTATTTTTCCATTTAATTTAAATTAAATAATTATTTATTTATTAAATTATATACTATTTATATTATATATATTAGTATTTATTTTAATTATTAGCATTTACTAAACTTTATACCCTATAACTATTTTTTAAGTTAATATTTTTAAATTTTTATATTCAAAATAAATAGATAAATAAAATTTAAAAAACTAATTTTCCCATATATAAATAAAAATAAAATTTAACTATGCTAAAATAATATTATTAAGTTAACTTAAAATTTTATATTATTTTAGCATTATTACCTTTTTTTATTTTGTTATTCTGCACTAATTGCCATGATTGATGATAAGGTAAATAGTAAATGAAAATTAATTTAAAATTTATATTATTTTTATGGTACAAATAACTAGATTACGTAATTGCATATAACTATTTAAAGGAAATTTAATTGTTTACTTAATTTTTTTGCCAAAAATTTAAATTGATTAAAACAAATTCAATATCTTACGATAAATTTAAAGTGACTAAAAAAAATTAAAATTAAAACAATTCCAATAAAAAAATTAATTGCACATCAACTTCTTAAGTTTTTTTCACGGGAAAAATCTCAATACTATATATGAACTTTAGTTTAATGTGTAATTTTATACACGAAATTTAATTTTGTACAAATTTATACAGGAAATTTTGATTTGGTCAATTTTCAAAAATTATTAACACAATTAATGATATAACATCATCTTATGTTTATATATTACATACACAAATAATTATACTTATCTAATATAAAAATAAATTAATGTATTCATTTCTTTAAATGTCCATGATTAAATCAAAATTAAAGTTTCATGTATACATTTGAAACACAATCAATGTTCATGTGTAATTTTGATATTTATCCATTTTTTCACCCTATGATGCTAAAGATGCCGATAGTTGGTTGGATAACAAAAGGTCGTTAGTAGTAGTTAGATTAGTTACTAGGCAGAAGTTAGTTGAACTAGGCTATAAAATCATCTTGCTATTGCAATTTAATGATACTACAACATGTTTTTCATTCAGATTCAATACTAGAATAACTTTGTAGTTCATCAATTGTTGGTCATATCAAGCACTTTCAACATGGTATCAAAGCCAACACCGATCATCTAATTTCGATGACGACATGTTGAGTAATCTTCCTTTGATTCTTTGAGTTCTTGGCATTTGTTTCTCATATTTTCTCTATCATTTTTGTCTCTTTTTTCTTTTTTTTTTTGAGTTTTTTGTTGTAATCGCAATTCATTTTGAAGGACCTTACACAGATAGTATCTACTCACTTATAATTTGAATTCTAATTGTTTCAAGTATTATTGGTTCTCTTAAAAGTTTCATTTTCGTTCAAGATTTGTTTCAAGTATGCTTTAATGTAGTCTTGGTTTAATCTCTTATTCCATTTGTTTGTTTTACAATTAACTCAATTTAATCACTTATTCTTTATTTTGTAAAATGATTACTTATTTCTAATCAAATCATTTTGACAACATTAAGAAAAATGGTCAACAAAAAAATATTCCAAAGAGCTGGTATAAAAAAAAAAAAAAGGTTTTCCAATCATCCAAGTATTATGTACTAATACAAAGAAGAATTCTTTGCAATGAGTACTAAGTGAGAGAATGAATCAATAAATAATATAATAATCATAAAAGAATTGTATGAGAAAAGATAAGATTATGTTTTATTGAAGCCAAAAATAGCAAAATTTTATTCAAGAAACAATAGTTTTCTAAAAGATATGTATAATTTCTATCGCATCTTGAATATTGTTTTTGGTTTTGTTATTATGTTTTATAGTATTGCACTTATAATTATTGTATATTCTTTATATATATATAATTAATATCTTCACAAATTAAGTATTATTATAAAATATTTTATAATCCTTAAATCAACAACATTAATTGGTATATGTTAATGTTTATTTAAAATTTTAAATATCAATATTTATTAATTTTATATAATATTTTTAAGAAATTAATATAATATATATTTTTCAATTTATACATACCAATACATAATAAAACAAGGTACGTAAGCATTTATATTGCGACAAGCGGGGAATTTTCATTGATAATTATATAAAAAAATATTTATATGTAAGTTAAAGATAAATTAAAATTTTCAACTTTTGGTTTATTAATTAACTATTCATCTTAAAAAATATATATATAAAAGGATAATAAACCTAGAAAGCTTTAAAAAAAATAATTTTTGTTTTGTAATTTTATTTTTAAATATTATATATTTTTTCAATATTCCTTTTAGAAACCTTTTTAAGTTTATATATATTATCTCATGAATAATTTCAATTATAATTATAAATTTCATATATTAAAATTAATATATTCTCTTATAAAAATATATTAAAAATATAAAAAGCTAATTTGTAAATTAAAAAAATTTCTTTTAAATATATAAACTATGGAATTTCTTATGGAAATTATAATTTTTAAATTAACTCTTGAATAATTTGTAAATTAAAAAAAAATTTATTAGACATCAGCCGCTACTCTTAAGATGGAGAAATTTGGATGCGAAGTTGAAAGAGCCGTCTTCCTTATCCCACGTACAACACATAGTGAGCCATCCCTCTCCCAAGGAGGCAACGCTTTCTTAGTGAGCCTTTCCAGTAAGTTGATAGGGGGTTATGATCTCCCCCAGATAAAAAGGAAACATAGCCGCCCACCCATCATCCAAACCTGTCACCTTCCAACCACGACAAGTTGAAAGAGATGGTAATAAGTCCCAACTCTATGAGACTCCGGGAAGCCGTAAAAGCCACTTACCACAATCACCGCTCATAGTAGAGAAACTTGAAACAGAAGTAAGACCACTCAGTAATCCTTATTTTTAATTAAGCATTTAACTAATACTATTTAAATAAGAATATATAATTTTTTTAATAAATATGGATGATGGCTGTTTTAAAAAAAAAAAAAAAAGGTGAAAGACATGAAGTAGAAAAATGAAATCCATGTACAGAGTCCCTAGACCATTTGTTTGACATGAAAACAAATGCTTTGTAATGAGAGACATCCATTAGTCAGCACCATGTGAGAGAGTTTTTAATTATTTCTTTGATTTTAAGCTATGAAAGAAGGAATCAATGCTTATAAAATGTAAATTGTTTTATTTTAATTGTAATTCTAACCCTTGATTCATGCATAGCACAACCCTCGAAGCACTTTCAATCCAAAAATATGTCTTGGGGGGACCTGCCTTCAATTTAATATTATGTGAAGATTAATTTAAGTTAGTTTCTGTTGTTAGTTAAGAGAAGTTGCTTGATGTGTAGGACTCGTTAGATTTGCTTTTATTTTATTTTACTTTCTTAACTTAAGCAAAGCACTGAGATTGGAGAAGAAATGTAACCCTAAAATCCATAAATTTTAATTTATTTATTTCATATAAAATTATATTTCCATGCTTTTAAGATATTTGTTTGGGAATGGATTACTTTCATCTTTAACCCTTAAGAAGTAAATAAGTAATGTAAAGCCCCCAAAAAGCAAGCAAAAAAAAAAAAATTCCACGGTTTTCTAACATTTTATTTTGATTTAAATTCCATCCAAGTTCTTATTTTATATATGTGTTGGTCAAAATTGAGATATATCTTAGTTATTAGAATGTATTATTTGCAATTATAACTTCTTCTTTTTTTAAATTTCTCAATAATTTATATTTAATTATGAGATTTGAAAATTTACTGGGGATGATAATATTTAAAAAATCAAAAGCAAAAGCGTTATTATTATTTTCAATAACCACATTAATTTTTATATTATATAAATGTGAAGATATATCACTCCAGAGGGGAAAGCATTACGATACAAACCTCAAATCTTTGTTACTAAAATATTATATATACCGTTACAACAAACGGAGTCCAACGCATGATTTCCTTTTCTATATGATAACTATAAATGAATATTTCCTATATATTTATTTTACTCATAATTTAATTTATTTTTTATTTTAATATAATATATATTTCATTTGTTATTGTCAAACTATAGGTTTCATTATTTATTATATATTTCTCTATGTTTTAAACAGAGTTTCCACACACATACACGTGTATTAGAATTTTTACTACTTATCTTTAACCACATTATTGTGTTTGTTTCAACCCAACTCGGTAATGAAATTATAGAAATATCCTTCTTTTAAATTATAATTAATAGCATTAGGGTAAACTACATGCCAATCTCTCTAAATAAGGGTTATTCTTATTTTGGTCACCCCAAAATAAAAATTGATCAAATTAGTCACTCCACTGTTAAATGGTAATGAAAGACTAACAATGCATTTGTTTGAAAATTTTTGGAGTGACCAAAATAGGAATGACTCCTATTTAGAGTGACTGACGGGTAGTTTACCCTAATTTTAGAGTGACTAACGTGGAAATGCACCGTTAGTCTTCCGTTATCATTTAACGGTGGGGCGATCAAAATAGGAACGACCCATAGTTAGAGTAACTAACAAGGTAGTTTACCTTTAATACTATTATGGTGACAGTTTTATCTTTTCATACTTTTATATCATCTTCAAATAAAAATTCTCAAATTCAATGATCGAACATGTGTTTAATAGAGCTGGCAAACAGGCTTGAGCTTGAAAGCCCTACAGTGTCGATTGGAGCCCGTAACAATTTGAGTTCAAAAAAATTCGAGCCTGAGATAGATCCGAGCTTAAGCTCGAAATAGATTTTATCTAAAACCCAAAAATGTTCAAATTTATAAAAATATATTTTAAACATTATATGATTATATTAAAAATTTATAAATAGCAATATATCTTTATATTAAATTATAAATTAAAATAAAATTTGAAAACATTAAATATTAATATAAAATCATTTTTAAGGTAATTATTATATATGTATAATAAATATTAAAAGTTAATAAAATTTTTAAAATTTAATAGTTATATAAAAATATATAATATATGAATGAAATGATATGAAAATCAAAATGAAAAATCAAAATTATATATTATTCATAATTCGATGAAAATTTCTTAAAATAATTTTTGTTTGATACAAAACTAACTGGAATTACGAAAGTCAGATAATTTAATGAAAGTTGAGAGGAATGATTAAGTAGGAACGTGGGGCAAAATCATGTGTATCATAAGATCCAAAACATGCCAATAATGCATGCAATCTTCACACTTTAATATTAATTAACTACTGCTTAATTTCGTGGTACAAAGAAAGTACAGCGATGAATTAATTTAATTTGTGATCCGATTAGTTATGAATATATTTTTTTTCATTAAAATTCTTGGAGTAAATATGTTTGTATAACACCTTCATCCAAACCTTATACCTAAAACATGGTTCCTTTCCTCATATCAATAGGAAAACTTTTTTTTTTTTTGGTTAAATACAAATATTCCTAATTTTTTCATTTGAAGAAGATTCAACAGCCCGATTCTACAAATTGAATACCTGAATTATTATTTTTTTTGGTATAATCATCTTTCATATTTGCTTTACAGTTCATTAAAACTAATTTTTTTTGAAGTTTTTCTTTAAATATCATCTTTAAGTTTTAAATTTACAATCTCTCTTTAAAAATACAATATGTATTACCATTCTATGCACTGTTGATACCCAAATTAAAATTTTAATAACAAAACTATTATTTTTATTTAAAATTAATTGTAAAAATGCTTCACAATCTTTTTATAGTAAAATGAGCTTGGGTCGAGAAAGATTGTTATATTTCAATTTCATCTTAATTTTAGTCCTAATAATGATTACTTAAGTTTTTTTTTTTTTTTGCCAATAAAGTTTTGGTTGTATTCACAAAGTTGAGATCCTAAAATTTTAAATATTCAAGTTTGAGCCGCAACTATATAGTGATAAGGATGCATTTCGTTTGTATTTATCAATTAATATGATTGTAAATGCAGACCATTTTTTTTAGAAAAATAGAACATGAAAATCAAGATATGATTAACTCCATAAATTCCCAAAGAACAAAGTTTTAGAATAGTTCTAATCACAAACATACGTGTGTGATATAATTTCTAATCATTCTAAAATTTATTCAAAAATTTAATTGTTGACTAAATTAAATAAAAAATGATATTAAGATAATTAGATAGTGTCACACTAAGGTGAAAGGAAAAAAAAAAGAAAATTATGAAATATATCTCTCTTTAAATTTAAAAAAGTTAACATCCTTTTTTTAAGATCCAAAATTTAAACTTTAATATTGAATTTTTAAGTTTTTTTTAAATAAAATTATATAAATTATTAAAAACAAAAAAACTCTTGCAATAATATTCATTATTTTACTAGAAAAGGTATTTAAAACGTTTTCCAAGTTTGGTTAATTACACACCAATTCAATTAAAAGTAATATATTAGCACTAGAATTGGGAAATTATTGATATTGGTGAAAAATTTATGTAAAAAGTATATATTAATAAAAAATTTCACAACAATCAAATAAAAGTTTGGTTAAAATGGTAAAATTAAAACTTTTGACGTATGTTGTTTTAGGTTCAAATCTCACTCTGAATGAGCATATTTATAGACATATTCTAACTTAATTTGATTTTTATATAAAATATAAAAAATGAAAACAATCTAATATCGATATTTATTCTTTTGTATAAAGAATGATTCTTCATCATTTTTCAATTAAGTTAATTTTTTTTATACCAACTCAATAAAAATTTAAATAGTAGAATAAATAATCAAACGAAACAAAGTATAGATTGGTCAAATAATTTTATTGACCGTTATTTAATATTTGAGGGTTATGATTTAGAGAAAATATTCGGTATACTGTCAATCAAGTTTTTAAATTTCACAAGTAGAGTTAAGGGGTTGACAAATATTTTAATGACATATAATAAAATATTAAAAAATATACATGACAAATTTTTAAGTTTACTTATGAAATGAAAAAAATACACAGTGAATTTAGTAAATATTAACCCTATGAATTATTGTACTTTAATTATGATATACTAATAAAAGATTGATTGACTGATTAATAAAAGGATCAATGATGTATTCAACTGCTTTGATTCATCTAATCTGAACTCATTAAAATATTTGAAATTATTGTCAATATGTTAGTGTTACAAATGTAATTTTTTTTTAAAAATAATAAATGAATAATTGTAGTAATTACACAATATTTCATATCTCTTAAATACCTAGAATAGTAATCTCAGGCTGGTATACATGCTTAATTTAGCAGGGTGCTCAAGTTATTATTATTATTATTATTATTATTATTAACTTGATTGAATATTAGATTATGGAAAGATATTTTCGTAATTTTTTAATCGAGTTGGTATCTAGTTAATTTGTGAAGAAAAGAGTGCATAATAAAATTAAAATATATTAAAATATTAGAATATTAAAATAAAGTTTTAATTGAGTGGTGAATTAAATGTTTGGCTAATGTAATTAATTTGAATTCAAATCTTAATATTTTTATTAATAAAGTATTCTCGAATAATATAATTTATTTTAATTATAGAAAAATATTGAAAATAACACCAATACAAAAACTTAAATAATAGTATATAAGTTTAATATTGAAAATTATTAAAGTAATCACATAAAAAATTGTTTAATTATAGTATTAGATAAATAGCATCAACAAACTTATTAGTATGTGAAATAATTAAAACATAACATCAAAGTCCATGTCAGCAAATATATGTGTGATTCTATTGTTATGATTTAACAAAATTATAATGATGGAGATCAAAATAACCTGGCTCTTCAAAGCTGTACCCTGACATTAGGACATTATTATTGAATGGATATCAGCAATGTCCAATTATAAATCTAAGAGCTACTTCAATTATAGATCAGTCCTCCCCCTGCATATGGTCATTTTATCTTTTACTTATAAAAGGTGTATATTAGTTATGGTATGTTAAATTAAAAATGAAGTAGTTCTTTTTACTAATGTAGCGACGTAAAAATTTGCTTTCGGGTCGCTAAATTGTGGCGATTTATTAGAAAATTGGAAATTGAAATTTGGTTTTAAAAATAAACTGGGAGTCGCCACCGATCCTTTTTATAGGTGTGACCGGACACCTTATAAATTTATAAAAGAAGGCTAAGTTCGGGTCTACGTAGAAATCCAGAAAAAAAATAGGGCTCGGGAGTCGGTTACGCGCGAGGAAGGTATTAGCACCCTCGCGACGCCCAAAATTGGTATCTCATAAACACATGTTGTCTTGATTTTCAAAAATTGCAGGTTCAAAGTAACGTTTAATCGTGATTTGATCAAAACGCGAGAAATTTCAGTTTATTCCGGTTTTTGAGAAGGGTATATCGCCTTAACACGAGTCAATTGACGTTCACCCAACATAGCGATGAACTCGATGACTTAATGTTAAGTCGGTATATTGCCTTGATTATTGGAATTAATTAGCAACATAAAAAATATTATTTGTAGCAGAAATTTGTGAATAATGCACACGATTATATAATTAACGATGAATATTAAGACACAATATATAAAAAACGATGGAATTAACATATATACGAATAATAACAGAAATAATAATGATGTTGATGACACAACAAGTCAAAATAAAATATTAACAATGTTAACGATCATAAATTAATAAATGACGACATGGTAACACAGACAATAATACATTATAATAAATAATGCTAAATTAACTAATAACAAAACAATAAATAAATAAACACAAAAAGGAGAACATATAGTATAATAATAATATGAAAATAAAATAAAGAAAAATTTATTACAAATAAATATACATAGGTATGTACACTAATATTAATAAAGATAATAATACTAACAAGAAATAAAAAGTAAATATGATATAATAATAAAATTAAAATAAAGTATATATTTATGTGTACATATATATAAAAATATACCCTAACATTAATAATGAGAATAATAATAATATTGAAATACAAAAGAAAAATAAATAATATAATAAAAATATTAAAATAAGTAAATAAAAAGACAAATAATACTATATACGAATATATATACATATACATATGTGTATCATAAAAATATATACTAATATCAATAATAATAATGACAATAGTAATTATAAAAGAAAACAAATGTAATAAAAATATTAAAATACCGTAAATACAACAAATACCATACGAAAATACATATACATATAAAATAAAGAGCATTCTCTACTATATAATATAAATAACAATAATAATGCTATGGAAATACACAAAGAAAATATAATAAAATACTAAAACAAAGTAATAAAATAATAATACTATATAAATATATATACATATACCTATATAATTAAAGATATATACTACTATATAATGATAATAATATTAGAAATGATAATAGTAATATTTAATAAAAAACGACAATAAATAAAAAGGACTAAAATGAACTTTAAAATGAAAGTTTGGGGCCAATTCGAAAAATGATAAAGGACCAAAGGCGAACACGCAGGGAAGAGGAGGGACCAATAGGAAAAATATTCCCATTTCAAAATGATACAAATCACGTGGGTATTAAAATAAAACAAAATTTAAATTCAGGGTAAAATTTTAAAAAAAGAAGAAAGAAAGTAAGCAGGACCACATTAAGACTGACCTCAAAAGCGGAAGGACCAAGGGCGCAAATAGACCCTTGGTCCAAAAACACGTGGATCCTAGGCTTCCTTGGGTGGGTCTCGGGTCAGGGGCCAAAACGCAGCGTCGTTTTGGCCCTCCAACCCACACATCAAACGACGCCGTTCCTTTTACTTATAAAAGCAAAAATTTTTTCTGAAAACTTCATTTTCTTCTGGTTTCAAAAAAAAAACCTCTCCTTTTCTCTCAACCCTCCCTTCGTCCTAGGGTTTCCGGCGAGATTGAGGTCCGCCTCCTGCGCCATTCATGCCACACCGCATGTGTGGCCTAAGTTCAAAAGGTAGCTTTTTCTTTTCTTTTTTTATTTATTTTGTAGTTAATGTATATATTTATATAGATTGATAGGCTTAAAAAAAAAACAGAAATAAAATGAAAGTTAAATAATGAAAGAAAAGAAAATCACCTTTAATCTTTGATATCTTTCGGTTTTTTTTTCTCTGATTCATGTTGTATTTCCTATTCCTATCTTTGAAATGCTGTTTACATATATTTTTGATCCATTCTTTTCTTGACGGTAAAAAGAAATTTTTTTAGAAAAAAAAAAGAACCGTCCCCCTCTTTTACAATATTTCTATCCCGTATTTTATATCCCCTTTTGCTATACTATTTGTTTCCTTTTTGTTGCTGTTCCTTCTTGTTTTGCAGGTGCTAGGGCGGCGATGGAACAAGTGCTGAGAGTTGGTGGCCGGTGGTGTCAGTGGGGGGTGGTTGCGGCGCGCATGGTAGATGGCTAGGTAGCTAGGGTTTCAGACTTTCTGAAACCCTAGTTTGACAAAAGGGGTTTGGGCTTGACTGTTGGGCCAATTGGGTTTTGGGTTAAAATCTGGGTAGTAAGTCAATTTAGGTTAGGGGCTTGGGGTAATGGGCTGTTTTGTTGGGTCAACCGAGTTTGGTTTTGAAAAATGGGTAAAAAGGTAATTGGGTTTGGTATTAGTGATGTGTTTAATTTGTAATTGGGCTGTGTAGTTTAAAACGGCCCAAAATTGGCCTGTAACAGCTGCCCCTCTTTGCTCATTATCGTGTAACGAGAATAGAGCAAAGACATAATGAAAGGCCAATTTTGCCTGGTCTTGCTGAGTCTTGACTTCGTCGGTGCTCCACTTGTCCAGGTAGTCTTCTTCCAGTCCACCGTATCTTGTAGCTTTGGTTCAATTCACTGCATCTTTTGATATGACTTGTAGCTTCAATCTGCTCACATCTTCAGGGGTAAGACATTCCTAGTTTCGATTTGCTTCACTTGTAGCTTCATAAAGATAAAATCTATAACTTCAATCGGTTCTTCTATCGCTTCAGTGAGATGAGATTTGTGATTTTCTCTTCTGTAACTTTAGAAAGGCAAGATTTGATATCCTCGATCGGTTTTTCTTTGCAACCGGGAGACAAGATCTGGTGTCTTCAATCAGCTTCAATCTTTTAGTCTTTGCTTGGCATGTGATCCTGAGTTCAACTCATTTTTCGCAATATGAATCGACTCTTTAGAAACAGACATTAAAAACAAAAATTGAAAATACCTCAGCCTGTGAACTGAGGCTCAACTCATTTCTCGCAATATGGGTTGATTTTTTTGAAACATAGAAATTAAAAGTAGAAATTAAAAGGCTCAACTCACCTCTCGCAATATGAGTTGACTATTTGAAAAGTAAATTTCGAAAAACAGAAATTAAAGGCTTAACTCACTTCTCGCAATATGAGTTGACCTTTGAAAAAAAACATAAATTGAGGACAGAAATTTAAAATACCTCAGCTTGCCCTGAGGCTCAACTCACTTCTCGCAATATGAGTTAATTTTAAAACAATAATTGAAATTACCTCAACGTGTCTTGAGGCTCGACTCACCTCTTGCCATATGAGTTGACTTTTGAAAAGCATAATTTGAAATTACCTCAACGTGTCTTGAGGCTCGACTCACCTCTTGCCATATGAGTTGACTTTTGAAAAGCATAATTTGAAATTACCTCAACGTGTCTTGAGGCTCAACTCACCTCTCGCAATATGAGTCGATTTTAAACACAAAAATTAAAAATACCTCAGTGTGGGGCCTAAGGCTCAACTCACCTCTCGCAATATGAGTTGATTTTTTTTGAAAAGCAGAAATTAAAAAGCAGAATTTGAAAATACCTCAGCGTGCCCGAGGCTCAACTCACCTCTCGCAATATGAGTTGATTTTTGAAACATAAATTGAAATTACCTCAACGTGTCTTGAGGCTCAACTCACCTCTCGCATTATGAGTTGATTTTTCTTGAAATGCATGAATTAAAAACATCGAAATACCAAAACATGTCCTTTGGTAGAACTCAGGTGTCTTTTCACTTGATTCAATGCGACTCTCATTCCAGATTTCTTGTTCTGTTGGCGTACCTGTATATGCCATGCATGAGGTTATCATGATATGCACATGTTTGTCTTAAATGCCTTTATGTCTACATGATTATGCAGTGCTCCTTAAGCATGTTTGTCGATTGTCCTTTTTTGGTCACGAATCTTCGTGATCTGCGTTCGTTGTTTTGGCTCTTGACTTCCTTTTTAAGCCATGTACCCATTTTCAAGCTTTACAAGTAATCGACGTTTCTCGGATATCACTCTCTTGCCTCTGGTTGAACTTTGTTTTCACTTTGAAGCTCTTGTGCTTATCAAGTTTTCATCTAAGTAATGCTTAACATTTCTTTCGTTTAGAGCATGTCATTTCACCATTTATTATGTAAATAAACACATAATGAGATGCATGAAAAAGGTCAAGTAGGGACAAAAATGATATCTCATATTCATTAATTTCAAGTGTTGCAAACAAAAGAAGTTAACCAAAGAGAGTAAAAAAGTGTCAAGAAGAAAGAAAGGATCGTATTCAACAGATACAAATGCTCTAAATATTCAACACATGAACTCTTCCACATTCCTCAATCAAGAATCTTTTCGAGTCTGGCTCCTTGCGTAGAAGATTTCGAGCTTTCAGAGATGCTTCAAATACTGTAGTCTCACTATTTGTCGTACGGTTTAAAACATCTTGCCTTGTAAGCCGAATGTTTGCTTCATTAGAATGCCCTCTCGGGTTTTCATCCTAATCTTTTGTGTTTGACCAAAACGCCCTTTTCGGGTTTTCGCTCTGATCTCTTTTTTTTTTTTTAAGATGCCCTTTTCGGGTTTTCATCTTGACTTTCTTCTTTCAAGCATAGTACTTTTTCACCGCATCTGAGTTCACTGGATTCGGTAGCTCCTTGCCATCCATTTCGGTAAGGATCAAAGCTCCTCCTGAGAATGCCTTTTTTACGACATATGGCCCTTCCCAGTTTGGTGCCCATTTTCCTCGCAGGTCTTTTTGTATTGGGAGAATTTTCCTCAGCACAAGTTCTCCTTCATGGAATTCTCTTGGTCGTACCTTCTTGTCATGGGCGGCGATCATTCTCTTTTGGTACATCGCGTGACAAATTGCCCTTAGACATTTTTCTTCTATAAGGTTCAATCGATCATATCGAGCTCGAACCCATTCTGCTTCTTCTAACTTTGATTCCATTAAGACTTGCAGAGAGGGAATCTCAACCTCAATAGGTAGCATGACTTCCATTCCATAGACCAGAGAGAAAGGAGTTGCTCCGTAGATGTTAAATGCACTGGATATGCGATATGCAAACAAAGCAAATGGAAGTTTCTCGTGCCAATCCTTATATGTCTCAGTCATTTTCCCAATGATCCTCTTAATATTCTTGTTAGCTGCTTCAACTGCCCCGTTCATCTTTGGGCGATAGGGCTAGGAGTTATGATGCTTTATTTGGGGCTATTCGCACACTTCTTTCATCATCTTATTGTTGATTCGTGGCATTATACGAAATGATTCTTTCGAGCAAGCCGCATGCCGGCAAATGATTTCCTTTTTCAAAACACGCAAAGCTGCATCCTCGTCACATTGGCAAACGAAGCGGCTTCTATCCATTTTGTAAAGTAATCGATGACCACAAAAGTGAATCGATGTCCATTTGATGCTTTTGGAGAAATCGGCCCTATAACATCCATGCCCCACATAGAAAAAGGCCACGGAAAAGTCATGACATGGAGGAGCGAAGGGGCTACATGAATTTTATCGCCATAGATTTGACATTTGTGGCATTTTCTGGCAAAATTGATGCAGTCACTTTCCATTGTTAGCCAATAATAACAGAGTCTCATGATCTTTCTGGCCATATTGAAACCATTGGCATGTGTTCCGCAGATTCCCTCATGGACCTCTTCGAGTATTTTTCTGGCTTCAACATCATCTACACATCTCAAGAGCATCTGATCCTTTCCTCTTTTGTATAGGATGTCCTCGTTAAGAACAAATCCCGCTGCCATTCTTCTAATTGTTCTTTTGTCGTTCTCATTCGCTTGTTCGGGATACTTTTGATTCTTGATGTATTCTAATATATCATGGAACCATGGACGCCCGTCTGCTTCTTTTTCAATGCTACAACAGTGTGCAGGGACCTCGTATATGCTCATTTTGAGGGCATTATTTCTGCTTCTTTACTTGCCTTGAACATTGAAGCCAGAGTGGCCAGGGCATCAGCTAATTGGTTTTCTTCTCGTGGGAGGTAATGAAAAGTTATTTCTTTGAATTCCTTGATCAATTCGACCACTAAATCACTATACTTGATCAATTTTGGATCCCTCACTTCCCACTCTCCACGGATCAGGTAAACTACTAGAGCTGAGTCTCCGTATACCTCTAGGATTTTGATGTCTCGATCAATGGCTGCACGAAGCCCCATTATACAGGCCTCATATTCTGCGATATTATTGGTACAGAAGAAATTCAGTCTTGCAGTAAACGGATAATGATTCCCCTCTGGTGATACTAGGATTGCTCCGATTCCATGCCCTAAAGCATTCGACGCACCATCGAAACACATCTTCCATGACTTCTCTTTTGAGGACTCGGATTGCATTTCTGTGATGCACATTAAGTCTTCGTCTGGGAAATCAAATCTTAAAGGCTCATATTCCTCCGTCGTTCGAGTTGCTAGAAAGTCGGCTATTGCGCTTCCTTTTATTGACTTCTGACTTACATAGGCAATGTCATATTCCGAAAGGAGGACCTGCCATCGTGCCATTCTTCCTGATAGCGCCGGCGATTCAATCATGTATTTTATCGGGTCCAGCTTTGAAATCAACCATGTCGAATGGTACAACATGTATTGTCTGAGTCTCCGAGCTACCCAAACCAGAACGCAACAAAATTTTTCAATGGACGAATACTTTGCCTCATATTCAGTGAACTTTTTGCTGAGGTAGTAGATCGCCTTTTCTTTCTTTCCCGTCTCATCATGTTGCCCCAGTACGCAACCTATTGAATTTTCGAACACGGTCAAATACAAAATTAACGGTCTTCCCGGAGTTGGCGGTACTAGCACTGGAGGACTAGACAAGTATTGCTTTATCTTATCAAAGGCCATCTGGCATTCCTCATTCCATTCTCCAGGGTTATGTTTTGAAGAAGTCGAAAGATTGGGTCGCATTGGTTGGTAAGTTGAGCGATAAATCGGGCGATGTAGTTTAATCTCCCTAAAAATCCTCTAACTTCCTTTTGCGTGCGTGGGGGTGGTAGCTCTTGAATGGCCTTTATTTTATCTGGATCAACCTCGATACCTCTTTCACTGACAATGAAGCCTAGCAACTTTCCTGAGGTAGCCCCGAACGTACATTTGGCTGGATTGAGCTTTAACTGGAACTTTCTCAGCCTGTCAAACAACTTTTTCAAGTTCACTACATGTTCTTCTTCCCCTCGGGATTTAGCAATCATATCGTCGACGTAGACCTCTATTTCTTTATGCATCATGTCGTGGAATAATGTCACCATAGCCCTCTGATATGTTGCCCCAGCATTCTTTAACCCGAATGGCATCACTTTGTAGCAGAACGTTCCCCACATTGTTATGAAGGTAGTTTTCTCCATGTCTTCAGGGGCCATCTTGATCAGATTATACCCCGAGAATCCATCCATGAAAGAAAACAATGAATGCTTTGCTGTGTTGTCCACCAACGTATCAATATGTGGTAAGGGAAAATTATCCTTTGGGCTGGCTCGATTTAAGTCACGGTAGTCCACACACATTCGTACTTTGCCATCTTTCTTTGGTACCGGGACTATATTAGCCACCCATTCTGGATATTTGGAGGCTTGTAGGAAACCAGCGTCGAATTGCTTCTTGACTTCCTCTTTTATTTTCAGCAGCATTTCGGGTCTCATCCGTCTTAATTTTTGCTGGATAGGCTTGCACTCTGGCTTTAATGGGAGCTTGTGGACCACTAAATCTTCATCTAGCCCTGGCATATCCTGGTATGACCATGCGAAAACATCTTTGTATACGCGGAGTAGAGCGATCAAATTATGCCTGGTGCTCTCTGAAATAGAAGTCCCAATCTTCACTTCTTGTTTCCTTTCTTGATTGCCCAAATTTATTGTTTCTCTGATTCTTCATGAGGCAAAATCATTTTATCCTCTTGTTCCACCATTCTTAACAATTCGGAGACGAGACATAGTCTTCAAGACTTTCTTGACTTCAAATTCTCCTAAACAAATGACCTTCTCAAAATCAATTTTGAGATTAAGAATGAGTTTGTTCATGTTATCGATATCCGAGCACCAAAGTTGAATGGAAAAGGAAGCTATAGAGGGACATCCGAGTATGGGAAACAACAGACAAAAATGTCATGGCATGGAATGTGGCAAATGTGAGTATAGGCTATGAAATGAGAAAATGATCATGAAATTAGCGATAATGCGAAAAAGAATCGTGACAAAATGCATCTTCATTGATATTCATTTAAATGATAAAGAGCGAATGCACGCTCTTACAAAAGAATTCTATTATATCTAAGGACACAATAGAAGGTTAATGTTTGGCATTACTCTGAAGACTTATAAACTACAAGAAGCTCCTCGGAAGTCCAATTGTTCAACATGAAACCAGGAGGGCAGGGGCGTATCCTCGAGACATCTTTACTTGTACCAGCCCCTTTGTCAATAACATTTATGCTGACATTCTGAAAACCACTTTCAATTATCCTCAGCATATTTCGTGGATCGTCTTGCCCAGGGTATATCATTCCCGCAGACGTAAATGTTTTTGACAAAGGAGGGTATTCCATGGGCTCCCATTCTGGTTCTCGGCCCAAAGTTCTTACAATCCTCCTTTCCTGATCTTTCTTCCACTGTCTTCTTCTTTGACGCATATCAGGCTGGAACCCCAAACCGTATCGGGCCTTGTGGTGCACTGGCTTTAAAGCCCTGACTATTCCTTGCAGATGTATGCCTAAACCTCTTCTTGCTCGAGCTCCTCTTCCTACGGTCAATTTGACACCCATTCTAGTATTTCTCGATAGTTTTGGCACTGGAATTCTGTTTCCCTCAGCAACAAAAGTGGCATTGACGAATTCGAGGGATCGAAAGGAACACTCCACTGCGTCTTTGTTCGCTTCTAAGTACGGTGCATCAGCAGATACAGATGCGACAATATCCTCTTCTCCTTCGATAGTGACCAAACAGCCGTCCATGATAAATTTCACCTTTTGATGGAGGGATGATGGGACTGCTCCAGCAGAATGGATCCAGGGCCTCCCCAAAAGGCAGTTATAAAAGGGTGTAATATCCATGACTTGAAACTCGACATCATAAATGTACGGGCCCACTTCCAGAGGGATCTCAATCTTTCTCATAACTTCACGCCTCGTCCGTCGAATGCCCTTACTGTGGAATGCGGGGCCTTAAGTAGGACAAATCCATCGGTGATTACGGAAAGTGTGGCCAATGGCATAACATTTATCATCGACCCATTATCGATGAGTACATTCGGTATTATGTAGCCCTTGCAAAAGAGTCGTGATATGCGGCGCTTTACGAGAGCCTCTACCGTTTGGCGGTATCTCATCATCACTAAAAGAGATGAAATTGTCCGCATTCAAATTATTTACCCACCTATCAAGCTTTTCAACGGATATGTTATTGGCCACATAAGCTTGATTTAACACTTTTAATAAGGCATTTCGGTGCGGCTCTCGAATTTAACAATAGAGATAGAATCGAGATTATACTGGTCGCTTGCTCAATTGTTCCACCACACTATACTCATTGTGCTTGATAAACTTCAAGAATTCCTGAGCTTCTTCCTCATTCACAGGCTTTTTAGTTTCTTGCACGGGTGGAATTTCTTGCTCGACTTCGACTTCGTGCATCACTGTTTTCCCTTTTTGCTTCAAGTCGCTACTTTTCTTTACCGGTTCAACTTCTTTAGAATAGCACCGTCCACTTTGGGTGAAGTGACCCACTTCCCCGACGCTTCCTGTTGCGGCTTCGGATTTTTTTCTTTCAGGTGTTACGATGTTGACATCGTATTTCCAAGGTACCGCCTTGTCATTTTTGTAAGGAAAAGGAGATGGTATTTCAATAATCATCTTTGGTTTCACCGGCTCCTTCTTCGCGTCATAATAAATCACCAATGGTCGATCAGCGCTATAAGGGGGACCTGATGATTGATTGTCAGAGGCACATATTTCTCCACTATCGGCCTCTTTGGCTTTACAAAAAATCTCGATCTCCTTGTTATCCATCATACTTTGCAATAATCTTCTGAATTCATTACAGGACTGAATGTCGTGTCCTTCGATGCCATGGAACTCACAAAAACTGTGACTCTTTGCATCCTTTCCTCCGAATGCTCCGTTAAAACGGCGAAGTAACCCTTTTTCAACTAGTACCTCCCAGATTCTCTGCAGAGGTGTTCTCACTTCAGAAACCCATCTTCTACTTTGTCGTTTATCCTCCTCTCCTATTGCGCTCACATTGCCTTCGGTGTGGTTTGGGAATGGATTCCCAGCCGTATCGCCAGTACCATCAAATCGTAAAATGTCCGCGTCGATGAGTCCTTGCACTCTCCTTTTGAAAGCAAGACAGTTCTCCGTAGAATGCCCCTGATTCCCGGCATGATATGCACAACTAGCGTTTGGATCGTACCATTTTGGGTATGGAGGTTTAAGGGGTGCCACGTAGTGGGGAGAGATCAGTTGTTTTTCCAAGAGCTTTGGGTATAGCTCCCCATATGACACAGGGATGGGAGTAAATTGAGGTCTCTCGGGATTAGGCCTTGTTGGTCTTGATTCATTTCTGGGTTGGTTTTGAATGGGTGCAGTGTTTTGTGAAAAAGCGGTGACGGGTCTTTGGTTGTTCATGGCGTATACGGGGTAGGAGGGAGGTGGTGTTTGGTAGTAAGGGGTTTGAGGAGGATAATGGAAGTTTGAAGGTGGATAATGTCGGGGTCGAGGTTGGTTAGGATTTGAATTGGGACTATAACGATTTCCAGTTCCCACCATGTGGGCTTCAGCTCTTTTTCCTCATGGGTCTTTGCTTTTTTGAGCCTTCGATCCTTTCCATTCTACCGCTCTTGACAGCATTCTCTATTAGTTCACCAGATATTACAATATCTGCGAATTCCTTCGTGGCACTTCCCACTAATTTGTCATAAAACGGGGCCTTTAAGGTGTTGATAAAGAGAACGGTTATCTCCGTTTTTGTTAGTGGGGTTCCACTTGGTGAGAGACGATCTCTCCATCTCTGCGCATATCTTGTCTAAAAGGTCTCGACGGCTTTTTCTCCATCATTTGTAAGGTCATCCTGGCGGCACCATGTCCGATACATGCTTATATTGCTCGCAAAATGCAGATGCCAAGTATTTCCAGGATCTAATCTTTTCCCTGCTGAGTTGGTTGTACCATCGTAGGGTGACCTGTTAGACTGTCTTGGAAGCAATGTATAAGTAACTTATCATCGTTCACGTAACGATCATTTTTAAATGAGAACATGATGAGATGTGCTTTTGGACACCTAGTCCCATCATACTTCTCAAAATCAGGCGCCTTGAACTTCGGAGGCAAAATTAGATCAGGTACGAGGCTGAGTTCCTTGGCGCCTAGGGCGGAGAAGACCTCAGTGCCTTCTATTGCTTTGAGTCTTTCCTCCAGACTCCTATATTTCGCGTCATGGTTATCCAATTTCAATTTGGCTACTCTGCTGGGTCGTCGAGATCTGGAACTAGGGATCAGCAGGATCGCCCCTGGGTTCGACGCGAATATTCCTGGCCCCAAATTAGTGGGTGGAGCAGGTGGCATAGGTCGATGTTCCAAGCCTGTGGGTTCTCCTTGAGCATACCCTCTCTATGTTGTATATGCGGGTGGTGGAGTGAATCCCGGAGGATAGAGTGGATCCTGATCGTGGTGAATTCTCGATTGAGGTTCCATAACATCGGGGTTCTGCATGGGTCCTTTTCCTTTGACCAGAGTTGTCATCATCTCCATCATTTTAGCCATCTGATCTCTTTGCTCGAGTGACTCCTCTCGAGATCTTACCATTAGATCTCTCGTTTCTTGTTGCGATTTGGCCAGTTGCTCTTGTAATTCCTTTTGAGCCCTTTCCATCCTTTCGATTCTCTCGTTGAACTCAGCTTCCATTGCCCTAGTTTGTCGACGCGTTCTGTATAAATGTCGTGATTCCAGTCTTGAAGTCTTGCAACTGCGGGTTATACGGTTCTTTTAGTTTCGGTGGATGATTATGGTGATATGCACATGCGATGAATGAATGAATGGGTGTATAAATGAATGAATGTCCAAAGAATAAATGATGCATAAATGTTAGTTGTGAATAAATATGCAAGAATTTGGTGTTGATTTCAAGATAGCCCCATATGTAGGCATTTCATTTATCAGAAGAGTACGTTACAAAAAGTTTTCATTTTTTCCAATGATTACACAAATTTCCTAGCCACATTGCCTTGCTTCTTCACTTGCTCTAAAAACTCTGATATACTCGATCTTTGGCTCGGAGGGAATTGGCAACTGAGAACTTCGGCTTCATCTGATAGTTGAACAACTTGCATAGCCGCTTGGCGAATTTCATTGATCAAGAAGTTGAGTTGCATTTCTTTTTCTTGGATAGTTCCTTCGTACGCGCGCATGTCCCTATCGTACTGATCATTCTTTTCTTCTAGAGCCTTCAGGAGGTTATCTAATTGTTGTTGACGAGATTGTAGCATATTTTCTAAATCTCGTACTCTCCTTTTTAATTCTTGATGTTCAGACTGACTATTCGCAAATTCTGCAGTCACCATTTCATACTCGGCATTCTTCCTTCTTAACTCTATTGCAGCGCGCGCGGCCTTTTCCTCTTCTTTCTTTGCTTTTCCCTTCCAAAATTCCATTCCTCCCTTGATGTTGCTAATTTCTTCCTTCCACTCAGCTGTCGACTTGCCCAATCCACTATTCTTTATAGTGTTTCTTAATTTCTTGTTTTCCAAATGAAGGTCCCTTAAGTCGTTTCTCACGATCTCGGCCTCCTTTTGTACTTTTTCAGTTCTGGACCTTTCAACACGAACTTCAATCTTGGTGATAGTTTTCTTCTTGAAAGGGTACTGAGGTCCCTAGACATCTTAGCTTTTTCTCGCTCGAATTCTTGTCTAGCTATTTCCAATTCGGATGGCATTTCCACCAAAAAGGGATTCTGGGCAGTGTAATTTGTTGATAAGATTTGCTGACTACTTACCCGTTGCTTTCTCCATATGTCATAGTCTTGGGTAAGGGTATCAGCATACAAGGCTAATTCCATGAAATGAATTTCTTTCCAAGACTTTGCAATGTCTCGGACTCTCTTCATATATCCCTCACCCGCGAAAGCGAACTCAAATTGTGCCAACCCTCCAGTTGCGGGTATAAATTGTCGCGAGGAAAATTGCCTTTGGACTAATAGCGGAGCGTATCCAACTCCTCCCCATAACCCGAGTAAAGGTACCCAATCTTGGCCTCTACATTTGTATAGCAGGACTGAAGGACGGATCCATGGTGCTCTCCACGTTATATCCTCGGCGCAAAAATTCTGAAAAACTGATACCCAATGTTGCTCGGTGACTTCTTTCGGCCATTCTTTCTTGAGGTAAGCTTCCAACGGGGAGAATGCCTTAGAAAACATGTGAAATGGAGTGCGCTCTACTTTCCAAAAATGACTCAGAATCCAAACATTGAGCAGCTGTGCACATCCAATAAATCGTCCCTTTCCAACCCTTCGACAAGTACTCAGGGACCTGAATGTCTCGGCTAAGATAGTCGGGACAGGGTTGACTCCTTGTTTTAGCCTTTCGAAGAAATCAAATACTGCGACTTCAAGATGTCCGAGGACTTTCGGAAAAATGACCAAACCGTAAATGGCCAAGGCGAATAGATTGACTCTCTTCAATATGTCAGGATAACTCAGAACCGATTCTCGTAGGCTAGACCATGGAATGCAAATGGTTTCATTCTTCTTCTTTATTTGTGTTTCGGCCCATGCATCAGTCATGTCTGTCAATCTTACTAATTTTTTCTTAAAGGTCATTGGTTTAGGCTCTTTCACGTATATCTTGCCGAATTGCACATTGTCGATGCGGAGTAAAGCAGCATACTCTTCTATGGTTGGAGTCATGTCCTCTTGATTGAAGGTAAAGCATCGATAAAAGTGGGTCCAGAATCGAACCATGGCTTGAATCAACTGTTCGTCTACGAATGGTGATCAAGTGAGCTATATCTCCATACCTCTCGGTGAAAATCCCTAGTATCTCGAATCCCATTGATTCCAAACTCGCACCAAATCTTCAAGGTTATTTTGGCGAACATTCACGGTTGTATGTTCGGGCAAATTGGCAACGCAACCTTCCACTAGGCTGTCTCCCTTTTCTCTCTGAGTTTTTAGAGACCATTCTCGAACCACGGCATTCTTCTCGGTTATTTGTGTGATTGACTCCTCCATCAGAAACCCGTTCTTTGGCAACTATCCTTTAATCAACACCTTCCTAAAGTGATGCCTATGATGCATGATGAAAATACAAATAAGAACAAACAAACTTGGTTAGTAAACACAACACATATAATTTGAGAAACAAATTAAACTACAGTCCAATTCTTTATATAAACAGTGTAAATGAAAGGCAAAAGGCATTTCCCCGTGTACTTATTTTGGTGACTATAAACGGACAAAGGTTCGGCATGGCTCTAATTGGATAGCTCGTATGGTTCGTTACATGCGGTTTTGGTTCTAGATAGGTACTCGGATTGTTCGTACCGTCGTCTACTAAGACTAGTACGAAGCCTCGGTCGTAGCTCATCACAAGCTCACGAGTTCAATTCGAGGGATTACATTTACTTATGCCTATGCGGAGGGACAAGTTAACTCACGAAAGCATAAGTCATATGTAACCCGAAAGTATTCACTAGCCTGTGCGGAGGGACGAGTTAACTCACGAAGGCGTAGCGTTTACTTTCACTTAAACGGAAGGAGCCCGGGCTTAGAGCTCATGTTATGCAAAAAAATGCAAGTGCACGGTGTGTGGGGAGAAACTCACAAACTTTTATGTTTTTATTTAGAGAAACTAAACCAAAATTAAAAACATGAAAATGAAAACTGAAAAACAAACAAATAACAAGTTAAAAGAAAATATTTACAACACGATGCAAATGCATGAATTTTGAAAGTGAAATTTTCGGATCACGACCAAATGTTTACTTTGAACAAGGAAATTTGGAAACTTTGACAAAACGTGTTTATTCGATTCGACTCTCAAAACTGTTTCTCCCCAGTGGAGTCCCAACTGTAGCGACGTAAAAATTTGCTTTCGGGTCGCTAAATTGTGGCGATTTATTAGAAAATTGGAAATTGAAATTTGGTTTTAAAAATAAACTGGGAGTCGCCACCGATCCTTTTTATAGGTGTGACCGGACACCTTATAAATTTATAAAAGAAGGCTAAGTTCGGTCTCACGAGAAATCCGAGAAAAAATGGGGCTCGAGGAGTCGGTTCTGCGCGAGGAAGGTATTAGCACCCTCGCGAAGCCCAAAATTGGTATCTCATAAACACATGTTGTCTTGATTTTCAAAAATTGCAGGTTCAAAGTAACGTTTAATCGTGATTTGATCAAAACGCGAGAAATTTCAGTTTATTCCAGTTTTTGAGAAGGGTATATCGCCTTAACACGAGTCAATTGACGTTCACCCAACATAGCGATGAACTCGATGACTTAATGTTAAGTCGGTATATTGCCTTGATTATTGGAATTAATTAGCAACATAAAAAATATTATTCGTAGCAGAAATTTGTGAATAATGCACACGATTATATAATTAACGATGAATATTAAGACACAATATATAAAAAGCGATGGAATTAACATATATATACGAATAATAACAGAAATAATAATGATGTTGATGACACAACAAGTCAAAATAAAATATTAACAATGGTAACGATCATAAATTAATAAATGACGACATGGTAACACAGACAATAATACATTATAATAAATAATGCTAAATTAACTAATAACAAAACAATAAATAAATAAACACAAAAAGGAGAACATATAGTATAATAATAATATGAAAATAAAATAAAGAAAAATTTATTACAAATAAATATACATAGGTATGTACACTAATATTAATAAAGATAATAATACTAACAAGAAATAAAAAGTAAATATGATATAATAATAAAATTAAAATAAAGTATATATTTATGTGTACATATATATAAAAATATACCCTAACATTAATAATGAGAATAATAATAATATTGAAATACAAAAGAAAAATAAATAATATAATAAAAATATTAAAATAAGTAAATAAAAAGACAAATAATACTATATACGAATATATATACATATACATATGTGTATCATAAAAATATATACTAATATCAATAATAATAATGACAATAGTAATTATAAAAGAAAACAAATGTAATAAAAATATTAAAATACCGTAAATACAACAAATAACCATACGAAAATACATATACATATAAAATAAAGAGCATTCTCTACTATATAATATAAATAACAATAATAATGCTATGGAAATACACAAAGAAAATATAATAAAATACTAAAACAAAGTAATAAAATAATAATACTATATAAATATATATACATATACCTATATAATTAAAGATATATACTACTATATAATGATAATAATATTAGAAATGATAATAGTAATATTTAATAAAAAACGACAATAAATAAAAAGGACTAAAATGAACTTTAAAATGAAAGTTTGGGGCCAATTCGAAAAATGATAAAGGACCAAAGGCGAACACGCAGGGAAGAGGAGGGACCAATAGGAAAAATATTCCCATTTCAAAATGATACAAATCACGTGGGTATTAAAATAAAACAAAATTTAAATGCAGGGTAAAATTTTAAAAAAGAAGAAACAGAGCAGGACCACATTAAGATGACCTCAAAAGCGGAAGGACCAAGGCGCAAATAGACCCTTGGTCCAAAAACACGTGGATCCTAGGCTTCCTTGGGTCGGAGTCTCGGTCGGGGCCAAAACGACGTCGTTTTGGCCCTCTCAACCCACACATCAAAACGACGCGCGTTCCTTTTACTTATAAAAGCAAAAATTTTTTCGAAAACTTCATTTTCTTACGGTTTCAAAAAAAAACCTCTCCTTTTCTCTCAACCCTCCCTTCGTCCTAGGGTTTCCGGCGAGATTCAAAGGCCGTCCCTCGCTGCATGCGCCATCGCAAGTCATGTGACCATGCATGTACATGATGGAGAAGTTCAAAAGGTAGCTTTTTTTTATTTTTTATTTATTTTGTAGTTAATGTATATATTTATATAGATTGATAGGCTTAAAAAAAAACAGAAATAAAATGAAAGTTAAATAATGAAAGAAAAGAAAATCACCTTTAATCTTTGATATCTTTCGGATTTTTTTCTCTGATTCGTGTTGTATTTCCTATTCCTATCTTTGAAATGCTGTTTACATATATTTTTGATCCATTCTTTTCTTGACGGTAAAAAGAAATTTTTTAGAAAAAAAGAACCGTCCCCCCCTTTTACAATATTTCTATCCCGTATTTTATATCCCCTTTTGCTATACTATTTGTTTCCTTTTTGTTGCTGTTCCTTCTTGTTTTGCAGGTGCTAGGACGGCGATGGAACAAGTCTTTGAGAGTTGGTGGCGGTGGTGTCGGTGGGGGTGGTTGCGCGCGTGGTAGATGGTTAGGTAGCTAGGGTTTGACTTTTCGAAACCCTAGTTTGACAAAAGGGGTTTGGGCTTGACTGTTGGGCCAATTGGGTTTTGGGTTAAAATCTGGGTAGTAAGTCAATTTAGGTTAGGGGCTTGGGGTAATGGGCTGTTTTGTTGGGTCAACCGAGTTTGGTTTTGAAAAATGGGTAAAAAGGTAATTGGGTTTGGTATTAGTGATGTGTTTAATTTGTAATTGGGCTGTGTAGTTTAAAACGGCCCAAAATTGGCCTGTAACAACTAAAATTTCCATCTATCTTTATTATTAAAAATTAAAGTGATTTATGAAATAATTAGACAATTACACTTTTTGTACCATGTATATTTCATGTTGACGTACAATGATCAATTTTTAATTATAGAAATAAACAAAATTTATAATAAAAGAATTAATTTTCTCTTTAATCTAACGTATAAGAATTAATTTGCTCATTTTTTTAATAGAGGCGCAAAAAATAATTACCTCCTAATACAAAAGCTTCACAATACTTCTACCATTATCATATATATTACAAGGTTCTATCTAAAAATAGAAATGAATAAACATTTTTATATTATAGTTTTTTTTTTAACTATGGCACACCTCATTTGATACACTTATTTTCAATTTGATTAAATTACTTTTTTACTCCTTGTCTTCTAAATTATATTAAATAATTAACTTTAAACATTACTTAATTATTATAGGTATATTACCATTTTTAAAACTCCTTTTTAAATTAATCTTTTTTTTATAAAAAAATTGTTTTTTTGTTATTGTTAACTATAATATTTTTTTTCTAATTTAATTTGTTTGTTAGTATAAATTTTATAATAAAACATTGACGTCTCTATTTATTATAATCATTTTAATATAATATTTTCAAACTTCATAATAAAAAATATATATTTGATACAATGCCTAAAACTACTCATAATCTCTCTCAACACTTAAACACGAGGATAAACGTGATTCAACGCAATCAAACCCACGTCTTTCTATACTGATAATAATGCCAATGCCAACCAAACTATGTTAGTCGGCAAAAAAAAAACATACAGTCAACAAAAATACATATATTTTATATACTACTAATATATATTATCAATTTTTAATGTTGAGATGAAATTTACATTAACTTTTATTTCTTTTTAAAAATAGTTACATTGACAAACACTATTAGCCCATGGATCATACAAGTATGCAAACTAGTTATTGTTATACCCCCCACCAATTGGGGACACGTGGCAGCACAAAAGGTTACCTGAGGAACATACTCCACCCATTACATACTAAGAGACCACTAGAAGCTTCACTTCCCTACTCAACCTCCCAATCAGACGAGAGGTAGCAATTCAAGCAAGCTAGCCACTTGCTCCCTAGAATGTGCCACCACTCGTTTCTCCAAACACCCGACTTCTGCTCAGAACGTGATCTGTTTGGTCACCAAACCCTACATGGATTCAACTACTCCATACCTACAATCAGAAGGAATGACAGAATACATCTCATCACAAACATCCTTACCCAATCGAAGATATCCACCCTAGCATCCCATAATGATGGCTTGATTGCGAGTCCACCATGTTAATACTACCTAACACAGGACCTCGCCTATAAATAGTCCCTAAGACAATGGAGAAAGGATCAACTTTCAACTCACTTACTTACACTCTGCTAGTTTACTCCTAGATTCCACCTCCACTATCTTCATTCTCTCCACTCTCCGGCTCTCTGCCCAGAAAGGGTGAATCGGCCTTAGTCAGCACTACCACATCCTCTTATGTGTCTCCTATTTGTTGATTCGTCACATCAACAATTATATATATTGATTTTTTATAAGATATATATGGAAAGTTATTCTATATATTTATTATATAGTTTTTAGATTTTGCCAATGGGATTTAAATAATGACATGAGTAATAGATTTGGATAATTATTGTAATTAGTTAATTTCACTGAAGTGATTATAATTGGAGCACCCCAATTACTTGCTTTAATTCTTAGCAAAATGGTTTCAAATTGAGATAATTACACGAGTAATTAGCATTGATGACTTTCAAATTTCTTTTTTTATTCTTATTTTAAGTAAATAGTTGTGCACATACAAATTGCACTACCAAACATCAAATAAGAAATTAAGATATGATTATATTGTGTCAACAAAACACGTCTAAGGAATTAGAATTCATTATAATTTGTGTAATTACTATCCTAGCAATTACATTTTCTTGTAATTACTCTAAACTACCCATACATACTATAGTAAAAACTATATATATAAGGAAACATCTAACAATTTTTTAACTCTATTTGTAGAATTAAAAAGCTCTACTTTTAAGTTATGAAAGATAAACCTAATATGTATGAGTTTGTATTTAGTACATAATTAGAGGAAATATTTGACGCTGCAAATATAGTTTGTATTTAATACCCAAAGGCTTACATGTCCGCATAATCTTTCAAGTTTAGGGCTTACCTCATCAAACTCACTTGTCTGCTCACTCTCTCACTACTAAAGCTTGCCACTTCAGACCCAAACACATCATTTTACTTCCTAAGAACCACCACTCTCATACCAGCAATAATAACCTATCTCACTCACTCAGCAAGAGGAATACAAACATCTTGACAAATGTTACTTTATAATAATTCTCCTCATGAAAAGGACACTTGTTATACCAACACCCCACTAGACATGCACCACCTAGAACATCCACCCAATCTAAGGGCTTGCCGACATAAAAAGGACTTACTAACATAAATGTATTGGAAAATATCTAGTTTAAAAATGATTTTCTGTTATAGAGGAAAATTAAAATTTTAAAAATTGAGACAGTTTGTGATATTTATAGCAATAAACTTTTCTCAAAAAGTACATGTGCTTTGTGTGAGACAGATCCTAGACGTTCTTGGCTTTCAACCTAATGGCCTTCTCCACTATTCTCATACCACAAATAGTTTCGAGTGTGGGCTTGAACAATCATGGATCAAACACAGAACCAGAAATAATTTCTTACTTCCAATCAATAGAAACAAGTAGATTTGTTATTCTCAAAAAATAAAATTTATACTTAGAAAATAAAATCTCACTATTTTGGGGCAGAATAAAAATATATCAAAGTTGTGTATTTTTAGCCTACCAATATCATCTATTTATACGGAGAGATAGGAGAATCATTGTTGAATTAGTTGAAAACAAATAATACTTATTTGATAGAAAAACTAGCCTCCTAGTTGAAATAGTAAAAGGGGAGGCACACCGTAGTTAAATATACTAGGGTTGTCGTCTCTCATATGTATTATGAGGGATTTTGGACCTCTCATGTATTAGGTCCAATTATATGTGCTTCCCAAACTTTTAACAGACACTTTAAAATTTAGTCCAACCCAATACATGTTTTTTCATTTCCCAAAATAAATATTATTTATTAATTTAATTTAATTAGATAAATTAATTTTTCAATTAAATAATTTTCTCAAGCCAATTCTAATTCTGTTAAAGTTATGAGAACTTTACCATAAAAGAATCTATGAGAAAATATATTTAATTTCCATATTCAACGGATTCACAATGATCAGTATTTAATTTCATTTTCGAACTTCAATTGTTTGATTAAATAATAATTCAAAAAACTTAAATTAATTATTAAGTCATTTCTATATTTAGTGATAAAACACATTCATTTCCGAATGTGACTTATTTCTCTAGCTTTGTCATTTCCATTCATTTTTGTTCACTTGATATTTTATGCAATTCATTTTTTATTTCAACGAGCTAAGAGAGGGACAGATTGAACATATATAATTAACGCTCAAATAATTTATAATTAAATTTCAGCTTTTTGTCTATTAATTGTAAACTCATTTAGTAAGGAAGTCATTTCATTATAGTATCATGACTTTGCTCTCCCTAGTTACATACCATTATGAAAGTTACTCAACCAGTGTTTGTCCAATGACCTTGCCACAAGTGTGTTACCCTCATATGATATTCTTAATCTCTTTAGGATAAATTTGTTCTCCCAATATGATCTTATTTTATCTCATGGTAACCATTATATATTCCTTCATGAAAACTCAATTACTATCAAATAGTAGTTAAGTCATTTATCACAAAGACAAATAACTCGTGACCACGTTTACTTTTCATCTATCATGCAATGCTAGTGAGATGATATCATTTATCCATTTCTTAAGCTATGAATTTCACTACTGTGAATGATGCTAGATACTACAGAAGGCATATACTCAACGCACTAGCTTTTGGCTCCTTATCTATTTGAACCCAGGCTTTTACTTGCAACAAAATATATGAGTCAGGTATACATAGTCCATCATTCACTTAATATTGATGTAAGTCACACTATGAACATCACAAGTGAATAAATCCATACACAAATTTAGGATCTATTCTACTTGGGTCACATCTGATGTATTGTTAGTCCTATCAATCACATATATGTCTTTGTCTTCTAGGAGTAATCTGCTTTGATGATCAAGACAAAACATCTTCCCAATTGGACTTGATAGGCGATATATTAGTCTTTCAATTGATTTTCTTATTTCTGATTAAACTAAGGACATGTGTAGGTTCATCTACTAATATAAGTTGTCTTTCTATATTACGATCCAACGATGTAATATCACTTAGTATTAGTTAAACATTAGATAACCATTGCACTAATATTTGCTTCCATTTTTCTTTGCATGCAAAAACAATAAAGGATATACAAAGGGTATTTGTAACACCCCTAACCCATATTCGTCACCGAAATAGGGTTACGAGAGCATTACCGAACTTATTTCACAAACGAACATACATTTCTCATACAATTATCAATCCAAATATAAAGCATTCATAATCATTCATATCATCCCTAATACGAGCCTACGAGGCCCAAAACATGCTTTTAAAGTGGTTCAGGACTAAACCGATATCTAAGGAAATTTTTGGAACACTTAGAATTTTTTACAAATGTCGAAACCATTTTTACTTTGGTATAAAAATGATGGATCGACTTTTGAAAACAAAAATGTGGAGTCGCCACCAATCTTTTGATTTAGGTGTGATTGGACCACCTATTAAAATGCTTTATTTTAAAAAAAATAATTTTGGTTTAGGTAAAAAAATAGGTTCGGGAGTCAGTTACGTATGAGGAAGGGTTAGCACCCTCATTACGCCCAAAAATTGGTACCAAATTGATTCGATGCTGTCTTTGAAAAATTTAAAAGAAAAGATTTTCCGAAGTATATAAAAATGTTTGAATAGCTCGAATTGGTGATCAAAAATCTCTCGTTCCAAAGATATGCGGTTTCATACCCAGTACGATTGGATATGATCCCTTATACCTTTAAGACGCGATCAATTTTCGACTCTTGAAAAATTAAAAATTATAAAGAGGTTATCCAAATATTTGGTTCTCCGGGAAAGTTATACACAGTACGATTGAGCACAACTTTCCCAAATTCCCCAAACACTAGATATTACCTTATTTCAAAATTTTGAATAACAAAACTTAGAAATTCACTTAAAAACATGTTTATTCATTTTAAAATTGATGAAATATTTAATGCATTGTAAAAACACATGAAACAACATACTCAAAATACAATAAACCTTATCCAACAATCATCCTAAATTTAATGTAGCAAAATAATCTTTAAGCATGGATAATGAATAATTACTATAAAAAAAAATTATACATAATCCTAATACAAAATAAAATGATGTACAAAAATACGTATGAAACAAAATGAAGAATTATATAACATATATAGGTTGACACATTTGCATAAAACTTGAGATATATATTTATAAATTTCAAAATTCAAATCAAATCATGCATAAAATATTTAAAGCACAAATTTATTCAAAAAATGATAACTCACAAGATAATTTAAATAAAATATTAAATATGAAGGTATAATGATATACAAAGTCAATTTATGAAACCTTTATATACAAATAACATTGAGTATAATTATTGATAAAAATAAAATTAATAATGTATAAAAAGTGAAGTAAATATAAGTTATATAAGTAACAAAACGGATATAAAAGAACATAAGGATAATATGGAATACAATAAATTATTGGATTTAAAAAGGTTCTTAAAAAATATTATACATATAAATAATTTTAAAATAGGATATATATATATATTCATAGAAAATATTTACATAAAATTATATGAAAATAATAACATATACCGTGGTAAAAATAACTTAAAATATTCCATATACATACGAAAACGTTAGAAAGAATTATATGTCAAGATATTTTAATTAAAATATGAATTATAAGGTTAATTAAATTTTATTATAAATTACATCCAGAATAAAAAACAATTAATCACAAGTTTATTAAAATCTATAAAGATATCAAAGCTTTAATAATAAATGCAAATTAAATGTAAATACGGAATATATGTTTAATAATCGTTTAAATAATTCAAAATACGTGAGATTCTCTTTTTCAAAAGAAAGATATGGGAATAAATCTAAAAAGAAAATTATATGTATAAAAATATTAATGTCTAAAGATGTATTTAAATTACATGTATATCAATTATTTTCGTATATGTATGACTAAAATCTAATCATATATATAGAACATGTGATTTCAAAAAAGTAAATACATATATATCATGTAGACCCAAAAGTTAAATATACACATAATAATTTAATATTAATAGTATTCAAGGAATAAAACTAATTATTATAGCGTATATACATGTATGATAACACATAAAACATTACATAAAATAATATACAACAAGATGGAAATTCAAATACTCCAAATTACAACAAATAAGTAATCAACAATATAAATAATATCATTAATAATAACATTTCAAATAATATAAACAGTAATAAGTACAAATGAAAATAAAACAAGAATGAATATACGACATCAATAAAAGACTGAAAATATATAAGTGAATAAATCCAAATTTATAACATAAACCTAATGAAAATACTTAATTAAAATCAAAGTAAAACAAAAAAGTAAAACTATTAAAAGAGACACATATATAACACACGTGAATTTACAGGGATCAATGTTGAAATAATCCCTGATCTTGAAACCTTGTGTTGAAATATGGACTAAAATATAAAAGTATTCCAAATTTTATGGATAATTTATAAGAAAATAAAGTAGATTAAATGCAGATGGGAGCAGATTACAACGCGGTACAAGGAGTAGGGATTCGCCGCACAAATACACCATTCCAGGCGCAAGGGAACAAATAGGTGAATCAGGGGAAAATTGAGAGCGCGCGCAAAGGAGAAGGATCAGACGCGCAATTTTCCCCATTGCCCCAAACATGCGCATACTTGGCCTACAAAAACGGGCTGACGCACGGGTCATTGGGCAATTGAAACGGCGCCGTACAGAAGAAAACCCTTTAGCCTTCATTTACCCTTTTATTTTTTCAGACCCAAAAAAACACTTTCATTCACTTTTGAAATCAGAACACATTTTGCTAAGGTTTTTTCTTTCAACAGGCGGCTGAATCACCATTAGATCTGGTGTCCAGCAGCGTGCGAAGCCACTCCCGACTCCTGCTGTAAATACTCGACCACCTCTTGCTCTTATATTTGCATGGCAGACTTAGAGCTTTCCTTGGCCGATTCAGATAGTCCTCCTTCGAGAACGACAGCCTGCTGTTAGGGATGGCGACCGGTGTTCATAAGCCATGGCGTATTTCTTTGTCGGCCTCAGATCCTCCCTTCTAAACTCCGATTTTAGCGAAGCAAAAGGGGATCGACGGCCTAATCGTAAGGTATAATTTCTTTTCTCTTTTTCTGGGACTTTTATTATGTTATATTATATATAAAACACGAAAAGGGGGTAGATTCAAAATAAAACGCAAGAACATTAGCAAATCACCTTTGATATTCGTCTTTCTTTTCTTCTATTACAATGTTCGTATGTTTTGTTTCAAATTGTTTCTGTTCTCTTTTCTTCTTTTTTTGTGTAACCCCTAAATACATTTTCTTTTCTCATATATATAGCCGAATACCCTCCTTCCCTGTTTTCATCTTGTTTCCGCATTTAATCCCCGTCTTTTCTTTGCAGGGTTGGTGCTGGAGCAGGTGAGGGCTTCGGGGCTAGGTGCGGCGCCGAAAGAGAATAGGGGTTTGGGATTTTTTTTGTGTTTTCTGAAAATTGGGAATGGGCTAGGGTATATTTTATTTTTGGGCCTGTAAATGGGTAGTGGATCATAAACGAGCCTTGCTTTCTGGACTTTGGACTGTTTTTTTATTTTGGGTCTGGGCTGGGCAAATTTGGGTATTTACAACAAAATACAGGGGACACACGTCCGTGTGGCCTGGCCTTGCAAAGATATACCCGTGTCACAAGCCGTGAGGACATTCGAAATGGGATTACATGGCCATGCCCCAGCCCGTGTCCGACCCCGTGTAACTCCCTGACTTGGGTCACACGGCCAACCACATGTCCGTGTACCTAGCCCGTGTGCCCTTCGAAATGGCGTCACAAGCCCGTGTGCTAGGTCGTGTGGAGCATACTGACTTGATTTCTAGTTAAACATCAGGGGACACACGGCCGTGTCACCTGACTGTGTGTAACACACAGCTAAGACACACGCCCACGTCTCTGCTCGTGTGGACAAAAATAGGCTATTTACCAAGCCATCTTTCTTACCCAAATTGTATTCACCTACACCAAACTAAAAAAGGAAAAAAAACATATAACATGGCATAAATAGGCATTTCAACCAATCTCAATTAAGCCTAATTCATTCTAAATCCATACCATTAATCACAAGATACACAATTATCACAATAAGCCATTTAATTTCATACCAAAATTTACATTCTCAAATCATCAATATGGTCACTTTCAACTATGCCTCACTTTACCTAAAACCACAAGCATACCAATCTCAAATTCAACCATTTGATGCTCCAAATACCAATTCACAACAAGCATATAAATAGCAATTATACATAACATATCAAAAGGCCTTTTTGCACATATATATACATCATCAAGCATACCAAAATAATCACTTTGTATAGCTATACACATAACAAACATTTATCATTTACAAGCCAACTCAAATGGCTAAGTCCATTACCAAACTATATACCAAAATAACCATAACTCCTATACATGCCATATAACCAAATACATAAGTTCAAAAGTACCAAAGTGATAGCTTGATAGTGTGATGCAATCTCCGATGACTCCCAATTCAAGCTAGCTTTGATAATCACTATAAAACACGAAAAAGTAAACAGAGTAAGCTATAAAGTTTAGTAAGCTCATATAGTTAATAAGTAAAGCTCACCATTCATTCACCAAATCAAGTAGTATGAACATAATATACTAAAAAATCATTAAATCATAAGGTTAACATATATTCAATCACATAAGAAATCATGACTTCACAACTTTCATAGATTCAATGCTTATATAGTTTCCATACATACATGTACTGATACGTATCTATTTCTCACTGTTTCATATCTTCGATATACCCATTGAACTAGAATAATGTCGGATACTCGAGAATCTCACACTCTAAGTGCCAATACATAGCCGAAGCTATCTCAATCTCATATCTCATATAATGCTCACTCTCGAGCTATCAATGGGTCTACTCACACAAGCTGTTGGTTATGAGTAGCTACACGGTGCTACTCACACAAGCAGACGAGAATCTGTAACACATGCTGAATAACTCAGCCACTGGTAGGACATACGGACCAGCACCCAAATCACATAACCCCTAATGACATGTCATTTGTATCCTAATCTATTCTTAAGGTTCAATCGGGATTTCACCTTATCTAATCTTCATCGAATATATCTATAAGGTCGTATTCACAATTAGTTCAATATTAAAGCGTTTAAAACACAATTATAATAATTCTTATTAACATACGAACTTACCTCGATCGCAAAAACGACGAAATGGATCGACTAGTCCAAAAATTTATTTTTCCAATAATCTAAATCCAAACTTCACTTTTCTTGATCTATATGTAATCAAATTTAGCTTATTTAATTATTATTCTATTCAATTTAGCCCAAAAATGACATTATGGTAAATTTACACTTTTGCCCTTAAAAGTTCAATACCTTTACAATTTAGTCATTATCTCATAAAAATACAAATTCAAGCAATTAGGTCCCTATCCATGATAGCTGAATTTTAATTATTACCATATTAGCCCATATTTTTCATTTATTTCACATTTGTACCACAAAATTTACACATTTCACAAATAAATCCCTAATTGACAATTTTTATCAAAAATCACTTTACGAATGTTGTTTATCTAACAACAACCATACATTTTCTATCATCAAACATCAAAACACATGTACATTCATCAATGGAAAAACCCTAAACCTTTAAAATTTTTTCAAATTAGTCCTTGGGCTAGCTAAATTAAGCTGCAACGATCTCAAAAACATAGAAATCATTAAAAACGGGACAAAAATGAACTTATATGCAAGGATGAACCCTAGCCGAAATTTCAAGCTTCTAACATGGTGTTTCTTTAGTAAATTTTCGGTGGAGGAAGATGGAGAAAGATGATATCCATGTTATTTTTATTTTACTTAATTTATTTTATTAATTTACACTTTTAACCTTGGTTATAAAACATGAAAATCACTTAATACATGTCCAAGAATGTCCACTAACTTGATAAATTGGATAATTACCATTCAAGGACCTCCACTTTAAAGTTCCATAGCTATTAGACCCCTTTAGATAATAGAACACAAATTTTATACTTTACGCGATTTAGTCCTTTTTATCAAATTGAACACTCAAACAATAAAATTTCTTAATGAAATTTTCACACAATCATACTATCATGTTGTAGACATTAAAATAATGATAAAATAAATATTTTAACCTCAGATTTTTGTTCCCGAACCCACTGTTCTGATTTGACTAAAAACAAGTTGTTATAGTATTAATGTAATTAATGGATATTTTTATTAAACCAAATTCTTAAAAAAAATACAAGTATAAAAAATGAATATACCATACTTAGGGCACCAGATCCAACAAAATGTTCGTTCACCTAAGGAACCATCCATATCGTACTTAAAAATCCATTAGAAGCCCCATTTTTTTTACACCCATCATGTCCCAAACATCATGGTTGCTTGCCACCAACCACTTACCATACATTTGTATATTTTATTTAAACTTCTCTCATTTGGTCACATCTCCTATAACACTACTCACTAGTCTTTAAAGTAGGACTACTGTTTGCTAGGGTCTACTTACAGTGCTCCTAAGGCCCTTCACCTATAGAAAGGCCCATCTTGGCCTCTTTCCACAAGAACACTAGGCCACCAATTATTTTTCCAAAACCTCTTTATTACACTTAGCACCATAACCATAGTGTGAATCGTCTTTAACCACCCCTTAAACTTCATATCAACAAAAAAATGATTCATTCTTAAACATTAAAAAATATTATGCTTAAAGTAATATGAAAATTAAATAAATAAAATTCAGAATTTTAAAATATATATATGACATAAATTAATGTCTTCAATTTTTTACATTGCATTAAATTACAAAAGTCGTTATTTTTAAAATATTAATGCTATGTTTTGTTACTAGCGTAATACATAAGGAAAAAACTTAATTATGTTATGTACTAAACTTAGAAAAGAAGTAAGAAGAAGAAGAAGAGATTGAGAGAGAAGAAATAATGAAGTTTTGAAAATTTCTGGATAGTGGTCAATAACGACCCATTTCCTTTTTATTAACGACTAAAGAGTTTGTTATAACCAATGACAATCAATATAATAAACAATGTTTTAATAAACCCATTACAACAGTGTTTCAATAACCCCTATTTAAGTTTTAAACGACAACATTTCTTGCCCACACATAACAATACTCCCCTGCTGTGGAAATCCTTATTCTCAAGGATTAAAAGAAGGAAACTTCTACTTCAACTCATGAAGAACTTCTATGTGAAATCTTTTGGAAATGAGTTGGTCTATTGAACTAGCACCTATTTGATTGCTCGGTTACCTTTCCTTATCATTCGCTTTTCAAAAATAGCTCTTGGCTCTTTTTTCATGGCACCATCTAAACCAACAGTTGGAAGCTCCTAAGCAGAGACACGTGAAAAGTGGAATGTATCTGCAAACCCTTTGGTAGTTGAAGTATGTAAGTTGTCTTTCCCATTTTGCCAAAATAAGTAAGGGACTAAAAAACTTACTAGCTTTTGGTTACTTCTCTTAGCCACAAATTGTTGCTTATAAACCTAAAGCTTCAAATATACCAAATAACCCATCATTAATTTCATTTCACTTCTTTTCTTGTTCGCTAGTTGTTCCATACGATCCTTAGCCTGTTGAAGGTGAAATTTTAACTTTTTTAAAGTTGTCTCTCAATATTGCAAGATTCTATCCACCAAGTGAACCAAAGATGCCCCAATCAAATATGGAATATGTAGAGGTGTTTCCTAACCATACAAGGCTTGATAGGGACTTGTGTGAATGGTGGAATGGTAGGAAGTGTTATACCACCATTCTGCCAAAGCCAACCAATTCATCCAGTCATTAAGTCTCACCCTAATTATGCATCGCAAATAGCTTTTTAGATATATGTTGATCATTTATATTTGATCATCTATTTTCAAGCGGTAAACAATTGCCAACTTTAATTTGGTACCCAGCCTTTTGAAAAGTTTTTACCAAAATATGATGACAAGAACCTTATCTCTGTTAGATACAATAGATTTGGGCAGGCCATACAGCTCAAAAACATTTAAAAGGAACTCTTGTGCCACTGTAATTGCATTATAAGGGAGAGTCAACACAATGAAATGATCATATTTCATCAATATATCAACCACCACAAAAATGGAGCTTTTTTCCTTTTGGTGTTGGTAGTCCATCAATAAAGTCCATGTTAATATCTACCCAAGCTCTACCAGTAATTAGTAGATGTTGCAGTAAACCAGGCTTCACAGAGTTATCAATTTTGCATCTTTAGCAAACCTCACAAGCATTAATCCAAAACTTAACATCTTTGCTTAACCCCTTCTGGTACAAAAAACTTGCCATTCTCTTTCTTGTAACATTAATACCAGAGTGACCCCACTACACTACTGTAGAAATAATCAAATAACTCATTCCTCAAGTCACCCATAACACCCGCCATTAGCTTGTTTTTTCTTCTCAAAAAATGACCATCTTAACTATATTTAGGATGTGAAGTCAATCCTAACTCCAACGCAAAAATCAATTTTTTAACTGAGAATTTGTCAAACAAGATTCCTTAATTTTAGCAAACAAATCAGTGGTCATAATGAAAAAGGTGAGTTGTTACAACTAAGAATGACCAAACTTCAAATTCTAAGATAGCACATCTTTCACCACATTGCTAGTACCCTTCATGTAAAAAACTTCATAGTCATAACCAAGCATCTTGGCAACCCATTTTTGTTGAAGTGGAGTAATTACCTAATTATCATATAAGAATTTTAAAATTTGATGATCATTTTAAATATTAAAATGTCTGCCAACTAAATAAGCACTCCAATTTTTAACAGCCAGCAACACTACAAGCATATCTTTGTGATAGATACAGTGGGCTTGATGCTTAGGTCCAAATTCCTTGCTAAAATAAGCTAATGGTCTCCCTTACTACTGTAAGACAACTCCAATGCCACAATCATATACATCTCTCTCAATTACAAATTTAGAAGAGAAATTGGGCAAGGTCAGGACTAGGGCATAACACGCAGCATGCTTCAGCTTGTCAAAAGCAGCACCAACTTCCTAGGCCAAGACCATTCACCTTTCTTCAACAAGTTAGTTAGTGATTTAGCAATAATCTCATACAACTTAATAAAATGTATGTAATAACTTAAGAGCCCCAAAAACCTCTTAACTCCTTTATAAAATTAGAAATAGGCCAATTAAGCAGACAATCAACTTTTAACATATCCATAGATACCTTCCCTTGTGAAATAATGTGACCAATATATTCAATTTTAATAGCCTTAAAGTTTTTTAAACACCGAATTCATAAAGGCTTGGAAGCTAAAGAGAGCATTTGTCAAACCGAAAGGTATGAAAAGAAACTCATAGTGCCCCTCCTGGGTCCTAAATGTTGTTTTATGGATATCGGGCTCCCACATCCTAATTTGATGATAGTTAGACCTAAGGTCCAATTTAAAGAAATAAACAACTAATTCATCCAATAATTCTTTAATAACAGGGATGGGAAATTTATCTGTCACGGTGATCTGGTTTAGTTGCTCATAATGCCCACAAAGTAGCCATCTTTTTTTTTTTTACCATGACTATTGGGGAAGCAAATGAACTATTACTTTCCCAAATTATGCCCGTAGTTAACATGTCTTTGACTATTTTATCAATTTCAGCCTTCTAAATGGATGGATACCTGTAAGGTCTGATTTTGACAACTTATGCTTTATTCACCAATGGTATGTTATGATCATAAAGTCTTGAGGAAGGCAGACTAGTATGTCCCCAAAACACATAAAAAAATTCATCCAATAATGTTTGCAAATTGTAATAGAGGTACAAATCTGGTTCTTATATTAATATAGGTTGTGCATCATTAGTCATGAAATAGGCTTTAGAGCTAAGCTTGACATCCATCAATTGTAAGGAACTAGGAATTAATCCTTGCAATACACAAGCTTGATTACCCCTATTGAAATTTCATGGTAAGGACGTGAAAGTCCCACACAATTAGCGCCAACTGTCCCAACCATTAAACACTTAACACCACATCACACCCTTTTAAGGGCAAAACTATGAAATTAGTGGAAAAACAAATACCTTTGGACTCTTACTCTAATTTTTTACACAACCTTCTAGTACGTAAAGCCTCCATCAACTATGGCCACTTTCAACTGATATCGCTTCCAAACCACAGCCTCCGTGTTCTTAACAATGGAACTATCCATAAAATTATTAGAACTACCCAAATAAATGAAAGCTATGACCACAGTGGACAAAGCTTAACCCTTATTATCATAGTTTCACCACTCGTGCCCTGTCATATGGCATGAAGAAAAAGTATTGATGTTTTCTTTCTAGGTGTCTCATACTCTTGGTGATCCTCACAATCATGAAATTCATCCACATCACCTTATCTTAAGCAGATTTCACCAAATTTGGCACCACACCAATAATATAAGCATTTATCACCACACCAATAACATAAGCATTTTCGGTTCCTATCTTCAATTTTAGTAGGAGAAGAAAATTTGTGAGTTGATTTATTTGAATTTGAAACAGGCCGAGCACTACCAACAATCTGATTGGTACATATAACATTGGTAAAGAGGTCTTAGGAGCAAGCATCAAGGTGTTAGGTTTAGTATAGGAAGACATAAAGGGTTTCCTAAGACCAGTAGTCATAATATTCTTAACATATATGGCCATATGAAGCCCTTTTATGAGATTAGTTAGCCTAAAAAATTTAACATACTGAGCTATTTCACCTTTTAATTTGCTAACAAAAATGCTAAGAGCATACAATTCAGGTAGTTGCAATTGGTTGAGAATACTTACAAACTCCTCATGGTACTGCTCAATTGAACTGCACTATCTTATAACAACCAACTCGACCATGGGTCCTAAAAATGCTCTACCCATAAGTATCCCATTCCAACAAATGTAGACCTCTCTTCTACTAAACATAAAAATGATGTCAATCCAAGGTTTTGCCCTCCAACTAAAGCATGACTATGTGGATCTTGACATTATCAAGCACGAACTCGCCCTTAAAAAATTATTCCATCTTAGCTTGCCAACCACGAAAATCCTAACCATCAAACTTAGGACACTTTAATTTATACGCGTGGTTACCGCCATAGATGGAACCACCTTTGCTCTCCCCTCGATCCAAAATCCTCCATCAAAGCCAAAGGAGCATCAACGATAGTCTCCTTAGGAGGGAACCCCGGAGGAGCGCCCAATATGCTCTTAATCTTGTCCTTGGAGACTGGTGGAACCTTGGTAGTAGCATCAAATTTGCCCAAGAAGCGCTCAAAAAGATATGTCACCTTAGATTTAAGTTTAGCATGAAACTCTTCACGAAATCTTTAAATTTTTGCATCCAGCTTCTTGTCCCATTAGGAAACCTCAACCTACAACTTGGCCATATCTTAGTGCAGCTGCCTGGCATCCTTTTGGTTGCAAGTAGTAACGTCATCACCAACCATAAGAGAATAATTGAAGAATCTGATACCCAATTGTTACAAGCTAAAGCTGGAAAAGAAGTAAGAAGGATAGATCGAGAGAAGAATGAATGAAATTCTTAAAAATTTTGGATAATGATCATTAACGAACCCTTTCCTCTTTTATTAGCTGACAAGAAATTTGTTATAACCAAATAGCGACCAATATAACAAAAATGGCAACGTTTTCATAAACCCATTATGACAACGTTTCAGTAACCCCATTTAAGTTCTAAATGACAGTGTTTCCTGCCACACATAACAATTTAACATATATGTTCTAATATAGTTAGATATAAAATAAAGAATAATTAGTACAAATTGAAACATACAATTAGAACTATGAGTAAAAACTCTTGTAAAAAAAAAAAAGACCTCTTCAAAATAAGCAAAAAGTTTTCATTCTCTTCGTCACAAATAAGTCATATAAATGGTTAAAAATAACCAATTATAATTAGTTTATAACTATCTAATAAAAGTAAAAAAGTAATATTTCAATTAAACGTAACATAAATCTTATCATGTATTTACTTCAAGATTAAAAATATAAGAGAAGTACTAATTGAATTCAAAGTCTATAATACATAAAGGCGTCAAGTAATTTAACAACACCAGCAACAAAACTTTTCTCAATTAACAATAACAACTATAAGAAAAATACAGGAAAAGAAAAAGGGAAAGTAGTTAGAATATAATAAGATAAAAGAAGTTGACAAATGCAATAATAAAATGATGATTAATATAATACAAGTGTTTATTGGGTTTGTTTTGCTTAACCCTTAAACTATGGGTACTACAACATGTACATTTATAAGAGTGCATTTGGTTGAAGAGCAGCAATTGAGGTGTGGGAGATGATGAGACGGTGATGGATTGGGGGGGCTACACCCTTCAACATCTATGCCTAATGTTGGGGAGTCGGCAATGATTTAAATTACAAGTAACATCCTTCCAAAATAAAATTTACACAAATACAAAATCATCTCTAGATATAAATTTAGATTTTTTTAAGATTAAAATCGAGATTGATATTAACTCAAAATTTAAACATAATTTTTTTTATCATTTTATCTATGATTTAGTCGACGAGTTTAGTTTAATTGATTCATAAGGATATTTTGAAAAAAAGGAAAATATAATATTAATAGATTAAGTGTACAAATCCTAATAATTATAACATTTTTTTATATTATAATCTCTAAATATAGTATGCATATTTTTATTCAAACAGAAGGAGTGTAACTTGATTTTTTTCTTAAAAATTTATAAATATTGATATTTAAACTCAATATCTATTAAATATTTTTTTTTTAAATTGAAATTGCACGAATAAACCAATATGACTAATCTCAAAACTAATAAAATTGTATTGCCAATTGAATCACTTATGGATTAGCAAAAAAAAAATATTTTTAAACAATCCTATACCTTATTCCTTATAAAATAAAATAAAAAGTGCACATGAATGATGAATGAAACTTGACATGGATTATTTGGGTGTAAGATTCCCATTATGTGGCAGATGAATGAACCAAGTAATAGCCCATAGGTTCTAATTTATGGAAATCGGAGGCTTATTTGGTGAAAATAACACTTTGGGGTTTAATTAATTGAACATGATTTGGGGACTAATAATTGAATATTTGAAAGAGATGAGAGCTCTCATCTCATTTGTCTCGAAATCTGAAGGATGATTGGTACGTGGCAGCCATACCAATTAGAGTTTAATTGATAAGTAAAAGAGAGAGAACTTTGTTTAATGGAGATCACTAAAGAAAAATGGTTTATAAGTTATGAAATTTGAACAAAACTCATGCTCCCAATCTTCCATTTCTTTTTGTTATCAAAATGTAATAATAAAATTATTAGAAATTTCTTTTACTGTCAACAAGTAATACAAATTGAAGTAATCTGAGCGTGCTTTTACTAAATTAATTTAAGGGTAAATTATAACATTATTCACTAACTTATTAGTAGATTTACATTTTGGCCATTTAACCTTAAAAAATTGTAAAATGGTCATTAAATTATTCAAAAATTTTATTTAAGTCACTGAACTGTTGTTTTTTTTTAAAGTTCGGCTAGCGAGCTCTAAGAGACGATTCATCAATCGATACGGTGAATTAGTACCCATCGACAATTAAATAACATACCTTAAATCTTAGTCGAGCTGATGATCAATGCCGAAGATTGGAGAAAAAAATTGTTTGGATTTTAGCTCGTAGATTCATGATGTCCAAAGTTATTATTTCATGAAGAAAAATTGAACTGTAGAGGAGAAAGAGAAGGAGAGCTTTCGATTGGTATAAGAGAAGGAGAGCTTTCGATTGGTATAAGCATTGTTAATAGAAAAGGCCATACAACAGTAATTTTAACAATCCAGTGACTTAAATGAAATCTTTCAAATGGTTTAGTGATCTTTTGTAACTTTTTGAAGTTGAGTGACCAAAACATAAACTTACTAATAGTTTAATAACTTAGGTTTAGTTTACCCATTAATTAATTATCCATAGTTTCACCGTCCCATAGCTCACTCCTACGGCTACTTCAAGAAGCAGGAAAAAGAAAAACAATAAAAAATAAAAAGGTCGACAAATCCATAATTGCGGGAAAGCTTGGTTGTGATTTGCTATAAATAGGGCCAATCCTCTTCCCTTTCTCAACCACAATTAACTGCAAACTTTGCTAACCATTCCCCTACTGCTACTCATTTGCTTTTCTTCTACTTCTTCTTCTTCTTCTTCTTTTTTTTTTTTTTCTTTTGGTATTTGTTTTAGTCTTCAATGGCAATTCCAGTGATTGATTTCTCTAAGCTCAATGGTGAGGATAGGGCCAAAACAATGGCTCAGATTGCAAATGCATGCCAAGAATGGGGTTTTTTTCAGGTACCCTTTTCTTATCTCTAACTGTATTATAGGAAATAAGATTGTAAAATGATGCAATTATATATATATTTGGTGGTGCAGCTGGTGAACCATGGCATCCCAGCGGAGTTGCTGGAGAGGGTGAAGAAGGTCTCATCAGAGTTTTATAAGGGAGAGAGGGAGGAGAATTTCAACAAGTCAAAGGAGGTGGATTTGTTGGATGAGAGTAGTGAAAAGTTGGAGAATGTGGATTGGGAAGATGTTATCACTCTCTTGGATGATAATGAATGGCCATCCAAAACACCTGGCTTCCAGTAAGCTAATTCATATTCATTAATTTGATTGAATATATATATATATATATATATATGTATATGGTCTAACTAGTTGTTGATGTTTATGACAGGGAAACCATGAAGGAATACAGGTTTGAGTTGAAGAAATTGGCAGAAAAGGTGATGCAAGTTATGGATGAAAACTTGGGATTACCGAAGGGATACATAAGGAAGGCACTCAATGATGGAGATGGTGATACTGCCTTCTTTGGCACCAAGGTTAGCCACTACCCACCATGTCCTCACCCTGAGAGGGTGAAGGGTCTTCGAGCCCACACAGACGCTGGTGGCGTCATTTTACTCTTCCAAGACGACAAGGTGGGGGGACTTCAAGTCCTGAAAGATGGAAAATGGATTGATGTCCAGCCCTTGCCTAACACCATTGTCATCAACACAGGTGATCAGATTGAGGTCCTCAGCAATGGCCGCTACAAGAGTGCTTGGCACCGAGTCCTGAGCCCCGTCCATGGGATCAGGAGATCCATTGCTTCATTTTACAATCCAAGCCTGAAAGCCACCATTGCTCCTGCACCACAGCTGGTGGAAAAAACAAACCAACAAGTGGAACAAACTTATCCCAAGTTTGTTTTTGGGGATTATATGTCTGTTTATGTTCAGCAGAAGTTCCTTCCCAAGGAACCAAGGTTCCAAGCTGTAAGGGCAGTGTAATACCAAGAAGAAGCTCAAAACCATGAATGATGGTTTTGACTGAAAGAGTAGAGCCCTTTCTTTCCTGGAAAATAAAATTACAGGGAAGGATATGAAGAGCTCAAGTCAGTATACAATGTTACTAGGGTGTTTGTTTGTTGTGTTTTTTTCTTTTCTTTTCCCTTTTTGGTTGGAGTTTGTGGTGATGAACATGATGAGATGCTCGATCAAATTGCTAAAGTTGGGTGTGTAAATTTGAATCACATATATATTTTATTATGAATTTTCTACTCTTTTATTTTAAGAAACAGCTATGAGCTTTTGACTTCTTAAAAGAATATTTTTATATTATATATCAGCAGTGCTTGTCGTCCATTTTTATTACGATTTTCTTCTGTTTCCCTTTATTTTAATATTTAACATTACTTCAGTGAGAACAGGTGCCTCCCTAGAACATGCTCCACATGCATCTCCATACACAATATAGAAAAAGAAGAAAAATCTTTCTGATTTTTTTTTATATAGAACTGGAATGCATGTTCTGTTCCTATAGAAGAAAAGGAACAAAAACTTCTATCAATCTAATCTCAGATTTTCTGGTTACATTATAAAAATGGAAGACAAAAACTCCGAAACATTATTAAATATATGGTGGATGATTTTCACTGGTTTTTTCAGTCTATTGGCCAGAATATTGATCAGGCAGCAAGATGACATGAAATCCAAGTATATGCCTATAGTCCTTGTAAACTTAGGTGCCTTTTTTTGTTTTTATCATTCATAAGTAGTAGAGATAGAAAGCCCTATCAAACATGCAACAATTTCAGTCACTAACAAAGTCATCATATCATATGTCATAAAGTGGAGCTCTGGGTGGACCTTGGGATTATTTTCAACATCAAGGGAACTTGCTCTATAACTTTATACATACTACTACCAGAAAGTAACAGAGAAATACAGGACAGGGGCGAAACTGTGCCCCTAAAATGAAAAGTTTTCCATTTAAGTCCTTTAGATTTTTCAAAATTTTAAATTAGTAAAGATAAAATTACACTTCATATAAAAATTTGATTTAATCCTTTAAAAATTATAAACATATAGGCTATTAAAATGGTGAAATTACATTTTTACTATTATAAAAATTACAATTTAATTTCGGCCCCATAAAAAAAAATTTCTGGTTTCACCCTGAGGATAACTTACAGCCTTGATACAGAACACTAACTGATTAGATTCTTTCACAAAATAAAATACTATGAGACCTTTCTTTATTATTATTTCAAAGCTGTTGTGAGTACCGTATCTGACAGTATTTGTACAATCTAAGGGTAAAAATTGACCAACACTACTTTTGTGGGGAAGCATATGTTGGTAATGAATAGCATTCACTCTTTGTATATTAAACTCTTTTTTTCTTTTTCTTTTTTTCTCTTTCCAAGTTATAATTTTATATCTGTACATCAATTTACATGAAGGTTCAACCTACCTTGAGAATGAAGCTGTGGGGGCCTTAGAGGGCTTTTTGATCCAATCTCTCATTCCAGTTAAGGCAGCGAATCAAGCTGTGGAACCAGTCACCTGTTTGGTCAGATTTATTGACGGTTGGAAGGGGGTGCTGGCTCATAGATATTCTGACAGAGTGCCCTCGAGAGAGTTGTTGCCTTCTCTTCCCATCGAAAGAAACCCATGCGTTACTTCGAGCGTCATCAGGGATCTATGAAACCAACAACAGCAATGTTCCAATGCTTTATGTAATGTACATAAAAAAAGGTCACGTAGATAAGAAGTTTCCTTCAGATTCCAATACAGTGATGTCATCTCGAAAAAACATATTCGTTACAATTTTTTTATGCTTGGTTTAGTAACAAGTGACCTCAGCTTGTGCAAAAGAAACCCACAACTCTCCACCAAGCTACAAATTTTATGACAAGATGGAAAGCAGTTTCAGAAATACAACCGCAAACCTAAACCCTAAACTTTAAACCTGAAAAACTAAGATTAGCATACCAAAGAACATAAATTTATTCCTTCCCCGTCGACATCTTTAGATGAGCAATGAACCATAATGCACAACAAAATTGGTAATGATTATAACATGAGAAATAACATGTCCATCGAAGAAGTAGACTGTTAACCTCGTTTGACCAATTAAAGAAAAAAAATGGTATCCTAGTTTAAAGAAGAATTCCACCAGATTCTTATTAGATGGAGCAAAGTTCTGCTACAATGAACTATGAATGGTCATTTATGAATAATTTTACCTTCAACTCAAGCTTTGCAGAATCTGGAAGTATGACTGGTCTAAATGAGAGGGAATGAGGGCAGATAGGCGTAAAAAGCATGCAAGGAACATTTGGATGAACCTGCATTAGCAATGGTATGTTGTTACTTGCAAAATAACCATGATTCAAAATGGTCTATATAGAATAAATCTCATATGTATCTCTGAAAACTTGAAAGGACAACCCACCATGGAACCTCCAGCAGCTGTAGAGTAAGCAGTACTTCCAGTAGGTGTAGCTACTATGACTCCATCACCTTGCACCTAAAGGCATATTTTAAGTTAAATAAAAGCATGGGAAAGCAACAGAAGATTTGAACACCTCTACAGCTATATGAGAGAAGATATTTTAACAGTCACAACCTAGAATAAACTAAGACTTTGTCGGTAACAACAGGTGTGACAGCTAGAACTCACTTGTATCTGACAATGGAGGCTAAAATTTTTTTTTCCTTTCTTTTCATAGAAAATAATTAACTAACCTTTGTTATAAGTCGGTCATGCTCATAACATTCAACCTTAGAAAGGTATGGATTAGAACCACGGTCAACAACAACCTCATTTAGGACATCAAATACTTTTCCTGGAACTGCTTTACCATTTCGAAAAATCTCACATCGTAGGCGCATTCTAAGAGTTATATAAACACCATCTGCTGTATTGTTACCATGGATGACCTGTTTCAAGTCTTCCCTGTAGTCTTCAAACTATATCAATCAAAAAAGGTGGAAAAAAATTAAACAAATTGGAAATTGTAAGGACATCCAATATCCAAAACAAAGATCACATACTGAGTTACTTACCGTGTGGGAAGTGAGAAATCCAAGAGATCCAAGATTAAATGATACAACAGGTGGCACAGGACCTCTAAATAAATTTGATGCATGCAATATAACCCCATCTCCACCCAAGCACGCCACGAAATCAACCCTCTCATGCAGATCACTTCATAAGAGCATAAAACAAGTAGGATTCAAATCAGGTTTATTATCAACTCCGTGGGAAAAAAAAATCATAAAGTACCTGGTATCTTGACTATAAAAGGTTTGAACAAATCCAAACCCAGGGATTCTAGCAAATATGTCATGGACATCAGGTTCAACAAGGACATGCATGTTCTCTTGATAATGCAAGAAAGAAGAAACCTGCACATCACACAAAATATATATATTTACAATTGCTAAGATCAAACAAGCGACTTTATATGCTATCAAATGCAGATAAAAAAGAGATGCATTTCCAGCTGGCAGTTCAAGAAACTATCATTGCAAGTTAGACTTGGAGGATGTTTCTTCATTGTGCTTTAGACTGGCTTCCTACCAGATGTTATCCCCACTTTACCTTCAACAAGTCACAAGTTCAAATCACCAGCTCTGTCCCTCCCCCACCCATACACACCTCTCCTTACTAATTCGAGCACTAAATACTGAAATCGTTTAAGAAGTTCATGATAATTGGAGTAATCAATGCAGCAACAACAACAGCAGGACTTAAAATTGAACCAAATCAAATAAGACCCTAATAAGTGAAACATTTCAAGCATGTACACTTGAGGGCTATATATGTCTATACTCTGCATCATCAAAATGCACATAAACCATAACTGATGATCTCAGTGTGATTCAATTTCAGATTATACAACCATATACACAGACAGAAATGAAAACTTATTGGAATAGGAACATTCTGGTAAGTTATCAAAGTGCAGGGAAGCAATTATTGGCATTAACAAACAATTTAACAAATAATATCTTCAAATGCTACCTCTTTGGCTTCTTCCATTAGTTCAGGCCCCAGCTTCTTTAACAGTAGTACAGTCTTTGGTGTAGACTTCCACATAAGCATCTGTTGCTGGGTGCTAGGATGAGTGAATGCCAATGAGGATTCAGTCACCTTCTCCCTGGTACAAGAGAACCCATCCGTCCGCACTAAAAACATCTCTGCTTTCTTCCTTGACTGCACTCTTACGACACCAGTAGCAGAAGCACACATATTTCCCTCCATTGACCCCAATTCGTCATCACTTGAATATGAGGAGGCCTTACCATTGCTATTCTCACTCTTGCTAGACAAGGTAGAAGTGCGCTTACTGAAATTCCCATCTAAAGTAGCAACTTTGGTTTCAGTCATGGAATGTCCTTGAAGTGATCCATTCATATTTGGGCAACTGGAAGCATAACTAGAACCATTCATGTACTTCCCACTGCCAGCAGCAGTGATCTTATGCTCTTTAGATGGACTTTTATTACTGAATATTCCATCAGAATTTCTTGTCCCTTCAAGCGATGATTCAGTGTTAGCATGAACAACCTCATTTCCCCGTGTTTCTGTAATGGAAGTCTCTCTTGGAACAGGTTCCAATCTTTTGAGCTCATGATATAAATACGATGCAGGAGAGATCTTTTTACTCCTCAGAAACCAAGACATCTCTTTTCTGGAGAAAACATTGCAAGGAGGAATCTGAGCGTTTAGAGGATCTGCAGTCTCATAGATGTTAATTACTGCTCCTTCTGCATTGACTGCTTCCCCAGGAGTCATAACTTGGCTGGAAACAAGGTCAATGTCAGTTCCACAAATTTTGTGATCTTCTTTATCATCTGAGGAGGCTTCTTTCTGATGTGCTCCATTCGAACTATGTATCACATTCGAAGCCTCTTGCAATAACTCATTTGTCTCTTGTAACTTGAGCTTTTCTTCAGTACTAGAAGATGCCTGATGATCTCCTGATCCATTTGCATCTTGAGATAATCTATCACTTGCTAACTGAGATGCAAAGCGAATCATGTACTGCCGCCATCTAGAGACCATTGCAGAAGTTCTCCATACTCCTTCCTTACTATGGAGATAGATGGGCCTTTTGTTACAATCTGAAACTAAAGATGCAAACTTCTCAACCTGTTCCATTGAAGGTGCAGTTCCAACCTCCACTGGAAATCTTATAAATTCAACTTTCCCAGATGAAATAGCATCATTCATGGCAGCTTGATAAAAGTTATCCTTAATGGTCTCAGCTCTTAGATCAACAATGGTTTTAAATCCTCTGTCAACCAACCATGTCAGACCTTCCTCTGTCACTTGACCACCCATCCAAAAGGCTATCTGACAATCTTTAAACTCCATCTCTTCTTTGGAGGTGGACAAACAAACAGACTGCCAATTTGCAAACAATGTATGGCATGGATGGTCATCCTTGCGAGGAAAACCTAAATCATAACAAGCATTTTTCAACCTTTGCAACCTCCTCCAGACATGCAGGCTTCGAGAATCGTCGGGTGTCAAATAATTCTCAAGAGCAACATGTAAGCTCTCACAACACCTCTTCATCTCACTCCTGAAAAGAGCAAGTGGTGGAAGCTTATCCTCCTCCATCACACTTGCATCTGCTGCACGAAAAGTGTTCATAATTGAGACTCTTCCAGAAAGAACATCTTCTCTTCCTTTATTCAAAAGAGATAGCAAGCACCCTAGGACAGACACAATCTTATCCTCTACTAATGGTTTTTCCTCTGGTGTGAAATCATATGAAACACTACATTCTCCAGTCAATGGATTGCATAAAGTGTCCATCAAAGCAGCATGCAGCCTTTCGGCCGCTCTAAAAATTCTACAATAAGCCTCAACTTCTGCAATATCCCCAGGAACTGGACCAATCCAGCGTAACTGTGACACATCGTGTGACTGCGCGATCTTCTAATCCAAATAAAGCAGTGTCAGATAATGCAAGAAATTTAATATCTCCTCTTTAAAAAGTAAACATTAAAGGAGCAAGGCCAAAAAAGCATCATGAAAGAAGAAAAATGTAGCAACTTGACTCATGTACTTGCTACCAGTCATCATCATTATCATAGGACAGAGACGTGGTAGTAAAAAACAAAAGCCTTGAGAAGGATAATCTTGAGCAATTATTATCGCTGACGAGAATATAGTTAACTTGCTGGAAGACATAGTTTGATGTCATAATGGAATCTCAATAATCAGTGTATCCAATTTAGTATAAGTTCAATAAATTGCGTAAGAGAATCAAGAGACCTCGTCCTTCGTATAGAGCTATTCTTCATTCATATACTAAAAATATACCCTAATGAAACATTCAAAAAAAAGTATTGATAGTGTGTCTTTTAACAAACACAATAAACAAAAAAAAAAAAAAAAAAAAAAAAAGAACAAAACCAGCTAACTCGGTGAAACTAAAGAATCACACGGCTTTCTTTTCCTTGGTATTTTTGAGAAATTGCACAAGCAAGGATCAATACGACACAAACCCAGCCATTGAACTCGTTCAAAACATATTTTAAAAAAATACAAAATAGGCAGAAAGGTACTGAAGTTTGAGATGAGTATAGTCCCTAAGGATGCCTAAAACATTATCAACGTATAATTCCAATGTGTTGATCAAAACACCCCAGAATCATATCAGCAGAAACAATAGTATTACAAAGAAATTCGATAACATCAAACCAACACCCTATGCTGGTCATTTCGTCGAACAGTAATTGTTTAAATACTACAGTGAACTTGAAACTGAAATAAGTTGAAAAGAAAAAAGAAAAAAAAGATATAAAGGCCAAGTGAAAGAGAACGAAGTGAATGAAAATAAACCTGAGAATCCAAACCCAGATTGAGAGAGAAAGACTTGGATAGCTCCGCCTTTACTACAAGCTTCACCCTTTTCCTTACCACCACTTTACGCTTCAACCCAAACCCAAAAGCCTTGCTGCTTTTGCCATCGATTTTGAAGGGCGAGAAATATCCGGCCACCGGAGACAACCTACTCATGCCGACGATCGCCACGTGGCACGCAGAGAGACATTCCACCATAGGGAAGTTTAGTTTCACTATTCGTTTCTGTTTTCTTTTATATTTAAAGTTGAAAAGTATTTATTGGTAAAAAAAATAATGTGGATAATGAGAAATAATCTAATTGTTGTGTGGATAATAAAGGAAGAGAAGCCCAAAATGTTGAGATTTTGGAGTGATTTTATTGGCTCTTCTTCTGCTTCTGCTGCCTTCTTTTCTTTTCTTTTCTTTTTTTTTTTTTTTTTTTTTTTTTTTGGTTTTGAATTTCTTGATGTGATGTCTCTACATTTATTTTATTTTATAACATTTAATTCTGATTATTCCTAAACAAAATAAAATAAAAGAATTTTAAAATTATGTGTTTAAAAATAATAAAACTTTTGAAACTAATAATAATATACAAAATTAAAACAAATAAATAAAAGTTTAGATAAAGATATCATTATAATAAATGTACGTGGATAAAAATATAAAATAAAATTTTGGTTGTTGGTAACATTTACAATTTTTGAATTGATTTTTTTAAATAAGAAAAATATAATAATGTCATTGTAATAATTAATTTATATCTAAGGTTATTTTAGTAATTTTCTTATTAAGTTAATTTATGATACTAACCTAATCAAATAAATAATCTAGTAATTTAATTTAAATAGTATTATATGTGTCAAAACTGTCATTTACCTCATAAAATTTTGTTTCATCTTTCGATTGAGTATTTAGATTATTTTTCCCATTGAATGTATTGATAAAAAAAAAACCAACTTAAACTTGTGGAGTCTGTTGGAATGAAAGATTTTTATTTTTATCAAAATTTTTAAAATTCTAAAAATATAAAGAATTTCAAAATAATTTTTTAATAACTCAAATTCCACCTAAATTTTCAAAATCCTTTCCTTTTAATGAATATAGTTCCACCATCAAACAAAATAAAATAAAAAATCTGAACTTTTAAAGGCAATGTTTATTTCATTCTTATATAGATTTACTATTTTATATCATTAAAATAATTATATATTTTAATCAATATAATGATTGCATACTTTTTATATATTAAATTGTTTTTATCCTTTTGTAATATTTTGTTTTTTTAATTTAGGAATCCAGTAAACTAAATTTTCTTCAAAAATTACTTATCAAAACAAAATAATCATAAATACTAACATTTTACACTAATGTATTTTAACATACTAACATTTTGAAAATGTCCAAAATCTTAAAATTACCCGTTTTGAAAGCATCATTTTGAAACAGCTTTGCATTTTACACTAATTATAAATTTGATTTATATAAATATAAAATATCTTAAATACAATTCTGACATGAAAAAAATACACAAGCACATGGATACACGAATCAACAGGTCTTAATACTCGGTCATTTTGAAGTTTCCATCAGAGCATCAAATCATAAAGTTAACATAGTTGAAAAAATTCAAAAAAAAAAAAAAAAACAATTATAGAATACACAAAATTAGCACGATGTTTATCCACAGCGAAAATTGATTTACAGGCTCAAATTACAAGCATATATAAGTGTTACAATTTCCATAACATTATCTCCCCCTTCATAACATACATACATAACACACACATATATATATGCATGTATTTATGTATATAAGCTGATGGCTTCATAACTTGATTGATGCATAGTAAGGCCTGAAAGCAGTATACCTGAGTGGCTGAGTTTAAACCATCAAGTTGCATCTGGTAGGCAAGGGCGGGCCTGAGTGCTTTCAAGTCATGCTACTTCGGGTCCGAACTCGGTCTATAAGCATTTGCCTGCCTGACAAATCTTCTTCATAACCCACAACCTGCATTTTCCAAATAATTGATAGATGAAGAGGCTTCAGTCTGAAAGTTGGGATTACTAATCATAGGTGATTTACAGATTTAAAATTTCATTAAACTGTTGAAGCATATGTTGCTCCCACTTTTCATTTTTCTCGATTGAGTCTGAATAACATAGGATGGAAATGGAACTTCTTAGACAAGTAAGATCTGAAACCTGAGACTCTGTTTGCGTTTCACTGAAACCACCATATAGGCTTCCCGCATTCACATCTCGGGAATGACTGCTGATTTCATCTTTTCTCACATTCCTGGAAAGAAAGAAAAAAATTAGGTCAATTGGAGATGAGAATGAGATGATTTTTGCTTGCTATAATGAAATATAATTCCCCACTGGCCTTGCAATTGTCCCAAAATTCAGTAGGTTCTTTCTTGATTAAGCTTTCTGGCAAATGCAAGGCAGTCAACTAAAGTTCAGACATTAATACTTTTCTTTTTTTGTTTCAACTAAGATGGCAATATTAAAATGTTAGCAATTATTTGGTAATCGTATAACAAGGTACCGGTTTAACCAGTGTCGAGATAACCCAATAACAGAATGAGAATCTGTATGATCTTGACGAAGGCCCGTACAATCAGATAAAAATATCTGCTCCACATCAAGGATTGATAACATAAAGAAACTTATATAAGAGATAAAGAGTAGACATCCAGACATCGAAAACTCAACAAATACAAGGATACACTTCTGTCACACCCATTCCTCTCTGGTGACTTCTGATCATGAATCTTGAAAAGAAGCATAGATAATTGAGTCAGCCAACCAGCAATCTTGAACAATAAAACAATTAGGTAATACAGTTAGAGGAACAACAATATTCACCTTACTAGTTTGCTCCAGTAAGTCTATAACAGTATCTACATCAGGCAAAACTTGAGCAGCTTCACCTGCATTTTTTAATTTGTTGTTTCCAGTAGAATTTTCATGCAGAAACGGCTCACATAAATGCACTCGAGAAGCAAGCAGATCATTCTGGTCATCATCTTCTAAGTGCCTTGCCCTTTTAAAATGATCATTTGATTGTTCGGCCTCATCTCTAGAGCCATCATTTCTATCACCAGTAATGCTTCCCATTTTAACACCAAGATCTTGTGTTCTCAGACCCTGAGGTTGACTTGTAAACTGAGAGGGAACATCTACAGACATCATTTGAGCAGCTTGAGTCGGAAACTGGCTCACAGTGCATAATCCTGCTTCTTGGTCTTGAGCAGTAACTTCTTTAGGCCAAAATGGATCCAAAGATACTACTTTATTCTACGAGATTTAAATTGAACACATGAATTTTGTTGATCTTATCATTTCTAAGGAAAAACAACAAAAATTCAGGGCAGACATGATTGGAAATGCATAACTACGCAGATGAGCGCAGAGAGAGAGAGAGAGAGAATCAGAAGCATACCTGCCTTACACATTCATATATCCACTCTGATGTAACTGACCGTATTCCCCATTTACAAGCAGCCTCATATTTCGGTCCACTAGTAAACTTGCACAACAAATGCGTCACCTTTTTTGTAAGTTTTTCCACAAACTTAGCTCCAAGAATAAAACATAGATTTCTTAATAGCAATCTATCCTTCTCTTCATATTGTGAAACACAAAAGCGGAAGTTCTTGAACCCAGGAAATGGAATTTGACAGGGAAGTGGCGAATAGAGAATATGACTTCCAACATCCAGCAAGCATCCATCCTAGAATACCAGTTCTCCATCAGCATTGACAAGATTATGAAAACACATATAATCCAACCAGATATTATTCAGACCCAATTACTACTTTCAGTTAAAAGAAATATCAATGCATGATGGTTTAGAGTAAAGAAGAAACCAAAGGAAGTAGCAATGGTAGCTGCAGCAACAGTATTAGACAAGTACACATAATGTATTATGCACTATAATGTAACCAGAAAAAGGCATATGATGACCAAAGAGGAAGTTTTAAGCATACCTCTAAACAAGACCTGACCCAGTGAGTAGAAACATAAGTAATCTGGGAATCAGTAATACAACTGGGTATCACACCATGACATTCAATAATAAAATTCACATTCCTTTTCACTTGATCCTCAACAACCTGTCCACCACCTTGATCCACCCATTCGACAATTTCAGCTCTCTGGCAGAAGAAATTGAAAGAATATTAAGGAGGAAATAGCACTAGAAACAGTCACCATCAGAACTAAGATAGATAGCAATACATAGAGCCAATGTAAGAAATATATCTGATACAAATAAATACGACACGCTAAAACAGTTCAAAAGCAGTTAAATATCTGAGATGTTAGACAGCAACAACACGGGGGTTTTAAATGGTTATCAAATCATTGATATGGGCAGGTGCCTCTTACTTTGAGGCAGGGGCTTTAGTTACAAGACTAGGGCATCCTAAATTGACCAATGGCAAATAAATTACCCTTTGTTCCTCCAGAGCCCTTCTCCAGTTTAAAATTTTAGTTACAGGGAAAACAAGGCAATTCCCTTCTTCAGTTGGGTGTCAGTTGCTGGGCCAAAAAAAATCTCAACAAGGAGGATGGATTCAGGTGATTATTTTAGCAAGCATAAATTCTTTTGGCAACTTTCAAGCATACTGTTGCATACTTATGGTGAGTGTAGTACTAGTAAGATTTTTGCCCTGTTTACTTGAGTATATTTCTTCTTGAAAGTCATATGTCCATATCAACGTTTTCAAGTTGAATCATCTCAAAAATTCACAACCAAATACTCATGCTGGGTCAAAATATTCATAGAGCAAGATTCTTACCCTATCTTCAGGAAAGGAAACTGAAAAACAAAATGTTTTCCCCTTAAATACAGTGGATGAAATCCCATTCTTAGGATTTTGGACTAGAGAGTCACATTGCTGCTTCTGCCAAAAATTACTTGTACTATTTATTGTAGGAAGTAGACCTTGCTTGGATGATCCTACAGTAGCTTTCAAACAGCTTCCCCCATTCATGTTGATTTTAGGTTTATCATCTGGACTTTTCCCAAATGATGAAGGCATTCCAGTTCCAGAGTTTGAAGGAACTGAGGATTTACTTTGATTTGAATTGATAATTCCCGTCACTGCTCCTCTGACAGAGTGTGCAGAATCTGTCCAAGCATGATGATCAGTTAAGCGCATGAAAAATAATTCATAACAGAAGCTATAAAGAACTTACTGACGATATCTGGTAATTCCAGAACAATATCTCCATCTTTTTATTGTAAGAGAATGTCAAAAACAAAATACATCCAGCATGAACATGAATTCAAGATGAAGACTGATTGATTTCAGAGAATAATTGGCAACCTTTAGGAAGAAGTAAGTCATATGCAACATGCCTCCGATGAACAGGGATTTCTTTCTTTTGACGATCACAATCCTCAAGCCAGCTGGTCTTTACCACATGGATAACACCTGAAGCAGCAATGCTTCTTACCTCTTTCTTTTCCCTAGACAAATGGACAAACATACGAAAGAGAAAGCTTTATGAAAACAGGGGGAAACAGTCAATGTAACAAATGTATCAATACATTGAGGCCAGAAGATGAAAACGCATGGCTTCCAAAGCACAATTTGGAAAGAACTCAAAGGAAGAAATTCATGGGGAAAAAAAAAAAAAACTCACAACATTGTTTGCACAAAAAGAAGAAATACTTACAATTCAGATGGAGCCCCAACAACTATGTGCGTCAATTTTTCATTACATGACATATACCGGGATGCACCACCTCTACGCACCATGGTAACCAGCTTACGCATTTCAGAAGCTTCAAAACCTACAAGTGAAATTTTACAATCTGACAAGTATAGATCATTATCTTCAGATTGAGAATCATTGGCAACACAACCATCAAGCTTTGTTTCAGTAGAGGGCCGCAAATTTGGTGCTTCGCCACCATCCTCTTCAAAAATGGCTTGAGCATCTGATACCACAGAAGGTGTATTCTGAGAATGAGTAGCTTCAAGATCAGGATCTCCCAATCCAGTAGAAGGCGTGGACATATTAAATTCAGGAACCACCAAGGAGGTTGCAGACACTGAAGTTGCCCTAAACTTGTCTTGACTATGCTGTGCTGACAAGGAACCACTCACACTTTTCTTTGAAGATGCACTGCCACCCTGGACAGGATAGGACTCCTCGTTAAGGCATGCTATCCACCAGGGACAAACGATTATTCATGGTCAGATACAATTTGAAGTCATTGATAATCCATGGTAGTACAAATACTCCAGATATCATAACTCAGGAATACTAGACATTACTAACAACAAAGCATTACCTCTTCTGGCAATACATTGATCAAACCATTTCCGAACAATGATATGAACGTGACCCCATCTTCGGGCAACTTTATACTTGTCACCTTCAGGAACTTGTGGAAAGTCAAGATCACAAATGAATACTCAGAATAGGCCATGGATGGTTATTCTGAGGAGAGGAAAGGATGGAAGTAAAACATTTATTGAGATGCAATGCATAAACATCAAAAAGATGTAAGAAAATTTGCAAATGGCTCAAGAACTGAATAACATTCCTTGAACAGAAATGAATAAACTGAAGTTTAAATAAGTAGATGTAACAGTGATCATAAATTAGAGGTATGTTGCTTGTGGAGTGAAAGTGTAGAACCTAAGAATACGCAACTAATAACAACAATTCTTAGATCTTAAGGAACAATGTAAAGGATATATCACAAATCAAATGTGTGCACTTCTTCGTGAGTTCAGCAGAATATTTTCCACCATTTTGTATGATAAGCTTTTCAATCTCCTTTCGCTCATCTGAGAGGAAGAGAAAATTAGAATTCAATGATTAAGTAGTCTGTCACAAGCAGGCCCAATATGGTTGACATAATAAACCTGCACGAATTCCGGTAACAGATATTGTCAATCCAGTAAAAGGAAGAACCCTGTATGACTCCTGAGGAACAACACGGTGCTCGCTCCAACAGTGATACAACCATTGAATAGTAACGATAGGTTTCTTCAGAACATTTAAAGCCCACTGCACAGACAGAGAATAATTATAAGAATCAGTGATAGTATATAATAAAGTGATGTGCAACCATTAGCTTCTTTCTGATAATACCTTCTCCAAGAAACTCCAAAGACAATTATTCTCAATTTCACAGTCCAATAAAAAGGGTTAATAGAAATTCCAACTCAAAGCCAGATGTGCACAAAATTAAAAAATTTATTACTAAATATTCCAGAATGGGAACATTCATTTCCTGCAAGGACTACCAGGATTGTTTTCAAGTTTTTCCTCCCACATGCATGACAATCTCCAAATATGCGAGGACAGGGATCAAATAGCAGTTTCTTACACCTTCTCACCTAACTCAAGTTGGAAGAGACCTTTAATAATATTATTTTTTTCTGATTTCACTATGATGTATTCTAAGTTCATAAAACCAGCTATCTTTTAAGAATATAGAGGTCCTAACAATGATGAGTTCATAAAAACACCAATTAAACAATATTTGCACACTTAAACACAACAAATTCAGGCAGGTAAGACAGAGAGAACCATTTTACAAGAATCATACATACCTTATACTTTGCAGCCAAGACGTTCTTTACAATGACGAAGCTAACATCTAGAGATGCTTTAGTATGCAAAACTCCCCCCATGGCTATAACTAATTTTTCAATCTTAACCTACGAGCAAAAATCATCAGAAGAAACAATAGAAACTCGGGGTTCATACAAGTTACCCGAGTAGATAAAAATGAACGCATTTGCATGAACCTTAATCGCAATACCTTCTCATCCATGTCGAAACCGGATGCCAGCACTTTGAGACCGTCCATTGCAAGACAGCAACTAAATCCTTGTTTAGGTAGAGCTCTATTTTCATTTGCACAAGAAATCACACATTGAGGACCTATGACCCAAAAAATAAAAAGAAAATAAAAAATCCCATAAATTACCAGCATGGTAAATTTAAGAAGAATTCTACAACTGGAGAACATTACCTATCAATTTACAGCCTTTAGCTCTAAGATCCTCAAATTTCTCCTGAAAAAAAAAAGTAAAATAACTAAATAAAAAAGAAGAAATTCAAGAAAGATGCCAAACATATCGTAAATTGCAACAAAAATGGAGGGGAAAAGGGGGGAGTACGTGATCGAAGGAGGAGATAACGTGGAAATCATCGGGGCCATTGCGAGAAGGGTCGCAACAGAGGAAGACTTGGGCACCGTTATCCTTGAGAACGCCGTGAACCTTGTCGAATACTTCGGGAGGGACGAGCTTTCGCGACACGAAGACGTTCGATCCATTGAACGCCTTCGCCTTCGTCATCATCATCATCTCCACTTGATTCCTCAACCTTTATCCCTGAAATTTTGTCAATGATAACTGGCGAGGGTTGAACTTGAAGAGAGACGGACTTAGGGACTGTGGGAATAGTGGTACTGTTGGTCTGTTTTCAACTTTTGAAATTGGGGAAAAATATTTGGTAGGGCTGAAAAAAAACCGCCAAGAAAATTGGGGAAAAAAAGCTCTAAACCATTTTTTAGTTTATATTTTATATATTCAAGGGAAAAAAACATTTTATTGCTTTTTCTTTTTTGTTACAAATCAACAAATATCAAAGGTGGTACATTAGGGTTTTTTAACCGGTCAACCGATTCGAATTAGTATTAATTAAATTAATCAACTTTTTTAAACTCTTAATCGTTAACTGAATTGAAATTTTTTTAAAAAAAATTAATTGAACCGAATTTTTTTATTAATTTAGTAGGTTAACTGAATTAACCGAAATTTATATTTTTTTTGTTAAAATAAATATAAAAGATATCAAAAATTAACCGAATTAACCGAGGGATCAGCTTTAGCTAGTAAAAAACTTCAATTACTGAAATGCACAAAATTATAATTAAATTCAAATGCAGCAACCAGAATCCCTCACCAATCCACAAATATCAACAAATCTCAATTCAAACCCAAAAATAACAGGTGAAAAAGAATACTTCAACCCATAAATATAGACCAAAAAGGGAAATTTGAAAAACTTACCACCACAACCAGAAAGTTTACTATTTTCAATTTGAACCAACTCTACAATCACTTATTGCCCATGATCATCATCCTATAAACCCAGGAGCATTATTAACTTCAAAATCCAAAACACTTATATCAGCATCCAAACCTACAATGATAGTCTTATCGACTCAATTAAACAAGTTTCCTTTGTCAATATATATGGAGAAAATAAGCTTGGTGTTAATAGAAGCAGGATGTTTACTTCTAAGTTTTAGGCATTGTTTTTGTGATTGTTGATCATTACTATTACAATGAAGAGATGAATAATTAATCCTTTGCCGCAAAAGAAATACATTAAGAATAATATAATAACAATAGTGCCATTTATGGTCGTCATTGAACTACTACCTAGCCACATACGAAACAAACAACTTCACACTTCATTATCATTACTTCATATATACATCACACAATATCTTAGTATTGAAACATATATTACCCACTTCTTAGTTAAAGATGTGGGTGGCTGGTATTGAACAACCATGGATTGTTCACCACCCGAGTTCTAGTAACAAAGCAACAAAACACACCTGAAAAATCTAAAGTGAGTGCCGACGGTGGTGAGTGAAGTCCAAATCAAAGGTGCGTCACTACGATGACTGACAGCGGACAAAAGTCGAACGATTCACAAAGGTGACTGGCACTGGTAGTAGAAATTTTGAGAGATTTCAAATTAGGGATTTTGAATTTTGAGGGTTAGGAATTTCTCATATTTGTAACTGTGCGTGATTTTTAGTTTTAGGATTTTCATTTTCATTTATTAAATTATTAAATTATTTAAATTATTTGTACTTTTTAGGATTGGGTTGGGCTTATATATATATTGGATTGGGTTTATATTGGGTAGGACTTAGAAGTGTTGGGGTGGGCCGGTGGTTGAGGCCTGGATCTAGGTGGGTATTGAGTAGTGGGCTAATAATTATATATTATAATATTATTTATTAAGTTCAGTTAATTCGATTAACCAACCGATTTTGAACTGAATTAACTGTTAATTGAACTTCTAAACAATTATTAACCAACCCCCGATCGAATTAATTCGGTTAATCGACTGATTAACCGAATTAGATCGGTTAACTGAATTAATTCGGTTTTACTCGAAATTTGCACACCCCTGTGGTACAATCCCCATCTCCAAGAAAAAAAAACTTAAAAATAAAAAAAAATAAACTACACCATTAGTCACCAAAATATGGTAAGTTTTCATTTTAGTCATTTAACTAAAAAAATTACAATTTGATCTCTAATATTTCCAACATTGTTTTTTGGGTAAACTATAAAAATGGTTACCCAACTATGTCTTTAGTTCTATTTTTGTAGTTTACCCAAAAATGATTTCGGAAATGTTAGTGTCCAAATTATAACTTCTTTTAGTTAAATGACTTAATCGAAAATTTACCATAGTTTAATGACTGATGGTGTATTTTATTTTTTTAAGGTGTGGTTTTCTAGCTTTTACTACTTTGCAAGTTTTTAAGTTTTTTTATTGATCTGATAACAAATTTAGCCCTCCAATATTTACATATTCTATCACTTTAATCCTAAATATAAAAATATCCAACAAATTTAGTCTCAATATTTCAAAATCTATCATTTTAGTTCTAATTCTAAAAAATTCAATAAATTTAGCCTTTGACATTTACAAAATTATTTAATGAAACTCAACTTATGTACATGCGATGCTATAGGAGATAAGGATCAAGTATTAATATATACTCTTCAACTTTACAAAGGTGATGGAAAGTCCCAAATGATTGTGGCTTCTCATAATCCAAAAATGAATCTATGAGCAAGAAACAATAGTGTGTTAAGCATAAATTCTTAGTAAGTAATCAAAGAATGTACTCAACTTACCTTAAGGATTTATATGGGGTTATTTCGCATTATAATAATATTAAAATTAGTACGGTTCTACTTCTCATTTCATAGCTTTCATGAATTTGAATTCCATTTTAAGTAGATTGATGGTCTATAACTCATTCTTCACTTTCTCAATGTCATTTAACCTTATACTTCAATATTAACTTGTAAGAGTATTCATTTAAGTCATTTTCTTATACCTTATGCTTTGTTTTTTTTTTTTTTCTTATAACACAAAGCCCTTAGTAAACACTAATAGAATAGTATTTTGATACACGAGAATCCTCCACCACATCAAAAAGCATAAGATTGCAAGCCCAAAGGCATCATGTAACATCCTTCCTAATACACAAAAGGGCTCAAGAGAGCATAACTACATCACACTAAGATGCACCTAAGTGCAAGGTCCAAATGCGATATAAAGTGCACATAAGTGCGAAACCTCTACCACACCAAAGGCACCAAATTGCGAAGCCCAAAGGCAACGAGACTCTTGGCTAAAATAGAACTTCATATATATATATTAGCATGTCAATCGTATTCTAACTGCTTCTCTAAGTTTACAAGGGAAAAGTTTACTTAGTCATTTCAATTTCACTATAACACATCCATAATCACATATATATCAGTTTATACTTATACATATGTGTTGGAAAAATCGGTTTAGAAAACAGTGTCTTTAGGCACAACGAAAGTTTAAATTTTTTTCTTTAAAATCGAGCCTTTGTGATATTTATAACAATAAACCCTTAACTGAAATTATACATGTGCTTTGTATGAGGCGGTTAAGTTAATCTTGACTTCAATTGAATGACTTCTCTGCAATTCTCGAACAACAAATTGCTTTGAGAGTAAGCTCAAACAACATGAACCAATCACATAGAATGAAAAATTTTATTAACTTTCGATAGGAAAGTTAATTCTCTCTTTAACTAGAAACTATACGTTTTCCCCATAAAATAGAATTTATTCTATACAATAAATTTCCATTATTTTCTAATGGAATAATAACGCAAATAATGTGAGTGCATAGTTCAACACATCGTTCCTATTTATAGAGAATTGGTACAAGAGTTCTATTCAAATAAGGTCTAATTAAATAATCATATTTTAATAGAAAATATAACTTCTACTTTAAGTAGAAGAGCTACGGGTGACAACATGCCCTAAAATACACTAAGGTTTGCCGCCCAATGTATTTCACAAGGCTTAATTAGACCTTTTATGTATTAGGTCCAATTATATGTATTATCTAGACTTTTATCTAACACTTATACTTTATCTAACCCAATGAATATTTTCTATTTCCCAAACGTTATTTATTTAACCAATTAATTTAATTGATTAAGGAACCCATTGGATGGGCATTTACCTCAAGTGCGATGCGTTTAGCTTTCTTTTTGTCTCACGCTACAGTATCGCTACAGTATCTAATCTCACCGCCACCGTTGCTTTTACACTAACTGTAGGTAAAAGCACCGCTTATCCAAAAGGGCCCTAATAAAGTTAATTTCTCAACCCAATTCTAATTCCATTAAAGTCATGAAAATTTTACCATACTAGAATTTATGAGGAAATATATTTAATTGCATTATTCGACAAATCTATTATGACTAATAAATTCAATTCTTACTTTGAACTTTAATTATTTAATTACAATTAATCAAATAATAGTTTGAATAAATTAAATTAATTTCTAAGTCATCTTTTTTACTTAGCGAGAAAATGGATTCATTGTGAATAGTGATACTATTGGAAAATCGGGTTTGGAAAACTCAGCGAAAAAAAGATTTGAGGAAAAATGAGAGTTTTAATTTTTTTTCCAAAACTAAAACTTAGTTGTGTTATCTAAAGTAATAAACACTTAATCAAAATTATACATTTTTTATTTGTCTAAGATGAATGCTTTGACCGAGTAGTTGATATGTCATAATTTGATATGGCAAATTAGGCTTTCTCGATATACTTAAGGAACTTTTTCTCGAGCAAAGTAGCTTCTTTTTCATAATTTTTCGTAATTTTTAGATTTTAATTTAATAAGTGTAAATATCTCGTTTTATTCATTTTGTAGCCCAATTTGGCTAATAGTGCCATTAGGGGGCCTAACGTGTGGTTGAGTGGTGTAGGGACATGTTGAAGGTTGAAAACGAGTGAAAACGACACCAAAGGAAAGGGTATCACAATATACATACGTTGGAATCACGATACCTCCAATAGTATGGAAGATTGGAGACCACCCTTCAGTGTTATCACGATATCCACCCTTCAAAGAATACCCCAAGGCTCGAAACTGCTTGAGGTATCACGATATCCTCCTTTGGGTATTAAGTCACAAACATTGTAAGGGGGACAAAATTAGAAAAAATGGTAGTATTTGTCCACCCAATCCACCAATCATCCAAGGCCCGTTTGACACCCCAAACCCAATTCGATGAATCGAATCCGAATCTTGGATGTTACCACACTAAAATAGATGAAACTTAACTCTACTTACACAAATTACAATTGATTTGAACTAGTTATGTAACAACCTGATTTTAGGCCTAGTCAGAACAGTGGTTTCGAGACCACAAATTCAACGTAGAAAAACTTATTTTTATTATATTTTTATGGTCTATAGCTTTATGGAATAATTTTGTGAAAATTTAGTTCGAAAATTTTGACGTTTGAGCACTCAATTTAGCAAAAAGGACTAAATTGTAAAAAGTGCAAAAGTTTAGTTCTACATGCTAGAGGTGTCCAATTGTTATGAGATTTAAATTGAAGGTCCTTAATTGGTAATTAGACCATTTTAATTTAAGTTGGACAAAAATGGAAATGAGGTAAGAGAAATTTTATGTTAGTTAGGGGCATTTTGGTCATTTGGCTAATAAATGAATAAAAAATCAAATTAAAAGCCAAATTTTGTCCATCTTCTTCCCATGGCCAAAATTTTGAAGGGGGAACCATAGCTAGGGTTTGTTCATCTTCCTAGCTCGAATGTAAGCCCGTTCTAGTCCTGTTTTTAATGATTTTTATGTTTTTGATATCCTTGTAACCTTATCTAGCTATTTCAAGGACTAATTTCAAAGAAAATCAAATTATAAAATTTTTCCAATGAAGAATATTTGTGCATTTTGATGTCTAATGGTAGAAAATATATGTTAGATGTAAGATAAATAACTTTTGCTAGGTGATTTTTGATGAAAATGTCAAAATGACCTATTTGTAAAAAGGTTATAAAATGTGTATAAAAGTGTGATTAAATGAAAATTTTGGGCTTTATAACAATAAAAGAGGTTCGGCTAGGCTTGGGAATCAAATAAATTGAATTTATTTCATTTTACGAGCCTAGGGACCAAATTGTAAAAATGTCAAAGTTTAGGGGCAAAATGTAATTTTTGGGCTAAATTGAATAATGTGAATAATAAATTAGTTAAATTTTATATTATAGATCAAGATAAACGAGGTTCGGACCTAGATCAGGGGAAAAATAAGGTGTTTGACGATTAGGTCCTATTTCTACTATTTTTGTACCGAGGTAAGTTCTTATGTAAATAATGCATTGTTTTAATTATATTTTAAATGCTTTATTATTGTATGAATTATGATTGACCATTGAGTGTGTTTGACAAAGTTACAAAAAGAGTGAAATCCCAGTTGAACCTTAGGAATAGATAGGATACAAATGTCATGACATTAGGGTTACTGAGACTATGTGTAAGACCATATCTGAGATATGACATCTATATGAGACTTCGTGTAAGACCATATCTAGGATATGACATCGATATGAGACTTCGTGTAAGACCATAGCTTGGCTATTGGCATCGATACGAGATCCCATGTAAGACCATATCTGGGATGTGGCATTGGTATGGTACCGTGTATGCTGGACTCCCGAGTATCCTTTAGTATTCCAAGTGGTTCAACGGGTAATTTAATGAGTATGTCAAAGATGAATTGTGTGTAAATCCTCAAGTATGTACGAAAAACTCATACGTGATGAGCTCGTTATGTGATGAACTTTCGATAAGGTTATGATTGGGTAAGTTATGATTATAAGATCTTAACAATATTTATGCCAATTATCATCATGTTAATTGTATGTTAAATGTTGGTTGATGATGCCTATTATTTGTATGAGAACTTACTAGGCTATATAGCTTACTCCTCTTTTCTTTCCATTGTCTTATAGTGTCACCAAGCTAGCTCGGGGATTGAAAACTGTAGGAGACCCATTCACACTATCAACTAATATCTTGGGTACCAATGAATTTGACATTTTGAGTTATGGCATGTATAAGGACTTGGTTATATTGTTATGTGTCATAATTAATTTGGCCAAATGTATTGGCTTTTGTTGGTTGATAATTCAGTTTGTAAATGGCCATTGAAATTGGCTAATATTGGTTTAAGTATATATGCATATGATGATGTTTTCATGAATGTGGAAATTTGCATGGTTTAAGTTGATAAGTATGTGATAATTGTATGTGGTAAATAGTAGCATGTGAATGATGTGTGGTTGTCTTGATTGTGGCTGAATTAGTTGAATGTAATTGCTTGGATTGGTGTTATGTTTTGTTGTGTAGGTCTGTGCATAAAAGGGTGACAAAATGGCTTGGTAAATAGCCTTGTTTTTGTCCACACGGGTAGACACATGGGCGTGTGTCTAAGCCATGTGTAACACACGACTTGCCTCATGGGCGCGTGTTCCGGCCGTGTACCCTCTGCACCTTAATTGTTGCAAAATAAAATGCTTAGAATTAAGCATACGGGCAGAGACATGGGTGTGTGTTTCAGCCGTGTGGATGACACGGCCTCAGGCACGGGCATGTGCCCTGAGCGTGTGAAGTCTGCACCTATTTTATGAAAAATTATGAAAATTAAATCGACCACACGGCCTAACACACGGGCGTGTGATTTGGCCGTGTGTCTTCAATTTGTTCTTGGGTGACAAACAGAGAGTTACACAGGTTAGAGACACGGGCATGTGTGACCACACGGCCTGCCCACACGGGCGTGTCCCAAGCCACACGAGTGTGTGGTTCTTAAAAACATGAAAAATTTTCTATATGTTGTGAAGTTTTCTAAAGTTCTCGGTTTAGTCCCGAACCACTTCCAATGTATGTTTTAGGCCTCGTAGGCTCGTTTTAGGGACGTTATGGAGGTTTGTGAAAAGTTTTAAATTTGGATGGAAATTTATGTCTCAGTTTTGGGTGATTGCTTGTGTATAAGTCCGGTAATGCCTCGTACCTGTTTCGGCATCGAATATGGGTAAGGGGTGTTACAACTTAATTACAAGACTTCTTAAAATAATAGATAAGTATAAACATTGATGACTTCTAATTATAATCCTTAAGAAATTTGATTACAAGTATTACTGAAATGATATCCTAATCTAACGTAGTTATCCCGATTCAAGGGTTTCTAAGTGTCAAGCAGACTCGATCACGCCATCAAAGCTTGCTTTGTATGCATAGTAATCCAATACGCCACTCCTTGGGTGTAGTCCTAGCATCATTTCCCTCAGGCATAGCCTCACATTCAACCTAAAATGGAGAACACAATCCATATAAGTTCATGAGAACTTAGTGAGATAAACACCAATTTACCTGAATTGTTATGTATTTCACATATGGTAATTTAATTCGCCACCTCATTACCCTTTGTTCTTCAACTTGTCTCTAGTGAATACCTTCCTAGAATGCCATTCTTCATACCATAGATGATAACCCTGACTCCAAAATCATGATTTACTTTCCATATCTTGGATACATTACTTACGTTCTTCGCGTTGCACTTTCGTGATTCCCCAACCATACCCATTTTAGAGGCCCATATAGACATGATACAATGATTCTTACGTACATACTTTAAGCCGTCGTTTCTTCAAAATCCATGAAATGATTTCGTACTTAGATAGAAGATACATTCTTTAATTATATGATTTGATCTTTTCTAAAAACTACCTTTTTTCTTCTAATACTTACAGACAAATAACCTTTTTCAATTTACCAAACATAGCCCTTACTCAGGTTTGTTCTTCAAGTCTAATTAACCCATACTTTGAACTCATCACATTCTCTGGTGCATTCCAGTTTCTTTGTTCTTGTCTTAAGACTATGCAGGATACGCCATAACATTTCATACGAAACTCGCCATAAATGAAGCTAATTAGAATACCTCATCGAAGATGTAACATGATACGCCACAAGGGGCTTTTCCTTCTGAGTTCATTACAACCATTGTTCCTTCAGAGTTTATCGTGAATACCATTTCTTTCTCTCAAGGTTTGCCATAGAGGTGTTGCCTTTAGATGATTGTCACAAAGGTCATTCTTTTAAAGTGTGCCACAAATGCTTCTTTTTCATAGATTACCATAAAGGCTTCATTTTCATAGATTGCTATCAAGGCTCCCTTTTCATAGATTGCTATCAAGGCTCCATTTTTCTAGCATGTTCACAATAGGTATTCACCTAGACTCACATTTCGTGAGGTTTGCCCCTCATCGACCTAAGTCACATAGAAAACCCCCTTTAGGTAATCACATTTCTTTAGTTCTTTTCCATATGATGACATAGCCTAGCTATGGTCTTAAACGATATGATATCATGGCCATGGACTTTTCCTTTCCAGAGATTCATATCAGAGATTGTGTTTTTAGTCCCAACGGACCTCTTTAGACTTCACCGCGGTGAATAGACACAAACTCACATAACAGACCTTTCATGCATTAGCACCAAACTTAACATACAACTCAGACATGCTCTTGCAGTCATATTTTCGACTCTAGATTTCTTATCACATACTCTATACTTGATAGATTGATACAAACTATACATGCTAATCCTATCCACATTCATATATCAGCATACTCATCATACCATCCTCTTCTAATCTCAGTTCATAGTTCATATGATTCTACATAGAGATATCTAAAATAAACCAGTATACATATATAAGAGCTAGCTTAGGGACTTACTTGACAACCACAGACAACAGCTTGAACTTCAGATCTAGTATCCAATCAGGGATTGCAGCAACAACTGCCTTAAAAGACAGAAAATCACCATTAAAATTCATTCAATTAACCTTGTCATCATCTCTAACCCAGGCAACCCACATATAAAACCTTACTTCTTCATCTTACGGTTCATGCATTCATACAAGCCTAATCCTTCATAACAAACAAAGTCATAAAACTAACCTTGACATGGAGAATCATTGATAAAATCTAGGGTTTCATCTTCAACTCAAAGAAATACCTTTTTGCTTCTCAATCTCTATATAATAATATTCTACAAGAAAGAAAAAGAGAACTCCCTTATCCAAATCTTGAATATCTATTAATATAATCTAAGTCTTTATTGGAATATGACAAGTGTCACATTTTACTATATTGCTTTATCGAAAAGTTCACAACTTTTGAGAAACCTACTTAAGTGCCCCTTTATCTTTTAATTATTTTGGTTCACATTCAGTTGGTTTCTAACCAATTTATCTTACAACATAACTTGCACAGTACCACGATTAAAGGTGCACTATTCTTCTCACGTAAACTCACACTCAATACTCTTTCACTTGGTCACTATCTCATTCCAATTGACATGGCGTTTTCATTAACTAAAACACATAATTGTATCCACCCACTTTATACGCCCAAAATGTACCTGGGCGAATACCACTCTGTAGGTCATAATACCTTAGGACTATTCATCAAACCTTGTATCCTCCAGAACTGTGGCGTTACAGCCCATGTAGGGGCAATTTTGGCAACAAAAAATCATCAACATTCAGCCTAAAACAACCAATTTTGGTTGAGGAGGAGAGAGAGATGCATTAGTTTAGTTTTAGCTTAGTCTAATTTAGATTTTCTCTTAGTTTTTTCTACAACTTCTCTAGGGTTTTCATTTTTTCTTTTTCCTTCTTAGTTTTAGACTTTATTTTTCTGCATTTACTTCTTGTTCTTAATGTTCTCAATGTTAGTTAAGTTAATTATCACTGTAATTTAGCTTTATTTGCATTTTCAGTATATGTACCTTGGTTGTAAGACAATTCCCGCTTTAGTTTAATTTACTTTAAGTCAGCTAAAGTTTGTTCATTTCATGTTTATTGTTTTAGATTTTCTTGTTGAATGGCTTTACTTTAATGGATTCTTTGCTTTTCATTACCATGTTCATTCTCTTTATTTTTAGCATGAGTAGCTAAACCTAAAAAGGGGTTGGTTGATAGAGATATGGGTAAGTTGATTTTTTGGACAAGGGACTAAATCGTAATAAATTGGACTAAATCAAATAGACCAAAAAACTTAGGAAGTGAGGCCCCTAAGGGAATATCTAAGCAAGTGAGACCGAGAGGTAATCTTATTGTGCTCCCATTCATTAGTCTCGAGAGGTAACCAATAAGATTGAGAGATAAACAAAATTCATTCGTCTAAGTTGTTAAATTTGAGATCGAAAGATAAAATAGAGCCACTTAGAAATTTAAGTGATTTAAGTCCCTCATTCGAGGATCGGCGAACCACGTCAAAATCAATCAACCACCATTAGTCATTTATTAGTTAATTTCTTAGTTTTGTACTCTTTTGCAATTTATTCCTTAGATTAGCATATTTAATTTTATTGTGAAACTTTCTTGTTATGATTTGCCGTACTATAAAATCATATCAGTAGCCGCTTGGACTCTATAGTGCACACTATTTATTACTTAATCGCCATCTCCTTTGGGTTCGATCATTGGAATACTCTAGTGTTCTATTGTAACACTACAAATATTACAACTGACCTCTATGCTTGCAATAAAACCACGCTTTAAAATTATTTTAGAACATTGTTTGTTTTATGGGCACATGTGAACATGGTCAGTAGTCTTCTCCGCTATCCTCAAGCTCACGTCTACTGAATATAGGCTCACTTTAAATTAGAAAATTTTCTACAAAATTTCCAGTGAATCAATTTCATAATTTCTCTAAACTCTGGGTCAAGTTGTAAATAAGAAAAACATCTCTAAAATTTTTCTGAAATAAATTTTTTGGAGAATTTTCTCTCAACAACTTTCTCTTAAATTCAAGTAAGTGAAAATAATGATCCAATGTTCTTTTTATATAGAGAGAGTTTAGAGAGTTCAAATATTATTAAACTTAATATTAAGTTAATATAATACTTATCAAGATAAATATTAGATTAAATTTAATATTAAGATAAAAACTTTAATATTAAATTAATAAAATACTATCAAAATAAGTATTAAATTAAATCTAATATTAAATATTATTAAAATAATATTATTTTTGGAATTATTAATCTGATATCAAATTATCTGGTAGAGTCTCAACAGGAGTGTAATTCTTCCACTACTCAGCCATCGAAGAACCACCGTCGTCGACCATCTGTCAGCCTCCGGAATGCCACCGCCAGCATGGTACGACACCTTCACAACACCCTAAGTTGGTTTGGCCGTTACTAGTTCAGTTCAGGCTATTGGCGGCCCGAATGGTTCGGTCCAACTGGCGATCTGGTTTCACATACCAGACCTAGTTCGACTAGTTTTTTTTTGTCTCGGCCTTGATTTTGTGTTCTTGAGCCCAATTTTCGATCTCAGATTCAATTACCTATTAGGCCAATTGTCTGACTTGAAAATTAATTTCTAAAAATATCATATTTATTTTAATTGATCTGAATAATTTAATTTTACTTTATAAAAATTAATTTTCTCAAAAATCACTTAGATTTTCCAAAATTATTTTTTTAAGAAAATTCTTTAATCAAATTCTCTAGTTGAACAACTCTCACGACCGCCCAATTTAATTCCACATCGAATAAATCGAGTTAATTAAATTACTTCCAAAGTCGTAGAATATTCTTCTAATTCAAATGCCGTTTGATTGAGCTTCAGTTGAACTAGCAGAGGGACAAATTAGACATATACAATTAGGCTCAGTAATTGCAATTATGCCTAAAAGCATCATTCAGATAATTCGCAGTTACTTAATCATGAAGTCAATCCACAAGAAATATTATTACTGAAAACTCCTTATTGTATACTATTTACAAAAGAAATTCATCCAGCTGCTTTGTCCAATGACCTCGTCATGTGTGTGTTACCCTCATATGATATCCTTAATTCTTTTGAGTTAAATTCGTTCACTCAATACAATCCTATTTTATCTCACTGTCACTATTATGTCTTTTTAATTATTAATATGATCGCTATTAACAAATGACTGTGATAAATTACTTGTTCAAGAACAAGCAATCTGTGGCCACATTCCATATTTATCAATTCACGCAATGCCAATGAGAGAATATTGTTAACTCTTTAATCGAGCTATGAATTCCATTGTTGCTAGTAAAGGCATGCCATACACAAGTCATGTACCCAACATACCAACTATGGGCTCGATTATCTTTAGAACATAAACCTCCACTTATGTCATAATGTTGTCTACATAAGAGTACGGGGGCCTAGTAAGCAAAGCTAGACATGGAGGGCCTAAATTAACGTAGAGTCGTCATTAATCAATCAAGGCTAGGTTGGTTAGCCACCTATCGTCTAAAAGTCTAGAATTAATACTACGAAAAATCCTAAAAGTCTAGACTCGATCTTATCACTAAATTTCGGGTTTAAGAGTACGGCTACGTGTAGGGAAGGTTATAGCACCCCACAATGCCTATCCGGGGATAGTCCTCCTATGGGGTATTGGGAGCTAGGTTTTTTTTATTTAAGCATATTAATGTTTGAATTTAGGCTAAAATCTTATGGAGATCTTAAATAAAAACTCTAAAAAAAATTCCTCCGATTTACTTGTAACTTGATTAAAGTGTATTCACCAAACTTATCTAATTGGAAACTTCAACTAGAGATTTTAATTTTAACGAGAACCCTAAAGGATACCTAAATAATTCTAGTAAAATACATTCAAATCCTAAAATGAATTCTATTTTAGAATTCTAAAAAAAAAAACCTAAAAATTACCAATGAATTAAGAGAAATATTAAAATCCATCTACAACTTATTTGATCTTTTATTATTGTTATTTTTAAAATATTTAATTAATAACGTTGAACCTATCAAGATCTTACGAAAGTATCCTATACCGGGTTTATGATTTATCTTACTTTAAAATTCTTGATTTAAGGTTTAAATTCGTCAAAATCCTAAAATAAGATATCTTAAATAACATTTATTAGCTTTCTTAAAAAGTTTCTAAAATAAAATACTTAGAAATACCTACTCATGATTTACAATTCACCTACAAAAATTATTTAGTTTTAATCTTGAAAAAAGTCCTAAAGAATATTTGCATATTAATTTAAGATTCTGAAGAAAAATCCTATACGATATTTAATTTTCTAGGGTAAATGATAGATAAGATCTTAAAGACTAATCTAAATTTAAATGTAAAAAACCTTATGGTTTCATTAAAATGTAACACCTACTTAACTAACTTCATGTCAACATTTATAGGATGGAAAAATGACCTAAAGTTCCCTATTTTAAAACGAATAGTAATAAAATAAGAAAATTAATTAAATTGGCTAAAGTTAATGAAAAGTTAAAACTATTTAAAAAATGGCAATAATAAAAAGAAGACTTAAATAATGAAATAAATAAGACCTTGACATGATGATGATAACAATAACAATAATACACATTATTCATAATACAATAAAAGAATCAAAGTAACATAAACAAATAATATTAAAATGTATGTAAGGGGAATGTGTAAAAAAAACCATAAATATAAATAGACATGAAAATAAATAAAGACGAAATAAAAATAAATAAAAATTATTCAAGTGTGAATAAATATAAAATATTAAAATAAAGTGTATAATTAACATTAAATATATAAGGTATAAATGCAAATGAAATGGAATATATAAATATAAATAATTAATTAAAGATGGAAACAAAATGATATAGCTTGATTTGGGAACTAAAAGATAAAAAATGTGAAAGACAGATGATTGATGTAGCAATTAAATTGCTTTTAATTTTTAAATTTTAGATTAAATCGAAGGTTTGAATAAATAAAAGGGTTACAGGTATAAATAGGCCAGAGAGTGAGGGCAGTACTGCAAAAAATGGGGTATTTTTGTAAATTTAAAAAGTAAAGGGTGAGAATAAATTAGTCATTTTTGGTACCTATAAATGGAAAAAAACTATTCATTCTTTCATTTTTAACCTCATTTAAAAAAAAATAAAAATCTTTCTCCTTCTCTTCCTCCTCCTATGTTGGTGATGACTCTACCACCGGAGAGCCCAAACGGCTCTCCAACCTCTAGTGGTGGAGCTACCGCATATGGTTGCCGAATGTTTTATTTGTTGCAAAATCAAATCTTTCTTTTAAAAAAATCACTATTTTTTTTAAAAATTAAAACTTTATTTCGAAATAATTGAAAAAGCTCAAAATTTTGTTTTAAAAATGTAAACTTTTCATTTAAAATGACTAAAAAAACATATTTTTGTTCTTAAAAATCTAAACTTTTTCCTTTTTTTTTCTATTAAAAAATCACTACTTTTCTTAAAGATCAAAACTTTGATTTCGAAGTAGTTGAAAAAAAATCAAAACTTTATTTTAAAATTTTAAACTTTCCTTTAAAATGACTAAAATAACATATTTTTATTTTTAAAATATAAACTTTCTCTTTTTTAAAAAAAAATAAAAAACTTTCCTAAGGTCAAACATTTTTCTAAAGAAACCTTTATTTTAAAAAGAGGAAGGGAAAAAACAAGATTTTTGGGGCTTCTAGGGGCGAAGGACTGACGGTCCAGTGACGTCCCTTTCTTCGGATTTCAAAACCCGATCCGTCATGACATGTCTATAGCAAAAAAAAAAAAAAAGATAGAAGAAAAGGAAAATAAAATAGAATGCTTGTTGTTGTTGTTGTTGTTTTTTTTTTTTTTTTTTTGAAGAACAAGATATGAAAAGCCTCCTCCTTTTCTTTCTTTCATTTCATTTCAAGTATATATATTGTTTTTTAATATTATTTATTTGTAAAAAAAGAGATAATAGTATTTAATAATAATAGTAGTAATGATAATAATAATAATTTGGGCACTTGACAGACACAAAAAGGAAAGAAAAAGAAAATAAAAACAAAGGCCTCTATTTGACTAAAATTGGGTGGGCTTCGAACGGGCCGAAGAGAGAACAAATATACAAATAGGCCTCCAATTGGGCTCGAAAAAAATGAGTGTCTACAACTTATATCAAAGCACATTAGTTACATACTCATGGTTAGTGTCTAACTCAGGATTTAGGTAAATCACAACATGAATGTCACAAGTGAATTAATTCAAAAACATATTCAAAATTAATTTATCTTGGGTCTAGTCTAATGTATCATTCTTCCAATAAGTACATCTATGTCTCTACCCGTGGAGTCAACTACTCCGATAGCCAAGACTAGCCATCCCCCAATTAGAATTGTAGACGACGTAATAATCCTTCTAAGTATTTGAATCAAATGCTCACTTTGATTCTTTTACGGGATTACGAACTCGTTTAGATTACCTATTGAAGTAAGTTGTCTTTCTCACAATGTAAACGTTCTTATTGTGTCACTTATCATAAGTTTGAACTTAGACAATCAATGAGCTAATATTTGCTTGTCATAATTTCGCTATGCAATCAAAACATGAAAGATAGAAACACAAAAGACATAATAGTAAAATGTGAAATTAACTTTATTTATTTATTCATCGTTCAAATACATAGAAAACAATTACATGTTTACTACAATATGGACACATTTCCCAATAGGTACATGCGATCTATTTCTCCTACTTTATTGTTTTCATTCATTCTATCTTTATTGGTTCTATATGTAATTTATTTCTGGTTATCTCAAGCTAGCGAAGGGACCAATTGGACATAAATAATTAGGGCTCGAATAATTTGTAATTATGTTTCGACTCTTTGCCTATTAATTTCAACATTATTTAGTCATAGAGCCATTCCACTAAAGTATCATAACTGAGTTCTACCTTATTATACACCATTACAAAAGCTACTCATTAAGTGCTCATCCAATGATCTTGCTAGAAGTGTGTGATCCTTATAAGATAATCTTAATCTTTTTGGGGTAAATTCATTCTCCTAATATGATCCTATTTTATCTCATGGTAACCATCACATCTTCTTTTATGAAAAGTCAATTACTAACAAATAATAATTAAATCATTTATCTCTAAGACAAATGACCCCTAGCCACATTACTTTTGATCTATCATGTAATGTCGATGAGAGAATATCATTTACCCTTTATTAAGCTATGAATTCCACTATTGTGGAAAGATTCTACATCATGCAAAAATTGTATATCCAACGTACCGGCTTTCGTTTCCTTATCTATTTAAACTCAGACTTTTATTAAATCAAAGTATACGAGTACACATGCATAGTTCATCATCCACTCAGGGTTAATGTATAACACACTATAAACATCACAACCGACTAAACCCAAAAACAAATCTAAAATCTATTCTACATGGGTCATGTCTGATATACTGTTGTCCAATCAGTCACATCTATGTCTCTATCTTCTAGGAGTCATTCGCTTCTATACCCAAGATAATGTATCTCCGCAATTGGAATTGATAGATATAACAATCGATTTGCTAAATTATGATTAGAATAGAGACGTGGTTCGATTATCTACTAATATAAGTTATTTTTCTGTATTACAACCCGACTATGTAATACAACTTGATCTTAGTTTAAACTTTAGATAATTAGTAAGCCAATATTTGCTTTCATTTTTCTTTGCATGCAAATATCGTTGAGGACTGTAGGGGATAAAACCGATTAAGCAATGAAAAAAGTGAAGAAAATAAGATCGAAAATATCGAACACGCAAATTTTACATGGAAAAACTCCTTAAAAGAAGATAAAAAACCACGGGTAAAAGGAGATTTCACTATAATAAAGGAGAGTACAAAAGATGAAGAGAATTAGAAGAAAACCCAAAGTCCCAAAAAAAACCCTTAGAAACAAAAGACAAAACTCTCTTAATCTAAACATTTTTGTTGTGTAAAACCTAGAGTAACTAAGGCCTATTTATTGGTTGAAATTCGTAGCATATATGACTACAACAACTCTAGGTTAATTAAGTTTAAGTGGGATAATAAAAATAGAGTTTAACTAGGAAAAGAAAAGTCAAAATAAATTTGGTCAAAATAAGAGGCATTCTCCTTCAAATCTCCACATTGAATCATATTTGGACCAACTCCCTTGCTGAGCCCTGTTGCGAGCTTAATTGATTCTTCATCGGATACTTACCAAGTCCAATCAATACTCAAACTTTGAAACTAGAAGAGTCTTTGTCAACATGTTGATTGGATTGTGTTTTGTGCCAATTTTAAGAATCCGAATATCCCTTGAATGATCTCCTTTTGAACAAAATGATAATGAATGTCTATGTGCCTCGTTCTCTCATGATACATTTGATCTTTGGTGAGACGTATGACACTTTGACTATCTCAATATAGGATAGTTGCTCATTTTTCACTTACTGGTTCACTGAACAGGCCCTTTAACCAATTTGCTTATTTTATTGCTTCTGTAATTGCCATGTATTCTGCTTCAGTAGTCTACAAAGCCATTGTAGCTTGAAGTATCACTTTCCAACTAATGGCACAATTCCTAAAAGTAAATACGTAACTTGTGAGAGACCTTATTCGATCTAAGTCTCCTACATAATCAGAATTAACATATCTAACTAACCCTTTTGAGTTCTTCCAAACTCTAAGCACATGTTAGAAGTACCCTGTAAATATTTGAAAATCCACTTGATTGCATTCTAGTGTAACTTACCAGGATTGGTTATGTATCAGCTAACAACACTAACAACATGTGAAATATCGGGACGAGTGCATACCATTGCATACATCAAACTTCCAATTCCGCTTGAATAAGGTACATCTTCTTCATTCTGTAGGGAAACTGCATGCAACTAAATGAGTACTTAACGTTTTGCATTTTACATCTCAAATAGCTCAAGGATCTTCTTGATGTACCTTTGTTGCAATAAAAATAATTTCCCAGAATGTCTATCTCTCAAAATTTCCATCCCTAAAATTTTCTTTATTGCACCTAAATCCTTCATCTCAAACTTAGTGTTAAGCATGGTTTTAAGACGATCAATATCAGATGGATTCTTAGCCGCAATTAATATATCATCAACATAAAGTAGCAAATATATAAAAGAATCATCATCAAGATATTGTAGATAAACACAATTGTCATATTGACTACGAGAAAAATTAATACTCAACATGAAGGAGTCAAACTTTTTATACCACTGTCGAGGAGACTACTTCAAATTGTACAAAGACTTTTGTAAGAAACAAACATAATCTTCTTTACCTTCAAATTTGAACCCGTCCAGTTGTTGCATGTAGATGTCCTCCTCAAGATAACCATGAAAGAAAACAATCTTTACATTTAACTACTCTAACTCAAGATTATTTGATGCAACAACGGCCAAAAGTGCCTGAATGGATGTATGTTTCACAACGGGAGAGAAAACATCATGAAAATCAACTCCCTCGTCTTGATTGTAGGCCTTTGAACTAGTCTTGCCTTGTACCTAGTGTGGTTAGGACCCAAACCTTTCTTCTTCTTTTTTAAACACTCATTTGAAACCAACGATTCTTTTACCAATGGGTGGTTTAACTAGCCTCCAAGTCTTGTTATTTTAAAGCTATTCCATCTTTTCTTCCATTGAAACGAGCCAGTTGCTAGAATCAGAGGCTTGGACTGCCTCATAATAACACGAAGGATCGGTTAAATCACTTTTTCAACAACACTTAGAGCATAAGCCACTAGGTTTCCTTCACAATATTTTTTGTTGTGGTTGTATTTCTTGCATTTTCCTACCACGAGCCAACTTATAATTGGTTAACTAAGATGGTGAGGGTACCTGAGGGTCGAATAGAACTACAAACAGACCCAAAATAACTTCAAACTTGCAAGAATTAGAATTTTGTCGTGTCGTCGCAACGTCATGATACTCTTCGTCGAGGCGAGACCTCTATTCGACGTGTTATTACGACTTTGGGAATTTGCTCATCGTGATGTCACCCCCTGTTTTGAATTTTGACTCCACCTTGCTTGAGACACTCTGATTTGTTGTGTTTTTAAAAGTAAAAGTCCTTTTTTCTTATAAAAACATGGCAAATGCATCAAACGTAACATCTTTGCTAACAATTATTTTGTCAGATTTTGAACACCACAACTTAAAACCTTTTGTACCGGCAGAGTATTCCAAAAAGATGCATTTAATGACCCTTGGTTTGAGCTTTCCCTGGCTAACTTTAGCATAAGGAGGACAACTAAAAATTCTAATATTAGAAAAATTGGGAGGATTACTTTACCATATCTCCCCTGGAACTTTACCGTTCAATGATCGATGAGGAGATCGATTTACCAAATAACTTGCTAGGTTTACAGCTTCAGCCCAAAATTCCTTCCCTAAGCCTGCATTAGAAAGCATGCATCGAGCCTTTTCCAGTAAGGTTATGTTCATTCTTTCTACAACTCCATTCTGCTGTAGAGATCCAACAACAGTTCGATGTCTTTCAATTTCTTCTCGTTTGTATAAATTATTAAAATCTGACGAACAAAACTCAGGACTATTATCCATTCTCAACCGCTTCATGGATTTTCCTGTTTGTTTTTCTAACAATGTCTTCTACTGTTTTAAGATTTTGAAGACTTTACTTTTTTGTTTCAAGAAATAAACTCAAACTTTTCTAAAGTGATCATCAATAAAAGCTAGGAAATATTTATTACCTCTTTTTGAGATACCAAAAGATGGATCCCATAAATCAGAATGAATGTAATCTAGAGTCCCTTTTGTTCTGTACACTATTGAATCGAAACTGACTCAGGTTTGTTTCTCAAAAACATAATGCTCGTAAAAACCTAACTTACCAACTCCAATATCTTTGTGAAAACCTCCATTGCACAAGACTGCCATACCTTTCTCAATCATATGACCTAATCACATTGCACATATGATAGGAGCACCCTGAATCTAATATCCATTTGAAAGTAGCACGAGAGTTTTCGTTCATTGGCACTGATAAGAAATCATCACCTTTGTCCTCGCATTAACAACTTCAAATTTCTGCTTATCTTTCTCGTCGTTTTTGGCATCTCTGTTTATTTTATTTTGACATTTCCAACATTCTACCTTAACATGACCAGCCTTTTACAATAGCCACAACATTTGTCACGATTTCTAAATTTGGACCTTTCTTCAGACCTATTTCGATCTGTCTTTCTGGTTTGTTATCTGCCTTTTTACAACTAGAACTGAGGCTTGCTCATCTGATTTTTTGTTTGGGCCTAACTTATTGTCAAGTTTATCCTTACTTAGAAGATTCTTCTTCACATCCTCGAACGAGAGATGATCTCTCCCATAAAGTATCCCTGAAAGTTTTATAAAAAGAGGACAAAGAGCATAACAAAAACATAGCTTGATCCTCGTCACTAATCTCAGCTTCAAGATTCTTTAAGTCAATAAGAAGGGTAACAAGATCGTTAATATGATTTCTGATGTACTCACATTCGGCCATTTTGAACGTGTAGAAACGTTGTTTTAATACTAACCTATCAGCCAGAGATTTCGTCATATACAAGGCTTTTAGTGTATTTCATAACGCAGATGTTTTCTCCTTCAAAACATTCCGTAACACATTATTTGTGAGGCATAATTGAATAGTGGATAAAACCTTTTCATTGAGCTCTTCCCATTCTGACTAATCCATATCTATTGGTTTCTTCCTTATAATGACCTTTTTAGACCGTTCTGAACCAGTATTACCGTCATCCGAACTTGCCATAAACTAAAATTTACAATTCCATCTAACTTCTCAATATTGAGCTTTGACATTGCCATCTTTGAAAGGGTTGACTTCAAAAATTAAACTAGCTCTGATACCAATTTGTAAGGGATAAGCTTGATTAAACAACGAACAAAATGAAGAATATAAAAATTGAAAAGATTGAACATACAAATTTTATGTGGAAAAACTACTCAAAAGAGGATAAAAAACCACGGGAAGAAGGAGATTTCACTATAATAAATGAGAGTACAAAAGATGGAGAAAATTAAAAGAAAACCCGAAGCCCTGCAAGAAAAACCTTTCGAAACAAAGAACAAAATTCTTTCAGTTTAAATATTTTTTTGTATAAAACCTAGAGTAGCTAAAGCCTATTTATAGGTTGAAATTCGTAGCATATGTAACAGGCTGCGAGGCCTTTATCGGACTGAAACATAAGTAAACATACAAAACCGGGCCATAAAATTTCATTCAATTTAAAATCATTCATACACATGCAAATTGTCCCTTATATGGGTCTACGAGGCCCAAAACATACATCGGGAGTAGTTCAGGACTAATCCGAGAACTTTAGAAAAACTTAAAAAAATTTTCTTAAAACAGGGTCACACGCCCGTGTGGATAGACCGTGTGGTCACACACGCCCGTGTAACTCTCTGTTTATGACGTCATCAACACAAATAGGGTCACACAGCCAAGTCACACGGCCGTGTGCTCAGACCGTGTGGCGAATTAAATTCCAAAATTAGGTGCAGACTTCACACAGCCTGGACATACGCCAAAGTCCTAAGGCCGTGCCCTTCACACGGCTGAGATACATGGCCGTGTCTCTGCCCGCGTGTTTACTACTGGGCATTTTATTTTGCATTAATTAGGGTGCAGGGGACACATGGTCGAATCACACGCCCATGGGGCAGACCGTGTGTCACACATGGCCTGGACCTACGCCCGTGTGTCTATCATTGTGGACAACTTTGAGGCTATTTTCCAAGCCATTTGTCACCCTTAAATGCTCATTCACTCATACATTTTTGATAGCATGCAATATAGTATATTTAGTCACTCAAATACTCATAAACTTGATTAATTCATGACTTTGTAATGTCAACATATCACCTATTCAAACCATCATGCTTTCATATAGCATTCCACACCAATTTCATATTTATTCATCATGGTAAACCTACTTCCAATTTATTCAATTATACCATAGCTTTGGTCATACTTATTAGCCACGATTCATTCATTTAGCATATATGCCATTCATCACACATTTCATCCATAAGCAACCACATCAAGCATAACACATTACATGCGTGCATAATTAATTGAGGTTACAACCCAAATAATTAATATGAACCATATAACATGGCCATATACAAAATGAATCAAATATTACCATAAGCCAACACATTTGGCTAGACCAATATGACATATAACAAAGAGACCAAGTCCCTATACATGCCATACTCAAAATGTTGAGACTAACTATACCCAAATGTCCAATTGATAGTGTGATCGAATCTCCGACGTCCTTTGATCCTTGAGTTAGATTGGCAATACTATAAGAAAATAGAAAAGAGAGGGGAGTAAGCATAAAGCTTAGTAAGTTCACATGAAAATAAATAGCAAGTTCACATGCAAATAAATAGCAACATAATCATATATATATACCATTGACATAACATAGCTTACATATGTGTCATCATAAAATCATAGGCTTAACTTAAATTTGTAGACATAACTTACACATTTTCAATCTTACCAAAAGTTCATCACATACTAAGCTCATTTATATGAGTTTTTCGTACATACCTGTACCAACTCGTAACACATTGTCATATTTTCTCATCATTGACTTGCTTGTCAAATAACTGATAGGTTTACCCATTGAACACTTGGAATACTATCAGATACATGGAAGACTTGCACATAGTGCTTCAAACGTAGCCTCATGCTACCTCACATCACAATCACACATTACTCGCTCTTGAGCTAATTACGGGCCTGCTCACACAAGCTGACAGTCAGGATGTAACTACTCGGGATGCTCACACAAGCTGATAGGTACCCGCAACACATGCAGGGCTAACGTACAAAACTAGCACCCGGATTCACATAATCACATACGCACACAATTTCATGAGCTCATAATCACATAGTTCCTAATGACATGTCACATTGTATCCTAAATTATTCCTAAGGTTCAAACGGGATTTTCTCGATAACGCATAAAATCGTTCATACACTCGTCATAATAATTAAACATAGAGATTCATACATAAATAAAACATTCAAACATGTTATATCATTGCATTATTTACACATGAACTTACCTCGGTACAAAATATGGATAATTAATTCGATTTAGTCCAAAATCTTGTTCTTTCCTCGGTCTGGGTTCGGACTCTATTTTTGTTGATCTTTAATAGAAAATTCAGCTTATTTAATCATCATATTATTCAAATCAGTCCAAAAACTATATTTATGTGAAATTACAATTTTTCCCCTAAACTTTCACATATTTACACTTTAGTCCCTAGGCTCGTAAAATGAAATGCTTGCATTTTCTTGGTTACCCAAGCCTAGCCGATTCATATTCTAACTCATATTAGCCTATGTTTCTTATTGAATCACATTTCTATTATCCATTTTTACAGTTTTTACAAATAAGTCCTCTTTATGCATTTCTATAAAAAAATCACTTAGTAATAGATGTTAAACACACATCAAACTTTCATATTCTTCCATTAAATATCAAAACACAAACATGTCACACATGGGTCAAGTTTCATTCATGAACCCTACTTCAAAATATGGCTAGAAATGTAATACCCCCTACCCGTACTCATTGTCGGAATAGGGTACGAGGCATTACTGGAGTTTACGATTTTTTTTTTTAAGAAAACTCAATATAATCCCTTTTACAGATATCTAACCTTTCCTGCAATATTAAATCGAGACCAATCCACATCAACCAATCCAATTCAACATATTTTCAAAATAGATTCATGTATTTTTATAAGATAACCTTATCACATACCAAAACCAAGATTTGTTAGCCATACCATTAGCTAACCTTATATTCATTTCACAAAATCATTTACTTTATCAGCTTATACATGCCATTGATTCCCAAAATAAAGTTTCTTTATATACCGAAATCCTGAGGTTGATAATGTGATGTGTCTCCGACCAAATCCGACCTCCGAGCTCTTAACACTACAAAACAGGGGAAAAGGAAACAGGGTAAGCACTTTGTGCTTAGTAAGCTAATGTAACAAGAATTATACTTACCTAATATTTTCAGTACAATACAATAAACATTACATATATCCATTCAATGCATTATTACCCTAACATGCACAAACTCAACATTCAAGTTAGTACAATAATTTCCATGTATCAATAATATATATCATGATTGATGAGCTCATCAATACCATGATTTCCAGTCCCTTGTTATTTTTCCATATTTATCCCGTTGAATTACTCGGAATTTCGATGGATTTTTCAGAGGTACACTTTTAGTGTACAATTCCCGGTCCGTTAATTCATATTCATGTGCTCACATTTCCATTTCAGAGAGCACACTCCCGCGAACCTCATCCTTACAGCGGGATTACCAGTCCAGGCTAAATCCCCTGCTACAACAATTACTCTAATGAGCTTGGATCCAATTACATCCAAAGCTAAATTTAGACCCTAATTTGGATTACCCGTCCAAGCTAAATCCATTTACACATATTCTTGGGAGGGCTATATCGGGATAGGATCACTGTCCGGGCTAGATCCTTTTTACCGTCAATTCCTTTTCAGAGATCCATCAAATTTTCCTTTCATTCAACCGGGATTTCTTTCCCTTTTTATCAAATATTTCAATGTTTCATCAATTTTCATATAATGAACATTCAAATCATATTCATATCAAAAACATACATTTCAAGCATTTAAGAATATAATTCAAGTTACACGAACTTACCTTGATACTTGTTCGTGTATAAAAAATCTACTAATCCTGAACTTTTTCCTTTCCTCGATCTAGCTTCGTATTTGAATCTTCTGGATCTAAATAAATAAATTTAATTATCAATTTAATACATTTCATGTTCATATGCAACATTCTCTATAATTCAACTATTATTTATAGTTCATTTAAAGCTGTCTACTTGAGTCATAGTCACTAAATTATTTTTATCTTGAGCTAAAGAACTCCAAATTAGGATCCGATAATTTTCCCTGAAACTAGAGTCACATATCTTCTTACCATAAAATTTTCAGAATTTTTGGTTTAGCCAATCAGTACAGTTTATTCTTTAAAGTAACCCCTGTTCTGCTGTCTAACAGTTCTAAACCTTCTTCACTAAAAATTAATTATCTCTTCATACAGGATTCAAATAATGTTCTCGTTTGTTTCTATTAAAAATAGACTCATTCAGGATTCTAGACACATAAATTTAAGTCCTAATTATTTTTATTCAATTTTTTATGGTTTTTCAAAGTCAGAACAGAAGAACCCGAATTCATTCTGACCTTATCTCACAAAATTCATTATATCTCAAAATTTATAAATCCATTGCTTGCACTATTTCTTCTATGAGAAACTAGACTCAATAAGCTTTAATTCAATATTTTTTTCATCTTCTAATTTGATTCCTACAATTTTTGGTGATTTTTCAAAGTTAGTCTACTACTGCTGTCCAAACTGTTTTAGTGCAAGCTGTTTATTACCATTTTTCTCCTAAACTTTTAATAAATGATAATTTCGTCCCTACTTAATTAGTCTCTCAATTGAGCTTATTTTTCTCAATTAACACTTTATTATATCACCGTAAACTATTTTACAACCTTTAGGAATCAGAATTTCAAAAATAGACTTTAATTCTAAACATTTTCACAATTAGGTCCTAAAAATCAATTTCCATTGAAATTACCTAATAAAATCATCTCATAAACAATTTAAAGCTTTAATTTCATTCTATTTCATCATAAACTTACATAAATCAACCATGGTGACTTTCAATTTCATCCATGAAATCAAAAACTAATGAATTTAATAGTAGGACCTAGTTGTAAAAGTCTTAGAAACACAAAAATTACAAGAAAAAGGTAAGGATTAACTCACTTGGTGAAAAAATTATGGAATACCAGCTTAGAGCACCCTCCTATGGCGTTTTTAGCTGCTGGAATTGAAGAGAAATGAAGAGAAATCTAGATATTTCCTATTTAGTCCTAGTTTTATTGAGTTAATTTTGTAATATTCCAATTTTGCCCTTAATTTATCAATTTTCCTGCTGATTTCATGCCCTTGCCGTCCAGCCCAAATAAATTTTGGGTCTATTTCCCTTTTAACTCCTCTCTCATTAGACACTTAAGCTATTTAATCATCCTACCCACTTTTAGACCTTTTACAATTTAGTCCTTTTCATTTAATTAACTATCCAAACATTAAAATTTCCTAACGAAATTTTAATACCACATTACTAACATTTCATAAATATTTATAAAATTATTTTTCGACTCGGTTTTACGAGATAGAGGTCCTGATACCTTATTTTATCCAATTTCTTCAATAATTTCTTTTTCTAACTAATTACTAAATCGATAAAATTTTTCTATCAATATTTTCATACGATTTTTCTATCATATAAATATTCATGCAAAAATACTGAAATAAATTTATCTTTAAATCGGATTTGTGGTTACGAAACCACTGTTTCGATAACTTTGAATTTAGGTCATTACAAGAAATGGATAGATCATGCTTCAAGGATTTAAAAAATGTAAAGAACATTAAAAACGGGGCTTGGGATCACTTACAATCAAGATTGGAAAGTTGAATAAAACCCTAGCTATGTCTTTTGGAAATTTTGGCTAGCACTTAGAGAAGATGAGCAAATTTTTGACTTATTTTCCCTTTTTATTTCTTTTATTTACCAAATGACAAAAATGCCCTTTAAGCTTTTCTTTCAAATTTTTCCTATTCGTGCCCATTTTTGTCCAAATTTTTAGAACTTGGTCAAGTTGCTATTTAATGATCTCTAATTAATATCCATGGCAATTTCATGCTTAAGGCTTCTAGAACTCACATTTTGGAACTTTTGCAATTTAGTCCTAAATGTCAAATTGGACACTTTATCAATGAAATTTCTTCATGAAAATTCCACACAAACATGCAATCAGTAGTTTTATTCCTTCAGGAAGAAGCGTAGAAGGCTTAAAGGTAGTTTTTCTCTGAAGTTTGATATGGGTAAAGGTTATGATAGGATGGAATGACATTTAATTCAAGAGGTTATGCTTAGAATGAGATTTGATACGAGTTGGGTCCACCTGGTAATACGGTGTGTTCATTTGGTCAAGTACTTAGTAGTTGTGAATAAGGAAGCTAGGGGGATTATTGTGCCTACCCGGAGGTTGAGACAAGATAAGGTGATCCATTGAGCCCATTTTTGTTTCTTTTCTGTAGTGAGGGCCTTACTTCTCTATTGAAGCCGACATTTACTGATGGTCTTTTGAAGGGGGTAAAGGTAAGTCATTCAGGGCCTCGCGTATCTTATCTATTGTTTGCAGACAATAGCTTGGTTTTTGGGGTGACTTCAATTGAGGAGGCTGGAAATATGGTGGAAATTTTGAAGGAATATGAGCAGTTTTCGGGCCAACAATTCAATTTTGGCGAATCTCTTGTTTACTTTAGCTCGAATGTGAATCAAGGATTACGTCAGGTCATTGCGGATAAGTTGGGTATACAGAGTACAATAGATCCGGGGAATTACTTGGGCTTATCATTGGTGGTGAGAGGTAATAGAAAGCGGGCATTTCACGGTCTTAGGGATCGTTTTCTAGAGTGAATTTAGCGGTGTTACAATCTGTGTCTTTTGCAATGTGGTAAAAGGCTGTTTTTATTAAGTTGATTCTTCAAGCCATTTCGAATTATATTATATCATGTTTTTTTACTTCCTAGAACTTTTTGTAAAGATTTAGAAGCCCTGATGTGTCGTTATTGGTGAGGAAAATCTAGTTCAAGGAAAGGGATTCATTGCTGTTCTTGAGATATATTGTGTGATTTAAAAGAGGTGAGAGGTTTGAGGTTTCGTAGTTTATCAAAGGTTAATATTACATTGTTAGCCAAATAGGGATGGCGCTTAATAAATAATCCTAATTCTTTAGTTGCGCGTGTGATTAAGGCTAAATACTACCCTACTGGAAGTTTTATGGAGTCAGAGTTAAGTCAACCTTCTTTAATTTGGTGAAGCATTTGGGCTACAAAAGGCCTTTTGCAGATAGGTTGTGGTTGGCATGTGGGAAATGGACACTCAATATCAGTATTGGAGGATGTGTGGCTTCCTAGGAATCGACCTTGTAAGATTCAAACGGCTCGTGTTAGTGGGATTGATAGAGTCGCAGACCTTATTGATGATAATCAACGGCAGTGGAATATGGAGTTATTCAGAACATCTTTTACTGACCATGAGGTGGAGCAAATATTGAGTATCCCCTTAGCCTCGTGTGCCTTGGATGATCGGTGGAAATGGTATCTGGAGGAGTCTGGGGAGTATACTGTTTGTAGTGGGTATAGACTACTGCTACGGGGGTTCCCAATGACAGATGGGGATAGGTACAACAATATAGGCCAAGATACACGACTCATTTACAGAAAGTTATGGGAGGCTAATGTCCCTGACAAGATGAAAATTAATTGCTGGAGATTTATTAAGAATTACATGCCCACAAAATCTAATCTATTTCAACGGCAGATTGGGCCGGATAGGATGTGTTAACGCTGTGGTATTGGCCCTAAAACAATTCTTCATGCGTGCAGAGACTGTCCTGGGGTATTGGACGTCTGGCAACAGCTACGTATTACTTGGACTCTTCTTGACGAGATGGTTGATGTTCCTATTGTTTGGATAGGACAGCCGTTTAGTAATGATGCGAAGCAAACTCAGTTATCTATTATCACACTTTGGGCCATTTGGAACTCTCGAAATAAAATTATTCATGACGGAATCTACCAATCTAGTTAGAATTTACTTATGTTTGTGTTGGGTTATGTCAGAGAGCTGGATTCTTTGCCGCGGGAGTGTTGTCTTTCGGAGACTGTTGCCTTGGGGATCTGGAAGCCTCCATTTGAACCGTGGGTTCAGGTTAACTTTGATGTTGGGTTCTATGGTCATCTACAAGCTGCAAGCGCAGGAGTTGTTGTTATATATTTAGAGGGGTTGTTGCTGGGATCAGTCTGTTTCTGGAGTGAGTATGTACTGGATGTGGTGGTTGCGGAGGCTTTGGCTTGTGTGCATGCTATTCGGTTTGCCAGGGATCTAGGGCTTCGGCGAGTGGAGTTTGAAGGGGACTCAGCAGTGGTCATTTCCAAGCTCAAATCTGGCGTGATTGATAGATCAAACATTAGTGGGTATATCTGGGTCGCTGTCGATTCGGGTGGAGGTTGATCAGGAAAGAAAACGTGGACCTGTAAACTGCTGACTCAAGATGGATTGTAGTAGTTGCGATGCCGATCTGGTCGTTTTTAGCAGTGATTGTTTGGGGTCGTACCTTAGATGATGATCGGAGGAGTTTTGCTGGTACTGACCTTCGCCGGACATGCGTGTGGAGTTCTTGTAGCTAAGAAGTCTTTTCTAAGCTATGTCTTTTTGTTTGCTTTAGTTTGCGATTTTATTTTTCTGTTTGAGTTGCATTTATGGGTGATCTGCCCGATATATATATTTTATTATTACTTTTGGTTTTTCAATAAAGCATGCTTGGTATTTCTATTAAAAAAAAAACTTAAATCCTATGATTCCTGTATACTTTTTTTTTTTTTTTTAGATTTTACATAAAAAATACTTTTGGTAATTTTACGACTAAACTAAGACTCAATTTATTAATTCGATTAAAATTTTAAATGATAAGTTATGAATATAAATTAAACTATTTGAGTGCCTAAAAACATTAAAATATATTCCAAGTTCATGTAGTTTTCATGCTTTTGAAATTTAGTTTATTTATTTTTATTTATAGGATTTTAATTCATTTATTTTTTAGATTTTAAAATCTAAACTTGTGACATTTTAAAATGATAAAACACTTATTAGGTAGTCATGTAACAAAAAAATTAATATTATAATAAACTTAAATTTAATAATAAAACTTGAATTTTATTTTTTTTAAATAGAGTAACTAAATTCTAAAAATAAAAATAAAAAGATTAAATATTTGAGAATGTATTTTTTTATTTTACAAATAATTTGAAAAAATTAACCTATATTTTATCATATTACGTGCTTAAAACCTACTTTTAACTGACCTAAAAATGATGGTGGATGGAATGAAATGCATAGCAGACTTAAAAGCCCTAGGGTATGTTTGGTTATTTCAGAATGGAATAGAAATTTGTAATTGAATAGAATTTTGTAATTGAATAGAGCTGTAATGGAATAAAGCTGTAATAAGTAATTCAACTGTTTGGTTGAATGGAATGGAATAGAACTGTAATAGTATTCTTGTGTTTGGTTGAATGGAATGATGTTGTAATAGTATAAGGAAAAAAATTAAAATGACCAGAATACCCTTAGCAGAATTTTTTTAGGTAAATGATTATTGTTATTGTTATTAAGTTTTAATAAGATTATTATTAAAAATAATTTAATAAAAATAATAAATAATTTAACCAGATTTTAACATAATTATTATTAAATATAATTTAATAAAATTCTTAATAAAATTATTATTATATGAATTAAAAAATCATAACATATAATACTATAAAAATAATATATAATCTACTTTATTATTTTTAAACTGCAATACATATTTAACGTGTTAAAATATCATTAGTGAAACAAATAATTTAATGTTGGATATAATTTTAGATAATCTAAAATTTGCGATGATCTGAAATTTTGCTCAATGCGCAACAGCGCTCATCCTCAGTTAAATCTTCTACCTCACATAATATTTGATATAATTTTAGAGCACTTTCTTGAATGGTCATTTCTAACTTTTGTTGAATTGTTGAATTAGCACTTGGAGACAATACTCCTAACGATTTCAATGCCAACAGTTCAGTATATTTTCCGCCAATAAAATTTTTACTTTATCTTTGAAAAAAAAAAATTCACAAGCAATATTGGCTTTCCTTGATTTCTTAACATTACCATTCTCACTTACTACACAAGTCAGAACAAAATCAACAATATTAAAAATAGACACTAAAACTCATTCTAGTTTCCAAAATCTTTTATAACTGTACAATGGTTATGTAAAAACTGATTCACATTTACAAGCGATGATCTTTACACAATTTGTGAAACATTTCAAAGCAAGATTGATTTATTAGAATGTACTATGAGATCCATAAATAAGTTGGTAGTGAATACATCTGCAGAAAAGCCCTTACCAACCATTTTCATAAGAAGTTGCATTGCCTTTGAGGTATAAATGTTTCGAAGTAACCCCCGAATCATTACATTATAACAGCAACTATTAGGCAAACAGTCATTATCTCCCATGCTCCCAAAAAACCTGTATGCTTCATCTGGCAATCCCTCTTTACACAGTCCATTAATCATTACACCATATTTGTAAACATTCGGTTTTAAACCACTGTTTGAGAGTTGACGAAATAATTCCTTGACAACTTCAATATGCCAGCTTTGCACAACCCATCAATTAGGATAGTATATGGGACAATATCAAGTTCCAACCCACTATTTTGCATTGCTTGAAAAAATTTCAATGCCTCTTTGAGATTACCTGTTTTAAATAAGCCATCCAGCAAAATCAAACAGGTCACTCGATTTGGAACTTGTCCAGAAGCAAGTATCTTTCTAAACAGTTCACATGCAGTTGAAACTCTCCCTAATTGAAACATACTTTGCATTAGAGTGTTTTGTGTGACTATATTCAGAAGGGTCTATTTTGAGATATTTCAAGAAAGAGTTCCATTACTTCATCTAACCTTTTACCTTTGCAATATCTATTGATCATCGTGCTGTAAGTAATTATATTAGGTGCACAACCCTTTTCAATCATCAACTGTAAAACTTTTCTAGCTTTTTCCATTTCGTTCTGCAAGCAGTGACCATTAACTAATGCATCATAGGTAACAACATTAGACTCAATGCCTTGCTTTCTCATCATGTCAATGATCTCTACAGCTTTAGAAATCATTCCTTCCTTGCAAAGTGCATCAATTAATATAGTATATGTGACAATATTAAGTGAAATATTGTCATCCACCATTTCATTCAAAAGCCTTGTTGCCTCCTTCTGTTGGCCCGAATCACACATACCATGAATTAAGCAACTGTAAGTAATGATATTTGGCTTAATGCCTTTAACCTTCATTTCAGATAAGAGATCAAGAGCCTCCTTTAACAACCCATTCTTACAAACAGTCAAGGATGTTACTATATGCTACAATATTGGGTTCAAAACCTCTGCCTTTCATCAGCCTTAGAAACCCAACAGCTCTATCAATATTAACGCTCTTACACAACCCCTTAAGTATTGTACTGTAAACAATCAAAGCAGGTTGATACCCTCTTTCAGTCATTTCACCGAATATACTAACAGCCTCAGAAATCTTAATTTGATTACAAAACCCATTAATCAAAGTTGAAAAAGTTACAGCACTAGGTTCAACACCTAACTTCAGTATTTTCCCCAAAACAGAAAACCCAAAATCAAGTCAATCTAATTGACAAAAGCAATTAATCAAGATGTTCAAAGAATAAAAATTATAGGAAACGCCCAATAAATCAATCTGTCTATGCATAGAAACAACAATGGCATAATGCTTCATCCTAAAAATGGCTCCTAATAATTTATTAAATTACATAATTAAAGGTTTTGGGTACTTGACTATCATCTTATTGAACAAAATTAAAGCATCATCAACAATATCGAAGCGATCATCTTTTTTTCCCTTTCCTCTAACAGGCATGGGTTTCTTACTTAAGGCTTTGATGTGGGTATCAATGTTGTTTGAAGAAGAAGAAAATGAGTGGAAATTAGAAAGATGGCTTCCACCATTAACAATCGAACGAAGAATAAAAGAAGAAGGAAGCTTACCCATATCTTGAATCTATGCAAAATGGAAAAACAGAGCTTCGCTTGAAAATGAAACCACAAATGGCGCGGCAGACTAACACAAAATGGAAAAACAAGAGTGAGCTTGAAAAAAATTTACTGTGAACCGAGGAGAATATGATGGTTGTAGTGCTTATTCATTCTCTAGGTAATGGTGAGGGCAAAATTGAAAAGGGCAAATTTTTTTTTTTTACTTTGCACAGAAACGAATAGCTATTCAGTGGTGAGGGAAGGGAATGGCTATTCAGCCTTTTCCCGTAATACACCCTGAATAGATTTAGACTGTAATAGCATTACACTCAACCAAACTAATGTTTGGTGGTGGGCCCGCCGAATTGGGCTGGAATCTATTCATAAGCCCCCCAACCAAACATGCTGCTAGTGTGGTCGCAAAACAAAAGCAAACCACGAAGGCTTAAACCGATCTGGACGGGAATGATCTTATCTCATGGCATGTGACTCCACCCACCCTTTTAACCATCTCCCTTTCCTCCTCCAAAAAGATAAAGAAACCGCAAGAAAAATAAAATAAAAATTAAAAAAGAAAAGAAAATACCCTTTCCCCTTTTTTTGCTTTTATCCCGCGCAACTTCTTTTCACTCTTCTTTCCCAATCAAATTCCCCTAATTACTCCCTTCTTTCACTAATTATTCTATGTTCTTTCCTTTTAATTAACCCTAGCAATCCCAATCGGCTGACCCGACCCTGCTTCCTTCATGGACGATAAAACTGGTGGCGCTGCCGGTGGTACTGCTGAGTCCTCGAGACTGGCTGCGCCCAAGGTCATGAAGTCCGGTGACCGTCAAGTTTTCACCGTTGAGCTCCGGCCTGGTGAGACCACGTATGTTTCGTGGAGGAAGCTTGTTAAAGACGCCAACAGGGCCAATGGGTCTTCTGCCGCTGCATCTGTCTTGACTGCGCCAGCTCCTGAGCCGCCTCCTAATGCCCACCCTAATCTCCAGTCTCGCATCGCCCCAGTAAGACCCGCTTCTTCAATCCCTATTCAGTTGTAATTGCATTCTGTTTTTTTTTTTAAAATAATCATTAGTAACTTCTTTAATTTTCTTATACATGCATGCGCATATGATGTTTAACTTAGTTGTTTTAGCGGCGTTTTATTTAAGAAAGCGTGCTTGAATATTTTGGTATATTTCAATGTGTTACTATTATTTGGCTGCCAAGCAATTGGGGGAAAGTGAAAGAAATTCTGCTAATCGTGTTTTTTTAATTACTTCTCCGCCATAATCATGCTTGACAATATTTAGGGACAAGCTGCTGAAAAAGAAGCCAAAGATGAAGCACCAGGTCCAAATCGTTTCAGTGCTGTTATTGAGAAGATTGAACGTCTTTACATGGTATTTCTACGTTTTATTATCGTGTTTGCTGGCATTAAGAGATGCGCTTTGCATCATTTATGAATGAGAAGTGGAATTCTTTATCAGGGTAGAGATAGCAGTGATGAGGAAGAATTGGATGAAACTCCGGATGATGATCAGTATGATACAGAAGATTCTTTTATTGATGATGCAGAGCTGGTTAGTTGTAAAATCTATTACTTCTATTTTTACTCTATGTTGGTTTTTACTCAGCAGTAGTAGGATTATTCTTCTTGTAACAAGGACTGTGCATTGTAGTTTTACTGCTTTGTTATGTTGCTTCATTGCTTGTTGTGCAGGATGAGTATTTTGAAGTTGATAATTCAGCCATAAAGCATGATGGATTCTTTGTTAATAGGGGAAAGTTGGAAAGAATGTGAGTTTCTTTGGATTTCTGTTCCATTCTTTCTTCTTCTTCTGCATTGGTTGGTGAGAACGCTTTAGTAATAATTCTTTTCTTATGGCTATTCATATGTATCCTATAACATACTAGAAGCAACCATACATTTCTTATCAGTTAAAGCTAGGTTAATTAATGAATTTATTTTCTCTCTTAAATGGAGACAAATTCAGCTTGAAGACTAAAACAAAAGGAGATCCACAGTTAGGCATGCAATGCAACTTTGACTTCTGATAATATTATGAACATTGCTACACTTATTCTTTGTACTGTAATGGGTGTCAACGACCCCTTGCTTGTCTTGTAAGAAGTAACCTTATATCATTTTAAATTTTTTGTTTCTTTTCTCATTGCAATGCAGATGAAGCTAGTATTCTTGCTTTATCATATTAATTTTATATTTCTTTTTCATGTTGCAGTACTATTAGTTGATTTCATCCATTTATGCTTAACTAATTTCTTCTTTATTTTTTGTTCTTTTTTTTTTTCAAGAAATGAACCTCCTGCGATACCTAACCAGCAGCCCAAAAAAAGGCGAAGAAAAGATACTTCAAAACCTCCTAGTGAGAGTGATGATGGCCATGTGCCAAATAAACATGTAAAGACAGTAAAGGTAACTGCTGGGAGGGTTGAACCATCTCTTGGGAAGAATAATTCTAATTCTGCTCAGAATTTGACTACATTAAGTGAACAACATGGAGATGTAAAAGCTCAGAACCAATTATCAGTTTCTGGTGTTCCTTCCAAGAAGAAATCTTCTGAGACAAGAGTAGCATTGGATTCTTCTGCATATTTGAAAGTTCCGAATGGGGATACTTCTGTACCCTTGGCAGATGTGAAGGATACTGAAAAGTCAAAGATGGGATTTGTGCAGTCAAAAAATGTTGTCAGTAATAAATTGAAAGATGCAACTGGTTCCGCTGATGTTTTGCAGCAGAAATACCATGATAAGAATGCTTATGCACAATCCAAATCCCAACATGGAAAACGAATTAGCAATGCTGATGAGCTTGAACAATCATTTCGACCAAGAGAGAAAAATGGCATCCGTGAACTGCCAGAAGCTAATATTTCTGATGGCAAACATGCTATGCAGACTGCAGTATGTTACCATTTTGTCCCAACTGATTTTTTGACAAGTTGCTCCTTTTCTCAGTTTTACTTTGGCTGGTTTGTTCTTATTAGTAATAGTTAGTAGCTACATGACCTAGTTTGAGTTTGGACACGAACACAGGCTTCTGTTAGTGACAACCTACAACATCTGGAAACAGTAGGAGTTCAATACCTTTGTGTGTTTAATACAATAAGAAAAGCTCGAACATACATTTACATGACATCATATTAACTGAAAGAGGGTGCTAATTATTAAAGATAGAATTGAAACAGATCTGCTTTAATCTTTATAGTCTCTCTTTTTTTCACTCTCTCTTTTGGAAGTCATAGTCCCTCAAATTTCATTTGAACAGAATGCGGATTGCTGGAAACACACTGCGAAGTTCAAGGATCTCATAGACCTTTCTTTGTCAGTGCGTGTGCATCCGCATGTAGTGCAAGATATTAGAGTAGAGGTTTCTGCTATATTCCAAACTATTGCTCATTAGAGAGACGTGAGAAATTATTTTTGCATTAGATATTAATGTTATCATACTGGTTTTGATTTTATGTGTCATATATCATGCAGAAATCTTCTCACATGTCAAAAAAGGATGGTTCTACACTTAGGCCCAAAAGTTCCATTCTTGAAAAGGCCATTAGGGAGCTAGAGAAGTTGGTTGCAGAATGTAAGTTTATATGTGTCTTGTGCAATGTAATTATGTAATTCTGTAATTGTAAATGATTCCTTTGAAAGTAACATTCTTATTCCTACTGTCCATATATTACAGCAAGGCCACCTGCTGTTGAAAATCAAGAAGCTGATGCTTCATCTCAGGGTATTAAGAGGAGATTGCCTAGAGAAATAAAGGTCAAGCTTGCTAAAGTTGCTAGATTAGCGGCGGTATGGGACTGTTTTGAGCAGTTTTTGTCCTGTAAAATAACTCATTTTCCGACTGTCTTTTCCAAATAGCTTGATTGCGGCTGAAAAAAAATTAAGTTTTTCATTTCTATTTGATATTTGTAGCAGGCCAGCCAGGGGAAAGTCTCTAAGGAGTTACTAAATCGCCTCATGAGCATCCTTGGTCATTTAATACAACTAAGAACACTTAAGGTATCTTTCTTTTTTTAATCAATGAGTAGGATACCCACCAACTCTTTACACTTACTAAATCAAAGCTTGAAAAGGGCTTGGAATAATATCTTGTTATGATTGTGTGTCAACATGCTAATTACTCCCAAGCCTAAAAATAGTTTCTGCCTACTCTCCCTTTTCTACTTATGGACCTTGGGCTTGTAGTTCATGTGATGTAGCTTTTGTTTCAATGAAGAAAGTTTCCATCTTATGTTTGATTACTTGCAACTGTTGTAACTGCTACTATGGTCACATTTTACTGTAATTTAGTGCATATATATCAGGTTTTGAATCATACAATCAAGCTTTTCAGATCTTGAGGATTGTTTGTTTACTGCCAAATATGTGACCAAGTCTTTTGACTTTTAGATGAAACTCCTGTCTTTTATATCAGTTATCATCTTATTAAATTGCAGATCTGGCAAGAGAATTAATGGAGCATGACAAAACTATGTAAAATTTGTGCAATACTATTTTTTGCTTTTATGAGAGACTAAACCTTCTTGTTTGCTCTTAATGATCCTTTCCAATACTGAGTATCAATTTGTATCATCTGTGTAGATTACATATCTATGAATATTGAGACAATATTTTGGGTGCAGAGGAACCTCAAAGTCATGATTAGTATGGGTGTCTCCGCAAAGCAAGAAAAAGATGCTAGATTTCAACAGATAAAGAAGGAAGTCATTGAGATGATAAAGACAAGAATTCCTTCTTTTGAGACAAAGGTTTATTTACTCTTCCACCCCCCTCCATTCATTATGCCTTTTCTCACCTTCTCGTCCCATGCTATTGTACTTCATCTTGTATCCCTTTTTATTTTCATGTGGATTGTTTAGTTTAAATACTGTCATTGCAGATGCCATGACCGTTTTCTCCCTTTTTTCTTTTTTCTTTTTTGATCCTGCTATATAAGATCAATGACCTTTGATCTTGTTCATAGTTACCCTTGTATTATCAACTAAAGTTAGAATTTTGCTGCTCTTGATAAAAAAGTTCATAACTGTTTTTCAGATATTAGAGCCTCCACCTGGAGCTTCTGATGATTTTCAAGAAGCTGGTTCTGAAGAAAGAGTTAATAGAAGGAAATTTGGCATGGATGCAACATTGGAGAACAAGATTTGTGACCTTTATGACCTCTATGTTGATGTAACCATATGTCCTAACCTTTGAAAGTTTTCAGCTCTGTTTTGGGAAATTTCTCTACTTAATGAATCTTAAGTTTTATTGTTTATTTATTGCAGGGATTGGATGAAGATGCAGGTCCTCAAATTCGAAAGCTTTATGTGGAGGTTGACTTATTGCTTCTCTCTCTACTCCTGAAGTTATCATAGTCATAATGAATTTCTTTATATTGCTGGAATTAGGCATCTATGAGGGTGGCAAATATGTTTCTGCAGTTACTGTTTTCATTTATCTTTTGATAGTATCACTCTCTCGCCTTTTGGTTTTAGAGGAGAAGCGTGCATAAGATTGTTGTGTCTCACTTTTATGTACTCTCTTTGCATTCTCTTCCCCTTTAAGTGCATCTTCTCTTCTTATGACTGAAAAAAACCTTAACACTTCTTGTTTCTCAGCAACAATCCCTTTTCAAATAATTTGAATCATCTTTTCATGTTTCTTCTTGAGCTCATTTTCTGATATTACCTTTAACGGATCTCTTTTTCTTTGTCTTGGACATATTCCTTCTGTATTAATTCATTGGTGATGAAACTATTGATTCATTGTTGTTAATGCTTAAGCATGGTTCTATTTTCTATGTTACATTGTCATCTTACATTTGGAACTAATCTCTGAGCAGCTTGCACAGCTGTGGCCAAATGGAATGATGGACAACCATGAGATCAAACGTGCAATTTGTAGGGAAAAGGAAAGACGAAAAGCAAGGTACAATAGATGTAAGGTATGTAAAATCGCTTTCCCATTTTTGGTTCTTGTGTCAGGTGTATTTATTTTATTTATTGGCATGTCTATGTTTTCAAATTAATCCGTATGGCTTATACAGGCCGGATCTAATCCACAGTATTTGAAGTTTCGTTGGGCTTGGAAACCAAAAATCTTTATTTTCTAAACACGTAGCCTGTCTTTTTTTATCTTTAGGGTCTCAGACCAGTATTTGGTGGATGCTGGGTGTTTTTCTGGCCCATGTTCTCTATTCTTTACAGTGTATTCAAATTTATTGCTTGTTGGTAATGAGATGAGATGATGGACTTGCCATTTCTCTGTAGACAAAGATGCTTATTTTCTATGATTTGTCCGTTGCTGTTTGCTTATTGTGTTCATTTTTGTCTTTCTATCAAGGAACAAGAGAAAGTCAAGAGGAAAAACCTAGTGGCACCGGGATTGGAGGAGAGTGTTCGAGTGGAGTCTGCATTGAGTGCTCAGCCACAGCATACTCGAGAGAGGTTGGCTACTGATTCTGCTAGTCAGGTTTTACCTTCAACTAATAAATTAACATCAAGCACAACAGCCGCTGCTGTCCAAATTCCCGGTCCCTCTACAAATGGTTCCAGTTTGGACAGGGTAAAACAGGAGAAATTAAAGGGCATTTCAAGCAATGCCATGGAGGAAATAAAAGTGGCAGATAGCTCGCTTCCAAAGAAAAAGGTAAAAAGGAAGCCTGAAACGGAGTTGGATGCTGCTCATTTCCGTCCAGAGAAGTCATCTTTGCAGCCAGGGGACGACAGGCACAAGTCCACGAAGCAGCCTGTGAATGTTACCCCGAAATCAAGCCTTCTGCCGACTTCTACAAGTTTCGAACAGTCAAGCTGACATCATGTCTATTTTGGGCTACAAAATTATCATGTCCATTTCAGGGTCTGAAGTTTGAAGCAGTGAAAGCTAACATCATGTCATCCATTTAGTGCAGAAAAATGGGAGTGATATTTTCATCTTTTGTCCGATCTGACCTACTGAGTACCATTTTTGTAGTTAAAAAGCTCTTTGTGTTGCAGTTGCAGAGTGAAGAGCTGTAAGTAGGAGACGGCAAAAAAGAAGAAGGTAGTGGTGCTAATGTATTTGTAGCAACTCTTTTTGCCTTTAGATCTTTCCCAAACCAGTAGTGCTTCTCATTTCTTACCCTACTTAGTTAGTTTTATTGTTTTTCATTTATTATTGGTTAAATGGTATAAAAGATCATTAAACAGTAGCAAAGATTAAATTAAGCTCCCATCCTTTTATTGCATTCATTTAGCTGTGGTTGAACATTATTTGTCTACCTGGATCTCATTACACATCAAATGTTTTTATTATTGAATGCCAAGTTTTTCACATTTTGGGTGATTTCGGTGAAGGGCAAAAGAAAAAATACAAGGTAGGGAAGGGAAAGAGAATCATTTTTAACATTGTGTTTCTTAAACTATTTATAAATATAAATATTATCTTTTTTTGTTAATTTTGTTATTCTATATGCAAAAAATTTATTTGTTCAAATTATTTTCGTTGTCAATAACTTATATTTTTCAACTTATTTTTTTGGTCACCTCAATTCATCTAAACTAAAATTTCACTTAAGAAATTAAAAAAATTTAAATTTGTTTTTTAAGAAATATTTACTACTTAATTGTTTTTATTTTATTTTTCTAACTCAAAAATAGATTTAGAATTCACAATTCATCGATTAAGGAAAAAATTTAAAAAGTAGTTAAAAATAATTATTTTAAAGTAAAAGGAGAAACTATTATATAAATCCCTCCTACCATTGCTACTGGACCTATAAGTGATGTCCTATATAGTAAAAAAACAATGAAATAATTAAATAATACTCCACATTATCTTAAGTCAAATTGTGGAGTTTTTTTTATTAATGGAGGACAGAATAATTATATTAATTTAATATGTAATTTAGTTAAAAATTTATTTTGTTTTTTGAATGATTGATTATTTAGGATTCATTACAAGCCTCTGAATCCTATTATTGACAATATTTTAAAAATAATTATTAATTAATAAAATTTAAATTTACTTACTATATAAATAAATCATAATTTTTTTAAAACACTAGTAATTAAAAAACCGAAATGTGCAATACAATATAATTATAAGTAGCAACATGAAACCAAAACATAGAGGTTAAGAGTAACTATTGATTTTTACCAAAAATAAAAAAGAAATTCCTATGAAGAGATGATATTGCAATAAAAAAATATCTTACTTTTAATGAATCAATTGAAGTGCATCAAATCAAAAGGGTTTTCTTTGTATTTTTCTACCAATCACATAACTCTATTCTAAGAAAAAAATCATGATTACATTTAGCATTCTAAACATTGGAGAGTGGAAAATAACCCTTATTCCTTAAATAAATTATGAAATTGAAAAGTTCACATATGCATTTGGCAACAAGCATATATAAATAATTTTATATAATGTTTTTTCTAACTTCAAAATCATAAAATTTATTCAATTTTAAATCTAATCATATATTAATTTTGAGATAATGTTTATTTTTATTTCAAATAAATATATTAATATTATCTAAAAGCAAGCATATTAAATTGCTTGTTTGTTTATGATAAATATAACCCAAAAATGCTAAAATTAATAAAGTTTGATTTTAAGAAAGTGTTTGGTGAACTAAACATATCAAAAGTACTTTTTCAAGTATGATAAATGTTGTATTTTTTTTTTTTTTGATAATGAAACTTTTAGCAATCACGTTTGAATCACGTTCCATCAAAATTTTAATAGTGGAAAATATTTTAACTCAACTTCGAAAATACTCTTACAAATTTAAATGTACAAAAGATGTTGTTTCAATATAAATATTTATTATTTTGTTTATTTTAATATTGAAAAATATCAAATATCAATATTAAATCTTTTTAAGAACTTTAATTAGCTATTAATTTTGGGGTACTGATATCCCCTTATCAAGATATCAATACTTAGAGTGAAGGTGCGGATATCAAAATCCTATGTATTGATACCATACTGCTCTCAAATATTCATTCAGATACTAAATTTGAAATATTGATACCCCTATCTTAGGTGGCAATACTCAGCTATAGTACAATAAAAACCTTGACACCTAAGTTACTTTTTATACGGGTAACAACTTACTACTAAGCTTCATAAGTGATTACTAACCTTATTAAGATATCAAGGTATCAAGTCACTGCTAAGCTTTGTAATTTTACTACCTCGGTACTTTAGTTTTTGGATGGCATAACTTTGCCTACAATAGTGAAACTCATAGTGTAATCAAGATGAATAAATATCCTCTCATCACATTGCATGGCTCGTGAAAAAAAGCATATGACTACGGGTCATTTGTTTAAGATGAATGATTTTATTACCATATGTTAGTAATATATTTTTTCATGAAAGAAGATGCAGTGGTTACCATAAGATAAAATATAGTCATATTGGATTAACAAATTTAACCTAAAGGGATAAAGCATATCCTATGAGGGTCGTACACTAATGACAAGATCATTGGACGAGCAAACTTATAAGTCACTTTCGTAATGGTATATAAGTCCCTCTGCTAGCTCAACGCAACCCTTTATGGATTGTATTTAGAATCGATATGTTGAATGAATGAAAAAGGCGAAAAAGAGAAATACATTGCATGTATTACTATATATAGTAAATGCAATTTCTCACAAATGACAAGAGATGACTTACAAATTAATTTAATTAATTGTAATTAAATAATTGAAGTTCAAAATGAAAATTAAATTAAGTAATCATCGTATTTTTACAGAACGAGACAAATAAATTTATTTACTCATGGATTCTAGTATGATAAAGTCGTCATAATTTTAACAGGATTAGAATTGGGTTGAGAAAATAATCGATTAAATTCATTTTAATTAATTAAATAAATAAATTTTGGAATAGAAAAATAATTATTTGGTTGAATAAATTATATAAATTGGTTTAAAGACTGGATTACCCATATAATGATATCTAATACATTAAAGATCCAATAAAACCCACTTGTATTAGGGTGGGTGGCACAATAGGATATTCCTAGTGTGTGTCTCCCACCATGTGATGTCCCAAAGAGACTCAATATTTTCTTTTAAAATATTATTATTTTCTCTCTTCTTATTCAAGTAGAACTCTTATGATTTTTTTCCTATAAATGGGAACTATGGATTAATTCAAAATACACAAAACTCTAACCATAGTTACTTTGCTGAAAATTAGTGACATTTATTTTTCCCAAATAATTTCTATTTTTCATGAGAACTTGATTTTGGTTTCTTACACGTAGAGAATTTAAATTTCTCACTAGAAAGTTATAGTTTTCATTATGTGATAATATCGTGAATTAGGGCCCGCGCTCTAAGCAAATTAAGGGTTCAAGAATAGCAGAGACAATCGTTTTAGTTGAAAGCCAGGAATCAACAAGTCCAACTAAGCGAAAGTACTTATTTGATAAATTTTATTGGTAAAAATAACACAAATGGTTCGAATTTTAAAAAATATTAAATTTTTATTGTGCTAACAAACATGTTTTCTAAACTGATTTTTAACATAAAATAAATATTTGATAAAAGTCTTGCCCTTGTAAACTTAGTAGAATATTTAGGATATGGTTGTCATGCTAATAAGGATAAGATTACATGCTTTGAAACAACGATATGATACAGAACAATGGTATGATATAGTGCCTATTTGGCACAACACTTAGTTGTACTATTTGGGCCCATTACATAAATATGAATGGTGTTAGGGTGAATGCACGTCTAGTGCAATATGTGAGGAGTTTGAGTGGGTGTCCCGAGTGTTTGAGTCTTATTTTATTAGAGTTTACTAATGTAACACCCCCAAAAAGTTTTAGTGCAATTAGTGGCATTTTTTCGAGAACTACTACAGTAAAATTCTAAGGAAATTCATAAATGAGACTAATAAAAGGAATTGTTAAGAAATTAAATTAATTTGAAGTCAGAATTTAATGAAGAAAAATTATGGATGTTAAAATGTGGAAAAAAATTAAATCAAAAAATTGGAAAAGTATGAGGACTAAAGTGTAAAGTGACCAATTTGATAAATTATGGATTGATAATTATTTGTTAATATTAAGTTGACATAATATATGTTATTGTATTAAGAAGGGCAAGTTTGGACTAAATTAAATAAAATGAAATTTACAAGGACCAAATTGTAAATTTTCCATTTTTGGTTGAGAAAGAATTAAAATCCAATTTTACTTAGTTGGATAGCATTTGGATTTTATGTGTTATGAGAAGAATTAAAGTGTTAAGATGTATTAAAAATAATATCAAATAATACCAATTAGATTATGATTGAGATTTTGCACAAAAGCTGTTATTAGTTATTGCAAATAATATCAAGATCAACAATACTCTTTCAAGAAGCTGTATTTCAATATTACTCCCTTTTAATGCAGCTGTAGTCAGGTCAAATAGCTACGTACTTAGCAACAAAATTGTCTTTGGTTGCTTTCTCACAAGTTGTTTACTTATATGATAAAGAAAAAGTGTATTAAAAAATTACTAAGACTTTTTTTCGATGAACGGCGCTGAAATTTTGTCTGATGATCGGATTGGCGAGGGAGAAGACTCCATCGCTGATTGTAATACCAAAAAAGTTCGCTTTAAAGATGGAAGTGATGACTCTCCAGCAAATATGGTGGTGGACTCGTCCCTGGCAAGCGGAGTTTCATGGAAAGATAAACTCTTGGGTGGATTAGCTTCTAACTCTCCGGATGGTGCTGCTAATCTCAATTTAGAGTTTGAAGAAGGGGACATTCGTAGATCCAGCCTTAATGGTATTCTTACCATCGACTTCTCAAATCGCATTACCAAAATCTTGGTCAAAGGAATGGAACTCACCGTATTGGTCAAGTTGCTTGGACGCAATATAGGCTATAGGGCTCTGTTTAATCGTATCAATAGTCTCTGAAAGCCTACACAATCCTTTCATCTAATGGATGTTGCTAATGGATATTACATTTTTCATTTCCAGTGTAAATTTGACTATGATGCGGCATTGACATAAGGTCCCTGGATAGTGTTTGGGCACTACCTCACGGTCCAACCATGGACAATAGATTTTGACCCTTCAAGACCGTTTCCCAGTGGTGTATTAGCCTGGATCCACTTTTCGGGTCTATCAGGATTCTTATATCAGAAAAAGATTCTAAAGGAAATTGGAAGTTTGATTGGAGAAGTGATTAAATTGGATATTAAAATAGATAACCGGGAAAGGGGTCAATTTGCCCGAATGGCCTTTTTCGTCGACTTAGAAAAACACTTACCTCTCAAGTGCTCATAAATGGTCATCTCCAACGTGTGGAATTCGAGGCTCTACCCGAGGTATGTTTCTCATGTGGAAAATATGGACACCTCAAAGATTTATGTCTCTCTTCTTTGACAGATCGGAGCGGTCATGGCGGCGTTGAAATCCTTAAAAGCCCTTTGAATAGTGAAACAGCTCCGGTGATGAAGATGGATGCTTTGTTGATGGTGGGAGAAGCCTTTGGCCCATGGATGGTGGTTGAGCGTAAATCTTGACACAAACAAGAAGGGATTAGGGGACAAAAAGCGAAAATCTCGGATGGTAATCCGTCGGGTTCCAGATTTGAGAAGTTATCTACACTGGCGCATGAATCTTTAACTTCAGAATTGGAGGCGCCATCTAAGGATCTCAAAATGGCTAATTTTATTAAAGGGGATTTCATCAAAATATTTAAAGGCAAAGAAATAGATCATGGGCCTGTGTCGGTGGCTGAGATCAATTTGGGTGTAGTCTTATCGGGTGGTACTGATGACTGTGTGCCAAACTTTAACCCTGGATCTTTAGGGGATAATAATGTAGGGCATGAGTTGGGTTCATTAGCCCATCTGTTGCTGCAGGTTAATGAAGCGGCCATCGAAAAATCTAGGCCACATTCAACTTTGAGCCTTCCTCAAACGAATATTAGGGCACTGATGGATCGTTCTGGATCAAAGAAAGTTGCGGGCCAGATTTTTAATGCAATTAATTTGGGCCTAAAGGGTGCAGTAGATATTAGCAAAAAGGGTTCAATAATTCCTATTTCCTTTTCAAACAATAAGGCTACCTCTTTACATTCGAATCCCACTTTTGAAAAGCATCATGAGGCTAAAAAAGGTCATATTTCTAATGCTCTTAACCCTAAAAAGCATACTGTTGTTACTTTTCAAGAGAAGTTGGACAATAAATCCAAAACAAAGGCGCGTGGGAACTTTTCTAATATTTTTAAAGGGCATGGTGCTGAGAACAGAAAAATAAATGGACTTAGTGGGAAATATTTATTTAATCTATTCGTAGGCGTGGGGGAAAATTCAAACCGGCCAGTAGCTCACGAGTCTCCCTAAAGCTATGGGTTCTATGGCAGAGCTCATTAGTACGTATGTCGATATTTTTGTAGAAAAATCGGATGCTAAATTTGGCAGTGTCTGAGCTTCTGATATCTTTTATGAGGTTAGTCTTTTTCTCATATTTATTTTATTTATGAATTTTACTATCTTTTGTTGGAATTGCCAGGGATGTACAAGTTCTAAATTTGTTAGAGTCTTCCAAGAATATAATCGGGAACATAGACCAGATTTGATTAGTCTCTTAAAAACTAGGATCAGTAAGGAGACGGCAGACTTGGTTATTGCCAAGCTCGATTTTCATAATTCTCATCGTGTGGAAATAGTTGGCTTTTCAGGAGGTATCTGGATCAGGTGGAAGGATTCGGTTAGTGTGGAGGTACTTCAAAGTCATCCCTAATTTGTCTTAGCCAAAGTTACTAATAGCTTTTTTCGGCAACCTTTTCTGGTTTCCTTTGTGTATGGTAGTCCTAATAGTCAGAAAAGGAAACACCTTTGGAAGGATTTACAAAGTTCTATTCCATTTGATGGGTCCTCGTGGGTAGTGATTGGTGACTTTAATGCCATGCTGTCATCTAATGAAAAAAAAAGAGGGTCAGTTCTAGGGAAAATGTGTCCTTTCTTTGGTAATTTTATAGATTCTGCCCAACTTCATGATTTAGGTTTTTGGGGATCACAGTTCACTTAGAAAAGAGGGGGGATTATTGAGCGCTTGGATAGGGCTATTCGCAATACTACTTGGATCACTTATTTTCTGAATTCAATGGTAACCTATTTACCATGGCTCAAATCTGACCACAGGCCTCTTAAATTATCTATTTCTCCTGAGGCTCATTCTTTACAAGGGCGCCCATTTAGATTTTTAGCCGATTGGATCAAACATCCATCCTTTTTGGACTTTGTTAAAGAGAATTGTAGGATGTTTACTAGCATGTCGTCCATTCACTCTAAGTTCACTGATCAAGTTAAGATTTGGAATAGAGAGGTTTATGGTCATATTTTCACTCATAAATTTTTTTCCTCGTAAGTTGGAACATATTGAGATGGAACGAGATAAAAATAACTCAAAATTTCTTAAGCAAGTCGAGATGGATGTAAGAACGAAATTGGAGAATGTGCTTCACCACGAAGAGATCCTTTAGCGTTAAAAGCTCATTGTTATTGGTTGGTTTGAGGGGATCGTAAAACAAAATTCTTTCACCCACGCACGCTGAGAAGACGTAAACAGAATAGAATTACTGCTTTGAAAAATGGTTTAGGGGAGTGGATTATGGACGATAATCAACTGAAGCTTGAGGAGGTTAATTTTTCTCTAATCTGTATGGCGAGCATGCTGGGCCAAGATGAGTTTTCCCTTATATTGCTTTTCCATGTCTTAAAGATGAGGATTTTAATATTCTTAACAGACAAGTATCAGGCGAGGAAATAAAAGTTGCTCTTTTTGATATGGCACCCCTGAAGGCTCCAGGGAGTGATGGTTTCCATGCCTTGTTTTATCAAAGCCAATGGGATCATGTTGGTACCTCGGTCTGTAATTGGGTTAAAGAGATCTTTGAAGGGAAAATCATTGATTTAGGATTAAATAATTCTCTTATTGTGGTCATCCCTAGAACTCGAAATCCTGAGGATTTCTCTCAGTTCTAGCCAATCAGCTTATGCTCTGTTCTTTATAAGCTAGTCATGAAGATCACTGCCAACCATTTTAAAATGGTTTTTTCGAGGCTCTTAGCTCTCGAGCAAGTTGGTTTTATTGCAGGACGGAATATCACTGATAACATTATCATTGCTCAAGAGGTTATTCACTCCATGAGAGGTACGCAGAAAAACAGGAAATGGATGGCCATTAAAATTGACCTGGAGAAAGCCTTTGATCGAGTTCAATGGGATTTCGTTGAGGCGTCACTCCAAACTGCAAGTATTCCTGTTTTCTTACAAAATATTATTATGTCTGTAATTTCTAGTTCCACCATGCAGGTCCTTTGGAATGGTGTCCTTACCCAAGAAATTTGACCAGAAATTTCGACCAGCTAGGGACGTTCGTCAGGGATGTCCTTTATCTCCCTATCTGTTTATTCTTTGCATGGAGTGGTTAGGTCATAATATCTGTAAAGCTATTGATATGGGTAATTGGTCTCCTATTAGGCTATCCTATGATGGCCCACCGTTATCTCATCCTTATTTTGCCGATGACTTGATTCTTTTTGGTCATGCTGATGAAAATAAATCCCGAGTCATTAAAAGTATTTTAGATAAGTTTTACAATTATTCGGGTCATCAGATTAATTTGCTGAAGACTAATATTTTTTTCTCAAAAGGTGTGGATGATAATTTAGGGGAGCGTATTAGTAATTTCTTTGGTTTTCAAAAAGTTACTAATTTGGGTCATTACCTTGGAATTCCACTCTTTCATGACAAAGTCACCACCAGTACTTTGAATTTTGTGGTGGAAAAAGTGCGTAATAAATTGTCTAGTTGGGATGCCAGTCAACTTTCTTTAGTTGTAAGGGTTACTTTGGCGCAATCTGTTCTCTTTCCAATTCCAATTTACTTCATGCAAACAATGATGGTTCCCAAAGGTGTTTGTGATGAGATCGAGCGCATAGTTCAAAAATTTGTCTGGGGAGTTCATAATGGTAGCATAAAGACGGCATTGGTTAGTTGGGATTCGGTGTGCCAACCTAAATCTCACGGAGGTCTTGGTCTCAGACAGCTATAGGACCACAATACCTCTTTCATGATGAAGGTCAGTTTCAACATAATTTCCAATACTAATGCCCTTTGGGTTCAGGTACTTCGGTCAAAATACAAGATCCCTAGTGGTTTACCAGATAACTTGTCAAGGAGTCGGTGTTCCTTTTTATGGAGATCCATCTCTAAGGTGTGGCCTCTCATTCGTGAGAATTTAATCTGGTCAGTTGGAGATGGTAATAACATTATGTGCTAGCATGATCCTTGGATTCCCAATTGTGGTCCCTTATTTAAGTATATCCCTTATTCTACTAAACCTTTTCTAGATTGTTCTCTTAATAGTATGGTTGCAGGTGATGGCTATTGGAAGTTGGATCTTTTCAGACCTTGGTTTCCTGAAGAGATTATCAACAAAATAATAAGGGTCCCAACGCTTCATCCTTCATCAAGTCCTGATCAGATTATTTGGGGAGCTACCTTGACTGGCTCTTTCTCTCTTAAAAGTGTTTATGAGAAGATTCGTGAAGACAGTTTCAACTTGAAAGAGTGGCTTTAGGAAATACCATAGACATTTCACGACTCTCATCGGATTCGTTTTTTCATCTGGTTGGCTCTTAAACAACGTCTCTTAACAAATGCTAAAAGGGTAAGACGAGGCGTTGGGAGTAGCAGTGCATATGGCCTTTTTGGACATGATTATGAAGATATTTTGCATATACTCAGATATTGCAATACTGCCAGAGGTATTTGGGACAAGTTTATTCCACAGCAAGATCTTTCTGTTTTCTATTCTGGATTTCTTCTCGACTGGATGAAGAACAATCTTCAAAGCCATTCTTCTTATTGGGGTGGAATCGATTGGCCATGTCTCTTTAGGATTATCGTGTGGCGTATTTGGAAAAATCAGAACCTGTTCATTTTCCAAGGTCTTACATGGAGTGCTGATGAAATTATTAAAATCTCTTATAGCTGGGCGAGACAATATTCTTCTATTTCAGTGATTGCATCTTATAAAGCACAAAGTCATCTTCATAATTGGCCTTTACCTAATAGCTAGGTGAGTTTGAGCATAGATGGTTCGGTGAAGTTTGATGAAGGCTTCGCTACTGATGGTGGCTGTGTAAGAGATCATAATGGTGAATGGATCATTGGATTCGCGAAATATTTGGGCAATTGCACCGTGTTAGAGGCAGAGCTTTAGGGAATACTAGATAGGTTAAACCTTATCCTGGATAGACGCTTTGGGAAAATCCTAATCTAAACTGATAGTACTGAAGCTATTAATGTCATCTTAGAGGACTCTTCGGTGAACTCTAGCTCTGCCTTGGTTAAGAAAATTCATCTTATCTTGAGGAAGATGGAGCAGCGAAAAATTCAGTATATTCCCCGGGAGGAAAACTTAATTGCTGATAGTCTGGCTAAGTCAGTTCATACTAAGAGCCTTGGTTTAAGATTGCTTGAAGATCCTCCTTTGAGGGCTAAGTTTTTTACTTTGTCTCTTTATTTTTTCACCAAAAAAAAAAGTGTTAAGCTCCATATTTGGTATAATATAGTAAAGTGATAAGAAAAAAAGGGTTAAAAGTGTAAATTCTCTATTAAAAGATATTATGGACATCTCATGAATATTATATTCAAAAATTTAGAATTTATTTTGTTTGTGTAGAGATGAGACTTATAGAATTAGAATTTTTAAAGCATAGAAAAAGGTGGGTCACACATTTGAATTTTATTTGACTTTGACTTGAATTTTTTTGGGAATAAAAGAAAGAGAATATTGAAAAGCTTTCATCTTTTCCTTGTTGTGTCGTCCCTCCCATTGAAGGAAAGAAAACCTTTCTCTTCTCATTTTCTCATCTTTCCTCACTTTTCATCAAGAGTTCTTCATTATCAAAGCTATTTTCTTGTTAATCCCTTGAAGAAAACATATTTTTAGGCTTAGTTCCATCATTTTCTTCTTCATGAAAAGTGTAACACCCCTTACTCGTATCCGATGCCAGGACAGGGTTCGAGGCATTACCGGACTTATATATAAACATTCATACAAAACGAAGCCATAAAATTTCATCCAATTTTGAAACTATTCAAGCACATGCAAATTGTCCCTTATAAGGGCCTACGAGGCCCAAAACATACATCGGAAGCGATTTGGGACTAAACCGAGAACTTTCGGAACCTTTTTGACACTTAAAAAATTTTCTTATTTTGGAGAGTCACACGCCCGTGTGGGTAGGCTGTCACGCCTATGTGGCTCTAGCACACGCCCATGTCCTCAGACCATGTAACTCTCTGACAATGATGTCATCAACCAAATAAGATTGCCGTGTGATTAGGCTGTGTGGCGAATTAAATTTTAAAAATTAAGTGCAGACTTCACACTGCCTGGGCACACACCCATGTCCTGAGGTCGTGTCCTCCACACGGCTGAGACACACGACCATGTCTTTGCCCGTTTGTTTACTACTGAGCATTCTATTTTGCATTAATCAGGGTGCAGGGGACACAAGGCCGAACCACACGCCCCTGGGGCAGCCCGTGTGTCGCACACGGCCTAGACACATGCCCGTGTGTCTACCCGAGTGGACAACTTTGAAGCTATTTTCCAAGCCATTTGCCACCCTTAAGCACTCACATACATCATCTCACTTCGTGGTATGCAATATGGTATATTTAATTACACAAGCATACACCATTATGATTAATCCGTGACTTTTTAATGTGAACATATTACATACTTCAATCATCATACTACTATATGGCATTCCACACCAATTTCATGTTTATTCATTATTATTATAATTCTTCTTTCAAGTTACTCATTTACAATATAACTAGGGTTATACCTATTAGTCCCCATTCATTCATTAAATACATATGCCATTCATCACACATTTCATCTACAAGCAACCAAACCACATCAAAACATAAACACAATTGCATGCATGCATAAATGATTAGGGTTACAACCCAAAAATCAGTATGATCCACCTCTCATGGCCATATACAAAATGAATCAAAACACCATTATGAGCCAACACATTTGGCTAATCAATATGACATATAACAAAAAGACCAAGTCCCTATACATTCCATACTCAAATACTTTACCAATAACAAAATCTGGATTTCTCTGAGTTCTTTGACCGATAACTGTTGTTGTAGGCAAACTCTACCAGCGGTAAATATTTTTCGCAACTTTCTTGAAATTCCAATACGCAACATTAGAACATGTCTTCAAGTACTTGAATTATTCTCTCCGACTGATCGTCGGTTTGCGGATGGAAAGCGGTACTAAAGTTTAACTTCGTACCCAAATCTTCTTGTAACTTTTTCCAAAACCACGAAGTGAATCTCGGATCTCTATCCGAAATAATCGATAAAGGTACTTCGTGCAATCTCACAATTTCAGAAACATACAACTCAGTTAGTTTATCAAGTGAGTAATCGGTACGTACCGAAATAAAGTGAGTCAGTTTAGTCAATCTATCAACAATAACCCACACAACATCTTTCTTTTTCGAAGTTAAAGGCAAACCTATCACAAAATTCATAGTAATCCTGTCCATTTCCACTCGGAACCATGATAGGCTGGAGCAAACTTGAAGGTACTTGGTGTTCGGCTTTTACCTATTGACAAATTAAACACTTCGATACAAACTCTGAGATATCCTTTTTCATACCAATCCACCAATACATTTTCTTCAAGTCATTATACATTTTTGTGCTGCTCGGGTGAACTGATAAACATCCGTTGTGTGCCTCATGTAAAATATTCTGAATCAACTTGGGGTCATTTGGAACACAAATCCTGCCATGGAATCTCAAACAACCATCGGAGTCATTTAGAAAATCTGGTTCACTTTTGGACTCACACAAAATTTTCTTGACTTGTAATTCTTTATCAACATTCTGAGCATTAAAAATCTATTGAAGAAAAGTCAGTCTAGCTCTCAAATTAGCTAGAATCGAACAATTATCTGACAAAGTCAGCTGTGTATTCATAGCCCTCAAGGTAAATAACGACTTCCTACTTAAGGCGTCGGCGACCACATTCGCTTTACCCAGATGGTAATCAATCACTAGCTCATAATCTTTTAACAGTTTCAACTATCTTCGTTGCCGCAAGTTCAAATCCTTTTGAGTCATTAAGTACTTAAGACTTTTGTGATCGGTATAGACATGGCATTTCTCACTAAATAAATAATGTCGCTAAATCTTCAAAGCGAATACTATAGAGGCCAACTCTAAGTCGTGTGTCAGATAGTTTTTCTCGTGAGGCTTCAACTATCTCGAAACGTAAGCTACGATTTTACCCTCTTGCTTAAGTACACATCCCAAACCATTTAAGGAAGCATCACTATAAATAAAAAATTCTTTACCTGACTCAGGTTGTACCAAAACCAGTGCTTCAGTCAATAACATATTCAATTTCTCAAAGCTTTGCTGACACTTTTCTTACCACTCGAACTTAACATCCTTTTGAAGCAATCTCGTCATAGGAGTGGCAATCATAGAAAATCCTTTCACAAACTGTCGGTGGTAACTGGCTAAGCCCAAAAAGCTTCTAACCTCGGATACATTCCTTGGCGATTTCCATTCGACGATAGCAGAAACTTTACTCCGGTCAACTCTAATACCATCACTCGAAACAATGTGGCACAAGAATCCAACTTCTCGAAGCCAAAACTCACTTTTACTAAACTTAGCATACAACTGTGTATCTCTCAAAGATTGCAAAACTGTTCTCAAGTGCTCGGCATGCTCTGTCTCATTTTTCGAATAAATCAAAATATCGCCAATAAACACGACAACAAACTTGTCCAAATATGGCTGAAATATTCGATTTATTAAATCCATAAACACAGCAGGTGCATTTGTCAACCCAAATGGTATAACAAGAAATTTATAATGGCCATACATCGTTCTAAAAGTAGTTTTCGGCACATCCAAGTCTTTCACTCTCAACTGGTAGTAACCAGACCTCAAGTCTGTTTTAGAAAACCATGTTGCTCCTTTCAACTGGTCAAACAAGTCACCAATCCTTGGCAAAGGATACTTATTCTTAGTTGTTACCTTATTGAGCTGTCGGTAATCTATACATAACCTCATAGATCCGTCTTTCTTTTTCACGAATAATACCGAAGCACCCCATGGTGAAGAGCTCAGTCTCACAAAACCTTTGTCAGTCAATTCTTGCAACTATGACTTCAGTTCTTTCAACTCAGTCGGGGCCATCCTATATGGAGCAATCGAGATAGGTGCTGTACCTGGGACTAACTCAATACCAAACTCAACTTCCCTAACAAAAAGTAATCTAGGCAACACTTCCGGGAACACATCCGGATACTCACATGCAACAGGCACTGATCCAATTTTTAATTCAGACTCTTTCGTATTCAACACATAAGCCAAATAAGCCTCACATCCTTTTCTCATACATTTCTGGGCAGTCATCGAAGAAATCACAATTGGCAACCCATCTGACTCATCTGATTCAACCTGGAGAATTTCACCATTTTCACATTTAAATTCAATAACTTTTAGTATACAATTAACTACAACATCATGAAGTGTCAACCAATCCATACCTAATATAACATCAAATTCATCAAACGACAATAACATCAAGTCAGCCGGAAAACAATGACCTCTAATCATCAAGGGACATTTCTTGCATACCTTATTAACTAAAACATGTTTTCCTAACAGGTTTGACACTTTAATCATAAATTCCATAGACTCAATAGGCATATTCATGCTAGATACCAATTTCATGCACACATACGACTGAGTAGAACCAGGGTCAATCAAAGTAATAATAGTATCACCATAAAGAGAAAAAGTACCAGTGATCATATCGGGAGAAGATGCGTCTTCACACGCACGTATGGCATAGGCCCTAGCAGAAGCTCTAGCTTCGGATCTCACCACTATATCCTTCGTTACATTCTTGCTACTTGCCCCATTACCAGCATTTCTCTGGGTTTCCCTTTTGTAGCCGTACTATTTGGTCTCGTATTCTGAAAGTTTTCCTTCTCAACCATCTCAGGACAGTCCTTGATATAGTGGTTTTGAGAACCACATCTGAAATAGGATCCATCATTCACTCTACACTTGCCAAAATGATTTTTGTCATACTGTTGGCACTCGGTTCTAGAAGGTCTAGCATTACCCACACTAGCCACAGATGTAGCCTGAGATTTAAAACCCGAATTCTGCTTCTTACGATCTTTGTACGAATGCCCAGCTGACACATAAGAACGAGAGTACATGTCTCTGGATTTCTTAGACTGAGATGGGAGTGACTTGCTTATCGGCCTCTTTCTTATGTCTCTAGTCTCAGCCTCGGCTTTTCTCTTTTCTTTGGTCAGTTCCTTAGCTTTGCAAGCCCGATTAACGAGCACCACAAATTCCTTCAACTCAAGAATACCCACTAACACTATAATATCCTCATTAAGTCCGTCTTCAAACCTTCGACACATTTTAACCTTAGAGGATACACACTCCCGATCATATTTGCTGAGCCGGACAAACTCTATTTCGTACTCAGTAATTGACATGCGGCCTTGTTTCATATCAAGAAATTTTTTACACTTTTGATCAATGAAGCGTTCACTGATGTATTTCTTTCAGAATTCTTCTTGGAAGACTTCCTACATGACCCTCTCTTGAGGTACCACCAATACTAGCGTCTTCCACCAATGATACGCCGAGTCTCTTAGCAAAGAAATAGCACACTTCAAACATTCCTCGGTTGTGCAAGATAGTTCATCGAATACCTGAATAGAATTTTCAAGCCAAAATTTTGCTTTCTTAGGGTCATTATCAGCATTGGCCCTAAATTGCCCAGCTCATTATTTTCATGATTTGATTTCTATTAGAAGAATAATATATAGAAGTTACATATATTATTCATCATTATGTGATAATCATTCTTGATATTAATTATCATTCAACATTTCATGATCACAAATAAGTGAATAAAATATATTTTAATAAAATGAAAGTAATAAAGAGGTTAATAACTATTGTATAATTAGATTATAGCATATTTATAATGTGAGTGAAAATTTATTAAGAAGTATATTTGTTGAAACAGGTTGCCAACAAGAAGATATTGGTTCACCTAGGTGAGGTAGAGAGCCAGTGGTAGGAGAGTTGGAGAAGATGTTGTCTAGAGGAGAAAGAAAGAGAAGGGAGGAGAATAAGGCAATAATGATAGAGATGATGGGCAAGGAGAAGGATCCCCGCTCCCTCATGCACCTACGTTTATATAATAGGTCATCCATTGTTTTGTAGTGTTGCGTGACGGTTCATACCATGTCATGTATGTTTGTACGAGCTGGCCAGGTGTTAGTGCCATTAAAGCTCAGTTATCTTTATTCAACTCATTTTCATTATTTGATTTTGAACTAGTATCTTCTTGTTGGTAACCTGTTTCAGCAAATATATTTCTTAATAAATTTTCACTCATATTATAAATGTGCTATAATCTAATCATATAATAGTTCCTAACCTCTTTATTACTTTCATTTTATTAGAATATATTTTATTCACTTATCTGTGATCATGAATAATTAACATCAAGAATGATTATTACATAATAATGAATAATATATGTAACTTCTATATATTATTTTTCTAATTGAAATTAAAGAAACTGGCGGATGATACCACAATTCAACTCAGCCGATTGGCGAACAAGGTTGTGTTCTACACTTATATAAGACAATCATGGGCACATCTACTCTGCGAATACCCCACTTGTGTGGTTTACCCATTATAATGGATAGGGTTACTACTTATGCACTCATGCAACATGTAATATCACATGCACCCTTTTTTCTACGTACTCTCTTCCTTGTGCTAGCTTCTGATCCTTAGTTCCTAAAGAACCAAATATTTCATGTATTTTCAAATTTGCTCATATGAGCTATACAACCACAACACCTCTATATCCTCCTAACTCCCACCCTTTTGTGAACATCTAACTGTTCTCTCGCAAGTTCGGGTTTTTACCAATCACGATTTGCAACAAGTGCCATCCGGAGGCAAATCATATTATCCTATATCTTTTTATCATTATATACAATATCCCTCTGCTACCTCCTTACACCCATCTAGATATGAAGCTTGTGCACCAAGGAATGAGTACTCATATTGTATATATATACCAGGTTTTCCGGGTCTGTTTAACCATAATTATCCATGTATGCATTAACTCTTTGAATAAGACCTCTTAAACATGAACATCAGAAACAAATGACTAAGCCACTCACTTGGCTGTATAGAGTTTAGGAGTAAATAATTTAACATAGATACCAGACATAAAGTACAGAGGAACTCACTAGAATACTCTACTTAGAACTTTATCTATTCTACCGGTTCTTTTCCTTTAGCGCTGGGACCTTCTCCCGTTTCTTTATCTAAACAATGAAACAACTTCTTTAATCATTGAAAAAAAAAAACTCAAGATACAACAAGAATCTATAAACATGCAAATAATTTCTGGTTAGGAGTTTCTCTTCTACCCAGTAGTTAAGGAAATCCTACCAATATTCTTCTTAAGCTAACCTCGCTACCTATCTAGTAAAACTTAAAGGAAGGTTTAAGAATTTACTAGCAGACAACTAGCACCGAAGGTCTTCTAACTTTTACAGTTAATACCCTTGCTAGCAACGAAGAACTCTCCTAGTTTCTTTGATGATAACAAAGTCTGGTGGAGAAGATAAACCATAAATCTTCTCTCCATTACTAGGCTATCCTATTTATAGCTAACTCAGATCCAAATCCCACTCAAGATTATCTCTAATCATTACTTGTTCTTACACACATCTACTAATTAATTGCATCTTACGATGCTCTACAAGTGTCCTAATTATTGACATGTTGTCTTCACTAGGATGCCAGGTGACTTAAACATATCCTACAAGCCATCGATACTAAAACATGGGTGGCGATCTTATTAGTGGGAGAGTCTGCCTATTAAGGTCTTTGCCCTTCTATAGCCTTCCTACCGCTAGGACTGGTGCTTCGCAAAATTGGCAAATTTCTTCGTAGCTTTCGCCACTAAGTTATCACCCTCACACATTCTAAGTCTTGCAACTTAGGAGGTCTCCACTAGCGAGTCTCTCAAACCGATCCAGTTTGCATAATCAGGGTGTGACACTTAGAGCTTCAAATCTGGAAAACCTACCCGCAAATACAATCGTGTTAACAATAAAGCTTAGTAAGATAATACATAAATATCTTATATACTTACCTTTATAATTATGGTTTGAACTTAGTACAATAGCTTGTAAAAAATTTGAAAAAAAAACAATGCTCATAACATCTATTCAACAATTCAAAAATAAAAAAAAAAACTATTTAGTTTCCAAAATGGTAATGTGTAAATGATAGTATTTTTCAAGTTCAAGAAATCGTTTATAAATGAACGGAACAGTTTGAGTTTAGCCTGTAGTAAGCCTAGGTAAAGAAAGAGGGGATACTAGAGACTAGTTGGCCAGAGCCACCATAACAGAAACACTGAGCATGAGTATCCAAAGACCATATCAAAATCGCACCAAAGTGCTAGTACCAAATGTACTGAAGTACTAATAATAGAAGTACTATAGTACTAGTAACAGAAGTCCCCTATTGGCATGTCAATCGTATGCTAACTATTTAACTAAGCTACTAGAGCCTTTTTACAGTATTATCAGAATCTCATTGTCTCATTAACCAGATTAAGTCACAATTGAAATACAAAATATGTGGCACTAGCCACTAGATCATGAAAATAATTATTTCAGTAATAGCAGTAAATTCACTACATTATAATCTTGAAATTTTCTTCTCCATAAGGAAACTTCATCTGAAAATCAAATTACCACGTAGTCTTCATAACATTAACAAATTTTGCATTTTTTGATATAAAAAACTTTTACAAATAGGTCTGAAAACACGTTTTAACAACATATAAATATTCATATTCAACAATATATTTATTATAAGGCCATTAAATCAATTCTTGTTGAATTCCAATATAGTCAAACTTTTTCATACAAGTCCAAAACCATATTAGATACATATTCAACCTTAATATACTATAACTTATTCAATTTAATAACAATAAATCAATTAAAAACATCAATTTAAGATAAATATTTTTAGGATTTTTTCAAATATCTTACCATACAAAATCACCAAAAATGATAAGAGGAACTTCCTTTCTAACTCCATCCATTAACTCTCTCTTCTCATTGCTTGATTTCTTTGCTACTTCTTTTTTATCTTTTGTGAATAATTTTTTTTCATTAAGAACATAAACATTAGATAGCCATTACTTTGGCTCACCAACCTCATAACTTGATAAAAAGGTAAAATTATATATATGTGTAGGGGTGAGCAAAACTTGATTTGACTAAAAAAAATAAAAAAAATTTCCCATTTCGAGTTAAACGAATCGAGTTATTTGAGTCAACTCGAATTTTTTTTTTTTGAATTTCGAGTTTGGTTTTCGAATTCGAATAACTCAAATAATTCAAATAATTCAAATATCAAACTATAATAATTTACATTATTATCCCAAACTCCTAAACCTCTTCACTTTTCTCCCAAAACTTTTACTCTCTCCTACTTTTCCCCCATAACTTTTGCTCCCTCTCATCCCACCCCTTCTACCCCAAACTCATCCCCTTTTTTTTTTTGAATATTTCCCTCCCAAAATTTTACTCCTCCCATTTATTTCCCCTGCCTCCAAAATTTTACTCTCTCAACTTTCAAAACTTTTTAGTTTCTCACTAAACTTTTACTTCTCACCATTTACCCCCAAATAAAAATTTAAAATCATCCAAAAAAAATTCCTAAACCTAAATAATAATAAATTTATTTATATCTACTATTTATATTATTAAATTAAATTTCACATTTTGTACTAATAATAAATTTATGTTGGTATCAATTTTATATTTTATCTTTAAAATAATTTTTATTAAGAAAATCACATTTTTTACATTTAATATATATTTTAATTTCAAAATGCATAGTGACAAGAGTAAGAAGATAATTGAAGCAACTAAGCAAGCAAAAAAGTTAACAAGTATATAAAAGATTAATAAATAAATTATAAAGGGATTAAAGTTAATAACAAATTTGATTATGGTGGGTGACAATGATTATAAGGACTTAAAATAAATTTTTTAAATTAACTCAAAAAAATATATTCGATTCAATTCGATTTCCATCTCACTCGCCTCAATTCGAGAAAATTTAAATTGAGTTAGGATGATAAAATATGATTCGTCAACTCGATTAACTCGAAATTTTTTCATTTAATTCAACTGAACGCTTACCCCTATATATGTATTTGTGATAAGAACCCATAATTTCTTACCTTGTTTATGTTTTCCTCACTCCTACAATTTTTATCACTAGATTTTAAACCCCTACTTTATAGATGATGGAGATGATAGATGGAAGAACTCAACAAAGGTTTTGGTAAGTAGATTTTACAAGGAAACAATGAAAATTGGTGAAAAGTTTGAAGAAAAGTGTGTAGAGATTGAAAGAAAATGAAGAAAATGGAGAGAAATGGAGAAATTTCTCCACACTTCTATGGCCTACTGGTATTGGGAGAAAAAAATGAATGGCTGATGGGTGTTCAACCATTTAAAATATCCACAAATGAGCCTAAGGCCCCTGCTCACTTTTTAAGCCCAATTTATATCAATTTGAAGCTCATTTCCTTAATAAAAGGTTTCAATGATTTCTTTATAACAATTCCAGATATCAAAAATTATATTTAAATATTTTTTCTATCACAAAATTCTCAAGAATTGACCAAATTATCCTTTTGCGGTAAAACTATAAATTTGCCCCAATTTTACCCTTTTTAGCGATTTCTTTTCAAAATTTGATATTTAGACCAAATCAAGTTCATAATCATCCCCTATATTTATTATAACTCTATGAGTAATGAAAATTACACTTTAGCTCTTTTCCTAATAAAAAATGGGAAAAATTAAAGTTTAGTCCCTATACTATTTAATTTTTCCAATTTAGTCCCATAAGTGATTTTCATCACAAAGAAATCACCTTCCAATATATTTCATGTCAAACAATCCATAATAATTAATATTTTCCATTTTTGGATAATTTTGCACATTAGTCTTCATATTTTTCAAATTTTATAATTTAGTCCTTTTCGTCACATTTTCACTTTTCCAGTTCTTTTCGCATGATCTCATCTCCAATATCAAATTCCTTTCATAACATTTTCTTATTTGAGTCATTCCATAAAATTTTCATAAATTTCTTAGCATTTGAGCCTGGAATTACATCACATGTCATATTAGAATTTTCGAGGCGTTACACACATCATAAGGGAACAACAACAAACAGAATAGTGGATGTATGCAACTTCGTATCAGAGCACAACCTTGTGAATCCATTTACCAAGACTCTAGTAACAAGGAGTTTTGAGAAACATGCAGTGTAACAGCCCGATTTAGGGCCTAGTTGGAACAGTGGTCTCGGGACCACAAATACGAAGTTAGAAAAAATTATTTTATTATTTTGATGAGGTTATAGGATGATTTTATTAGTACATGAAAAATTTGGTGAGCTAATTTTAATGTTTTCAAGCCTGATTGCTAAAAAGGACTAGATCGCATAAAAGACAAAAGTTGCATTTTAGTACCCAAACGTGTTAAATAGCTAGAGAAATTAAATTTAGGGTCTTTAAAGGTAATTAGACCCTTGTGAATAGCCTAGCCGACCATGCCGTGAGGGGAGACAAAATTGTTAAAGTTTGTAATGCTTATGTCACCAATTTTGACTAGTTTTATTTTAAATAAAAGAAAAAGAAAAAAAAGGAAAAAGCTATCATCTTTCTCCCTTATTAGCCCCAAATATTAGCAAATATTTGGGGTTTAAGATCTTGAAATTTTCAGCAACTTAAAGCCCTCACAAGTAAGTGATTCTCACACCCTTTGTTGATGATTTTTGCATTTTTGAAACCCTTGAAGCATGAGCTTTCAAATGAGGGTGATATCTTGCAAAATGGTTAAGAGTTTAAGATTTTCCCATGGATGTTTTTGATATGTTTATTGAGTCTTTATGGACTAATATGAGTCCTAGTTGGGTTATAAACAACTTTTGTGAAAGGTGTTGCCATGAAAACACCTAAAGGGACTATTTTGCATAAGTTGCAAAATAGTTGTTAAGTGTGTGAAATATTTAGAATTTGGGATTGCTATAGTAGTAAAAAAGAGTTTATCTAGGCTTGAAATACAAAGAAATTTGATAAAAATTAATTTTCGAGCATAGGGGCAAAATGGTCATTTTGTCAAAGTCTAAGGGCAAAATGGTCATTTTACCAAAGGTGTGAATTTATGATTGCTTAATCCTAATTAGTAACTAAATGAATGCATATTGTCATTATAGATCAAGATTTACCAAATTCGAACCTAGACCGGGGAAAGGTCAAGCAAATCGACTAAACCGAGTAGTCAAGTACTTTTTATAAACCGAGGTAAGTTGTATGTAAATAATACAACTACACTGTTAATACTTGCATTCATATTGCCTTTGAATTGATATTATATGAGTTGCTAAGTTATAAGTTGAGAATGCCTAGTAATATTTGAGATAATAGCGATATCCCGTTGAAACTTTAGGATACAAACTGGATATTCGTGTCAAGGCATTGGGTGAATTGTGCGCCGGTGTAAGACATGTCTGGGACATGCTTCGACCACATTCTGAGAGCCAGTGTAAGACCATGTCTGGGACATGGTATCGGCATCCAGCGAGAGGCTAGTGTAAGACATATGCGGAACATGCATCACCATACTGAGAGATAGCGATGTAAGACGCGTGTGCGGGACACACGTCGACTAAGAGTTGTGCTAGTGTAAGACATGTCTGGGACATGCATCATCACACATATATGAGTGCCAGTGTAAGACATGTCTGGGACATGCATCGGCCTCGACAGAGATAGCCAGTGTAAGACGTGTCTGGGACACGCATTGGCAATATATCCCATGTTTAAGGTTCAGAGAATATCCAGTAGTATTCCAAACGTTTCAATGGTGAGAGTTATAGATCAATCTTGATAAAGAAAGAATAATCATGTTGTGAGTGTTATAGGTACCTATATGATAAGCATGAGTAACGAGCTTAATTTAGAAAATGTGACTCGAGTAGATGACAAAGAGTAAGTTGAGTTATGTTTACATTTGAGCATGACATCTAGTGGTGAGATTGTTATTGTATATTTATTTATATGCAACTTACTAAGCTATATGCTTACCCTCTTTCTTTTCTCTCTTCTTTCAGTGTTATTTAGCTAGCTCGAGGTTCTCTTAAAATCAGAGATATTGATCACACTATCATCCGCAGCATTCAGTAGAGTTTGATTTATATTTTTTAAGGTGGCATGTATAGGGCTAGACTAGGATGTTACATCATGAGATCTGTTTATATATTTTGGCTTAAGTCAAAAGCCCTTATTTTCTATCAAGCCTAGAATAATGGCTATTATTCATATTGATGAATGCATATGATGCCCTTTCTATGGTTGAATTAATGTCCATTGTGATGAGATTGGTATATTGAAATGATCTTGTGTAGCTTGTGTAAGATGGGTGACAAAAAGGGCTTGGGAAATAGCCTAGTTTGTCCACATGGGTAAGACATACGGGCGTGTGTCTAGGCCGTGTGTGACACACAGTTCACGCCCACGGGTGTGTGTTATGGTCGTGTGTCCCTGCACTTAAAACTTTAAAGTCATTTTAGCACATGGGCAGGCCACACGGGCGTGTGTCCATGCCGTGCCATAAAGTCAGTATGTATGCTAGTAGCACACGGGTAAGAGACACGGCCATGTGTCTCGGTCGTGTGAAGGACACGGTTGTAGGGCACGGGTGTGTGCTTGGGCTGTGTTGTTTTGGTAGAATGCCCAGGTTTTCAGACACGGGCTCGGGACATGGGCGTGTCCCAAGCACACGGTCGTGTGCTCTATACCTACACGGGTGTGTAGAACCTTGTTGCATGAAATTTTTCTAAGTTCTAAACGAGTTCTTGATTGGGCTTTGAACCACCTCGGATGTATGTTTTGGGTCTTGTAAGCCCATATTTGGGATAGATTTCTTAAGAAAGGAAAAGTTTTAGATTGTTTGAGATTTCATGGCCCAGTTTTATATAGTTGATTAAGTTTTAGTCAGGTAATACCTCGAACCCCATCCCGGCGTCGGATACGGATGAGGGGTGTTACATGTAGAAAGCATGTGAGTGCAAAATATGATTTATCTACTTCACAAGGGCAAATGAAAGATTTTTGGGATCTACTGCCCTTAGTGTAGTATTTCCGTCAATGTATACTTTTATTTTTCAAAAAAAAAGATTTAATAAAATATCCATTAATTACATAAATGTTATTTGTATATTGTCCTCAACAAGTTTTATATAGAATGCAAAATGGAAGCAAATATTGACTTATTGGTTATCTAACATTTAACTAATACTAAGTGATATTACGTGGTTGGATTGTAATACGAAAAGATAACGTATATTAATAAAAAATCTAAACATATCCTTAGTCTAATCAGAAACAAAAAAACCGATTGAAATACTAATATTTCGTAGTCTAATCAGAAACAAGAAAACCGATTGAAATACTAATATTTCGTCTATTAAGTCTAATTAGGGAGATGTTTTGTTTTAAGTAACAGAGTTGATGGCTTCCAGAAGATAGAGACATAAATGTGACTAATTGGCCTAACAATACATCGGACAAAACACAAGTAGAATAGGTCCTAGATCCATTTATGAATCTATTCACTTGTGACATTCATAATGTGACATACCTTAATCCTGAGTGGATGCTGGACTATGTATTTGTGACTCGTATACTTTAATGTAAGTGAAAATCTAAGTTAAAATAGATAAGGAACCGAAAGCTAGTACGTTGGGTATATGACTTCTTCAGCATGTAGCATCATTTCACAATAGTGAAATTCATTGTCCAACTAAAGGGCAAATGATATCCTCTCATCTATATTACATGATAGATGAAAAATAAATATGGTCACGAGTCATTTGTCATTGTAATAAGTGACTTGATTACTATTTGATAGTGATTGACTATTCATGAATGAAGATGTAATGGCTAGCGTGAGATAAAATAAGATTATATTGGGAGAACGGATTTATCCCAATAAGATTAAGGATATTCTATGAGGGTAACACACTTATGATAAGATCATTGGATGAGTACTTATTAAGTAGCTTTCACAATGGTATATCATAAGAGAGAGGTTAGTTACCATACTGTTGTGGAATGACTTTGTAACTAAATAAGTTTATAATTAATAGGTGAAAAGCCAAAACTTAATTGTAAATTATTTGAGCCCTAATTATATATGTCCAATCGATCCCTTCGCTAGCACGTTTAAATCATAAATGAATTGCATGTAGAACCAAATGAATATAAATAATAGAATCGATGAAATAAGAGAAATGTATCGCATTTGCAATGAATAAATTTTCTTGCTAAGTACAAAAATAAATTGAGAATTAATTTAAGTTTTTCTAATTAATATTTAATCGATTATAATTAAATAATTAAAGTTGAAAAATAAAATAAAATAAAATAAATTAGTCATTATGAATCTATTGAATAAGAAAATTAAATATATTTCTTCATAGATTCTTTTACGGTAAAGTTGTTATGACTCTAACGTAATTAGAATTGAGTTGAGAAAATTATTTAATAGAGAAGTTAATTTAATTAATTGGATAAATACTATTTATTTTAGGAAATAGAAAATAAATATTATGTTGGATTAAATTATAAAGTGTTGGGTTAAAAGTACAAAAATCATATATAATTGGACCTAATACATACGAGACTCAATTTGCCCTCATATATAGTATTAGGGGCGATAACCCTAATAGAAAGAAAGAGGATGTGCCTCCCCCTTCTACTCTAGTTAGAGTGGGAGTGTTTTTGTATTTAAGTAATATTCTTTATTAAGGACTTGTTCAACCGTGATTCTTTGCCTCTATAAATAAAGAGCATCAGTTGGCCTAAAAACACACTTCATATATTATTGAGTTATCTTTATTCTGCCAGAAAGTACTGGAAATTTATTTACTTAAAATAAATTCTATTTTTTAGAAATTACGATCATTATTGATTTTTATAGAAAGAAATTACTTTCCTACTGAAAGTAATTAAATCTTTTTTGTTTATATGATTTGATTCGTATTGCTTGAGTCCACACTCAACGCAATTCGTGGAATGAGGATACCCAAGCCTGGGTATCGCGATATCGCTGTTTGATGTGGAGAAAAATGACTGCAGGGGGTAGTTTTTGTCCAATACCAACACCAATCAAAATACAACGTCTAAGGGCATTTTGGTCACTAAAAATTAGGTTGTAATAAGCTATTTAAAGCCATTTTTGGCTGTAAGGAGGCAATAGTTTTAGGTTAGAAAGCTCTCTAGTTTTAGGATTTTCTTTCATCTTTTAGCTTGGGAGTAGTGTAGTTTTCTTCTCAACAGTTTTAGGGTTTTAGTTTATGTTTTTTTTTCTGGTTTTATTTAGTTTCATAGTTTTTAGTTAAGTTAATTTTTTTAGTAGCTTAGTTTAATTTACATGTTAAAAACTTTAAACTTAATTGTAATAACGCTTTAATTTTTGAGTTAATGTTATTTGAGTTTTCTTTCTTTTCATATATTAAAGCTCTCATCTTTAGTGTTCTTGTTTCTTTATTTTTGTGTTAGTTGCTTTTCATTTAAGTTTATCAAATTAAAAATAAAAGATTTCATCTTTTTGTTCAAGTTTATGTTAAGGGCTTCCATAGCTGTTTCTTTCATGTTTGTTAGCTTTAATATGGTAATGGGTAACTAAACCCAATGGGGTTGGTTGATGGAGATATGGGTAAGCTGATTTTTGGACAAAGAATTAAATTATAATAAATTGGACTAAATCGAATAGAACTAAGAACTTAGGCAGTGACACCCCTAAGGGAATATCAAGATAAAGTGAGACCGAGAGGTAATCTTGTCGCGTACCCATTCATTAGTCCCGAATTAACTAGTGAGATTGAGAGATAAATTGAACCTAATTCGTTTAAGTCGATAAAATTGAGATCGAGAGATAAAATGGAGCCACTTAATAATTCAAGTGATTTAAGTTCCTTGTTTGAGGATCAGTGGACCATGTCAAAATCAACCAACTACCATTAGTTTTTCATTGGATAATTTCTTAGTTGTGTTCTTTACAATTTAGTCTTTAGGATAGTTAATTTAGAAATTAGTGTTAAAAATCTTTGTTTGTGCTTTGTCGTATTATAGTAATTAGTGAGTAGGTAGCTAGACTCTTTTCTTGCTTGTATTTTTTAATAGAAATCATTAAATCGCTGAATCCTTTGGGTTCGATCCTTGGAATACTTTGGTGTTTCATTGTAACACTATTAATATTAAAACTGACATTGTACACTTGCAGTAAAACCAGACTTTAAAAATAGTTTCATAAATTCAGTGTTTTATTACGCACACACGCATCCATTTAAGGGGTTACACGGTTGTATGGCTAGACCGTGTGACAGAAGACCAACCCATGTGGCTACTCCACACGGCCGTGTTCTCAGACTGTGTACAATTTGAATATAGGGTTGCCAGCCCCGTGTAACCAACTGTGACTGTATGAAAAATCTTGCACCTAAAATCAAGCAACCACACGGCTGTGTCATACAATTGTGTGGGACACACGGCCATGTGGTAGCCCGTGTCACAGGCCGTGCATGCCCAAAACTACCTTCAAAATCAAGCCATTTCACATTCAAATGCTTGGGCTCCAAGCTACGCAATAACCAACATTCAAACCTATTCAAAATGTGTCTAAACATGTTAAAATATACCAATTCACAATTAACCTATGTGCCTAACCAATGTGCTCTCATTGAAACCATAATTCCAAATATATACAACAACCATCCAATCAAAAGATGTATCACAATTAAAATTCATTCAAACATCCTTCAAATTTAAGATAACAAATACCAACATTCAATCATAAACCAAACCATCAAATACTCATTTAACTCATCCTAAAATCACATCTTACTATAACCAATTTAGTCATTCTTCAAGCACAAAGCATTTCAAGGTTGCTTATTAACTTAATATACCAAAACAACCATTTAAATGTATCTAGATATCAACATATGCGTCTACCGTCCCAAACCACAACCAATCAAGTTACCAATTAGGATTTACATCAAACATATACCATGATTTCAAGCATACATCATATGACCAAAATGCTTATAATTTATGTAACACCCCTAAATTTTTTGTATTTTAATTGCGTAAGTTTGACAAATAATTTTGATTTGGCGTGTTGGTTAAGTGGCTTGAATGTCTACTTAAGGTTCCAAGTTCAATTCCCATGTTTGAGATTTTGCTGATTTATTTTTGTGTTATGCCTAATTTGAGTCTTTGGGTTTATCTTTTAATTTTGTTAATTTATTGACAAGAATGAGCTTGTTGGTTTGATGGTAAGGTGTTTACTAGTTCACTCTTTGGTCCTATGTTTAAGTTACTATGTAAGCAAATCGTAATTATTTTTGCTAATTTTTGGTGGTGTCGGCTAGGTGGAGGAAGTTGGATGGGATTGAAAGTCTAAGGGAGTTTCTTTATGGATGATATCTGATTGAAAGTCAAATTTGGTATCAAACCGAATATGTAGGTATCAAATTATGCTTATTGTTGCCGTTGTTTTCCCCAACTTCTTTCACGTTATTTTCTTCTATTCTCCTTCTTGTGTCGTTTTTTATTTTTCTTCTCTTGTTCTTGCGATTTTATTTTTACATTTTATCATCACTGTTGTTCTGTGTTTTTTCATGCCATTAGTCTATCGAATAAATTTGTGTACGTGTTCTTTATTGAATTATTATAAAATACTTTGATGTTTTGATTTTGGGTTTTTCTCTATTAATGATGAAATATTTTGTTCTAGGAGAGGAATGTAAGGCATTAGACGAACCTTCGGCGAATTAAGTTTTCTAATCAATTGGGCTGCTATTTTTTTTGTGGTGAGCATTCGTATATGAAATTTGGGACTGTTTTCCTTTAAGTGTGGATTTAATTGGATTTTGTGTAATTAAATCGAAGTGTAATCATTGTGTTTTGGTGTCGTTTGTAGGATTTGAAGTGCTTGATTGAGTGGTGAATTAGAATTAGCATCAATTGTGTGAAGATGACCTAAAAAATCAAACGAAACTTGATAAAATTGTAAAACATAGGCTGTTTTCGAAACTACCCAATGCCACACGGCCGTGTGGTAAATCATGTACACCATATGGTCATGTGGGCCATTTTGGCCAATTTTTGGGCTTAATTTGGGACCGTATAAGGGACTTGAAATTTGGGTCCGTAGGCATCGTAGGGGGCCGAAAAAGTGTAAGTTTTAATACGTTATAATATATGGATAAACTTAGGAGGTATGTTAAGTAGGATATGTTAAACTATACCATAAGCTATGTTATGATCTATATAAGAATATACGAGTATGCATGCCATGTGATATATGATATGTTTATGTATGATTTATGACTATGATATGCATGTGTTTGGGGGTGGGTTATGATATGATGGAGGAAGTGTTATATGATAGTTTATTTTGTAATTATGGTGGCTAGACTGCAAATCTATGTATAATAGCTCAACTACAAATATATGAGTGGCACATCGCCACATATTGGTGTGATTGGATGGATGGACTCTTGTAGTTCTATATGGTGTGATTGGCTAGACGGAGATGATGTGTAGTGGATGGGGATAGGACATGATATTCTTATGATAAGTTATGCTATGTTATTATTTGAAATGAAATGATTCGTTAAGATATGATAATATATGATCTGTATAAAATTTGATATGATAAGACATAATATGATTTATGCTTGTACTGAGATTAAAGGCCAAATCACACACTGGGCTTAAAGCTCACGATTTGTTTGCTTCATTTCAGGTAATCCTCCGACCTAGGAATGGACGACAACTCTGGAGCTCGGGTTTCATGGTTTTGGTTTAAGCACTGTGGACTTTTTATTTGTTTATTATGGACATTTTGGATATTTTGGACTTTCTTGGGTTTTTACTTTTTTTTTTTGTTTGTTTGTTTTTGGACATTTTAATTTTTGTTTAGTTCGTTAGGACTATTTTGGTATTTATTACGCAAAAAAATTTATGGTTTAAGGATGTTTAACATATGATAACTAAAAATGAACCGTGATTTTATAAATGGTACGCTATAAGGTTTTCCACTGCAGGACTAATTGGAATTCTCTAAAATGTTTTAGGACGTAAATGTTTCATGTAAATTGGTTTTGATTTTAGTAATACAATTAAGCTGTGATTTTGGAAAATTACTATATTTTTCAAAGAGTTATTCTATTTGAATTTTCTTTCCGATGGAATGGGTTTTAATCAAAACTAAACATCTGTTTCTTTTGCTTGCATGATTTAGTCTCCATGATCTGCCCATAACGTTTAGGCTGGGTATGGGGTGGTACAATTTACAAGACAAAATACATCCTAGATCAACAACAATCATATTTAAACCCAAGCTTCAAATTGTATTGTTACGACTATGATTTTGGGACTGAATTATAGGTTATGGATGAAAAAATCACTCAAGCTCATCGAAAGGAGTTTCAAACTTTAGGCTCGTTAAAGAAAGATTTAAATCTCTTTTAGGGTGTGTGTAGATGATGGGTTTAGAGGAGTTTCATTTGTATCAAGATTTTCAAAATTCTAAAAATGAATTTACTTGTTTGAATAAAATTATTTGTGTGGAATTTCAAGAGGGGATTTCAATAGCTTAATTCCTTTTTCCAAATTGCACCTAAAGAGATGGTTTTTCAAATTTCTTGGTAATTTTGTTTTATTTAAACAAATGGTCCTACTATAACCTAAAAAATTTAAACTTCAAAAATTATTTTTATTTAATTCTAATATATGATATTAATATTTTATTTTATTAAAAATATTTATGATTTTTTACAAATATAATGATAACAATTATTTAAACCAAACAAAGCAATTACAATTGCTAGCTTTTTGAATGAATGAATTCTAATTTCTTTTTAAAACATATTTTTAAAAGGATTTTTTTTTATTGTAAAAAAAATATTATTCCATGTCTTTTTAAATAAGGCCATGTTTGATTAAATAAATAGAGAATGTAGTCTAAGGAGCTTTAATTAGAGGATGGAAATTAATTTGCGTTTCCCCAAAAAAAGCATTCTTAACATAACATGCATAGTGTTGCATGCTAGCTTTGATGATCGATATGATAACTTTTCTTAATTCTTCCATTGTATAAACAATCATATCTTGAATATATAAAAAAAATAAGTCAGTTTGAGATAATTACTGGGATATACATCTAATTAAAGCCAAAATAGAAACTTTTAAAGCATGATTCTATCTGAATATTATGTTTTGTTTGGAGAATAAATGAGTAGGTTCCATGGTTACTTTCTTAAGGTTGTATATGAATGAAACTTGAAAAATAATAAGAGTTGTCTGAGGATATGACAAGACTACAGCTTGCAACATATGTGAGGTAGAGGACATTGCTGTTTTGATTATTTCTATTTCCTTTCCTGAAAACTATGCTTTTGGGAGTCTGCTTTTCTGTAAAAGAACCAGACATTCCTCCTATGATTTGGGTAACTTCTTCAGATAGCGGAAAGGGACAAGCCTGAATGCATGAGAAACAACCATATCAACCTTGGAATCAATCATAATCATTAAATCCTACAACTCCACATTTATATCAACATCTCTTATTTTACCAAATTTACCAATTGAAAAAAAAAAAAAAAAAGACCCTGGTGAAAAGCATAACAAGAAGCAAAAGTTACATACAGTTGCAATTTCCTTTTCCATCTCATTTTATGTATTATCAATTTACAGTACACCTGTAACCCACAAATCCTTAATATCTCTTCAGCAAATTTCTGATATGAAGTGAGCACCAAGTGTTTATTAATGTTTTCTTCTTCCTCCAGCCATTAAAATATTTTCCTATAACTTTTTTATAGGTAGGCCTTTGTTGCACCAAACCCCAGTAGTCTGCTATGTTTGGCCTGCAACTTATATACTCATCTTCCAAACCCAGAAGCACCAATCGAGCCAGCACGGGTACAAATGTAGCATCCGCCATCGTGAACTCATCCCCTACAATATATGTTGTGTCATTCAGCTTTGTTTCAACTTCATCAAGCAATTGGACCAAGCTTTCTGTGCTCCTTTTAACAAGATCAGCATTCTTCAGCTTCTCCTCGGTCTCGTATGCTTCTCTGAGCTTGCTGTGGTAAGCACTAGCAAGGTCTGGTGACTCGGCCATCCGAGCGATCACCACTTTCCTTATGAATTTAGAAACGTAGAGGCGGTGCTTGTCAGGAATGTGCAATAGGGTGAAGTACTTGGGGTTCCATTGTTGTATCTTTTGCATCCATTCAATTACTTCTTGGTTGCTAAAGGAATCGTTACCAACTGAGACCACAGCAATTCTTTCAATGTACCTGCAATTATCTTTGCTAACTTTAGAATCTTCCCTTTAAGTAACAATGGTGGGCTGACTGATTTCTGAAACATATTCGATCAGAATACTTCTTTTACATATGAAAAATGGGACACCTTTTCATCATAGAAATCTTGAAGAAGCAGATATGCTGTACTTTCCAATTACTTTTAAGGTTTAAAAGCAATTAGTAAGAGACATGACCTACATTACCTTGATTCGGGGTGAGTGTCATATTCAGATATATGTCCAATAAGGACACAAGTTCTGGACACAAATATTTTACAAAAAAATGAAGAATCAGAGTAATATAGAACACCTTTTATCCTCTTCAAGAAACCATTACCAAGTACCATAAAGACAATTCTGGTGGTTTTTGCAATGCAAATTTCGATTGTGAATGAAAGATAGAGAACATACAGGATAGTTTCAATTGTGTCGAAAATGATATGAGAACCATTCTTGAAAACTGGGAGTTTGGCACTTGTATTCATCCTGAAGAAGGAAGAGTCCATGTTCTTGCCAAGAATAGGATTGACATGAAATGAGGTGTAATCAACGCCTTTCTCTTCCAAAGCAAGCCTCACCTTTTGGCTGTTCAATGAGCATGGATGATGATATAATTGCATGATTCAATTAACAATGTTTTGAAACATTAAAACACTGTTTTCACCAACTTTGAAACTCTTTATCACACCACAATCAAGAACAAGAATTGATGAGGTCTGCAAATCAAACAGTAACAAGAATGTCTGATCAGCAATTTCATCAAACTTAATAGAAAAGAACCTGAGAAAATCACAACAATTTAAAGCATTAATGATTCGATAATACCAACAGTGGAATCCATGAACAGAAAAGAAATGCAGCAATGGAAGGGCCACTCTGCATATATGTGTTAATTAGACTGAAAAAGAACAACAACAACAACAACAACAGTATGATCCTCAATTAGAACATTAAGGTTAAGTCATGTTGGTTAACCTTAAAAAATGTTAAGTTTATTCCCTGAATTCTTTAACCGAACAGTGAGCCACTGTCATGATTCCTATGAAGTACAGGGCAATTTATAACTAGATTTCAGATTCAAAATCATGTCTGTAAATGAATTTTCTTTTGGAACTAAAGCAAGCTTATATAAAACTTAAGACCTAAAGAGACAACCTTAACACTTATGTAATGATTTTCCAAAACCTTATAACATCAATTCACCTCAAAATTGCAGAATCCTCAATCCAAAAAGAGAAATCATATGCTTTAGAGGGCAAACTTTAAACAAAAAAAAAAAAAAAAAATCAACTCTAAAAACCCATTAAAGAAATAAATCAACAAGAAGACCATAATGTTTCATAAAAGCCAACAACAAAAATTCAATTCAATTCATGCAGACAATTAAATAAACTCCACAAATTGTTCAAAGCCAAGTGCGGGAAAGCAAAACTGTCGTTAACGAAAATTACAGTTCAGGAAGGGAAAATACTCATCATGGAAGTTACAAATTAAATTAAAGTATAAGTCTGGAAGCTTTTAAAACAACCAAAAAATCAAACAGAGCATAACCAAGGAAACCCAACTGCTAAGATGTTGATACCAGTAGAAGTAAATCACAATTTAAAAAAAAAAAAAACAACAACCATGAAATTTAATGGGTTCAACTTAACAAACGAGAACAGTTTTCCCAGAAAAAAGAACTTACCGAGATGAGAGTGGAAGCTTCAACAAGGGTCCTACAGTTTATTCTTTTGGGGGGGGGGTTTGATGTGGGTTTATTATTATATACTGTATATTTATAGAAATTGAAAAGGATCGAAAGATGAATAATTCATAGAAAGTGCGTTTTTACTTAAAAAGTTGTTTTTTTCTCATTTCTTGTGCATTATATAAGAATAACGAGTTTCCAATTGGAAGGTGCAAAGCAAAAGATACGAACCCTGTTACACTGCCCCTCAAATTATGGGTGTTGAAACTATGGTTTTAGTTAATATCCGAATAGAGTTAAAAGTAGAGGTGATCATGGGCCGGGCCGGGCCGGGTTCGGGCTGGGCTCAAACAAAATTTTACGCCCATCTACTAGGCCCGAGCCTGGCCCGGCCCGGCCCGAAATATGGGCCTAAAATTTTGCCCAAGCCCGGCCCGAAATAAAATTACTAAGCCCGAGCCCTGCCCGGCCCGGCCCATATTAAATTTTTTTTCTTATTTCATTAAATAAAAATTTAAAAATATAATAAATCAAATATATTTAAAAACATAAAAATAAATATTAAAACAAATAAAAATAATACTAAAACAATTCTTAAAACAATACACAAATTAACAATATAATAAAAAATAATTACATTAAAAATTTAAAATAATTAAAAATAAAATAAAAAATATATATTAATATATAATTCGGGCCGGGCCGGGCCGGGCTCGGGCCAAAAAACTCTTACCCGAGCCCGGCCCATTTTCTAAACGGGCCTCGTTTTTTTACCCAAGCCCATTTTTCGGGCCTATATTTTTACCCAAACCCTCCCATTTTTCGGACGGGCCTTCGGGCCGGGCCGGGCCGCCCAGCCCATGATCAGCTCTAGTTAAAAGTATTATTAATAGAACTATTTGAATTAATTTTTTTTAAATATATAAATTGAACTGAAATATTTCGATTAATTTAGTCGATTATTTGAATTAATTAAAATTTATATATTTTTATCTTTTGATTTCCATAAGTATAGAACAAATAAAAAATACATTGCTAATGTTCACTTTTCTTTTATTTAATAGTTTGGAAAACTTTAAATGGGACAAAAATAATAAATAAGATATTAAAAACAATAAATATTTCGGTTAACAACCAAACACCACATAAGTCTTGAAAATAACAAATATTTCTGTTGATTTTATTAATTACCTAATTTCAAGCCGAATTAATTGATAACTGATTGACCAGTTAGATCGATTAGATTAATTAATTCGATTTTAGACAACCATGAACACTCCAAGATCCAATACATGCAATTTCTTTTGTAAGTGCAAAATAGGAATTGTCCAAAAATCTAATTGGATTGGAGTATAAATTCTTTGCAATTTCATTTGTAATTAATGCACAAAATAGTTAATTTGATATGCCAAATCCGTTTGAATTTTATTAGATTTTCCTTTCAGAAATATTTTCAATATTAAATATAATATAAATAATTAAGCACGAATTGGTTTCACAAGCTCTATTAACTAATGATTACATGACAATATAAATTTGTATTATTTAAATTTTTTATCATTTTATATTTTTTATATTAAAATAGAAAACTATTATTGGATAATAGGATTTTAACATAATACTTTATAGTTTTCAATATTTATACTTTATTATTTAATCAAATCCTCATTTGTTATTTATATTAATTTTTTTATAAATATTTTGTTATATAATTCTAGTTTTCACTCGCATCGTGAATATACCGTAATAAATTTATATAAAAATAAAATAAAATTTAATTGAAATGGTAAAATTACATGTTTAAATACTATGATGGTATGATGTCAAGTTTAAATCTATTTATATCTAAATTTTTATTAATCTTATATAAAAAATATAAAAAGATAAAAACACCATCATGATAATATAAGGAATTTGTAGTAAAATTTCAACTTAATTAGAGCCTAATTGATAGGTGATATCAACTCAATCAAACACTTAAAATAATAAATAAATAATATAAATATTTTAATTTTATAAGTTATTAATATACTTTTATAATGAAATGACAAAAATACCAAAGTATAGAAAGCAAAAAAGGAGTAATTTGCTAAAAGGGAGCAAGTGAGTGCATTTTCCCAAGGCAGCGCGTAGGCTAAGGATGATAAAAAGTGGAAACTGATCTGTTAGAGGCTGTCCTTAGAACTTGACAGTTAAGAAAATACAAAGCCACGCTGTTTAACGCTTGCTAGAAATTGTACTTCAAAGAAAAAAATGTAACAAACTAGTCCGGTAGTTATTCTAAAATTATTTTATTTCTATTTCATCACTTAAATTTTTTTATCAAATATATAGTGTCGTGGTTAGCAAGTATTCTAATTTTGGTCATTATTTTGTTAAAACCCAAATGAAAAATTGACTTTATAACATGCCATGTATTAAAAATAAAAGATTAAAAAAATAAGTTTATGTTATAAAATAAAATATAAAGAATAAAGAATAAAGAGAATGGGAGAGTAAAGAGAGAGCATATTTTTTTTATCAATCGAAATATTTATAAAACTTCTCTAAAGTCTTTATTTATAGGTATAAAAAATATAAATGAAGTAGAGATCTACTTCTAATTACTATTAGAATTTAAAGTTCTTAATCTTGATGGACATCCATTTAATAAGATATTCATAACACTTTCCCTTAGATATCCATTGATAAATAATATGTCTTGTTAAAACCTTACTAAGATAAAAACCATGTGGGGAAAAAATTCTTAATGAAGGGAAAAAATACACACATATATAATACGCATAATATGCTGCCTCATTAAAAACCTTACCAAGAAAACCCAATGAGACAAAACTTCAGTTAAGAGAAAAAGAGTACAATGCGTATTTACTCCCCCTCATGAAAACATCACATACTTTCTCATATTCTACATGTTATAAAATAACAAATAGATAATAAAGAACAAACATAATGAGAGAGCAAAGAAAGAGCATATTTTATTGATCAATCGGAATATTTACAAAGCTTCTCTAAAGCCTCTATTTATAGGTATAAAAAACATAAAGTCTCTATTTAGAATTTAAAGTACATCAAAATTGATCTTGATCTTGATGGATATCCACTTAATAAGATATTCATAACAGTTTACACATAATAAAAATAAAAGCTGAAAAAAAATAAAACAAAGGTGAAATTTGGGATAACTTTTAGGAAATTTGGAGAAAAATTGAAAGTGTTTTAGAATGTCAAATCAAACCTAAAATTAGACCCTAAACCCGAATTCAAACCCCAAACTTTTGAAATACTTTCAAAATTTTCCCAAAAGTTATCCCGATGTTTTACCAATTTCTTTATGTTTTTTTTCTTTACTTGAAAAGTTGTCATTCTGCCCTTTTTTTTTATTTTTAATACATGTAAACTTATTTTTTTTTCAACTTTATTTTTAATATGTGGTATCCATTTTGGACGTTAGGAGGGTGCTAATCCTTCTTCGTGCGTAACCAACTCCCGAACATGTCTTTCTAAATTTTGTAGACCAAAAGCTTTATTTTAATAAATCAAACCGTTTATTAAAAACAACCATTGTACGAGGTGACCCGATCACACCTCATCAAAAAAGATTGATGGCGACTCCCATTTTCATTTTTATTTTCAAAATAAAAAGTCGACCTTTCAAAAAAAATGGTTTCGACACCCCTATTGTCACATTAACTTGATCTATGGATTCCCTTATTAGATTTGACTATAATCTGGTAGATTTATGTTGTTCTATTTCTAGGATTGCATGCAACTCCACTCAATTATACTAGATCTACTCTTAAATAGAGACTTTTCCTCCACGGAAATAAACACATTAAACATGAATTAATATCCCAGAAATATTAAAACAATAAATAAGCATACATAATTGAGAACAATAATAAAGTATTTATCGCGTAAAAACATAAATTAAATAAAAAGATTCATCATAGATTTCATCTTCCCTGGGTATTTAGGGAATTTAGTTCATAATCTTAAAAGAAAATATCTCAAAGTTAGAATAACCACAAGTCATAAAGAAACTCAATAAAAATTTGTAAGAAATTAAAAGGAGATCTTCGATCTTGATGGGGATCCGCTTTCGAGTTGATTTCGATGGTGTTCTTTGAGTGTTTTCTTTGATCTTCTCCGATTGCCCCCACTATGTCTTCTTCTAATGGATATTTATAGACTTTAGAATGCTTAGGAACCCTAAAAATTGGGTTTTTTTTTCGTATTTGGGATGTAGGGTGCGAAATCAACACGGGCTAACACATGGGCATGTGTCCAGCCCGTGTGGCTCACACAAGCATGAGTCCAGCCCGTGTGGAAATGCCCAGGCCGTGTGGATCCTGAAAACAACTCTTTTTGTCCAATTTTGGCTCATTTTTCACTCATTTCACTCCCAAATGCTCTCCTAAGTATAGAAACATGAATTTAAAGGATTAGAAGCATCAAATTCATTAATTTGCATAATTAATCATCCAAAAGCGCATTAAGAATGGGATTAAAATATGCTAATTTTATAGCTTATCATGGCTCAATAATGCCAATTCGAAGAACAAAAAGAGCATCAACGCTTGTTAGGTGAACAAAATACCCGTAATAAATAACTAATTACAAATGTATGAGTAGCCAAGGACACTGTAAAGGGTGAAATTTTACCTATCCCACTAGAATTAGAAATTATTACGTAATCCACTATCTGTGTAGGCAATAAAGATCACAATGATAACGATGTGCTGCAAACCTTTCATCTAGAACGAGAATCCCAAAACAAGGCTAGTCTTATTGAAGAGCAAATTGTAGTGCTTAGATTGGAATTTTATAAGGGGCAAAAGGTCTAAGCCTAATGAAGTTTCATGGAACTACACTAATGAACCTTTAGCCTCTTTCGTATTGGCGCATAACCTATTAGCCTCTTTTAAGTTCCCTAAAAGATCATCTAGCTCATTGTAACAACCATATGAACATTCTTAGAGCCTTAGATGCAGTGAATTGCAAGGCTTTCTCCATGTCCCTTTCTAACAGAACCCGAAAATGGTACCTTTCACTTCCTTCAAGATCTATAAATAATTTTGATCAGTTGGCTAGGTTATTTATGAGTAGAATTTTAGCCAACAAGATTGCACAACGATCCCTGGTATACCTCATGTCCATCTGACAGAAAGAGAATAAACCCTTTAACACTTTCATGAAAAGATTTAATGTTATAATTATGATAAGAAATGGTATTTTTTATGCTTTAGCCACCCAAGCCTTCTTGGAAATAACCACTTACAAATTCCTCCAATTTCACCTCATCGGTAATCCCTCATAGAAGTTATCCCAATTGTATGAAATGATCCATCGTTTCACAGAAGGTGACCAGATGGACATTGATCAAGCTAAGTCAATGGCCAAAAAAACCCAAGTATACCCCTTTTCTAAACGATCCTCCCCTTCACATCATCATCGGTGACGCCTCACCAATATCAACCCCAATAGAGAACTCTCCCTTTGGTAGGTGACTAACGGCTCTAGTGGTACAACCCACCACAACAAAGGGGTAGGTGGATGATTAATACTATAGGTCCACCACGTTACCTAGGACCCATGAGAGACAATTTCCCCAACCAACATCAATGTGATTAAGTTTCGTATAATCGTCATCGCACATACCATCAACTTAACTACTCATTCGCTACCATATTTGAGCAAGTAGGGTATCAAAGAATTCTACCAAATCTACTAGCCATGCCTGATAACCACATCGAGATGGTTCACCTTTTCATTGTCGTTACCACAATACATATGTTCGTATTACAAACCAATGTGTTCAACTCAAGAATGCAATAGAAAATGCCATCTGAAAAGGTCAACTACAACAATATGTTGTACGAGATGCCTATTTGCTAAATAGGAAAATGACCAAGAAGCAGAACCCTTTAATTGTCACACCCAAAATCCCTTAAACTCGAAAAGTTAGAACACTTGGGAGTTAAATTAAAAGAGACCAAAAGTTGACGGTCTCTACTAAAAAATCAAGAAAAGATGGTAATTGAAATTGGACAGGGTTGAGAACTAAATCTGGTTCGGTTAGATTAGAACCGGTCAATTCTTTAGTAGGGACAAAATGATTGTGAATGGGTGGATTCTACACAGTTGAAGACCGTGCGCGGAGAGCTATGAATAGCCGATAAATGATTTCCCGGGAGACTTCTTCTCCAGTCTGTTTTCTTTTTCTTCTTTAACTTCTTCCTTAGTAACTCCTAAAGGAGAATGATGCGAGAAAGCTCTGCATGGAGCAACATAAAATTTGAATTGTGGCTCATATGTATACACGAAACTATGATTTTGATTCAATTGTATATATTTTAATAAATGAATACAAACATTTATTTTTATATTAGATTAATATTATTGTTTGTAGATGCAATGTATCAACGTAAAATGATGCTAATTCGATAATATTATTAGTAATTTTTAAAAATTTTAATCAAATTAAAATTTCATATACAAAATAGCACAAAATTAAAATTAATGTATGACAATACACATTACATTAATAATTTTGATATTTATCTGTTTTTTATATCATCATACATAAAATTAAATTCTCGTATAAGAGCCTTCACTCATCCCATTAATAAGTCTTACCACAAAAGATTATTGTCAAAATTGTACGTAGCTTGTAATATAATACATAATCAAGTCATATATATATATATATAATAGACAGAAGAGAAACAAATTTGAATAGGAAAAAGTATAATAGGTCAAGTAGGAAACAAAGAAAAATAAGGGAAGCCCAGCCCAACTGTGGACCAAGTCAGGTGTTGATTGCATTTTAACTGCACTGCAAATCTTCTAATTTGCACTTTCTCAGGAAAAAAGCTAACAAAACTAGGCCTACCCTACTTTTTGTATTTCCATTCTCTACAAGGTAACGTTCTTCTTCAGAGATTAACCTTTATTATTAGTTTTTAAAAACTTGATAATTTATATATATTGATATTATCACGATGTCTTGTACATTTGTATATATTGATGTATTATTCCTTGTGCAGTAAGCAAATAAAGGAAACTTCAGCATTGGTGTGCTAAAAAAATCTTAACATGTGAGTTTTGATCTTCTCTCTTTTTTCTTTTTATGGATTTTGGAAACATATTATCACTAAAAGAATCCCTTAGTAACTAAGCAAATAAAGAATGCTTTGTTAATAATGGTGATGTCAAATATTATACGAGTAGTTGGCTGAAATTTCTGTCACTTTGGTTTGATTTAAATTAGATGATGATCCTATTGCTAAAATCTGATTTCTGTAGTTTTATAATTAAGTAGTGTTGGGCATTGGCAATGTTACTTGATAGTTGTTTAATGGTGCAGGGCTGACGAGGAACCGGTGGATCAAAAGAAACTGCTTGAGAGTATTTGCCAATCAAATTGTGCAAAACCTAAGAATGGTTATGAGGTAAACCATTTCCTAAAGAGAGTCTAAAATGTGTTTCTCAATGGAACCAATATCACAGTGGATCATGCATGGTTAACCTATAAACCAGCGAACCTTCAGCATCTCCGCTAAGACTATATGAGGATCACTTAGCATCACCATTACTGTTAGGAGTGTCAAATGAAATTTCCATGTTAGAAGTCTCAAGATAAGTAACTAAGGTTGTCCCCCAATATAAAAGGGCCATACAAACAGGTCACACAGACTATGTACTCACTTCTTCTTCCTCATCTCCCTTCCTCCTAAGCAAACCACCACTTTTTTTCCCTGTTAGTCTTAGTAGTTAACAATAGTTTTTTACCGATAAGATTATTGTATGTTGGACATAGTTATTAGACTAGACAAACCATTGAAGTTGGGTAAACAAGTCTAATATGATCCTTTATTCCATGATTAAAAGTCATTGGATTTTGGCCAGTTACGATTTACTGAAATAGATTTCAAAATTCTTAAAAAAAAAAGAAAAGAAAAGAAAAGAAATGTTTCTATGGAAGTTTTCTCATTGCAGGAATGCGTGAAGAGGATTTCAGGTGATGATACTGGAACTATGCACTGCACTGGACAATACTTTGACTACTTAGCTTGTATTGATAAATGTGTAAGGTTTTTTTATACTAATAAATACTATGATTTATTTAATTTCATTTTGAATTATTGAGTTGATGGTAAAATGCAGGTTGCCCCAAAGCTATTTGGAAAGCTGAAATAACTAGGAGCTTGCTTATTGATTGATCGCCAAGGATGCATTCGCTCCATTTGTTCATCCCTAATTTTAAATGGTTTCAATTCTTCCACTTAGAGAAACTTGTGTTTTCTTTTTCTACAAGAATAAACGATGTTTCATTAGGTATTTTTAATTGTTTGGAGGCATTGGTAAAATGAAATTTAGAAAAAAGAATATCATTGAAATATGTACTTAGAATTAGTCAGTGCAAAAAGGTGTCAAAGATAAAAATGCAAGGGAACACAATAATGACACGAATGGCATCTCAACTTAGGATCTGTATTTTATATATATTTGACTTATTTACATTTGGTATTTTGTTTTTTTACATACTTGCTACATAAACTTTCAAAATATTTACGCCACTAAGTTTTTGATGAGCTGTCACTTGTATTTAGAGGTCACAAACTGGTGGGTTCCAATTGGATTTTTTTAATTCGGATTTTTGCTCATATTTTTTTGAATTCAGAATTTCTTTAGTTTTCGGTTTTGTCGATCATTCGAATTTAAAATTTTTTTAGGCTTGGATTTCTTGAATTCGAATTAGTTTACGCTGGGAGGGTTTTGACCACCAAGCGAAATCGACATTTATTGGGAACGACCGGCTAAAACTAAAGTTTTATTAAAGAGTGTTTTTACAGGATAGAATTTGACAGGATTTATCATCACTTTAGCGATTTTGACGGCTTAACCAGTTACTCAAAATTTGTGATTATTTTATTTTTTGATGCTAGCAATGTACAGGAGTCAAATAGGATTATTTTCTTTTCAACACCTTTGACTTTTTTTTCATCATGTGGAAATGCAAATTAATTATTGCTTATTCTACTTCTATCCCGGTGGGGGGGGGGGGATGTTTGTACTTGACTACAAAATTTATTTTGTACATTATAGTGGGGTTTGTTTTTCTATTAATAGGAGTTTTGGGTCTCGGTTTATATGATTCTAATGAACCAACATTAAATTTTAAAACATTAGCTAATCAATCATATTTTGTCGCACTCAAAATAATATTCTATATTGGATTTCTTATTGCTTTTGTTGTCAAATCGCCAATTATACCCTTGCATACGTGATTATCTGATATCCACAGGGAGGCTCATTATAGTACTTGTGTGCTTCTAGCAGATTCAAGTAATTTTGAAATTTTTAAGTTATAAATAATTAAATTTGAATGTAATAATGCATTTTACTTTTATATTTGATAACGCGGTTCATATTTGCATTATAAAACGTATAAATTATATATACTAGAAATCCTACCACACGTGTTTGCGTGTGGAAACCACATATTTAGAATATAGGTGTGTATTTAAAAACAATATAAAATAAATCCATTTAACACGGGTTCAATCCCTAGGCATGTTAGAACTTATTTTTTTTAAAAAAAGTTTATGTAGTGATAAAGAATTTGTTTATAAATCGATTAAACATGTGTTCAATCCCTAGGCATATTAACATTAGTTCTTTTATTCAAAATCTATATAAAAGTATAAAAAGACAAAAAGAAAAAAAAAAAAAATAGTAGCAGTTTAATAGAAATCTTACGCGTATACGTGTAGAAACTACAAATATAAAACATATGTGTGTTTAAAAATAACATACAATAAATAATGAGACGTATGACTAGAAACTAATTAATAATATACACATGGAATATACACGATATTAAATCTCTTTTAAAAAATAAATTTAATTATTTATCATTGTGATTTTATCAACCATGAGTTGGTGTCGAGCAAACTTGTTACACCAACTCAATCAAATACATTAACATATACACACACACACAATTGATTAAGGTAATAAAGTATGCATAATAAAAATTGAAATATACAACAATATCAAAATAAAGCTTTAGCTAAGTGGTAAATAAAAGGTTTTACAAATGCAACTGGTTCGGGTCTAAATCCCACCATATGCATATATTTATTGGGTTTTTTAAAATAAAAAAGACTAAAGTACCCTTAAATAATATAGCTTATTTTAATTACAGAATGACATTTTCATAATTTAACAGCTGAGTTGATGACATAGTTGAGGGTGACACCGACTCAGTAAAACACTTAAATAATAAGTATAGATACAATTAATTAAGGTAATAAAGTGTGCATAATAAAAATTGAAATGTACAAAAATATCAAAATAAAGCTTTTGCTGAATGGTAAATTAAAGGTTTCACAAATGCAAATGGTTTGGGTTTAAATCTCATCACATGTATTATTTTATCGGTTATCTTAAATGAAAAAGAGTAAAGTACCTTCGAATAATATAACTTGTTTTAATTACAAAAATTGTCACAGCCTACTCGGTGAAGTGTCTATATCTGGTTACTATTTAGTGTGTTTTGGTAAAATAAGCGTAGATATGAGTAAGTAAAGTGTTTGCTTTGACTAAGTATAAGATTCTATTTATGCGCCACTTGGCAAATCTTAGCTTTGACGAGATCTGTGGTTTGGCAGACTCTTTTGTTAAGTTTGTGGCACCCCAGATGCTTTGGCGAACTTGTCAAGTTTGCAGTTGAATAGATTTGTTTAATATTTTAGTAAGGTAATTTAGTTAGTTATGTAACAGCCCGTTTTAGGGTCAAATCAGAACAGTGGTTTTGGGACTACAAACCCGAAGTATAAATATTTATTTTATTATTTCTTTAAGGTCTACAGCATGATAGAATAATTGTGTGAAAATTTCGTTAAGAAATTTTATCCATTGAGTACTCAATTTGACTAGAAGGACTAAATTGCAATAGGTGCAAAATTTGAGTTCTATATGTTAAAGGTGTCTAATTGCTATGAATTTTTAAATTGGAGGTCCTTAAATGGTAATTAGACTATTATACTTTGGGATGGACAAAAATGGACATGGTTAGGTGAAATTTTAAAGTTAAGCATTAAGGGCATTTTAGTAATTTGGTAAATAAAGAAAAAATTAACTAAATAAAAGTGTCCATCTTCTTCAATTTAGCCCCCCATAGCCAAAATTCTTAATAAGCCATAACTAGGGTTTTTGGCCAAGCTTTCAAGCTCGATTGTAAGTTCGTTCTTCTCCCGTTTTTAATGATTTTTATATTTTTGAGATCGTTGTAACTTGATTTAGCTATTTCAAGAACTAATTTGAAAGAAAGTTAGAGTCTAAAATTTTATCCATGTTGGATGTGCTTGTATTTTGATGTTTGATGATAGAAAATGCATGTTTGTTGTTCGATAAACAACATTTGTAAAGTGATTTTCGATAAAAAATCAAATAGGGACTTATTTGTAAAATATTATAAAATGGGTGGAAAAGTGCTAATAAATGGAAAATGTGCACTATTATGAGTACAAGTAATATTCGACTAGGCTCATGTTGTGATGAAATTGAAAGAAATTCATTTTACGAGCCTAGGGACTAAATCGTAAAATGTTGAAATGTCAGGGGCAAAAATGTAATTTTTTTCATAATGTGATTTTGGACTGAATTGAATAATGTGATGATTAAATAAGTTAAATGTGGTATTATAGATCAAGAAAAACAAAGTTTGGGTGTAGATCGAGGGAAAAACAAAATAATTGACGAATAGATCCTTTTACCGTTCTTGGAACTGAGGTAAGTTCGTATGTAAATAAGTTTTATTATAATTGTATTTTAAATGCTTTAATCTTGTATTAATTGTGTAAACAACTCTATGAACACGTTCGACGACATTTTGACAAGCAAGAAATCCCAGTCGAACCTTAGGAATAAATTAGGATACAAGTGACATGTCACTAGGGTATTATGTTATGTGATCCAAGTGCTGGTCCTGTACGTCCTACCGGTGGCTGAGTATACCAGCATATGTTGTGGTTACTTGACAGCTTGTGTGAGCAGCACCTTGTAGCTACGTCTTGACTGACAGCTTGTGTGAGCAGGCTCGTTGATAGATTGAGAGCGAGCATATATGTGTTATGAGATAGAGGTAGCAATAGCTACATATGTGGCACCTTGTGTGCAAGGTTTCCCAAGTATTCGGTATTATTATCTGAGTGGTTCATTGGTTATGCCAACGATGAGAATAAGTATGAAATTATTACGAGATGGTATAGGTATGTACATAAAGCCTGTGATTATTAAATTGTGAAATGATGAAATCTAAGATAAGTTTGTGATGGAACGAATTATGGTTATGAGGTTATGGTAAATTACATCGCCTTATATTATATTACTTAAATGTTAAATGTATGGTAAGATTCACTTATTTCTTTCATACGAGCTTACTAAGCTATATAGCTTACTCTGTTTTACTTTCTATATTTTATAGTGTCACCAAGCTAGCTCGGATTGGAGATTATCGAAGATCGCATCACACTATCAAACTGTCATTTTGGGTATTGATGATATTAATATTTTGAGTATATGGTATGTATAGGGCCTTGATTATTTTGTTATATGTGTCATCATGATTTTGGCTAAATGTATTGGCTTGTAATTTGGTATTTGGCCATGTAAATTGGCTCATTTTGGTTAAATTAATTGTAAGCTTTATATATATATATATATATATATATATATATATATGCATGTATGTGCCAATGCCCATTGGAGATGTGGTTTATATTGGTAAGTTAAATGTTGATTGCGGCTTAATTACTTATTGTGAAATGGATGAGTTTGGTTTATTGGTATGATGAATTATCTTGATAAGTTAATGCAAATTGGGAGTAGTCATAGCGGTGTTTTGAATGTGAAATTGGTATGTTTGATTTGGCATAATGGAATGTCATGAGCATGATAGATGATGGTATTGCATTGGCATGTATTGGCCATGATTGTAGATGTTTTGGTTGCCTAAGTATACCATGGTTTATGCCATTGAATTTTTGTACGTGTATGTGTAAATAAGGGTACACACACGCCTATGTGTCTAGGCCACGTGTGACACATGGCCTGTGCCATGGGCATGTGTTTTGGCCGTGTGTCCCCTGCACCTTAATTTTGAGAAATAGAATGCTCAGAATTGAGCACACGGGCAGAGACACGGGCGTGTGTCTCAGCCATGTGAGGGACACGGCCTCAAGCACGGGCGTGTGTCCCAACCGTGTGAAGTCTGCACCTATTTTATGAAAATTAAATTAACTGCATGGCCTAGCACACAGGCTTGTGACTTGTCAGTGTGACTTCAATTTGTTCATGCTTTGCAAAACAGAGAGTTTCACGGGTTAGGGACACGGGTGTGTGTGACCACACAGCCTGCCCACACGAGCGTGTCCCAAACCACACGGGCATGTGACCCTTGTTAATAGCAAAAATTTTTTAAGTCTTGTAAAAATTCTCAGAGTTATCGATTTAGTCCCAAACCACTTCCAAAGCATTTTTTGGGCCTCATAGGCTCGTATTAGGGACTTTATGATTGAATACAAATGGTTTTAATTTGGTTGCAAATTTATGGCTCGATTTGTATGTTCACTTGCGATGTAAGTCCGGTAATGCCTCGTACCCTATTCTGGCGTTGAATATGGGTAAGTGGTGTTACAAGTTAAGTCAAGATTTAGTTAGAATCAAGCTAAGCTATTGTAGATAAAAAGACTTAAATTATAATAAGCACACTTAATCATAAGAATCAAAAGTGTTAGTGAAATTATCTGATTTTTCCTGTAAACCTTGTCGTCATGCTTAAGTATATAAGGATATTGGTGTCTTCACTGAAAATCTTTGTGTTTTCTTTGTATTCATCTTTCTCCTTTATTTTATTTGAACACTATGAAAAGTTAAGTTTAAAAAACCTTTCTGAAGTTGAGTTCGTTGTATTCAGCTAACTTAAACATTTGTATTAGCTCACTGGTAATTACTGATGAACCCTAGGTTATTTTCAAAGTTATTTACGTGTTTTTTGTTTGTATGCATAAGTTTTAGAATGATGTGTAAGGAAGGGAAACTTCCTGATTTTGGATTAAGTGTTGATTCTTGCATACATGTTTAGATTTTCTAGATCAATGATCTGATATGTTTAATTATCCTTATTTTTAGTTTAAAAAGCAACCAAAGGTCTGTGTCATAAAGGCAAGTCCTGCTTTATAGACTTTGCTATAATTTTTGGTGAGTTGCTTCGTACTTCCATGTGTTGTGGTTTTCTTTATTTTAAAATTTTTTAAGGTAAGTACGATTTCTCTGTAAAGGATGAAAAGTGTATGTGTGTGAATAATGATTGCCCAAAGTCGTTGATCTAAGTTTAATATGTTAGTGATATGAAGTATGAGTCTTTTTTATCTTTAAGCCACTACCATCTGCTTCTAATATGAATGACATGGTATGATCTAATATGTGAAGATGGAGAGGAGGAGATATGCTTGTGTAGCCTCCAGTAGGGCAAATATATTGCAAACCAAATTCGTAGATCATGATAAAACATGTTTTACTGAATGGTACTGAAATGAAGAGTTAAGGGGAAGAATGCATATGAATGAAACTGAAACTTTATGTTATGTATCTAACTCTGAAATCTGGGTAAGTGGCTAGCATGAAAATGGATTGTCTGAGTTATGTTAAGTTGGCGTGTAGTATTCGCTCATATGATACGCCATTGGTGTACTGACTCAATTTGAGCTTTGTATACGTCTGGGCATACTCTGTGATATTGTGTGAAATCCTCTTTATAGATTCACTTATGCAATTAGTAATCTTACTAAAGATCTCTTTAGAACTCACAAGTTCTTATGAACTTACTCAGTTACCTTTTCCTTCTCATGCCTGTTGATTAAAGGAAAGACTCTCTGAATGACTACGCCAGAGCACTACTACTATTGTGAGATACTTGTTTTGCTTGTATTATGCATGACACATGGGGGTGACATCTAGATGTATTTTGAGAAAGAAATGTAAAAAGATTACTTTTTTTGTTAAACTATGTTTTAATGAAATTTCTTAAAGTTTTATGGAATGGAATTTAAGTATTATACTCTGTTTGATGAAAATATCTTACTAAAACTTATACGCCACAAGGGTTATACTTTACTTCATTTACTTTGTTAATGGTTTAATTCAAACACTAAACTTTTATAAAGCTTACGCAAAAAATAGTTTTGAATTTAAGTGGATTTTTAAGTATTAACACATCATTCTTAGATCTTTCTAAAGGAGCAGGTTTGGCGTGTTACTAAAAGGTTTTTCTGTAATTTAACAACTAAGTTGGTGATCCGGTAGAGGGTGACACCAACTTAGTAAAACACTTAAATAAAGTATAGATATATAATTAATGGAATGTATAAAGTGCATCAAAATGAAGCTTTGGTTGAGTGGTAAATCTAAAGTTTTACTAACCCAACTGGCGTGGGTTTGAATCCCACCGTATGTATATTTCAATTGGTTTTTGTTAACATGATAAGAATAAAATGCCTTCAAATAGTATAACTTATTTTAATTATTAAAGGATATTTCCATAATTTTCTAATCAAGTTGGTAACCAGGTTGAGGGTGACGCCAACTCAGTAAAACACTTAATAAATAGTATATTATAAATATAAATAATTGATGGAGGTAATAAAGTGTGCATAATAAACTTAAAATGTATAAAAATATCAAAATAAAACATATAGATATACAACTGATGAAGATAACAAATTGTGTATATTGAAATAAAAATGTATAAGATATATGAAAATGAAGTTTTGGTAGTCGCCACACTCAAGATAGGTAGAAGGTGAGTGATAAGACTAGGGGTGAACGCCACAAGAAATAATTCTTGATAAGTTCAGATAAAGTTCTCAAAAGAACCAAAGAGATAACTTTTAAATTAATCAATGTTCATTAACCTTTTACATAAGCCTAAGGCCTAATATTTATACTTGGATTAAATCCTCCAAGAATGAGAATGGGTAATTCGACCTTAATGGGATACATGAACCAAACCAATACATTAATCTAACTAGTACATAAACCTTAACATTTAATGAATTGCTGAAGAGTCCCATTCATCCTCCTTTAGCCACCTATGCATGTATTTTGGGTTGATGGAAAGTCTTTCATGAATGTACATGATCCCCTCCTTGTTGTCCATTCAATGTAACATGTGTATTTAATTTTAACATTAATGCAATATACTTGTAGATGACCATTCGAACATGCATGCATGTCCTTGTATGGTTAGCCATGGGGATGTACTTCTAAGACATTGCAGTGGCCTTGGTCCCTGATGGATCCAAAATTGGGCTTGGACTTTTCACACTCGGTCCACAGTTCTTGGACTAGTCTAATAAGCGCCCCCTTGAGTCTTTTAGCCTTACCTTTTGCAATCGGTCCAGTGGGTACATGTAAATGGCCCTCTTGGTTTTGACCTAATTATAGGTCCACTTGGAGTTAGCCCAATTGAAATGGGTCAACTTGTAGGCAATCTCATTGTCGCTTGAATTGGATCATTAGCCCTTGAAAACGGCCCAATGATTAATGGCTTCATCGAAATCAGCTGCATACTTAAAATTGGCCCATGGAAACTTGGCCTTCTTGGAACTCGAAGACGGATTTTAGTTGATGATCCACATGGTGGGAGCAAGCTCACATCACATTAATAATGTTGTTATATAAGTAAATATTGTTATATATCATAGATTTTGGTAGTTGCTATAAAAAATGTTCTTATATAAACAAATATGTTATTATATATTATAGATTTTGGCATCCATTAGAAATGTTGTTATATAAATAAATGTCATATATTATAGATTCTGGTATCCGTTAAAAATGTTGTTATGTAAATAGTTATTGTAACAGCCTATTTTCAGTGAAATCAGAATAATGATTTTGGGACCACAAATCTGACGTAGAAATATTAATTTTATTATTATCTTAATGTCTACAGCATGTTAGTATTATCGTATAAAAATTTCGTTAAGTTATTTTGTCGTTTGCATGCTTAATTCTATAAAAAGGACTAAATTATAAAAGTTGCAAATTTTGAGTTCTATAAGCTAAAGGGATTTAATAGCTATGAAATTAAATGGTTTGAGGGTCTATGTTGTAAATGGACCATTTTTTTTACTAAGTGGACTCTTATGGACATCTTTTTAATGATTTTTAAAGTAAATGATAAAAGTTACTTTAGTAATTTTATAAATAAATTAAAACAAAAATAAGAAAAGATGGTATCATCTTCTCTGATGCATCATCCACTAAAATTTTAAGAGGAAAAAAGCTATTAGAGAAGCTTGCATATTCGGCCAACCTGAGAAGCTTGCATGGTATGATTTTTCGTCCCGTTTTTAATGATTTCTATATTTTTGGAGTCGTTATAGCTTAATCTAGCTAACTTAAGGACTAATTTGCAAAATAGTTAAAAGATTAAAGTTTTTCCATGAGTGAATTCATGTTGTTTGTGAAGTTTGATAATAGAAAATAAATCATTGTTGTTAGATAAACAACTTTTCTCAAGTGATTTTTGATGAATTTGTTAATCAGGGATTAACTTGAAAAACGTGAAAATTCATGGTGTAATTTGTGAAATAGTGAAATGTGTGAGTTGCTATGAGCTTGTATGAAATTCAGCTAGGCTTGGGTAGGGGTGAAATTGCATGAATTTTATTTTACGAGCCTAAGGACTAATTCGTAAAGAAATTAAAACATTAGGGGAAAAAGTGTAATTTTGTAAAAATGTGAATTTGGATTGAATTTAATAGAATAGTTATTAAATTGATTAAATTTATTCATTTAGATCAAGATAGACCATGTATGGCTCTAGATCAAGGCAAAGAAAAAGTTTCGGATTAATCGACTATATTTCTGCATTTATCATCGAGGTAAGTTCGTACGTTTAAATAGCGTTTTAAATTATTTTTTAAATGCTATTATTTTATATAATGTGAAATTGTGTTTCAGTGGAAAAATCCAATGGCGTATCGACGATCAGCGACTAATGAAAAGGGATAGCTTCGGCCATCAAAATAATGAAAAGGGATAGCCTTAGCTATCAAATTATTAAAAAGGATGGTAAAAGGGATGGTGACGACCATCGAACAATGAAAAGGGATAGCTTCAGCTATCGAATTGTGAAAAGGGATAGCTCCGACTATCAAGATGTGAAAAGGGATAGCTTCATCTATTGAGCTATGAAAAGGGTTGGGACAACCATCGTGATTTTATTCGTGTGAGCTTTGGTAAGAATTATCGATGCAATTTACCTTATTACCATGGAAGGTAGTAAGTGTGTGATATCCGTGGCAATGAGAAGTATAAATTCATTTGAATTAAGTTTATGAATCATTTATTCTTATGTTGAATTGACATATAGGTAATTTAAGATTATGCAACGTATTGATAAGCATATATTATATACTAGGAACTTACTAAGCATAACATGCTTACCCTGTCTTTATTTCTCTATGTTTTGTAGTTAATCGGAAGCTCGTTTGGGTTGGAAAGTTGTCATCCCATCCAAAACCACTTTCATCGCGAATTGTGCATATAATCTGCCACTAGTCTTTTACAGTCCTCAAATGATTTTCCACCTGCTTCGTATCTCATTGGACTTGAAATCTTTCAAAAATAGCTACAGCAACTCAATTAATAGAAACTGCTTTGAAAGTGTTAGAAGGCTTATTTCCTTTATGGGCCTCCTCTGCTAGAACTTCGAAAAAAAGTTGTTCCATCGATTTTGTCCACCTGAATTGCTTAGATGTCCCTTCTTTGTTGCCCTTACTCATTCTACATTAATAATTGTCTTTGTCAATCATTTCAATATCCAACAAGCTTACAACATAATAAATTCAATATCTAACAAATTTAAAACATAATAATTTCAAAATCCAACAAACTAATTTCAATATCATTATCCAACCAACATTAAAAAAAAACCATTTTTAATACTAAAATATACATAATATAGAAACAATAACCTTAAGCCCTAAACCTACCTAATATTTCTAGCCATATAATCAGTTCACATAGTTTGTGAAATTTTTTCTCTCTTAGTAGACCATTCTCTTGCTTTTTCTCTTTCTTCTCGCTCTGTAAGAGTTGGTATTATCAAATCTGACTTAGGCTCCTCGTATAATCCTTGATTAAGTAAATAACTAGGATCAACTCCCATTGTATGATTATGAATGATATAATAAGCCAAAACTATATCTACTTGAGTTTGAAAATTCCAAAATGGTTCAGCATCTAACACATGAAACCATTTCTTCAAAATCTCAAAAACACGTTCAATAGTGATTCGCAATGATGAATGACGAAGATTAAAAAGTTCCTTTGTATTTTCTGGCCCCTGAGCACTAAACTCTTTTAAATGATATCAGACACCACGATATGGGGTAATATATCCATTTCGGATGCCATGTCCAGCATCAGCAAGATAATATTTACCTACAATTTTACAAAACATAATTATTACTAATAAATTATGAGCTTACTTGAACTATTTGGTATTTAATGTTAATTCTCACCTTCTAGAATTCTTAATCCTCTTGAGCATGAAAGTGCATCACTTAAAATACGAGAACCATGTGCACTACCTTCCTAACCAGCTAAAACATAGGAAAATTTCAAATCAAATGTAATGGCAGCCAATACATTTTGTGTCATCCCCCTTTACGGCTACGAAATCTTCCTTGAATGCTAAATGGAACAGATGCAAGAACATGAGTTCCATCTAATGCTCTAATACAACATTTAAAATAAGGACAAAATCTTGGATTGTTCTGATTTCACTAGGAGTTGACTCATCAGGTAATCTAATAACTGGTTTATACACTTTCAAAATAGCTTTCAATACAACCCTAAAGTAACGGCGAATTGTCTCAATTGATCTATAATATCTAGACCCAATTACCTGAAACCTTACATTATGACCAATTATATGTAAAAATATAATTACTTGCTCCCTAATATTCACAGTGTTAGTTGATTGTAACAAATTATTCCTACTAAGAATATCACACAAATTAAAAAAGGCAATCGGTCTCATCCTTATCACATCAATACAATGTTGGTCACCACTATATAAAATACTATTAATATAATTTTCTCTTTCATAATCTCGATTCACACGAGGGTGAGAAACAACTTCCTTCTTAGTTTTTAATTTTTTAATCCAAAGAGCCTCAAAAGCTAAAATTGAAGCCATGACTCCGACAATTGCATTTTGATCTTGATTATGATCCATCTACACAAAATAATGCCACACAAATATTTGATCACTACAAAAATATGCAAGTTTGCCATAAGATCACACAAAAATTCAAAAATTAATATGCAATTATTACAAATCAATATGCAATTAATTTGAAAATTAATAGTAATTTGATCTAACTTAAAGAACTGACATAACAAAATCTGAATTTAAAGACTTATTAAGTATTTAAACTAGTTTTAAACTTAATTTTTAAATTTATTTTATGCTATGAGATTTGGATCTTTAACCCTTTGAATCTATACTATACTATTAAGCAAAATTCATATTTCTACTAAATATCTATTATATTTAATTCTTATTTAATGTTGTAATTATTACTTCCTAGATCATGTCATTTAACATTTATGGCAGTTATTAGGGATTATAATATCCAAAGGACTTTTATTGACATGTGAGTACATCCACCATGGATGGAAGTGGCAAAATTTTCATGTGAGATGGAGAAAAAGTGAGTGTATTTATATAATATAAAAATCAAAATTACATGTATGTAATAAAGACTGGACTTTTGGCTACCTTCGTCATTGAATCCAGCATCATAAATTTGTTTTTCTTTTTCCTTTGTCAAGGAATGACTTACGTAATTGCAGAATATAAGAGAAATAAATAGGATCAAAATTGTATTCTTTTTATTTTATTTTATTCAATTAAATATCTCTAAAAATTTAACATTATTGTTATATTATAACGATGATAATTAATGTAACACCCTTAACCCGTATCCGTCGTCGAAATAGGGTTACGAAACATTACCGGAATATACAGATCAAGTAAATATATATTTCATTTTATACAGTATTCATCTTAGAAATCAAACATAAAGTCCCTTATATGAACCCTTGAGGTCCAAAACATGCATTAGACACGAGTCGGGACTAAACTGGGTACTCAAAGAATTTTTCGCAAAATCTAAAACTTTTTCTTAGGTGTAGGGGTCACACGCCCATGTGGTCAGGCCGTGTGGATCACACGGCCAGGGGACACTCCTGTGTCTCAGGCCGTGTAACTCTCTGACATGGATCACTCGGCCAAGTCACACGCTCGTGTGCTAGGCCGTGTATAGGTGCAATGGTCACATGGCCAAATCACACGCTCATGTGCTAAGTCGTGTGTCACACAAGGCTGAGACACATGCCCGTGTGGACGAAAATAGGCTATTTTCCAAGCCATATTTCTCACCCCATTTTGTCATCCTCTTACACCAACTCTTTAACACATTCACAAGCTATTATAGGTCATTTAACCCAACTCGAAATCAAGTCCTATACATGATATAATACCTCATATAATAAAGTATACACACTTACTTAAATTACCAAGTTCACATATATGCATATCTTATCAAATATGCTAACTCAATTCAATCATCAATATGCCAATATAATTTCTATCAATCAACCATTTCAAATGCATACCAAACATATCTATCACAAGCCATTCCAATGGCTAGTTACAATTAAAGCATTTATATGCCGATATTGGCCAATTAACCTATACATGCCATTACAACCATAATTGATTTACCATATATATACCGAAATGGCCTAATGGATAGTGTGAGTGATCTCCGCCAAGCTTCCAATCCAATGAACATCCAAATTACTATAAAATAGGGGAAAATAAAATAGAGTAAGCCTGAAATGCTTAGTAAGTTAGTATAACATGGTAATTAACTTACCATTCATTCATGTTCAAGATAAACATGCAAGACACATTAAACCAATTTAATCACAAGCCCTAGCACATATCTTCATCATCCTTGTTAGTCATATATTTCATTCAAATATCAAGAAATATGTATGGGATCAACAGTAATTAGATTTCCATATAAATATGTTTTCCACATCATGTATTCATATAACACGTACAAATCATATCCATGTATTTCAAGTACATTTTCATAATAATTCGTCTCGAGTTCAGACTATTTCATGTTGAAACTTTGCCTATTAAATCAATCGAAATGTCAATGGCTACACAGGTAGTACGAGCGAGGTGTACAAATATATAATCATAGATGAACATATTCATCAAACAAATTCCATGTTCATATAGCATTATCTCATATTTCCATATATCATGTATTATCATTTTCATGTATTTCAGGCAGATACGTGTAATAATTCATTTCGTGTTCATATCTTCTTATGTCAGAATTTTGCCCGTTGAATTTTATTTGAAATATCGATGGATACCCAAGTAGTACATTCGAAGTGTAAAAATTAGCAATCTATCAATTCATATTTGGGAGTGCTTATTAAAGCATATGATCGGGAAATCCTCTCTCGAGCCATATAACAGGAAGCTCACAAAGAGCCATTAATCGGGAAGCTCACAAAGAGCCTTTTAGGAAGCTTATCCGGGCTATATAACAGGAAGCTCATAAGAGCCGCAATCAGGAAGTTCACAAAGAACTTTTAATCAGGAAGCTCACGAAGAGCCTTTAATTAGGAGCCCGGGATAGCCATATATCAAGAAGTTCAAGGGAGCCATATCAAGAAGCTCACAAAGAGCTATGTTTGTGTCCGCAATATATGCAGGATCGTAACCGATCATATAACAAGACGTTCACAAGGAGCTGCGATAGTCTGCAACACATGCAATATCACTACTGATCAGGATGCTCACAGGAACCATATAACAAAAATCTCAAGAGGGCATATAACGGGATGCTTGTATGAGCTATGGTGTGTCTGCAACATATGCAAAACCACAACCAATCGGGAAATCCTGTATCCATCGAATTCCATTATTCAAACGGGATTTAATATTTATCGAGCTTTGTTGGATATGTAACCAATTCCATATATTTGGCATTTATACAATTCACATACACAACATTTAATTCAAGCATATAAATATACACAATTTAGTTACATGAACTTACCTTGAAAAATGTTCGTGTACGTAAAATCTACTAATCTGACATTTTCTCTTTTCCTCATTCTAACTCCGAATTTGGTCTATCCAAATCTAATCAAGAAAAATAAGTTGGCTTGAGCTTAGGTTTCCATGGCTAGGGTTTCCATGCTTTTAATTTGGGAAAAATGATATAAATGATGATTTTTTTATTTTTTTTATCATTTATCATCTTTTATTATTTCACTTTCTAATTTCATCCTTTTCTTTATTTTATTTTCCATGGATGAATCATCATCCTTAACCACTAAGCATTTTTAATGGTCTATTTGCCATATAAGGACCTCAAATTTTGAATTCCATAGCTATTTAATCTTTTTAGCTATTAGAACTCAAATTTTGCACTTTGTGCAATTTGGTCATTTATTAAAATTAAACATGTAATCAGTAAAATTTCTTTACGAAATTTTTATACGACATTATACTATAGACCATAAAATAATATAAAAATAATTTTTCTTTCGAAATTGGATTTGTAGTCCCGAAACCACTGTTCTTATTTTACCAAAAATGGGCTGTTACAACTCTCTCCCTTAAGAATTTTCTTCCTCGAAAATCTTACCAGTAAAGAGGTTCAGATATTACTTTCTCATAGTTTCCTTCGGTTCCTAGGTAGCTTCTTCTAGATCGTGTCATTGCCAAAAAACTTTTACTAAAGCTACCTTTTTATTTCTCAGTTCTTTCACTTCAAGTGCCATAATTTTGACCGGTTCTTCATTATAAGTCATGTCAAACTGAATTTTAATATCTATTGGAGAAATAACATGTGACGAATTTGATCGATACCGTCATAACATAACATATGAAAAATATTATGAATTCTATCAAATTTTGGCGGTAATGCTAATCGATATGCGACAGGTCCGATCCTTTCAATAATTTCATATTGCCCAATATATCGAGGACTCAATTTGCCTTTACGACCAAACCAGAAAATTTTCTTCCAAGGTGAAACTTTCAAGAATACCTTGTTGTCAACTTGAAACTCTATTTCTTTTCGTTTTAAATCGACATAGAATTTCTGACGATCAGATACTGCTTTTAAACTGTCTCGGATCACTTTCACCTTTCTTCTATTTTATGAATCAGATTAACTCCATGTATCTTTTCTCACTGAGTATAGTCTAATACAATGGAGTTCTACATTTACGACCATATAGAGCCTCGTACGGTGCCATTTTATGCTTAATTGATAACTATTATTGTATGCGAATCTGACTAATGACAATTATTTCTTTTCCAATTGCCTTCGAATTCTAAAACATAGCACCGAAGATTATCTTCAAAATTTGAATCACACGTTCAGATTGACCATCCGTCTTAGCATGAAAAAATTGAAGTCACACGTCCAAGTCACACGCTCGTGTGCTAGGCCATGTGGCGAATTTAATTTTCGAAATTTAGGTGCAGTTTTCACATGGCTGTGTAACATGCTCATGTCCAAGGCCGTGTCCCCAAATTTGAGCATTCTGTTTCTCATTTTTAAGATGTAGGGGACACACGGCCTAAACACATGCCCATGTTAGACACACACCAGTGTGTTTGCCCGTGTGGACAAAATGAAGCCATTTCAAGCTTCATTTCTCACCTAAAACTCACCATTTCCTGCATCAAAACATATCAAACACCTTCTAATCATTTCAAGTATTCAAATTAAGAGATTTCTATCATTCAATGTGGCATATCATCGCATACATACATGTTTACAATCTTACCTTGGATTAACTAGGCATTAACATCATTTGATAACATGTACATAACGTATCACATATTAATATATCATCATAACCTACTTAATCATACCCAAAATAAGCCATTACTAGCCATTCCAATAGCTAAGTTACAAAACATCATTTTCAACGCACTATTGACCAAGTTGTCCTATACATGCCATTATACCAAAATGATTTTACTTAGTATACCCAAAATGACTAGTTGATAGCGTGACGATGCTCCAATGATCTCCAACCTTCGCGAGCTTTTGAGCACTATAAAATAGGGGAAAAATAAACAGAGTAAGCATTACATGCTTAGTAAGTTCGTATAACGAAAACTAAACTTACCAGTCCCGTTTATTAAATCTAAGCATGCAATAACAAGTTTTCCATCCATTTCGTTAAATTGTCTAAACAAATGCATCCAATCAAACATGTTACTCACAAAGTTTACACATACATCAAGCAGGAATAGATGAGCTCATCATGCAATACTCTTTCAAGACATTATCATTTCATCTCATAATTCTCATACCATGTCAAGAGTTCTATGTTCGTTGAATCATTAAAATTTCGATGAATACTCAAGTGGTACACTCGAGGTGTACAATTTAATAATCCATCAATTCTTATTCGAGGGTACCTCTTAGGGAACTTAACTAAGGAACACACTCTCGAGTCACATTTCGTGTAACAGGATTACCAGTGCAGGCTAAATCCTTTATATAGCGTATGCTCAAAAGAGCTCGATTAGGATTACTAGTCCAGGCTAAACCCTAATCATAACGTATACTCAAGAGGTATTATATCAGGATTACCCGTTCAGGCTAAATCCTTTCTATAAGAAAGTAGGATTAATCATCCGAGCTAAATCCCGTCTGTAACAAATGCAGACTTATTAGTTTTGGGGAAGCGCATATGACCATCAGAATTCAAATATTTCCAAGCACTTATTCAAATATTCATTACAGCAATCAAATATTTCATATCAATATAAGTCACATTACATGCTAACACAACATTCAATTAAACATATTTACAAATTCGGTTAAGTTACACGAACTTACCTCGACACTTGTTCGCGTTAGAAATCTACTAATCTGAAACCTTTTCTTTTCCTCGATCTAACATCAAATTAGTGTTTTCCAGATCTATATAAATGAATTTAACCATCAATTTCACACATTTCATATTTAAATGGACTCAATTTACGTCCTAGGCAAAATTATCATTTTACCCCTAACTTTTCCATAAATTCTGATTTCGTCCCTAGGCTCGAAAAATGAAACTTGTGCAATTTACTCCCTATTCCAAGCCTAACCAAAATCCTATTACAAATTTTACAGCAAATATATTTGTAAAAATTCAAAATTTTTCTTCAATTTTGCAAGTTTACATTTTAGTCCCTAAATCATGTTTCCATTTTGTAAAAGTTGTTTATCTATCAACAACCTTTCATTTTCTACCATAAATTTCTAATTTTCAACATATACATCCTTGAACCATTTTCCATATTTTGATAACTTTTCAAATTGATCCCTCAAATAGAGAGATTAAGCTATCCCAGTTTCAAAAATATCAAAATTACTAAAAACAGGATAAGAAAAGTTACCCAATTAGGCCTTGAAAGTTTCTTCTCTCTCCCCTAGGGTTTCCATGTGTTTTAGGGTTGAAGATGATGAGAAAATAAGATGATATTTTCTTTTCATCTTTTAATTAATTAAGTATTTTACAATTTCCAATTTAGTCCTTGCCCTTTTTTCTATATTTCCATTGATGAGTCACCAAGAATCTACATACTTTTCTTTAATGGTCTAATTACCATATAAGGACCTCTAGATTTGAATTTCATAGCTATTTAATCCTTATAGCTACTAGAATTCAACTTTTGCATTTTATGTGATTTAGTTCTTCTTGTAATTACACACTTAATCGATAAAATTTTCGTATCAAATTTTTCACACGACATGTCTATCATATTACGGACCATATAATAAAATAAAAATAAATTATATTTTTGGGTCAAATTTGCAGTCCCAAAACCACTGTTCCGATTTCATTGAAAAATGGGTTGTTACAACTCTCCCCCTTTTAGGGATTTTTGTCCTTAAAAATCTTACCAGTAAAAAGATTCAGGTATTGCTTCCTTATAGATCCTCCAGTTCCCAGGTAGCCTCTTCTATACCGTGTTGTTTGCAAAGAACTTTTGCTAATTCTACCTTTTTATTTCTTAACTCTTTCATTTCTCGAGCCAAGATTTTGATTGGTTCTTCACTATATGTCATATCAGGCTGAATCTCTACCTCTGTTGGAGAGATAACATGTGCAGGATTGGATCGGTACTGCCGTAACAAAGACATATAAAAAACATTATGAATCCGATCAAGTTCTGGTGGTAAAGCTAACCGATATGTAACCGGTCCGATTCTTTCTGTGATCTCATATGGTCCAATGAACCATGGACTCAGTTTTCATTTACGACCAAACCGAAGAACTTTCTTCCAAGGCGACAGTTTCAAGAATACTTTGTCATCGACTTGAAATTATAATTCTTTTTGTTTCAAATCAGCGTAGGACTTTTGATGATTAGAGGCTGCTTTCATATTGTCCCGAATTATTTTCACTTTTTCTTCGGTCTCTCGGACCAAGTCAATTCCATATTACTTTTTCTCACTGAGTTTCATCCAATATAATGGAGTTCTACATTTGTGACAATTCAAGGCTTCTTACGGTGCCATTTTGATACTAGGCTGATAACTGTTATTATAAGCAAATTCAACCAAAGGCAAATACTTTTCCCAGTTACCTTCAAACTCAAGTATACAACATTGAAGTATATCTTCCAAGATCTATATTACCCATTTAGATTGACCATCTGTCTAGGGATGAAATGCAGTACTAAAGTGTAACTGAGTACCCAGAGCTTCTTGCAATTTGCTCCAGAATCGAGATGTAAATCTAGGATCTCTATTGGAAATAATGGAGACAGGTACTCCATGCAATCTGACAATCTCAGAAACATATAATTCAGCCAATCTATCTAATGAATAATCCATACGTACTGGAATAAAGTGTGCAGACTTTGTCAACCGGTCAACAATTACCCAAATGGCATCTTTCTTCTTTGGAGACAGGGGTAATCCTATTATAAAGCCCATAGTAATTCTTTCCCATTTCTATTTTGGTATTGTAATCGGTTGTAATAGTCTAGAAGGCAACTGATGTTCAGCTTTTACTTGCTGACATATCAAACATTTACAGACTCAGATATATCTCGTTTCATTCCCGACCACCAATACATCTTTTTCAGATCATTCTACATTTTATTACTACCAGGATGTATAGACATGTTACCATTATGAGCTTCATTCAAAATCTTCTGTACTAGTTCTGAACTTTTCGGTACATATACTCTACCTCTGAATAACAAACACCTATCAGTCCCGATTTAAAATTCTGAGTTAGGAGTCGATTCACTTTGTACTCATCTTGCTCGCAACTTACTATCATTTTTTTGAGCTTCAGAGATCTGTTGCAAAAACATTGGTCTAGCTTTTAACTCAACTATGATTGAACCATCATCAGACAACGACAATCAAGTTTTCATTACTCACAAAGTATACAGGGATTTTCTGCTCAAAGCGTCTACCACTACGTTGGCTTTTCCCTGATGGTAGTCAATAACAAGATCATAATCTTTCAATAACTTCAGCCATCTGTGCTATCTCAAATTCAAATCTTTCTGTGACATCAAATATTTCAGACTTTTATGATCAGTGAATATGTGACATTTTTCACCAAATAAGTAACGCCGCCAGATTTTCAATGCAAACACTATGGCTGCCAATTCAAGATCGTGTGTTGAGTAGTTCTTTTTATGTGGCTATAGCTGTCTGGAAGCATAGGCTACTACTTTACCTTCTTGCCTCAAAACACAGCCTAAAACATTCAATGATGCATCACTATAAACTATAAATTCCTTACCTGATTCAAGCTGGAATAACACAGGTGCTTCTGTCAATAAAGCCTTTAATCTGTCAAAACTCTGCTGGTATTTGTCAGTCCACTCAAACTTTACATCTTTCTATCGTAAATGAGTCATTGGAGAAGCTATCATTGAAAATTTTTTTACAAATCTTCGATAGTAACCAGCTAGTCCTAGAAAACTTCAGACTTCGGACACATTCTTTGGTGGCTTCCAATTAACAATGGCTGAAATTTTATTCGGGTCTACCTTAACACCTTCAGCAGATACTATATGCCCAAGAAAACTAACTTTCTGTAGCCAAAATTCTCATTTATTGAATTTGGCGTACAGTTGTTTCTCTTACAGAGTTTGCAACACTATTCTCAAATGCTCAGCATGCTTATTTTCATATTAGGAGTAAACCAAAATATCATCTATGAATACCACCACAAACTTATCTAAATATCCACAAATACTGGTGGTGCATTTGTCAAACTGAATGGCATCACAAGAAACTCATAGTGTCCATACCTAGTTCTAAAAGCTGTCTTTGGTACATCCGATTCTTTTACCCGTAGTTGATAGTAACCAGAACGGAGATTAATCTTTGAAAATACAGTGGCACACTTTAACTGATCAAACAGGTCATCGATTCGAGGTAATGGATACTTGTTCTTTATTGTAACTTTGTTGAGCTGTCTGTAATCAATGCACAGCCTCAACGATCCATCTTTCTTCTTTACAAACAAAACTGGCGCACCCCATGGTGAGAAACTAGGTCGACCAAAACCTCTGTCAATTAATTCTTGCAGCTGTAGTTTTAGCTCTTTCAATTTAGTAGGACTCATTCTGTAAGGTGCTATAGATATAGGTGTTGAACCCGGAACAAGATCTATAGAGAATTCCACTTCTCTATCTGGTGGTAAACCAGGTAATTCTTCTGAAAATACATCAGGAAATTCACATACAACCAGTACTAACTGAATCTTTGACTCAAACACTTTAGTATCCAACACATATGCGAGATAAGCGTCATAGCCTTTTCTGACATATTTCTGTGCTAATATTCCTGAAATCACATTAGGTAATATCCAGTTTACCAGATTCAACATGAAGTAATTCACCATTCTTACATTTCAATACAATATATTTCTGCTTACAATTCACCACTACATCATATCGAGTTAATCAATCTATTCCCAAGATCAAATCAAATTCATCAAATGGCAATAACATTAAGTTAGCTAGAAAGCAATAACTTTTTATCATCAACGGACAGTTTTTACAGACTTTATCCACTATAACACACTGGCCAAAGGGGTATGAAACTTTAACCACAAATTCAGTGAATTCAATAGGTAAATTTTTAGCAGTCACCAAGTTCGTGCATATGTATGAATGTGTGGAACCAGGATCAATTAATGAAGTAATATCAGTATCAAGTAGAGAAAATGTACCAGTAATGATGTCTGGTGTAGAGGCATCTTCTCTAGCACGAATAACATATGTTCTTGCAAGTACTCGTGCCTTAGATCTAACTATTGTATCCTTGGTAGTACCTCGACTACCACCAACATTACCAGGATAGCGTGGTGGTCTGCCCCTTGAGACAGGATTGCTCGACTTTGGAGCTGGTTCTATCTCCTTTTCAACTCTTTTTGGACAATCTCTGAGAAAATGTTGAAGTGAACCACATCCAAAACAAGCTTCACTTCTAGACTGACATTCCCTATGATGAAATTTATTACACTATTTACATTTCGGTTTGGGGTTACCAACACTACCCACACTGGTAACAGACGGAGATGAAGACCTTGGGTTACAACGTTGATAGCCCCGCTCTCTTTCAGAATATCCCGTAGAGGTGGTCACACGATCATAATACTTCTTTAATTTCTTAGAAGCAAATGATTGTGACTTACTCGTAATTTTTTTTCCAGAAACCCGAGCCTCTCTTTTATCTTGTCTCTTTTCTTTACTCAATTCCTCAGCTTTGTGTGCTCGATTGGCTAACACCGCAAATTCCCTTATTTCAAGAATTCCAGTCAATAACTTGATATCCTCATTTAAACCCGCTTTAAAACATTTACACATCTCAGCCTCGGTTAGAACCCATTCTCTGGAATATTTACTCAGTCAAACAAATTCTCGTTCATATTCAGACACAGTCATATTTCCTTGTTTGAGTTCTAGAAATTCTTTCTGTTTCTGATCCATAAATCTCTGACTAACATACTTCTTCCTGAATTCAGCTTGGAAGAATTCTCATGTAACATTCTCTCTCAATACCACTGAAGTTATGGTATTCCACCTACGATAAGTTGTATCCTTCAGTAGAGATACTGTATATTTCAGACATTCAGCAGGTATACAAGATAATTCATCAAAAACCCGAATAGTATTTTCTTGCCAAAACTTAGCCCTTTCTGGATCATCATCTACGGTAGCTCTAAATTCTTCCGCCCCATATTTGCATATTTTATCAATCGGGGGCTTACCAATTCTAGAGAGTTTAGCACCCTGTGGTACCTCAGGAACCGATTGAGAAGCAGGTGGAGGAGGTCATTGTACAGCAGGGTTTGTTCTAAGGTACTGTGTAAACCATTCATTCATTATTTGGAAGAAGGCTTGTTTTGCCTCCTCACTTCAGCCCTCAGACACGAGCCTTTCACTACCAAACGCAGACGCAACTCTTTGAACTGAAGCTGAAGCATTGCTCTCGGCTTCTTCAGATTCAGATCTAGCTCGGTTGGATGACATTACTATATGAAAAACACATTTGAAATGATCAAGAGTCATCACACTATCACAATTTATATAATGGCATGTATAGCAAAACTCGTGTTTGCTACGTCAAATCCGTGAATCAGCTAAACCATAGCACTGATACCATTAAATGTAACACCCCTAACTTGTATCCATCGTTGGAACAGGGTTTTAGAGCATTACCAAAACTTTTAGAAACATTTACAGATAAATCGTGTCAATCACTATTCATTAGCCAATATCATTCATAACGTCCCTTAAATAGACCGTCGAGGTCCAATACGAGCATTAGAAACAAGTAGGGACTTAATCGGAACCTCTAAGAGTTTTTTGCGATATTTCAAAAATTTTCCAAAGTTGCAGGGCTCACACACCTGTATGGTCAGGCTGTGTAGTACACACACCCCTGTCCCTAACCCGTGTAACTCACTGACTTTTAAGGCATGAAGAAATTGAAGTCACATGGGCAAGTCACATGCCCGTGTGCTAGGCCGTGTGGCGAATTTAATTTTCAAAATTTAGGTGCAGTTTTCACACGACCGTCTAACACGCCCGTGTCCAAGGTCGTGTTAACCACACAGCTGAGACACACGTCTGTGTCTCTGCCCGTGTGCCCAATTCTGAGCATTTTGTTTCTCATTTTTAAGATGCAGAGGACACATGGCCTAACCACATGCCCATGTTACCAGGTCATGTGTTACACACGGTCTAAACACACCCCCTTGTGTCTGCCCATGTGGACAAAATGAATCCATTTCTAGCTTCATTTCTCACCCAAAATTTCACCCAAAACTCACCATTTCTTGCACCAAAACATCCCAAACACCTTCCAACCATTTCAAGCATTAAAATTAAGAGATTTCCATCATTCAACGTGGCATATCATCACATGCATACATGTTTACAATCTTACCGTGGATTAACTAGGCATTAACAACATCTAATCACATGTACATAACATATCACATATGAATATATAATCATAACCTATTTAATCATACCCAAAATAAGCCATTACTAGCCATTCCAATGGCTAGGTTACAAAACATCATTTTCAATGCACTATTAACCAAGTTTTCCTATACATGCCATTATACCAAAATGATTTTACTTAGTATACCCAAAATGACTAGTTGCTAGCGTAGCGATGCTCTAGTGATCTCCAGCCTTTGCGAGCTTCTGAGCACTATAAAATAGGGAAAAATAAACGAAGTAAGCATTATATGCTTAGTAAGTTCGTATAACAGAAACTAAACCTACCAATCTCGTTTATTAAATCTAAGCATACAATAACAAGTTTTGCATCCATTTGATTAAATTGCCTAAACATATGCATCCAATCAAACATGTTAGTCACAAAGTTTACACATACATCAAGTAAGAATAGATGAGCTCATAATGCAATACTCTTTCAAGATATTATCATTTCATCTCATAATTTTCATACCATGTCAAGAGTTCTATGTTCGTTGAATCATTAAAATTCTGATGAATACTCAAGTGGTACACTCGGGGTGTACAATTTAATAATCGATCAATTCTTATTCGAGTGTACCCCTTAGGGCACTTAACTAAGGAACACACTCTCAAGTCACATTTCGAGTAACAGGATTACCAGTGTAGGCTAAATCCTTTATATAGCGTATGCTCAAAAGAGCTCGATTAGGATTACCAGTCCAGGCTAAACCCTAATCGTAACATATACTCGAGAGGTATTATATCAGGATTACCCGTTCGGGCTAAATCCTTTCTATAATAAGGTCGATAAGATCACTCATTCGAGCTAAATCCCGACCGCAACAAATGCAGGACCTTATTAGTTTCAGGAAAGAGCATATGACCATCGGAATTCAATGTTCAATCGGGACTTAACCCCTTTTTCACCATTTCCAAGCATGTATTCAAATATTCATTACAACAATCAAATATTTCATATCAATATAAGTCACATTACATGCTAACACAACATTTAATTAAACATATTTACAAATTCAGTTACGTTACATGAACTTACCTCGACACTTGTTTGCGTTAGAAATCTACTAATCTGAAACCTTTTATTTTCCTCGACCTAACCTCGAATTAGTGTTGTCTGGATCTATATAAATGAATTTAACCATTAATTTCACACATTTCATATTTAAATGGACTCAATTTATGTCTTGTTCGCGTTAGAAATCTACTAATCCGAAACCTTTTCTTTTCCTCTATCTAACCTCGAATTAATGTTGTCTGGATCTATATAAATGAATTTAACCATCAATTTCACACATTTCATATTTAAATGGACTCAATTTACGTCCTAGGCAAAATTACCATTTTGCCCCTAACTTTTTCATAAATTCTAATTTCGTCGCTAGCCTCGAAAAATGAAACTTGTGCAATTTACTCTCTACTCCAAGCCTAACCAAAATCCCATTACAAATTTACAGCACATATATTCATAAAAAATTAGAATTTTTCTTTAATTTCACAAGTTTACATTTTAGTCCCTAAATCATGTTTCCATAAAAAATCACTTTGTAAAAGTTGTTTATCTATCAACAACCTTTCATTTTCTACCTTAAATTTCTAATTTTTAGCATATACAACCTTGACCCATTTTCCATACTTTGATAAATTTTCAAATTAATTCTTCAAATAGTGAGATTAAACTATCCTGGTTTAAAAAATATCAAAATTACTAAAAACGGGATAAGAAAACTTACCCAATTAGGCCTTGAAAGTTTCTTCTCTCTCTCCTAGGGTTTCCATGTGTTTTTAGGTTGAAGATGATGAGAAAATAAGCTGATATTTTCTTTTCATCTTTTAATTAATTAAGTGTTTTACAATTTCCAATTTAGTCCTTGCCTTTTTTCTATATTTCCATGGATGAGTCACCAAGAATCTACATACTTTTCTTTAATGGTTTAATTACCATAAACGGACCTCAAGATTTGAATTCCATAGCTATTTAATCTTTATAACTATAGAATTTAACTTAAGCATTTTATGCGATTTAGTCTTTCTCGTAATTATACACTTAATCGATCAAATTTTCGTATCAAATTTTTCACACGACATGTCTATCATATTATGGACCATATAATAAAATAAAAATAAATTATATTTTTGGGTCAGATTTGTAGTCCCGAAACTAGTGTTTCGATTTTACTGAAAAATGGGATGTTACACAATTTCTATAATTTGAGATCCATATTACTGAAATCTTATGATCGAGTCAGGATTTATAACAGTAACAAATGTAATTACCTTTGCTCATTGAATATCTTTCACAGATAAACCATGTTTAGTAGATAAGATTATACCATAAGAATGACAAGAAAACCAAGATAATGAAATCCAAAATGTGAAGCAATATTGAATTTCCGAGGATAAAAACCACATTGAATAATAAAAAGATTAATGATATCTCAGAGAAAATCCAAAAGAGTAATATTGCATATACACACTAGAAACAATTGTGATAGAGATAATATAAATTGCGTATTTGCAATTCAGAGCTTCAACCAGTAGAAATAGAAAATAGTACCACATGAATCTTATCATCAAGTCTTCTCCCAAACATAATTGATTAGAAAACCAAAGAAAGCAATACTGCTCATGAATCAACTAGACTTACAATAATTTTGTCTATTGTTATAATTAGCCAGCCTTTTTATATGATAAGTATCGCATCTGAACATGAACAATTACATATGTCTCTGAGAATAACAAAACATATAGAATACCCAGAGGAGATCGCTGTAAAATACTCAACTATAACAGCTGCTTTCAGATATCTTTGCAATTTCAACACTATCCCACTGATTACTATAGTCATCAATGATCCCACATTATTCCAATCACTAAAGAAATCAATTCAGAAGAAATTTTGATTAACCGGTTCTTTAAATACCATACCTGAATAAGTCAATTACTCATGAATAACTTTTTCCTTAACAATGCCATTTTGTATCTCAAATAATCTTCAGAGTAATTTGATATCTCTTCTAAAACCGTCTTTACTTGCTAACCCATTCTCAGTTCTGACGACATTATTAATCATTTAACCACTAAACTCTCCGGTTTCACACTTTTGAACTTAATCAATATAAATCTTGTGAATTTCATTGCATAAGAATATACTGGTGAGGGGGTGGAGGTTATAAAGCCTCAAAATTTGACTTTCATATATACACGTGTATAACATGACATTTATCGTCAACATGTTCATTACAAACATTTATTCATACCTTTATGAGTCTTTACTCATCATAAGTAACCTTTTTAATCAAATACTTGAGTATCGCTTTTAACATTATCGGAATTAGCTTAGTTGGAAAGCATCTCTGTCTATTAGTAAAACAACTCTCATCAGAGTCGGAAGATATCACACTATCACAGGTTATATAATGACATTTATTTCTAGACTTCACATGTGCTACGTTTAGCCTGAGAACTGACTAAACCGTAGCTCTGATACCAATAAATGTAACACCCCTAACCTGTATCCGTAGCTAGAACAAGGTTACAAAGCATTATCGGAATACACAAATCAAGTAAACAGATATTTCATTTTATACAGTATTCATGTCAGAAATCAAACATAAAGTTCCTTATATGAACCCTCGAGGTCCAAAACATGCATTAAAAACGAGTCGGGACTAAACCGAGTGCTCAGAGAATTTTTTGCAAAATTTAAAAAATTTTCTTCAGTGCAGGGCCACACGCCCATGTGGTCAAGCCGTGTGGTTCACACGGCCAAGGGACACACCTATGTCTCAGGCCATGTAACTTTCTGACTTGGATCACTAGGCCAAGTCACATGCCCGTGTGCTAGGCCGTGTATAGGTGCAGGGGTCAGACACCCAAGTCACACACCCGTGTGCTAGGTCGTGTGATCAATTCTTTGCATTCTGTTTTGACATTTTAAAGATGCAGGGGACAATGGCCAGGTCACACGCCCATGTGCTAGGCCATGTGTCACACAAAGTTGAGACACGCGCTCGTGTGGACGAAAATAAGCTATTTTTCAAGCCATATTTCTCACCCCATTTTGTCATCCTTCTACTCCAACTCTTTAACACATTTATAGGCTATTAAAAGTTAGTTAACCCAACTCGAAATCAAGTCCAATACATGATATAATACCTCATATAATAAAGTATACACACTTACTTAAATTACCAAGTTCACATATATGCATATCTTATCAAATATGCTAACTTAATTCAATCATCAATATGCCAATATAATTTCTATCAATCAACCATTTCAAACACACACCAAACATATCCATCTCAAGCCATTCCAATGGCTAGTTACAATTAAAGCGTTTATATGCCGATATTGGTCAATTAACCTATACATGCCATTATAACCATAATTGATTTACCATATATATACAGAAATGGCCTAATGGATAGTGTGAGTGATCTCTGCCAAGCTTCCAATCCAACAAGCCTCCAAATTACTATAGAACAGGGGAAAATAAAACAGAGTAAGCATGAAATTCTTAGTAAGTTCGTTTAACATGGGAATTAACTTACCAATCATTCATGTTCAAGATAAACATGCAAGACACATTCAACCAATTTGATCACAAGCCCTAGCATATATCATCATCATCCTTGTTAGTCATATATTTCATTCAAATATCAAGAAATATGTATGGGCTCAATGGTAATTAAATTTCCATATAAATATGCTTTCCACATCATGTATTCACATAACATATACAAATCATATCCATGTATTTCAAGTACATTTTCATAATAATTCGTCTTGAGTTCAGACTATTTCATGTCGGAACTTTGCCCATTAAATCAATTGAAATGTCGATGGTTACACGGGTAGTACGATCGAGGTGTACAAATATATAATCATAGATGAACATATTCATCAAACAAATTCCATGTTCATATAGCATTATCTTATATTTCCATATATCATGTATTATAATTTTCATGTATTTCAGGCAGATACGTGTAATAATTCATTTCGTGTTCATATCTTCTCATGTTAGAATTTTGTCCATTTAATTTTATTTGAAATATCGATGGATACCCAAGTAGTACACTCGAAGTGTGTAACATCCCTTACCCGTATTCAACACCAGAATAGGGAACGAGGCATTACCGGGCTTACATCATAAGCAAACATACAAATTGAGTCATAAATTTGCATCCAAATTAAAACCATTTGTATTCAATCAGAAAGTCCCTAATACGAGCCTACGAGGCCCAAAACATGGTTTGAAGGTGGTTCGAGACTAAACTGATAACTTAGGAAATTTTTACAAAACTTAGAAATTTTTTTGCTATAAACAGGGGTCATATGCCCGTGTGGGCAGGCTGTGTGGTCACACACCCGTGTCCCTAACCCGTGTAACTCTCTATTTTACAAAGCATGAACAAATTGAAGTCACATTGACAAGTCACACGCCCGTGTCCTAAGCCATATGGTTAATTTAATTTTCATAAAATAGGTGCAGACTTCACACGGTAAGGACACACACCCATGCTTGAGGCCGTGTCCCTCACACAGCTGAGACACACACTCGTGCCTCTGCCCGTGTGCTCAATTTTGAGCATTCTGTTTCTCAAAATTAAGGTACAGGGGACACACGACCGAAACACATGGCCGTGGGGCAAGCCGTCTGTTACAAACGGTCTAGACCCACGCCTGTGTGTCTACCCGTATGGACAAAATAAAGGCTATTTACCAAGCCAGTTGTCACCCTCATTTACACCTGCACACACAAGTTCAATGGCATAAATCATGGTATACTTAGGCAGCCGAAACATCCATAATCAAAATTAGAATATATCATCTCATTATCACACATAACATACTTACAACATCATACTCTACCAAACCAAATCATACCAATCTCACATCCACAAGTACCAACACAAATACTTTTATCATGCATAATTCTTCTTAGATTTCCTAGCATACCAATGAGCCAATCTCAACCATTCAACGACAAAACCATTAAGCCACATTCAACATTTAGCAAATCAATATGAACTACATCACCAAAGGCATTGGCACACACATGCATATATGTATAAATATGTATACGCTTACAATTAATTTAACCAAAATGAGCCAATTTACATGGCCAAATACCAAATCAAGCCTATGACTATTACAAGCCAATACATTTGGCCAAAATCATGATGACACATATAACAAAATGACCAAGTCCCTATACATGTCATATACTCAAAATGTTAAGATCATCGATATCCAAAATGACAGCTGATAGTGTGATGCAATCTCTGACGATCTCCAATCCGAGCTAGCTTTGTGACACTATAAAACATGGAAAATAAAAATGGAGTAAGCTATATAGCTTAGTAAGCTCCTATATATAGCTTTATAAGCTCGTATGAAAGAAATAAGCAAATCTTACTATACATTTAACATTCAAGCAATATATTATAAGATAATGTAATTTACCATGATTTCATGACCATAATACATTCAATCACAAACTTACCTTGAAATCATCATTTCACGAATTTAATAATCATAAGCTTTATGTACATACCTATATCATATTGTAATAACTTCATACTTATTCTCATCATTAGCATACCCAATGAACCACTCAGAATAATAATATTGAATACTCAGGAAACCTTGCACACAAGGTGTCACATATGTAGCCATTGCTACCACTATCTCATAACACATATATGCTCGCTCTTAAGCCATCAACGACTTTGCTCACAAAAGTTGTCAGTCAAGACGTAGCTACACAGTGCTGCTCACACAAGTTATCAAGTAACCGTAACATATGCCGGTATACTCAGCCACCGGTAGGACGTACAGGACCAGCACTCGGATCACATAACATAAAACCCTAGTGACATGTCACTTGTATCCTAATCTATTCCTAAGGTTCGATTGGAATTTCTCGCTTGCCAAATGTCGTCGATCGTGTCCATAGAGTCATTTATACAATTCATACAAAATTAAAGCAATAAAAATACAATAATAAAAAAGCTTTTTTACATACGAACTTACCTCAGTTCCAAAAATGATGAAAAGGACCTATTCGTCAATTACTTTATTTTTCCCCCGATCGACACCCGAACTTCATTTTTCTTGATCTATAAAACCCCATTTAACTTATTTAATCATCACATCATTCAATTCAGTACAAAATCACATTTTTGGAAAATTACATTTTTACCCCTAACATTTCATCATTTTACAATTTAGTCCCTATGCTCGTAAAATGAATTTCGTTCAATGTCATTACAACCCAAGCCTAGCCGAATGTTGTTTGTACTCATAACAGCCCATATTTTTCATTTATTCACACTTTTCTACACATTTTATATCCTTTTACAAATAAGTCCCTATTTGACTTTTTTACGAAAAATCACTTTACAAATGTTGTTTAACTAACAACAAACATGCATTTTCTACCATCAAACATCAAAATACAAACATGTTCAACACGGGTAAAATTTTAGACTTTAACTTTCTTTCAAATTAGTCATTGAAATAGCTAGAGCAAGTTACAACAATCTCAAAATTATAAAAATTGTTGAAAATTGGACAACAATGGACTTACAATCAAGCTTGAAAGCTTGGCCAAAACCCTAGCTATGGCTTCTTGCAAAATTCGGTTATGGGGGGACTAAATTGAGAAGGTGGACACTTTTTATTAAGTTATTTTGGCTTTATTTATCAAATTACAAAATTACCCTTAATGCATAACTTTAAAATTTTACCTAACCATATCCATTTTTGTCCATCCTAAAGTATAATGGTCTAATTACCATTTAAGGACCTCTAATTTAAAATTTCATAGCAATTACATACCTTCAACATATAGAACTCAAATTTTGCACCTATTGCAATTTAGTCCTTCTAGCTAAATTGAGCACTCAATCGATAAAATTTCTTAACAAAATTTTCATACAATTATTTTATCATTTTTTAGACCTTGAAGAAATAATAAAATAAATATTTCTGCTTCGAATTTGTGGTCCCAAAACCATTGTTTCGATTTGACCCAAAAAAGAGCTATTACAAAGTATACAAATTAGTAATCTGTCAATTCAAATTCGAGAGTGCTTATTAAAGCACACAATTCAGAAATCCTTTCTCGAGCCGTATAACAGGAAGCTCACAAAGAGAAATTAATCCAAAAGCTCACAAAGAGCCTTTCAAGAAGCTTATCCAGGCTATATAACAGGAAGCTCAAAAGAGTCATAATTAGGAAGTTCACAAAGAACTTTTAATCAGAAAGCTTACGAAGAGCCTTTAATTAGAAGCTCCGGATAGCCATATATCGGGAAGTTCAAGCAAGCCATATTAGGACGTTCACAAAGAGTTACATTTATGTTCGTAATATATGCCGGATCACAACTGATCATATAACAGGGCGCTCACAAAGAGTTGCGGTAGTCCCCAACACATGCAAGATCACTACTGATAAGGAAGCTTGTAGGAACCATATAACCGGAATCTCGAGAGGGCTTATAATGGGATGCTCGTAGGAGCCGTGGTGTTTCTACAACACATGCAAAACCACAACCAATCGAGAAATCATGTATCCATCGAATTCCATTATTCAAAAGGATTTAATATTTATCGGGCTTTGTCGGATATGTAACCAATTTCATATATTTGACATTTATACAATTCACATACAAAACATTTAATTCAAGCATATAAATACACACAATTTAGTTACACGAACTTACCTTGACAAATGTTCGTGTACGTAAAATCTACTAATTTGACATTTTCTCTAACACCCCTTACCCGTGTCTGACGCCGGAACAGAGTACGGGGCATTACTAGACATAAACGTAAACAATCATACAAAACTGGGTCATAAAATTTTCATTCAAAACAAATCCATTCATACACATGCAATTTGTCCATTTTATGGGCCTACGAGACCCAAAACATATGTAACAACCCGACTTTAGGCTTAGTCGGAACAGTGGTTTCAGAACCACAAATCCAAGGTTAAAAAATTATTTTAATATTACTTTGGGTGTTATAGCATGATTATATGAGTGCATGAAAATTTTAGTGAATTAATTTTAGCGATTGTGAGCTTAGTTGCGAAAAAGGACTAAATCACGTAAAGTGCTAAAGTTGTGTTCTATTAGTTAAATATTTTAAATAGCTAGATAACCAAAATTGGGGGTCTTTAGAGAGAAAGTAGACCCTTAAAAATAGGATGGCCGGCCATAGGGGACAAGAAAGTTGAAAAGTCAAAATTTGGTGTACATTAGGTGACTTTTTTGGTAATAAAATAAAATAAGGAAAAAGGTTGTCATCTTTTTCATTTCTTCTTCTTCAACCACCGAAAATTGCAGCAAACATGGGGTTTTGAGAGCTTAAACTTTCAGCCACTTAGTTCCCTTGCAAGTAAGTGATTTTGATGACCTTTCTTGATGATTTTTGTATTTTTTAGGACCCTTGTAGCATGAGCTAGCTAATGGGGGAACTATTTTGCAAAAATGGTTGAAAGTATAGGATTTTGCCATGAGAGCATTTATGTTGTTTGCTGAATTTTTATGGAAGAAAATGAGTCTTGGTTGTGTAATAAAGAACTTGTGTGAAAGGATTTTCATGAAAAACTCCTAAAATGGACCCTTTTGTAAAATTGTTAAATGGATGGTAATTGTGTGAAATGTTTGAAATTGAGAGATGCTATAGGTATAAAAAGAATTCAGCTAGGCTTGGGTAATAATAAAATTTGATTAAAATTGATTTACGATCCTAAGGGTAAAATTGTAATTTTTGTGAAAGTCTAGGGGCAAAATGGTCATTTTGCCAAAGTACAAATTATGGAATGTGTTGATTAATATGATGATTAAAATAGTGAATTTTATTATTATAGATTAATAAAATCCAGATTTGGGCTTAAATCGAAAAGTACGAGGTTATGGATTAAAATGGAGTAATTAGCCAAAATTGCATTCGAGGTAAGTCCGTGTGATTAAATAAGCATGATAACCATGTTATTGTTAATATACTTGAAATCTATCTCGCTATGATTTGTATTGGATACATTGGAAATTTGATGGAATATGATATTCCATTGAAACGAGTAGGTTGTGCGTAAATATTACAGCATTATCATTATTATGCATTGAATAGTTAATTTTGCATAAAATGTTAGAATGTGGCTATGAGAAACGTATGATGAGACTTAACGTGATAAACTCCTGGTTGAACCTTAATAGATTGGATATTCATGCCATAACATTTGGCTGACATGTGTGCTAGTGTAAGACATGTCTGGGACATGCATCGGCCACATTGTGAGAGCCAGTGTAAGACCATGTGTGGGACATGCCATCGGCTTGATATGTGTCAGTGTAAGACCATGTGTGGCACATGGCATCAACACCGACAGATGAGAGCCAGTGTAATGTCTGGGACATGGCATCGGCCTCGATATATGAGAGTCAGTGTAAGACCATGTCTGGGACATGGCATCGACTTTGATGTGTGAGCCAGTGTAAGACCATGTCTGGGACATGGCGTTGGCTTCCTACCCTATGTTTAAGGCTTATTGAATATCCTGTAGTATTCCAAGTGGTTCAACGGGTAGTTCAAAGCTTGTGATGAAAGCGAGAAGGTAAGTATACGAGCATGTTGAAAAGGTATAGGTATGTACTCGAAGCTCAAATACTATTACGATCATGAAATGATGCATCTTTGGTAAGCATACAAATAAGTAAGCTATGCCTATGAGAATGAAATATTGATGACCTTGTGATTATGGTTCTATGCTTATTATGTACCAATATGTTTTTTTACCATGATGTTTAAAATGATTTGTAAAGGTGTTATAAGTTTAGTGACCATTATTTTACACTAAACAGTTTTGGACAGCAGCAGTAGTCTAAATTTGAAAATACACTAAAAATAGTAGGAAGTGAGTTAGAGACTGAATAAAAAATGGAATTGAAGCTTATCGAGTCTAGTTTCTTATAAAGGAAACAATTTAAGCAAAATAATTTCATATTATGAGATATTTGGATTTATGTTAGACAGTGTCAGAATGATTTTGAAATCCCCTGTTTCGATTTGGGAAAATCGTTAAAAATTGTACAAAAATAATTATAGGTTATAATTTATATGCCTATATTATTTAATAAGTCTATTTTTAATAGAAACAAACAGGAACATCGTTCAAATCCCGTATAAGGAGATAATTAATTTTTAATGAAGAAGGGTTAAAACTATCGGAAAGCAAAAAAGAATAAATTGTACTTATTGGCTAGACCAAAAAATTTTGAAAATTTTATGGTAAGAAGATATGTGAGTCTAGTTTTAGGGAAAATTAGCAGATCTTAATTTGGAGTTCTGTAGCTCAAGATATAAATAATTTAAGGACTGTGACTCGAGGAAATAGCTTAATCTGAATATAAGTAAAGGTGCAAATAACCTTGAGGAGCAAGTTGATAATTGCTTATTTTTTTCATACGGTCTTACTAAGCTATAAAGCTTACTCCCTTCCTTTCCTTTTCTTTAGTGTCGTCAGGTTAGCTCGGGATTAGAGATCGACGGAGGCAGCACCACACTATCAAGCTATCACCTTTGGAATATTGAAATATATATTAAGCGTTTTAAAGTGAGTGGCATGTATAAGGGCTTGGTTTTTATGATATGTGTTATTATGATTAGCCGAAGGTTTTGGTTTATATTGAGTTATTTGTATTTGGCCATGAGATGTGGCTTATATTGGTTATTGGCTTGTAAGCCTAAGCATGTGTATGCATGCATAAGTTAAATGCTTCATGGGATGTGATCATGTTGTTAATGTGGATGAATTATAAAGATGTCCTAGATGCTTGATGGTTGAATTGTGACTAAGTTGGCATATGAGTAGATTACCATAATTAAGAGATGTAGTAATGTAGCAATACTAATCATGGCATGAAAGTTTGATATGCTTAATCTTGTTAAAGTATGGTGTTTGAGTTACATGAGTTGATATGAAGTTGCCATGATCATGTTTTGTTTGTGATTGATTAAGTGCTCTAATGTGCCATGTTAATGGCCAATGAAAGTAAGCATGTGTGTATGAAATTGAGGGTGGCAAATGGCTTGGAAAATAGCCTCAAAATTGTCCACACGAGTAGACACACGGGTGTGTGTCTAGGCCGTGTGTGACACACGGTCTGCCCACATGGGCATGTAATTCAGTCGTTTGTCCCCTACATCATGTATTTAAGCTTCGAATTGGCCATACGGGCTGAGACACGACCGTGTGTCTCAGTCGTGTGAAGGACACGGCCTGGAGACATGGGCGTGTGCCTAGGTCGTGTGCCTTTGTTTTGGTGATGAAGTCATAAACATAGAGTTATACGGGTTGAGGACATGGGCGTGTCACAAGCCACATGGGCATGTTTGACTACACGGCCTACCCACATGGGCGTGTACCCCTGTTTCATGGTGAAATTTTCTAAATTTTCCCAAAAGTTTTTAAAGTTTCCAATTTAGTCCCGAATCACCTCCGATGTGTGTTTAGGGCCTCGTAAGCTCGTGCAAGGGACAATGTGCATGTGTTTAATTGACTTTAATTCGAATGAAATTTCATGGCCCAATTTTATGTATATGTGTACGTTTAAGTCTGGAATGCCTCATATCCGGTCCTGGTGTCGGACACGGGTAAGGGGTGTTACAACATACATTGAGAGTGGTTCGGGACTGAATCGAAAACTTTCAGAACTTTTAATGTGCTTAGAAAATTTTCTCATTTTGTAGAGTCACACGCCCGTGTGGCTTGGGACACGCCCATGTCCTTAGCCCGTGTAACTCCCTGACTATGAAGTCATCATACAATTAGGGTCACACGGCCAAGTCACACGCCCGTGTGCTTAGGCCGTGTGGCGAATTAAATTTCAAAAATTTAAGTGCAGATTTCTCATGGCCAGGGCACACGCCCATGTCCCAAGGTTGTGTCCTCCACACGGCTAAGACAAACGACCGTGTCTATACCCGTGTGTTTACTACTAGGCATTCTGTTTTGCATATATTAGAGTGCAGGGGACACACGGTCGGATCACATACCCATGGGCGGACCGTGTGTCACACACGACCTAGACACATGCCCGTGTGTCTAATCATGTGGATAAATTCTAGGCTATTTTCCAAGCCAATTGTCACCCCTTAACATCCACATGCTTAAATCTACTTCATGGCATTCAACATGGCACATTTGGTTACCCAAACATTTACAATCATGATCAAATTATATCCTTCATGACACCTAACACATTTTCAAATTAATCATCTATACTATGGATATGATCATTCTATTGATCATAAACTATCCATTAGGCACATGTACCATACATCACACTTATCATCCATAACCTCTTCAAAGCATAAACATATTTGCATGCATGCATAATTAATTAGGGTTAAAACCCCATAGTTAATATGAGCCATCTCTCATGGCCATATACAAAATAATTATAGCACCACCATAAGCCAACACATTTGGCAAACCAATATGGCATATAACAAAATAACCAAGTTTCCTATACATGCCATACTCAAAATAATGGGACTAACTATACCCAAAAGATCCAATTGATAGTGTGAGCGAGCCTCCGACATCCTTTGTTCCCCGAGCTAGCTTGGCGACACTATAAGAAAATTGAAAAGAGAGGGAGTAAGCATAAAGCTTAGTAAGCTTGCATGTAAATAATAAGTAATAAAATATGCATTTTCATACACACACATAACAGAATTTAATTCATCTTATTTTCAATAATCATTGTAGTCATATCCTATCTCATTCGGTTTACATAATATTCAATGGAATTCAAGATCATAATTCCCTCATTATCATCTTACCAAAGTTTTATCATTTTGTATTCTCAATAACTACGAGCTTGGAGTACATACCTGTACCCTCTCAACATGATCATACCTCGTCATTTCTTTGACAAATCCTTAAACTACCCTTTGAACCGCTTCGAATACTAAGGGATACTCAGGAAATCATGTACAAATGGTAAGGTGCCAATGCCATATCCCCAATATGGTCTTACATGGGACCATATATCGATGCCAATTCCATGTCGCAGACATGCTCTTACATGGGATCACATATATCGAAGCCGATAACCCAGCTATGGTCTTACACGATGTCTCATATCAATGTCAATGCCATGTCCCAGACATGGTCTTACATGGGATCATATAACGATACCAATGCCATGTCCCAAACATGGTCTTACATAGGATCTCACATCGATGTCGATGCCATATCCCAGATATGGTCTTATACGGGATCTTATCAACCCAATGTCATGATATTTATACCCTAAGTATTCCTGAGGTTCAACCGACTTTCATCACCTCAAATCTTTGTCAGAAAACATCAGTTATACTCACAAAGACAAACATACAATTCATGCAACATTAAGTGTTATATACATAATAAAATGTTGTATTAATTACACACAAACTTACCTCAGTACAAAATATGGACAATTAGTTAGATTTAGTCCAAGATCTTCCTCTTTCCCCGGTCTACGCCCGGACTCTATTTTTCTTGATCTATAATGAAAATTTTCACTTATTTAATTATCACATTATCCAAATCAGTCCATAAATCATACTTTGGCAAAATTACAATTTTTCCCTAAACTTTCAAATATTTATGCTTTTGTCCTTAAGCTCGTAAAATGAAATGTGTCTATTTTCTTGGTTACCCAAGCCTAGCCAATTCATATTCCCTCTTATAACAGCCCATAGTTTCCATCAAATTACATTTTTAACACCTATTTTTACAAGTTTTACAAACAAGTCCTTTTTGGTGTTTTCATGGAAAATCACTTAGAAAAGGATGTTCATCTAACACCAATGTAACACCCCTAACCCGTAACCGGCGTCAGAATAGGTTAAGAGGCCTTACTGGACTCGTAACTCAGTTTAGAACAAACACATATCAAATAATATCTCATTTCAATAAACATAAGTCATTCATATTCAATATGAACTTAAGCTGAGCATTCAAAATCTAAACAATGCATTCAAGACCCAATCGATAACATATAAAAGTTTCAGAACTTAGAAAAATTTTCAACTTTTAAAAGGTCACACACCCATGTGAACAGGCCGTGTGCCTCACACGACATTAGACACGCCCATGTGTCTAAGCTGTGGCAAAACAGGGCATACATATTGACTTGTCCACACGGCCATAAGACACGCTCGTGTGTCTTAGCCGTGGTCGAGTCTGACTTAGGCCACACAACTAGCCACACGCCTGTGTGCCTTGGCCGTGCTCGAGCCTGACTTACAATTGTAGGGTACCCCACGGGACACATGGCCATGAAACATAGCCGTGTGTCACACACAGCTGAGACACACGCCCGTGTCTCTGCCGTGTGGACAAAATAGGCCATTTGATTAGCCAACTTGCCACCCCAATTGGGTCAAACCTACAAACAATAAAACAAACATATTTGCACACCAATTTCAGCCAATTTCTATGCCAAAATATACATCATTCATACCATAACATTATCAACCATTTACATACTTATAAACCTTACCAATTTATGCCAAAACATAAAACAAAATCATATCATAATCACAAGCATACCAAGCCATATCACATGGCTAAATATATAAATCACAAAACATAATCCAACAACTTCTAGCCTACACATGCCATACTTTAATATATACATTTTCAAAGTACGAAAATAAGGTCCGATAGTGTGGTGATGATCCTCGACGATCACCAAGCTCATAGTAGCTTCGATATCTATAAAACAATGCAAACACACACAAAGTAAGCTTTCAAAAGCTTAGTAAGCCATATACAAATAAACGTATTATTCAAAGCAAATAAGCATCATCAAATTATTTATACTTTGTAGACAAATGCTAACACAAATTTCATATTCTTGTACTTACCTTTCATTTCCAAATAGGCTATACAAAGCAAACATACCTGAATCGGATATAATTTCACAAAGTCATTCATTTCCTCAGAATGCCCATTTGAACCGTTTAGAAACATAAGGATATGCAGATAGATCAAAAAACATATACAACGCCAATGTCCCAGACGTGGTCTTACATGTAATCTAACACCGATGCCACTGTCCCAGATAGGGTCTTACACAAAATCAGATACGATGCCGATGTCCCAGACATGGTCTTACACGTAAAACAGAAGTTGATGCCAACGCCCCAGACGTGGTCTTACACGCAGAACAGATATCAAAAATACTATGTCATGAAATACGTATCCTAACTATTCCTAAGGTTTGTACGGGGCTTTACGGACGTTAAAGCTTTGTCGATGCATTCTCGGATAACACATACTTAGCTCGAATATTCATTCATCCCAATTCAATATCATATGAATAATAATAATTCAATTCAAACAAGCTTATTTGTATATCAACTTACCTCGTACGGATTCAGATGGATGTAATCGGTTACTCGATAACTTTCAGCTTTCCCTGATCTAATTTCGTATTCTTTAATTCTCGATCTATATAAATTCAAATTTAACCATTTTATTCACCAAATCATTCAAACCAATCCATATACACACAATTAGGGCATTTTGCAAACTAGCCCTCACATTTTTAGATTTTGACACTTTAGTCCCTAATTCACAAAATCACAAAATAAACATGATTTGCTTGTACAAAAGCTTGGCTGAATATTCATAGTTCTCATACAAGTCCACACATTTCATTTATTTTACATTTTAGTCCCTCAATTTACAAATTTCAAAATTTAACCCATTTTACTCAAAATCATCAAAAATCCAAAAATAAAACATATAAACCCAACATCAAACTTTCATATTTCATCAATTAACAACATAAAGCTCATGAATTCATCCATGGCACATTTCAAAATCATCAACAAAATCAGAAATTGAGACATGGACTCGATAGTATTTGAAGCAACGATTACAAAAACGTAAAAATTATAAAAAATTGATCAAAACACATACCATAATCAAAGATTTCCTTAGCCGAACCCTTGCTATTCTTTTTCCTTTTCTTTCCTTGTATTTTCGATCAAAAAAGAACATGAAATGGTTTATTTCATGTCTTTATTTTAATTATAATTCATTTTATAATTAGTTTACCATTTTGCCCTTTGTTATAAAACTAATAAATCAATAAACATAAGGCCATTAGTGTCCATTTAACATACTAATGGTCTAATAACATAATAAGGACCTTTCATTTATAAAGACAAATCAAATAAGCATTTTTAACATATAACAGGAAACTTTTACCTTTTACGCTATTAGGTCCTTTTATCAAATTGAGCACACGAAAAATTGAATTTTCAGATGAAACTTTCACACATGCTAATTCACACATCATAAGGACAGAAAATAATATTTAACTATTTTTCTAAGTCGGATATGTGGTCCCGAAACAACTATTCCAACTAGGGTCAAAACCGAACTATTACAACCAATCTTTCATATTCCTCCATTAAACATCAAAATACATGCATGTCATACATGGGTAAAATTTTGAACCTAAACCGTAGTTCAAACAAAGGGTAGAAATAGCTAAATCATGCTTCAAGGATCTCAAAAATGCAAAGAACATTAAAAAAGGGGCTAGGATTGACTTACTATCAAGCTTGAAAGTTAAAGAAACCCTAGCTATGGTGTCTCTTCAAATTCGGCACATGCATGGAGAAGATGAATAGATTTTGGCTTTATTTTCCCTTTTAATTCATTTATTTACAAAATTACCAAAATGCCCTTAATGCCTTTCTTTCTAATTTTTCCTATTCATGCCCATTTTTGTCCAAAAATATAGAAATTGGTCAAATTGCTATTTAAGACGTTCTAATTAGTAATCCATGGAAATTTCATGCTTATAGCTTCTAGAACACAACTTTTGCAACTTATTCATTTTAGTCCCTAAAGTCAAATTCGACATCTTTCACATAAAATTTTTTCATGAAATTTTCACACAAGCATGAAATCATATCATAGACCTCAAAATAATCACAAAATAATTATTTTTACTTCAAATTTGTGGTCTCGAAACCACTGTTCTGACTAAACCCTAATTCCGGATGTTACAAATCCCCCCTCTAGGGATTTTCGTCCCCAAAAATCTTACTGGTAAAAAGATTTGCGTATTGGCTTCTCATCTTTCCCTCGGGTTTCATGTGGCTTCTTCAACCCCATGTCATTGCCATAACACTTTTACAAGGGCAGTACTTTTATTTCTTAATTGTTTGACCTCCTGAGCTAAAATTTAACCGATTCCTCACCATAAGTCATATCCGATCGTATCTCCACCTCTGTCGGTGAAATCACGTATAAATGATTAGAATGATAACGGCGCAACATGGACACGTGGAACACATCGTGAATCTTTTCCATCTCGGATGGTAAGGCTAACAGATAAGCTACCGGTCCTATTCTTTCAGTCACCTCATATGGTCCAATGAAACCAGGCTCAATTTCCCTTTCCGGCCAAATCTGAGAACTTTTTTCCACGAGGATACTTTTAGAAAAACCTTATCGCTGACTTGAAACTCAATTTCTTTTCGTTTTAAATCTGTATAGGATTTCTGTCTATCCGAAGCCGCTTTCAAGCTATCTCGAATCACTTTTACTTTTTCTTCGATTTCTTTGACTAAATCCACTCAATGAATCTGATTTTCTTTGAGTTCGGTCCAATACAAGGGCATTTGGCATTTATGCTCATACAATGCCTCATAAGACGCCATTTTCAAGCTCGACTGAAAACTGTTATTATAGGCAAATTCCACCAATGGCAAGTACTTTTCCCAACTGCACTGGAATTTAAGAACACAACACCGGAGCATGTCTTCCAGTATCTGTATTACTCTCTCTGACTGACCATCGATTTGCAGATAGAAAGCGGTACTAAAATTTAACTTTGTACCTAAAGCTAAAGCTTCTTGTAGCTTTTTCCAAAATCGCGAGGTGAATCTCAGGTCCCTATCTAAGATGATCGACAAAGGCACTCCATGAAGTCTCACAATTTTAGAAACATACAACTCGGCTAGCTTATCGAGTGAGTAGTTGGTGCGTACCGGAATAAAGTGACTCGATTTTCTTAATCGATCAAATATGACCCAAATAGCATCTTTCTTTCTTGGGGTCAATGGCAATCCCATCACGAAATCCATAGTAATTCGGTCCCATTTCTACTCGGGAACTATCACATGCTGAAGTAATCCCAAAGGTACTTAGTGTTCGACTTTCATTTGCTGACATATTAAGCATTTCGAAACAAACTCTGAGATGTCTCTATTCATCCCTGGCCACCAATACAATCTCTTCAAGTCATTATACATTTTGCTACTACCCGGGTGGATTGACATACAACTATTATGTGCCTCGTGAAGAATTTTCACAATAAGCTCGTCATCTCTAGGTACACAAATCCTATCTCGGAACATCAAACAACCATCGGAACCAATCCAAAAATCTGATTTAACACCCGACTCACATTGAGCTCTCTTGGTTTGGAAATCACTGTCACCTTTCTAAGCTTCACAGATCTCTTGGAGAAACGTCGGTTTAGCTCTCAACTCCACCAGTATCGAACTATCATCGGACATAGTCAACTGAGTATTCATAGCTCTCAAGGCAAATAGAGATTTCCTACTCAAGACATCAGCAACCATGTTCGCCTTGCCTGGGTGATAATCAATCACCAACTCATAATCTTTTATCAACTCTAGCCACCTCCGTTACCATAAATTCAAATCTTTCAAAGTCATCAAGTACTTTAGACTTTTGTGATTGGTGAATACCAGACATTTCTCACCATACAAGTGATGTTTCCAAATCTTTAACGCAAACACAATGGTGGCTAGCTCTAAATCATGTGTCGAATAATTTTTTTCATGTGGTTTGAACTGCTTCGAGACATACGCTATCACCTTGCCTTCTTGCATTAACACACATCCAAGACCGTTCAACGATGCGTCATTATAAATTACGAATTCTTTTTCACGTTCAGGTTGAACTAAAACTGAGGCCTCGGTCAACAATGTCTTTAGTTTCTCAAAACTCTTTTGACACTTTTCTGACCATTCGAATTTGACATCCTTCTGTAGCAACCTCGTCATTGGAGTATCAATCATGGAAAATCCTTTAACAAACCTTCGGTAATAATCGGCCAACCCAAAAAGCTTCTAACCTCGGATACATTCCTTGGAGGTTTCCAATCAATAATGGCCGAAATCTTACTCAGATAAACTCGGATCCCATCACCTGATACAATATGCCCTAAAAATCTAACTTCTCTAAGCCAAAACTCACTTTTGCTAAACTTACCATATAACTGCTTATCTCTCAAAGTTTTCAAAATAGTCATCAAGTGATCGGCATGTTTAGATTCATCACGAGAATAAATCAGGTTATCATCAATAAACACCACAACAAATTTATCCAAATAAGGTCAGAAAATTCGATTCATTAAATCCATGAAAATCGCAGGAGCATTCGTTAAACCAAAAGGCATCACTAAAAATTCATAGTGACCATACCTCGTCTAAAATGTAATTTTCGGCATGTCCGAGTCCTTAACTATTAACTGATAACAACCGAACCTCAAATCTATCTTGGAAAATACTATGGCTCCCTTCAGTTGATCAAATAAATCATCTATCCTCGGCAAGGGGTACTTATTCTTTATCGTTACCTTGTTGAGTTGTCGGTAATCAATACATAGCCTCATCGAACCGTCTTTCTTTTTCATAAATAAAACCGGCGCACCCCATAATGAATAACTAGGTCTTACGAAACCTTTATCCATCAATTCTTGCAATTGGGCTTTCAACTCCTTTAATTCGGTCGGAGCCATCCTATATGGAGCAATAGAAATGGGTGTCGTACCTGGAACTAGATAAATACCAAATTCAACTTCCCTAATTGGAGGTAAGCCGAGCAACTCTTCCGAAAACACATCCAGATACTTACAAACTACCGGTACTGACTCAATCTTCAACTCTGACTCTTTTGTATTCAACACGAAAGCAAGATAAGCTTCGTAACCTTTCCTTATATACTTCTGAGCGGACATAGAAGAAATCACTACAGGCAAGCTTTCTGATTCATCTGATTCAACCCGAAGAATATCACCATTTTCACTAAATAAATTTTCTCCCACAATTTACTACTACATCATGAGCAGTTAACCAATCCATACCAAGAATTATGTCAAACTCATCAAACGGTAAAAGCATAAGGTTAGCCGAAAAACAGTGACCTTTTATCATCAAAGGACAATTCTTACATACTTTGTCAACTAACACGTATTTGCCTAACGGGTTCGATACTTTTATCACCAATTCTGTAGATTCGACAAGCATACTCATACTAGGCACCAATTTCATGTAAATAAAGGAATGGGTAATCCCAGATCAATCAAAGCAATAACAATAGCATCATAGATAGAAAATGTACCCGTAATCACATCCGGAGACAAAGCCTCTTAGCTAGCGTGAATGGCGTATGTCCTTACAGGAGCTCTGCCCTCGGGTCTCACAGTAGACTCTTTAGGGGCACTCTTTGTAACGACCCGGTTTAGACCATAGTCAAAATAATGGTTTCGGAACCACAAATTCGAGGTCATAAAATTATTTTTATATATTATTTTATGTGTTTACAGCATGTGAATTAATATATGTTAAAGTTTCGTGAAATAATTTTATCAATTGGTTGTTTAATTTGATAAAAGGACTAAATCGCGTAAAATGCAAAAGTGGCATGCTAGTTGTTTAAAGTTCTTACAAGCTATGATTTATTAAATGAGAAGTCCTTATGTAGCAATTGGACCATGGATAGTGAAAATGGACAATAATGGCCACTAAATGGATGATTTTTGTGTTATTTTCTTAAGGTTATTTTAGTAATTATTTAATTAATGCTTAATAAATAAAACCAAAATCAATTGTGGTTCATCTTCTTCATTAAATGACCGAATATCACAATGAAAAATAGGGTTTGAATGCTCAAAATAGTTTGGCACTTTGGGGGAGCAATTGTAAGTCCATTTTGACCCGGTTTTTAATAATTTTTAAATTTTTTGATATCGTTACTTCGTATTCTAGCTAGCCCATACTTTAATTTTTGGATTCGTTGTTGAATTTTTGAGTTGTCATTGATGATAGATTGATGTTTTTTTTGTTTGATGATGAAAAATAAATATTTTTTGATCGATTATTATATTTTGTTAAGTAATTTTTGATAAAAATCCAAATTAGGGATCTATTTGGGAAATTTGTAAATTGAGGGGATGAAATGTGAAATAAATGGAATTAATAGGCAGCTAAGGACTTAAGGAAAATTGAGCAATGCTTGAGTATGATGAAATTTTGTGTATTTTGTGACTTTATATGATTAGGACTAAATTGCAAAAATGTAAAATTTTAGGGGCTAAAGTACAAAAATACCCATTTATGTGCTCTTGGATGAAATTGAATGAATTTTTAAATAAGTTAATTTTGATATTAATTAGATTGGAAAAAGTGAAATTCGGATCTAGATCGAGGGAAAGTCAAAATATCAGATTAGTCGACTTATTGTCGCTACTGCGAACGAGGTAAGTTCGTATTTTAATAGACATTACGAAATCATGTTATAAATGTATATTATTTGTGTGAAAGAATTCAATGTTGAATGGTAATGTAAATATATATGTATTTTGAATAAGTTATATATGTTATTATGATATTGAATTGTTCGAGTAGCAAAATATATGAGTACGAGAAAGTATCGACAATGTGATGACATCTGAAAGGCCCGTACGAACCATAGGAATAGTTAGGATACATATGTCATGACATAGGACTCCGATATGTGTTATCGTGTAAGACCATATCTAGAACGTTGGCATCGATTTGAGATTTACATGTAAGACCATGTCTGGGACATCGACATTGTATATGATTTCGTGTAAGACCCTGTCTGGGATAGTGGCATCGATATTTGATTACATGTAAGACCACGTCTAGGATGTTGGTATTGTACAAGCTTTTCGAGCTATCTGAGTATCCTTATTAATTCTGAACGGTTCAATGGGCATTCCGAGAAATAAATGATTAAGTGAATGACATTCTGATTCAGGTGCGTTGAAATATATACAATGTTTGAAAATCAAAGGTAAGTATATATGCAAAGAATGTAATGTGATGTATATAGAAATGAGATGTGAATATGTTCCAATGAAACATGAACAAATGAATAAGATGTGATTTATAAAGTTGCATATGTGAAATTGTCAGATACTATATGACTGAAAGGTGAATTTGAGTATAAATGATGATATGAGATTCATATGAGAAAGATATATGATTAAATGTGTTATTTCCCATAATGTGCTCATTTGGCTATATGAGAGTGTGAATTGAATGATATATGATAACTGAATTGAATAAGCTTGTGAAAGCTAAAGTTAGTTAAGTGAGTAAATATAATATTGAATGATGATAATTCGATATGAGAACATGTTATAAATTTTAGAAAAGTTGTGTGAGTTAGCATATCATGCTTATGGCATTGTAATGAAAGTATTTGTCATGTTAAGTTTATTAATATACGAGCTTACTAAGCTTAAAAGCTTACACTATGTGTTTTTCCTATGTTTATAGAGTTTCAGAGATTTGCTCAGGTTGGAAGTCGCAGGAGACCTTATCACACTATTCAGTTATCGCTTCGGTAAATAAAAGCTTTGAGTTTTTGGTTATGTGGCATGTATAGGCTAGTTTCGATACGGTTCATTTTGATTTGTATATATGTAGCCATGCGAAAATGGCTTATTAATGATGTTAATGTTTGTGTATAATCGAGCATGGTATAAGCTCATTTTGAGAATTATGTTTCATGATATGTAAGTATGGTGTCTTGGTTACATGTTTTGGTTGAGTAATGATTTAGTTATGGATTTGGTATAACCTTGTTATGAGATTGATATGCCAACTTGAGATGTTGATCATGTATGAGTGAATGAATTTAGCATGTGATTTTGGTAAGTTTTGGTATAAAGAGTGAACATGAAATTGGTTGATGATATTATGGAATTGATTAATGATATAGAAGCATGAATGATGCTTGATTTGGTAATGTTTTGGTTGCATATTGAGTTATGAAATGTGGTCTTAAATGCTTGCGATAATAGAGTGGCAAAATGGCTTTACAAATAGCCTATTTTTGTCTACACAGGTAGAGACATGAGTGTGTGTCTTAGCCATGCATGACACACGGTCATGCTACACGGCCGTGTGTCCCTTGGGGTAGCCTTACGATATAGTTAGTATACCCTACAGGTTTGACACGGCTTAGGCACATGGGTGTGTCTATTGGCCATGTGTGTCACATGGGCTCACACACGGGCATGTGACTAGCCTTGTGACATAAGTCAGAATACCCCCTTAAATGGCACATGGCCTAGCACACGGGCGTGTGTGGCCATTTCGAAGGGTACACCGGCTAGACACACGGGCGTGTGGTCGACCATGTGACCCAAGTTAGTATGTATGCCCTGTTTTCACATGGCCTGTGACATGGGCATGTCTGATAACCGTGTGAGGTACACCGCCTGTTCACATGGGCATGTGACGTATGATTGTATGAAAATTTTCTAAGTGTTCGAAAATTTTTATATGTCATATGTTTAGTCCCGAACCCCTTCTAAGCATGTTTTAAGGTCTCGTAGACCTTCTAAAGGGACTTATTGTTTATGTTTGATTATAATATGATGGTGATGTATAATATATTTGTAAAATGTTATTAAAAGTTTTGATATGTCTGGTAATGTCTCTTAACCCTAGTCTGGCGACAGATACAGGTTAGGGTGTTACACTCTTGCTGCTCACTCCATTACCCGAATTTTTCTGCTGTCTACCTCAACTAGCAGTGTTACCCTATCTTGCACTTTGATATCTCTCATTTTCTGCCATTTCGAGGCACTCTCTAATAAAGTGGTCTAGGAAACCACACTTGAAACAGGTCCTATCACTCCCTCGACACTCACCGGGGTGACGTCTACCGTATTGTGGACATTTCGGTCTACTTGGTCAGGCATTACCAACACTAGCAATCGAGATGGTCAGGGCCTTTACTCGAATACTTTTTATCTTTATTTTTGTTTGGATGCCCAAGAGAAGCATGGGAGCGAGAATAGAAATCCCTCGAGCTCTTCAATGTGGTCTGAAACGACTTGGTCATAGACCTTTTCCTTGAGTCTCTAGCCTCAGACTCGGCCTTTCTCTTCTCTTTGGCCAATTCCTCAGCCTTACAAGCTCTTTCGACAAGTATAACGAACTTTTTGAGCTCGAGCATACCAACAAGCATTCGAATGTATTTATTTAATCCGTCCTCGAACCTCTTGCACATAATAGCTTTAGTCGACACACACTGTCGAGCTTATTTGCTGAGTCTGACAAACTCACAATCGTATTCAGTTACAGTCATTTTACCTTGTTTTAACTCAAGAAACTCTTTCCTCTTTTGATCTAAAAATCTCTGACTGATATACTTTATCCGAAACTCTTCTTGGAAAAATTCCCATGTCACCCTCTCCCTCGGTACCACTGAGACAAGTGTCTTCCACCAGTGGTAAGCCGAATCTCTAAGCAGTGATACAACACATTTCATGCACTCTTTTGGTGTGCATGACAATTCCTTAAAAACCCGAATGGTATTTTCGAGCCAAAACTCTACTCGTTCTGGATCATTATCAATGCTAGCTCGGAACTCTTTAGCTCATTGCTTTCAAATTTTATCCACCAGAGGTCTATTCAGTCTCATAAAATCCATACCACGGGGTGCCACTGGGATAGGCTGAGGAACAGGTGGGGATGGAGGGAGTTGAGTGTTTGGGTTCGTTCGAACAAACTCCATGTACCATGCATCCATCATGTGGAGAAAGGCTTCTCGAGCCCCTTCTCCTCCTCCCTGGGTAATTGTGGGAGGTTAGCTATCAGTTGGCACCACCCTTTCAACGGGAGCCGGTGCATTACTTTCTATTTCATCTGCCATAGCTCGATCGGGATCCATTTACTATATGAAAACACAATTGAGAATTCTCAAGAGTCGTCACACTATCACAATATAGGTATGGCAAGTATAGCTAAACTCGTACACATGCTACGTTAGTCCGAGAATCAACTAAACTGTAGCTTTGATACCACTAAATGTAACACCTCTTACCCGTGTCTGACGCCGGGACAAGGTACGAGGTATTACCAGACATAAATATAAACAATCATACAAAACCGGGTCATAAAATTGTCATTCAAAACAACTCCATTCATACACATCCAATTTGTCCCTTTTATGGGCCTACAAGACCCAAAACATACATTAAGAGTGGTTCGAAACTGAATCGAAAACTTTCAGAACTTTTACTGCGCTTAGAAAATTTTCTCATTTTGGAGAGTCACATGCCCGTGTGGGCAGGCTGTGTGGTCATACACACCTGTTTGGCTTGGGACACGCCGTGTCCTCAACCCGTGTAACTCTCTGACTATGACGTCATCATACAATTAGGGTCACACGGCCAAGTCACACACCCGTGTGCTTAGGCCGTGTGGCGAATTAAATTCCAAAAATTTAAGTGCAGACTTCACATGCCCAGGGCACACGCCCATGTCCAAAGGTCGTGTCCTCCACACGGCTGAGACACACGACCATGTCTCTACCCGTGTGTTTACTACTAGGCTTTCTGTTTTACATTTATTAGGGTGCAAGGGACACACGGTCGGATCACATGCCCATGGGCGGACCGTGTGTCACACACGGCCTAGACACATGCCCGTGTGTCTAACCGTATGGACAAATTCTAGGCTATTTTCCAAGCCAATTGTCACCCCTTAACACCCACATGCTTAAATCTACTTCATGGCATTCAACATGGCACATTTGGTTACTCAAACATTTACAATCATGATTAAATTATATCCTTAATGACACCTAATACGTTTTTAAATTAATCATTTCTACTATGGATATGATCATCTTATTGATCATAAACTATCCATTAGGCACATGTACCATACATCACACTTATCATCCATAACCACATCAAAGCATAAACATATTTGCATGCATGCATAATTAATTAGGGTTACAACCCCATAGTTAATATGAGCCATCTCTCATGGCCATATACAAAATAATTATAGCACCATCATAAGCCAACACATTTGGCTAACCAATATAGCACATAACAAAATAACCAAGTTTCTTATACATGCCATACTCAAAATAATGGGACTAACTATACCCAAAAGATCCAATTGATAGTGTGAGCGAGCCTCCGACGTCCTTTGATCCCCGAGCTAGCTTGGCGATACTATAAGAAAATGGAAAAGAGAGGGAGTAAGCATAAAGCTTAGTAAGCTTGCATGTAAATAATAAGCAATAAAATATGCATTTTCATACACACACATAACAGAATTTAATTCATCTCATTTTCAATAATCATTGTAGTCATATCCTATCTCCTTCAGTTAACATAATATTCAATGGAATTCAAGATCATAATTCCCTCATTCTCATCTTACCAAAGTTTTATCATTTTGTATTCTCAATAACTATGAGCTTGGCGTACATACCTGTACCCTCTCAACATGATCATACCTCGTCATTTCTTTGACAAATTCTTAGACTACCCTTTGAACCGCTTGGAATACTAAGGGATACTCAGGAAATCATGTACACATAGTAAGATGCCAATGCCATATCCCCAATATGGTCTTACATGGGACCACATATCGATACCAATGCCATGTCCCAGACATGGTCTTACATGGGATCACATATATCGAAGTCGATAGCCCAGCTATGGTCTTACACATTGTCTCATATCGATGCCAATGCCATGTCCCAAACATGGCCTTACATGGGATCATATAACGATGCCAATGCCATGTTCCAGACATGGTCTTACATGGGGTCTCACATCGATGCCGATCCCATATCCCAGATATGGTCTTATACGGGATCTCATCAACCCAATGTTATGATATTTATACCCTAAGTATTCCTGAGGTTCAACTGACTTTCATCACCTCAAATACTTGTCGGACAACATCAGTTATACTCACAAAGAAAAACATACAATTCATGCAACATTAAGTGTTATATACATAATAAAATGTTGTATCAATTACACACAAACTTACCTCGGTACAGAATATGGACAATTAGTTCGATTTAGTCCAAGATGCTCTTTCCCTGGTAATGACAAATTTCACTTATTTAATTATCACATTATCCAAATCAGTCCATAAATCATACTTTGGAAAAATTATAATTTTGCCCCTAAACTTTCATATATTTACGCTTTTGCCCCTAAGCTCGTAAAATGAAATGTGTCTATTTTCTTGGTTACCCAAGCCTAGCCAATTCATATTCCCTCTATAACAGCCCATATTTTCCATAAAATTATATTTTTAACACCTATTTTTACAAGTTTTACAAACAAGTCCTTTTTCGTGTTTTCATGGAAAATCACTAAGGAAAATATGTTCATCTAACACCAATCTTTCATATTCCTCCATTAAACATCAAAATACAAGAATGTCACACATGGGTAAAATTTTGAACATAAACCGTAGTTCAAATAAAGGGTAGAAATAGCTAAATCATGCTTCAAGGATCTCAAAAATGCAAAGAACATTTAGAACGGTGCTAGGATTAACTTACTATCAAGCTTGAAAGTTGAAGAAACCCTAGCTATGGTTTCTCTTCAAATTTGGCACATGCATGGAGAAGATGAATATATTTTGGCTTCATTTTCCCTTTTAATTCATTTATTTACAAAATGACCAAAATGCCCTTAATGCCTTTCTTTCTAATTTTTCCTATTCATGCCCATTTTTGTCCACAAATATAGAAATTAGTCAAATTTCTATTTAAAACCTTCTAATTAATAATCCATGGCAATTTCATGCTTATAGCTTCTAGAACACAACTTTTGCAACTTATTCAATTTAGTCCCTAAAGTCAAATTGGACATCTTTCACATAAAATTTCTTCATGGAATTTTCACACAAGCATGAAATCATATCATAGACCTCATAATAATCACAAAATAATTATTTCTACTTTAGATTTGTGATCTCAAAATCACTGTTCCGACTAGACCCTAATTCTGGATGTTACATTTTCTCTTTTCCTCGTTCTAACTCCGAATTTGGTCTATCTAAATCTAATCAAGCAAAGTAAGTTGGCTTGAGCTTAGGCTTCCATGGCTAGGGTTTCCATGCTTTTAATTTGGGAAATATGATATAAATGATGATATTTTTATTTTTTTATTACTTATCATCTTTTATTATTTCACTTTCCAATTTCATCCTTGTCTTTTTTTTTTTTATTTTTCATGGATGAATCATCATCCTTAACCACTAAGCATTTTTAATAGTCTATTTTCTATATAAGGACCTCAAATTTTGAATTCCATAGCTATTGAATCCTTTTAGCTATTAGAACTTAACTTTTATACTTTATGCAATTTGGTCCTTTATCAAATTAAACATGTAATCGGTAAAATTTCTTTTCAAAATTTTTATATGACATTACTATCATACTATAGACCATAAAATAATATAAAAATAATTTTTCTTCTGAAATCGGATTTATGGTACCAAAACTAATGTTCTGATTTTACCGAAAACGAGTTGTTACAATTAATAAATTTATTAGGTCAAAAATATCTTTTGTTTTTATCTATTATCTCTAACAAAAAATTTTAATATTATTTATATCTATTTATCTATAATATAAACTAGCTTCTTATAACAAAATATTAAAATTTTAATGACTTTTATGTTTTTGGTATATTTGCTTTCATCGTTCGTTTGGTGGTTTTGTTTTTTGTTTGTTTCAATGGATTAGAATTTGCTTTCATCCACCATGGATGGGTGCTTTTATTCTCATTTTAGGAAATATTTAAAAAGCTCTTCACTTTTTTTTCTTTTTTCCCTTTCAAATCTCTCTCCCCCCCTCCCCAAAAGAAAAAAAAATCATGGTTATGGACAAGAAACCAAAAAAATTGTCTCAAACAGCAGTTATCAAACAAATTTATAACTGTGATCACTATATTAGGAAAAGTTACTTACCCTAGGTTTTCAAAGCACTATATTAGAAACCAAACAGATTGCCTCAAACTTATGCTAAATGCCTTCCCCAAGCGTCTAACCAGGGAAGTATATCGCAATGGTCTTTGCCTTATACAAATTCTAACATTATTCAGCTTTGAATTATCAACTCCTACTTTCCCGAAACACAACTTTTGGAAAATATTTGGAACTCCTAAGCTACCTGAAATAACAACAGTGCAAGAAAAGGTTTTAAAACAAACGAAAAATGAAAAAACAATTGGAAACATATTATTAAATAACACTTAGACATGGATCATAAGTCTTGAATTTTGACAATATTTAGAACCAACAAGAACAATGTTTACAATTCAATTAACAAAACCAAATAAAAGGATGCAGTTAAGACCATGTTACCAAGTGAAAAGCATGTGAATAAATGTTAGGATAGATTCAAGGCATCGATATTATTTCCTGAACACAATTGTAAAACAACTCTTCATCTTCTTACACTTTGTTATGAGGGAGAAACAATGTAACTTCAGCTACAGTAATAAACTCTTCCTTCAACTCATTTCAAATCAAACATTGATATTATCATTATGTCAAAGCCTCAAACTTAAATATGTATGAAGTAAACTATAGTTATATGACTTAGCTCTATTACTTGGAAAATTTGAAGATAATAACTATATAACAAAGTGTCGTACTCTCCTGATTATCGAAAAGAAAAGCTAAAACTTAATTCAAAGTGTTACAGAAGTTAATATGATTAATCTTCAAAGCTCTCCTTAACAACAATTTTACTTAATTTTCTACTATAAATGCTTGAATGGGTTCTTGTGATTTGAAAATCTACAAAATTTGATCTTCAAGTTTGACACACAACTTGCCCAGACTTGGACTCTTCTAGAATGAAGTCATCAATGATTCTGGAGATTTTGTAAGCTTCAATAACAGAGATAACCCAAAGTCAGCTGAGACAACTTCACTTAAATCTCCAGGAAAACATGGAGTTTGAAGGTTCTTTTTTACTAAACATACATACATACATATATATATATATATATATATATATATATATATATATTTATAGAAAAAAACTAAAACTAAAGCAACATCTACAAAAAAAAAAAAAAGAAACTAAAGTATAATCCTCAACAACCAAAACTTGCCTACTAATCCCAATATGGTTACTTTTGTCACTCTGTTGCCTGTTTGTGGAAGGATTGGAGATAATGGCAGACAAGACTTATTCATTTATCAAGTATAAAATATAAAAGAGATTTAAAAAGGCACTGCAGAATACAAATTATAGGGAAAATGCACATGGAATGTACTAGTAACAAGGTTGGACTCACAAGTCGAAGAAACTTTACTGATAAATTTTATAGAGAATTATATCAAAAATTGGCTTCCACAACCATTAATCGATAAATGTTGAAAGACTGTAAGTAACTATAGTAAATCCTTCATCAACAGCCAAGTTTTGGCCGTTGATATAAGCAGACTCATCAGAAGAAAGAAATAACATTGTCTCTGCCATTAATCGGTAAATTGTTAAGGTTGGATTCAAACCCTAATATTTTTCCATATCTCTCTCTCTTTTTCATATAAATTTTCTGGAATAAATTATTGCCCTTCCCTAATAAGTACAAAAATAAACAAAGACAATCACATATTTCTTTCTTTTTTTTTCGTTCTTACCTTCAAGAGAGGAGCCAACTGGTGGTGCAGTGCAGATTTCGACAATGAAAGGCAAAGATGGGGAAAATCAAAGATGAACACCGGCATCTAGTGTTGAGAGTCGTTGCTAGCTGACGGTAAGTAGAAGATCGGGGTGTCAAGGATAGGGGAAGGGGAAGAGGAAGAGACTTCTTTTCCCAAAAATGTCTTACTGAAATAAAAAGTGCAAGACATTTTCCTAAAATAAAGGCTTGTTTTCCCATGTTTTGTAATAGGTTTTTACCTTCGGAAATTATTTTCAGCCAAACAAACACTGGAAAAAGCTGAAAAACTTTGACGGAAAAGCTTTTACAAGTAAACAAAAGGAGCCTTATTTGGATAGCTTGATTAGGCATGTTTTTAGTGCAATCTGAAGGCTTGTTTATATGTAGAAAATTGATTATAGGTAGATGTATGAATGGGTGAGAAAATGGCTTGGAAATGACCTATTTTTCATCCACACGACTAGAGACACGGGCGTGTGTCTCAGCCGTGTGTGACACACGGTCATGCGACATGGCCGTGTGTCCCCTATAGCTCACAAAAGGATTTCAAGTCAGGCAGTTACACGGCCTAGCACACAGCCTAGCACACAGGCGTGTGGCTTGGCCGTGTAACCCAAGTCAGAGAGTTACATAGGCACAGACACGGGCTGGGACACGACCGTGTGTCCCTACTTCGAATGTCCACACAAGCGTGTGTCTCAGCCGTGTGACCTCTACAGTTTGAAAATTTTCACCTTTTTCCGAAAAATTTTATATTTTCTGATTTAGACTCGATTTGTTTCTACTATATTTTCAGGGTCTGAAGGGCTCAAATAAGGGACAATATGTATGTCTTTGATTGGTTTTTCTATGATTGATGATGTGAATTAAATGTTTTAAGTTTTTGATTGTTTTGAATTGAAATCTCTAATAATGCTCCGTAACCCTATTTTGACGACGAATACGAGTTAGGAGTGTTACAGTTATGTTTTTATATATTATATAAATAGATTTTGGAACCAATGACATGGCAATCCACATGTATGCCACATCAACAAAGTTAAATAATATTAACTTTTCATCCATTTTGAGATGATTTGACAAAATATGCAAGGTTAAGGGCTAAAAGAAACAAAAAATCAAATAAGTCATTATGCCAAAACAAATATATGATTTTAGACAAAATACACATAAATGAATAGTACAAAGACTATTTATTTATAATTTGACTTTTTAAAATAATTTATGAAACTTAAGATATTCTATTAATTGAAGAAAAAATTATGTATGAATTATAGATTGATATATAATTGTAATGTACAGTCATGAGTTTAACTCCTTAGAAATTGTTAATCACTAGCATCCCAACTGCAGTAAATATTAAATATCAAAACTCAAAATTAAAATCATAAATCTAAAACTTACTATAAAAGTTATTCCCTACTTGAAGATTGAACAAGTGTTTGGTCCACTGATGTCATTAAAAGTAATTTAAGGGTTAATTAGTGTTATAAAATTATCAATACCTTTATATTAAAAGAAATCCTTAAGGTTTAGTTGTTGACATTTGTACAACACTTTTGAATTTTCACAGGTTTTCTAAAATTGTTAGATTTTTATAAGCTTTGGAGTTATATGTTAGGCTGGATCCATATGGTTAATTTATTTTATTTTAGAGATTCCTAAAAAATGAAAATTTGTCACCTAAAATCACACATGCTTAGTTGTAGTTTTTTGTTTTGTTTGAAGTAAACACAAATTTTCATTTTCTAGGAATCTCTAAAAATAAGCTAGAAAGAAATTTTAAAATTTATTTGAATTGCACTTTTCGATCCTTCATCTCATTAAAATTATCAAATTTTTTTATTTACATTAAAAGTTTTCGCAATTTTTTTCTCATTGTAGACAACTAAAAAGCTTCTTAAAAAAATCATCTTCCATCTTGCTATGAAGTCGAACCTTCACAATCTTCATAGCAAAAATTAAAAAAAAAAACAAAACAAAACAAAAGCACATTCTATGGATGCAGTTAAAACTAGAAGAGTCAATATAAAATGAATCAATCTATCAATGAATGGGTGCATAACTGTCTTTCTACGCTCAACTAAGCTTCTAAAAAGTCTAAAAAGTGTTTATATTTTTCTCAAATAAGGATGCTTACATACTTCAAGTTCATAATGCTTCAACTCAAATAGGAGACATTCTTTCTCTTGTGGAGAAAAATTTTCTAGATAGAACTTGTTTACAATAATACAAATTTATCAATATCAAATAACTTGAAAAACTCCTTGGGAGCTAAAGCTATAGTAAGAGTGAAAAGCTCAACAACATGTTCATTAAATATGCTCTTCAACTCTTGCAACTGAGTATCTATTGTAGCAAAAACTATACCCACTCAATAATGATTGTAATAGCCCATTTTCAATGAAATCGGAACAGTGGTTTCAGGACCACAAATCCGAGTCAGGAAGAAAATTTATTTTAATATTATTGCATGAATTGCATTAATATAGAAATGACGTATGAAAATTTCATTAAGAAAATTTTACCGGTTTTATGTTTAATTGTGGAAAGGACCAAATTGCATAAAATGCAAAAGTTGAATTCTAGTAGCTAAAAGGATTAAATAGCTATGGAATTCAAAAATTGAGGTCCTTATATGGCAATCAGACCATTAAGAAAAAATTAGTAGATATTTTTGGTGAATCATCCATGGAAAATTAGAAAAAGAAAAGGACTAAATTGGAAAGTTGAAAAATTAAAGATGATAATTAAATTAAATAGAAAAATATTATCATTTTATATCATCTTCTTCCCCAAAAATTCTATGGAAACCCTAAGAAAGAGAAAATCATCAAGCAAGCTTAATTAGGTAAGTAATCAAGTCCCATTTTTAGTAATTTTTATATTTTCGAGATCGGAATAGCTTAATCTATCTATTTTGGGGATTAATTTGTAAAGATAACAAAGTTTAGAAATTTTTCCATGGATGAATATGCTAAAATTTTGAAATTTATGGTAGAAAATGAAAGGTTGTTGATAGATAAACAACTTTTACAAAGAGAATTTTGATGAAATTATGATTTAGGGACTAAATTGAAAATTAGTAAAACCCATTGAAAATTTCTGATTTTTGTGAAATTCATGAGCTATTATTGTGACATATAAAATTTGGTTAGGCTTGGAATAAGGATTAAATTGCATGAATTTCATTTTCTGAGCCTAGGGACAAAATTGTCATTTATGAAAAGTATAGGGGCACAATGGTAATTTTTCCTAGGAATTGAATTGAGTTCAATTGAGTATGAAATGGATTAAATTAATGTTGAATTCATTTATATAGGTCCGGAAAGATCATATAAAGAGTTAGATCAAAGAAAAGAAAATGTGTTGGATTAGTAAATTTTCATATACGAACAAGTGTCGAGGTAAGTTCGTGTAACTAATTTTGTACATTTATATGCTTGAATTGAATGCGGTGTATGAGAATTAAGTAGTTTTCATGCATATGAAAATTGAATACATATCTGATAATGCCCGATAAATCTCATTGGAATAAATGAAGTTCGTTGGATATAAGTTTCCCGATTGGTTGTGATCTAGCATATGTTGCAGACACACCATAGCTCTTACGAGCATCCTGTTATAAGCTCTCTTGAGCTTCCTGTTATATGGTTCCTAAGAGCATCCTGATCGGTAGTGATCTTGCATGTGTTGCGAACTACAGCAGTTTTTTATGAGCGTCCTATTATATGATTGGTTGTGATCCTGCATATATTGTGGACACAAACACAACTCTTTATGAGCATCCTGATATAGGCTCTTTCTGAGCTTCCTGATATAGGCTCTTTCTAAGCTTCCTGACATGGCTTGCTTGAATAGCCTGTTAAATGCTATCCAGAGCTCCCTGATAATAACTCTTCAAAGTTACCTGTTAAGCTCAATGAGCTTCATGTTTTAAACTCTTATGAGTTTTCTGTTTAGCCCGGATAAGCTTCCTGATACATGGCTCACATGAGCATTCTGTTACATGGCTTGAGAGAGTGCTTCCTGATTATGTTCCCTAATTGGGTACCCTTGGATATGAATTGACGGATTTTGAGTTTTGTACATTTTAAGTGTACTACATGAGCATATCTATAGATTTTTCAAATAAATTCAACAGGTAAAGTTTTGACATGGTTAAACTAAACTTGAAATGATTTGTCCTGAAAATATACATGTAATATCGAATAATGATATGGAAAGCATATATATATGAAAATCATTAAATGGTGAGTTCATCCATGTTCTTGGTATTATGTGAATTACTTGACTAACATGATTGGTGAAGTTGTGTGTTTTAGGCTATTAGCCAAATTGCTTGGATGCATTTTTGTGTGCTTATCTTAAATAAAAATATATGGTAAGTTAAATTCTTGTTATTCAAACTTACTAAGCATTAAATGCTTACTCTGTTTTCTTTTCTCTATTTTATAGTGCTTGGAAGCTCATAAAGGTTGGAGATCGGTCGAAATATCATCACACTATCCTCCAGCTCATTTTGGTATAAATAAAAAACTTGTTTTGGTATAATGGCATGTATAGGCTGACTTGGGCAATGTTAGCAGTAAATGGTTGTTTGTAATCTAGCCATTGGAATGCCTAGTAAAGATATGTTTTGGTACATAATTATAAAACTATATTATGTTTAACATATATGTGTAGGGTATAGTTAATTGAAATATGGTAAATTATATGTTTTCACAAAAAGGTAAGCTTGGAAATACATGAATGTATGTGTTAATATACAATATATAACTCTTGTGTTTGGCTTGGTTAAGTTGTCTTGAATTGGTTGTTGAAAATGCTTAAGTGTTGATGTAGGTGAAAGGTAAAAAAAAAGGGTAAGAAATAAGGCTTGGAAAATGGCCTTATTTTGTCCACACAGGTAGACACACAGGCATGTGTCTCAACCGTGTGTGACACACGACCATGCGCACGGGCATGTGATTTGGTCGTGTGTCCCCTGCGTCTTAAAATTAGAGAAACAAAATACTCAGAATTGAGAAGACAGGTAGAGACACAGGCGTGTGTTTCAGCTGTGTGAAACACACGGCCCAACACATGGGCATGTGTTCTGGCCGTGTAACCCCTGCACCTAATTTTTGAAGATTAAATTGTCTACACGGTCTAGCACAAGGGCGTGCCGCTGGCCGTGTGACTTAAGTTAGAGAGTTACACTGGTAAGGACACGGGCTGGGACACGGCAGTGTGCCTCACATCAAATGCCCACACAGCCTGAGACACGAGTGTGTCATTGGCTGTGTGATGCACACGGCCTGGCCACATGGGCGTGTATCCCCTGCACCTAAGAAAAATTTTGAGATTTTAACCGTGTATCCATTGTAAAATCTTCCTTCTTATTATGCCCACAACCCACAATATACTGAGCATTCATATCTAGAAAATCCAACTCTCAAGTTTCACAAAAAGATAACATATTTTTCAACAATTCATCCCATCCATCATCTCTCAACTTTTGAATTAAATCTTTTGTTGTTGAAACTAAACTCGTGGCATTTAATATATCTTGAGAACGATGTTGCAAAGCTTGACAAAGATTATCAGTAATCCCTAAAATTTCTTTTATCATATGAAAAATAAAAATAAACTCAAAAGATCTCAATCTATTATATGCGTTATGAGCATCTCCTTACTGAGAATAGTTAGGAGTGATATTTTTTAGATTTTCAAGACCTGTGCTAGTAACATTATACATCATTAGTAAACTAGTAACTAAATTTAAATGAGAAATCAATCAAGTCTCATCGGGACGTTGGAAAGTGTCAACCTGTTTCATTATGTTCTAGTTGCTAACTCATTGATGGATACCAAACCAGTTATTTCAGTTGCTTGGGCTTTTTGTAATTCATCATGTCGTTTGGAAGAAGCAAAATCAATATTAACAATATCATATAAGTCTTTAAAAAATTGATGCACTTCAACCACTTCTCTAGCTACTGCTGTAATAGCCCAAAATTGGGTCTAGTTGGAACAGAGGTTTCGGGACCACAAAATCAGAGATAGAAATAATTATTTTATGATTATTCTGAGGTCTATGATATGATTGCATGATTCTGTGAAAATTTCGTGAAGAAATTCTATGCATAAAGTGCTCAATTTGAAGTTAGGGACTAAATTGAATAAGTTGCAAAACTTGCACTCTAGAAGTTTCTAGTATGAAATTGCTTTGAAATATTAATTAGGAGGTCTTAAATAGCAATTTGACCAATTTCTAAGTTATGGACAAAAATTAGACATGGATGGAGTTTTTGAAAGTTTAGTAAGGAAGGGCATTTTGGTCATTTGGTAATTAAAAGAAATAAAAAGGGAAAATAAAGCCAAAATCTACTCATCTTCTTCATGGAGGCCAAAATTAGCATGGGGGAAGCCATGGCTAGGGTTTTCAAGCTTTCCAAGCTCAATAGTAAGTCCGTTCTAGCCCCGTTTTTCAAGTTCTTTACGTTTTTGGAATCCCGGTAATTTGATTAAGCTTATTCTAGCAATAATTTAAGCTAGGGTTCATATTTGGAAAAATACCCATAGGTGAAATGTGTTTATTTTGATGTTTTATGATAGAATATGAGGTTTGAAATTATGTTAAACAACTTGTGCTACTCGGTTTTGAGTGAAAATGAGTAAAAGGGCTTAATCGGTAAAAATACCTAATAGTTATAAGTATATGTTAGAGTGAGAATTTGATGTTTCCATAGAAGGGAAAAGTGATCAGCATGTCATAAAACATAAGAATAAGGGATGAAGTTTAATTCTGAGCCTAGGGGCAAAATTGTAATTTTTCCAAAGTTTGAGTTAAGGATTATTTTGAATAGTACATTAGTTAAATAAGTAAAATATGATGTTTTAGATCCGGAAAATGAGATTTGAACCTAGAATGAGAGAAAATTAAAAATTGAGAAAGTTGGTAAAATGGCCGTTTTAGTATCGAGGTAAGTTAATATGTATAATAAGCATTAATTTATGCATGTTTCAATGTAAAATTGATATATTTAGTATGATATCCGAGGTGTTGAAAGTATGTAAGTTGGTATGATAATAATAAAGCAATAATCTTTGTAATTTATATTTGAAAGTTAAATTTAGTGAATTAATTGAATTATGTTAAATTAAATGATTATGGTGCCAAGTTTATGAATTGATTTAAAAATATGTCTATGGTACATGAAGTGCATTGAATTATCATACATAAATGTGATTTCTATGATTATGGATATTATGCGAAATTGTAAGTTCATATGATTTTTAATAAGGCAATGTGTAATTTAATGTTATTGCCTTGATATTAAATGAGATGTAAGTTTATATGTAAGTAATACATCAATATTACTTGTATTATGATATTTTATAATAATATTGGAAATATGTTTGTGGATAATTATTTGATTTGAAATTGTTGGAAAAGAGAGAGAAATCCTGTTGAACCTTGGAAAGATTGGATGATACAGATGGTATGTAGCTAGGTCACATGTATGGTGGTTTGAGTGCACATCATGTGTACAAGAGAGCTACGAGCCATTATGATGTAGCTAGGTCACATGGGTGATACTATGTGTACACCATGTAGACAAGAGAGCTACGGGATATATGTAGCTAGGTCGCATGCGTGGTTCCAGGTGAAGGACACATCGGTGGTACTAAGTGTTCACCATGTGTACAAGAGAGCCGAACTTTATGATGGGTGGAGCTATGTGCTGAAACCACCAAGTATCGAGGATTGATCCGAAGTGTTCAACGGGAGACTTACTATGTACTGCTTTGTGAGTTTTGTGATGAAATAGTGTAGGTATATGTTTATGAAAATTATGAGCAATGTGCTCGATAGTTTGGTGAACTTTGATAAGACAAAACGGATTAAGTGGAATTATGTAAGAATGAATTTTAGTAGTAAAATAGTGTTGGACAGCAGCAGTTGCGTGACTTTGAAAATTCACTAAAAATTGTGGAAGTTGAATAAAAATGCAAATGATATACGAAAATAAAGCCTAATAAGTCTATTTTCACATGAAAGAAACAGGGGAAGCAAAAGAATTCTATATTGTGTGATATTTGAATTCTTATGAAACAGGGTCTGAATGAATTCGAGATCCCCTATTCTGACTTTATAAATTCACCATAAATTGTACAAAAATTATTAAGAGTCATACCTTACATGCATGGATTCCTTATTGAGTCTATTTTTAAGAGAAATAAATGGCATGGTCGTTGGAATTCTGTACAGGGAGAAATTTGGTTCGTAGTACACAGAGGTCAGAGTAGTCGTACTCTGAAACAGGGGAGGCTTTAACTAATAAACTGTACTAATTGGCTAAACCAAAAATTATGAAAATTTTATGGTGGAAAGATATGTGAGTCTAGTTTCAGATAAAATTTACGGATCTTAATTTTGAGCTCTGTAGCTCGAATTATAAATAAGTAAGTGAATATGGCTCGTGTGGACAGTTTGATGTGAGCATTTATTAGTAAATTGTGAAATCGTACTTACAAGAATGCTCTATACATTAAGGATGTGGAATGGAGAGGAGGAGGAGGAAAATAAATATATGTGGAATACATGGAAACTATGGTATATGAAATATTGATATAATGAAATAAATGATATGTGTTTATAAGAAAATAGAAAGAGAATGATATGTGTCATGACATGTATATATATATATATATATATATATATAAATATATGACTAGTCTTAATGTAATGCTTGTTGGGTATGGAGTTGAATTGAAATGTTTCAGGCAAACATGTTATTCTGCATGATCTGAATTGTGGTATTTTATAAGGATATGATCTAGCTTTAAATATGAATGCTTGATGATTGTGAAGTGGTAAGATGATAATCCGGTGTAAATGTATAAGTGGTACTATAATAGACAAGGTAAAATAACTATGAGAGACACATGTATGATGACATACAAATGCTATGTTTTTGGTTTAAATTGAGATTGTTTACTCATTAAATGAATACCATGTTATATGCTTTTGATTTTGTATAAGTGGGTAAGAGATTAAGGTTGACCAAAGCTTGGAAAATAGCCTAGGTATATTCACACAGTGCAGACACGACCATGTGTCTCTCAGTGTATGGAACACGACTTGGGACACGGGCATGTGGAGCCTTAAAGCATGAAATTTCCAAGATTTTCGTAAGTTCCTGGTTTAGTCCCGAACCCTTTCTAAAGTATGTTTTGGGCCTCGTAGGTTTGTATTAAGGACCTTATGATTAAATACAAAAAGTTTGAATTTGATACAAATTTTATGGCTCGTTTTTAGTTTAATGTTTTTATCTTTGTCCGGTAATGCCTCGTACCTTATCCCGGCCTCGGGTACAGGTAAGGGGTGTTACAACTGCAACCAATGTTAACTGAAGATAATAAGCAAAAGAGTGAACATAATAAGCATATAAAAAATCATTCAAAATCTAAGCTTGCAAGTCATTAAATTCCCCACGCATATTGCTTTCTCTATTGTAGCCTTGACCTCGGATATTTTGTATGTCAAAACTATATTGCAAGAGAACATTAAAAATCTCATTTTTCAAAGTCAATGTTGTAGTATCTTTAACATGGACTATATAAAAATTTGTTCTTTTACCAATTTTTATTTATCAATAAATCTCAAAACAATTGACATTTGCTCTTTCTTTTACTTGTCTCTCGCTTTGTAACACCCCTCACCTGTATTCAACACCGAAATAGGGTTACAGAGCATTACCAGACTTATAAAACAATTAAACATTCATTTCAAATACATTTTCAAATTCAATTAATCATCATTCAATAACAAGCACATTGTCCCTAATACGAGCCTACGAAGCCCTAAACATGCTTTAGGAGTGGTTCGGGACTAAACCAATAGCTCAAGAAATTTTTGAAACACTTAGAAAATTTTCCAAAATTCGGGGGACACACGCTCGTGTGGCCCAGCCGTGTAGACATTCGAAATGGAAGCACATGGCCGTGTCCCAGCCCATGTCCTCCCTCGTGTAACTCTCTGTTGCCCGTGTGACCAGTCCGTATGCCCTTTCGAAATGGCCTCACACGTCCGTATGACAGGCCGTGTGCTAGGCCATGCCAAACCTATAGGGTATACTGACTTATGCCACATGGCCAAGTTGCACGCCCGTGTGGTAAGTCGTGTGAAGCATACTGACTTGATTTTTAATACAACACTAAGGGACACACAGCCGTGTAACCTGGCCGTGTTTCACACACGGCTGAGACACACGCCTATGTCTCTGCCCGTGTGGACAAAAATAGGTTATCTTCTAAGCCATTTTGCCACCCAATTTGCATATACCTACATTAAACCAAATGGCACAATACATGGCATAACTAGGCATCTAAATCAACTCCAATCAAACTCAATTCATACCATTTCAATACCAACCATTTCAAGTCACACAATTACCACAATAAACTAATCAATTTCATACCAAAACTCACTTTTACAAAACATCAAAATAACCAATTCCAAATATGGATCATTTGCCTAGATTCACTATCATACCAATATTATAACTCAACCATTTGCTATCCATATTACCTATTATCCACAAGCATCACATATCCATCATCAAACTCACAAACAAGCCATATGCACAATTATATACACAACCAAACCAACCAAATTAATCCAACTTCCATTGCTATATACAAAACCAAACTTTAAACATTTACAAGAGATAACACATATGTACCAAAATAACCAAACTCCTATACATGCCATATACTCAAAATACTTAAGTTCAAAAGTACCAAAGTGACAATAGGATAGTGTGATGAAGTCTTCGATGATTTTCGAATTTGAGCTAGCTTTAAAATCACTATAAAATACGAAAAATAAACAAAGTAAGCTATGGAGCTTGGTAAGTTCGTATAAAGATATTAAGCAAAACTCACCATTTAATATACCATTCAAAATATGCATATAACATACCACAAAATAATTAACCACAATGTTAGAATATATTCAATCATTTATATAACCATGAGCTCAATTCTTTCATATGTTCGATGCATATACAGTTTCTGTACATACCTATAATGATACGTATCTATTCTCACAATTTCATATCTTCGATATAATCGTTGAACCATTTGAAATAATACAAGATACTCGAAAATCTCGCACCCTAAGTGCCAATATATATATAGCCGAAGCTATCTCAATATCATATCTCAATAATGCTCACTCTCGAGCTATCAATGGGTCTGCTCACACAAGCTGATAGTCATGACGTAGTTACAAGGTGCTGCTCACACAAGCTGACGAGAATCTGCAGCACATGCTGGATAACTCAGCCACCGGTAGGACGTACGGACCAGCACCCAAAACAATAATAACCCCTAATGACATGTCATTCGTATCCTAATCTATTCCTAAGGTTCAATCGGGATTTCTCATTTCCAAATCATCGTTGAATGTATCTGCAAGGTCATATTTACAATTTATGCAATATCAAAGAATTTAAAATACAATTATAATAATGCTTATTACATACGAACTTACCTCAGATGTAAAAACAGTGAGTTAAATCGATTAATTCGAAACCTTATTCTTTCCCCGATCTAAATCTGTATTTCATCTTTCTTGATCTAAATGTAATCAAAGTTAACTTATTTAATAATATCTCTATTCAATTTAATCCAAAAACACACATTAAGGTACTTTTACATTTTTGCCCCTAACATTTCAACATTTTTACAATTTAGTCATTATTTCATAAAAACAAAAATTCAAGCAATTCAATCAAAACCCATGCTAGATGAATTTCAATTAGGTCCCTAGCAGTCCATATTTTTCATTTATTTCACAATTTAACCACCAAATTTCAACATTTCACAAATTAATCCCTATTTGGACATTTTACTAAAAATCACTTAACAAATGTTGTTTATCTAACAACAAACATGCATTTTCTATTATCAAACATCAAAAAAAACATAGATTCATCAATGGCAAAACCCTAAACCTTTAACAATTTTATAAATTAGTCTCTGTAACAGCCCAATTTCAATAAAATCGAAACAGTGGTTTCGGGATAAAATCAGAACAGTGGTTTCGGGACCACAAATTCGATCCAAAAATAAAATTTATTTTAATTTTATTAAATGATCCGTAATATGTTAGAAATTTCATGTGAAAATTCTGATAATAAAATTTTATCGATTAAGTGCTTAATTACGGGATTGACTAAATCGCATAAAATGAAAAAGTTAAATTCTAGTAGCTAGAAGGATTAAATAGATATGGAATTCAAAACTTGAGGTATTAAAGAAAATTATGTAGATATTTTAGTGACTCATCCATGGAAATTTAGAAAAAAGGCAAGGACTAAATTAGAAATTGAAAATTATTTAATTTATTAAAAAGATGATAAAAAATATCATCTTATTTTTCTCATCATCTTCCCCAAAATTCTATGGAAACCCTAGGAGAGAGAGAGGAAACTTTCATGACTTGATTGGGAAAGTTTTCTTGTCTCGTTTTTAGTAATTTTGATATTTTTGAAACGTGGATAGCTTAATCTATCTATTTGGAGGATCAATTTGAAAAGTTATCAAGGTATGGAAATTAGGTCATGGATGAATATGCTGAAAATTTAAAATTTATGGTAGAAAATGAAAGATTGTTGATAGATAAACAACTTTTACAAAGTGATTTTTGATGAAAACATGATTTAGGGACTAAAATGTAAAGTTGTGAAAATTGATGAAAAATTCTAAAATTTATAGAAAATATGTGCTGTAAATTTTATGTTGAAATTTCGGTTAGGCTTGGAATAGGGAGTAAATTGCATGAATTTCATTTTTCGAGCCTAGGGATGAAATTAGAATTTATGAAAAAGTTGGGGGCAAAATGGTAATTTTTCCTAGGATGTAAATTGAGTCCAAATGAATATGAAATGTGTGAAATTGATTATTAAAGTTATTTATATAGATCCAGACAACACAAATTTGAGGTTAGATCGAGGAAAAAGAAAGGTTTCGGATTAGTAGATTATTTGCGCGAACAAGTGTCGAGGTAAGTTCGTGTAACTTAATCGAGCATGTAAATATGTTAACTTGAATGTTATGATTGTATGCAGTATGATTTATATTTATGTGAATATTATAAATGTGTGAAATGATTACATGTTCAGAAATGTTAGAAAAAGGGTAATGTCTTGTTTGAATATTGAATTTTGATGGATAAATGTGATTGCCTTATAAAATGAGGCCATGCATTTGTTGCTGACGGGATTTTGCTCAGACGAGTAATCCTATTGATCTCATTATAGAAAGGATTTTACTCGGACAGGTAATCCTAATATAATCTCTCTCGAGCATATGTTACAATTAGGATTTATCCTTGACTGGTAATCCTAATTGAGCTCTTCTGAGCATACGTTACATAAAGGATCTAGCCTGGACTGGTAATTCTGCAATATGATATGTGGCTCGAGAGTGTATTCTTTGATTAAATGTCCTAATGGGTACTCTTGAATAAGAATTGACGGGTTATTAAATTGTACACCTTGGGTGTACTACTTCAGTATCCATCGAAATTTTAATGATTCAACGAACAAAACTGTTAGCATGATTAGAGAATCATCGGATGAAATGAATAATGTCTTGAAGGAAAATTGTATGATGAGCTCATCCATGTTTACTTGATGTATATGAAAATTTTGTGACTAACATGTTTGATTGAATGCATGTGTTTAGGCAATTTTGCCAAATTGATGGAAAATATGATATTGTATGCTTAGATTTAATAAACGAGATTGGTAAGTTTAGTTTTCATTATACGAACTTACTAAGCATGTAATGCTTATTAGATTTTATTTTCCCTGTTTTATAGTGCTTGGAAGCTCGCGAATGTTGGAGATCATTGAAGCATCATCACACTATCCACTAGCTTATTTTGGGTTTATATATAGTAAAATCATTTTGGTATAATGGCATGTATAGGCTAACTTGGCCATAGATGGCTTAAATATGTGGTTTGTAATCTAGCCATTGGAATGGCTAGTAATGGTTGTTTTTTATATACTTGTAATGTCATACTATGGTAGCTACATATACCAAGGTAAGATTATAAACATGTATGCATGTAATAATATGCCATGTTGAATGATAGAGTTTGCTTAATTTGAATGCTTGAAATGGTTGGTATTTGGATATGAGTTTAAGTGCAAGCCATTAGTGTGATTTTGGGTGAGAAATGAACTAGAAATGGCTTTATTTTGTCCATACGGGTAGACATAAGGGCATGTGTCTAAATCGTGTGTGAGACACTATAATAGTCTGATTTAGACCCTAATTAGAATAGTGGTTTCGGGACCACGAATTCGAGTCAAAAAATATTTATATATTATTTTTCGTGTTTATTATATGTGAATTAGCATGTGTGAAAGTTTCGTATGAAAATTTGATTGTTTGTGTGCTTAATTAAATAAAAGGGCTTAATTACATAAAATGAAAACTTGATAGTTAAAAGCATAAGGACCAAATTGTTGATGGCTTTATAAGTTGAAGTATTTAAGTGGTAATTTGACCATGTTTAATTAGATGGACGGTAGTGACTATGTAATATGATGGTTTTATATTAGTTAATAAAGGTTAAATTTGTAATTGAATTAAAAGGTTATTATATTACAAAACATAAAAAAAATTAAAAGCCATGGTTCTTTTATCTTTGCATGACCGAAACTAGTAAAATAAAAAGAAAAGAAAAGAGTTAGGCATTCAGCTACTTCTCAAGCTAAATCAAGGCATGTTTTTACTTCGGGTTTTGATAATTTTTACGTTTTTGAGATCGTTGCTTCGAATACTACCCGACCCATGCTTGAATTTTTTATTTTGGTGAATATTTTGTGTTATGCCATTGATGAATATTTGTGTTTTGTGTCTATTGATGAATATTTGTGTTTTTTGATGTTTGATAATGAAATATCAAAAATACGGTTTAGATTAACAAGTTTTGTATTGAAGTTTTTGATGATTTTGAGTTAATAGGACTAAATTGCAAAAATAATAAATTGAAGGACTAAAATGAAAAATAAAGGAAATATATGGACTAGTATGAGTATGTTGAAAATTCGGCTCAACTATGTTGTTGTGAGATTTGGTGTATTTTTTGTTTTGTGCAATTTAGACTAAATTGTAAAAGTATAAAATATCAGGGGTAAAATGGTAATTTATCCATTTATGTGTTGTTGGATTAAATTGAATGAAATTGTATTTAAATGAGGTTAATTTGAAATTATATAGATCAAGAACAAAGGAAATTGGACTTGGATTGGGGAAAAACAAAAATAGTCGAATAGCCGATTCGTAACATCCGTCGATATCCGAGGTAAGCTTTTAAGTAATTAAACATGGTTTATTTTGAACATAGAATGATTTACTATGATGATTCAAATTTTATAGTATATTAGTATGTTAGCCGAATGAGAATTATCAATGAATCAATGTGATTGAGTTGTAATTTGAATGATATCAAAATCTCTGAAAGTGTGTATGTGTTACATGGAATATTATATGATTCGATATATGAAATGTTGTGGAAAAATTTTATGTTTGTGATATTCAGGCCTTAAGCCTAACAAGCCTTGTGCTGGTGACTTTAATCGGGCTTTGTGCCTAGCAGGCTTAGTACCGGTGAATAAATATCAGACTTTGAGTCTAGCAGGCCTTGTGCCGGTGTGAAATTCAGGTTTATACCTAGCAGGTTTTTATACCGGTGATTTGCTTTCAAGTCCAAGATTATAAGAGTTCAGGCTATTGTGGATATTGACCAAGTGTAATTGAGTTAAATGACATTGTATATGTTCGGCCACATAAATAAGTATATGTAGGCTTATATTGAACTTGATTATTCGATTACATGTGAATTATATTGAATTTATATATTCGGTTTTATGTGAAGTTATTTTGAATATGCATATTCGGCCATTTGTGATGATCTATTGAAGTTGAACTATAGGTTACATGTGATGTTTTATTTAACTTCCATATTCGGCCATAGATGTAAGTATCTATCTGATGATATATTTGATGTTGTATAATCGGTTATATAGGAAATATTTATGTGGTGATATGTATTTGATATTGAACATTCGGCCAAGGTATCTTATTGTGTAAAAGTATAATATTATTGATATAATTTGTTTAGTTTGAATGTTTTGATTATTCATTGAGTTGTTTAATTTGCTTATGGCTTACTAAGCTAAGTTAGCTTACTCTATGTGTTTTTGTTACTCTGTTTTATAGATTTTGGTTGTAAGTAACGAGCTAGGGGATCGTTACCGAAGTCATCCACACTATCGTCAACTTTCGATACTTTTAAAAGTTTATTTTCAAACTTTTGGCATGTATAGGCTAATATGTATTTTGTTCGACCTTGAATATGTATAACTTTAGCCATGCGAAAATGGCTTAATTTTCATGATAGATTCGTTCATACTTGGATATGGTTTGAGCTTACCTTTAGTTGATTTGTTATAAATTATATGTGAATGAAGTATGTGATATATGTGGTATGTTTGAAAATGGTTTATTGATGCTAGTAAATTTGAAAGTGGATTGATGTAATGATCATCATATATATATATATATATATATATATAAATTTCATGATATAATTATTTGTTTCGGTTTAGGTTTTTGGTTTGGGTAAAATATATTTGGATAATGAGTTTAAAAAATGTAACTTATAAGATGTTTATACATATTTTCATGTGCAAATGTATATTTGTTTGTGATGAATTAAAATTGAAAGGAAAATGATGATAGGTGGAATTGGCTATGGTTGGTCACTCGGTTTTGATATGTATAAATATAAATAAATATGGTTTGATGATTTAATTTTGATGTATGTTTATTCATTTATAAACGTGAGCTCAGGTGTTAGCATGTTTTATGTATATTAGAAATTCATGATATGAGGCATGCCTATATTCGAATATGCAAAGATTAGTTTAGTTCGGTTTGCATGGAAAAATGTATAAGTACTATAATTAGTTATAAGTTTATTAATGATGAATTATTGAGATTTTATTGTTTAATAATATTTGTAAGTGAGACATTGATAAATGACCATTTGAATAGTGATTTTATGTAATAGTACACTATGAGCATTATATGCATTTTTGCAAAATTGATAATTATGTGTACGTATATACATGTACTTTGATTGTTAATTCGAATGATGGTTTGGGTATATAATGAAAGTATACGCGTATGTTTATATTTGTTAGTGAAAATTTATTATTTGAAAGGTATAGATTCGGTTGAATTTTGAGGTATGATTTGTAAATGCAATATGATAAATAAAGTATGTTTAATATTTAATTAGACATGTGCTTAATATATTTATGAGTATGACTTGTATGAATAAGCGAATGTTTGAAATTTTGTTTTTGTTCAGTAATGCCTCGTAACCCTAGCCCGGCGATGGATACGGGTTAGGGTGTTACACACACGGCCTGGTACATAGGCATGTGGTTAGGCTGTGTGTCCCTTACACCTTTAATTCGAGAAATAGAATGCTCAGAATTGAGCATACGGCCTAGAATACGAGCGTGTATCTTGGCCGTGTGAAACCTGCACCTAATTTTGAAGAATTTAATTAACCACACGGCCTACTCACACGGGCATGTGGTTGGCCGTGTGGCACAAGTCAGAGAGTTACACGGCATCGAACACGACCTGCAGCACGGGCGTGTCCTAGGGTCACACAGGCATGTCCCTTGGACCACACGGGCGCGTGAGCCCTGTAACTTAGAAAATTTTTAAAATGTCGCGAAAAATTCTTAGAGTTTCCGATTAAGTCCAACTTGATTTTAATGTTCATATTGGGCCTCGAAGGTCCATTTAAGGGACGTTAAGAATAATCTCGGAAAATGAACAGCGATTGACATGATAATCTATAAATATTCTGTAAACTCCAGTAATGCTCCGTAAACTTGTTTCGGCGACGGATACGGGTTAGGGGTATTACAGTCCCTGGATTAGCTAGATTAAGCTGCAACGATCTCAAAAACATAGAAATCATTAAAAACGGGACAAAAATCACTTACCAATCAAGCTTCAAAGTGACCGAACCCTAAAATGGACAAAAATGGTTTCTTCTTCTTCAATATTCGATTGAAGATGATGACTAAAAGATGATAATGTGTTTTTATTTTATTTACTTAGTCTTTATTTAATTATTTACTATTATAATCTTTAATTAAACATTAAAAATCACTTAATATATGTCCATAAATGTCCACCCACATTAAAAATGGTTTAATTATCACATAAGAACCTTCACTTTAGTAATTCATAGCTATTAGATACATTTACCTAATAGAACACAAATTTTACACTTTACGTGATTTAGTCCTTTTTATCGAATTAAACACTCAAACGATAAAGTTTCTAAACGAAACTTTCACACAATCATTTTATCATGCTGTAAACATTAAAATAATAATAAAATAATTATTTTGACCTCGGATTTGTGGTCCCAAAACTACTGTTTCGATTTGACTAAAAATGTGCTGTTACACCCTTTATCCACAATAATGCAAAACTTTCTGTCACCAATTTCTTCATGAATTACATTACGAACTCTATTAGCATAATTTTGCAATATCTCTTTTTGCATTGTTGAAGAAGTATAAGTAGCATTTTATGAAGAGCTTTTCAAAACATCTTCAACTTTCTCATCATAAGATGCTAATAGTTATAAAATTTTAAGAAAGTTACCACGATTTTTTGATATTGAACTTTCATCATGACAAGCACACCCTTGAAACATCAACCATCGAACAACATCTATACTAGTTTTCAGACGTAGATGATTAGCTATAATTTGTTGTGTTGTTTGTCTATCAAGTGATACTTCAATATGTTGAGCTTGATTCATTAAATCTACATAAGTTTATTGTGCATTGTTATGCAGTGAATTCAAATACTTTCCCATATGTGTCAAAAAAGCACAATTGCACCCATCGTGTACCTTTTTCCAAAATGATTACTTGGATTGCTATTAAAAGAACATAATGCAAACAAAATACTGCATCTTTAAAAGGTGAATATTTTAACCAAGAAAATTGTTTAAACCATGATGGTTGGAAATAACGAAGAAACTTTTTTGAATTAGAAGCAGGATATTTTAAAAGAATAGGTTCATATGGTCCATCCTTAATACAAGCTCTTCTAATTTTATTACGCAAATTTAACCGGATTCTCATATATTTGCTTATGTAACCTAGGATCACGTTCTAAGTTAGACAAATCAAGTTTCTCATCTTCAACTCTAAGAATTTTTGAAGGATTAACATCAGAGTTTAAAGGAGCAAACGGCGAATGTGGTACCTCAATTTGTGATACTTCTGGGGGTGATTGTATTGTCTTTGTATTTTTCTTTTCAAAAAACGAATCAATTATTTTCGACTTCATAACTACAAAATCTTAAAAGATAAAAGAAATTAATGACTATAAAATAAAATTAAACTATAAACTTAAAATATAATAAAAACGATAGTAAATAGATGAAAAAGAAAAACCTTAAAAGATGAAGTCGATACCATAATTGAAGGACAAATACGACATTGATAACATTATTCGTTAATAGCAGTAGTAAAAGAGACTTCTTTTTCATTAGATAATAAACTGAATTTTAATTGTAATTCATATTTAATGTTAAGTTAAAAAATGACCAACTATCATCCAAAGAAAGAAAGTGGCAAACTAAAGTTTAAGTCTTTTATATAATATGTTATATAAATATTTAAAGTTAACATACGAAAAAAAACATTGTGGACCCTTCAAACTTGGAAGGGGCCAAATAGCAACTTAAATAGAGGCCAAGTTTTAAAAGTAAAAGAGACTAACTAATAAATATACGTTTTATAATTTTAGGAGGGAGCCGCCCCTGTCATCCCCTACTTTACCCATTGCATTAAAGGAACCATTGAAGAGCATTAAAAATATTTTTTCAAACTTCTTAATGGCTCTTTGTTTTGTTTTCAACACTATCGTAATTTATGAAGTTTTTTGGGAAAATCATTAACACTTGGAACGAGAAGCTCAAGAGTTATTCTCAGTTTTAGTGAAAAAAAACAAGCTTTTCATCAAATGTATATTTACTTCAATTGAGAGCATTATACTTCTAAATTCCAAAAATCACCTGTAAAGTAGTCACTTTTTATTCTTAATAATAAAAATTGGACGTGAAAGGAGGACTTTGAATTAGTTATTGATAAAAAAAGCTTATTAATATTTTTACTTATTTGTATATTTCTGTCATTTTCACGTTGTCTTTTAATCAGGGGTGAAGCCAGAACAAAATTTTAGGAGCTGATTGAAATTTTAATTTTTTATGGTCTATATCTTTATAATTTTTAAATAATTAAATTGAATTTTTATAATTTTAGGGTGGAGTACAATTTTATCTTTACTAATTTAAAATTTTTTAAAAAATTTAAAAACTTAAATAGCAATTTTACATTTTAGGGGGCCTGCCAACCCCTAAATCCGCCTCTTTTAATTAATTTTTAGTATTGGGTTTGTATTATATTTTAATATCTTTTTGTCATTGTGAATTCAATCTATTTTTTTTTATTGCATAAAGCTTTATAGTGATTTTTCATAGTTTATCATATGAATTTGATTTTATCTAAAAATTTGTACTGATAAAAATTAAATGATTTTATTATATATCTTATGCAATTAATATTATGTTAATTTTTAGATTATTATTATTTTTACTAATAAAAATTAAATTATTATTTGTCTTATGATAGACATTAATTTTTTACATTTTAGTTTATTCTTTTAATTAATTCTTTATATATTTAATTTGTCTTGTACATAATTACACAAATACAATTACAAGTACTCAACATTGAAATCAAGGTTAGATTAGCACGTTGTTGAACTTGAAAGAGTTGTATTATGACCCAATCTCATTGGCATTCTGAGAAAGAAGTCGGAAAAATCTAATTTGATAGCTTTGGTGGTGGAGTGTTTTAACATTATTAACAGCGGTGGGTGGTTTGGTTTGAGAATGAGATGAAAGAAGACAAGCGGTGCAATCCTACGTGCCTTGGAGTTGGAGAATTCATTGATGAGCTTTGCTTTGGCCCACCCTTTTAATGCCAAACAATTGCTTCATTCAGCTTCGTCTCCAACATAACCCAAAGGGAAATTTACCTCCCTAAAGTCCAAACATCATATTTTAGACTCCAAAACAATTATTGTTAAATGTATAAACATAATACACATCAAATTATGAACAAAATGCAAGTAGATGTCTGCTACTCTTTCTTGAAAATAATACAAAATTTCCACCTCGTTCCTAATTATTATGGGAAAACTTTTTGAAAATGACAAAAATACTCACCTACAATCCCGAGTAATAAAACAGAGTTTACCTGCCCAAGAGTAGTAGTACAGATTACTGAACGAAAGGGATTTATTCCTGCTATCAAGTAAATGATAGTGTCTCCAGAAAGAACAAATGAATTGCTGTGTCTCCGTATATCTTCAACATTGTGGCTTTAAGATGAATTTTCCAGGTTCACCGTAAGTTTGCTCCAATTGCTCCAATTTGTTGATTTTGAAACCCCTGATCCTCAGCTCCTCGGGGCTACTCGTATCTTTGTAGTCAATCCTCTCAAGAAGCCAGCCCTTGTTTTGTATTGATCCTCCTACTTTAACCTGTTTCCGAAACCATTGTTATTACACAATTGTTCTCCAACTGAACTAAGCTTGAATCCCAAAGTAAAATTGTCCAGAAATGCAAAATAGCCTTCCACACTTGCAAGTAGAGAAGATTCATATTCTTAACTAGTTTAATATATCATCTAATGCATGATAAGTAGACTGCGTGAATAATGAAATGATAAGAAACACAATGATCAGGCATGAATTTCGACGAAAGAAGAATGTAAGAAACTAAAAGCCATGAAAGCCAACATATTTTATGCTACAACATCTCTTGCGATATTTCAAAATACGGCACCAAATTACAAAATATATGGAACAATCAAAGCTTAAAACATCAGATTATGACAACAAATATATTAAACTTGTTGCAAAAGAGTGCAAGGAAAAAGATCCAAGGAAGAACATATTAAATAATAGAATGCACTGACCATCAGTTTATAATGGCATACCGCATACCTCTGCACCATCAATAGAGTTGATGATAAGAGCTCCATCCAAGGATAGATCTTCAAGAAAGATATCACGGCCCTTAAGGACCATGGTAGATCTTTGAGATACCGAGCAACTTTGACGAACTTTGCTTTTGATCTCAGAAAAAGTAAGCCCCCATTTAGGCTTCCATGTAATATGCGGCCACACTTCCACTTCTTGTCCATTGAAAACCTGTTGTACTGGACCCTCCACTTGGACACCAGCCTGGCAAATGTAAAAAATTTGACACCAAAAGATTTAACAATAGCAAGAGAGAGTGAAAATATATTCTAAATGAGACAGATTCTATCACTTGAAGCTAGCCTAAGAGCAGCATGATCACCTTTACAAGGATGAGACTGTTTGCACGATAAATGGCCATTTCTCCAGAAGTTGCACTGTGATATGGGTTTCCTTTTGGTACCTTAATCAAGGTTGACAGAACATTAATAGAATCAAACAGACAAAGGTAATGATTAGAAATATTCAAATAGGAGCCTAAATGTTGCTTGCTTGAAGATTAGCCAAGAGCAGTTTAAGGGAGATGGAAATTGAATAGGCTAGCATAAATCCATCTATATAACTTTTACCATATCCCTTGAAACTGTGCTGTTCTTTCCAGAAAATAAAGAGGTAAAATGGTTTCTATTAAACTTTGCGGCATAATTATACCAAAGAAGGTTATTAGCATATTAAGGCTGTATGATGTGAGAGAACTAAAAGAAAAATGATTTTCAATCAGAAATTTTCACACTCTGAAATAGACTCATGAAAGAAAATGCAGAACATAATCTGCATGTTAGAAATTTTCATATTTTGAATATTTACAAAAGACCCTAATTAGATTGTCAATCAGTTGTTTATAAACCAACCGATACTAGAAATCATGGATTTGGGACATACTAGATTCTTATAATTGCAAAAAAAAAAAGGGTTAAATAGAGAAAGATGGCAGAAATTAATAAAACATCATTTCACCTTAGAAGCATCCTCAGGGTTGTTTTTCACAGGTGCATAAGCAAGCCATTTATCCATCACCTATACAATAGCATGACAGCAGGTTTAGTGATGAGAAAATATTAAATAGCAAATTTTACATAATCAAAATAGAAGCATCTTCCTTTCTCATGGCAGATCACAAGAGAAGCACGTTCGTATTGGATGGAAGATAGGTAAGGCTATCAAAGACCAAAAGCTTAAGTGAAATAACAGGGAAGGCTTGAAACCATCAATTACCGTAAATCCAACTCTTGCTGTTGGAGGCAATGTTTTAGGGTAGTCTTGCATCATACACTCTAGTCGAGTTGAGGACCTAAATGATGTTTTACTGGCATCTTTATATCTGCAGTAGCATAAGACAAAGGAGATGGCATTGTCAAGACTCACTCACTTCTATACAATGAATTGTATAGGAAAAATTCACAAAGTCGGATCCTTGGACATCAACTGTCAGATAAACGTTAAGTTGTTGAAGATTTTTCCACCATGATTTGGAATCAACAGAATCTAACTTCATTAATGGCTAGGAAACTAACACTTATAAACTAGAAGACATTTCTTACAGCAAGAAGTTCTAGGAACTAAATACAGTTCTTGAATGTTTGTGACAACCAGCCATGCGAATTCAACAGATGATGCAAATGAGAATACCGTGTATTTCAAAAATCCAGTATTTACATTTTTTTCCAGAAATTCTGTTTTCCTCATATGCATATAAACTTTTAGGTTTATAAAAGAATTAACTAATTAAAATAGAACTACAAACCTTTTAATCTAAATTCTTGTTATAAGAAACAAGAAGCTGTAAAATAATCAATAAAGCAGAAGACTAACAAGTTTCAATCATAATTAGCAAATATGAAAAGGAAGAATTACTTAGGGTTAACAAATTCCTTTATCGCCCCTCCTGTTTTTGTCAGCTCCTCAATGTATGGACCAAGCTCCAAAATAAGCTGTAAAACAGAACCAAAATAATAGAACGTGGTAGTAAATTATACAAACCAAGATCAAATTTCGTGAAAGTCAGCATGATTACAATGACAGTTTCGGTAGGTGAAAATTTCATTAGTCATGCTATTTCTACCATCTTGATTATAAGTAAAAAGTTCATGCTATAATCAAAATAAACAAATCAGATAAAACATCAAAAGCCTCATTTTGTTTATTCATCATGATAGACATCCCCTGGAAATGAAACTAATTATTTTGAGCCAGAAAACTTACTTGGTTTATATTTCCTGGGAAAGGAGAATAACCAGTCTCACAATCAGCATCTCCATCAGGATGTCCAGCAGCTCTAAGCAGAGGATCAAGCTGATTGTACTCCACATTGATCACCATTGATCTTCCTGAAGCCAATTTCATGGGACGTTACTAATAGTGAAGCATAAATTACTGGGCCTTCAATGCCTAAAAGGCCTATATGGCGTAGTTGTATTATATGTATGTGTGTGAGAGAACAAAAAGGAGTAGGTGGAGAAAAAGAAGCAATTATGCACCATGCTATCTCCTCAGTTACTTTAGAATGAACTAATTATGGCATATCCAAGATGTAGGCGAAAAAAAAAATATGTAAAAAAATGTATTTATAGAAAAATTATGTAATGAACAAATGAGGCTTTGGTTGAAATGATAAAGTCGAGGCTTTGGAGACAATGGTGTCCTAGGTTCAAGTCCCCCCATGTGTGGGTACTTTTCTAGATTTAAATTGATTTTTATAGATTTTATATAAATATGTATAAAGACAAAATACCTTCATGTAATATTTGTTACTTTGTAAAAAGGTTGAGTTTTTAGTCATTTTTCAACTGAGTTGATGTCTGGTTGACTCGTGAAACCAACTCAATGAGAGACTTAAATATATAGTATAGATGTAAAAAGATATAATACCTTCATATAATATTTGTTACTTTGTAAAAAAAAAAAAAAAAAGTTTTTAGTCATTTCTCAACTGAGTTGATTTCAGTTGACTTGTGACACCAACTTAGTGAGAGACTTAAATATAGTATAGATAAGCACAAGGCAAAAGTGACACCAAGAAATCAGAAATTACTGAAGTGTAAACCTATTAGTCAAATGTTCAAATGTCAACATCCATAGAGAAATAGGTTAATAAGAAAATACACTCACACACGCTATTGGCAGTTCTAGCTTCCAAGAATTATTAGTGTTTCATGTATATACCATCACTATGAGTAAGTCTTGTAATTCCTCCCATGGCCTCTTTTGCTTTCCGTTGAACAGCAAGAGAGTTGACCTGGTATTGTTTAGTAGCACTGACTCCTAGAGATGCTGGAATGGCCTAACATTGAAATCATAGAAAATTTTATTTATAACCAGTTTTCCACTGTTAATATAAGAAAACTATAAATGAAAAGATTGCAATTTTAGCTGTTAACCTTGAAAAGAAGTCCATTTGTGTCTTGAAAAAAGAGAACCCATCTCAAACCAGCATCAAGCCTAGAAAAAAATGAATATACAAATATGATGTAAAATATAGAAAGTTATAGTTAACCCAATTTCAAAAGGGTGGCATTTGACTTCTTTATGCAATGTCGATAATGTTGAGACAAGACAAGTGGGCTTTACAAAAATGTTACTTTTCAGTACATGATTGCTTGATTTACCACCTCATGCACAGGGTCGCAGTTTGTTTGTTTCAATATTATAGCTTAAAATGGATCAGAAACCACAATTTTTTTTCCTTACTAATATAAAGAGAGACAATGGCAGGAGCAGACACAAAATATCATCTTATAAACTTTGAGGAAACTTGCAAAGGCATGAAAGAAATTCTCAATGCCAGATTTTAGAAGCATTGTAAGATTTTGTGACATACCATACTTTCAGAAGGCCACTAGAGTAAAGAAGGCAGTGCACATCACCATGGCCATGAGGTTTTGTCTAGAAAGGCCAGAAAATAGTTCAGGAAAGAACCTAATGGTTTTATCAATTAAAATATAACCACTGTTTTGCATATAGTGTTTACAATGGTTACCTGAATTTGGTATTTGTTATGAGGGTCCAAAGCAAGCCTAGCATCATTATCATCTAAACATGCAACTTTTTCCTGCGAGAAAATATGACATTGTATGTAAAGCAACTTAACAACAGCTTTAACGAAAAACACATCAATGAGTGATTGCAAACCTGCTTAAGAAGTTTGACTTGTGTAGGTTTCATCCCAAAGTAAGAATTTGATTCCAAAACCTCCAATGTGCGGGTATGTGTGTCATCCGATGTCATGATAACAAAAGGAATATCTTTTTGAAATGTGCCTAAAATTTAGACACACAGAGAGAGAATGAACTTAAGTAAATAAAAGAGCAAATAAGTTATAAAATGCAACTAGCAATGCAATATTTTGGAAAAGAGGTTGTTTAATTCCTTTTAACTTATAGAGGCAAATATGAACTGCTTCTGCTAGCTGGACCAGGGAGATTGTTTACAAAGTATTTAACAAGCTCAGGTGACATAGATGGTTGCACCTTAGCTGTTTATATAAAGCAAAATTTTCAAACAGATACATATATGCATGCTTTCTTTGAAAGTGGCCAGTCTCATGATGGCTAGATTCTAAACCTAAATTCTTCCAAGTGGCTTTCTTTTCCACGGTTCAGGCACTAAGCAATTGCTCATACATTTCAACAAGTGAAATAGAACTGCTCAGTTAATTCTCATTGATTGCTGCCATTCATAATACTGAAGGGAAATAACACTTGATTTTTCTTGATCACATGGAGAAGCAACATTTAAAATGCTATATAATAAGGAAGGGCTACTAACAAATGAGAGATGTCATACGAACCTTGTGTGAGCCTACAGCTACCTTCCTGAAGAGCAAGAATAGCCTCAATGTAGAGTTGTAAGAAACATGTTCTGGTAGTGGCCTCTGCTAAAAGTGCCACCTACAAGGTGTAAAAAGTAGCTAGTCAAATATTTTCTTTGGGAAGCAACACTGGTTAAGGATGTTTGAAAAGGTTTAATTGGTGCAACATCAAAAATGTGATCAACCCTCTTTGAGAAAAAAGAGGAAAAAAGTGTCCATGCAATATCTAGTGCAGACAAGCATGAATCATGAAACCATCACTAAACACAAAAAATATCTCAAAATTTTATTTCAACTACACGAGTTCTGTAGTTTTTATGAAATCAAAAATTTAAAATTAACAGCAAAGGTACCATATTATCCATCCCTATCACTCTATCTACCTTAATTCCGTTGTATCCAAGACGTTCACCAAGACCCCCTGCAACAAGAACAAATGCAGCATTTTGGGCTTCTTTAACACCTGCCTCCTCATATTTGATGAAATTTTCATCACCAAAAGAGAGAATCTCTCCTGTGGGAACCTGCAAAAGACATCCGCTGTGTTTAAGACGAAGTTGAACGCAAAATTGAAGAGAAGGACATTACAAGGGCATAAAACCATATACTAATGTCAATTTACATCTGTTAAAGCATCCAATCTAAAACCAATTGAGCTTCTGTCAAAAAAAAAACCCCAATTGAGTTATGTTATCCTTTCCAGCCCAGGATAAATTGCACTACTTAATAATAACACCAAACTTCAATATACGACGAACAAAGAAACCCAATACTTAACAATAACACCAGTTAACAACTGGATGTTGATTACACCACAAGAATCTGAAAAAAAAAAAAAATTAAAGTTTCAGCGTGAAAGACTAATTTCGTTACCGAAGGTGTGAAGCCATCATATGGGCTCTTCCCTACTTTTGAACCCGCTAAGAGCTCCCTAGCATTTTTAATATACGATGCCAAACCCCCAGGATAGCTTGAATTTAGCTTCGCAACCTATAAAAGAAAATTTATTCAAAAATATAATCCACAGTACATATTTCATCAAACATATCTAAAACAGCAGAGACTTGAGGGAATGAAATACTAAAAATCAATTTGATGATTAAAAACAATTTAAATCACTGTAGAATTCGATAGCTATAGAAAAAGAAAAGGAGACCTGAGCAAAGAATGCTTTCTTTTTGTCGTCCTCGACGCCAGGATCTGTCCATTGCTGAAACAAGTGGCTCTGCCCCATCTCCACCAACATCTTTCCCAATTCAATCTGCCAAAAGCACATAATTCACATATTCGTATATCTTATACGTGTATATATATATACATCTTTTTTTCTTTTGGAAAATGCAAGACCTGGTCCGGAGAAAGGAGGCAGAGATTCTTGACAAGATTAGAAGGCCAATCCCCGGCGTTGATGTTGAGGTTGGCGAGAATGTCCGCCTCTGAATCCACCGTCGCCGAAACCATTCTGGCCGGAATTGTCCTTTTTTCAAAGATAAATAAATGAAACAGAAAGTTGAAAAGAATTTTACGTAATAAAAAAAAAATTCAAAAAGTGAGTGAGAAGAGAGGAGGAGAGAGAAAGAACTTAGAAGCAGATCCTAGAGCGAATGTCGCCGAAATGATAGTGACTGATTACTGGATATTACAGGTCACCAACCGTTAGTTTATTTGACACCCACCTCTTCACTCTCCAACAGATCTACAATTCCATCAGCCTTCCTGCCAAACCTTTGTTCCTTAAATATTTTCAAATTCATCATTTTAAAATTAATTTTTATTTTATTATAATTTTATAGCCGATAATAATATTCAATTTATTGTAAGTTTCTCTAATCATTTGAGTGACTCTTCCTACTTTTTTCTCATTATTTGCTTTGGTTCAATGGTTTTGGTTGAGCAGATCTTTCTGAGCTTGTTAAATTTTCATTATTTATTCGGCATTCATACAGTTTAAATGGAATTTCTTCTTATAGAAAGTTAGTCTGTTACTCTTTGCAGACCCAAGATGAAAATTGAAGAATCCAGGCATTGATCAACACCAAATTTAATCTTTTCCATTGACTTTTGGAGGTGAGTGTTTCTCATGATCCTTCGTTTTCATCCTGCCCAAGGCCTCTTTAGATGCTACTATATTTTCCCCGGAAAAATCTAGAGCTGGGGAAAGAAGAGGGTGGATTTTGAAACTGCAGTTCTTTTGCATTGTTGATGAACCCAGTTTAATGGAATTATCATTCAGTGAAAATAAGACACTGGATTACTGAATCCTCAATTTGCTTCTATATTTCAGAAATGAAGATGAAACGTATATTATTGGGCATACTTCAATTTTATCCGATGTACCTTAAAGTTGTTTTGAATCAAAATTAAAATTTTATGTTCTTAGATAAACCAGAATCACCTAGCTATAAGCACACAATAATAATAATAATAAGTGTATAAAACACTTATTAACTTGAACATACATGTCCATGGCATTATTAATAACTCTTTTCTCGTTCAGAAATCATAAATATTTTGCATAGATTTTCATGTCATTATTAATACACACATGGTTGCTTGATGCAAATTGCATAAACAGGTGTTTATAAATATTTCCCTTTTTAGCAATGCTTCTAAATCTGTAGTTGCTATGTTACTTGGACCTAGGTATCAGATATGTCTAAGAAGGATATGTTCAAACTTTTTCTGAGATTTTCATGTATTTGAGGAGTCTTTGCAAGATTATATCTCCATACTCATATCCAAATATGCATCAGACACGGATAAAAGTTGTGTTTGTTTGTCAGATGCAGCTCAAGAAGGTGCATTTCAACCTGTACAAGTAGTATATGAATGCTTTTGGATGAGTTGAGATTTTATTTAAATTAACGTCAATATATCCCAGTATTATAAAGCAAATCTAGTGTAGCAATGGGCACACATGCATAAGGCCTCACCTGTGAATATTTTTTACTATTAGTGAATGTAAACATCAGGTTTCTCTGCCAAATAGGTAAGTTCCGATGACCATAGATTCTGCACTTGATACAACATTATGAAACTTAATATATGGCCCTCGTCTGTCTATGCCCTTTTTGTGAGAATCGTTATCATTTATCCATCTTGAAACTGCCCATCATTGTTGTTATTGAATAGAATGCGCGGTTTTCCCATGCTGAAGTTCAGTACCTTGGCATCCATGTTGTATTTAATTTCTCCATCATATAGTAGCTTCCTGATATAGTGCTCTATGTCTGAACCTATCAATCGAAGCGTGTACTCTGTCAATGGCGCTCCCTGTTCGCATATCATGCATTAGTTCTCTTTAAAGCAGAAAGTTGAGCATGCTAAACAAATCGAAAGGCCGTTGTTTATGATCAGCTAGAAATTTTCATTTTTGAAATGAATAGGCTGATCTAGACATGAATGCAAAGCTAAACGGGTTCAAGAATTAAGTACTACGATTGAAAATTGAGCTCACTCCCCCAAGAAACTCAGCTAAACCCCAACTCAGAAATCCCTATGTATTTCCCAGTTTTGATAGTGATAGTTGCCTAGTCTGATTTACTAATATCAGCTAAGACTTAATAGTTTCCACTAACCAAACTCAATCATAGCATCAAGAAAGAAAAGTGGGTTACCTCATAATGATCCACAAGCTCTTGGAAGTACGAATAAACTTTATTGCAAGTTTCAGGAGTCCAAACAAACTCATCAGTAGGGTCAAGTATAAGGGTGAGTTTATCCATCTGAGTTTGATCGAACTCAGAGGTTTCAGGATCAATGTAGGCAGCATAGATCCTGACGTGCCTCGTAACACTGCTGAGCCACTGCCCTCCATATTCTTTGCCCATGTTTTTGCTCTTTACATTCAGTTGTTTTTCCACTGGCCTTGGTTGTGTAGGTTGTTGTTGCTTAACCTTTTCTTGCTCTTCCTGCACTTTAGCTTCTTGTGTTTCACCAACTTCAGCTTGCTGCTGAGCCGAAACCGAAAGAACCCTTTTCGTTCTCAAGTCTCTTTTCCCTCCACTCCAACCCAACATGGAGAATTTTGTGCAGGCCATGTAAGAGGAAGTTGCAGCCATGTTTGAAATCTTAAAGGTTGAGTGGATTTTTCAGATGCATAATGCTTCTTTATGTATTTCTTCATCCCGAAATTGCATTTATGGGCCTTTATTTTGGGTGAATTCATACTAAGCTTGTCAAATTTGATCCTTTAGTTTTGTGGATAAGTCTTTTTGTTTTTTTCCAAGGGGGGGGTGGCTTGGGCTGAGCTTGCTTTTTTTATTGTGGTGGAGAAACAAAGGAGATTGCCTGCCATCAATTTGGATAATTTGGCCTTTGGGCAATAATAATCTCTTTAACTTAAATTAATAAGTTAAAATTTTTATATATGCATAAATTTTGATGTATTAATAATTTATATTATTATCTTTTGAATGTTTTAAGTTTTTTTTTTTTTTTGTGCTCTATGTTGTTCGCATAATCAGATTTTAATCTAACTTAGAACAATCTGAATGCTTCTGCAATATCTACTTCCTGTTTTAAGAGAAAAGTGAAAACTTACGCTCTCTACTCTGTACACCATTATATATCTCCCTCTACTGTAATGTGATCAGATTATATCCAAAATTGATTTCTTCATCACTTGGACCAATATTACATAACTAGAAACTGAGCAAACGGTTCTAAATTGGTAAAAGACTGAACACCCCAACCAAAAAATTAACCATTCTTTTATATATTTTTATTATTTATTAATTTATTGTTTGATTCGCAGTTTAACCCATTGAATTGTTTCAATAAAAATTTGATGATTTGGTCAGTTCGATCACCGGTTCAGTTCTTACATCATTGACATTCTTAGCTTTACTACACAAAAACAACTTAATCATCTTTCAATTTTGTTGAGGAGATTTTGACCTCTCAAGAAGAAGTATGTGAAGTGTTGTCCATCGAAGGCTAATGGACCTCCTCAACGAGTCATGTATTAGGTCTAGGTTCCTATGCTCGATTTATCCTGGGATTTTTTCTCCCGACTCTACCAAGAGTTTGAGGAGGTGGCAAGTTCATAAAGTAGGAGTTCCACCTTCATCCATTAACGAAATGTCAACATTTTGCTCTCAATGGAATTTGAACGTACGCCCTGTATGGCAGTTGTGGGTAAGCTTAGAACAAATGCCATGTTGACATTTCCTTTATGAGTGAAGGAACTCCCGCTCTATGAACCCACCACCTCCTCAAGCTCTCAATGAAGTTACTATGTTAACCCACTCAGGCTCTTAGTAGAGTCAAGAGACAAAACTAAGGTTAAAATCGAGCATAAACACCCCGAGCCTAATGTTAGACCTATTGAGGGCTTCTATCAACTCTTGACGAATGACATTTCGTGGAATTCTCTCCAAGAAGTCAAAATCCTCTCAACAAATTTCTATTAGCATTTAGTTCCAAAGTCCAGACATGGAGTTAAAAAGCACATTAAGATAATGTTTGAAAAACCACCTAATAATGGCATTTGGGTGTAATCGCTTGTAATTATTCAAAAATGTCATGTTTGGATAACTATTGTAATGGATGGGTCCCACTGAATTAGGTGTAATTCGACAGCCAAATTACACTTTTCAATTCCTAAGTGGAGGCTGAGAATTGAAAGAATTAAGTAGGTAATTACACCCAAATATAATTTTAAAACATTATTTTTATACAAGTAATATAAATTATAGTATAAACATAAACATATATGAGTGTTTGGGATGGTTATGCCAAAAAATTTCTTATTTTATAAAAAAATTATATTATTTAAATCCTAGAAAAATTCTAAAGTTATGGCAAAAAAAATTATTATAAAAAATATTTTACATGTTATAAAAGTATTATAATATATTTATTCATAAAATTTTCTGGCTAAGAAGTATGAACATATTTTTTTGAGTCCATGCTATATATTATAAAAATAATATATTTATTCATAAAAAATGTTATAGTTTTTTTATCATAACTTATTTATAAAAAAAAATAGCTTTCTAAAGTGATGATAAAAAATATACATTATTTATAAGAAGTGTTAATAAAATTTATTGGACAATTTATAAAACCTTATTTATATAGGTTATATATTATAAATTTTATATTATTTTTTACTTAATTTATGTATTATAAAAAAAAAGATATAATCCAACATAATTTTTTCTCCAAATTAACTATATATAAGTTTTTACAATTAGAGTTACAGACTATTTGGATTGTGAACCCAAATATTATAAGGTTGATGCTAATTATACAAATATAAAATGTTTTCTTGCACCACATTATAGGGTATGATACTATTTGAGAGAATAGTGCCCATACGCAAGCACCATAGGTAGCTCATGAACTTTTTAATTTGAGACATTCAAGGCTTCGAAATGTGACTGAGAAGATATTTATTGCTCTAAAAAAATATTTCCCTTATTAACATCACCTTAGTATAGCATAAAAAAAAAGGTTGGATTGTACTAGCATATTGCATATTTCATAACTTCAATCATAGGTAGAATTAGGATGATTCATACTTCGAGGAGTACATGAAGAAAGAGATATTAATAATCTTAATGATACAAATTCAAATGCAGATGATAATGAACTCGGTCAAGGACCAATAGATGATGATAAGGAGCATATGTTAATTATTAAAGAGAGAATAACCCAACAAATATGCACTAGGACAATTAGATTAAACTGCATATGACTTTATTTTTCTTGTTATTTTATTAGTAATCGTATTATCAATTATTTTTTAGACTAACGTAATATATATGATAATTTGATTTTAATTTTATTACTTGTTTAGAAATTATTTTTATCATACTAATAATTTTTTTATAGTAATTAATATTTTTTAAAAATATAAACTATTATTGTGTAATTAAAATTTGTACTACCAAACATGATCTAGGGAATTACAATATAATTACACTTTGTCAGCTAAACACATCTAGGGAATTACAATTCTTTATAATTACAAGTGAGTGTAATTACTAGGGTAGTAATTACATTTTCATTTAATTACTCTATGTTGTTAAAATAGACCCTAAAATGAAAATAAAAATAACATGTGGAGCACTTGATATCCTTTTAAAGAACACCTTGAAGAATCCATTTGGTAACACAATGAACCAACACAAAATATAACTTCTCTTGCAACATTAAGTATGTACAAAATAAATCATTGTAGCATCTTTTTAAAACCATACATCACATAGATTAGATAGATTGCCATCATCTCAAAGTCTAAAAATTAAAAAAGAAAAGATTAGTGTTCTTCATTGTATAACAAGCCAAGATTTTGACTTAGAATTTTATCATGATGATTGATGAAAACACACAAGTACTTTGTCTAACAAAATGTGGTAAAGCTCTTATATCAAGGTTGATTTTCTAATGTTTTAGTATAAGAAATTGTATCTAAATCAAATTTGGTAAAATAATTTTTTTAAGAAATTATTTTCAAGTTAATTTTAAAAAATAAATACATATTTTCAAGATGCACCAGGTCAGGTGCGGTACCTTGACCAAAAAGGTGTGGTACCCAAGAGTTAGTAGGCAAAGTGACTTAAGGGGTAACAGACCCTTTTGTAAATGGAGCGATATCTAAGAAACTATGAGTAAAATGGATGCAGAGATATTTCACCCCTTCTCAAAGGAATCACACCCCATCTGGTTCTTTAAGACACAACATTGCCTAGGTACCGTACCCTCCATGAAGAAGTACCGTAACAAAAATGAAGAGGTACCGTACACATCCAAGCTGAGGTGCGGTACTCGCGGCTCCAACAGTCACATTTTGACAAAAGAAACTAGACCCCTATGGCTTGGGTACTGATACTTAAAGGCCTGAAGAAGAATTTATTGTTGCAATTAAAGACTCCAATAGCTCCAATTCATTTCTAACTTGTAACACCCCAATACCCAACTCGATTGTCGAGTCCGAGTTACAAGGTGCCACATTCGTTTCCAAAGCAACTACGGTCAATTTACATTCATTTTCAAAATGCTTAACATTCATATGTAACTAATCAAGTGTATAAAATTATACATATTCATTTTTGGGTCTTATACGAGCTTACGAAAGCTCATTTGCTAGCCCGAAGTCAAAATAGGAATAAATTGTAAGAATTTCAAAATCTTGAGTTGTTGTCACGACACCACATACTGTCTTAACTCATCTCGATGTTGAGATTTAGTTGCCGCAACGTGACTCTCTGTCCAACCCTCGTGACAACGCTGAAGAACCTATGTCACGACGTGATCCCCTGTTTTATTCAAAATCCAATTGCATACATTGCTCCACAAGTATATTTCACAAACATGAATGCCTTTAAAGCTACAATTGATCATTTACCATAATCCAACATGTTAACAACAATATACCAAAGCCTCAACATCCTTTTTATGTATATTTTTCAACTATTTCAACTATTTACAATACTAACTTTCACAATGACCATTGGAACATTTGAACTAAAAAAACCTAGGCCCATGCCATTTGACCAAAGTGAGATAAGTTACAAACTTAGTTGAGTCGAAAATAAAGGTTTGGATGTTGACTTCAAGTCTCGAGGCTTCAAGAATCACCTCAACCTGTGCACGGAGGAGACAAATCGTACGCTGAGCAATAGGCTCAATGGTACTTTAATGATTCAAAATAGTAAAGCATAACATTTTCAATATACCATTATGCATACAACTTGTAATCTATCCATATATGACTTGTAACATCCCACTTGGTGAAGCCACAATATTCGAGTATTGTTATTAGAAGTAAGACTTATAGAATAAGTTCTGAGTGAATATGGTACTAGATGTGACTAAGTGCTCGAAGACTATAGAATGTACCTTTAGGCGAAATCTTTATCAAAGTGAGCTTAGTAGTTTACTAGGCTCCCTTACAGGGTATACGCCACCCCAGTTGATAGACGTTAATGTTTATTCCTTAAGTGATAAGCTCTTAGTTTAAAAGAATGGCCGACTTTATTATTATTTTATTTGGAACCATTTAGATTGCCTAAAGAGTACTAGTTAGAATGGGATAAGGTTTCTGAAATTAAAAGGACATGCATTTAAGATGAGAGAGAATGCTATTAGTCACGAGTACCAAAAAAAGAGTAGTGGGAGGATAAATTTACCCACTTAGTTTTCCTTTCGTGTGCACCTGTATAAAGCTAACATTGGCTTCTTGACCAAGTTTTGTGCTTTCTTTAGCAAACTTAATTTTTTTTCTCTCTAAAAACATTCTTTGTATTTTCCCAGAAAACTTAAGAGCTAAGACTTTCCTAAAGGATCGAGTTCATTGTATTCAGCAAACTCGATCAACGTTGGTACCTGGTAAATACTGATGAAACTCAAGTTATTTTCATGGTTATTTACACGGCCCTAGGGTTTTATGCTTTAGGGTTAGTTTAAGGGAAACAATGAGTAAACTTTCGAATTTCGTGTTTCCTGTTAACACTCTTGTTAGACATGTTTAGTTTCTAATAAAATGATATGTTATGATGACTCTTTATTTTATAGCTCAAGAAACTCCTGAAAGCTCCCCAGATAAGGGCAAGGGTCCTGTTGTCTGATCTTTTCTGCAACTTTTCTGGTGAATTCCTTCATACTCTGTGAATGTGTTATGTTTTTGTTCATGTCTGGTATAAGGTAAGTTTATATGTTCTATGAAGGTAATGTGTTTGCACCAAAGTAACGAATGCTTATTATGAAAAGTCTAGTCTAGCATATTTGTATAAACGTTATAAGGGCCTTGCTTCGTGTTAAGTTAATATCTGTATACTCTAAAAGGAACGATATGGTCTGAACAAAAAGGAAATGAAATCATGGTATTGCCTTCAATAATATGAGCATTGAACTAGCGTGATACATGAGAATGGTTATGTAGCCTCTGGTAGGGCAAGTGTAATTGCAAACCAGATTGGCAAAGCATTACAAAGGAAAAGATATGCATGAATGATATGATAGGAGAAGAAATGTATGAATGATATGATCTCTGAACATAGACTAGGCTTTTTGCCTAACACGAAGAAGGTTGTCTGCATGAATGCATGGGTGTAATGTATGCGCCAAAGGAACTTAGTCTGCTCTAAGATCTGTGTAAGTTTGGTATTTCACCAATGGGCGAATTGTATAAAGTCTACTTGTGTATAGTATTTGTAACAGTTCGTTTTTCAGTGGTGTCAAAAATAGTAGTTTCGGGGCCACAAATCTGACGAGCGAGTTTGTAAATATTATTATTTAATATTTACGAGTCAAATATAGTATTAAAATAAATTTTGATTTGGAAAATTATGTTATTTGAATGACTAATTAAGTTCAAGTGGTATAACCCTAAAGTCAAGTGGTTTTAGAAAATGTGGTATTGGGACCTCGTTTTTTATAAATCAAGCCATAAATATTTTATTAAATATTTACGGAGTGTTATTAAGGTCATATTAAAATTTGGTTAAGAAATTTTAATGTTTAGATAGTTAATTAATTAAAAATGACTAATTTGTAACAAGTACAAAAGTCAATTATTATTAATATTTAAGTGCCCATTTGTATAATTTAAATATAGATGGTTTAATATGGCAACTTAGCCATAATTGGTAATAGTGGATGGTAATGTAGTTAATTTTTAAGTTATTATTTGAAATGTTTTATTAAATTAATGTTTAAGTAATAAAATAATATAAACAAAAGTAAAATAGATAAGTACCATATAACCTTGTTTCTTCACCGAAAAGAGAAGGAAGAAACTCCATTTGAGACACTTCAAGTTTCGGCCAAACAAAATGCTATACATGTAAGTCTATTTTGAACCCGTTTCTCGTAATTTTTATGTTTTTTATATTGTTGCAATTAGGGCCAACTAGCTCGTGCCTTCGTTTTTGAAACTGTTAAAGATTTTGAATGTTGTCATTGATAAATGTTTGTGATTTTAGATGTTAAATGATGAATTTTATGTATTAATTGTTATTTATAAGTATTTTGTTAAGTGATTTTTAATGAATTTAAAGATTAGGGATTAAATTGTGAAAATAGTAAAATTCAAGGTAAATATTGTGAAATGATGATAAAATGGGTTGATTATGAACCTTATGAAAATCGGCTAGCATGAATTTTTAACTAAAAATGGTAAATTTACAAGTTTCGAGTTTAGGGACTAAATTGCATAAAAGGTAAAATATTGTGATAAATTTGTAAAATGTTTATAAAATGACTTAATTGTGTTAGACATATTATTTAAGTGCTATAATTGTATTAATTGAATGAAAAAAATATTATTTAGATCCAGAAACGAATCAAATGGATCTAAACTGAGGAAAAGTTAATGTGTCGGATTAGTCGTCGGCCTCATTTTACGACTGTAATTGTCGAGGTAAGTTCGTATATATAGAATTGTACATACATATATATGCATAATGTTACTGCTGATTTATGAATGTATATTTATATGATGTTTAATGCGTGAATTGGAAATCAAAATATTATATCTGAATATAAGATAAGAAAGGATTTATTTAAAAACTATTGAATAATTATGAAATATGATATATGTGATTTTGGAACAATTATGAATTGTAACAGCATGTGTATGAATGCTTCTGATTTATGAAAGTTATAATTTTGTTTAAATGCCCATTTGGACATAGTAAACGATTAGAATACGATTGGCATGCCAATAGGGTTAGAATGCGCGCTTGTACGATATTTGCACTTTGGTGCCCTTGTTTGCACTTCGGTGCCCCTGTATACACTTCGGTGTCCCTGTTCGCACCATAGTGCCCCTATTTGCACATTTGTGCCTCTGTCTACACTTCGGTGCCTCTGTTATGCATCTATGATGCCTCTAGTGTGGTGTAGTTACTCGAGTATTCGAGTCAAGTTACTAGTTCATCAAGCTAAATGTGAATGGATTTTACAAAATTGATTAAATGATAAAGGCTAATGTATAGTCAAGACATTAGTAAATGTTCAATGTTCAATGCTCAATGAATTACTTGATTATTATATTGATGATTATTCGGTTAAAGATGGATGTTTATACACATATATGTATGAGTTTGGATTGAATTATTATTAGAGTACAGGAAGCATACGATGAACCATTTTCAATACTAATCCTATAAGTGTTTCATAAATGAATAACATGTATGATTAATTTATTTATTTATTTATTTAGCTTTCACCTTGTCTAGTAAAAGTAAGTGATTTCGGGATGATATGCTTATAGGAAAGTTTGAAACGAAAGATGAATTACAGAACGATTATATGTTAAAGGTGTAAGTGTTATGGTAAGAAAAAATGTTTAAATAAAATGGTTATATGAAATGCTTATAAGAAAATATATATATATATATGCAAGGCTACACCAATTGTCCATGAGAGGTGTAGTGAATAGAAAACGAAAGTTAGCTTAAAATATAATAAAAATTATGCTTAGTTGTTTATTCTATTATGTCAGTAGTTAAGTTGTCTTTATACAAACTTACTAAGCATTATTGCTTACGTTGGTTGTTTTCTTTTCCTATAGATCATCAGAAGGTTTGATTTTGGTTAGAAGCTTGTCAGAGACCTATCACACTATCCAACAATTAATTCGGTAGTTTTTAAGCATTTATTGCTAAGGTTTATAATGGAAAGTATAGGGTGGTCTATAATGATGTTTATAAATTGTTGTGGATTTATCATGCTTTTTTAAGTAAGTCCTTATGGTCACTTTTATGTGATTGTACATAAGGTTCCTTTTATGGTATGCTTGAATGGTTTAAATTGGTCATTGATGGAATGCTTTAGTATATTTTTGGTTTAAGTTGGTTGACATGAAAAGTAGCATTATTGGTATGTTTTGGTAGGCATGAAACTAGGTTATGATGTTAGAAATATGGTAAGCTTAGCTTTATTGGTATGTTATGTTTTGGTGGATATATTGAGGTGCATGGCATATTGGTTGATTGAATTTAGAACTTGAAATAGCATATAAATGCATGTTTTGAAAGTGTTTAGGCTCATACAAAGTGTGTATATATTGATGGAAATGTCTTGTATGAAATAGTTTGATTTTAGGTACATTTTGAGTCCACACGGTCTGAGACATGAGCATGTGACTCAGCCGTGTAAAACGTACGGCCGGACCACACGGCCTGTGTCGTCTAAGGGTTCCTTTGCATGCAAGTTGATGAGTTACACGGCCTAACACACAGACATGTGAGGAAATTTCAAATGTTACATGACTTGAGACACAGGTATGTGTCTCAACCGTGTGAGGCACACGACCGTGTGACCCCTATAGTCAAAATTTTGTAATTTTTTCCTAAACTTTCCAAATGTCTCCAATTTAGTCTCGAATTGTTTCTACTGTATTTATAGGGCCTCGAGGGCTCAATTTAGGGACTATATGTATGTATGGTTGATTCAAGTTATGATTATTTATGAAAGGTATATTTAAGTTTTCATTTGTTCGGTAATGCTCGGCAACCCTAATCTGGCGACGGATACGGGTTAGGGGTGTTATAGTATTCTCCAATGGGTGAACTATGTGCTTCACTAAGTTGGGAAGGTTCATTTGTTTACCGTATAGTTATCTTAGTGTCTGCTTTGGAACTCACTAAGTTCTATGAACTTACTCTGTTACATTTCCTTCTCGGGATCATTAAAGAAGTAAAAGGATCATCAAGAACCACGTCAAATGATATTTTCTATTTTGAGACTTCTAATGATTTTGTGTTATGCATGACAATGGGGGTGGCGTTAAGGCTCAGGATTGTAAAGAACAATATTTTGTAACTAAAATTGTATTCGTTAAATTATAAATTTTCCCTAACTTTTGTAATGAAGCTTATGGTCTCTATTCGTAATGGTTTACTTCATGATTTAGTATTTCAAAATTCTGTTATCTTAAGTCTAACTTCTTTTCAAATTGTGTTTGAAATAAGGGAAAGGATGTAAGGCTATAATGTGCCATTCCTGGATCCTCTTCAAGGGTTGATTATGGGGCACTACATGACTATTAATACCAAACATTGCATATTCCTCTTCACATTAAAACATGTACATACCAATTAGCAAATCCACCTACTCAACCATTCATCCTATTAAATCAATTCTATTCATTGTTAATTATCGTTCAAATAGCCATTTAGTACCTATTCTTAACCAAAAATTCAACATTGAGACATATATAACATTGGCATCAATTCTTTCAAATTTCACAATGATTGTAATAGCCCACCCGGCGAAGTCCTATTATCTGATTACTGTTTATTGATATATGGTACTTAAAGTAAATTTTGAATGAGTAAGGTATTATTTTTTACAAAGTATAAGATTTTTTGAATGCGTCAATTGGTGAATCTTGTATTTGGTGAGCTCGGTGGTTTAGCAAACACTCTTGTGGAGGATACGCCACACTAGTTGTTTAGGCATTTAAGTTAAGTTCTTAATTGATAGACTTATTTATTATTTTTTGTGGGACAATTTAGTTAGTCTGATAAGGTCTGGTTAGAATGGAGCTAAGTTACTGTAGTTGATAAGACTAAAATTATGATGAGACTACTTAGTCACGGTTATCGAACAAGTGTTAGTGGGATAACTTGACCTTTCCACTAAACCTTACTTTCGTGCTTAGTTGTATAAAGTTAGTAGGACTTTTTGGACAAGTTTTACGTCTTCTTTGCATCCATTTTTCCTTCCAAATTTTCTCTACTCTTACCCTCTCTGAAAACTTAGACCAAAAACCTGTTTGAAGTTGGGTTTGCTGTATTCAGCCAACTCATTCGTTCGTTTTAGTACCCTGGTAACTATCGATGAACTCTAGGTTATTTTCTTGGTTATTTACGTGATTTTTAACACTGCATCCATTAGTGTCAAAGTAGTATGCAAGGAAGGAAAATTCATGGTTCTAGGTTTTATGATAATGCTTCTTACAAGCATGTTTAGTTTCTAGTATAATGATCTGATAAGTTTAACTATCTATATTACAATGCAAAACACTCTTAAAGGATCTCGTGATAAGAGCAAAATCCTATTGTTTAGACTTGATGCATTTTCTGGGGAGTTCCTCCTTACATCTATGTGTGTATTGTCATTTTTTATTTTTTGCTTAAGGTAAGTATTCATACTTTGGAAAGATGAAATGTCTGTATATGAATGATGGTCATTCGGAGTTGTTAGTCTGGTTTTGGTTTAGATGTGTTAAAGCGTAAGAACTATTCTTCATGTTTAAGCCACTACCCTCTGCTTCTGGAAAGACAATATGTACTGGAAAATAGAAATAAATCCATAGTGTTGCCTTTGATGGAATAAACATTGAATTGGCAGATCATGATACATGAAAATGGTCATGTAGTCTCTAGTAGGGCAAGAGTATGTTGCAAACTAAATTAGCATATCATGAAAATTGAATATAAATGAAGTGCATAATATGACTCTGTCTATGGACCTGAATATGTGGCTAACATGAAGAAGATTGTTTGTATGGTCATATGGGCGTAATGTATACGCCAAAGGAATAGTAGACTAACATGTAGTTTGTCTGTGATTAGTACTTACCAACTGGCGAACTGTGAAACTGTGTTCGAGTTTGAAATAATTTATTTGAATATTTGATAACTATGGTAATGCCTTCTTCTAGAACTTACTAAGTTCTTTGAACTTACCTAGTTACTTTCCTTTCTCAGGCTTGTTGTTGAAATAAAGGAATTTTGGGGGACTATGCCAGAGGGCAATTGTTGTTGTGAGATTTCCAGTGTTTTGTATTATGCCTGACATAGGGGTGATGCCAAGATGTTTAATTTTAAAGAATGAATCTTCTATTTAAACTTATGTTTAGGAAAATATGATTCCAATAAAATTACAGTGAAATATTTATGTTTCCTTTTTAAAATGTACTATTTTATGTAGTCTTGTATGACAGTTGGTTTATATTTCATAACATCTTACACTATAGTTTAATTAGTTTGTGCCAGAAATAGCTTTAAAGATAATGGTTTTAAGGTAGTGACACGACATTCTTATATCCTCCTTAAGGATCGGATTTGGAGTGTTACAAGTTTTGGTATTAGAGCTAAGGTTTAGCCGATTCTCAAAAAAATCGAAGGTAATGTCATACCCCTATCATACATAATACACCTCTAGCTTAATCCTTAATGCTTTGTGCTAAGACAAATCTTCTTTTGTAGTAAAATAAGAAAAGTTTGATAGTTCTAAAGAAGTCACCGGTGAGGAAATGGAAAGTCATGCGCCTACCCAAGAATAAGTTACTATTGCCAACAACATGGGTAATACAGATAATGCATTTAGAAACATGTTCTTCGCGATGATGACTCAGTTGTTCAATCAATTTATAGGAAACAATCAAGAACCTCAGCCACAAAAACCACAACAACCTCATCAACCAAAGCCTAAAGTGGTTCGTCTGGCTCAACCTGCTCCGCTTGTACCTACTATGACTCAACCTAAGGTTGAACCTATCAGAAAAATTTAGAAAAAAAGGAGCTAAGGAGTTCCTTGGTGATAAAGGAGATGACCCCACTATGGTTGAGCAATGGTTATCTCCTTTGTGTAGGGTTATTAAAGAGCTGAAATGTACAGCTGAAGATAATCTCTAATGTACCCCTCAAGGACAAGGTAACCTTTACAAATACTATCTTTTCAATAGGCAAGATAGAGTCATTTCCCTTAAGGTTTTCTACCCAAAAACCTTAAGCAAACCCTTACAAAAATGAGAAATAAGAATTAGGATTAAAGGCACCTTTCAAAGGAAGATATTACAATGATTAAGCTAACTAAATGATAATACAACACTTGAAAGAATGAAAAAGATAAATGCCCAAGTGTGTGTATGAAGAACAAAGAGAATATTAATGAAAAGATTGGATTTTTGTATAATTTACTTTACAAACTTGTTTCTTGTCTTCAGTATAGAGCTATTGACTTGTATTTATGCCTTCTAACAATCTTAGGGATGTTTGGAGGCGTTGGGAGTAAATTAGAGCCATTGCAACATTAAATTCGAGCATTAATTGTAGATTGCAAATCACTTGTATCAATACAAGTGGACTTGTGTCGGTAGAAGTCTGAGGGTTTCAAGGGTTTAGACTTGTATCGATAGTTGTATCAGTGAAGGTGTAGGGGAACCCAAAAATGCTCACTGACTTACTTGTATTAGTAGAACTTCTTCCAAGTATTGATATAACTGTAGATGTATCAATAATAGAGCCCCCAAGTATCCATAGAAGTTTGGAGGAATACTTGGGGTGCTCTTTGGCTTACTTCTATAGATAGAAGTATCCTAGTAAGGTAAAAATAATCTTGAATCAATATTTTCCAATGGAATTTTACAATTTTGAGTTTCTAAGCACTTTGAAAATAATTTTAAGAGCTTATATCAATTTATTGTAAATTTGGTTAAGTGAGAATTTAAATTTTGACTTTGTTATATCAGAACATTTGAAAAATTAGGGCTAACACAGAGGTTCAATCTCTAGGCATGTTAATTTTAGTTCTTTTATTTAAAAATTATATAAAAGTATGCAAAGAGTAAAAGGTCATCAAATTTATAATGGTAGTAGTCATTTAATAAAAAAATATGTTAGTCATTTCTTAACCGAACTGGTACCCGATTATCCCGTGATACAAACTCAATCAACAATTTTATTAATACTATAAATATCTAAATACTTAAATTAGAAAATTAGAAATTTCATCAACTCATTTATTTCAAATGCACAAACTAATAATTTTTTTTAGACAAAGTGCATAAACCAATAATAACAACAAGGGTATTAAACTTTTTTATTTTTTTATTTTAGATTTAATTAAAACATAAGAATAAGTAAAATTTATTATCTTACTCATTATATAAAATAATTAATTACTATCACTTGGAATGAAAGATATCTATATGTATAAAGAATATATTAAACAATGGTTAAATTTCAGCTATGATCCCTCTACTTTTTTATATTATATAATAATGGTCAGATTTTAGTTTTGATATTTGCACTATGTTCAAATTTTAATCTCTATAATTTAATTTTCATATAATTTGATATCACAACTTTTATAATGTAAGGCCTTCCTTACATTAGAAGCATCTAAGTCTGTTTTTTACATTATATGATAATTATTCAATTTTAATTTTGATCCCTATTTCTTTTTTAAGATTATATAACATTGGTTAAATTTTAGTTTTGGTCCCTATACAATTCTAAAATTTGAGATTTAGCTATGCTTTTGTTTTTTTACATAATTTGGTACCCTAACTTTTACAATGTCATTAGTTAGTCTAAATACTTTGTTTTAATTAAAATGTTTATGTGAATTTTAAGAATTGTTAAAATTGTTACAATTTTTTGTTAAATTTAATTATTTAGGTTTATTAAAATTTCATTTTTTTTCATATGGCTATCAAGTGAGTTTTTTTTTTTTTTTTTAATTTCAAAATGTCACTCTAGCGAACCTAGCAAAATAAAATTAACGATGTTAACAACTAAACCTGAATTTTCAAATTCAAAAAGCTAAGGGACTAAATTTTTAAAAGTAAAAGTATGGGAACTAAATTCTAAATATAAAAAAAGTATAGAAACTTAAGGCATATTGTAACCTTTAAATTTTTGTTTTATAATTTAGTCTAAAAATTTAACTCAATACAAAGCATGAGTGGACCATACTTGTAATTATCTATACTATTATTAAAATCCTTGACTGAGTTGGTGTCACAAGTCAACCGAGCACTAACTCAGTTAGAAAATTACAAAAAATGACCTTCCATATTTAAAACAAGTTATACTATTTGAAGGTACTTTAGTCTTTTTAATTTAAAAAGTAAAAATATACATGTTATAATATTTGAATCTATGCCAATTACATTGAAAAAACTTTAAATTTATCACTCAACTAAGACTTTATTTTAATTTTATTATGCACACACTTTATTTCTTCCATCAAATGTATATCTATACTATTAAAAAAATCTCTTATTGAGTTGGTGTCACGAGTTAACCGGGAATCAACTCGGTTAGGAAAATTATAAAAATGTCCTTTTGTATTTAAAATAAGTGATATTATTCAAAGTTACTTTAGTCTTTTAATTAAAATAATAATAAAAATTATGCATATGACAGATTTGAATCTATACCAATTGTATTGGTAAAACATTAAATTTGCCACTTAACCAAGGCTTTATTTTAAATTTTTTTATATATTTTAATATTATTATGCACCTTTTATTATCTATCAATTGTATATATTAATTTAGTCTAATTTTTAAAATTTTAATATCGTAAGTATTTCACGTGTTATTATTAATTAGTTTCAAACAATATATTTTTTTATTTATTATATGTTATGTTCAAACACGCATCTATATTTTAAATATGTGGATGTGTTATAGAATTTATAGAATATAAAAAAAGTGTGCATGAGTATTGGCGGAGGGAATATGTGGGGAAATGAAAATGGGCTAATTCTAGATTCGATTCCTCACATTTTGTTCTTGATGCGATTAGGTCCCTATTTTAAGCATTTAACACGTTGAATCAGGCTCATGCATTTAATTAATTCATTAATTTTATTACTGAATTTATACCAAAATAAGTTACATTTGGTGAGTATAATAAAATGTTTTGTTTGAATAAAATGATAATAATTGAAAAACAATTTATTAACAACTATATTTACAATTGTGAAGGATGATAAGTTGAATGTTTATAAAACGGTGAAGGAACCCAGCCCTGAAACAACTTTCAATGCATAGAATGCAGTGCAAATGGGAAACCCTATTACATGACGCCTACAATTGGGCCTACAGCCTGCTTTAAATCGACTCCAATATTTCCAACTGCTGTAGATGTGCACTTTGCATTTTGTCTTTATTTTATGCTATTTTTTTATTGTATTCTACACATCCACTACTAAAATTCCAATTCTATTTCGAGAATACCATTTTTATTTCAAGAACAACAATCTTATTTTTCCAATTTTCTTTATCTATGACCTTGGTTAAAAGTTAGTGATGACGTGCACCACATAAACAATTTCATGGGCAGGAGTATGTTGTCAAACCCCATCAACAATGTTAAGGTCATATACCCCAGTTGTTTCTCCTAATTTATAAGGTTGAGACAATCTTAAGGAGTGTCCATAATGATGGTCACTTGATAGAGAACAAATGCTTGTTCTAGATAGGTAGATTATCCCTTTGATTAAGGCATTAACAGGATAACTTTTTTGAGAAAAAAGAGGAGTAATACGATTTCTTTAGTGGATAAAAAGTTTAATACATTAGTGTTTGAGGATATATCAAAATTTAGTGATGATGATAATAATTTCTACGTGTTAATGGGTTAAATTATAAAAACGCAACTTAAAATGATACAAAAAAAAAAAATCTCTTATTTGATGTTACGAGCTCTTAAAGATGGAGCCACTTGAATAAATTCAGATCACAAAACTAAAGTGGTCAACATCTTTCAAGTTCAAAGACGACCATTGTGACTTGCAAATTTTATTTATAAACTTGATTGCATGCTTCATCACACAAGGTTATGCAACTCTAGGGAAAAAAAATTCATTATAGATCCTTTTCATAGCAAATATGTGGATTTTGCATCACTTAAGTTTATATTACACATTTAAATACACGAGAAAGGATTGTATAAAATTGTGATTCCACTGTCATCCTTGTCCGTTTCCAATGAGAGAATGACAAATTAGATTTTTCCTCCTGATTTTTGACCTATTTAGTTGGATTTAAATTTTTTCAAGAGAAGAAATCTGATTTGTCATTCTCCCATTGGAAAGAGATAAAGGATGACGTGGAATCACAGTTTTATACAATCTATTCTCTAAATTTGCTTACTTTCAAATTTTAATACAAATTAAATTAGTACCATCCCTCTCAACAATAAGCGCTTTTTAATATACTCAAACTCACATTTCTTTTATATTGATAATAATAAAATTACCAATCAAGTTAAATCTCAGTCCATTTCAATTTATAAATTTTTTAATAGTCAATATCATGGAAGAAGATATACAACTCCATGTTACCTATAAATTAAATTTATGAAAAATGAAAAGAGAAATGACCCATAAATAAATTGCCTTCTCAAAAATGGGATGTCTTTGTGGAGAACCTTTATTTTTTATATATGGAAACATTTTTTTAAAAAATTATTTATTTAATTTTAAATTAATTTCTAATTTTTTTGTGATGGGTTTTTTATTTTTAAAATTAAAAATATGTTGATTAAATCAAACATAAATTTACAATACTTTCAGAAGATATTTTTATATTTACTTATTTGATGTTTAAAAGGTTTAAAATTCTGAGATGTTGTAATATACATAAATGTGTGTACATAATATCTATTTTTCTAATTTTTTTTATGGTTGAATTTGGTATTTATCTATTTTAATATCTAAATTTGAATTTTCTAAAAATGTGATGATAAGATCATTGATATTTAACTATTCTGATGAGTCTGACATGATTTGTATTCATTTAATATAAAAAAGTTAAAAAATATTTTTATTAACATTTTAAGACTATTTTAAAATCATAAATAAGACTGCTAGCCTCTAAATTAGAAACAAATTGACCCAAATATGAATGATTAGCTTTAACTATGTAAGAAGGAATCGCATGAAAGTCCAAGAGCATTATTTCTAATCACCTAACTACCTCCGTGCTTATTTATTTCATGAAAATTGGTTTTTGAAAGGGATGTTACTCGGCAGTGAAATAAAAAAGGCATCATCACAACATTATAGTTTTATCTCAACACCCTTTCACCTCTATCACCTTTTATAAGAATATAAACATAAGAAAATGATGAGGAGAAGGGACAAGGAAGGAGGTGTCGGTGGAATAGTGAAAGGGTAGTTGTCACTGTGGCATCACATTTTCTTTTTTCATTTAGTAGCCTCCCTACTAAAAGTATTATTGTACTATTAGTCGTGACTTTCATCACCCAGTGAAGACCCAAAAAGCAAGGGGTTTTGCTGTATGGGTGGGACTATAGGATCTACGAATGGTGCATTAAAATCCAATTTAGTGCAAACATGGACAACTTGGAAAAACATGAAAATGATGTTTGTTGGATGCATGAGCATTTCAATGAACCATTAAAAAATAAAGTTACAGCAGTAAATTTCAATGGAATAATTGACCAGTTCCAAGCAAAATTGCTCTAATCAGCCAAAGCCTTTTTAAGGCAAATTCAGAGCAATGTTTACATTATACTCACTTTAATGAGTGAAAAATGGTATGGAATTACAATCATTTCCACTCCTAATCTACTTCAACAACAACAAACAAGGGAAAAAAAATTTATGTTATCCAAGTTTTGGATAAACATCGCATATACTTTCATTCCATACCTATGCCCAAATATATGATTGACAGTTGGCACAAGTATCGGATACCAAAAAATATATAAGTGTCAGAACAACATAAAAGAAAATCGAAAGGGAAGGAGGAGGGCACACCATGCAAACAACCTCTCATCCAACACCTACCGTAAGCAATGAGCAATGCCATTGAAAAGACAAACAAGGAACCGAAAGAATATACAAGATGGGTGAAAAGATCCATAAATGGAAGAATGCTTATTTTGCAGCTTATCTTTGGCGGTAATGAAGTTAGTCAAAGCTTGATGAACGGCTCCATCGACCCTTGAGGTAGTCCTCTAACGACACAGGTTGCTCGATGCTGCTCATGGAGACCGAGTCTTCCTCCACATCAAGCAATGCGAGACTAAGATGGGATTGAAGGTTGGAGCGACCAGGACAAGCTTCATCATCCAATGTATCGGATCCTTCAGAGGCATTCACTTGCAATCTTGCCCACTTGGTCACATCAGCATCACCTTGTAGGAGCTTCACAACCTTTGGCCATCAAATTAAACAAACTTAATTATTAATCATCCATTTTCACAACCAAGTAATCCAGAGTAGAAAAGATGAAAGATGACTTACAACGCCCATTTGCGGTCTAGCACGTGGGGCACATCTAAGACAAAGGGTGGCAGCGACAACCATCCTCTCCATCTGGTCACAATCATAGCCATCAGCCAAGCTTGGGTCTAATAATTGGGAAACTTTCCCACCACTTAAAATTGGCTTTGCCTGGACATTGGTCAAATTTGCTTTAGATACGAAATTCAAAGATGAAGTGATACAAGTCACATCGGTTGGGCAAAAAGGACCACTTACCCACATGACCAAACTCTCTTGGCCTTTTGGACAGTCATTGCTTATAGGTTTTCTTCCAGAAAGTAGCTCAAGCAACACCACCCCAAATGCATACACATCAATCTTGTCGTTTACTTTCCCATACATGAAGTACTCAGGAGCCAAATACCTGAAACAATGTGGGATTTTTTTTTCCATTTTTGTTATTTATTTTACCCCTTGAAATAAATGAAAACAATTAGAAACCAAATAATTTAGAAGTGAAAATGGCATACCCAAAGGTCCCTGCAACATCTGTGCAGGTTATATGCGAAGAAGAGGTTGATGCCCATTTAGCAAGTCCGAAATCCGAGAGCTGCATATATCGGGAAGCAAAACATGGGAATTTATTTATGCAAATATCGTTTCAGTTTCTTAAAAAAAAAAAAAAAAAAAAAATACAGAACTGAAAGATACCTGGGGCTCAAAATCATCAGAGAGTAATATGTTTGAAGATTTAACATCCCTGTGGATCACAGGGTGGTCACTGTTAGTATGCAGATAATCTAAGGCCTCAGCCACCCCAATTGCCACTTTATATCTTTCACTCCAACCAAATGCACCACGGTCCTCCTTATGACCTGAATTATCAATAACCAACTTTAGAAACTACTTCCCGACATCAAGCGACTTAATTAATCATACAATCATATCGATTACTTACCATGAAGGTTTTCTTCAAGGCTTCCTCTTGATAAGAAATCATAAACCAAGAGAAGGTTATTATCCTCATAGCAGAATCCCAAGAGGGATATAATGTTCTTATGATGTAATGTAGTAATGATCTCGATTTCCATAACAAACTCCTTCAATACTTCTTCTGAAGGCTTTAGGATTTTCACCGCGAGTTCCTTGCCGTCTCGAAGGCAACCCTTGTAAACCTGACTACTGCCTCCTTTCCCAATCAAGTTTTCTGCAAAAACACAAACCAGTAAAAGCAAGTTCAAGTCAATTGGTTCCCAAAGGAGGGTGTTGCAAAGAGGAATGATGAGTTTGAAACAAACCAGCCAAGAAATTCGATGTAGCCGAAACCAGTTCTTGGTACTTAAATAATCTGCAAGTTGCAGAGTATTTCTCATGAAGACCTTCCAATTCTTTTGGCAGGTTTATTGAGTTATCATCAGGAGAAAGGGGAGCAATGGCATTTTCATTACCAACCGGAACGATCGCGCCGCTTTCTCCATCAAAATTAGAGGCCTTAAATTCGGTTTGATCACAGTCTTGTTTCTTATCTGAATTTGTTAACAAAAGAGTACGCCTAGAGGGCAACCGCATCACCCACTGAACCACAGATATCTGCCTAGAAGATCGGTCAGGAACTTGATGTCGTCTATCCGATAAAACCGCACGGCGAAGTAAAGGCCAACCAGGTCTAATTTCAGGCAACTGTTTGATCAACATAGAAATCGAACCAGATGCAGCCTCAGTTCTTTCAACAGGCACTATAGCCAAGGATTTCTCTCTATCATTATCATCACCACCGCAGTTTGCAGATTGGTGACAAGAATCATGCAGCAATAACTTATTTCCAGATCCACAAACCGAGCAATTTTCCTTTCCATCACTCTCAAAGTTGCCCGAACCGGCTTTGATTAAGGCCTGCTCGAATCTCTTGTCCTTGGTCTCATAGGAAACCAGATTGGCCTCGGCATTGGCAATCCCTTCACTTAGTACTTTGGAATTCTTGTTCAATGTTATGGTTCGGTGAAGCGCATTAAGCAAGCTATTTCGTTTATGATCTTCATTTCCTGGAGGAACAAAGAAGAAATTCCTTAAAATACACGAAAATCTTACACGACATCCAAGAACTGGATGACCAACCAAAACAAAATCTTTACCTTTTGCCCCAAAAGTGGTCCCTGGAGAACCCTCCCTGTGGAACACCACTTTCCCATTATTAACAGCAAGAACAGAACAGTTGTTGGATAGTTTCTTAGCACAATACTTGGCTACCGATGTCGATGACCGGATTTTATGGAGTTTGGCGGCGGTTCCAACTATAAGCTTAGTTGCAGAATAAGATTTTGCTTCTCTCACTAAAATTTTGCGAATTGAAGAACCTCTGCATATCTTAAGTTTGAGATCCACCTGCAACATAATTACCCAAAACCGATTTATTTCTTTTTTCTAAGCCGTAAATTTGATACGTGAAATGCTTAATCAATTGTTGTTAGCAGTCTCATCGTGAATTTCTTTTATTTTTTAATTCATCTCTTTTTGACATTTACTATCTTCTATCTGCTTCTCTCTTTCTCTAGCACCGGCCTTCTCTCCATCTTCACCTTTAACGTTATGAAAGCTTAAAAATGGAAATAGCGGGACGTTATTGCCGCTATTTATTGTTGTGATTTATATTCACAATCGTTTTCTTTCCGATAGCGGTGGCGGCTGGCGGCGGTAGCGCTCACATTTTCCGTCATTGCTATAGTGTTGGTGAAATTTTTTATTTATTTTAAATTTAATAATCACTAACATGATTATAAAAACTCTTTGTGTTGTTGATTTTTGAGGTATTTTATGATCTTAATTAATTTTTTTATTCATCTTTGTATTTAAATTTTAAAATCAGGTATCAATATACAGTTTATTAAGATAAATATAAAATTTTAAAACCTAAAAAAATATATTTTTATTATTGTAAATATAAATATGCATTAGCTAAAATATTCATCCCATCCCATTTTTTCTCCTCAAAACTGTGCGTATTACATTCTTATTTTAACAAACACCCTATATTTTAACTCATTTATGAACTTTCCCCATCTTCACCGACCAAACTCTTCCCTCTCTTTTAGATCTTGAGAATCAGTTATTCATCAACGATGTTAGAAATCCCTTCCCTCACCTCCATTTTCTTTATTATTCTAGGATCCTAGGGTGCTCTTGTTTTTTATTTGTTAGAACCACAAAACGGGACGTGATTTATATTCACGGCCGCCGTGGCTGGTGGTGGCGCTATTGCTAAATAGCGGCCGCTATTTCAATCCTAAGTGTAACTATAGCTAAATTGAGCATGCAGGGAAAGACCAACTTTCCCATTTCTGATTTTCCTTCATTTTCCAATTGACCAAACAGGAAAGAAAAATGAGGTTAACAAATTCATCATAGGGAAAAAAAGAGAAAGAAGGTAAATTGTTATAAACAAAGTTTTTTTTTTTTTTTAAAAAGAAAGAAAGAAAGAAAAAGTAGATCATGAAACCAAACCTGTTTCAAATTACAGAATCCTTCATAAACAGCAAGAACAGAGTCAAACGCTTTGACAAGCGACAGAAGTGAAGATTTTCCATCTCGATCCACGATTTCTACACACACACACACACAAAATCCAAATCCCACTTCAATAAACCAGACACAAAATCAAACCCCAGAAATATTTTCAAAAGAAAAGAAAATTTAAACCCTGAAACAGGAAAAAAATATTTACTGACCATTGTTACCAAGAACATGAAGAGCAATGACACAGTCACCAGGCTGAGCCACCTTAACCAAAGCCCACGTTAAAAGCTCTTTGCTTGGTGAATCAAGCTTTACTCCAACAACCACCGTCCCTCCACCACCACCACCAGCAGCAGCAGAAGCAACCGTCTCTTTGTCTCCAACAAAACCATTCTGTACCATTTTCATTTCTGTGTCAAAACAGAGTATGTTTCAGAGCAGGTGTTCTTGACCAAAGTTGAGGATCATGTTAAGAGTTTATATATGGAAGAGTTAGGTTGTGAAGGAAGGTAGAGGAGAGGCAGAAGCAGTGTTTGAGAGCGTTTTTTAGGCTTAACCGTCAGTAGTTTGCTTTTCAAGTTCTCCAACCACACTAGATAGAGAAAGGGAAGAAGAGACGACTTGTTTTTTATAAACACAAGTTGAAAAATTATTAAACAATTTATTTCTTTAATTGTTTATTTAATGGCGGGGTTTTTTTCTTAGAAAAAAATGTAGGAATTAATAATAATAAAAGTGCAGCCCCTGTAAAATATAGATTCTTAGGTTTTAAATAATAATAAATTTCATTAAATGGGCATGGGCACTACTAAAATGCTACAGACCAAAGCTTTTGCATCATGCTGTGGAAAAAAAACACACACGCACCCAATTTTGTTATTTTCTCTCTTTCTTATTACTTGGGGTAAATTGTAAAATTCAACTATGAGTTTGAAGTTGATAGCACGGCTGCACTGCTATTTGCTAACGATGCTTCCCCTCTTCTCATATTTGACACTAAACATAACTCCCCACTAATTTATATATATACTGATATTTATAAATATAGCCTCTTTTTTATATTTATTAGAATAGAATGTTTTCTGAGAGAGAAAGTAAAAATATATCTTATAGGGTACGTTTTTAGGTAGCAATAACATTCTCCCAACAATCACAATTTCAACGGTTATATCTTCCGACAGTCATTTTTTTCTATATAAATCCCTCTAAATTTCATTCTTTTCCATTCAAATATATTCTCTCAATAATTTCATTTTAAATCTTTCTCTCAATCCTATTCTCTTCGATTTTATTTCATTCCTTTTAATTTGTAAAATGGTAATCAACTTATTCGTTTGGATAACAAGCACATCTCCGACATCCAACTACAAATGGTAAGAAATATTATTAATTTATTTAATTTTAATTAGTTAATTATTATGGTGTTAACATTATTAATTTTATTTTTTTTATGTTTATATAATTAGGCCAAAAATTGAATTTTGGAGACATACACAATTTATGTGTGAGTGCATCGGTTGTCATTCATGGACATTTGCAAGATTCGGGATTCTTGTACGTGGCTCGCATGCTCGGGGGGGCTAAATTGGATCCCCTACTTATAAGTGCTTTGGCGGAAAAATAGAGACCCGAGACACACACATTCCATCTTTCCTGCGGTGAGTGTACAATTACACTCGAGGACGTTGGTTTATAACTCAGTCTACTGGTTAATGGGGAAGTCGTTACAAGGGTAGTGGTGGTGCCAATTAGAGCGCAACATGCGAGTAACTACTAAGGAAAGTGTCAAACAAGTTTAAAGGAAGCCAGATTGAGATGGGATGTTTGAAGGAGAACTTCAAACATATTGATGCCTCTGCGAGTGACATTGAACAAGAACAATTCACGCACGCATTCATTTTGAGGTTGATCGAGGGTTTGCTTATGCTAGATAAATTTTGAAATCTGGCACATTCAAGGTGGCTACTACTATTAGTCTACTTGAAAGAAGCGAGATGATTCAATTGGGGATCAATGGTGTTGGCGACATTGTACTAAAAGATGTGTTAGGCCACAAAACCAGAAAAAGTTAAAATCGACGGTTGCATGCTCCTTCAATCGTGGGCATGGTATCGACTACCATTTTTACAACCCCGAGTGGACCCCCTTATGAATCCCCACTCGTAATATGGTAAAATTCATTTGATAATATCATTATCCTAATTTTTTTTTCAATGTTATAATTTTAAAATAACATATTATTTGAATAGGTGGAACAATCGCACAAGAAACACAGGTATACTGACCGAGTTCGAGGATATCCAATTAGCGTTAGAAAAAAATCAGAACAGGAGGTTAGTTTATGGAATTTAAAGTTATATAATATTTACTTTAGCATTTGAAATTAAATATTAGGCACATGTTAAAATTTATAAATTCATACTACAGTTTGAATGGATGTCATATGTCGATCCAAGAATTCAAGAATGCATCCCAACTGACTTTTTGGTCAATCGCAACATCTAGCACGTCAAAGTGACTTTGATCATTTTTGCAATGGTTGAGATGCACAAATTCGACTGAGTGATGTGGCAGTTTGGGTGTACACAACGTATTCCACCGCCGCCGCAGGATCTCAATGACCTACACAAGATCGACTTGTGGCAGAGGCTTGAGGAAAATTGGTCAAGATTCCACAAGAAGTATATCAAAATGTAGTAGTGAAAGTATGATTACTTGCCAATGCGTGAACCATTTCTCACATCGGAGTTGGCGACATCTCTGGATTACATTGCATGGTTCAGGAATAACGGCATGTCATATCTACTATCGAATGGGGAAAGGAGTAGGCAACGTTGTCGTTGAAGATGAAGACGAGTGCCCAACAATCCTAGGCCGGGAGAACAAGCCGCAGGGGGAGTAACATTTGCTCCAGCTCCACATGAGAACCCGATGGGCGTGCAACCTCCCAATCAGTATGGTTCATATTTTTCTGGTGCTAACCCAATTTTGTTTTACACAAGCATTATAACACACACCATCATTCACTGCATCAACACCTTCAAGTCTATTTTTAGCACCACTGCCACCCACCGAACCATATTACATGTCGTTGTTGCCAACAACACCGATGTATCTAGTATCATTGACAATTCCCATATTTTATCCAAAATCATCTTATGCGACACATAATGTTGCAAACAACCTTAACATCATTGTTCTACCGAGGTGGGTTATCATCGCAACCGCCTATTAATACAACGGGGGATGTACGATGGGCTCTTAGAACCTAAACGCACTCAACCACGGAGGAATGAGATGAAGATAGAGATCAACATTGAGGTCGAGGTGATACTAAGGAAAGATCAACTACTTGGTTGTGGCACACATCCGGGACGCTAATAATTTTGTTATTTGTAATTTTTCTCAAATAGTTCATTTTTTAATTTGTTAAATTTTAATTTGTGTTGTAATAAATGTTCTCATCCATAATGTACTTGTTCTATTTTCATTGACACCAATTTGTATTCTTTATTTTACATCCCAAATGTACACTTATTTATAATCTACGCAACAAATTTATTAATTGGTTTGTATTGTACCATATCATATGGTTAGTTCCAATTATTTTTTTCATTTGAGTTAATTTTTCATTTAAGTTTTTCTCCTTTCATGTATTATTTCTTTGACACAGTAATTTATTACAATCTTTTCAAAAAGCAAGGATTTAGCCACAAGGTACGATAAAAAAAAATGTATTGTAATATATCTTACTTAAATAATTAATATTAACTTACAATTTCTCGAAAAAATAAATGAATAAATGAACAGATCATTTGTTTGTTTGTAATTACATGTGCGCATGGATAACGAAGTGCTTTAAATCTTTCACAGTCCCAAGTCTTTTGTCTCATGTCTACATGGTACGCTCCCCCAATAACACATTCGTCGGATCTATAGAACTCCGTAAATCTAAATATTTGATTTGGACGTGAATGACTCACTGAAGGCATAGAGTTCACTCTTTGTGTATTTTCTCCAATATTTTTCAACACCGTCTCGTACCAAACATGAACGCTCTGTATCTGTCTTTCATATTTCTCAGCTCGCTTTGGAAATAAAGTTGCTAAGCGAAAATACGTTTCTTTGACTACCAAGGTTATCGACAAATGATGTGTCCTCTTTAATATAGAATTAATGCATTCCACTAGGTTCGTTGTCATGTATCCGTATTGTAGTCCTCTATCAAACAATTGCATCCACTACTCATTGGGTATCCCATCGAGGTACTCCGCACCAAGTCAGTTTACAACCTACAATTTCCTCAACATTTCATGGAATAAATGTTAGACGAGCTCGTACCCTGTCAATGACAATAATTATTATATCTATAAATGCAAACAATGTATATGTTAAAGAATAATATATAAAATACTATGTACAATGTACCTATGTTAATGACATTTCGCTGTTCTGCATTCTTATAGTATTGGCCCATGTAGTTAGACTCTGTATGTCATATACAATACCTATGGTGTGAATGGTCTCAGAGGTTTCCACGTAGACCAATTGCAGCCTGTATTTCGGGATTGTGTAACATGAAAGTTTACCCCATGCTTTATGCTATACCGTTTCACTACAATAACTAATGCGTCTTTGGAGGAAAACTTCATTCCAAACTCTAAGTCATCGAAAGTTGTTGATAAACTTGCATGCTGTGGTCTTCTATGAGGGAATTCTGGGAATTCTAACCCACATTTAGCAGCAAGATTAAATTTACGCATGTGGGCACGTATCGATCCTTCCAGCATTATTCGGGCCTTCATCGTCAGAAATGCCATCTTCTGGTTCAGTGGAAATGGACTCTGGTTTTGAAATTACTGCAATTTTCACACCATCTAGTTCGAATTCCTATATTAGGTCATTATCGATTTCAAACCCTCTTGATTCTCTTCGTTCACGGGACTTTTTTTGTTATCAAACCTAGTTGCATGTTCAGGCTTGGATGTCCCTTCGCTGGTACAGGTTGTCAGGAGTAGATCATTTGTTCTTGTAAATCTGAGGTGAAACCCAAAATCACTTTTGTTTGGCACATCAATGTAACTTGATGGTGTACCCATGTAAGTGTTACTACATTAAACACCGACGTGTTGAAGTTAAAACAAAAGGCACTAACAGAATATCGTGTGGGGGTGTCGAAGGCCCAGTTACCAATTAAGCTCAAATGTACGCCAAAGTTGCAATCGAGGGGTGAAACCGATAAATGCCTCGCCATTAATGATGATTTTGGGGTGTCCTGGTAAGAGCTTTGCAACAATGATATAAATCCACCACACAACCATATGGTCGGATTTTCTGCAATTTGGTGGAAATGTTCTCAAGCTCAGGTCACTTTCGTTGACATCGACAAAGTGGGCACATAACTCAAATACAACATTCCCACTAGAGCAATGGGAATTGATCATTGTCTTGAGCTTAATGTCCCTTGCGATCTCAAATATATCATATCTAATGGGGTTCAATGATGTTAGACATCTACGTTCAAGCTCGAAATTCTTCTTCGACTTGAACTCCCCACTTTCCGCCTAAATTTTGACCATAACTCGTGCAATTTATGCTCCGGTTGTTTGACAACCATTGCAGCCCCGATTTGTGTTTCATCTTTTCTGCACTACACAATAACTCATCCTTATTGGAAATCTTGTTGCCCCCAACTCTATCACAAGTTATAGTATCAGGCTGACTGCCTTTGGTGGAGATGGATAAAACAAATTACTTGATTATATTGGAAAGCCCTCTGTTTTTCACTATGACTATGGTCTTAGACTTTTGTATGGGTTTTATAAAGCATCCCCCTCTGATGGGGAGAAACTCGATGCTGTGCCCACATAACAACTATCAACTGGGGGCCTCAGCTATACTCCATCCATTAATAGCATAACCTTTGTAAACTTAAAGTCCTAGTTATACTTCAACCCGTGACAGTATAATCACAGTCAACTGGGACCTTGAGTTGTAATGTGATCCGACTTCTCAGGTGATGGCTCTATCCTCACATAGCAAATAAATTTTGTAGGTCATTGAGCTCCACAATATCATTGTAAATTCAAACATATCTTAAAACTATAACAATGTCTATTTCAAACATAGACAAAAATAAATTCATAAACTCTAATTTCTAGCCACGAAAAAAAAAAAAACTTCTTAGAAAGATAAAATGCATCTTGTAATGCGTGTTTTACTTTCTCTCACAAAAAAACTGTCTATTCTCATAAATATATATAAAAAAAACAATCTAAATTCATAAATTTCATAAAAGTTTGACATATATATAAATTAGTCCATAACTTACCTTAATTTTTAATATAAATTTCTATTAATGTTAGTATTGAGCACTCTTATAAATTATAATAAAAATTAAATATGTAAAAATTTGAGATACTTATTACATTTTCAATCATACTTATGGACTTTAAAAACTTTACAATTTGTACAAATTGTATATCAAATTATTACTACAATCATTAAACTTCATTTATTAGGTCTAAATTTTTGGTTATTTTCAAAAACTACACAAAATGGAAAAAAAAAAGAAAACAGATCACTATACTATAGTGTGACAATAATACATAAGTAATCATTAGGTGTGATGTGGTGATTGTTCACTTCATTTTTAAGTGTGGTCGAGGGTAATGAGATATATTTTATTATCAATACTTGTGGTGAAGGGATTAATCAATATTATTGATGGTGGATAAAAAAAATCAATACGTAAGTGTATTAAAAATTATATAAAATAAATTATGTTAAAATTAATAAAAATATAATATTAACTCTTTACCCGACAGAAAGTGTTCCATTCTTTTTCATTTATCCTCCATAAAATTTAGCCTTGTCTTTGTCTATTGAATTAGCATTTAAGAATAAAGAAGCAGTATCAGTTGTGAATGATCTCATATGGCATATTTTAATAATTTGAAATCCAGTTTAGTTATTTCTAAAAATAATTGGGTAAATTAAAATTAGTGGTCCATATCAACTACTTTATTGGGAGGGATATAAAGAGCTTTTGTTTGGTTAATTTGTATCAATCTCCCTCTCCTTCCAAACCCAACCCCACACTGCTTTTTCTTTCTCTTTCATTCTCCACTTTTTCCTTTCCTTTAATTTGGTTTAGTCATTAATTTTCTAAAAAGAATCAAACAATTTTTCTTTAATCATCATATACTTCCTACTTATATAACATTATTTATCTTATAAACCCTAAAACTTTAGCTTCTTTCTAAGGATACCTTCTATTTGCATGAAATTTTAGGTTAGAAATTCAAGTACCAAACACTGCCCTAATGCAACTACCAATACTGCAACCACCAATAATGTGTTTGAATCATAGGAGAAACCGCAAAAGAATATTAACTCTGATTAATCCCACCTCCAACGAATTTTATAAATGTACGAAATATAGAAGTTAATATAATAAAAATATTTATTGATTTTTCAATTTTATAAATCCATGAGTTTGTTTAAATATTTTATTCTAATTAAAATAATTATGTGAATTTTTAAGATTTATTAGCATCGTAAATTCTTTTTTATTAAATTCAAGTCTATTATAATGTTAATTTTTTGTTACATGAATATCAAATTGGTTTTTTTTTTTTTTCCAAAATGTCACACTATCACAAGAGAACTCTAATAGTATTAACAAATTGACTTAGATTTTTAAATTCGGAAAGTAGAGACAAAGTTTCTGAAAAAAAAAAGTATGAATATGAAATTTCAAATATACGAAAAAATACAAAAACCTTGAGCAACTCCAACTTTTAAATTTTTATAATATAATTTAGTCCATAAATAAATAATTAACCCAGCATGAAGCGTGGATGAAAACCATACTAGTATAACTTCAAAATTAAAATAATTATTCTTCCATACATAAGTAAAATTATATTGCTTCAATGGAAGATTTTTTTTTAATAAATTAAAATATGTTCAAAGTTTCTTTATTTTTATTTTTAGGAATTCAGTCTTTATATTTGTAGTTTTTAAAATTTAAGTCTAAATATTAACACTATTAATAAATTTATTGATGTAATATTTTGAAATATAAAAAAAAAAACTTATTTAATAGCCATGTAATAAAAAAATAATGTTATAATAAATTTGAGTTTAATGTAGGAATAATTTTAATGGTATTAAAATTGAAAATCCAAAAAATAAAAAGAAAAAAAGGTTAAAATTCAAATGCTGGAAGGGTATAGAAATTGAAGGTAAGAATCAAAAGTTTTGTTATCTTAAAAAAGATAGTAAGAACCACCAAAAAAGTGGGGGCTTATTGCAACTTTCATCTTAATTCCAAACAATGGGCAAGTTTTATGGCTTAATAATAATTTGAAAAGACTGTATAGAAGAGTGTTGCATGACACATGCAATTTGTTTATTAAATTTCAATGGATGGTTAATCAACTTTGAGTTAAATCTATTTTTTTAAATATGAGATTAGGCTTTCATGACATCAACAAAGTGGATTTTATTATTACATCCAATGTGTGTGTCTTTTTTATTCATTGCACAAATGTAAATATAATATAGTAAAATCTATTTTTAATTTATTTAAATTTTATTATAGACAAATATTCATTGATTTATATAAATATGAAAAAGAAAGTCAAAAATGTCATCATAAGTATGTAACTTATTTTGCAAATAAAATAATTTTTTAATAATTTTCTAACTGAGTTGAGATCTTATTGATAGGTGACACTGACTCAATAAAGGACTTTATAAATAATATAGTTTCTTTCTTTTTCAAAAAAAATTATGCTTACTATAATTTTGTGTCAACAATATGATCTGTTAAAATATAATTTATAATCTATATAAAAGTATGAATTTGAATTTTTTTTTAAACTGATCAACATAAACATTGTTGTTTATTAATTATTTGACTAATTTCTTTCCCACGCTATGCACAGGTTAATTATGTTTTTCGAATAAAATTTATAGAAAACATTTTATTCGAAAAACATTTTTTTAATCTAATTTTGAAAAAAATAATTTTTTTAATAAAAGTGATGGTGTAAAATAAAAAATATTTTTAAAATTGATTTTAAAATTTTTTTTTTAGAAAGTTACTTAAGAATGTATATTAAAATATTAAATTGAGAGTGTAAAAATATTTATAATTGTAAATAACCTTAATTATAAAAAGAAAATTAAGGGTTTAAGTATAAAATTTGAAAATTGTAGATAAGCTTAAGGTGAAAAATATTAAAAGAAAAACAATAAGCAGTGAGACTGAATTTTGAAGGAAAAACAATATTGATGTCAACTAAAGTGGATCAAATTTTTGATTCTTAAATTACTTAACATAATAAAATATTTGAATACCGTATGTTAGGATGTTCATTGTTTCAGGTGTGATCTAGGTTTAAGTCACGCTAACTGTATTGCTATTAAGGCATTGCCCTCTGATATTTAATTATCCAACCAACAAAGCTTGACTATGATCTAATGTTGCCTCTACAAAGAGCTTTTAGAAATGATTCAAGGATAGCATCCAAAATCATTTCAAAATTAATACTGGCCTTTGGATGGATGTTGCAGTCATCTAATGAATGATTTTACCAATATTATTATATTAAATAATAATTTAGTTGTCATATTTTTATACTTTTCAAGGAAAAATTAATATATAAAGGATTATTATTTTTTATATGTGCAGTGGGATTTTTTAGGTTTCATTAAGAGACAGTAATGTTTCTCATTTATATTTTTAAAATATTTATTAATCTCTTAATTCCATTTGTAAAATTAAAAAAACCTTTCATAAATAAGATATACAAATCGTAAATTAAAGGCAAAATCAAGACTTAATTCAATCATAAAATAAACATTACTTCTTAAAATAATCAAAACCACGCCGTTGCTTATAATAAATCTACAATTTTATCCAAAATCAAGACTTAATTAAATTGCTTTCAGATTCAAATTCTAGGTTTCTGGATAATAGAATTACGAAATGTGTAGAGTACGGACGCTGCAAACAAGCGCTGCTGCCCGTGACTGCCTTACCAAAGCAAGCCACGCGTCTCCCTCCTTTATCACGTGATTCTCAATCAAATACCGCACACGTGGCGTCTTCATTTCTCTGAGCCCCACGCTAATGCCTTGCCGCTTACGTGCTCCACAACATCATCGCCACCTGCCCTTTCCACTTCTACTACTATCCTTTTCCTTTCACCAATTTTAACTAAACACTATCTTTAATATCATGTCCCTTCATTCTTCATACTTTTGCTTCTAATGTCAACTTTATTCATTAACCTTTTTTAAAAAAAATAAAAAAAAAAGTTAGATTGATGTGTTTTTAATAAAAATATGGATTAAAAGATTAAATTTTTAAATTTGTTATATTCATGATAATTCACATGTAATTTATAATATTTTTATTTTATGAATTTTTTATATATTTTTTAATTTTAAATATTTTAAATTATTTATTGATATGACATATAAAATAAGTAGTGTCATATCAACATAAAAGCACATGTAGACTACCATGCGGATTATCACATCAAACTTGTTAAAAAAAATAATGTTTCAATCAACATTTTCGTTAAAAATCAATTCAACTCTTTTTTGAAAGGTTAAAGGTAAATTTAACTAAAAAAAAAGTCAAACTGAAAAAAGATAAAAATGTTGAAAGGCAAATTTGGCATTATGTCTAATCTAATTTATGTATACTATTTAATTAAATTCTTAACTGAGTTAGTGTTACTGATTAATCGGATACTAACACGGTTAGAAAATTACTAATAATAATTCTTGAGTAAATATTTTTAAAAATAAAACCTCTAACATACAAGAATTTCTCTAACTAAATTTATGTATATGGATAATTAATTAATCTCAAATAATATGTTTCATTATTGATTATATGTTTTTTTTAAACATATATTTATATTTTAAAAAATACAAGCGTAATAAAATTTCTAATATATTTTACTGCAGAATCAAGATAGTATAATAAGAACGTGGCAAGCTTTTTCTTAAAAGAAAATAATGATAACATTTTATTTTTAGAAGTAAAAGAATTCACACTAAAAAAACACTTCTAACGTTTACTATTTTATTATGCTTTTATTGTATCCAACTCTCAGCATTTTTTAATTTATGTTAAAGCAAGTTGTCAACTTTTCGATTTTAACTTCGATGCTTGTTCTGTATAAATTATATGCGAAATTTGATATTAAATTTTATTTTAAATTTGAGTTCGTATTTGACATATTATGTGTAAATTTTTAATTTTATTTTAATTTTCGTTTCATTATATATAAATTATGTAGAGAACTAATTTCAGTTTAAGCTTAGATATTCTACTTATCGATCCGATCATATTTTCTAATAGTTTATTATAATTATATATATAAACTATTGTTATAACACTATCTAGAATAGACACGTGGCATGTTATCGCGTGTGAATATGATGTGCAATTTGTGCAAGTATACACGTCGAATCAAGTAATAAAGTGATGAGTGGGTATAGTTCCCACGAAGATCGGACTGAGGCACAAAAGTGGTCAAGTTATTATAATAGAGTGTTATTAATGATATGGCAAAAACAACGATAAATATGCAATGACAATTAAAGGAATAGTGATGTATGCAATATGTGGAATTAATGAATACTTGGAAATGCTATGGTAAAACAAGAGTAGAAATGTAATGGCAATTATGAGAATTACTACGGGAATATTATGTAAATGAACAAATAAATAACTAATAATGACGTGACAAAGATACTATGACAAAGAATAAATGACATACGATGTTGATTTGAAAGGTCAGAATTACTAAGAATCTACCCTTACTGTCAATAATGCCTTAACAAAATCATACTCAGTTAACTGCTCAGAAGAGTCCTAAAATGGTCTGCTTCTTTCGAGAGCAAAATCCTCGAGTTACCTTGTCCGTGTCTATAGGCCTTAATATGGTACCTGTAACACCCTTAACCCGTATCTGTCATCGGAACAGGGTTTCAGAGTATTACCGAAACATTCAGAACATTCTTCAATTAATATACTTAAATTATTATTCATTTACCGAGATCATACATATCGTCCTTTATATGGACCCTCGAGGCCCAAAACGAGTGTTGGAATCAAACCCGAACTAAATCGAGAACTCAGGAAATTTTTCACAAAATTCTAAAAATTTTCCTAGGTGCAGGGCTCACACGCTCGTGTGGTCTAGGGACACGCCCGTGTGGTCAGGCCGTGTACTACACACACCCGTGTCCTTAACCCGTGTAACTCTCTAACTTTTAAAGCATGAAGAAATTGAAGTCACATGGCCAAGTCACACGCCCGTCTGCTAGGCCGTGTGGCGAATTTTTATTTTTGAAATTTAGGTGCAGTTTTCACACGGCTTTGTAACACGCCCGTGTCCAAGGTCATGTCAACCACACGGCTAAGACATACGCCCGTGTCTCTGCTTGTGTGCCCAATTCTGAGCATTCTGTTTCTCATTTTTAAGATGCAGGGGACACACGGCCGGACCACATGCCCATGGGACAAGCTGTGTGTCACACACAGCCAAGACACATGCCCGTGTGTCTACTTGTGTGGACAAAATAAGGTCATTTCCTAGCCTCATTTGTCACTCAAAACTTACCATTTTCCTGCACTAAAACTCACAAGCATATATCCACCAATCCAACATTATATTCACAAGAAATTTGACATCAATCATATGGTATTATCTCATGCATCAATAGATATAAACTTATTCATGTCATAAACTTATATGCTAACACAATTTCATCAAACCAACACATAATAAGCACTTATGTGATTATTAAAACATCACTTTAAAATAGCCAAACTTAGACCATTACTAGCCACTCCAATGGCTAGGTTACAAAACAACCATTACAAACCATCATTGGCCAACTAAGCTTATACATGCCATTATACCAAAATGAGATTTCTATTTATACCAAAATGAGATAGTGGATAGTATGATGACTGCTCTAACCGACTTCCAACCTTCGCGAGCTTTGAGCACTATAAAACAGGAAAAAATAAACGGAGTAAGCATTTTATGCTTAGTAAGTTCGTATAACGGACATTTTATGCTTAGTAAGTTCGTATAACGGGAAATAAACTTACCGGTCTTATTTATTAACACAAGCACACATAAATACATATTCCATCAATTTTGGGTAAATTATCTAAACACATACACTTATTCAAACAAGTTAGTCACATAATCTCATATGAATATCAAGTAAACATAGATGAGCTCATCACATTACAAATGATACGAACTCGGTTGATGTGGTTTCGAGTCGTATGTGTGTGCCCAATCGAGAAATTGAGTAAGTTGTGCTTCGTTTCAAGAAAGGCTGAAAACGGGTAGAAGATAGGCTCAAACAGAGGTTCAAGGAATGTTTAGGAAATGGATGGATAGGTTTGGCTAAGGCAAAGGCCGAGCCAACAGTATGAAAGATTTTTGACCCAAGTCTTAAAGCACTTAGATGGATAACGATCGATGAAAATAGTAAATAAACCTTAACCTGCTATCTAACGAGATAGAAACCAAAGGTATAACGAACGCCACACTTGAAGTGATAAGTTTGGAAAACAAAAGAAGGATAAGACGCCACAAGCCTAGCTTGATAAGTCAGATTAGTCCCAAAAAGAACAAGGAGATTTAAACTCTCACAAGTTTTAAATATTTCATAAATTTAGCAAAAAGTTCCTACAACTAGCTGAAAACAAAGTATTTATAGGCATGAGACAAGCCCCAGCCGAATGGACACAAACATTGAACTTAGTTGAGCTATTGATGAACTTAATTAAGCTAATTAAATCTACTAGACTTTTGAGGAACTCTAAACATATGTAACGACAATGGATAACATGTTTAATCTTCCCAATCAGCTAATAATTAGCTCTAATGAGCTGAATAAATTTGGTTTAATGCTTGATAACAGCCTTTTAATTTCCCCTTGGGCAACCGAATGGACAAAAGCCAAAAAAAATGAATGTCATTTGGCACATGAACAACCTTCTTTGTGTAAATGCTTAAATATAACCAACCAAAGGTGTAAATGGACGAATTGGAACAGCCACCATCATGTGAAAAACGTTTGGAAATTGAATGGCTTATGTGAATAACTTCTTGTCCATTAAACTCTTCAAACATTTACTTGGAAAAGCTCATAACAGCTGCTGGCCTTTAATTCATCTCCATAACAACTGAATTTATTTCTCTCTTTAAATGCCGATCCATGTAGCAGCTGGTGCAAATGGTTAATTCACCTATAAACACAATTAAACAAATTAAATAGCTGTAGCAAATTAATTAAGCTGGAACATATTAATTACATAATTTATTTAAACAACTAAATAAAATTAAAACAACTTAATTACTTAAACTAAAATAACTAAACACATTATTAAGACTCATTTAATACTTAAACTAAATATTATTTAAGTTTATTCTAGCAACTAAATGCATAGACTAAAGAAAGCTATAATTGAGCTAAACCGAATTAGATATTCCAGCAAATTGATGCACAAGCTAAAAATAAATAATGTGGAGCTCAATGAGCTAGGATGAGCTATAAATGAGCTTGTTTCAAGTTGCATGGAACACTTGAGCTGGACATCCGTGATTGTTCGATTATTCCAACAATGGTTTACACCCCAATCTCAAAAAATTAAAACCTACACACAAGTTAACAAACTAAAATTAAGTTTCATTTTGCACTTGGGCCCCTCGTGTTTAGGCCAATCTCGATAACGTCGAGTTGTGTCGTAACATGATGCGGCTGGGATCGCATCAACAAACTTCCATTAATTTCACCTTTCCACCCTTTAAGAGTCTTTTCCGTTGAACTATTAAAATCTCGATGGATGTTCAGGTAATATACACATGTGCAAAAGTACCCATTAGGTACATAATAAAAAGGCACACCCTTGAGCCGTACATTTTACTGTAGGATTACCAATCCAGGTTAAATCCTATCCGTAGCATATGCTCTAAAGAGCTTAATATGGATTACCCGTCCGGGCTAAATCTAATTTATAACCTAACTCAAGACGGCTTATATTAGAATTACCCGTCCGGGCTAAATTCTATTTGCAACATAGGCACTATTACTTTCAACCCATCAAAATTCAACATTCGACCGCAACACAATAATTTGTCCATATTATACAACTTAAAACTATTTCATTATGCATATATCATCTCACACATAACAACACAATCATAAAATTCAATTCAAGCATAACAACATACATTTTTAGGTTACAAGAACTTACCTTAAAAATGATTCGTTTTTGAATTTCTACTAATCCAAAACCTTTTGCTTTCCTCGATCTAGTTCCGTAGTTGGTCTTTCTGGATCTATATGGATAAATTTAACTATTAATCTATCACATTTCATATGCATTCGCATTCTATTGCATTCTAGGTAAAATTACCATTTTGCCCCAATCTTTTTCAAAAATTCTGATTTCTTCCTTAGGCTCGGAAAATGAAATTCATGAAATTTAATCCTCTTTCCAAGCCAAGCTAAAATTTATAAACAACAGTTACAGCACACCTTTTTCACAATATTCAGAATTTTCCATGGGTTTTTACCATTTTTCATTTTAGTCCTTAAATCAAGTTTTCATAAAAAAATTACTTTGTAAAAGTTGTTTTTCTATGAATAACTTTTCATTTTCTACCATAAATTTCTAATTTTTAGCATATTCACCCATGACCCAAATTTCATACCTTGATAACTTTTCAAATTAATCCCCTAAATAGGGAGATTAGATTATCCCAGTTTCAAAAATATAAAAATTATTAAAAACGGGACTTGATTTCATACCTTTTCGAGCTTGGTAAGTTGTCTTCCTCTCTCCTAGGGTTTCCATAGAAATTTTGGGGAAGATGATATGAAATTAGATGAATATTTCTTTTTATTTAATTTCCATCTTTTAATTTTAGTGATTTCCAATTTAGTCCTTGCCTTTTCTAATTTTTCCATGGATGAGTCATTAAAATATCTACTAAATAATCTTCAATGGTCTAATTACCATATAAGGACCTTAATTTTTGAATTCCATAGCTATTTGATACTTATAGCTACTAGAATCCAACTTTTGCATTTTATGCAATTTAGTCCTTTACTTAATTAACCACACAAAATTTTCGTGTGACCTTCCTATCATGATGCCAACCATAAAATAAAATAAAATAATTTTTATTTTTAACTTGGATTTGTGGTCCTGAAACACTGTTCTGACCTCACCGAAATTGGGCTGTTACTGTACCTTGCATTGTTTCCTTCTGTATGAATGCTGCTCTATGTCTAGAGTCTACTACAAGTATCTGTCGAGTACTTGCTCATATCATTCAATTTCGATCCAACTAATCCAACCTTTTCAGAATTAAATTAGTTTATGGGCATGCTACATAGTCGTCTATGTCTAGGGATTGCACGCATACAGTTTAGAAATAAAACAATTGAATGAAACAGTAAATTGATTCGAATCTATGCTTCAACCATTAAAAAAATAAAGGTTTCATCATGTAATCCCAACCCGACGAGATTTAGCTCATGGGTTGGCACATAAAATTCAAAACCAAACTAACAGCCAACACCATTTTCATCATTCAATTCATGGAAGAACAAAGTAAAAAATACGAAAGACTTTGGGAAGACAACTTTCACATGTCCAGTTCACACTCCAATAGCACAGTGTCCTGCGATGGCTGAGAGAGACTGCTTTCGTCTTCCTCTTCTCGTCACTGCTCAGTCGCTACCCTCTATTTTTACCTAAGGCTTTCCACTCTTGTTCGTCGTTTAGGGTTTCATCCTTTGGCTTTTTATAGCTTTTTCCCTAGGGTAAATCCAACAACCTATGTTTATATTCTCCTCCTTTTTAATTCTTTTTCAATAACCCAAGATTATCTTCTTTTTAAATTCTTTTTTCTAGGATAAATACTAATAACCCAAGATTATCTTCTCCTTTTTAGGCAGATTTTTCTGGTACAAGTATAGTTGGGCTGAAACTAGTATGAGTTGAGTGTTGACTCCATATTCCTGGAATTGCCATGGCATTCGTGCTGACAAAATGTCCAACTTTTTGCCCCTGCAACCTTCACTCATTTATTTCTCATTCCTCAATCTGCACCTGTCAAACCACTAAACACAACCCTACCACAAGCAATTAAAAGTACGTAATGTTCAAACACAGTCTAAGCTCCTAATGAAATGATGAAAATACGAATGAAATATCCTAAAATGCAACTAAATGTACCTAAGTATAAACAATTAGCTAGGTCTAAAAGCATGAAATATAACTCTTTTCAAAAGTTATCACATGCTTAGTGCATTTTAAGTGGATACCTTAAAATGGTCCCTTACCCCATTCATCGATCCATCCTCAGTAGATCCAGCCTCCCGAATCAACTATTCACCGTAAACCACCCACTGATAGAAGAAACATCCTCTCTCAATTTGGCCACCTGCTTTTCAGTGTGAACACTCCTCTAAGTGTGGACACTCTCTTCAGGGACCACTAGGACTCACATGAGCGTAACAACCTCATATTTCTTGAAGAAATTAACAAAATAGGCCCCATTACACACGCCCCTCTCACACTTTATGATGATAACCACCTTGCTATGTCATGCAAACAGACAAGAGGACCCCCTCCTATAAATACGTTTTCAAACGATGAGACAGAGACCCTTCTTCCCTAAATCAATCCTTGAGCACTTACTCTTTACAACCTAGCCTCCTTAGCTTTCACATCCTTTTCCCTATCCTCTTATCTTTCCCTGGCAGAGGCAAATCTAGGGGGGCTGGCTGGGGCCCCGACCCCTCTAAAATGGAAATTTCTATTTAGGCCCTTTAGAAATTTTTAAAATTTTAAATTAAGTAAAATTGCACTTTAGCCCCCTAAAACTATAAATTTTGATTTAATCATTTACAAATTATAAAGATATTGTAATATCCCTAATGCATCTCTGTCGCCGAATTAGGGTTGTAAAGCATTACCATGCAAATCCAATCAATTAATGCCTAAACATTTCAATAATGTCATTTAACAAAAATCATTTAAAACTCATCAATACCTTAGCGTACATGTACATTTAGGCATTAAATCAGGCTTTTTAAGCCCTAAAACTAGATTAAAAACAATTCAGGACTAATTTGAAACAAATTAAAAAGTTTGGGAAAAAGTTGCAAAATTTAAAAATAGGGGGTCACACGGTCGTGTGGCTAGGCTGTGTGACATAGCCCAGGTCGAGTAACAATTGAATAAAGGGACACATGGCCGTGTCCTAGCCCGTGTCTCAAATCATGTAACTCACTGAGTAGGGTTACACGACTGTATGCCAGACCATGTAACTCTATGACTTGTGACACACGACCGTGTTGCAGGCCGTATAACACACTGACTTGATATAACAAAATTAGCAAGTGAAACGGACTTGATATACCAAAATTAACAAGTGATATACGGCCGTGCGACAGCCCACATGCTCCATAATTTGACCCTAAAAACAAGTCATTTCAAGACAAAAACATACCTAACCAAGCATCCAACTTGTGCATACTTTCAAAAGACTTAAACACCTTTCAAGTACACATAAACATACCAATTCAATCAATCCTATTCTTCTAACCAATATGTCATTCAAAGGCACCTCATTTATACTAAAACAACTTTAACCAAAATAAGGTAATATTGCCACATTTCAAGCATAAAAACTAGTTTAGTCCTATGCCAACCATGCCTAAATAACCATTCAAAACATGCCATCATACCATATACTATCTAGAATCTATGGAGTATGCATGAGGGTTCATTCACCTATATTTGCGACTATTATTCATGCCAACATTAACCTTATTAACCAAAACAAGCTTGACACAACTCAAGACAAGCAATTTCACTTGAATAACTTTTCAACCCTATTACATGCCATTTATAACCATTAACCAAAGTAATCATAAATACCATTATGTTGAATAGATAGTGTGACGATGCTCTGACGAGATTCCAACCGGCTGAACTTCCGATAATCTACAAGACAGAGGAAATGATTAAATCAGAATTTAATGCTTAGTAAATTCATATAAGCGAAACTTAAACTTACCAAACATAATAAATTAAACAACCAAACCTACTTTCATCATGTCATATGCCAAACTTCTTTTCCTATACACATCACCTCATAAGGTTAGTAATTGTTACATATAAATCCCAAGTAACTCAAGGCATATGCATGATAAACATTTAGGATTTATCCATAATCCATCACCCATATATATATCCTTTACATATACTTTCCATTAAAATCATATAGTTCATAGATAAAAAGTAAACAATACATTTATAAACATAACATATATTAAGAAATGGATTCCATGCATATTTCATTCATCACTTGATAAATTATCATCCATTTTCATTTCGTATATGCATATTTATTTTTCCATATCATATGAACATTAAGTCCTTACACATGCCTTTCCATTGACCTTTTCTTATCCGTTGAACCTTTTCGAATAACATTGGATACATGGAATACTTTTTCATGTAAATGTAGCCTTTCCTTTTTCCTTTTCAATAATGCTCACACAAGTTGTGGGTCGGGATGGTAGCTACACAATGCTGCTCATATGAGCTGTGGAGAATCCGCAACACATGCTGGATCTCAAACATCGGTAGGACCTCCAGGACCATCACCCAATACATACACTTCCTAATGACATGTCATTTGTATCCTAAGTATTCTCTAAGCTCAACGGGTCTCTTTCCATATCCTTATCTCTAACCTTCATTCTTATATAACTATTCATGAAATTTACATGCTCATAAATTCATCGTAACTCACTTTAGTTATTAAATACAATACCATCATCTGTGTTATACATAATAATCCATCCAAAATCAATTTACCTTAATTTTGCTTTCTATTATATCCTTTTTCCAATATACAATTCATTTACCATAATTCCCTTTTAATTATTTTATCCAAACCAAAGCATTATGTCATTCAGTTTAATTAACATCATAATTTGGTCTATATTACCATGATATTGCATAATTGTAAATATAATTATTTATAACATAGTAAGTATAAACATGACATACAAAATAACTTATAATAACTTAATCCTTATATTAACTTACCTAGACTGCAACAGTTACTAAAGCAGAGTCGACAATTAATCCAAAACTTTAGCTTTTCTTCTGTTTAGATCTGATTTCAGCATTTCTTGATCTAAACAACAATTCAACCCAATTAATATGTTTCTAGCATTCTAACTAGTCGTTTTATGCAATTAAACCCTTCTATTATCAATTTATAAATTTTCCCCAGATATTTTAACTTTTATACAATTAAATCCCTAAACCTGTAACTTGCAAATTTACCATTTTTAGTTAAAATTTATGTTAGCCAATTTTTACCTAGTCTCATATTACCCCATATTTATCATCAATTCATAATATTTTCCTTAAAATTTATCATTATCATAAATAGGTCCCTAAACCTTAAAATCATCAAAAGTTACTTAACAAAAATGTCTATCTAACAACCAAATTTAACAATCTACCATAAAACTTCATAAACATATCAAATTCATTCATGGCATAATTTATAACATTTAACAGTTTTACAATGACCCCCAAGTTAGCTAGATTAAGCTAAAACGAACTTAAAAACATAAAAATCATGAGAAACGGGTAAAAAATGCATACCATGCGTGTGAAATAAACTTGGCCGAAAGATTGGTTGAAGCTTCTATGGAGTTTCGACCTTCTCTCCTTTACAAGATGATAAAGATGACTTTGTTCATCTTCACCTAATCATCCACTCACAATTCATTTGGTATAATTACCATATAAAGCCACCAATTCACAATAATTAGACTCCTTTAACATATAGAATTCAACATTTGCATATTTTACAATTTAGCCCTTTTCACTCGATTAATTATTTAAACATTAACATTTCTTAACCAAATTTAATATGACATTAATAATACATCGTAAATATTTAATAAATATTTACGAGCTCGATTTATAGAAATGAGGTCCCTATACCTCAATTTCTAAAACCACTTAACTTTAAGGATTTACCACATAAAGCTAATTACTCATTCAAATAGTATAAATTGTCAATTTAAAATTTATTTTAATACCATATTTGACTCATAAATATTAAGTAATAATGTTTACAAACTTACTCATTGGATTTGTGGCCCTTAAACCACTGTTTCTGACATCACTGAAAAATGAGATGTTACAGATATAGGCTATTAAAAATTAAAAATTCATTTCGGCCCACCTAAATTTTTTTTCTAGCTTCACCCTTATTCCCTAGCTCTCTGCCTGTTCAGGTGAACCAACGCCCTTTAGACCACTACAACCTTCTCTTTATCTTACCTCTTCTACTTTGTATCAATAATTGGTGAATGAGCATAGACCTTACCATGACTTTCTTTTAAAACAAGGCTCCTTTCAACCCAATAAACTCATTAACTCTGGTGGATCCCATTAACCCCGCTAACCATGAGCTTCCTTCAAGGTAAAACCTTACTAAAAATTCTCTTTTAACAATCGTTGAACCAAACCTTCCAATCATTCTCACAACCTCTTTCATCTTTTTGCATAGTTCATGACAACATTCAACACTCCACTAGCTTCTAACTAGTTACCTCCGTCGCACTTGCTCTCCCATTGACCCTTAGAGAACAACTGGCTCAGTACTTCCAGTAGGCACATGCTTATTTCGATGCTTAACCATCCCAGTTTAACATTATCTCAACCCCTATGGATTAGGTCTCTTAGCAAAAACCTTTTGAATATCAACAACAGGTCAATGAGATGCAAAACAAGATAAGGTGTATGGAAGAAAAACGAATGCTCAGAATAAGCAAATAATTACAAACCTCCGTGCAGCTGGAGATGCTGCCAGAAGGAATGACCCAGTACCTTCTGCCCACTTGGAAGATTCCGGTCAATCCACCTTCCACAAGAACTAAGATAAGCGTCATCATGATGACTTACCCACTGATGGAGTTCACCCAAATAATCTATAAATTCGGGATGCTCTAAACTGTTGCATCTGGTGCCTTGAGTGTAATGTATTCGTTTCTAAACTTGTAATTTTTTAAACAGATTGGTTCATAAAACAAATTCATTGGTTGTATTAATATAATTTGTATAATTTTCTTTGTGTTTTTGTACGCAAAGTAAAATAGAAGAAAATGTTTCTCATTGGTTGTCTAATGTTTAAACTAATACTAAGCGGTATTACGTGGTCGGATCGTAATACAGAAATACAACTTATATTAGTAGACGAATCTAAACATGTCCTTAGTCTAATTGAAAATGAGAAAATTGATTGAAAGACTAATATGTCATCTATCAAGTTCAATTCGAGTGATGCTTTGTCTTGGGCATCGGAGTAGATGACACCTAGAAGATAGACAAATAGATGTGATTGAGTGGACTGACAGTACATCAGACATGACCCAAGAAGAATATATCCTGTATCTGTTTATAGATTTATTCACTTGATGTTCATAGTGTGACAAATCTGAATTTTGAGTGGATGAAGGACTATGTATGTGTGACTCGTATACTTTGATGTAAGCAAAAGACTGAGTTCAAATAGATAAGGAACTGAAAGCTGGTGCGTTGGGTATACAAGTTCTGCAGTATAGCCAAATTATTCATAAACACAAGCAACCTATGTACATAATTCTAACAAATCACTTGTATTTCTACAAGCTCAAGCAAACTAAAAGATAAGAAAAAACAACAAAAATTAAAAATTTAACAAAAACAACCTATGTTACCCCCCATACTTTAGTCAACACATTGTTCTCAATGTGTAGCCCACTAAAGATAAAGAAAGAAGTTCTGCAATTGATCGTGATCGCTCTAACTCCTATTGGTGGGTGCTTCCTCCTTTGATCATGTAAAGTTCATATATGTCAGTGTCTCCTTTGTGTTGGGTTCTTAAATAGAAAATTTAAATAGAATGCAACACACTAAAATTTTCTTATTAATCCTACTTCTACGAAGTTTAAATTAAAATTATCCAAAAATTAATAAATTTTTTTATAATATTAAAAATAGTTCAATAATCCTCCTTATCGTCCATCTACTCACCCCCGTCATCCTCCTCTTCTCCTTCCTCTTTGCTTTCCGACGCTTCTTCTTCTTGTTCCATACTCGTCAGACCGAACATATCTGGTGTAACACCCCTCACTCTTATTCAACGTTGGAATAGGGTTACAGAGCATTACCAGACTTATAACATAAATAAACATCCATTTCACATACATTTTCAAAATCATGAAATCAACATTCAACACTATTCATATCATCCCTATTACAAGCCTATGAGGCCAAAACATGCATTTGAAGTGGTTCGGGACTAAACCGATAACTCAAATTTTTTTTACAAAACTTAAAAAATTTGAAAAATTTTCAAACTACAGGGAAAACACGCCCATGTGGCCCAGCGTGTGTCACACGGCCAAAGACACACTCGTGTCACAGGCCGTGTGGACATTCAAAATGGGATCACATGGCCGTGTCCCAGCCCGTGTTTGATCCCGTGTAACTCTCTAACTTGGGTCACACAGCCAACACACACACCCGTGTGGCTAGCTTGTGTGCCCTAAGAAATGGCCACACACGCCCGTATGTCAGGCCGTGTGCTAGGCCGTGCTAAGACTGTAAGATATACTGACTTATGCCACACGGCCAAGTCACACGCCTGTGTGCTAAGCCATGTGGAGCATACTGAATTGATTTTTAATTCAACACCAGGGGACACACGGCCGTGTAACCTGACCGTGTGTCACACACGGCTGAGACACACGCTTGTGTGGACAAAAATAGGCTATTTACCAAGCCATCTTGCCACCTAAATTTATATATACCTACATAAAACCCAAATAGCACAAAACATGGCATAACTAGGCATTTAAATCAACTCCAATTAAGCTCAAGTCATATCATTTCAATACTAACCACTCCAAGTCACACAATTACCATAATACACCATTCAATTTCATATCAAACTCACTTTTACAATATGTCAAAAATAACCAATTTCAAATATGCATTATTTGCCTAAATTCACTAGCATACCAATATTTATAACTCAATCATTTGCTTTCCATAATACATATTATCAACAAGTATCACATAACTGTCATCCAACACATTACACAAGCCATATGCACATATATATACACGATCAACTATACCAAAATAAGCCAACTCCCATGGCTATATACAAAACCAAACTTTAGACATTTACAAGCCAATTCAAATGGTTAAAGTCTTTATCAATCCATAACCAAAATGACTATAATCCTATACATGCCATATACCCAAAATACTTAAGTTCAAAAGTACCAAGTGATAGTTGGATAGTGCGATGAAGTCTCCGATGATTCCCAAATCTGAGCTAGCTTTGATTTCACTATAAAACACGAAAAAAAAACAAAGTAAGCGATAAAGCTTAGTATGTTCGTATAATAATAAATTCAATTAACCAGAAATATACCATTCAACCAATAAAATATATCAACATATAACTCATATTAGCTATCAAACCTTTCACATATTCAATCATAAAATTTGATGTAAAATTCATAGTTTTGTTCGATTTAAAGCTCATATGGTTTGTGTACATACCTGTACGATCTCGTATCAAAGTTATACTCAACCACATCTTTGACATATATACCCGTTGAATGGTTTAGAATACTATCGAATACTCGGGAATCTCACACCCTAAGTGCCACATATATATATAGTCGAAGCTATCTCAATCTCGTATCACATATAATGCTCACTCTCAAGTTATCAACGGGTCTGCTCGCACAAGCTGACGGTTATTATGAGACTACACGGTGCTGCTCACACAAGTTGACAAGAATCCGTAACACATGTCGGATAACTCAACCACCGGTAGGACGTACAGACCAGCACCCAAATGACATAACCTCTAATGACATGTCATTCGTATCCTAATCTATTCCTAAGGTTCAACCGGGATTTTTCACTTGCTGAATCGTCATCGAACATATCCGTAGAGTCGTACTCACAATTTATGCAATATCAAAGTATTTAAAATACAATTATAACAAAACTTATTACATGCGAACTTACCTCGAATTCAAAAATGGCGTAATAAGTTTATTAATCTGAAACCTTGTTCTTTCCCTGATCTAAATTCGTATTTCGCCATTCATGATCTAAAAATATCAAATTTAGCTCATTTAATTATCACTCTATTCAATCTAGTCCAAAATGCACATTAAGGAAAATTTACACTTTTGCCCATATTTATTACAATTTAGTCCTTATCTCATAAAAACACAAATTCATGAAATTCAACATAAACCCATGCTAGCCAAATTTCAATTAGGTCCTTAGCAGCCCCTATTTTTCATTTATTTCACAAATTAACCATAAAATTTACACATTTCACAAATTAATCCCTAAATAACAATTTTGTCAAAAATCACTTTACAAATATTGTTTATCTAACAACAATTATGCATTTTATACCATTAAACATAAAAAAATGTATAGATTCATCAATGGCAAAACCCTAAACCTTTAACAGTTTTGCAAAATAGTCGTTGGGCTAGCTAGACTAAGTTGCAATGATCTCAAAAACATAGAAATCATTAAAAACGGAACAAAAATCGTACCTAATTGAAGGAAATCAAGATAGCCGAATCCTTGGCCCTATTTTCTCAAGAAGAAACGGTTTGAAGAAGATGAGTGAATGAATAATTTCATTTGGTTTTATTTAATTAACCTTTATTTACTAAATACCAAATTAACCTTAAAAATTAATTAAAATTACAACAAATTCCAAGCCATTAACATCCACTATCTAACTAATGGGCTATTTACCACATAAGGACCACCATTTTAAATTTCTATAGCTATTAGACACCTTTAGCTATTAGAACACCACTTTTGAACTTTATGCGATTTAGTCCTTTTTATCAAATTGACCATTCAAATAATAAAATTTCTTTACGAAATTTTCACAAAATCATTTAATCATATTGTTAACATTAAAATAATAATAAAATAATTATTTAGAATTTGGATTTGTGGTCCTGAAACTGCTGTTTCGATTTGACTAAAAACGGGCTGTTACATCTTGTGTATAATTAAGGACTCGAATGTTATTTTTCCTAGAAAACTCTTGAAAAATTAGTCCTGATTCTTGCATCCACTGAACCATCCAATCTAACTTTGGATGACTATTCTCACGAATTTCGTATTGATTTCGTGCCAACCTTTTTGACGAAGTGGGTGTAGCTGCCGTTTCTTGTTGTCACTTATGCCAATCATTTATTTGTGTGGCCTGTAACTCGATGTATTGTTGGAACAAGGTGTCTCTGATAATTCTTTGGGATGGTTTCAATGACTGCTCAGTGGATGTCATAGGTACACCCGCATTTTTGCATAAAGCCATCACTAGATGGGGAAAGAATACTCTCACCTTCTAGCTACTGATGCATCTTCGAATGTTCTGGTGGATCCATTGTCCAACACATACCTGCTTTTTTTGCAAAATAGCATAGAGTAAAACTGCTCTAAAGGAATTAATGTTAGAAACATTTAAAACAGGTACAATTCATGTGCAAACAAATTGAATCTATATATTAGCTTTCAAAAACATAATAGCTTGATGGAAAGATACATGGATATTGGTACCTGCGTGATACTTTTATTCATCCCTTCCTTTAGTTAAAAAGTTTATAATATTATCCATATCTATGTCTCTAGAATATTCTAAGTTAGTTCCATCAGTGAAATCATTCTCATAGTATGGAATATTATAAAAGTCGCAAATTATTCTAGGGGTTCCTTACACCTCTTTCCCTCACACAAGTATTGTATACCAAATATGATCTTCAATATTTCTAAACTCATGATGTAACACCCCTTACCCGTGTTCGACGTCGAAATAGGGTACGAGGCATTATCGGAACATACACATGCAATCGTACAAAATCGAGACATAATTTTTACATCCAAATTAAACTTTTAAATTTTCATCACTAAGTCCCTGATATGGATCTACGAGGTCCAAAACATACTATGGAAGCGGTCTGGGACTAAACCAAGAACTTTGGAAAACATTAGAAAATTTCTTGAAAATAGGGGCATATGCCTGTGTCCAAGGCCGTGTCCTTCACACAACCATTCACGTGCCACATTTACCATACTTAGTCATTACACACTCATTCAACCAACTCATGCCTCTCACAAAATGCATCATCATAACATATAACTTAATTAATATTAACCAATATCGATGGCCTTATACAAAATGAGTTATCAAATATTAAAGGCCAACATTTTAGGCCAAATCAATTATGACATATAACAAAATAACCAAGTCCTCTATGCATGCCATAATTCAAAATATAAATTTCAAAATACCAAAATAATGATGATAGTGTGGATAGATCTCCGACGATCTCCGTACCCCGAGCTAGCTTAGTGACACTATAAAACAAGGGAAAAGAGAGGGGAGTAAGCATATAGCTTAGTAAGTAGGTATGTAAATAATAAAAAAATTATTAACATGCTTTTATAAATCCTCAAAATATGTTTTCAAAATAATACAATCAGAACTACACATAGATCCACTATTTACTCAAGTTCAAAACAAGTTGTCTATTCGAGTCACTGTTAGTAAATTATTTATATTTGGAGCTATGAAACTCCAAATTAGGATCTGCTAAGTTTTACAAAAACTAGGATCGCATCTATTGTTACCATAAAATTTTCAAAATTTTTGGTTTAGCCGATAAGTACAATTTATTCTTTAAAGTCACCCCTATTTTGCTGTTCGATAGTTCTGACCCCTCTTCACTAAAAATTAATTATCTCCTCATACGGGATTCAAATGATGTTTCTATTTTTTTTTGAAAATAGACTCATTAAGGATTTTAAGCATATAAATTATAACCTATAATTATTTTTTTTACAATTGTTAATGATTTTCCCAAATCAGAACAGGGGTTTTCAAAATCATTCTGACTTTGTCTCACAAAAATTCAAATATCTCATAATATGAAATTCTTTTGCTTACACTGTTTCCTTTATATGAAAATAGACTTAATAAGCTTTAATTTCATATCTTATTCAACCTCTAATTTGATTTTCACTATTTTTGGTGATTTTTCAAAGTCACACAACTGCTGCTATCCAAAATTTTTTTATTACTAAATTTCGCTCTTTCATGTTTTCTGTGTAGTAACTTTCATTGTAACACTTACTCCATATCAATCTTACTAAAGTTCGATCACATATCGAGCACATTGCTCATAAGTTTACACACACGTACTTGCACTTATTCATCACATAGTCATATTCAATTACACCTAGTCATTTCCTGTTGAACACATTTGTATAATAATGGATACCCGGTGGCCTGCACATAGTACCACCCTTGTAGTCAAAGCTACCTTCTTCACAAAGTGGCCTTCACATATTACCAGACTTGTGACCAAAGCTATCTTTCTTCACAAAGTGGCCTTCACATAGTACCACACTTGTGACCAAGCTATCTTTTCTCAAAGTGGCCTTCACATAGTACCACACTTGAGTCACTAGTGACATGTCACTTGTATCTTATTCTGTTCCTAATGTTCAACAGAGAAATTTCTCACTTTTTGATACTTGTCAATTTCATTCAATATTTAGCCAAGTTTAATAAAACATAATAAAATGTGACAACGTAAGTAAAAACGATGCATTATTTACATACAAACTTACCTCGAAAATAAAATCGGTGAAAATGACTTATTCGTCCATTACTTGTTTTTCCCTGATCTAGATCCGAACCTTGTTTTTCTTGATCTAAAACATCACATTTAACTTATTTAATCATTATACTAATCAACTCAGCCCAAAAATCATATTTGAAAAAATTACATTTTTGCCCCTAAACTTTGTCATATTTACACTTTTCCCCTAGGCTCGTGAAATGATTTTCATCCAATTTCTTTGTACTTTAGGCCTAGCCGAACCATTTTCATAACTAGAACAGCCACAATTTCCATTAAAACACACTTTTAGGACATATTTTATAACTTTTTCAAATTAGTCCTTTTAGGTATTTTCATTGAAAATCACTTAGTAAAAGTTATTTCTCTAACTATAAACATGCATTTTCTACCATTAAAAATCAAAATACACACATATTAATCATGGGTCAAAACCCTAGACTTTATCCATGTAACGCCCCATACCCGAGACCGTCGCTGGAGTCGAACACGAGGTGTTAACAGACTTAATTCATTACTTTAAACAGCTCAAACAATTTATTTTTAAAATTTTCAGTCAAGTTAGCAATTTGCATCACAGTCGCTTAAAAATTCATATCTCGAGTTCCAAAACTCGAAATCCAATTCCGTAAATTTTCCCTGAAACTAGACTCATATATCTATTTGCTAATTTTTTTATAAAATTTTTGGTCAAGCAAATTAGTACAGTTTATTAGTTAAAGTCTCCCCTGTTTCAGGGTTTGACTGCTCTAACCTCTGTGTATTACGAATCAGATATCTCCCTGTACAGAGTTTCAATGACTATGCCGTTTATTTCTAATAAAACTAGACTCAATAAAGAATCTGGACATATAAATCATGACTTCTAATTATCTTTGAAAAATTTATGGTGAATTTCCAAAGTCAAAATAGGGGATCCAGAAATTGCTCTGGCCCTGTTTCACAAAAATTTAAACATCTCATAAAATATAACTCATATACCTATTTTGTTCCATCCATATGAAAATAGACTCATCAAGTTTCAATTCCAAACTTATTCATTATTTAATTCCATTTCTACTATTTTTAGTGAATTTTCAAATTCACGTCACTACTGCTGTCTGAATCTATTTTATGGTAAATTTTACCCATTTTATGGTAAATTTTACCCATTTCATGGTTCCCATGGATTAGCTAGCAATTTAGCATACATAACACCAAATATGATCATGATTAGCCATTCCAATGGCTAATCATTACCAAGCATTTCCATACCACTCAATAACCATATCATAAGACCATATATACAAAATGATTATAATGCTATACATGCCATACTCAAAATATACAAGCCATTCTGCCAAGATGGTATACGGATAGTGTGAGCGTGCCTCCGACCATTTTCGATTTCCGAGCTGGCTTGTCAACACTACAAGGAATGAAAAGGAGGGAGTAAGCACAAATGCTTAGTAAGTTCACATGCAAATAGCAAGTAACACAACTATATAAGCAAACATAAACATCATTTGTATGATCATCACCGAGACATTCATATCACATTTTCATTTATAATCTTACCATATTGTTGTTATATCCAGTTTTCAACCCGAGGGTTAAGTACATACCTATTCAAAGTATCCATTTCACAACACTTACCAATACGTCCCTTTCATCTCGAGTATTCCTCCATTTGAGTAGAATTTTACCCGTTGAACACATCAGAATATAATTCGGATACACGAAAAGTTTGCATATAAGTGCCACATATGTAGCCAAGCTACCATGTAACCTGCTCATAAGTGAACTCGGACTCAACTCAACGAGCTCGGGCGTTCGCATCCATAAGTGAACTCGGACTCAACTCAACGAGCTCGGATGCCTAGTTACATCTCTTGAACTCGGACTCAACTCAACAAGTTCGGACATTCGCATCCATAAGTGAACTCGGACTCAACTCAACGAGTTCGGATGCCCAAATATCCCAGTGACATGTCACTTGTATCCTAATCCATTCCTAAGGTTCAACGGGACCATTTTCCCAATCATGTGTCTCAACCATCTCCTACGGATTGCCGATACGGATACTCGGTAGTATTTCACATTTTCCAAGTATATCACATAATTTGACATATTATCAAACAATTATCACGAGTATAATATTTCATAATAATTATTATATCATTTAAATAACATAAAAACATTTAAAATAATAACTATGTTACCAACATTTACATATGAACTTACCTAAATGCGTGAAAATGGCTACTTTTACCATTTCGTCCACAACTTGGTATTTTCCCCATTTTAGCCTGAATTTTAGTTTTCCTTACTCTATCATTTAAAATATAGTCTAATTAGGGCTCACATTATTCAAATTAACCCAAAATCATATTTTGGCAAAATTATAGTTTTGCCCCTAAACTTTTGCATATTTACACTTTTGTCCCAAAGCTCGTAAATTAAACTTCAGCATATTTTCTTATGTTTTATGACACGCTGAACATTTTTCCCTTCTATGACAACATCAAATTCTCACTCTAACACATAGTTATGAACAATAACAATTTTTACCGATTAAGCCGTTTTACTCATTTTTGCTTAAAATCGCTTAGCAAAAGTTGTTTAACATAATTTCAGCCTTCATATTCTACCATAAAACATCAAAATAAACACATTTCACCTATGAGTATTTTTCCAAATATGAACCCTAGCTTAAATTATTGCTAGAATAAGCTTAATCAAGTTACGGATTCCAAAACGTAAAGAACTTGAAAACGGGGCTAGAACGGGCTTACAATCGAGCTTGGAAGCTTGAAAAACCCTAGCCATGGTTTCCCCTTGCTATATTCGGCCATGGGGTTGAAGATGAGCAAAATTGGCTTTTAATTTTGTATTTTAATTCATTTTACCCCTAAATGACCAAAATGCCCTAACTACTAAACTTTCCAAAAATTCCATCCATGTCCAATTTTTGTCCATAGACTTAGAAATTGGTAAAATTGCTATTTTAGACCTCCTAATTAATATTTCAAAACAATTTCATACTAGAAACTTCTAGAATGCAAGTTTTGCAAATTATTCGATTTAGTCCCTAATTTCAATTTAAGCACTTTATGCATAAAATTTCTTCATGAAATTTTCACACAATCATGCAATCATATCATAGACCTCAAAATAATCATAAAATAATTATTTCTATCTTGGATTTTGTGGTCACGAAACCACTATTTCGACTAGGCCCAAAATCAGGATATTACAAACCATATCTCAAATTAGTGGTAGAAATAGATAGATATTGTTACGAGGATTTCAAAAACGTAAAAATCATTAAAAACGGGGCTAGAACGGACTTACAATCGAGCTTGGAAGCTTGAAAAACCCTAGACATGGTTTCTCCATGCAAATTTCGGTCAAGGGGTTGAAGATGGACAAAAATTGGCTTTTAATTTATTTTTAATTCATTTTAATAAGTAAATGACTAAAATGCCCTTAATGAAAAACTTTGGAAACATGCCTAACCATGTCCATTTTTTTCCACCAACTTAACCAATGGTCTAATGACCATATAAGGACCTCCAATTTAAAATTTCATAATAATTGGACACTTCTAACATGTAGAACTCAACTTTTTCATTTTTTTACAATTTAGTCTTTTTTACTAAATTGAGTGCCCAAACGTCAAAATTTTTGAACAAAATTTTCACAAAACAATTCTATAGAATTTTAGACCATAAAAATATAATAAAAATAAACTTTACTATATCGGATTTGTTGTCCCGAAACCACTGTTTCGAGTAGACCTAAAATCAGGCTGTTACACGTGATCTCGTAAAGATGCGTAGAACTCTTGTACAACAAGGAGCATGAAATTATCCTTCAAGATCGTCCAAAAACATTCCCAACGATGATACCTAACCGATGGCCAAATTTCTTTACACAAAATCATCATGGATCAAATCCCGTCTCTTGAATAAATGTCTTTCAACATTTGGATTTAGAAAAGTAGATAGATTTGGAACCATTGATGGCTCCGTTTCCTTTGTTCGCCTAACTTTCCTAGTAGACATGATATTTCAATCCTAATGAATTATTAAAATAATGAGGTAGTGGAACAGTAAAAAGTTTGAGTTTAGGAACCTTTAACCTTGAATGTATAGTTAAAGTTCGTTTGAATACTTTTCTTGCCTGTGATATCCCCATTCCTTGTTGCATCGAGTGTATGAAGGGAAATTTGAGAAATTAAGGGTTTAGGGTTTAAGGTATGTTGGGAGATTTAAGATAGTTTGAAGGGGTAAAGGTTTAATGAGTGTTTTAATTACGAGTAAATAGGAGTTTAAGTTGTAAAATAGGGTTTTAAAGGTTTAAAAATCGGGTAAAATTAATGTTAAAGCTTCCGGGTTGCGCAATGGTCGGGTCAACCTTGCAGAAAATTGCAGTGATGTTGCGACACAAGGGTTCCATGTCGCGACACATCCGCTAGTCTAGAGATTCTCAAGGACTATCTACTGTATCGTGACTTACTGTTGTGATGTCACGACGACGACTCTATTTTAGCCCAAAACTCCATCTTAAGGATGTTACGATCTAAAGATAAACATGCATAAAATAAAAGTTAAAATCTAAACTATGTGGTTAGTTAAGTATACAATAATTTAAAAATATCATGCAACAATTCATAAATTTTAACTTATACTGCCATATTTATCTAGCAGTATTGTCAATTCACCCGTGAACAATTTTTTTATTCTATCAATATTGGTCCACCGTCTGTCGTGCCATTCCGCCCTTGCCTATTTGCCCCGTTCCTTGAACCTGTTTATTCTTTTTGAATTCATGAAATGAAGCATTTCCCTTGATTTGGGAATGTCAGAAATGATAAGTTTTTGCAATGCTCCCCTAATTGCCTCATATTTTCCTTGTTCGGTTGATAGCCACATTGGAAGGTTTCAGTCTCACCATTAATTTTCATTGCCAACTCATTTTTCTCTAAATCAATGATCTAGAAGTGGCCAGGAAATGTCTTCCTAGTGAGATTGGTATCTCACAATCTTTCTCAAAACCAAGTACTACAAAATCTGCAAGAGTAGTAAAGCATCGCACCTTGACTAACACATATTCTAGTACCCCCTTTGGGTGTACTGAAGACCTATTAGCCAATTGCAATGTTATTTTAGTTGCTTTGAGATTCCCTAACCCGAGATTTTTAAAAATTGACAAGGGCATTAAATTAAACTAGCTAATAAATCACATAGGGCTCTATTAAAGTGAATACTCCCTATTTCTATGGGAATTGTAAAACTGCATAGGTTTTTCGCTTTTCTCAGTACTTTTTTGGAAATAATTACACTACAGGAAACACTTAAATTAACATGTTCTCTTACCTTGATTTTCTTACGCCTTTTCCATCACCACTTTTAAAAACTTGGCATACTTAGGGACCTTCTCAATTGACTTGATCAAAGGTAGGTTAACATTTAAGGTTTAAAAAAATTCAAAAAACTTATGAATTAATCATCGTCCCGCTTTTTTCTTTCTTCTAGTCTCAATGGATATGGGACTTCTGTGATTTTGGCATCTTTAGGTGTCTCTTTTCCTGCCTTAGCCGCTGGTGCATTCTCCTCCTCTGGTTCAGGTTTGTCTTCCACTTCTAGGGAATTGTCTTAAGGTTCATCAATATTATCCACAATTACCTCTGGGGTAGGTATTTCTAGGATACTTAGTTCCTTGCTCGATCAGAGTGCTATAGCTTTCACATGCTCTTTACCTTCCCTCCATGGATTATCTTCCATGTTATTGGGAATACCTTTGCCAATTTGTCTTTTGATGTTTCCCATCATGCTCATCAATTGGCTCATTTAATCATCAAGCTTAGTCAATGTTCTTGTTAAGTTGGTGCGCTCAGGCTGCGCTTGGTTGATATCTGTTCTCATTGATTTCATCTCTTACTAAATTCTACCTAGACGTTGACTACATGCTGTCTGGTCACTTGGATTAGCTCTGTCCTGAAGTTTCTAACTTGATTTGAATTGTTAACTCAAGTTCGGGTGATCTCTCCAACTGAAATTGTATGTGTTTGATTTGAATTGTTACTTCAGCAGGATTACTGATATAATGGAAGAATGGCTTGTCTCCTCCATGCATAGATGGTGTAGAAGTGGATTCAATACGATTGAGTCTATCCAGTAGTTGCGGATATTTGTTATCCTCTTGAATAGCTTTAACCATAGCTGGTTTCTGGCCATATGTGAATCAATCGGCTGCCCAATGATAGGAGGTTAATGCCATATTTTTAATGATTTCGTATGCATCCTCGTATGTCCCATTCATAAGGGCTCCTCCTGCTGCTTTGTCTAATCCAGATCTTGCGTTTGCATCCAACCAATTGTAAAATATCTGTAATCTCATCCACTCAGGAAATTCGTTGTGTGGGCATTTTTGAATAAACATTTTGAAGCGTTCCTAATTGGACTGCTTTACTAATCGGGGAAAAATTCTGTAAGAATTTTCCAACAAGCTCATCTTACATCGTGATGGATCCTAGAGCCTGCGAATCTAACTAAGAAAAAACTTTATCAATCAGAGAAAAGGGGAACAACCGAAGACGAATAGTGTCATCGGTGACCCCGTTATACTTAAAAGTATCACAAAGTTGAAGAAACCATTTCAAATGTTGGTTAGGGTCCTTTTTCACAGTGCCCTAAACTGCAAATTATTTTGGATTATTTGTATCATTGTTGGTTTGATCTCAAAATTATTAGATGTAATAGCGACCTTGCTATACTTTCCTGAACCATATTTAAACTTCGTAGGGCATAGCCTCGTAAAGCTTTCTCATTCCAAGCCATATGCACACTTGTGGGGAACTGTGGTGCTGGTGGGTCCCTTAGGTTATTATCGTCAACATCGCAGAACAATAGGTTGTCACGTGGTATGTTAATTGTAGCTGATGGTGATGGATCTTGCATTTGCCACTGCTGCTAATGATGATTCCTTCGGATTATTCTTTCTGGATCTGTGGCTACTACAATAGGCGTGTCTCTACTACGAGTCATTCACCAAATCCAAAGAGAAAGATTAGTCATACTAAAATAAAATAAAATCGTATCTATAGCTAAGAAATTTTGTAATTATTCTTTTGGAATGTAAAGATTAAAATCGTTCTAGTGACGTTACCTCCTTGGCAACGGTGTCAACAACTTGAACTCCTTTGGACGTACTATCGTCCAGAGTGTGAATACTACAATAAAATACAGAGTTATGAGGCGGTATTCACAAGTATACGAGTCGAGTTGTAATATAGATTTTACAATGGAGTAGGTGAGTACTCCAAGGATCGTACCCAAGGGAGGCAAGTACTAAATCAATTTTAACCTAAGTAATTAAAGATCTAATTAAAACTTTAATTCAGCTATAATACGATAATAAAAGAAGTATTTTTATGGGTTGTAAAATAATGAAATAAAATATCATAAAAGGAAATGAAAACTGAAAGAGATAGAGATAAAATGAATCAAATCTACGGATCGGTGATCAGCTCACTTCAGCAATTTCAATTAAATATCGTTTGGGGTTTCTCGTCAACCAGCTAGTCGCCACCCTAGTAGGATCTTTTGATCTTCCACTAACATAAGGAGTAAGCAAGAAGTATTAATCTTCTGACCTAACAGTCTAGACTGGCTTGGGGTAAAGGTGCTCACGAATAGGCAATACCAATTTTGGGTTAATTCTCACCTTGATGTCTTCCAAAGGTTGTCAGGCTTAGGGTTTTTTTCACGTTATTCCTTTTCCAGACAAATGATCCATTAACCTTACAAAACAATTAAGAGATCGTGCCTCCACTCGCTAATCCCCTACAGAAGGATTAGTTCCGTATGGCTTTCATGAACAATATGGAAAGAATGGATGAATTAATCATTGGGGATGGATTGAAATAGAGGGTTTAAGTAAACTTTATTAATATTGATTAAAAATGCAAATCCACAAAAGTTGATCTCCTTTACAATCAGATTTCTTGAAGAAAATAAATAATTAACACTATGGAAACCTAAGAAAGAAAGAAAGAAAGAAAACAAAACTTAAACCTAAAGAGAAAATCTAAAATAATGGAATGGTTTCCGTAATGTGTGCCAAAGGGGTCTATTTATAGCCTTCAGGTAGCCGTCATCCTTAACCCTAGGTTAGCTGATGTTCCTGAGCTTAAAGTTCGATTGTGCAGACCAAAACACCCCTGCTTCGTGTTTTATTCTCATCACAAAGTCAATGTCGCGACACTCCAAGACCTGTGTGGCAACATAGCTACGAGTTTGTTCATCTGTAGCCATTTTTAGGGGTATGTCGCGACACCCTCAGCCTGTGTCGTGACATTGAAGGTAGTTTCTCACTTTCTCTATTCTACTCTCTATGTTGTGACAATGGATCTCCCATGTTGCGAAAAAGCATCTAATATTTACCCAAAATGCCTTCTAATCGTGTCCTGCACACTTATGAAGTACGTTAGCTCTCCCTTGGGCCTTATTCGACCCTTAAAGTTAACAAAAGACTCAATGTGTGCATTTTATTACATGAAAGTAAAACTAAAGAAACTTAATTAAAATGTAACGAAGATGCTTGTATTCAAGCTCATTGAATTTGAAAACTAGTTTAATTTGTTACACTAGATTACGACAGATCAAGAAAATAGATAATCTAGTAAGCTAGTAAGGTTCTCAGTCCTTTAGTGCATGTAAGGTTTAGAAAACAAAGTTAATGGTTTTTAGAATCATTTTAGGGTTATGCAAGTTTTTAAAAAACTAAGTTTAAATTGGGAATATTGAGTTTAACTCATGAATTAGTTTTCATGCTTACCTGCTAGGAGAATGGAAGCTCCAACGTTTAGATGAGCTAGACGGCAAGGAAGCATCAGGTGAGTTTTTACTTACCGTAACAGAAACACTGTGTGGTTGTCATGACTCTGTATTAAATTCTGAGACGTTGAATGATCTCTACTGATTGTGTATGCTATGCATGGTTAGGATTGTATGGTATATGAGTGTCTACCCAAGGTAATTTGATGCACATGAAATAGTTAAGATTTCATGCTTTACTAATTAGTATACTCTATGTTGGTATGTAAGTGAAATGTATGTATCGTATGATTGAAACGATGAGAAATACTAATGGGTTAGATAAAGTTAGGATTGGGAAAAGGGTAATTCTGATAGATACCGTCATATGATTTTACTGAGTGCAGACCGTGATGTGCGAAGCTTCGGGCCTTGTGGAGGGGACATTGCGATGTTCAAGCATCAAGGTTAGGACTGGAGGAATGGATGGAATAAAATGGGAAAATTACATGAGAAAGATAATTGCTAGGCCATGGACCCGATTAAAAACTATATGCCTAAAATGAGTAAGACCACAGCTGAAAGATGTTATGACATCATGAGATGGTTTGACAATGAAAATGAGTAAGACAATGGCTGAAGGATACTATAGCATCATGGTAAATTAGACTAAGACGATAGTTGGAAGACACTACGACATCACGTAGTAGTCGACCAAGACGTTAAACACGAGAATTTCTGGGTGTAAGACCATAGCTGGGCTATGACAACTAGTATAGTCCACCGGATACTAAACACGGGGTAGGCTGCTAGGATGTTAAATATATAATTATATTGCATAAGACCAAAGCTTGGATGTGGTAGTATGAGAGAGATTCCACTGGGAAAATAAACACGGGTGGATAAGTAAATTAGTATTCGTAGGAAACCCCTACAAACAAGGAAAAAGGGTTAGAAGGAGATTGGAAGCTTGGAAACAAAATGATCAGCCAGCAGGTTGAAGGAATCCACCAATGAATGAAAAGCGTAAGAAAAATGAAAAAAGATTGCCAAAATAGTAGTTGTGAAAGCAAATTGAGCGTGTGATTGGTAACCTAGTAAGGAATAGGCAAGGAAGATGACACGCCATTGAGGCCTAGTGTACTGGTGAACAGAAGATGGTTTATCCAAGGATCATCAAATAGGGATCTGTTGTTAAGAACTACTAAGAGATGCTCAGTGAAACTGGTAGGTTAGAGTAAGATCATAAGCACCCCGTTGAGGGGACTTGGAATAGAGTGGTTTGCTTGGGACCCAAGATAAAAAGGTACTAAGAGGGATGGCAAAAGTGACAGTATGTCTATTAAGACTATTCCTCTTCAAAGGGAAAACTAGTGTGCGTGTACCAGCCAAACGACTAGTTTTGTAGGGAACAAATATGTAAGAGAAATCCTAAACTTCGGCTACCACTCAGATGAAAGTCTAATGAGTATTGTAGGTAATGTGAGCCATAACAGAAGGGCATGATACGCTTAAGAGCAAGGTACCACGAATTAGGCGGGTTATGAGGTTGTAAACTGATCTCAATTTACTTTAATGAGACATGATCCGCTAGAGTGACGAGAGACCCCATTAGTCATCCTAGAAGAGGAAAAGTCGGTGAGTTTTGCGAGATTATTGTAAGATAAAGAGTCTGCTCTGGACTAAACAAATTCGGAATGGTCGATAAGGGATAGACATACCAAGGTTCGTTAGAAGGGTAGGTCTAAGGAACCACTTCATAATACCGAGGTAGGAAGAGGAATCCATGTTGAGAATAAGTGGAAGAAAGAAAATAAATAAATGAGAAAATAAGGTTTGCAGAGATGACAACACATATGATGAGTCATTAAGGCAGAACCGAATTTGATATATTATCTAGGGAAAGATTTCCCAACGAGCTATTCGTCAATAGACAGGGTTGGGTTAAGCCAATACCCACTACATCGAGTTCAAGAGAATTTCATCTTATAAGCAGGAAATTAAGTATATTTAGATATATGATATATATTATTTATTTAGGTTAATTCGGTAAATTATCCAATTTCAAACCGAATTAACCAATAACTGAACTTCCAAAAAATCATTAATTGACCTCTGACCAAATTAGATTAATTAACCGACTGATTAATGAATTAGATTGGTTTGACCAGTTAATTGAATTTTAATCGAAATTTGAACACTCCTAAATGTAATTTATTTCTGATTTTAATGAGCTACGGAGAGACCAATTAAGCATATATAATTAGATCTCAAATAATTTATAATTAATTTCCAACTTTTCGCCTATCAATTATAAACTTATTTAGTTACGAAGTCATTCCACTATAGTATTATAATTTAAATCTCCCTAATTACATACCATTATGAAAGCTACTTAATAAGTACTCATTTAATGGCATTGTCTTAAGTATGTTACCCTCATAAGATATCATTATTCTCTTTAGGATAAATTTGTTCTCACAACATGATCCTATTTTATCTCATGGTAACCGTTACATCTCACTTCATGAAAAGTCAATTATTATAGAAAGTAATCAAGCCATTTATCATAAAGGCAAATGACTTGTGACCACATTTACTTTTTATCTATCATGTAATGTCGATAAAAGAATATCATTTACCCATTAATTGGAATATGAATTCAACTATTGTGAATGATGCTACATAGTGTAGAAGTCGTATACCGAACATACAGGCTTCCGATTCCTTATATATTTCAACTAAAGCTTTTACTTACATTAAAGTATACAAGTCACATATATATAGCCCATCATCCACTTAAGACTAAGGTATGTCACAATATGAACGTCACAAGTGAATAAACCCATAAATGGATCTGTGATCTATTATACTAGGGTTCTATCCGATATACTGTCAGTTTAGTCAGTTACTTCTATATCTCTATCTTCTAAGAGTCATTTACTGCAGTGCTCAAGACAAAGCATTCCCCTAATTAGACTTGATATATGACATATTAGTCTTTCAATCCATTTGCTCATTTTCGATTAGGCTATGGACATGTTTAGATTTATCTACTAATATAAGTTATCTTTTCGTATTATAATTTGACCATTTTATACCGCTTAATATTAGTTAAAAGTTAGATAACCAGTGAGCCAATATTTTCTTTCATTTTTCTTTGCATATAAAAACATTGAAGACAATTTACAAATGATATTAATGTAATTAATGGTTTTTTTATTAAAAAAATTTGTTCATAAAATACAAGTATACAAAATGAATATAGTAAACTTAAGGTATTAGATCCAATACTTATCCACGACCTCTTTACTTCCTTCAAATTCCCAATCTCTCTTACAATGGCATGGTCGACTTGGAGGATCACTTGTCCCATTACAACAACAATATGAATATCCTCATCACCTCTGATGTTGTCTAATGTAGGGCCTTCTCCATGACTCTCTTTTCCATCCACTCATTTGACCAATTGGTCGGGATATTTATGAGTAGATTTTTTCCAACAAGGCTCTCTAGGAATCTCCCGCTTACATCATATCCTTCCATTAGAGGGAGAATGAGTCTCATCATGACTTTATGAGAAAATTTAGTGCAGTTACAATGGTCATGAAAGGGCTTTTTGATGATTTGGCTATCTAAGCCTTTGTGGTCAATACCACACACCAATTTTTGAAGGGCTCTATATTAGTAATCATTTGGATAGATTGTCCACTTTATATGATATGACACATTGTTTTTCTAAAGGTGATGAAATAGAAGACGATCGTGCCAAACTATCTGTTCTTACTCCCCATAGTTCTAATCCTCCGTGAAATTCCTCCTCTCTACAATGATACTAGCCTCAATAGAGGACTCTTCAATAGGTAATGGGATTCAAATAGTATAACCTTCCACATCAAAGAGATCACTTGATGGTTTATACTATTGATACCCCTCATTCACATCCCAAAAATGACAGATCCAAAAAAGTGAGTAAGATATTTATGTAAACTATTTTGGCCTATTATGGTAGTATAATCCACCACCCTGTTGGCTTGCTGACAAGTTAGAGTAGTGGCACATACTAACGTAAAAGTATTTACCCGTTAGTGTAGCTAAGGATTTAATATCAGGGCGTCATTAAGTGGGGAAAGAGTATGCTCTAGAGTTTTGGTTGAGCACAAAGAGCCTACCAAGTGCATGGGAATACTATAGAAGACTTAATTTTCTTTAAGGCCATACTATGTGCGAGTCACTGCCAAAGTATAGTACACTCGATTGGTTTGAGCAGCGTTCAAGTTGGTTCTCGTGACAAGATTAATTAGGAATCAGTTGAATTAACTTGGCCCACTCCATGACTGGTCAAACAGTAACAAATATCTTCGTTAGATTCTTTACCTTCCCCATATTTTATGGAAAATCAAGAGATTTGGGTTAGATAAGTATCACTACTTGTCAAAGTCCACAATAGGGGGACATGGAGTTTATATCTAATGAAGGGGAAGACATTCTAGATAACTTTTTTTTCTACTCGACATTTTGATCCTTCTTTCTGACCTAAATTATCTCTTTTCATAGTTAAGTTGGAGATAAGATTTTGCTTAATCAGTGGATAAGTTAACCTTTTGGTAAGTTATATAGCCTTGTATGTTACGATTGTTGAAGAGTAAGAATGTTAAAAAGGTGTAAGAATAGTAGGGTGTGAGTGGAAGGCCCTGCATGAGGGTCCTATATATTTGAAATGTTTGTAAACTATCTGTAAGTTGGGATTCTAATGGAAATTTCCTGATATTTTAAGCAATTACTACTACTATATTGGGAAGGACAATTGAAACTGAAGCTCCAAACTGAGGTAAAGGTAGGTCTCTGGTAAGTCTCTAGACTTGACTCCTGCATGTTATTTTATAATGATTCCTTGTATGGTTGATGTCCAAATAGATGAGCATATCTTCTTGAGAAGTTGCAGTATGTATGTATATGAGCTTGTTTCTGTGAAGCATCTTTATGTATGTACTGAAATCTACGATGTACTGCATGAAAATGACAATGTGCGGTAAGCATGCATGGGAATTTGTGTGGGGAAAGTATGATTCTATTAAGAGTATGAGTTAATTCTATGTAAATGTGCCCATCATGTTAATTGAGTGATGCATGATAAAGTATGGTTAGTGAAAAGAGGGTTCAGACAGAGTGTTGAGAATTATGGGATATGATAATAGACCCTGCGGTGGTGTTTTGGTGACGTCTGTTGGGGCAATAAACTCAAGAAAAGGCTAGTGAGGCAGATATGTGTAAAGACCATAACCATGACACATTCTGAAAATAGTGGATGAGTCACTTTTGTCTATTAGGGTTTCTACGTGTCCTGGAGGTAATAATGGGCAAACCTCAGGCGATGTTAAGTTAGAAAAATCCATATCATCAAACACAACAGTTTGTGTGGTGCCTTGGTGGCAAGCCGAATCGAGCCTTTGAGTCGAGTAATCTATAAAGCCTTTTTGGTGAATTATCTTAAATACCTTTATGGCGTATTATTTAGAAAGCCTTTGTGGTGAGTAACTTGTAAAATCTTTATGGAAAATTATCTGAATGGCCTTTGTGGCGTATTATTTGGGAAGCTTTTGTAGCGAGTAATTTGTAAAGCCTTTGTGGTGAATTATTTGAATGGCCTTTGTAGTGTATTATTCAGAAAGCATTAGCAGTGAAGTTACCTATAAAGCCTTTGTGGCGAATTATCTGAAAGGCTTATGTGGTGTATTATTCAGAAAGCCTTAGTGACAAAGTTATCTGTAAAGCCTTTGTGGTGAATTATCTGAAAGGCCTATGTGGCGTATTATTCAGAAAGCCTTAGTGTTGAAGTCGTTTGGGAAACTATTGTGGCGAGTCATTTGGAAAAATTGTATAGAGAATTCTATAACGCCTAAGTGTGAGAGGTTATTCCGCATTTATGACGAGATCTGGGTATACCTTTGTGGCATTTTCTGAAAGAGTTCTCAGCGTCGTACCCGACTAATGAATCCGTCATGGTAACCAGCCAAGATAGGGAGCTTGACATATCTGATATTATGGATGAGGTAAGTGCCCGCCAAACCTAGAAGTTTTCACGTTATGTATCGAATTCATCTGGGATTCTATTGGATGATATAAACATTGCATTCATCAGAATAAGTTTGCTATCTGGATTGACTTAAAGATATAGTGTGACTAGAAATTTTCCAATTGCCAGAGCCAGTGTAAAAATCTGCTAAGAGTAGTATCTGCATGTATAGCATTCAGAGAAATGTATCCAAATTCTATCTTCAAATGAAATAGGATCAGCATTAAGGTGTGAAGCTTGTGATCCTCTCGTGGGGCGGAGTGTGTATAAAGTGGTTAAGTATAATATTGGTTGAGTCCAAGAATTAGAAAAGTATCCACCAAGGTCTAAAAAGAAACCCTAAATCCTTAAGTCTAGGAATTCTATAGCATCTTTTAAAGGTAATATTGGTTGAGACTCACTAAGTTCTATTGAACTTATATGTCTATTTGTTATGCAGAATCTTAGAATTGAATTAGTGTACCAAGAGGGATCAAGCTAGGAATGCGCTAGGGTGGCGGTTTGAAGAGTGATATTATACATACAGAGGGCATTTTTGGATATAAGGCGTACAATACTCCATGCCATGATTAAGTGGTTTTTAACAAAGTTTTAAGTTATAATATATTAATCTACTTTTAAGAATATGTTGTATTTAGTAAACGCCTCTTTTAAAATCTTTTGACTTAATATAAAGAAATGAGAAGTATGTTTAGTATGGTTTTTGCCTATTGAAAAATTTTGTTAAGTATTTAAGTTTGGTGTTATATTATATCCGGGTTTAGTAAATCGGGTCAGGTATGGGATGTTACACCTCATCACTTAGGACTTGTCCTGGATGGTCGACCTGATTGACTCCATCTGCTATTCTATAGGAGAGTTAGCCCTCTGTAAAGTATAAAATCTACTTAATGGTCACAAATGTTTTTAAGACAGGGGAGATGCCCAAGGTCTCAATGACACTTTAATTTCCATAATCCCCAAAACTAAAGCATCTACAAGAATCCAACAACTTCGACCCATTAATCTTTGTAACATGGCCTACAAAATCATCACCAAAATCATGGTGGCGAGGATTAGGCCACACTTAAAGAAGCTCATTTCTCCATAGCAATGCACCTTAATTCTGGAAGGCAAAATTGTAGACTATGTGATCATTATTCAATAGGTGATGCATTCATTAAAATGAAAGAAGGAAAAGGAAGGTCTCATGATCATTAAATTGGTCCTTGAGAAAGCATATGAAAAATTAGAATTGGGCCCTATGAGAATGGTTATCGTTCACTTTAACTTCTCCTCTAAATGGATTGAACTTATCCTAAGATGAATTTCTTGCACCAGAACAATTGTACTCCTCAATGGATCACATTTAAAGAGCTTTCTACCCTTTAGAAGAATTAGACAAGGGGACCTCTTATCCCTTTACATCTTTATTCTCTGCATGGAATAGTTAAATCTCAAGATTTTGAATGCAGTGGAGAAAAAAGAATGGTACCCAATTTGCACAAACATGGTTGGTCCACTACTCTTCCACCTCTTCTTTATAAATGATGTTATTATGCTTTCTCGTACGAATAAGAAATCTACCAGTCCATTAAAAGATGTTTTGGATTCCTTCATGATAAAGTCATGTCAATCCGTTAATTCTCATAATTTAGAGTAGTGTTCCAAAAAAACACTAGCCATGAAAAGAAAGATTAGATCATTAATGAAATTAATTTGAATGAGTCAAGTAATATTAGACGTTATTTGGGTTTCGCCATTCATTCCAAAAGAGTAAGTAAGAGAGACTATGAATTTGTGCTTGATAAAATCCAAAACAAACTTTATACTTAGAAATCTAATCTCCTCTCACTAGCTGGTAGGCTCACCCTTATTTAGGCTATAATGGGAGTTATCCCTATGTATTATTTGCAAGGTAGCTTACTCTTGGAGCCAATTTGGAAAAAAATTCGATCAACTTAATAGGAACTTATTTTGTAGAGGATCAGAGGCAAAGAAAGTTTGCATTTAGTTAAATAGGAAACTGTTATGAAGCCAAAAGAGAAATATGGACTTGACATAAGAAAAATGAAGCAAAAGAATCAAGCCCGAGTCATTAAACTTAGTTAGAGGTTAATTCAAGAAAGAGACAACCTATGAGCTAAAGTCCATCTTATGAAGTATTTGGAAACCCCAAATCCAAGCCACCATAATCAAAATGCCTTGCCAACTTGGATAGCCCTTCAAAAAGTGAACCACTTCATTAAGGAAGCCATACAATAGCTTATTAGTGATGGGAGAGCCATTAAATTTTGGCGGGATAATTGGTTGGGTCATGGTCCATTAAGACATGATTGATAGCCCCTTAACTCGAGAGAAGGACTATATCTATTTTATTGAAATGAGAATGAAACGAAAGAGCCAAGGGCTTGAGGCTTTTTCTTTCCAAGTCTCAAATACCACCCTGAACCTTTTTATTAGCACCCCAATTTTTTGCCTAGATGAAAGCTAAGACATCTTTTGGTGGTACTTCTCAAATTCGAGCTATTTTTCCCTTAAAGGAGCGAATTATAATTGGAAAAATTATGGAAATTAATTGTTCATTTGGAAATGATTTTGGAATGTTCTCTCAACAAAATACTTCCTTATTCATTGTGGCCTCAACCTACATGAGCTAAGGGAATGTCCTTTTTGCAGGAGTTAGATCGAAATGTCGAACACATTTTAAGCTTTTGCCTTGTTTCCAATAACTATTAGAACTCAACCAAAGGTTCCACCTTTTTAGGACGCAATTGCAACAAGGACTAGGTAACTTGGTTGGACAGTAATTTAAATGCGAAGGAATGGTTCCCCAAGCTAAAAATTCCTTGGTTGATGATTTTCACATTTTTTATGGGAATTTTCGTTGTTGAGAAACAATTTCATCTTCTGCAAACAACTTAGGTTTGATCTCCTCTTAACCAAGATTACATTAAAGGTTGGGGAGTATTTTGCAATTGTTGTAAACATCAAGAGAATCGTGGAACCATCGTCCATACCTATTATATGGCAAAAACCGAAAGTAGATTTTGTTAAAATTAATACAAATGGCTCAACTTTGAGTAACTTAAGATGGGCTAGTGCTAGAACCTTAATAAAAAATCATAATGGTGATTAGATTTTAGCTTCTTTTAAACATATTCCAAGGGCTTCGAGTGTTCAAGCGGAGCTATGAGTGCTTTGTGATGGACTAATTCTTGCTTTATCTAGAAACTTGTTGAACATTGAAATTGAAATTGATGCTTTTTCTGTTATAAGCTTAGTTAAAAATTATGATCATGTCAACCATTTGCTACAAACTCTCATTTTGGGTTCTGCAACTCTCTTACCCCGCTTCCGGCAATGTATGTTGAAGCACATTTTTAGGGAAGAAATTGTAGAGCAGACGCTATGGCATGGAAGAGAAGCAATTTTCAACTGACGTCTTCCTTGGATTTTATTTCATGTACTGATTCTTTTTTCATTTTTAATCAAGCACCTGACGATTTTGCTTTTATTTTGTTGGTTGATGCCAATGGTATTATGCTATATTGAACCTTTGATTAAGTGTTAATTTAAGCTCGCTCATTTTTATTGATAAAAAAACTAAAACTAAAATAAAAAAATTATATATGGAATTAATCAAAATTAAAATTATGAATTAAAGAAAATTTAGTTTAAATTTTTTGTAGGGATAATATGTGTAGCTAATAGCTTCCACTAGTTCATCAAAACTTACAGAAAAAATTAGTGTGTAGATTCCAACCATCAATGGTAAATCCCCCAAAATTATAAAAATGTATAATTGGTATTTAATCCTTTAACTTTTGAAAAGTTTGGCCTCCCTTTAAGCTGTTGTTTGTGCGCCTTCCAACTTTGAATAGTAAAAAATATTTCTTTTTTTTTTTTGTTCCATATAACATATGTTAACTTTTTAACTTTAAATATTTATATAATATATTACAACTTTACAACTTTTCTTTTGGATGATAGTTGGTCACTTTTTAATTTAATATTAAATATGAATTTAGGTTAAAATTCAATTTGTTAACTAGTGAAAAAGAAGTCTCTTTTGCTATTGCTATTAACTACTACTGTTATCAACGTCTGTTCTTCAAACGCGGAATTGAGTTCATCTTCTAAGAGTTTTTTTTCATCTTTTTACTATTTTACTATTGTTTTTATTGTGTTTTAAAGTTTATGGTTTAATTTTATTTTTTAGTTATTAATTTTATTTTATCTTTTAAGATATTGTAGTTATGAAGTCGAAAACAATTGATTCATTTTTTTAAAAAAAAGTACAGAGACAACACAATCACCTTCAGAAGAGTAACAAATTGAGGTACCACTTTCATCATTTGCTCATTTAAACTCTGATGCTCGTCCTTCTAAAATTCCTAGAGTTGAAGATAAGGCATTTGATTTGTCGAACTTAGAACGTGAACCTGGGTTACGTAAGAAATATATGAGTATCTGGTAAATATGCATGATGAAATTCAAATATCTTATATTAAAGTTGGACCATATTAACCTATTCTTTCAGAATATCTCGCTCCTAATTCAAAAGAACATCCTTGTTATTTTCAACCATCATGGTTTAAATAATTTTCCTGGTTAGAATATTCACTTTCTAAAGAAGCAATATTTTGTTTGTCTTGTTTTCTTTTTAATAGCAATCTAAGTAGTAGTTTTGGACCAAGTGCATCTACTTATAGTGGCTTTAGTAATTGGAAAATGGTACACAATAGATACAATTGTGCTTTTTTTAACACATATGGGAAAAGATCTGAATTCACTGCATAACAATGCACAACGAGCTTATGTAGATTTAATGAATCAAGCTCAACATATTGAAGTATCACTTGATAGACAAACAACACAAAAATTTGCAACTAATCGTCTCTGTCTAAAAACTAGTATAGATGTTGTTTGATGGTTGGCATTTTAATAGGGTGTTTTTAGAGGTCATGATGAAAGCTTGAGATAAAAAAATCATGGAAACTTTCTTGAATTGTTATCACTATTAGCATCTTATGATGAGAAAGTTGAAGATATTTTGAAAAGTGCTCCACAAAATGCTAGTCATACTTCTTCAACAATACAAAAAGAGATACTGCAAATTTATACCAGTAGAGTTCGTAATGTAAATCATGAAAAAATTGTTAAAGAGTTCAGCATTATTGTGGATGAAGCAAGAGACCAATCAAAAAAGATCAAATGACAATTGTTTTGAGATTTGTTGATAAACAAGGACTGGTGAAAGAATAATTTTTTGATATAGTCCTTGTTAAAGATATTGCATCATTGACTTTGAAGAATATGAATGTTAATATTCTCTTGCAACATGGTTTTGACATACAACATATCTAAGGTCAAGGATATGATAGACCAAGCAATATGCATGGGGAATTTAACAACTTGCAAGCTTTGATTTTGAATGATTGACGACATGCTTATTATGTTCACTGTTTTGCTTATCGTCTTCAGTTACAACAGCTAGAGAAGTAGTTGAAAAGCATCAATTTTTTAAAAACTTGTTTGATGTTGTTAGTATTACTTCTTCTTTTTCCCAACGACATGATGAATTATAAAAATCCCAAGTAGCTGAAATAACTTGTTAGCTATCCATAAATGAGTTAGCAACTGGAACAGGAATGAATCAGATTGGTACTTTACAACGTCCTGGTGAGACTTGATGGAGTTCTCATTTAAATTCAGTTACTAGTTTACTAACGATGTACAATGCTACTAACACGGTTCTTAAAAATCTAAAAAAATACCGCTCCTAACTATACTCAGCAAGGAGATGCTTATAACTCATATAATAGATTCAAATCTTTTAAGTTTATTTTTATTTTGCATATGAAGTAAGTTTTAGGGGTTACTGATAATATTTGTGAAGCTTTGTAACGTCATTCTCAAGATATATTAAATGTCATGATTTTAGTTTCGACAACAAAATATTTAATTCAAAAGTTGAGAGATGATGGATAAGATGAATTGTTGAAAATGTGATATCTTTATATGAAACTTGGGAGTTGGATTTTCCGGATATGAATGCTCAATACATTGTGGGTCATTGTTGTAACAAGGAAAATGTTACAATGGAGCATCATTATTGTAATGGCCTAAATTCAAGGTTATCGGAACAGTGGTTTCGTAACCACAAATCCGATCTAAAGAGAAATTTATTTCAATATTTTTGCATGAATATTTATATGATAGAAAAATCGTATGAAAATATTGATAGAAACATTTTATCGATTTAGTGGTTAGTTAGAAAAAGAAATTATTGAAGAAATTAGGTAAAAATAAGTTATCGAGACATCTATCTTGTAAAACCGAGTCAAAAATAATTTTATAAATATTTATGAAATGTTAGTAATGTGGTATTAAAATTTCATTAGGAAATTTTAATGTTTGGATAGTTAATTAAATGAAAAGGACTAAATTGTAAAAGGTGTAAAAGTGGGTAGGATGATTAAATAGCTTAAGTGTCTAATGAGAGAGGAGTTAAAAGGCAAATAGACCCAAAATTTATTTGGGCTAGACGGCAAGGGCATGGAAACAGCAGAAAAATTGATGAATTAAGGGCAAAATTGGAATATTGCAAAATTAACTAAATAAAACTAGGACTAAATAGGAAATATCTAGATTTCTCTTCATTTCTCTTCAATTCCAGCAGCTAAAAATGCCATAGGAGGGTTCTCTAAGCTGGTATTCCATAATTTTTGCACCAAATCCGGAAGATTCAAATACGAAGCTAGATCGAGGAAAGGAAAAAGTTCGGGATTAGTAGATTTTTATTGTTTACAAACAAGTATCAAGGTAAGTTCATGTAACTTGAATTATATTCTTAAATACTTGAAATGTATGTTATTGATGTGAATATGATTTGAATGTTCATTGTATGAAAATTGGTGAAACATTGATATATTTGATATAAAAGGAAGAAATCCGGTTGAATGAAAGGAAAACTCGATGGATCTCGAAAAGGAATTGACGGTAAAAGGATCTAGCCTGGACGGGTGATCCTATCACTCGATATAGCCCTCCGAAGAATATGTGGAAAATGGATTTAGCTCGACGGTAATCCGAATTAGGTCCAATTTAGCTCGGGTGGTAATTCGGATCCAAGCTCATTAGAGTAATTGTCGTTGCAGAGGATTTAGCTGGGTGGTAATCCCGACAATACTCTATGAGTTTATATTGCGAGAGATTGCTCGGGTCGTAATCCCATTGCAAGGTTGAGGTTCGCGGGAGTGTGCTCTCTGAAATGAAAATTTGCGCACATGAAATGAATTGACGGACCCGGATTTGTACACTAAAAGTGTACCTCTGAAAAATCTATCGAAATTCTGAGTAATTCAACTGGATAAATATGGAAAAATAACAAGGGAATGGAAATCATAGTAATGATGAGCTCATCAATCATGATATATATTATTGATACATGGAAATTATTGTACCAACTTGAATGTTGAGTTTGTGCATGTTAGGGTAATAATGTATTGAATGGATATATGTAATGTTTATTGTATTGTACTGAAAATATTAGGTAAGTATAATTCTTGTTACATGAGCTTACTAAGCACAAAGTGCTTACCCTGTTTCCTTTTCCCCTGTTTTGTAGTGTTAAGAGCTCGGAGGTTGGATTTGGTCGGAGACACATCACATTATCAATCTCAAGGATTTGGTATATAAAGAAACTTTATTTTGGAAATCAATGGCATGTATAAGCTAACAAAGTAAATGTTAACGTGAAATGAATGTAAAGTTAGCCATCAGTATGGTTAACAAACCTGATTTTAGATATGTGATGACGTTATCTTATAAATATGCATGAATTTATCTTGAAAATATGTTGAATTGATTCGGTTGATGTGGATTGGTTTCGATTTAATATTACAGGGAAGGTTAGATATCTGTATAAAGGATTATATTGAATTTTTCAAAAAAAAAAAATTCGTAAACTCCGGTAATGCCTCGTACCCTATTCCGGCAATGAGTACGGGTAGGGGGTATTACAATTATCAAGTGGGTAGGTTTTTTGCTACAATAGGTACTCACTTGCAAGGATTGAAGAGTAGATTTAACGAACATGTAATCGAGCTTCTCACTCTTACTATAGCTTTAGATCCCAAGGAGTTTTTCAAGGTATTTGATATTGATAAAATTTTTATTCTTGTAAACAAGTTCTATCTAGAAGATTTTTCTCAACAAGAGAAAGAACGTATCCCATATGAGTTGAAGCATTATGAACTTGATATATGTAAGCATCTTGATTTGAAAAAAAATCAACATTTTTTGAATTTTGTAGAAGCTTAGTTGAGAGTGGAAAGTCAGCCATGTACCCACTCGTTGATAGATTGATTGGTCTTATGTTGACTCTTCCAGTTTCAACCGAATCCTTAAAACGTACTTTTTCTGCTATGAAGATTGTGAAGACTCAAATTCATAGTAAGATGGAAGATGATTTTTTGAGAAGTTCTTTAGTTGTGTACATTGAGAAAGAAATTGCAGAAAAATTTAATGTAAACGAAATAATTGATGATTTTAGTTATATCAAGGATCGAAGAGTGCAATTCAAATAAATTTTTAAATTTCTTTCTAGCTTATTTTTATTTATTAAATTATTTTTCTTTAATTAGTTTTTATTCTTAAAAATATTATTATTTTTCATTCTATCGGCCCCCTTTTGAAATTTTCTAACTTTATCCCTGCCAACCATCCTTCATGTTTTCTAGTTGGCCTTTTCTAACTTTTTGATTAAATTGTTACATAGTAATACATAATTCAAAAATATATTTTTAAATCCGAAGTAGAATGATTAAATTTCAAATGTAAGACTTAGAGTATTGTTGAGAAAATTTTCATTGTGTCTCATTGAAGGGAACAATCGAATATTTATATACATGGTTACTGTTTATAGAATTGATGTTCTTAGTAGACTCTATGCATGCGAGACACGTGTATTGTTTTGGTCTACCTATTGGACTTCGTGGCACCCCACATGCAAAATCTTTGGGTGTATGCGAACTGGGACCGCGGACTCCCCTTATGAGCACCCTTTGGCATGTGCGAACTGAGACCGCGAGCTCCCTTTGCTGACCTCCGTCTATAAGGCTTGCACGCATCCATATGGTAGGGCCCGGTCAGGTCGCAGGTAGATGACTCGAACCTTATGTGATTTTCAAGTTGGTGATCATAAATACATAACAAGTATTTTTTAATTTTTTAATTTATACTTTATAATTTCAAATAAATAAAAAAGTCAACCCAATACAAAACATGGGTAAACCATACTAGTGTAAAATTACAAAGAGAGGGACCATTGATGTGGATGCTTTGCATGCATGTGATATGTTTTCCTTTTTCTTTTTAGAGTTCAAATTTTGGAGAAAGAGTAGGGGCTTAGGATCTCATATCTTTTAGGGACCACCTCAAATCCCTAATATATATATATATATAATAAACTATTGTTTTAGGAATTTTAATTTCATAAAACCCCTAGATTATGGGCAGCACTGGATTGTCGGTGGATCCAAGCATGCTCCCTTCACATGCTAAAAGCTTTAAAATATCCTCCTTACCTAAAACTATACATTAGACATAGAAAAGTGGGAATATTTTCAGGCTTATAATGGGGGCCGGGGCCTCAACTTTCTTCTTGCCAATAAAACAATTGTAATGGTGAGGGGTTAGTAAGATTTAATTGTGTTTTACCTAAAATCTACCTGTCCAAGAACCTCAACTTGTTTGGCAGCATTGTTTTAATAATTATGTTTAGGAAATTATTTATTATTATTATTAGTTGATATTGAATTTCATCATGTTGATATAAAAAATCAAAGCACACAATTTTATTTAATGAAACTCAAAGTAGAATGTTTTGTTACTGCAAATCATGCCGTATCTTTTAAAAGACAAACCAATTAATGGGTGTCCCATATTAATATTTTATTTATAAAGTTAAAAAAACTTATTTTGGAGAATTATCATTATAATTTTATAATTTCAGGTTGTTAAATTGTATGAAAACGTATGCCCCCTACCACATCGAATAGAAACCTACCTTTTGATCTTGGAGCATATGCGTAGGCCTAACAATAATATCAAATATAAATGAATGGTTGTGATGATTCATCCTAATTATGGGATGGTGATCATATAAATCATATATTCTCTAGGGACAGAATTAGGTTTAGGTATCTTTTCCAATTTGTAGACCACCATGGGACGGTGCTTTCATGTTTCTCTCTCTGTGAATGTGTGGACCTTTATGTTAAATCGCAACTTCAACATTTTATATTTTAATTTCCTTTCCTGACTTAAATTTGATTTAACTCGCAACCTTATTTGTGATAAACGTTTAGTTAAATTTTATTATTCATCTTTGTATTTAGTAAAAATAGACTAAATCTAATAATTAAATTTAACTGTCACTAAAATTTAGTAATTTAAAAAAAATATAAAGATTGAAGCAAAAGCAGCAACAACTTTGGAGACTAATAATAAATTTTAACCTCGAATTGTGTTGGTCAAGAAAAGTTGATTAAAAAACAAGAAAAACTTTTACAACAAAAGGGCATACATAAGAAAGGGATGAATTGTTGTCCCTCTTTCACAAATTCCAACAAACCTAATTTGCTCAAACTTCTCCATCTGACATGATTAGATAAAACAGACGAAACCTTTTTTGTTTTTGGTGATTAAATTATGGTTGAGACACCCAAATCCCTGCCTGAGGACCAGAGATAATGCGAACAAAACAATGTCAAAACTGTGATTTTCAGCTAAACAAACCAAAATCATGTTTGCTTACACTTCTCACTTCCTAACAGTTGGGCGTTAAAATGGGGTTTGGGACTCCAAAACGACACATCAACCATACCGAAGAAAACTATGCATCAACGGCAATGCCATACCAAAATCTTTCATCTTTCTTTTACCACCTAAATCTATTAGTTAACAAATGAAGAGATAATACAAATTTTAAGAATTTTCTTTCAAGTTTTGTTAAACTGTGTCTTTGCTCAATACATAATATTAATTGTTGGTGTCTTGTAGCCGCTAATGTTAATTAGTGTCATATATGATATTCATATCACTTCTTCTTGAATTAAGTAAATAAATATAAAAAAAATATTCTTAAAATAATCCTTGCGGCTTCTCAAATGCCTCCTGTTTTAAGGAAGTAATAATGAGTTTTTATAACAAACCAAAAACCAATCTTTTTAAGGAAGTAAATAATGGGTTTTTAAAACACTTGATTTCTTTTTTTTTTTTTTTAAATCCAAATATTGAATGAAATGTTTTGAATTTTTATTTTTTAAATTATTTATTGGTGTGATTTATAAGATAAATAGTTTTATTTTAACATGGAATATACGTGGATTATGTCAATATTATAAAATTTTAATGTTTTAATAAACACTAATTTTTTACCTAATAATTAAATTGTATTAAATTAGTTTGGATAATTTTTTTTAAAATTACACAAATAATATTGTTACAAATGTAAAAAATAATTATCAATAAATTAAATTTTTTTAAATTACTTGAAATTAGAATCGATTAAAAATTATAATATTTGATAATAAAATATACTTAAAGTAATAAGTAATGCTAATCAAAGAAATGAAAGTTTAATTTTTTTAAGAAAAATTAAAATTTAGAAATATAAATTAAAAAAATATCACAAATTTAAAATGTTAGCATATAGTTTAAAATACATTTCTTTCTGTAAAAACACGGATTGAAAAAAATAAATTTAAAAATGATATAAATAAAAATTTCAAATATGAGCATATTGTCTAAATTTATTTCAAAAATAAAATTATATTTTGTTTCAAAAAAGTATAAATATCTATAAATCAATTTCATTTAATCATATTTGGAATTTAATAATTTCATTTATATAATTTTATAGATTCCTTTATTATAATTATATTTAGAACTTAACCTTATATTAATTTCATTTAATTTAGTAACATACTAAATTTAATAAATAAAATAAGTTTCAATTAATTTAAGATGAAAAACATATGTTATTTATTAATTAACCTTTTAGAACCTTTATGAGGCAAAATATTATTTTTAAAGTGTTAATTAAATTGCAATGAAAATATTGAATAACAAGAAAGAGATCATTTTCAAAATTTATAATTAATGTGAAAGTAAAGATAATTATTTGGTAAATTTCATATATTCAAATAAATATAAAATAAGAAGAACCTAGGTTACAATTTAAACCGGTAAAAGGACTTATGGAAATAAGAGGAAAATACGAAAGGACTTCAATTGTAATTTCTCCATAATTCCAACTATAAGCTTTCACTCATTTTCACCGCTACTATAATATCCCTTAATTTATAATTTTTTAATATTATGTAACAATTCAAATTAATTTTAAAATTTTATATTAAAATAAGTATACAACAATAAAAAAATAGCATAAAAATTATATTAAATAGTTAACAAAATTAAGAAAGATTAAAGTGGAATGAAATTATTACTAAAACCATCAAGTTATTTTGATTGACTCATGTTAACTATAAATAGATGAAGGGCTGAATCATAAGAATAATTACTTAAATTAATTTAGGGATGCAACTGCATACCATTTAGAAAAATATAGGGACTTAAGCCAGAATTAACCAGAAACAATTTCTTACATAGCATTTAGAAGGAATTAAATAGTAATGAAAAAAAAAATATAACTTGTTGAGTAAAAAAAGAAAATGTTCAAATAATAAAGAATAAGAGACCAAAAAGGAAACTTAAATAGTGAGCTGGTGGGCTTGACAAAGACATTGAATCTGAAGATAGATTAGAGGTTTAATTACGACATTAATGCATGCATATCCAAGTAAGGTAGACTCCTTATCTTCTCCATTAGTCAATCAAATCTGCTTAAAACATGCAATGATAAGGTTTAAGAGTCAACCAATTATTGTTCTCCTTCAACTTAATTTTTTTTACTTACGAAACACTTAATTTGGATTTAAAAGGTATATGTGAATTGAGGTTAGTAAAATTCGATTTAATTTAAAAAATTGAATAAAATTAAATTTTGAGTAAATCGAATCGAGTTATTCGATTTTTTCAACTCAATTCAAATAAATAATTCGAGTTCAAGACGAGTTGAATTTTACAATTTGAATAACAAATCGGTATAAATATCCTTTGGTTCTTGTCAATTTTAAAGTATAAAGTTTTTAAAGAATTTTAAAGAATATATAAAGAAATTTAAATTTTTTCTAAAGTAATAGTTTTGGAATTAATGATTTAAGCCTATCATACTAAAATATCTTCTTCTTCTTCTTTTTCTTCTTATTTTGCTTTGAATAAGTTTTCAAATATATATAATTTTAAAATTTATGTGCTCTAACATGAAATTAATTGCACTATAACATGATTTCAATTTGACATGTTTAATTTTTAATTTAATTCCAACAATTTCACTTGATCTAATTTGACTCGACTTGATTTAAAAATACTTCAAATTAAATTAGAATGATAAAATATGACTCGTCAACTCGAAATTTTTCTATTCGATTCAATCAAATGCCCATCCAGACTAGAAGAATACTTAAATTCCAAAGATTAAGTAGAGAGATAGAAACTAAATTACACATACAAACATCACAAGTCGACATATACCTAAACTAAACTGGAGAGAAAACAAGAAACTACAGAATCCTTGGACGCAGCCTCCATAGATAAAGACACCGTACCACAGAGGCCCTACTTACATGACGATTCATTTCATGTCCATTACTCTTACTATCATAATAACTATAAACCCTTTACTCAAACATCAAAAAGCGTCTTCCAAGTATAAATAAATTCCAATTTGACAGTGTTGAGAGTCGATGTAAGACTTTGGCACTTAATTTGTGTCTTCATTTGTATTTAAAAAGTATTATAATTTATAATTATGTTACTCAAATTAAATTTGAGAATTTTGACGAATTAAAAAAAAAAAAAATCATAAACAAGTTTAGGAAAGTGTCATGTGTCCTTTATTTATTAATTTTTATTATTTTAAATATAAACAGCTTCTTAATATCACTTATAGTGTTTTTTAACCTTTTCTTTTTAAAGTTACAAGTATCTTTACAAATAAAACATATCCGAATAACTATAACTACAAGCTAACCATTATAATATACAATTGGATTGAAAATTGAAATACATCCACACGTAGGCAAGAACAAATCTGGACAGGGTCCCATCCATGGTTTAAATGGGATGAGAACGAACTTAGGATCTCAAAGTTCCTAGTGTCTCAACCTTGTTGTTAGTGTTGATTTGCTTATCAATTATACGTTAAGTTGTAACTAAAGTAACAATAATGCACAAGAGAATGGGTTACAGACTTCGTAATCCTTTCCTAAATCTATGAGGCTTACAAGTTATTATTTAAGTCCACTCGACAGCCTTATCCAAGCTTTAAAGCAAGCATGTTTAGAGCCATCAAGTATAGGGGTCTTAACTCGAGATACATTCCATCTCTAAACAAATCAACAATAGGATCCTCAGCTAATTCATTAGGTGGCTAGATTTGATATTGACTATTACTGTTGAGTTACTTGCCAGTTGTATGTTAAAGTAACAATTGAAGAAGAAAAGTGACAACAATGCAAACAAGAATCAGTTATGCATTTTAGAATTTTTCAAACATGTGTGTGCCTTATCTAGGGAGTAATCCATTATGAATCAACAATGCAAGTTGTGATCTAAGTTCAAGTTACTCATCAAGTTGCAACCTCACTCCTATGCATTCAATTAAGATCACTCTCCAATTAAGATTTTTTCCCTTGAAAATGGAAATAATTTGTTCATAATCAAATTGGTTTCTCTAATGGACAAGTAAGTGGTGTTTCTAAATCGTACATAATTCTAATAACAAGTCTTCAATATACAGGCTTTAGTAGACTCGTAATCTTCCACCTAATGTGATCAAAATATGCTTCTGTGATTGTGTCTAATATGGCAACTTGTACAATATCCCGTTACAAAATGAAATTCTGCAACTGGTAATATTAACACTCACCATTAAGCCAACCTTCATTGGCTTTATTTAATTTTTCCTAAAAAAAGCATATATTAAAAAGTAATATGCTCCCATACCCTATTTACATACGTGTTGTTTAGCTAATCTAGGATGTCCAAAGTCTTATCTGTTATTTAAGGAAGGAAATTAGACGTAGCTTAATAATAATTGCAGAGGCGTTATAGCCACAAAGGGAACCTTCCATCTTCCCTGTGAGTTAAGTAATTGTCGTTTCTGTGGCTGCAAAGCAGGGATGGAAGACAAACCAAAACTTGGATTCAGTTCAGATATATTAATTAATTTTCATTCATTTATGATGTTAGTCCTCCAAACAGATATTCAAAGGGATGTCCATAAGATTTGGTTGGTTATGTGTCACATTTATTCTATTTAATGTTTGATCACTATAAGTAGATATATTTCTTTTTCCATGCATGTGAAAATCTTGGGGATATTTTTTATTTTGGATACACAAATTTATTTTATTTTATGGGGATATATTTCTTTTAATTTTTTAAATAGTCAATCCAAGCATTTTAGGCCCCATATTTATTTTTTAAAAGGCATATTTATATTTTTATCTATTATTTAATAATTTATGTATTTTTATTTATCAAAATTTTATCTGTAGTGATCTTAACATTTTTTTATTGTTTATATTATATTATAGTAGTATATAATACTACCATAGATTTAGTTTATATATGTTATAAATTACATAATATATAAAAATATTAAAAACTTACAGAACGGGGTCGGGTCGAGCCAAGTTCGAGCGTTGAATGTTTAAGCTGGAGCTCGACCCATATTTTTAAATGGGTCTAAATTTTTTATCCAAGCCCATTTTTAAACCTTATATTTTTGTGTAGGCTTTCACAAATTTTAAACTTGAACGGGTTACCCGACCCATAAACAAGTCCCCCTCCCCCTCCCCATCTCTCTATCCATCTTCTCCCCTTTTGTCAAAGCTTTCCACCATTTTCTTAGAGTTTCCAAAATGTTGAACAGTCGTTAATGCTGAACAAGTCCCAAAAAACTGTAGGATTAGTTGGAGAAGATATGGATTACAAGTTGGTAAGGATGGAATAGTTAAAATGTGGATGTTGAAGGAAAAGAAAGTATGAAGTAGATGTTTTGAGAGTGTGATGCCATTGCCTAAAACTAAAACAAACTTGTCAATGTTTTAATTATAGCAATTGAGATCTTAGTGTAGCAAAATAAGGATTATCCAACTGCGTGAAATATCTTAAAAAGGGAGAGTAGGAAAATTTTGAAAATTATATAAACTAAATTATAATATAGTGTAAATTAAGTCAAATTAACCTCTGATGAAAAAATTAATCCAAGCTTTTGTGAAGACGTAAATAAAAATTACTCGGTGAATGCAATATGATAAATACAAAATGAACACAAATTTTACAAATTACATTAACATTAATAATTTCTAAACGAATATGCTAAATTTCTAATAATATTTAAAATTACAAAAACAACCAATTTTAATTCCTTCAAATCTTTATATCAATTAACCTTTAAAAGTTATTATCCGATGAATAAGGAAATTTTGATAAATTCACATGTTTAATAATATGGTTTCAAATCCACCTGTTTTTCTTCTTCCTCAATAATAATATTCCTTCAAATAGAGGTCATAACAGGCTGTTCTTCTTTGGATTTTGATTTTTCTAGGTTCGGAAATTTAGTTTTGAATTCTTTGAGTTTAGATTTTCTCTGAGTTGATGGGCTTCGATAGATTTAAATAATTTTAAATTTTATAAATTATTAATAATTTAATTTTGAATGTAATAATTTATTTTATTTTTATACGATCACAACACAATTTAAATTTAACTTATAAAAAGTATAAATTATAAATATTTAATAAGTTTTATATAAAATAATTAGATTGCTAGCTGTATGTAAAATTTATTATTATATGATAAGTATATTGTAACGCCCTGAATAATTTATTTTTGTTTTTGTAAATGTTTGAGATAAATGTGTATCTGCTTCAGTGGTTAAGTGTTTTGGGTGTGTGTGTGAGGTCTTAAGTTCAAGTCTCTTTTTTGTCAAATTTTGTTATTTTTTTTATCTAAGCCTTACTCTTGTTGGAAGGGCTTATATATAATTGTTTGTTAATTCATATTAGAATGAGCCTGCTGGTTCTAGTGGTAAGAGGGTTTGTTGTGCTGAAGGTCTTGTTCTACCTTGTGCACACCGCCTGTCACACTATGGGAGCTGGCCATGCTCGAATTCGTTACCTAAACCGCAATGAGGGGGATGCCGAAGGCAGAACTAGTGACTGGAGTGAAGTCGTAACAAGGTAGCCGTATTGGAAGGTGCGGCTGGATCACCTAATTTTCAGAGAGAGCTAATGCTTGTTGGGTATTTTGGTTTGACACTGTTTCACACCCCAAAAGAAGCGAGCTATGTCTGAATTAAACTTGGAGATGGAAGCCTTCTTTCGTTTCTCGACGGTGAAGTAAGACCAAACCTATGAGCTTATTATCCTAGGTTGGAACAAGTTGATAGGATCCCCTTTTACGCCCCCGGGTCCCTCCCATGTGGCGACATGGAGGCATAAAAAGGAAAGAGAAGGATGGGGTTTCTCTCACTTTTGGCGTAGGGGGCCCCCAGTGGGAGGCCCGCACGACGGGCTATTAGCTCAGTGGTAGAATGCACCCCCGATAATTGAGTCGTTGTGCCTGGGCTGTGAGGGCTCTCAGCCACATGGATAGTTCAATGTGTTCATCAGCGCCTGACCTTGAGATGTGGATCATCCAATACATATTAACATGGCGTACTTCTCTTGTTCAAACCGGGGTTTAAAACCAAAATTCTCCTCAAGAGGATAGATGGGGCGATTCAGGTGAGATCCAATAGAGATCCAACTTTCTATTCACTCGTGGGATCTGGGCAGTGAGCAAGAGAGTTTATTTTTGCTCAATTTTATGATAGTGGTTCGGTGGTGTTGGGGTTCTGTAGTAGTTGTTGGTTAGTGGGGAGTTAGGATTTTATTTTAATTAAGATTAATTTGTTTTAATTTTTATTTTATTTTATTTTATTTTTTTCCCTTAAAATCCCTTTGTTCTTCTGAGGTTCTCCTTTCCAAAACAACATTCCCAATTTTGGTTCTTGTTGTTTTCTTCACTCTTTGACGGAATTAAACTCTTTTCTTCCCCCCTTTTTTTTGTCTCTGCCTTTAATCTTTGCTTTTGGGCATTTCGAACCTTTGGTTTTTCGTGTAATCAGTAAGTGGGCTTGCGGTTGTATTCTTTTATTGTTTGATTTTTGAAGGATGAATTTTTACTGTGTTGTTGTGTAGGAGAAGTGGGTGAAACAACAACTCCTTTTTAACGGTCTAATCGGTGCAAGTGAGCGGGTGTGTTGGCGGTAAGTGAGTACCCATTGCTCGATTTGGTTTTGAGGGGTTTGTGAATTGATTACTAAATTTGTTGTGGGTACTCTATTTTTAGTTTCTAGAAGGCTCGGGAGTGGTTTCACATTAAATCGATACCAGGTGTGTACTCAGAACGCAGAAAAACGAACTTCAGTGAAAGCTAAAAAACCCCACTATTGACGCTACACGGACGTGTGCCTGACCGTGTGGTTGGCCGTGTGGTCAACAAAGGTATGGCCATACGCAAGACACGACCGTGTGGTGGCCAGAGTGTGGCCGTATGCTAGGCCAAGTTGGGCATGTGGGCTACACGGGCATTCCACACGGGCGTGTGGGTTTTTGGGCCAGGCCGTGTGGGCCACATGGGTAAGGCCAATTTGGGCGTGTGGTCCCACACGGGCATATGGGCCCATATTTCTAAATTTTTTCCCTAGGGTCGCATGGGTCGTTCCGATTAACTGTGGGCCTACCGTAAGTTTGGTAAAGGCTAACCAAACCCTAATTTTATGTGATCTGATATTCTGGTAGTATGCTCTGAGTAGGACATTACAATGCATGACTGTCTATTCTGCTATCTGTATATCTGATATTTGTACATAAGCATGTTGAGCATGTCTAGCATGTTATTCTGTATCTGTTTCCGTATATGATTTTGGGGTGGGATTTGTATATGAAGAGGAAGTTTTCTATACAGCGATCATCACCTATATTCTGGCAGCTTGGCTGCACATTATCTGACATGTTTCGTAATGGCAATATATGGTATATAGGGATGGGTAGGTTTTTTTAACCCCACATGGTGTATTGGGATGGTCGGAGTTGGTGTGTAGAGGATGGGGGTAGAATTCTGTATATCTGATTCTGTTTACTGTACCTAAAAAGGACATGAGCCCGTTTCTGTATTTGTATGTTTGTAAGCTTAATTCTGTTGGGTTACACACTGAGTTTATGAAAACTTACATCTATTTGTCTGTTCTGTTCAGGTAATCCATAGACTTAGGCGGATCGGAGCAACGGAGACTCAACGGTGACCACTCAGCCGTAAACAGTTTAAACTTGGCAAATTATGGCTTTATTTATGATTTGGTTTTCATTTGAGAGTTTGTAATTTTTGGGACTCTTTGGACTTTATGATTTCTAACGGTTGATTTTTGGATTGTTGATAATCTGCATGCATTGATAAAATATTTTATGAAAACGACGGTTTTTACGCAAAGAGGTTTTTCTAAAAATACTAATCGGATTTCTAAAATGAAACGGGTTTGTTAAACTTCCGCTATAAAATAAGTTTTGGCAAATAAACCAATTAATTAATGTTTTCGAAAATTGTTATAAAGTATATGAGTTAATAAACTGAGATGATTTTATGTAACAACTCCGTTTTCTAAACTCATTCTCTGTGACATCGCTGGATTTGGCCATGATGTCTAGGCCGGGTTTGTGGTGTTACATATATAAATTGACGAAATTATCTTTTATTGTTTATTATTATATTATATTGACAATTGAACACCTTTTATATTCCTTATTAAATTTATAAACTTAATACTTATATTCTAAAGTATTTATTCCAAATATATTGTACTAAATCCAAACCTAAATAATATACCCATTATCCAAAGTCTAAATAAACTAATTATAGCCCAAATCTAAAATCCAAATAAAAAGAAATTAAACCCAATTCAAAATCTAATTTAATAAAAATAATATTTTGTTAAGATATTTAAAATTTAACAATATTTTATGTATTACTAATTATAGATATGTATTGTAATATACTAAATTACACATAACTATTGATACTATATCTATTACTATAATCTATAATATAATAATAGTTATATATGTATTAATAGTTTTAGTCATAGTTATGTACTATATTATTATACTATGTAATATATATTGTCGAAACCATTTTTAAATCGAGTTTTGGAAAATGGGAATCGACTTTAAGAAAAACAAAAACAGGATTCGCCACCAATCTTTTTAGGTGTGATTGGATCACCTTTAAAACATTTTGTTTTAAAATCATTAGTTTTGGTCTACGAAATAAAAAATGGGTTCGGGAGCCGGTTACGTACGAGGAAGGATTAGCACCCTCGTATCGCCCAAAAATTGGTACCTAATTAATTATCAAATGTCTTTAAGGTCGGAAATTAAAAATTTTAAGATGCAATCCTCTTTTAATATTTTTGGTTTTTTGAAAATTAGGGTTCACTTATATCAAATAAATCAAAATATTACGTCCAATAAGTTAGGACACAACATTTTTAAGATATTTGGCAATAAGTTAGCCGTTTTTGGAAATTTCTATCTCGAAACGACAAAACGCCACATCTAGTAAGTTGGGACACAACGCTTTGAAATTCCAATATAGTTACTCGTATTTTAAAAATCTTAAAAAAACTTAGAAGGGTACTTGACTATTCGAACTCAACGAGAAAAATTGCAACCCAATAAGTTAGGGCACTACTTTTCTCGTAGCTTCCAAACACCAAGCATTGCCTTTATTATTTTTTTAAAAAATAATTTAAAATCTCGTAATCGATGCATGAGGGAGCATATTAACATAACATACGAGATAACATATTATAATGATAGCATAACAGCATAAATATTATATACTACCAATATGTATAAGAAATAAAACATGACAAAAAATTAGAAAGATATAAATAAAACGCAATATACATTTAAGAAAAAAAATAAGTAAAAACCATGAACATGTAATTCAACATATATTTAAACATATAAATGATGCATGATATACAATTCGACACATATATAAAAAAAAAAGGATGAGATAATAAAATGTAGCAATATATACATATTAATTAAACAACATTTAATAATATTATAGAACCAATCATGACATAAAATATAATGTTATATAAAAGATTTAATTTGTATTAAAATATAAAATAAAGTGAGCAATTATCGATGAAATATACCTAAAATTAAAAATAATATTTAAAATAAGTTATGTCTAATAATATTATATGAATAAAATATAAGGAAATATAATATAATATATAATAATATAATTAGTATTTTACATATAAAAATATGGTAAAATAATTAGTATATAATATATAATGTATAAAAACAATTTTAATATATTTATATAAATAATATATATAATAATAGTGTATATAAGAAAAATGCATATTATCAAGAATATTAAATAATAAGATATAGTATGTAATAATATGATATTGTACTATATAAAATATAAGATAGTAAACATATTTAATAATACATGAAAATATAATTATTAATAATGAATTTTGAAATAGTATAATAAAATACTAATTTTATAGTTTTGGATAAATATACATTCATGGGTTTTAAAAATATAGAGGACATAATTAATAAAATATTTAATACCAATTTAATATGAAAATAAAAAAATATAATAGATTATAATAATGTGAAATAAAATATTATTGAAATGTAAAATAATAATGTAAAGATTTATAAATATTATGTGATAAAACATAATATAATAAATAATAAGTAATAATACATGTTAAAATATACATTAATATGATAATAGAAAATCATGAAGTAGTATGATAAAATATAATATAAATAAATATAAATAAATAATAATATAATACATAATACAAATAAAATGCTTAATAATAATAATTTCAAAATGGTATTTTCTAAATAATATAATAATAAAATTAATATTTTTATATATAAGGATTAATATATAATGAATATCAGGTGAGGTTTATAAAAATTAAGAAAAAAAGGATTAAATTTAAAATTTTGTAAAATTATAGGGGTGAATTTAGAAATATAAAACTGAATCAGGGATTTAAATGAAACGTGTGCAACAGGTTAGGGACTCATTGGGCAAAATACCCTATTCCCAAGGAACGACGTCGTTCCGTATCTACTCCAAAATGGCCCTAAAGACTAAATTGAATTGGAATACGAAATTATGGGCTAAATTAAAAATAAATTGGATTTAAATAAAAAAATAGAAGGACCAATTGGGATATTTCCCCAAATATCGAAAACACGCAGATCCTCCCCGGGTTATGGGTCAACACGCGGATCCTGAGGCCTTGAAACGACGCCGTTTTATGCTTATGGAATTAAATCAAAACGGTAGCATTTTATCTAGGCTATATAAGCCAATTTTAAAGCTTTAAAAATCATTTTGTACTTCTGTCTAAAAAAAAATAAAAACTCTCTGCAGAGGAGTAAGAAATGGTTCCCAGCTCCGGCCTTTGGCTACAGTGCAGTGCTTGCACACGCGCCTCACGCGCCGTCGTACACGGTGGTCTAAAGGCTCACAAACCTTCGTCCTTCCACAGGTAACCTCTTTTCTTTTAAACGTTACCCTTTTTTAAAAAATAACATGAACAATTCATATATTCGTAGAAAAGAAAATAAAGTCTGAAAAATAATCACCTTCTGAAATATTATTGCAGATGTTTTGTGTACAATGTTTTTGATGTGTTTTCTTTTCTATCTGTGTGTATCCCCTTTTTACAGATTTGAGAAAAGGCTTTATAGCCTTGATTTACTGTCTATTTTGGAAAGAAATAGAAAAATTTCTTTCCAACCTCTATTTACTGCAATCCTGCTTTGATTTCTTTCCTTTTCTTATAGGTGATCGCGAGGATCTCGGTGATTCAAGGACTGCTGGCGTTGATGGAGGCCTGGAATCTGGTGGTGAGGCGCTGATTACGGAGGCAGAGCCTTGAATGGTGGCCTTGATTCGGGAGCTAGACAGACGGAAACCGAAGGGTCGTTTGGCTTCTGGAACCTTCTGTTTGCGGCGCGAGGAGGAAGGGGCTAGGGTTGGAAACCCTAGCTGGTAACTTTAAGTTTTGGGCCTCTGTTATTTGGGTCTGGTTTGGGTTTTGGGTGTTACGAGTCTATTGGGTAGTGGTAGTTTACTGGGCTGTAACCGGGCATAAGGTCTTAGGCTAATTTGGGTCACATGAATCACGGGTTTTGGGCTTATCAGGCTTTGAGGCATATTTATTTGTAAATGGACTTTGATGGGCTTTTTAAATAAATAAATATTTATTTAATTATTTTATTCTTTTTTTAGCCCGGTCAAATTTAGGCTACTACATATATCATCTATTATACTTGACTATTAAAACCGAATTAACGACCAAATCTGACCAATTCAAGCAAATTAATTGGATATGTAATTTTGATTTTGGACCAATTAATAGTTACATATGTATTAATAGCTTTAAATTATATTATCACATTATTTAATACTATATCACATACTATAATACTAATACATAATATATTAATTATTAATTATTATTGTTTATTATTATATTGATTGAAATATACTCTAAGTTCCTATGCTCTTCATGTATGTGGAAGTTAATCTTCCTAATATTTTATGTAATGCTATATCATAACATATAATATATATTATATTAATAGTTTATACATATACATTAATAATTAAACATTATAATATTATGTAATACTTATATATTTTATTATAATATATAATATAATAATAGAAACATATATATATGTACTAACAGTTTTAGTAATTGTTATATCCCTTATTATTATATTATCGAATAGTATACCATCTATTATAGTTAGCGATTAAAATTGACTTAACCAACTAAATCGAGCTAATTCAAACAGATCGATTGATAAATTTAGTTTTAATTTTGGAGAAATTAATAATTATATACATGTATTAATAGTTTTAAAATATATTATTACATTGTATAATACAAAATCACATACTACAATATTAGGGGTTAATATTTGGTACACTGGTAGTGTACTCTTTTTTGTTTCACAAGTAACCTTAAAAATTGTCATGTGTCTCTTTTTTTTTTATATAAATTTTATTATACTCCTATAAGACATTTGTTAACCTATGTAGAGCCTAAAAACTCCACTAACAATGTACCAAATATTTTCCCTAATATTAGTACATAATATTTTAATTATTAATTATTATTATTTATTATTATACTGGTTAAAATATGCTTTAAGTATCCGTACATTTGAAAATTAACACTCATACTATGTTATATAATGCTATATAATATATTAATATTATATATATATGTATTAATAGTTTTAATAATAATTATATGCTATATTATTATATAATGTAATAGTATATAATTTATTATAGTTAGCAATTAAAACTGACCTAATTAACCAAAACGAGCCAAATCAATAAAATCAGTTGGTAAATTCAATTTTTCGATTTGGTTTAGGTGATTTCAGTTTAAGGTTTAGTTAGATAATTTGTTAGTTTGGGGTTGTTGGTTCGGTTTTAGTTCTGAAATTCAAAATTGTTTAAATCAAATTAATCAACTTTACATCTATTAAATATAATATGTATTTAAACCCAAACCCAAACCCCAACCCAAACATAAGCCCAATATAAATTTATTCAAAACCCAAATTAAATAAAAATAAACCCAATCCAAAATAAAAATTAATATAAAGATAATAATATTAATAAAAACATTAAACATTAATCAAATGAAAAAAAATAATAGTAAAACTTAAATTCCCAAATCATTACAATTAGATTTATTAGTAATGTTATCAGTATTGCACAATAAATCATGCTCAATCATTTGTGTTAAGTATAACACTAGTTATTATATCATTAAATTAACATATTATGTCATAATATATTTTATATTATCATTAAATTTAAATTTTATAGATTTTAATAAGTATTAAATTTATATTTATTTTACATATATAATTATAGTATTAAAAGTATTTTATATTCAATTTATGTTTTTAAAATTTTATATCACTTTATAATTTAACATAAAAAATTTATTATACATTACTTTTGCTATTAATAAAATATTAATATAAATATGTAATACTTATTAATACATTTTCATAAAATAAATAAATTTCTTTTTATTTATATTTTAAGTAATATCATAAAATTATTATTACTGTTATGACTGTTCAATTATAAATCCAGGCTTTGGGGTGGATTTATCTCTAGCTTGGGCCTGATTGATCTTGAACTTGGACTTTTACAGACTTGGGCTTTGGTTCCGTCAAGCTCGATTTTTTTTCTCAAGCATTCTCGAACTCGAATCATTACGGGCTCAGATTGGTGCGGGTGAACTTTTGGGCTCAAATCTATTTTTCTAGCTCTACTTCCGAATCCCTGACATCCTTCTATATTGGTTAGTGTTAGTAACAAGGTAATTAGTACCGCACCAATAGACGCACAATTTTTCTATTGGAATTGGTGCATACAAGTACCACTTTTTTTTAATGTACCATTTTAGATTTTTCGATATTTTTGAAAAAAAATAGTATATGTATATAAAATTTTTTACAAGTACCACGTTTAGATATATGTTGCGTAGTAGGGTTGGTAAGTCAATATCAAGCGAATCTCGATCCAAGACACTGGCAAACAATTAAACATATACTTAAGTATTTACAGAAAATGAGGGATTATATGCTTGTGTATTCTGGAGAGGATCTTACTCCTATTGGTTATACCAATTTTTATTTCCAACTATGTCAGGGTTTGAGGAAACCGACGTCGGTTATGTCTGTCCTAGGCAGCAAGTCCATAGTATGGAGAAGTGTAACAGCCCAATTTTGGGGCTAATTAGAATAGTGGTCTCGGGATCAAAATTCCAAAGTTAGAAAAATTATTTTATTATTATTTTGGAGTCATAGCATGTTTATAGTAGTGTATGAAAAATTTGGTGAATTAATTTTAGCGTTTAAGAGCTTAATTGAGAAAAAGGACTAAATCGCATAAAATGCAAAAGTCTTAAATTGATAGCTAAGGGTGTTAAATTGGGGGTCTTTAAAGGGAAAATAGACCCTTATACAATAGCTAGGCCGGCCATGAGACAAAGAAGAGTAAATAGTCAAAATGTTAGGTAAGTGATGACATATTATGAGATAAAATAATACCCTAAATGCCTAGCCTTCATCTTTTTCATCTATTCTTTCTTCTTGACCGAAAATATCAGCCAAAAGAAGAGTTTTGAAGCTTAAAATTTGCAGCAAATTATCATCTCTAGAAATAAGTGATTTTCACACCCTTTGTTGATGATTTTTGCATTTTTAGAACCCTTGTAGCATAAGCTTTCAAATGAAGGGACTATTTTGCAAAATGATTAAGAGTTTAGGGTTTTTCCATGAAAGGATTTGTAATGTTTTCTGAGCTTTTATGGAAGAAAATGAGTCTTGGGTGTCTTATAAACAACTTTTGTGAAAGGTGTTAGCATGAGAACACCTAAAAGGACTATTTTGCATAAGTTGTAAAATAGATGATAAATGTGTGAGATAGTGGGAATTTAGAGTTTCTATAAGAGTAAAAGGGGTTCGACTAGGCTTAAGATATGAATAAATTCAATAAAAATCAATTTTCGGGTCTAAGGGTAAAATGGTTATTTTGTCAAAGTCTAGGGGCAAAGTGGTCATTTTACCAAAGATGTGAATTGTCGATTGCTGAATTCTATTTAATGACTAAATAAGTACATTATGCTATTATAGATCAAGAATTTCCAAATTCGGACCTAGACCAGGGGAAAGCCAAGCAAATCGACTAAATCGACTAGTCGCCACATTTTGTAATCAGAGGTAAGTTGTATGTAAATAATACAACTTCATTACAAATGTATGTGTTGAATTGTATTTGAATTAATATAGCATGAATTGCTTGATTGTAGAATTGAGAAAGTACGATGTTAATAGAGATAGTAGAGTACCCGTTTGCACCTAGGAAATAAATAGGATATTCATGTCATGACATATGGGTTATGGTGGGTTAGTGTAAGACATGTCTGGGACATGCATCAGCCACATTATGAGAGCTAGTGTAAGACCATGTTTGGGACATGGCATCGGCATCGAGACGAGTGCTAGTGTAAGACATGTCTAGGACATGGCATCGACTTGAGATATGAGCCAGTGTAAGATCGTGTTTGGGACATGGCATCGACACCTTACCCATGTTTGAGGCTTAATGAATGTCCGCTAGTGTTCCGAATGGTTCAACGGTGAGTGTTATGACTTTAAGTTAATGAGGGAAGTATAACCGTGTTGTGAGTGGTACAAGTACCTAATTGAAATGTATGAGATATGAGCTCGATATATGCTATGAGATTTATATGGATAGTGATGAGTAAGTTATGCTTATGCCCACTTTTATGTTATGAGCATGTTGATGAGTGGTAAAATTGTTGTTGTATATTTATTTATGTGCAACTTACTAAGCTTTATGCTTACTCCCTCTCTGTTCCTTTTTCTTATAGTGCTACCTAACTAGCTCGAGGATCATCGGACGTCGGGGGCAACGATCATACTATCAGTCGAAGCACTCAGTATAGTTAGATTCTTTGTTTTTTTGAGTATGGCATGTATAGGGCTTAGACTTTAATATTTTGTGTCATTGAGAAATTAGCCAAATGTGTTGGCTTGGGATAAATTCATTTATTTTGTATAAGGCCATGGATAATGGTTAATACTCATTTTAATTTATGAATAGAAGATGATATTTTCATGGATGAGTAAAATGCACAAATGAAATGTTGTCCATTGTGGTTACTTTGGCTATGTGATGTGCCCATGTTTTGGTATAGAGTGATTTTATGCAGGTTGTGTAAGTAAGGGTGGCAAAGAGGCTTGGTAAATAGCCTTATATTGTCCATACGGGTAGACACACAGGCGTGTGTCTAGGCCGTGTGTGACACATGGTCTGCCCCATGGGCGTGTGGTCCCGCCGTGTGTCTCCTGCACTTAAAATTTGCAAGTCAGTATGCATGGTAGTAAACACACGGGTAGAGACACGATCGTGTGTCTCAGTCGTGTGAAGGACACGGCCTAGCACACAGGCGTGTGCCTTGGCCGTGTGACATTTTGGGTATGCTGACGTTAGAAACAGAATGTCCAGGTTTTTGCACACGGGCTAGGACACGGGCGTGTCATGGCCATGTGAAGGACACGAGCTAGAGACACGGGTATGTGCCAGGCTGTGTGAAAACCCCTGTAGGTGTGAATTTAGAATTAATTCCACAAAGGTGAAGGACACGGGCGTGTCCCTTTATTGCTTAGGCCGTTTGTGCCATACAGGCTAACAGCACGGCCATGTTGAAATGGACACACGGGCGTGTTGCCTTTCCTACACGGGCGTGTGCCTCTATGTCAAGTGTCATTTTTCTAAAGTTGGCTAAAGGACCCAAATTGGTCCCGAATGATTTCTGATATGTGCTTTGGGCCTCGTAGGCCCATATTAAGGATGTGTTGATAAGTTGAGAAAGTTTTAAATTTGTCAAAGTCTTGGAGACTCAAAAATGGTTGTAAGCACGAGCTCAAGCTAGGTAACACCTCGTATTCTGTTCCGGTGTAGGATACGGGTATGAGATGTTACATTTAGTAGTATCAGAGCTATGGTTTAGTCAGTTCGAGGACTAACCTAGCATGAGTATGAGTCTAACTATACATGCCATAACTATATATTGATAGTGTGACGACTCCTGACGATTATAAACTATATTTCCATATAGTAAATGGATTTTGATAGAGCTACGATGAATGACGTGGAGAGTAACGCGCCGGTTCCCGCTGAAGGGACCGTACTAGTTGAGAGTGAGCCCGTGACTATGGGCCAAGGCAGAGGGGCTAGAGAAGCCTATCTCTGAATGATGGAGACTTGGTACACGGAGTTTGTTCATGCGAATCTGAACACTCCACTTCTCCCACCTCCTCCGATTCCTCAGTATGCCCTGGTAGCTCCGCAAGGCGCGGATATGGTTAGGAGGGAGAAACCACCAGTGGACAAGATTCAGAAGCAAGGGGCCGAGAAATTCTGAGCTAATATTGACGATAACCCGGAGAGGGCAAAGTTTTGGCTGGAAAATACCCTTAGGGTATTTGATGAACTATCGTGCACGCCTGAGGAGTGCGTGAAGTGTACGGTGTCACTTCTATGCAACTCGACCTATCAATGGTGGAATACTCTCGTGTCCGTTGTACCGAGAGAGAAAGTAACTTGGGAATTCTTCCAGGAAGAGTTTCGAAAGAAGTATATTAGCCAGAGGTTTATAGACCAAAAAAGGAAGGAATTTCTAGAGTTAAAGTAAGGCCGTATGACAGTAGGGGAATACAAACGTGAGTTTGTGAAACTCAACAAGCATGTGCGGGAGTGCGTATCCACTGAAGCTACCATGTGTAAAAGGTTTGAGGATGGTTTAAATGAGGATATCTGAGTATTTGTTGGCATCTTAGAATTAGGGGAACTTGTGATACTTGTTGAGAGAGTATATAAAGCAGAGGAATTGGTTAAAGAGAGGAGAAAGGCGGCTATTGAGTCGCGTGATTCAAGGAAAAGACAAATGGGAAAATCACATCAGTCCTCATCTAAGAGATCAAAAGAATTCAACACCCGATCAAATGCTTTGGTGGGGTTCTCGAATAGGAACTGTAACACTCTAAACCTGGCCTGCACGTTATGGCCAAATCTGGCGCATCACATTGAAGTGTTTTAGCGAAAACCGTGTTTTCATTGATAACCCTTCTTAAAATAAAAGAAACCTTAACTATCATTTAAAAAAAAATTCCTTTCAATCACTTGTTTAAAATATATGATTTTATGAAAACATGTCATTTTAAAATGTAGTTGCGGAAACGTAGAAAGTCATACTATAGTTTAATAAACCATGGTCAACTTCTTATAATTACATCACATAAAAATAATAATCCAAATAATAATAAAGTGGAAGCCCTATTACAATCTGATTTGAAAAGTACTTAATAACATAGAAACTGATAAGCTTTAGAAAGAAAAACAAGTCCAAATTATCTTGCTAGCTGGCCACCTAGAGTCCCTCCAAACATCGAACTTTCTACTGAGCATCACCTGAAAATAAAATAAAAGAGGGGGTGAGTTTTTGTAAACTCAGTGTGTACAACCCTTGACGAAAACAAGCATTCAGAAGTCATCATACATCATACATCAAACATGCAATGCAATGCAGTGCAACCCACCCCAATAATCCAGCCGGTACACTTCTGCTTCGTCCTCCTTTTCACAACCTGTGGGGATATAAATATTGACCCACCCAACTGATACACATCAATGGTAGCCCAGTTGCGGAACTACCCAAGTTGCAGCTAGCTACCAATCACATATTGGGCTTAAAAGCCCTCGGTGGATCCACGGTTGTCAAGCAACCATGTGACCCTCATATACTCCCTACGTTCCATAATTCCCAACCCATATGCAACCTAAACAGGATATCACATGAATACATATGAATGCATGTAGGAATCATAAATCTTACACACAACACTTAGGGGTATTTTAGTTATTTTCGCCCTTAGGGGCATTTCAATAATTTTCTTTTATTACGGGTTTTTACTTACCTTGGCCCATTAACAAATCCCGTGAGCTAAGATGAACGAACACTATGCACCAAGTAGGATTCCAGAGTAGAAGAGGTGAGTCATTAAGACTGCTTAAGTACCAAGCTCTCCCTAGATCTAATCTTAGACATGCATATACCCGTTGCCACACCTTAACTCTATGACTTGTCTACAGTCGCAATATATTAATTAAGTCTTATGTAGTTATCATATACTAGGCCCAAAACCCCTTACGAAGCCCAAACAAATTCACATACCTGTATCTGGCCCATTAAGCCCAATCATATTCATATGGCCCACTAGGCCCAAATCACCTATATATGGCCCATTAGGCCCAAATCACATTTATATGGCCCGCTTGGCCCAGTCACATTCATATTCATGCACGCATACAAATTCCTATCACATAGCATCAATATTTAGTTTTTTCCTATTATGGGCCCAACAGCCCATCGGGCCCATTTAGCCCATTTCGGCCCATATGGCCAAATCACAGCCCAAGCCCACTGAATCGCCCATAGGTGTCAGGCAACATATCAGTCTCTTCTTTACGAGTGTTCGCGCACTCGCAAGACTATCGTAGCCACACTTTCGGCTTTTCGGCATTTCAGCATTTCGGCTTTTGTCGATTCATAGCGTGTGTGCAGTGTATGTACACACCTTCGTCTTTATATCAAGTTATCATAGGGTAGAAGTACACACCTGGTAAGCAAGCGTGATGTGATCTCCTTAGCCCCAAACCTTGCACGATAAGTATAACAACCCCTTCTTAAATCCCTAACCACAATCAACTTCTAGATCTGCACCAATCTTAACAAGATCGCGAACACCTAAAGAGTAATTTTGACAGAGAGTTAAGATCCGAGATCCGATACTAATTCCACTAGATTCGGTAAAAGAGTATTTGGCTCTAGAGATCTGAATGACACAATTGCTTATTCGGCACTAAGGGAGAGAGGAAGAAGAATTGACTAAACCCAGAAGTGAAACAAAGAAATCGGCACAAGAAAAATAAATGGAGAACAAGGGTTTTCGGCTTTTGGAGAAATCGACAGAAAGAAAAGGAAGAAAATAAAAGGGTTTTTAGCTTTTAGGGAAAAGGGTTTCCGATAACAGGGTGAAGAAAATTCGGCACTAGCCTGGCAACCCTGCATCCGGCACTTATTTATAGCCCTCATAGCCGAATTACCTGGCCCTCAGTTCCCCATTTGGCTCCATCACTTTCCTCTTCTCATATTCTCGTTTTTCTCCTTGATAACCCATTGATCTTTTCCTTAATTTTCTCTCCTGAACGCTCCCTTTAGAGTCTATCTTCACGCCACTTCCAACCTTCTAGAAGGCCAAAATTAAACTCCTAAAAATTACTATGCTAGGATTCGAACCTAGGATCTCCTTGCTAGCCACTAACGCCACCTCTCTGCACTCTAAGTGGCATCATTTAGCCACTCCACCATAAGGATTTTTAATGCCATTTTCCCCTATATTTATTTAAAAGTCCAACTACTTGCCAACAAAGCCCTTTTAATTACTAAACTTTAATTTCTTCTACCCCTAGATTCGAACTTAAACCTTGAACAAGACCTACCAAAGCGTAATTAACACTTAGCCGGGATTGCTAAGCACAAAAACAAAAATTTACGATTTTGGGATTTTTGGGTTTCGCGATTTTTGGGGCATTACAGGAACAAGAATCAGCAGAACATGGCTTCTAGAGCCCAAACCGCTTCTATCGCGAGTGTCGGCAGTGCTTGGCCAAATAGGCCAGAATGTCCGTAATGTGGTAGGCGCCATTTCAGCGAGTGCCGAGACAAAGAAAGAGGGTGTTTCAAATGTGGGTCACTAGACCATTTCATCTGAGACTGCCCTAAAATGAAAGATAGAGAGAAAAAGCAAGAAGTGAAGGCAAGTAGTGCTCCTTTGAAGGGTAGACCGCAAAAGAACCCTAGAAGTGGGACTAGCGGTAGAGGCGCACCAAGAGATGCTGCAGTGAGGTCCGAGGGCAGAGCGCCTGCAAGGACTTACTCTATTGTGCCTGTGAAGAGGCAGAGTCACCCGACGTGATCACGGGTACCTTCTCTATCTATGATATATCTATAGTTGCTTTAATTGACCCGGGGTCTACCCACTCTTATATTTGTATGGATTTGATACCCCGTATGAGCATGATAGTAAAGTCCACTAAAATTGTGATAAAAGTGTCCAATCCTTTAGGCAGACATGTACTAGTTGACCAAGTGTGTAGAAATTATCCTTTGACAATTAGAGGTCATTGTTTTTCGGCTAACTTGATGTTATTGCTGTTTAATGAATTTGATGTAATCCTTGGGATGTATTGGTTAACTTCTCATAGTGTTGTAGTGGACTGTGGGAGAAAAGTTATTAAGTTGAAATGTGAAGACGGGAATGTCTTTCGGGTTGGGCCAGATGAATCGGATAATTTATCTGTAATAATATCATCCTTGACTGCTGAGAAATATTTGAGAAAGGGATATGGGGCGTATCTCGCTTTTGTGCTGAATACTCAAGTGTCTGAGTCAAAGATTGAACCGGTACCAGTGGTTTGTGAGTTTATAGATGTGTTTCCGGAAGAATTACTCAGACTACCTCCAACTAGGGAAGTTGAATTTAGTATCGAATTGGTCCCTTGTACGACACCTATCTTGATCGTTCCATATAGGATGGCTCTAATGGAATTGAAAGAGTTGAAGGTACATTTGCAAGAGTTAACGGATAAGGGCTTTACGAGACTGAGCTATTCACCGTGGGGTGCCCCGATACTTTTTGTGAAAAAGAAAGACGGGTCGATGAGGTTATGTATCAACTATAGACAGCTCAACAAGGTAACTGTGAAGAGCAAGTATCCTTTACCAAGGATCGAAGATTTGTTTGATCAGTTGAAAGGAGCCACCGTGTTTTCTAAGATTGATTTGAGGTCTGGCTATTATTAGCTAAGGGTTAAAGAGCAAGATATACCGATGACTGCGTTTCGAATGAGGTACGGGCATTATGAGTTCCTCGTCATGCCCTTTGGCTTAACTAACACCCTGTCGGTGTTTATGGATTTGATAAATCGTATTTTTTAGTCGTATTTGGATAAGTTCGTAGTGGTCTTTATTGACGATATACTGATTTACTCACGTGATGAGGATGAACACGTGGAGCATCTGAACACGATTTTACAAACCTTGAGAGATAAGCAGTTATACGCCAAGTTCAACAAGAGTAAATTTTGGCTTAAAGAGGTCAGATTTCTAGGACACATTATATCGGGTGATGGGATTAGAGTTGACCCAAGCAAGATCTCAGCTATTGTTGAGTGGAAACTGCTGAGGAATGTGATTGAGGTTTGAAGCCTTTTGGGTTTGGCCAGATTCTATAGACTGTTTGTGAATGGACTCTCTATGATAGCTACTCCAATGACAAGACTGCTGCAAAAGGATGTCAAGTTTGAATGGACAAAAAAGTGCCAACAGAGTTTCAAGAAATTAAAGGCTTTGTTGACCGAACCCTCAGTGTTAGTGCAACCAGAGTCGGGCAAGGAGTTTGTGATATATAGCGACACCTCCTTGAATGGTTTGGGGTGTGTGCTAATGCAAGAAGGCAAAGTAATAGCCTATGCCTTGAGACAGGTAAAGCCTCATGAGAATAACTACTCGACGCATGATTTAAAGTTGGCTGCCATCGTATTCGCGTTGAAAATTTAGAGACACCATCTGTATGGCGAGAAGTGTCAGGTGTTCACCGATCACAAGAGCCTTAAGTACTTGATGACTCAAAAGGAGTTGAACCTAAGGCAACGACGATGGTTAGAGCTAATAAAGGATTATGAGTTGATTATCGACTACCACCCAGGAAAGGCGAACTTGGTCGCCGATGCATTGAGTAGAAAATTATTATTTACGTTGAGAGTAATGAACGCTAATTTGTCTTTGTCTAATGATGGTTCGGTTCTAGCAGAGTTGAGAGCTCGACTGATATTTCTACAAGAGATTCAGGAAGATCAAAATAATGGCAGTGGTTTGCAGACCAAGAGAACTTAGTGTGAGTCAGAGAGTGAATTCGAAGTTCGTATTAGTACCGATGAATGTATAATGTTCAAAGATAGAGTTTGTGTACCCAAGGATAATGAGCTTATTTAGAAGATTCTACGAGAGGCATATAGTGGTTGTTTATCCATCCACCCAGGTAGTGTGAAAATGTGCAACGATCTAAAGAAAATGTACTGGTGGTCAGGGATGAAAAGAGACATTTCAGAGTTCGTTTCCAAGTGCCTAGCGTGTCATCAAGTGAAGGCTGAACATCAAGTACCTTCGGGTCTACTTCAGCCTATTATGGTCCCCAAGTGAAAGTGGGATCGGATTACTATGGATTTCGTGACGGGTTTACCATTAACCCCGAAGAAAAAGGATGCCGTTTAGGTTATTATGGATAGTCTAACAAAGTTAGCGCATTTTATACCAGTGCGTACCTACTACTCCCTTGAGAGATTGGCTGACTTGTACGTTTTTGAAATTGTGAGACTGCATGTGGTGCCCTTGTTGATTATTTCGAATAGGGACTTGAGATTTGTGATTCAGATTTAAGAAGACAGGTTGTGGTGTTGTGTTCTCGAATTTCAAGGTAGTTGGGAAAGGTACTTACCATTGGTCGAATCCACCTACAATAATAACTATCTGTCAAGTTTGAATATGACGCCTTATGAGGCTTTTATGGGCGAAAGTGTCGAACGCCCTTATATTGGATTGAGCTAATAGAGAGTCAGATTCATAGGGTCGATTTAGTCAAAGAGACTAAAGAGAAAGTTAAACTGATTTGTGATTGTTTAAGGGCCGCCTTGGATAGACAGAAATCCTACACAGATTTGAAGCGAAAAGAGATTGAATTTCAAGTCGGTGATCGAGTGTTTTTAAAAGTATCCCCGTGGAGGAAAGTTCTCAGATTTGGTAGAAGAGGCAAGTTGAGTCCTCGTTTCATAGGACCTTACGGAGTTACCGAGAGAGTAGGGCCATTGCTTATTGATTGGCTTTGCCACCAAAATTGGAAAAGATTCACGACGTGTTTCATCTATCCATGCTGCACCGATATGCACCGATATAGATCAGACCCTTCACATGTGATTGCGCCAATAGAGGTTGAGATTCATCCGGACATGACTTACGACGAAGAGCCGGTTAAGATTTTGGCTCGAAAAGTGAAACAGTTGAGGAATAAGAGTATAGCACTTGTGAAAGTTTTGTAGCATAAACATGGAGTCGAGGAAGCCATATGGGAACCCGAGGAGACTATGAGAGATCAACATCTGAACTTATTCATCGGTAAGATTTTCGGGGACAAAAATCCCTAAGGGGGGAGAATTATAATAGCCCGATTTTGGGGCTAGTCAGAATAGTGGTCTCGAGACCACAAATCCAATGTTAAAAAAATTATTTTATTATTATTTTGGAGTCATAGCATATTTATAGTAGTGTATGAAAAATTTGGTGAATTAATTTTAACGTTTAAGAGCTTAATTGCGAAAAAGGACTAAATCGCATAAAGTGCAAAAGTCTTAAATTGATAGCTAAGGGTGTTAAATTGGGGGTCTTGAAAGGGCAAATAGACCCTTAGACAATAGCTAGGCCGGCCATGAGACAAAGAAGAGTAAATGGTCAATATGTTAGGTAAGTGATGACATATTTTGAGATAAAATAATACCCTAAATGCCTAGCCTTCATCTTTTTCATCTATTCTTTCTTCTTGACCAAAGAAGAGTTTTTAAGCTTAAATTTTGCAGCAACTTATCATCTCTAGAAGTAAGTGATTTCCACACCCTTTGTTCATGATTTTTGCGTTTTTAGAACCTTTGTAGCATAAGCTTTCAAATGAGGGGACTATTTTGCAAAATGATTAAGAGGTTAAGGTTTTGCCATGAAAGGATTTGTAATGTTTTTTGAGTTTTTATGGAAGAAAATGAGTCTTGGGTGTCTTATAAACAACTTTTGTGAAAGGTGTTAGCATGAAAACACCTAAAAGGACTATTTTGCATAAGTTGTAAAATAGATGATAAATGTGTGAGGTAGTGGGAATTTGTAGTTACTATAAGAGTAAAAGGGGTTCGGCTAGGCTTAAGATATGAAGAAATTTGATAAAAATTGATTTTTGGGTCTAAGGGTAAAATGGTCATGTTGTCAAAGTCTAGGGGCAAAATGGTCATTTTAACAAAGATGTGAATTGTCAGTTTCTTAATTCTATTTAGTGATTAAATAAGTACATTTTTCTATTATAGATCAAGAATTGCCAAATCCGGACCTAGACCAGGGGAAAGCCAAGCAAATCGACTAAATCGACTAAATCGACTAGTCGCCACATTTTGTAATCCGAGGTAAGTTGTATGTAAATAATACAAATACATTGCTAATGTATGTGTTGAATTGTATTTGAATTAATATAGCATGAATTGCTTGATTGTGGAATTGAGAAAATACGATGATAATAGAGATAGTAGAGTTCCCGTTTGAACCTAGGAAATAAATCGGATATTCATGCCATGACATATGGGTTATGGTGGGCTAGTGTAAGACATGTCTGGGACATGAATTGGCCACATTATGAGAGCTAGTGTAAGACCATGTCTGGGACATGGCATCAGCATCGAGACGAGTGCTAGTGTAAGACATGTCTGGGACATGCATCGGCCTCGAGATGTAAGCCAGTGTAAGACATGTCTGGGACATGCATCGGCTACGAGATGATAGTCAGTGTAAGACCATGTCTGGGACATGGCATCGACTTGAGATATGAGCTAGTGTAAGACCGTGTCTAGGATATGGCATTGGCACCTTACCCATGTTTGAGGCTTAATGAATATCTGGTAGTGTTTCGAATGGTTCAACGATGAGTGTTATGACTTTAAGTTAATGAGGGAAGTATAACCATGTTGTGAGTGGTACAGGTAACTAATTGAAATGTATGAGATATGAGCTCGATATATGCTATGAGATTTATATGGATAGTGATGAGTAAGTTATGCTTATGCCCACTTTTGTCTTATGAGCATGTTGATGAATGGTAAAATTGTTGTTGTATATTTATTTATGTGCAACTTACTAAGGTTTATGCTTACTCCCTCTCCTTTCTTTTTTCTTATAGTGCCGCCTATGTAACTCGAGAATCATCGGATGTCGGGGGCAATGATCACACTATAAGTCGAAGCACTTGGTAATGTTAGATTCCTTATTTTTTTTGAGTATGGCATGTATAGGGTTTAGACTTTAATATTTTGTGTCATTGAGAAATTAGCCAAATGTGTTGGCATGGGATAAATTCCTTTATTTTATATAAGGCCGTGGATAATGGTCAATACTCATTTTAATTTATGAATAGAAGGTGATATTTTCATGGATGAGTAAATTGCACAAATGAAATGTTGTCCATTGTGGTTACTTTGGCTATGTGATGTGCCCATGTTTTGGTATAGAGTGATTTTATGCAGGTTGTGTAAGTAAGGGTGGCAAAGAGGCTTGGTAAATAGCCTTATTTTGTCCACACGGGTAGACACATAGGCGTGTGTCTAGGCTGTGTGTGACACACAGTCTGCCCTATGGGCATGTGGTCCGGCCGTGTGTCCCCTGCACTTAAAATTTGCAAGTCAGTATGTATGGTAGTAAACACACAGGTAGAGACACGGTCATGTGTCTCAGCTGTGTAAAGGACACGGCTTAGCACACAGGCGTGTGCCTTGGCCGTGTGACATTTTAGGTATGCTGACGTCAGAAATAGAATGTCTAGGTTTTTGCACACGGGGTAGGACACGGGCATTTCATGGCCGTGTGAAGGACACGGGCCAGGGACATGGGTGTGTGCCAGGCCGTGTGAAAACCCTTGTAGGTGTGAATTTAGAATTAATTCCACACGGGTGAAGGACACGGGAGTGTCCCTGTATTGCTTAGGCCGTGTGTGCCATACGGGCCAACAGCACGACCATGTCAAAATGGACACACGGGCGTGTTGCCTTTCCTACACGGTCGTGTGCCCCTATGTCAAGTGTCATTTTTCTAAAGTTGGCTAAAGGACCTAAATTGGTCCCGGATGATTTTCGATGTGTGCTTTGGGCCTCGTAGGCCCATATTATGGATGTGTTGTTAAGTTGAGAAAGTTTTAAATTTGTCAAAGTCTTGGAGACTCAGAAATGGTTGTAAGCACGAGCTCAAGTTAGGTAACACCTCGTATTCTGTCCTGATATAGGATACAGGTATAGGGTGTTACAAGAAGTGTCAAGCAAAGCTATACTATTGACTCCACTATGGAAGCCGAATATGTGGCTGCTTTTGAGACAATAAAGTAATCAATATAGCTTCGAAAATTTCTTACTGATCTTGCAGTTGTTCCTAGTATGAAAAAAGTTGTAACACCCTCCACCTGACCCGATTGACCGAATTCAAGTATTGGGTATTACTTCCTAAATTAGATGTGACCTCGACTCCTTTATTCGCCTATGTACTTGACAAGCAATAACTTAATACTTTTTTCTACTTTCGTTTACTAAATTACCTCATTAATTTCTTATTATGAATTTCTCCTTGTACAGTGTAAAATCACCTTTACAATATGAATAATACAATTATTTTATTCGCCTTATTTCTATCACTATACAGAGTATTACATCTTAAGTGCAGACTTAAACTTCACCATAAGGCTTCTCGTATAAACTCATATGTTATCTTTACTTTTAACTAGTCATATGGCTTTTTTAGTTTTTCCTTTGGTGTGGATCGTAACTCTGCCGCAATCTTTCTCTTCTTTGTATGCATATCAGCACAGGCTGTCGCTCCTCTGGTGTAGCCTTGGCATCGTCTCTCATCTCTCATCTTTCTAACATATCCTACAATTAGAGGCATCCATAATAACTTCACAAGAACTTAGTAAGGTATTGTCATACACTGATTCATCATTTCATATTAAATATAAAACGTCACAATTTACTCTATAGAACCAGACAGGTACTCATCAAGCTGAGCAAGAACATGTATTAAATCTCTACCTACCTTGTATGTTTTCGTATTCTGTAAACAATCTTACCTTAGCCAGTATCATTCAACTTACTTGTGGTCTTGAACTCATTGCACACCTTTATTTCACCTTTCATTTTGTGGACAGGGTAGACTTCGTCCGTTTCTCAGCATGAAATATTTCTTACCAATCTTTCATGATTGCAAGCTCGATAGCTGCACTTCTATTCAGAGTTCAAAAATTCAACGTTGCCTTTGATTTGTTGTCCTGAGGTTGTTCCATAGACTGCACCATTAAGGCGTATCCTTGACTTCAGATATCTTCTTTTATTCTCAAAGCTTTAGACACTCGCTTGATAAACAAATAGCCATGAAGGTGTCCACTTGACTTAGATAGCCGCAGAGGCAAACATACATCATTAGATAGCCACAAGGGTGTCCAGATACATACAATAGACTTTTCCATGAAGGCGCTTTTAATAGATTCAGCCACAAGGGCTCATATAACATGTATCACCATAAAGGCTCATGCGTAACAAAGAACAGCCATAAAGGCTTCCACATTTCGGCAAATGGCATTTTCGATGATAGGGTTTGCCTAAAATCAACATCTTGAGGTTTACCACTCATCACCTAGTACTCGCCCAACCTTGCTTTATCTTTTCCCCACATAACACCATTGTCCTAGACTAGGTCTTACACTATGTGGTTTTCTTATCCTCATATGATGCCATAGCCACCATGACTAGGTCTTACACTATATGGTCTTCACTTCCCCATATGATGCTATAGTCCCAGACTAGGTCTTACACTATATGGTCTTCTTGCCATGGCCATGATATTCTCTTATCAAAATTTGTGTTTACTGTCTCGATGGGCTTACACGTAAGCAAACTCTTTATGCAAACTTATGAAACTCATGCTTTCAAGTGTGTTTATACATGTACATAATTAGTTATAGTGAATAGAAACATACTTTCAGACGTGTTCTTTACGCTTACACTTTCTTCTGTGGAATAGAAACATATCATCAGGCTTACACTTTCTTTACACATTCATCATACTCATACTTTTCTCTTCATAGTAGTAGAGCATTGTCATTTAGGCATCAAGCCACACATACAAGCTTATCAGATATACATTTTCACAACATAATACACAAGCATAATTCACGTTTTGTTTCACAGATCAGTCTTTTAACACGAAGAAATAAACATATAAACATACATGCAACATATAGAAAAGAGTTCATGGGGTACTCACAAAATCCTGACCATATCCTCACATAATCTTCACATTTTCCTTACCTTTTGTGGCTTCAAACATCAAATCTGGGCTTCTACCGAGTAGACCAGTAGCCCCTAAATGTCAAACCATAAAAAAGTCATCAAGACCATTCCATGTAGTTCATTTCCTTTCTTATTTGAACATCAGAGTCATACAATAAAGTTTTACAATTTTTATTACTAAGTTAAGTAGATTTGCTCTTCAGTAGCATAACATGCAAGGTCATGAATGTAATATCCCGAATTAGGGCCTAATCGGAATAGTGGCTTCGTGACCACAAATCTGAGATAGAAATAATTATTTTATAATTATTTTGAGGTTTATGATATGATTACATGATTGTGTGAAAATTTCGTGAAGAAATTCTATGCATAAAATACTTAATTTGAAAGTAGGGACTAAATCGAATAAGTTGCAAAACTTGCATTCTAGAAGTTTTTAGTATGAAATTGCATTGAAATATTAATTAAGAGGTCTTAAATAGCAATTTGACCAATTTTAAGTTCATGGACAAAATTAGGACATGGAAGGAATTTTTGGAAAGTTTAGTAGTAAGGGCATTTTGGTCATTTAGTTATTAAAATGAATTAAAAACAAAATTAAAAGCCAATTTTTGTCCATCTTCTTCATTAGGACGAAATTTCAAGGGTTCTCCATAGCTAGGGTTTGTTTCAAACTTTCAAGCTCCATAATCAAGAAAGACGTGGAATCGACCTTCAATCGAGGAAAAGAAAAGATTGTGGACTAAATTGCAAAATCTTTGTATTTTGGTACCAAGGTAAGTTCATGTGTAAATAATGTAGTATAATTGTTATTTGTAAATTATTGATGTTAATTATATGATATGCTGATTTTTATTATGAGATATATGCTTTGTGGTTATTTTGAATAAAATGCAAATTATTTGTATTATTTGTTAAATATAAAGTGCTACCGAGTATTGGTTTGGTATTTTTACGGAAGATGGCAAGGATATGTGTTCGAGGAAAATCCCGTTTGAACCTTAGGAATAGATTAGGATACAAGTGACATGTCACTAGGATGGTTGAGCATCCGAGCTCGTTGAGTTGAGTCAGAGTTCACTTATGGATGCGAATGTTCGAACTCGTTGAGTTGAGTCCGAGTTCGAGAGATGTAACTAGGCATCCGAGCTCGTTGAGTTGAGTCCGAAGTTCACTTATGGATGCGAACGCCCGAGCTCGTTGAGTTGAGTCCGAGTTCGCTTATGGGCGGGTTACATGATTGCTTGATTGCATATATGGCACTTATGTGCAAGTTATCCATGTATCCAAATTATATTCCGATGTGTTCAACGGGTAAAGTTCTACTCGGTTGGAGGAATATTCGAGATGTAAAGAGACGTATTGGTAAGTGATGTGAAATGGATATTTTGGACAGGTATGTATTTAACCCTCGGGTTGAGTATTGATACAATCACGATAAGGTAATAAGATGATGAAAAATGATTAGAAATGTGATATGTGTTTTAGTGATGCATGCTAATGTTGATTGGTATGGACTATTTGTTATGTTACTTATTATTTGCATATGAACTTACTAAGCATTTATGCTTACTCCCTCCTTCTTACTCATTGTAGTTTTGGACAAGCCAGCTCGTGAGTCGGGATAGGTCGAAGGCTCATCACACTATCAGGAAGACTTTTGTAAATGGTTTGTAAATTTAAGTATGGCATGTATAGCAATATACCTATTTTGTGTAACTGATCTGATGATATGGTGATGGAATGGTTGAGAAAATGTTTGACAATGATAAATTATGAAAATGGTTAGTTTAGATTATGTTTGATGTTAAGGAAAATTATTAAGATACTTAGTGCATAAAAACTCATAAAAGGGATGAAATTTGCCATAAACAGAATACTGCAGCAACACTGACCCGAGTTTGAAAATTTACTAAAAATCATAGAAATTGAATCTGGTGATGGAATATATATCAAATTGAAGCTTATTATGTCTAGTTTCACATTAAATAAATGAAATAGGTAAAGGAATTATATGTTAAAAGATATTTGAATTTTAGTGAAACAGGGTCGTAGCAGTTTCTGAATCCCCTGTTCCAACTTTAGAAATTCACCATAAATTGTAAAGATATAATTAGGTGGTTTATTTTATATCCTCAGAATCCTTATTGAGTCTAGTTTTAGTAGAAACAAATCTCATAGTCATATAAATTTTTTACAGAGAGAAATATGGTTCGTAGTAAACATAGGTCAAGCCAGTCAAGTCCTGAAACAGGGGTAACTTTAACTAATAAACTGTACTAATTTGCTCAACCAAAAATTCTAGAAAAAAATTAGTAGATAGGTATATGAGTCTAGATTCAAGGAAAATTTACGGATATTAATTTTGAGTTTTGTAACTCGAGATATGATTTTTCTTGTGACTGTGACGCAAGTAGCTTAAAAGCTGTGAATGTAGAAACAAATAATCCAAAGTTCCAAAAATGTTAAATTAAGCTTAGTAACACCTCATACTCGACTCCGGCGACGGTCTCGGGAGTGAGGGCGTTACATTTAGTGGTATCAGAGCAGGTTTAGTTGGTTCTCGGACTACGTGTTGTATGTACAGATTTTGCTATACATGCCATATGTATAAATTGTGATAGTGTGACGACTTCTGACCTTTTTAAATGATTTTTTTATAGTAAATGGATCCCGATCCATTTGTGGCGAGATGAAGTAGAGAGTAATGTGCCACTCCGATGAAGGAGCAAATACGATCTGAAAATCCACCTCCTACTGTTGGTCGGGGAGGAGGAGAAAGGGGTCGGGAAGCCTTTCTCCAAATGATGAGTGCATGGTACACCGAAGTTCGTTCAGACGAACCCAAATGTACAACCTCCCCACCTCCCCAATTCCTCAACCTGCACCCCGACGCCTCAAGGTATGGATCGATGAAATTTCACAGAACTCCAGTTGATAGAATTCGCAAGCAAAGGGGAAGAATTTAAAGCAAATATTGATGATGATGCCAGAAAGCAGAGTTTCGGCTTGAAAATTCTATCCGGTATTTGACGAATTATCTTGTACACCAAGAATGTTTGAAATGCGCTATATCTTTGTTGAGGGATTCACTTATAATTGGTGGAAGACTTTGATTTTTGGTGGTACCTAAAGAGAAAATAACTTGGGAATTCTTTCAAGAAAAGTTTGGAAGAAATATATTAGTGAAAGATTTATTGATCGAAGCGTAAAGAATTTCTTGAGTGAAGCAAGGTAATATATGATTCTGAGAATATGAAAGAGAGTTTGTTCGATTAAGTAAGTATGTCGTAGAGAGTATGTTCCTCAGAGGCCAAGATGTGCCGACGATTTGAAGACGGGCTCAACGAAGACATCAAGGTATTTGTTGGAATTCTTGAATTAAAAGAAATGGTAGTATTGGTTGATCGAGCTTGTAAGGTAGAAGAATTGCTTAAAGAAAAGAAAAGGTAGAAGGTGAGACTAGAAATTGGAAGAAAAGACCGATGAGCGGTTCATTTTCACAAAGAACTGGAAAGTCAAGGAATATGAATCCTCGTTCCCAAGCTTCACTGGGCAATCATATGGGAATTATAAGAAGCAAAATGTGGGTCCTAAATCTCGGACTACTGGCAAACAAAGTGTAGGGAACTCGAGATTTGTTAAACACGAGTGCGGTGTGTGTGGTAGAAATCATTTTGGTCCGTGTAGAGCAAATGAATGTTTTCGATGTGGTTCTCCGGATCATTTTATTAGAGATCGCGCAGAGAGAGTGAAAAGAAAAATTTGTAATACAAAAATAAGTGGGGCGGATTCGAGAGGAAGATATCCAAGAAAAGCTGGGAGCGAAGCAAGCAGTAAGAATGTAGCCAGGGATGCACCAGTTAGACCTGAAGGAAGGGCTCCGGCTAGAACTTATGCTATTAAAGCGCGTGAAGATGCTTCCTCACCGATGTGATTAAGTACATTCTCTCTATAATGTTAATGTTATTGCTTTGATTGATCCCGGTTCTACTCATTCATATGTGTGCATGAAATTGGTGTCTAGTATGAATATACCTGTTGAGAACACAGAATTTATGATTAGAGTGTCGAATCCGTTAGGCAAATGTGTGACTGTTGATAAAGTATGTAAGAAATGTCCTTTAATGATTCGGGATCATTACTTTCCGCCGACTTGATGTTCTTTGCCGTTTGATGAATTTGATGTTATTTTGGGTATGGATTGGTTGACATTGCATGATGCTATAGTAAATTGCAAAGAAAAGGTTATAGAATTAAAGTGTGAAAACGGTGAAACTCTCATGGGTTGAATCGGATAAATCGAGGTATTGTCTAGTGTGATTTCTTTGATGTCGGCTCGAGAGATATTTGAGAATGTGTTATGAAGCTTATTTGGCGTATGTAATTAATACAAAAGAAGTTGAAAAGAAAGTTGAATCAAAGTCTTGGTTGTGTGTGAATTTGCGGACGTATTTCGGAAGAATTGCCGGGTTTGCCTCGATCTGGGAAGTAGAATTTGGTATTGATTTGATACCGAGAAACGACTCCGATTTCGATTGCTCGTATAGAATGGCACCAGCAGAGTTGAAGGAATTAAAGTCGCAATTGCAAGAGTTTGGTGATAAAGGTTTTGTGAGACCGAGTTTTTCACCTTGGGGTGCTCCGTGTTATTTGTGAAAAAGAAGGATGGTTCTATGAGGTTGTGTGTTGATTATCGCTTGATTAAACAAGGTGACAATCAAAAACAAATATCCGTTGCCAAGAATTGATGATTTATTTGATCGGCTAAAAGGAGCGACATGGTTTTCAAAGATTGACTTGAGATCCGGGTATTACCAATCGAGGGTAAAAGAGTCGGATGTGCCTAACATCGCTTTTAGAACAAGGTATGGTCATTATGAATTTTTAGTTATGCCATTCGGGTTGACAAATGCTCTGCTTTGTGTTTATGGATTTAATGAATCGCATATTCGACCATACTTGGACAAATTTGTTGTGGTGTTTATAGATGATATTTTAATTTATTCAAAAGATGATACAGAGCATGCTTTGAGCATTTGAGGATAGTTTTGCAAACTTTGAGAGATAAGCGGTTGTATGCTAAGTTTAGTAAAAGTGAATTTTGGCTACGGGAAGTTGGATTCTTGGGTCATATTGTTTCAGGTAATGGTATACGGGTTGATCCTAGTAAAATTTCAGCCATTGTTGATTGGAAGCCATCGAAAAATGTAATGAAGTTAGAAGTTTCTTGGGGCTAGGCTGGGTATTATCGGCGGTTTGTAAATGGATTTTCTATAATTGCTGCTCCTATAACTAAATTACTCAGAAAGGATGTTAAATTTGAATGGACGGAAGAATGTCAACAGAGTTTTGAAGAATTAAAAATTATTAACAGAGGCACCAGTGTTAGTACGGCCGAATCGGGTAAAGAATTTGTGGTGTATAGTGATGCTTCTCTAAATGGTTTGGGGTGTGTGCTCATGCAAGAAGGAAAAGTGGTGGCATATGCTTGAGGCGTTAAAACCTCATGAGAGGAATTATCCTACTCACGATTTGGAATTGGCTGCAGTGGTGTTTGCTTTGAAAATTTGGCGACATTATTTGTATGGTGAAAAGTGCGGTATATACCGACCATAAATGTCTTAAGTACTGATGTCACAAAAAGACTTGAATTTAAGACAATGAAGATGGTTGGAGTTATTGAAAGATTACGAGCTTGTTATTGATTATCATCCGAAAAGCGAATGTGGTTGCTTTGATGCTTTGAGCGAGAAAGTTGTTGTTTTCTTTGAGAGTTATGAACACTCGGTTGAAAGTGTCGGATGATGGTTCGATTCTAGCAGAACTAAGAGTAAAACCGAAGTTTTTACAAGAGATTTCAAGCTCAAAAAGATGATCAAGATTTGCAACCCAAGAGAAAAAAAGTGTGAAGTTGATACAGAGTCAGATTTTGAATTGGTTCTGATGGGTGCTTAATGTTTAAAGATCGGATTTGTGTACCAAAGAATGAGGAATTGATTCAAAAGATCCTACAAGAAGCACATAGTAGTTATTTCTCGATTCATCCGGTAGTACGTAAAATATATAATGACTTGAAGAAAATGTATTGGTGGAATGGAATGAAAAGAGATATATCAGAGTTTGTGTCCAAATGCTTAATTTGTCAACAGGTGAAAGCTGAACACCAAGTACCTTCGGGATTACTTCAGCCTATTATGGTTCCTGAATGGAAATGGGATCGGATTACTATGGATTTTGTTTCAGGATTGCCATTGACTCCAGGAAAGAAAGATGCCATTTGGGTAATAGTTGATAGATTAACTAAGTCGGCTCATTTTATTCCGATACGTACGGATTATTCTCTTAACAAGTTGGCTGAACTGTATATTAGAGAAATTGTTAGATTACATGGAATACCATTGTCGATTATTTCAGATAGAGATCCAAGGTTTACCTCACGGTTTTGGCAAAAATTGCAAGACGCGTTAGGTACAAAGTTAAATTTCAGTACTGCTTTTCATCCCAAAACTGATGGACAATCAGAGAGAATAATTCAGATTCTTGAAGACATGCTCAGATGTTGTGTATTGGAATTTCAAGGAAGTTGGGAAAGATATTTGCCATTGGTAGAATTTGCTTACAACAATAGTTATCAGACGAGCTTGAAAATGGCACCTTATGAAGCATTGTATGGTCGTAAGTGTCGAACGCCTTTGTATTGGACTGAACTCAAGGAAAATCAGATTTATGGAGTTGATCTAATAAAAGAAACTGAAGAAAAAGTGAAAGTAATTCGAGATTGTTTGAAAGTCGCTTGAGATAGGCGTAAATCTTATGCAGATCTAAAACGAAAAGACATTGAATTTCAAGTTGGTGATAAAGTATTTTTAAAGGTGTCTCCGTGGAAGAAAGTCCTTAGATTTGGACGGAAGGGCAAATTAAGTCCGCGTTTTATTGGGCCGTATGAAGTAATTGAAAAAGTTGAACCGGTAGCATATCGGCTAGCATTACCACCTGAATTAGAGAAGATTCATGATGTGTTCCACGTATCTATGTTACGTCGGTATCGTTCGGATCCTTCACATGTAGTTTCCGATGTAAATTGAACTACAACCAGATATGACCTACGAAGAAGAACCGATTAAGATTTTAGCTCGAGAGGTCAAACAACTAAGGAATAAAAATGTTGCACTTGTGAAGGTGTTGTGGCAAAGGCATGGAATAAAAGAAGCTACATGGGAGTCCGAAGAAACTATGAGAAATCAATACCCACATCTGTTTACTGGTAAGATTTTCGAGGACGAAAATCCTTAAAGGGGGGGAGAGTTGTAATATCCCGAATTAGGGCCTAATCGGAATAGTGGTTTCGTGACCACAAATCTGAGATAGAAATAATTATTTTATAATTATTTTGAGGTTTATGATATGATTACATGATTGTGTGAAAATTTCGTGAAGAAATTCTATGCATAAAATACTTAATTTGAAAGTAGGGACTAAATCGAATAAGTTGCAAAACTTGCATTCTAGAAGTTTTTAGTATGAAATTGCATTGAAATATTAATTAAGAGGTCTTAAATAGCAATTTGACCAATTTTAAGTTCATGGACAAAATTAGGACATGGAAGGAATTTTTGGAAAGTTTAGTAGTAAGGGCATTCTGGTCATTTAGTTATTAAAATGAATTAAAAACAAAATTAAAAGCCAATTTTTGTCCATCTTCTTCATTAGGACGAAATTTCAAGGGTTCTCCATAGCTAGGGTTTGTTTCAAGCTTTCAAGCTCCATAATCAAGAAAGACGTGGAATCGACCTCAATCGAGGAAAAGAAAAGATTGTGGACTAAATTGCAAAATCTTTGTATTTTGGTACCAAGGTAAGTTCATGTGTAAATAATGTAGTATAATTGTTATTTGTAAATTATTGATGTTAATTATATGATATGCTGATTTTTATTATGAGATATATGCTTTGTGGTTATTTTCGAATAAAATGCAAATTATTTGTATTATTTGTTAAATATAAAGTGCTACCGAGTATTGGTTTCGGTATTTTACGGAAGATGGCAAGGATATGTGTTCGAGGAAAATCCCGTTTGAACCTTAGGAATAGATTAGGATACAAGTGACATGTCACTAGGATGGTTGAGCATCCGAGCTCGTTGAGTTGAGTCCGAGTTCACTTATGGATGCGAATGTTCGAACTCGTTGAGTTGAGTCCGAGTTCGAGAGATGTAACTAGGCATCCGAGCTCGTTGAGTTGAGTCCGAGTTCACTTATGGATGCGAACGCCCGAGCTCGTTGAGTTGAGTCCGAGTTCGCTTATGGCGGGTTACATGATTGCTTGATTGCATATATGGCACTTATGTGCAAGTTATCCATGTATCCAAATTATATTCCGATGTGTTCAACGGGTAAAGTTCTACTCAATTGGAGGAATATTCGAGATGTAAAGAGACGTATTGGTAAGATGTGAAATGGATATTTTGGACAGGTATGTATTTAACCCTCGGGTTGAGTATTGATACAATCACGATAAGGTAATAAGATGATGAAAAATGATTAGAAATGTGATATGTGTTTTAGTGATGCATGCTAATGTTGATTGGTATGACTGTTTGTTATGTTACTTATTATTTGCATATGAACTTACTAAGCATTTATGCTTACTCTCCTCCTTCTTACTCATTGTAGTTTTGGACAAGCCAGCTCAGAGTCGGGATAGGTCGAAGGCTCACCACACTATCAGGAAGACTTTTGGTAAATGGTTTGTAAATTTAAGTATGGCATGTATAGCAATATACCTATTTTGTGTAACTGATCTGATGATATGGTGATGGAATGGTTGAGAAAATGTTTGACAATGATAAATTATGAAAATGGTTAGTTTAGATTATGTTTGATGTTAAGGAAAATTATTAAGATACTTAGTGCATAAAAACTCATAAAAGGGATGAAATTTGCCATAAACAGAATACTGCAGCAACACTGACCTGAGTTTGAAAATTTACTAAAAATCATAGAAATTGAATCTGGTGATGGAATATATATCAAATTGAAGCTTATTATGTCTAGTTTCACATGAAATAAATGAAATAGGTAAAGAAATTATATGTTAAAAGATATTTGAATTTTAGTGAAACAGGGTCGTAGCAGTTTCTGAATCCCCTGTTCCAACTTTAGAAATTCACCATAAATTGTAAAGATATAATTAGGTGGTTTATTTTATATCCTCAGAATCCTTATTGAGTCTAGTTTTATTAGAAACAAACCTCATAGTCATATAAATTTTTTACAGAGAGAAATATGGTTCGTAGTAAACATAGGTCAAGCCAGTCAAGTCCTGAAACAGGGGTAACTTTAACTAATAAACTGTACTAATTGGCTCAACCAAAAATTCTAGAAAAAAATTAGTAGATAGGTATATGAGTCTAGATTCAAGGAAAATTTACGGATCTTAATTTTGAGTTTTTTAACTTGAGATATGATTTTTCTTGTGACTGTGACGCAAGTAGCTTAAAAGCTGTGAATGTAGAAACAAATAATCCAAAGTTCCAAAAATGTTAAATTAAGCTTAGTAACACCTCATACTCGACTCCGGCGACGGTCTCGGGCGTGGGGGCGTTACAATGAATATTACATTGATAAGGGTATCTCAGAGTTGACCCTCTCATTCCCGGCTCATCTTAAAGGATGAAATGATGTTTTTACTTATCCCATTAGATGGTTGACATGCATCTTAATCCTTGTGACTAACTAGTTAGATGCATGACAGTTGTAAAGCAACATGTACGGGCATACAGACGTATGCGTAACTTATGCCTGGGTCCTAGCCCATCCTTCTCCGTTAGGGCATATTTATTTGTTCGACTGATCAAGCGTTGGCGCATCATGGCATCTTGGCAATGACCCTATTACTTGAGTCCACTATGTGCTCTACTGGGTGTAACACCTCTAATTCGTATCTGTTACTGGAATAGGGTTATGGAACATTACTAAAAAAATTTAACTTAAAACATTCAATTTCAAACATTTTATAAATCATAGAAAAATTCAATCAAACTTATGCATAACGTCCCTTATTCGAGCCCTCAAGGCGCTTGAAACACTTTAGAAACGATTCGGGACTAAATCAAAAACTTTTAAAACTTCATGGAAAAAGATAGAAATTTTCACACTATAGGGATCACACCGCTGAGATACACGCTTTTGCCTCAGGCCGTGTGGACATTCGGAGTAGGGACAAACGACCGTGTCCCAACCCATATTTGTGCCCGTGTAAATCTCTGACTTGGGTCACATGGCCAAGCCACACGCCCATGTGTCAGGCCGTATAACTCTCAAAATGGCCTCACACACCCATGTACCAAGTCGTGTAACTACCTGACTTGCAACCCATTGAAACCTACAAGGGACAAATGACCGTGTCACATGTTAGTGTGTCACACAAGGCTGAGACACACGCCCGTGTCTTTGGCTGTTTGGACAAGAAAATGTCTAAAATGAAGCCATTTCTTTCACCCTACACAAGCATAAAATTAGGCACTTTTTCACACATGATAAAGACATCTACATAAGCTCAAAACCTGCATAAAAAAGATCCTTACAATAGCCTAATAATCCATACAACCAATATGCCATTTAACAGTATATTCAATGAATTCAACAATTATTTTCTTTTCGTGTACTAATGTAGTGCATATATACGAATGAGTCGATCCAAGATCAATCAATGCATATACATTAATATCAAAGAGAGAAAAAATACTCGCAATAACATTTGTAGTAGTAGCTTCCTCTCGAGCCCGAATTGCATATGCTCTAACTAGTGTCCTCACTTCTGACTGTTCATTCATCTCACTATTCTTTCCTCGACCGAAGGTAGTATTCCTAGCATTTCTAGATCGCCTACCCCACTAAGTATTTGCTCCAAGATTATTTGATTGGTTTCTGAAATCATTTCGCTTCTTAGGACAATTATGAAGAAAGTGGTCAGTAGACCCACAACGGAAACAAGCTCTCGACTTTGACCAACACTATTCAAAATGTCTTTTATTGCATTTATCACACACTAGAATGATTCTCTCCACATTTCTTACACTTCCAACACTCGCCGCCGGAGCGTTGACTGACTGGAAATTACTTTGCCTCAGTTTCTCTCGATTAACAAACTCTGAAGACACGACTGATCGACTTGTGTCATTTCAAAATTTCTTCGAGGGAGATGATTGAGTAGGCTTGAATGACCCTCTCTTAATATGATCTTTAATTCTCAAATCTAACTGCCGTTTGCTTTTACAAATCTCTTCAACCTTCTGAGCCCGCTCGAAAAGTTCTATAAATTCTCGTAGCTTTAATGCTGTTATCGCCAAACGGATCTCATCTTTCAACCTATCTTCAAATCTGATACACATTTCTTCCTCATTTGACACTATGTTATGAGCATACTTGCTTAATTGTAAAAATTCTCATTCATACTCAGCTACAATCTGGTTTCCTTGTTTTAACTTGAGAAATTCTTTCTTTTTTCGGTCGATAAACAACCAACTAACATTCTTTTTCTTGAATTCATTCTGAAAGAAATTCCAATTAACCCGATCATCATGTACCATCGCTCTCAAAGTATCCCACCATAGATACGCCTCATCTTTCAGTAAGGACACTGCACACCTCAAACAATATTTAGAGGTGCACAATAACTCTGGAAAAACTCTTTTTATGTTTAATAGCCGATACTCGACTTTTGAAGAATCATCATCTACCGTACCTCTGAACTCTTCCGCTCCATATTTTTGAATTATGTCTACAGATACTCGAGTAACCATTACAGGTACAGGGTTGGTAGTATTTAGGGGTGTCGAAAGAGGCACAACAGGTGGTGGGGATGACGAGGTTGCAAGATTTGCTTGCTTACTCGTTGAACCATTGGTTCGTCATTCCCATAAACACATTTTTCATCTCATCTCTGACAGATTGTGGAATAGGTGCACTATTGCTTGCCTCATGATTCGAAGCTTGAACCTTACTTTCAGCTTCATTAACTATAGCTCAATTCGATTCAACTGACATCTTAAATCTATAAGAATTAATATGTTAGAACGGATCAAAAGCATCACATTGTCACAGGGTATATGTGGCATGTATATACTAAACTCTACTATGGTACGTTAATCCTAGAATTGACTAAATTGTAGCTCTGATACCACATATGTAACACCTTTAACTCGTATCCAGCGTCAAAATAGGTTTACGAAGCATTACCGAAAATTTTTAACTTAAAGCATTCAATTTCAAACATTTTATATATCATTGCAAAATTCAATCAAACTTGTGCATAACGTCCCTTATTCGAGCCCTCGGGGCCCTAGAAACACTTTAAAAATGATTCGGGACTAAATCAAAAACATTTAGAACTTCATCGAAAAAGATAAAAATTTTTACACAGAAATTTTTACACTATAAGGGTCACACGGCCGTGTGGCCAGGCCGTGTAACTCACACGGCTAAGATACACGCCCATGTCTTAGGCCGTGTGGACATTCAAAGTAAGGACGCACGACCGTGTCCTAACCCATCTTCGTGCCCGTGTAACTCTCTGACTTGGGTCACACGGCCAAGCCACACGCCATATACTAGGGCGTGTAACTCTCAAAATGCCCTTACATGCCCATGTGCTAGGTCGTGTGCTAGGCCGTGTAACTGCCTAACTTGCAACCCTTTGAAACCTACAGGTGGCACACGACTGTGTTACGTGGCTGTGTGTCACACACGACTGAGACATACACCTGTGTTTTTGGCCGCGTGGACAAGAAAATGGCTAAAATGAAGCCATTTCTTTCACCCTACGCAAGCATAAACTTAGGCACTTTTGCACACATGATAAAAACTTCTAAATATGCTCAAAACCTGCATAAAAAAGATCCTTACAATAGCCTAATAATCCATACAACCAATATGTCATTTAGGCACACCAAACACATACTTAAACATGATCACACTTAACCATTCTTCAACTAGTTTATCTTTATACCAAATCATTTCCTAATTAACCACAAATCAAACATACCAAATTGGTCATATTCATACCAATCCACCAAGCATCAAACTGCAAAAAACACACCAACCAATATACCATATTTATAAACGAAACATATCAACTTAATTCATCAATAAACCAAATCTATCCATAAGTGTTTACTTTCATGATATTTTATTTGCATCAAAATATATCTATTCATAAACTTAGACAATTACTTAATCATCTAATTTAATAATTCAACATATTATACGAAAACAACCTATATAGCCACATATACATGCCATAACCCTAAAGAGAACAAGAACTACCAACATCGATTGATAGTGTGAGTCGTAGATTCGATCCGTCCAAAAGTCGGTGGTATTAATCTACAAAACAATACACAAAAACATATAAGCTTACAAAGCTTGGTAAGAACATAGTAAATCTTTTAACTTACCATCAATTGAATGCAACTTTTACTTTACTCCATTGAAATTATCGAAGTATAAACAGGGGCATCTATGTGTAATCAGGGGTACCAAAGTACAAACAAGGGAACGTGTGTGCAATCAGGATACCGAAGTACAAATAGGGGCACGTATGTGCAATCAGGGGTATCGTAGTACAAATAGGGGCATGTATGTGCAATTAGGGGTATCGTAGTACAAATAGGGGAACATATGTCCAATTAAGGGTACCGAAGCACAAACAGGGGCACGTATGTGCAATTAGGGGTGCCGAAGTACAAACAGGGGCATGTATGTGCAATCAATATAATTAAAATTAGTATTTTATTACATGGTTATAAGATGAAAATATATATATACATGAAAATTTGATTATACATTCTAAATACTATGAACTTACATTGACAACCAGCATGTAGGAGTACGATCGATCTAATCCGTGACTTTCGCCTTCCCTCGATTTATAATTGACTGTCATATATCTTGATCTAAATAAATAAGTATTTTCAATTAAGTGTTTCAATAAACCTCAATTATTCAATTCAATCCACAAATCCCTATTTGACAATTTCAACAAAATTCACTTTATAAAAGTTGTTTATCTAACAACAAAGATTCATTTTCTTCCTTGAAACATAAAAAACCTCATGAGGATATTCATGGGAAAACCCTAACCTATTAACATTTTTGCAATATAGTCCCTAGTCTAGCTAGATTAAGTTACAATAACTCTAAAAACATAAAAATCACTAAAAACGGGACAAAATCACACTTACATGCAAGGATTTTATGAAGCCGAATGGAGAAACCCTAAAGAAGCTTTACTATTTTCAATTTTTGGTGAAGAACACCTTTGAAGAAGATGAGAAACTTTTGTTTTAATTAAATTAACCTTAATTTACCTATTTACATTTTTAACCTTTAAAAATATGCTTAATTACATCAAAACCAACTCATGAATGTCCACTATCTATAATGATGGTCTATTTACCATTTAAGTATTCATAATTTAAGGTTCTATAGTTATTTAATACATTTAGCTACTAGAACTCTGCTTTTGCACCTTTTACGATTTAGTCCTTTTTACTAATTAAACATGCAAATGATAAAATTTCTTAACGAAAATTTTATGCAACCTTGCTAATATTCCATAGACTCTAAAATAATAGTAAAATACATATTTTCTCATCATATTTGTGGTCTCAAAATCATTTTTCTAATTTCACTAAAAACAGGATGTTACACCAGACTTCCTTTCCTAATAGCTTCTCACATTAGGTCTCATTATAGACTAGGCACTCATATAACCATAAAAAGTCTTAGTGGGGTGGATAACACTTTGTTTACTTATAGACATCAGAGCTCGCCATTCATCATGCCTTATACTTAACCAGGAAAATTTTTCCTACCTTCTTTGCTTGGGTTCTACTTTCCCGAGGAGGTGGGACTCAAAAAAAGTCACATCAATCTTTTGGTGGTCTTATCCAAATCTTACGAATTCTAAGAAAACTAATCAAGTGTTCCCTTTGGTTCTTGACTATTTTAGTTTTCATTTGGTTACCTCCTAATTACCTTTTCCTTAAATCTTAACCGACTCAAGGCCAACGTTACTAAATGCACTTATTGTTGATATAAACTTTCTTATCATAGGGTTCATTTTTTTATTACGGTGTCTGCAATGCCAATAGAGGCTTTTAGGGTGAATCTTTCATTATCGGGCTTACTACTGCTTACCCAGTGTTCTCAAATCCTTCAAAGCGTCACAGGTGCACTCACAATGGTTTTTATACTAGCTTAAACATCATTCACTTCCAACTTACCTTATCTGACACGTTCTCTGAATAGTATTTGGATACTAAGATTCCGTTGGGCTAGATGTTACAAAAACTATCACACTGTATTGCAATAATAGTGCGACAATAGCTAACACCAAGGAAACTGTAAAACAAAAGAGGACTAAGAATATTGATAGAAAGTATCACATTATAAAGGAGGCAGTGATAGAAGAAATAGTGGATGTAGTCAAAGTCGCATAAGAGGACAGCCTTACAGACCCATTTACTAAGACTCTGGTAGCTAGGAGTTTTGAGAAACATGTAAAGGACATGTGAATATGAAATATGACTCATCTACTTCACTAGGGCAAGTGGAAGATTGCTGGATCTAGTTCCATAAGTGTAGTATATTCATTTTCCCTAATAGTAATTTTTTGAACAAATTGGTTTAAGAAAATATCCACTGATTACATTAATAGTCTTTATATGTTGCCCTTAATGTTTTTGCTTGTAAATGTTGGAAAGCAAATTAGCTCATTAGTTATTTAACATTTAACTAATACTAACTTGTATTACATGGTTGAATTGTAATACAAAAAGACAATTTGTCTTAGTAGATAAACCTAAACATGTCTTTAGTTTAATAAAAAAGAGCAAATCGATTCAAGGACTAATATGCCATCTATCAAGTCCAATCGGGGAGATGCTTTGTCTTGAGCATTAAAGCAGATAGCTCCCAGAAGATAAAGACATAGCTGTGACTGACTGAACTGACAGTACATAGAATAGGACCCAAGTAGAATTGATCCTAAATCCATTTATGGATTTATTCACTTATGACGTTCATAGTGTGACATACCTTAATCCTAAGTGGATGATGTATGTAGTGCCCCATACCTGACCCTAGAGGAGGATCCAGGAATGGCACATTACAGTTTTACATCCTTTCCTTTTCTCCAAACACAATTTGAAAAGAAGTTGGACTTCATCAAAGCTAACTTAAGACAACAAAATTTTGAAATACTAAATCATGAAGTAAACCATTACAAATCGAGACCATAAGCTTCATTACAAAAGTTAGGGAAAAATTATAATTTGACGAATACAATTTTAGTTACAAAATATAGTTCTTCAAAATCCTAAGCTTAACACCAACCCCATTATCATGCATAACAAAAAATCATTAGAGGTCTTACAATAAAAAAATATCCTCTGGCGTGGTCCTTGGTGATTCATTTACTTCTTCAATGATCCTGAGAAGGAAAGGTAATGTAGTAAGATCAAAGAACTTAGTGAGTTCTAGAGTAGACACTAAGATAAACATATGATAAACAAATCATCCTTTCCAACTTAGTGAAACACTTAGTTTGCCCATTGGTGAATACTATACACAAGAAGACTTTATAGATTTCGCCTATTGGCGAATTCTGAATTTACACAGGCCATATAGTAGACTAAGTTCCTTTGGTGCATACATTACGCCCATGCATTCATGTAGACAACCTTCTTCGTGTCGGCGAAAACCCTAGTATGTTTTTAGGGATCAATCAATCATTTCATTTCCTTTCCATGCTTACCAATTTGGTTTGCAATGTACCTGTCTTACCAGAGGCCACATAACCATTATTCATGTACCGCGATTTGTCAGTTTAATGCACTTTGCATTGAAGGCAACACCATGTACCCTTTTCTTTATTTTGATCATATGGTTCCTTTTTCAGAGTAAAATGGGTAAGGAATAAAGGCAAAGTAAGGTTCTTTGTCACTTTCATAGACATCCAGGACTAGACTTTTCACCGAACAAGTGAACTTACCTTGAACTAGACTTTAACAAAAGCATGATACACACACATAGGGCATAAAAGAACTCACTAGAAAATACAACAAGGTTTAGACTGTAGGTCTCTTGCGCTTGTCCTGAGAGCCTTCAGAGTTTCTTGAGCTATGACATAAGTAGTAAACTTATCAGGTTACGTTCTTTAGAAAAGCTAAGCAAGTTTTTTAAGAATACTATATCAAGATACCTAGAATTTGAAAATTTCCTCTCCTCTTTCCTTTTAAATTGATCCTAAAGCATGAAACCCTAATAACCATGATAATAGCTTAATTTTCATCGATATTTACTAGGTATCAAACTTCGATGAAATTTGCTGAATACAACAAACCCAAACCTTCAAGCTAGCCTTACTTCTAGAGCTTTCATGTGTGTTGTAGAGAGAATAGAGAGAGAAAATAAAATTTTCCAAAGGAAGTATAAGGCTTGGTCAAGAAGCCAATACTGGTTTTATAACGATCACACGAAAGGAAAACTTAGTGGGCAAGTTTATTCTCCCTACTACCCCTCATTCAAAAATCGTGACTAATAACTTTCTTTCTCTTCTTAAATGCATGTCCTCTTAATATCAGATATCTTGTCTCATTCTAACTGTCATTTTCCAGGCCAACTATCTAGTTCAACCAAAATAATAAGGTTAGCAATACTAATAAATAAGCACTAACGTGTATTAGCTGGGGTGACGTACACTCTATAAAGGAGCTTTGCCATCCACTAAGCTTGCCTTAACATGGACTTTGCCTGAGGGTGTACTCATACTCCTCAAGAAATTAGCTAGTTCTTAATATTTTATTTTCTTAGAATTTATTCTATAAGCTTATCTCCATAAATAGTACCTAAATGCCCTAGACTACATGGGGCGGGATGTTACAATTCTCCTCCATTTAGGAAATTTCGTCCCGAAAATTCATACCTGAAAACAATTGTAGGTACTATTCTCTCATTATGCTTTCCCTTTCCCAAGTGGCTTATTTAGTGTTGTGATTTCTCCATAGTAATTTCACTAAGGGAATTCTTTTATTCCTTAGCTTTTTAACTTTCTTAGCCAAAATACGGACTGACTCTTCCTCGTAAGATAATTTGGCTCAACTTCAAGCTCTTCAATTTATACTACGTGTTTAGGGTTGGATCTATACCTACACAACATTGATACGTAGAATACATCATGGATATTTGATAAATCAGGAGGCAACACGAACTTATATTCCACTGGACCAATCTTGTCCAAAATCTCATATGGTCCTATAAATCTGGGCCTTAGCTTCCGTTTTTGATCAAAGCATATAATCCTCTTTCAAGAGGAGATCTTTAAGAATACCTTCTCTCCTACCTCAAAGGATATTTCTTTCCTTTTTAAGTTAACATATGACTGTTTTCGATCCTGTGCAGCCTTCAAGGTGATTGCGAATGATGATAGCCTTTTCTTCCATTTTGCGCACTAAGTCTGATCCTACAAGTTTTTTTTCAGTTAGCTCTGGCCAACAAGTAGGTGTTCTACACCTTCTACCAAAGGGAGGCATCTTTAAATTGGTGTGGTAGCTATTGTCATAGGCAAATTCAATCAGAGGAACATACTTGTCCCAATTTGTCTCGATATCGATCACACAATAGTGCATCATGTCTTCTACTATTTGAATCACTCTTTCAGATTGGCCATCTGTCTGAGGATGGAATGCAGTGTTAAATCTCAGTCTTGTCCCTAGTAATTTTTGTAATTGTTTCCAAAATCTCGAGTAAACCTCGGATCTCTATCAGACGCAATGGACAATGGCACCCCATGGAGGTGTATTACTTTGGCGATATATAATTCAGCCAACTTTTCCAAAGAATATTTGGTTTTCATAGGAAGGAAATGTGCTGACTTTGTAAGCTGATATACTACCACCCAAGCAGAATTGTTCGTGGATGAACTAATGGGTAATCCAAAAACAAAGTCCATAGTGATCCTATCTCATTTTCACTCAGAGATTTCCAAAAGGTACAACTTGCTCGAAGGAACTTGATGCTTTGCCTTTACTATTTGGCATGTCAGACATGTGGAAACATATTCTGAGATTTTCTTCTTCATATTAGGCCACTAGTAAAAGTCTTTCAAATCTCTATACATCTTGATGCCACTAGGGTGTAGCAAAAAATGACCTTGGTGAGCTTCCCTCAATAATTCCTTTTTCAAATCATTTCCCATCGGTTGAAATACTCAGTTTCTGAATCTGATTTTTCTATCCTTACCCATATTAAAGTGTAATGTTTTGTCTGATGACATATTTTGCTTGTTTTTTATATACTAGCATCATTTATTTGTTTCTCCAGAATTTGCAAGAGATGGGTTGGCTTCAACACCAACTTCGCCAATAATTCTCCATTATCATCCATTGTGACTTTAGCTCGTAGGGACAACAAAGCCTCTATATTTTTCCTACTCAAGGCATCTGCCACCATATTTGTCTTTCCTGGTTGATATTCGATAATCAGGTCATAATATTTTAACAATTCTAACCATCTCCTTTGGCATAGATTCAATTTCTTCTGGGTCATTAGGTACTTGAGACTTTTGTGATAAAAAAAAAGTTGTGGCACCTTTCTCTATAGAGATAATGTCTCTAGAGCTTTATTGCCAAAACTATAGTTGCCAATTCCAGATTATGCATGGGGTAGTTTCTTTCATGCAATTTTAACTGGCGTGAAAAATATGCTATAATCCTTCCCTTTTGCATAAGGACACTTCCTAACCCATTCAAGGTTGCATTTGTATATACTATATACTCAACACTAGGTTCAGGTTGAACCAGCATTTGAATGTTAGTTAAAACTGCCTTTAACCTTTCAAAGCTGTACTGGCACTCATCACTCCAAGTAAATTTCTCACTTTTCTTCAACAATTTGGTAAGGGTTGAGGCTATAACAAAAAATCCCTTCAAAAATCTCCTGTAGTACCCAACCAATCCTAGGAAACTGCAAACCTCCGTAACATTCCTATGTGGTTCTATTCAAGGATTGCCTTTACCTTGACAGATCCACCTTGATACCTTTCGCTGAAATCACATGACGTAGGAAGTGTACCTCTTTTAACCAGAACTCACACTTACTAAACTTGACATACAACTGATGCTCGTGTAAGGTTCTTAATACAATTCTTAAGTGTTCTTATTGATCTAGCTCGTTCTTAGAATAAACCAATATATCATCGATGAAGACCACTATGAACTGGTTTAAGTACGGATAAAATACTCTCATTAGATCCATAAACACCACAGGCGCGTTAGTTAATCCAAACGATATTACTAAAAACTCAGAATGCCGATATCTTGATCTAAATGTTGTCTTCGGTATATCATCTTTCTTAATTTTTATCTGATAGTATTTAGACTTTAAGTCAATCTTGGAGAACACTGAAACTCCACTTAATTGATCAAATAAGTCTTCGATTCGGGGCAAGGGGTACTTATTCTTAATGGTGACCTTATTCAGTTGGCGATAGTCTATGCAGAGATGCATAAATCCATCCTTCTTATTGACAAACAAAATTGGTGTACCCCAAGGAGATGCACTAAGCCTAATGAAGCCCTTACTTAACAGATCTTGTAACTTCTTTTTTATCTCCTTAAGCTCTACTAGCGCCATCCTATAGGGTGTACATGATATAGGAGCTGTTCCAGGCTCTAACTCTATTGAAAACTTTACCTCCTTGTCCTTAGGCATATCGGATAGTTCCTCAGGGAATACGTCCATAAATTCTCTTACTATGGGCACTTGGCTGACTTTGCTCCTAAGCTCAAGCGAGTCCATGATATTTATACGCCAAGTAGGCATCTGTGCCTTGAACAATCAATTTCCTGGTAGACACCACAAAAATAATCCTCTCCGCCAATTATGACTTTTTCTCGATCAATAATATATCCATTCCTTCCGAACTGGCCAAGCACACAGTTCTAGACTGACAGTCTACCATAGCATTATGCCTAGTCAACCAATCTAATCCTAATATATCATCAAACTTGTGAAATCTCAAGAGAAGTAAGTCTGCTGAAAACACGTGTTCGCTCATAACTAGAGGATAATTCCTTATCAACTTATTTACTACAATGCTCTACCCCAACGAGTTTATTACTAATACGCTAGTCTTAGAACATTCTACCTCGAGATTTAGACCCTTTACCATCTTAGGACATATATAAGAATAAGTAGATCTAGGGTCAATCAAAGCATAAATATCATTACCGAAGACAGAAAAATTACCAGTGATGACCTTAGGTAGGTCTGTGTCTTCCTTGGCTTTCATTACATAGGCCCGTGCTGAGGCGCCAAAATTAGTTCTAGCAAAATATTTCCTTTGTGACCCTTTCACTAAACTAGACTTAGCCGCCATTTCCAATATGTTCTTAGGTTTGTACTTTAGAGAGGTTCTGACTGATTGCTCAGTAGTATACTCGAACTTGCTGGGGCAATCCTTTATTATGTGGTCTTAGACCTACAACTATAAAAGGCTACGATCTTCTTTCTACACTCTCCTACATGACTCCTTCCACAAAACTCACATCCCTCTTTCTTTATTTGAAAATTGCCAGAATTGTCCATAGATGCGGTCGGCTGATATTCATGGAACCAACTAAAATTTTTGACTAAGACATGTGCACTTATCAATTAGTAGTATGACTATAGTAAGCAAAGATATCATTCCTATGAAGACTAAAAGTACTACTAATTACTATCTTTCTATTATTTAACTGAATAATTCAAGTGATCAATTAAAAACTAAAATTAATTAAATTAATTAATTGAAAAACACAACAAAAAAAAAGAGAAAATAATCGATTAACAACCAAGAAGCGAAACAATACCCAAGAAAGAATTCACTTAGAATTCATATGTCACTACCAATCTAAATTACGCAATTTCTTTACTTAGCAACTTGGTTCGTAGAAGTCCCTAAATTATGCTAATATCTCTTTCGAGAATAAAAGCAACTGACCCTAGGTTGATTAATTTAAATTTCTTTCTAATTAAAAACCATATTATTACATTAACTCGTGCTATGGATTCCTTATTAGATTTTACTCCAGTCCGATAGATTTACATCATCCTATTTCTAGGATTGCAAGCATATCCACTCAATTACATAGGATTTACTCTTAAATAGGGTTTATTCAACCTCTGATTTAAGCACATCAAACATGGATCAATAACTTAGAAATATCAAACCAAGAACTAAGCACACATAATTGAGAACAAGAAACTAAGTCTCTATTGTGTAAAATAAGAATCAAACAAAAAAATCCATCATAGGGTTCATCTCCCTAGGTACTTAGAAAATTAGTTCATGCTTGAAAATAAAAACATCCAAGAGACAGTATAATCGAAAGAGATAAAGAAACTCATGATAATCTCTTAAGAAATCGACTGGGAATCTTCAATCTTGATAGAAATCTACTTCAAATTTAGCTTTAATGGCGTTTTTTGAATTTTCTTCTTGAATATTCTATGACGATCGACTCCTATCTTCTTAATTTTTTCATATACACGTCATAGAATGCCCAAAAAACCTAAAAATCATGTTTTTTTTTATAATTCAGAGTGTAAATCTATGCAATCAACACGGTCTACTATATGGTCGTGTGATAGCCTGTGTGGGTTACACGGCTGTGTGGAATCCTGTGTGGGTTACACGGCTGTGTGGAATGGGTCAGCCTGTGTGAACAACCCATTTTCAGTGGTAACAGAATAGTAGTTTTGGGACCACAAATTTTCATTGTGTCGACTCATAAATATTATTTATAGAATATTTATAGATTCATTAGGATCTTATTAAAATTTGGTTAAGAAATTTTAATGTTTAGATAGCTAATTAAAGAAAAAGGACTAAATTGTAAAAGGTAAAAAACTTAGTAATTATCAGATTTAGGTGATAAAATTGATTACTTAATTAATGAGAAAGGACCTATGTAGTAATTAGCCCCTAGTTAATGTGGTTGGACGCCATTGAAGAGAGCTCCAAGCTTCGGTTTCATCTTCCTTGTGCATGTGAGCTCAATTTCACCTACTTCTTGTAATTTTTATGTTTTTGAGATCGTTGCAACTAGGTCCAACTAGCTTGTACCTTTGTTTTTTAATCTATTAAAAATTTTAGAAGTTTTCATTGATGAATCTTGAAATTTTTTTATGGTAACTATGTGTTTGAAGCTTTGATTTTGGTATTTGGTTGTTTTGTGAAGTAATTTTTGATATATTTTGATTTAAGGATTAAATTGTTAAAATGCAAAAATTTCAAGGTTTAAATGGTGAATAAGAGGTTTTTTGTGTGTTTTTTAGAAGCCTTGAATATTCAGCTATAAATTTTAACTTGTGAAAATGGTTAATTCAAAGATTTTCAGTTTAAGGGACTAAATTGCAAAAGTTGTAAAAGTTAAGGGTAATTGTGTAATGTTAAAAAAATAAAAGGGTTTAAAATGTAAAGTAAATTAGAATATGAAATGTAAGCTAATAATTTGGAATTTTATATTTTAGATCAAGACTCTATTGATTTACGTGGAAAAAAATACGGAATAGTCCCTAAACTTCTGCATCTATTACAACTTAGTCTAGGTAAGTTTGTATTGTTTATAATTTAATATCTATATTTATTGTTTGATGACATAATATGATACAATGGATGTTAATTGTTTTATTGATTATGTAAGTTGTTTTAGAAATGTTATTGAATTTCGATATTTGGATCGGATGAACGCAAGATAGAGTACAATTGAATGACGGTGTGTTATGTGGGGATTGGAGTAGAGATTGATGTGGTATGATTTATATATTTTTCCCTAGTATACCGAGGTTCAGCATTTTTTGCAAACCCTCGTGTTATACTATCTTATTCTGGCGTGTTATAGGGGCGAATGTATAGCTCTTATGAGCATTTGGCGTGTTGCCGGCTAAATTAGCTCTTATAAACATTTGGCTTGTTATCGGTTGTATTAGCTCTTATGAGCGTTTGGCATGTTTCAGTTGGATTAATTGTGTACTCATATCTATAAATCGTTCATCATATCATAAATTATTGTATTATATCTTATATAATGACTTGGAATTGGTTTGACATGTAAATGATATCTAGAATTGATTCTATTGTGGATATATATGTAATTTCCCAGAGATTATTGTTGAGCTTTGATTTGAACTATGCAATTCACCAGTTGACATTGTGGATGGCAGGAAACAATTTTAGTTGAGTTGTTATTGATTGAATTGTTGTATTTGGTTCGATAAGATTTATTGTTTCTGTACATCGAACTTACTAAGCTTCAAATAGCTTACTTATGTTAATTTTTGTTCTTGTAGATACTTTTGAAGGTTAGACGGTCGGATCAGCACTCAAGTCACACTATCCATCTATTTTTGGTAGTCTTTGGAACGTTATTTTGGATTATATGGCATGTAATAGGCTTGTTTTGACCTTACTTTTGTTTTGGTATGTATATATGTAAAGAGTGAACCTAATTGCAAATTGGTAACATGAACACCATTATATGATTTTGATGTTTGCTTGGTAAAAGTTTAGATAATGACTTGTTATAGAATGTGAATGATGGAATATGTTTCTTATATAAACTTGTGGTATATGTTTAACTAAGATGTCTATTTTTTTGTTGTGATTTGAGGTGCCTAAGATAGGCATATTGGTTGGGTTCTAAGTTTTATGAATTGATATGTTAGGTTGATGATTCATATTGTTGTATAAGAGTGTATACTTGTGGTACCAATGAGGGTACATTGGTTAGACACGTAGGATGGTTGAAATAACATGAATTGAGCTTGTTTAATGTCATTTTGAATAGGTCTAATGGCTGGTAAATGGCTTGCTTAATGTCTGAGAAATCTTGAAATGGTAAACTTGACAGTTAAGGTTCATTTAGGTGCACACGGCCTGAGACATGCCCATGTGTATTAAGTTAGTGTGTTACATGGTCTAGCACGCGGTCGTGTGTCACAAGTCAGTGAGTTACACAGGTTGGGACACAGTTGTCTGTCCCTATTTCGAAAGTTACACGGCCTGGGGCATTCCACACGATTGTGTGTCCCTTATTTTTGAAAATTTTCATATTTTCCTGAAATTTTCTGATTTGTTTCAAATTAGTTTCGAATTGCTTCTAAACTATTTTTAGGGTCTTGAAGGCTTGATTTAGGGAGAAAATGCATATAATGGTTGGATTTTTATTAAGGTTAATCTACTTAGTGTTTTGATGTTAAATGTTTTCCGATTGATTAGTAATGCTTCCTAACTCTAATTCGACGATGGAGGTGGTTTAGGGGTGTTACATCTGATTTTCCAATTTTCACTCGTTTTTCGCTGCTTTTGATCCCAAGTACTCTATTAAACATAAAAACATGAATTTAAAGGATTAGGAGCATAAACTTCAAAATTAACATCGAATAATCACCTAAAAATACATTAATAATGACATGAGAACATGTTACTTTTAGCACTTATCAAATATCCCCACACTTAAGCGTTTGCTTGTCCTCAAGCAAAATTCTCAACCCATATTCAAGTTAACTTCCCTCAATTTATTATTTTCACCGATAATGTCTTAGGATAATCTATAGATAATCATGCATCATAAATTCAAACTAAAATAACACTAAAAAGCACAAGCAATCCAAGCATAATTTTTTTTTTTGCATAAAAATATAGGTGTCTCCCCTATCTCAATAATTATTTGAAATCCAAACTCAACAAGAATTAACATCCTCACTAAGATTCACTCAAAGCACTCAAAGTGTTTAAGGTTCAAGTAATGTGCACTCAGCAGTCAAACGAGAAATGTATACCATATACTTGCTTGAAAATCAAATCTCCATTACTAAAGAAATGAGATGACACACCAATTAAGAGGTCTTTACAAGGTTGTAATGAGGCTTAGGTGAAGGGTAAGGAAAAATGTCAGAAAAGTTGGTTACAATCGATAATCGAGTTGATAAGTTACCAAACTAGAAAAAATCAGTTGCAAAATTAAAAGAATTTACATAAACAAGAGTTAAAGAGTGAATATGAGACTAACAGTTCAAGCTCAATCATTTTTTTATTTTCATTATTATTATTATTTTAGAATAAAAAGTAAATTCAACATTGTAAATGATGAAACACAGTCAAGAAACTAACCAAATCGAATCTTCGACAAAAATAGAGTCAATAAAAAAGGATAATTTTACAACATTAATGTGGTTTCAGGTTAACATGAACAATTGTTAAAAAAATGTGTTAGGAACTAAAGGATAATACAACAGGTAAGACGTTTAAATGTTAAACGGATTAAATCCTAAGAGCTTTTATCATCTCAGTGTATCAAATCAATAATGTGGTCTCGACATGTATAACTGAAGCAAGTTCTAAACTAATAAATAAAGTTGACATACTCACAACCAAAAATAAAATTAGTACGAAAGATATATATATATATATATATATATATATGCTCTATAGGCTCAAAAGCTCACAAAAATTATGGTTTTGATGACAAACCTGTAAATTTAAAATTTCAAAATAATTTTGTATTTCAGGGAGACAACCTAAAACAATAATTTCTAAAAAATGGCTTATCATGCTTGACTCTCTCGTGTCGTAAAGTATAAATAAAACAATGCATAAAACCCACAAATTAATCCCATATGGTATTGATAAAATTCAATAGGTATAGATATATTTTAAAAGTATCCATACTTATTTTTTTGTTCAATTTTTTGATTCAAGTCAGAAAGCAGTTTTGGTATCGATAAAAAATAGGTATTGATAAAATCATTTTGGTATCGATACATTTTGGAAAATATCAATACTTATTGTAGGGAGCATTTTTTCAATTGATTTAAGATTGTTTCAATCAAGTTCAAGAGTTTAAAATCGTTTTTGAACTTTGTCCAAAATATTCTAAGTGTTCAAAACATTTTCTAAGATGTTTGGAAGTCTTGAAATATTTTTTTTTGTGTTTCGAACTTTATGAAATCTTTTTTCAAAAAACAAATTTTTATTTAAAAATATTTTTGTTTTTTATATCACAATAATTTATCAAATAACGATAGTTTAACAGACATATAAGAACCCTAGTTGAATTAGTATAATACAAAAAAAAAAAAAAAAAACTCTATCCAAAGTCTGGAACGAGAAATCATTGAAGTCAAAGGCATAAGGTCGAGTGATTCTATTCATACCATGTCATTGGTTTGAGCTAATAAGCTTCGAAATCAAAGTTGTGAGTGATATTTAGCCTATGTTATTAACTCGAGTTCGTATGAAAGCAAATTGGATAAGATTCAGATAGTATGCGAGTTCCTAAATGTGTTTCCAGAAGAATTTCCAAGATTACCTCTTGATTGTGAGGTTGAATTTGTAATTGAAGTTTATCTAGGTACAACTCCAGTGTTTATTGTTTCTTACTGTATGGCGCCAAAGGAGCTAAAAGAGCTGAAAATTCAAATGCAAGATCTTTTGGACTGTGGCTTTATACATCTTAGTATATTGTTTTGGGGAGCTCAATTGCAATTTATCAAAAAGAAACATGGGTCGATGTGACTCTGTACTGATTATTGGTATTTGAACAAGTTAACAATCAAGAACTGTAACACCCCTAACCCGTATCCATCGCTGAAACAAGGTTATAGAGCCTTACCGAAGTTTACAAAACAATTACAGATAATTCATGTAATTTACTATTCGTATTCGAAACTACTCATATCGTCCCTTAAATGGACCCTCGAGGCCCAATTTAAACATTAGAATCAAATCGAGACTAAATCAGGGACTCAGAGAATTTTTTACAAAATTTCAAAATTTTTCTCATATACAGAGTTCACACGCCCGTGTGAGTAGGCCATGTGGCTAACACGGCCAGATGACATGCCCATGTCTTAGCTCGTGTGGGCATTCGATATGAAGCACACGACCGTGTCCCAGCCCGTGTCCTTACCCATGTAACTCTCTGACTTGTGTCACATGGCTAGCCACACGCCCGTGTGCTAGGCCGTGTGGTGAATTTAATTTTCAAAAATTAAGTGATGGGTCACACGGCCAAGACATATGGCCGTGCCTATAACAATCCGTTTTTGGGTCAAATTAGAACAATGGTTTCGGGACCACAAACCCAAAGTAGAAATTTTTATTTTATTATTTCTTTAAGGTCTACAGCATGATAGAATATTTGTGTGAAAATTTAGTTGAGAAATTTTATTGATTGAGTACTCAATTTGACTAGAAGGACTAAATTGCAATAGGTGTAAAACATGAGTTTTGTAAGTTAAGGGTGTCTAATAGCTATGAAAATTTAAATTGGAGGTCTTTAAATGGTAATTAGACCATTATATTTTAGTATGGACAAAAATGGACATGGCTAGGTAAATTTTAAAGTTATGCATTAAGGGAATTTTAGTAATTTGTCAAATAAAGACAAAATTAACTACATAAAAGTGTCCATCTTCTCAAATTAGGGAGTCCATAGCTAGGGTTTTGGCTACTTCCAAGCTCGATTGCAAGTCCGTTCTTGCCCCATTTTTAATGATTTCTATGTTTTTGAAGTTGTCTTAACCTAATCTAGCCTTTCCATGGACTAATTTGAAGAAGAATTAAAGTTTAAAATTTGAACCATGATGAATATGTTTGTATTTTGATGTTTGATGGTAGAAAATGCATGTTTGTTGTTTGTTAAACGACTTTTGTAAAGTGATTTTCGGTAAAAAGTTAAATAGGACTTATTTGTAAAAGTCTATAAAATGTGTAGAAAAGTGTGAATAAATGAAGAATTGGGCTATTATGAGTATAAATAACAATCGGCTAGGCTTGGGTTGTGATCAAATTGAATGAAATTCATTTTACAAGCATAGGGACTAAATCATAAAATGTTGAAAAGTTAGGGGCAAAATTTTAAATTTTGCCATAATATGTTTTTGGGATGAATTGAATAATGTGGTAATTAAGTAAGTTAAATGTGCTATTATAGATCAAGAAAAATGAAGTTCGGGTGTAGATCGGGGGAAAAATAAAATATTTGACGAATAGGTCCTTTTGGCCGTTTTCGTAACTGAGGTAAGTTCGTATGTTAAATAAGCTTTACTTTAAATGTATTTTATTTGCTTTAATTTATGCATGAACTTTGTTATCGACCTTATGAACACATATGACGGCAATTTTGCAAGCGAGAAATCCCATTCAAACCTTAGGAATAGATTAGGATACAAGTGACATGTCACTAGGGTTTTATGTTATGTGATTCGGGTGTTGGTCATGTACGTCCTACCGGTGGTTGAGTATACCGGCATATGTTGCAATTACTTGACAGCTTGTGTGAGCAGCACCGTGTAGCTATGTCTCGACTGACAGCTTGTGTGAGCAGGCCCATTGATAGCTCAAGAGTGAGCACATATGTGTTATGAGATAAAGGTAGCAATAGCTACATATGTGGCACCTTGTGTGCAAGGTTTCCCGTGTATCCGATATTATTATTCCGAGTGATTCATTGGGTATGACAAAGATAGGGATGAGTATGAATTATTACGAGAAGGTATAGGTATGTACCTTAAGCTTGTGATTATTAATTTATGAAATGATGAACTCAAGGTAAGTTGTTGTGGAATGAATTATGATCATGAGAATATGGTAAATGACATTTCCTTATGTTATACTAGTTGCATGTTAATGTATGGTAATGTTTGCTTATTTCTTTCATATGAGCTTACTAAGCTATATAGCTTACTCTGTTTTATTTCCATGTTTTACAGTGTCACCAAGCTAGCTCAGATTGGAGATTTGTCGGAGATCGCCTCACACTATTATCTGGCATTTTGGGTATAGATGATTTTAAACACTTTGAGAGTATGGCATGTATAGGGACTTGGTCATTTCGTTCTATGTGTCATTATGAATTTGGCCAAATGTATTGGCTTGTAATTGTCAAAGGCTTGATATGGTGTTTGGCCATGTAACTTGACTCATTTTGGTTGAATTGCTTGTAAGCTTATATATATATACATACATGCATGAGCAACTATCTCTTGTATGATATGATTTGTAAATGCTTGGTAAATAGTTGAATGTGGTTTAATGGTTTTGGTTGTTGAATGGTTAAGATTGGTTTATTGATGTGCTAGGAAAATTAAGTAAAATTATGCATGTTATTGGAAGCCATATTGAAACTTGTAGAATGTGAGTTGGTATGATTTGGTTTGACAAATTATGGTGTCGTAAATGTGTTAAGTGTGGATAATGAAATGAAATGATTTGAATTTATTTTGTGGATATTTGGTTGCTTAAGTATATCATGATTTATGCCATTGAACTTGTGTGGGTGTAGGTGGAAATGAGGGTGACAAATGGCTTGGTAAATAGCCTATATCTTGTCCACACGGGTAGACACACGGGTGTGTGTCTAGGCCGTGTGTGACATACGGTCAGCCCCATGGGCATTTATTTTGGCCGTGTGTCACCTGGACCTTAATTGTGAGAAACAAAATGCTTAGAATTGAGCACACGGGTAGAGACACGGGCGTATGTCTCAGCCGTGTGTGCTACACGGCCTAGAACATGGGGTGTGAGTCTTGGTCGTATGAAGTCTGCAGGTATTTTATGAAAATTAAATTAAGCACACGACCTACCACACGGGTGTGTGACTTGGCCATGTGATCTCAATTTGTTCATGCATTGCAAAATCGAGAGTTACACGAGTTAGAGACACGGGCGTGTGTGACCACATGGCTTGCCCACACTGGCGTGTCCCAAACCATACGGGCGTGTGACCTCTGTTCATAGTAAAAATTTTCTAAGTTTTGTAAAAATTTCTCGAGTTGTCGTTTTATTCCCAAACCACTTTCGAAGCATGTTTTGGGCCTATTAAGGCCGTATTAGTGACTTTATGATTGAATTCAAATGGTTTCAATTTAGATGCAAAAATTATGACTTTCTTTGTATGTATACTTGCAATGCAGGTCCAGTAATGCCTCGTATCCTGTTCTGACATTGAATACGGGTAAGGGGTGTTACATTTAGTGGTATCAGAGCTATGGTTTAGTCGATTCTCTAACTAACGTAGCGAGTATGAGAGTCTAGCTATACATGCCATATTTAATCTATGATAGTGTGATGACTCGTGACAATTTAAATTGTGTTTTCATCTAGTAAATGGATCTTAATCGAGAGGTAGCTGATGATGTTGAAAGTAATACGTCGGCTCCCACCGAAGGGAAAGCGCCATTTGAAAGTTGACCAGTAATAGTTAGTCAGGTAGGAGAGGCTAGAGAAGCTTTCTTCCAAAGGATGAATGAGTGGTTTGTCGAGTTTGTTTAAACAAATATGGCTGCCCAACATCCCCCACCCTCACCTAACCCCCAACCAGTTACCGTAGCTCCCCAGGTTGGAATTAATTAGACTATCAAGCCTCCAGTTGATAAGATTCGGAAACAAGGGGCTGAGGAATTTAGAGCTAATGTTGACGGTGATCCCGAGAGGGCAGAGTTTTGGCTTGAGAACTCTATCAGGGTATTTAATGAGCTTTCTTGCACACCGGATGAGTGCTTGAAATACGCTATATCACTATTGAGGGACTCAGCATATCAGTGGTGGAATACTCTTTTATCTGTGGTACCGAAAGAAAGAGTTACCTGGGGTTTCTTTCAAGAAGAGTTCAGAAAGAAATATATCAGTCAAAGGTTCATTGATCAGAAACACAAAGAATTTTAGAGCTAAAACACGGCTGTATGTCTGTGACTGAATATGAGCGAGAGTTTGTTAGGCTCAGTAAGTATGCTCGGGAATGTGTTTCCACTGAGGCTATCATGTGTAAGAGATTTGAAGATGGGTTGAATGAAGATATCAGACTGCTAGTTGGGATTTTAGAGTCGAAAGAATTTGTCGTGCTGGTCGATTGAGCTTGCAAGGTCGAAGTGCTGAGCAAAGAAAAGAGAAAATCTGAGTTTGAGGCTAGAGACTCAAGAAAAAGACCGATGAATAAGTCATTTCAGTCTTCGTCAAAGAAATCAAGGGATTTGTATGCTCGATCAAATGCTTCAACTGGGTATCCCAATAGAGATCGTGGGAGGCAATATTCGGGTTCTAAGGCCCAAACTACGTCCATAACGAGCGATGGTAACGCTAGGTCAAATAGACCTGAGTGTCAACACTGTGCTAGACAACATCCCGGTGAATGTAGGATGAATAATCGGACTTGTTTCAAATGTGGCTCCTAAGATTACTTCATTCGAGATTGCCCTAAAATGACTGAGAAAGATAATTTCCAGAATGCAAGACCGAGCAACACTGCCACTAAAGGTAGGCCACCGAGAAATACTGGAAGTGGGAACAGTAGCAGAGGTGTGACGAAAGAGCTAACTGTGAGATCAGAGGTCAGAGGTCAAAGCACCTGCTAGATCCTATGCTATTCGCACTTGCGAAGATGCATCATCCCCTGATGTTATCACGGGTACATTTTCTCTCTACTAATGTAGTTGCATTGATTGATCTTGGATTGACTCATTCTTATATTTGCATGAATTTGGCATCTCAGTAAGAATTTGCTTGTTGAGTCTACTGAGTATGTGGTTAAAGTGTCGAACCCCTTAGGCAAATATGTTCTAGTTGATAAAGTTTGCAAGAGTTGTCCTTTAATGATTCGGGGTCACTGTTTTCCAACTGACTTAATGCTTTTACTGTTTGATAAGTTCGATGTAATTCTTGGAATGGATTGGTTGACTCTACATGATGTCGTAGTGAATTGTAGACGAAAGATTATTGAATTGAAATGTCAAAATAATGAAATTCTTCAGATTGAACAATATGAGTCAGGTGAGTTGCCTATTGTAATTTCATCGATGTCTGCTCAAAGGTATGTAAGAAAAGGGTGCAAGGCTTATCTTGCGTATGTACTGAATACAAAAGTGTCTGAATTGAAGATTGAATTTGTGCCGGTAGTTTGTGAATATCAGGATGTGTTTCCAGAAGCGTTGCCTGGATTATCATCGATCAGAGAGGTTGAGTTTACTATTAATTTGGTGCTAGGAACTTCATCGATATCAATAGCTCCGTATAGAATGGCTCTGACCGAATTGAAAGAATTGGAATCTCAGTTGAAAGAGTTGACAGAGAAGGGTTTTGCGAGACCAATTTTTTACCTTGGGGTACACTAGTGTTATTCGTCAAGAAGAAAGACGGATCCATGAGACTTTGTATTGATTATCGACATCTTAACAAGGTTACGATAAAAAAAAGTATCCCTTATCGAGAATTGATGGTTTGTTCGATTAGTTGAAAGGGGCAACAGTGTTCTCAAAGATAGACTTGAGAACAGGCTATTACCGGTTGAGAGTTAAAGATTCAGATGTGCCGAAGACCGCGTTCAGAACAAGGTACGAGCATTATGAATTTCTTGTTATGCCTTTTGGATTAACAAATGCTCCTGTAGTTTTTATGGACTTGATGAATCGAATTTTTGGATAGTATTTAGATAAATTTATGGTTGTTTTTATTGATGACAATTTGATTTATTCCCGATATGAGTTTGAGCATGTTAGACATTTAAGAATCATATTGCAGACTTTGAGAGGTAAGAAATTGTTTGCTAAATTCAGCAAAAGTGAGTTTTGGCTCTGAGAAGTTGGATTTCCAGGACACATTGTTTCGGCGGAAGGTATACGAGTTGATCCGAGTAAGATTTTCGTGGTTGTTGATTGGAAACCATCAAGAAATGTATCCGAGGTCAGAAGCTTTCTGGGTTTGGCTGGATATTATCGACTTTTTGTTAAAGGATTTTCGATAATTACTACACCTATGACCAAATTGTTACGAAAGGATGTGAAATTTGAGTGGTCTGAGAAATGTCAAAAGAGTTTTGAACAGTTAAAAACGTTGCTGACTGAGGCACCGGTGTTAGTGCAATCTAAGTCAAGAAAAGAGTTTGTGATATTTAGCGACGCGTCCTTGCACAGTCTTAGTTGTGTGTTGATGCAAGAAGGTAAAGTGATAGCTTATGCCTCGAGACAGTTGAAACTGCACGAAAAGAACTATCAAACGCACGACTTGGAATTAGCTGCTATTGTGTTTGCTTTAAAATTTTGGAGACATCATTTATTCAGTGAGAAGTGTCGTATCTTTACTGCTCACAAGATTTTAAAGTATTTAATGACTCAAAAAGATTTGAATTTGCAACAATGAAGATGGCTTGAGTTGTTGAAAGATTATGAGTTAGTGATCGACTATCACCTGGGGAAAGCGAACGTAGTTGCGGATGCTTTAAGTAGGAAGAATTTGTTTTCTTTGAGGGTATTGAATACACGATTAACTTTATTTGATGATGGATCGATTCTAGACGAGTTGAAAGCTAGACCTGTATTTCTTCAGCAAATTTGTGAAGCTCAGAAATTTGATAATTAGTTACAAGCTAAGAGAGTTCAACTCAACTCGAATAGTGATTTAGAATATTAGATTGGATCCGATGATTGTTTAAGGTTCCGAGGTAGGATTTGTGTACTGAGAGATACTGAATTGATTCAGTAAATTCTTTATGAGGCACATAATGGTTGTTTATCTATTCACCCTGGAAGTACGAAGATGTATAATGATTTGAAGGAATTGTGTTAATGGTTAGGCATGAAACGAGACATTTCAGAGTTTGTAACGAAGTGTTTGATTTGTCAAGAAGTGAAGGCTGAACATCAAGTGTCTTCGAGTTTACTTCAGCCTGTGACTATACCAGAGTGGAAATGGGATAGAGTTACGATGGATTTCGTAACGGGGTTACCTCTGACTCCGAAGAAAAAAGATGCTGTATGGGTCATTGTTGATAGATTGACGAAATCTGCTCACTTTATTTCGGTACATACCGATTACTCACTTGATAAACTGGCTGAGTTGTACATTGCTAAAATTGTTAGATTGCACGGGGTACCTACTTCTATTATTTCAGATAGAGATCCGAGGTTCACGTCGTGATTTTGGAAGAAATTGCAATAAGCGTTGGGTACGAAGTTGAATTTTAGTACTGTGTTCCATCTGAAAACTGACGGTCAATCTGAGAGAGTGATTCAAATCCTCAAGGATATGCATCGCTGTTGTGTTTTAGAGTTCGAAGGTAATTAGGAGAAATATCTACCGTTGGTCGAATTTGCCTATAACAACAGTTAAATCGTATGTGGATTTGAAACAGAAGGATATCAAATTTTAGGTTGGTGATAAAGTGCTTCTGAAAGTATCAACGTGGAAGAAAATTCTTAGATTTGGTCGCAAGGGTAAGTTGAGTCTGCGTTTCATTAGGCCGTATGAGATTATTGAAAGAATAGTGTAACAACCTGTTTTTAGTCAAATCAGAAAAGTGGTTTCAAGAGCACAAATCTGAGGTCAAAATATTTATTTTATTATTATTTTAATGTTTACAGCATGAATATATGATGGTGTGAAATTTTCGTTAGGAAATTTTAGTATTTGGTTGCTCAATTTGATAAAAAGGACTAAATCGCGTAAAGTGCAAAAGTGATGTTCTATTAGTTAAAGGTGTAAAATAGCTTTGGTTTTTAAATATGATGGCCTTAATTGGTTGAGTGGACATTCTTGGACAAGGTTTTGTAATGTTTAAAGGTTATTATTAAAGTTTATAATAGTAATTTGGTAATTAATGATAATTAAAACTAGTAAAATAACATCTATCTTCTTCATTTTATCAACCATAGCTGATTTTAACCTAAAGAAACCATGGATAAGTTCGGCCATGCTTGTATAACTAATTAAGTTATGGTTTTTGTCCCGTTTTTATTGATTTATACATTTCTGATATCGTTGCAACTAGGTCTAGCTAGCCCAGGGACTATTTTGCGAAACTGTTAAAGATTGAATGTTGCCATTGATGAATACATGTGTATTTTGAAGTTTCTTGATAGATTATAAATGCTTGTTGATAGATATACAAGTTTTGTTAAGTGAATTTTAGTGAAAATGCAAAATAGGGATTAAATTGAGAAATGTTGAAACTTTGTGGTTAAAATATGAAATAAATGAAAAATATGGGTTGCTAGGGGGTATAATGGTAATTCGGTTAGCATGGTTTAGTCTTGAATTTCATGAATTTGTGATTTTGTGAAATAGTGACTAAATTATAAAAATGTAAAAGTTTAGGGGCTAATGTTAAAATAGCTCTAATGCATATTTTGGAATGAATTGAATAATTAGAAGAATAAATAAGTTGATTTTGATTACTTATAGATCAAGAAAAGAGGAATTCAGATTTAGATCGGGAAAAAAGCAAAGTAATTGAATAGTCAGTTCGTTTCGTCATTTCCGTACATTAGGTAAGTTCGTATAATTGAACTTGGATGTGTATTTATTCAATTGATGGATTGTATTGAGATTGTAATTATCCTATAGCTAAATATGTAGAATTTAATTTAAATGTACGGTTTAAGTAGAGGAGTTGCTGAATAAGACCATAGCAGGGCTATGGCAAATTAGAAAATAAGACCATAACCAGGTTATGGCATGTAACACCCCTTACCCGTGTTCGACGCTGGGACAAGGTACGAGGCATTACCGGACTTAAACATAACCAATCATACAAAATGGGGCCATAAAATTTCATGCAATTTAAAACCATTCATGCAGATGCATATCGTCCCTATTACGGGCTTACGAGGCCCAAAACATACATTGGAGGTGGTTCGGGACTAAATTGAGAACTTTGGAAAACTCAGAAGATTTTTTATCAAAATAGGGGTCACACGCTCGTGTGGCTTGGGACATGCTCGTGTCGCCCGTGTGGGTAGGCTGTATGGTCATACACGCCCGTGTAACTCTCTGTTTATGACGTCATGCATAATTTGGGGTCACACGGCCAAGTCACACGCCTGTGTCCAAGGGTCGTGTCCATCACACGGCTGAGACACACAGCCATCTCTCTACCCGTGTGGCCAAGAAAATGGCTATTTACCAAGTCATTTGCCACCCTCTTTTGCACACTCACATACACACTTTCAATGGCACTTAACATGGCACAATTAAGCTACCAACACAACCATAATCAAGGCTTAAACATATCAAAACAATTATTTACTGTTCATAACAAAACTGTCCACTTGAGTCATAGTCACTAAATTATTTATATCTTGAGCTAAAGAACTCTAAATTAAGATCTGTTTGATTTTTCTGAAGCTAGGCTCAAATATCTTCCTACGATAAAATTTTCAGAATTTATGGTTTAGCTAATAATTACAGTTAATTCTTCAAATTCATCCCTATTCTGCTGTTTGATAGTTTCGACCTTTCTTCACTAAAAATTAATTATATCTTAGTACGGGATTTGAATGATCTTCTAGTTTGTTTCTCTTGAAAATATACTCATTAATAATTTAAAAATATAAATGTTAACCCCCAAGTATTTTTATAAAAGTTTTAATGATTTTCCAAAGTCAGAATAAGGGAACCCGAAATCATTCTGACCTTTTCTTATAAAAATTTAAATATCTTATAAAATGAAATTCTTTTGCTTACACTGTTTCTTCGATGTAAAACTAGACTCAATAGGATTTAATTTTATATTTTATTCAACCTCTAATTTTATTTCCAAAATTTTTGGTGATTTTTCAAATATATACTACTATTGCTGTCCAAAACTATTTTAATGTTAGTTTTACTCTTTCATGATTGCCTTGTACTAACTTTCATTAACATACCATTATAAACCACATCACACAATGACATTGGCATAGGCATATGAGTAATTAATATACTTGCAACCCATTAGCCAATATAAGCCAATTTGTATGGCTACATACCAAATCAAATCCTTATTCTTTACAAGCCAATACATTTGGCCATATCATAATGACACATACACAAAATGACTAAGTCCCTATACATGCCATAGACTTAATATACTTACATTCACTTATACCCCAAATGATAGCTTGATAGTGTGATAGAATCTCCGACAATCTCCAACCCGAGCTAGCTGAATAAACCTATAAGAGGTGGGAAAGAAAGTGGGGTAAGCTTCATAGCTTAGTAAGTCTGTATGAAAATAATAGTAACTCGTACCAATCATATACCATGTCTAACAATATAAACACAAGTTAACATAAAGTGGCTATAAATATCAAGTTGTAATGAAATCAATTCCCAATGCTTATTTTTTTGATTTACCAACATAATTTCACATAACTTGACTTAATCTAGCAACAATAATATCTCCAATCAATTTGGCCTACAAGCCTTTTTCATAAGCATCAATCAACTTAACCATGTATTTATACATCTTACACATAAACCAATAATGTAACACCCCAATCCCGTAACCGTCGCCAGAATAGGTAAGGGGCATTACCAGACTTGTAACACATGTCAGAACAGTAAAATTTTGAACTTTTTCTTGAAACAAAGATCATTCATTTAAATAAGTACTAAGCACAGCCAGGGATAAAATTTAAACTTCTCTAAGTAAACCTTCAAAAGATGCCATTTTCGCATGGCTTATATACATTAACCAAAATATTCTTCCGCCACTAGTCTATTCTATACATGCCATAAGATAATCCAAAACATAGCAGTACCAAGCAGTGGATAGTGATAGTGTGACAAGTTGCTGACGATCCCCGAGCAAAAGGCCAAATTCAACAATCTATAAAACAGAGAAACATAACAACAGAGTAAGCTTTTATAAGCTTAGTAAGTCTTAAGCAAATTAAAAAAAACTCTTGAACTCAAATATAACCAATTTGTTTATTTGATTCATATATATATAACATTTCATTTCATATCTATAGTTACCCTCATCGGTCAAGTCAAAATGTATATCTCCCAATATCCTATAATATTTCTCCATAACTGTATACCCACATATTCATATGGCCTTTTCATATTTGCTTTCCACTTTACAGTCATGATTTAATTCTGATGGGTCTAACATGTACAAGTATTTATCACATACCTGACCAACCAAATTAAAGTCGATCTTACGAATTCTCATATAACCTCTTTCTAGGTATACTGCCCTTTTTGCCCGAATATACACAATTACGTAATACACAATAAGCAGATAAATTCTCATTTGATAGTGATCTCTTATAAACATAGGTACACTACATATTTTCACCTAACTTTTCACATTGACTAAATGCACAATAATCATAGAAACAGTCTTATTTTTTTACTCACATATGCATCACATAACAACCTTGTAATTTAATTCAAATCAAGCTTAAATATAAGCTCAGAATACATACCTGTCCAACTTAACGCATTGAATGTATTTATTAACAATTGTTACTGTGAAGTCATATAATCTTACGCTTTACTCGAATCATCAGCGAGACCTTTAGCTCGGATAATCCCCATGCGTAGTCATCGAGTCTTACCCGGACATAATCTCCACACGTAGTCATCGGGTCTTACCAGGAATATATTTCCAAGTTTCATGTACATTTAATCCCATGTTACAACATTCACATCGACTATCATATTTGTAATTCATTTGCCTCATCAAATATCTACTAATACACACCTTTCACAATTTGTTATTCGGCCACAATATATATACACATCTCATACATATTTCACATTAGCCATTTGGCTTTACCACATATATATATCTTGTACATCAATTTCATCATAACAAAATTGACTAGGTATACTAGTCATTTGCGGCTTATAGCCTCACTTTAATACGGATTCGGTACTTTGATTAAAATTTTAATTGATAGTTTATAGGCAACTCAAACAGTTTTATCAATGTTTACTACTTAATCACAAATTCACTACAAGCTATTTTTCCCGAGCAACAGTCATTAAATTATTCGTAACTGGAGCTAGAAAACTCAAAATGAAGTGCCGTTAATTTTCCCTAAAAATAGACTCATACATATTTTATCCATAGAATGTTTAGAATTTTTGGTTTGGCCAATCAATACCAGATTTTTCTTAAAGTTTCCCCTGTATCACTGTTTGACTATACTGACCACTCTTCACTACGAATCAAATTACTCATTGTACAGAATTTAAAATATGTTCTTGTTTATTTCATTTGAAATTAGACTCATTAAGGAGTCTAATCATGTAAAGTTTGTCTTATAAAATTTTTTTTACAATTTATAATTGTTTTCTAAAAATAGAACAGGGGATTTTGGAGTCATTCTGACATTGTCTCACGCAACTTTAAATTTCTCATTATCAGCAATTCCTTTGCTTACATAGTTTCTTTTATAAGAAACTAGACTCATTAAGCTTTAATTACATAATTTATTCAGCCCCTAATTCAACTCCAACAATTTATGGTGATTTTCTAAATTCACGTTACTACTGTTGTCCTAAGCAGAGTTATTACAATTTATTCTTAAATTTCCAAAGTTCAAACACTTAAGAACTTACCTTGAATTTGATCGACTTAGCACAAATCGGCTATTCAACTACTTTCTCTTTTCCCCTATTCGAAGTTGGTGTCCTTTGTTCTTGAGCTAGATTTAAACAAATTCAAATCATTACTAATCCATAATTCATGCACCTTATTTCGGGTAAATCAAAACTCATTCAAAACAAGAAGTATAATTATTCACTTATCATTACATTCGGAATTCATATACTCTTTACTAGAAAACCACCTCAAATATTAACATCTTATCATATTTCATCTAAATAAAAAAATTTCTAATAATTTTATTCACATAGTACATACAGCACTTTCATTTTTCGCTATTTAAACACATATCAAATTAAACATAAATTTTCTAATGACTATATGCCACATAGCTCTTAAATAAATTTAGCCGAATGTCTCTATATTTACAAAGCACATACATAAGGCATATGCATATATATAACTATCATAAGAACCTTAGTCTTAACTAAATTATTAGTTTCATTTACTAAAAAAAAATCATTCAACCAAGTATTCAAATATAGCTTAACACCAAACTCACATTCGGCACTCTATTAAAGCAACATAACCATTTTCACCTTGTTAACACATAATCGTGAAGGTTAAATCCCATATACAGAACTTAAGTCCATCCTTTAACAATCATAATTCACTCTAAGGCCGAAAGCTACCTAAACATCACTCTCAAGTCTCTTTTTACCATTTAACAACCTTAAAGCTTACTTAATAGTCAATTTAAAATTAAAAAAAAAACAACATCCAAAATTTAACACAATGCCACATAGCCGAATACCACTTTTAGTAATGAAATTCATCTTTAACACAAAATTACTAAGCCTCACTTAATAACTAACTATTTAGAACTCTCAAACATCAAATACTTCAAATTTTTATGCAATCCACACCATAGCCGAAATGCTTAATGTAAGAAATTGAGTTAAATTTGAGCAAAATTTAAGCTCCCAATCATAAACTAAACTTATAACTTTACACACTCAATAATTTTAACATTATCAAGTCCATCCAACACTTATCCAGCAACTTTTAACTTAAAAACAAGTCCCTAGCTCAAAAACACATGAACCGAACTTAATACGCCACTTAGACCAAAATTAGCAAATGGGTTTCGGGTAGATAAAGAAGTGAAGCTCGTATTCATCAAAATTTAACAAAATTACAATGAAATTACCTTAGAAATTGGCCTCCAAAAGACCGAACATTCCCAAGTCACTATCCCCTTTTTCTTTCTTTAGTTTCGGCTAGAACCCAAAAATAATGAAGTCTCCCCTATGTTCTTATCACTCACTATCTTTTATTATAATCATTTTACTTAATATGAAATACATATACACATAAATTAAGTGCAATCATGGTCAGCCACTAAAATTAAAATGGTGCATTTGACATGCAAATCCCATCTTTTAAATCATGCAAATATTTGGCCCTTTTAATTAACCTCATACATTTTCAATGTTTAACATATAAGCCCCTTTAATAAAATTCACATCTAAATGACAAAATCAATACACCAAAATTTCACACATGTAATTTCACATATAATAGACATGAAATTTAACATTTAATTATTTTTGCGGCTCGGTTTAGTGGTCCCGAAACCACTTCTCGACTAGGGTCAGATTAGGGATGTTACAACACCCCCCCTTTAGGGATTTTCGTCCCCTAAAATCTTACTAATGAATAAGTTCAGATATCGTTCTCTCATTGAATTATGTCTATGTAAACATTAGCTCATCAATAACAATTGTAATTCATTACGGATTTCACATTGATCTATAACATCATTTGTTTATCTTAAAATAAATACATAACATCAGCTCACATATTCATAACTCACATTTTCATTCATGCATAAGTTGTATCCTGGCCGAAAGTACACATATTCTCAGACATCCCAATGAATATCCTTTACAACTTTATCATATCTAAATACTCAACTTAACTTATTTCCAAAAGAATATCAACTTCCACGTACCTGAACATTTAGTTCATTTAGTACATTCAATCATATTTAACGTTACCCGTATACAGTCGAATAGGCATAAAGCCTAATATAATACACTGGCATGAGATTTATTCTAGCGCATAACTCGTATATCCAAAATTATCAGCATTCATAAAAAAAATTCTTACAGACTTTCGAATGTCGAAACTCAATCAAAATAATTTCTTGAACAAGATTAACAAAATAGTGTCCATTCAGCAATAGCACATATAACTTCATATACCGGGAATCTCATAGACTAATTCCATAACACATTTTCAACTAAGCACTTAAGTGTACATATAACATAAATCCATTCCTTAACAACATATCCACCATTTTTTTTTCACGTATCCACTTATAACAAAATTACAGCCGAAACAAGAATCAATCGTCAATTTATATCTATTAATCCCCAATTCAAACTCAAATACCGAATATCAGTATCTAATTAAAATTCAACATCTAACTTTAATTCTACTTCCTAACATTTGTCAATTTAAAGAGCGTCGTACTTGTCTGAGTATGTCGTTTACTTAAAGCCATAGTCCAACCATGGTCTTACATGTTATCACATATCGGGTCGATGCCATGTCCTAGACATGGTCTTACACAACATCTCAAATCAATGCCTTCGTACCAGATGAGGTCTTACATGAATCTCATTTCACACACTTAGTGCTCACTGACCGATCTTGCACACATAGTGCTCAGTTGAAGAACTCGCACACACAGTGCCTTAATTACCGATCTCGCACACATAGTGCTCGGTTAAAGGAATTTGCACACACAGTGCCTCAATTACCGATCTCGCACACATAGTGCTTGGTTAAAGGAATTTGCACACACAGTGCCTCTAATCATTCGCCCACATAATGCCCATATTCATTCGTTATTACACATTGAAATGACTTAACCAAGTCTATAAAATGTCATATATGTACACTTTAAACATATTCTTTCATTTAAATTTGAATTCATATAGTAATGAACACTTAAACCTTGCTCAAATCACCGGCATTAAGCCTGCTAGGCACGAAGACCCGAATACACATCACCGGCACGAAGGCTGCTAGGCACGAAGACCTGAATACACATCACCGGCATGAAGCCTGCTAGGCACGAAGGCCCGAATACACATCACCGGCACGAAGCCTGCTAGGCACGAATGCCTGAATACACATCATCGGCACGAAGCCTCGCGCTAGGCACGGAAGGCGAATACACATCACCGCACGAAGCTCGCTAGGCAAGGCGTCGAATACACATCATCGGCACGAAGCTCGCTAGGCACGAAGGTCGAATACACATCACCGAGTTTCATGCATATTTATTCACATTTTAATACATTTCATATAGCATATCATATCTGTAATTCACTTACTTCGTTTCAATATATACATATCATATACACCTTGACATTATATCATAGATATCATTTACATGTAGGCTCATTCCAAATACATTATTTTCTCTTCAAAGTTCTCATTCACATATTTAAAACATAACATCATATATAACATTAACAAAGCATAAAATACACAGCAATTCCATTTCTAATAGATGACATATATATGCATATATTTCGCCCATTTACATAAAATCCTGAACCAAAATATAACTTCTCATGCATACAATATACATCACTATTATCCTAATATACTTTTCCATATTTATTTCATAACATATTCAGCAAAAATTACTTTGCATTTCAATACTTCAAATGTATATCATACTTCTATTCATACCTTTCTCAATTTTGACACAATATAGCATGTTTCAATCCTCTCAATACCATCTGCTACAGCTTGATCGGGATCAAAATTCATTATATTACGAAAAACACATTTTAACTGTCAGAAATCATCACACTATCATTTTATCACTTTATGGCATGTATAGCTAGACTCACACGTGTTACGTTAGTCCTAGAATCGACTAAATTGTAGCTCTGATACCAATAAAATGTAACACCTCAATCCCGTGAACCGTCACGAGAATAGGTAAGGGCATTACCGGACTTGTAACACATGCCGAACAAAGTAAAATTTTGAACTTTTTCTTGAAACAAAGATCATTCATTTAAATAAGTACTAAGCATGACCGGGGATAAAATTTAAACTTCTCTAAGTAAACCTTCAAAAGATGCCATTTTCGCATGGCTTATATACATTAACCAAAATATTCTTACGCCACTAGTCTATTCTATACATGCCATAAGATAATCCAAAACATAGCAAGCACTAAGCGGTGGATAGTGATAGTGTGACAAGTTCTTGACGATCCCCGAGCAAAAGGCCAAATTCAACAATCTATAAAACAGAGAAACATAACAACAGAGTAAGCTTTTTATAAGCTTAGTAAGTCTTAAGCAAATTTAAAAAAACTCTTGAACTCAAATATAACCAATTTGTTTATTTGATTCATATATATAACATTTCATTTCATATCTATAGTTACCCTCATCGGTCAAGTCAAAATGTATATCTCCCAATATCCTATAATATTTCTCCATAATCAGTATACCCACATATTCATATGGCATTTTCATATTTGCTTTCCACTTTACAATCATGATTTAATTCTGATGGGTCTAACATGTACAAGTATTTATCACATACCTGACCAACCAAATTAAAGTCGATCTTACGAATTCTCATATAACCTCTTTCTAGGTATACTGCCCTTTTTGGCCGAATATACACAATTACGTAATACACAATAAGCAGATAAATTCTCACCTGATAGTGATCTCTTATAAACATAGGTACATTACATATTTTCACCTAACTTTTCACATTGACCAAATGCGCAATAATCATAGAAACAGTCTTATTGTTTTACTCACATATGTAACACATAACAACCTTGAGATTTAGTAGAATCATCAGCAAGACCTTTAGCTCGGATAATCCCCACATGTAGTCATCGGGTCTTAACCGGACATAATCTCCACACGTAGTCATCGGGTCTTACTAGGAATATATTTCCAAGTTTCATGTACATTTAATCCATGTTACAACATTCACATCGACTATCATATTTGTAATTCATTTGCCTCATCAAATATCTACTAATACACACCTTTCACAATTTGTTATTCGACCACAATATATATACACATCTCATACATATTTCACATTAGCCATTTGGCTTTACCACATATATATATCTTGTACATCAATTTCATCATAACAAAATTGACTAGGTATACTAGTCATTTACGGCTTATAGCCTCACTTTAATACGGATTCGGTACTTTTATTAAAATTTTAATTGATAGTTTATAGGCAACTCAAACAGTTTTATCAATGTTTACTACTTAATCACAAATTCACTACAAGCTGTTTTTCCCGAGCAACAGTCATTAAATTATTCGTAACTGGAGCTACAAAACTCAAAATGAAGTGCCGTTAATTTTCCCTAAAAATAGACTCATACATATTTTATCCATAGAATGTTCAGAATTTTTGGTTTGGCCAATCAATACCAGATTTTTCTTAAAGTTTCCCCTGTATCACTGTTTGACTATACTGACCATTCTTCACTACGAATAAAATTCCTCATTGTACAAAATTTAAAATATGTTCTTGTTTATTTCATTTGAAATTAGACTCATTAAGGAGTCTAAGCATGTAAAGTTTGTCTTATAAAATTTTTTGTACAATTATTCTAAAAATAGAACAGGGGATATTGTAGTCATTCTGACACTGTCTCACGCAACTTTAAATATCTCATTATCAGCAATTCCTTTGCTTACATAGTTTCTTTTATAAGAAACTAGACTCATTAAGCTTTAATTACATAATTTATTCAGCCCCTAATTCAACTCCAACAATTTATGGTGATTTTCTAAATTCATGTTACTGCTGCTGTCCTAAGCAGAGTTATTACAATTTATTCTTAAATTTCCAAAGTTCAAACACTTAAGAACTTACCTTGAATTTGATCGACTTAGTACAAATCAGCTATTCAACTACTTTCTCTTTTCCCCTATCCGAAGTTGGTGTCCTTTGTTCTTGAGCTAGATTTAAACAAATTCAAATCATTACTAATCCATAATTCATGCACCTTATTTCGGGTATATCAAAACTCATTCAAAACAAGAAGTATAATTATTCACTTATCATTACATTCGGAATTCATATACTCTTTACTAGAAAACCCCATCAAATATTAACATCTTATCATATTTCATCTAAATAAAAAAAAATTTGATAATTTTATTCACATAGTACATACAGTACTTTCATTTTTCGCTATTTAAAGACATATGAAATTAAACATAAATTTTCTAATGACTATATGCCACATAGCTCTTAAATAAATTTAGCCGAATGTCTCTATATTTACAAAGCACATACATAAGGCATATACATATATATAACTATCATAAGAACCTTAGTCTTAACTAAATTATTAGTTTCATTTACTAAAAAAAAAATCATTCAACCAAGTATTCAAATATAGCTTAACACCAAACTCACATTCGGCACTCTACTAAAGCAACATAACCATTTTTACCTTGTTAACACATAATCGGCAAGGTTAAATCCCATATACACAACTTAAGTCCATCCTTTAACAATCATAATTCACTCTAAGGCCGAAAGCTACCTAAACATCACTCTCAAGTCTCTTTTTACCATTTAACAACCTTAAAGCTTACTTAATAGTCAATTTAAAATTAAAAAAAAAAACAACATCCAAAATTTAACACAATGCCACATAGCCGAATACCACTTTTAGTAATGAAATTCATCTTTAACACAAAATTACTAAGCCTCACTTAATAATTAACTATTTAGAACTCTCAAACATCAAATACTTCAAATTTTATGCAATCCACACCATAGCCGAAATGCTTAATGTAAGAAATTGAGTTAAATTTGAGCTAAATTTAAGCTCCCAATCATAAACTAAACTTATAATTTTACACACTCAATAATTTTAACATTATCAAGTCCATCCAACACTTATCCAGCAACTTTTAACTTAAAAAACAAGTCCCTAGCTCAAAAACACATGAACCGAACTTAATACTCCACTTAGACCAAAATTAGCAAATGGGTTTCGGCTAGATAAAGAAGTGAAGCTTGTATTCATCAAAATTTAACAAAATTACAATGAAATTACCTTAGAAATTGGCCTCCAAAAGACCGAACATTCCTAAGTCACTTTCCCCTTTTTCTTTCTTTAGTTTCAGCTAGAACCCAAAAACAATGAAGTCTCCCCTATGTTCTTATCACTCACTATCTTTTATTATAATCATTTTACTTAATACAAAATACATATACACATAAATTAAGTGCAATCATGGTCAGCCACTAAAATTAAAATGGTGCATTTGACATGCAAATCCCATCTTTTAAATCATGTAAATATTTGGCCCTTTTAATTAACCTCATACATTTTCAATGTTTCACATATAAGCCCCTTTAATAAAATTCACATCTAAATGACAAAATCAATACACCAAAATTTCACACATGTAATTTCACATATAATAGACATGAAATTTAACATTTAATTATTTTTACGGCTCGGTTTAGTGGTTTCGAAACCACTTCTCGACTAGGGTCAGATTAGGGATGTTACAAATAATCACAAGGTTAACTCAAAGTTACTTTCATAGTGATCATGAACTCATAATATCACGAAGCCATAGCTTATAAACTTTACGTACATACCTGTACCAACTCGTAACATAACTCATACTCATTGTTCTCATTGATTTACCCCTTGGGTCTTCTATCAAGTTACTTGATAATTCACCCGTTGAACACTTGGAATACTATTGGATACATAGAAAATCTCGTGCCACTACCATATCTCAAATATGGTCTTATAAGAAATCTCATACGATGTCGATGCCCAAGACATGGTCTTACTCGTAGAACCCATTTCAATGCCGATGCCATATCCCAGATATGGTCTTATACAGGATCTAGTTACTCACAGGTCTGCTCACACAAGCTGTCAGTCAGGACGTAGCTACCTGGGCTGCTCACACAAGCTGTCAAGTATCCACAACACATGCCGGACTACCCAGCCACCAGTAGAACATACAAGACTAGCACTCGGAACCATATAAACATATATCACATATCTTATGAGCTCAGACCACATATCTCATGAGCTCAGATAATATAGTTCCTAGTGACATGTCACTCGTATCCTAAAATATTCCTAAGGTTCAAACGAGATTTCCATACTTATCGCATCACTGTCAGAATTGTTTGTAATGTTGATCTCAATGTACATAGTATCCATCATTTTCTCACGGAATGATCAAGGCATACTCATAATAGTAATAAAGCATTAAAATTCACTTGATATCAAAGCAATAGAAATATGACATAACATCACATATGAACTTTCCATACATGCAATATTTTAGCATTTAAAATAGAGTACATATTGCATTACTCGCATACGAACTAACCTCGATACCAAAAATGGTGAAAAAGACCTAACCGTCAAATACGTGTTTTTTTCTCTTTCTAGGTCCAAACCTCATTTTCCTTGATCTAAAATATAACATTTAGCTTATTTATTAGTCACACTATTCATTGCGACCCAAAAATCATATTATAGCAAAATTACATTTATTGCCATTGAACTTTGTCATATTTACACTTTTGCGCCTAGGCTTGTAAAATGGTTTTCATTCAATTTCTTTGTTCTTTAAGCCTAGCCAGACCCTTTTTATAACTATAGAAACCCACTTTTTCATTTTATCACACTTTTATGACATATTTCATAACTTTTACAAATTAGTCCTTTTAGGCATTTTTACCGAAAATCACTTAGTAAAAGATGTTTAGCACACATCAAACTTACATATTCCACCATTAAACATCAAAATACATGCATGATACACATGGGTGAATTTTTGAACATGAACCCTAGCTCAAATAATTGGTAGAGATAGGTAGATCTTGTTACGAGGATTTCAAAAACGTAAAAATCATTAAAAACGTGGCTAAAACAGACTTATAATCAAGCTTGGAAGCTTGAAAAACCCTAGCCATGGCTTCCTCCTATGAAATTGAGAAATGGGGTTGAAGATGGACAAAAATTGGCTTTTAAATTTGTTTTTAATTCATTTTATTTACTAAATGACCAAAATACCCCTAACTTAAAAATATTCTATTTCACCTATTTCATGTCCCTTTTTTGTCCAAAAAGTTAACCAATGGTCTAATTACCAATTAAGGACCTCCAATTTAAAATTTCATAGAAATTAGACACCTCTAGCTTCTAGAACTCAAGTTTTGCACTTTTTACGATTTAGTCCTTTTGACTAAATTTAGTGCTCAAACGTCAAAATTTTCAAATGAAATTTTTAAAAAATCATTCTGTGAAATTTTATACCATAAAAATATAATAAAAAATAAATTTTCTTACATCAAATTTCTGGTCTCGAAACTACTATTTCGACTAGGCCCAAAATTCGGCTGTTACATGGCATGCGAATGTAAGACCACAGCAGTGCCATGGAAATGAATGTGTAAGACCATAGTTGGAATATGGCATTAGAAAATTAATGTATTCGTACCGTAAGCATTTATAAAATCGGAGTTATTTGATAGGTGAATCGGTGAGAAATAGATACGTATTGGTACAGGTATGTATGAAAAACTATTCGAATAATGAGTTAAAAGAAGTTGAGAACTTATGAATTACAATGTGGTTTATGTTAACTCATTGAATGATGCTTTAATGCAAATTTATGTTTTTTTTTTTTTAGTTTTAAATGTTAATGAATGATGAAATTATTTCATTTATACATACGAGTTTACTAAGCTTGATAGCTTACTTTGTTTATTTTTCTATGTTTTACAGTATTTCGAAGCTAGCTCAGATCCGGGGATTGTCAGAGACTTCATCGCACTATCAAACATCTATTTTGGTATTTTTGAAGTTTGTATATATGGTATATCACATGTATAGGCTTGAGTCATTTTGGTTGTTTGGTGAAAATGTATTTTGGCTGTTAGAAGTAACTTATAAATGTTATGTAGTTTGTTATAAATATTGCCATATGATATGGTGGATGTTGAATTATGGTACTCAAAAGTTTAATATGGTTTGAGGTATTTATTTGGTTGAGATATGTTTGTTGGGAATTGATTTTGGATGATGAATTAGATGAATTATGGTACATGATATATATAGGTGAGTTATGTCTAGTAAAGCAAGTTGAGTTGGTAAGTTTTTGAATAGGTAAATGGAATTGTATTGAGTATTGAAATGGTTGAAGTAGATATAGTATGATTTGTATAATGATTGATGACTTTTGGCTGCATATTTATGTCTTGAAATGGTACCATTTGAGTTATGTAGGTGCATGCAAATTTGGGTGGCAAATTAACTTCGTAAATAGCCTATTGTTGTCCCCACGGGCTAGGAAATAGATGTGTGTCTTAGCCATATGTGACATAAGGTCATATTACACGGCCGTGTGTCTCCTTGTAAGAGCTTGATTTTTGACCCTATTCGAAACGGTGGTTTCGGGACCACAAATCTGAGTCAAAAAAATATTTTAATATTATTTTATGTGTTTATTTTATGTGAATCTGCATGTGTGAAATTTTCGTGAATTAATTTTGTTGTTTGAGTGCTCGATTAAATAAAAGGGCTAAATCGCATAAAATGACAATTTGAAGGTTAAATGTGAAAGTGCCTAATTGTTGTTTTCTTTATAATATGAAGCATTTATAATGCAATTAAACCATAATTATATGTAGTGGATGGTTGTAACCTTATGATATAATGGTTTCATAATTATAATAAAGGTTAAATATGTAAGTTAAATAATATGTTAATATATGTTATAATATAAAATAAAATACAAAAGCCATGCATCATTGTTCTTTAAGTGCCGAAACTTCAAATAAAAAGAAAGAAAAAGAGTTTGAGATATTTGGCCTTTTGAAAGCTAAATCAAGGTATGTTTTATTTTTGATTTTTGTTAATTTTTACGTTTTTGAGATCGTTGCTTCGAATACTACCCGACCCATGCTTCAATTTCTGATTTTGATTTATATTTTGAGTTATGCCATTGATGAATAATTGTGTTTTGTGATGTTTGGTGATGAATTATTGAAGATATGTTTTGGGTTAGTATTTTTTGTATTGGAAATTTTGATGAATTTGAGTAATTAGGGCTAAATTGCAAAAAAAAATCAATTGAGGGACTAAAATGTGAAATAAATGAATTGTGTGGGCTTGTATGGGCATAATGAAGATTCGGCCACAGCTTGATATGTGTAAATTTTGTATGTTTTGTGTTTTATGCAAATTGGACTAAGTTGTAAAAAGTAGGAAATGTCAGGGGTAAAATAGTAATTTGCCCATTTATGTGTTTTTGGATTAAATTGAATGAAATTATATTGAATTAGTTTATTTTGAATACATTTAGATCAAGAACCAAAGAAATCGGATTTGGATCGGAGGAAAACTAAAATCGTCGATTAATCGTCCCATTCCGATTACCGTTGTCTGAGGTAAGTTTATAAGCAAATAAACGTAGTTATTTTTTTAAATAAAAATAAGTTACATGTGCTGAATTGATATATTAGAGAATGTATAAATGATAGCCAAATAAGTATACACTTGGGAACTATGTTTATGATTCGATTCGACCAAGATTCGATGTCCGAAAAGCCCCTTATGAACCTTAGGAATAGCTAGGATACATATGTAATGACATAGGATTTTCGATATGTGTTCTCGTGTAAGACTACGTCTGGGACGTTGGCATCGATATGTGATTTCGAGTAAGACCGTGTCTGGGACATCGACATCGTAATTGTGATTCGTGTAAGACCCTGTCTGGGATAGTGGCATCGACATGTGATTACATGTAAGACCACGTCTGGGACGTTGGCATTGTACACTATGTGTTATAATTTGAGTATCCTTTTTAATTCCGAATGGTTCAATGGGCGAGGATAAGTTACGAATGAATGTGGAAACAAGTTAAAGTGAACAGGTATGTGACAATTTATTACCTTTTCAGAAATAAGGTAAGTTGATTATTTGATATGTGATACAAGTTATAAATGATGTTAATGGTAATGATTGTGTATATGAAAATCTATATGTGGATTATTGTATAAGTATGTGATATTAATGTTTGATTTTTGAGCTTATATTCGGCCTAATGTTACATGAGGAATAAATTGAAATGTGAAATTCATATTGATATTAAAGGATTTATGTGCATTCGATTAGTAGGTATTTGAAATGTGAACCTTGAACGTGTTTATAGGGAAGTATATATATTCGGCAAAATAAGGTCTATGTGATATTAAACATGTTAATGAATCAATATGTGTTTTGAAATGTTATAATTTATGTATAGATAAATGTTTGGTAATTAAATTTCATGGGTATGGCTTGGTTATGCCTTAATAAATTATCAATGCCATTGAGATAATATTTGAATTAAGAATTGAGCTATGAATGAAGTGAATGAAACCATATGTTTAAGTATATGATTGTTCATATTCGGTTTAATGATATATATATGTATGATATGAAAATGTGAATTTCATACTTATGCCAAAGTTTATATGTGCATTTGTCTATATGGTAATTGAATGTGAAATTATGACTAAGGAAATGTGAATTGTATAAATGTATCATGATCGCATGTATTCGGTCAAGTGAAATTTTTATTGATATTGAGTGTGAAAGATGATTTTGGATAAAAAACGAATGCTTGTTTGGACAAAACTTAATTCATGTTTAGTTATATGTGGATATTTGAATTTATACGTATGGTTTGGTTATGTCGTATTAAATTATTATTGTTATTGAGTTAATATTTGCTTATGACTTACTAAGATAAGATAGCTTACTGTGTGTGTATTTTTACTTCAATTTATAGATTTTGGAGACTAGTGGCTTGTGGATCGTCAGCGAAGTCTATCACACTATCGACTGCTTTCAGTACTTTTAAAAGTTGAATTAGAACTAATTTTCGAATATGGTTGAAGTTGTATATATATATGTATAAGCCATGCAAAAATGGCTTGTCCATTTTGTTAATCTTGGAATTTATGCTTTGGCTTGATGATTATGTTTGGTTGTGGTTTTGGTTCATTTGGTTTTGGTATATAAGTATGGTTATGTTTGATATTTTACTCATGAGTTTATTGATTCAAATATGTCTTGTATTTGGTTTTATTGAGAAATGAGATTTTGTGCATATATGGCTAAAACTTTGGTTTTATAATGATAGCTATAAAATTTAATTCATAGTGTACTTTCATTGAATAGCCAAATATAAAATGACTTAATATGGTCCTGTGATTTGGAAAAAGTATAATTCCTATATGTATTTTAAAGCATATGAATTTAACTTGTTTATATTCGGCAATTGTATTTGGGTTTTGACCATTTGAATAGTAAATTTGGATGCTTTGTTGTGTGTTTTCAAATTATGTTAGTTTATTAATAATTATTGTCGCGTAAGAGATATATGTTTAAGGCATGATATTTATATATAATGGATGTGTTAGCTTATTAAAATCCTTTCATTAAGTAAAGAAATGGATAAGAATTATGTTGGTAAAGTTAATCACGATTTGGTATTTATATATATATATTTACATATAAGTATATGAAGTGATGGGTTGATTTATATATAATTGTATGTGCTTAGTTGAATATGTATTTGTTGAATTGGTCTTGAATATGAAGTTTGTTACATTGCAAATACATAGTTGTAATGTTCTTAATGTGATATGAAAATTTTGGATAATGTTTGGAATTAGTTCTATGTAAGAATATACGCTTATAAAGGGATTTAGTAAGTTAAAAGTGGATATTAAAATAAGCATTACTATATTCGGCTGAGGTTTTGTAAAGTGACTAAATGGATAGTACTTTAAGTTGTAAGGAATTAAGTTTGTTATTTTCTAAATGGTACCAAATGGAACTTGCCAAAAATGAGATGTGTTTGAATACCTTTATTTATTATGTCTTATATATGTGTTTATAGATTGTAGTATTATATTATATTTATGGTATGAACAAATGCAATGTGATAAAATGATATGTTCGATGCTTATGGCTTATGAATTATAAATCTGATTATGTGTTTAGAAAGTACCACAATATGATTTGCAAAGAGATTAATTTAGTTTTATTCATATTAATAATTATTTATTTTAAGAGTTTCAATAAAATTATGCATATGATTATTCAGAAATTATGTTTCATCTGGTAATACCTCGTAACCCCTTTTCGACGACGGATATGGGTTAGGGGTGTTGCATTTTATTGATATCAGAGCTATGGTTTAGTCGGTTCTAGGACTACCATAGCGTATGTGAGTCTAGCTATACATGCCATATTTAACCTGCGATAGTGTGATATCTCGCGACTCTGACGAAAAAATTATTTTGACGAGACTGATATGTCTTCCAACCGAGCTGATTCTAATAGTATAGAATGTGTATTCAAATGTTTGAATGAATATATATATATGTGATGAGTTGACACTCATAAAGGTATGGGTTAAATTATATGACATTTTGGTTATTGATGAATGTTATAATTATATGAGTATATGAGTTATGACATTTGAGTTATGATGCTATATGAAAATTTCAATTGTGAATTAGTGATTTGAATTGGCATATGAATTATGTGTTAAGAACAAAAGTGATTAAAAGCAAATGTTTATTAAATGTTTTGAGAATGTGAAATTAGAAATGAACTGGTTATTTGTGAAAGTATGTGTTGTGTGCATTTATGTGCAAGTTAAATTTGAGGCTTTACTACCTCACCCCCTTATTAGTGAAAGGTTATAATGGAATCTGTAAAATTTGAGTTAAATAATCTCATGAGTGTAGAGTTACAGAAGTCCGTGTCCGGAAGATTAATAATGTGGTCAGAAAAGTGAATGAATCAGCAAATGAAGGCAGTATTAAAAGAGATATTGGATAGTTTTGAAGACTATTCAGATTATGCAATGTCATTGTTACAGAAGAAGTTAACTTCAATTAAATGATCAATTCAGGTATGTTATCTAAAGAAAGTATCAACCGGAAGCTTTTTTGAATTGATTTTTGTTAGTGAAGAGATAATGTGAAAATTTCTGATGATAGAATTAGACAGTTGAATAGTGTTTGAATTGTATTGATGGCTGAGTGCAGTAGTGATAATCGGCCAGTTATTATGACTTCTTCTGGGTATTCTATGTGTATATTTATCCTCAAAAGTATATGTGACTGTTTAATTACGGAAGGAATTCTTATCGTATGAGAACATTAGCTAAAGATACTAATAAATGAAAGCATCGTTGGTCTGTTTGGGTTATGTTCGACATTGTTCTGTCTCTCTATGGTATATTATTCCCTATGTGAATATGTAAGTTGACGGTAAAATCTGTATGATATTAATAATTTATTTCTACTAGCTATTGTTCTGTTGAATATACGTGAAGATTATATTGCTTCTGATATTGTGGATTTTAGTATTTATGAGTGACATTGTTCTTTCTGAACATTTTCTGGGATATCATCGGAATTGATATTATTCTATATAGATTGTGGTCCTCAGATGTTCTGTGTAGCTTCAGGCGTTGAAATTTTGCTATCCCAGTTTTCTTATGATTCTATGTGATTATCTACAAGAGATCTCTATTTGACAGAGATGACTATATCTATTGTAATTATAATTTCTATTCTGAAATTTGGAGTACTGCAGTATCGTTATCAGAGTTATAGAAGTTGTGTTTCTGCATTGGTTGTTGTTTAAACCATATTTGATTCTCTTCTGTGTTCAAATGCTTCATTAACAGCTGGGATAATATTTGTTTATAGAGTTGAGATATCGTTCTAATTAAGGCTGAATGATTTTTATTTTATTAAGATGACTTCAGCATAATTCAGAGCTTGGATGATTAATATATGAGACAACTTTATTATAAACTCTTTTCTAGTTCTCGTGAAAGATTCGACATCAGTAAAAGTGAAAATGATAGAAGATCAGAATCAAATCTATATAATGATATGTCTGAATTTAACCTGCTAACAAGAAGAAAAGATTTCTTTGAAATGATTAATTCAGTGGTTTAGTCTGATTTAAATTAATTGATTGAAAGGATGATTAGGTTATATGTCTTTAAATTTATTCACGGGACTGAAGATAAACTCTGAAAGTATATGTGTGATTTGAGGGATAGTCTAGAAGAAGAATTTGTGTTCCTAAAGATTTGATGTAGAATTATATCTATCGGGACCATTCTATCTGAGAAATGTTATGGTAAACTAAAGATAATTCAATTGTTGAAGTTTTCTTTTGTATGAAGACAATATCAACCGAAATGCAGATCTAATTCAGTCTGGGTTGAATAAAGAGTTTACGATTTTCAGTCATACGTTAATGAACAGTTTGAAGTGTGTTCTAATGAAAGAGTGTGCAGAAATATCTTGTGATTCTATACAGTTAAAGCTACATGAAAAGGGTTATGTGACATATTCGCTGATTATAAGAATTTAAAATGTTTAATGTCAGAGAAAGACCCGAATTTGGGAATTGTAACGCCCTGAATTTGGGCCTAGAAGGAATGGGCCTTGAGCAAGGGAGCAGTGAGAAGGCTTGACATAAGTACTTAGTTGTGCAAGAAATGATGGAAATAAATGCCTGCTTCAGTGGCTAAGTGTCCTAAGGAGTGTTGGAGAAGTCCTGGGTTCAAAACTAGGCTCTAGCAAAATTTTAGTTTTTCCTCTTAAATGAATCTGGACGCTAGCACATATGTCTTATAATTTATTATGGACAGTTTTGATCACAGAAAGAGCTTGTGGTCTAGTGGCAATATGGCGTGTAGAGTAACCTTGAGGTCTGAGGTTCGAGTGCTAGCACAGCATAAAAGAAGTATTTATTTTGCTACATGGGACGGCTGGTATTTGAGTTAGATAGGGACTCTAAGTTTGAATGGGTCTTGAGGAATTTTAATGGGAGGTTGGAGTGTTTTGTAGAGTGAATAATAGAGGGATAAGGGGAGAGATTTTTGGAGAAAATCAAAGGATGTGATGATGGTAGGAGGTTATGGCCGAATAGAACACTAATGCTCCCTTGGTTTTTGGTTTGGCAAAAAGGTTTGGACGTTTTGTGTGGTGTGCAGGTGGCCGAATTCTCCTAATTCAATTTCGGTACTCTGTTGTTTTGAGGTTGTGTTTGCTTGCGTAATTATTTCTCTTTTGGTTGTTTGCCTTTCTTTTCTTGTTTTTGGTCAAATAAGTATTCTTTTCATTTGGTCTTATTCTTTTCTACTATGACCGTTTCTCTCTTTTCCCTCTACTCTCTTCTCATTCTTCCTCACCTTTTGCCAATTTGATCTCTTTTCTCTCGCTATTCCCTTTTTTGGTTTTCCTTAGTCAAACCTCTCTTGTTCTCTTCTCTACCTTTTCTTTCTGTCTTCTCGCTTTTCTCCTCCTAGGCCGATTATTGTGCTCATTGTCTCTGCATTTTTGATTCTTTTGGACATCTAGTTTCTAACGATCGTCCGTTGCTCTAGCATCCTTTCTTGTTTATCATTTGATTTTGGGTAAGTGTTCTTTGTTTTATTGGTTTTGTTTCTTATTCTTTCGTTTTCTTCTTAAGCCGAATTTTCGGTTTATGGTTGCTAATTCTCTATCCCTTTACGTATGTATGGGATCTCTGGGTTCTAACATTCTCGAAGAGAAAAAGGGATCCTCTAGTTCTCAGAGGTGTTCAAAATCCTTCTTCAGTATTCAATCAAATATTTGGGGGTAAGTAGACTTGCTTTTGTCAGTAGTGGTCGAATATCAAATCTTTTATAACTCTAGTTTTGGGACTTATTTGGACTATGGGTATTAATTCAAGCCTTGGATTATACATTTATTGCTAATGGGATATGTTATTAATGCAGTAAATCGACAAGAAGTGTGCGATCGTTTTCAACTAGTGATCTAAGTGAAATAGATCACATGTCTTTTGGTCCAGGTTGGATGTCTGAGAAACTTGGAAGCGGTTTCGTAAACATGTGTGTTTTCCACACTGATTGGACTGTGGATCGACAAAAGTCGAAAAGACAAAATATGGCGTTTGATGCCTCACGAGCGTGCGATTGCACATGTGGTGATTCGAGCCTACAAATCTTAGGCGTAGGACTGTAGAGGCCGTTATGGGCCTCGATAGGCCGAACTGGGCGGTATGGGCCCAATGGTCTCGTTGGCCCGCGTGGGTAAATTTCGTTTTTAAGTGGGAAGTAGATAGACTTGTCATGTCATGCACATAACTTAGGTTGTTTTGGGCCTCGATGGGCCGAAATAGGCCGTGTGGGCCCAATGGGCTCGTGGGCCCACACGAGTAAAATCTACGGTTTGTGACTATTAATGAACCGGGCTGTGGTATACACATAGCCGTATCAAAATTTGGGCTAAATGGGCCACATGAGCGTGTGGGCCCACTTCGGCCGAGTAATGGGCCTTAGGCCCACTTGCACCGTTATGTCTGTTTAAAATTATCGAAATACTCGTGATTCATGAAATTACCGAAATACCCTTAATTTGTAAAATTACTGAAATACCCCCAGTTTGTAAAATTATCGAAATACCCCAAGTTTGTAAAATTACCGAAATACCCTTATAGTGTAAAATGTCCAAAATACCCCTGTAGGGTAAAATGACTGTTTTGCCCTCGTGGGTAAATGATCGACCGTGGTTGTGATTGTATGAATTTGATTGATTTGATTGTGATTGTATGACTGTGTTTTAATTGACTCGACCGTGGTTGTAAAACTGATATGCTTTTAATATATATGTAAGTGACTGTTACTAAGCATGGCCATTCTGCATACACGTGTGATGATTGAGCATAACATACACGGCAAATTACATGGGGTTAGGGCATTGATATGGAGGAAGTACTGTTCTGATAGGATCGCACGGGTCGCACGAGACGATTGTGGATCCAGTGTTGATCTGTTAAGGTCGCACGGGTCGCACTAGACGACTGCGGACAGATGGACGGCTTAGTGCCGCTTAATCAGATTATGGCTCTGTGCCAGCCTAAAAATGGCTCTGTGTCATCTTGACTATGGCTTTGTGCCAAACGTATTTACCTGGGGCTATGTACCTAATATACTTATTCATGACTCTGTGTCAATCATATTTACTGAAGGCTGTGTGCCGATTATATTACCATCGCTGATGGCTGTTTGCCAATCATAAAACAGTTACCGATGGCTTTGTGGCAATTATAAGACCGCTACTGAAGGCTTAAAGCCGTATATATTCTAGCAGCTTTGCTGCGATTTCGGTTAGTGCTGCAACCGGTGCTAACATTGTAAGTGAAGGGATGGCGTGTGTGAGTTATTCCCTACAGGAAGTGTAGGGTTGGATGGGATAGCATGCATCCATGCATTCACACATTCTGTTTTGTTAATGAGATGGGCTAGGCCCAATTGATTCTGTTATGGGCTGTGAGCCAAATGATATTGTAATGGGCTTTGCTCCACGTATGCTCTGAACTGGACTGTACTATTACTATTAAAGGGCTCTAGCCCAGACTGTCTCTGTTTCTATTTTGGTATACTTACTGTTACTCTAGTAAGGGGATTACACACTGAGTTTTCATAAACTCACCCTGTTTATTAACTGTGCAGGTAATCCCTAGCCTTAGGAGGATCGGTACTGCGAGGGAGTTAGAGATGGCCACACGACTACCTTTGGACTTTATTTATATGTTAGATTCCGTTTTGGGTTTTCAACTTGTAACATCCCTAATCTGACCCTAGTCGAGAAGTGGTTTCGGGACCACTAAACCGAGCTGCAAAAATAATTAAATGTTAAATTTCATGTCTATTATATGTGAAATTACATGTGTGAAATTTTGGTGTATTGATCTTGTCATTTAGATGTGAATTTTATTAAAGGGGCTTATATGTGAAACATTGAAAATGTATGAGGTTAATTAAAAGGGCCAAATATTTGCATGATTTAAAAGATGGGATTTGCATGTCAAATGCACCATTTTAATTTTAGTGGCCGACCATGATTGCACTTAATTTATGTGTATATGTATTTTATATTAAGTAAAATGATTATAATAAAAGATAGTGAGTGATAAGAACAAAGGGGGAGACTTCATTGTTTTTGGGTTCTAGCCGAAACTAAAGAAAGATAAAGGGGAAAGTGACTTGGGAATGTTCGGTCTTTTGGAGGCCAATTTCTAACGTAATTTCATTATAATTTTGTTAAATTTTGATGAATACGAGCTTCATTTCTTTATCTAACTGAAACCCATTTGCTAATTTAGGTCTAAGTGGCGTATTAAGTTCGGTTCATGTGTTTTTGAGCTAGGGATTTGTTTTAAAAGTTAAAAGTTGCTGGATAAGTGTTGGATGGACTTGATAATGTTAAAATTATTGAGTGTGTAAAGTTATAAGTTTAGTTTATGATTGGGAGCTTAAATTTAGCTCAAATTTAACTCAATTTCTTACATTAAGCATTTCGGCTATGGTGTGGATTGCATAAAATTTGAAGTATTTGATGTTTGAGAGTTCTAAATAGTTAATTATTAAGTGAGGCTTAGTAATTTTGTGTTAAAGATGAATTTCATTACTAAAAGTGGTATTCGGCTATGTGGCATTGTGTTAAATTTTGGATGTTGTTTTTTTATTTATTTTAAATTGACTATTAAGTAAGCTTTAAGGTTGTTAAATGGTAAAAAGAGACTTGAGAGTGATGTTTAGGCAGCTTTCGGCCTTAGAGTGAATTATGATTGTTAAAGGATGGACTTAAGTTGTGTATATGGGATTTAACCTTGCCGATTATGTGTTAACAAGGTGAAAATGGTTTTGGTGCTTTAATAGAGTGCCGAATGTGAGTTTGGTGTTAAGCTATATTTGAATACTTGGTTGAATGATTTTTTTTTAGTAAATGAAACTAATAATTTAGTTAAGACTAAGGTTCTTATGATAGCTATATATATGTATATGCCTTATGTATGTGCTTTGTAAATATAGAGACATTCGGCTAAATTTATTTAAGAGCTATGTGGCATATAGTCATTAGAAAATTTATGTTTAATTTGATATGTGTTTAAATAGCGAAAAATGAAAGTACAGTATGTACCATGTGAATAAAATTATCGGAATTTTTTTTTATTTAGATGAAATATGATAAGATGTTAATATTTGATGTGGTTTTCTATTAGAGAGTATATGAATTCCGAATGTAATGATAAGTGAATAATTATACTTCTTGTTTTGAATGAGTTTTGATATACCCGAAATAAGGTGCATGAATTATGGATTAGTAATGATTTGAATTTGTTTAAATCTAGCTCAAGAACAAAGGACACCAACTTCGGATTGGGGAAAAGAGAAAGTAGTTGAATAGCCGATTTGTACTAAGTCGATCAAATTCAAGGTAAGTTCTTAAGTGTTTGAACTTTGGAAATTTAAGAATAAATTGTAATAACTCTGCTTAGGACAGCAGCAGTAACATGAATTTTAAAAAAATCACCATAAATTGTTGGAGTTGAATTAGGGGCTGAATAAATTATGTAATTAAAGCTTAATGAGTCTAGTTTCTTATAAAAGAAACTGTGTAAGCAAAGGAATTGCTGATAATGAGATATTTAAAGTTGTGTGAGACAGTGTCAGAATGACTCCAAAATCCCCTGTTCTATTTTTAGAAAACAATTATAAATTGTACAAAAATTTTTATAAAACAAAATTTATATGCTTAGACTCCTTAATGAGTCTAGTTTTAAATGAAATAAACAAGAACATATTTTAAATTCTGTATAATGAGGAATTTGATTCGTAGTGAAGAGTGGTCAGTATAGTCAAATAGTGATACAGGGGAAACTTTAAGAAAAATCTGGTATTGATTGGCCAAACCAAAAATTCTGAACATTTTATGGATAAAAGATGTATGAGTCTATTTTTAGGGAAAATTAACGGCACTTCATTTTGAGTTTTGTAGCTCCAGTTACGAATAATTTAATGACTATTGCTCGGGAAAAACAGCTTGTAGTGAATTTGTGATTAAGTAGTAAACATTGATAAAACTGTTTGAGTTGCTTATAAACTATCAATTAAAATTTTGATCAAAGTACCGAATCCAGATAAAGTGAGGCTATAAGTCGTAAATGACTAGTATACCTAGTCAATTTTGTTATGATGAAATTGATGTACAAGATATATATATGTGGTAAAGCCAAATGGCTAATGTGAAATATGTATGAGACATGCATATGTGGTAAAGCCAAATGGCTAATGTGAAATATGTATGAGATGTGTATATATATTGTGGCCGAATAACAAATTGTGAAAGGTGTGTATTAGTAGATATTTGATGAGGCAAATGAATTACAAATATGATAGTCGATGTGAATGTTGTAACATGGGATTAAATGTACATGAAACTTGGAAATATATTCCTGGTAAGACCCAATGACTACGTGTGGAGATTATGTCCGGGTAAGACCCGATGACTACGTGTGGGGATTATCCGAGCTAAAGGTCTCGCTGATGATTCGAGTAAAGCGTAAGATTATATGACTTCATAGTAACAATTGTTAATAAATATGTTCAGTGCGTTAAGTTGGACAGGTATGTATTCTGAGCTTATATTTAAGCTTGATTTGAATTAAATTACAAGGTTGTTATGTGATGCATATGTGAGTTGTAACACTCCTAACCCGTATCCGTCGCCGGAATAAGGTTATGAGGTATTACTTGACTGAACAAAACTTCTATAAGGTCAAAGATACTTACCAGACATAAATTATCAACAATGTAAACATGTCTCATTGATTTTCCATAGGAGCTCTTAAATTTCCAAAATGACTCACTATCAAAACATAACCGAATATCTAATAACAATTTAAATACTATCAAGTTATAACTAAAACATTTCACCACATTAGTTCAATTATAAGGCTTCTCTAAACAAAATGAGCAAGCCATCTTCGCATGGCTATAATGTATACAAGTCGAAATATCATTCTACCTATAGTCTATCCTATACATGCCTTAAACCATGATGATATACAATCTTCTCAACTCACATAATGACCCGATAGTGTGATGATATCTCCGGCCCTTCCAACTCGAGCTAAAGTATAAACCTATAAGAAATGGAAAAGAGAACACGGATTAAGCTTCAATGCTTAGTAAGTTTTAAGCAATGCAAACAATTAATTTACTTATAGATCGATTATTCAAATTTTCAAGAAATCATTCCTAGATAATTTCCATTTTGGCCAAGTATCTATGAACATAATGCATATGTAGCAGATTCACCTCACTTGAATCTGAACTGAATTAAAACCAAATATTGAAATAAAAAAAATAAGATCATAAGAACTCGAAAAGCATCTCATTAACAAGTTTTAACCATGTTTGCAACAAAATCACAAATTCACTACAAGCTGTCTTCCTGAGCAACAGTCACTAAATTATTTATAACTAGAGCTAAGAAACTCCAAATCAAGTGCTGTTAATTTTCCCTGAAAATAGACTCATATATCTTCCATCCATCAAATTTTCAGAATTTTTCGTTTTACCAATAAATACCAGATTTTTCTTGAAGTTTTCCCCTGTTTCACTATTTGACTATTCTGACAATCTTCACTACAAATCAAATTTCTCATTATACAGAATTCAAAATATGTTATAGTTTATTTCATTTGAAACTAGACTTAATAAGGAGTCTAAGAATATAAATTTTATCTTATAACCATTTTTGTACCATTTATAATGATTTTCTGAAAATAGAACAGGGGACCTCGAAGTCATTTTGACTCTGTTCCATGCCACTTCAAATATCTCATTATTGGCAATTCTTTTGCTTGCATGGTTTCTTTTATAAGAAACTAGACTCATTAAGATTTCATGACATAATTTATTCAGCCTCTAACTCAACTCCCACAATTTACGGTGATTTTCCGAAATCACGTTACTGCTGCTGTCCCAAGCAGATTTATTACACATTCTTTGCATTCATATTATTTAACATGTATATCACCAAATCAATCTCATGTAACCTTTCACCATAACCGAATACACACATACACATATGAGATTTTCGCATATACTTCTCATTTCGCATTCATGATTCAATTCGATCAATCTAACATATAAAAGTATATAATACATACCGACCAACTTAATGCATTGAACATATTCAATGGTAGTTTACTACTGAACATTCGAAATCATAATCTTACTCAAATCATCGGCATTAAGTCCGCTAGGTTTAAAACCCAAATCCAATCACCACCACAAAGCATGCGGGACTTTAAGCCGGATGTAATACCAAAGACAAAGCCTCACTGGACTTTAGCTTGGATATAACACCAAAGACGAATGCCTTGGGCTTAGCCCGATATAACACTAGCACGAATGCCTTCGGGACTTAGCCCGGATATAACACCAAAGACGAATGCCTTCGGGACTTAGCCCGGACACCAAAGACGAATGCCTTCGGGACTTAGCCGGATATAACACCATTATAAAGTCGTCTCATAAACAATTCATATAATATAGCATGTATACCATGCTCACTTTGCTCTATTTAATCATTCAATATTTTGCACACTAAGTGTCATTCTCAATATCTCGCACATTAAGCGCCATTCTCAATATTTCGTACACTGAGTACCATATTTGATTACCCCGCACACTAAGTGCCACATTTTGTCGATATGTCGTCAGACATTAAAATATTCACGTATATACAATTTATACGATATCAAAGCATTAGAAACATAAATTTAACAATGCTTATTGCATATGAACTTACCTGGCTAAATTGTAGAGATACCAAAGTTCAGGGGTATTTTGGTAATTTTTTCATTTTCCTCGATTTTCCACCCGATCTTGATCTAAATTAACAATTTCATTCAATATATTAATTTAGACAGTAAAACACCTCATTTCATACAATTTGGTCATTTTTGTCATTTTACAAAATTACCCCTAAAGTTTTACTTTTATTCATTTTAGTCCCTGAGCTCAAAACATGCAAATTAACCATTTTAACCATAGTTAAGCTTAGCCAAATGTTCATGGTATCAAAACAGTCCATAATTCACTTTATGGCAAAATAATAGTTTTGCCCCTAATATTTCAACTTCTTTACAATTTAGTCCCTATATCATAAAAATGCAAATTCATGAAATTGAGTAAAATTCTACTATAGAATAATATCATTAGTGTCTCTAGCAGCCCACACATTTCATTTATTTGACATTTTAACCACAAAGTTTTCACATTTATCAAATTAGCCCTTAATTGTCAATTTCACAAAAATTCACTTAACAAAAAGTGTTTAACTATCAACAAGGACTCATATTCTTCCATTAAACTTCAAAACCCTATTATACTCATCAATGGAAAATATCAAACTATTCAATGGTTTTGCAAAATAGCCCACTCATAGGATAGATTAAGCAACAACGATCCCGAAAATATAAAAATAATTAAAAACGGGACTAGAAATGCCTACCATGCATTAGTAGAAAGTTGGAAGCTTCTTCCATGGCTTCTCAAGCTTCATATTCGGCTGGTAAAAAGAGAATGAAAAAGATGACACCTTGGTTCTTTTATTTTATTCATTTTATTATTATTTTTAACCAATTTACAATATTAACCTTTATACACTTTATTTATTACACCAAATGCCAAGCCATCATATCCCACTATCTCTTTAATGGGCTAATTACCAAACAAGGACTTTCACTTTTAAGTTCTATATCTATTTAATACCTTTAGCTTATAGAACAGAACTTTTGAACTTTACATAATTTAGTCCTTTTTGCTTAATTAACTATCAAACGAAAAATTTTTCAACGAAACTTTAATACCATCTTATTGCCACTTTACATAAATATTTATAAAAATATTTACGACTCGGTTTATAGAAACAAGGTCCCGATACCTCATTTTCTAAACCCACTTGACCTTAGGGTCATACCACTTGAACTTAATAAATCGCTTATAAAACAAAAATCACAATATCAAAAATATTTTTTTTAAATCACAATTAGCTCGTAAATATTAAATATAATATTTACAAACCTACTAAATCGGATTTCGTGGCCCCGAAACCATCATTACGATTAACCCTAAAAACGGGCTGTTACATGAGTAAAACAATAAGACTGTTTCTATGATTATTGCGCATTTGGTCAATGTGAAAAGTTAGGTGAAAATATGTAGTGTACCTATGTTTATAAAAGATCACTATCAAGTGAGAATTTATCCGCTTATTGTGTATTACGTAATTGTGTATATTCGGGCAAAAGGGCAAGATACCTAGAAAGAGGTTATATGAGAATTGTAAGATCGACTTTAATTTGGTTGGTCGGGTATGTGATAAATACTTGTACATGTTAGACCCATCAGAATTAAATCATGATTGTAAAGTGGAAAGCAAATATGAAAAGGCCATATGAATATGTGGGTATCTGATTATGGAGAAATATTATAGGATATTGGGAGATATACATTTTGACTTGACCGATGAGGGTAACTGTAGATATGAAATGAAATGTTATATATATATGAATCAAATAAACAAATTGGTTATATTTGAGTTCAAGAGTTTTTTTTAATTTGCTTAAGACTTACTAAGCTTATAAAAGCTTACTCTGTTGTTATGTTTCTCTGTTTTATAGATTGTTGAATTTGGCCTTTTCTTTGGGGATCGTCAAGAACTTGTCACACTATCACTATCCACCGCTTGAAATATCGCTATGTTTTGGATTATCTTATGGCATGTATAGAATAGACTAGTGGCGGAAGAATATTTTGGTTAATGTATATAAGCCATGCGAAAATGGCATCTTTTGAATGTTTACTTAGAGAAGTTTAAATTTTATCCCTGGCTGTGCTTAGTACTTATTTAAATGAATGATCTTTATTTCAAGAAAAAGTTCAAAATTTTACTGTTCTGACATGAGTTACAAGTCCGGTAATGCCCCTTACCTATTTCGGCGACGGTTACGGGATAGGGGTGTTACATTTTATTGGTATCAAAGCTACGGTTTAGTCGATTCTAGGACTAACGTAGCACGTGTGAGTCTAGCTATACATGCCATAAAGTGATAAAATGATAGTGTGATGATTTCTGACAGTTACAATGTGTTTTTCATATAATAATAAATTTTGATCCTGATCGAGCTGTAGCAGATGGTATTGAGAGGATTGGAACATGCTTATGATGTGTCAAAATTGAGAAAAGTGTGAATTACGAATATGATATGCTATGTGAAATGTACTTGTTGATTTTGCTATGTGCCTTTTTCGAATGATGCAATGAATTTTATTATATGCATATATCATGTGCGAACTAGAAGTATAAGCCCTAAGGTATGTGATAAATTTAGTAAGTTTTGAGTAATCAAGTTTAGTATAAAAGTTAAAATGGCATGTTATAAAGGTATGATATATGAAACATGGCCCATTGATCTTACTTTACTCAAATTTGTTTACTGAGATAGTTGTGTATAAAGCATGTATCCGAATGATCATTAGAAAATAAAGCTGTGAGAATTAGGTGGATATGTGATCCTTGTATGTATAGATTGAATGTCAAATGAAAGCTATACATTATGTGCTTGTATACGAATAAAGCAAATGAAATGCCAATGTGATAAATTAGTGAAATGTATACTTGATGGATAAATATGCATAAAAGTTCGTAATGAAGAGCATTCGTCTTTGGTGATGTATCCGGGCTAAGTCCCGAAGAGCATTCGTGTCTTTGGTGTTATATCGGGCTAAGTCCCGAAGAGCATTCGTCTTTGGTGTTATATCCGGGCTAAGTCCCAAGAGCATTCGTCTTTGGTGTTATATCCGGGCTAAGTCCGAAGAGCATTCGTCTTTGGTGTTGTATCTGGCTAAGTCCGAAGAGCATTCGTCTTTGGTGTTATATCCGGGCTAAGTCCCGAAGAGCATTCGTGCTGGTGATGTATCCGGGCTAAGCCCCGAAGGCATTCATGCTGGGACAAAATCTAGACTTGAGGTCTGAAGGCCTTTGTGCTAAAATTATTTATGGGTTAAAGTTCCGCAGGTCTTGTACTGGTGATGTGTATTCGGGCCTTTGTGCCTAGCAGACTTAATGCCAGTGATTCGAGCAAGTTTAATGTTCTTCACTATATGAATTCAAAGTTAAATGAAAAGATACGTTAAAAGTGTACATATATGATGTTTTATAGACTTGGTTAAGTTACTTTAATGAATAAGAACGAATGAATATGAGGAACTATGTGTGCGAGTTCTTCAACCGAGCACTATGTGTGCGAGATCGGTCAGTGGGCACTGTGTGTGCGGATTTTGTTTCATGTAAGACCTCGTCTAGGACGACGGCATTGATCTGTGATAGTGAGCAAGACCGCATCGAGGACACTGGCATCACTTGTGTGAAGCTTTATGCCTATTCGACTGTATACTGGCAATTTTAACTATGATTGAATGAATTAAATGAACTAAATGTTCAGGTACGTGGAAGTTGATATTCTTTTGGAAATAAGTTAAGTTGAATATTTAGATATGATAAAGTTGTAAAGAATATTCATTGGGATGTCTGAGAATATGTGTACTTTCGGCCAGGATACAACTTATACATGAATGAAAATGTGGGTTATGAATATGTGAGTTGATGTTATGTATTTGTTTTAAGATAAACAAATGATATTATAGATCAATGTGAAATCCGTAATGAATTACAATTGTTATTGATGAGCTAATGTTTACATAGACATAATTCAATGAGAGAACGATATCCGAACTTATTCATTAGTAAGATTTTGGGGACGAAAATCCCTAAAGGGGGAGTGTTGTAACATCCCTAATCGACCCTAGTCGATAAGTGGTTTGGGACCACTAAACCGAGCCATAAAAATAATTAAATGTTAAATTTCATGTCTATTATATGTGAAATTACATGTGTGAAATTTTGGTGTATTGATTTTGTCATTTAGATGTGAATTTTATTAAAGGGGCTTATATGTGAAACATTGAAAATGTATGAGGTTAATTAAAAGGGCCAAATATTTGCATGCTTTAAAAGATGGGATTTGCATGTCAAATGCACCATTTTAATTTTAGTGGCCGACCATGGTTGCACTTAATTTATGTGTATATGTATTTTATATTAAGTAAAATGATTATAATAAAAGATAGTGAGTGATAAGAACAAAGGGGGAGACTTCATTGTTTTTGGGTTCTAGCCGAAACTAAAGAAAGATAAAGGGGAAAGTGACTTGGGAATGTTCGGTCTTTTGGAGGCCAATTTCTAAGGTAATTTCATTGTAATTTTGTTAAATTTTGATGAATACGAGCTTTACTTTTTTATCTAACCGAAACCCATTTGCTAATTTTGGTCTAAGTGGCGTATTAAGTTCGGTTCGTGTGTTTTTGAGCTAGGGATTTGTTTTAAAAGTTAAAAGTTGCTGGATAAGTGTTGGATGGACTTGATAATATTAAAATTATTGAGTGTGTAAAGCTATAAGTTTAGTTTATGATTGGGAGCTTAAATTTAGCTCAAATTTAACTCAATTTCTTACATTAAGCATTTCGGCTATGGTGTGGATTGCATAAAATTTGAAGTGTTTGATGTTTGAGAGTTCTAAATAGTTAATTATTGAGTTAGGCTCAGTAATTTTGTGTTAAAGATGAATTTCATTACTAAAAGTGGTATTCGGCTATGTGGCATTGTGTTAAATTTTGGATGTTGTTTTTTTTTTTTTTAAATTGACTATTAAGTAAGCTTTAAGGTTGTTAAATGGTAAAAAGAGACTTGAGAGTGATGTTTAGGTAGCTTTCGGCCTTAGAGTGAATTATGATTGTTAAAGGATGGACTTAGGTTGTGTATATGGGATTTAACCTTGCCGATTATGTGTTAACAAGGTGAAAATGGTTATGTTGCTTTAATAGAGTGCCGAATGTGAGTTTGGTGTTAAGCTATATTTGAATACTTGGTTGAATGATTTTTTTTTAGTAAATGAAACTAATAATTTAGTTAAGACTAAGGTTCTTATGATAGTTATATATATGTATATGCCTTATGTATGTGCTTTGTAAATATAGAGACATTCGGCTAAATTTATTTAAGAGCTATGTGGCATATAGTCATTAGAAAATTTATGTTTAATTTGATATGTGTTTAAATAGCGAAAAATGAAAGTACTGTATGTACCATGTGAATAAAATTATCGGAATTTTTTTTATTTAGATGAAATATGATAAGATGTTAATATTTGATGTGGTTTTCTATTAAAGAGTATATGAATTCCGAATGTAATGATAAGTGAATAATTATACTTCTTGTTTTGAATGAGTTTTGATATACCCGAAATAAGGTGCATGAATTATGGATTAGTAATGATTTGAATTTGTTTAAATCTAGCTCAAGAACAAAGGACACCAACTTCGGATAGGGGAAAAGAGAAAGTAGTTGAATAGCCGATTTGTACTAAGTCGATCAAATTCAAGGTAAGTTCTTAAGTGTTTGAACTTTGGAAATTTAAGAATAAATTGTAATAACTCTGCTTAGGACAGCAGCAGTAACATGAATTTTAAAAAAATCACCATAAATTGTTGGAGTTGAATTAGGGGCTGAATAAATTATGTAATTAAAGCTTAATGAGTCTAGTTTCTTATAAAAGAAACTGTGTAAGCAAAGGAATTGCTGATAATGAGATATTTAAAGTTGTGTGAGACAGTGTCAGAATGACTCCAAAATACCCTGTTCTATTTTTAGAAAACAATTATAAATTGTACAAAAATTTTTATAAGACAAAATTTATATGCTTAGACTCCTTAATGAGTCTAGTTTTAAATGAAATAAACAAGAACATATTTTAAATTCTGTATAATGAGGAATTTGATTCGTAGTGAAGAGTGGTCAGTATAGTCAAATAGTGATACAGGGGAAACTTTAAGAAAAATCTGGTATTGATTGGCCAAACCAAAAATTCTGAACATTTTATGGATAAAAGATGTATGAGTCTATTTTTAGGGAAAATTAACGGCACTTCATTTTGAGTTTTGTAGCTCCAGTTACGAATAATTTAATGACTATTGCTCGGGAAAAACAGCTTGTAGTGAATTTGTGATTAAGTAGTAAACATTGATAAAACTGTTTGAGTTGCTTATAAACTATCAATTAAAATTTTGATCAAAGTACCGAATCCGTATTAAAGTGAGGCTATAAGCCGTAAATGACTAGTATACCTAGTCAATTTTGTTATGATGAAATTGATGTACAAGATATATATATGTGGTAAAGCCAAATGGCTAATGTGAAATATGTATGAGACATGCATATGTGGTAAAGCCAAATGGCTAATGTGAAATATGTATGAGATGTGTATATATATTGTGGCCGAATAACAAATTGTGAAAGGTGTGTATTAGTAGATATTTGATGAGGCAAATGAATTACAAATATGATAGTCGATGTGAATGTTGTAACATGGGATTAAATGTACATGAAACTTGGAAATATATTCCTGGTAAGACCCAATGACTACGTGTGGAGATTATGTCCGGGTAAGACCCGATGACTACGTGTGGGGATTATCCGAGCTAAAGGTCTCGCTGATGATTCGAGTAAAGCGTAAGATTATATGACTTCATAGTAACAATTGTTAATAAATATGTTCAATGCGTTAAGTTGGACAGGTATGTATTCTGAGCTTATATTTAAGCTTGATTTGAATTAAATTACAAGGTTGTTATGTGATGCATATGTGAGTTGTAACACTCCTAACCCGTATCCGTCGCCGGAATAAGGTTATGAGGTATTACTTGACTGAACAAAACTTCTATAAGGTCAAAGATACTTACCAGACATAAATTATCAACAATGTAAACATGTCTCATTGATTTTCCATAGGAGCTCTTAAATTTCCAAAATGACTCACTATCAAAACATAACCGAATATCTAATAACAATTTAAATACTATCAAGTTATAACTAAAACATTTCACCACATTAGTTCAATTATAAGGCTTCTCTAAACAAAATGAGCAAGCCATCTTCGCATGGCTATAATGTATACAAGTCGAAATATCATTCTACCTATAGTCTATCCTATACATGCCTTAAACCATGATGATATACAATCTTCTCAACTCACATAATGACCCGATAGTGTGATGATATCTCCGGCCCTTCCAACTCGAGCTAAAGTATAAACCTATAAGAAATGGAAAAGAGAACACGGATTAAGCTTCAATGCTTAGTAAGTTTTAAGCAATGCAAACAATTAATTTACTTATAGATCGATTATTCAAATTTTCAAGAAATCATTCCTAGATAATTTCCATTTTGGCCAAGTATCTATGAACATAATGCATATGTAGCAGATTCACCTCACTTGAATCTGAACTGAATTAAAACCAAATATTGAAATAAAAAAAATAAGATCATAAGAACTCGAAAAGCATCTCATTAACAAGTTTTAACCATGTTTGCAACAAAATCACAAATTCACTACAGGCTGTCTTCCTGAGCAACAGTCACTAAATTATTTATAACTAGAGCTAAGAAACTCCAAATCAAGTGCTGTTAATTTTCCCTGAAAATAGACTCATATATCTTCCATCCATCAAATTTTCAGAATTTTTCGTTTTACCAATAAATACCAGATTTTTCTTGAAGTTTCCCCTGTTTCACTATTTGACTATTCTGACAATCTTCACTACAAATCAAATTTCTCATTATACAGAATTCAAAATATGTTATAGTTTATTTCATTTGAAACTAGACTTAATAAGGAGTCTAAGAATATAAATTTTATCTTATAACCATTTTTGTACCATTTATAATGATTTTCTGAAAATAGAACAGGGACCTCGAAGTCATTTTGACTCTGTTCCATGCCACTTCAAATATCTCATTATTGGCAATTCTTTTGCTTGCATGGTTTCTTTTATAAGAAACTAGACTCATTAAGATTTCATGACATAATTTATTCAGCCTCTAACTCAACTCCCACAATTTACGGTGATTTTCCGAAATCACGTTACTGCTGCTGTCCCAAGCAGATTTATTACACATTCTTTGCATTCATATTATTTAACATGTATATCACCAAATCAATCTCATGTAACCTTTCACCATAACCGAATACACACATACACATATGAGATTTTCGCATATACTTCTCATTTCGCATTCATGATTCAATTCCGATCAATCTAACATATAAAAGTATATAATACATACCTGACCAACTTAATGCATTGAACATATTCAATGGTAGTTTACTACGAACATTCGAAATCATAATCTTACTCAAATCATCGGCATTAAGTCTGCTAGGTTTAAAACCCAAATCCAATCACCACCACAAAGCATGCGGGACTTTAAGCCCGGATGTAATACCAAAGACAAAGCCTCTTTGGACTTTAGCCCGGATATAACACCAGCACGAATGCCTTCGGGCTTAGCCCGGATATAACACTAGCACGAATGCCTTCGGGACTTAGCCCGGATATAACACCAGCACGAATGCCTTCGGGACTTAGCCCGGACACCAGCACGAATGCCTTCGGGACTTAGCCCGGATATAACACCATTATAAAGTCGTCTCATAAACAATTCATATAATATAGCATGTATACCTGTTCACTTTGCTCTATTTAATCATTCAATATTTTGCACACTAAGTGTCATTCTCAATATCTCGCACATTAAGCGCCATTCTCAATATTTCGTACACTGAGTACCATATTTGATTACCCCGCACACTAAGTGCCACATTTTGTCGATATGTCGTCAGACATTAAAATATTCACGTATATACAATTTATACGATATCAAAGCATTAGAAACATAAATTTAACAATGCTTATTGCATATGAACTTACCTGGCTAAATTGTAGAGATACCAAAGTTCAGGGGTATTTTGGTAATTTTTTCATTTTCCTCGATTTTCCACCCGATCTTGATCTAAATTAACAATTTCATTCAATATATTAATTTAGACAGTAAAACACCTCATTTCATACAATTTGGTCATTTTTGTCATTTTTACAAAATTACCCCTAAAGTTTTACTTTTATTCATTTTAGTCCCTGAGCTCAAAACATGCAAATTAACCATTTTAACCATAGTTAAGCTTAGCCAAATGTTCATGGTATCAAAACAGTCCATAATTCACTTTATGGCAAAATAATAGTTTTGCCCCTAATATTTCAACTTCTTTACAATTTAGTCCCTATATCATAAAAATGCAAATTCATGAAATTGTGTAACAGCCCTATTCTGACCCTAGTCGGGAAGTGGTTTCGGGACCGCTAAATCGAGTCACAGAAATAATTGAATATAATATTTTATGTCTAAAATATGTGATCATGCATGTGTGAAATTTGAATGCTTCGATTTTTGTCAAATTGAATGTGTTTCTAAATAAAAAGGACTTATGTGAGAAGCTTTGAATATATGCGTGGCTTATTTTAAGTGATTAATTATTGAATGATGCAAATAAGTAGGTTTGCATGGCAATTTGCCACTTTTAATGCTAGTGGCCGGCCAAGCTCATAAGTATGGACATTATATGCATGATTTAATATTATTATATCTTTTAGTGGTGAGAAATATGTAATAAAAAAATGTATTAAATGAATTAAAGATGAATAAAAGAGTTTTGAGTAATAAAAATAATGAGGTGAGTGGGAGGAAAAAAACAAAGTTCTTTCTTTGTTGTTCAACTTGGCCGAATAGAAGAAACAAAGGAGGGGAAGAATTTTGGTCACTTGAATCCTTAGGGAGGTTAGTATATTGTGTTGAAATTGTGAAATAATTACTTGTTTTAGGTAAATTATCATGGTTCTTGCTTAACCCATGCAAAAATTTCCTCTAATGATGGGTGAATAGAGCTTTCGGCTATGGTTATAAGGGAAGGAATTTTGATTGTTTTACTTGAATCTTGATGATGAATGTATTTAGGAAAGAACTTGGCCTTTCTAAAAATATGAATGGTTAAAGCTCATACTAGTATCAGCCGAATTAAAGAATGCTTGATGTCATGAGTAAATGTTGTTCATGTTATTTGGATGAGAAAGGGTAGTTGGGTGAAGTAGAATCTAGCAAATGAGCACATATGTGCACTAGTTGTTAAATGAAGAAAAATCGGCTAACAAGGGAGTACTAAGGCCGAATATGATTTTGAATATTATTGAGTAATGTATGTGTTTTGAATCGATCGAATGGAGAGAATACTTTAATTGTGTTATGAACAATTAAATGTTAAATTAAGGTTGCTAAGCTAGCTATTAAGGTGAAGTGCAAATATTAGTATTTGATTACTAGTGTATATATGGTATTAGCCGAGTTTTGAACTTGAAACAAAATGGTATTTAGCCAATACAAGTAACCATAATTGTAGAATGTATTAAGTATATAATCGGCCTCAACATAGACATGCATATTCGGCCACAAGAATGGATACATAGGTTGATGTGTACGTTCGGCTATAGGGAGAGCTTACGAGCAAAGAGGATCAAAGTCGGTTAGAGGAAAAGAGAAAGTAAGCGAATAGCCGTGGATATCTAATCGTCGACCACTTCCGAGGTAAGTTTTAAGTGATTAAACGTTGAGTAAATTCAATCATAATAGGACATAATGAGTTGATTTAATAAGATATGATGTGGCCATGATATGTCTTAGACTCAAATGGTAAATTCATAAGTGTTTGGACTTGGAAATTTAAGAGCAAATTGTAATAATTTGCTTTGGACAGCAGCAGTAACGTGTTTTTAGAAAATCACTATAAATTGTTGGTGTGGAATTATAGGCTGAATAAAATATGTAATCAAAGCTTAATTAGTCTAGTTTCTTATAAAAGAGACCGTGTAAGCAAAGAAATTGCCTATAAAGAGATATTTAAAATTGGGTGGGATAGTGTCAGAACGACTCCGAAATCCCCTGTTCTGTTTTTAGAAAATCATTATAATTTGTACAACAATGTTTATAGGACAAAATTTATATGCTTAGACTCCTTAATGAGTCTAGTTTCAAATGAAATCAACTAGAACATAATTTGAATTCTGCACAATGATAAATTTGATTTGTAGTGAAGAGTGGTCAGATTAGTCAAACAGTGAAACAGGGGAAACTTTAAGAAAAATCTGGTATTGATTGACCAAACCTAAAATTCTGAAAATTTTATGGATGAAAGATATATGAGTCTATATTCAGGGAAAATTAACCACAATTGATTTGGAGTTTTGTAGCTCCCGTTATAAATAATTTAGTGACTGTTGCTCAGGAAAAACAGCTTGTAAAGAATTTGTGGCTATGTTGTAAACATGGATAAAACTTGTTTTAATTTGCTCATAAGCTATCGATCAAACCCATACGTGAATTCTAAATTGTGATAATGTAAAATGATATATGAGTATTAGATGGATCTTTGATATTAAAGTTTGTGTAATTGTAAGTTTATAAGTATTCGAATATGAAATGATAGTATGGCATGAAATTGAATTATTCATTGGAAAATGATAGACGTAGATTCAGCTGAGACAAAGTGTATACGTGAAAGTATATGTGGCATGTGAGGTATGTTTGGATAATTGTGATGTGAATACATGAAAATTTACATTTTGATTTAGGAATTTATGTGATGAATGTGAACATGCATATATGTGACAAAGCCGAATGGCCAATGTGATGAATGTGAACATGCATATATGTGATAAGGTAGAATGGCCAATGTGATGAACGTGGAAGTGTATATATGTGGCAAAGCCGAATGGCTACTTGTGAAATGTGTATGAGATGGATCTGTGGTAAAGCCAAATGGCTAATGTGAGATATGTATGAGATGTGTATATATATATATTGTGGCCAAATGATGACAGACGGTGGAAGGTGTGTTTTGTTAGATATTTGATGAGGTAAATGAATTACGAATGTGATAGTCATTGTGAATGTTGTAACATGTGAATAAATATGCATGAAACTCTATGATGTAAACCTGGGATTAAAGATCGGATGACCATATGTGGTGACTATGTCTGGGTTAAGAACCGCTGACTTCGTGTGGAGATTTCATCTGAGCTAAAGGTCTCGCCAATAATCCGAGTAGAGGTTAAAGCTATACGACTTCATAATAAGAATTGATTATAAATATATACAATGCGAAAGGTTAAGCAGTATGTACTCCAAGTTTATATGTGAGCTTGATTTGAACTAAATCATAAGGTAGTTATGTGATGCATACGTGAGCAATCTATGAGACTATTCCTATGATTATGTGACATCGGATCAGTGTGAGGGGTTATGTGAAATTATACAATATATCTATGTCACATGAGCTCACTTTTATGTGAAAGTTTATCCGCCTATTATATATGATGAGATGTGCATATTCGGTAAAAGGATGGTATGCCCGAAGGAAGAGTGAAATAAAAATACGAACAACTATGTTATAATTTGATTGTTATCTGTTGACACTGCTTAAAACTTACTAAGCATTGTAATGCTTACTCCGTTTACTTTGTTTCCTCTGTTTTATAGATCTCATTAGGAAGCTACAGGCTCGGGGATCGTCAGCAACTTGTCACACTATCACTATCCTCTGCTTGGTACTGCTATGTTTTGGATTATCTTATGGCATGTATAGAATAGACTAGTGACGGAAGAATATTTTGGTTAATGTATATATAAGCCATGCGAAAATGGCATCTTTTGAATGTTTACTTAGAAAAAGTTCAAAATTTTACTATTCTGACATGAGTTACAAGTCCGATAATACCCCTTACCTATTCCGGCGACGGTTACGGGATAGGGGTGTTACAAATTGAGTAAAATTCTACTATAGAATAATATCATTAGTGTCTCTAGCAGCCCACACATTTCATTTATTTGACATTTTAACCACAAAGTTTTCACATTTATCAAATTAGCCCTTAATTGTCAATTTCACAAAAATTCACTTAACAAAAAGTGTTTAACTATCAACAAGGACTCATATTCTTCCATTAAACTTCAAAACCCTATTATACTCATCAATGGAAAATATCAAACTATTCAATGGTTTTGCAAAATAGCCCACTCATAGGATAGATTAAGCAACAACGATCCCGAAAATATAAAAATAATTAAAAACGGGACTAGAAATGCCTACCATGCATTAGCCGAAAGTTGGAAGCTTCTTCCATGGCTTCTCAAGCTTCATATTCGGCTGGTAAAAAGAGAATGAAAAAGATGACACCTTGGTTCTTTTATTTTATTCATTTTATTATTATTTTTAACCAATTTACAATATTAACCTTTATACACTTTATTTATTACACCAAATGCCAAGCCATCATATCCCACTATCTCTTTAATGGGCTAATTACCAAACAAGGACTTTCACTTTTAAGTTCTATATCTATTTAATACCTTTAGCTTATAGAACAGAACTTTTGAACTTTACGCAATTTAGTCCTTTTTGCTTAATTAACTATCGAAACGAAAAAATTTTTCAACGAAACTTTAATACCATCTTATTGCCACTACATAAATATTTATAAAAATATTTACGACTCGGTTTATAGAAACAAGGTCCCGATACCTCATTTTCTAAACCCACTTGACCTTAGGGTCATACCACTTGAACTTAATAAATCGCTTATAAAACAAAAATCACAATATCAAAAATATTTTTTTTAAATCACAATTAGCTCGTAAATATTAAATATAATATTTACAAACCTACTCGTCGGATTTCGTGGCCCCGAAACCACTGTTCTGATTAACCCTAAAAACGGGCTGTTACATGAGTAAAACAATAAGACTGTTTCTATGATTATTGCGCATTTGGTCAATGTGAAAAGTTAGGTGAAAATATGTAGTGTACCTATGTTTATAAAAGATCACTATCAAGTGAGAATTTATCTGCTTATTGTGTATTACGTAATTGTGTATATTCGGGCAAAAAGGGCAGTATACCTAGAAAGAGGTTATATGAGAATTCGTAAGATCGACTTTAATTTGGTTGGTCAGGTATGTGATAAATACTTGTACATGTTAGACCCATCAGAATTAAATCATGATTGTAAAGTGGAAAGCAAATATGAAAAGGCCATATGAATATGTGGGTATACAGTTATGGAGAAATATTATAGGATATTGGGAGATATACATTTTGACTTGACCGATGAGGGTAACTGTAGATATGAAATGAAATGTTATATATATATGAATCAAATAAACAAATTGGTTATATTTGAGTTCAAGAGTTTTTTTTAATTTGCTTAAGACTTACTAAGCTTATAAAAGCTTACTCTGTTGTTATGTTTCTCTGTTTTATAGATTGTTGAATTTGGCCTTTTGCTGGGGGATCGTCAGCAACTTGTCACACTATCACTATCCACTGCTTGGTACTGCTATGTTTTGGATTATCTTATGGCATGTATAGAATAGACTAGTGGCGGAAGAATATTTTGGTTAATGTATATAAGCCATGCGAAAATGGCATCTTTTGAATGTTTACTTAGAGAAGTTTAAATTTTATCCCTGGCTGTGCTTAGTACTTATTTAAATGAATGATCTTTATTTCAAGAAAAAGTTCAAAATTTTACTGTTCTGACATGAGTTACAAGTCCGGTAATGCCCCTTACCTATTTCGGCGACGGTTACGGGATAGGGGTGTTACATTTTATTGGTATCAAAGCTACGGTTTAGTCGATTCTAGGACTAACGTAGCACGTGTGAGTCTAGCTATACATGCCATAAAGTGATAAAATGATAGTGTGATGATTTCTGACAGTTACAATGTGTTTTTCATATAATAATAAATTTTGATCCTCGACGAGTCAGTGAGATGGTATTGAGAGGATTGGAACATGCTTATGATGTGTCAAAATTGAGAAAAGTGTGAATTACGAATATGATATGCTATGTGAAATGTACTTGTTGATTTTGCTATGTGCCTTTTTCGAATGATGCAATGAATTTTATTATATGCATATATCATGTGCGAACTAGAAGTATAAGCCCTAAGGTATGTGATAAATTTAGTAAGTTTTGAGTAATCAAGTTTAGTATAAAAGTTAAAATGGCATGTTATAAAGGTATGATATATGAAACATGGCCCATTGATCTTACTTTACTCAAATTTGTTTACGAGATAGTTGTGTATAAAGCATGTATCTGAATGATCATTAGAAAATAAACTGTGAGAATTAGGTGGATATGTGATCCTTGTATGTATAGATTGAATGTCAAATGAAAGCTATACATTATGTGCTTGTATACGAATAAAGCAAATGAAATGCCAATGTGATAAATTAGTGAAATGTATACTTGATGGATAAATATGCATAAAAGTTCAGAATGAAGAGCATTCGTGCTGGTGATGTATCCGGGCTAAGTCCCGAAGAGCATTCGTGCTGGTGTTATATCCGGGCTAAGTCCCGAAGAGCATTCGTGCTGGTGTTATATCCGGGCTAAGTCCCGAAGAGCATTCGTGCTGGTGTTATATCCGGGCTAAGTCCAGAAGAGCATTCGTGCTGGTGTTGTATCCTGGCTAAGTCCCGAAGAGCATTCGTGCTGGTGTTATATCCGGGCTAAGTCCCGAAGAGCATTCGTGCTGGTGATGTATCCGGGCTAAGCCCCGAAGGCATTCATGCTGGGACAAAATCTAGACTTGAGGTCTGAAGGCCTTTGTGCTAAAATTATTTATGGGTTAAAGTTCCGCAGGTCTTGTACTGGTGATGTGTATTCGGGCCTTTGTGCCTAGCAGACTTAATGCCAGTGATTCGAGCAAGTTTAATGTTCTTCACTATATGAATTCAAAGTTAAATGAAAAGATACGTTAAAAGTGTACATATATGATGTTTTATAGACTTGGTTAAGTTACTTTAATGAATAAGAACGAATGAATATGAGGAACTATGTGTGCGAGTTCTTCAACCGAGCACTATGTGTGCGAGATCGGTCGGTGGGCAGCGTGTGTGCGGATTTTGTTTCATGTAAGACCTCGTCTAGGACGCACGGCATTGATCCGTGATAGTGAGCAAGACCGCATCGAGGACACCGCATCACTTGTGTGAAGCTTTATGCCTATTCGATCAGATAATTGGCAATTTTAACTATGATTGAATGAATTAAATGAACTAAATGTTCAGGTACGTGGAAGTTGATATTCTTTTGGAAATAAGTTAAGTTGAATATTTAGATATGATAAAGTTGTAAAGAATATTCATTGGGATGTCCGAGAATATGTGTACTTTGGCCGGATACAACTTATACATGAATGAAAATGTGGGTTATGAATATGTGAGTTGATGTTATGTATTTGTTTTAAGATAAACAAATGATATTATAGATCAATGTGAAATCCGTAATGAATTACAATTGTTATTGATGAGCTAATGTTTACATAGACATAATTCAATGAGAGAACGATATCCGAACTTATTCATTAGTAAGATTTTCGGGGACGAAAATCCCTAAAGGGGGGAGTGTTGTAACATCCCTAATCTGACCCTAGTCGATAAGTGGTTTCGGGACCACTAAACCGAGCCGCAAAAATAATTAAATGTTAAATTTCATGTCTATTATATGTGAAATTACATGTGTGAAATTTTGGTGTATTGATTTTGTCATTTAGATGTGAATTTTATTAAAGGGGCTTATATGTGAAACATTGAAAATGTATGAGGTTAATTAAAAGGGCCAAATATTTGCATGCTTTAAAAGATGGGATTTGCATGTCAAATGCACCATTTTAATTTTAGTGGCCGACCATGGTTGCACTTAATTTATGTGTATATGTATTTTATATTAAGTAAAATGATTATAATAAAAGATAGTGAGTGATAAGAACAAAGGGGGAGACTTCATTGTTTTTGGGTTCTAGCCGAAACTAAAGAAAGATAAAGGGGAAAGTGACTTGGGAATGTTCGGTCTTTTGGAGGCCAATTTCTAAGGTAATTTCATTGTAATTTTGTTAAATTTTGATGAATACGAGCTTTACTTTTTTATCTAACCGAAACCCATTTGCTAATTTTGGTCTAAGTGGCGTATTAAGTTCGGTTCGTGTGTTTTTGAGCTAGGGATTTGTTTTAAAAGTTAAAAGTTGCTGGATAAGTGTTGGATGGACTTGATAATATTAAAATTATTGAGTATGTAAAGCTATAAGTTTAGTTTATGATTGGGAGCTTAAATTTAGCTCAAATTTAACTCAATTTCTTACATTAAGCATTTCGGCTATGGTGTGGATTGCATAAAATTTGAAGTGTTTGATGTTTGAGAGTTCTAAATAGTTAATTATTGAGTTAGGCTCAATAATTTTGTGTTAAAGATGAATTTCATTACTAAAAGTGGTATTCGGCTATGTGGCATTGTGTTAAATTTTGGATGTTGTTTTTTTTTTTTTTTTAAATTGACTATTAAGTAAGCTTTAAGGTTGTTAAATGGTAAAAAGAGACTTGAGAGTGATGTTTAGGTAGCTTTCGGCCTTAGAGTGAATTATGATTGTTAAAGGATGGACTTAGGTTGTGTATATGGGATTTAACCTTGCCGATTATGTGTTAACAAGGTGAAAATGGTTATGTTGCTTTAATAGAGTGCCGAATGTGAGTTTGGTGTTAAGCTATATTTGAATACTTGGTTGAATGATTTTTTTAGTAAATGAAACTAATAATTTAGTTAAGACTAAGGTTCTTATGATAGTTATATATATGTATATGCCTTATGTATGTGCTTTGTAAATATAGAGACATTCGGCTAAATTTATTTAAGAGCTATGTGGCATATAGTCATTAGAAAATTTATGTTTAATTTGATATGTGTTTAAATAGCGAAAAATGAAATCTTTGTATGTACCATGTGAATAAAATTATCGGAATTTTTTTTATTTAGATGAAATATGATAAGATGTTAATATTTGATGTGGTTTTCTATTAAAGAGTATATGAATTCCGAATGTAATGATAAGTGAATAATTATACTTCTTGTTTTGAATGAGTTTTGATATACCCGAAATAAGGTGCATGAATTATGGATTAGTAATGATTTGAATTTGTTTAAATCTAGCTCAAGAACAAAGGACACCAACTTTGGATAGGGGAAAAGAGAAAGTAGTTGAATAGCCGATTTGTACTAAGTCGATCAAATTCAAGGTAAGTTCTTAAGTGTTTGAACTTTGGAAATTTAAGAATAAATTGTAATAACTCTGCTTAGGACAGCAGCAGTAACATGAATTTTAAAAAAATCACCATAAATTGTTGGAGTTGAATTAGGGGCTGAATAAATTATGTAATTAAAGCTTAATGAGTCTAGTTTCTTATAAAAGAAACTATGTAAGCAAAGGAATTGCTGATAATGAGATATTTAAAGTTGTGTGAGACAGTGTCAGAATGACTCCAAAATACCCTGTTCTATTTTTAGAAAACAATTATAAATTGTACAAAAATTTTTATAAGACAAAATTTATATGCTTAGACTCCTTAATGAGTCTAGTTTTAAATGAAATAAACAAGAACATATTTTAAATTCTGTATAATGAGGAATTTGATTCGTAGTGAAGAGTGGTCAGTATAGTCAAATAGTGATACAGGGGAAACTTTAAGAAAAATCTGGTATTGATTGGCCAAACCAAAAATTCTGAACATTTTATGGATAAAAGATGTATGAGTCTATTTTTAGGAAAATTAACGGCACTTCATTTTGAGTTTTGTAGCTCCAGTTACGAATAATTTAATGACTATTGCTCGGGAAAAACAGCTTGTAGTGAATTTGTGATTAAGTAGTAAACATTGATAAAACTGTTTGAGTTGCTTATAAACTATCAATTAAAATTTTGATCAAAGTACCGAATCCGTATTAAAGTGAGGCTATAAGCCGTAAATGACTAGTATACCTAGTCAATTTTGTTATGATGAAATTGATGTACAAGATATATATATGTGGTAAAGCCAAATGGCTAATGTGAAATATGTATGAGACATGCATATGTGGTAAAGCCAAATGGCTAATGTGAAATATGTATGAGATGTGTATATATATTGTGGCCGAATAACAAATTGTGAAAGGTGTGTATTAGTAGATATTTGATGAGGCAAATGAATTACAAATATGATAGTCGATGTGAATGTTGTAACATGGGATTAAATGTACATGAAACTTGGAAATATATTCCTGGTAAGACCCGATGACTACGTGTGGAGATTATGTCCAGGTAAAACCCGATGACTACGTGTGGGGATTATCCGAGCTAAAGGTCTCGCTGATGATTCGAGTAAAGCGTAAGATTATATGACTTCACAGTAACAATTGTTAATAAATACGTTCAATGCGTTAAGTTGGACAGGTATGTATTCTGAGCTTATATTTAAGCTTGATTTGAATTAAATTACAAGGTTGTTATGTGATGCATACGTGAGTAAAACAATAAGACTGTTTCTGTGATTATTGTGCATTTGGTCAATGTGAAAAGTTAGGTGAAAATATGTAGTGTACCTATGTTTATAAGAGATCGCTATCAAATGAGAATTTATCTGCTTATTGTGTATTACGTAATTGTGTATATTCGACCAAAAAGGGCAGTATACCTAGAAAGAGGTTATATGAGAATTCGTAAGATCGACTTTAATTTGGTTGGTCAGGTATGTGATAAATACTTGTACATGTTAGACCCATCAGAATTAAATCATGACTGTAAAGTGGAAAGCAAATATGAAAAGGCCATATGAATATGTGGGTATACAGTTATGGAGAAATATTATAGGATATTGGGAGATATACATTTTGACTTGACTGATGAGGGTAACTATAGATATGAAATGAAATGTTATATATATATGAATCAAATAAACAAATTAGTTATATTTGAGTTCAAGAGTGTTTTTTAATTTGCTTAAGACTTACTAAGCTTATAAAAGCTTACTCTGTTGTTATGTTTCTCTGTTTTATAGATTGTTGAATTTGGCCTTTTTTTGGGGATCACAAGAACTTGTCACACTATCACTATCCACCGCTTGGTACTGCTATGTTTTGGATTATCTTATGGCATGTATAGAATAGACTAGTGGCGGAAGAATATTTTGGTTAATGTATATAAGCCATGCGAAAATGGCATCTTTTGAATGTTTACTTAGAGAAGTTTAAATTTTATCCCTGGCTGTGCTTAGTATTTATTTAAATGAATGATCTTTATTTCAAGAAAAAGTTCAAAATTTTACTGTTCTGACATGAGTTACAAGTCCGGTGATGCCCCTTACCTATTCCGGCGACGGTTACGGGATAGGGGTGTTACACAACTTTTGTAACAAGGCCTCTTAAAGTTTCTGGATTTTAACTTTGGGTTTTAATTACTTCAATTTATAACTATTTTTAACATCACGTTTTTGTAAATCAGTTACTTTTAAAATTAGCTTCTGCAACTCAAAAGAAATTTTGGGAATAGAATTAATAACTTTTCAATGTACCACTTTATAAAGCAAACTAACATAATTGGGAATTTACTCAAGTTTTCAAATAAGTAGGGTTTTCAATGAAAACATGGTTTTCGAAAAACACTTCAATGTGACACGTCAGATTCGGGCCCAACTTCTAGGCCGGGTTTGGGGTGTTACAGGAATAGTAAAAATGGCCTGAACTTTTAAAAGACCTTGAGTTAATATTTGATATTGCAGAGTGAGATCTGAACTTAGCACAACAAAGATAGTTCAAATTGTCGAAAACTTTTGAGTTTGTAAGTTATAAGGGATACAACGTAAATGGCTTTCTGATTCAGAATTTCAGATCAATGGTTGGTAACTGAGAAGTTCTGAGATTGTACAACAACTGTTACAGGTAATCTCGTAGTGGTAATTTGTCTGTTCGTTCGAGACTATTTCAGCATGAGTTGATATCTGAGTAGTAATGAAATAGAATTTTGATGAACTTTGAATCGGGATTATTCTTATCATTGAAAATGATAGAGTGATCTGAATTATTATTAACTGCTTGAAGAAATCTCTCTATACGTGTGGATTTTCTCTTTTGATAAAACAGTTGAGTGATCCGTTCCTGTGTTGATAAGTCTGCACCTGGTGCTAGTCATCATTGTTTTGGATTGAGATCTGAAACTCATATTGTGATTTAGAGAGAAATTACAGTAATCTGTGAGTATGAGATTGAATTGAAATCGGGAAACGCAATTCAAATTCTAAAAATATTTATTCGACATTGTGTTTAAGAGTTTGAAAGCAATAAAGAAAGACTATTGTATGGTTGTAATTACCGAACTCAATTGTTTCGAGATCGAACTTTGTGAGAAGATGATCCATGGAATTAATTTCATCAGAGGAATTGAGCAGAAAATGAAAGCAATTCAATACAGTTACAAGCAGTTTCAGCTTGATATGACGTATAGCAGAAGACATATCAGAATTTTGATTGTGAGATTAAAGAGATTTGAAATCTGAAGCTATGTAAAAATTTGAAATGTACTGTGTGGAAGAAAATCCTTAATCAACTTTCTGGTAAGATTTTCAGGGATGAAAATCCCTAAGGGGGAGAGAGTTGTAACAGCCCGATTTTACACCCTATTCAGAACGGTGGTTTCGGGACCACAAATCTGAGTCAAATTTTTTTTTTCATATTATTTTTTGTGTTTATTTTGTGTTGATTTGCATGTGTGAAATTTTCGTGAATTAATTTTGTTGTTTGAGTGCTCGATTAAATAAAAAGGCTAAATCGCGTAAAATGAAAATTTGAAGGTTAAATGTGAAAGTGCCTAATTGTTGTTGTCTTTATAATATGAAGCATTTATAATGCAATTAAACCATAATTATATGTAGTGGACGGTTGTAACCTTATGATATAATGGTTTCATAATTATAATAAAGGTTAAATATGTAAGTTAAATAATATGTTAATATATGTTATAATATAAAATAAAATACAAAAGCCATGCATCATTTTTCTTTAAATGCCAAAACTTCAAATAAAAAGAAAGAAAAAGAGTTTGAGACATTCGACCATTTGAGAGCTAAATCAAGGTATGTTTTATTTTCAAGTTTTGATAATTTTTACGTTTTTGAGATCGTTACTTCGAATACTACCCGACCCATGCTTCAATTACTGGTTTTGATGAATATTTTGAGTTATGCCATTGATTAATAATTATGTTTTGTGATGTTTGATGATGAATTATTGAAGATATGTTTTGGGTTAGTATGTTTTGTATTGGAAATTTTGATGAATTTGAGTAATTAGGGATAAATTGCAAAAAAAAAATAAATTGAGGGACTAAAATGTGAAATAAATGAATTGTGTGCGCTTGTATGGGCATAATGAGGATTCAGTGAAAGCTTGATATGTGTAAATTTTGTATGTTTTGTGTTTTATGCAAATTAGACTAAATTGTAAAAAGTATGAAATGTCAGATGTAAAATAGTAATTTATCCATTTATGTGTTTTTGGACTGAATTGAATGAAATTATATTGAATTAGTTTATTTTGAATACATTTAGATCAATAACCAAAGAAATCAGATTTGGATCGGAGGAAAACTAAAATTGTCGATTAATCGTCCCATTCCAATTACCGTTGTCCGAAGTAAGTTTATAAGCAAATAAACATAGTTATTTTTTTAAATAAAAATAAGTTACATATGCTGAATTGATATATTGGAGAATGTATAAATGATAGCCAAATATGTGTACACTTGGGAACTATGTTTACAATTCGATTCGACTAAGATTCGACGTCCGAAAAGCCTCGTACGAACCTTAGGAAGTGCTAGGATACATATGTCATGACATAGGATTTCCGATATGTGTTCTCATGTAAGACCACAACTGGGATGTTGGCATCGATATGTGATTTTGAGTAAGACCATGTCTGGGACATTGGCATCGTAATTGTGATTCGTGTAAGACCCTGTCTGGGATAGTGGCATCGACATGTGATTACATGTAAGACCACATCTGGGACGTTGGCATTGTACGATATGTGTTATAATCTGAGTATCCTTTTTAATTCTGAATGGTTCAAAGGGCGAGGATAAGTTATGAATGAATGTGGAAACAAGTTAAATTGAACAGGTATGTGACAATTTATTACCTTTTCGGAAATAAGGTAAGTTGATTATTTGATATGTGATACAAGTTATAAATGACGTTAATGGTAGTGATTGTGTATATGAAAATCTATATGTGGATTAATGCATAAGTATATGATATTAATGTTTGATTTTTGAGCTTATATTTGGCCTAATGTTACATGAGGAATAAATTGAAATGTGAAATTCATATTGATAATAAAGGATTTATGTGCATTCGATTAGTAGGTATTTGGAATATTAACCTTGAACGTGTTTATAGGGAAGTATATATATTCGAAAAAATAAGGTCTATGTGATATTAAACATGTTAATGAATCAATATTTGTTTTGAAATGTTATAATTTATGTATAGATAAATGTTTGGTAATTAAATTTCATAAGTATGGCTTGGTTATGCCTTAATAAATTATCAATGCCATTGAGATAATATTTGAATTAAGAATTGAGCTATGAATGAAGTGACTGAAACCATATGTTTAAGTATATGATTGGTCATATTCGGTTGAATGATATATATATATGTATGATATGGAAATGTGAATTTCATACTTATGCCAATGTTTATATGTGAATTTGTCTATATGGTAATTGAATGTGAAATTATGACTAAGGAAATGTGAATTGTATAAATGTATTATGATAGTATGTATTCGGTCAAGTGAAATTTTTATTGATATTGAGCATGAAAGATGATTTTGGATAAAGAACGAATACATGTTTGGACAAAACTTAATTCATGTTTAGTTATATGTGGATATTTGAATTTACAAGTAAGGTTTGGTTATGTCTTATTAAATTATTATTGTTATTGAGTTAATATTTGCTTATGGCTTACTAAGCTAAGATAGCTTACTGTGTGTGTATTTTTACTTTTATTTATAGATTTTGGAGACTAGTTGTAGGCTTGGGGATCGTCAGCGAAGTCTATCACACTATCGACTGCTTTTGGTACTTTTAAAAGTTGAATTAGAAACCTATGGCATGTATAGGCTATACTAATTTTCGAATATGGTTGAGGTTGTATATATATGTATAAGCCATGCGAAAATGGCTTGTCCATTTTGTTAATCTTAGAATTTATGCTTTGGCTTGATGATTATGTTTGGTTGTGGTTTTGGTTGATTTGGTTTTGGTATATATAAGTATGGTTATGTTTGATATTTTACACACGGCTTGGCGACAAGGGCTTGTGTCCCCTATTTTGAGAAAAATTTTTAAAGTTTTGTGAAAGTTTCTTGTGTTACCAGTTTAGTCCCGAACCACTCCCAAAGCATGTTTAGAGCCACATAGGCTCGTATAAGGGACAAATTGTTTGAGATTGAATGATGAATGCTTGAATTGAGAAAATGTATGCTAAATGGATGTTTATTTGTTTTGTAAGTTCGATAATGCTCTGTAACCCTATTTCAATGTTGAATACTGATGAGGGGTGTTACATTTATTAGTATCAGAGCTACGGTTTAGTCGATTCTAGGACTAACGTAGCGTTTGTGAGAGTCTAGCTATACATGCCATATATATAACCTATGATAGTGTGATGATGCCTGACATTATAAACTATGTTTTTGTATAGTAATGGATCCCGAACAAGCTATAGCAGATGATGTCAAGAGGAATGCGCATGCTCCCACTCAAGGGACAGTGCCTTTTGAATTTAAACCCGTACCGAGTAGTCACAGAGGTGAAGCTAAAGAAGCCTTTTTCCAAATGATGAATGAGTGGTTCAATCAATATGTCCAGACAAATTTGTTTGCCCAACAACTACCAGTCCCTCCAATTCCTCAACAAATCCCCGTAGTTCCTCAAGTTATTGATCCTATATGATTGAACAAGCCACTAGTTGATAAAATTCGTAAGCATAGGGCTGAAGAATTTAGGGCTACAGTTGACGATGATCCTGAGAGAGTGTATTAAATGTGCTGTATCCTTGTTGAGAGACACTGCATATCAATGGTGGAATACTTTGATATCAGTGGTACCAAAAGAACGGGTTACATGGGATTTCTTTCAGTCTGAGTTCAGAAAGAAATATATCAGCCAGAGGTTCATTGATCAGAAAAGCAAGGAGTTTCTAGAATTAAAACAGTACCATAGATCTGTGATCGAATATGAACTAGAATTCGTGAGGCTTAGTAAATATGCCTGAGAATGTGTTTCAACGGAAGCTATTATGTGCAAAAGATTTGAGGACGAATTGAAAGAAGATATCAGATTGCTAGTTGGAATTCTAGAGTTGAAAGAGTTCGTGGTACTCGTCGATCATGCTTACAAAACTGAAGAACTGGGCAAAGAAAAGAGAAAGGCTGATTCTAAAGCTAGAGATTCGAGAAAGAGATTGATGAATAAACCTTATCACTTTTTATCCAAGAAATTATGAGATGTTTATAGTCGATCAAATGCATCGATGGAGTACTCTAATAGAGATCATGGAAAACAATTTATGAGTTCAAAAACTCCAGCTATGTCAATAGCAAGTGTGAGTAATGCTTTTGGAGAGTGCAGAATGAATGAAAAAGCCTGTTTTAGACGTGGCTCGCACAAACATTTCATTCGAGATTGTCCGGAGCTAGATGAGAAAGATGAATCTTAGAATGCAAGATCAAGCAACACGTCTGCGAGAGGAAGACCACCCCGTAATGTTGGAAATGTGAGTGGTAGTAGAGGTGCAGCACGAGTTATTATTGTAAGATCTGAAGCTAGAGCACCTACCAGAACTTATGTTATTCGTGCTCGCAAAGAAGCGTCATCTCTAGATGTTATTACCGGTATATTCTCTCTTTATGACACTAATGTAGTTGCATTGATAGACCCCAAATTAATTCATTCATATATATGTGTGAACTTAGTGTCTAGTAGAATTTACTTGTTGGTTCTACTGAGTTTGTTATAAAAGTGTCGAACCCCTTAGGCAAATATGTCCTGGTTGACAAAGTTTGCAAGAATTGTCCGTTAATGACTCAGGGTTACTATTTTCTGGCTGATTTGATGTTGTTGCCATTTGATGAGTTTGATGTAATTTTCGGTATGGATTGGCTGACATTGCATGATGCACTAGTAAATTGTAGAGAAAAGATAATTGAGTTGAAATGTCAGAATAATGAGACTCTTCGAATCGAATCAAATGATTTTAGTGGTTTATTAGCTGTAGTTTCAGTGATGTTAGCTCAGAAATATGTGAAAAAGGGATGCAATGCATATCTTGCATATGTACTTGATACAAAAGTGTTAGAATCAAAGATTGAATCAGTACTAGTTGTTTGCGAATATCCAGACGTGTTTCCAGAAGAGTTACCAAGTTTGCCACCGATTAGAGAGGTTGAATTTGCTATTGATTTAGTACCAAGAACTTTACCGATATCGATAGCTCCGTACAGAATGGCTCTGATAGAGTTAAAAGAGTTGAAAGCTCAGTTGCAAGAATTAACTGATAGAGGATTTGCACGACCGAGTTTCTCACCCTGGGGTGCACTAGTGTTGTTTTTTAAGAAGAAAGACAGGTTAATAAGAATGTGTATTGACTATCATCAGCTCAACAAGGTTACGATAAAGAATAAGTATCTGTTGTCGAGAATAGATGATTTGTTTGATCAGTTAAAAGGAGCTACAGTGTTTTCTAAGATTGATTTGAGATCTGGCTATTATCAGTTGCGAGTTAAAGATGCTGATGTATCGAAGACAGCATTCAGAACGAGGTACGGATACTATGAATTTCTTGTTATGCCTTTTGGATTAACTAACACTCTTGCAGTCTTTATGGATTTGATGAATCGGATCTTCAGATAGTATTTAGATAGATTCGTTGTTGTATTTATTGATGATATTTTGATTTATTCTCAAAATGAATTCGAGCATGCCTAGCATTTGAAATTAGTGTTACAAATCTTGGGAGACAAGCAATTATTTACAAAATTCAGCAAATGTGTATGTTGGCTCCAAGAGGTTGGATTTCTAAGACATATCATTTCAGCCAAAGGTATTAGAATTGACCTGAACAAGATTTCTGCAATTATAGATTGGAAACCTCCAAGAAATGTATCTAAAGTCCAAATTTTTCTAGGATTAGCTGGCTAATATCGACGTTTTGTTAAAGGATTCTCTATGATTGTAACCCCGATGACTCGATTACTTCAAAAAGATGTAAAGTTCGAATGGTCTGAGAAGTGTCAGTAGAGTTTCAAACAGTTGAAAGCATTATTGACAGAGGCATCAGTGTTAGTATAGCCTGAATCGGGTAAAGAATTTGTGATTTTCAGTGATGCGTTGTTGAACAGTTTGGGTTGTGTATTGATACAGAAAGGCAAAGTAATAGCTTATGCTTCTAGACAGTTGAAGCCGCATGAAAAGAATTATCCGACACACGATTTAGAGTTGGTCGCGGTTGTGTTCGCATTAAAGATTTGGTGACATCACTTGTTTGGTGAGGAATGCCACATCTATACTGATCACAAGAGCTTAAAATATTTAATGACTCAGAAAGACTTGAATTTGGGACAAAGAAGACGGTTTGAATTACTGAAAAACTATGCGCTAGTAATTGATTATCATTCTGAGAAAGCGAATATAGTTGCTGATGCTTTGAGCAGGAAGTTATTATTTACTTTGCATGTGATGAACACAGTTAGTTTTGTTCGATGACGGTTTGATTGTAGCTGAGTTGAAAGTGAGACCGTTATTTCTTCAGTAAATTTGCAAAGCTCAGAAATGTGATAGTGAATTGCAAGCTAAAAGAGTGCAAAGTGAGTCGAATAGGGATTCAGAGTACCAAATCGGAGCCGATGATTGTTTAATGTTTTGAAATAGAATTTGTGTACTGAGAAATTTTGAGCTTATTCAGAAAATTCTGCACGAAGGACATAACAGATGTTTATCTGTTCACTCGGGGAGTACCAAAATGTACAATGATTTGAAACAATTATATTGGTGGTCGGGTTTGAAAAGAGACATTTCAGAGTTTATATTGAAATGTTTAGGTTTTCAACAAGTTAAAACTGAACATCAAGTACCATCGGGACTACTTCAGCCAGTGATAATATTGGAGTGGAAATGGGATAGAGTGACGATGGATTTTGTATCGTGTTTACTCCTATCTCCAAAGAAGAAAGATGCTATTTGGGTTATTGTTGATCGATTAACAAAATCAACACATTTCATTATAGTACGTACAGACTATTCACTTGATAAATTGGCTGAATTGTATATATATGAGATTGTGAGACTGCACAGTGTGCCAGTTTCGATTACTTCGGATAGAGATCCAAGGTTTACATCACGATTTTGGAAGAAACTTCAAGAAGCCCTGGGTACGAAGTTGAATTTTAGTACAGCTTTTCATCCGCAAACTGACAGATAGGCTGAACGAGTAATATAGATTCTCGAAGATATGCTCAGATGTTGTGTTTTAGAGTTCGAAGGTAATTGGGAGAAACATTTACTGCTGGTTGAATTTGCGTATAATAATAGCTTTCAATCGAGCATAAAGATGGCACCGTACAAAGCTTTCTATGGTCGCAAATCTTGAACTCCATTGTACTGGACTGAGCTTAGCGAGAAACAAATTCACGGGGTTGATTTGGTTAGAGAAACCGAAGAGAAAGTGAAAGTAATTCGCAACTGTTTGAAAGCAGCTTCAGATTATCAGAAATCGTACGCAGATTTGAAACGAAAAGACATTGAATTTTAGATTGGTGACAAAGTGTTCTTTAAGTTATCTTCATGGAAGAAAATACTTCGTGTAGGTCACAAAGGCAAATTAAGTCTGCGATTCATCGGGTCGTATGAGATTATTAAACGAGTAGGACTAGTGGCATATCGGCTAGCATTACCGAGTGAGCTAGAGAAAATCCATAATGTGTTTCATGTATCAATGTTGGGTCAAAATAGATTGGATCCATCACATGTGATTTCCTCGTCAAAAATTGAGATTCAACCTGATATGACATACAACGAAGAACCGATCAGAATTCTAGCTCGATAGATCAAAGAGTTAAGAAATAAATGAATAGCCTTAGTGAAGGTTTAGTGGAAACGTCACGGTATTGAAGAGGCCACGTAGGAGCCCAAGGAAGCTATGAGAAAATAGTACCCCAACCTATTCACTGGTAACATTTTCAGGGATGAAAATCCCAAAGGGGGGAGAGTTGTAACAGCCCGTTTTTAGTCAAATCAGAATAGTGGTTTCGGGACCACAAATCTGAGGTCAAAATATCTATTTTATTATTATTTTAATGTTTACAGCATGAATATATGATGGTGTGAAATTTTCATAAGGAAATTTTAGCATTTGGTTGCTCAATTTGATAAAAAGGACTAAATCACGTAAAGTGCAAAAGTGTTGTTCTATTAGTTAAAGGTGTCAAATAGCTTTGGTTTTTAAATATGGTGGCCTTAAATGGTAATTAAACCATTTGAAACTTGAGTGGAAATTCTTGGACAAGGTTTTGTAATGTGTAAAGGTTATTATTAAAGGTTATAATAGTAATTTGGTAATTAATGATAATTAAAACTAGTAAAATAACATCCATCTTCTTCATTTTATCAACGATAGTCGATTTTAACCTAAAGAAACCATGGACAAGTTCAGCCAAGCTTGTATAACTAATTAAGGTATGGTTTTTGTCCCCTTTTTAATTATTTCTATGTTTTTGAGATCGTTACAGCTAGATCTAGCTAGCCCAGGGACTATTTTGCAAAATTGTTAAAGATTTTGAGTGTTGCCATTGATGAATACATGTGTGTTTTGAAGTTTCTTGATAGATTATAAATGCTTGTTGATAGATATACAAGTTTTGTTAAGTGATTTTTAGTGAAAATGCAAAATAGGGATTAAATTGAGAAATGTTGAAACTTTGTGGTTTAAATATGAAATAAATGAAAAATATGGGCATCTAGGGGTATAATGGTAATTCGAATAGCATGGGTTAGTCTTGAATTTCATGAATTTGTGATTTTGTGAAATAATGACTAAATTGTAAAAATGTAAAAGTTTAGGGGCTAATATGTAAAATAGCTCAAATGCATATTTTGGATTGAATTGAATAATTAGAAGAATAAATAAGCTTATTTTGATTACTTATAGATCAAGAAAAAAGGAATTCGGACTTAGACTAGGGGAAAAAGCAAACTAATTGAATAGTCGGTCCGTTTCGTCATTTCCGTACGCGAGGTAAGTTCGTATAATTGAACTTGGATGTGTATTTATTCAATTGATGGATTGTATTGAGATTGTAATTACCTTATAGCTAATTGTGTAGAATTTAATTTAAATGTACAGTTTAAGTAGACAAGTTACTGAATAAGACCATAGCAGGGCTATGGTAAATTAGAGAATAAGACCATAACCAGGTTATGGCATGTGAATATAAGACCCCGGCAGGGCCATGGCAATGAATGTGTAAGACCATAGTTGGACTATGGTATCAGAAAATTGATGTATTCATACCGTAAGGATTTATAAACTCAGAGTTATTTGATAGGTGAATTGGTGAGAAATAGATACGTATTGGTACAGGTATGTACGAAAAACTATTCGAATAACAAGTTAAAAGAAGTTGAGAACTTATGAATTACAATTTGGTTCCATTTTATGTTAACTCATTGAATGATGCTTTAAATGCAAATTTATGTTTTTTTTTTTTTAGTTTGAAATGTTAATGAATGATGAGATTATTTTATTTATACATACGAACTTACTAAGCTTTATAGCTTACTTTGTTTATTTTTCTATGTTTTATAGTATTTCGAAGCTAGCTCTGATCAGGGGATCGTCAGAGACTTCATCGCACTATCGGACATCTATTTTGGTATTTTTGAAGTTTGTATATATGGTATATGACATGTATAGGCTTGAGTCATTCTGGTATGTTTGATGAAAATGTATTTTGGCCATTAGAAGTAACTTATAAATGTTATGTAGTTTGTTATAAATATTGCCATATGATATGGTGGATGTTGAATTATGGTACTCAAATGTTTTATGTGGTTTGAGGTATTTATTTGGTTGAGATATGTTTGTTGTAGATTGATTTTGGATGATGAATTAGATGAATTATGGTACATGATATATATAGGTGAGTTATGTTTAGTAAAGCAGGTTGAGTTGTTAAGTCTTTGAATCTGTAAATGGCATTGTATTGAGTATTGAAACGGTTGAAGTAGATATAGTATGATTTGTATAATGGTTGGTGACTTTTGGCTGCATATTTGTGTCTTGAAATGGTACCATTTGAGTTATGTAGGTACATGCAAATTTTGGTGGTAATTTGGCTTGGTAAATAGTCTATTGTTGTCCACACTGGCTTAGACACGGGCGTGTGTGACACACGGTCATTACACGACCGTGCGTCTCCTGGTGTTGAACTTGAAACCAAGTCAGTATGCGCCACACAGCCTCACACACGGTCCTATGACTTGGCAGTGTGGCATAAGTCTGTATACCCTATAGGATTGGCACGGCCTAGCACATGCCCTAGTACATGAGTGTGTATGGCCATTTTTAGGGCACATAGGCTAGCCACACGGGCATGTGTGTTTGCCCTGTGACCCAAGTCAGAAAGTTACACGGGGTCGGACACGGCCATGTACTTCCATTTCAAATGTCCATACGGCTTGTGACACGGGCGTGTCTGGTGGCCGTATGAGACACACGGCCTAGCCACACGGGCGTGTGTCCCTTATTTTGGGAAAAATTTTCAAAGTTTCATGAAAGTTTCTTGAGTTGCCGATTTAGTCCCGAACCACTCCCGAAGCATGTTTAAGGCCACGTAGGCTCGTATAAGGGACAAATTATTTGAGATTGAATGATGAATGCTTGAATTGAGAAAATGTATGCTAAATGGATGTTTAATTGTTTTTGTAAGTCTAATAATGCTTTGTAACCCTATTTCGATGTTAAATACGAGTGAGGGGTGTTACAAATAGGGCCAGTGGCATATCGACTAGCTTTGTCTTTAGAATTAGAGAGGATCCACAATGTATTTCTTGTGTTGATGTTGTGATGATACCGGTCATATCCTTCACATGTAATTTCCGCAACAGAGGTTGAGATTCGACTCGATATGACATATGGTGAAGAACTGATTAAAGTGTTAGCTCGAGAAGTTAAACAGATGAGAAATAAAAGCATAGCCCTAGTGAAAGTCTTGTGGCAAAGACATGGGGTCGAAGAGGCTACGTGGGAACCCGAGGAAGCTATGAGAAAATAGTACCCTAACCTCTTTTCTCGTAAGATTTTTAGCGACGAAAATCCCTAAAGGGTGGAGAGTTGTAACAGCCTGTTTTTGGGTCAAATCAGAATAGTAGTTTCGGGACCACAAATCTAAAGTAGAAATATTTATTTTATTATTTTTTAAGGTCTACAGCATGTAAGAATAATTGCGTGAAAATTTCGTTAAGATATTTTATCGATTCAGTACACAATTTGACTAGAAGGGCTAAATTGCAATAAGTGCAAAACTTGAGTTCTATAAGTTATAGGTATCTAATTGCTATGAAAATTTAAATTGGAGGTCCTTAAATGGTAACTATACCATTAGATTTTAGTATGGACAAAAATGGACATGGCTAGATAAAAAATTAAAGTTATACATTAAAGGCATTTTAGTAATTTATCAAATGAAGATAAAATTAACTAAATAAAAGTTTCCATCTTCTCAAATTAGTCCCTCCATATCCAAAATTTACAAGCAGTCCATAGCTAGGGTTTTGGCCACTTTCAAGCTCGATTGTAAGTCCGTTCTTGCCTCGTTTTTAATGATTTCTATGTTTTTAAGTTGTCTTAACCTAATCTAGCCTTTCCAAGGACTAATTTGAAGAATAATTAAAGTTTAAAATTTGACCCATGATGAATATGTGTGTATTTTGATGTTTGATGGTAGAAGATGCATGTTTTTTTTTTTTTTTGTTAAACAACTTTTGTAAAGTGATTTTCAGTAAAAAGGTCAAATAGGGACTTATTTATAAAAGTCTATAAAATGTGTAGAAAAGTGTGAATAAATGAAACATGTGGGCTGTTATGAGTATAAATAACAATTGGCTAGGCTTTGGTTGTGATAAAATTGAATGAAATTCATTTTTCGAGCCTAGGGACTAAATCATAAAATGTTGAAAAGTTAGAGGCAAAAATGTAAATTTTGCCATAATATGTTTTTGGGATGAATTGAATAATGTGATAATTAAATAATTTAAATGTGGTATTATAGATCAAGAAAAACGAAGCTCGAGTGTAGATCAGGGGAAAAATAAAGTATTTGACGAATAGGTCCTTTTGGCGATTTTTATAACTGAGGAAAGTTCGTATGTTAAATAAGCTTTACTTTAAATGTATTTTATTTGCTTTAATTTATGCATGAATTGTGTAATCGACCTTACAGACACATATGACGATGATTTTTCAAGCGAGAAATCCCAATCGAACCTTATGAATAGATTTGGATACAAGTGACATGTCACTAGGGTTTTATGTTATGTGATCCGAGTCCTGGTCCTGTACATCCTATCGGTGGCTAAGTTTATCGACATATGTTACAGTTACTTGACAGCTTGTGTTAGCAGCATCGTGTACCTATGTCTCGACTGGCAGCTTGTGTGAGCAGGCCGATTGATTGCTCGAGAGCTAGCACATATCTGTTATGAGATAAAGGTAGCAATAGCTACATATGTGGCACCTTGTGTGCAAGGTTTCCCGTGTATCCAATATTATTATTCTGAGTGGTTCATTGGGTATGACAAAGATGAGAATGAGTATGAATTATTACGAGACGGTACATGTATATACTTAAAGCTTGTGATTATTAATTTTCGAAATGATGAACTCAAGGTAAGTTGTGGTGGAATGAATTATGATCATGAGAATATGGTAAAAGACATTTCCTTATGTTATATTACTTGCATGTCAATGTATGGTAAGATTTGCTTATTTCTTTCATATGAGCTTACTAAGCTATATAGCTTACTCCGTTTTATTTCCATTTTTTATAGTGTCACCAAGCTTGCTCGGATTGGAGATTTGTCAGAGATCGCCTCACACTATCATCTGTCATTTTGGGTATCGATGATTTTAAACATTGAGAGTATGGCATGTATAGGGACTTGGTCATTTTGTTATATGTTTCATTATGAATTTGGCCAAATGTATTGGCTTTTAATTGTCAAAGGGTTGATGTGGTGTTTGGCCATGTAACTTGGCTCATTTTAGTTGAATTGCTTGTAAGCTTATACATATATACATACATGCATAAGCAACTATCTCTTGTGTGATGTGGTTTGTAAATGCTAGGTAAATGGTTGAATGTGGTTTAATGGTTTTGGTTGTTGAATGGTTAAGATTGGTTTATTGGTGTGCTAGGAAAACTAAGTAAAATTATGCATGTTATTGGAAGCCATATTGAAACTTGTAGAATGTGAGTTGTTATGATTTGGTTTGACAAATTATGGTGTTGTAAATGTGTTAAGTGTGGATAATGAAATGAAATGATTTAACTTTATTTTTTGGATGTTTGGTTGCTTAAGTATATCGTGATTTATGCCATTGAACTTGTGTAGGTGTAGGTGGAAATCAGGGTGACAAATGGCTTGGTAAATAGCCTATATTTTGTCCACACGGGTAGACACACGGGCGTGTGTCTAGGTCGTGTGTGACACACTGTCAACCCCATGGGCATGTGTTTCGGTCGTGTGTCCCCTGCACCTTAATTTTGAGAAACAGAATGCTCAGAATTGAGCACATGAGTAGAGACACGGGCGTGTGTCTCAGTCGTGTGTGTTACACGGCCTAGAACATGGGCGTGTGTCTTGATTGTGTGAAGTCTGCACCTATTTTATGAAAATTAAATTAACCATACGACCTAGCACACGGGCGTGTAACTTGGCCTTGTGATCTCAATTTGTTCATGCATTGCAAAATAGAGAGTTACACGGGTTAGGGACACAGGCGTGTGTGACCACACGACCTGCCCACATGGGCGTGTCCCAAGCCACACGGGCGTGTGACCCCTGTTCATAGCAAAAATTTTCTAAGTTTTGTAAAAATTTCCCGAGTTGTCGATTTAGTCCCAAACCACTTTTAAAGCATGTTTTGGGCCTCGTAAGCCCGTATTAAGGACTTTCTAATTGAATTTAAATGGTTTTAATTTAGATGAAAAAATTATGACTCGATTTGTATGTTTACTTGTGATGTAAGTCCGGTAGTACCTCATATCCTATTCTGGCGTTGAATACGGGTAAGGGGTGTTACAGTGCCTCTGCCCATGTGCCCAATTCTAAGTATTCTATTTCTCAATTTTTAAGATGCAGGGGACATACGGCCAAACCACATGCCCATGTGTCAGGCCATGTGTCATACATGGTTATGACACGCCCGTGTGTTTACCCGTGTGGACAAAATAAGGCCATTTCTAGCCTTATTTCTTACCCAAATTTAACCTTCAACCTAAAACAACATTTGCATATATTTTCCAACCAATTCAAGTCATATAAATCAAACAAACATCAATAACATGTATGAAATAACATCATATACATTCATATGATCAAACTTACCTTTTGGTAAAGACTTATATTTTATCCTAATTCAATCTAACCAACCACATACATATATGTTAAACATGATATATATATATATATATATATATATATATATATATATATATAACCTCATAATAATATACCAAAAAAAAACCATTATTAGCCATTCCAACGGCTAAATAACAAATAACCATGTACTTGCCAACATTGGCCAAGTTAACCTTTACATGCCATTATACCAAAATAAGATTGCTTTTTATACTAAAACGAACTGATGGATAGTGTGATGATACTTCGACCGATCTCTAACCTTTATGAGCTTCCCGAGCACTATAAAACAGAGAAAATAAAACCTAGTAAGCAATTAATGCTTAGTAAGTTTGTATAACAGGAATTAAACTTACCAATCACATTCATTACAATAAGCATACAATAACATGCTTTCCAACAAATTGGCAATTTGCCTAATCACATACACTCAAATAAGCAAGTTAGTCACATAATTCACATGTACTTCAAATAAACATGGTTGAGCTCATCATGCTACACTCTTTCAGGTATTTCAGAAGTATCCGGGACATAACTTGTAACACCCCTTACCCGTGTTCAACGCCGGAATAGGGTACGGGGCATTACCGGACTTAAACACAAGCAAACATACATTTCGAGTTGTAAATTTGGCATCAAATTAAAAATTTTTAACAATCAATCACATCGTCCCAAAAACGAGCCTACGAGGCCCAAAACATGCTTTGGAAGCAGTTTGGGGCTAAATCGAGAACTTTAGAAAATTTTACAACACTTAGAAAAATTTTACCTAAGCAGGGGTCACACGTCCGTGTGGCTTGGGACACGCCCGTGTGGGCAAGCCGTGTGGTCACACACACCCGTGTCCCTAACCCTTGTAACTCTCTATTTGTTACCCAAGAACAAATTGAAGTCACACAGCCAAGACACACGCCCATGTCCCGAGGCCGTGTCCTTCACACGGCTAAGACACACGGCCCTGTCTCATGCCCGTGTGCTTGATACTGAGCATTTTGTTTTGCAACATTTTAGGTGCAGGGGAAACACGGCCGGATCACACGCCCATGGGGCTGGCTGTGTGTGACACACAGCCTAGGCACACGCTTGTGTGTCTACCTGTGTGGACAATAATAAGGCTATTTACCAAGCCATTTGCCACCCTTATTCACACATACACTTACCCCAATTCAAAGGCACAAAACAATACATACTTAGGCAACGAAAACATCCACAATTATGACCATCACATACCAGTACCATATCAACATCTATCATACACACAACATTTATCATGCCATAAATCATTCATGTCAATTTCACCTTTATTAGGCTTCATTTAACTACTTTTTGTTACCTTATTGTACACACAAATTTATCATCTCATCAATAGACCACATTACCAAACATTTCACATTCATGCCATAAATCACATTTCCAAACAATTCACTTTCACCAAGCATACCATGATCATATCACCAAAGACATTGACACATATATGAATATACTTAGGCTTACAACCATGTTGCCACTATAAGCCAACTTACATGGCCAAATAGTAAAACAAGCCTTTGACGATTACAAGCCATTTCATTGGCTAAAATTGTATGACGCATATAACAAAATGACTAAGTCCTTATACATGCCATAACTCAAAATACTTGAATTCATCAATACCCAAATGATAGCTTGATAGTGTGATAGGATCTCCGGCGATCTCCAACCCAAGCTAGCTTGACGGCACTATAAAACATGGGAAAGGAAGGGGGGTAAGCTATATAGCTTACTAAGTCTATATGAACATAGTAAGCAACTCTTACCAATCATTTACAAAATCTAATGATATAAACACAAGATAATATAAATTACATTAAAACTCACAGTTATAGCTTATTCATTCACATTGTTTATTCTATAAATTTGCAAGCATAATTTAACATGTCTTGGCATTAGCCTAATAACCGAAATCTCTCCATTATAACCGTTTACCACAATCAACCAATCATTTCAAACCTCATAATAAACATGCACATTAATTATGAGTGTTCACTTTTCAAGCAAATATTCTAACATCTTTCAATTGTTTAAAGCCCATATCTTCTCATAATCGTTTTAATAGGCAATTATGCCAATCTTTCCTTTTTCTCATATCCGATAAATCACAAATTGTGTGAATCAAACATGCTAGATCATAACTCAATTTGGCCCGAAAGCCAATTACACGATCGCCAACCGAATTTACCATATGTTTCATACATCACAAGTATCGATCAATAATCACAAGGCTTTCGCAAAAACATTCTCATGGAAGCCATGAACTCACAATATCATGAAGTCAATGCTTATAAACTTTATGTACATACCTGTACAAATTCATAATACTTACATACTCTTTCTCTTCTTTGACATACCCATTAAATTACCCATTGAACCACTTGGAATACTAAAGGATACTCGGAAATCTTGTACACACAATACCGTACCAATGCCATATCCTAGATATGGTCTTACATATAATCTCGTATCGATGCCAATAGCCCAGCTATGGTCTTACATGAAGTCTCATACCGATGCCATATCCCAGATATGGTCTTACATGTAAATCTCAATAACCCGAATGTCATGACATTTGTATCCTATCTATTCCCAATGTTCAATCGGGACTTTCGTTGTATCGAATCTCTGTCGGTCATTTCCGTAGTATCGTACTCAATAGCATTCACATTTCATTTCAATAATATAGAATTTACCACAATCATATCAATTAAGCATTTATACATATATAATTTAATTCTTATTAAACATATAAACTTACCTCGGCATAAAAATGACGAAAAGGGTTTAACCGTCAAATACTTGTTTTTCCCTCGTTCTAATCTCGAACCTCATTTTTCTTGATCTATAATATGACATTTAACTTATTTAATCATTATATTATTCAAATCAACCCAAAATCACATAATGGCAAAAATTACATTGTTGTCCCTAAAGTTTGACATTTTTACAATTTAGTCCCTAGGCTCGTAAAATGAAATGTACTCAATTTCTTCAATACCCATGCCTAGCCGAACCTTATACATGTTTATAGCAGCTCACATTTTTCTTTTATTTGCATTTTAACACCCATTTTACAACTTTTTACAAATAGGTCCTTTTAGGCATTTTCATCGAAAATCACTTAGCAAAAGTCGTTTATCATACACCAAACATACATTTCCTACCATTAGACATCAAAATACAAAAATATCCATCATGGGTAAAATTTTAGACTTTGATTATGTCTTAAATTAGTGGTAGGAATAGATAGATCATGTTACGAGGATTTCAAAAATATAAAAATCATTAAAAAAGGGGCTAGAACAGACTTACAATCGAGCTGGGAAGCTTGAAAAACCTAGCCATGGTTTCTTCTTGTAAAATTCGGCCATGGGAGGAAGATGGACAAAAATTGGCTTTTAATTTGGCTTTTTAATTCATTTAGTTACCAAATTACCAAAATGCCCTTAATGAAAAAATTTAGAAACATACCTAACCATGTTCATTTTTGTCCAACAACTTAACCCATAGTCTAATTACAATTTAAGGACCTCCAATTTAAAATTTCATAACAGTTAGACACCTCTATCTTATAGAACTCAAGTTTTGCACTTTTTACAATTTAGTCCTTTTGACTAAATTGATTGCCCAAACGTCAAAATTTTCGAACGAAATTTTCACGAAATCATTCTATAAAATTGTAGACCATAAAAATATAATAAAAATAAAATTTTTCTACGTCAGATTTGTGGTCCTGAGACCACTGTTCCGACTAGACCCAAAATCGGGCTGTTACATAACTCTTTTAATCTCATAATTTCTCATGTCAGAAGTTTTGTCCGTTGTATTATTGAAATTTCAATGGATACTCAGGTAGTACACACAAGGTGTACAACACTGTAAACCGTCAATTCATAAACAGGGTTACCCATTAGGGCACATAATCGGGGAGCACACCTTCAAGTCACATATCCAGTTGCTCAGATGAACCATGTAACAGGACGTTTATCTGGGCTAAGCAGAAAAACTCATAAGAGTTTTAATCATGGAGCTCTTAGAGCTTAACAAATAACTTCGAAGAGCTAATAACAGGGAGCACCGAATAAGGTAACAGGGAGTTCAAGTGAGCCATGTCAGGAAGGTCATAAGAGCCTATATCAGGACGCTCATGTAGAACTGTGTTTGTGTCTGCATTATATGTTGGATCACAACCGATCGAATCATGTAATAGGACACTCACAAAGAGCTGCGGTAGTGCGCAACACATGCAATATCATTACTGATCAGGATGCTCATTGGAACTTTATAACAGGACGCTCGAGAGGGCTTTTATCAGGATCCTAGTCCAAGCTATATTCTGTCCGCAGCATATTCAGGACCAAATTCAATACGGGAAATCATATATCCATCGAATTTCGTTATTCAAATGGAACTTAACATTTTCCGGGCTTGATTGAATATGTGATTATTTCATTTATTTATAAAATTTATATAATTCATACAATCACATACCACAGTCAATTCAAGCATGAAAATAAACACAATTTGGTTACACGAACTTACCTCGATAATCGTTCGTATAAAAAAAATCTACTAATCTGACACTTTTTGTTTTCCACGATCCAATTCCGTATTTGGTCTTTCTGAATCTATATAAATGAATTTAATCATCAATTTATCACATTTCATATTCAATTGGATTCAATTTATAGCCTAGGCAAAATTATTATTTTGCCCCTAAACTTTTCATAAATGATAATTTCGTCCCTAGGCTCGAAAATGAAATTAATGCAATTTAATCCTTATTCCAAGCCTAACCAAAATTATCATATAACATTTGCAGCACATGTATTTCACAAAGATTCAAAATTTTTACATAACTTTTACATCTTTACAATTTAATCCTTAAATCACAATTTCATCAAAATTCTCTTTGTAAAAGTTGTTTATTTATCAACAACCTTTCATTTTCTACCATAAATTTCAAAATTTTAGCATATTCATCCATGGCAAGACTTTTTTACTTTGATAACTTTACAAATTAATCCCCAAAATAGATAGAATAGGTTATTCTGATCTCAAAAATATAAAAATTACTAAAAACGGGACAAGGATACTTACCCAATTAAGCCAAGAAAGCTTGTTTTTCTCTTTCCTAGGGTTTCCATGTATTTTTGGGGAAGAAAATGATATATAATGATTTTATTTCCTATTAATTATTTATCATCCATTAATTATTTACATTTCCAATTTAGTCCTTTTTTTTAATTTTCCACGTATGAATCATCAAAAATATCTACTAAATTTTCTTTAATGGTCTAATTACCATATAAGGACATCAAATTTTGAATTCCATAGCTATTTGATACTTATAACTACTAGAACTGAAATTTTGCATTTTATGCAATTTGGTCTGTTCCCTAATTAAACACATAATCGGTAAAATTTTCTTATCAGAATTTTCATATAACATTCCTATCATAAAGCGGACCATGAAATAATATTAAAATAAATTTTCTTTCTGGCTCGGATTTGTGGTCCCGAAACAACTATTCTGATTTCACTGGAAATGGGCTATTACAAGAACAAATATTTGTTGTCATATATCAACGATCTGTTTGATCAGTTGAAAGGTGCATCAATCTTCTCTGAGATTGATCTGAGATATGGATATTATCAGCTAAAAGTGAATGATAGTGACGTGTCAAAAACAATGTTCTGAATGCGATATGATCATTATGAATTTCTAGTGATGCCATTTAGGCTAACAAATTCTCCTGAAGCATTTATGGAACTCATGAACTGCATTTTTCAGCTGTACTTGGATCAATCTGTGATAGTCTTTATTGATGATATTGTAACACCTCTCACCCGTATTCATTATCAGAATAGGGTTTCAGAGTATTACTGGAATTATTATACAATCAAACATACATTTCTCTTACATTTTTTCCATTTCAAATATAAATCATTCACAAACATCCATATCATCCCTAACACGAGCCTACAGGCCCAAATCATGCATTAATAGTGGTTTTGGACTAAACTGATAACTCAGGAAACTTTTAGAAAACTTAGAAAAATTTTCAAAATAAAGGGGACACACGCCCATGTGGTCCGGCTGTGTGAGACACACGGCCAAAGACACGCCCGTGTCACAGGCCATTTGGACATTCGAAATGGGATCACATGGCCGTGTCCCAGCCCGTGTCTGACCTTGTGTAACTCTCGGACTTGGGTCACACAGCCAACCACACACCCGTGTGACCAGCCTGTGTAGAGCATACTGACTTGATGTCTAATTAAACACCAGGGGACACACGGCCATGTCACCTGACTGTGTGTCACACACGGCTGAGACACACGCCCACGTCTCTGCTCGTGTGGACAGAAATGGGCTATTTACCAAGCCATTTTGCTCACCCAAATAGCACACACCTACACCAAACCAATTGGCACAAAATATGGCTTTAAAAGGCATTCAACCAACCTCAACCAAGCCTAATTCATACCATTTCATTACCAACAATTACAAGGCACACAAATACCATAATATACCATTCAATCTCATACCAAAAATTCACATTCTTAAATCATCAATACGATCACTTTCAAACACGCATTATTTTACCTAAAATTCACAAACATACCAAATTCAAATCTTAACCACTTAGTGTCCCTAATTTCCAATTATCAACAAGCATCACATATCCATCATCAAACATATAACAAAAGCCATATATACATATATATATATACATCACCAAATATGCCAAAATAAGCCAACTCTCATGGCTAAATCCATTACCAAACTATATACAAGAATGACCATAATTCCTATATATGTCATATAACCAAAATACAGATTCAAAAGTACCAAAGTGATAGCTTGATATTGTGATGCAATCTCCGACGACTCCCAATCCGAGCTAGCTTCGAAATTCACAATAAAACATGGAAAAGTAAATAAAGTAAGCTATAAAGCTTAGTAAGCCTATATAGTTAATAAGTAAAACTCACCATTTAATCACCATTCAAGTAATATAACATAGTATACTTCAAAATCATGTAATTATAATATTAACATATATTCAATCACATAATTAACCAAGATCTCATAACTTTGATAGTTTCAATGCTCGTATAGTTACCGTACAAACCTGTACTGATACGTATCTATTTACCACCATTTCATATCTTCGATATACCCATTGAACCATTCAAAATACCATCAGATACTCGGGAATCTCGTACCCTAAGTGCCAATACATAGTCGAAGCTATCTCAATATCATATCACATATAATGCTCACTCTCGAGCTATCAACGGGTCTACTCACACAAGCTGACGGTCATGACATAGCTATACGATGCTGCTCACATAAGCTGATGAGAATCCGCAACACATGCCGGATAACTCAGCAACCGGTAGGACGTACGGACTAGCATCCAAATCACATAACCCCTAATGACATGTCATTCGTATCCTAATCTATTCCTAAGGTTCAACCGGGATTTCTCATAGCCGAATCATCGTCAAACAAATTCGCAAGGTCGTATTGACAAATAATTCAATAATAAAGTATTTAAAAGACAATTTTATTAATGCTTATTAATATACGAACTTACCTCAAATGTAAAAAAGACGAAATTGATGAACTAATCCAACAAATCATCCGAATCTATAACTCGCAATTGATAATATCCAGATCTCAAAGAGCACTGTTGCTCCTTTCAACTGATCAAACAAATCATCAATTCTTGAAAAAAGGTACTTATTCTTAATCATAACCTTATTGAGCTGGCGATAGTCAATGCACAATCTCATCAATCAATCTTTCTTCTTTACAAATAACACTAGTGTACCCCAGGGCGAAAAACTAGGTTGTGCAAAACCTCTATGTGTTAACTCTTGCAATTGAGCTTTTAATTCTTTCAATTCTGTCGGAGCCACTCTGTACAGAGCTATAGATATTGTTGATGTTCCCAGTACTAATTCAATGGCAAACTCATCCTCTCTGATCGATGGCAACCCTGGTAACACTTCTGGAAACACATCTGGATACTCACAGACTACTGGCATTGATTCACTCTCTGATTCAGATACTTTTGTATCCAGTATATATGCAATGTAAGCATCACAACCTTTTCTCACATATCTCTGAACTGACATCAACGAAATCACAACAGGGAATCCACTCGACTCATTTGATTCAATTCGAAGGATTTCACTATTTTGACATTTTAATTCAATAGTCTTTCGTCTACAATTCACAACAGCATCATGTAGAGCCAACCAATCCATACGCAAAATCACATCGAATTCATCAAATGGTAAAAGCATCAAATTTTTTGAAAAACAGTAACCCCAGGTCATTAAAGGGAAGTTCTTGCAAACTTTATCAACTAGGACATATTTGCCTAAGGGGTTCAATACTTTAATCACAAATTCGGTAGACTCACCAGGCAAACTCTTACTAGAGATTGAATTCATACAAATATATAAATGAGTCAATCTAAGATCAATCAAGGCAATTACATTAGTGTCATAGAGAGAAAATGTACCGGTGATAAAATCTGGTGACGACGCATCTTCATGAGCGCGAATAGCGTAAGTTTTGGCTGGTGCTCTAACGTCGAATCTCACAATAAAGTCCTTTGTCATTCCTTTGCTACTAGTCACATTTCCCATATTTCTAGGTGGTCTCCCTCTAGCAGCTGTGTTACTCGGTCTTGTATTCTGAAATTTATCTTTCTCTTCTAGCTCAGGACAATCCCGAATGAAATGATCTTGCGAGCCACATTTAAAACAACTTTATTATTCATCCAGCAGTTTCCAAAATGTCGTCTACCACATTGTTAACACTCAGGTTTGTTGTTTCCACACTACCCACCCTTGAAACTGAAGTAACCTAAGCTTTAGGACTCGTGTATTGCTTTCCACGATCTCTATTTGAATACCCTGTTGAAGCTGTTGAGCGATTATATAAATCCCTTGATTTCTTTGACATGGATTGATAGGGTTTATTCATCAATCTCTTTCTTGAATCTCTAGCTTCGAAATTAGCTTTTCTTTTTACCTTTGCCAAGTTCCTCGGCTTTGCAAGCTCTGTCAACTAATACAACAAATTCTTCCAATTCGAGAATCCTAACTAGAAGTCTAATGTATTCGTTCAACCCATCTTCAAACCTCTTACACATAATTGCCTCTGTGGAAACACATTCTCGAGCATATTTACTGAGTCTCACAAACTCTCTCTCATACTCAATTCTAGACATTTAGCCATGTTTCAGTTCCAGAAACTCCTTGCGCTTCTGGTCGATAAACCGCTAGCATATATATTTCTTTCTGAACTCAGCTTGAAATAATTCTCATGTGGCCCGTTCTCTCGGAACCACAGATATCAAAGTATTCCACCACTGATATACAGTGTCTCTAAGAAGTGATACGACGCATTTAACACATTCAGCAAGTGTGTAAGATAGTTCATTAAATACTCTAATTGTATTCTAAAGCCAAAACTCAGCTCTCTCAAGATCATCGTCAACTGTAGCTCTAAACTCCTCAGCCCAATACTTTCATATTTTATCAACTGGCAGCTTACTCAATCGTAAATGTTCCACACCTTAAGGAGCTACAGGAATTGATTAGGGAATAGGTGGGGTGGAGGTTGCTGAGTAGTCGAATTAGTTCAGACAACCTTAGTAAACCACTAGGTTCATCATTTGGAAGAAGGCTTCCTTGGCCTCTCCTCCCTGACTACCCGATACGGGTCTCAACTCAGATTTCGCTACTTCATGAATGGAGGCTGACGCATTACTCTCAACATCATCAGCCATAGCTTAATTGGGATCCATTACTATAAGAAAACACATTTTAAACCATAAGAAGATATCACACAATCACAAGTTATATATGGCATGTATATCTATACTCTCACACATGCTACGTTAGTCTGAGAATCGACTAAATCATAGCTCTCATACATTTTTCCATTTCAAATATAAATCATTCATAAACATTCATATCATCCCTAATACGAGCCTATGAGGCCCAAATCATGCATTAAGAGTGATTTGGGACTAAAATGATAACTCAGGAAACTTTTAGAAAACATAGAAAAATTTTCAAAATAAAGGGGACACATGCCCATGTGGTCTGGCCATGTGTCTCACACAGCCAAAGAACACCTATGTCACAGGTCGTGTGGACATTTGAAATGGGGTCACATGGCCGTGTCCCAGCCTGTGTCTAACCCTGTGTAACTCTTTGACATGGGTCACACGGCCAACCAGACGCTCATGTGACCAGCCGATCTGCCCTTCAAAATGGCCTTACATGCCCGTGTGCCAAGCTGTGTGCTAGACCGTAACAAACCTATAGGGTATACTGACTTATGCCACACGGCCAAGTCACACGCCCGTGTGCTGGGCCGTGTGGAGCATACTAACTTGATTTCTAATTAAACACCAAGGGACATAAGGCCGTGTCAGCTGGCTGTGTGTCACACACGGCTAAGAAACACGTCCATGTCTCTGCTCGTGTGGACAAAAATAAGCTATTTACCGAGCCATTTTGCTCACCCAAATAGTACATACCTACACCAAACCAATTGGCACATAATATGGCATAAATAGGCATTCAACCAACCTCAACCAAGCAATTCATACCATTTCATTCCCAACAATTACAAGGCAGACAAATACCACAATATACCATTCAATCTCATACCAAAAATTCACATTCTTAAACCATCAATATAGTCACTTTCAAACATGCATTATTTTACCTAAAATTCACAAACATAACAAATTCAAATCTCAACCACTTAGTATCCCTAATTGCCAATTATCAACAAGCATCACATATCCATCATCAAACATATAACAAAAGCCTTATCCACATATATATACATCACCAAATATGCCAAAATAAGCCAACTCTCATGGCTAAATCCATTACCAAACTATATACCAAATGACCATAATTCCTATACATGTCATATAACCAAAATACATAGATTCAAAAGTACCAAAGTGATAGCTTGATAGTGTGATGCAATCTTCGACGACTCCCAATCTGAGCTAGCTTTGAGATTTACTATAAAATATGGAAAAGTAAACAACGTAAGCTATAACGCTCAGTAAGCTCATATAGTTAATAAGTAAAACTCACCATTTAATCACCATTCAAGTAATATAACGTAGTATACTTCAAAATCATGTAATTATAAGATTAACATATATTCAATCACATAATTAACCAAGATCTCATAACTTTCATAGTTTCAATGCTTGTATAGTTACCATACATACCTATACTAATACGTATCTATTTACCACCATTTCATATCTAAGATATACCCGTTGAACCATTTAGAATGCCATCTAATACTCAGGAATCTCGCACCCTAAGTGTCAATACATAACCGAAGCTATCTCAATCTCATATCACATATAATGCTCACTCTCGAGCTATCAACGGGTCTGCTCACACAAGCTAACGGTCATGACGTAGCTACACGGTGCTGCTCACAGAAGCTGATTAGAATCCGCAACACATGCCGGATAACTCAGCAACCGGTAGGACGTACGGACTAGCACCCAAATCACATAACCCTTAATGACATGTCATTCGTATCCTAATTTATTTCTAAGGTTCAACCGGGATTTCTCATAGCTGAATCGTCATTGAACATATCTGTAAAGTCGTATTCAGAAATAATTCAATAATAAATTATTTAAAACACAATTTTATTAATGCTAATTAATATACAAACTTACATCGAATGCAAAAATGACGAAATTGATCAACTAACCCAACACCTTGTTTTTCCTCGTTCTAAATCCGAATTTTGCTTTTCTTTATCTATATAATACCAAATTTAACTCATTTAATCATCAATCTATTCAATTTAGCCCAAAAATGCACATTATAGCAACTTTACACTTTTGCCCCTAATATTTTAATTTCTTTACAATTTAGTCCGTATCTGATTAAAATACAAATTCATGCAATTAAGTCCCTACCCATGCTAGCCGAATTTCTCTTATTACCGTAGAAGCCCATATTTTTCTCTTATTTCATAATTTAACCATAAAATTTTAACATTTCTCAATTTAATCCCTAAACTTTTTCTATCAACAAGCATACATTTTCTATCATCAAACATTAAAATACACATGATTGAAAAACCCTAAACCTTTAATAATTTTGCAAATTAGCCCCTAGGCTAGCTGGATTAAGATGCAACGGTTCTGGAAACATAGAAATCATTAAATTCGGGACAAAAATGAACTTACATGCACCTAGGATAGTTGGCCGAACCTTGAACCCTAACAATGGCTTTTCTCCTTTCAAATTTTTGGTGGAATTATAATAGGAAGAAGATGATAACTTTGTTTAGTTTATTTTACTTTAACATATTTATTGAATTACATATTTAACCTTGGTTATAAAACATTAAAATTACTTAATGCATGTCCATAAATGTCAACTAACATTAAAAGTGGTCTAATTACTACATAAGGAACTTCACTTTAATATTTCATAAATATTACACACCTTTAGCTAATAGAACACAAGTTTTATACTTTACGCGATTTAGTTCTTTTTATCGAATTGAGCATTTAAACAATAAAATTTCTTAACGAAATTTTCACACAATCATACTTCATGCTGTAGACATTAAAATAATAATAAAATAAATATTTTGAGCTCAGATTTGTGGTCCCAAAACTACTATTCCGATTCGACTAAAAACAGGTTGTTACAGATATCCTGATATATTCAAAATCTAATGAAGACCATGATAAGCTTGTATGAATTGTGCTGCAAGTTTGTGAGAAAAGTAATTGTATAGGAAGCCTAGCAAATGCAAAGTCTATTTTTCAGAAGTTGTATTTCTGGGACATGTTAGATCAGCCATGGGATCCGCATGGATCTCAAAAAGATTGTAGCCATTTTGCAATATAAATCGCAAAAAAATGTGTCAAAAATTTGAGGCTTCCTAGGATTTTAATTGAATTATATTATAATAGAACGTAAAGTGAGTAACAGCGCTTTTATATAGAAAAAATAAAGGGCATAAAATAATAAAGAGGTTCATGTTTAGGCAAAACCAATTTTAGGTTCATTTGTAACACCCCTAACCCGTATCCGTCGTTGAAACCAGAACATTCAAAAACATTTACAAATAACTTAAATAAATCACTATTCATTTACAGAGATCATTCATAACGTCCCTTGATTGGGCCCTCGAGGCCCAATATGGGCATTAGAATCAAGTCAGGACTTAATCGGGAACTTTAAGAATTTTTCATGACTTTTCAAAATTTTTCGTGACTTTTCAAAATTTTTCCAAGGTGCAGGGCTCACATGCCCATGTGGTCCAAGGGACACGCCCGTGTAACCCTGGGACAGGTTCATGTTGGAGGCCGTGTTCGACCCCGTGTAACTCTCTGACTTGCACACACGGCCATGCCACACGCTCGTGTCCTAGGCCGTGTGGTTGATTAATTCAATTCGAAAGTAGGTATAGGTTTTACACGGCCAAGACACATGCCCGTGTTCTAGGCCGTATGACACACATGGCTGAGACACATGCCTGCGTCTTTGCTCGTGTGCTCAATTCTAAGCATTCTGTTTCTCAAAATTAAGGTGCAGGGGACACACGGCCTAACCACATGCCCATGTTACCAGGCCGTGTGTCACACATGGTCTAGAAACACACCCATGTGTCTACCCGTGTGGACAAAATAAAGCCATTCCTAGCTTCATTTCTCACCCAAAACTTCACCCAAGACCTGCATTTGAAGCACACAACCAATACTAACCAATTCAAACATTCAAATTGGTCAATTTCGATCAATCACAAGGCATATCACAACAAGCATACATGATTACAACCTTACCTTAGTTTAACTTAGGCATTCACAACATTTATCACATATTCTTAACATAACACATGTGTATATATATATATATATCATAAAAATCTACTTAGTCATATCAAGATGAACCATTACTAGTCATTCCAATGGCTAGGTTACAAAATAACATTTCAAGCCACTATTGGCCAAGTTGTTCTATACATGCCATTATACCAAAATGATTTTTGCTAATTATACCCAAAATGACTAGTTGATAGTGTTGCGATGCTCCAGTGATCTCCAACCCTCGCGAGCTTTCGAGCACTATAAAATAGGGGAAAAATAAATGGAGTAAGCATTACATGCTTAGTAAGTTCGTATAACGGAAACTAAACTTACCAATCCTGTTTATTAAATCTAAGCATACAATAACAAGTTTTCCATCCATTTGGCTAAATTGGCTAAACACATGCATTCAATCAAACATGTTAGTCACCAAAAACTTCATATAAATCAAGTAACATAGATGAACTCACCAAGCAATATTCTTTCAAGCCATTATCATTTCATCTCAAGATTTTCATGCCATGACTTTTATTTTCGTTGAATCATTGAATTCTAATGGATGCTTAAGCAGTACACTCGAAGTGTACAATTTAATAATCCGTCAATTTCTCATTCAAGGGTACCCATTAGGGCACTTAACCAAGAAACACTCTCTCGAGCCATATATCGTATAACAAGGTTACCAGTCTAGGCTAAATCCTTTATATAACGTACGCTCAGAGGAGCTCGATTAGGATTACCAGTCCTAGCTAAACCCTAATCATAACGTATGCTCGAGAGGTATTATATTGGGATTACCCGTCTTGCTAAATCCTTTCTATAATAAGGTCAATGGGATTGCTCATCCTAGCTAAATCCCATCCGCAACAAATGCAGGACCTTATTAATTTCGGGAAAGTGCATATAATCATCGGAATTCACATTCAATCGAGACTTAACCCTTTATCACCATTCCAAGCATGTATCAATTTTCCATCATAGCATACATGTAAAGTACATCAAACTAAATCACATTACATAAAAAGGCAACATTCAATTAACATAATTACATGCCTGATTAAGTTACACAAACTTGCCTCGACACTTATTCGCGTAAAAAGTCTACTAATCCGAAACCTGTTCTTTTCCTCGATCTAAGCTCGAATTAGTGTTGTCCGAATCTATATAAATGAATTTAACCATCAATTTCACACATTTCATATCTAAATGGACTCAATTTACGTTCTAGGCAAAATTAACATTTTGCCCCTAATTTTTCCATAAATTCTGATTTTGTTCCTAGGCCCGGAAAATGAAACTTGTGTAAATTACTCCCTATTCCAAGCCTAACCAAAGCCCTATTACAAATTTTACAGCACATGTATTCATAAAATTTTAGAATTTTTTATCAAATTTTACAACTTTACATTTTAGTCCATAAATCATGTTTTCATAAAAAATCACTTTGTAAAAGTTGTTTATTTATCAATAATCTTTCATTTTCGACCATAAATTTCTAATTTCTAGCATATACATCCATGACCCATTTTTCATACCTTGATAACTTTTTCAAATTAATCCATCAAATAGAGAGATTAAGCTATCCCGGTTTTAAAAATACCAAAATTACTAAAAACGGGACAAGAAAACTTACCCAATTAGGCCTTGAAAGTTTCTTTTCTCTCACCTAGGGTTTCCATGTGTTTTTAGGTTGAAGATGATAAAAATAAGATGATATTTTCTTTTATCATCTTTTAATTAATTTAATTATTTCAAATTCTAATTTAGTCCTTGACCTTTTTTAATTTTCCATGGATGAGTCACCAAGAATCTACATACTTTTCTTTAATGGTCTAATTACCATATAAGGCCCTCTAGATTTGAATTTCATAGCTATTTAATCCTTATAGCTACTAGAATTTAACTTTTGCATTTTATACGATTTAGTCTTTCTCGTAATTAAGCACTTAATCGATAAAATTTCCGTATCAAAATTTCCACACGACATGCCTATTATAATACGGACCATATAATGAAATAAAAATAAATCTTATTTTTGGGTCAGATTTGTGGTCCCAAAATCACTATTCCAATTTCACTGAAAAATGGGTTGTTACAACTCTCCCCCTTTAGGGATTTTCATCCTCGAAAATCTTACCAGTAAAAAGATTCGGGTATTGCTTCCTCATAGTATCTTCCAGCTTCCAGGTAGCCTCTTCTATACCGTGTCGCTGCCAAAGAACTTTTACTAAAGCTACCTTTTTATTTCTTAACTCTGTTGTTTCCCGAGCTAAGATTTTGATTGGTTCTTCACTATATGTCATATCAGGCTCGATCTCTACCTCCGTCGGAAAGATAACATGTGAAGGATCGGATCGATATCACCGTAGCATAGACACATGAAAAACATTATGAATCCAATCAAGCTCTGGTGGTAAAGCTAACTGATATGCAACCGGTCTAATTCTTTCTGTAATCTCATATGGTCCAATGAACCGTGGACTCAATTTTCCTTTGCGTCCAAACCGGAGAACTTTCTTCCAAGGTGACACTTTCAAGAATACTTTGTCACCGACTTGAAATTCTATTTCTTTTCGTTTCAAATCAGCGTAGGACTTTAGACGATTAGAGGCTGCTTTCAAGCTGTCTCAAATTACTTTAACTTTTTCCTCGGTCTCTTGGACCAAGTCAACTTCGTGTAACTTTTTCTCACTGAGTTCTGTCTAGTACAATGGAGTTCTACATTTGCGTCCATACAAGGCTTCATACGGTGCCATTTTAATACTAGACTGATAACTATTATGATAAGCAAATTCAACCAAAGACAAATACCTTTCCCAGTTACCTTCAAACTCAAGTATACAACATCGAAGCATATCTTCCAAGATCTGTATTATTCATTCAGATTGGCCATCTGTCTGGGGATGAAATGCAGTACTGAAGTGTAATTGAGTACCTAGAGCTTCTTGCAATTTACTCCAGAATCGAGATGTAAACCAAGGATCTCTATCTGAAATAATGGAGATAGGCACTCCATGCAATCTGACAATTTCAGAAACATATAATTCAACCAATCTGACAATCTCAGAAACATATAATTCAACCAATCTATCCAAGGAATAATCCATACGTATTGGAATAAAGTGTGTAGACTTTGTTAACTGATAAAAAATTACCCAAATGGCATCTTTCTTCCTTGGAGACAGGGGTACTCCCGTTACAAAGTACATAGTAATTCTTTGCCATTTCTATTCTGGTATCGTAACCGGCTGTAATAGTCTAGAAGGCAACTGATGTTTAGCTTTTACTTGCTGGCATATCAAACACTTAGATACAAACTCAAAAATATCTCGTTTCATTCCCGGCCACCAGTTTATCTTTTTCAGATCATTATACATTTATTACTACCAGGATGTATAGACATGTTACCATTGTGAGCTTCATTCAAAATCTTCTGTACCAATTCTGAACTTTTTGGTACACATACTCTGCCTCTGAATAACAAACAACCATCAGTCCCGATCTAAAATTCTGAGTCAGAAGTCGATTCACTCTGTACCTGTTTTGCTTGCAACATGTTATCATTTTTCTGAGCTTCAAAAATTTACTATAAAAACATTGGTCTAGCTTTTAACTCTACTATGATTGAACCATCGTCAGATAACGACAATCGAATGTTCATTACTTGCAAAATATACAGGGATTTTTTGCTCAAAGCATCTGCCACTACATTGGCTTTTCCCGGATGGTAGTCAATAATAAGATCATAATCTTTCAACAACTCAAGCCATCTGTGCTATCTCAAATTCAAAACTTTCTGTGACATCAAATATTTTAGACTTTTATGATCGGTGAATATGTGACATTTTTCTCCAAAGAAGTAATGCTGCCCAATTTTCAATGCAAACACTATGGCTGCCAATTCAAGATCATGTGTCAGGTAGTTCTTTTCATGTGGCTTTAGCTATCGTGAAGCATAGGCTACTACTTTACCATCTTGCATCAAAACACAGCCTAAACCATTCAATGATGCATCATTGTAAACTGTAAATTCCTTACTCTAGCTGGACTAACATAGGTGCTTCTGTCAATAAAGCCTTTAATCTATCAAAACTCTGCTAGCATTTATCAGTCCACTTGGACTTTACATCTTTTTGTAGAAGACGAGTCATCGGGGAAGCTATCATTGAATTTTTTTTTACAAATCTCTGATAATAACCAGCTTGTCCCAAAAAACTTCAGATTTCAGACACATTCTTCGGTGGCTTCCAATTAACAATGACTGTAATTTTATTTGGGTCTATTCTGACACCTTCAGCAGATACTATATGCCCAAGAAAACTAACTTCCCATAACCAAAATTCACATTTACTGAATTTGACAAACAATTGTTTTTCTCATAGAGTTTACAACACTATTCTCCAATTCTCAGCATGTTTATTTTCATATCAGGAATAAACAAAAATATCATCTATAAATACCACCATAAACCTATCCAAATACGGACTAAAAATTCTGTTCATCAAATCCATAAACACTGCAAGTGCATTGGTCAAGCCAAATGGCATCACAAGAAACTCATAGTGTCCATACCTGGTTCTAAAAATTGTCTTTGGTACATCCGATTCTTTTACCTGTAATTGATAGTAACCAAAACGGAGATCAATCTTTGAAAATACAATGGCACATTTTAACTGGTCAAACAAGTCATCAATACGAGGCAATAAATACTTGTTTTTTATTGTAACTTTGTTGAGTGGTCTGTAATCAATCCATAGCCTCAACGATCCATCCTTCTTCTTTACAAATAGAACCGACACACCCTAAGGTGAGAAAATAGGTCGAGCAAAATCTCTGTCAATCAACTCTTGCAACTGTACTTTTAACTTTTTCAATTCGGTAGGAGCCATTTTGTAAGGTGCTATAGATATAGGTGTTGTACCTAGAACAAGATCTATAGAGAATTCCACTTCTCTATCTGGGGGTAAACTAGGTAATTTTTTGGGAATACATTAAGAAATTCACATACAATCGGCACTGACTGAATCTTTAACTCAGATACTTTAGTATCCAACACAAATGCAAGATAAACGTCATAACCTTTTTTGACATATTTTTGTATTGCCATTGCTGAAATCACATTAGGTAGTCCATCTAGTTTATCAGATTCAATACGAAGCAATTCACCACTCTCACATTTCAATACAATATATTTCTACTTACCACTGCATCATATCGGGTTAACCAATCCATTGCCAAGATCACATCAAACTCATCAAATGGCAATACCATCAAGTTAGCCAAAAAGTAATAACCTTTTACCACTAATGGACAGTTCTTACAGAATCTATACACCACAGCATACTGGCCCAGTGGGTTTAAAACTTTAACTACAAATTTAGTGAATTCAACAGGTAAATTTTAACAAACACTAGATTCGTGCATATGTATGAATGTGTGGAATCAGGATCAATCAATGTCGTAATATCAGTATCATGTAGAGAAAATGTACCAGTAATGACGTCTGGTGCAGAGGTATCTTTTCTAGCATGAATAGCATATGTTCTTGCTGGTGCTCGTTCGTCAGATCTAACTGATATATCCTTGGTAGTACCTCGACTACCACTAACATTACCAGGGTGACGGGGTGGTCTGCCTCTCACAACAGGATTACTAGGCTTTGGAGCTGGCTCTATTTCTTTTTGAACTCCTTCGGGATAATCCCTAAGAAAATGATCAAGTGAACCACATCCGAAACAAGCTCTACTACTAGACCGACATTCCCCATGATAAAATTTGTTACAATTTTTACATTTTGGTTTGGGATTACCAACACTACCCACATTGGTCACAGATGGAGATGAAGACCTTGGGTTGGAACGTTGAGAGCCCCACTCTCTTCCAAAATATCTCGCAGAGGTGGTCACACGATCATAATACTTCTTTAATTTCTTAGAAGCAAATGATTGTGACTTACTCATGGTTCTTTTCTAGAAACCCGAGCCTCTCTTTCGGGTTGTTTCTTTTCTTTACTCAGTTCCTCAACTTTGTGTGCCCGATCAGCTAACACTGAAAATTCCCTTATTTCGAGAATTCCAATCAATAAATTGATATATTCATTTAGGCCCTCTTCAAAGTATTTACACATTTCATCCTCGGTTAGAACCCATTCTCTGGCATACTTGCTCAACCGAACAAATTCTCATTCCTATTCAAATACAGTTATGTTTCTTTGTTTGAGCTCTAGAAATTCTTTCTTTTTCTGATCCATGAACCCTTGACTAACATACTTCTTCCTGAATTCAGCCTAGAAGGACTCCCATGTAACATTGTCTCTCAGTACCATTGAAGTTATGGTATTCCACCAATGATAAGTTGTATCTTTCAGTAGAGATACTGCACATTTTAAACATTTAGCAGGCGTATAAGACAATTCATCAAAAACCGGGATAGTATTCTCTAGCCAAAACTCAACCCTTTCCGGATCATCATTTGCGGTAGCTCTAAATCCTTTTGCCCCATACTTGCAGATTTTATCTATTAGAGGCTTACCAATTCTAATAGGTTCTGTGGTACCTCAAGAATCGGTTGGGGAGCAAGTGGGGGAGGTCGTTGTATAGCAGGGTTTGTTCTCAAGTACTGTGTAAACCATTCATTTATCATTTGAAAGAAGGCTTGTTTCGCCTCATCACTTCGACCCTCAGACACGGGCCTTTCACTACCAGATACAGACGCAACTCTTTGCACTAAAGCTGAAGCATTGCTCTCAGCTTCCTCGGATTCAGCTCTAGCGCGGTTGGATGACATTACTATATGAAAAACACAATTAAAATGATCAGGAGTCCTCACACTATCACAATATATATAATGGCATGTATAGCTAAACTCATGTTTGCTATGTCAAATTTGAGAATCGGCTAAACCGTAGCTCTGATACCACTAAATGTAACACCCCTAATCCTGTTTCGACGATGAATACGGGTTAGGGATGTTACATCATTCCTGACTGCCTCCGGATGTACTAACATCCAGAGTGTGAATATTGCAATAAAAGATATATCAGTGAAGTAGTATCTGCAAGCGTACAGGTCCAGTTGTAATATAGCTACAATGGACTAGGTGAGTAATCTGAGGATCGTATCCAAGGGAGGTGAGTGCTAGATCAATTTTAACCTAAACACTAAAAGATCTAATTAGTGTTTTAAATCAATTATAGTACAAATGTAAAAATAAAAGGAGTTTTTAAGATTTTATTAATAATAAAATAACATAAAGAAATAAAATTCAAAAGATCAATGTATAGAATAAATCAAATCTAATTATGGGTGATTAGCTCACTTCGGTAATCCTCACCAACTGTCACTTCGGGTTCCTCATCAATCAACTAGCCCCTATCTTAATAGGATTTTCCGATCTTTCACTCAAATAATGAATTGACAAGGACTACTTATTTTCTGACCTCACAGACCAGACTGACTTAGGGTGAAGGTGTTCATGGATAGACCATACCAATTTTGGGTTAATTCAAACCTTTACAACTTCTTAGGGTTGTCAGGGTTTTAAGATCTTCCTTTCCCAAATAGTTCATCCGTTGAGTAACCCCTACAAAACAGTTAATGAATCATACCACCACTCGCTAATCCTCTATAAAAAAATTAGTTCCTCGTGGATTTCACAAACAATATGGAATTGATGTAAAGAGAGAACATGATAAATGAATTGAAGTGTAGAGTTTAAGAAAATGCCTGATTTGTATTAAAGATGAAAAGGAATCCATAAAGCTTGACTATCTCTAAAAATCAGATCTTTTGAGAAAAAGAAAGAACAACTTGAAAATAAATTCTAAAAACCTAAAAGGAAAGAAAATAAAAATTGAATTTAAATGTAGAAAACTAAACTAAGGAATTGGTGTCCATAAGATGTGTGAAAAATGAGCCTATTTATAGATTTCAGGTGGTTTCCGTTCTTAACCCTAGGTTAGCTGACATTTTCAAGCTTTAAGTTTGATTGTACAGACTAAAACACCATTGCTTCGTGTTTAATGCCATCCATAGTCGATGTTGCGACACACCCCTGTGTCGTGACAAAGGAGTCAGTATACTCCTACTGGGATATCTTCAGGGTATGTCGCGACACCCTTAGGCTATGTAATGACACCGAAGGCAGTCTCGTGATTTCTCCATTATGCTCCCTATGTTGCGACATTGACCATTCTGTGTTGCGATATAGTGACCGGTATTGGTTTATTATGCCTTCTAATGGTCTCCTGTACACTTATAAAGTTCATTAGCTCACCCTTAGGCCTCATTCGACCTCTAGGGTCAATAAAAGACTCAATTTGCACATTTTATTAACTTAACAAAAAAATAATTAAAACCTATTGAAGATGCTTGCTTTCAAGCTCCTAAAGTACAAAAATTAGTTTAATCTGCTAAATCAAATTATGACGGATCAAACTCCCTTACACTTAAGTCATTGCTTGTCCTCAAGCAACATGAATAAAAATAAGAAATAAAAGTGATGAACCTTGAGAAAATATAATAAAAGTATTAACTTCGAAGCACATGATTTAGGCATTTCACATTTACTAGCAACTTTAACATGATAAATAACTGTTTTACCACTTTTGACCACAAACATCTAAGTTTAGTATGTTACAAAGTATACAAGTATTAATGGTCTCTCCTGTAGGAACCCATAAAAAATTATACAAGTAATTTGATTATTCTAGAAGAATACAAATAGTTATTTATGTGGTTGTTTAATGTAATATCCATTTATGCATAAGGATGTTTAGGTTACATAGGACTTTTCGGCTCAACTTGTAATATTTTAAGGCTTAGGACAAGTATGTAATTCAACAATATTAAGCATCAAGAGGGGTTACAAACATGACAATAGTTTGAAACATCTTATCGATCCCTATTCTTCCCTCTTAGTGACCCTTACCCGCTCACCACCTTATTTCTCCTTCTCTCACCTTCATTGTTTCTCCACATAGGAAATCATAGCATGATATATTAAATATGGCAAGCCTAAAAGTTTTTGTACACTAATGAATGAGTTTTTCCTATTCTTAAGACTTTTTCACTGTTCTTTTTCAGTTCATCTCACTCACTCACTCACTCACGAATTCTTTTTACTTTTTAAGAACCTTTTCTACTCGTATTTCTTTTTGAAATTTTCTTTTGTTTTGCACTTTTAGGCTAACCTGTAGTTCCCATATCATACCAATCTTTTCTATTTCACTCGATTTTTACAAACCCTACCTTGATGTATCTACTTAACCCTCAATACGTATGGTCAGATGTCTATAGTCGTGTAGTATAGGACCAAAGGAAAAGGGCTAATACAAATTAATGTTTCAGGCTTGGGGTTTGTAATGGGGTTCATCAAGAAATGTCAATAGGCTCAAAAATCGGTACTAAAGGTGAAATACAAATAGGGCAACTTTTTTGGCTCTAGATGTGTTCCAAACAATGCCTTAGGTCATCCTTTAATATCTTAATGTCTACAAATTTAATCAACCAAACAAACTCAAATTCAACCATTTATCATTCATACTAGCATGTTCATTTCCTTGTATTTTCTATATCATTTGGTATAATTGGTTGCTTAATACCTATTTAAAGTGTAACACATAGAACTTAGTAATCTAATAATAAAAATTTTAAAATCACTTATCATCATGCCAAATTTATTTGTAACTACAAGCAACCTTTGTACATGCTCCTAACCAATCACTTGTATTTCTACAAGCTCAAGCACACAGAAGATAAGAAAAATCAAAGAAAAACGTACAAATTTAAAACAAAATTTCTATGTTACCCCCCATGCTTTAGTTAACACATGATCGTGGTTGTTCCAACTGCTAATGATGGGTGCTTCCTCCTTTAAACATGTAAGGCTTGAATTGTTTTTGACACCTTTGTGTTGGGTTCCTTTAGAGAAAATCATAAAAAAACACAAAAGAAAACAACTAAAAATTTATTTCTATCCTACTCGTAAAAACAAATTAAAATTATCCTTATGTTTTAATACAATCCAAAATAAAATTAAGGACTAGTCATCCTCCTCATCATCCATCTCCTAGCCTCCGTCTCCCTTATCTTCCTCACCCTCTCCTCCCTCTTTGCTATCATGCACCTCTTCTTCCTACTCCAGATGTGTTGGCCCAAACATGTCAAGTGTATAATTGGGGACCTGGATGTTGTTTTGCCTAGCAATTTCTTGAAATATTGGCCCCGACTCTTGCATGCACTGTATCATCCAATCTAGCTTTGGATGGCTACTCTCACCAACTTCTTGTTGAGCTTGTGCCAACCTTTGTGATGAAGTTGGTGTAGTCATCACTTCTTGTTGTCGATTGTTCTAATCTTTTATTTGTTTGGCTTAGAACTCTATGTACTGTTGGAACAATGTGTCGCCTATAATACTGCGGGAAGGTTTCAATGACTCCTTAGTGGATGTCATAGGTACACCTGCCTTTTCGCATAAGACCATCACTAAATGGGGAAAGAAAACTCCCACTTTCTAGCCACTAATACATCTTTTCATGTTTTGGTGGATCCATCTACCAATGCATACCTGTTTTTTCTGAAAAATAACATAGAGAAAAACAACTCAAAAAGTATTAACATTAGAGATGTTTAAAGCAAGGGCGAGTCGTGTGCATACAAGTTGGATCCACATTTTATCCTCTGGAAACATAATAGCTTGATGAAAGGATGTTGGGATATTAGTACCTGAGCGATATTTCCATTCGCCCCTTCCTTCAATTAAAATGTTTATAATGTTATCCATATTTATGTCTCAAAAATGATCTAAATTAGTTTCATCAAAAAAATCTTTTTCATAGTATGGATCTTTATAAAAGTCACAAATAATTTGAAGGGTTACCCGTATTTCCTCTTTTCGCACAAGTAATATTTCCCACAAATGACCTTCAGCTTTTCTAGACTCTTGATCCTATAAGGTTGCATAAAATTCGTGAACAACAGGGACCACGACATTATCTTTTGGGATTGTCCAAAAATGCTCCCACCTATGATACCAAACCAAAGGCCATATTTCCTTACAAAGAATCATGGATGGATCAAATCCCCTCTCTTGAATGTTTTTCCTTGAAGTTCATTAAAATATTTTCAACATTTAGATTTGAAAAACTAGACGGATTTTGAACCATCAATGGCTTTTTTTCTACAGTTCGTCTAACTTTTCTATGAGGCATTATTATAAGACTGGGATCGAGAGCAAAATGTCAAGGAATTCAATTGAACAGTAAAAAGTATTAAATTAAGAATCCTTAACCTTGTAGAAGTCATTTGAATTCCTCGTTTCATGAGGCGTCTATTGTTCCGTGAGTGTTCCTATTCCTTGTAGCACCGAGTATGATTGAGGTATGGAGGTGTAACACCCCATACTCGTATCCTACACCGGGATGGAATACGAGGTGTTACCTAACTTTAGCTCATGCTTACAACCATTTCCGAGTCTCCAGGACTTGGACAAATTTAAAACTTTCTCAACTTATCAACATATCCTTAATATGGGCCTACGAGGCCCAAAGACACATCAGAAATCATTTGGGACCAATTTGGGTCCTTAGCCAACTTTAGAAATGACAATTGACATAGGGGCACATGCTCGTGTGTCCATTTCGACATGGTCATGTTGTTGACCCGTGTGGAACACATGGCCTAAGCAATACAGGGACACGCCCGTTTCCTTCACTCATGTGGAATTAATTCTAAGATCACACCTACAAGGGTTTTCACATGGCCTGGCACATGCCCGTTTCCCTGGCCCGTGTCCTTCACACGACCATGACACGCCCGTGTCCTAGCCCGTGTGCAAAAACCTGGACATTCTGTTTCTGACGTCAGCATACCCAAAATGTCACATGGCCAAGGCACACACCCGTGTGCTAGACCGTGTCCTTTACATGGCTGAGACACACGATCGTGTCACTGACCGTGTGTTTACTACCATGCATATTGACTTGCAAATTTTACGTGCAGAAGACACACGGCCAGACCACAAGCCCATGGGGTAGATCGTGTGTCACAGACGGCCTAGACACACACCCGTGTGTCTACCCGTGTGGACAATATAAGGCTATTTACCAAGCCTCTTTGCCACTCTTACTTACACAACCTACACAATAGCAACCAAAACCAATACAAGAATAATTTATTAACCTAATCAGCCACAATAGACTACATATCAATTGTGCAATTTCTCATTCATGAAAATAACCTCATTTGCATATATAAAAATGAATATTAGCCATCATTCAAGGCTTAATACAAAATGAAGGGGAATCAACTCATGCCAACACATTTGGCCAATTTTTCAAAGACTCAAAACATCAAAGTCTAGCCTTATACATGCCATTCTCAAAAACAAATAGTCTAACTATACCGAGTGCTTCGGCTGATGGTGTGATCGTTGCCTCCGACGTCCGAAGATCTTCAAACTAGTTAAGCGGCACTATAAGAAAAAGGAAAAGAGAGGGAGTAAGCATAAAGCTTAGTAAGTTGCATATAAATAAATATACAACAACAATTTTGCCATTCATGAACATGCTCATAACACAAGAGTGGGCAATAAGCATAACTTACTCATCACTATCCATATAAACCTCATAGCATATATCCAGCTCATATCTCATACATTTCAATTAGGTACCTATACCACTCACAACACGGTTATACTTTCCTCATTAACTTAAAGCCGTAACACTCACCGTTGAACCATTCGGAGCACTACCAGATATTCATTAAGCCTCGAACGTGGGTAAGGTGCCGATGCCATGTCCCAGCCACGGTCTTACACCAGCTCATATCTCAAGTCGATGCTATGTCCCAGACATGGTCTTACACTAACTATCATCTTGTAGCCGATGCATGTCCCAGACATGTCTTACATTGGCTTATATCTTGAGGCTGATGCCATGTCCCAAACATGGTCTTACATTAGCTCTCATAATGTGGCCGATGCATGTCCCAGACATGTCTTACACTATCCCACAATAACCCATATGTCATGAATATTCGATTTATTTCCTAGGTTCAAACGGGAACTCTACTATCTCTATTAGCATCATACTTTCTCAATTCTAAAATCAAGCAATTCATGCTATATTAATTCAAATACAATTCAACACACACATTAGCAATGTAGTTGTATTGTTTACATACAACTTACCTCGGATTACAAAATATAGCGACTAGTCGATTTGCTTCCATAAAAGTTGTTTATAAGACACCCAAGACTCATTTTCTTCCATAAAAACTCAGCAAACATTACAAATCATTTCATGGCAAAACCCTAAACTCTTAATCATTTTGCAAAATAGTCCCCTTATTTGAAAGCTTATGCTTCAAGGGTCTCAAAAATGTAAAAATCATCAACAAAAGTATGTAAATCACTTACTTGCAAGAGGAATGAGTTGTTGAAATTTTTGAAGCTCAAAAACCCTAAATATGGCTGAAAATATGATAGCTAGGCTTAGGGCATTATTATATTACACATTATGTTATCAAATTACCTAATGTTGACTTTTCAACATTTTTATCTCCCATGGCCGGCCACCTAAGATTTAAGGGTCTTTTTGCCCTTTAAAGACCCTCAAAATAAAGTTCATAACAATTTTACAGCCTTAGCTATCAATTCAAGACTTTTGCACTTTATGCAATTTAGTCCTTTTTTTGCAATTGGGCTCACAAATGTCAAAATTAACTCACCAAATTTTTCATACACTACTATAAACATGTTATGACTCTAAAAAAATAATAAAATAATTTTTTAAACTTCAAATTTGTGGTCTCAAAACCACTATTCTGACTGGGCCCAAAATTAGGTTGTTACAGGAGGTTTTAAAGAAGTGGAAATTAATGATTTAGGCTTTAAAGAGTTGTAAGAGATTTTGAGAGGATTGAGAGGATAAGGGGTTAAGATGCATTTAAGGAGGTAGATAATATGTTTTTAGGGTTAAAATTAGAGGTTTAGGTGTTAACAAGTCGACTGAAATTGGTTTTAACACTGCTAGGTTGCACTATCGGGTCGGGTAACCTTAAAAAATGACAGCGATGTCACGACACTGGGGTTCTGAGTCACAATATTCGGGTTCGATGTTGCAACACACTCTAAATTTTTGGATTTTTTAGTATACTGACTTTGATGTCGTGACACTGAAAGTCCGTGTCATGACATCGAATTTTAGCATCATTTAAGTTTTACTATCGGATTCATTTACTTTAAGGTTTGTTCTACAGACCAAAACACCCTCAGCTCATTAATTCTTTATGTCAAGGTGATGTCGCGACATCCTTTGCCCTATGTCTCAACACCAGCGGCAGTTTGCTTGACTCATGCAAAAATTTAGGGCTATGTCACGATACCAAAGGCACTCCTGCTATTTTGGGAATCTTGGTCATTATGTTGTGACTTCAAACCTCTATTGTTCCAACATGGCGACCAGTCTCATGTTCTCATGCCTCCAAATGATGTCCTACAAACTCATCAAACATGTTAGCCTTCCTTTTGGCCTACTTTGGCCCCTAAAGTCATATGAATAACTCAAATCACACTTTTTCTTATTTGAGAACTAAAAGTGAAAAGCTAAATAAAACATGATGAAGTTACTTTTATTCAAGCTCCTTAAGTTTGAAAAATGGTTTAATCTACAACAACAAATTACGGCATATCAAACTCCCCTGTGCTTACGTCATTATTTTTCCTCAAGCAGGAAGACAGAAAAAACTAAAATAAAAGAGGACTTTTGAGAAATTATGATATAAGGACCAGTTTTGGAACACATAACTAGGAATAATCATATATACATGTAATTTTGGCATGATATTGATTGTGTTACTTGCTATAAGTTTTAAAATTTATAAATGATCATACCTAAACTAACTATTATCACGATGAAGGCAAGCGTACCTATCGATAGCAGTATAGTTTTAGCAAGACCGGATGTCGAACCCAAAGGAACTAAAAGTACTAGTATTAACTTTCTTTTTATTATCTAGCCTAAGAATAATGGGGGTTTTAATTAACTAATTAACTAATCTAAGAATGCACAGCAAATAGGTTTAGGGAAAATACTTTTTAGAAAATTCGATTGATTAACACAATACCCAAGGAAAAATCCACCTAGACTTCACTTGTTATTTGACTCTGAATCGGACGATTTATTTATTCAACTTGTTCCGTAGAAAGCCCTAAGTTATGTTATTATCCCTATTGAAGACTAATAACGTCTTGCCATAGGTTGAATAATTGAAATCTATTTCTAATTAACACCCTAAGATTGCATTAACTCGATCTATGGATCCCCTTATTAGGTTTCACCCTAATCCGGCAAAATCTTGTCGCCTTATCTCTAGGCGTGCAATCAACTCCACTTAATTATGACAAATTTACTCTTAGACAGGGACTATTCATCCTCCGAATAAGTGCATTAACTTGAATCAATTTCCTAAAATACTGAAGCAAGAATTAAGAACACATAATTAAGAACATGTCGAATATTTATCATACAATTTAGATAATAAAAACAAGATTTGTCTTAGGTTTCATTCCCCTTAGGTATTTAGGGGATTTAGTTCATAACTAAACAAGAGAACATCTCAGAAGAATAATGAATACAAAACATAAAGAAAACCCAAAACTCCTGAAGGGAAATTGAGAGGATATCTTCAGTCTTAATGAATAATCAAGCTTCTGAGATGGATCAATAGGCTTTTTTCAATTAATTCCTTGCTTCCTACCCTCTGTGTTCTCTTTAATCCTCCTCTAGGGTGTTTAAATAGGCTTTAGGGTGCCTAAAAGCCCTCAAAATCGCCCTTTTCTGAATAGAACTTAACTAGGGCTCGGCAAGGACACGCCCGTGTGCGATTACTTCAGGCCGTGGTCAAGGCATCAACACGCCCGTGTTGATGTTGTTTTAGGTCGTGTTCAAGCCTGTTAGAATGGCACGGGCATGCGTGATACCCGTGTGAGGAAGTCCAGGCCGCGTTGTTTTCCCACGTCGGCCCATTTTCTCTGTTTTTGGCCCGTTTCTTGTTCTTTTTGCTCTCCTTTGCTCTCCTAAGTGTAAAACATGAAATTAAAGGATTAGGAGCATCAAATTCACCAAATCTAAGGAGAAATCATTCATAAATGTGTTAAGCATGGGATAAAAATATGTATAAATTAAGGTTTATCAAATACCCCCACACTTAAGAGTTTGCTTGTCCTCAAGCAAAATCCTTAATTCACAATTAAGAATTCCTTTTTCTCAACTTATAATTCCTATCAATAATATCTCAAACTAATCCACAACTAATCATACATTGAGAATTTAACTAGAAGAACATTAAAGTTTCAAACATTCCAAGTTGAGCATTTTATCACTCAAAATATGGGCATCTCCCCTCGTCTAAGTAATCACTATTGATTCGAAATCTCACAGAGTTTAACATCCTCACTAAATATTTTCTCAAATCACTCGAGGTGCTTAAGAACAGTGAATTTAGCACTCAACAGTCAATATGAAAAGTCATTACCATAGGTTTGCATGAAAATCAAATCTCCACCACTATAAATTGAGATGATACATCAATCAAAAGGTCTTTAGAGGGTTGTAATGAGGCTTTGGTTAGAGGGTGTCGTCACAAGCTAAAAGACAAGGTTAGAATCGAGATTGAATTGAAAAATTACTTAACTAGAAAAATATTTAATCATCACTTGCGTACAACAGAGCTTCTTTTCAGAATATGGAATTTATATACTTAAGCTTAAAAATGAAAGATCACTGCTAATATGTACATAAGTATGTTTTTTTTCTGTAAGAACAAGTTAAGTATGATAGACTAACTATTAAGAACAAGACATAGCTAAGCAATTTATTCAAATCAAATCTCGACAAAAATGGGGATTAAATTAATTGAGGGGATTTCAACAATAATGAGTTATGGGTTAATATTAAAGGTAAATCAAGGAATGGGATGTTATGCTCAAAGGGGTTTACTAAGGGTTAATTGTGAAGGTAGGCTTTTCATGGCATGAGTGGGTTAATCCTAAGTGCCTCTATCATCTTGACATATCAAATCAAATGGCGTGGTCTTGACATGCATAATCAAGCAATGTCTAGAATAACAATTCAATATTGACACACTCAAAGCAACAATAAAACTGAGCATGAAGGAAATAATAGATGCTCTAAAGGCTCAAAATCTCACAAATTATGGCTTTTTGATGTTCTAAAGTGTGGATTTCAATTCAAGGTAATACCTAAACTTGGGGAAAATAACCTAAAATTTTAAATTCTCAAAGATCAACTTATCATGCTTAATTCTCTAATGTTTTAAAGTTTAAATAACCAATGCATGAATGCCTATGTTTTAATCCAAGATATATCAATAAAAATCATAAATTAATCAAAATTCATCCTAAAAATGATATGAGAGATTTACAAGAAAATAAGACAAAATTCAGGGATTTTTCTGATAGTGATATATTTTACCCCCCACACTTAAGATGTACATTGCCCTCAATGTACAAAGATAAAGTTAGTGGCAATTATAGATATAAGATAATAAGATAGGGAAAGAAGTGAAACTTCCTAAATGTTAAGTGAATGAACTCCCTAGTTTGGAGTTATGTAGAGTGGAGGAGGATACTCCGGTGGTGGTAGAGGTTGGGTTCCACAAGTGCTGCGCCAAAAGAGTATTATATCTCGTGGTCGAGCAGGGCATGGCAGTCGTGGAGAACCTTTTTCAATGGATTTTGAAGTTCTTAAGTAATTGTGAGCTTTGTAGTTCTTTATAACTGTGATAAAATTAGGAACTTTTTTAAGGAGTATAGAGGAATAGGATTACTCATGATGAAATACTTGCAAATATAAAGTACATAATAATTATAAAAATCCTAAAAAAATTAAATAAAATAGTTTTAAAGAAAAATAAAATTAGAAAACTAGTGGCACACGGTCGTGGGGCACGCCCGTGTGCCTTTTATTTAGCCCGTGTTCTTCGTGGGTTTCAAATTTTTGGTATGTTGGTGCACACGGCCGTGTCGCACGACCGTATCTGGCTTTGTCTGCTTCTCTCACACCCATGTATGTAGGCTCATGCCCGTCTTAGTTTCACAGGATCGACCACGGGTGCTAGGCACGAGCGTGTCACACGCCGGTGCTAGGCGCGAGCGTGTCACACGCCGGTGCTATTTTGGAAGGTTCGACCACGGTTTCAGGACACGGCCGTGTCACAAGCCCATGTTGTTTTGGCAAGACCGGCCACAGCCATGTCGCACAGCCGTGGCAATTTGTCACATCCCGTGTTAGGGAAAAATCCTTGCCCTATTTTCACACAGTCTACAGCACGCCCATGTGCCTGGCCGTATGGGTGTGCAAAACCTGTATTCAAGAGCTTATTTAGTAGGTTAGGTGTTAAATACTAAAACTTAAAAAAAGTTAATACCGTTAGTGCTCGGGTTGCCTCCCGAGAAGCGTTATTTATAGTCTAACCTCAACTTACCTCTCCTTTGAATGGTCATGGTGGTTCGAGGATTTTATACTCCTCATTCTTGCTATCACATCAAAATAAGGTTTTAGACGAGTAATATTTACCTTAAACAAGCTGAATTTGGAATGATTTACCTCGACTGTATCGTATGGGAAGATGTTAAGTACCGTAAGAGGATTTTCTTCATTCGGTTCAGCAGTGGTAATGCGAGGATCTACGGCATCTAATAATACCTTATTTCCAACCTTAAGTTGATGTGGTGAGGTATTGAGCTCGTCCTGGCGTAGTTTTAGTTTATCGTGTGTTCTCGATTTATGTGTCCTCCATTCATCTAGCTCCTCGATTTGTAGCCTTCGTTCTTCATGGATAGGTCCTTTATTGTTGCTTGAACATGGCTCATGTATGTCCTTCGAGCTTATTTCTTGTAAAGTAGGTTGCAACATATGATCAGTTTTAGTAGAATGGTTTATACAATCACCTTTAATTTTTGATGTGTTACTCGAATTGCGAGCTTGAAGGGTGATTTTTTCGTCTCCCACACGAAGTGTGAGTTCGCCTATGCCAACATCAATAATTTTTCTAGCAGTTGCTAAAAAGGGCCTTCTAAAATCAAAGGAGTGTTGCTATCCTCCTCTATGTCTAGAACAACGAAATCAATTGGGAATATAAATTTGTCAATTTTAACGAGTACATCTTCAATAATACCCCTAAGAAATCTGATAGTTTTATCTACTAATTGAATGCTCCTCCTAGTTTGTTTTGGTTTCCCAAGGCCTAGCTGCTTAAACATTTTGTAAGGCATGATGTTGATGCTAGTCCCTAAATCAGCCAATGCATTATTAACATCTAAGCTACCAATTAAGCAAGGAATTGTAAAACTCCTTGGATCTTTTAACTTGTTGGGTAGCTTATTCTGTAGAATAGCTGAGCAAACTGCGTTTAGCTCCACATGCGACGCCTCGTCCAACTTCCGCTTATTTGCTAAAAGCTCTTTTAAAAACTTCATTGCGTTCAGCATCTGCGAAAGAGCTTTAATAAACGGTAAGTTAATATGTAATTTCTTTAAAAGTTTAAGGGATTTACCAAATTGTTCATCTGAGCAGTCTTTCCTTGTCGCGTTAGGGTATGGCACACGAGGTTTATAGTCTACACTTATCGATTTCTGTTCATTGTGGTCTACGTTACCTTTACCTTTGCCTTCCACTACTTCTTGCTTTGGTTCTGGTTCAGATGCAACTAACCCTTCCTCATTACTAATGTTAATTGCATTAAGTTGTTCCCTTGGGTTAGGTTCAGTATTACTTGGCAGACTACCTTGTGGTCGTTGAAAAGTTAATTTGGAAAGCTGGCCAATCTGATTTTCGAGCCCTTGGATCAACACTTGTTGATTTTTAAACGCTGTCTCGATATTCTGGAAATGAGTTTCTGACACCGCTATGAATTTGGATAGCAACTCCTCAAGGCTCGGCTTCTTTTCCTGTTGATAAGGTGGCTATTGAAAACCTGGAGGATTTAGTAGCCTTCGATTTCCTTGACCACCCCATGAGAAATTTGGGTGGTTCCTCCAACTTGCATTATAGGTATTACTGTATGGGTTATTTTGAGATCTAGAGTTATTGTTACCCATATAGTGGACTTGTTCCTCTTCGGTTGTGAGATTGAAGGGTTGATATTCGGTACGTATGCCTCTTCCACTTGAATCACACCTCATCACTGGATGTACCTGCGTAGAACCAAGTAAACCATCAGTCTTTTTATTTAGAAGCTCTACCTGATTTGATAACATATTAACCGCATTGACGTTATAAACGCCTACTATTTTCGTTGGCTTAGTCTTCATGACTTGCCACTGATAGTTATTCAGTGACATTTCCTCAATAAATTCGTAAGCTGCTTCAGGTGTTTTGTTGTTGATGGTTCCACTAGCTGCTGCATCAACCATCTATCTTGTCGAGGGGTTCACACCATTATAAAATGTTTGAACTTGTAGCCATAAAGGTAACCCATGGTGAGGGCACCTTCGTAGTAGGTCCTTGTATCCCTTTCATGCATCGTAAAGGGTTTCTAAATTCATCTGCACAAAAGAAGAGATATCATTACGTAATTTAGCCGTTTTGGCCAGAGAAAAATATTTTAATAGAAACTTTTCGGTCATTTGTTCCCAAGTAGTAATTGACCCTCGTGGTAATTAGTTCAACCACTGTTTAGCTTTATTCCTTAACGAAAAAGGAAATAATCGAAGATGAATGGCATCATTAGAAATGCCATTGATCTTGAATGTGTCGCAAAACTCTAGAAAATTTTCCAAGTGAGTGTTGGGGTCCTAGTCCTGCAAACCATCAAACTAAACAAATTACTGTATCATTTGAATTGTGTTAGGTTTCAAAATTATTTGCAGCAACAGCAGATCTAACTATACTTGACTCAGTTCCTGTTAAATTTGGGTTAGCATAATCATACATAGTGCGTGGAGCTCGATTCTAATTTATTTGATCGGCGGCAATCGCATGAGGTAGCGGATTTTCCTGATTTTCAGCCATCTCCTCAGTTGTAGTTGAGATATCGTCCTCTTGCTCTTCCTCTGTGTATATTAGGCTTCGCCTTATTTCTCTTCAATTTCTACGAGCTGTGCGATTGGTTTCTTCGTCAAAAAGTAATGGTCCCAACGGGTTTCTTCAAGTCATAAACTATAAGAACCTGCCAGAAGAGAGAAAAAGAAAATTTAATAACGAAAATTAAAACAAAATTTAAATTGCAATAAAAGTAAATGGCTAAAGTAATAAAAATCGAGTGTTCTTAATACTTAGTTCTCCAGTAACGACGCCAAAAACTTGATTGTGTCACTCGCGATAAGTTTTAAAATTTATAAATGATCGTACCTAAACTAACTATTATCACGACGAAGGCAAGTGCACCTATCGAATAGTAGTATAGTTTTAGCAAGACCGGATGTCGAACCCAAAAGAACTAAAAGTACTAGTATTAACTTTCTTTTTATTATCTAGCCTAAGAATAATGGGGGTTTTAATTAACTAATTAACTAATCTAAGAATGCACAAAAAATAGGTTTGGAGAAAATACTTTTTAGAAAATTCGATTGATTAAGACAATACCTAAGGAAAACTCCACCTAGACTTCACTTGTAATTTGACTCTGAATCGGACGATTTATTCATTTAACTTGTTCCGTAGAAATCCCTAAGTTATGTTATATCCTTATTCAAGACTAATAACGTCTAACCCTAGGTTGAATAATTGAAATCTCTTTCAAATTTTACACCCTAAGGTTGCATTAACTCGATCTATGGATCCCCTTATTAGGTTTCACCATAATCCGGTAAAATCTTATCACCCTATCTCTAGGTGTGCAATGAACTTCGCTTAATTATGACAAATTTACTCTTAGACAGGGACTATTCATCCTCCGAATAAGTGCATTAACTTGAATCAATATCCTGAAATACTGAAGCAAGAATTAAGAACACATAATTAAGAACAAGTCGAATATTTATCATACAATTCAGATAATAATAACAAGATTCATCTTAGGTTTCATTCCCCTTAGGTATTTAGGGGATTTAGTTCATAACTAAACAGGAGAAAATCTCAGAAGAATAATGAATACAAAACATAAAGAAAACTCAAAACTCCCGAAGGGAAATTGAGAGGAGATCTTCAGTCTTGATGAATAATCTGTCTTCTGAGATGGATCAATCGACTTTCTTCGAGTAATTCCTTGCTTCCTACCCTCTGTGTCCTCTTTAATCCTCCTCTAGGGTGTTTAAATAGGCTTTAGGGTGCCTAAAAGCCCTTAAAATCTCCCTTTTCCGAATAGAACTTAACTAGGGCTCGGTAGGGACACGCCCGTGTGCAATTACTTTAGGCCGTGGTAAAGGCTGAGAGATCAACATGCCCGTGTTGAGGTTGTTTTAGGCCGTGTTCGAGCCTGTTAGAATGGCACGGGCGTGCATGATACCCGTGTGAGGAAGTCCAGGCCGTGTTATTTTCCCATGTCGGCCCATTTTCTCCGTTTTTGGCCCGTTTCTTATTCTTTTTGCTCTCCTAAGTATAAAACATGAAATTAAAGGATTAGGAGCATCAAATTTACCAAATCTAAGGAGAAATCATTCATATATGTGTTAAGCATGGGGTAAAAATATGTATAAATTACAGTTTATCTGATATATAAATGACTTACAATTCTTAACTTCAAACACCTAAGTTTAGTATATTACAAAAAATATAAACAATAAGGTCCTCAAATATATGAATCCATCGATAAATCATACAGGTAATTTGATTATCCTAGTAGAATATAAACAGTAATTATTACAATTACTAGATATAATGTCCATTCATGAATAGATTTACCAAGGTCACATAGAACTTTTTGGCTTGTAAGTTCTGAGGCTTAAGGTAGGTATGGAATTCAAGAACAAGGGCATTAAAATAGTCTCAAGCACAAAAGTAGTTTGACACATCACATTGTTCGCTATTCTTCCCCTTAATAACATTTTCCTACTCACCTTCTTATTTCTCCTTCTCTCACCTTTCTTATTTCTCCATGTAGGAAGCCACAATATAATAGAGCTACTATGGTCAGCTCACAAGTTTTTGTGCACAAATGGTTGAGGTTTCTAATTTTGTGACTTATTTTTGAGTAATTTTTTATTTTTTCAACATATCTCACTCACAATGCTTTCATTTTCATTGTTCAAGTAATTTTTCTACTCATTTTAACCTTTCAGAATTTTTTCTTTTGTTTTGCACATTTCGACTAAACCTTATAATCACTATATCACACTGCTCCTTCCTATATCACTCTGCTTTTTACAAAACTGCAATGGTGTCTCTACCTAACCCTCAATACATATAACCAGATGTCTAAATTCATGCATTTCAGGGACCAAATAAAAAGGGTAAGTACAAGTTCATAATTTGGCTCGGGTTTTGCATGAAGGTTCATCAAAAAGAGTTTTCTGGCTCAATATGGTAGTAAGGATGAATGAATAAGGTTTGCTTTTTGCCTTTGGATTATACCAAAAAATTGCCTTAGGTCATCCCTAGGTATCTCAATATTCACAAATTTAATTAATGAAGTAATTAACATTTTAACGATTTATCATACATACTCGTATACTCGTTTCCCTATATTCTCTTTATCATTTGGTATATTCAATTACTTAATGCCTATTTATAGTTTAATATATAGAACTTAATAGTCTAATAACTAAAAATTAAAAATCATTCACTATCATGCCAAATTTACCGTAAATACAATCAAACTATATATATGCTTCTAATCAATCCCTTTTATTTCTACAAGCTGAAACACACTTTTGACAAGAAAAATAAATGTAAAAGTGTAAAAATGAAACTAACCTATGTTATCGTCACACTTTAGATAGCACATTGTCCCTATTGTACAGCCCTTAAATATATAATGAATGAAGTTACTTGATTCAGCGTGACATTGTCATAGTATTATGGTGGGTAATTCCTTCCTCGTTCGTTTGAAGCTCATAAATGTAATGCTTTCTTCATGTGGAAGTTGAATTTTTTTTGAAAGAGTTAGGTTTCAAATCTTTCATCCCCCTCTTGCAATCCCTTAATAATTTCTCCGAAAGGCTCATCCATTTTTCCATTGGTTTCATAAGGACTCCTGCTTCCTTACATAACTCAGTTATTAAGTGTGGAAAGAATTTCCCCTTTGTTTGATCACACACATATTCAAACATATTGTGATAGATCCACATACCAATACATATTTGTTTATTCTGTGAAATTATGTACACCAAAATAGATTGAAGAGGAGTAATATTAGAGATGTCTAATGTCGGTAATATTCTTGAACAAATAAATTTCATCCAGATTTTTGGTAGAGGAGTCATTAATGCTTGATTGAATGTCATTGGACGATTAGCGCCTGCTCGATATGTCCATTCTTTTTTACCTTCAGTTAAGGTCATTATCACTTTCTCCATGTTTACATTTTTGAATTGATGTAAGTCGATTTTAAACATGAAATCACGGTAGTAGAATGGTGCATCATAATATTGGAAAATATAGTCAGGCGTATCCAAAACATCAATTCCTCTAACCATAATGTCTGTTTGCATCTCATTATATGGCCTCTTTACCTTTCTCTCTTTTAAGGCTAGATAAAATTCCTACACAACTAGTATCATTGTCGATTCTTTTGGTGCTAAATAGAAGGTCATCCATTCGTGTTCAGTTATAATTTCCCATACTCCTTTGCATGTTCTCATTAAAGGATCAAAACCCTGTTCTTAGACAAACATTTTGGGTTACAGATGGCACAGATACTTGTCCACCTCTTGTAATACCCCTAACCCATATCCGTCGCCAGAGTAAGGGTACGAGGTATTATCGATCAATACACAATGTATAGAATACATTTATCAACTATAATGCATTCGTTCTTATAAATCATTCAACACAATCGTGTTGTCCCTTATAATGGCCTATGAGGCCTTAAACATGTTTTAGAAGTGGTTCGAGACTAAAATGATATTATACGAAAATTTTGGAAACTTAGTAAATTTTCAACCATACAGGGGTCACACGCCCATGTGAACAGGCTGTGTGCCTCACACGACTCCAGACACACCTACGTCTCAGGCTGTGTGGAAACAGGGCATACATACTGACTTGGGTCACAAGGCCAACCACACACCCGTGTGTCTAACCCGTGTGCCCTTCAAAAAGACCACACACGCCTGTGTGCCAAGAAGTGTGCTAGGCCGTGTGCCAATTAGGGGTTATACTGACTTGTACCACACGGCCAGTCACACGCCCGTGTGTGAGACTGTGTGGAGCATACTGACTTCAATTCAATTACATCACCAGGGGACACATGGTCGTGTAACATGACCGAGTGTCACACACGGCTGAGACACATGCCCATGTCTCTGCTCGTGTGGACAAAAATAGGCCATTTGTAAGGCCAATTTGCCACCCTTATTCATGCTCACCTAAACAACCAAAATGGTACCATTTCATCATACAATTAGGCAGCCAAAAACATCAATCAAATGCACAATTCATACAATATCTATTTCAACCAATTTCAATACTCAATTCAATGCCATTTACCTAATCAAAAACTTATCAACTCAACTTCTAAAATCAAACTTCATCAAAGCATTCCTCAAGCATTTATACTCCACAAAAAAATTAACCATATTCATACCAAACATGCCAAAGTAAGTCATTTCTATTAGCCAAACATACATCAATACTAACATCATTTACAAGCCAACTTTCATGGCTATAATCACAACCAAAATACCACATCTAGCCTATACATGCCATATATCATATATACACAACTCAAAAGTACCAAATAGATGTCTGATAGTGCGATGATGTTCCCGACAATTTCCGGATTCGAGCTAGCCTTGATTCACTATAAAACATAGAAAAATAACACAAAGTAAGCTTCATAGCCTAGTAAGCTCGTATGTAAATAACTTAATTCATAGAATAAATGTAAATCAACCAATTTTACATTAACTACAAACCTTTCTCATATCTTAAATGATGACTAAATACTATCTCATTGAACTTTCTCTATTTAATACTCGAATAGGTTCTGTACATACTTATATCGCCTCGTACTAACCCCTTCCTCAATCATATCATTCATTTACCCATTTTGATAGGCCATGACTTGGAAAATCTTCTAACTCTTGCAGTTGGAATAACCCCTCTTGCTTAGCTAATTCAGGATCTAAGTTCAACTCATTTATTTCCCAATACGCCCTCTTTTCAAATTCAATTGCAAATGGTTATTTTTCCATACACATGTTTGTAAAAGGACATACCTAAGGGTGTTTTGCATGTCATTCTATATGCCCATAGTTTATCATCCAATCTAAGGGCCCAATCTTTCCTGTTAGGATTGACAGTTTTTTTCTAGGATTTGTTTGATCTCACGATTGGACACCTTTGCTTGCAAATTATCCTGAGGGTATGATGCTTTCGTTCTTTGGTGCCTCACATAGTACATGGCTAAAGTCATTCCAAAATATTTGCTGCAAAAGTGAGATCCTTCATCACTCACAATAGTGCGAGGCGTTTCAAATCTTGGGAATATGTTTTTCCCTAAAAATTTAACTACTGACCTCAAATCATTTGTAGGCAGGGTTGTTGCCTAAGCCCATTTAGAAATGTAATCAACGACTAGCAATATGTATTGGTTTTCGAAGGAACTTGGATAATGTCCCATAAAATCAATCCCCTAAACATCAAATACTTCTACCTCAAGGATTCCCATATATGGCATTTCATCTCTTCTGGATTTTCTTTTAGTTCGTCGATATCTATCAGACCCTTGTACAAATTTGTAATAGTCTCTATTCATGGTGGGCCAATAGAATCCTAATTTTAATATCATCTGAGCTTTTTCATTTCCTCCAAAGTTTCAACCACATTGGGAAGTATGGCACCCTTGTAAAATGTCATTTATCTCTTCCTCAAATACACGTTTCTAAACTAATTGATCGACACGATACTGAAAAACATATGGTTCCTCCCGAATATATTTTTTCGACTCGTGTATGATTCTCTTCTTTTGTTGCCACGATGCATTTATTGGTAAAAGTACCCTAGCAATATAATGCACGTAATCAGCATACCATGGCATCTTATTGTCCTAATACCCATCATGATTCATCTCTACCTTAAACAATTGCTCATAAATGAAAGTTTCTTTTATTTCTTCAAGCGTTTTTACTTCCATTTCATTTTCTGTAATGGAAATATGATCCACAATTTGATTTTCTATTCCTTTTTGATCTACTATCTAGAGACCAAATTCTTGAAGTAATAAAACCCACCTTATTAATCTAGCTTTTTTTTGTTTCTTTTTCATGACACACTTTAATGCAGAGCGATCAATATAGACATAAAGTTTGTTTACCATTAAACAAGGCCAAAACTTTTCACAATCGCAAGCATTTCTTTTTTAGTAGTAGTATAATTACACCTTACTGAATTTAATGTCTTACTTGCCTAATGGATCATACAAAATGATTTGTAGCATCGCACATTATAATAAAAAGGTTTAGAGCAATCACGGTTAATGATAATAGAAGCAGAGATAAGTTTTTCCTTTATTACCTCAAAAGCTTGAATGCACTCTTGGTTTAACACAAATGGTGTTTCCTTTTGAAGGAGCTGATTTAATGGTTTCGAAATGTGGGCAGTATCTTTGATGAATTGCCTGTAGAAACTGGAATAACACAAGAAGTTTCTTATTCTGTAGACCATTGTAGCAATAGAAAGGTTCTTAATGAATTCAATATTTTTTTTGTCCACTTCCAATCCTTTTTTTGAGATTTGATGCCCTAAAGCCAATCCTTCTTTTACTATAAACTGCCATTTTTCCCAGTTAAGTACTAAATTGATTCCTTCACATCTTCCTAATACTTTCTCCATGTTATCCAAATAATCTCAGAAAGAATCCCCATATACTGGAAAGTTATCCATAAACAAATCGAGACCTCTTTCCAACATATCAACAAAAATGGCAATCATGCATCTCATAAAGTTTGTTGGAGCATTGCATAATTCGAATGGCATATGCTTGAAGGCACACATAGCAAGAGGGCATGTGAAAGTAGTTTTCTCTTGGTCATTGAGATGTATAGGGATCTAATGATATCTATAATATCCATCCAAGAAATAGTAATATTCTTTTCCGGCTAATCTGTCCCGCATATGGTTAACAAAGGGAAGAGAAAAATGATCTTTTTTTCGTTGCATCATTTGATTTTCGATAATCAATGCATAGCCTCCATCTAGTTACTATTCTCTTTGGAATTAATTTATTCTTCTCATTTTCAACAACCATCAATCCTCCTTTCTTTCAGACACATTGCGTAGGGCTCACCCATTCACTGTTGGAAATTGCTTAAACAATGTCGACATCCAACCACTTGAGTAATTCTTTTTTCATGACTTCTTTCATAACTGGATATAAATGTCATTGAGCATCTACCATTGGTTTCTTTCCTTCTTCCAATCTAATTTTATGTTGACATAATGCAAGATTGATTCGTTTAATATCTGTGGTAGTCCATTTAAATACTTTTTTATGTGTCTTTAGAAACTTCAATAATGCCCCTTCCTACTATAGGGGTAATCCTACAGTAGTAATTACTAACAAAGTATTTTGATCTCCTAAATATCCATATTTCAGGTGGTCAGGTAATGGTTTCAACTCTAAAACAGGTGAATTAAGAATAGAAGGAACCATTTTAGTTGTAGATGGAGTTACCTATTTTGGTTGTTCTCTACTTTTACGCCACCAATTGTGTTAAAGGTTAAATTCGTTATTCTCTTGTTCTAAGCCATCTATTCTTTCCTTTTCTATTTCATCCTCAATCAGCTCGATTGAATTCAACATTCTACTTTAGGATTATATGGCATTCATTCTTGGGGTGTACATTCTGTTGTTTTAGAATTTTTTGTCTCTCTGCTCATACCCTATGTAAGCTCGTTACCGCTGACTTTCTCCAATATATTGCATATTTCCTTCCCGTTTTTGACCAAATACTTCCTCTGGATATGATATCAAAATTTTGTTTACTCTATCCATCCAACCTATCATAAAAATGTTGTAGTTGTATTGCAAAGTTAATACCTCCCCCTAATATTGACCGAATAATCACTTTGAACATTTCTCATGCCTGCCCTAGTGTCTCAGTAACATCCTGGTAGATTTTAAATAGCTTCTCATATGTGCTAATTACAGTAGCCATGGGCACAACTCATCGTAAGAATAATTGCACAAGTTCGGTCCAGGTCACAATCATGTCCGTGGAAAGTGCATCTAACCAAACCTTTCCTTATCCTTTTACGGGCAATAGGATTAATAACAATTTGATAACCTCTACGGATACTTAGTGAGTGTGTAAGAGACCATTCAAAGGAATAGGAACTCAAGGCTGGTCATTGTGTTGTAGCCGCCTCCGAACGTACTAAGTCTTGTGTGTGAATACTTCAACTAAGGGTATGGGTTTGAGGCGGTGTCCGCAAGGATACAGGTCAAGTTGTAATGTAGTTTGTTTACAACGAAACACTTGGTAAGTATTTTGAGGATCATACCCAAGCGATTGCAGTTTGGGGAAAACTACTATTAAGCTAATTACCAAAAATAATTACTAATCTACTCGAGTCACAAATTAGTAGTGTTAATCAAGAAGCAGGATGATAATAATAATAATAAACTAAATAAATTTAACTAAACCTAAATATACTCCTAGGTTCATGTATTGGCTTTTCCTATTCCTTGTTTTGACTACTGAGTTCCTTTTAGCCTAGATCCAATTGTTTTACCTAATTAATTATTGATGTAGAGCTCTAATTAATCAACTAGTTGTTACCCTAGTAGGATATCTCGATCTTCCACTAAACTAACGAGTCGGCAAGAACTACTTATCTCTCGACCTAATAGTATAGACCGATTCGGGGTTAAGGTGTTCACGGATAGGCCATACCAATTTTGGGTTAATGCCCTCCTAAATGACTTCCTAGGGTTATCAAGCCTAGGGTTTAAGTTCTTCCTCTCTCAAATAGATGATCCACTAAGAAACTCTATCATTCAATCAATTAATTAAGTTAAAGCAATTGAAACATGCAAAATATGTAGAAAGTATAAATTAATTCTAATATTTACACAAACATTCATATAAAAATGTTAAAGAAAGAAATATAAAGAAGAGAATAAGGAAAAGAGATGCTCATGGATTTATCAAAGAAAGTGCAGTTACGGAACAATCTCCCCTCTTGGAAGTCTCAGTTCAGAATAGGATCTTTCGATTACAAGAACATTAAAAAACCTAAGTAAAAAATAAGAATGAAAGAAAAACCTAAGAATAAAAACCCTAAAATTGTGTGTTCAAACTAATTACAATGGCCTTTATATAGGCTAAAATTGGAATATAAAGTGCCTAAATTATACTTGAAGTCCATTGAGATAGACTGGGACAAATACACCTAATTTACCTCCAAAATGTAATTAAAATGTGCAGGAGTTTTTGGCCTGCGCAGGGGGTTAGTGGCCTACAGTGTTGCAACATCAAAGTCTGATGTTGTGACATCGAAGTGCCATGTAGTGACATCGAGGGTAGTTTTACTCTAGAACTTATTTTTAGCTTCTATCTTAGTGTCGGGACATAAACATCAAATTTGGCCCGAATATGCATCTTTAGCTCCTGATTTGTCTTACAAGAACATGTAACCTTATTTAGATATATAGAATGTAATAAAAATATACTAAAAAGCATAAATTACTACTTTAAGCATGAAAACCTAAATATATACTAAGATGCTTTGATTTAACTATTAAACAAGCTAAATTTGAGTTTAAAAAGGATGTAAATAATAGTGTATTTTATGGCAAATCATGTTGTAAGATGAGAAGTTCAATGTCGCAACATAGAGAAAAGGATACAAGAATTTCAAGTCCTCATTTGATGTCATAACATACCCCTAAAGTTAAACTTGAATTAGGCATACTGCCTTTGGTGTCGTAACATAGACACTAGGGTGTCGCGACACCCACCCTATATGGGAACAATTATGAGTGAGGGGTATTTTGGTTCGTACAATAGAAATTAACACAAAAACATTAGCTAACCTAGGGTTTAGGATTATGGCCAACCCTAACTCTATAATAGGATCTTCAAACACTTATTTAAGGACAATTTTTCATATTCTAAGTTTTCTCTGTAATTTTAGTTTCAGTCTTCCTTTCTTTTAGGATTTAGGTTATTCTCAGTTCTTTTCTGGTCATGTTCTTTTACTTTCAGTTTTTCATATTCTAAACATGATCAATGTTTGAGGATTATTACACTTCAACAATTGAATACAAATAGGATTCTCTAATCTTTCTTCTTGATTTATTCTTTATACATATCTTTCTTATCAAGTTTATTATGTTCATGGATTCCATGAGGAACTAATCCTCTTATGGGTTATTAGCAAGTGAAGGTGTGATTGACTAATTGTTATGTAGTGTTTTCTTAACAGATCAGTTGTTTGGGAGAGGAAGAACGTACCCCTAGGCTTGACGACCCTAGAAAGTCATTTAGGTGGGAATTAACCCAAAATTGGTATGGCCTATCCGTGAAGACCTTAACCCCGAATCGGTCTAGACTATGAGGTTAAGAGATAAGTAGTTCTTGCCGAATCATTAGTTTAGTGGAAGATTGAGATATCCTACTAGGTAACGACTAGTTGATTGAATAGAAACCCAAAATAGGAATTAGTTATGACCATTGAAGAAGCTAGTCATCCATATTTAGATTTGATTGAGCTTAGAGTTTAATTATTCGATGTTCACTTTATTTATGCAATTTTCATTCTTAATTTATAAAACCCCAAAAATTTTTCTTTATGTTTTTTCGTAATATAATTTATTTATTTTACTAATTAATTCTATTTACGTTTAGGTTAACTTTAATTTAGTACTCGCCTTCCTTGGGTACGATCCTTGGAGTACTCACCTACTTCATTGTAAAAACTATATTACATCCTGACCCGTATACTTGCGCACACCATCTCAATTCAACATATTTAGTTGCAGTATTTCCACTCTAGAGACTGGTACGTTTGGAGGCGGCCAAGTTATTGGCATAATTGCCGAGGAGGCAACGCTACTAAGTTGATTTTAATTTTTTTCGTTTCAATAGTATAATTAGGAAATGCATAAATTAGATACGATTCTTATTGTTACTAACATTTTTTTCCATTTCTTTTTGGGTTCAGAGTATGACTCGCAGCAGAGGAACACCTATAGAGCCGGCCACTGAACCAGAAAGAATAATCTGCAAAAATCATTGACAGCAGCAACAACAACAACAGATGCAAAATCAACCGCCTATTGTAGGTAATCCACTGCACGAGAACCCTCTATACGACTAGGTTAGCAACACTAAGTCCAATATTTACCACCACTACCACGTCAACTACTAAGAAATCCACCTATGGTGCAATCAGAAAGAACCTTAAGCTATTATACGCTACCCAATGTGGGGGTGGTTCAAGGAAGCATCACAAGACTAGTCATCACAACAAATAACTTTGAAATCAAACTGGCCATGATCCAGATGATCCAAAACAATTTGCACTTCAGAGGCACACTGATGGAGGACCCAAACCAACATTTCAAATGGTTCTGTCAACTTTATGATACATTTAAATATAACGGGGTTACCGACGACACTCTATGTCTTCCACTATTCCCTTCTCCCTAATCAATAATGCCTTTTCTTGGTTAGACTCATAAGTGCTAGGATCCATCATGACATGGAATGAACTTGTGAAGAAAATTCTACAAAACTTCTTTCTTATTAGCAGAACAATCCAACTAAGAAGAAAGATTACAACATTTAAATAGCTAAAAGGATAAAGTTTTCATGAAGCTTGGGAGCATTTCAAGACGTTAATCCAAAGATGCCCACACCATGGTTTACCTGAGTGGCTGAGACTGCAGATGTTTTATAATGAGTTACCTCTCTTCCATTATCTCAAAAATCCAATTGAGGATGTGGACTATATTAGGAATAGGGGTGGAAACCCTTATTCAAATACATATAATCCTTGCTGGAGAGATCACCCAAACCTGAGATGGGGCAGAAACAAGAGAGGAGGTACTAACTCTAATTCTGCTAAAAATAATACTTACCAACCTCCTTATTTACATAAACTTCAAGAAAGGACCAACCCGGATGACTATACTGTATATAGTCAATGCATGGATTAGATTAAGGGGGAAATGCAGTCAATGAGGATAGAAGTAAAATAGGTGCAGTTTGAGTACACCAACACTACAAAAACATTGACTAAGCTAGAAGATCAAATGAGTCAACTAAAGAGTATGATGGGAGACATCAAAAGGAAAATTGGCACTAGCATTCCATGCAACACCGACAATAATCCTTAGAGGGAAGGCAAAGAGCATGTAAAAGCCATTGCGCTCCACTTGGGCAAAGTACTGAGTATACTAGAGAACCTACCTCAAGAGGAGAACAAATAGGATACGAAAAATCTTCAAAAGGACCCCCAACAAGTTGAGAATGAACTAGAACCGGAGGAAGTAGCCAAGCTGGCAACTGAGCTGGAGGAAGATCTAATCAAGGAATCTGCACTAAGAAGGGTACCATTCCCTTCACGATTAAAATAAAAAAAAAAGACAGGATGAGACAGAATATGTAAATTTCTTAAACTTATTTAAATATCTTAACTTTAACCTGCCTCTAATTGATATAATTGAAAAATATATGCCAAATATTGAAAAATATATGCCAAATTTTAAAAAAAAATTATGTCTAGGAGTAGGAAAATAAAAATAGGAGAGCAAGTCAATGTAAGTGCCTCGTGTAGTGAAATCATATCCAAACAGATGCCCCCAAAATTAAAATACATGGAGAGTTTTACAATACCAATTGAGATAGGGGACATTCATTTCAATAAGGCTCTATGTGATTTAAGATCTAGTATCAATTTGATGCTTTTGTCTATATACAAAAACTTGGGTTAGGGGAGCTTAGAAATACACAAATTACACTACAATTAATAGATATGTCTTCAGTACAACCAAAAGGGGTACTTGAAGATGTGTTGGTTAAGGTGCAAAATTTTATCATCATGGTAGACTTTGTAATTTTTAATTTTGAGGAAGACCGTGAAATACCCGTTCTACTGGGTAGACCATTTTTAGCAACATCGAGGTCCACCATTGACCTAGAAAAGAATGAGCTAACAATGAGTATCAATGGTAAGACCAAAATTTTCAAATGTGGTCACCAATACAATGAGGTGAATAGGGAAAATTAGGGACACAATGTTTTGAGACATCTGTAAAAATCCCTAACGTGATGTTAGGGGTGTCATGACACGAAACCCCTGTGTCGTGACATCGCTGCAATTTTAACCCACCAACTAAAAACTTGTTTTAACCTGATTTTAACCCAGTTTTAACCTTAAAACAACCTAATTTTAAACCTAAAAACACTTTCAGCATAACTCTAACCCACCTCTAAACTTCATATTTCCCTAAACTCTTTTAAACCTTATATCCTTTTTTTCCCTTTTCCTTATACTGGTGCAACAATTTTCTTCTTTCCACTCAGTGTAGGAACTAAGCGAATAGCAGTAACAAAGCAACCGCAACAAAAGCTCTACGAGGATTTTCAAAATCTCATATCAAGTTAAGGGTTCCTAAATCATTGTTATTGTTCCATTGAGTACTGATCTATCGTAATTCAGTGCAGTAGAATAAACTAGTTTTCGCATTTTGGGAGCTTGAACATAAGCATTTTAGTTCTGTTTTAATTACATTTCAGCAAGTTTAGTTAAAGTGTAATAAAATGTGTTATTTAAGTCTTTTATTGACCTTAAGGGCCGAATGAGGCCTAAAGGTGAGCTAATATGTTTTGTGAGTATGCAGGAACCATTAGAAGGTGGACTAACTCAAAACTGTTCACTAGGTTGCAACACAGAGCATTAGATATTGCAACATATGGAGCAAAACTGAAGAAACCCACAACTGCCTTCAATGTTATGACACAACATGAGGATGTTGCTACATACCCCTGAAAACACCCAAAAGCTGAGAATACTATTGGAAAAACGAGTTTGGAAAACGCAACGGAAAATAAATTTAGGGAAAATAGAGTTTTAAATTTTTTTCCAAAACAAGAACTTGGTTGTGGTATCTAAAGTAATAAACACTTAATCAAAATTGTACCTTTTTTATTTCTCTAGGATGAGCGCTTTGACTGAGTAGTCTTCTCCACTAGCCTCAAGCTCATATCTGTCGAGTGTGGACTCGCTTCGAATCATAAAAGTTTTCACAAAAATTACCGATGGGGTAATTTCACAATTTCTCTAAACTTTTGGGTCAAGTTGTAAATCAGAAAAATATCTCTAGAAATTTTCTGAAATAGTCTCTTCAGAGAATTTTCTCTTTACAACTTTCTCTTAAATTCAAGTGTGTGTCAAATAATGACCCAATGCTCTCTTTATATATAGAGAGTTTAGAGAGTTTAAATATGATTAAACTTAATCACTTTAATATTAAACTAATATAATATTTATCAAGATAAATACTAGATTAAATTTAATATTAAATCTTATTAATATAATAGAATGTTTATCTACAAGATAAATACTAAACCAAATTTAATATTAAGATAATCACTTTAAAATTAAATTAATAAAATACCATTAGCATAAGTATTAACTTTAATTTAATATTAAACTATTAAACTATTATTATTTTTGGAATAGTTAATCTGAAATCAAATTCTTTAGTAGAGTCCCAGTAGGAGTGTAACTCTTCCACTACTCAACCATCGAAGACCAACCGTCACCGGCCACCGGGACACCGTCGTTGTAGCCGTCAGCACTATCGTGTCCGATGATAAAGGTGTGACACCCGTATGGTACCCGAGCATTTCAATTACTGCTGATTCAGTCTAGGTCAATGACAACTTGACCAGCCTGGTCTAGCCATCGGTTGGACCGTCGGCCCGGTTTCACAAGCTAGGCCCGGTTCAACTAGTTTTTAGCTCTTAGTCTTGGTTTTGGCCTCCCAGGCCCAATTTACAATCTCAGGTCCATATTTTCAACTTCAATTAACCATTGGGCCAATTATCTGACTTGAAAATTAATTTTCAAAAATATCATGTTAATTTTAATTAATTTGATTAATTTAATTTTACTTGATCAAATTTAATTTTCCCAAAAATCATTTAGATTTTCCAAATTAATTTTTAAAAAAATTTCTTTAATCAAATTCTCTAGTAGAATAATTCTCACGACCACCTAATTTAATTCCACATCAAATAAATCAACTCAATTAAATTATTTCCAAAGTCAGAATTTTTTCTAATTCAAATGCAGTTCGATCGAGCTTTTATTCAACTAGCAGAAGAACCAATCGGGCATATACAATTAGGCTTTAGTAATTGTAATTTTGTCTAGAAGTATTGTTTCGATAACTCCCAATTACTTAATCATAGGGTCAGTCCACAAGAAGTACCATGATTGAAAACTATTAATGAAAGCAATTCATCCAACTGCTTTGTCCAATGACCCTTTTCATGTGTGTGCTACGCTCATATGATATCCTTGGTTCCTTTGAGTTAAATTCGTTCACTCAATACAATCCTATTTTATCTCATTGTCACCATTGTGTCTTCTTAATGATTAATATGATCACTGTCAACAAATGACTATGATAAATTACTCGTTCGAGAACAAGCAACCTATGGCCACGTTCCATATTTATCAATCCACACAATGCCAATGAGAAGATATCATTAACTCTTTAATTGAGCTATGAATTCCACTGTTGCTACTAAATCCATGCCATACACAAGTCCTGTACCCAACATACCGGCTACGGGCTCGATCATCTCTAGAGAATAAGCCTCCACTTATATCAAACCACATGAGTTGCATACGCATGGTCAGTGACTAACTCAGGATTTAGGCAAATCATACCATGATCGTGACAAGTGAATTAATTCACAAACAAATTCAGAATTAATTCATCTTGGGTCCAGTCTAATGTATCATTCTACCAATGAATACATTTATTTCTCTACCCATGGAGTCAACTGCTCCGATAGGCACGACTAGCCATCTCCCTAATTAGAATTATAGATGACATAATGATCCTTTTCAGTATTTGAATCACATGCTCATTTCAAATTTTTTATGAGATTATTTAGATTATCTACTGAAGTAAGTTGTCTTTCTTGCAATTTAAAAGTTCTTACAATGCCAGTTATCTTCAATTTGAACTTAGACAATCAATGAGCTAATATTTGTTTATCAAAATTTCTCTATGCATGCAAAATATGAAAGACAAAAAATACAAATGACATAATAGTGAAATGTGAAATTAACTTTATTTATTTATTCATCATTCAAATAAATAGAAAACAGTTACATGTTTACTACAATATAGAAACATTTCACAACACATACTACCCTCGATGTCAGGACACAGGACCTGGTGTGTCGCGACAACGCCTTTGTACGGGATACAACTATGAGCCTGGGGCATTTTGGTCCACACAATCCAACTTTAAACTCTGAAATGTCAGCTGACTTAGGGTTAAGGACAACAACAATCCTAAGTCTATAAATAGGCCCAGCTAACACATATTATGGACACCTTTTTACCTTGTATAATTTTTTGTTTAGATCTAGTTTTTAGATCTTCTTTTTTCTTAGGTTTTAGACTTTCATTCTTGTTATTTTTTGTTGAGAAGAAATTAGATTCTGGAATTGTTCTCAAGCTCTGTGAGGATTATGCACTTATTTAATACAATTAGGCTTCTTCAAAACTTTACTCTTGAAACAATTCTTTATGTTCATTCTTTCGTTCAAGTTTACATTGTTTATTAGATCCATGAGGAACTAATCCTCTTGTGGGGGATTAGCGAGTGAAGGTATGAATAATTAACTGTTTTGTATGGATTTCTTAATAGATCAATTGTTTAGGAGAGGAAGAAGCTAAAACCTAGACCTGACAACCCTAGGAAGTCACCAAGTTGGGAATTAACCCAAAATTGGTATGACCCATCCGTAAACACCTTAAACCCGAACCGATCTGGACTGTGAGGTCAAGAGATAAGTAGTTCTTGCCGACTCAATATCTTAGTGGGCGTATCGAAAAATCCTGTTGGGGTACTGACTAGTTGATTGAATAAGAAAACCCAAGATGAATGGTGCTTAAGATTATTGAAGCGAGCTAATCACTCATGCCCAGATTTGATACATATTTCCTTCTTTGATTTCTTGCCTTTTGTTTGTTTAATTTCCTTTTATGTTTTTAACATATTTTATTAAAACTCTTCTCTTTCTGATCTTTCATACTATAATATGATTAGATTATTAATTAGATCAATTTATGTTTAAGTTAAGATTAATTTAGTGATTGCCTCCCTTTGTAACAACCTATTTTGGGTAAAATCAGAACAGTGATTTCGGGACCACAAATCCAAAGTCAAAATATTTATTTTATTATTTTAATAAGGTTTACAGCATAATAGATTAATTACGTGAAAGTTTCGTAAAGAAATTTTACTATTTAAATGTTTAATTTGGTAAAAAGGACTAAATCACGTAAACTATAAAAGTAGAGTTCTATTAGCTAAAAGTGTTTAAATGCTATAGAACTTAAAGGAGGTCCTTATATAGAAATTAGTCCATTATTGAGTTAGTGGAATGTGATGGCTTGGTATAATGGAAATTTTAAATGTTATTAAAGGTTAAAATGGTAAAACGGTTAATAAATGTTATAATAATTAAAACAAAGCCAAATTATCATCTTTTTTCATTCATCACCACCAAATATGGAAATGAAAAACCATGGAAGAAAGCTTGCTAGGGTTCGTCCATATTGATGCTTAATTGAAGGTTCATTTTTGTCCCGTTTTTAATAATTTTTACATTTTTGAGATCATTGCAGCTTAATCTAGGTAGCCCGTATCTCCGATTTCAAAACTGTTAAAGATTTTGCAAGTTGCCATTGATTAATATATGTATTCTTTGATTTTTGATGATGAAATATGAAATCGTGTTGTTAGATACACAAGTTTTGTAAACTGATTTTTAGAGAAAATGTCAAAAAGGGACTAAATTGAGATAATGTGACATGTTGTAACAGCCCTATTCTGACCCTAGTCGGGAAGTGGTTTCGGGACCGCTAAATCGAGTCACAGAAATAATTGAATATAATATTTTATGTCTAAAATATGTGATCATGCATGTGTGAAATTTGAATGCTTCGATTTTTGTCAAATTGAATGTGTTTCTAAATAAAAAGGACTTATGTGAGAAGCTTTGAATATATGCGTGGCTTATTTTAAGTGATTAATTATTGAATGATGCAAATAAGTAGGTTTGCATGGCAATTTGCCACTTTTAATGCTAGTGGCCGGCCAAGCTCATAAGTATGGACATTATATGCATGATTTAATATTATTATATCTTTTAGTGGTGAGAAATATGTAATAAAAAAATGTATTAAATGAATTAAAGATGAATAAAAGAGTTTTGAGTAATAAAAATAATGAGGTGAGTGGGAGGAAAAAAAACAAAGTTCTTTCTTTGTTGTTCAACTTGGCCGAATAGAAGAAACAAAGGAGGGGAAGAATTTTGGTCACTTGAATCCTTAGGGAGGTTAGTATATTGTGTTGAAATTGTGAAATAATTACTTGTTTTAGGTAAATTATCATGGTTCTTGCTTAACCCATGCAAAAATTTCCTCTAATGATGGGTGAATAGAGCTTTCGGCTATGGTTATAAGGGAAGGAATTTTGATTGTTTTACTTGAATCTTGATGATGAATGTATTTAGGAAAGAACTTGGCCTTTCTAAAAATATGAATGGTTAAAGCTCATACTAGTATTAGCCGAATTAAAGAATGCTTGATGTCATGAGTAAATGTTGTTCATGTTATTTGGATGAGAAAGGGTAGTTGGGTGAAGTAGAATCTAGCAAATGAGCACATATGTGCACTAGTTGTTAAATGAAGAAAAATCGGCTAACAAGGGAGTACTAAGGCCGAATATGATTTTGAATATTATTGAGTAATGTATGTGTTTTGAATCGATCGAATGGAGAGAATACTTTAATTGTGTTATGAACAATTAAATGTTAAATTAAGGTTGCTAAGCTAGCTATTAAGGTGAAGTGCAAATATTAGTATTTGATTACTAGTGTATATATGGTATTAGCCGAGTTTTGAACTTGAAACAAAATGGTATTTAGCCAATACAAGTAACCATAATTGTAGAATGTATTAAGTATATAATCGGCCTCAACATAGACATGCATATTCGCCACAAGAATGGATACATAGGTTGATGTGTACGTTCGGCTATAGGTAAGCATATTGATGGCTTTATCTTGACTTAGAAAATCGGCTATGAAATTAGCTAAATTGAATGATATGTGATTGCCAAATGTGATTGTTAAGTGAATAATATTAGTTAAGTACTCAAGCAAATCTATTGTCTTAGGGAGCTTACGAGCAAAGAGGATCAAAGTCGGTTAGAGGAAAAGAGAAAGTGTTTAATAGCCGTGGATATCTAATCGCGTCGACCACTTCCGAGGTAAGTTTTAAGTGATTAAACGTTGAGTAAATTCAATCATAATAGGACATAATGAGTTGATTTAATAAGATATGATGTGGCCATGATATGTCTTAGACTCAAATGGTAAATTCATAAGTGTTTGGACTTGGAAATTTAAGAGCAAATTGTAATAATTTGCTTTGGACAGCAGCAGTAACGTGTTTTTAGAAAATCACTATAAATTGTTGGTGTGGAATTATAGGCTGAATAAAATATGTAATCAAAGCTTAATTAGTCTAGTTTCTTATAAAAGAGACCGTGTAAGCAAAGAAATTGCCTATAAAGAGATATTTAAAATTGGGTGGGATAGTGTCAGAACGACTCCGAAATCCCCTGTTCTGTTTTTAGAAAATCATTATAATTTGTACAACAATGTTTATAGGACAAAATTTATATGCTTAGACTCCTTAATGAGTCTAGTTTCAAATGAAATCAACTAGAACATAATTTGAATTCTGCACAATGAGAAATTTGATTTGTAGTGAAGAGTGGTCAGATTAGTCAAACAGTGAAACGGGGAAACTTTAAGAAAAATCTGGTATTGATTGACCAAACCTAAAATTCTGAAAATTTTATGGATGAAAGATATATGAGTCTATATTCAGGAAAATTAACCACAATTGATTTGGAGTTTTGTAGCTCCTGTTATAAATAATTTAGTGACTGTTGCTCAGGAAAAACAGCTTGTAAAGAATTTGTGGCTATGTTGTAAACATGGATAAAACTTGTTTTAAATTTGCTCATAAGCTATCGATCAAACCCATACGTGAATTCTAAATTGTGATAATGTAAAATGATATATGAGTATTAGATGGATCTTTGATATTAAAGTTTGTGGAATTGTAAGTTTATAAGTATTCGAATATGAAATGATAGTATGGCATGAAATTGAATTATTCATTGGAAAATGATAGACGAGATTCAATTTGAGACAAAGTGTATACGTGAAAGTATATGTGGCATGTGAGGTATGTTTGGATAATTGTGATGTGAATACATGAAAATTTACATTTTGATTTAGGAATTTATGTGATGAATGTGAACATGCATATATGTGACAAGGCCGAATGGCCAATGTGATGAATGTGAACATGCATATATGTGATAAGGTAGAATGGCCAATGTGATGAACGTGGAAGTGTATATATGTGGCAAAGCCGAATGGCTAACGCGAAATGTGTATGAGATGGATCATGTGGTAAAGCCAAATGGCTAATGTGAGATATGTATGAGATGTGTATATATATATATTGTGGCCAAATGATGATGACGGTGGAAGGTGTGTTTTGTTAGATATTTGATGAGGTAAATGAATTACGAATGTGATAGTCATTGTGAATGTTGTAACATGTGAATAAATATGCATGAAACTCTATGATGTAAACCTGGGATTAAAGATCGGATGACCATATGTGGTGACTATGTCTGGGTTAAGAACCGCTGACTTCGTGTGGAGATTTCATCTGAGCTAAAGGTCTCGCCAATAATCCGAGTAGAGGTTAAAGCTATACGACTTCGCAATAAGAATTGATTATAAATATATACAATGCGAAAGGTTAAACAGGTATGTACTCCAAGTTTATATGTGAGCTTGATTTGAACTAAATCATAAGGTAGTTATGTGATGCATACGTGAGCAATCTATGAGACTATTCCTATGATTATGTGACATCGGATCGTGTGTGAGGTTATGTGAAATTATACAATATATCTATGTCACATGAGCTCACTTTTATGTGAAAGTTTATCCGCCTATTATATATGATGAGATGTGCATATTCGGTAAAAGGATGGTATGCCCGAAGGAAGAGTGAAATAAAAATACGAACAACTATGTTATAATTTGATTGTTATCTGTTGACATCGCTTAAAACTTACTAAGCATTGTAATGCTTACTCGTTTACTTTGTTTCTCTGCTTTATAGATCTCATTAGGAAGCTACTGAGGCTCGGATCGCCAAAGAACTTGTCACACTATCACTATCCTCCGCTTGGTATCGCTATGTTTTGGATTATCTTATGGCATGTATAGAATAGACTAGTGACGGAAGAATATTTTGGTTAATGTATATATAAGCCATGCGAAAATGGCATCTTTTGAATGTTTACTTAGAAAAAGTTCAAAATTTTACTATTTCGACATGAGTTACAAGTCCGATAATACCCCTTACCTATTAGCGATTGGTTACACGGGATAGGGGTGTTACATTTTATTGGTATCGAGCTACGGTTTAGTCGATTCTAGGACTAACGTAGCAGTGTGAGTCTAGCTATACATGCCATAAAGTGATAAAATGATAGTGTGATGATTTCTGACAGCTAAAATGTGTTTTTCGTATAATAATAAATTTTGATCCTGAACGAGCTGTGATAGATGGTATTGAGAGCATTGGAACATGCTTATGATGTGTCAAAATTGAGAAAAGAGTGAATTATGAATATGGTATGCTATGTGAAATGTACTTGTTGATTTTGCTATGCCTTTTTCGAATGATGCAATGAATTTTATGATATGCATATATCATGTGCGAACTAGAAGTATAAGCCCTAAGGTATGTGATAAATTTAGTAAGTTTTGAGTAATTAAGTTTAGTATAAAAATTAGAATGGCATGTTATAAAGGTATGATATATGAATCATGGCCCATTGATCTTACTTTACTCAAATTTGTTTACAAGATAGTTGTGTATAAAGCATGTATCCGAATGATCATTAGAAAATAAACTGTGAGAATTAGGTGGATATGTGATCCTTGTATATATAGATCGAATGTCAAATGAAAGTTATACATTATGTGCTTGTATACGAATAAAGCAAATGAAATGCCAATGTGATAAATTAGTGAAATGTATACTTGATGGATAAATATGCATAAAATTTCAAGATGTTATATCCGGGCTAAGTCCCAAGAGCATTCGTCTTTGGTGATATATCAGGGCTAAGTCCCAGAAGAGCATTGTCTTTGGTGATATATATCGGGCTAAGTCCCGAAGAGCATTTGTCTTTGGTGATATATCGGGCTAAGTCCGAAGAGCATTCGTCTTTGGTGATATATCCGGGCTAAGTCCCAAGAGCATTCGTCTTTGGTGATGTATCTCAGGGCTAAACCCCAAGGCATTCGTCTTTGGGACAAAATCCGGACTTGAGGTCCGAAGGCCTTTGTGCTGAAATTATTTATGGCTTAAAGTTTCGCAGGTCTTGTACTGGTGATGTGTATTCGGGTCTTCCTGCCTAGCGGGCTTAATGCCGGTGATTCGAGCAAGGTTTAAGTGTTCATTACTATATGAATTCGAAATTAAATGAAAGAATACGTTTAAAGTATACATATATGATGTTTTATAGACTTAGTTAAGTCATTTCAATATGTAATAATGAATGAATATGGGCATTATATGTGGGAATGATTAGAGGCAATGTGTGTGCAAATTCTTTTAACCGAGCACTATGTGTGCGAAATCGGTAATTGAGGCACTGTATGTGCGAGTTCTTCAACCGAGCACTATGTGTGCGAAATCGGTAATTGAGGCACTGTATGTGCGAGTTCTTCAACCGAGCACTATGTGTGCGAGATCGGTCAGTGGGCACTAAGTGTGTGAAATGAGATTCATGTAAGACCTCGTCTGGTATGAAGGCATTGATTTGAGATTTTGTGTAAGACCATGTCTAGGACATGGCATCGACTCGGTATGTGATAACATGTAAAACCATGGTTGGACTATGGCTTTAAGTAAATGACATACTCAGACAAGTACGACGCTCTTTAAATTGACAAATGTTAAGAAGTAGAATTGAAGTTAGATGTTGAATTTTAATTAGATAATGATATTCGGTATTTGAGTTTGAATTGGGGATTAATAGATATAAATTGACGATTGATTATTGTTTCGGCTGTAATTTTGTTATAAGTGGATACATGAAAAAAAAAAAAATTTTGGTGGATATATTGTTAAGGAATGGATTTATGTTATATGTACACTTAAGTGCTTAGTTGAAAATGTGTTATGGATTTAGTCTATGAGATTCTCAGATATGAAGTTATATGTGCTATTGTTGAATGGACACTATTTTGTTAATCTTTTCAAGAAATTATTTTGATTAAGTTTCGACATTCGAAAGTTTGAAAGAATTTTTGATGAATGCTGATAATTTTGGATATACGAATTATGCGCTAGAATAAATCTCATGCCAGTGTATTATATTAAGCTTTATGCCTATTCAACTATATACGGGTAACGTTAACTATGATTGAATGTGCTAAGTGAACTAAATGTTCAGTGCACGTGGAAGTTGACTTTTCTTTTAGAAATAAGTTGTTGAATATTGAGATATGATAAAGTTATAAAGGATATTCTTTGGGATGTTTGAGAATATGTATACTTTGCCAAAGTTACTGACTTATACATGAATGAAAATGTGGGTTATGAATATGTGAGCTGATATTATGTATTATACATGTTAATATGTGATTTATATGTGTTTGAAATGCAAGCATAAATTCAATTAAGTGATTATTGCTTATGAAATCAAGAAAATGAGATGTATGTGTATACTTGTAGAAAAGTTTATATATTTGTTTTAAGATAAGAAAGTGATTTTATAGATCGATGTGAAAGTAGTAATGAATTACAATTGTTATTGATGAGCTAATGTTTATATGGACATAATTCAATAAGAGGACATTATCCTAACCTAGTCGCTACTAGGATTTTCAGGGACTAAAATCCCTAAGGGGGAGAGTTGTAATAATTCTATTCTCGACCCTAGTCGGGAAGTGGTTTCGGGACCGCTAAATCGAGTCACAGAAATAATTGAATATAATATTTTATGTCTAAAATATGTGATCATGCATGTGTGAAATTTGAATGCTTCGATTTTTGTCAAATTGAATGTGTTTCTAAATAAAAAGGACTTATGTGAGAAGCTTTGAATATATGCGTGGCTTATTTTAAGTGATTAATTATTGAATGATGCAAATAAGTAGGTTTGCATGGCAATTTGCCACTTTTAATGCTAGTGGCCGGCCAAGCTCATAAGTATGGACATTATATGCATGATTTAATATTATTATATCTTTTAGTGGTGAGAAATATGTAATAAAAAAATGTATTAAATGAATTAAAGATGAATAAAAGAGTTTTGAGTAATAAAAATAATGAGGTGAGTGGGAGGAAAAAAACAAAGTTCTTTCTTTGTTGTTCAACTTGGCCGAATAGAAGAAACAAAGGAGGGGAAGAATTTTGGTCACTTGAATCCTTAGGGAGGTTAGTATATTGTGTTGAAATTGTGAAATAATTACTTGTTTTAGGTAAATTATCATGGTTCTTGCTTAACCCATGCAAAAATTTCCTCTAATGATGGGTGAATAGAGCTTTCGGCTATGGTTATAAGGGAAGGAATTTTGATTGTTTTACTTGAATCTTGATGATGAATGTATTTAGGAAAGAACTTGGCCTTTCTAAAAATATGAATGGTTAAAGCTCATACTAGTATTAGCCGAATTAAAGAATGCTTGATGTCATGAGTAAATGTTGTTCATGTTATTTGGATGAGAAAGGGTAGTTGGGTGAAGTAGAATCTAGCAAATGAGCACATATGTGCACTAGTTGTTAAATGAAGAAAAAATCGGCTAACAAGGGAGTACTAAGGCCGAATATGATTTTGAATATTATTGAGTAATGTATGTGTTTTGAATCGATCGAATGGAGAGAATACTTTAATTGTGTTATGAACAATTAAATGTTAAATTAAGGTTGCTAAGCTAGCTATTAAGGTGAAGTGCAAATATTAGTATTTGATTACTAGTGTATATATGGTATTAGCCGAGTTTTGAACTTGAAACAAAATGGTATTTAGCCAATACAAGTAACCATAATTGTAGAATGTATTAAGTATATAATCGGCCTCAACATAGACATGCATATTCGGCCACAAGAATGGATACATAGGTTGATGTGTACGTTCGGCTATAGGTAAGCATATTGATGGCTTTATCTTGACTTAGAAAATCGGCTATGAAATTAGCTAAATTGAATGATATGTGATTGCCAAATGTGATTGTTAAGTGAATAATATTAGTTAAGTACTCAAGCAAATCTATTGTCTTAGGGAGAGCTTACGAGCAAAGAGGATCAAAGTCGGTTAGAGGAAAAGAGAAAGTAAGCGAATAGCCGTGGATATCTAATCGTCGACCACTTCCGAGGTAAGTTTTAAGTGATTAAACGTTGAGTAAATTCAATCATAATAGGACATAATGAGTTGATTTAATAAGATATGATGTGGCCATGATATGTCTTAGACTCAAATGGTAAATTCATAAGTGTTTGGACTTGGAAATTTAAGAGCAAATTGTAATAATTTGCTTTGGACAGCAGCAGTAACGTGTTTTTAGAAAATCACTATAAATTGTTGGTGTGGAATTATAGGCTGAATAAAATATGTAATCAAAGCTTAATTAGTCTAGTTTCTTATAAAAGAGACCGTGTAAGCAAAGAAATTGCCTATAAAGAGATATTTAAAATTGGGTGGGATAGTGTCAGAACGACTCCGAAATCCCTGTTCTGTTTTTAGAAAATCATTATAATTTGTACAACAATGTTTATAGGACAAAATTTATATGCTTAGACTCCTTAATGAGTCTAGTTTCAAATGAAATCAACTAGAACATAATTTGAATTCTGCACAATGAGAAATTTGATTTGTAGTGAAGAGTGGTCAGATTAGTCAAACAGTGAAACGGGGAAACTTTAAGAAAAATCTGGTATTGATTGACCAAACCTAAAATTCTGAAAATTTTATGGATGAAATATATATGAGTCTATATTCAGGGAAAATTAACCACAATTGATTTGGAGTTTTGTAGCTCCCGTTATAAATAATTTAGTGACTGTTGCTCAGGAAAAACAGCTTGTAAAGAATTTGTGGCTATGTTGTAAACATGGATAAAACTTGTTTTAGCTGCTCATAAGCTATCGATCAAACCCATACGTGAATTCTAAATTGTGATAATGTAAAATGATATATGAGTATTAGATGGATCTTTGATATTAAAGTTTGTGGAATTGTAAGTTTATAAGTATTCGAATATGAAATGATAGTATGGCATGAAATTGAATTATTCATTGGAAAATGATAGACGTAGATTCAGCTGAGACAAAGTGTATACGTGAAAGTATATGTGGCATGTGAGGTATGTTTGGATAATTGTGATGTGAATACATGAAAATTTACATTTTGATTTAGGAATTTATGTGATGAATGTGAACATGCATATATGTGACAAGGCCGAATGGCCAATGTGATGAATGTGAACATGCATATATGTGATAAGGTAGAATGGCCAATGTGATGAACGTGGAAGTGTATATATGTGGCAAAGCCGAATGGCTAACGCGAAATGTGTATGAGATGGATCTGTGGTAAAGCCAAATGGCTAATGTGAGATATGTATGAGATGTGTATATATATATATTGTGGCCAAATGACAGACGGTGGAAGGTGTGTTTTGTTAGATATTTGATGAGGTAAATGAATTACGAATGTGATAGTCATTGTGAATGTTGTAACATGTGAATAAATATGCATGAAACTCTATGATGTAAACCTGGGATTAAAGATCGGATGACCATATGTGGTGACTATGTCTGGGTTAAGAACCACGACTTCGTGTGGAGATTTCATCTCGAGCTAAAGGTCTCGCCAATAATCCGAGTAGAGGTTAAAGCTATACGACTTCGCAATAAGAATTGATTATAAATATATACAATGCGTAAAGGTTAAGCAGTATGTACTCCAAGTTTATATGTGAGCTTGATTTGAACTAAATCATAAGGTAGTTATGTGATGCATACGTGAGCAATCTATGAGACTATTCCTATGATTATGTGACATCGGATCAGTGTGAAGGGTTATGTGAAATTATACAATATATCTATGTCACATGAGCTCACTTTTATGTGAAAGTTTATCCGCCTATTATATATGATGAGATGTGCATATTCGTAAAAAAGGATGGTATGCCCGAAGGAAGAGTGAAATAAAAATACGAACAACTATGTTATAATTTGATTGTTATCTGTTGACACTGCTTAAAACTTACTAAGCATTGTAATGCTTACTCCGTTTACTTTGTTTCCTCTGTTTTATAGATCTCATTAGGAAGCTACAGGCTCGGGGATCGTCAGCAACTTGTCACACTATCACTATCCTCTGCTTGGTACTGCTATGTTTTGGATTATCTTATGGCATGTATAGAATAGACTAGTGACGGAAGAATATTTTGGTTAATCTATATATAAGCCATGCGAAAATGGCATCTTTTGAATGTTTACTTAGAAAAAGTTCAAAATTTTACTATTCTGACATGAGTTACAAGTCCGATAATACCCCTTACCTATTCCGGCGACGGTTACGGGATAGGGGTGTTACACATGTGGTGGTTAAAAGTGTGAATAAATGAAGTTTAAGGATGCTAAGGACCCTATAGAAATTCGGCACTCATAAAATTAGAAAGAAATTGTGTAATTTGTGTTTTTATGTGATAAGGACTAAATTGTAAAAATGTAGAACTTTAGAGGCTAAAGTGTAAAAATGACTAAATATGTGTAAATTGTGTTAAATTGAATGAATTAATGATTAAAGAAGTAATTTTTTTAATTATATAGATTGAGAAGAATGAGATTCAGATCTAAAACGAGGGAAAACAATGTATCGAATTTGTCGACCTAATTCGTTGTTACAGCGAATTAGGTAAGTTCGTATGCTAATAAACATATTTAAATTGTGTTATAAATGCTTAATTCTTATTGAATTGAATTGAATGATGAATGGTCATAAATACGAGCAAGAATCGATGAAGTTACGATATCCGAAAGTCCCGTACGAACCTTAGGAATAGTATAGGATACAAATGCCATGACATTAGGATTACCGAGATGTGATTACATGTAAGACCATGTTCGGGACATTGGCATTGTATTGTGATTACATGTCAGACCATGTTTGGGACATTGGCATTGTTATATGATTTCTTACAAGACCCTGTCTGGGACAGTGGCATCGATATGTGATAACACGTAAGACCATATCCGAGATATGGCATTGTACGAGCAATTGTGATTGCTGAGTATCCTTAACGATTCCAAATGGTTCAACGGGAAAATCAAGACGAGAATGAAAGTACAATCAAATTAAGTGATACAGGTACGTACAGAACCTATATGAGAATCAAATGAAGGTAATTTGGTAAGTTCTTAGTGATATGAAATTAGAAAGATTTATGTATAAGTATGTTTCATGCCAAAATGTGTCTATTTGGCTATAATGAGGTATAAATTGAATGATATGTGGGATATGAGTTATATTTATTTTAACTAAATATACATATGGCACATAGTGTGCAAAATACCGTTATTTGATGATATTTCACATAATTCACTTGGCTAAAGAAAATATGATGGAAAATGAATTGAATAAAGTTTATATATATAATTGCTTACGCATATGAAGATGTGAATAATTTGATAAGAAGTATTCAAACCATATGAGTTTTGAATGAATAAACTCATGAAAATCTTGATTAATTATGTGCATGAATTTGAAATAGAATGGTGCAATCATATGAATTATATCATGTTTTGAATAATGGTTTTAAATGCAGTTATTTAATAATATGAGTTTATTTCCATACAAGCTTACTAAGCTTTATAGCTTACTTTGTGTTATTTTTCTATGTTTTATAGTGTTTCAGACGTTTTCTTGAGTTGGAAGTCGGCGGAGATCGCATCACACTACTCGATTTTTTATTTCGGTATTTATACACTTGTGACTTGGTTATATGGTATGTATAGGCTTGAATCTTTTTTATAAAGGTTTTGGTGATGTATTTGGCCATTTTATATGGCTTATTAATGACTTATGTTTGATGTGTAATTTGCCTTGTGTAATGGCATAATTTGGTATGGTTGGTGATGGTTCAAGATGATAATTTGGTCAATTGGTATACGATAAGTATTTACTTATGAAAAGCATGAATTTGGACTTAATAAATGAATGGCTAATAGATGATTTATGAGTCAAGTTTTGTGTGTGATTGATGGTAGTAAAAATGCATATTGAAATAGGTTGTATTGATAAGTATGATATGTACTTTGGTATATGATTGAATAGGTGAGTAATGAGGAATGAATCATGCTAGTTGGTATGCGTTTGATTGTAAAAATGGTATTTATTTGAGTATATGAATGCTTGATTTTGAAATGGATGTTTAGGCTACCTAATTGTTTGATGAATTGACACCATTTTGATTCCCAGGTGTGCATGAAAAAAAGGGTGGCAAATTAGCTTTACAAATAGCCTATTTTTGTCGACACGGGCGAGTGTCTCAGCCATGTGCGACACATGGTAATGTTACATGGCTGTGTGTCCCCTGGAGTAGCCCTTCGAATTAAGTTAGTATAGCCCGCAGGTTTGGTACGGCCTAAACACACGAGCGTGTCTACTAGCCATGTGTGACACATAGGCTGGCACATGGGCGTGTGGCCTGCCATGTGACCCAAGTCAGTAGCCCCTCCAGATTTCCCACGGCCATGGCACACGGGCGTGTCTCCGACCGTGTGGTGCAAGTCAGTATTTTTGCCTTATTTTCACACGGCCTGTGACACGGGCGTGTTTGGTGGTCGCGTGAGGCACACGGCTTGTTCACACGAGCGTATGACCCTTAAATGCATGTTTTAAGGCCTCGCAGAGCCCTATAAGGGACAATGTGAAGGTGTTGGATGGGTTTTATATATGAATGCATAAATGTATGTGTTATGTATGTGAATGATGTGTATTGATCGGTAATGTCTCGTAACCCTATTTCGACGTTAGATACAGGTTAGGGGTGTTACGCCCTTGGGTACGATCCTCGAAGTACTCACCTACTTTGTTGTAAACTATATTACAACCTAACTCGTATACTTGCGAATATATGTTTTATCAATTTGACCCTAATTCTAAATAATTCAATAAATTTAGATTTCTACTCTAGACGATGGTACATCCAGGCGGTCAAGTTGTCTGCACCGTTGCTGGGGAGGCAATGTCACTATATTAGTTTTAATTTGCACATAATAATAGAAAATTAGGAAATTTTTATGTTATAGTTACGAATTTAATTTTCTTGTTTTCTACTAATCTTATCTTTTTGGATTTCGTGTATAACTCATAGTATGGGAGCACTTATAGAGCTAGCCACAGGTCCAGAAAGAATTATCCGAAGGAATTTCAACAGCAATAGCAACAATAGCATCAATAGGTGCAGAACCCATCACGTGCTATGAGGAATGTACCACATGAAAATCTGCTATTCGACGAAGCCAATGCTAACCCACCAAACCTACCAGCACCACCACCACAGCTACCCGCAAATTTAAATATGGCACATAATGAAAGGACTTTGAGAGAGTATGCGCTAGCAAATCTAGATATAGTTCAAGAGAGCATAACGAGGCCAACTATCACGACCAATAATTTCAAGATTAAGCCAGCCATGATCTAGATGATCTAGAACAATTTGCAATTCCGCGGGACAAGGATAGAGGATCTGAGTCAGCATTTAAATTGGTTCCTCCATCTTTGTGATACCTTTAAATACAAGGGTCACTAATGACACTATTTGTCTTAGTTTGTTCCCCTTTTCATTAATTGATACCGCTTTTCTTGGCTAGATTCGTAGGCACCAATATCAATCATGACATGGGACAAACTCACAGGAAAATTCCTACAAAATTTCTTCCCCATTAGCAAAATAGTCTAGCTAAGAAGGAAAATTTTGATGTTCAAACTGTTAGAAGGAGAAAGCCTTCCCAAAGCATGTGAGCATTTCAAGATGTTGATTTAGAAGTGCCCACACAACGGATTACGTAAGTGGTTACGACTGTAAACTTTTTACAATGGATTAGATGTGCATTCAAGGTTTAGATTAGATGGAGCACTAGGAGGAGCCTTGATGAATAAAACATACAAGGATAAGTACGAATTAATAGAACGTATGGCAATGAATTCCTACTAGTGGCCAGTTGAACGTCATACATATGGCCAAAGACCATCTACAGTGAAGGTTGTCCAGGAAGATGACAGATACTAGCAATTATTGGAAAAAATCAACGAAACAGAGGCTGAAAAGGACGCACCAAATATCTATGGATGTAACACCCCTAACCCATATCTGTTGCCAGAACAGGGTTACAGAGCATTACCAGAGTTTACATAGTAATTTCATATAATTCATGTCATTTACTTTTCATATTCTAAATTAATCATATTGTCCCATGAATGGACCATTGAGGCCCAAATTAAACATTAGAATCAAGTCAGGACTGAATCGGGAAGTTAGAAAATTTTTCAAAAATTTCCAAAATTTTTCTTTTACACAGGGGTCACACGCCCGTGTGGGTAGGTCGTGTGGCTCACACATCCATGTGACATGCCCATGTCTCAGGCCGTGTGGGCATTTGATGTGAGGCACACGGGCGTGTCCTAGCCCATGTCCTTACCCATGTAACTCCCTGACTTGTGCCACACGACTTGCCACACGCCCTATGCTAGGCCATGTGGTCAATTTAATTTTTACAAATTAGGTGCAAGTTTCACATGGCCAAGACACACGCTCGTTCTGGGCCGTGTAGCATACACGGCTGAGACACACGCTCGTGTCTCCGCCCGTGTGCCCAATTCTTAGCATTCTGTTTCTCAATTTTAGGATGCAGGGGACACACGGCCAATCAACATACCCATGTGCCAGGACGTGTGTCACATACGGTCAAGACACACGCCCGTGTGGAGAAAATAAGGCCATTTCCTAGCCCTATTTCTCACCCAAATTTAACCTTCAACCTACAACAGCATTTTCATATATTTTCCAACCAATTAAAGTCATATAAATCAAGTAAACATCATTAATATATATGAAATAGTATCACATATTCATATGATCAAGCTTACCTTCTTGTGATGATTTATATTTTACTCTAATTCAATTTAACCAAACCTTATACATGTATGTATTAAACATGATATAACTTTATATTATCATACCAAAATATACCATTATTAACCATTTCAATGGCTAGATTACAAACATCCATTTACATATCATCATTGGTAAAATTAGCTTATACATGTCATTATGTCAAAGTAAGTTTTCTATTTATACCATGATAAGCTAGAGGATAGTGTGATGATACTCTGGCTGATCTCTAACCTTTACGAGCTTCTGAGCACTATAAAATAGAGATTAGAAAACCTAGTAAGCATTTAATGCTTAGTAAGTTCATATAACAAGAATTTAACTTACCATATATTTACATTTAAGATAAGCATACAATAATGCATCCAAACAATTTGGCTTATAGCCTAAAACACAACTTCACCAAACCATGTTAGTTAGGTAATTCACATAATACCAAGAAAATATATGAGCTCATCATTTAATGTCTTTTATATTCATATGCTTTCCATAATATTATTCCATATTACATGTACACTTTGATGACAAATCATTTCAAATTCAGTTTAGCCATGTCAGAACTTTACCCATTGAAGTTATTAGAAATATCGATGGATAAGCTCATATAGTACAGTTTAGTGTACACTACTATAATTCGTCAATTCATTTTCAGGGGTACCCAATTAGGGCACATAATCGGGAAGCACACTCTCGAGCCTTGTAACGAGAAGCTCACACGAGCCGTTTTAGGAAGCTTATAAAGAGCCTATCAGGAAGCTTATCCGGGCTATATAACGGGAAGCTCATAAGAGCGATAATCAAAAAGTTCACAAAGAACCTTATCGGGAAGCTCCGAATAGCCAATATCGGAAGTTCAAACGAGCACTATTAGGAAGCTCACAAAAAGCTAATTTAACGGGAAGCTCATGAAAAGCCTTTAATCGGAATGCTCATAAGAGCTAAGGTGTGTCCACAACAAATGTAGGATCACAACCTATCGGGACGCTCCGAAAAGCTATAACGGGAAGCTCGCTGAACCATATAACGGGAAGCTTGAGAGGACTTATAACGGGATGTAACAGCCCAACTTTGGGACAACAAATCCGACGTAGAAAATTTTATTTTTATTATATTTTTATGGTCTAAAATTTTATGAAAATTTCGTACGAAAATTTTGACCTTTGGGCACTCAATTTAGTCAAAAGAATTAAATTGTAAAAAGTGCAAAAGTTGATTTTTACATGCTAGAGGTGTCTAATTGCTATGAAATTTTATTTTGGAGGTCCTTAAATGGTAATTAGACCATTGGTAAGTTGTTGGACAAAAATGGACATGGTTAGGTATGTTTCTAAAGTTTTTCATTAAGGGCATTTTAGTAATTTGGTAATTAAATGAATTAAAAAGCCAAACTAAAAGCCAATTTTTTCTCATATTCTACCCCATGGCCGAATGTACCAGGAAGAAACAATGGCTAGGGTTTTTCAAGCTTCCAAGCTCGATTGTAAGTCCATTCTAGCCCCATTTTTAATGATTTTTATATTTTTGAAATCCTCGTAACATGATCTATCTATTTCTACCACAAATTTAGGAAATAATCAAGGTCTAAAAATCAACCCATGATGAATATTTTTGTATTTTTATGTCTAATGATTGGAAATGTATGTTTGGTGTATGATAAATGACTTTTGCTAAGTGATTTTCGATGAAAATGCCTAAAAGGACCTATTTGTAAAAAGTTGTGAAATAGGTGTTCAAATGATAATAAAAGAAAAATGTGGGCTGCTATAAGCATGTATAAGGTTTGGATAGGCATGGGTGTTGAAGAAATTGAGTACATTTCATTTTTCGAGCCTAGGAACTAAATTGTAAAAATGTCAAACTTTAGGGGCAAAAATATTTTTTCCATAATGTAATTTTGGGCTGATTTGAATAGTATAATGACTAAATAAGTTAAATGTGATATTATAGATTAAGAAAAATGAGGTTCAGAAATAGAACGGGGGAAAAACGAGTATTTGACGGTTAGGTCCTTTTCACCATTTTTATGTCAAGGTAAGTTCGATGTTTAATAAGCATTAAATTATATATGTATAAATGTTTAATTGATATAATTTTGGTAAATGCTATATTATTGAAATGAAGTGTGAATGCTATTGAGTGCGATACTACGAAAATAACTGACAGAGATTCGATACAGTAAAAGTCCCAGTTGAACCTTAGGAATAGATAGGATACAAATGTCAGATTATGTGTAAGACCATATCTGCGATATGGCATCGATATGAGACTTCGTGTAAGACCATAGCTGGGCTATTGGCATCGATACAAGATTACATGTAAGACCATATCTGGGATATGGCATTGGTACAGTACTGTGTGTATGAAATTCCCGGGTATCCTTTAGTATTCTTAGTGGTTCAACAGGTAATTTAATGGGTATGTCAAAGAAGAGAAAGAGCATGTAAGTATTACGAATTTGTACAGGTATGTACATAAAGTTTATAAGCATTGACTTCATGATAATGTGAGTTTATAGTTTCCATGAGAATGTTTTTGCGAAAGCCTTGTGATTATTGATCTATAGTTGTGATGTACGAAATATATGATAAGTTCGGTCGGCGATCGTGTAATTGGCTTTCGGGCCAAATTGAGTTATGATCTAGCATGTTTGATTCACACAAATTGTGATTTATCGGATACGAGAAAAATGAAAGATTGGCATAATTGCCTATTAAAATGATTATGAGAAGATATGGGCTTTAAACAATTGGAAGATGTTAGAATATATGCTTGAAAAGTGAACACTTATAATTAATGTGCATGTTTATTATGAGGTTTGAAATGATTGGTTGATTGTGATAAACTGTAACACCCACACCCGTGCTCTATGCTGGGACGGAATATGAGGCATTACCTAACTTGAACTCATGCATACAAACGTTCTCAATTCACTAAGACTTGGTCAAATTTAAAACTTTTTCAATCTTTATTATAAGCTCCTTAATATGGGCTTACGAGGCTCAAAACATCCATTGGAATCTATTCGGGATGAATCCAGGTCCTTTAAAGAACTCTGAAAAATAACACTTAACACAGGGGCACACGCCTGTGTGAGAGGGGCAACATGCCCGTGTGACCATTTAGACATGGTCGTGCTGATGGCCCGTGTGGCTCACACGGGCTAAGCATATAGCGACATGCCCGTGTCCTTTACCCTTCTGGATTTAGTTTCTAATTCGAACCTACAGGGGTTTTCACATGGCCTGACCCCGTGTCCATGGACCGTGTCCTTCACACGACCATGACACGCCCGTGTCTTAGCCCGTGTGCAAAAACATGGACATTTTGTTTCTGACGTTAGCAATTCATAAGGGCCACAAGGCCAAGGCACACGCCCATGTGCTAGGCCGTACCCTTTACATGGTTGAGACACACAGCCGTGTCTATGCCCGTGTGTTTACTACCATGCATACTGACTCGTAAATTTTACATGCAGGGGACACACGGCCGAACAACACGCCCATGGATTTGGCCGTGTGTGCATGCCCGTGTGTCTAGCCGTGTGGACAAAATAAGGCTATTTACTAAGGCTCTTTGCCACCCTTACATACACCTATCTACACAAGATCAACCAAGACCAATACAAGCATAACATACATAACCAAAACAGCCACAGCCATTAGGAATTTGCACCAAATGCATTAAATAGTAATTAGTATTAGCCAACATTTATGGCCTATACAAAATGAATATCATATCTCTCATATGAGCCAACATATTACGGCTAACTAATAAAACACTAAACAAAAGATTCGAGTCCCTATACATGCCAAAATCAAAACAATTAAACTAGATATACCAAGGCCCCAGGTGATAATGTAATCAAAGCTTTGAACGTCACTGGATCCCCGATACTAGCTTGGCGGCACTATAAGGAAAGAAAAGAAAGGAGGGTAAGCATGGGAACTTTGTAAGTACATACATGCAAATAAAATGTAATTAAAAAAACATATTCAACAAACGATAACTTGTCATGCATAAAAGATATAAATCACTTAAACTTCTCTATCTTACTCTTCCTTTCGTTCATGTATACTTAAGGCATCTCGTTACATACTTAGGCCCTATCTATGGGTTCAGTATACATACCTCATCCAAATTTTCACCAACTAAATCTTCAAGTTACCCGTTGAACACTCGAAATACTTATGGATACACGGGAAGTTTGCACCTAAGTGCCATATAAGTAGTCAGGGCTACCTCGTACTATGAAATGCTCACATTTTGAGCTACTCATGGGCCTTCTCATCAAGTCAGTACCTGGACCCCATAGCTATCATGTAACGTTCACTCGTTGGGCTACTCACAGGTCTGTACACAAAGTCAGTACCCAGGCCCACGTTACATATAACATTCATCTCATGGACTCAGACTTAACTCATGAGTTCAGACCAAACAATTCTCATGACATACCTCTTTGTATCTTATGCTATGTTTGAGGTTCAGCGGGATTTCATATCTAATCGAATAGCATCGCTCTTGCTCACAATATAATTTACTCTCATAACACATCATTTATACTTCCCTGGCAACAAGTAGAATTTAGATACGTGATAACAATAAACCAATTACACATATATATTATCAAAATATTCCAAAGTAAGCTTTAATAACACCTTATTCACATATGTACTTTTCTCGACACAAAATGATGAAGACGAGCTTAATCCTCGTAAACTTTGTTCTTAACCCGATCATGACCCGAATCACACTTCTCTTGATATATATTTATAAAATTCATTCATTTCATCAACACATTGATCTAGACACTCGAAAATTTATAATTGGGCCTTAGACCTTCACAAAATAACCATTTTACCCCTAGGTCCGAAATTCAATTTTTATCGAATTTCTTCATGTTTTAGGCATAGCCGAACTCTTTTTACTCTTATAGCAGCCCAAATTTTTCACTATTTCACACATTTAACATCTATTTTACAACTTATGCAAAATGGTCCTTCTAGGTGTTTTCCGTGGAAATCTATTTATAAAAGTTGTTTATTACACATCCAAGACTCATTTCCTCCCATAAAAATTCAAAAAACAACCTAAATGCTCTCATGGTAAAACCCTAGACTTTCAACCATTTTGCAAAATAGTCCCCTCATTAGAAAGCTCATAATACAAGGGTATCAAAAATGTAAAAATCATCAAGAAAAGTCATAAAAATCACTTACTTGTGAAGGCTTAAAGTTGCTGAAATTTTCAACCTTCAAAAACCCCTCTAATGGCTGAATTTTCGGTGGGAGAAGAAAGAGTGAAGAGATGAAACCTTTATTTCGTTTATTATATTAAAGCTAGTCAAAATTAGTGACCAAAGCACCACCTAATTTTGACTTTCTCTTCAGTTTGTCCCCTATGGCCAGCCAGCCTAAGTATTAGGGGTCTAGTTACTCTTTACAGGCCCCCAATTTAAGCTCTTTAGCTAATTGACACTCTTATCTAACAAAATAGGACTTTTGCACTTTATGCGATTTAGTCTTTTTTCGCAATTAAGCAAGCAATCGCTAAAATTAATTCACCAAAATTTTCATGCACCTATCTAATCATGCTATAATACATAAAATAATATTAAAAATAATTTCTTCAACCTCGAGTTAGTGGTTCCAAAACTACTGTTCTGATTAACCCCAAAATTGAGCCGTTACAATTCTCCCCCTTTAGGGATTTTCGTCCTCGAAAATCTTACCGTTAAAAAGGTTTGAGTATTGGTTTTTCATGATTTCTTTGGTCTCCCATGTGGCCTCTTCAACCCCATGCCTCTGCCATAACACTTCCACAAGGGGAACACTCTTATTTCTCAGTTGTTTAACTTCTCGAGCTAAGATTTTAATAGGTTCCTCAGCATAAGACATATTTGATCTAATCTCTACTTCAGTCGGAGAAATCACATGTGAAGGGTTAAAGGGGTATCAGCGTAACGTGGACACATGGAATACGTCATGGATCTTTTCCAATTCCAATGGTAAGGCTAATCGATAGGCTACCGGCCTAATTTTCTCAATCACCTTATAAGATTCGATAAAACGTGGACTCAGTTTACCCTTTTTACCGAATCTAAAAACCTTCCTCCACGGGGATACCTTTAAAAATACTTATCACTGACTTGAAACTCAATCTCTTTTCGTTTCAAATCTAAGTAGGATTTCTGTTTATCCGAAGTGGCCTTTAAATAATCACGAATCACCTTAAATTTTTCTTTGGTCTCCTTGAGTAAGTCGACCCGTGAATCTGACTCTCTCTAAGCTCGATCCAATACAAAGGCGTTCGACACTTATGCACATACAACGCTTCATAAGGTGCCATCTTCAAACTCGACTAAAAGCTATTATTATAAGAAAACTCCACCAACGACAAGTGTTTTTCCCAACTACCCTGAAATTCTAATACACAACATCAGAGCATGTCTTCCAAGGTCTGAATTACTCTCTCTAATTGGCCATCGGTTTTTGGATGGAAAGCCGTACTAAAATTTAACTTTGTACCTATAGCTTCTTGGAGCTTTTTCTGAAATCGCGATGTGAATCTCGGATCTCTATCTGATATGATCGACAAAGGTACTCCATGTAACTTCACAATTTCAGAAATATATAACTCGGCTAGCTTATCGAGTGGGTAATCAGTGCGTACCGGAATAAAATGAGCTGACTTTGTTAGTCAATAAACCACAACCCATATAGCGTCTTTCTTCCTCGGGGTTACTGGCAAACCAGTTACGAAGTCCATAGTAATCCGATCCTACTTCCACTCTGGGACCATGATAGGCTGAAGTAAACCCGAAGGTACTTGGTGCTTGCCTTTCACTTGTTGACATACTAGGCATTTGGATACGAATTCTGAAATATCTCTTTTCATCCCCGGCCATCAATACATTTTCTTTAAATCGTTGTACATTTTCGTACTCCTGGGGTGCACTGACAAACAACCACTATGTGCCTCACCTAAAATCTTCCGAATCAATTTGGTGTCCTTAGGAACACAAATCCTTTCCCGGAGTCTGAAGCAACCATCAGAACCAATCCGAAAATCCAATTCAACATTCGATTCACACTGGGTTTTCTTGGATAGTAATTCACTATCACTCTTCTGAGCCTTACAAATTTCTTGAAGAAACGTCGGTCTAACTTTTAACTCTGCTAGAACCGAACCATCCTCTGACAAGGCCAATCTAGCATTCATTGCTCTCAATGCAAACAATGGTTTTCTACTTAATGCATCCGCGAACACGTTCGTTTTTCAGCGAACACGTTCGCTTTTCTCGGATGGTAGTTGATAATCAACTCATAATCTTTTAATAGTTCCAACCATCTATGTTGCCTTAAATTCAAATCCTTCTGAGTCATCAAGTACTTAAGACTTTTATGATTGGTGTATACATGGCCTATCTCTCCGAACAAATAATGTCGCCAGATCTTCAAAGCAAACAGTATGGCGGCCAACTCTAGGTCGTGTGTCAGATAGTTCTTCTCGTGAGGCTTCAATTGTCTCGAGGCAAAAGCCACAACTTTGCCTTCTTGCATAAGTACGCATCCCAACCCATTTAGAGAAGTATCGCTATAAATCACAAACTCTTTTCCTGATTCGGGTTGTACTAGTACTGGAGCCTTAGTTAACAACATCTTTAACTTCTCGAAACTCTACTGACACTTATCTGACCATTCAAACTTAACTCCTTTTTGCAGCAACCTCGTAATGGGAGTCGCAATAATATAAAAGTCCTTTACAAATCCCCTATAATAACCGACCAACCCTAAAAAGCTTTTAACCTCGGTCACATTCTTTGGTGGTTTCCATTCAACAATAGTAGAAACCTTGCTGGGATCAACCCTAATGCCATCACTTTACTAAACTTGGCATACAACTGATTGTTTCTCAGAGTCTGCAAAATGGTTCTCAAGTGTTCGGCATATTCTACCTTGTCTCTAGAGTAGATAAGGATATCATCGATGGATAAAACAACCAACTTATCTAGGTATGCTGAAATATCCTATTCATTAAATCCATAAACACGGCGAGAGCATTTGTGAAGCTGAAAGGCATGACAAGAAACTCATAGTGGCCATACCTCGTCCTAAAAGTAGTTTTAGGCACATCTACTTCTTTAACTCGTAGTTGATAGTAGTCGGATCTCAAGCCTATCTTAGAAAACCATGCTGCTCTCTTCAATTGGTCAAACAAGTCATCAATTCATGGCAACGGGTATTTGTTCTTGATTGTCTTCTTATTTAACTACCGATAATCTATGCAGAACCTCATAGATCCATCTTTCTTTTTCACAAATAACACCGGAGCACCCCACGGTAAAAAGCTTGGCCTTACGAAACCCTTGTCGGTCAATTCTTGCAACTGTGACTTTAGTTCTTTCAACTCAATCGGAGCCATCCAATACGGAGCAATCAGAATAGGGGTGGTCCCTGGCATTAGCTCTATACCAAATTCAACTTCTCTATTAGGGGGTAACCCAGGCAATTCTTTCAGAAATACATCCGGAAATTCACCTGTAACTGACACTGACTCAACCTTCAACTCAGATTCCTTAGTATTCATTACAAAAGCAAAATAAGCCATAGCCTTTCCTCAAACATTTCTGGGCAGGCATTGAGGATATTACAATAGGCAAGTTCCCTGGCTCACCTGATTCATCCCAAAGGGTTTCACTATTTTCATATTTCAATTTAATAACCTTTTGTCTACAATTTACTACAGCATCATGGAATGTCAACCAGTCCATACCCAATATGACATCAAACTCATCGAATGGTAACAACATCAAATCGGCCAGAAAATAATGACCTTTAACTACTAAAGGGCATTTCTTGCATACTTTATTGACTATCACATGTTTCCTTAATGGGTTTGACACATTAACCATAAACTCCATAGACTCAACAGGCATATTCTTGCTAAACACCAATTTCATGCATACATATGAATGAGTAGAACCAGGGTCAATCAAAGCAATAACAGTATTGTCACAGAGAGAGAATGTACCGGTGATCACATCGAGAGAGGATGCATTTTCATGTGCACGTATGGCATAAGTTCTAGCCGGAGCTCTAGCTTCAGATCTTACGATGGCGTCTCTCGTCACATTCTTGTTTCCAGCCCCAACTCCAATATTCTTCTAAGGCCTTCCTTTAGAATTGGTGCCACTTGGCCTTGTACTTTGAAATTTTTCATTATCAGTCATCTATGGACAAACCTTGATAAAGTGGTCTTGAGAGCCACATCGGAAACAAGATCCATCATTCATTCTACACTTATCAAAATGATTTCTACCACAATGTTGGCACTCTGGTTTGGAAGATCTGGCATTGCCCACTCTAGCCACCAATGTAGCCCGAGACTTAAAATCTGAATCTTGCTTCTTACGATTTCAGTACAAGTGTCTAGCTAATGCATGAGAATGAGAGTAGACGTCTCTGGATTTCTTAGACTAAGATGGAAATGACTTGCTCGCATGCCTCTTCCTTGCATCTCTAGTCTCAACCTCGGTTTTCTTCTTTTCCTTGATCAATTCCTCGGCTTCACAAGCCCGATCAACGAGTACTACGAACCCTTTCAACTCAAGAACACCCACTGATAGTCTAATGTCCTTATTAAGTCCATCTTCGAACCTTCGACACATCTTAGCCTCAGAGGATACACACTCCCGAGCATACTTACTAAGTCAGACGAACTCTCTTTCATATTTAGTAACCATCATGCGGCCTTATTTCAAGTCGAGAAATTCCTTACGCTTTTGATCCATGAATCTCTCACTAATGTATTTCTTCCGAAATTCCTCTTGGAAGAATTCCCATGTGACCCTTTCGTGAGGTACCACTGAGACTAACGTCTTCCCCTAATAGTATGCCGAGTCCCTCAACAAGGATTTGGCACACTTCAAGTATTCCTCGGGAGTGCAAGACAATTTATCGAATACCCCGATGGTGTTCTCAAGCCAGAATTCTGCCCTTTCAGGGTCATCATCTTTATTAGCACAGAACTCCTCGGCTCTATGCTTCCAGATCTTGTCTATAATAGCCCAATTTCAGTGAAATCGAAATAGTAGTTTCGGGACCACAAATCTGAGTCCGAAAAATGAAATTATTTAAATTTCATAAAATGATAGGTATAATGATAGGAATATTGCATGAAAAATTTTATAGAAAAATTTTATCAATTATGTGTCTAATTGTAAAAAAGGACTGAATTGAATAAAATGTTAAAGTTGTATATTAGTAGCTATAAGGATTAAATAGCTAGAGAATTCAAAATGTGAGGTCCTTATATGACAATTATACCACTGATGAAAAACATGTAGATATTTTTAGTGACTCATCCATGGAAAATTGAAAAAAATGCAAGGCCTAAATTAGAAAGTGAATAAATTAATATATGATAAAAGATTAAATAGAAAAAGACTTATTTTATATCATCATTTTCTCCATAAAATACATGGAAACCCTAGGAGAGAGAAAGGTAGTTTCTCAAGCTTGAATTTGGTAAGTTCTATGTCTCGTTTTTAGTTAATTTTATATTTTTAAGATCGGGAAAGATTAATCTCTTTAAATGGGGGATTAAATTGAAAAGAAATTAAAGTTTAGAAAATTACCCATGGATGAATATGCTGTAAATTGAAATTTTTTGATAGAAAATAAAAGATTATTGATATATAAACCACGTTGTAAAAGTGGTTTTTAGTGAAAACATGTGTAGGGACTAAATTGCAAAGTAGTGAAATTCTTGGAAAATTCTAAAATTTTTGAAATAAATGTGCTATAAAAGTTATATTGGAATTTTGAATAGGCTTAGAACAAGGAGTAAATTGCATGAATTTTAGTTTCCGAGCCTAGGGACGAAATTAGAATTAATTAAAAGTTTAGGGGCAAAATGGTACTTTTTCCTAAAATGTGAAATGGGCTTGATTGAATGTAAAAATTATAGAGTTGATGGTTAAATTTATTTATATAGATCCGGAAGTATCGAACAAAGAAAAAGATCGAGGGAAAGAAAAGGTCACGGATTAGTAGATACGACCAATTGTCAAGGTAAGTTCGTATAACTAAATTAAGCTTATAAATGTGTTAAATTGATTGTTGAATTGTGTGCATCATGCCTTGTGTTTGGTATGTACATGAAATAAACGAATGTTGATTTGTGGTTTACACATAAATGGTGAAATGGTACACGAGTCCGTTGAATATTGATTTCTGATTGGACAGGTGATTGCCATCTATATGAGATCCTGCATATGTTGCAGTAAAGGTTGTCTCGAAAGGATAATCTTTTGATCTCATTAGGAAAAGGAATGTAACCCCAAAGGGAAATAATTGAAAAGGATTTATGTACCTAAATGGTACAACCTAAAAAGGTTACGTACACTTTGTGTGTACAATTGAAAATGTTAGGTATACTTTGTGTATGTCAATTAAAAAGGAAATGTATACTTTGTGTGTACCACTTGAAAAGGAACGTACACCTTGAGTGTACAATTGAAAAGGGAATGTTTATCGAAAATTCAATAATTCAGTGGTAACAACATACATAGTGATATAAAGAGAAACGGTATGATGAGCTCATCTATGCATTTCAATATTTTTGGAACGAATCAATTTGGTTGAATGATTGTGTATAGGCCATATTTTGCTAAATGGCTAAATTAATGGACATACTGCTTATTATATGAAATATTTGTTGAACATGAATGGTAAGTTTAGTATGGTTATATGAACTTATTAAGCATTATTGCTTATTAGGTTTATTTTCTCTATTTTATAGCGCTCAAAGCTCGTGAAGGTTGGATTTGGGGTCGGAGTTTTCATCACACTATCAATCTCTTGATCTTGGTATAAATGTTAGACTCATGTTGATATAATGGCATTTATAAACTAATGTAGATAAGTAATCACTTAAAATGTTCGTTTTGTAATTTAGCCATTGGAATGGCTAGTAATGTATGTTTTAATGATGATATGGTATGGTATTGTATCATGAGTTGCTTTAGTTAATTAAGTTAAGTTTAAAAGCATGGTTAAAAATAGAAGATAGCATTTGAATATTGGGAATTGAATGAATTGGTTGATGTATACTTGTAAGTTTTCATGCAGGATAATGGTTATGTTTGGGGTGAGAAATAAGGCTAGGAATGGCCTTATTTCGTCCACACCGGTAAGACACACGGGCATGTGTCTAGGTCGTGTGTGACACATGGACAGCCACATGGGCATGTAGCCCGGCCGTGTGTCCCCTACATCTTAAATTTTAGTTTCAAATTGGCCACACGGGCTAGACACAGTCGTGTGTCTAGATCGTGTAAGAGACACGGCCATTATTCATGGACGTGTGTCCATGCCGTGTGAAGTCTACATCTTAAATAAAAAATTTAAGTTTGTCACACGGCCTAAGAACACGGGCATGTGACTTAGCCGTGTGACCCTAAATGGTTGATGACGTCATAAATAGAATACTAAGGTTTTTGTACACGGGCTGAGATACGAACGTGTCATAACGGTGTGAAGGACATGGTCTACAGACATGGGCATGTGCCATGCCGTGTGAAAACCCCTGAAGGTTTGAAATGAAAAATAAATTCACACGGGTAAGGGGCACAGGCGTGTCCCAAACCATACGGGCATGTGAAATCCACACGACCTAACCACACGGGCATGTGGCCCTTCAAAACAAGGAAAATTTTCTAAGTATTGTATGAATTTCGAAAGTTTCTAGTTTATTCTCGAATCATTTCCAATACATGTTTTTTTGCATCATGGGCCTAAAAAAGGAATGTTAGACATATGATTGAATGATTTAAAATTTAATGAATTTTTATGGCTTGGTTTTGAATGAATGTTAATGTTATATTTGATAACGCCTTGTACCCTCTTCCGGTGTCAAATACGGGTAAGAGGTGTTACATTGTCCACTGGAGGTCTATTCATCCTTACAAAGTCCATACCTTGGGGTGCTACAGGGACAGGTTGAGGAATTGGTGAGGGTGGAGGGGGTTGAGTATTCGGGTTCGCTCAGGCAAACACTGTGTACCATTCATTTATCATGTGGACAAAGGCCTCTCGAGCCCCTTCTCCTCCTCCCTGACTAACCGTGGGAGGTCGATCATCAGATGGCACCACCCCTTCAGCGGGAGCCGACGCGTTACTTTCTACATCGTCCACCATAGTTCAATCGGGATCCATTACTATATGAAAACACATTTTAAAAAAAAAAATCAAGAGTTGTCACACTATAACAATTTATCTATGGCAGGTATAGCTAAACTCGTACACACACTACGTTAGTTCGAGAATCGAATAAATTGTGTTCTGATACCACTAAATGTAACACCCCACACCCATGCCCTATGCTGGGACAAAATACGAGGCATTACCTAACTTGAACTCATGCATACAAACGTTCTCAAGTCACCAAAACTTGGTCAAATTTAAAACTTTTTCAATCTTTATTATAAGCTCCTTAATATGGGCCTACAAGGCTCAAAACATCCATTGGAATCTATTCGAGACCAATCCGGGTCCTTTAAAGAACTTTGAAAAATAGCACTTAACACAGGGGCACACGCCCGTGTGAGAGGGGCAACACGCCCGTGTGACCATTTAGACATGGTTGTGCTACACGGGCTAAGCATATAGGGACACGCCCGTGTCCTTTACCCGTGTGGATTTATTTTCTAATTAGAACCAACAGGGGTTTTCAGACAGCCTGACACACGCTCGTATCCATGGACTGTGTCCCTCACACGGCCATGACACGCCCGTGTCTTAGCCCGTGTACAAAAACCTGGACATTTTGTTTCTGATGTCAAAAATTGTTAAGGGCCTTACGGCTAAGACACACATCTGTGTGCTAGGCCGTGCCCTTTACATGGCTGAGACACATGGCTGTGTCTATGCCCGTGTGTTTACTACCATGCATACTGACTATTAAATTTGACGTGCAGGGGACACACGATCGAACAACACGCCTATGGAGTTGACCGTGTGTCACGTACGACCTAGACACACGCCCGTGTATCTACCCGTGTGGACAAAATAAGGCTATTTACCAAGCCTCTTGGCCACCCTTGCATACACCTATCTACACAAGGTCAACAAGACCAATACAAGCATACATACATAACCACAACAGCCACAACCATTAGGAATTTGCACCAAATGCATTGAATAATAATTAGTATTAGCCAAGATTTATGGCCTATAGAAAATGAATATCATATCTATCATATGAGCCAACACATTGTGGCTAACTAATAAAACACAAAATAAAAGATTTGAGTCCCTATACATGTCAGAATCAAAACAATTAAACTAGATATAGCAAGGCCTCAGGTGATAGTGTAATCAAAGCTTTAAACGTCACTGGATCTCCAATACTAGCTTGGCGGCACTATAAGGAAAGAAAAGAAAGGAGGGTAAGCGTGGGAGCTTAGTAAGTACATAAATGCAAATAAAGTGTAATTAAAAAAAACATATTCATCAAACGATAACTTGTCATGCGTAAAAGATGTAAATCACTTAAACTTATCTATCTTACTCTTCCTTTCTTTCATGTATACTTAAGGCATCTCGTCATATACTTAGGCCCTATCCATGAGTTCAGTATACATACCTCATCGAAATTTTCACCAACTAAATCTTCGAGTTACCTATTGAACACTCGGAATACTTATGGATACACGGGAAGTTTGCACCTAAGTGCCATATAAGTAGTCAGGGCTACCTCGTACTATGAAATGCTCACATTTTGAGCTACTCACAGGACTTCTTATCAAGTTAGCACCTAAACCCCATAGCTATCATCTAACGTTCGCTCATTGAGCTACTCACGGGTCTGTACACAAAGTCAGTACCCGGACCCACATTACATATAACATTCATCTCATGAACTCAGACTTAACTCATTAGTTCAGACCACACAATTCTCATGACATACCCCTTTGTATCCTATGCTATGTCTGACGTTCAACGAGATTTCATATCTAACCGAATAGCATCGCTCTTGCTAACAATGTAATTTACTCTCATAACACATCATTTATACTTCCATGGAAACAAGTAGAATTTAGATACATGATAAAAATAAACCAATTACACATATATATTATCAAAATATTCCAAAGTAAGCTTTAATAACACCTTATTCACATATGTATTTACCTCGATACAAAATGATGAAGACGAGCTTAATCCTCGTAAACTTTGTTCTTACCCCAATCACGACCCGAATCACACTTCTCTTGATCTAAATTAATAAATTTCATTCATTTCATCAACACATTGATTTAGACACTCAAAAATTTATAATTGGGCAAAATGACCATTTTGCCCCTAGACCTTCACAAAATGATCATTTCACCCCTAGTTCTGAAATTAACATTTAATTCAAACATATAAATGAACACAATTTAGTTACACGGACTTACCTCTATACTTGTTCGTATATGAAATCTACTAATCTGAAACTTTTTGTTTTCCTCGATCCAACTAGGTATTAGGTCTTTCAGGCTCTATATAAATAAATTTAACATCAATTTAATCCATTCATACTCAATTTAATTCAATTTACATCTTAGGCAAAATTACTATTTTGCCCTTATATTTTTAACAAATGACGATTTCATCCCTAGGCTCAAAAAATGAAATTCATACAATTTAATCCTTATTCCGAGCCTAACCGTAATTTTTATACAACTTTTACAACACATGTATTTCATAAAATTCAAAATTTTTCCAAAACTTTTACATCTTTACAAATTAATCCATAAATCATAATTTCATCAAAATTCACTTTGTAAAAGTTATTTATCTATTAACAACCTTTCATTTTCTACCATAAATTTTAAAATTTTAGCCTATTCGTCCATGGAAAAACTTTGATACTTTGATATCTTTTCAAATTAATCCCCAAAATAGATAGATTAAACTATCCCGATCTCAAAAATATAAAAATTACTAAAAACGGGACAAGAAAACATACCTAATTAAGCTTGATTAGTTTCTTTTCCCTCTCCTAAGGTTTCCATGGAATTTTTGGGGATGAAGATGATATAAAATGATATTATTTCTATTTAATTATTTTTCATCCATTAATTTTTCCAATTTCCAATTTAGTCCTTGCCTTTTTCTAATTTTCCATGGATGATTCACCAAAAATATCTACTAACTTTTCTTTAATGGTCTAATTACCATATAAGGACCTCAAATTTTGAATTCCATAGCTATTTGATATTTATACCTACTAGAATTCAACTTTTGCATTTTATGCAATTCGGTCCATTCCCTAATTAAACATATAATCGGTAAAATTTTCTTATCAGAATTTTCATATGACATTCCTATCATAATGCAGATCATGCAATAATATTAAAATAAATTTTATTTTTGGCTCGAATTTGTGGTCCCGAAACCACTGTTTTGATTTCACTGAAAATGGGCTATTATAATGGAGGAGACAAACTGCTATTCCACTATATTAATAATCCTACCGAGGATGTGAACTACATCAAAAACAGGAGTGGAAATCCCTATTCCAATAAATACAATCTCGAATGGAGAGATCACCCGAACCTGAGATGGGGAGGAAACCAAGAAGGAGGTAATAGTTCAAATTAAGTAAAAAAACACTAACTATCAACCTCCTTATTTGCAGAAACCTCGGGATAGGGCCAACCGAAGTGACTGTACTGTATGTGGTCAACATCTAGATATAATTGAAGGGGAGATGCAATCAATGAGAACGAACATGAAGCATGTGAATTCCCAGAAATACGAAAAATAATTCTTATAGGGAAGGAGCCGGTTGATGAGCATGATGGGTGACATCAAAATACAAATTGGCACATGAATTCCCAGCAATACAAAAAATAATTCTTGTAGATAAGGGAAGGAGCACATAAAAGCAATAGCGCTCCGGTCAGGTAAAGTATTGAGTAGCCTAGAAACCCAACTCAGGAGGTAAATATGGAAAATACTAATGACCTTCAAGTAAGACCCCTAGAAGCTGACACTGAACCCAAACTAGAGGATTTAATTCAACCGATAGTGGAGCTAGAGACGGAAACAACTAAAGATTCTACTGTTGCAAATATACCATTTCTTTTAAAGATAGAAGAGAGGCAAAAGCAGGATAAAGATGAGTTGTAAGTTTTCTAAACTTATTCAAAATGTTAAACGTTAACTTGCCTTTGATTAAACTAATTGAAATGGTTCCTAAGTATGCCAAGTTGTTAAAAGAAATCATGTTTAGGATCATGTTTAGGCCTTGGAAAATTAAAGCAGATGAACAAGTCAATATTAGCACTTTCTATAGTGCTATTATCTCGAGGCAGGTTCCCCAAAAATTGAAAGACCCTAGAAGTTTTACAATTCCCATAGAGATAGGGAGCATTCATTTTAAAAGAGCTCTACGTGACCTAGGAGCTAGTATTAATTTAATGCCTCTACCTATTTTTGAAAAACTCGGGTTAGGTGACCTCAAAAATACCTAGATAACACTACAGTTGGCCGATAGATCTTTAGTACATCCAAAAGGAGTACAAGAACATGTGTTAGTCAAAATGCACAACTATATCATCCCGACAGACTTTGTGGTTCTAGATTTTGAAGAAGATCGAGAAATACCCATCCTGCTAGGTAGACCTTTCTTAGCTACTTCTAGGTCCACTATTGATTTAGAAAAAAAATAAAATAACCATGAAAATCAATGGTGAGACTGAAACTTTTAAGTGTGGTCACCAATTAAGTGAGGAAAGAATAAGGAAGTCAGGAGTGCATTGTAATAAATTATCTATTTCTGATAATCCCGAGTCAAGGGACATAGTTCCTTTAATGTGTACAGGTCAAAAAAAATTTAAGGGATGAGCTGACAATGGTGGAAGGGCACAGGCAATGGGCCAATACTGACAGAACCATAGAATCGTCCTTTTATGAAATAATGATACTGTCGGATGAATCCAACAGTCAAACTTAAATTATTTTGAATTGATGTTTAATATTTTGTAAATTATTGTAAACCTAACTAACTATTTAGTATAGATTTTAATTAACTTTATGTTTTATAGAAACCATAGCACTCTAGAAATTGGAATTTTGGGTGCTATCAGAGCCAATGTCGCAACACGGTAGCCCCCGTGTTGCAACACCAAAGGTAAATTCGACGAAATTGAGAACATCACTTCAATGTCACGACATGGAGTTTGTGTGTCATGACACAGAAGCCAGTATACCCATGAATCCAAAATTTAGACTGTGTCGCGACATCAAACCCCGATGTCGCGACAATGGTAAACTACTAGGGATGTTGCGACATGGAACCCCAGTGTCACGACATCGTTGCAATTTTTTGCAGGGTTGACATGACTCGATTACACAACCCGGTTTGTTAAACTTAATTTTTAACCGATTTTCAACCCTTCAAAACATTAGTTTTTAACCTAAAACACTATTATCTCACACTCTAACCTTCCTTAACATCTTAAACTTCTTAAAACTCTCTCAAACCCCAAAAAAACCCTCTTTTCATTAAAGCCTTAAATCTATAAAATCTCTTTTGCTATTTGGTACATTCATAGATGCAGGATCGACATAAACAGTTGGGATCAAAGCAACAAAGGCTACAACATCAAGGTTATGGGTTCTAAACTTTCTCTTTACTATTACGTTGGGAACATTGCTTGTTATCTCATTCGTATTTGCATAGATTATAGTAAAAAGTGCTACCTAAGAAGTCTAAAAGACGATTGTGCAAGAACCACCGATGGTTTCGAATTACATAAAATTTCGAAACCAAAATGTCGAATAGTACTATCTTAAACTTCAATTCAAAACTTTTATTCAAGAAAGGGGATTCGAACCATCAATGGTTCTTTGTAATGAAATATGGTCCGTAGTACAGTATCATAGATGGGAGCGATTTTGTGTCACTCCCAAAGAAACGATTGTTATTCCACTTGTACAAGAATTTTATGCCGCTCTTAAAGATAAGGAAACTCGACGTCCTTGTGAGCAAATGTGGAAAACAGTATCAATGCGAGGAAAAGACATACCATTCTCTCCAAAAAATATTTGCAAATATTATGATGCCCTATACTATGAATCACATTATTTACAAAATATTAATTTAATGGAGTTTAAAGACACAAATATGGAGAGCATCATAAAATACTTAACTTAAAATCAAGGGGAATGGAACATCCGACAAGATATCAGACTACAAGCTAATTTCAATCAAACTATAATGTTTTCGGTAATTAAAAGGTGGATACAATTTATTCTCACCAGAATTACACCTACCCTTAACATTTCTAATGTCAATACATTCCGAGCATTAGAGAAAAACCAAATATGCATTGGAGAATGGATCCATCAAAACATGAAGCGTTACATTAGTGGCCAAAAGGTTGGGATTTTCTTTCCCCATCTCATGACAAAACTTTGAAAAAGTGCAAAGGTTCTAATGGATGAAAATGAGCAATTCATGAAGCCAACAAGAAGTATAATTGGAGATTCGTTATACACGTAATATGTTGAGCTCTAGAGAAAACAAATTATTGATTGGAACCAGATAAGGAAAGAAAAGATGGATGTTCTAACATCGATAAAATGAAAAGAACAATCGAAAGTTCGAAAAAGAGTAAGTGAAAGCACTGAAGAAAAACTCGATGGAATGATCAAATGGATGTAAGAGACAGGCCCGGTTCTCTAAGAATTTGCCAGCTGAATAGGTTAAGAGCTCCAAATTATTTTCCAAATATGTTCGATCATACACATTATGTAGTCAAGAAAGAGGAGCTTACTCCAAGCGATGATGGCGAAGGGGATGAACACAATCTCCCAAAAGAGGACGAAGATTATGAGGAGAGATTCCAACTGCAATACTCTACACCAAAAGAGCCTGTCATTTGAAGCCCAACCCACTATGCACCTTCAATGGGTAGGAGCTTCCATCAAGAATATAATTTGGGAAAGGGAAAAAGGTTCAATGGAAAGGAGGCATTTGCCTCGGTTTGATGATTCAGATTAAAATTGAGTTTTTATGTTTTCGATTTGTATTTGTATTAAATTTTTTTTGATGATTTTAAATTAACTTTGTAGGAGTACGATTAATAGTAGATTAATAGTTGTTTTGTGTTTTGTTCTAATTTTCTATGTAAGAACCTTGCACGAAGGAGACACGAGCAAGTCAAGCTTTAAACGATCAAAGGAGGAAGCACCCACCAATAGCCTATAGAACTGTCACGATCAATCAGGTAACTTCATTCCTTATATTGTTAAGGGTTACACATTGAGGACAATGTGTTATCTAAAGTGTAAGAGGTAACATAGAAAATTTTTGTTTTAAATTTTTACGCTTTTCTTTGATTTTTCTTGTCATTTTTATGCTTGAGCTTGTAGAAATACAAGTGATTGGTTAGGAGCATGTACATACGTTGCTTGTATTTACAACAAATTTTGCATGAGGATAGGTGATTTTAATTTTTTTATTATTAGAGTACTAAGTTCTGTATATTACACTATAAATAGGCATTAAAGTAATTAAATGTACCAAATGATATAGAGGACACAAGGAAATGAGCATGCTAGTATCAATGATAAATTGTGAATTTATGATTGTTTGGTTGATTAGAGTTGTGACTATTGAGATACCTAGAGATAACCTAAAGCATTGTTTGGAATGCACCTAAAGCAAAAAAGCTAACCCTGAAATTTATCCTTGGTACCTATTTTTGAGCCAAAAAACATTTGTTGATGAACCTTTATACAAAACCCGAGCCAAAATATAAATTTGTACTTATCATTTTTCGTTGTTCCAGAACTAGACAACAATAGACATCTAGCCATACGTATTGAGGGTTAAGTAGATACATTATGTTGGATTTTGTAAAAATAGGGTGAAATAGGAGGGATAAGTGCGATATACAGATTATAAGTTAGCCAAAATATGCAACAAAATAAAATTTGAAAAAGAAATCAAAATGAGTGGAAAAAAACTACTTGAAAAGAAAAAGCATTTGTGAGTGAGATGTGTTAGAAAAAGAAAATGTGACAAATTCATAAAAGTAGAAAAACTCGTTCATTCGTGCACAAAAACTTGTGAGCTAACCATGGTTGTTATATTATGTTGTGACTTCCTATGTAGAGAAATAAGGAAGTTGAGAGAATGAGACATAAGGTGGTAAGCGGAAAAGGGTTACTAAGGGGAAGAATAGGGGATAATATGATGTGCCAAACTATTTTCATGCTTGAAATTATTTGATGCTTATCATTTTTGAAATCCATACCTGTCCTAAGCCTCAGTACGTTACAAGTTGGAATGTCCTATGTGATCTAAGTAGACTTGTTCACAATTTGAAACCATATTGAACATTGGCATTTATGACTATTTGTATTCTATTAGGATAATCAAATTACTTGTATAATTTATTGATGGATTACTACATTTAAAACCCTTAATTCTTGTATACTTCGTAATATCCTAAACTTATATGTTTGATATCAAAAGTGGTAAGTCAGTTATATATCATGCTAAGATTATATGTGAGTATGAAATGCCTATTCATGTGATCCAAAGCTAACACTTGTACCATACTTGTTCAAGGGTCGTCTTTTCATTTATTGTTTTTGTTTATGTTACTTGAGGACAAATAATGACTTAAGTGTTGGGGAGTTTGATCTGTCATAAATCCGTGTAGCGAATTAAACTAGTTTTCGCACTTTGGGAGCTTGAACATAAGCGTTTTAGTTATCTTTTAATTACATTTCAACAAGTTTATTTAAAGTGTAAAAAAAATGTGTTATTCGAGTATTTTATTGACCTTAGGGGACAAATGAGGCCTAAAGGTGAGCTAATATGTTTTGTGAGTGAAGAACCTAAAGCCTAGGCTTGACAACCCTAGGAAGTCACCAAGGTGAGATTTAACCCAAATTTGGTATGTCCCATCCGTGAACACCTTAAACCTAAACTAATCTAGACTATGAGGTCAAAAAATAAGTACTTCTTGTCGACTCAATATTTCAGTGGACATATTGGAAGATCCTATAGGGGTACTAACTAGTTGATTGAATAAGAAAACTCGAGACGAATGTTACTTAATATTACCGAAGCGAGCTAATCACTCATGCCTAGATTTGATACATATTTCCTTATTTGTCCACCTCGTGACGGCACTTTGCAAGAGCATAGAGGTACCAATGGAGGAAAATGAGAAGTTCATGCATCCAACAAAGAGCTTAATAGGCAACTCTATGTACACTCAATAGTAGAACTCCAACAAAAGCAGATTATAGATTGGAACTAGAGAAGAAAAGAAAAGATAGATGTCTTGACTTCACTCAAACGAAAAGAAAAATTGACACCTAGCCAAGAGATGGGCGAGAGCAATAGCGCAAAAATAGACAGGATGATACGATGGATACTGTAAACCGGCCCAGTCTTTCAAGAATTTTCACTGCGGAACAACATGAGAGTACCTAGTTATACATCAGACATGTTTGGGCCTATTCAAACCCATCATGGAGAGAAAGAGCAAAGGAGCGAGGAAAGAGAAGATGTAGAAAGAGTAGCCCGTAAGGACCTTTACCTTTTTACACATGACTATTATAAGATGTAGAAACAGTAGTCCCACTTTATTTTCTCGAATCTAGCGAATCATGCTCCTATATATCCACATTCCAACACAAAGCTTTTCTTTCTACAAAATAGTGTAAAGCATAGTAGCTAGGAAAGGGGTGATGTTAGAAACATTCACAGTAAGGTATATTTGAGTACAAATAAATTACACCCATAGTTTAGCTATAGGGATCATGCTCAATGGAGGAAACGTTATAGGAAAATTAGTACCCAACTCTCGTTGCCATTCTCCTCACCTTTCAGTCAAATTAGCTATGAAATTACTCACATCAATATGTGGCCATAATTCCAAGTCAGTTCTTTGTATGAAATCATACATGTATAATGGGATATTATAAAATCTACAAATTTTCGGGCTCAAGATTAAGATTTCCTTCCCTCTAACAGTTACATATGACCATGGTTCACCCCATGGTATCATTACTTCAAATGCTTTGAGCGAAACATAAAATTCTTGACCACTAGAATGAAAAGTTTCGTATGAAAATTTGATCATTTGCGTGCTCAATTTGATAAAATGACCTAATCGCGTAAAAGGTAAAAGTTGCCTACTATTTGTTAAAAGTGCCTATTTGATTTGGCTTATTAATTGTGAGGTCCTTATGTGGTTATTTGACCATTGAAAGTTTAAGTGGACATTTATGGCCTTGATATTTATGTTTTAAATGTTTATAATGCAAGGGTAAAATGGTAAAATAAACATTAATGTTAATTAAAATTAAATTAAATATGAAATTAGTTCATTTTATGTTCATTGTTGCTGAAAATCACAAGAAAAAGAAAGGAAAACGAATACCTAGGGTTCGGCACTTGTAATCTTTGATTAAGGTATGTGTTTTGATCCGTTTTTTATAATTTCTATGTTTTTGTAATCGTTGCTTTGTGTTTTACTAAGCCCATGCTCAAATTTCTGATTTTGATGATGATTTGGAAATGTGCCATGGATGAATTCATGAGTTTTGTGTTGTTACTGATGATTCGGTTGGGTGTTTGCCGAAATTTTCCCACTTATAGGAGCGCACTATGTTCCATATTTTGCTACCACTATCCATTTAGAATTCGAATCCCTATTCTTGGAGGATCATTTTCTTTTGAACACCTTCAACGTATGTTTCAAGCTCGTTCTTTTCATGCTAATAAAATTATCAAGTATAGATGACTCATCAATTAGTACTCCCCGCATGTGTTCAGAATCTATCACACAGACTCTACTACTTTCACAAACCAACCAATGAATGACAATATAAACAATTTATTAAAGTTGAAGCAATCAAGAATAGAAAATGTAACCTCTTTTGTTGCCTTCTTGAAGTCATCAATGATTTTTTTTATTTTCAATATGACTCCTTGTACATGCAATCAAGAGGAAAGAATAAGACAATGATTAATATGTGGCAACACTTTAAGGAAAAATACTCAACTTGTGGAAAAACACAAAAACAACGATAGGAGAGAATTGAGAGTATTTTGGGGATGGTAAGTATATAATGGGGTTTTAAGAGTGTGTTTAGGAGGTTTAATAAGGGTTTTAGGTTTCAAAGGACATGGGTTTTAAAAGGAAGGTTGGTTGATTACGTGAAAATCTAGACAAAATCATGCAGATTTGACTTGATGTCACGACACCCATTTGTAATGTCGTAACACTGAACTTCGAATGCTCTAGGTTTTTTTTTTATTTTGATGTTTCGTGTCATGATGCTGGGCTACTGTGTTGCAACACTAACCTTGTATGTTGGAATTATTTTGGTTCAGTGTATCATGTCGCAACAATATAAAGTTGAAATTATATAGGATTTTTCTATATATTTTTATCACTTTTTGGCTTAATAAATATGTTAATCTTGAGTAATTGTTATTGAATTAAGTGAATTTTACTTAAATATTAATATTGGACATGAATTTATAAAGTATGTGAAATTATGTTTTATTACATGATTTTTGTGCATAATTATGTGAAATTATGCTTTATTACATGATTTTTGTGCATAATTCATATTAATTCATGTTAATTATTAATATGTGAATTTTCACTATGTAGTAGGACCATGGAAGATAAGATTAATATAAATGTTGCATGGACATTCATATACCCACTCTATTTGGACGGTAAGACTATGTAAAACTGGGTCATAATGATGTTAAAGTGACGCAATAAAAGTGTGCTACATGATGGACAATTCTGATTATTTATTGGACTAAGAAACTACCCAACAAGGAGGAATTAAAGCCCAATTTCGGCACAAGCAAATGGCTACCCAAAAATAAGCTTTAGGATATTTTGTTGAAGGTCCCTACATTTGGAAAGATGTCAGAAATCAGAACACAAGTTCACCCTTTGAAACCGTCCACCTGATGGCTATTAATAGCTGTAAACGAAAAAATTTATAGGATTTTTCCTATGTCATTATCACCTTTTTACTTAAAATTGTTGTTAAAACTAAGTAATTGTTTAACAAATTAATGAAATATGTGAAAATATGAAATTAGGAAATTGAAATTATTAAAATGTGATTTTATGCTTTATTATATAGTTTTCATGCAATAAATGGCTTATTTTATATTAATTTGAATAAATTATATTTTTAAGACATAAAGTGGGCCATGCATGATTAAATTAAATAATAAAATATAAAATTATATTTAATAACTCATTTTAAAATATTTCATTAATAATCTGGATTTTAAATTAATTAATTAAATTGAATAAATTTTATTCTTTGGTCCTCTAATTTGTTGGTTTGTTCTGGACGGGTTTGATAGCTTTGATGGATTACAAAACCGTCCAAATTGGGGACCAAGTCAACCCAAAATTCGGCTGCATATGGTTGTCCATAAACCACTTTTTGGTTTAATTGCACAAGGTCCTTGAAGAGTTGAAGAAATTAGAGATTTACCTGAACATTTGCACTTGACTGAGTCTCAGTCCTCAGTTGTTGTGGCACTCAAATTGACCAAAAATCAAGCAAAAATCAGCTCAACTTCCTCAATTTATGGCCGGCCACCCATGGAAGATGCTTCAAAAGATGAAAAGTCCTATTTTTAGTAAACTATCCCCCTCTCCTCACCTATAAATAAGACCTCATTCTCACATTTCTATTCATCCCTCATCCCTCATCACTCATCATTCTCTCCTCTTTAAATTCTCTTAGCATTCTTCTTTTCTCCCCACGCCTATCATCATCTTTTCATAAAGATTTTAGCATTTTATCCTATTAATGAACCCTTGGTCAGCCACCTTGGAGAGCCATCAGCAAAGGAGTGAAGCAAAGGAACGAAGAAGCCTCGTCAATCAGAGTCCTGGGTGACAACCACTCTGAATTGGGTTTAATCTTTGTTTTCTTTAATTTAATTTAAAGATGTTTGCTATGTTTTCTTTGTTCTTGTTTACAAAAATGTTATCTTAATTTTATTTAAGCTAGGATGATTGCATTAATTAAATAATATTTATTAGATTCATGCTTATAAAGTTTGTGCCTCAATCGATCATGTTTTCAATTAAAATCAAGTCTGTATTTCGTTCATATGTGATTGAAATGCACCTGAATTAGCTAAGTGATCCTAACCAGGTGATGGCTAGTGGATGCATAACTGCAATGTGCATGCTCAATTTAGATCCTAACCTAATTAAATTGTAGGTTGCATAACAACCCTAACCAGGCTCTGTTATCTGCATAGTTTTTATATTTGTGTGATTAAACTGTTTCAAACCTAACACGTCCCTGTTACCTCGCATGAATACTAAGAAACCCTTAGTAAATAAGGATCAGTAAAATGCGTATTTACTAAGTAAAGGATTCCGAAAGGACCTAACATGGTTTTGAAACTAATGAAAGATCGAGTTGCCATGGAATGTTTTTCCGAATATTATTAAGCATGTTGATAATAAGTTGAGTTTAATTAAAGTAATTGTCCTAGTTTATTTATGTTATAATTTTTGCAAATTGTGTTTAATTTTGCTAAAATCTATTTCATTCATATAGTTTGCATACTTAGGTTAATTTGCATTAGGGATCATTGTATTTAGTCTAATATATTTTAATCATCACTTCTCAACTAAATTGTGTTTTTATTTACCAAATTGTTAATATAATTTTACAAGTTAAGTGACTTAGCACAAATACAATCCCTGTGGAGATGATAACTCGATACATACTTATTACTTGATAATGACTGTGTACACTTGCACAAACCTACGCGTTTCACTAGCAAAGTTTTGAATTCAAAATAAAGCAACCAAGTCATCCCCTTTTCCACAATTTGTGTCCGACCAAGCATGAGAGAAGAATGAGGAATTTCAAATTCTATTTTTAGTAAATTTCACCCTTACCTTCACCTATAAATACCACACACCTTTCACCTTTCAAGGAATCCCTTAATTCATTCATTCACTAGCATTCTTTCATTTCCTCTCTTGTTCCCTTTTCCCCACACCTAGCCTTCCCATTTTCCTTTCCATTCTTTAGCCAACAAAAGCTTTTTCGAGGCACTACCTTGGCTAGCCCCATTAAGAAACCTTAGCAAAAGAGCAACTAGTAGAACGGAGGAACACATCTGCCAAAAAGATCCAAAAGGCTGTTGAAATGAATTAGAGTTTACTATTTCCTTCTTGTTATTTAGTTTAAATATGTTTGCTTTGCGTTTATTATTCTTGACATCAACAATGTTAGCTTAATTTTGTTTGCTAGGATGATTATGTTAATTCAATAATATTTATTTGATTCATGTTTAACATGTTTGTCCCTCAACTGATCATGTTTTCAATTAAAATCAAGATGTGTTTCATTCATACGTGATTGGATGCATTCAGGTTAGCTGAGCAATCCTAACCATACGACAGCTAGTAGACACATAATTGAAAAGTGTAATGCTCAATTTAGATCATTAAGCCTAACTAAATAAGAGGTTCATAATATATTTAGTTAGCTCTATTATCTTGCATAGCTTTTAGGTTTATGTGATTAAACTGTTTCAAATGTAAATGTCCCTGTTACCTCGCTTAAATGCTAAGAGACCCTTAATTTAATATGATCAATAAAATACATATTTCACTAATTAAAAGATCTGAGAGGACTTAATTTGGTTTCCAAACTCATGAAAGATAGAGTTTCCATGGAATGTTTTTCGAACACTGTTAAGCATGATGAAAATGAATTGAGTTGATTAATATAATTATCCTAGCCTATTTTATGTTGATTGTTTTTATTGCTAAAGCCATTGATTCATACATTTAGATCATTTGCATTTAGATTTAATTACATAGGGATCATCTTGCATATAGATAATTTAATTTAATCATCCACCAGTCAAAGTATTGTGTTTTTACCACCAAATTATTAACTTATAATTTAATAAATAATCTATTAACATACACAGTCCCTGTGGAGACGATAACTCATTTTACTTACTTATTACTTGAACGACTGTGTACACTTGCACAAAATATCGTTACAAGTTTTTGGTGCCGTTGCTGGAGACTGTTGCCTTAATCATTCTTTGTGAAATTATTTTTGCAGTTTGTTTTTTTTTTTAATTTCTAACATTAATAATTTATTATTTACTCTTTATTTGAGATTTATTTATTAGGTGTTTATGAGCATAGATCGAATCATCGATATATTACCTATAGACCCCGAAATTGAGCAGACATTTAGTTAGAGAAGAAGCGAGAATTTCCTCAAAGACAAACCGAGATGGACATTGGAAATCAAAATGATGGACAAGGTAATAGACTCAATCATGTGCACAACTTGATCCTTATTGCTGATGATAGGGATCATGCCATAAGACAATACATTGTACCTCTCTTCAATGAATTAAATCCGGGAATTTGGAGGCTGGATATCAAGGCACCCCAATTGGAATTGAAACTAGTGATGTTTCAAATGCTCCAAACGGTGGGCCAGTTCAATGGTATGCCCACAGAAGATCCACATCTTCACCTTTGATTATTCATGGAGGTGAGTGATTTGTTTCAAATAGCTAGTGTGACCAAAGATACATTAAGGTTGAAGTTATTTTCGTACTCATTGTGAGATCCAGCACGAGCATGTCTGAATTCATTTCCACCAAGTTTAATAACTACGTGACAAGACTTAACAGAAAGGTTTTTGGTAAAGTATTTTCCACCGAGCAAGAACTCAAAGTTGCAAAATGAGATAACTACTTTTCAACAATTGGATGACGAGTCCTTATACGAGGCATGGGAAAGATTCAAGGATATGCTTCTTAAGTGTCGTCATCATGGGATTCCTCATTGTATCCAGTTAGAGACATTTTATAATAGTCTCAATGAACATGCAAGTTGATAGTAGATTCTTCTGCGAATGGTATGATTTTGTCTAAGTCTTATAACGAGGCCTATGAGATCAACGAAAGGATCGCTAGCAATAATTATCAATAGACAACAAATCAAGCAGTTTTTGGAAGACGTGTAGCTGGAGTGCATGGAGTGGATGCACTGACTTCACTCTCTACTCAGGTATCTTTTATTTCCTCAATGTTAAAACAATTTACTACTAATGGTTTGAATAATTTTGTAGCTCACTCACCAAGTCAGTATGATGTTGTTTCCTATGTGTATTGTGGGGATGGTCATTCTTTTGAGAATTTCCCCTCAAACCCTGAGTCTATTTTTTATGTAAGGAATCAGTATCAAAATAGAAGTGGAGAAGGACCATAGTCCAACTTCTACAATCCATTATAGCGGAATCATTCAAACTTTTCCTGGAGTAACCAACAAAATGGACCAAACACTCATATACAGCATAGATCCAATCAATCCCAAGGGTTTAGTCAACTAGCTCCAAAACCACCTCAAACTAAATCATCAAACAATTTGGAGGACTTGTTGAAGGCGTACATGGAAAAAAATGACGCTTTGATCCAAAGTCAAGCAGCAACACTAAAAAATCTAGAAAACCAGATGGGTCAGTTAGCTACTGAGCTTCGTACTAGATCTCAAAGAGCTTTACCGAGTGATACAAGAAATCTAAGGAGTTTGGGTAAGGAACATTGCAAGGTGGTTGCATTACGAAGTGGTAAGATTTTGGAATTCAAAGAGGTTGTGATTAAAGATGAGCCTATTGAAAATGAGGAAAGTCAATCAACAGTTGAAGTTACTACAGCAAATAATCAGATGCTGAAAAATCTGATGAGGTAAACCCTAAACTAGTAAATTCTGAAAAGCTAACACCTTCTTTTGTAGATTTACCTCCTCAGAAAAGTTGTTCGTATCAACCTAGAGTTTCATATCCTCAAAGACTCTAGTAGAATAAACAGAAACAAGAGGTACAATTCAAGAAGATCTTGGATGATCTAAAGCAACTTCACATAAACATCCCATTGGTAGAGGCTTTAGAATAGATGCCCAACTACGTGAATTTTATTAAGGATATTTTATCCAAGAAGAAAAGACTTAGTGAGTATAAGATTGTTGCTTTGACGAAGGAGTGTAGTGCGTTCTTACAGAATAAGTTACCTCCGAAATTGAAAGACCCTGAAAGCTTTATGATACCCTGTAACATCAAAGAATCTTACTACAGTAAAGCTTTGTGTGACTCAGGAGCAAGCATCAACTTGATGCCCAAATCTATTTTCAAATTGTTGGGAATAGGTGAAGTAAGACCCACTACTGTAACACTTCATCTAGCAGATTATTTGTTAGCATATCCCGAGGGAAAGATTGAAGATGTTTTGGTAAGAGTTGATAAGTTTATTTTTCCTTCTGACTTTATTGTGTTAGACTTTGAAGCAGATAAGAAAGTTCTGATCATCCTTTGTAGACCTTTCTTAGCCACGAGAAGAACGTTGATATATGTACAAAAAGGAGAACTCACAATGAGCGTTCAAGATGACTAAGTAATGTTTAATGTTCTGAAGGCGATGAAATTTCCTGATCCAATGGAGGAATGTTCAGTAATGGAGGAATTAGAAACCTTAGTTTCTATAGAGAGCAATCTTGAAGAAGACCCGTTGGAGAACACTTTAAGGTCTAAACCGTTAGAAGATGAAAAAGGTAATGAAAACAAGGCTTTGTTGGAATCAATCTGAGGAGTTATGTTCAACCACTACGGTTCGAACCGATAGCGTTGGAAGTTTGGGAATTTAAGCAACTCAAGTTGTCAATCAAAGAAACGCCTAAGCTTGAACTAAAGGTACTTCTGTCCCATTTAAAATACGTTTATTTAGGTAACTGTTCTACTTTTCTTGTGATTGTTCTAGCAGAATTGAAAAAAAATCAAAAGGAGCAACTAATTGTTGTTTTAAAGAAATTTAAAAAGGAAATTGGTTGGACCATAGCTAACATTCGAGGTATAAGCCTTTCTTTTTGTATGCATAAAATTATTTTAGAGGAGGGTGAATAAGATAGAATCGATAGGCAAAGGAGATTAACCCTATCATGAAAGAGGTAATATGGAACGAAGTGATCAAATGGTTAGATACGAGAATTATCTACCCCATCTCAGATAGTTCTTGGGTAAGTTCGGTACAATATGTACCAAAGAAATGTGGAATCACGATTGTTGAGAATGAATGTAACGAGTTAATCCTAAAGAGAACTATCACGGGTTAGTAAATCTGTATTGACGTCAGAAAGCTAAACAAAGCCACTCGTAAGGATCATTTTCCGTTACCTTTTATGGATCAAATGTTAGATTGACTGGTAGGTAACAAATTTTATTGCTTTTTATATGGATATTCGAGATACAACCAAATAGTTGTAGCCCCGAAAGACCAACATAAAACTACTTTTACCTGCCCATACGATACATTTGCTTTTAGGCAAATGCCTTTTGGCTTGTGTAATGGACCCGCCACATTTTAGCGATGTATTCCTAGATGATTTTCCTATTTTTGGTAACACTTATGATGTTTTTATGGTTAAGGAACTCACCTTAACTAGGAGAAATGTCATTTTATGGTTAAGGAGGGAATTGTATTAGGACATAAAATTTTCAAAAATAGAATTCAAGTGGATAAAGCAAAGGTAGATGTAATTGAAAGATTATCACATCCAGTCAGTGTGAAAAGAGTTAGAAGTTTCTTAGGTATGCTAGTTTTTATCGTAGGTTTATCAAAGATTTTTCAAAATTTTTAAACCTTTGTGTATGCTTTTAGAAAAAGATATTGTTTTTTATTTTAACAAAGCATGTTTAGAAGCTTTTGAAGAATTAAAAGGCTGGTTAATCTCAGCCCCAATAACTGTTACACTTGATTGGAACTCACCTTTTAAGTTGATGTGTAATGCAAGCGATTTTACTGTTGGAGCTGTGATGGGTCAAAGAAGAAACAAAGTGTTTTATCATATCTACTATGCAAGTGAAACTTTGACAGAAGCCTAGCTCAATTATACAGTAACTGAAAAAGAACTATTTGCTATAGTTTTTGCTTTTGACAAGTTTTGGATTATGTATCCAAGTGGGTTGAAGCTGAGGCATACCCAACAAATGATGCTAAGGTAGTCATGCAATTCATACATACGCATGTATTTACATGGTTTGGGACTCCTAGAGCTATAATTAGCGATAAAGGATCTCATTTTGTGAATAAATGGCTTAAATGGTTGCTTGACAAGTACAATGTGAAGCATAAAGTTGCTATTGCCTATCACCTACAGTCAAATGGGCAAGTTGAAAGGGTGAATCGTGAAATCAAAGGTATTCTTGAGAGGGTAGTACACCCTAATAGAAAAGATTGGTCTCGAAGGCTCGATGATGCTCTATGGACCTATCAAACTGCTTTTAAAACACTATTAGAAATGATTCCTATCGACTAGCTTTTGAAAAGGCATGTCATTTGCCACTTGAATTGGAAAATAAAGCTTACTAGGCCTTGATGTAATTGAATTTGGATCTTAATGAAGCTGGTGAGAGAAGGATGCTACAGCTTGATGAGTTGGAAGAGTTGAGGTTATTTTCATATGAGAATGCCAAGATGTGTAAAAAAAAATCTAAGAGATAGAATGATAGTCGAATACAACCTCGTGAATTCAGATAAGGTCAAAAAGTGTTGTTGTTTAATTCGAGGCTAAGGTTATTTCTGGGAAAGCTCAAATCTCAATGGAAAGGACCTTATACCATCTACAAAGTTTATCCATATCGAGCTATAGAATTATACGATAACCATGGAGGTACATTTAAATTTAATGGTCAACGTCTCGAACATTATTGGGATGGTGAAGTTGAGCGAATTAAAACCTCGTTCAAATTAATAGACCCTTAATTTTTATGATCTTACTTTTTAATAAATAATTAGAAATTATTTTTCTTGAATTAGTACATTTAATTAATCTTGTTTAAAGAGATTGGAACTCAAGCGGGACCATTATGACCCTTCAACCTTTCTTGGGAATTAATTTAATGCAATATTTTGAGAATAAAATTTCTAATTGTAACACCCCTTACCCATATTTGAGCCGGAACAGGGTACGAGGCATTACCGGACTTAAACACAAGCAAACATACATTTTCGAGCCATAAATTTTCGTCCAAATTAAAATTTTTTACATTCAATCATAATACCTAATACGAGCCGACGAGACCCAAAACATACTTTGGAAATGGTTCGGGATTAAATCGAGAACTTTAAAAAAATTTACAACACTCAGAAAATTTTTGCCCTAAACAGGAGTCACAACCCCGTGTGGATTTGGGACACACCCGTGTGGGCAGGCCATGTGGTCACACACGCTCGTGTTTCGAACCCGTGTAACTCGCTGTTTGTCACCCAAGAACAAATTGAAGACACACGGCCGAGTCACATGCTCGTGTGCTAGGCCATGTGGTCGATTTAAAATTTATGATTTTTCATAAAATAGGTGCAAACTTCACACGCCTAGGACACACGCCGGTGTCTGAAGCCGTGTCATCCACACGGTTGAGACACACGCCCGTGTCTCTGCCCATGTGCTCTGTTTTGCAAAAATTGTGGTGCAGGGGACACACCCCATATACACATGTCTGTGTACCTACCCATGTGGACAAAAATAAGGCTATTTACCAAGCCATTTTGCCACCCTTTGTTGCACACACCTACAGAATACAACATAGCACCAATCCAAACATTTAAATACAACCAATTCAGCCACAACCAAGACATCAACACATCATTCACATGCTACCATTTATCATACACAACATCAAATACTTATCAACTCAAATCATGCAAACTTCTACATCCATGAAAGATATCATCATATAAATTGCTTATACCAATAGTAGCCAATTTCAAATGGCCTTATACAAAATGAACTTTCAACCAATATAAGCCAATACATTTGGCCAAATCAATTATGACACATGACAAAATGACCAAGTCCCCTATACATGCTATAACTCAAAATGTGAAATCATTGGTACCAAAATAATTGTTGATAGTGTGAGTGAATCTCCGATGGTCTCTGAACCCCGAGCTAGCTTGGTGACACTATAAGACAAGGGAAAAGAATGTGAGTAAGCTATAAAGCTTAGTAAGTTCCCATGCAAATAATAAGCATCATAACCACACATTAACATACAATTAACATGATGAAGATTAACATGAACATTATCAAAATCTCATAATCATAACTTACTCAATCATAATCCTACCAAGAGTTCATCACATGTCGAGCTCATTACTTATGAGTTTTACGTACATACCTGTACCAACTCGCAACATAACCATATCCTTTTACAACTTTGGCATTCCCGTTGAACACTCAAAATATTAATAGATACTCAGAAATTTGTACATGAGTGTTATATATGTAACCAAAGCTACCCCATATCTCATAATACATATAGACTCATTTTTGAGCTATTCTCGGGCCTGTTCACACAAGCTGTCAGTCAAGACGTAGCTACATAGTGCTGCTCACACAAGCTGTCAGGTATTCACAACTCATGTTGGACTACCCAACCACTAGTAGGACGTACGAGACCAGCACCCGGATCACATAAACACATATACACATGGGTTCCTAGTGACATGTCACTCGTATCCTATTCTATTCCTAAGGTTCAACCGGGATTTCTTATTTGTCGAAACTTTGTCGAATACGTCCAAAGAGTCAACCACAATTCATACAATATTAAATCATTTAAAACATAAATATAACAATGCATTATTTACATACGAACTTACCTCAGTACAAATATTAGTAGACTTTTGACCTAATCATCAAACATTTTGTTTTTCCCCCGATCTAGGTCCGACCCTCGTTTTTCTTGATCTATAATGAAAACTTTAACTCATCTAATATTCACATTGTTCAATTCAATCCAAAGATCCTATAATGGAAAAATTATATTTTTACACCTAATGTTTCACATTTTTACGATTTAGTCCCTAGGCTCGTAAAATAATTTTCATCCAATTTCTTCATTACCCAAGCCTAGTCGAATCTTTATCACACTCATAATAGCCCACATTTTTCATTTAATCACACTTCTACTACTTATTTTATAACTTTTACAAATTAGGTCCTTTTTGACATTTTCATGAAAAATCACCTAGTAAATGTTGTTTATCTGACACCAAACATGCATTTTCTACTATTGGACATCAAAATACAAAAATATCTAATATAGGTAAAATTTTAAACTTCATCTTTCTTTCAAATTAGTCCTTGAAATAGCTAGATTAGGTTACAAGGATCTCAAAAACATGAAAATCATTAAAAACGGGGCTAGAATGGGCTTACAATCGAGCTTGGAAGCTTTGACCAAAACCCTAGCTATGGTGAATATTCAAGTTGGGCACAAGGGGATGAAATTGAAGAAGATGACATCTTTTTATTAGTTATTTTTGTCTTTATTTACTAAATGACCAAAATGCCCTTCACTTAAAACTTTGAAATTTCTCTCTACCATGTCTACTTTTGTCCACAACTTAAGTAATGGTCTAATTACCATCTAAGGACCTCTAATTTGAAATTTCATAGCAATTAGACACCTCTAGGTTATGAACTCAAGTTTTGCACTTTTTTGCAATTTAGTCCTTTTTACTAAATTGAGTGCTCAAACATCAAAATTTTTGAATGAAATTTTCACAGAATCATTCCATAAAATTTTAGACCATAAAAATATAAGAAAATTATTTTTTTACATTGGATTTATGGTCCCGAAACTACTGTTCCAACTAGACCCAAAATCGAGTTGTTACAACTCTCCCCCTTTTAGGGATTTTCGTCCCCGAAAATCTTACCAGAAAATAGGTTTGGGTACTATTTTCTCATAGATTCCTCAGTTCCCACATAGCCTCTTCAACCCCATGTCGTTGCCACAAAACTTTCACTAGGGCTATACTTTTATTTCTCAATTGTTTAGCTTTTCGAGCTAATATCTTGATCGGTTCCTCACCATAAGTCATACCAGGTCGAATCTCAATCTCTGTCAAAGAAATCACATGTGAAGGATCACAACGGTATCGTCGCAACATCAACACATGGAACACATTATAAATCATTTCCAACTCTGTGGGTAAAGCTAACCGATATGCCACTGGCCCTATTCTTTCAGTAATCTCATACGGCCCAATGAAACCTGGACTCAACTTGCCTTTAAGATCAAATCTCAAAATCTTCTTCCATAGAGATAATTTCAGAAATACTTTATCCACGATCTGAAATTCAATCTTTTTTCTTTTCAAATTTGCGTACGACTTTTGTTGATCTGAAGCGTCTTTCTAGCAATCACGGATTACCTTTACTTTTTCTTTGGTTTCTCTAACCAAATCAACCCCGTGAATCTGTCTCTCACTGAGCTCAGTCCAGTACAATGGAGTTCGACACTTGAGACCATACAATGCCTCATACGGTACCATTTTTATACTCGACTAAAAACTGTTGGTATAAGCAAATTCGACCAATGGTAGATATTTCTCCCAACTACCTTCAAATTCTAGAACACAACATCAGAGCATATCTTCAAGAATCTAAATTACTCTTTTGGATTGACTATCGGTTTGCAGATGAAATGCGGTATTAAAATTTATCTTCGTACCCAAAGCCTCTTATAATTTCTTCCAAAATCTCGAAGTAAACCTCGAATCTCTATCCGAAATAATAGAAACAAGGACTCTTTGCAATTTCAAAATCTCAAAAATGTACAATTTGACTAACTTATCAAGTGAGTAGTTAGTACATACCAGAATAAAATGAGCCGATTTCGTTAATCTATCGATAACAACCTAGACGGCATCTTTCTTTTTCAGAGTCAAAGGTAATTCCATTACGAAGTCTATTATAATCCTATCCCATTTCCACTCGGATACCATCACTGGCTGAAGTAAACCCAAAGGCACTTGGTGTTCGACTTTTACTTGTTGGCAAATTAAACATCTCGATACGAATTTAGGAATATCTCTTTTCATACCTAGCCACCAATACAATTTCTTCAAATTATTATACATTTTTGTACTACCTAGATGAACTGTTAAACAACAACTGTGTGCCTCGTGTAGAATTTTCTGAATAAGATCATCATTTTTCAGTACACATACTCTATCCTGAAACATTAAACAATCATCTAAACCGATCCGAAAGTCTGTATGACTACCTAATTCACACTAAGCTGTTTTGGCTAACAATTCACTATCATTTTTTTTAGCTTCAAAAATTTGCTAAATAAATACCGGTCTAGTTCTCAACTCAGCCAAAATTGAACCATCATTATACAAATTTAGTTTCGTATTCATAGCTCTCAAAGCAAATAAGGACTTTCTGCTCAAAGCATCTGCGACTACATTCGCCTTTCCCAGATGATAGTCAATCACTAGTTCATAATATTTCAGTAACTCGAGCTACCTCCGTTGTTGTAGGTTCAGATTTTCTAAGTCATCAAGTATTTTAAACTCTTATGATCAGTAAAGATATGGCATTTCTCACCGTATAAATGATGATGCCAAATTTTGAGAGCAAAAATGATGGCGACCCATTCCAAGTTACGTGTCTGATAATTCTTCTCACGCGGTTTCAACTGTCTCGAGGCGTAAGCTACCACTTTTCCCTCTTGCATCAATATACAACCCAAACCATTCAATGAAGTGTCACTATTAATTATAAATTCTTTTCCAGATTCAGGTTGTACTAAGTCCACCTTGCATGTGAGTGATTTTGAAACTCGTTTTTAGTAAATTTTATGTTTTTGAGATTGTTGTAGCTTAATCTAGCTAACCCATGGGCTATTTCATAAAACTATCAAATCTACTATTAATGATTCTTGGATGTTTTATATTTGTAAGCTTAGAAATGTTTAAGGACTATATTATAAAGTGATTGTTGTTAATTTTGCATTTAGGGACTAAAATGTAAAGTTGATGAAGTTGTTATGTTTTTTTGTTAAATATGAGTAGTAGAGAGCTATAGAAGGGTGTATTTGAAAATGGATCATGAAAAGGGTTTAAATATAAAAGTTATAATAGTTTCAGTTTTAGGGACTAAATTGAATAAAATGTAAAATTTTAGGAAAATAATGTAAAATGTTAAATAAAGATTCATTTCCATATTTTTATACTTTATAAAGTATTTGAAGTTGATAATTGAATTAAACTATTATATAAATCAATAAATGAATCAATCGGTAAATAAACGCAGAAAGGGAAAAATTATTGAGTAGTCATTGGTGTCGTGTTTGCTGTTGTTTTTTATTAGGTAAGCTTATATGACACTTCTTCTTATTTATATTATTATTGTTGTATGGTATGTATATATAACTTGTAGTTAATTTGCTATGGAACAATAATTTAGATTGTTGAAAGGATTAAATTGCAGAGTGAAGTATAATTGATGAATGAGATAGAAAATAAGAAAGTATACAATAAATTATATGTATATGATGATGTCTAACAGAATGAATGGTATCAATGTGAATTGAGGCCTGTATGAACTTAGTGAACAACTAGGATATAAATGTCATGTCATTAGAGTAATTACCGTTTCGAATGTTAGTCTTGGATTTTTTATCGATGGCTAAAGTTCTACATTTGTTGCAGGTTCTTCATAGCTCGTGTGAGCAGCATCATGTAAAGTTAGCATCCTAACTCACAACTCATGTAAGCATTTATATTCATAGCTCGCGTGAGCATTTTTATCTCGAATATCCAACGTTATTTTACTATAGTTCAACAGGTGAATAACAGGGCATATTAAATGGAAATGGTAATCCGGTATAGTTATAAAGGGAATGGATATGAATCTTGAATGTTTGCCTTGTATATGGTATATAAGTATGGATCATGTTTCATTTTTTAATTGTGAAGAAACTAACATTGTAGGGTATGTGGTTTGTATAGGATGTCAGAGAATACCATGATTCCTTATTATATAATTATGTGTTCAATGCTTAGAATATATTAATGACGGGTAAGTTAGTTAAATTTCATATGAACTTACTAAGTATTGTGAATGCTTACATATGCTTTGTTTTATTCCTTGTACATTATTAGAAACTAACGGTCAGTTGGCATCAAGTCGAAGCTCACACTATCCATTAACAACTTGGAAGAATTTTGATCGTTTTAGGCTAGGTTATAAATGGCATGTAAGTAGGTATTTTGGTTATGTGTATATACAAATTTGAGACTTGAAGTAGTTACGTTGGTGTGTAACTAAATGGGTACTTGAACGTTGAAGTTGGACTTAGGTTAAGTTGATAAAAAAATGTATGAGTATGTATGTTTATATATGTGGTGTTTGATCATGTTCCATTGCCTAAGTTTATGATGTTGTTATGGAAAAAGTATGCTCGACAAGTACGCATTTGATGTTGTTGTATGTATTAACCTAAGTCCATTGTTTTGGGTGAAATTGATGTTCGAAGTGGTTATATTAGGTATAATTGGTCCATCTTGTAAGGCTAATGAAAGTAGTTTAAATGCTATGTGTTGGTTCCAAGTCTATATGAAATGATTGAAAATTTTTTATTATTGTTTGTGATGGTGCCTTGAGGCATATTGGTTAGAAATAGGAAATTGACATGTTTAAGTATGTTTTTGGTGCATTTCGTATAGGTCAAATAAATGGTTACTGGCTTGTTTATGGCATAAGTAATTGATGTGTGTGACTTAATTTAAAAGGCACATTTTCGCTCACACGGGCTAACATACGACCGTGTGTTTTGTATGATCTTAGTGGTTTTGGCTAAACACGGTTACAGCCTCTCACCAACCTAGCTATACGGCTGTGTGAATGTTTGTAAGATATTTACATTTTAGTCCACAAGACCTCAATTAGCTACACGATCGTATGACTTTAAATTACACGGTCTCAATTTTTAACACTAGCTAGGAACACGACCATGTGGCCCTGTTTAGTTATTTTTCCTAGTCATTTAAAAGTTTGTAATTTAGTCTTGATTTATACTCAGGTCAACTTAAGAGCTTTCATAAGCTCAGTTAAGACTCAGATTTGTTTGTAATTCATGTTAAACATGAATCTTAACTCGTATTTATTGACTTGTTGAATGTTATTGAGATAAATGTATGTGTTTGATTCTGTTACTTGTCGTAGCATCCTGTAACTCGAGTATGGAAATTGGGTCGAGTAAGGTTTGTTACATTTAGTGGTATCAGAGCTACAATTTAGTAGATTCTCAGACTAAATGTAGCTTGTATCGATTCTAGAAATACATGTCATTTTATAACCTGTGATAGTGTAATGTCTCCTGATCGGATTTGATTATGTTTTTCTTATATATAAAAGATGTCATTCAAATCCAAACGAGTTGTTCCTGATGAAGTTGAAAGTAAAGTTCTAGCCTTGAAGCATGAGGTTGCTCAGAGTATGCCCGGCTTTAAGGAGCAAAGAAGTGAGGCTCATGGTGCCTTCTTTCATATGATGATTGAATGGTTCAATGACTTTATGCGAGCCAATCTTACAACTCAGCAACCTCCATCCCCACATGTATGTCACCTGATACCCCCTTACCTATCAAGTTTTGGATTAGGTAAAATTTCATTCGCATCCTATTGATAAAATTCATAAATGTGAAGCCGAGGAATTCCACAGTACAATAGACGATGACCCTTCCATAGTTGAATACTGGTTAGAAAACAAACAAATGGTATTGGATGAATTGTTGTGCTCTTCTAAAAATTGTTTTGTAACATCCTGAAATACAACCTAGTCAAAACAGTGGTTTCGAGACCAAAAATCCAAAATAAAAATAATTATTTTATGATTATTTGATGATCCATTACATGATTGCATGTTTGTGTGAAATTTTCATGAAGAAATTCTATGCCTAAGATGTCCAATTTGACTTTAGGGACTAAATTGAATAAGTTGCAAAACTTGTGTTCTAGAAGTTTTAAGCATGAAATTGCATTGGACTATTAATTATAGGTTTTTAAATAGCAATTAGACCAAGTTCTAAAATTTTGGACAAAAAGGGGCATGAATAGGAAAAATTTGAAAGAAAGGGCTTAAGGGCATTTTGATCTTTTAGTAAATAAAAAAATTAAAAGGGAAAATAATGTGAAAATCCTGTCCATCTTCTTCAAGGGTGTGCCAAAATTTCTAAGGACCATAGCTAGGGCTTTTCTTCAACTTTTCAAGCTTGAAAGTAAGTACAACATAGCCCCATTTTTAATGTTCTTTATGTTTTTGAGATCTTTGAAGCATGATCTAGCTATTTCTACCATTATTTTAAGCTAAGCTTCATGTATGAAATTTGACCCATTTGTGACATGGTTCTATTTTGATGTTTAATGGAGGAATATGAATGTTTGATGTGTGATTAACATCTTCTACTAAGTGATTTTTCATGAAAACCCCTAAAAAGGACTTTTTTGTAAAATATGAAGAAATGGGTAGCATAAATGTGATATAATGAGAAATATGGGTTGATATGAGTTAGAATATGAATTGGATAGCCTTTGATAACCAATAAAATACATGCATTACATTTTACGAGCCTAGGGACCAATTTGTAAATAAGTGAAAAGTTAAGGGTAAAATGGTAAATTTACCAAAGTATGTGTTATGAGTCGATTTGACCAATTATGTATTGAACAAGTTAATTTCAGCATTATAGATCAAGAAAAATATGATTCGGGTCTTAATCAGGGGAAAAACACAGTTTACGAGATTAGGCTTGTTTCTATCATTTTGTATCGAGGTAAGTTCATGTGTAAATAATGTAACGTTGTATCATGTTTTAATGCGTTATTAATGCATGAATTTTTATGTTTAATTATTGTAAAAAGTGTATGAATAATATTATGGTCAATGAGAATGACTTTGTGAACGAGTTCGACAGAGAAGTGGTATCGAAAAATCCCATTTGAACCTTAGGAAAAGTTTAGGATACAAGTGACATGCCACTAGGAATTATGAGATCTGAACTCATTGAGTTGTGGTCTGAGTTCATGATTCATGTGATTTGAACTCTTGAGTTGTGGTCTAAGTTCATAATTATGTGACACATGTTATGGCGGTCTGGGTACTGGTCTCATACATACTATTGATGGCGAGGTAGCCTGGCATGTGTTGCGGATACCTGACAGCCTGTATGAGTAGACCCGAAAGTACCTCGAAAGCGAGCAATATGTGATATGAGATATGAAGTAGCATTTCCTACATATGGGGCACTTGGGTGCCAGATTCTGATGTATCCAATAGTATTCTGAGTGTTCAACGGGTAATCCAAAGAGAAGCCCAATGGGTAATGTGTAATCTTAATGAATACAAAAAAGAAGTGAAAGTAAGTTGTTTTGTGCAAGTGGGTACAGTTATGTACACCGAACGCATGAGAATGCCATGAGATATGATGAACTTGTGGTAAGAATATGCATATGTATACTTATGTGAAAATTAAGGTTAAGAAGTTGATAAAAAAATACAAGATTATGTTCAATATGTTAATATATGATTAATGCTTGTTTAAGTTGCATTTTACTTGCATGTGAACTTACTAAGCTTTAAAGCTTACCCCATTTCCTTTCCTTTTCTTATAGTATCACCAAACCAGCTTGGGGATCGTGGAACGTCAGAGACTCGATCACACTATCAATTGGATAATTGGGTATAGTTAGACTTATCATTTTGAGTATGGCATGTGTAGGGACTTAGTCTTTTTATTATATGTCATATTGATTTGCCAAATATGTTGGCTCATGATGGTGTTGTGATTCATTTTGTATATGGTCATGAGAGGTGGCTCATATTGATTGTTGGGTTGTAACCCTAATCATTTGTGCATGCATACAATTATGTTTATGTTTGGATGTGGTCTGGTTGCTTGTGGATGAAATGTGTGATGAATGGAATATGTACTTAATGAATGAATGGGGACTAATAGGTATGACCATAATTATATTGTAAATGAGTAAGTTGAAAGAAGAATTACAATGAAGAATAAAATGGAATTGGTGTGGAATGCCATATGGTAGTATGATGATTGAAGTATGTGATATGTCCACATTAAAAAAGCCATAGATTAATCATAATGATGTATGCTTGTGTAATTAAATGTACCATGTTTCATTCCATGAAGTGAGATGATGTATGTGAGTGCTTAAGGGTGGCAAATAGCTTGGAAAATAGCCTTAAAGTTGTCTACATGAGTAGACACACGGGCATGTGTCTAGGCCATGTGCAACACACGATCTGCCTAATGGGCGTGTTATTCGATCGTGTGTCCCCTGCACCCTAATTAATGAAAAACAGAATGCTCAGTAGTAAACACATGGGTAGAGACACCGCTGTGTGTCTCAGCCGTATGGGGGACACGACCTTAGGATATGGACATGTGCCCAGGATGTGTGAAGTCTGCACTTAATTTTTGGAATTTAATTCGCAATACGGCCTAATCACACTGGCGCGTGACTTGGCCATGTGATCTTATTTGGTTGATGACGTCATAGTCAAAGAGTTACACCGGCTGAGGACATGGGCGTGTCCTAGAGCCACACAGGCGTGTGTGACCACACGGCCTACCCGCACGGGCTTGTGACTCCCCAAAATATGAAAAGTTTTTAAGTGTTACGAAAGTTCTCGATTTAGTCTCAAACCGTTTTCGATGTATATTTTGGGCCTCATAGGCCCTTATAAGAGACAATTTGCATGTGCTCGAATAGTTTTAAATTTGGATGAAATTTATGGCTCAATTTTTTATGTTTGTTTACGTTTAAGTCTGGTAATGCATCGAACCCTGTCCCGGCGTCGGATATGGGTAAGGGGTGTTACATTTAGTGGTATCAGAGTTATGGTTTAGTCGATTCTTAGACAAACATAGTGCATGTATGAGTCTAGCTATACAGGCCATAAGTAAATTGTGATAATGTGATGACTCCTAACCTTTTTAAAATTTTGTTTTCATATAGTAATGGATCTCGATCGAGTTATGGCGGATGATGTGGAAAGTAATACGCTGGCTCCCGCTGAAGGGGCGGTGCCTCCTACGGTTAGTCAGGGAGGAGGAGAAGGGGCTCAGAAAGCCTTTCTCTATATGATGAATGCATGGTACATGGAGTTCGTTCGTACGAACCCTAGCACTCAACCTCCTCCACCCCTTCCAAATCCTCAACTCGTACCCCAAGTGCCTCAAGGTATGGATTTTATGAGATTTCATAAAACCCTAGTTGATAAAATTCGAAAGCAAGGAGCCCAAGAATTTAGGGCAAATGCTAATGATGACCCCGAGAAAGTAGAATTTTGGTTTGAAAATTCTATTCGGGTATTCGATGAACTATCTCAGACACCCAAGGAATGTTTGAAGTGTGCTATTTCTTTGTTGAGAGACTCGGTGTATCATAAGTTGAAGATGCTAGTATCGTTGATACCTCAAGAGAGGGTCACGTGGGAATTTTTCCAAGAAGAATTTCGAAAGAAATACATCAGTGAATGCTTCATCGATCAAAAGCGTAAAGAATTTCTTGGTTTGAAACAAGGTCGCATGTCAGTTACTGAGTACGAAAGAGAGTTTTTCTGGCTCAGCAAATATGCTTGGGTGTGTGTATCCTCCGAGGCTAAAATGTGTCGAAGGTTTGAAGATGGACTTAATGAGGATATTAGAGTGTTAGTGGGAATTCTCAAATTGAAGGAATTTGTGGTACTTGTTGAATGGGCTTGTAAAGCTGAGGAATTGATCAAGGAAAAGAGGAAGACCAAGGCTGAGACTAGAGACATAAGGAAGAGGCCGATGAGCAAGTCACTCCCATCTCAATTTAAGAGATCCAGAGACATGTACTCTCGTTCTAACGTGTCATCTGGTCATTCGTACAAAGATTGTAAGAAGCAGAATTTGGGTTTTAAATCTCAGGCTACATCTGTGGCTAGTGTAGATAATGCTAGACCTTCTAGACCCAAGTGCCAACAATGTGGCAGAAATCATTTTGGAAAGTGTAGAGTGAATGTGGTTCTTAAGACCACTATATCAAGGACTATCCTGAAATGGTTAAGAAGGAAAAATTTCAGAACGCGAGACCGAGTAGTACGGCTACAAAAGGGAAAACCCAGAAAAATGCTAGTAATGGGATAATAGCAAGAATGTAACGAGGGATACAATGGTGAGATCTGAAGCTAGAGCTCCTGTTAGGGCCCATGCTATACGTGCGCGTGAGGACGCATCCTCCCCCGACGTGATTACGAGTACATTTTCTCTCTATGACACTTCTGTTATTACCTTGATTGACCCTGGTTCTACTCATTCGTATGTGTGCATGAAATTGGTATCTAGTATGAATATGCTTGTTGAGTCTATGAAATTTATGATTAAAGTGTCAAACCTATTAGGCAAACATGTTTTAGTTGATAAGGTATGTAAGAAATGTCCCTTGATGATTAAAGGTCATTGTTTTTCGGCTAACTTGATGTTATTACCTTTCAATGAATTTGATGTTATATTGGATATGGATTGGTTGACACTTCATGATACTGTAGTTAATTATCGACTAAACATTATGGAATTGAAATGTGAAAATGGTGAAATTCTCCAGGTTGAATCAGATGAGTCAGATGGGTTACCAATTGTGGTTTCTTCAATGACTACCCAGAAATGTATGAGAAAGGGATGTGAGGCTTATTTGGCTTATGTGTTGAATACGAAAGAGTCTGAATTGAAAATTGAATCAGTGCCTATTGTATGTGAGTATCCGGATGTGTTCCCGAAAGAGTTTCCTTGATTACCTCCCATTAGGGAAGTTGGGTTTGGTATTGAGTTAGTCTCGGGTACAACACCTATCTTGATTGCTCCATATAGGCTGGCCCCAAATGAGTTGAAAGAACTGAAGTCACAGTTGCAAGAATTGGCCGACAAGGGTTTTGTAGGACTGAGCTTTTCATCATGGGGTGCTCCGGTATTATTCGTGAAAAAGAAAGATAGATCTATGAGGTTATGTATAGATTACCGACAGCTCAATAAGGTAACAATTAAGAATAAGTATCCTTTTCCAAGGATTGATGACTTGTTTGACCAGTTAAAATGAGCGACATGGTTTTCTAAAATAGACTTGAGGTCTGGCTACTATCAGTTGAGAGTGAAAAACTCGGATGTGTCGAAAACTGCTTTTCGGACAAGGTATGGTCCCTATGAATTTCTTGTCATGCCTTTTGGCTTAACGAATGCTCCTGCCGCATTAATGGATTTAATGAACCAAATATTTCGGCCATATTTGGACAAGTTTTTGCAAACTTTGAGAGATACACAGTTGTATGCTAAGTTTAGTAAAAGCGAGTTTTGGCTTCTAGAAGTTGGATTCTTGGGCCACATTGTTTCGGGTGATGGTATGAGAGTTGACCCGAGTAAAGTTTCTGCTATCGTCGAATGGAAACCGCCAAGGAATGTATCCGAGGTTAGAAGCTTTTTGGGCTTAGTCGGTTACTACTGACGATTTGTGAAAGGATTTTCTATGATTGCCACTTTTATGATGAGATTGCTTCAAAAGGATGTTAAGTTTGAGTGGTCGGAAAAGTGTCAGCAAAGCTTTGAGAAATTAAAGATGTTATTGACTGAAGCACCGGTTTTGGTACAACCTAAGTCAGGTAAAGAATTTGCGATTTATAGTGATTCTTCCTTAAATGGTTTGGGATGTGTACTTATGCAATAGGGTAAAGCCATAGCTTACGCTTTGAGACAGTTGAAGCCTCACGAGAAGAGCTATCCGACACACGACTTAGAGTTGGCCGCCATAGTTTTCGCTTTGAAGATTTGGGGACATTATTTATTTGGTGAGAAATGCCATGTCTATACTGATCACAAAAGTCTTAAGTACTTAATGACTCAAAAGGATTTGAACTTGCAGCAACGGAGATGGTTGGAACTGCTAAAAGATTATGAGCTTGTGATTGATTACCATCCAGGTAAGGCGAATATGGTCACCGACGCCTTGAGTAGGAAGTCGTTATTTGCCTTGAGGGATATGAATACACGACTGACTTTGTCAGATGATGGTTCGATTCTAGCCGAGTTGAGAGCTAGACTGACTTTTCTTCAACAGATTTGTGATGCTCAGAAAGTTGATAAAGAGTTACAAGCCAAGAAAATTCAGTGCGAGTCTAGCAATGAACCAGATTTTCTGAATGACTCCAATGGTTGTTTGAGATTCCGTGGTAGGATTTGTGTTCCAAAGGACCCTAAGTTGATTCAGAATATTTTACATGAGGCACACAATGGTTGTTTGTCAGTTCACTCGAGTAGCACAAAAATGTATAACGACTTGAAGAAAATGTATTGGTAGAATGGTATGAAAAAGGATATCTCAGAGTTTGTATCGAAATGTTTAGTCTATCAGCAAGTAAAGGCTGAACACCAAGTATCTTCGGGTTTGTCCAGTCTATCATGGTTCCCGAGTGGAAATGGGACCAGATTACTATGGATTTTGTGACAGGTTTGCATTTAACTCTGAGAAAGAATGACACCGTTTGGGTTGTGGTCGATTGGCTTATGAAGTCGACTCATTTTATCCTGGTATGTACTGATTACTCACTCGATAAGTTAGCTGAATTGTACATTGGTGAAATTGTTAGACTTCATGGAGTACCTATATCGATTGTATCGGATAGAGATCCGAGGTTCACTTCACGGTTTTGGAAAAAGCTACAAGATGCTTTGGGTACAAAGCTGAATTTCAGCACTGCTTTTCATCCACAGACTGACGATTAGTCTGAACGAGTAATTCGGATCTTGGAAGACATGCTCCGATGTTGTGTATTGGAATTCCAAGGTAGTTGGGAAAAGTACTTCCCATTGGTGGAGTTTGCTTATAATAACAGTCATCAGACGAGTTTGAAAATGGCGCCTTATGAGGCATTATATGGGCATAAGTGTCAAACACTTCTGTATTGGACTGAACTCAGAGAAAGTCAGATTCACGGGGTTGACTTGGTCAAAAAAATTGAAGAAAAAGTGAAGATAATTCGTGATTGTTTGAAAGCTATCTCGGATAGACAGAAATCCTTCACGGATTTGAAATGGAAAGAAACTGAGTTTCAGGTCGGTGATAAGGTGTTCCTGAAAGTGTCTTTATGGAAAAAAGTTTTGAGGTTTGGCAAAAAGGGCAAGTTGAGTCCTCGTTTTATAGAGCAGTATGAAGTCATCGAGAGAATAGGGCCGTATGAAGACACGGAGAGAATAAGGCCAGTTGTCTATCGATTGGCTTTACCATCAGGGTTGGAAAAGATTCATGATGTGTTCCATGTGTCCATGTTGCGCCATTACTGATCTGATCCTACACATGTGATTTCGCCGACAGAGGTTGAGATTCGACCAGACATGACCTATGGTGAGGAACCGGTTAAGATTTTGGCTCAAAAAGTCAAATTGTTGATAAACAAAAGTATTGCCCTTGTGAAAGTGTTATGGCAAATACATGGGGTTGAAAAGGCTACATGGGAGCCTGAGGAAACCATAAGAAACCAATACCTAAACCTTTTCAACGATAAAATTTTTGAGGACAAAAATCCCTAAAGGGGGGAGAGTTGTAACATCCCGAAATAAGGCCTAGTCAAAACAGTGGCTTCGAACCACAAATTCAAAATAAAAATAATTATTTTATGATTATTTAATGATCCATGACATGATTGCATGTTTGTGTGAAATTTTCATGAAGAAATTCTATGCCTAAGATGTCCAATTTGACTTTAGGGACTAAATTGAATAAGTTGTAAAACTTGTGTTCTAGAATCTTTAAGCATCAAATTGCATTGGATTATTAATTAGAGGTCCTTAAATAGCAATTAGATCAAATTCTAAAATTTTGGACAAAAATGGGCATAATAGGAAAATTTTGAAAGAAAAGCCTTAAGGGCATTTTGGTCTTCTGTTAAATAAAAGAATTAAAAGGGAAAATGATGTGAAAATCTTGTCCATCTTCTTCAAGGGTGTGCCGAAATTTCGAAGGACCATAGCTAGGGTTTTTCTTAAACTATTCAAGCTTGAAAGTAAGTACATCATTTCCCCGTTTTTAATGTTCTTTATGTTTTTTAGATCTTTGAAACATGATCTAGCTATTTCTACCATTATTTTAAGCTAGGGTTCATGTATGAAATTTAACCCATGTGTGACATGGCTCTATTTTGATTTTTAATGGAGGAATATGAATGTTTGATGTGTGAGTAACATCTTCTACTAAGTTATTTTTCATAAAAACCCCTAAAAATGACTTATTTGTAAAAGATAAAGAAATGGGTAGTAGAAATGTGATTTAATGAGAAATATGGGCTGATATGAGTTAGAATATGAACAAAATAGGCTTGGATAACCAAGAAAATGCATGCATTTCATTTTACGAGCCTAGGGATCAATTTGTAAATAAGTGAAAAGTTAGGGGTAAAATGGTAAATTTACCAAAGTATGTGTTATGGGTAGCTTTGACCAATGTATGTATTGAACAAGTTAATTTTGGCCTTATAGATCAAGAAAAACGTTATTCGGGTCTTGATCAAGAGAAAACAAAGTTTACGAGGATTATGCTCATTTCTATCATTTTGTACCGAGGTAAGTTCATGTGTAAATAATGTAATGTTGTATCATGTTTTAATGCTTTATTAATGCATGAATTTTTATGTTTAATTATTGTAAAGAGTGTATTAATAATATTGTGGTCAATAAGAATGACTTTGTGAATGAGTTCGACAGAGAAATGGTATCGAAGAATCCCGTTTGAACCTTAGGAATAGTTTAGGATACAAGTGACATGTCACTAGGAATTATGATATTTGAACTCATTGAGTTATGGTCTGAGTTCATAATTATGAGACACATGTTATGGCAGTCTGGTACTGGTCTCGTACATACTATTGATGGCGAGATAGTCTGGCATGTGTTGCGGATACTTGACAGCCTGTATGAACAGACCCGTGAGTACCTCAAAAGTGAGCCACATGTGATATGAGATATGAAGTAGCATTGGCTACATATGGGGCACTTGGGTGCTAGATTCTGATTTATCTGATAGTATTCTGAGTGTTCAACGGGTAATTCAAAGAGAAGCCCAATGGGTAATGTGTAATCTTAAAGAATAAGATAAAGAAGCGAAAGTAAGTTATTTTGTGCAAGTAGGCACAGGATTGTACACTGAACTCATGAGAATGCCATGAGATATGATGAACTTGTGGTAAGAATATGCATATGTATACTTATATGAAAATTAGGGTTAAGAAGTTGATAAAAAATACAAGATTATGATCAATATGTTAATATATGATTAATGCTTGTTTAAGTTGCATTTTATTTTCATGCGAACTTAATAAGCTTTAAATCTTACCCTGTTTCCTTTCCTTTTCTTATAGTGTCGCCAAGCCAACTCGGGGATCGTGAAACGTCAGAGACTCGATCACACTATCAATTGGATAATTAGGTATAGTTAGACTTATCATTTTGAGTATGGCATGTATAGGGACTTGGTCTTTTTGTTATATGTCATATTGATTTGCTAAACGTGTTGGCTCATGATGGTGTTGTGATTCATTTTGTACATGGCCATGAGAGGTGGCTCATATTGATTGTTGGGTTGTAACCCTAATCATTTGTGCATGCATGCAATTGTGTTTATGTTTGGATGTGGTCTGGTTGCTTGTGGATGAAATGTGTGATGAATGGCATTTGTATTTAATGAATGAATGGGGACTAATAGGTATGACCATAATTATATTGTAAATGAGTAACTTGAAAGAAGAATTACAATGAAGAATAAACATGGAATTGGTGTCGAATGCCATATGGTAGTATGATGATTGAAGTATGTGATATGTCCACATTAAAAAAGTCATGCATTAATCATAATGATGTATGCTTGTGTAATTAAATGTACCATGTTGCATGTCATGAAGTGAGATGATGTATGTGAGTGCTTAAGGGTGGCAAATAGCTTGGAAAATAATGGGTGTGTGGTTCGGTCGTGTGTCCCCTGCACCCTAATTAATGCAAAATAGAATGCTCAGTAGTAAACACATGGGTAGAGACATGGCCCTGTGTCTCAGCCGTATGGGGGACACGGCCTTAGGATATGGGAGTGTGCCCAGGCCGTGTGAAGTCTGCACTTAATTTTTGGAATTTAATTCGCAACACGGCCTAATCACCTGGGCGTGTAACTTGGCCGTGTGATCTTATTTGGTTGATGATGTCATAGTCAGAGAGTTACACCGGCTGAGGACATGGGCATGTCCTAGAGCCACACGGTCGTCTGTGACCACACGGCCTACCCATACGAGCGTGTGACTCCTCAAAACATAAAAATTTGTAAGTGTTATGAAAGTTCTCGATCTATTCCAAACCATTTTTTATGTATGTTTTGGGCCTCGTAGGCCCTTATAAGGGACAATTTTCATGTCATTGAATAGTTTTAAATTTGGATGAAATTTATGGCTCGGTTTTGTATTTTTGTTTACGTTTAAGTCCAGTAATGCCTCGAACCCTGTCCCAACATCAGATATGGGTAAGGGGTGTTACATGTTTAAGGTGCGTTGTTTCATTACTAAAACAAGAGGCATATCAGTGGTGGTTAACATTGGTGGTAGTAGTACTGAGATGCTGATTGAACTGGGAATTCTTCTAGGTTGAGCTCTGAAAGAAATACATCAGTCAGCGATATTTAGACAAGAAAAAGATAGAATTTCTTGAGTTAAACCAGGGACATAGGATAGTGGTTGAATATGAGAGGGAATTCATTCGGCTTAGTAAATACACTTGTGAAATAGTTCCAATAAAGGTTGACATGTGTAAGCGGTTTGAAAGAATTTCTTGTGTTATCCTAAAGAGCTAAAAATAATAGAAGATATCTACAAAGAAAAGAGAAAGGTTGATTCAAAATTTTGGGATACTGGTAATTGAAAATTGATAAACCGTAAAATATACATATTTTTACCCCATGCTTGGCATATTTATGAATGATTTCTCCTTGGTTTTAGTGAATTTGATGCTCCTAATCCTTTAATTCCATGTTTTATACTCAGAAGAGCTTAAGATAGAAAAAAGAGCGAGAAATGGGCCAAAAACGGACAAATTGGGCTTAAAACAGTGTTTCACACGGCCTATGCACTTCCACACGGGTGATCCACACACCCGTGTGAAGCACACGGGCAAACCACATGCCCGTGTGCCATAGCCGTGTCGACATTAATCCAAGTCAGAATTGCACACGGTTTGAGCACTTGCACACGGGCGTGGCACACGGCCGTGTCTTTATCGAGCCCAAGTTTGATTCTACTCAGAAAACGCTAATTTTGAGGGTTTTGAAGCATTCCAAAGCCTATATAAACATCCTAGAAGAGGATTAAGAGGGACACGCAGAGGAGAAAGTAGAAAATACCAAAGGTCAGCCATCAGAATCTTCTTAGAAGTAGGGATCTACATCAAGACTGAAGATTTCCATCCAATTTTTTAGAAGTTCTTTGGGTTCTTTATGTTTTGTTGTTGCCCATACTTTGAGATGTTTTTCGTTATTATTATGAACTAAACTTCCTAAATACCTAAGGGAGATGAAACCTAAGACGAATCTTATTATCCTTTGATTTATATGATAAATACTTGTTCTTATTCTTAATTGTGAGTTTAACTCTTGTTTTAATATTCCAGGGTATTAATCCAAGTTTTGATGTGCTTATTCAGTGGAGCAAAAGTCCCTGTTTAAGATTAGATCATTCATAATTAAGCAGAGTTGAATGCAATCCTAGAGACAGGATGACATAAATCTGTCGGATTAGAGTCAAATCTAATAAGGGAATCCATAAATCGAGTTAATGTGACAATAGGGGTTTTAATTAGAAAGAGATTTCAATTAATCAACCTAGAGTCAGTTGTTTTTAGTCTAGAGAGAGATATTAACATAAATCAGGGATTTCTACGAAATAAGTCAAGTGAATAAATCATCTAATTCAAAGATAATAAGTGAAGTCTAGGTGGATTCTTTCTTGGGTATTGTCTTCTCAATCGGTTTTCCTAAAGTATTTTCCAATTTTCATCTCTGTCGTAATCTTAGTTAATTAGATAATTAGTTTTAGTTTAAAAACACCCCTTAATTCTTAGGCTAGATAATAAAAAGATAGTAATTACTAGTACTTTTAGTCCTCGTGGATATGATATTTCCGGTCTCACCAGAACTATACTACTGTTTGATAGGTACGCTTGCCTTAGTCGAATTTTTAGTTAGTTTAGCGACCATCAAGTTTTTGGCGCCGTTGCCTGGGACTAAGATATTAGGAACACTTTATTTTTATTACTTTAGCCATTATTTTTATTTTTATTTTTATTTCTTATTTAATTTTGTTTTTATTTTTATTTACTAAATTCTCTTTTATTTACTTCTGATAGGTTTTCATAGTTTATGACTAGAAGAAACTCGTCGGGACCTTTACTTTTTGATAGTGAGATCGAAAGCATAGCTCACAGAAATTGAAGAGAAATAAGGCAAAGCCTACAATACATAGAGGAAGGGCAAGAGGACGATATCCATACTACAAACGAGGAGATGGCTGATAATCAGAATAATCCACTACCTCTTGCGATTGCTGCAAATCCAGTAGAACAGAATCTTGCTCCGCGTACTATGTATGATTATGCTAAACCTAGTTTAACAGGAACTGAATCGAGTATAGTTAAACCTGCTATTGCTGCCAATAATTTTGAACTGAAACCTAACACAATTCAAATGATACAAAAGTTTGTTCAGTTTGATGGTTTGCAGGACGAGGATCCAAACACTCATTTAGCGAATTTTCTGGAACTCTACGACAGCTTTAAGATCAATGGCATTTCTGATGATGCCATTCACCTTCAGTTATTTCCCTTTCATTGATGAATAAGGCTAAACAGTGGTTGAACTCGTTACCACGAGGGTCAATCACTACTTGGGAACAAATGACCAAAAACTTTTTACTTAAATATTTTCTGCCAGCTAAAACGGCTAAATTGAGGAATGATGTAACAATCCGATTTAGACCCTAATCGGAACGGTGGTTTCGGGACCACGAATTCGAGTCAAAAAATATTTAAAAATTATTTTCTATGTTTATTATGTGTGAATTTATGTGTATGAAAATCTTGTTTGAAAATTTTACTGTTTGGATGTTCAATTTAATAAAAGGGCTTAATCGCGTAAGTTATAAAAGTTGCTAACTAATTATTAAAGTACCAACTTGCTTTGTTCTTTTAATATGGGGTCCTTATGATGTAAATAGACGATATGAATTAGTGATGGACGGTTTTAGACATAATATAAAATGGTTTCCTATTTTATAATAAAGGTTAATTTTGTAATATATTAAATAATGTTAATATAATAAAACATAAAAAAGTAAGTAAAAGCCATGCATTCATCTTTTGTAATGGTCAAATGTTGTAAGAAAGAAAAGAAAAAAGGAGTTTAAGGGTTCAACACTTTAGAAGCTTGATTAAGGTATGTGTTTACTTTAGTTTTTGTTAATTTTTACGTTTTTTAGATCGTTGCTTCGAGTACTATCCGATCCATGTTTAAATTTCTAATTTTGATGCATATTTTGAGTTATGCCATTGATGAATATTTGTGTTTTGTGATGTTTGATGATGAAATATCAAAAATATGTTTTAGATTAAAATGTTTTGTATTGGAATTTTTGAAGATTTTGAGTAATTAGGACTAAATTGCAAAATTAATAAATTAAGGGACTAAAATGTGAAATAGATGAAATATATGGACTAGTATAAGTATATGGAAAATTCGGCCCGACTACATTGTTGTGAGATTTTGTGTATTTTGTGTTTTATGCAATTAGGACTAATTTGTAAAAGTATGAAATATTAGGGGTAAAATGGTAATTTGCCCATCTATGTGTTGTTGGATTTAATTGAATGAAATTTTGTTTAAATGAGGTTAATTTGAAATTATATAGATCAAGAACAAAGGAAATCAGACTTAGATCAGGGAAAAACAAAATTAGTCAAATAGTCAATTTATAACGTTCGTCGATATCCGAGGTAAGTCTTTGAGCAATTAAACATCATTTATTTTTTATATAACTTAGTTTAATATGCTGTTTGGAATCTATTGATTCATAAATAAAAAAAATAGCTAGTCGAACGTATTTAAGCATAGAAATATTGTATTTGAAGTTAATTCGACTGAGTTATATCATTTGGAAGCTTGAATGATCTACATGGAATACCTGGAGTTTTTGCTATATAAATTGTGTACGAGACAGCTTTATAATATTGATATTCGGGCTTTATGCCTAGCAGGCTTAATGCCGATGATTAAAAGTCAAACCTTGAGTCTAGCAGGCCTTGTGCCGATGTGTGATTCAGGCTTACGCCTAGCAGGTTCTATGCTGGTGATTTATTTTCAAGTCTATACTTATAAGATCTCATATGGATGTGGTAATTGATCAAATAAATCGAGCTAAATGAACCTTGTATATTCAACCATATAGGTAAGTATTTATGTGATGATATATTGAATCTTGTATATTCGGTCACATAAGTATGTACCTATGAGTTGTTATATTTGATCTTGTGTATTTGGCTAAATGAGTGATGTTAGTATATAAAGTTAAATGTTGTTTTGTAAGCTTGTATACATGTAAGGAATTATATTTGAATGTAAAATGATATATGGCTTTGAAAGTTGATTGAAAACTTGTAAAATGTTAATTTCGTATGTGTTCGGTCAATGTGATATTTATGTTAACATATGTGGTGGTGGATTTGTTAAGTTGAAATTAGTTATGACATTGATTTAGTAAATTGTTTCAGTTTAAATTTTAAGGAGTTGATTATATTATTGAATTGATATTTGCTTTCGACTTCCTAAGCTAAGTTAGCTTACTATGTTTGTATTTGTGTACTATGTTTTATAGATTTTGAAGCAAGTTACTAGCTCGAGGATCGTCAACAAAGTCTATCACACTATCCACTGTTTCAGTACTTTTATAAGTGAACTATTAAATCTAAGGCATGTATAGACTAGTTTTGAAGTTGGTTTATTTTGAAAAGTGAGTGTATAAAGGCCATGTGAAAATAGCTTAACTTACATGCTTAAATTCGGTTTTGTTGGATTATGATTAAGTTCTTTTTGGTTAATTTGCAATGTGTTATGGTGGAATGGTATTTTTGATATCTATTATGAGTGTCAAATTTGCTTAATGATTTTGAATGTGTGCAGTGGGTTGATTCGGTTTTGCTTTGCATAGTTAATGGATTATTTGAATTTTGATTGTTGTATTGGTCAATGTGATATATGTGATATATGTGATATGGCGTTGAAGGTTGTTTAGTTATATTCGAACATGTTATTTATATGAGGTACATTCGGTGTGTTTTGTGATATAAAATGTTATGCACTAACAAATAAAAATGCATGTTATTTATATGAGGTATATTCGGTGTGTACTTTTTGTGTTTAATAAATATAGGTATTGACTTATAAAGTTTATATGTTTTAATATATTCTATTAGAATGTGTCTAAGTTACAATCGGCTATGTGATATTAATAAATAAATCAATTATTCATATCAATAATTGTTTGGTTTAAAAGTTAGTGCAAGTGTGTGCATGTGACTGTTTAAAATTGTGTTTTGATTAGTAATACCTTGTAACCCCAATCTGGCGATGGATACGGGTTAGGGGTATTACAAATGATATCTCTTCATTTGTGCAGATGGATCTGGAAACTCTTTATGATGCACGGGAGAGATACAAGGAGTTATTGAGGAGGTGCCCTCACCATGGGTTACCTTTATGGCTGCAAGTTCAGACTTTTTACAACGGTGTGAACCCCTTAACAAGGAAACTGATCAACGCAGCTGCCGGTGGAACTTTAAACAATAAAAAACCCGAAGAGGCTTACTAATTTATTGAAGAGATGTCACTGAATAACTATCAGTGGCAAGTTATGAGAACAAAGCCAACAAAAGCAGCCGGTGTTTTCAACCTCGACGCGGTCACTATGCTGTCTAACCATGTAGAACTATTGAATAAAAATATTGATAGTTTGTATGGTTCTACTCAGGTACATCCAGTGAAGAGGTGTGATTCAAATGGAGGAGTTCACAACCCAGATTATCCACCCTTCAACCCTAGCACCGAGGAGGAACAAGCTCACTATATGGGTAATAATTCTAGACCTCAAAATAACCCATATAGTAACACCTATAATGCAGGGTGGAGGAACCATCCCAATTTCTCTTAGGGTAGTCAAGGAAATCAAAGACCACAATATTCTCCGGGCTTTCAACAACCACCTTACCAGCAAGAAAAGAAATCGAACCTTGAAGAGATGCTAACGAAATTTATCGCGGTATCCAAAACACGTTTCCAAAACACAGAGACAGTTCTTAAAAATCAGCAAGCATCAATTCAAGGGCTTGAGAATCAAATAGGCCAGTTGGCAAAGATGATTTCTGAACGACCACAAGGTAGCTTGCCGAGTAATACTGAAACTAACCCAAGAGAGCAACTTAATGCAATTACTGTTTGAGATGAAGAAGGGTTAGTTGAACCTGAACCAGAATTGAGGCAAAGATTCATGGTAAGTAAAAGTAATGATAAGGTGGACCACAATGAGCAAAAACCAGTACGTAGAGAATATACGCATCGTGTGCCATACCCCAATGCGATAAGGAAAGACCACGCTGACGAAAAATTTGGTAAATTCCTTAAATTATTAAAGAAATTACATATTAACTTACCGTTTATTGAAGCTCTCTCGCAGATGCCAAACACAGTGAAATTTTTAAAGGAGCTTTTAGCAAATAAGCGGAAGATGGATGATGCGTCGCATGTGGAGTTGAACGCAGTTTGCTCAACCATTCTCTAGAATAAGCTACCCAATAACTTGAAAGATCTAGGGAGTTTTACGATTCCTTGTTTAATTGGTAGTTTAAACGTTAACAATGTTTTGGCTGATTTAGGGGCAAGTATTAATGTCATGCCCTATAAAATGTTTAAACAACTAGGTCTTAGGAAACCCAAACAAACTAGGATGAGCATTCAATTAGCAAATAAAACAATTAGATTTCCTAGGGGTATTATTGAAGACGTTCTGGTCAAAATTGATAAATTTATATTCCTAATTGATTTTGTTGTTCTCGACATGGAAGACGATAGTGAGTACCTTTAATTCTAGGAAGGTCTTTTTTAACAACTGCTAAAACTATCATTGACGTTGGCATAGGTGAATTGATACTTTGTGTAGGTGATGACACGATTAAACTCAAGCTCGTGATTCTGCTAAAATATCTAGTAATCGAGATGATTCGGTTAATTTAAATAATGTTACAACTCGAACTTCTTTGCAGTAGTCCCCTAGGAAGAACGTGATGAAACCTCATTCTAATCCATGCCACAAAAATAGAGCGACTCACGAAGAACGAAGGCTTCAGATTGATGAACTAGATGAATGGCGAACACATGTCAAGGAGAAACCGAAAGCACACGAAAAATCAAAGCGACACCACGATGAGCACAAGGATGAGACACAGCAAATTAAAGTTGGGGATAAAGTTTTGTTAGATGAAAAGGACCCCCACATTGCTACTTCAGAGCTTAATACAAATGGAGTGACTCCTTTCACGGTACTTAATTTTCTCCCATGCGGTACAGTCGAGGTAAATCATTCTCAATTCGACACTTTTAAGGTAAATATTACTCGACTTAAACTTTATGTGGATAATAGAATTAATAGTGAGAAAGAGGAGTCTAGACTCCGTGATCCGCCGTAATCATACGAAATTGAGTTAAGTCAAGCTTAGACTCTAAATAAGCGTTTATCGGGAGGCAACCCGAGCACTAACATCACTAACTAGTTTATTTTAGCTAATTTTAATGTTTTTGTGCAGGTACAGTGGCCCACACGGCCTGTACAGACAGGCGTGTCCTTGGCCGTGTGGAAACAAGGCTACAAAATCCCCAATTATCGAGCCAAACACCTATGAATTCGATCCACACGACTGTGCCACACGGCTGTGTACCAGGCCGTGCGAAAATTGGAGCTAAATCTTTAAATTTTAAATAAGTCAGGGAGCCACATGGGCAAGACACACGGTTGTGTGTTTGGACACAGAGCATGTGGGACACAACACGGGTGTGGGAGAAGCGAACAAAATCGCACATAGTCATACGATACGACCGTGTGAACCATATGGCTGGAACACACGGGCATGTCCTTAGGCCGTGTGATGACTGGGCATTCAATTTTCGCGATAAACACAAGCTAAATTCAGGCCACATGGGCATCTGGCACGGCCATGTGGCCCAACACGGGCCTCACACGACCATGTTCCCTTTTTAAGCCCCCAACCCTAATTCTTTCTTCTTCTTCCACTCAAATATTTTCCCTCACCACCAGCCACCAGCCGCTTCCCTCACCTTCGACTCCCTTTCCCCTATACCTTCCCTTTTCCCCTCTCCTCTTCTCCCTCCTTTCCCTTGAACGCCAACAGACTAGCCCCCAACCACCCCCAATCGGTTTCCCCCACCTCCCTTCGAATGGACCACCGGTGTCACCTCCTCCGACCAACCATCACGACTTTCGGTTCCCCCTTTGACCCCTAACTTTTATTAATAACAGTATTTGATGTTAGTTATTTCTTATGCTTATTCCATTTCTTTATTATTTTATTTTCTTTCAATTAGTATGCCACCCACTGTTTGATTTCTATTTAACATTCACATTGAATTTCCTCTTCTATCTATTTATTTGTGCTTCTTACTTTTTCTACTCATTTCTCTTTTCAGTTTTAGTTACTATTGTCAGTTTTTTTTTGTCTAGCCTATTTTGTCTTTTAGTTCTGATTCATGTTTAGTTTGGATTTAGTTATTTATATAATTATTTAATTATTGACCCTCTACATAGAGTCATTTTATGAAGTTTGCTTACTTTGCTATCGAATATTTTGTTTTAGGAGTAAATCTTTATTTTAGGATTATTTGCTTTTATTTGACAATACATTCGTTATTGATACGCTCTTTTATTCTTGCAGATCTATTATGACAAACACTCAAGGAAAATTTAAAGTCGCCGTCCCCGCTTCAAAAAAACGGAAGGGTCCTGGCGCAACCTCATCGAGTGCTTCGACCGAAGCTCGTCACCCACTACTTTGATTCTCATCCAGTCCACAGGATGACCTATTTTAGCTCCTACGAGTACGACCATTGGTAGTGGGCCGTTGTATTGACTGGGCCGCTTTGGAGTAGGTCCAACTTGCTCACCTCGTTTGATTCCATCTTGATACCGCGCCATGGGATCGGTTCTTTGCAATCATCGAGCCCACATATTCTGAGCTGACATTGGAGTTCTGCACTACTTTCCACCTACAGCACGTGATGAACACATGTGACAAGGCTGGTACTATCATTTTCAGACTTGGTGGACTTGTCAGGCATATGAGCGTACCCAAGTTTGGCGCTGCTTTAGGCCTTTACACGGAGGAGTTCATGGATTCAGAGAATTTTCTATAGCTTAACCGCCACATACACTATTTGCGATCTTGTTGTTGGACTGACCTTACGGCGAGCACGGTTCCCTATGACGCTAGTCACTCGAAGGTGACTTCTCTCCCTCCAGCACTACGCTACATTCATGCCATCCCGGCTCACACTTTGACTGGGAGGAGAGAGAGAGCACCGGAGTAGTTAGCACCACCGAGGCATACTTCTTATGGAGCATGGCGACTAGCCATGTATTTGAGTTGGCATATTTTATCGCCCTCGCCTTTTGCCACCAGACGGATCGTCATAGGAGGGGCATCATTTGCCTTGGCCCTTACGTGAATCTCATCACTTGACACTTCGACCTCTTCGACACTCTAGAGATGTCATTGACACTCACATTAGTAGGCCAGATGACTCCTCAAGGAATATCTAGCATGATTCACATGAGGATGATAGAGCGACGCCGTGGATTCAACCCCCCTTAGTACAGACTTGTCCAGTCTGATGACCAGGATGAGCCAGAGGACATTATTGATGATGTCCCTTCCCCTCACGAGGATCCACCACAGCCTCCACCATCGAGTCACCGCCACGCTCCTTCTGTTGCCAGCTTTCGAGGTGTGTCATTCGAGGAGTTTACTGATTTTCGTCAGTATTGTGCTCAGAGGTTAGACAGTATTGATGCCAAGTTTGACAGTATTGATGAGACTTTACGGCAGATTCGCGAGCAGCTCCATATCGCTCCTCCAATGCCACCGGCTCACGACACCGATGATGAGGACCTTTGAGTCCATTTATTTTATTTTTATCTTTATTTTAATTTTATTTTTTAATTTTATTTTTTATTTCCTTTTATTTATTTTTCAAGACTTTTGTTTTATATTTTAAACTCTTCTTATCTTTATTGTTATTATTGAATTATCTCTTAATTCTCTTCCATAGTGGTGTTTATTTTCTTATTAGTAACTCAAAATCATGTCTTTCAGTAGCCTTACCTACAATTCTCGCTCTAGCTATTCCTAGGATTTCATCCACAATTTTAGGGCAGTTTCGCTTCTATCCCTCTCTTTTGATATTAGGCTTATATTGTTATTATATATCTTTGTACATTGAGGACAATGTACATCTTAAGTGTGGGGAGGTTATTTATGTGATCATTAGAAAATCCCTGAATTTTTATCTTGTTCTCAAATAATTTTCTCATATCATTATTAGAGTAAATTTTGATTGATTTATGATTTTTATTAGTATGTTTGGAATTCAATCATAGGTAACTGTACATTGATTGTTTAAACTTTAAGACATTAGAGAATCGAGTATGATAAGTTGAAACTTTTGAGAACTAAAATTGCTAGGTTGTTTCCCTGAATTGAGGTATTACCTTGAAGTTTTAAATTTACAGGATTGACATCAAATAGCCATAATTTTCGTGAAATTTTGAGCCTCTTAGAGCATATATCTTTCTTGCTCACTAATTTTATTGGTTATGAGTGTGTCAAAATTGATTTTTTATTCTAGAACTTGCTTAGATTATGCATGTGAAGACCACACCTTTGATTTGATATACGAAAATGATAAAGGCACTTAGGTTTTAACCCACTTACCCCACAAAAAGCCTACCCATATAATTGACCCCTAGTGAACTCCTTTGAGCCTTGACTATCATTTCTTGATTTTCCCCTTTATATTAACTCACAATTTAACCTCTTTTTGATTCATTAAGAATTTCTACCTTTTCATTGACACCCTTTTTATCGAGATTTAATTTGATTAATTACCTAGCTATATTCATTCATCCTAGTTGCTGAATTATTTCTTATTATGTATTTTCTATACTTGTTCTTATTCTTAAAATATATATATATAATTTTTTTTATATTCATTCAGTTACATATTGTCTAAAGAGCTTGGATAAATTAAAGTCATTATATTGAGAGAAAAAGCTCATTTCATTTGTTTTGGATAGTTTGACTTCCGGCACTTGCTTGTAATTTAGAAATTGGCTTCATTCTCCTAATTTTGGTAATTTATTTAAATTAATCTCGATTCTAACCCTCTTTTTCAGCCTTTATCCACACCTTTAACCCAAGCCCCATTACAACCCTTTAAAAGACCTTTTGATTTGTGTATCATCTCATTTATAGTGGTGGAGATTTGGTTTTCATGCAAGCTTATGGTAATAACTGTTCATGCTTGACTATCGAGTGCTTAATTGTTAAACCTTAAACACTTTGAGTGATTTGACTAAATCTTTAGTGAGGATGTCAACCCTTGTCAATTTAGAATTAAAGGTAATTACTTAGATAAAGGGGGATACCTATGATTTTATTATTAAAATGCTCAACTTGGATTGTTTGAAACTTTAATGTTCTTTTGGTTAAGGCTCTTAATGTATGATTACTTGTGGATTATTTCAAACATCATTGATAAGAGTTATAAGTTTAGAAGGATTTATTTTAATTGTGAGTTGAGAATTTTGCTTGAGGACAAGCAAATGCTTAAGTGTGGGGATATTTGATAAACCGTAAAATATATTTTTTTACCCCATTCTTGGCATATTTATGAATGATTTCTCCTTGGTTTTAGTGAATTTAATGCTCCCAATCCTTTAATTCCATGTTTTATACTTAGAAGAGCTTAGGATAGCAAAAAGAGCGAGAAACGGAACAAAACGAACAAATTGGGCTTAAACAGTGCTTCACACGGGTAATCCACATGCCCATGTAAGGCACACGGACAGACCACGCGCCCGTGTGCCATGGCCGTGTCAACATTAATCCAAGTCAGAATTGTACACGGTTTGAACACTTGCACATGGGCGAGGCACACGGCCATGTCTCTGTCGAGCCCAAGTTTAATTCTACTCGAAAATGCTAATTTTGAAGGCTTTGAAGCATTTCAAAGCCTATATAAACACCCTAGAAGAGGATTAAGGGGGACACATAGAGGAGAAAGCAGAAAATACCTAAGGACAGCCATCAGAATCATCTCGGAAGCAAGGATCTACATCAAGACTGAAGATTTCCATCCAATTTCTTAGAAGTTCTTTGGGTTCTTTATGTTTTGTTGTTGCCCATACTTTGAGATATTTTCCGTTATTATTATGAACTAAACTCCCTAAATGCCTAAGGGAGATGAAACCTAAGACGAATCTTATTATCCTTTGATTTATATGATAAATACTTGTTCTTATTCTTAATTGTGAGTTTAACTCTTGTTTTAATATTCCAGGGTATTAATCCAAGTTTTGATGTGCTTATTTAGTGGAGAAAAAGTCCCTGTTTAAGATTAGATCATTCATAATTAAGCAGATTTGAATGCAATCCTAGAGATAGAACGACATAAATCTACCGGATTAGAGTCAAATCTAATAAGGGAATCCATAGTTCGAGTTAATGCGATAATAGGGGTTTTAATTAGAAAGAGATTTCAATTAATCAACCTAGAATCAGTTGTTTTTAGTCTCGAGAGAGATATTAACATAAATCAAGGATTTCTACGGAATAAGTCAAGTGAATAAATCGTCTAATTCAAAGATAATAAGTGAATTCTAGGTGGATTCTTTCTTGGGTATTGTCTTCTCAATCGGTTTTCCTAAAGTATTTTCCAATTTTCATCTCTGTCGTAATCTTAGTTAATTAGATAATTAGTTTTAGTTTAAAAACACCCATTAATTCTTAGGCTAGATAATAAAAAGATAATAATTACTAGTACTTTAATTCCTCGTGGATACGATATTTCCGGTCTCACCAGAACTATACCACTGTTCGGTAGGTGCGCCTACCTTAGTCAAATTTTTAGTTAGTTTAGCAACCATCAAAAATTGACTAAATCTTTTATCTCTCCTTCATCAAAAAAAATGAAGGATGCTTGTAGTCGTTTTACAGCCCCTTCTAGGTTTTCAAGAAGAGATCGAATGAATAAAAGTAATCAGATACCTCAAGCAACTTCTGTAGTCGTTGTCGATAGTGTATGAAATGCTAACAAGCCTAAATGTAAACATTGTAATAGAAATCACTTTAGAGAGTGCCAATTGAAAGATGGATCTTGTTTCAGGTGTGGTTCTTTGATCATTTCCTCAGAGATTTTCTGGAAAGACCTAATCGAGATGGAGCTCAAAATGTGAGATCGGAGGTTACTCCTTCAAGAAGAAGATGGCCAAGAAGCTATAGTAATGTTGGAGCCAATAGAGGTGGGACAAAAGACACAATATTACGAACTGAGGCTCAGGCCCCTACTAGGACTTAGGCTATTCATGCATGTGAGAAAGCTTCAGCTCCCGATGTTATTACTGGTATATTTTCTCTCTTTGATGTTACTGTTTATGCATTAATTGACCCAGGGTCAACTCATTCATACATATGCACTGCATTAGTAATAGATAAGAAAATACCAATAGAGTCAATTGATTATGTGGTCAAAGTAACTAATCCGCTAGGTCAATTTGTTTTAGTTGATAATTCTAATGATTTTGATGTTATTCTCAGCATGGATTGGTTGACTTTTCATAATGCTGTCGTTAACTATAGAAAACAAATTGTACTGAATTGTCAAAACGGTGATTTGGTTAATGTTTAAACCGATAGAATTGATTGTGTTGCCAACATTATTTCCACTTTGGCCACTCAGATATTTGTTAGAAAAGTATGTGATGCATTTTTGGCTTATATCCTTGGTACCAGAGTTTGAGAATAAAAGATTGAGTCAGTTTTGACTATTCGTGAATTTGTTGATGTTTTCCTAAAAGAATTTCCAAGGTTACCACCAATCAGAGAGGTTGAATTTGCTATTGAATTGGCATCGAAAACTTCTCTGATATCGATTACTCCCTATAGAATAGTCTAGTAGAATTAAAAGCACTGTAACACGCCAAACCCAGCCCAGAAGTTAGACCCGAATCTGGCGTGTCACATTAAAGTATTTTTTGAAAACCATGTTTTCATTAGAAACCCTTCTTATTTAAAACGTAGTACATTGAAAACTTCTTAATTTTATTTCCAAAATTCCTTTTTACTTTGCGGAAGCTAATTTTAAAATTAACTGATTTACGAAAACATGATGTTTAAAAGTTAAGTTGTGAAAACATAGTGTTTTGAAAACCGCGATCTACTTCTAACAAATATCAAACATAGTAAATAAATTTTGCCCAAATGAAAAGTTAAGAAAGAAAATAAAGAGTCCCTATTACAACCCAAATCAAAAACCAAAGGGCTTAACTAAATAAACGAAATAGAAAAACATGTGCAGATGTGTGGTCATCCCCGAGTCCCTCTGCGACACCGATCCACCTAACGCTGGGGATTACCTGCACAGTTAATAAATGGGGTGAGTTTACGAAAACTCAGTGTGTAATTTCCTTACTAGAGTAACAGCCAGTATACGAAAATAAAAACAGAAACAGTCTGGGCCAGAGCCCTTTAACGCTAATAGTATAGTCCAGTTCAGAGCATATGTGGGCCACAGCCCATTACAAACCACTTGGGTCTCAACCCTTGTCAGAATCAAACCATATGCATAATGCAAAAATGTATGCTAACCCATCCCATCCAACCACTATACACCAACTCTGTCCCCCGGTACACATCATGTGGGGATATAACTATCGACCCATCCATCCAATACACATCAATGGTAGCCTGGTTGCGGTACTACCTTCATTGTAACAAGCTGCTAGCATATATACAGCTTTAAGCCTTCAGTAGCGGTATTATAATTGGCACAAAGCCATTGGTAATTGTAATAAGTTTGACACATAGCCATCAACTAGAGTAACATAATCGGCACACAGCCCTAGGTAAATGTAATCGACACCGAGTCATCAATAATCATATATTGGCACATAGCCTTAGGCAAATACGTTTGGCACACAGCCATAATCAGGATAATTGACTTTAAGCCATTGGTAGCTGTATCATGTTAGGCACATAGCCATCAGTGACGGTAATATAGTCGACACACAGCCTCGGGTAAATATGATCGACACAGAGTCGTCGGTAATCATATATTGGGCTTAAAAGCCACTGGCGGATCCACGATCATCAAGCAACCATGCGATCCTTAATCGGTGGATCCACGGTCGTCAAGCAACCATGCAATCCTCAATCGGTGGATCCACGGTCTTCAAATAAGCATGCAATACTCAATTGGTGGATCCACGGTCGCCAAGCAACCATGCGATCCTCAATCGGTGGATCCACGGTCGTCAAGAAACCATGCGATCCTCATATTCTTCCTCCGTTCCATAATTCCCACCCATGTGCAACATAATATTATATAAATGCAGCAAATATACACACGGCATACAAAATCATACCAATCACAGTCACAATAGTCCAATCACAGTCATACGTTCTCAGTTAGAACATAGTCAAATCAATCAAATTGTATTATCAGTGAGTCATATACCCTAGAGGGCAGAACGGTCTTTTTACCTATTAGGGGTATTTTAGTCATTTCACCCTATAAGGGTGTTTTGGTAAATCTTAAACCAAGAGTATTTTGGTAATTTTGCAAATCAAGGGTATTTTTGTAATTTTGTAAATAAGGGGTATTTCTATAATTTTCCAAATCAAGGGTATTTCAGTAATTTTCCAAATTAAGGGTATTTTGGTAATTTTACAAGTCGAGGGTATTTCGGTAATTCTACCCTACAGGGGTATTTCTGTAATACTAACCTACAGATATGAGATTCACACAGTCCAATCCAATATTTACTACACAATCATACAATTTACCTACTTGGGCCCATGGACCCATTGGGCTCACATGGCCCAAAGCAACCTAAGCCCACGAGAGCACTCATGATGGCCTCAACCATCTCGTCAAAGCTCCTACATGTACGCTCGTACGCTTGTGTAGCTGCCAACCCGTATGACTGTATTTCAGTATTTGTCGTTCTACAATTAGAGTAGTGCGAAATACATACCTATTTTTGAGAACGCGCCGAAGTCCACGATCGCCAACCTTGGCACATCCTGCATTCAGTCTTCCTCCCAACTTATCTGGTTCACTCTATTTAAAGTCAGCTTCTCACCAATTCTCATGTTAGCTTCCCGATGTGGGATTACTTTCAACCATTAGGTAAATTCCTCATTCTTATGACCACTTCAACCACAGAGTTTCAGTCCAACTCCACCTCCTTCGCAGCTCAAATAGCAAAATAAATACTCCACTGCACATCCCAAGACTTGAACCTCAGACATCACAGTTACACAACACGCCACCTTGCCACTCCACCGCAAGACTTTTTGTGTGATAAAAACGTCTATAATTAACTTTAAGACATATGTGCTAGCATCCAGATTCACTTAAGAGAAAAACCAAAATGAATTGTAAGAGCCAAGACTTGAACCCAGGCTCCCTTGCAACCCTAAGGACGCCACAACCACTAGACCACATGCTTCCTTGTGTCATTTATTTAACACAATAATTTAAAAGGTCATCATCCAAGCATCCAGGGTTTTATTCACTTAATATCAAAATTTTTGCTAAAGCCTAGGTTTGAACCCAAGATTTCTCCAACACTTCTCAGGGCCATTAACCACCAAGGTAGACATTTAATTGTGTCATTTCCTTGCACAATTAAATACTTATATACAACATTCTTACAGACCCATACTCAAGGCCCAATACTTCTAAGCCCAAATTAGGGGCTTTACAAGCACTATTACTGGAATTGGTAGAACAGGGATTTATTTGACCCAGAATATCACCTTAGGGTGCTTCAATTTTATTTGTGAAAAAGAAAGATGGAACTCCAAGATTGTGTTTCTTCTATTGGAAATTGAATAAAGTCACGATAAAGAATGAATATTAGTTACCCCGTGTTGATGATTTGTTCGATCAGTTGAAAAGGGTGATAGTGTTTTTGAAAATTAACCTTCGTTCGAGATATTATCAGCTCAGAGTTAAAAAGGCTGACATACCAAAAACTGCTTTCTGGACCAGGTACAGACACTATGAATTTTCGGTTATGCCATTTGGGTTAAACCAATGCTCTAGCTACTTTTATGGATCTGACGAATAGAATATTTCAGTCGTATTTAAACAAATTCGTTGTTGTTTTTATTGACGATATATTGATTTATTTGAGGAATGAGACTGAGCATGCCTAGGATTTGAACATTGTGATGCAAATATTACGCAAGAAATAGTTGTATACAAAATTCAGTAAATTTGAGTTTTGGCTTCGAGAAGTTGTCTTTTTGGGACATGTAGTATCAACAGATGGTATACAAGTTAATCCTAGCAAGATTTCCACAATTTTGAGTTGGAAACATCTGAAAAATATTACTGAGGTAAGAATTTTCTTGGGACTGGCTGGTTATTATAGACTTTTTGTTAAAGGCTTCTCAATGATTGCATTATTGATGACGAACCTACTACAAAAAGATGTCAAGTTTGTTTGGACCAAGAAGTGTCAACAAAGCTTCGAGCAGTTGAAAGTGATGTTAACAGAAACTCTCATATTAACTTAACTAGAATCCAGAAAAGAATATGTGATTTATAGCGATGCTTCACTCTGCGATATAGGTTGTGTCTTGATGCAGGAAGGCAAAGTTGTGGCTTACGCTTCTCAACAGTTGAAACTGAACTAGAAACACTATTTGACACATGACTTAGAATTAGTAGCTATTGTGTTCACTCTAAATTTTGGCGACATTATCTACACGGGGAAAAGTGTCATATCTTCACAGACCATCAAAAATTCTAAATTATTTTATGTCCCAAACTGAGCTAAATTTGAGATAGTGTAGATGACTTGAATTGCTCAAAGATTATGATTTGATCATTGACTATCACCCGAGGAAAGCCAATATAGTTACGGATGCCTTGAGTTGAAAATCCTTATTTTCTTTAAAAGCCATTAATACTTAATTGACATTTGAGAGTGATGGTTCAATTTTGGTCGAATCAAAAGCTAAACTGATGTTTTTACAAAAAATTCGTCAAGCATAGAAAAATGATGTCGAGATTAATGCTAAACCGGAATAGGTTGGAAAAGTACAGGTGACCCACCATCAAATGTAGTAGTTAGTTCAGGTCAACTCCGAACTTAAGAAGCCTTTTTTCTAGGCAATTTAGGATTTTATATTATGTTTTAAGTATTTTTTTTCCTTATGATTAAATATTAATAAAATAAGTATTTTTTTAACACATATAAGTGTTGTGACCCCATAGGCCTCACGGTCCTTAGGTAGTACTAGTATGTTTAATTGAGTGTGTAGGATAAAGGTATAAAGACCCAATTGACATGGAAGCAAGGGATGAGCGATGCATAAGCTTCCCAAGACGTCAAAGCACAAAACAAATTAAATAAGGTAAATTTTACAAGTCATGTCACACCATAGAATTGGTGTGGCACAACACAGGTCAACGTGCAGCCCAAGAATATTGAGGCTATTTTCGTCCACGCAATTAACTTTATACGAAGACCTTGGATGTGCTAAAGACCTAATTTGGGCTACTGACACTTTTATAAATAAGATATTAGGGGTTTGATATAACTAAGTAGTTTAGGAGTAGGATTAGATTATTTTTCTTTCAGCTTTTCATAACTCTTTTATTTTCCTCTTGGAATCATTTTTTATCCAAAAGTTTATTTATTTAATTGAATTATTTCAATTTACTTGTTCTTGCATTCGATTTATTTCTTTAATCCAATCAATCGTGTTCTTCACATAATTATTCAATTGGAGTCGAGATTGTGTCACATTTGATTTCCTTTGAAACCCAAAAATTAGGAATCTTTAAGGGTTAAATTAAAAGAGACCAGAAGTTAGCGGCCTCTACTAGAAAATTTGAAAAGGTAGTAACAGGAATTGGACGGGGTTGAGAAAAAAGTTTGGTTCGGTTAGGTTAGAACCAGTTGGTCTTTTAGTGGGTGACATAATGATTTTAAATGGATGGCTCCTAAACGATTGATAATCATGAGATAAGGGCTTTAAATAGTAGATAGGTGACTTATGGGAGAGGATTCATCTCAAATTTGCATCATTTTTTTCTCTTATTTCATCTTCTTTGTTAACCCGAGTGAGAGGTAATTGTGGAAGCTCTACATGGAGTTATGATCAAAGGGTTGAGTTGGAAAGTACGCTGGTAAGGTATTAAGACCTTCAGTGTTTGTAAGTTTAGGAAATAAAGTTAAGAGTTTCCAGAATCATTTTAAGGATTCTACATGTTTCTAGAAAACTAAGTTTAAACTTAGATTGTTGAGTTTAAATCATGACTTTGGGTTGTCATGCTTAGCTACCAGGAGAATGAAAGCTCCGACACTTGGAAAACCTAAACGGATAAGGCGAAGAAGTATAGGTGAGTTTCTGCACTCCACCCAAAAATACTAAGTGTGTTGATAGTTTGCATAAGTTTATGAATCTGCCATTCTAGTTTAATATGCATGAATTAGCTATAATTCCATGGTATTGAATCCATGAAATGCATGTAATGCATGTAAGGAAAACATTGTCAGGTTTAGGCAAAGTTAGAAACGAAAAATGGGATGATTCTGTTAGATATCACCATACGATGTTAATGTGCTCAAGCATCAAGGTATAGAATGGAGAATGTAGGAATGAAAGGGATACAATAGGAAAAGTGAAAAAAATGTCATGGCTAGGCCATGGGACTAATTGGAGGCTATACGCCAAGATGAGTAAGGTCATAGCTAAAAGATGTCATGGCATCATGATATAAATGAGTACGACGATGGTTGAAAAACACTATGGCATCATGGTAAATAGGACTACGACCATAGCTAAAAGATGCTATGACATCCTAGTAGTCCTTCAGGATGGTAAACACAGTTTAAACTATGTAAGATCATAGCTAAATAATGTTATGGCATCATAGATAGTCTGACAAGACACTAAACATGGGATAGTCTGACGGGGCAGTAAACATAGGATGGTCCATTGAGAAGGTAAACACGCGGTTATATTGTGTAAGACCATAGTTGAAAGACATTATAACATCGTAGGTAGTCCGCCGGGTTGACAAACACAAGGATCCTAAAATGAAGGACCATAGTTAGACTATATCAACTAATGGAGTCCACCATGACATTAAACATGGAAGGGAAATAATATGTAAGACCATGAATTGACTATGGCAGCATAGAAAGTCCGTTGGGACGACAAAATGGGTAAAAATTTGAAACAAAAATCAAGGGACAACCCGCTTTGAGGAAAATGGAAGTATGGGTATGCATTAGATACCATTGGTTTGAAGGAATCATCCAATAAAAGGGGAAATATAAAGAGGGAAAGGACTGCTAATATAGCAGTTGTAAAAGCCAGTAAAGCATTTGGATGGTAATCCAGCAGAGATAGTCACGGAAGTTCACGCACTAGTGGTTCTTGGTGCAAAGGTGAACAAAAGTTGGTATAACCGAGGATTATAGATACGAATCTGCCATTAAGTGCCACCATAGGACACTCAAAGAAACCCTATATGTTAGAGGGTTGTCATGAGAGTGCAGGTTAGTCCTAGGGAAAGGAGGGGTTAGATAAAATCTATTAACAAAAAAGAGTACATGAGATGACGGATATGTCTGTCAAAACTATTCCTCTATAATAGGAAATTATTTAGGGAGTTTTCGCCAAATGGCAAGTTATGAGGGAATGCAATATGAAAGAGAAATTGTGAACTCAATGGCCATACCGTGGCATCTGGCTGAGTACAAAAGGCCATAGTGGGTTGTAGCAGAAGGTCGTGCTACACTTAATGGTATAGTAATTCTATTAAGTGGATTACAAAGAAGTAATCTGACCATGCTTAAGGGTGTAGGACCTTGTTAGCCATAGCAAAGGATGGGAGGTGAGCAAGTCACTCGGAATTAATATAAAGAAAGAGTTTTCCATGAACTAAATAGATTGAGGATACTCGCTTAAGGACGACCATGTACTATTTGTTTAAAATTCCTTAGAGTCTGAAGTTAGGAAAGTAAACATTGTATTAATTTTAGACTCTGCTGTAAGTTTATATTAAATAGGTAATATAGTTTGATTCTAAAATAGTAGGATATTAGTACGAACAATAACTAAGTATGTTGTGACGCTGCACTCAGATCCAGTAACTAGGTCATGTGAGGGTGTTATGTAACGCCCCCACGCCCGAAACCGTCACCGGAGTCAAGCTTGAGGTGTTACTAAACTTATCTTACCTTTTAAACAACTCTAAACCACTTATTTTAATTTTCGGAATAAACTGTTTTTCTGCGTCATAGCTTCTTAAAAATTCATTTCTTGAGTTTCAAAACTCAAAATTAAGATCCATAAATTTTTCCTGAAACTAGACTCATGTATCTATCTACTAATTTTTTTCTAGAATTTTTGACTTAGCCAATTAGTACAGTTTATTAGTTAAAGTTACCCTTGTTTCAGAATTCGACTGCACTGGCCTCTACTTACAACGAACCACTTTTCTCTCTGTACAAAAATCATATGACTATACCATTTATTTCTATTAAAACTATATTCAATAAGGATTCTAACCATATAAATTACACCACCTAATTATTTTTTTACAATTTATGGTGAATTTCCAAAGTTGAAACAGGGGATCTAGAAATTTCTCTGACCCTATTTCACTAAAACTCAGATATCTTATAAAATACAAAACCTTTACATGTTTTGCTTATTCCATATGAAAATAGACACAATGAGTTTTAATTTCATATATTATTCACCATCAAAACATGTCTCTAAGATTTTTAGTGATTTTTCAAAGTCATGTTATTTCTGATACTTGAATCCGTTTTTAAGTTACTTTCACATTTTTCATAGTTTTCATGTGATAGTTACTACTTATTCATACATACTATTAAACATGTATATCATCAGCCCTTCTATTAGTTAATCACTAGCAAGTATTTACACATCATTCATTGATGATATCATATCAAAAGAAACCAAGTTCCTATGCATGCCATACACAAAACGAAACGTCTAACTATACCAATGTGATTCCTTTGATAGTGTGATCGGGTCTCCGACGTTTCCTTCGATCCCCGAGTGGCTTGATAAAACTATAAGAAAAAGAAAATAAAGAGAGTAAGCACTAGGCTTAGTAAGTTTACAAGCAAATAAATTATAATATTCAAACATAATGAATGATTATACATAATGTCACCTAGCCTCATAAACTTTCTTTACTTCTCATTTTCTACCTTCTTCTTTACTTACTTACCTTCTTTCTTACCGACCTTTCACTATTCATAAATATAATCTACCTTCCCTTTTGCTGATAATTCACTGTAATTTAACGTGTACAATGACCTATTGAACCACTCGGAATACTAAGGATCTTTGGGGGGTCGTTCTGTCTATCAATATCCTCGCCAATGCCATGTCTTCGACATGGACTTACATGAATTATTCTGTCTCCAATGCCATATATATGTCTAATATGGGCTTACATGGCTCATTCTTGTCTCCAAAGCCATATATCTGATATGGACTTACATGGCTCATTCCTGTCTCTGTCTGTCTGTCAACCCCAATATCCTAACATTCCTAAGGTTCAAACGGGGCTTCCTAATGCTTTTTCTCTGTCACTTTGCCTTTAATTCGGCTTTAAATATCCTCATAAAATAAGTATATAAATTCTGGAAATTAACAATAATAATGTAAAATAAAAGAACATTGCATTTATTTACTGTAAACTTACCTCGTATGCAAAAAAAATAGCTACTTTTACCATTTCATCCACAACTTGGTATTTTCTCCATTTTAGCCCGAATTTCAGATTTTCCTTGCTCTATCATTTAAAATATAGTCTAATTAGGACTCACATTATTCAAATTGACTCAAAATCATATTTTGGTAAAATTACAATTTTGCCCCTAAACTTTTGCATATTTACACTTTTGCCCCAAAGCTCGTAAATTAAACTTCAGCCTATTTTCTTATGTTTCATGACATGCTGGTCATTTTTCCTTCTATGGCAGCATCAAATTCATACTCTAACAAGCACTTATGACTATTAGGTATTTTTACCAATTAAGTCCTTTTACTCGCTTTTTTTGCTTAAAACCGAGGTAGTACAAATTGTCTAACATAATTTAAAACCTCATATTCTATCATAAAACACCAAAATACACAAATTTCACCTATGGGTATTTTTCCAAATATGAACTCTAGGTTGAATTATTACTAGCATAAGCTTAATCGAGCTCTGGGATTCCAAAAACGTAAAGAACATTAAAAGCGGGGCTTGGAATCACTTACTATTGAGATTGGAAAGCTTGAAAACCCTAGCCATGGCTTCCCCATGCTAATTTCGGCCTCCATGAAGAAGATGAGCAAAATTGGCTTTTAATTTTGTATTTTAATTCATTTTACCCCTAAATGACCAAAATGCCCTTACTACTAAACTTTCAAAAATTCCTTCCATGTCCTAATTTTGTCCATGAACTTAAAATTGGTCAAATTGCTATTTAAGACCTCCTAATTAATATTCTAATTCAATTTTATGCAAAATACTTCTAGAACACAAGTTTTGCAATTTATTCAATTTAGTCCCTAATTTCAAATTAAGTACTTTATGCATAGAATTTCTTCACGAACTTTTCACACAATCATGCAAACATATCATAGACCTCAAAATAATAATAAAATAAATTTTTCTACCTCGAATTTGTGGTTTCGCAACCACTGTTCCGTTTAGGCCCTATATTCGGGATGTTATATTTCTCCCCCTTTAGGGATTTTCGTCCCCGAAAATCTTACCTGTGAAGAGATTTGGGTACTGTTTTCACATAGCCTCTTCGAGTTCCCATGTAGCCTTATCTACCCCATGTCTATTCCATAGTACTTTCACAAGTGCAATACTTTTGTTCCTTAATTGCTTTACCTCTCAAGCTAGAATCTTACCTAGGTTCTTCACCGTAAGTCATGTCCTGGTGAATCTCAACCTCTGTCGAGAAATCACATGTGACGGATCGAACGATAATGACGTAGCATAGACACATGAAATACATTATGAATCTTCTCTAACTCAATCGGCAAAGCTAACCGATATGCTAATGGTCCGACTCTCTCAATCACTTCAAACGGTCTAATAAAATGTGGACTTAGTTTGCCTTTCTTGCCAAATCTGAGAACTTTCTTCCACAGGGATACTTTCAAAAAAAAAACTTTGTCACCAACTTGATACTCAATCTCTTTTTCTTCAAATCTGATACGACTTTTGTATGTCTCGAGGTCGCTTTCAAGCAATCTCGATGATTTTACTTTCTCTGTTTCCTTAACTAGATCAACCCTGTAAATCTGATTTTCCTTAAGCTCTGTCCAATACAAAGGTGTGCAACATTTACGTCCATACAAAGCTTCATAAGGTGCCATCTTCAAACTCGACTGATAACTATTATTGTAGGCAAACTCTACTAATGGTAAATATTTTTCCCAATCGCCTTGAAATTCGAAACACGACATCTAAGCATATCTTCAAGTACTGAATAACTTTCTCTCGATCGACCGTCGGTTTGAGGATGGAAAGCTGTACTAAAACTCAACTTTGTGCCCAAAGCCTTCTGTAATTTCTTCCAAAATCGTGAAGTAAATCTTGGATCTCTGTCTGAAATGATCGATAATGGTACCCCGTGTAGTCTGACTATCTCTCGAAATATACAACTCGCCAAATTGTCAAGTGAAAAATCCATACTGAATCGGGATAAAATAAGCCGACTTCGTTAACTTATCAATCACAACCCATATCGCATCTTTCTTTTCGGTGTAAACGGCAATCGTCACAAAATCTATAGTAACTCGATCCCATTTCCACTCAGGGACTAGCACAGGCTGCAATAAACCTGAAGGAACATGATGTTCGGCCTTTACCTGCTGACAGATCAAACATCTAGAAATAGACTCTGAAATGTCTCTTTTTATTCCTACCCACCAGTACATTTTCTTCAAATCATTATACATCTTTGTACTACGGATGAATAGACAAAGAACTACTATGTGTTTCCTGTAAGATCTTTCGAATAAGCTCATCATTCTTGGTACACATATACCGGGTGATAATCAATCACTAGCTCATAATATTTAATCAACTCTAGCCATCTTCTTTGCTTCAATTTCAAACTTTTGTGATCAGTGAATATGTGGCACTTCTCACCGTACAAATGATGTCTCCAAATCTTCAACGCAAAAATAATGGCAGCTAACTCTAAATCATGTGTCGGATAGTTCTTCTCATGTGGCTTTAGTATGTCTAGAAGCATAAGCAATTACCTTCCTTCCCGCATAAGTACACAACCAAGTCCATTCATGGACGCATCACCAGTAAATCACAAACTCCTTACAGTTTCGGTTGTACTAAAACAGAGCTTTAGTCAACGATGCTTTTAACTTGTCAAAACTCGTTGACACTTCTCAATCCATTCAAACTTGATATCCTTTCGCAGAAATCTTGTCAACTGGGTAGCTATCATGGAAAATCCTCTACAATATCCGGCAAGACCAAGAAAACTTCTAACTTCTGATACATTTCTAGGAGGCTTCCAATCAACAATGGCTGAAATCTTGCTCGGATCAACCTTAATAACTTCACCTAGTCCGGAAAATAGTCTTCAGGACATCTGACTCTTTAACTCGCAACTGATAGTATCCGGATCTCAAATCTATCTTGGAGAACACAAGAGCTCCCTTGTTTCAATTCCAGAATTCCTTTCTCTTCGGTCAATAAACCCCTGACTGATGTACTTTTTACGAAATTCCTCCTGAAAGAAATCCCAAGTGATCCTCTCCTTTGGTACAACTGATACAAGTGTCTTCCACTAGTAGTAGGCTGAGTCTCTAAGAAGTGATATTACACATTTCATACATTCCTCGGGTGTACAAGATAATTCATCAAAGACTCTGATAGTATTTTCTAACCAAAATTTTGCTCTTTCTGCATCATCATGTTTTGTTGCTCGGAACTCTTTTGCCCCTTGTTTCCCAATTCTATCAACTGGTGGCTTTTCTCTTATCATTGTACCTGTGACTGGGGAAGCTTGAGCTACATGGGTAACCTGAGAGTCATGAGGGGGTGGAGTTCTAACTACCGGATTAGTACGAACGAACTCGGCAAACCAATTATTCAAAGCTTGGAAGAGAGCTTCTCGAGTCACTCCTCCCTGATTAACTGTTACTGGCCTATTCTCAGATGGCGCTACCCCTTCCGCGGAGCAGGCGCATTACTTTCTACATCATCATCACCAGCTCGCTCGGGATCCATTACAATAAAACAAAATATTTAAAAATCGTCGTGAGTCGTCACACTATCAAAATACTGGTGTATGGCATGTATAGCTAGACATTTACTCACACTAACTGTTCCGAGAACCGACTAAACCTGCTCTGATACCAATAAATGTAACGCCCCCACGCCCGAAACCGTCACCGGAGTCAAGCTTGAGGTGTTACTAAACTTATCTTACCTTTTAAACAACTCTAAACCACTTATTTTAATTTTCGGAATAAACTATTTTTCTGCATCATAGCTGCTTAAAAATTCATTTCTTGAGTTTCAAAACTCAAAATTAAGATCCGTAAATTTTTCCTGAAACTAGACTCATGTATCTATCTACTAATTTTTTTCTAGAATTTTTGACTTAGCCAATTAGTACAGTTTATTAGTTAAAGTTACCCTTGTTTCAGAATTCGACTGCACTGGCCTCTACTTACTACAAACCACTTTTCTCTCTGTACAAAAATCATATGACTATACCGTTTATTTATATTAAAACTAGATTCAATAAGGATTCTAACCATATAAATTAAACCACCTAATTATTTTTTTACAATTTATGGTCAATTTCCAAAGTTGAAACAGGGGATCTAGAAATTTCTCTGACCCTATTTCACTAAAACTCAGATATCTTATAAAATACAAAACCTTTACCTGTTTTACTTATTCCATATGAAAATAGACACAATGAGTTTTAATTTCATATATTATTCACCATCAAAACATGTCTCTAAGATTTTTAGTGATTTTTCAAAGTCATGTTATTTCTGATACTTGAATCCGTTTTTAAGTTACTTTCACATTTTTCATAGTTTTCATGTGATAGTTACTACTTATTCATACATACTATTAAACATGTATATCATCAGCCCTTCTATTAGTTAATCACTAGCAAGTATTTACACATCATTCATTGATGATATCATATCAAAAGAAACCAAGTTCCTATGCATGCCATACACAAACGAAACGTCTAACTATACCAATGTGATTCCTTTGATAGTGTGATCGGGTCTCCGACGCGTTTCCTTCGATCCCCGAGTGGCTTGATAAAAACTATAAGAAAAAGAAAATAAAGAGATTAAGCACTAGGCTTAGTAAGCTTACAAGCAAATAAATTACAATATTCAAACATAATGAATGATTATACATAATGTCACCTAGCCTCATAAACTTTCTTTACTTCTCATTTTCTACCTTCTTCTTTACTTACTTATCTTCTTTCTTACCCGACCTTTCACTATTCATAAATATAATCTACCTTCCTTTTGCTGATAATTCACTGTAATTTAACGTGTACAATGACCTATTGAACCACTCGGAATACTAAGGATATTGGGGTCGTTCTCGCCTATCAATATCCCGCTAATGCCATGTCTTCGACATGGACTTACATGAATTATTCCTGTCTCCAATGCCATATATATGTCTAATATGGGCTTACATGGCTCATTCCTGTCTCCAAAGCCATATATCTCGATATGGACTTACATGGCTCATTCTCGTCTCCGTCCTGTCCTTTCAACCCCAATATCCTAACATTCCTAAGGTTCAAACGGGGCTTCCTAATGCTTTTTCTCTGTCACTTTGCCTTTAATTCGGCTTTATATATCCTCATAAAATAAGTATATAAATTTTGGAAATTAACAATAATAATGTAAAATAAAAGAACATTGCATTTATTTACTGTAAACTTACCTCGTATGCAAAAAAAATAGCTACTTTTACCATTTCGTCCACAACTTGGTATTTTCTCCATTTTAGCCCGAATTTCAGTTTTCCTTGCTTTATCATTTAAAATATAGTCTAATTAGGACTCACATTATTCAAATTGACTCAAAATCATATTTTGGCAAAATTACAATTTTGCCCCTAAACTTTTGCATATTTACACTTTTGCCCCAAAGCTCGTAAATTAAACTTCAGCCTATTTTCTTATGTTTCATGACATGCTGGTCATTTTTCCCTTCTATGGCAGCATCAAATTCATACTCTAACAAGCACTTATGACTATTAGGTATTTTTACCAATTAAGTCCTTTTACTCGTTTTTGCTTAAAACCGAGTAGTACAAATTGTCTAACATAATTTAAAACCTCATATTCTATCATAAAACACCAAAATACACAAATTTCACCTATGGGTATTTTTCCAAATATGAACTCTAGGTTGAATTATTACTAGCATAAGCTTAATCGAAGCTCACTGGGATTCCAAAAACGTAAAGAACATTAAAAACGGGGTTTGGAATCACTTACTATTGAGATTGGAAAGCTTGAAAACCCTAGCCATGGCTTCCCCCATGCTAATTTCGGCCTCCATGAAGAAGATAAGCAAAATTGGCTTTTAATTTTGTATTTTAATTCATTTTACCCCTAAATGACCAAAATGCCCTTACTACTAAACTTTCAAAAATTCCTTCCATGTCCTAATTTTGTCCATGAACTTAAAATTGGTCAAATTGCTATTTAAGACCTCCTAATTAACATTCTAATTCAATTTTATGCAAAATACTTCTAGAACACAAGTTTTGCAATTTATTCAATTTAGTCCCTAATTTCAAATTAAGTACTTTATGCATAGAATTTCTTCACGAACTTTTCACACAATCATGCAAACATATCATAGACCTCAAAATAATAATAAAATAAATTTTTCTACCTCGAATTTGTGGTTTCGCAACCACTGTTCCGTTTAGGCCCTATTTCGGGATGTTACATGTTACATTATGAATGACATGAGTTATCACACCTGGTTCCCTTGAAACTCGAAAATTTGGAAGCTTTAGTGGTTAAATTGGAAGAGACTGTAAGTTGGCAGTCTCTACTGAAAGATCAACAAAATATGGTAACTGAAATTTGACAAGGTTGAGAACCAAGTATGGTTCGGTTCGATTAGAACCACTTGATCCCTTAGTAGGAGTCACAATTATTGATGATGGGTGGATTTTACACGGTTGAAGATTATTCGAAAAGGGCAATAACTAGCTTTTAACTCAGCTAAGATTGAACTGTCATCTGATAATGTCAATCACATATTCATCGCTCGCAGGGCCAATAAAGACTTTCTACTCAAAGCATCAACAACTACATTCACTTTTCCCGGATGATAATCAATGATCAACTCATAATCTTTTAACAGTTTCAGCCATCTGCTCTATCTCAGATTCAAATCTTTCTGCAACATTAGATACTTCAAACTCTTATGATCGTTAAATATATGGCATTTTTCGCCGAATAACTGGTGTTGTCAAATTTTCAACTCAAACACAATAGCTACAAACTCTAAATCATGTGCTGAATAATTCTTTTCATGCGACTTTAACTGTCTGGAAGCATACGCTATCACCTTGCCTTCCTGCATCAAAACACATCCTAAACCATTCAAAGATGTATCACTAAAAATCACAAATTCTTTACCCGATTCAGGCTAGACTAGAACTGGTGCTTCAGTCAACAGTGCTTTCAACTGATTAAAACTTTGCTGACACTTCTTTGACCATTCAAATTTCACATCTTTCTGTAATAGTCGCGTCACCAGTGTAGCTATCATTGAGAATCCTTTGATGAATATTCGGTAATAACCAGCTAATATCAAAAAACTTCTAACCTAGGATACGTTTCTCAGTTGTTTCCAGTCAACAACTGCTAAAATTTTATTCGGATCAACTCTGATACCTTCAGTCGATACTATATGTCCCAGAAAACTGACTTCTCAGAGCCAAAACTCATATTTGCTAAATTTGGCATAAAGTTGTTTATCCTCAGGGTTTGTAACACAATTCTCAAGTGCTCAACAAACTCAGACTTGTCTTGTGAATAAATAGAATATCATCAATAAATACCACAACAAATCTATCTAAATATGGTCTAAAAATTTGTTCATCAAATCCATAAATACTACAGGTGCATTAGTTAAACCAAACAACTTTACAAGAAATTCATAGTGTCCGTACCTGGTTCTGAATGCAATTTTTGATACATCTGAATCTTTAACTCGTAACTAATAGTAGCTAGAACGAATATCAATCTTTGAAAATACAGTGGCACCTTTCAACTGATCAAACAGATCATCAATTCGAGGCAGTAGATATTTATTCTTGATTTTAACCTTGTTAAGCTGACGGTAATCAATACACAATCTCATTGATCTATCTTTTTTCTTAACGAATAGAATTGGTGCACCCCAAGTTGAGAAACTAGGTCGAGCAAAACCTCTATATATCAATTCTTGTAGCTACGCTTTCAACTCTTTCAATTTGATAGGAGTTATTCTGTAAGGTGCTATCGATATCGGTGATGTTCCTGGTACTAGTTCAATAGCAAACTTAACCTCTCTGTTCGATAGTAGTCCAGGTTACTCCTCTAAAAATACATCAGAATATTCACAAACCACTGGCATTGACTCAAGTTTCGATTCAGACACTTTAGAATCCAATATATAAGCAAGGTAAGTGTCGCAACCTTTTCTCACATATTTTTGTCCTGACATAGCTGAAATAACAATAGGCAACCCACTCAGACTGTCGGATTCAATACGAAGCGTCTCACTATTCTAACATTTCAATACCACAAGCTTTTGTCTACAGTTTACAACAGCATTGTGTAGAGTTAGCCAATCTATGCCCAAAATCACATCAAATTCATCAAACAGTAATAGCATCAAATTGGCTGAAAAACTATAACCCTGAGTCATCAAAGGACAATTCTTACAAACTTTATCAACTAACACATACGGACCTAGGGGGTTCAATACTTGAACCACGAATTCAGTGAACTCAATAGATAAATTCTTACTAGACACTAAATTCGTGCATACATACAAATGGGTTGATCTCAGATGAATCAAAGTAGTAACATCAGTATCAAAAATAGAGAAAGTACCGATAATAACATCTGGCACAGAAGCACCCTCTCGTGCATGAATATCATAAGCCCTAGCTGGTGCTCGTGCTTCAGACCTCACGGAAGAGTCTTTTGTTACTCCACGACTGCCACTCACATTTTTGGGATTACAAGGTGGTCTACCTTTCGCAACAGTGTTGCTCAGCCTCGTAGTCTGAACTTTCTCTTTCTCGAATTTATCTGGGCAATCTCTAAGATAACGTCAAAGAAACCACATCTGAAGCATGCTCCGTTCTTTAGTCGAAACCCACCATAATGTGGTCTTTTATAGTGCTTGCACTCAAGCCTAACATCTCTGATAGTACCTATACTTGCTACAGATGTAGCCTGAGATTTTGGATTCGAATGTCAGTTGCCTCTGTCTCTACTGAAGTACCCCACTAAAGTTGTAGAACAGTTGTAATGTTCTTTTGATCTCTTTGATGCTGACTGATATGACTTCCCAGCCGATCTCTTTCTCAAGTCTCTAGCTTCAAAATCAACATGTCTTTTCTCTTAGCTCTTTTGCCTTATGTGCTCGGTCATCAACCAATACAACAAATTCTTTCAACTCAAAAATTCCGACTAGAAGTTTTATATCCTTATTCAATCTTTCCTCCAATCTCTTATCCTTATTCAATCCTTCCTCAAATCTCTTACAAATATTAGTCTCGGTTGAAATACATTTAAGGGCATATTTACTCAGTCTGAAAAATTCTCACTCATACTTTAATAGTCATACGACCATGTTTGAGCTTAAGAAATTATTTACGTTTCTAATCCAAAAATCTCTGACTAATGTATTTCTTTCAGAACTCGGTTTGGAATAATTCCCATATTCTACCATTGGTAAACTGAATCTTTCAACAAAGATACTACACATTTAACACACTCAGCCGGTGAACAGGATAGTTCGTCATAAACCCTAATTTTGCTCTCTAACCAGAATTCTACTCTCTCGAGATCATCTTCAGCAGTAACTCAGAATTATTTAGCCCCGTACTTATGAATCTTATCAACAGGCGGCTTGCTAACTCGTAATTGTTTCATACCTTGAGGAATAACGGGAATCGGTTGGGGAGTAAGACGGGGTGGAGGTTGTTGAGAAGCTGAGTTCGTCTGTACGAACTCAGTGAATCATTCACTCAACATCTAGAAGAAGGTTTCCTTAGCCTCTCCTCCCCGACCCTCAGATACGGGCCTTGTACCACTCGATGTTACTCTGTGAACGGAGGCTTGAGCATTATTTTCTTCTTCATCGGAGTAGCATGGTTGGATGTCATTGCTATAAGAAAACATGTTTTAAAAAAATCAGGAGATATCACACTATCACAGGTTATATAATGGCATGTATAGCTAGACTCGAACATGCTATGTTCAGTCTGAGAATCGACTAAACCATAACTCTGATACCAATAAATGTAGCACCCCTAACCCGTATTCGTCATCGAACAAGGGTTACGAATTATTATTGGATTTTACAATTCAAACAAACATATATTTATAAACACTTCAAATCATATCAATAAACATATTAAAACCAAACCAAATCATTCATATTGTCCCTTATACGACCTTTGAGGCCCTAAAAACATGTTAGAAAATGGTCGGGACTAAATTGGAAACTAGAAGAATGTTTCAGGAAACAAGAAAAATTTCCAAAACTGTAGGGGTCACACGGCCGTGTGGCCAGCCATGTGGGCATTCAAAGTAGGGACCCAAGACAGTGTCCCAGCCCGTGTCTGTGCCCATGTAACTCACTGACTTGGGTTACACAGCCAAGCTACAGCCCGTGTACTAGGCCATGTACCTTTCGAAGTAACCCCACACGCCTGTGTGCTAGGTCATGTAACAGCCTGACTTGCAACCCTTTGAAAGCTACAAGGGACACACAGCCATGTCACCTGGCCTTGTGTCACACATAGTTGAGACACACGCCCGTGTCTCTACCCGTATGAACGAAAATAGGTCATTTTACAAGCCATTTTTCTTACCCATCTTGGCATGTACCTATACCCAAAATTGCACATATATACAAGCCATACCAAGGCACCAAAATAATGCATCAACAAGTTATATACATAAGGTATAATAACATACAACCAATATGCCTATAGGTACCTCAGATGACAACATGTCAAATGTATAACCATGTACTCAATTTGGTCAAATTAATCAACTAACTTCTAGGCATATTGGATCAATACATACTATTGAATTTACTTACCAAAACATACCAAATGGTACCAATTATACCATTTAATTACTAGCATCAATAGTCATATAAGCCATTCAAACCAAAGTACCAATTCACAACATCTCCAACAAGTTACAAGCCATATATAATATGCATATTCAAACTATCATTTTATCTTTCGTAATTCAAACATATCAAGCCAAACATCAACCATATCAAGGCCAAACCACATGAGCCAACATTAGCCAAAATACCTATACATGCTGATACAGCTGATGGATAGTGTGATATAGCTCCGACAAGCTTCCAACTCGAACGAGCTTCTAACACACTATAGACACAAAAAATAACATAGAGTAAGCATTTAAGCTTAGTAAGTTCGTATAACTTAAAACATAACTTACCATTTAATCACATAATAGGTAAGATAAACAAGGCATAATCCAACACAATTTGGCCAAATGCCTAAGCATATAAATCAAACATGTTAGTCATGTAAATACATATATAAACCAATATACATGGATGAGCACAACCATTGATTAAGTTTCCTATACATGTATCATCCATTTCATTTCTTAATATACCTTGTATCATTATTTCAATGTAATTCACATGTGTCCCTGTAATAGTTCTTATCGAACTCTCACCAAGATGTATCAAAGTAGTTCCTGTTAAACCATTTAGAATATTGTGGGATACCTAATATAGCTCACACATATTATGGTAAATCATATAATTGTAATCCTTCAAATCTTGTACATGTATGCTCACACGAGCTGTGAATCAGACTACTCACACGAGCTGTGAAAATGGGCCTGCTCACACGAACTATAGGTCAGAACATAGCTACACGATGCTGCTCACACGAGCTGTGGAGTATCTGCAACACATGCTGGACCTAAGTCACTGGTAGGACGTTCAGGACCAGCACTCGAATCATGTAAACCCTAATGACATGTCATTTGTATCTTACGAATTCCTAAGGTTTAAACGAGGCTCAATAATCGTTGTACGTCGTTGGATATGCAACTATTATATACGTATAACAATTCATAACACAAGTATATTTCAACCAAAAGCATATGTATACACAATTTAATTACACCAACTTACCTCAACGAGTATACATAAATACAGAAGCAATTAATCTGAGACTTTTTTTTTGCCCCGATCTAAAGCCGTACGAGGTTTGTCTTAATCTATATGGATAATTTTAGCTCAATTCAATATGTATTTTATTCAAATTAACCCAAAATCAAATTTTGGAAAAATTACCATTTTACCCCTATACTTTTAATTTTTTTGCGATTTAGTTCCTATCTCATAAAAGTGGAAATTTATGCAAATTCACCACAACCCACTATAGTCAAATATTAATTAGGTCCCTAGCAAGCTCTATATTTCATTTATTTCACAATTTCACCATGTAAAAATTTCTATTTTTCAATTTAACCTTATTTGACAATTTCACTAAAAATCACTTAACAAAAGTTGTTTATCTAACAATTACTATCCATTTTCTACCATCAAACATAAAAAAAACCTATATTCATTCACGGTAAAACTCTAATCTTTTAACAGTTTTGCAAATTACTCCCGGGGTTAGCTAGATTAAGCTACAACTATCCCGAAAATATAGAAATCATTAAAAACAGGACAAAAATGCTTACCAAACAAGCAAGGATAAGGTTGTCGAACCCTAGCTTCAATAATGACTTCTTTCTCTTTTATTTTTAGTTGATGATGATGAATAAAAGATGATAGTTTGTTTAATTTCATTTGTTTTTATCCTTATTTTATAATTTACTTAAATAACTTTCAAAAACATCACTAATTAGACTTATACCAAGCCATGTACATCCACTATCAACAGGAATGGTCTAATTATCATATAAGGACTCTTACATTAGAGTTATATAGCTATTTAATACTTTTAACTCCTAGAACTCAACTTTTGCACTTTACAGGATTTAGTCCTTTTTATCAAATTGAGCATGTAAACGGTAAAATTTCTTAACGAAATTTTTATATGGTACTACTATCATGATATAGATAATAAAATAATAATAAAATAAATATTTTTATGTCAGATTTGTAGTCCCGAAATCACTATTTTGATTTCACTAAAAACGGGTTGTTATAAGGCCGTAATGATTCTAGAATGGATATGGAAGCGAGTTACAATGTTGAATATTAGAATTGGAAAGTAGGTGGAAAAATAATTACCGTTGATAGAATTTTCTTACAATAATGGCTATCAGTTGAGTATAAAAATGGCATCGTTTGAAGCTTTATATGGTTGGGAATGTAAAACCTCGTTATACTGGTCTAAACTGAGTGAAAGAAGACTTGTTAAGATTGATTTGATCCATGAAACAGAAGAACTTATGAAATTTCAATATCTAAACTTATTCTTAGGTAAGAAATTTCAAGGACGAAATTTCCTAATGAGGGAGGGTTGTAACAGCCCATTTTCTAGTGTGTTGAAAATAGTGGTTCCAGGATTACAATTCCAACGTGTGAGTTCGTAAATATTATTATTTAATATTTACGTGTTAAATATCATAATTCTTTGGTATTCATATCTAATTTCAATCAAATTTCATCATATAGTCCCTTACAAGAGCCCTCGAGGCCCAAATCATGCATTAGAATCATGTTGGGACTAAATTGGGTGCTTAGAGAATTTTTTGCAAAATCTCAAATTTTTTCCTAGGTGCAGTGGTCACACGCCCATGTGGTCAAGCCCTGTGGTTCACATGGCTAGGGACACGCTCGTGTCTTAGGCCGTGTTACTCTCTAACTTGGGTCACACGGTCAGGTCACACACCTGTGTGCTAGACCATGTGTAGTTGTAGGGGTCACACGGCCAAGCCACACGCCCGTGTGCTAGGCCGTGTGATCAATTTTGAGCATTCTGTTTTGACATTTTAAGGATGTAGGGGACACACAGCCAGATCACACACCCATGTGCTAAGCCGTGTGTCACATACGGCTGAGACACACACCCGTGTCTCTGCTCATGTGGACAAATATAGGCTATTTTCCAAGCCATATTTCTCACCCAATTTGTCTTCCTCTTACAACAATATTTAAATATATTCACAACCCATTTTAAAACATTTAATTCAGGTCAAAATCGAGTCTTATGCATGACATATCATCACACACAACTAATGTGTTCTTAAACATCTCAAATGACATTTTACCATCATGTAATAAAATATAAAACTTACTTAACTTATCAAATTCACCTATATGCATATTTTACCAAATATGCTAAAATTAGTTTTCAATATGCCAACATGATTTCTACCAATCAATCATTTAAGCACACAATAAACATGTTATAGCCTCATTTATACATATCAAAACATATTTATCACAAGCCATTCTATTGCTAGTTATAACCCAAACTTTTACAAGCCAACATTGGCTAATTAATCTATACATGCCATTATAACCATAATTAATTTATCATATATATATATCAGGATGGGCCAATGGATAGTGTGTAACACCCCTCATCCGTATTCAACGTCGAAATAGGGTTGCGGAGCATTACCGAACTTATTTCACAAATAACCACACATTTTACATACATTTTTCCAATCCAAATATAAATTATTCATATACATTCATAATGTCCCTAATACGAGCCTACGAGGCCTAAAAATTGCTTTAAGAGTGGTTCGAGACTAAACCGATAACTCAAGAAATTTTTACAAAACTTAGAAAATTTCTCACATGGCCAAAGACACGCCCGTGTAACAGGCCGTGTGGACATCCGAATTGGGATCACATGGCCGTGTCCCAGCCCCTGTCCTACCCCGTGTAACTCACTCACTTGGGTCACACGGCCAACACATACGCTCGTGTGCCCTAAAAACTGGCCACACATGCCTGTGTGCTAGGCCATGTGCTAGGTCGTGCCAATCCTATAGGGTATACTGACTTATGCCACACGACCAAGTCACACGCCCGTGTGCTGGGCCGTGTGGAGCATACTGGCTTGAATTCTAATTTAACGCCAGGGGACACACGGCCGTGTAACCTGACCGTGTATCACACATGGCTGAGACACACGCTTGTGTCTCTACCCGTGTGGACAAAAATAGGCTATTTACCAAGCCATTTTACCACCCAATTTGCATACACCTACACCAAACCAAATGGCACCAAAACATGGCATAAAAAGGCATTCAAATCAACTAAATCAAGCCTAATTCATGGTAGTTCAATACCATCATACACAATACACACAAGTTGTAACACCCCTTACCCGTATCTAAGGCCAGAACAGAGTACGAGGCATTACCAGAATTAACAATACACATAGATGAAAACCGGGCCATAAAATTTCATTTAATTCAAAACTTTTCAAACACATGCATAACAAACAAAGCTAACTATATCATTACATCAAAACATAGGACATAGCACGATTAATTAAACTTATAAACCATAATGGATAAGGACCACATCTCATAATCATATACATAACTCAATGCAGACAGATACGTATGGTCAAAATCATAATAAAAATACATATCACAAACCAACTTCCTATACATGTCACTCACTTGATATTCTAATATTTGAATTAATTCTCCCAAAAATGATAGATTGATAGTGTGATTTTGCCTCCGACAATCTCCAACCCCGAGCCGACCTACAATACTAAAGAAATGCAGAGGATGGGTAAGCTTTACGCTTGGTAAGTTCATATGAAAATAATAAGCAATTACTACAATGCTTTTCAAGATAAACCACTATAATTGTACAATTACACATATTCAGGTTAAGCTGCGTTATCAAGTTACAGTTACTAAATCATTCATATCTGAAGCTACAAAACTCAAAATTTATTTTTGTTAATTTTCATTTAAACTATATTCATATATCTTCCTCCCATAAAATTTTCATAATTTTTGGTTTAGCCAGTTAGTACAGTTTATTAGTTAAAGTCTCCCCTATTTCAGAGTACGACTACTCTGACCTCTGTGCACTACGAACCAAATTTCTCCCTGTACAGAATTCCAACGACCATTCCGTTTGTTTTACTTAAAAATAGACTCAATAAGGAATCCATTAATGTAAAATATGACTCTTAATAATTTTTGTACAATTTATGGTGAATTTCTAAATTCAGAACAGGGGACCTCGAATTCATTCAGACCCTGTTTCACAAGAATTCAAATATCACACACTATAGAATTCTTTTTCTTCCCATGTTTCTTTCATGTGAAAATAGACTCATTTCATATATCATTTTCATTTTTATTAAACTTTCAAAATCTTTAGTGAATTTTCAAAGTCACGTCACTACTGCTGTCCAAAACAATTTTATTGCTAATTCACTCTTTCACACTTTCTTTGTATTAACCTCATTTTAACATACATATCACAAATCATTTTCACCACATTTCATACATCACAAGTATAGGCCCATGATTACAAAGTCACCATAAAATCATCCTCATGTATAACTTACTTGTTTATAACCTTACCACATCCCGGTCACTTAATGAACACATCATTCACATAAGCAAATCCCTGCACTTATTCATCACAAAACTCACAAAGCAGTACATAGTAAGTCTCCCGTTGAACACTTCGGATCAATCCTCGATACTTGGTGGTTTCAGAACATAGCTCCACTCATCATAAAGTTCGGCTTCCTTGTACACATGGTGAACACTTAGTATCACCCATGTGACCTAGCCAGTTTATCTCGTAGCTCTCTGGTCTACATGGTGTCCTTCACCTTGAACCACGCATGCGACCTAGCTACATATATCCTGTAGCTCTCTTGTCTACATGGTGTACACATAGTATCACCCATGCGACCTAGCTACATCATAATGTCTCGTAGCTCTCTTGTACACATGATGTGCACTCAGCACCATACATGTGACCTAGCTACATACCATCTGAATCATCCAATCTTTCCGAAGGTTCAACTGGGATTTCTCTCTCTTTTCCAACAATTTCACCAATCAAGTAATTATCAGCAAACATATTTCCAATATGTTACAAATTTATTCATAGTCCTTTTTCAATTTTCAATTTACAGCAAATAGTCAATCTATAGGTAGCCACATTTCATATGATACCAAAATATAATAAAATAAAAAGAATCGATAAATTATTTACGTACAAACTTGTCAAAATCTCATCAGGTACAACCATGCAACAATTCATACAACTCAGGTAATAGTAATTTAACACTTAATTCTTGTAACAATAATTTTCCATTCAATTTCATATGACACAACTAGCATTACATTTTTTTTTATATCATACATACCATCCATCAACTTCTCTTAAACATATTAAATCATACAATTTATGCCATATCAATAGAGAATTACAATTCATGCATGGTATTGCATTATTATTAACACACGAACTTACCTCGATCTAGAAACGGTAATTTACTATTTTAGTCCATAACCTTGTATTTTCCCGATTTAAGCCCGAATCTCGATTTCCTTCATCTATAATATCACATTTAGCCTAATAATTAGTCACATTATTCATACGGGTCCAAAAATCATATTTTTACAAATTTTCATTTTGACCCCTAAACTTTTACATATTTGCACTTTTGCCCCAAGGCTCGGAAATTAAACTTCATCCTATTTTCTTATGTTTTATGACATGCTGATCATTTTTCCCTTCTATGGAAACATCAAATTCTCACTCTAACATGTACTTATGACTATTAGGTATTTTTACCGATTAAGCCCTTTTACTCGTTTTCACTTAAAACCGAGTAGCACAAGTTGTTTAGCATAATTTAAACCTCATATTCTATCATAAAACACCAAAATACACAAATTTCACCTATGTTTATTTTTCCAAATACGAACCCTAGGTTGAATTATTGCTAGCATAAGCTTAATCAAGTTATCGGGATTCCAAAAACGTAAAAATCATCAAAAACGAGGCTAGAACAGACTTACAATCGAGCTTGGAAAGCTTTAAAACCCTATCCATGGCTTCCCCCATGCTAATTTCGGCCTCCATGAAAAAGATGAGTCAATTTTGGCTTTATTTTCCCTTTTTATTTCTTTTAATTACCAAATGACTAAAATGCCCTTACTACAAAACTTTCCAAAAATTCCATCCATGTCCAATTTTTGTCCGTAGACTTAGAAATTGGTCAAATTGCTATTTAGGACCTCCTAATTAATATTCCAAATCAATTTCATACTAAAAACCTCTAGAATGCAAGTTTTGCAAATTATTCGATTTAGTCCCTAATTTCAATTTAAGCACTTTATGCATAAAATTTCTTTACGAAATTTTCACACAATCATGCAATCATGTCATAGACCTCAAAATAATTATAAAATAATTATTTCTAACTTAGATTTTTGGTCACGAAACCACTATTCCGATTAGGCCCTAATTCAGGATATTACACAAGTAACAAAATAGGCCATTCCATTTATACCAAATTCACATTCACAATTCAACTAAATGGACACTTTCAAACATGCATCATTTTGCCCAAACTCACAAGCATATAACTTTTCAAATATCAATAATTCACCACAAGCATTAATATAGCAATTTTAAACACAAGACAAAGGCCATTTCCATATATACTTACACAACCAAATCAACCAAAATAAGCCAACTCTCATGGCTATACACAAAACCAAATACTTAGCATTTACAAGTCATTTCAAATGACAAAATTCATTACCAAACTATATATTAAAATGACCATAATCCTATACATGCCATATATCCATAAACTTAGATTCAAAAGTACCAAAGTGATAGTTGGATAGTGTGATGAAGTCTCCGATAATTCCCGAATCCGAGCTAGCTTTGATTTCACTATAAAACACAGAAAAATAAACAATGTAACCTATAAAGCTTAGTAAGTTCGTAAAGCATTAAAATCAAGTTACCATATATGCACAATATAATCAATTTAAACATAACATAACACATCTCAACGATTTACAAGCCTTCCACATTTTCATTCTCCAGGTTAATTATGAATTTCATAAATTTTCTCATTTCAAAGCTTGTACGGTTCGTGTACATACCTATACTATCACGTTCCAAATTCATACTCAACTAAATCTCTAATATACCCGTTGAACCATTCAGAATACTATCGGATACTCGTAATCTCGCACCCTAAGTGCCACATATATAGCTGAAGCTATCTCAATCTCGTATCACACATAATGCTCACTCTCGAGCTATCAACTGGTCTGCTCACACAAGCTGACGATCATGACAAAGCTACCTGGTGCTGCTCACACAAGCTAACGAGTATCCTCAACACATGCCGGATAACTCAGTCATCGATAGGACGTACAGACTAGCACCCAAATCATATAGCCCCTAATGACATGTCATTCGTATCCTAATCTATTCCTAAGGTTCAACCGAGATTTCATACTTGCCGAATCGTCGTCGAACATGTCCGTAGTATCATATTCACAATTTATGCAATATTAAAGCATTTAAAACATGACTATAACAAAGCTTATTACATACGAACTTACCTCAAATGTTAAAAATGACAAAACGAGTCGATTAGTCCAACACCTTGTTCTTTCCCTATCTAAATCCGTATTTCGCTTTTCTTGATCTAAATGCAATCAAAATTAACTTATTTCTTATCACGCTATTCAATTTATTCCAAAATACACATTAAGGCAACTTTCCACTTTTGCCCCTAATATTTCAACATTTTTACAATTTAGACCTTATCTCATAAAAATACAAATTCATGAAATTCAACCTAAACCCATGCTAGCCAAGTTTTAGTAAGGTCCCTAGCAGCCCACATTTTTCATTTATTTCACAAATTAACCATGATTTTACACATTTCACAATTTAATCCCTATTTGGACATTTTACTAAAATCACTTAACAAATGTTGTTTATCTATCAAAAAGCATGCATTTTTTATCTTGAAAAATCAAAATACACCAACATTCATCAGTGGAAAAACCCTAAAACTTTAAAAATTTTACAAATTAGTCCCTGGGCTAGCTAGATTAAGCTGCAACGATCTCAAAAACATAGAAATCATTAAAAATTGAGTCAAAAATCACTTACATGCATAGATGATAGCTAGCCAAACTTTGAAGCTATTTTAATGGCTATTTTTCTTTTCAAAATTTGTGAAAGAAATAATTTTAGAAGATGATACATTGTTTTTGCATATTTTACTTAACTTAATTATTGAATTACTAATTTAACCTTACTAATTAACCTTTAAATCACTTAATAATATGTCCATAAAAGTCCACTCATATTAAAAAAAATCTAATTACCACATAAGTACCTTTAATTTAAACTTCTATAGCTATTAGACTCCTTTAGCTAATAGAACACAAGTTTTACATTTTACGCGATTTAGTCCTTTTTATCAAATTAAGCACTCAAACGATAAAATTTCTTAATGAAATTTTCACACAATCATACAATCATACTGAAAACATTAAAATAATAATAAAATAAATATTTTGGCTTCAGATTTGTGGTCCCGAAACCACTGTTCTGATTTGACTACAATCGTGCTGTTACATAGTGTAAGTAATCTCCTCCGATGCTTCCAATCCAACGAGCTTTGGAATTACTATAAGACACGGGAAAAATAAAATAGAGTAAGCATGGAATGCTTAGTAAGTTCGTATAATATGGTAAATAACTTATCATATATTTATATTCAAAATAAACGTGCGAGGCACTATCAACCAATTTGGTCACAAGCCCTAAACACTATCCTCATGTTAGCCAATTAATCACATATAATAGTCCTTAATCATAGATGAACAAAGTCATCAAGCAAGTTCCACATTCCAGTAACAATCAATTCATACATCATTTTATTAGGTAATATCGTTTTCATTTACTTCTTGTACACATGGGCAATAGTTCGTTTCTAAGTCATACTATCTCATATAAACATCTAGAAACATGTATGGGCTCAAAAATAACCAAATTCCCATATACATATATTTTCCACATCATGAATTCATATAATATATACAAATCATTCCAATGTATTTTCAAGTATGTTGTCATAATATTTCGTCTCAAGTTCAGATTATTTCATATCAGAATTTTGCTCATTAAATCAATTGAAATATCATTGAAAACCCGAGAAAATACACTTGAAGTGTACAAATCTATAATCATAGATGAACATATTCATCAAACAAGTTCCATGTTCATATATCACCATCTCATACTTCCATATATCATGTATTATCATTTTCATGTATTTCATGCAAATACATGTAATAATTCATTTCGTGTTCATATTTTCTCATGTCAGGATTTTGCCTGTTTGAATTTATTTGAAATATCGATGGATACACATGTAGTACACTCGAAGCGTACAAATCAGAAACCGTCAATTCATATTCAGGGATACCCATTAGGGCATGTAATCAAGGAGCACACTCTCGAGCCACATATTAGGACGCTCAGATGAGCCATGTAACAGGATGCTTATCCGGGCTAAATAGGAAATTCATATGAGTTTTAATCAGGAAGATCATAGAGCTTAACAGGTAACTCCGAAGAGTTATTATCAAGGAGCACCGGATAAGGTAACAAGGAATTCAAGCGATCAATGTTAGGAAGCCCATAAGAGCTTATATCAAGATGCTCACATAGAGCTGCGTTTGTGTCCGCAACATATGTTGGATCACAACCAACCAAATCATGTAACAGGACGCTCACAAAGAGCTGCGGTAATGCGCAACACATGCAAAATCACTACCGATCAAGATGCTCGCAGGAACTATATAATAGGATGCTCGAGAGGGTTATAACAGGATTGCTCGTCCGAGCTATATTATGTCCGCTACATATGTAGGACAATATTCAATACGGGAAATCACATATATCCATCGAATTTCATTATTCAAATGGAACTTGTCATTTATCAAGTAATATCGAGCATGTGATTTATTTCATACTTTAAAAATTTATATAATTCACCAAAATACAACATTGAATACAAACATATTAACATACATAAATAAGTTACACGAACTTACCTCGACAAATGTTCGTGTATGTAAAATCTACTAATCCGACATTTTTCTCTTTTTCTCGTTCTAACTCTGAATTTGGCCTATCCGAATCTATACGAGTAAATTTAACATCAATTTAATTCAATTCATACTCAATTCAATCATATTTACATTTAAGGCAAAATTACCATTTTACCCCTAAAATTTTAATTAATGACGATTTCATCCCTAGGCTCGGAAAATAAAATTCATGGAATTTAATCATTATTCCAAGCGTAGCCAAATTTTACAAGTAACATTTACAGCCCATATATTTCAAAAAATTTAGAATTTTTCCATAAATTTTACAACTTTACAATTTAGTCCCTAATTCACATTTTCATCAAAATTCTGTAACTGTCCGATTTAAACCCTAGTCAAAACAGTGGTTTTGGGACCACAAATCCGAGTTTGAAAAATATTTTAATATTATTATGATATGTGAATTAGCATGTGCGAAAGTTTCGTATTAAAATTTAATCGTTTGTGTGCTTAATTTTGAAAAAGGACCTAATCGCGTAAAACGTAAAAGCTGTATGCTAGATGTTAAAAGTGCCTATTTCATTTTTCTTTCTAAAGAAAGGGTCCTTATGTTTTTATTTGTTCATTGATAATGTTAATGGACTTCAATAACCATCCATTAAATGGTTTTATAATGGTTTATTAAAGGGTAATTTGGTAAATGGTTTATTAAACATATATTAATAAAACAAAACATAAATCTGGTTTTATATTATCATCTTGTTTCCAAAAATTAGAAAATAAATAGGGTTTGGAAAGATTTTTTCATTCGACCACGATTGAAGCTTGATTCCAGGTTCATTTTTTATCCGTTATTGATAATTTTTACATTTTTGTAATCGTTGCTTCGTATATTATCGAACCCATGCCTCAATTTTTGATTATGCTGATGATTTTGAAATGTCTCGTTGATGAAACTATGAGCTTTGTGATGTTAGTTGATGAATTATGAAAGCTTGATGTTGGGTTTACATGTTTTGTCTTTGAATTTTTGATGAAATTGAGTAATTTGGGTTAAATTCTAAAAAAGTTATTTTGAGGGACTAAAATGTGAAATAAATAAAATGTGTGGACTAGTATGAGTGCTAGGAGAATTTGGCCAAGCATGAGTATATTCAAATTTTGTGTATTTTGTGATTTTATAAACTAGGGACTAAAGTGTCAAAATGTGAAAATGTGAGGGCTAGATTGCAAAATGCCCTAAATATGTGTCTATGGATTGTTTTGAATGATTTGGTGAATAAAAGGGTTAATTTTGAATACATATAGATCAAGAAAAGAGGAATTCGGATTTAGACTGAGGGAAGTCGAAGATTATAGAGTAGAAGATCAAGTCGACAATTTTGAGTACGAGGTAAGTTCGTACGCAAAATATGATGTTATAATTATGTTTTGATCTTTTGATTATACATAGATTGTATATATGTTTGGTTTGGATGAATACGATGATAAATCAATGGTAATTGGCACTAAGTGTGCAATTTACACTAGCTTCGGCTACATGAGGCAGTAAGTGTGCGATACCGATATGGTTTCAGTTAATTGGGATGGCACTAAGTGTGCAAAATCGTTCTAGCTTCGGCTAACCTTTAATGCACTAAGTGTTCGGATGTTTAAAGCAAGAATAGTTTATGGAGAGACTTAAAATATTCGAACGGAAGGTGAGAATGAAAATGAATAAGCACGGGAAGGTTCAGGTACTACGTGGTAGATGATATTATGTATGTGAAGTTCATTGAATTGGTATGAACATAAGAATTGTGTTGGCATAGAATGGATTGATGATTTGAGAATTTATAAGCACTTATGTATTGATGTTTTACGTTTTATATACTGTTGATGATGTTTGGTACGAGCTTACTAAGCTTTCGAAAGCTTACTTTATGTGTGTTTGCATTATTTTATAGATATTGAAGCTACTACAAGTTCGGGGATCGTCAAAGATCGTGACCACACTATCGAACCTCATTTTTGTACTTTGAAAATGTATATTTTGAAGTATGGCATGTATAGGCTAGTAGTTGTGGGATTATGTTTTGTCTGTATGTACTTAGCCATGTGATTTGGCTAGTTTATGTTTGAACTTATAGTTGATAATGGTATATAATATGTGATGCTAATGTTAAATTTTGGTATGTTTTAGTTGGTAAAATAGATGGTAAGTTTGGTAAGTTCAGGGCATGAGATTGAATGATGTTTTGATATGATCTTACCTTATGGTTTGGTATAAATTAGTAAGGTTGATGAGTATGTAAATGGTTAATAGTGTTATGGTATGAATGATGTGTGTTTTGGCATAAAAATTGGCTGAATGGATTGTGCATATATGCTTGTTTCTTTGCTTGTAGGTTGACCCAAATTGGGGTGGCAAATTGGCTACTCAAATGGCCTATCTTTGTCCATACGGGCAGAGACACGGGCGTATATCTCAGTCGTGTACGACACATGGCTATGTTGCACGGTCGTGTGTCCCCTGAGGTACCCTACAATTGTAAGTCAGGCTCGAGCACAGCCAAAGCACAAGAGCGTGGCTAGCCATGTGGCCCAATTCAGGCTCGACCACGACCAAGACACACAGGCATGTCTAAGGCTGTGTGAGGCACATGGCCTATTCACACGGGCGTGTAACCTTTTAAAAGTTGAAAAAATTTTATAAGTTCTGAAACTTTTATATGTTATCAATTCAATACTAAATGCATAAGTTAACCTTGAATGTCGGTTTAAGTTTGTTTTGAACATGAATGAATGGTATTTTATTGAATTGAGATGCTAATCGATATTTGATGTTCTGTTCTGAGTTACAAGTCTGGTAATGCCTCTTAACCTATTCCGACGACGGTTACGGGTTAGGGTGTTACATTTTATTGGTATTAGAGCTACAGTTTAGTCAGTTCTAGGACTACCATAGCGTTTGTAAGTCTAGCTATACATGTCATATCTATGAACTGCGATAGTGATGAATCCTGACATTGAAATGTGTTTTTATATAGAAAATGGATCCCAAAAGAGCTGTAGCAGACGATGTTAAAAGCAATGCACTTGCTCCCGCGCAAGGGATGGTGCAAGCTAATTCTCAACCGGCTACGAGTAGCCGTGATGGTGAGGCTAAACAAGCCTTTTATCAGATGATAAATGATTGTTTCACCCAATATATTAGAACCAATCTGCCTGTACAACAACCTCCACCCCCGGTTAATTATCAACAAACTCCTGTTATGCCACCAGTGAATCCGGTTCAGTTAAGTAGACCACTAGTCGATAAGAGTAAAAAATATAGGGCTAAAGAGTTCCAAGCTACAACGAGTGATGATGTCGGAAAAGTCGAGTTCTGGTTAGAGAACACGATAAGAGTGTTTGATGAATTGTCCTTGAGTCTAGAAGAATGCATAAAATGTGTCGTTTCCCTTCTAAGAGATACAACGTACCATTGGTGGAAGACTTTTACATCTATGGTTTCGAGTGAATGGGTTACTTGGGATTTCTTCCAAGCTAAATTCCAGAAGAAATATATTAGTCAGAGATTCATCTATCAGAAACGTAAAAACTTTCTTGAGCTTAAACAAGGTCGTATGTCTGTAATAGAATACGAGCGAGAATTTGTAAGGTTGAGTCAGTATGCTCGTGAATGTGTATCTACGGAAGCAATAATGTGCAAAAAAATTTGACGATGGTTTGAACAAGGATATTCGTTTGCTAGTTGGGATTCTGGAAATCAAAGAATTTGTGGTGCTTGTTGAACAAGCATGTAAAGCTAAAAATCTTGGGAAAGAGAAAAGAAAAGATGATTTTGAAGCTAAAGAGGTAGGAAAGAGGTCATCGGGCAAGTCATTTAAATCTGGATCAAAGAAATTCAGAGATGATAATAGTCGTTCAAAGACTAGTGTGGGACATTCAAACAGAGATCGTGTTAGATCGCAATCAAACTTCAAAGCTCCAGTTGCGTCTGTTGCCAGTGTTGATAATGCAAAGAATGAAAAGCCTGAGTGTGATTAATATGGAAAACAACATTTTAGTGAATGTTGGGGAAAGAGTAATAACCGAGCTTGTTATAGTTTTGGTTCAAGAAATCATTTTATAAAAGATTACCCAGATTTAGCTGAAAAAGATAATGTTCAAAATCTGAGGCAGAGTAGTAACGCTTCTCATGGTAGACCTCCTAGAAATAAGAGAAATCTAAGTGGTAGTGAAAGAGGAACAAAAGACACAGCTGTTAGATCCGAGGCTCGTGCACCTGCCAGAGCTTATGCTATTAGAGCTCGCGAGGAAGCTTTATCGCCAGATTTGATTACGGGTACATTTACTCTCTATGATACTTCTGTGATTGCTTTGATAGATCCTGGATCGACACATTCGTATATATGCATGAATTTAGTGAATAGTAAGACTTTGCCTGTAGAGTCTACTGAATTTGTAATTAGAGTTTCGAACCCCTTAGGCAAATGTGTTCTGGTTGATAAAGTCTGTAAGAATTGTCCGTTAATGTTTCGAGATAATTATTTTCCAGCTGATCTGATGTTATTGCCTTTTGATGATTTTGATATAATCCTAGGTATGGATTGGTTAAATTTGCATGATCCTGTTGTGAACTGCAAACGAAAAATATTGATTTAAGATGCAAGAGTGATGAAATAGTCAGAATTGAATCTTGTGATTTGAATGGATTGCCTGCTGTGATATCTTCGAAGAAAGCTTTAAGAATTGTGAGAAAGGGTTGTGAAGCCTATTTTGCATATGTGATTGATTTGAAAGTGTCAAAAAAGAAAGTTGAATCAGTACCTGTTGTGTGTGAGTTCCCTGATGTATTTCCTAAAGAACATCCGGGATTACCTCCAGTTAGAGAACTAGAATTTGGCATTGAATTAGTACCTAGTACTACTCCGATTTCAATAGCTCCATATAGAATGGCTCCGACAAAGTTAAAAGAATTAAAGTCTCAATTGCAAGAGTTGACCAATAGAGGATTTGCTAGACCGAGTTTCTTACCTTGGGGTGTTCCGGTTCTATTTGTGAAAAATACAGACAGTACAATGAGAATGTCTATCGATTATCGTCGGTTGAATAAAGTGACTATCAAGAAAAAGTATCCCCTGCCCCGAATTGATGCTTTGTTTGATCAGTTGAAAGGAGCTGCTGTGTTTTCAAAAATAGATTTGAGATCAAGCTATTATCAGCTGCGAGTGAAAGACTCAGACATTCTAAAAATTGCTTTCCGAACAAGGTACGACCACTATTAATTCTTAGTTATGCCTTTTGGATTGACTAATGCACCTGCTATCTTTATGGATTTGATGAATAGAATTTTTAGACCGTATTTAGATCAATTTGTTATGGTATTCATTGATGACATATTGATTTATTCACGTGATGAATCAGAACATGCCGAGCATTTGAGATTAGTGCTACAGATTCTGTAAGATAAACAGTTGTATGCGAAGTTCAATAAATGTGAATTCTGGTTACGAGAAGTTGGTTTTCTGGGTCATATTGTATCAGCCTCTAGTATCCTAGTTGATCCGAGCAAAATTTTAGCTATTTTGGATTGGAAACCTCCGAGAAATGTCTTTGAAGTCCGCAGTTTTCTGGGACTTGCTGGTTATTATAGAATATTCGAAAAGGCTTTTCTATGATTGTGACTCCATTGGCAAAGCTGCTTCAAAAAGATACGAAATTTGAGTGGTCAGAAAAGTGTCAGAATAGTTTTGATCAGTTGAAAACTTTATTGACTGAAGCTCCAGTTTTAGTACAACCCGAATCGGGTAAAGAATTTGTGATCTACAGCGATGCTTCGTTGATTGGTTTAGGATGTGTTTTAATACAAGAAGGCAAAGTCATTGCATATGCTTCGAGACATTGAAGCCGCATGAAAAGAACTATCAACACACGATCTTGAGTTAGTTGTGATTGTGTTTGCTTTAAAGATTTAGAGCCACTACCTATTCTGTAATGCCCCAAAAATCCTAGTCAAGTGTTATTTGTGTGATAATAGGCCTGGTTAAGTTTTGAGTTCAAACTTTGGGGTGAAGGAAATCATAGTTTAATAATTAAAAGAACCTTGATGGCAAGTAGTTTGGGTTTTGAATAAATGAAGGAGGAATTGGGCACAAGAAGCCTTGTGTTGGAGTGGCAAGTAGCGTCGCATGTGGGGCTTAGAGGTAGTGTCACATGCATGGCAAGGAGGTTTGGGGTTCGAATCCCTCCTTGCTCAAAAGAAGGATTTATTTTTCTCAGTAAATGGCCAATAGTGGCATTGGATGTGAACTCTGACGGGAGTGATCAGAAGAGAAATTTAAGGAAGAGATTAAGGAGTTATCAGGGAGAAAAGTTAGGAGATGAGGGGTGTAGAGAAGTGGAGCCAAATAGGGAATTTGGGGATAGGTAAATTCAGCTATAGTATATATAGGTGCCGATTTTGGTGATTCTAGAGTATTGCCGAAATTACTTCTCTTCCTTTAGCCGAATTCCTCATTTTTGTTTTCTCTCTAAGTGCTCAAAAGCTGAATTCCTTATTCCTTGCTTGTCGATTTTCCATTCTTTCTCTTCTTAAATTCTCTTTTGATTCACCTTTGGTTTTAGCCGATTCCTTCTTCTCTTCTTCTTATTTGTACCGAATAACCCCTTTCACCATACAAATCTCAAAAGTCGAATACCTCTTTGGCTGAAGACCCTCTGTGGCACCGCTACTCCCTCTACTTCGGCCAATTCTTGTGGGATTAGTATCGAATCTCAGATTTTAGATCTGTGCCAAATTGCTCCTTAGGCATTTTAGGGTTTTGGATTTAAAGAATACTCATGATTGGTGATCAAGGAAGGGCTGTTAAGGCTTGTCATTCAAGGTAAGGCAAATATGAGATTTTTGGCTTTTGGTGATCGTATTTGATAAGTGTGTGATTAATCATTGAGTGACATCATTTGTAGGTTCGTGGCTAAGGAGATCGCAGCACGTTTTAGTATCAGCTGTGTACATACACTGCACACACATAGTAGATCGGCAAGTCTTGAAATGCCAAAAAGCCGGAGGTTTGGCTACAATAGAGTTGCAAGTGCGCGAACACTCGTAAGGAGAAATCAATAGGTTACCGAAGGCCCCATGAACGATTCCGTGGACTTGGGCTGTGTATTGGCCAACTGGGCCAGAATGGGCTAAATGGGCCGATGGGCTGTAGGGCCCATAATAGGCAAAATTGGCAATTTGTTACTAAGTGATGAAAAATCATATGATTGCATGACTATGAATGTGATTGGGCCTGACGAGTCATATGAATGTGATTTGGGCCTAATGGGCCATACGAATGTGATTTGGGCCTAATGGGCCATATGAATGAGATTGGGCCTAATGCATGTATGTAGACTCGTTTGGGGCTTTGTGAGGGGTTTTGGGCCTAGTATCTGATAACTGCTTAAACAGACATAAAAATTAAATAATCAATTAATTTTGACCGTGGACAAGCCATAAGGTTAAGGTGTGGCAATGGGTACATACATGTCTAGGATTTGATCTAGGGAGAGCTTCGTACTTAAGCGGTCTTATTGACCCACCTCCTCTTCTCTGGATTCCTACCTGGTGTTTAGTATCTGTTTGCTTTAGCCAACGAGGACTTGTTAACGGGCCAAGGTAAGTAATAACCCATAATAAAGAGAAATTACCGAAAAGCCCCTAAGGGCAAAAATGACTAAAATACCCCTATGTGTTGAATGTAAGATTTATGGATGTTACATGTATACCTATTGCATTCATATGATATTCTGTTTTGGTTGCATATGGGTTAGGAATTATGGAACAGAGGAAGTATATGAGGATCGCATGGTTGCTTGACGACCGTGGATCCACCGATGGCTTTTTAAGCCCAATATATGAATAGCAGATTTGCTGCAACGTTAGGTAGTACCGCAACCGAGCTACCATTGGAGTGTATCGGATGGGTGGGTCAATATTTATATCCCCACATGGAGTGTATCGGGGGATGGAAATGGTGTGTAGCTGTTGGACGGGTGGAATTCGTGCATATTTGATTGCTTTACATCTGTTCTGATATAGAATTGGGCTCAGGCTCGAAAACACTTGCTATTGCATGCTTTTCTATTTGTCGAGGGTTGTACACACTGAGTTTTTGAAAACTCACCCCCTCTTTTATTTTTCTCATGTGATCCTTAGTAGGTGGTTCGACGATAGGAGGGACTCCGAGGTGGCCAGCTAGCAAGACGACTTGGACTTGTTTTCTTTAGCATATAATTTCTAGTATTTTAAGTTATTTCGGTCCGGATTGTAATAAGGCCTTTCCTTTGGTTATTATTTCAAATTAGGTTTCTTATTATTTTTATGCTTTATATTTATTAGAAGTAGAACATGATTTTCCTAAATGATAATTGTTTTTAAATACCACGTTTCCGTAACTCAATTTTTAAATGACAAGTTTTCGTAGATCATCTGTTTTAAATAAAGCTTCCGCAACTGAAAAGAGATTTTACAAAGTAATTATTATCATGCAAGAAGGAATAGTTTTTATTTAAAGAAGGGTTTTCAATGAAAACAAAGTTTTCGATAAAACACTTCAATGTGACATGCTAGATCTGGCCATAACGTTAAGGCCGGGTTTAGGGTGTTACATGTTTGGTGAGAAATGTCATGTGTATTCTGATCATAAGAGTTTGAAGTATCTGATGACACAGAAAGATCTGAATCTGCGACAAAGAAGATGGTTAGAATTGCTAAAAGACTACGAACTTGTGGTTGATTATCATCCGGGAAAAGCAAATATTGTTGCTAATGCTTTAAGTCAAAAGTTGTTGTTTGCTTTGTGCGCGATGAATGCTCATTTGGTTCTATCCGATGATGGTTCAGTTTTAGCTTAATTGAAAGCAAGACCTTTGTTCTTACAGCAGATTATCGAAGCTCAGAAGATTGATAATGAGATTTTAGCTAAACGAACTCAGTGTGATGTAGAGTCTAATTCAGAATTCAGAGTTGATAAAGATGATTGTTTGAGATTTCGAGATCGAATTTGTGTCCCGAGAAATCCAGAGTTCATTCAAATGATTCTGAGTGAAGCTCTCAGTAGTCGTTTATCTGTGTATCCGGGTAGTATGAAAATGTATAATGATTTGAAACAGCATTATTGGTGGTCCAGAATGAAAAGAGATATCTCTAAATTTGTTTCTAAATGTTTGATCTATCAGCAAATTAAAGCTGAACATCAGGTGCCATCTGGTTGTTCCAGAGTGGAAATGGGATTGAGTGACAATGGACTTTGTTTCTGGTTTGCCCCTGTCTCCGAGAAAGAAAGATGCAATCTAGGTTGTAGTTAATCGTTTGACAAAGTCAGCTCATTTTATTTCAATTCGATCTGATTACTCGCTTGATAAATTAGCTGAGTTATACATTTCTGATATCATGAGGTTACATGGTGTACCCTTGTCTATAGTGTAAGACAGAGATTCGAGATTCACATCCCGGTTCTGGAAGAAGTTAGAAGATGCTCCGGGTACTAAATTGCACTTTAGTACTGCTTTTCATCCACAAACAGACGGTCAATCCGAGCGGATTATTCAGATACTCGAGGATAAGTTGAGATGTTGCATTCTTGAGTTTGAAGGTACGTGGGAACAATATCTACCTCTGATTGAATTCGCTTATAATAACAGTTTTCAGTCAAGCATTAAAATGGCACCCTACGAAGGTTTATATGGTCGTAAATGAAATACACCTTTGTATTGGACTGAGCTCAGCGAAAATAAGATTCACGGGGTTGATTTGATAAAAGAAACTGAACAGAAAGTGAATGTGATCCAAGATAGTTTGAAAGCAGCTTCCGATTGTCAGAAATCATATGCGGATTTGAAAAGAAAAGACAATGAATTTGAGATTTGTGATAAAGTGTTTTTGAAAGTATCTCCGTGGAAGAGAGTGTTTCGGTTCGAAAGAAAAGGCAAATTGAGTCTGAGGTTTATTGGGTCGTATGAGATTACTGAGCGTATTGGGCCGGTAGCGTAAAAACCGTTGTTGCCACCAGAGCTAGAAAAGATTCATAATGTGTTTCATGTATTGATGCTTCGACGATACAGATCTGATCCCTCGCATGTAATTTCTCCGTCTGAGATTGAAATTCAGTCTGATATGACTTATGAAGAAAAGTTGATCCGTATTTTAGCTCGTGAAGCTAAAGAATTGCAAAATAAGAAAATTTCATTAGTTAAAGTGATGTGGCATCGACACGGTATTGAAGAGGCCACGTGGGACCCTGAAGATGTTATGAGACAACAATATCCAAATCTGTTTAATGGTAAGATTTTCGGGGACGAAAATCCCTAAGGGGGAGAATTGTAACACTCCGATTTAGACCCTAGTCGGAACAGTGGTTTCGGGACCATAAATTTGAGTTAGAAAAATATTTTAATATTATTTTCCGTGTTTATGATATGTGAATTAGCATGTGTGAAAGTTTTGTATTAAAATTTAATCGTTTATGTGTTTAATTTTGAAAAATAACCTAATCGCGTAAAATGTAAAAGCTATATGCTAGATGTTAAAAGTGCCTATTTGATTTGGCTTTCTAAAGCAAGGGTCCTTATGTTGTTATTTGTCCATTGATAATGTTAATGCACTTAAATAACCAGCCATTAAATGGTTTCATAATGGTTTATTAAAGGGTAATTTGGTAAATGGTTTATTAAACATATATTAATAAAACAAACATAAATTTGGTGTTAAATTATCATCTTGTTCCCAAAAATTAGAAAAGAAATAGGGTTTGGAAAGCTTTGCTCATTCAGCCATGATTGAAGCTTGATTTAAGGTTCTTTTTCGATCCGTTTTTGTAATGTTGCTTCGTATATTATCGAACCATGCCTCAATTTCTGATTTTGGTGATGATTTTGAAATGTGCCATTGATGAAACTATGAGCTTTGTGATGTTAGTTGATGAATTATGAAAGCTTGATGTTGGGTTTACATGTTTTGTCTTTGAACTTTTGATGAAATTGAATAATTTAGGCTAAATTGTAAAAATGTTATTTTGAGGGACTAAAATGTGAAATAAATTAAATGTGTGGACTAGTATGAGTACTAAGAGAATTCGGCCAAGCATGAGTATATTCAAATTTTGTGTATTTTGTGATTGTGAATTAGGGACTAAAGTGTCAAAATGTGAAAATATGGGGGCTAGTTTGCAAAATGCCCTAAATATGTGTCTATGGATTGTTTTGAATGATTTGGTGAATAAAAGGTTTAATTTTGAATATATATATCAAGAAAAGAGGAATTCGGAATTAGATCGAGGGAAGTCGAAGATTATAGAGTAGAAGATCAAGTCGACAATTTCGAGTACGAGGTAAATTCGTACGTAAAATATGATGTTATAAGTATGTTTTGATCTTTTGATTATACATAGATTGTATATATGTTTGGTTTGGATGAATACGATGATAAATCAATGGTAATTGGCACTAAGTGTGTGATTTACACTAGCTTCGGCTATATAAGGCACTAAGTGTGTGATACCGATATAGTTTCGGTTAATTGGGATGGCACTAAGTGTGCGGAATCGTTCTAGCTTCAGCTAACCTTTAATGCACTAAGTGTACAGATGTTTAAAGCAAGAATAGTTTATGGAGAGACTTATAATATCCGAATGGAAAGTGAGAATGAAAATGAATAAGCACGAGAAGGTTCAGGTATGTACGATACCTATGTGGTAGATGATATTATGTATGTGAAGTTCATTGAATTGGTATGAACATAAGAATTGTGTTGGCATAGAATGGATTGATGATTTGAGAATTTATAAGCACTTATGTGTTGATGTTTTATGCTTTATATACTGTTGATGATGTTTGGTGCGAGCTTACTAAGCTTTCGAAAGCTTACTTTGTGTGTGTCTGCATTGTTTTATAGATATCGAAGCTACTGCAAGTTCAAGGATCGTCAAGGATCGTCATCACACTATCGAACCTCATTTTGGTACTTTGAAAATGTATATTTTGAAGTATGGCATGTATAGCCTAGTAGTTGTGGGATTATGTTTTGTCTGTATATACATAGCCATGTGATTTGGCTAGTTTATGTTTGAACTTATAGTTGATAATGGTATATAATATGTGATGCCAATGTTAAATTTTGGTATGTTTTAGTTGGTAAAAGAGATGGTAAGTTTGGTAAGTTCATGGCATGAGATTGAATGATGTTTTGATATGATCTTACCTTATGTTTTGGTATAAATTTGTAAGGTTGATGAGTATGTAAATGGTTGATAGTGTTACGGTATGAATGACGTGTGTTTTGGCATAAAAATTGGCTAAATGGATTGTGCATATATGCTTGTTTTTTTGCTTGTAGGTTGACCCAAATTAGGGTGGCAAATTGGCTATTCAAATGGCCTATCTTTGTCCACACGGGTAGAGACACAAGCGTGTGTCTCAGCCATGTGTGACACACGGCTATGTTGCACGGCCGTGTGTCCCTTGGGGTACCCTACAATTGTAAGTCAGGCCCGAGCATGGCCAAAGCACACGGGCGTGTGGCTAGCCATGTGGCCCAAGTCAGGCTCGACCACGGCCAAGGCATACGGGCGTGTCTTGTAGCCGTATGGACAAGTTAATAGCTATGCTTAGTTTTGCCATGACTTAAACACACGGGCATGTCTAAGGCCATGTGAGGCACATGGCCTGTTCACACGGGCGTGTGACCTTTTAAAAGTTGAAAAAAATTTATAAGTTCTGAAACTTTTATATTTTCTCAATTTAATCCTAAATGCATAAGTTAGACCTTGAATGTCGGTTTAAGTTCGTTTTGAACATGAATGAATGGTATTTTATTGAATTGAGATTTTAATCAATATTTGATGTTCTGTTCTAAGTTACGAGTCCGGTAATGCCTCTTAACCTATTCCGCCGACGGTTACGGGTTAGGGGTGTTACAAATTCACTTTACAAAAGTTGTTTATCTATCAACAACCTTTCATTTTCTACCATAAATTTCAAATTTTTAGCATATTCATCCATGGCAAAATTTCTATACTTTGATAAATTTTCAAATTAATTCCCAAAATAGTTAGATTAGGTTATCCCGATCTTAAAAATATAAAAATTACTAAAAACGGGACTTGAATACTTACCTAATTTGGCCAAATAATTTTTCTTTTTCTTCCATTCTCCATGGCTAGGGTTTCCATATTTATTTGGAAAAGATGATGATAAAAATGATGATATTTTCTTTATTTTATTATTTATCATCTTGTCATTTTCTTTATTTTATTTGCCATGGATGATTCATCATCCTTAACAACTAAGTATTTTTAATGGTCTATTTGCCATATAAGGACCTTAAATTTTGAATTCCATAGCTATTTAATCCCTTTAGCTATTAGAACTCAACTTTTGCACTTTGTGCAATTTGGTCCTTTATCAAATTAAACATGTTATCGGTAAAATTTCTTTACGAAATCTTTATATGACATTATTATCATACTGTAGATCATAAAATAATATTAAAATAAATTTCCTTTCTGGAATCGGATTTGTGGTTCAGAAACCACTGTCTCGATTTTACCAAAAATAGGTTGTTACATTAATTGAAGTTTTTGAATGTTAATGGTAGATTTAAAAACTTAGAAATGAAATGGACTAATTTGTAAAAAAAAATTTCTAGTTTTAAATTTAAGGATAAAATGAAAATATTTTAAATTTGGCATGATGTTTCTATAAATATTAATTGTATAGGGCTGTATAAGGACAAAATTGAAATCGAATTGAAAATCAAAGCTTAATTGTGAAAGATATGATAGTCTCAGTTTTAGGGACTAAATTGAATAAAATGTAAAAGTTTAGAGAAATTGTGTAACATCAAATTAAAAGGTCGTATGCATGTATTTGAGTTTTTAATGTATTTTGAATTTATATTTTGAATTTAACTATTATATAGATCAAGTTGTTGATAACCGGGGAAAAAAGAAAACTGTAGAATAGTCTTACATTTTTGTTTGTTAGTTGATTGTCTTTGGGAAGTTCATACAGGTTTTAATCATTATATATGTTGATTAATTGTGTTATAAATACTTATATATATACACTTAATGAATCTTGAATGAAATGACTTTTATATAGAAGTTGAGTTTTTACTTAAATGAAAGGTATTTAGATATGTATGGGATAGTTAAAATTTGTGTAGAGAATTACATGATATTGAGATTAATTTAATACATGTTTTAGTATTGGAAGTGTTGTGATAACATAAATGCCCTAAATCTAGAATAAGTGCTCCTAATAGTACATTTGTGCTCCCGTTAGCACTATGGTGCTCATGATAGCATAGCACATCCGTGCTCCTGTTAGCACTACGGTGCTCCTGATAGCACATTTTTTCTCTTGATAGCACTAGGTGCCCTTGATAGCATATTTATGCTCCTGTTTGCATTATAATGCCCTAACTGCACATTTATGCCTAATTATGCACTCTGGTGCCCTGTTTGCACTTTGATGCTCCTGTATGCACTTTCGTGCCATGTTTATCATCCCGGTGTATCTTGATACGATAACTCGTGTGTCCGAACTCTTTTACTATTGTTCATCGAGCTATCTTGATGAATAAAAGAAGTGAATAACTTGATGACTTGAATATGGATTGAATACTTAGATTGATTTTATTGAAATGTGTTATTGATTGTCCTGTTACATAAGTATATAGAAGACTCACCTGTTTCTTGTGAAATGAAATACCAAGATTGAAAATGACATATATACATAGTTATATAATTTTATTTTTGGTTGATAAGGTAACTTAATGTACATGTTATTATATGAACTTACTAAGCTTTCGTAAAGCTTATTCGATTTTGTTTCATGTTTCTTGTAGTTGACATTTTGTGGAACAAGGTCGTCATATCAACTCCGAAACTCACACTATTATGCTTCAGTCTCGATAGATCTTGATATTTTACTTCGATTATGTGTCTTGTATATAGGTTGTTTTTGGATCATGTGTTGGGGTTTTAAAGGTTAATGTTGTGATGTGACTATAATGGTTTCAATGTAAGGTTGATCTTAGAAATTCATATGGTATGCTTGGTCAATTTAAAAGGTGTATGTATGCTTAGTTTATATATGCATAATATTGAATCATGAAAGAGATTTGAATGCAGTAATGCTTGGATGAGATGTTGAGGCATATGTGCTAAAATGATGGTTGTAGTGTTTGGATCTCTTGGTCAAGTTTATTTTGTGATATGGTAAGTTTTGACATGTTCCAAGACAGGAATTTGGTAAGTTCTATATTGGCATTATAAGGGTTTGAACTATAGATCTTTAGGGACGTGCTATTTTGGTATCAAATGAATTGGGATGTTTATAAATGTTGTATATCTTGTTGTGAAATGGTGTCATTAAAACATGTTGGTTAGAAGATTAGATATATGGCATGTTTTGAGTTGAGTTAATTTGGTCATTAAGGCATATTGGTTATTATATGTTTTGGTACAAAAATATTTATCAAGAAAATAAGTAGCATATTCAGCCAATAAAAATGCCTCATGTGATGTTTCTTTGTGTATGTCATTTGTTGACATACAATGATAAAAACAATTAAATTTTAAAATATATTATAGTATATAAATTCAAAAAAATCCTAAAATTTTGTTTTTAAAAATAAGAGAAGGGAACATTAATAAAAGAATAAATTAAATATTCTAAAAATATATAAATTTTAATTTTGTATATGTGTTTTTTATATCTTTTATTTTTTAAAAAATTTTAAATTTTTATTTTGTTTTCAAGTGAAGATACCACATGTCCCAATTAAAGAAGGTCAGATCATCGAAAATTAACACATTTGCTAAAAGAAAAGGCTAAAATAGTAGACATTGGAGCACCGAAAGTATTCATCTGCAAAGTCTTGTAAAATGATGGAGAATGCATTAAAAACCATACGTATGAAATTAAGTGCATAAGTACCAAATAGATACTTAAATCATTTAAATAATTTTCAACGAAAATATTAAAATTATGAAATAATAAATTTTAAAGAAATTAAGATTTTCTAGTATCAAACAAAATAATTATATTTCAAACAAGTTTTTAATATAAATTTAGAGTTTAAAAAATTTAGAACTAAAACTTTAATACTTAATTTTTCAATTTATCAAACACACATTAAATCCTAGAAATAAAATGATGCGATTTCTCAAGCTTGGATAGTTCAGAAAATAGCTCGAATTGAAGGATCGTCTTGAATAAGTTCAATTGGTGGACACCTTGACCCGTAGCTATAATAAAACTACAACCCATTTAAACTTGACAGAATACTCGAACCTTGGTCAACGAAATCGCCACAATCCCTGATGGGAAACGAAGTGATAAGACAATTGAGTGAACACCACAAACTCGTAAAAGTTTGATAAGTTTAGTTTAGTTCATTGAAGAATTGTAACAGCCCAGTTTTGGCTAAATCAGAACAGTGGTTTCGAAACCACAAATTTGATGTCGAAAAATTTATTTTAATATTATTTTCAATACTTACAGCATGTTATTTGATATGTGTGAAAATTTCGTGAGCTAATTTTATCGATTGGTTGTTTAATTTGATAAAAAGGATTAAATCGCGTAAAATGTAAAAGTGGCATTCTAATTGATAAAGGTGTCAAATAGCTTTGGTTTTTAAATATGGTGGCCTTAAATGGTAATTAAACCATTTGAATGGTGAGTGGACAATTTTTGACAACCATTAAGTAATTTTTATGTTATATAATTAAGGTTAATTTTGGTATTTGATAAATAATGTTAATATTAATAATAAAAAAAGGAAATTTTGTTCATATTATCATCTTTCCAACCGAAAATAAAAAGAAGAAGAAAGCCATTTTAGGGCTTGAGATATTTGGCCAACTCTTAGCTTGATTAAGGTACGATTTTAGCTCGGTTTTTGATGATTTCTATGTTTTTTGTAATCGTTACAGCTCAATCCAGCTAGCCCGTACCTTTAATTTCAAAACTGTTAAAGATTTTGAGAGTTGTCATTGTTGAATCTATAAGTTCTTTGATGTTTAATGTTGAAATATGAAAGCTTGATGATAGTTTTACATGTTTTGTTAAGTGATTTTTGATGAAAATGCATAATAGGGATTAAATTGTGAAATGTGCAAATTGAGTGGTTGAAATGTGAAATAAATGAAAGTTTTGAGCTGCTAGGGACCCATATATAATTCGGCCAAGCATAGGTTTTGTTGAATTATGTGATTTTTTTGTTTTGTGAAATAAAGACTAAATTGTTAAAAGTGTGAAAGTTTAGGGGCTAATGTGCAAATAGGCCTAAATGTATGTTTTGGACTAAATTGAAAGAATGGTTGACTAAATAAGTTAATTCTGAATTTATATAGATCAAGAAAGAAAGAATTCGGATTTAGATCGGGGGAAAAGTAAGGTTATCGAGTAGTCGACCTGATCCGTCAATTTCAAATACGAGGTAAGTTCGTATGCAATGAGCCTTATTTGTAATTGTGTTTAAATGCTTTGATATTGCATGAATTGTGGAAATAAGACTACGGACATGTTCAACAACGATTCGAGAATGACTCGACAATGAATTGAAAGTGATTTAACTACGATTTGGTATTGAAATCCCGGTTGAACCTTAGGAATAGTTTAGGATACTAGTGGCATGTCATTAAGGTATTGTGTTGGCTTCGGGCCATGGTATCGGTACTTCGGGTGTGAGTTATACCTTGATTTGGCTTCGGGCCATGGTATAGGTACTTATCGTATGAGACCCTTGAGTATCTGATTTCTATTCCGAATGGTTCAACGGGTGAATAAAAGATGTGGCTGAGTAAGAGATTAGTACAAGGTGGTATAGGTATGAACAGAACACTATTCGAATATCGAAATTATGAAGTTGATGAGTTCTTTGGTAAGTTATGTGAATGATATATATTGATAGCCTTAAGGCTTAATTGAATTGTTGTTCATTGATTTCAATTATTTGATTGGTAAACAATTAATGAGATTTGCTTATCATTTTTCATACAAGCTTACTAAGCTATGAAACTTACTTCATCTTATTTTTCTATGTTTTATAGTGAATCAAGGCTAGCTCGGACCCAGGAGTCATTGGGAACATCATCCCATTATCAAATATCTGAGTTGGTACTTTTGAATTATACAATTATGGTATATGGCATGTATAGGCTAGATGTGGTATTTTGGTTGTGATTATAGCCATGAGATTTGGCTTGTAAATGATGTTAACATTGATGTGTGTTTGGCTATTTGAAATGGCTTGTAAATATATATGTTTTGGTTGTATATATAGCCATAAGTGATGGCTTATCTTGGTATGCTTTGGTATGAATGTGGTTATGGTCTATTAGTTGCTCAAATGGTTAATTGATTTGTGGAGTATAAATGCTTGAGAAATGCCTTGAAGAAATATGATTTTAGATGTTGTGTTGGCTATTTATAAGGTAAGTTATGTATGTGTAAATTATGGTAAATGAGCCATGTTGTTTGATATTGTTTTGGCATGTATTTGGCTAAGTAAATAGTAGTGATTTAAGATTTGGAATATATAAAATTAATATGGTATGAATTGTACATGAATTGAGATTGATTGTTTGCCCTTTTTGTATGAAAATGGTATATTTTGCCTTGTGTATGTACATTGATGTTGGGGTGGCAAATTGGCCTTACAAATGGCCTATTTTTGTCCATACAGGCAGAGACACGGGCGTATGTCTCAGCAGTGTATAACATACGGTTATGTTACACGGCCGTGTGTCCCTTGGTGTTGAAATTGAATTAAAGTCAATATGCTCCACACGGTCTCACACACAAGTGTGTGACTGGCCGTGTGGCACAAGTCAGTATACCCCTAATTGGCACACAACCTAGCACACAGGCATGTGACTTGGTCATGTTGCATAAGTCAGTATACCCTCCAGTTTTCACACGGTTTAGCACACGGATGTGTCATCAGCCGTGTGATACAAGTCAATATGTATGCCTTATTTCCACACGGCCTGAGGCACGGGCGTGTTTGGAGCCGTGTGGGGCACACAGCCTGTTCACACGGGCATGTGACCCCTGTATGGTTGAAATTTTTCTAAGTTTCCAAAATTTTCATTTGTTATCGGTTTAGTCCCGAACTACTTTTAAAGCATGATCAAGGCCTCGTAGGCCCTTATAAGGGACAATATGATTGTGTTGAATGATTTATGAGTATGAATGCATAAATGTATGAGTTATGTATGTTAAATGAAGTGTATTGATCGGTAATACCTCGTAACCCTACTCCTGTGATAGATACGGTTTAGGAGTGTTACAAGAATCGAGAGAGAATAATCTCACCAACAAAGTTTATATTCAGAATAATTGTCTAACCTCAACATGGTCCTTTTACAAGATATATATAGGCCCTAATGTGACTATTCAAATTCGGCAACTACACTAGCTTTTAACACAATTTAAAATTTAGTTATAACTTTATGATGGGCAGCCAATAAGTCATGACTCTTCACTTGATTCAAGCTTAGCTGAAAAGTCATGTCTCTTCGCTTGTTGAATGCTTAATGTTTCGTAAATGTGATGTTTGGTGTCCCTTCATCTCCCTTATGGCAGAATGTTATGTTGCTTGGCATCCATCTCTTTTAATGGCTCCATAATGATCTTTGAGTGCATGAAACCAATTAGGTTCTGAAGAGCCACTCTTGATCCATTTTAACAACCACCATAATAAGCTTTAAGCAAATGAAACCGATCAGACTTGAAAAGTTATTCTTGGTCCTATGAATAGTCACCTACAAGATAAATAATTAGGCATTAAACATTGACAAGTTTTCATATTCTTATTCAGCTGAAATATTTTAACTTAAAACACATATATTTATGATAGAAGTCAGCAAAATATAAACACACACATGCATTTATTTATGAACATGTAACTCCAACCTATGCTTAAACATAATTAACATATAAAACACTTAAATATAATGCATGACTTAATTAAGTGTAGACTTATTAAACTGCCATTTAACTTAATTAATGACACACTAAACTCTTATGACACAAACTCATAATTAACATATGAGACACATAAATAAAATGCATGACTATGCAAACACATAATGCAAGACATATAATGCCAAACTTAATTAAAGATGTAAACTTATGAAACTGAACTAAAACTTAATTAAAGTCCTTTTAAAATGTCCCATGATTAATCAAATTCATTGGAGGTTTTATCCAACTCTTGGATAAGCATTTGACTTGGTCTTGGCCCAATCAGAACATGATTAATGTGGACTTATTCCCAACGTCCACACATAGGCCCTTTAAACTCTTCTTTGACCCATTTGGTTCGACCCTCCATAGTTGACCGAATTGATAAACACAAAGGATCAGTCTTTGCTTCGGTCATCTCAAGAAGATGAGGTTCATGGGAATTCAACCCAATATCAACTTGTTTCTTCTTGTCAAGAATTGATTCAACCTTGGTGCGTGGAATCACATCATAAAAGAACATTAACTAAATTCAAAAAGTTTGAAAAGTACAAAAATTAGAACATGTCTTAGCCTTCACGTTAAATTTTTTATATACAATAATAATTTTTGGGTAAATTACTCAGATAATCACTCTAAAATTATTTCATTCATATTTTGATTAATTTAATTTTTTATCAAATATAACACTGTCATTAATAAGTATTCTTGTTTTGAAATTGTTTCGGTAAAACCCAAAATTTAGAAGGATATTCGGTTATCTAGATCCAACGAGAAAAATCAAAATCCCGTAAGTTAGGGTACGACTTTCTCGAATTTCTAAACACAGAATATTGCCTTTATTTTTATTTAAAATTAATGTATTTTTGAAATTTGAAAGGATATTTGGCTATTTAGGTTCGACATAAAAAATCGAAACCCCGTAAGTTAGGGTACAATTTTCTCGAATCTCCTAAATTTGAAACATTGCCTTATTATTGAAAATTCTTTTTTTTACGCATTTGGGTAAGAATTAATGTAATATTTAAAATGATACATGAATGAAATGTCATATTAGTAAAGGGCAATAATGAATATATTAATAAAACAACGCATAAGAATCATATAACGTACGCTATTTTAACATTAACAAAAACCATCAAAAGATAAATAAAATAGATAACGACAATGATAATAACAACAACGTACACACATAAAGAACAATGCCAATCAAATAATGGAGACAAAGAAACAAATACACAAATGAATACAAGGGAAAATAATTTGTAAAATATCGAGAATAAAGAATCAAGTTAAAGTAAAATGAAATTAAGGATATAGTCTGTAATAAAATGTATAAATAAATAAATAAATAATAATAATAATAATGATAATAATAATAATAATAATAATAATAATAATAATGGTAAAATATAAGAGTAAATAAAAGAATATAAATAAATGAACTTTAACTGTTAAAAAAGGGTTGAAGAAATGAATCAATAAATAAACTAGTAAAATAAAGAAAAAAGCTATATAAATAAAAAGAAAAATAATAGGTAAAAAACTAAATAAATACAAAACATATATAAAAAAAACAATAGAACCTAATAGTAAACCAATAAATAAACAAATAATATGTATAATAGTTTAAAAAAATAATAATGATAATAATATTAATATAAATAATACAAATAATAGAATACCTGAAGTTTGAAATTATATAAAAGGATATAAATGAATAATAAAATGAATAAAATAAATAATTTTATTTTATAAAATAATAATAGGTAAATAAATACAAAGAAAGAAATATAATACTAATAGTAATAATAATGCTAAATTAATTAATTTAATAGTAAAATGACAAAAAAACAAAAAAGACTAAATTGAACTTTAAAACAGAAATGTGGGGCAAATTAGAAGTAAATAGAAACAAAAAGGACCCAGTTGAATGCGCGAATAACAAGGAGGGACCAAAATGAGAAATACAGCTTCAAGGCGGGCCAAATTGAAATCGAAATAAATTATAGGGCAAAAATTAAAAATGAAAAGAACTTAATTGTAAAATGATTAAAAAGCGAAAGGGCTAAGGGTGCAATTAGCCCTTCCATCAAAAACACGCGTATCCTAAGGCTGGAGCAAGTCGGGTCTCGAGTCAAAGGCCCAAAACGACGTCGTTTTGGGCGTCTGAGGCCAGTCCCAAAATGGTGTTGTTTTGGGGGCCTATATAAGTCCAAAAAACATTCAAAAAACATTCATTTCAACACATTTAAAAAAAAAAAAAAAACTTCAAAAACACTCTCCCCTCTCTCTCTCCCCTCCAAGTTCGACCATGGCTTTGGTCGTACTCCAGTCGCAAGACCACTATGGCAGCTGCTGGTCGCCGGCGACGGCGCCGCCGTCCACGGTGGCTGGAGTTCACCAAAAACCACCATTTTGAGCACTCCGATGCGCAAAGCCCAGATTTGGGGCTATTTTCTGTGAAAACTCGACCCAAAAAAGAAAAAAAAACCAAAGAATCCTTTCAGATTTTTTTCCATTTTACCGAAGAGAACCGTTCATCATCGGGAACAGTAACCTCCTTCCCTCGCGGTGTAGCAATGGGGTTCTGAAAGAGCTAAGCTAGGTTTTTAGATTTTTTTGCTTTTATTTTTAATATAAAAAATAAAAAAATAGAACAACCGATAAAAAAGAAATGCGAATCACCTTTTTTTTATTCTCTGATCTTTGTGTATTCGTGTGTAAAAAAAAAATATTGTGGTTATTCATGGCTTTTATAGCCGAAAGAATAATACAATTTTTGCTACCCAATTTTTTTTTCTGTTTTGCTACTATTTTCTTTGTTTTCTTTTGTGTCTATTGTCCTTGCAGGTACGGAGAGGGCCATGGCATGCGGACGTGGAAGCTGCAGCAGCGCACCTAGCTAGGGTTTCCCATTTCTATTGTTAGGCTAAAACTGTTTAGGTCTTGGGCTTGGGTATTGGGTTAGGTTTTTTTTTATTTTTTTGGGCCTGTTTGGGTTTAGTTGGTTTAGGCCTAATGTAAATGGACATTAGACTGTTTAATTTTTCACTTTTATTTCTGTTTATTTTTGGTTTTGGGCCCGGGCTAAATTAGCCCATTACAGCTGCCCTTCTTTGCTCGTTGTCGTGTAACGGGAATGGAGCAAAGACTTCAAAAAGGGCCAATTTTGCCCGGTCTTTATAGAATCTCAACCTCTTTGGTGCTTCTTTTCTTCAAGTAGGCTCATTCCATCCTACTGCATCTTCAGGGGTATAGGAATTGGTGCTTCGATCTACTCCACTACAACTTCAGGGAAATAAGATCTGCTATCTTCAACCTGCTCCTTTGCAACTTCAGGGAGATAAGGTTTACGGCTTTAATCTACTCCACTGCAACTTCAGGGAGATAAGATTTGTCATGGTAGACTTGATCTGACCTACTGTAACTTCAGAGGTATAGGATTTGTAACTAGTAGCTATAATCTATTCCACTGTAACTTCAGGGGAATGACTCGCTAGCTTCAGTTTGCTCCGCTGCAACTTCAGGGAGATGAGACTTGTAACTTCAACCTGCTCCACTGCAACTTCAGGGAGATAAGGTTTATAGCTTTGATCTGCTCTTCTGCAACTTTAGAGAGATAAGATTTGCTAGTTTCAATCTACTCCACTGTAACTTTAGGGAGATAAGATCTATAACTTTAATTTGCTCCACTGCAACTTCAAGGAGATAAGGTTAATGGCTTTAATTTGCTCCACTATAACTTCAGGGAGATAATATTTGCCATGGTAGATTTGATCTGACCTACTGCTACTTCAGAGAAATAGGATTTATGGTTTCTCCGATCTGTCACACCATTTTGTGGGGAACATGAATTGTAGAATCCATTTCATGGGCCTATTTATGCCAAGCAACTAGGATTCATGATCAATTTGAATCAAATGCTCCTGTTTGGATGTGTACGAATGATATTTGCATGAACGTAAAATGCCATTTTTCAAGAATGATCCCTCTTTAATGCTTAGGTTGTCATTGCTCGTCGTTCATCAAGGTTCCATCTCGTGCCTTCTTGTTTAGCCGATATCTTTGACAGAAGATCTGAAGAAATAGTCACAATTTGGACTATTTTTTCTCAGATGTTGATACGATCCGCTTTGGGGAGAGTCAGGTCGTATGCTAGTTTGCCCGATCGTCTATGAAAAGGTTTCGTTTGGCTTGTTTAGAGATGATACTTTTAAGCTAATGAATGCGAAAACTATTGAAAAGGGTTTCTAAGATAGGTTTATGGATATGAATTTTATATATTTTCGATTAAAGAAAATAAGGCGGGAATGGCATATGGAATAAGAATGAAATGGATTTTAGGTTCAAGAAAGGAATGAAAAATTTGGCTAACAATAAAATAAAGGATAGTGATGGAATGGAGTGAAACGAACTCAAAAGCAAGTAAGAACCAATACTAAAGAGTATTGACCAAAATACTTATAGGCTTTCAAGGTGGAAGGATGAAAGTGATAAAACCTCGATCCACTGCTTAGAGAAGTAGGAACCTCAGTATAAAAGGTGAACACCACAATATGAAGTAGTGACAAGTTTCGATAGAGAAGAAAACAGGTTGACACCACTAGGCTTCCTAGATAAGCCAACAAGTATTCAACGAAATATGAGAGAAAGATTTCTCACAAAATGATGTAAATTTTCATTAAAGTGTCAAAAGTCCCAAAAATTCTCCTTTGAAATGGCTGGTTACACTTATTTATAGGTATAGAAAAGCTAACTGAAAAGTCACAACTTAATGTGCTAATTAAATCTAAAATTAAACTCAAGACTTTTGAAATTCTTGTAACTAATAACTCCTTGCTTGAATTCATTTAAATTCAGCTAAATGAATATCCATGAATGCTTGAAAATGTCTCTTAAGTTGTCCCTTGGCTAGCCGAAAAGACACCAGCAACTAAATGGTGTTTTGAATGCTTGTTTTCATCTTTGAATGAGCAAAAACTGCTGGTAGATGAAAAGGGTTGCTGCCAAATTTAAGAGGAGTTAAAATGCCCCTTAAAACTCCTTAATTGATGCATAAAACATCCCTTGTAATAGCCACTTCATTTGTAACCGAAAATGACTTAAAAAGTTACTTTATTTAATGTGTAACAGCCCTTGTAATGTAACAGTTATGACTTAAAAAGACTCCTGTAATAAACACATTAAAATGAGCTTATTAAACACATGTAAACACTTATTAAACATAACACACATTAATACTTAACTTAGGTAATTGAACTATGCATCAATTATTCCAACAACTAGTTAATTAAAGAAGCATCATTAAATAAACTTAACTCATACATCTATAAATAATCCTAGGAACTAGATTAATTAAGAGCAACACTTATTAAAAAAACTAAGATGAGTTGAATAAAGTCCAACAACTCATTTATTAAACTAAGATGCTTAAATGCATAGTTTAAAATGCAAACTAAATGAACAAATGAGTTACTTAATGAAGACTTAATTTAATGAAGCTGACTTAAACTAACATGGGAGTTACATAATGCATGACTTTATTAAATGCAGAACACATAATGCATGTCATAATTAAAATATGTATTTAATAAACAAGACATAATTAAAGACTAAAGTAACTAAAATAAATCAAGTCCTTATTCTAGCAGCATAAATGAAATTAGAAGTCTCATTTTGCACTTGGGCCCCCTCGAGTTTACACCAATCTCGATGTCATCAAAGTTTATCGAAACATGATGCGACCGGGTTTGCATCAGATGTTTCCAACTCTTGAATTTGGTTAGTTTTAACTAGTGGTCCTATTTTAGGTCCTTGTACCATTTAGAAACTTCTCAAAGTAATATGCAGAACTTCTTTTATATGAATATTATAAGTCCAATAATCATTGTTTCAATGAAAAATGCTTGAAAAAGATTATCACAATGGACAAGGTAGAATTTTATTGAGTGCAATGCTCGAAATGGATAAATTAATCAAGATAGCAAATTTGTCTAAGGTACAAAATGAATAAGAAGAAAATAGGTGCCCCAGATATCGCAGCATAAGCTTCTCTATTTAAACTTCTCGAAGACCATTTCGAGCTAGATATGTGTTTAGGAGATCTTAAGTATTTTGTTGATGCCCCAAGATGTAACGTTCCTCCTTCTTGTTAATTATGAGAGGACAAGACTACCACATGCCCCATCTTTGATCAAAATTTGAACTGCCCTTTTTCAGGTTTTCAACTCAAAACCACTTTGGTCTCAAGGCACCTTTTGCGGGTTTTCACCTTGGCCTCTCCTTTTTTTTTTTTTTTTTTTTGTAGAAGGTCTTAAAGTGCTCTTTGTGGGTTTTCGCCTTGGTCTCTCCTCCTTTTTTAGGTGAAGTACTTCTTGACTGAATCTAAATTTACAGGATTAGGCACGTTTTTACCATCCATTTCAGTTAAAATCAGCGCTCCTCCGGAAAAGGCCTTCTTTACCACATAAGGTCCTTCCCAGTTTGGCATCCATTTCCCTCTAGAATCCTTTTGCATTGGAAGAATCTTTTTCAATACTAGGTCCCTCTCATGGAATTCTCTTGGGCGAACCTTTTTGTAAGCTCGCATCATTCGTTTTTGGTACATTTGACCATGACGGATAGCCCTTAGTCTCTTTTCTTCAACCAAGTTCAACTGATCATATCGATACTGGATCCATTCCACTTCATCTAACTTTAGCTCTGACAAAACTCGAAGGGAAAGAATCTCGACTTCAATAGGCAACACCGCCTCCATTCCGTAAACCAAAGAGAAAGGGGTTGCCCTGGTGGAGGTCCTTATAGATGTTTGATAAGCATAGAGGGCAAATGGTAACTTCTCATGCCAATCTTTATATGTCTCCGTCATTTTCCCCACGATCCTCTTAATGTTTTTATTGGCTGCCTCTACTGCACCATTCATTTTCGGGCAATATAGTGATGAGTTGTGGTGTTTGACCTTGAATTAACTGCAGACCTCTGCTATCGTGCTTTTGTTCAAATTCAGCGCATTGTCAGATATGATCCTTTTTGGCATTCCATATCAACATATGATCTCTTTCTTCAAGAATTTACTGACTGCTAATTTTATGACATTGGCATATGAAGCGGCCTCTACCCACTTTGTGAAGTAATCGATGACCACAAAGATGAAGCGATGCCCATTGGAAGCTTTTGGCGATATTGGCCCAATAACATCCATGCCCCACATAGAGAAAGGCCATAGAGAAGACATAACATGAAGAGGTGAAGGAAGCACATGAATTTTGTCTCTAGAAATTTGGCATTTATGACATCTCTTGGCGTAATTAATCCAATCCCCTTCTATGGTGGACCAATAATACCCGAATGTCATAATTTGTCTGGCCATTGTAAAACCATTGGCATGTGTTCCACAGCCACCTTCGTGGACTTCTTCTAAGATTTTTTTAACCTCGACAGCATCCGCACATCTTAATAGCACTTGGTCCTTTCTTCTTTTGTATAAGATCTCCTCATCTAAGACATAGTCACTGGCCAGTCTTCTTAAAATCCTTTCATCATTTTCAGTTGTCTAGTCAGGGTATTCACGATTCTTTACACATCACAGTATATCGTGGTACCAAGGGTGATTATATTTTTCTTCATCCTCTTTGATATTGTAATAATGAGCCAGAGCCTCATAAATACTCATCTGGATAGGTTTTATGTCCTTTTGTTTATTCACTTTAATCATGGAAGCTAAAGTAGCCAACGCGTCAGCCATCTAGTTTTCATCTCGTGGGAGGTAGCAAAAAGTGATGTCATCAAACTCCTCTATTAACTCCAGACCTAGCCTTCGATAATTGATCAATTTTGGGTCTCTTGTCTCCCATTCGCCTTTAAGTTGATAGATCACTAGTGCAGAATCCCCATATACCTTTAGCACTTTGATTTTGCATTCTATGGCTACACAGATACTCATGATGCATGATTCGTATTCTGCCATATTATTCGTGCAATCAAAATCCAGTTTACTAGTAAAGGGATAATGATCTAAATTTGGGGATACCAAGACTGCCCCGATTCTATTACCTACAACATTTGAGGCTCCATCAAAATTTAGTTTCCAAGGATGGCCTTCTTGAGAATCTTCTTCGGTAGTTGCAATATACATTAGATCTTTATTCGAGAAATCAAATTTTAAGGGCTCGTAATCTTCCAGAGCTCTACTGGTAAAAAAATCTGCTATTGCACTCCCTTTTACAGCTTTTTGGTTCACATAGACTATATCAAATTCGGAAAGCAAAATTTCCCATCGGGCCATCCTTCCATTCAAAGCTGTCGACTCCATCATATACTTCAGAAGGTCTAGTTTCAAAATGTGCCAAGTGGCGTGATACAACATGTACTATTTTAGTCTCCAGGTTGTCCAGATTAAGGCGCAACACAATTTCTCAATTGGTGAGTACCTTGTCTTACATTCAATGAACTTTTTACTGAGATAGTATATTACTTTTTCTTTCCTTCCTGACTCATCATGTTGGCTGAGCATACATCCCATGGAATTCTCAAATACTTTCAAGTACAGTATCAGAGGTTTATCTAGGCTGGGTGGCATTAGCGCTGGAGTATTTGACAATTAATATTTGACCTTGTCGAAAGTCTTTTGGCATTCTGCATCCCATACACCTGGATTGTGTTTCTTATGGAGATGGAATATGGGGTCACATTTCTCAATTAGCTGTGAAATGAACCAAACGATGTAATTTAGTCTTCCTAGGAAACTTCAAACTTCTTTTTGAGTATGCGGCAGAGGTAGCTCTTGTATGGCATTGACTTTGTCTGGGTCGATCTCAATCCCTTTTTCACTGACTACAAATCCTAGTAACTTTTCGGACCTAGCTTCGAAGGTACACTTTGCTAAATTGAGCTTTAGCTGGAACTTTCTCAACCTTAAGAACAATTTCCTCAGGACTTGAACGTGCTCCTTTACTGTTCAGGACTTTGCGATCATATCATCGACATACACTTTGATTTCTTTATGCATCATATCATGGAACAGGGTTACCATAGCTCTTTGATACGTTGCTCCTGCATTTTTCAATCCAAATGGCATCACTCTATAGCAAAATGCTCCCTACACGGTTATGAATATGGTCTTTTCCATGTCTTCAAGATGCATCTTAATCTAGTTGCATCCGGAGAAACCATCCATGAAAGAGAACAGTGAGTAACCTATCGTGTTGTCCACTAGGGTGTCAATATGAGGCAGTGGAAAATTATCTTTCGGGCTGGCTTTATTCAAATCCCTGTAGTCTACACACATTCGTACCTTTCTATTTTTTTAGGGATGAGGATGATATTGGCTACCCATTCTGAGTATTTAACCACTTGTAAGAATCCAGCATCAAATTGCTTCTTGACCGCTTCTTTTATTTTCAACAAAACATCGGGTCTCATCCTTCATAGCTTCTGTTGAACTGGCTTACACTCTTCCTTTATGGGGAGCCGGTGCACCACGATATCAGTACTTAGCCTAGATGTAGTAGCCCGATTTTGGGCTTAATTGGAACAGTGGTTTTGAAACCACCAATTCAAAGTTAGAGAAATTATTTTATTATTATTTTAGAGTTATAGCCAGTTTATATTAGTGCATGAAAAATTTGGTGAAGTAATTTTAGCGTTTGTGAGCTTAATTTCGAAAAAGGGCTAAATTGCATAAAGTGTAAAAGTCTTTAATTGATAGATAAGGGTGTTAAATTGCTATCAAACTTAAAGTGGGGGTCTTTAAAGGGAAAATAGACCCTTATATTATAGCTTGGCCAGCCATAGGGACAAAAGGGATGAGAAAGTCAAAGTTAGGTGACCTAAAGTGAATAAAATAAAACCTAAGAAAAAGGCTATCATTTTTTTTTGTTTTGCTTCTTCTTCTCCATCGATTTTCCTCCAAGAAAGTGGTCATGGAAGCTTGAAAAATTTTCAGCAACTTAAAGCCTTTGCAAGTAAGTGATTTTGAGGGTTTTTCTTGAATATTTTTGTACTGTTGAGATCTTTGTAGCATGAGCTTTCTAACAAGGGGACTATTTTGCAAAATGGTTGAAAGTCAAGAGTTTTTCCATGATAGTAGACATGTGGATTTCTAAAATTTTATGGAAGAATATGAGTTATGGTTGTGAAATAAACAACTTTTGTGAAGTAGTTTTCACGGAAACCCTAACTAAGGACTATTTTGCATAAGTTATAAAATAGATGTTACATGTGTATAATAATGAGAATTGTAGGCTACTTCTAGAATAAAAAGTATTTGGCTAGGCTTGGTTAGTGAGAAAATGTGATAAAAATCAATTTTCAGACCTAGGGGTAAAATGGCCATTTTGTGAAAGTCTAGGGGCAAAACGGTCATTTTACCCAATTACGGATTTTCGAGTGTCTAGATTAATACGCTGATGAGATGAATGAATTTCTATCATTTTAGATCAAGAATTACAAAATTCAGGCCTAGACCGGGGAAAAGTAAAGCAAGTGGACTAAGCCGAACTAGTCGTCTATATTTTGTAATCCGAGGTAAGTTGTATGTAAATAATGCAACTACATGGTCATTATATGTGTTTGAAATGATATAGCATAAATTTCTTGTTTGTTGAAATGATTATGTATGATGAATATTGAGATAGTAGAACTCCCGTATGAACATTAGGAAATAAATCAGATATTCATGCCATGACATTCGGGTTATTTGTGTGCTAGTGTATGACATGTCTGGGACATGCATCGGCCACATTATAAGAGCCAGTGTAAGACCATGTCTGGGACATGGGATCGGCATTGAGATGAGAGCTGGTGTAAGACATGTTTGGGACATGCATCGGCTACGAGATGTGTCAGTGTAAGACTATGTCTGGGACATGGCATCGGCACGTATAGAGGTGATAGTGTAAGACCAGGTCTGGGACATGGCATCGGCATTATACCCTATGTTTGAGGCTTAGTGAATATCCGATAGCATTCCAAATTGTTCAACGGAAATAGTTACAGTTTAAGTTAAACAAGAAAAGTATAACAATGTTGTGAGTGGTACAAGTACCTATTTGAATTGTATGAGATGTGAGCTCAATATATGTTATGTGATTTGTATTGGATAGTGATGAGTAAGTTGTGCTTATGCCCACTTTTGTATTATGAGTATGATGATGAATGGTAAAGTTGTTGTTATATTTATTTTCATGCAACTTACTAAGCTTTAAGCTTACTCCCTCTCCTTCCCATTTTCTTATAGTGCTGCCCAGTTAGCTCGAGGATCATCAGACGTCGGAGGCATCGATCACACTATCAACAGAAGTATTTAGTATAGTTGGTTTTATTATTTTGAGTATGGCATGTATAGGGCTTAGACTTTTGAATTTTGTGTTAATGTTAATTTGGCCAAATGTGTTGGCTTGGGATGAATCACTTCATTTTGTATAAAGCCCTAGATAATGGCTAATGTTCATTACTGATACATTCAAATGATGATATTTTCATGGATGAGTAATTTTCATGAATGAGATAATGCCTTATGAGGCTGATTGGACCTTGTATTATTGTGTGAATTTGTCATGTTAAATGATAGGTAGATTATTACAAGTAAGGGTGGCAAAGAGGCTTGGTAAATAGCCTTATTTTGTCCACACGGGTAGACACACGGGCGTGTGTCTAAGCCGTCTGTGACACACGGCCAGCCCCATGGGCGTGTTGTTCGGCCGTGTGTCCCCTGCATGTTAAATTTGCAAGTCAGTATGCATGGTAGTAAACACATGGCCAGAGACACAGCCTTGTGTCTCAGTCGTGTGAAAGGCACGACCTAGCACACGGGCGTGTGCCTTGGCCGTGTGACCCTTAAGGATTGCTGACATCAGAAAAAGAATGTTAAGGTTTTCGAACACGAGCTGAGACACGGGTGTGTTGAGGCCGTGTGAGGGACACGGGCGTGTGTCAGGTTGTGTGAAAACCCCTGTAGGTACAAATTGAAAAATAAATCTGCATAGGTAAAGTACACGGGCCTGTCCCTAGGTGCTTAGGCCATGTGTGCCATATGGGCCATCAGCATAACCATGTTCAAGTCCTACATGGGCGTGTTGCCCAGCCACACGAGCATGTGCCCTGTTTTAAAGGTTATTGTCCTAGTGTTGGTTAAAGAACCCGAATTGGTCCCGAGTGGTTTCCAAGAGATGTTTTGGGCCTTATAGGCCCATGATAAGAAGTTTTAGGCAATGTTTGAAAAAAATTTAATTTGACCGAGTCTTGATGACATCAAAATGTTTGTATGCATATGATTAAGTGTGGTAACGCCTCGTATCCTATCCCGACGTAGAGCTCGAGTTTGGGGTGTTACACCAACCATGTCTTGATATGACCATGCGAAGACATCCTTGAATTCTTGGAGTAACTCAATGAGGTCTCGCTTTGTCTCTGTAGTGATACAAGCTTCAATTTTCACCTATTTTCCCTCTCCTAAACTCACAATTTCTACTAACTCTTTGTGAGGTAGGATTTGTTTCTCATCTTGTTCTACCATCCACAACAAATCAGGAGATAGATCACAGTCTCGGTCATCTTTAAAATCTTGAGAGTCCTCCATACACATATCTTGCTCAAAAGGAGATTCTGAGTCATTTGCAGCGTCGCTCATATCATTGATACTTGGAGACCTATTATGGGGATGAAGGAAAATCCAAAGAATAAAAGAATCTAAGAATAATTATTTATATGGAATAATCATGAATGAAGAATAAAAGAATATTTGAAGGAATGTCCAAAAAACAAAAGAATCTAAAAATAATTATTTGTATAGTATGATTATAAATGAAATGAGAAGAATAAAAGAATATTTCCTCAAAATGATAGCAAAGATGCATTTTATTGAAACAAAGATTTTGGACATAAGCCTATTTCACAAAAGGATTCTAATTACTCCTACGCTTGGAGCAGTAAGTGTGTTCTGAACATTACTTTGAATTAGCTTTAAAAATGACAGGAATCTCTTTCGCAATCTATTTGTTTAGAACACTTCCAGGGACATAAGGGCAAATGCTCGACGAATTCCCTTCTTCAGTTCCTTCTTCGGATATGGCATTGATGTTCAGATTTCCCAACATTTCTTCCGCAGTTTCCTTTCTTAGGATCCTTCATTCAGGGTGAATAGTTCCTCCTAACACAAAAGTTCTGGATATGTGGGAGAAGGTCATTGGTTCCCATTTGATTTCCTCTCTACTCAAATGCGCTCTCTTCCTCTCTTGCTTTTTTTCCAGCTTCTTCTTTCTTTGTCTCACGTTTGGCTTAAAGCCTAAGCCGAAGCAATCTCGTTTGTCTTTTAGCATCGGTGCTTTAACCCTTCCTTGGAGGTATCTCCTGAGTCCTTTCCTCGGTAAGGCTCCTTTCACGACTATCAATTGTAAGCCTATTCTTGTAGTCTTAGATATCTTAGGCATTGGGATCTTATCTCCTTCGGTAATGAATGTTACGTTCACAAATTTCAAAGATCGAAAAGAACATTCGATCGCTTCATCGTTTGCCTCTAAATATGGTGCGTCACTGGTTACAACTGCAATAATGTCTTCTTCTGTATTTATCGTCACCAGCCGACCTTCTGTTACTAACTTCAACTTTTGGTGCTGTGATGAAGGCACTGCCCCCATTGAATGTATCCAAGGCCTCTCCAATAAGCAGCTATAAGAATGCTTGATGTCTATCATTAGAAAATCGACCTCGTACGTGTTTGGGCCAATTAACAGGGTATTTCAATTCTTCCCATTACTCTCTTTTCGGCGCCATCGAATGCCCTCACTATGTTTTGGCATGTCTTCATATGAGAACTATCCACAGGCAACCTATTCAGTATGGATAAAGGTAAGACATTCAAGGTTGATCCATTATCAATTAACACCCCTGGCAGTGTATATCCCTTGTAGCGGGTGGTGATGTGCAAAGCCTTAGTCGATCCCATGCCCTCGGGTGGTATTTCATCATCATTAAAGAAAATGAAATTATCGGCACTAATGTTGTTAACCAAACGGTCTAGCTTATTGACGGAGATATCATTAGTGACATAAATTTTGTTTAATACTTTCATCAATGCGCTACAATGTACCTCTTAGCTTAAGAGTAAAGCTAGCATCAATACACGAGCTGGTTGTTTATGCAGCTGCTCTAGAACGCTATACTCGCTGTGCTTTAAGAATCTCAAGAATTCCTTAGCCTCCTCTTCATTTACTAGCTCGTTAACAGGCGATTCAAGTATGGCCGCATTTTCTTTCTTTTGTTCGACCACCAAAGCTTTTCCTTTTCTAGGCTCCGCTCTTGCATTTGCTGAATCATAATGCTTCCCACTACGCGTGTAGAAACCTACATCTCGGTCTTCCCTTGAAGTGCTAGCTGGGTTCTCCTCTCCCGAGATTGCCATATTGCAGTCATAATTCTAGGGGACCTTATTGCTATCTTTATAGTGAAAAACTGCAGGTTTCTGGATTATGACCTTTGGTGCCATTTGTACTCCAACTTTATTGCTTCTTGGGCGTGAAATGATGACCACCGAGTAGTTGACTTTTTGGACCTTCGTTGTCAGTTCTCCCTCTGACTCGTATATATTTCCTTTTTTTGGGATTTTAACATCTTCATAAAATTCCATTTCTTTATTGTCCATCATGTCTTGCACTAGGGCCCTGAACTCGGTGCATTCTTGGATCTCATGCCCTCTACATTATGAAATTCACAATAGCTCTTCATCCCTTCAAATCTCTCCTCTGAATCTGGTTTGATTAATCCCCTTTCTACCATATCTTTCCAAACCCATCTTAGAGGGGTTTGAACTTCTACAACATCACATTTGATTTTCTTGCTCCCACCTTCAATTATCCTATTTACCCCTTGGTTAGCATGATTGGGTAACCGGTTTCTTGCCATATAAGGTCTTGATGGGTCGTCGAACTTTACAATTCCCATCTTTATGAATCTTTTGATCAACTTTTTAAATGCGGTGTAATTTTTAATTGAATACCCGGTGATTCTCGCATGGTATTCGGATTAAGCATTTGCGTCGTACCATTTGGGAAATGGAGGTTGTATAGGTTTTAGGTAGAAGGGGGATACTACATGTGCATCAAATAGGCTTTGATACAACTTCCTATACGTCATTGGTATAGGTGTGAACTGGGGCCTTTTTGTACTTGACCTTGTGTTGGATTCATGTCTTGGGGGGCTCTGATGGCTAGTGGTTACTGCCTTTGACTGACTCACAGTGGTTGGTTTTGAATAACCCTTGTTATACGTGCTTGCGTTGTTCACCTCATTCTCTTTTTTCCTTGGGGCTGATCTTTTGGTGCTTTCCCCTAATCTATCTTACTGCTCCTCACTGCATTTTCAATCATTTTACCGGTCATCACTATATCTAAGAAGCTTTTAGTGGCACTTCCCAACATATGATTGATGAATGGGGCCTTTAAAGTGTTGATGAAAAGCATCGTGATTTCTTTTTCTAGGAGAGGTGGTTGGACTTGTATGGTGACTGCCCTCCACATTTAAGCATATTGCCTGAAGCTCTCATTTTGTTTCTTCTTTATGTTCTGCAAAATGATTCTGTCAGGGGTCATATACATCACATGACTATACTGCTTCATAAAAGCTTGTGCTAAGTTCTTCCATGAATTGATCTTGGTAATGCTCAATTGGTTGTACTATTTGGATGCTGCCCCAACCAGACTGTCTTAGAAGCAGTGACTTAATAATTGATTATTATTAACATATCTTGTCATCCTCCTAAGAATATTGTAATATGAGCTTCGGGACAACTGGTCCTATTATATTTCTCAAACTCCGGGGTTTTAAAATTAGGCGGGAGCACTAGATCTGAAACAAGGCTCAAGTCTTTAGCATCAATTCCACAATGGTAATCAGCATTTTCCAATGCCTTGAATTTTTCTTTTAACCATCTGCATTGGTCTTCTAGTTGTTTTGGGAGCTCCACTATCCCCTTTTCTATTTATGCTATATCATCATGATTAGGAACAACTGGATTTGCCGGATTGACTCTTGGGTTAGAGCCTGAACCTATCGGAAAGCCTATTGGTGCCGAGGTACTTATCTGATATTGGGGCCTAATGTTAACGAACACCCTTTGCATATATGCATTTGGTTGCGCTTGGATGTTTGTTGGGGTAAAGCCTAGAGAATAAGCAGTGTCCTCATTATCGTCCCCGGGATTGACCATAGGATTCTTTCTTTTTTCTAGCCCTCTAGTCAGCAACTGGGTTAACTAGTTCATCATATTCTTTTGGGATTCTAGCATCTGATCCCTCATTTCTTATTAAATTTTGGCCAATTGTTCCTGCATCTGTATTTGCAGCTGGTCTTGCATTTCTTTTTGAATCTGTTCTAACCTTTCCAATCTCTAATCCATTACTTTTGTTTTGGCGCGAGTACCATAATGATGCTTAGCTGATAGACTTTTGTCAGTTTCCAGATTAACTAAAATAATTTTTAATTAATTAGGGTCCTTTTGTGAAATTTAATACATATGATGTGATGTAATGTAAATACACGAGATGAATGCAAAAAAGAAGGCGTCGACTCTGATTCAATTCCATTTAGAATAACTTTACTAGAAAATAAAATTCTTTACATAAAACGGATTACATATATGGCTTTGCCCTGATGCTCAAAGCTTTAACTTTCCTAATAAGCCAAGCTAGCTCTTGACCCTGGTCTGACTCTAATTCATATTTCACACTAAGCACGTCAGCATGAACTACTAAGGTCTGTAAATGATTGGCTACCTCTCGTATCTGAGCCACAGCTTCACCCATAATATAATCTTTGTCCCTAACTTGATCCTGAGAACGATGAAATTGCTCTTTCCAATGCTCATCATTTGTTTCAAGGAGTTCAACCTAAAGTTCACAGTTTTGTAACACAGTCTTGAGTTCTTCTATCTTCCTTTTCAACTCTTCAATCTTGTTTAAGCTCACCTTCAGCTTGATTGCAGGGTTGCAACTACGATACTGATGAAGTGACTTTTCTAGTTCTGCTATTCTAGCCTTTAATTTGATTTTTTCACTTCGGCTTTCTGACAAACTCTTTTCTAGGGCCTCTTTTCGGAGCTGAGCATCTTGGAATTTTCTCTCCCATCGATCAGCTCTAGTCTTTTCTTCTTGAATCTTTTGTCGCCATTGCTCTGATGTTTTCCCCAATCCAGTGGTTCTCATCGATAAACGCAACTTCTTATAATCCGTTTTCAAGCTATCCAAATCTTCTTCAGCCTTATTCTTTCCCTTCCTTAATTTCTCGGCCTCTAGTTTCTAAACCTCAACATCTAATCTTAAATGAATTTTTCCTCCTCCAGTTGTTCTATCTTCTTTTCGAGCTTCAAATTCCTCCTTTTAAAATCCTGTTTTATGATTTCTAGCTCGGAGGGGACTACTTGCAGGTATTCTTTCATCAGTCGAGCGCCTTCTTGACTTGGCCCGGGGATTTGTAATTGATTCTTCTACTCCACCACCCATTATATTCAGGGGTCATCATCGGACCTACAACAAATCTTTTCATCTGGCGGGTCTGGTTCCAAGTGTTAGGCATTTCTCAAACCTTTTCCTTGTAGTTATCACCCTTATCTGAAAACTCGCACTGAGCTAGCCCCTGTGTTACTGGTATGAACTTTCTTGATCGGTACTGCCTTAACACCAGTAGATGAGCATATCCAAAAGCTCTCCAAATCCCAGCAGAGGGACCCAATCAAAATTCCCACACCGATATAGAATCTCATCCGGAACCATCCAAGGGGCTCTTCACTCAACGTCCTCTTCTTGGAGATTTTGGAGGATCGCTATCCGTTTTTCCTCCGATATGTCATCTCGCCTCAGTGTAGCCACTATTTCTTTTAATGGAGAGTAGTTCTCAGAGAATACCCAATAAGACACCTTGTCTACTTTCCAAAAATGGCTGTGAAACCAAGCTAGCAATAGTTACGCACATCCGAAGAATCTTTCCTCCCCCGCTCTACGGTACGCGTTCAAAGATCTAAATGTTTTGGCCAAAATTGTCGGGACAGGTGTGACCCTTTTATCAAGTCGATCAAACAAATCTGAAACTACCTCATCAACGTGCCCTAGTGCTTTAGGGAAAACCATTAGCCTGTAAATGCTCAAAGCAAAGATGTTGACCCTTTTCTTCATATTTGGGTGTGCCAAAATCAGATCTCGCAAACTTCCCATGATATTCATTAACTTCTTTATGAAGGTCAGGACATTGACGGCTCTAGAATAGGCCTTGTCAGCTTGAATCTTCAGACAACGAAGCAAGGCTGTATACTTCTCCATAGTAGGTACCAAATCCACCTTCCCAAAGGTAAAACAGCTGTAGGCGAGATTCCAAAATTAATCTAGAGCTCGAAACAAGTGCTTTTCCACCTTGATGCCGAATAGATAGGGCATATCACCATAATTATAGTAAAATAGCTGCTTGATCTCATCGTCCCAATGGACCCATATCTCTTCAATTCCTGGAGATTGTTTTGTGTCACGCTGATATGAGTGAAGTCTCATTATTTCGATGTGTACCCCTCTACCAAACTATCAGCTTTCTCTAACTGCGTTTTCTCTAACGATATTCGGACAGTCGCATTATCCTTCACTTTATCAAGAAACTCGTTCTCTATGGCAAGCTCTCTATTTAGTAATCGAACGTAAACTGACACCCTATTTTATGATGGAAATATCATGCAATCACAATCAAAGCAAAACAAAACAAGTCAGTACATTTTATACAAAAATAAAAATTTAAAGTAAACAAGAAATAATAAAGCGCCTATTCGGGTAACCACTAATGGTTCGGTGTGGCTCTACCTAGGGCGGGCTCTTATGGCTCACTATATGTGGTTCGGTTCTAAAGAAAGGGTACATTTCCCTATGGCTATACGGAGATGAAAATCTCACGAAGACATAGGTACGAATGTATCCCGAGAGCGATCCACTATCCTATACGGAGGTGAAGACCTCATGAGGGACTAGCTTCTCACTCCACTTAAAAGGGTAAGATCGAACGGTATACAATATGCGAAAATATCCAAAGACTCGAACCAATAAAGCAAATATATTATGACAAAGATCATAAAAAATGACAGATGAAATGCAATAAAAGGATCGTAATTTTAAATCGAATCGTCAATTTTCGACCAATATGACAAGAATTAATCAAATCGTGGCTTGACTCTCTTATTTTGACCCTAGCGGAGTCGCCGAGCCGTCGAAACCATTTTTTTTGAAAGGTTAACTTTTTATTTTGAAAATAAAAATGAAAATAGGAGTCGCCATCAATATTTTTTGATGTGGTGTGATCGGGTCACCTCGTACAATGGTTGTTTTTAATAAACGGTTTGATTTATTAAAATAACACTTTTGGTCTACGAAATTCAGAAAGACAGGTTCAGGAGTCGGTTACACACGAGGAAGGATTAGCACCCTTGTAACGCCAAAAATAATGTATTAAATGTCGAAAATTTGAAAACTCGGAAGAAAATGCAATACGATCTTTTTTTGTTAATTTTACGAAAAATTTGCCTGAATAAATTGGAGCAAATGTTAAAGACCCGCTCGTCTCGAGATAATAAAATGTCATATCCCATAAGTTAAGACACGACACCTTGAACCTTTCAGAATATGCTTGTCTTTATTTTTTTTATTTTTTTTGAAATCTCATGTGTTTTAATTTAGAAGGATATTCGGTTATCTAGATCTAATGAGAAAAATCAAAACCCCGTAAGTTAGGGCACGACTTTTTCGAATTTCTAAACACAAAATATTGCCTTTATTTTTATTTAAAATTCATGTATTTTGAAATTTGAAAGGATATTTGGCTATTTAGGTTCGACATGAAAAATCGAAACCCCGTAAGTTAGGGTACGATTTTCTCAAATCTCCTAAATTTGAAACATTTCCTTATTATTGAAAATTCCTTTTTTACGCATTTGGGTAAGAATTAATGTAACATTTAAAATGATACACTAATGAAATGTCGTATTAGCAAAGGGCAATAATGAATATATTAATAAAACAACGTATGAGAATCGTATAATGTACGCTATTTTAACATTAACAAGAACCATCAAAAGATAAATAAAATAGATAATCACAATGATAATAACAACAACGCACACACATAAAGAGCAATGCCAATCAAATAATGGAGACAAAGACACAAATACACAGATGAATACAAGGAAAAATAATTTGTAAAATATCGAGAATAAATAATCAAGTTAAAGTAAAATGAAATTAAGGATATAGTTTGTAATAAAATGTATAAATAAATAAATAAATAAATAATAATAATAATAATAATAATAATAATAATAATGGTAAAATATAAGAGTAAATAAATGAATATAAATAAATGAACTTTAATTGTTAAAAAAGGGTTGAAGAAATGAATCAATAAATAAACAAGTAAAATAAAGAAATAAGCTATATAAATAAAAAGAAAAATAATAGGTAAAAACTAAATATATATAAAAAAAAAAATAGAACCTAATAGTAAACCAATAAATAAACAAATAATATCTAAAATAGTTTAATAATAATAATAATAATGATAATAATATTAATATAAATAATACAAATAATACAATACCTAAAGTTTGAAATTATATAAAAGGATATAAATGAATAATAAAATGAATGAAATAAAATAATTATATTTTAAAAAAATAATAATAGGTAAATAAATACAAAGAAAGAAATATAATACTAATGGTAATAATAATGCTAGATTAATTAAGTTAATAGTAAAATGACAAAAATAACAAAAAGAAGGACTAAATTGAACTTTAAAACAGAAATTTGGGGCAAATCAGAAGTAAATAGAAAGAAAAAGGACCCAGTTGGACGCGCGAATAACAAGGAGGGACCAAAATGGGAAATAATCCCCACCCTCCAAAACGCACAACTTCAAGGCGGGCCAAATTGAAATCGAAACATATTATAGGGCAAAAATTAAAAATGAAAAAAATTAATTGTAAAATGATTAAAATGCTGAAGGGCTAAAGGTGCAATTAGCCCTTCTATCAAAAACACCCTAATCCTAAGGTTGGAGCTGGTCGGGTCTCAGGTCGAGGCCCAAAACGACATCGTTTTGGGCTTTTGAGGCCAACAGCGTTGTTTTGGGGGCCTATATAAGTCAAAAAAAAATTCAAAAAAAAATCATTTCAACACATTTAAAAAAAAAAAAAAACCTTCAAAAACACTCTCCCCTCTCTTTCTCCCCTCCAAGTCCGACCATGGCTCCGGCCGTACTCCTGTCACCGGACCATCGTGGCGGCCACCGGTCGCCGGTGACAGCGCCACCGTCCACGGTGGTCGGAGTTCACCAAAAACCACCATTTTGAGCGCTCCGACCTGCAAAGCCCAGATTTAGGGCTATTTTTCATGAAAACTCAACCCAAAAAAGAAAAAAAAACTAAAGAATCCTTTTGGATTTTCTTCCATTTTACCGAAGAGAACGGTTCATCATCGAGAACGGCGACCTCCTCCCCTTGCGATGCAGCAATGGGGTTCCGAAAGAGGTAAGTTAGGTTTTTAGATTTTTTTGCTTTTATTTTTAATATAAAAATAAAAAAATAGAACAACCGATAAAAAAGAAACGCGAATCACCTTTTTTTTTTTTTTTATTCTCTGATCTTTGTGCATTCGTGTGTAAAAAAAATACATTGTGGTTATTCATGGCTTTTATAGCCGGAAGAATAATACAATTTTTGCTACCCAATTTTTTTTCTGTTTTGCTACTATTTTATTTGTTTTCTTCTGTGTCTGTTGTCCTTGTAAGTACGGAGAAGGCCATGGTCCAGCTGGGTAGTGGTAGGTGGTGTGCGGATGTGGAAGCTGCAGCAGCGCACCTAGCTAGGGTTTCCTATTTCTGCTGTTAGGCTGAAAGTGTTTAGGTCTTGGGCTTGGGTATTGGGTTAGGTTTTTTTATTTTTTTGGGTTTGTTTGGGTTTAGTTGGTTTGGGCCTGACGTAAATGGACATTGAACTATTTAATTTTTTACTTTTATTTCTGTTTATTTTTGGTTTTGGGCCCGGGCTAAATTGGCCAATTACAAGGGGTTTTAATTAGAAAGAGATTTCAATTAATTAACCTAGAGTCAGTTGTTTTTACTTTCAAAAAAGATATTAACATAATTTAGGGATTTTTACGGATCAAGACACAAGTGAATAAATCGTTTAATTCAAATTCATAATAAAAGGTGAAGTCTAGGTGGATTCTTTCCTAGGTATTATCTATCTCATTGGTTATCTTTAATTATTCTCTTGATTCATTTTTTGTTGCGTTCTTAGTTAAAATAGTTTAGTAATTTTAGATTAAAACACAATCACTCCAATTTGTATGCTAAATAATAAGAAAACGGTAATTACTAGTATTTTTAGTCCTCGTGAATACGATATTCTCTACTCACCATAACTATACTATTGTTTGATAGGTGCACTTGCTTTTGTTGTATTTATAGTTAGTTTAGTGATCATCAAGTTTTTTGTGCCGTTGCTTGGGACTAAAATATTAGGAACACTTGATTTTTATTAATTTAGCCATTTTTGTTTTTATTATAATTTTTGTTTTTAGTTTAATGTTTACATTCTGATTTATTTTCTTTTATTTGCTTCTGGCAGGTTTTTTTAGTTTATGATAATAAGAAATTCGTCGGGACCATTGTTATTTGACAGTAAAATTAAAAGTACTACTCGTATAAATTTTAGAGAAGCAAGACAGAGTCGAGAGAATATAGTAGACGAACAAGAGGAAATTATTATTACTGAGGAGATGGGTGATAACCGGAATAATCAACTACCTCTTGCAGTTGTTGCAAATCCAGATCTTCTTTCTCGTACTATGTACGATTATGCCAAACCCACTCTAACTGGGGCTGGATCGAGTATTGTGAGACCCTCCATTATTGTAAATAATTTTGAACTGAAGCCGAACACTATTCAAATGATTCAATAGTTTGTTTAGTTCGATGGTTTGCAAGACGAAGATCCAAATACTTATTTGGTCAATTTCCTGGAAATCTACAATACTTTCAAGATTAATGGCATCACTGACGATGCCATTTGCTTACGTTTATTCCCTTTGTCGTTCAGGAATAAAGCTAAACAGTGGTTGAACTCTTTATCATGAGGTTCCATTACCACATGGGTTCAAATGACTAAAAAGTTCAAATGACTGAAAAGTTCTTTCTGAAGTACTTCCCACTGGCTAAGACAGCCAAGTTAAGGAACGATATCTCTTCCTTCGTACAAATCAATTCAGAGACGTTATATGATACATGGGAGAGGTATAAGGATTTATTGAGAAGGTGCTCTCACCATGGGTTACCTCTATGGCTACAAGTTCAAACCTTCTACAATGGTTTGAACCCTTCAACGAGGCAGTTGATTGATGCAGCAGCCAGTGATACTCTGAATAATAAAACACCCGAAGTGGCTTATGAATTTATTGAAGAGATGGCACTGAATAATTATCAGTGGCAAGTCATGAGGACAAAGACAATGAAAGCAATTAGTGTTTTTAACTTAGATGCGGTCACCATGTTATCGAATCAGGTAGAACTATTAAATAAGAAAATTGATGGTTTATGTGTTTCTATGCAGGTACATTCGGTGATACAGTGCGATGCAAATGGAGGTGGAATAAATAATCTAGAATATTTTCCCTTTGGTCCTAAGATGGAGAATGAGCAAATAAATTATGAGTAATAGTTTTAGACCTCAAAATAACCCTTATAGTAATAACAATAATGCAAGTAGGAGGAACCACCCAAATTTCTCATGGGGTGGTCAAGGAAACCAAAGATCACAATCCCCTCTGGGCTTTCAGCAACCCTATCAGCAAGAGAAGAAACCGAACCTTGAAGAGATGTTGGCAAAATTTATTTCGGTGTCAAAGACTCATTTTCAAAACACCGAGACAGCTTTCAAAAATCAGCAAGCGTCAATTCATGGGCTTGAAAATTAGATTGGACAGCTTGCTAAATTGGTTTTAGAAAGGAAGTAAGGTAGTTTACCTAGTAACATTGAACCCCGAACCCAACCCAAAAGAGCATGTGAAAGCAATTACATTAAGGAATGGGAAAGTGTTGGTTAAAACTGAAAAGAAGCTACAACAGGAACCTAATAAGGCAAATTATGATGGGGTAAAACCCGAAGAAATTCAAATACCAATGCTTCAAGAGTATAAACAACCAATCCCATATCCGGTAAAGTTGAAGAAATACCCCATGGATGAACAATTTGGTAACTTTCTTGAAATTTTCAAACAATTGCATATTAACTTACCTTTTGTTGAAGTTATTTCGCAGATGCCCACATATGCAAAATTTTTAAAGGAGCTATTAACAAATAAAATGAAGTTTGAAGAGCTATCCACTGTGGAACTCAATGATGAATGTTTAGCTTTTCTCTAAAATAAACTGCCAACTCAACTGAAAAATCCAGAAAGTTTTACTATTCCTTATTTTATTGGTAGTTTAAACATTGAGAAAGCATTAGCTAATTTGGGTGCTAGCATTAATTTGATGCCCTGTAAAATGTTCAAACAACTTGGTATTGGGGAATCAAAACCCACTAGGATGAGTATTCAGTTGGCTGATAGATCTGTTAAATATCATAGGGATATTATTGAAGATATACTTTGTAAAAGTAGATAAATTCATATTCGCTATTGATTTTGTTCTGCTTGACATGGATAAGGATGTTGAGGTGCCTCTAATTTTGGGTCGCCCATTTTTAGCCACTGCTAGGGCTATCATTGATGTGGGTGATAGCAAACTTGTGCTTAAGGTAGGTCATGAGGAGATTATTTTTAAAATCTATGATGTTATGCAATTCTCTAGAGAATAAGATGATTCATATTATTTTATTGACTCTATTGATCATGTTATTCAATATTCATTATAGGAAATCATTCATAGGGACACGTTGGAACTATGTCTTATTTAAGGAGAAGAGGTAGATGGCGATAATATTGTGATAAGTGAGACAAAAATTGATTTAGACTCTAATGAGTCTTCACTGAGATAGATAAATTATGAGGACATTGAGGTAAGCAAGGAATTAAAATTGAAACCCTCTATTGAAGAACCTCTCAAATTGGAACTGAAGCAATTACCAAATAACCTAGAAAGGAAGGAGGTTGTTCTTAAGAAAGGAGGCATGACTATTGTAGCCAATGAAAAGAGTGAATTGATTCCAATGAGAACAGTCACATGATGGAGAGTTTGTATTGACTATAGGAAGTTGAACGACGCCACGAGGAAAGATCATTTTCCTCTACCATTCATAGATCAAATGTTGGAAAGATTATCTGGTCACATGTATTATTGCTTCCTAGATGGACTTTCTAGCTACTTTCAAATTCTGATAGCTCCCGAGGACCAAGAAAAAATAACATTCACATGTCCATATGGTACGTTTGCTTATCGAAGAATGGCCTTTGGATTAGCTCCTACTACTTTTCAGCGTTGCATGTTAGCCATCTTTGATGAACTTGTAGAGGACATTATGAAGGTATTTATGGATGTCTTCTCGATATTCGGTAATTCTTTCCATCTTTGTCTTAAAAATTTAAAATTGGTTTTAGTGAGATGTGAGGAAACAAACCTTGTGCTTAATTTAGAAAAATGCCACTTCATAGTTTGAGAAGGGATTGTATTGGGCCATAAAATTTCTAGTAAAGGGATTGAGGTTGATAGAACGAAAATTGAAACCATCGAAAAATGGCCTCCCTCTAGTTCAGTTAAGGTTATTCGAAGCTTTTTAGGATATGATGGGTTCTATCGAAAGTTTATTAAAGATTTTTCTAAAATAGCTAAGCCTTTAACTAATTTGCTAGAAAATGATATGTCATTTGATTTTAGTCAATAATGCTTAGAAGTATTTAATACTCTTAAGGAAAAAATTAATTAATTCCCCGATTGTAGTTTCAATTGATTGGAATTTACCCTTTGAACTAATGTGTGATGTAAGTGATTTTGCAGTAGGCGCAGTTCTTGGACAGTGAAGAGACAAACATTTCCAGCCAGTTTATTATGCCAGCAAGACTTTGAAAGATGCACAAGAAAATTACACTGCTACAGAAAAAGAATTGCTAGCTGCAGTTTTTGCATTTGATAAATTTAGACCATATTTAATATTATCTAAAGTTGTTGCTTATTCTGACCATTTAGGTCTTCACTATCTTCTAACTAAATCGGATACAAAACCTCGACTTATAAGGTGGATTTTATTATTGTAGAAGTTCGATTTGGAAATCCGGGATAATAAGGGAGCTGAAAATCTTGCAATAGATCACCTTTCCAGACTAGAGGATCCATATCTCAAGGAGGTTGATAAGAACGAGATAAATGAATCATTTTCTAAGGAACAACTCTTGGTTATAACTAATTCTGAAGCCCCTTGGTGTGCAGATATCATAAATTACTTTGCTGCTAACATCCTACCAAAAGGGTTGACACATTATCAAAAGAAGTGATTCTTTGTCGATGTGAAATATTATTTTTGATGAGAATTTTTTTCTTTTTCGTGTATATACAGATCAAGTAATTTGAAGGTGTGTTACAAAATTAAAAGTGAGTAAGATCTTGGAACATTGTCACTTAGGACTGGCAGGAGGATATTACAGTGGGATTAGGACAGCACATAAAACACTTGAATCAGGTTTTTATTGGCCCACACTGTTTAAGGATGCTAACATGTATGTTGCTTTTTGTGATAAATGCCAAAGAACAGGTAATATTTCTAAACACGATGAAATACTTCAAACTTATATGTTTTCATGTGAAATTTTTGACGTTTGGGGCATTGACTTCATGAGCCTATTTCCTAGCTCTTTTGGTAATAAATACATTCTGGTAGCAGTTGATTATATGTCAAAATGGGTAGAAGTCCAAGCTTTACCTACTAATGATGCTAGAGTGGTAATTCAATTTCTTAAGAAGCTTTTTTCTTGATTTGGAACACTTAAAGAGATTATTAGTGATAGGGGTACACATTTTTGTAACACTCAATTCGATAAAGTTCTTAAGAAGTATGGGGTGCATCATAGAATAGCTACCCCTTATCACCCTCAAACTAGTGGGCCAGTTGAAGTTGCGAATCGAGAACTCAAATGCATCCTAGAAAAAATTGTAAAGTTAAATAGAAAGGATTGGGCGTTAAAAGTAGATGACGCTTTATGGCTTATAGGACTGCATATAAAACACCCATAGGAACATCTTCTTACAGACTTGTATGTGGAAAAAGTTGTCATTTACCGCTTGAACTCGAACATAAAGCATTCTGGGTAATAAAATTTCTAAAGTACAATCTTAAACTTGTAGGTGAGAGGAGATTGATGCAGCTAAATGAGTTAGACGAGTGGCGAGCTAATGCTTACGAGAACTCGATACTATATAAATAAGTGACAAAGCGACGCCACGATGCTCGTTTGAAACAACCCAAACAATTCATAGTTGGAGATTATGTCCTTTTATACAATTCAAAGCTCAAATTATTTCTCGGAAAGGTGAAATCAAGATGGTCAGGTCCATTCGTAGTACAAATTGTTTTCTCATATGGTACGATAGAGGTAACCTATCCAGCATTTGGCACATTCAAGGTAAATGGACATTGACTCAAACTTTATAGTGGTGACGATTTTAAAAATGATAAAGAGGAGCTTCGACTCCAAAAACCATCGTAACCGTACACACAAGGTAAGTCGAGTTTAGACTCTAAATAAGAGCTTCTTGGGAGATAACTCGAATATCTAACTTTTGCTAATTCTTTTAATTCCATTGCATACTTATTTAAAATCTTAATTTTAAAAAAAAAAATATTTTTGACCCACACGGCCTGGACACACGGGCATGTCTCAAGCCGTGTGGGAAATGGGGTACTCGATAGTGCGTCACACGGCCTAGACACACGAGTGTGTCTTTGGCCGTGTGCATCAGGGAGCATTTGACAGTGAGTTACATGCTTGGCGACATGGCCATGTGACCCACACGGCGTGTCATTAGCCGTGTGGATACTAGGACATAATTTATTAAAAATTCGAAGGTTACACAACCTACAATAGTCCTCACAGCCTAAATTCATGTTCTATACTTAAAAGAGCATTTGGGAGCGAGAGGAGCAAAAAAAAAAAAAGCCAAAATTGAATAGAAAGAGCTATTTTCAGAAGCCACATGGGCTAGACACATGCCCATGTGCCAACCCATGTTAATTTCACACCCTACTTCCCAAATACGCGAAAAAAAACCTAATTTTTAGGGTTTTTGAGCATTCTAAAGTCTATAAATACCCATTAGAAAAAGACATAGTAGGGGCAATTGAAGAAGACCGAAGAAAACACTCGAAGAACACCATCAGAATCAACTTGGAAGCGGATCCCCATTAAGATCGAAGATCTCATTTTAATTTCTTTCAAAGTTTTATTGGGTTTCTTTATGACTTGTGGTTATTCTAACTTTGAGATGTTTTCCTTCAAGATTATGAACTAAATTTCCTAGATACCTAGGGAAGATGAAATTTATGATGAATCCTTTTATTTAATTCTGTTTTTACACGATAAATACTTGATTATTATTCTCAATTATGTATGTATATTCTTGTTTTAATATTTTCGAGATATTAATTCATGTTTAATGTGCTTATTTCAATAGAGGAAAAGTCACTATTTAAGAGTAGATCTAGCAGAATTGAGTGGAGTTGCATGCAATCTTAGAAATAGGACGACATAAATCCAATGGATTAGAGTCAAATCTAATAAAGGAATCCATAGATCGAGTTAATGCGACGATAGGGGTTTTAATTAGAAAGAGAATTCAATTAATCAACTAGAGTTAGTTGTTCTTACTCTCAAAAAAGATATTAACATAATTTAGGGATTTCTATGGATCAAGACACAAGTGAATAAATCGTTTAATTCAAATTCATAATAAAATGTGAAGTCTAGGGGGATTCTGTCCTGGGTATTATCTATCTCGTTGGTTATCTTCGATTATTTCCTTGATTTATTCTCTGTTGCGTTCTTAGTTAAATTAGTTTAGTAATTTTAGATTAAAACACAATCACTCCAATTTGTCGGCTAAATAATAAAAAGATGGTAATTAGTAGTAATTTTAGTCCTCGTGGATACGATATTCTCTACTCACCATAGCTATACAATTGTTCGATAAGTGCGCTTATCTTTGTAGTATTTATAGTTAGTTTAGTGATCATCAAGCTAAGAGTTGCTCTTCCATATGATGCATTTTCTCCTGCATCTCAAGAACATGATATTGAGGGTTTGAGATTTGTTGATGTAAGGAAACTTGGTTTGGGGGGATTAACTATGGCAATTGATTGAGTTTTGGGGGTTAGATAAGATGAGGATTTGCTTTAAAAGATCATCTTTGAGGTATTGTGGGATGACAGGGGAAGATGATGTGCTGGGAATCGAAGATGAGGCCATAGTGGCAAGATTGACTGAAGGAGTGTTGAGGGCATTCAAGAGTTAGGCCAGGGTTTCCATAGTGGTCACTTCCAGGTGAGTTGACATTTTAGTTTGGGTTGAAGGAAGTCCGGTATTGGTAGCGTCATTGTCATTCATTGAAGTGGAAGAATTGGCAGGATTGGGGTCATTGTTTTTGTTAATAAGGTAGTCGATAGCTTCGTTCTAAAATCGAGACATTTTTCCCAGTCTATGCTCATCATATCAATTTTTGATACAAAATACAATAAAAAAGGAGGACAAGGAGGAGGTCAATGTGGCACTATGGAGGCCAATTCACCTGTAAAGACTCAGAGTCGAAACAAAGATAAGAGGACAAGTTGATTAACGCGACAAATGTTTAAAGTAACCTTAGGATGTTCAAAGATCCCCCTATTAGAATTCTCACATCTATAGATTTGTTAAATTTCTATGATAATTTCTCAAATCTATAGATTTGTTAGATTTAATAATGAATTTGAAATTCATAAAGTATTTTTGGATTTGACAAATTCATATTTCTATTCCTATCAAATATTAATTATATTGAATTTTAACTAATTTGTCCATAATATATTCACTTTATTCTTACTATTTACATAATAATAAATTCCAAATATGTTCCGAAACATAGGGGTGTTCACAATTCGGTTAAAAATGAATTAATTGACCAAACCGATCTAATTAAGTTAATCGGTCGGTGGCCAAATTTATTTTGGTCAGAGGTCAGTTAATGATTTTTTTGGGAATTTCAGTTATCGGTTGATTTAGTTCGAAACCAGGTAATTAATCGAATTAACCATTTAACCGAAATATTTGTTGTGTAGTGTTTGGTTGTTAACTTTCAAGACTTATGTAGTGTTTTTAATGTCTTATTTGTTGTCAAAAAGGCAAAATTAAATTAATTAAAAAATTTTGGTTCGGTTAATATATTTGAAAAAAAAGTTTGGTTCGATTAACAGTTAAAGATTGTATATTTTAAGTAATTCGATTGGGGTATTAATCGAACCGACCGTCTGAACACATCTACCGAAACATGACACCAAAAAGATAAGGAAAGAGCAAATAAAATGTTCTACATATGTTATTGATTTAGCTCTATCATCTAAACTTAGAGACGAGTTGTTGATATAACGCTACAATTACTTTGCGCATTAATAATATTTTTCATTGTGTATATTTTGTGATGCAAAATTAGTATCATAACGCTCAAGAATTATTTTCTTTGTATTTTTGTCCATCCAGTAATAGCACTATTTTTTTCCTTTCCTTTTTCTATATATAAAAGATTTATGAAAAAATAAAATCTATGTAACTCACAAGAATTTGCTTACTTACAAAGTATTGTTTGTTATATGGTTTAAGCCATCAACATCCTTCTCCAAAAATTTAGTATTTGGACATACTTTCTACCCTCCCAATCCATCCTTTTCGCTTTAAAACTTTCCCCAATAATACATCATGACATTTCTTGTAAGCTGCAAATCATATCAGTTCTAATTCAACTAATTGATTAGGCTAAGTTTCATAACTAATTTCAAACAATGAGCTCTTAAAAGGTTAAATTTTTATTAAAATATATCTCATTCTTTTTTACACAATGTCTAAAACTACCTGTAAATAGGAAAATATTACGCTTCAGCGCACTCGAACACATATTTTCCTACATTGACAATCAAACTAAAACTCAATCGACAATTTAAAAGAAAGTACATATTAATGTCTAAATTAACCCTGGCCTAACTTTTATCATCTTCATGAGAAGAAAAAAGAGATGGGCATGACTTTAATTAGATTAACGTCACAATTTTATATGATTTCCCTGGAAAAAGATTAGGTATTCTATTAGAAATTTCTTGCCTAAAACGCAAAAACTGATTCAGCATTAATTAATTGAGAGAATACATCATTAATTAGTGCGTCCTTTTTACCTTTTATTATTGGAATTAACACGGTACGTATATTTTTAAGATTTATTATAATTATTTATTTATTTAAAAATCTAAATTTTATTTAATAAAATTATGAGATTTATGAACTCATGTGATGGCCTGATGGTCAAGGGTGTTTACCGCTCTAGATGTTTACCGCTCTAGGTGTGACTTAGATTCGAATCATGCTAGTCGCGTTTGTTGTTTGAGCTTTATTCTCTTAATAATAATATGATACATTAAATAAATAATATTAAAAGATTTGAAAATAAATAATATTAACTTTGTTAAATATAATTAAATTATTATTATAATTATTATTTTTCTTTCAAACTTTAGACTTCAAGTTTCGAATTTTAGATTTTGTGTTTTGGTTTTTGCGCTTTAGGTTACGAATTTGAGGTTTTGAACTTCGAGTTCGTATTTGATTTATTTATGTTAACAATTATAATTAATATATTTTTTTAAAACAAAGTTATTTATATTTAATTTTTCAATATTTTTTGTTTCACACAAGTGATGACCTGTCATCTTATTAGTAACTCATGCTGCATGAGACATATACACCGACCGTGCATCAAATTCACGAAAAAATGTTTTTTAGATTCTTCGGGAGGACAAATTTCCATTTTAATTTTTTAAGGAGAATATTTGATGCATTGTTGGTACATAATTAATTATAAATAAATGTTAAAACCAGGGGCGAATCCAGGGGGGCTGGCATGGGCCCTGGCCCCCCTAAAATGTAAAATTTCATTTTAGGCCCTTAAAATTTTTTAAAAATTTTAAATAAGTAAAGGTAAAATTACACTTTTGCCCCCCTAAAATTATAAAAATTCGATTTAATCTTTTACAAATTATAAAGATATAAACTATAATAAATTAAAATTTCATCTGCCCCCCAAAAAAATTTTTTAGCTTCGCCCCTGGTTAAAACCCTAAACTTGTGACCCTAAACCCTAAACATGAGATTCTAAGCCCTAAATTCTCAAATCCAAAATACTAAATCCGAGAGTTATTATTTATTTATAATAGTTACGTTTAATGTTTTATGTTATTATTTATTAATGATGCATGGGACTTATACACAAATGGTGCATCCAATATTACTTTGTTAGGGTTATAGTGTAAATTTACCACTATACTATAATTGGATATTGAGATTTGTCACTATATTTTATTTTGATTAATGTTAGCCATTATACTTTAAGAATATGGATAAATTCACTACTCAACTTTTATGTTATTGAAATTAGCCGTCAAACTTTGAATTTTAATTACTTATTTACTAACTTTTAATTTTTTAAAAGTAAAATTTTACCATTAGATATTAAATTTAATGATTTGAAAATAAAATTTAATGAAAAAAATTATTTCAAATATTTTTATTTTAATAGTGAGCTTAAGTTTCTTTCTAAAATTATTAAAAATTATAAATTAAATTCAAATTTTTATTTAATGGGAGGAAGATTGAAAATTTTTAAATTATATAAAAAAATTACTTTAATTTTTTTGTAAATATCAGTTTTTATTAATGATTAATTAATTTTAATTTTTTAAATAAAATATTCAAAATATTTTTATTAAATTTAACTTAAATTAATTTAAATTAAAATTGAATAGTAAAATTTAATAAAAAAAATTAAACTTTAATTTCAAAATTAAGTTGCAAAATTTAATATAGAGTTGAGATAGAGTAATAAATTATACAATGACAAATCTCAACAAAACTAAAACATAATTTACATTTTTTTTTTTCTTTCAACACTCCTTAACTTACAAACCTAAAATAAAAATATAAGTGCTCTTCACAACTAATCAAATTATCATTTTCCCACACAAACAAAACCCAAATTCTGTTTTCATTTCAATGGAACTTCTATTGCCAAATCCTGCAAACTCAACCCCTTTAACAACTTTAGGGTTCTTGGATAGAGCTGCCACCGCCTATGGCGACTCTCCTTCCATTGTTTACAACAATGTTTCATACACATGGTTGCAAACCCAGTGCCGATGTCTCCAGATGGCATCATCGTTGACATCCCTCGGCATCCAACGTGGCCAAGTGGTGTCAGTTGTCGCCCCAAATGTTCCTTCCATGTACGAGCTTCAGTTTGCTGTGCCCATGTCCGGGGCTGTCCTTAATAACATCAATACTCGCCTAGATGCTCACACTTTGTCGATACTCTTACAACACAGCGAGTCCAAGCTTGTTTTTGTGGACCACCATTCTAGTTCACTTGTTCTTGAGGCAATCTCGTTGTTTCCAAGGAACACCAAACATCCGCAACTCATCCTCATTGATGACGAGATGGTGTCATCAGGAAGCAAAAGCACATCATCAACCAGTCACTTTCTTGATCATTACCAGGGGATACTGGAAGATGGTGATCCAAAGTTCAAGTGGGTGAGGCCAAAGAGTGAATGGGATCCAATGGTGTTGAACTACACATCAGGCACAACATCTAGTCCAAAAGGTGTGAGCTTAAGCCATAGGGCAATTTTCATAAAAACCATGGATGCTTTGGTTGATTGGTCGGTTCCAAATCAACCTGTTTACTTATGGACTCTACCCATTTTCCATGCTAATGGGTGGAGCTTCCCATGGGGTATGGCTGCAGTAGGAGGGACCAACATTTGCCTCCGCAAAGTTGACCCTTCACAGATTTACCGTTTGATCAAACAACATAAGGTGACCCACATGTGTGGTGCACCTGTGGTTCTTAACATGCTATCAAATTCACCAGACCTAGAAACATTAGACCACCATGTCCAGATTCTAACGGCTGGTGCACCCCCACCAGCACCAGTACTAGCCAGAACCGAGTCGATGGGCTTTGTGGTGAGCCATGGTTATGGATTAACTGAAACTGGAGGAATTGTTGTCTCATGTGCGTGGAAACAGAAATGGAACAAACTTCCATTAACAGAAAGGGCCAGGCTAAAGTCAAGACAAGGAGTGAACACTGTTGGTTTAACGGAAGCCGACGTTTTGGATCCTAAGACTGGGGAACCTGTTAAACGTGATGGAAAAACTGTTGGCGAGGTTGTTTTACGAGGTGGATCTCTCATGTTAGGGTATCTCAAAGACACTGAAGGAACGTCCAAATGTACGAGAGAAAATGGCTGGTTTTATACGGGAGATATAGGTGTAATTCACCCAGATGGTTATTTGGAAATCAAGGATCGATCCAAGGATATAATTATAAGCGGTGGGGAAAATATAAGCAGCCCTGAAGTTGAGTCGGTGTTGTATTCCCATCCAGCGGTTAATGAGGCGGCGGTGGTGGCTAAGCCTGATAAGTTTTGGGGTGAAACACCATGTGCATTTGTTAGTTTGAAGAAGAATGGTGAGTTGACTCAGAAACCAAGCGAGAAGGAGATTATACAGTATTGTAGGGATAGGTTGCCACATTATATGGTGCCGAAGACGGTGGTGTTTGAAAATGAGCTTCCCAAGACTTCAACGGGGAAAGTACAGAAGTTCATTCTCAGGAGAATTGCTAAGGCTATGAGTTGAGTTGGCCTGCCCTAGGTTTGGTGGTGTAACAAATGTGTTTGACGTAACGTATCTATATTTTGCTCAATAAGGGGTTCATGATTTCAATTTGCTGCCTTCATGTCTGCTGATGCTGATGGGAGGAGATTGTTGTATTAATTGTTAGATTATATATTTTTTTAAATTGATAAATTAGTTTTTACATGTTAGATTAAAAAGTAATTTGGTTCTTTTTGTTAAAAATTCTATCAACTATCGTTAAAATTTAGTATTGCTCATGAAATAACCATACAGTGACATGTGACCTATTTGCTGACATATAGAAACTAGTTTATAAATGGAATTTTTAACCAAAAAAATATAAATCTAACATATAAAAATTAATTTACCTACGAAAAAAATATAATACAAGTATGTGGATAGTAATTTTATGTATGCAATTTGCAGTCTCTATAGGTATCGATAATGTATTAGTGAATGATTCTATTGGTATTATCTTTGCTAGAAATTGTACTTTTTATCAATATGAAGAAAAACAAATATTATATGGTAAATCCTTTTTTGGCATAATATGTAATTACCGGACTCATTAAAATGCGAAGCCAATTTTTTGTGTTTGCAAGCTAAAAGTAAAACAAAATTCATCCTAATATTGCATTTTAATTTTTTATCGAATAAATAAATTAATTAATCTTTGTGTGAGTGGGAAATACAATCTCTTCATTAAGATTGCATCATTACATGTTTATTTTGTTGTTTCTATATAAGGTACAATAATAAATTTAACTATTTATTTAATTTGACCATTGCTCTTTTATTGGAAGTAAATTAAAATTTTTAAAAGGCTAAAAAAGTCATAATAACAACTTTAAAAAAATCAATTAAGCCTTTTTAAAATTAAAAAAATTTCAAAAATCATAAACATAAGTTGTAATTTTTTTAAAATTATAAAATTTTTACTAAAAATTAACAATATTTATCTGATAAAAGTGTAGGGTGATTTTTTTTGTTAGATTTTAATGTGTCAGTATTTTTATTTTTTTAATAAAATATTTATGATTTTAAAAATTTTATAACTTTGTTTTGTAAATTTTGTTTATAAATTTTTTTATTTTTTCAATACTTTGAAATTTTAAAAGGGTTTAATTGTTTTTTTTAAATTTGTTACTAAGGCCTTTTTGACCTTTTAACCTTAATAGTTTCAAAATTTTATAATTTATTTCCAATAAAAGAGTAGAGGACAAATTGAATAATTATGTAAAGGTTGAGGGCTAAATTTGTTATACCTTGTATATAAACACCAATTTTTAATGGAGGGGTTATTTTGCTCGCTCATCTAACGTATAGGGGCTAATTTGCCTATATTTTTAGTTGAAGGGTTAAAATGCATTCTAGGCTATAGTACAAAAGATTTTGAGGTACTTTTACTGTGTTTTCAATCAAGGGCGAAGCCATATCTTTATAATTTTTAAAGGATTAAATCAAATTTTTATAATTTTAGGGGGCTAAAGTGTAATTTTACCTTTACTAATTTAAAATTTTAAAAAAAAATCTAAGGGGCTAAATAAAAATTTTACATTTTAGGGGGGGCCGAGGCCGTTGCCAGGCCCCCCTAAATCCGCCCCTATTTTCAATGCAATGAAGACACTACCTAAAAAAAGATATATCCTAAGATAAATTAATTATTTAAAAATATTTGCATTACTTAAAAAAGACTTAATTCACAATCTGACATCTAAAATTATAACATTTTTCCCATCTTGCTACATAAACTTTTTTTGTCATAATCCTTTTTCCCAAGTTGGTAACTCCATTACATTAAATTTATTTTGAAAAAAGTTTTAACCCACAAATTAGTACCTAAAATATTCTCATTTTCCCAAATTGCTAACTAAACCTTTTTTTTTTTGTTATAAGTGGTACATAAATTATCCTTTAGTTACTCATTTTACACCAAAATGTTATATCTGTTAAAACATTTATAGACAATAATAAACCGTCATATCATATAAACTTAAAAAATATTTTTTAAATTTCTTTTATTTCCTGTTTTTCCTTTGACATTATTTCTCTTTTATTTTTTATTTTTTTTCTTTCTTCTTCCTTTAAAATGTCTAGCAATACCAGTAATGCCCAAAATTTGCCCTCTCAAGGTCTAGATGATGGCGGTTTATTCTACTTTTGAACTTAACTGCTTGCTTTTTCTACCTAACGAGATTGCAAAAGTTATTTGATAGATCAAAACCAATGCTTTTTAGAATTGTATCGAAAACTGATCGGGGTACTGGTCTGAAGATAGGGGTTGAACCAATTGACTCATGAATCAATACAAACTGATTTAACCAAGCTAAAAAAACCAATTGAACCGATATTCTCTATTTAAATTTTTTTTTATTTTCTGAAATTTTTAATAATTTATTTAATCGAACCAAACGAACTGATCAAATTGAAAACTAGTGGCTTGATTGTTTCAACCATCAGTCTATTTCTGAAGAAAAAAAAGAATAAGAAAATATATAAGAGAAAATAATACTTTAACTTTTTTCGCCACATGTTAATTTTTAATTGGCTATTTTTTTTAAAATATACTTAATAGTTTAACTAATGAATGAACTAACATAGGTACCAATTTGGGAAATAAATAGTTTAGGTATCACTTGTGAATAAAAAAAGTTTAGATACCAAATTAGGAAAAAAGACATAGCTTAGGTACCCATTTGTAAGTTAATCCTTCTTAAACTTAATGATTTGACTAGAGACATTCCTAAAGGTGTCTTAAAAGTTGTTCGGTAGGCCGATAGAGCATCATCAAGCCTCCAAGTTCAATCTTTCTATTAGGCCGCACTACCTTCTCAAGGATTCTTCTGATCTCTAGGTTTACCCGTTCAACTTGCCCATTTGACTGTGGATGATAGAAAATGGCAATTTTGTGTTTCACATCGTACATGTCAAGTAGCCACTTAAGCCATTTCTTTACAAATTGAGATCCTTCATTGCTAATTATAGCTCTAGGAGTCCCAAACCGTGTAAACACATGCTTATGTAGGAATCACATGACTACCTTAGCATCATTTGTTGGGTATGCTTCAGCTTCAGCCCACTTGGATACGTAATCGATTGCCATGAGGATATACCTGTTACCATAAGAAGAAGGAAACGAGCATAGAAAATTGATGCCCTATACATCAAATAATTCTACCTCCAAAATATTTGTCAAGGGCATTTAGTTCCTCCTTGATATGCTTTCAGTCCTCTGGCCTCTATCACATTGAGCAAAGAAAGCCATTTTTGTGGTAGGCGGTGTGAGCATACTGACTTGCTCTCTTAAAAGATACAGGGGACACACGGCCGTCACTTTGTCGTGTGTCATACATGGCTAAGACACACACCCGTTTCTCTATCCGTGTGGAAGAAAACAGGTCATTTTCCAAGCAATATTTCTCACCCAAATTGGTACCAACCTAAACACAACAATTTGCATATAACCAAGTCATAAATAGGCATTCAAAACCAACCAAAATCAAGCTTAAAACATGTAATATCATCACATACAACTAATATGCTCATAGGCACTTCAAATGACAACTTAAAAACATGTCAACTATGAATCCAAACTTACCTAAATGGCCAAATACATATATGCATAATTGTACCAAAACTTAACATGTAGTCGCTTATCAAGCTCAACCATTTGGTACCCAAAATACCAATTCACACATCAAACATGATAAGGCCATTTATATATATATAGCAAAGTATACCAAAACACAAGCCAATTCAAATGGCTAAAAACATACCAAAACATGTAGGCTATCATTAGCCAAAATAACATATACATGCCATTATAATAAAAATTAGATAACCAAAAGTACCAAAAGAGCCGATAGATAGTGTGATATAGCTCCGACGAGCTTCCAACCTGAACGAGCTTCCGAACCACTATAAAGCATGAAAAATAACACAGAGTAAGCATTTAAGCTTAGTAAGTTCGTAAAACATAGAATTTAACTTACCATTTAACTACAATTTAGGTAAGTAAACCAAAGCATATCACAACTCAATTTGGCCAAAAGCCTAACACATATTTATCAACCAAGTTAGCCATGTAATTCATATAAAAACCGAGAATCATGTATGAGTTCAACAACTATTTAAATTCCATATACATGTAACATCTATACCATGTATCCATATATCATATATAAACCATTTCCATGTAATTCACGTAAATATCTGTACTAGTTCGTATCAAACTCATATAAACTCGTAACAGAACTATGGTCGTTGAACCATTTAGAATATCGTTGGATACGCGAGTAGTACACACAAGGTGTACTGAACTGTAATATGTCAATTCTTGTACATGTATACTCATACGAGCTGTAAACGGTAAGCTCCTCCGAGCTAAAATAACGGTAAACTCCTCCGAGTTGAATAATGGTAAGCTCATAAGAGCTAAAATCGGTAACCCTAACATGTCATTTGTATCCTACGAATTCCTAAGGTTCAAACATGGCTTGGTAGTCGTCGTATGTTACCGGATATGTGATCAGTAATTATACATAGCAATTATACAATCCATATATATATTTCAATTAAAGTATATAAATACGCAATTTAATTAAACGAACTTACCTCGATGAGTTTATGTAGATACAAAGGCGATTAATTTAATATTTTTCCTTTGCCTCAATCTAACTCCGTACGAGGTCTAACCGGACCTATACAAATGAATTTAACTCAATTCAATATTCAATTTAGTCCAAAACACATTTTTGGCAAAATTACCATTTTTCACCTATATTTTTAATTCTTGGCAATTTAGTCCCTAGGCTCGAAAAATGAAATTCATTCAATTTTATCCCTACCCAAGCCTAGCCGAACTATAAACATATTTATAGCAGCTCATATATTTCACAAATTCACACTTTTACACACAATTTATCACATTATTCAATTTAATCCCTAATTGGTAAATTCATCAAAAATTCCTTTATGAAAGTTGTTTATCTAATAACAACCGTTCTTTTTCTACAGTTAAACTTCAAACCCTAACATATTCATCAATGAAAAAACTCAAATACTTTAATAGTTTTGCAAATTAGTCCCCGGGCTAGCAAGATTAAGCTACAACGATCCCGGAAACATAGAAATCATTAAAAACAGGACAAAAATCGTACCTAATTGGACACTGGAAGCTTGGCCGAATGTTGCTCAACAAAAATAGCTTTCTTTCCTCTTCACAAGATGATACTTGGCTTTTATTTTATAATCTACAGCATGATAGTATTACCTTATAAAAATTTATAGTAGCCCATACGTCAAATAATTCTACCTTTACACCTTACACGATTTAATCATTTTTATCAAATTGATCATGTAATCGGTAAAATTTCTTAATGAAATTTTTTACGGTAATACTATCATATTGTAGATAATAAAATATTATTAAAATTTTTTTTACCTTAGATTTGTGGTCTCTATTTATAGGTATATGAAGTATAAATGAAGTAGACATCTACTTCTAATAACTATTAGAATTTAAAGTACATCAAAACTTATCTTGATCTTGATGGACATCCGCTTAATAAGATATTCATAGCACTCCCCCTTGGATGTCCATTGTTAGATAATGTGCCTCGTTAAAACCTTAGTAAGATAAAAACCGTATAGGAAAAAATCCTAGTGAAGGAAAAAAAGTACGCATATCTATAATATGCATAATATGCTGCCTCATTAAAAACCTTACCAGGAAAGCCCAACGGGACAAAACCTCGGTTAAGGGAAAAAAAGTACAACACGTATTTACTCCCCCTCATGAAAACATCACATACTTTCTCATATTCTATGTATTCAATCTTAACTACTAGTTTTTCAAATGAATATTTGAATTTATTTTCTGAGCATTTATATCACCATTCTTTTGAAAGTCATGGGTTAGGGAAATTTCGGGAGAAATATATTTTGATTTCTTTAGGAGTTTCAACAATAATCATAGAAAACTTTAATTATGATTCTTCTATGAAAACACAAATAGGTATTTTAGATCATTTTATAATCCTCCTTCAACTACTATTTACCACATATGTTCAAATTATTCCAATTCATATAAATGAAAAATTTCCTGAGAATTTATTATGCTTATTCTAGCATCCTAAATCTTTCAAGGATTTTAATATAAACTTTACTATATAGTGGTTCATAAAAGGTTGTAACAACAACCATTAAATGCAAGTTAAATCTTATATGAATTGTCAAAATAATATATCTAAATGTTATTGCGTTCACCACAAAAGAATATCATATCTTTTCATAATCAATGCCAGGATTTAGCAAAAAACTTCATATTTTTATTCTATTTTTGTAAAACTACTTTATTTGCACCCTTACTAGCTTTATACCTTTAGATATTTGGACTACTGGTCCAAACACTCGACAAATTTAATTGTACTTGAGTTGCGTCTTTCTATTTTGATCAATTTATTCCATATCTATATTTCACAATAGATTTATTGTAACACCCCAAAACCCACCCTAAAAGTTTCGACCGGAACCCGGAGGTTACAATGACCACCGAATTGATCGTAGAACAACTTACCAAAGGAATTATTTAAAACTTAATTCGAAAACAATTTGCTTAATTTAAACTAATTCGTTTAACAATTTATGCTAAATTTGAAATCAATCAAGTTTAGAAATTTTAAATACTGGGGTTGTGAAAATTTATTTGTAGTGGATAATGTAAAGCTTACAATTTGAAACACAAAGCACAAATTAGTATTTTATGTTAAAACTTACTTTGTATCAAAGTTTAAGCCGAAGATTTTAGGAAAACAAAACCGCTTACAAAAAAGATATACCAAATCCGAATCTGAAAGACCGTAATCAAAATTTCAATCCAAATCAACATCTTTGTGAGTCCAAAACAAACTATACCATATCCATAAAAATATGTTGCTAACAGTCCATTTTAAATGACTTATCAAAATTACTGAAAACTTTTGTAAGCCCAAACCTAATTGAGAAAAATCAAGAAGAAGTACTAAGATCACCGATGCATTTAGTCCAACACCAAACACGAGAATTACCTGAAAGGAAAAAACACTAAGGAAAGGTGAGCTACGCGAGCTCAGTGTGAGTCCAAAATCAAGAAGAAAGGCAATTGACAAGGTAACGAAACAAATATTTCCAATATACACACGCAGACAGTGAACAAATAACTTATAGCAATAATCAGTCTCACGAGTAGTTCATTAACAAACATAACATAGAGGTATAATTCGAATTACAGCAGATACCAAAAACATGTCAAACTATTTAAATTATTACGCAATTAACTCCAAAACCAGACAGACAGACTTATACCCAAACGTGAAATGAATGCAATAGAGTAAATATCCCACCCATCTAGCCAAACACCACTCCACCCCCCTGCACACCACAATAAGGCCATGTTAGACTCAGCCACCCTACACAACACATAGGACCTTAATAGGCCCATCCACTCTACACACCACAAATGTGGAATTAAGCCACTCGAATAGATGTATACAACTGAGCTGGTATACGTATAGTATAGTGTGATAAACTGTTGTACAGAAGTATTGCAGTTAAAACTGCCAAATCAGTCTTCCTTCACTCCAAAGCCAAATCCCAAAATTTTAATGCTAATGTAGTAATGCACACATTATGCAGACAAATATACAGAAACAGACATACACGTTTCCAGTTGAACATATTCAGTTTTGATTATATTTGTATTTCCATACTAAATTATGATAGCAACAATAACTCAAATTTATTCATCACATCATATTATCACAAAAACGAACATTTAAGTTAAAACCAACAAATACACTTGTATACACGAACCCAAATTACACAGAAACTTAAAACGAGTCAATTTATGACACAGAACAAAAATCTGCGGAATAGGGCCACACGACCGTGTGGAAGTGTTTAGGCCATGTGGAGGCCAACATGGTCGTCTGAAAGAGACACACCCCCGTGTGGAAGAGACAGACTCCCGTGTGTCCAAGTTACATAGCCGTGTGAGTAGCCCGTGTAACTCATTGTCCAAAAGTGCTAAAATAAGCAAAATCAAGAGTAGAGTAGACACGGCCGTGTGGAAAACTCACATACCCATGTGGCTAAGAGACATGGTTGTATGACCAAGGCACACGTCTTTTTGAAAATCAACAAAATCCCCAAACAATAGCCACATGGCTGTGTGGCACTAAAAATTGCCCAAAAACCCTAATTCCTAATGTCACACGGCTGTGTGAACTGCCTGTGTGTGGCACATGCCCGTGTTGTCACGAAACCAAATCGAAAAAGCCAAAAATCATGATTTTCCACAACAAATCAACCCCTAACATCTACTGTACTAAAAACACACATCGAAACCAATTGGAGATCATGCATTTCACTATCTATTCAACCTTTAACCACTTAATTTAGAAACACACTAGATATATGATTCCAACGTACTAACAATCGACCGACACGTCCCAACTATCATTTTAAAACTTGATTACGAAAAAACACAGCAATACTTCTACTCGAATCCAATTTGAAACTAGAACGAAAAATCACGCTAACCTCCTTCAAGAAAAAAAATCAACACTAGTATTGGAGTAAAAGAAATAAATTGAAGAACAAACGAAAAGAATTAAGGAACGAAAGAAAAGAAAAGTGCATGAAACCCAAAAGAATCTAAAATTAGAAATTTGAGAGATAGGGGAAGGGCCAAACATGAGAGTGGGAATGAGGGAAACGAACGTGCCAAAATTGGGATATTTTCTCTCTTCAAATTAAAAATAAAAAAATATAAATAAGTATTTAAAACTTAAAAACAAAACTAAAGTAAAATTAATTCCTCTAAGTACACATGAGGACTCGAACCCAGTACCCAAAAGTAAACTAACACACCCATTACCACCGAACCAGGAGGCTCATTCTGACACTAAAACATGAAAATAAACCCAATTACTCAACTTACTCACTGACCCTAACCACAAACCTTAAAACTTTTAACCCTAAATCTCGGGGTGTTACAACTCACCCCTCCTTAAAGAAATTTCATCCTTGAAAATTTCCTACTAACTGAATAACCGCCTAAACGCAAAACTCACAGTACGCTTCGGCTACACAACTCTAATCCGAACACACCACCATACTAAACCTTAAAATCTCACACATACCCAAAACACTTAACCACAGAACCAAACCAATTTACTTCTTTATCACACACACACAAACACTATGCAATAATCAGAGAGTCGAATCATTCATCAACAACATCACACATAGGCTGAAATATCCTACAACCATACCTGACTCTATGTCATCGAGGGCATTCCCTAATCTGATGCTCCGTAGACCTACATTTGAAACAAGCTCCTGACTTTTTCCAACATTCGCCTGGGTGGCTCTTCTTACAATGCCCACAAAATGACACGTTCGCGCCACTAGTAGAACCTTCAACATCACTCTTGATAACACTCAACTGCGATCTCACATGCTTCGCAGATCAAGGTCCCAACCTTGAAGGACTACGATCCCTTTTCTTCCTACAATCTACACACCTACCTTGAACCATTTCTCTAGTTCTTTTTAAACTAGCAAAACACTTTCTCTAAAAATCTCTTACTACCTGAGTCAACGCCTCAGTACTAGCCTCCAGGTTATCGCTACCCATAGCTGATGGAACGGTATTGACCCCCGACTCCTGAACAGACACAAGTCTCAGAGAAGCTAATAAATCCTTGAGAGTCTCACCAGGCTGATCTTCATAATCTCGCTTATCACCAGAATCTATATCGAACCTCAGAACTAACCTTAAGAAATCTACAATATCAAAACCGAATACAAAAAATAATTATCAAAATATTACGGTTCTAATCTTACAGAACTAATCTTACAATTTTAGAGTTTCATATAGACCAGCATCGGAGTCTCAATCATTCCATTTTCACAAAACATTTTCAAAACAAAAATTATTTTCAAAAACACTATGGTATGTTTTGTCAAAAATATTAACACACAAGCATGTAGACACGTAAAAACACAGGTCGAATTTTTGTATACCTGGCTCTAATACCACTAAATGTAACACCCCAAAACTCAGCCTAGAAGTTTAGACCGAATCTGGAGGTTACATTAACCACCGAAATGATCATAGAACAATTTACCAAAAGAACTATTTAAAACTTAATCCAAAAACAGTTTGTTTAATTTGAACTAGTTCGTTTAACAATTTATACGCTGAGTTTAAAATCAATCGGGTTTAAAAATTTTAAAGTCTGACGTTGTGAAAATTTATTTGTAGTGGAGAACATAAAGCTTACCTTTTGAAACACAAAGCACAAACTAGTACTTTATGTTAAAACTTACTTTGTATCAAAGTTTAAATCGAATATTTTAGGAAAACAAAACATCTTACGGAAAATATATACCAAATTTGAATACGAAAGACTGTAATCAAAATTTCAATCCAAATCAACATCTTTGCGATTCCAAAACAAACAATACCACAATCCATAAAAAAATGTTGCTAATAGTACATTTTAAATGACTTATGAAAATTACTGAAAACTTAGTAAGCCCAAATCGAATTGAGAACCCAAGAAGAAGTTTTGAGATCACAATGCACTGAGTCCAACACCAAACACGAGAATTACCTGAAAGGAAGAAACACTAAGAGGAGGTGAGCTATACGAGCTCAATGGGAGTCTGGAATCAAGAAGAAAGGCAATTGACAAGGTAAAGAAACAAATATTTCCAATATGCACATGCAGACAGTGAACCAATAACTTATATCAATAATCAATCTCACGAGTAGTTCATTAACAAACATAACATAGAGGTATAATTTTAATCATAGAAGATACCAAAGGCATGTCGAACTATTCAAACCAGGCAGACAAACTTATACCCAAATGTGAAATGAATGCAATAGAGTAAATATCTCACCCATCCAGCCAAACACTACTCCATCCCCCCTGCACACCACAATAGGGCCATGTTCGACCTAGTCACCCTACACACCATATAGGACCTTAATAGACCCATCCACTCTACACACCACAAATGTGGATCTAAGCCACTCGAATAAATGTGTACAGCTGAGCTGGTATACGTATAGTATAGTGTGATAAACCGTTGTATAGAAGTATTGCAGTTAAAACTGCCAAATTAGTCTTCCTTCACTCCATAGCTAAATCCCAAAATTTTAATGCTAATGCAGTAATGCACACAGTATGCAGACAAACATACAGAAACAAATATACACGTTTCCAGTTGATCAAATTCAGTTTTGATTATATTTGTATTTTCATACTAAATTATGATAACAATAATAACTCAAAGTTATTCATTACATCATATTATCACATAAACAACATTTAAGTTAAAACCCACAAATGCATATTTATACATGAACCCAAACTAGAACAAGTCTCAAACACACTTACCCAGGCTTAACCGACGGTTGGATTACATAGAAACTTAGAACAAGTCAGTTTATGACACAAAACAAAAATTTACGAAATAAGGCAAAATAGCCATTTGAAAGTGTCCAGGCCGTGTGGAGGCCAACATAGCCGTGTGAAAGAGGCACACGCCCGTGCAGAGGAGACACACGCCTATGTGGAGGAGACACACGCCCGTGTGTCCAGGTTACATAACCGTGTGAGTAGCCCGTGTAATTCACTGTCCAAAAGTGCCAAAAATAAGCAAAATTAAAAGTAAACTAGACATGGCCATGTGGGAAACTCACACGCTCGTGGGGCTAAGGGATACGATCATGTGTCTAAAGCAGACGCTAGTGTGAAAATCGAAAAAATCCCTAAACAATAGCCACACAGTCGTGTGGCTGGGCCATATGGCACTAAAAATCGCCCAAAAACTCTAATTCTCGATGTCACACAGCTGTGTGAACCGTCCTGTGTGCGGCACACGCCCGTGTGGCCACCCATATGGTCACAAAACCAAACCGAAACAAGCCAAAAATCATGATTTTCCTAAAAAATAATCCCTAACATCTACAGTACTAAAATCACACACCAAAACCAATTGGAGATCATGCATTTCACTATTAATTCAACCTCTAACCACTTAATTCAGAAACACGCCTGATATATGTTTCCAACGCACCAATCGACAGATGCACCTCAACTATTGTTCTGAAACTTGATTACGAAAAACACAACAACACTTCTACTCGAATTCGATTTGAAACGAGAACAAAAAATTACGCTAACCTCCAACGAGACAAAAAATCAACACCAATATTGGAGTAAAAGAAATAAATTGAAAAACAAACGAAAAGAATTAAGGAACAAAAGAAAAGAAAAGTTATGAAACCTAAAAGAATCTAAACTCAAAAATTTGGGAGATAGGGGATGGGATAGACATGAAAGTGGGAACGAGGGAAACGAACGTGCCAAAATTGGGATATTTCCTCTCTTCAAATTAAAAATTAAAAATATAAATAAGTATTTAAAACTTAAAAACAAAGCTAAAGTAAAATTAATTCCTCTAAACACACATGAGGACTCGAACCCAGTACCTAAAGGTAAACTAACACACCCACTACCACCGAACCAGTAGGCCCATTCCGACAATAAAACGTGAAAATAAACCCAATTGCTCAACCAACTTACTGATCCTAACCACAGACCTCAAAACTTCTAACTCCAAATATCAAGGTGTTACATTTATTCAAGATCCTCCTTTTATTTCATTATTTCGATAATAATATTGCATACAAAATTATTGTCAACCACTTTTATTATTCAGTTTGACATTTTCTGGATTTGACATAACTTATCAAGATCTCTTATTTTCATTATTTTAATCTTCATATTCATGTTCCTGAATCTCGCCTGGAGTTTTACTTATTAGTTTTGTCTTGGGTCTCTTCTGGAGCACCCGCCTCCACTATATGACCATCTAGAACAAATTTCATCTTTGAAACTAATCAATCTGTTATTTATTCTCACTGATTGTCCTACTGAGACTTTGGTTCAAATTAACATATTAGATGGTAAATAACACCTAATTATTCTTATTAAATTTGTAAATACATCTAACAATTAACTTGTAATGAGTTATCTATGTAGAACTTCTAGTTCAGATTACTCTCCCCTTAACTCATTACAAGTTATTATTTCTCTCCCCCTACTGTCGGGAAAACTATCGAATCAAAATTGTAATCACAAATAATGTCATAATAGAATCTCCAATACATCCAAAACATCTAATAGTACAAAGAAATTTGTAATTAATATATATTCCCAACTTTCTTTGAGGATTCACTCATCTTTGTGCATTGTGGTGGAGCAATTGGAACATATACGCACATACAAAAATTCAAAGATGGTAAATATTTAGCTCTTGATCGGAAATCAATTGTAATGGGGAGTATTTATAACTTATTGGCTTGATGCTCACAACACGTAAATCAACATAATCTAATTTTGAAATAGAAAGTTTAGATCTCATAAGTAATGGTTTAGACATTAATTAGAGGCGTTTAATTAATAATTTCTCTAAACTATTATGTGCATAAATAATGAACTTTTACAAAAGTTTTTCAATCTCAATCAATAAAAGATTGAGATATAAACTCATCAGTATTAGCAAGATGAATTATCTTTATTGCATGATCTGAAATTAATTATTTAAACAAGTAATCTTGCAAATGACAGGTTGCAAGTTGATAACACATACATGATTACTTTGTAGATGTATTTACCAAAATCATATAATATTAAAACCATCCACATAGTGGATAAATAGGCGGATATTCACTTTAGAAATGCAAGACATTAAATCTCAACTTTAGCTAGTGAGTTTCTATCAATCATTTTTCATTGAGAACAACAAACAAATGAGATAAAATTAAAGAATCTTCTGATTCTTTAATTAATGTCCATATGAATTCTAAATTAATTTTTGCATCATATATGATCCAAGATGGTCTAACTGGTCATGCCAAATAGTAAATGTGTTTGTATTAGTAAACTTTTGGTTTACTTTAACATGTGTTTCAATTATACTAAATTGTAACAAATTGATAATTTTACTATCATTCTTTTTACTCTGTATCCACATATAAGTACTATTGTGACATTTACTACTGGAAATGTCTAAATCAATGTAAAGTCTATGACATCACTAAGTCAATAAACATAATTTCCAAATAATTATATACAATATTCGTTTCAAGGAATACTTTTATAACCACTAATGGTATGATTCTTGCTTCAGATGCGAGAAGTCCCGAGTTCGATTCAAAATACTTTTAAAACCCTTTTAATAAGAGTTTTACATAATCAGTTAACTACCAAGAATTACTGCCTAGGTTATGTATAGAAACAAGCCTATACTAAATTTATCAATAAACATCACATCTCAAACATAAAAATATGACATAATGAAAAACTAACAATTTTTTTTATAACCATGCATGAAATTTAATTCAAAATCAAATCATTAACAATTCAAAATTCAATCATTTAAGCTCACCGAACTTTTCATTTACAATTTATCATGTTATTTCTCTAAATAATTAACAAATGGAATAATATAAAACGTATGAATTACTACCTTTAACAATTCTTTGAACTAAATCAAATTTGAATAATCATAAAATTCATTGGTTTGTTCAAATAAATTTGCATACTAGATATGTTTTAATCAAATATTTTATTTAATTATAAAACCTAATATAGCGACATAAATAAATTAGTTAATGATAAACCGTAATTTATACATATTATTATCCCATACTTAACACATTTATGAATAATTTCTCCTTAGATTTGGTGAATTTGATGCTCCTAATCCTTTAATTTCATGTTTTATACTTAGGTGAGCATAGTAGAGCAAAAAGAACAAGAAACGGGCCGAAAACGGAGAAAATGACCTGACGTGGGAAAACAACACAGCCTGGACTTCCTCACACGGGTAGCACACACGCCCGTGCCATTCTAACAGGCTCGAACATAGCTTAAAACAACCTCAACACGGGCATGTTGATTTCTCAGCCTTGACCACGGCCTGAACCAATCGCACACGGGCATGTCACACGAGCGTGTCCCTGCTGAGCCCAAGTTAAGTTCTATTCGGAAAAGGGCAATTTTGAGGGGCTTTTAGGCATTCTAAAGCCTATTTAAACACCGTAGAGGAGGACTAAAGAGGAGACACAGAGTAGGAAGCAAGGAATTACTCGAAGAAAGCCAATTAATCTATCTCAGAAGCCAGATTATTCATCAAGACTGAAGATCTCCCCTCAATTTCCCTTCAGGAGTTTTGGGTTTTCTTTATGTTTTGCATTCATTATTCTTCTGAGATGTTTTCCTTTTTAGTTATGAACTAAACCCCCTAAATACCTAAGGGGAATGAAACCTAAGACGAATCTTGTTATTATTATCTGAATTGTATGATAAATATTTAACTTGTTCTTACTTATGTGTTCTTAATTCTTGCTTTGGTATTTTATGATATTGATTCAAGTTAATGCTCTTATTTGAAGGATGAATAGTCCCTGTCAAAGAGTAATTTTTCATAATTAAGAGGAGTTGATTGCATGCCTAGAGATAAGGTGACAAGATTTTGACGGATTAGGGTGAAACCTAATAAGGGGATCCATAGATCGAGTTAATGCAACCCTAGGTGTTAATTAGAAAGAGATTTCAATTATTCAATCTAGGGTTAGACGTTATTAGTCTTGAATAGGGATAATAACATAACTTAGGGATTTCTACGGAACAAGTTGAATAAATAAATCGTCTGATTCAGAGTCAAATAACAAGTGAAGTCTAGGTGGATTTTTCCTTGGGTATTGTCTTAATCAATCGAATTTTCTAAAAAGTATTTTCCCAAAACCTATTTTCTGTGCATTCTTAGATTAGTTAATTAGTTAATTAAAACCCGTATTATTTTTAGGCTAGATAATAAAAAGAAAGTTAATACTAGTACTTTTAGTTCCTTTGGGTTCGACATCTGGTCTTGCTAAAACTATACTACTATTTGATAGGTGTGCTTGCCTTCGTCATGATAATAGTTAGTTTAGGTATGATCATTTATAAATTTTAAAACTTATCGCGAGTGACAATCAAGTTTTTGGTGCCGTTGCCGGGGAACTAAGATATTAGGAACACTCGATTTTAATTACTTTAGTCATTTACTTTTATTGCAATTATAATTTTGTTTTAATTTTCATTACTAAATTTCTTTTTCTTTCTGGCAGGTTCTTATAGTTTATGACTAGAAGAAACCCATCAGGACCATTACTTTTTGATGAAGAAATCGATCGCACAGCTTGCAGGAATTGAAGATAAATAAGGCTAAGCGTAAGATACACAGAAGAAGAGCAAGAGGACGATATCTCAACTACAACCGAGGAGATGGCTGAAAATCAGGAAAATCTGCCACCTCCTGCGATTGCCGCCGATCAAGTAAATCAGAATCAGGCTTCACGCACTATGTATGATTATGATAAGCGAAATTTAAAAGGAACCGAGTCAAATATATTTAGGCCTGCTATTGCTGCAAATAATTTTGAACTAAAACCTAATACGATTCAAATGATACAGCAATTTGTAGTGTTTGATGGTTTGCAAGATGAGGATCCCAACACTCACTTGGCAAATTTTTTGAAATTCTGCGACACATTTAAAATTAATGGCATTTCTGATGATGTCATTCGACTTCGGTTATTCCCTTTTTCATTGAGAAACAAAGCTAAATAATGGTTAAACTCATTACCACGAGGGTCAATCACTACTTGAGAACAAATGACCGAAAAATTTTTATTAAAGTATTTTCCGCCAGCTAAAATAGCTAAATTACGTAATGATATCTCTTCTTTTGTGCAGATGGATTTAGAAACACTTTACGATGCATGGGAGAGATACAAGGACCTACTGCCAAGGTGCCCTCACCATGGGTTACCTCTATGGCTGCAAGTTCAAACATTTTATAATGGTGTGAACCCCTCGATAAGACAGATGATTGATGCAACAGCTGGTGGAACCATCAACAACAAAACACCTGAAGCGGCTTACAAATTTATTGAGGAAACTGAATAACTATCAATGGCAAGTCATGAGGACTAAGCTAACTAAAGGAGCAGACGTTTATAACATCGACTCAGTTATGATACTGTCAAATCAGGTAGAACTCTTAAATAAAAAGATTGATGGTTTACTTGGTTCCACACATGTACATCCAGTTGATGGTTTGCTTGGTTCCACACAGGTACATCCAGTTATGCAATGCAATACAAGTGGAGGTGGAATAAGCAACCCAGAATATCTAACCTATGGCCACAATATGGAGGACGAACAATTGAATTACATAGGTAATAACTTTAGACCTCAAAATACTCCTTATAATAACACTTATAATGCAGGTTGGAGGAACCACCCAAATTTATCATGGGGTAGTCAAGGAAATCAAAGGCCACAAAATCCGTCGGGTTTTCAACAACCACGTTATCCACAGGAAAAAAAACTGAATCTTGAAGAGATGCTAACAAAATTCGTCTCGGTGTCAGAAACTCATTTCCAGAATACCGAGATAGCACTTAAAAATCAACAAGCGTCAATCCAAGGGCTTGAAACTCAGATTGGCCAGCTGTCCAAATTAATTTCTGAAAGACCACCAGGAAATTTACCTAGTAACACTAACCCCAATTCAAAAGAGCATGTGAAGGTAGTTACACTAAGGAGTGGGAAAGTGTTAGCTGAATCTGAAAAGAAGCTACCACAAGAAGCCATGATGAGCGAAAAAGAGGAGGAAAAACCCAAAAATAATGACAAACCAGTGCCAAAGGAATATAAACCACCAGTCTCATACCCAGCAAAGTTGAAAAAAGGCCACATAGATGCACAATTCGGTAAGTTTCTTAAACTTTTTAAGCAATTACATATCAACTTACCTTTTGTTGAAGCCATCTCGCAGATACCTATATATGCAAAATTTTTGAAGGAGCTTCTAACAAATAAAAGGAAGTTCGAGGACTTATCTATAGTGGAACTCAACGAGGAGTGTTCGGCATACTTCAAAATAAACTGCCAACCAAACTGAAAGACCCAGGAGGTTTCACTATCCCTTGTTTAATTGGTAGTCTAAATGTTGAGAAAGCACTAGCTGATTTAGGCTCTAGCATTAATTTGATGCCATATAAGATGTTTAACAACTTGGCCTTAGGGAACCTAAACCCAATAGGATGAGTATTCAATTAACTAATAAATCTGTTAAATATCCTAGGGGTATCATAGAGGATGTACTTGTAAAAGTAGATAAATTTATATTCCCTGTTGATTTTGTTATGCTGGACATGGATGAGGATGTTGAAGTGCCTTTAATTTTAGGTCGTCCATTTTTAGCCACTGTTAGGGCTGTTATTGATGTGGGAGATGGTAAACTTGTACTTAGAGTAGGCGACGAAGAAATTATTTTTAAGATCTATGATGCCATGAGACTTTCTAGGGAGCAAGATGACTCATGTTATTTTATTGACTCTATTGATCATGCCACTCAAGATTCTTTTCAGGAAATCATACAGGAGGACACGTTGGAACTGTGTCTTGGCCAAAGCGAGAAGGTAAATAATGATGATTCTGAGATAGGTAAGGTAAAAACTGAACTGAACTTCAATAAACCAGTCTCAAGACAAGTAGAATATGAGGGTATCAAGACAAATGAGGAACTTAAGCAAAAACCCTCTATTGAAGAACCTCCCAAACTGGAACTTAAACAATTGCCAAATCACTTGGAATATGCATTCCTTGGAAATTATTCTATATTACCAGTGATTATTACTTCTAACTTGAAACCAAAAGAAAAGAGGAATTACTCCAAGTATTAAGAGAACATAAAAGGGCCATAGCTTGGAAATTTCTGACATCAGAGGGATCAGCCCCTCTTTTTGCGCCCACAAAATTTTAATGGAAGATGAATATAAGCCATGTGTACAAGCTCAAAGAAGACTGAACCCCAACATGAAAGAAGTTGTTAAAGCTGAGGTAATTAAACTTCTAGATGCTGAAATTATTTATCCTATTTCTGACAGTTCTTGGGTAAGTCCAGTGCAGGTTGTTCCTAAGAAAGGAGGCATGACGATTGTAACCAACGAGAAGAATGACTTAGTCCCGACAAGAATAGTAACAGGTTGGAGAGTTTGCATTGACTACAAGAAGCTGAATGATGCCACGAGAAAGATCACTTTCCCTTGCCATTTATTGACCAAAAGTTGGAAAGATTATCAGGGCACATGTACTACTGCTTTTTAGACGGACTCTCTAGTTATTTTCAGATCCCAATAGCTCCTGAAGATTAAGAAAAGACGACATTTACATGTCCATCTGGTACGTTTGCTTATCGTAGAATGCCTTTTGGATTATGTAATGCTCTTGCCACTTTTCAGCGCTGTATGATGGCCATTTTTGATGAACTCGTAGAAGACATCATGGAGGTATTTATGGATGACTTTTCGGTATTCGGTAACTCTTTCCATCTTTGCCTTAAAAATTTAAAACGAGTTTTAATAAGATGCAAGGAAACGAACCTTGTACTTAACTGGGAGAAATGTCATTTTATGGTTCAGGAAGGTATTGTATTAGGACATAAAATTTCTAGTAAAGGGATTGAAGTAGACAAATCTAAAATTGAAACAATCGAAAAATTACCCCCTCCTAGTTCGGTCAAGGCTATTAGAAGCTTTTTAGGACATGCTGGTTTTTATAGAAGATTTATTAAGGATTTTTCTAAAATAGCTAAGCCTTTGACTAAATTACTAGAAAAAGATATACCTTTTAATTTCGATCAGGAATGCTTAGAAGCATTTAATACCTTAAAGGAGAAATTAATTAATGCTCCAATCATAATTGCACCTGACTGGAATTTACCTTTTGAACTAATGTGTGACGCGAGTGGTTTTACAGTAGGTACAGTTTTGGGACAGCGAAAAGACAAGTATTTTCAACCTATCTATTATGCTAGCAAAACTTTGACAGCTGCACAAGAAAACTATACCACCACAGAGAAAGAGTTGCTAGCTGTGGTTTTTGCATTCGATAAATTTCGTTCATATTTAATATTGTCTAAAGTTGTCATTTACACTGATCATTCTGCCCTTCACTACCTCTTAACTAAAACTGATGCAAAACCTCGACTTATTCGATGGATTCTATTGCTGTAGGAATTTGACTTAGAGATTCAAGATAAGAAAGGAGTTGAAAATCTCGAGGCTACTCATCTTTCCAGGCTCAAGAACTCAAATACCAAAGAACTAGATGAAGTTGAAATAAATGATTTGTTTTTGAAAGAACAATTCTTTGCTATATCTGATTTTAAGCTACCTTGGTTTGCAGACATTACTAATCTTTTAGCCGCTAACATTATCCCAAAAGGATTGACACACCATCAAAAGAAGCGATTCTTTAATCATGTGAAAAATTACTTTTGGGACGACCCTTTTCTTTTTTGCATATGTGCAGATCAAGTCATTAGGAGATGCGTTACAAGACCAAAAGCATCGAAAATCTTGGAACATTGCCACTCAGGACCAACTGGAGGACACTACAGTGGAACCAAGACCACACATAAAACACTTGAATCAGGTTTTTATTGGCCCACATTATTCAATGATGCCAACAGGTATGTTACTTCTTGTGACAAATGCCAATGGACAGGTAATATCTCCAAACGTGATGAAATGCCTTAAAACTATATGCTTTCATGTGAAATATTTGACATGTGGGGTATCAATTTCATGGGTCCATTCCCTAGTTCATGTAGGAATAAATACATCTTAGTAGCAGTCGATTATATGTCCAAATGGGTGGAAGCCCAAACTTTACCTACTAATGATGCTAGAGTGGTAGTACGATTCCTTAAGAAACTCTTCTCTAGATTTGGAACACCTAAAGCAATTATCAGTGACAGGGGTACTTATTTTTGTAACGCCCAATTTGAGAAAACCCTTAAGAAATACAGAGTTCATCACAGAACAGCCACCCCATACCATCCTCAAACCAGTGGACAAGTTGAAGTGGCAAACTAAGAAATCAAACGAATTCTTGAAAAGACTGTAGAATCAAACAGGAAAGATTGGGCGATGAAAGTAGATGATGCTTTATGGGCTTATAGAACTGCTTTTAAAACTCCTATAGTAACATCACCCTACAGACTTGTTTATGGAAAAAGTTGTCATATACCATTCGAACTAGAGTATAAAGCCTTCTAGGATATTAAATTTCTAAACCTTGATCCCAAACTTGCAGGTGAAAATAGGTTGATGTAGTGGAACAAGCTAGACGAGTGGCAAGCCAATGCATATGAAAACTCACGCCTATACAAGGAAGCAACAAAGCGATGCCATGACGCTCGTTTAAAGCAACGAAAATAATTTGAAGTTGGAGATCTTGTCCTGCTATACAATTCGAGACTCAAATTGTTTCCTGGGAAACTTAAATCACGATGGTAAGGACCTTTCATAGTTCAAGTTATTTTTCCATATAGCACAATAGAGGTAAGTCACCCATCACAAGGCACTTTCAAGGTAAATGGACATCGTCTCAAACTTTATAACGGTGAGAATTTTAAAGACGATAGAGAGGAGTTACGACTCCACGAACCTCCCTAAATACACCAACAAGGTAAAGTCGAGCTTAGACTATAAACAAGTGCTTCTTGGGAGGCAACCTGAGTACTAACGGTTTTAATTTATTTAAATTTTATTTAAATTTCAAGTTTTAATATCTAGATCAATAACAGAGTCTTTAAACACAGGTTCCCAAAATCCACACGTCCAGACACACTGGCGTGCCTTAGGCCTTGTGAAAATAGAGCAAAATTTTTCCCAAAACATGGGATACGATAAATTGCCATGACCGTATGAGCTGGCCGTGGGCAAGTTTACCAAAATGACACGGGCGTGCAACACACCCGTGCCTAACACCCGTGGTCGAACCTGCCAAATTAACATGGGTGTGTACCTACACGCACGGGCGTGGGAGAAGCGAATGAAGTAAGACACGGCCGTGCGACACGACCGTGGGCACCAACATGCTCAAAATTTGAAACCCATAAAAAAAACGGGTGGCACGACCGTGCGCCCCAAATACCTTTTTCTAATTTTATCTTTCTTTAAAACCATTTCATTCCATTTTTTTTAGGATTTTTATTATTAAGTAATTTATATCTACAAGTATTTCTTCATGAGTAATCCTATTCCTCTATATTCATAAAAAGTTCCTGATTCTATCACAGTTATAAAGAGCTCCGAAGCTTACTATTACTTAGGAACTTGAAACTCCAATGGAAATGTGGAACGCAACCTTTACTACCACCGGACTATTCTCCCCCGCTCTACATAACTCTAAACTAGGGAGTTCATTCATTTAACATTCAGGAAGTTTCACTTTTCTCCCTATCTTATGATCCTATATCTATAATTGCCACTAACTTTATCTTTGTGCATTGAGGGCAATGTACATCTTAAGTGTGGGGGGTAAATTATATCACTATCAGAAAAATCCCTAAATATTGTCTTGTTCTCTTGTAAATCTCTCATATCATTTTTAGGGTGAACTTTGATTAATTTATGATTTTTATTTATATATCTTGAATTAAAATATAGGCATTCATTGACTATTTAAACTTTAAGACATTAGAGAATTAAGCATGATAAGTTGATTTTTGAGAATTTAAAATTTTAAGTTATTTTCCCCAAGTTTAGGTATTACCTTGAATTGAAATCCACAGGTTGAAACATCAAAAAGCCATAATTTTTGTAAGATTTTGAGCCTTTAGAGCATCTATTATTTCTTTCATGCTCACTTTTATTATTGCTTTGAGTGCGTCAATATCGAATTGTTATTCTAGAACTTGCTTGATTATGCATGTCAAGACCATACCATTTGATTTGATATGTCAAGATGATAGAGGCACTTAGGTTTAACCCACTCATGCCATGAAAAGCCTACCTCCACAATTAACCTTTAGTAAACCCCTTTGAGCCTAACATCCCATTCATTGATTTACCCTCAATATTAACCCATAACTCATTATTGTTGAAATTCCCTAAATTAATTTTATCCCTATTTTTGTCGAGATTTGATTTGAATAAATTGTTTAGCTATGTTTTATTTTTAATAGTTAGTCTATGTTATTCGACTTGTTCTTAAAAAAAAAACATACATACATACATACATATATTTTAGTAGTAATCTTCCATATTTGAGCTTAAGTATTTATTGGAAACTCAGAGATGAAGCTCATTTTGATTTAAGTGTAATTAGTATTTTTCTAGATAAGTAATTTTTCAAACTCAATCTCGATTCTAACCTTTTCTTTCAGCTTATGACCACAACCCCTAACCAAAGCCATGTTACAATCCTCTAAAGACTTTTTGATTGATGTATCATTTTAATATATAATGGTGGAGATTTGGTTTTCATGCAAGCCTATGGTAATAACTTTTCATATTGACTGTTGAGTGCTAAATACATTGTCCTTAAACACCTCGAGTGATTTGAACGAATCTTTAGTGAGGATGTTAAACTCTGTGAGACTTTGAATCAAAGGTGATTACTTAAGTAAGGGGAGATGCCTATATTTTTCATGATTAAATGCTTAACTTGGAATGTTTGAAACTTTAATGCGCTTTTAGTTGAATTCTCAATGTATGATTACTTATGGATTAGTTTGAGATATTATTGATGGGAATTATAAGTTGAGAAAAAGGAATTCTTAATTGTGAATTGAGAATTTTGCTTGAGGACAAGCAAATGCTTAAGTGTGGGGGTATTTGATAAACCGTAATTTATACATATTATTATATCATACTTAACACATTTATAAATAATTTCTCCTTATATTTGGTGAATTTGATGCTCCTAATCCTTTAATTTCATGTTTTATATTTAGGTGAGTATAGGAGAGCAAAAAGAACAAGAAACGGGCTGAAAACGGAGAAAATGGGCCGACGTGGGAAAACAACATGGCCTAAACTTCCTCACATGGGTAACACACACACCCGTGCCATTCTAACAGGCTCGAACACGGCCTAAAACAACCTCAACACGGGAGTGTTGATTTCTCAGCCTTGACCATAACCTGAAGCAATCGTACACGGGCGTGTCCCTGTCGAGCCCAAGTTAAGTTCTATTCGGAAAAGGGCAATTTTGAGGGGGTTTTAGGCATTCTAAAGCCTATTTAAACACCCTCGAGGAGGAATAAAGAGGAGACATAGAGTAGGAAGCAAGGAGTTATTTGAGGAAAGCCGATTAATCCATCTCAGAAGCCGGATTATTCATCAAGACTGAAGATCTCCCCTTAATTTCCCTTCAGGAGTTTTGGGTTTTCTTTATGTTTTGCATTCATTATTCTTCTGAGATGTTTTCCTTTTTAGTTATGAACTAAACCCCCTAAATACCTAAGGGGAATGAAACCTAAGACGAATCTTGTTATTATTATCTGAATTGTATGATATATATTTAACTTGTTCTTAATTATGTGTTCTTAATTCTTACTTTGGTATTTCAGGATATTGATTCAAGATAATGCTCTTATTCGGAGGATGAATAGTCCCTGTCTAAGAGTAATTTGTCATAATTAAGTGGAGTTGATTGCAGGCCTAGAGATAGGGTGAAAAGATTTTGCCGGATTAGGGTGAAACCTAATAAGGAGATCCATAGATCGAGTTAATGTAACCCTAGGGTGTTAATTAGAAAGAGATTTCAATTATTCAATCTAGGGTTAGACGTTATTAGTCTTGAATAGGGATAATAACATAACTTAGGGATTTCTACGGAATAAGTTGAATGAATAAATCGTCTAATTTAGAGTCAAACAACAAGTGAAGTCTAGGTGGATTTTTCCTTGGGTATTGTCTTAATCAATCGAATTTTCTAAAAAGTATTTTCCCTAAACCTATTTTCTGTGCATTCTTAGATTAGTTAATTAGTTAATTAAAACACACATTATTTTTAGGCTAGATAATAAAAAGAAAGTTAATACTAGTACTTTTAGTTCCTTTGGGTTCGACATCCGGTCTTGCTAAAACTATACTACTATTCAATAGGATCGCTTGCCTTCATCGTGATAATAGTTAGCTTAGGTACGATCATTTATAAATTTTAAAACTTATCGAGAGTGACAATCAGTTAATATTCAGTTTCATGAACAAATGAGATGTTTAAATCAATATGTAACACATGTAATCAAAACTTAAAAAGAAGACCATCTTAAAATATTTAAATCATATATCAAGTTGATTTAATATTTAAAAATGTACCTTTTTTTTTTTGGTTCTAGGTTGAGTCTTCATGATAAAAGGTAAGCAAATTAAACTTCAGTGGTAGACTTTGAATCCAATCAAAATCTATTAATAGCAAACTTTGAAAGTGAATCTTATTTTCAAAGTGTACAATAGGTACATAACCAATGGCTCTTCATAAATAAATTGTCTCTCTTCTTAAAAAGTTCTTGGAAATTCTTGTTATTTTCTTGATTTCTTCATTTTTCCACTTCTAGTGGTGAGAAAATTTATTATGACAATCCCCCACGACTATTATTATAGTTCAATTTACTACATCCATGTTAAAGATTATGTCTTTCGAATTTATTACATATTGTTGCATTCTCCTCAGGGAATGGTTAGGTTTCGTGGTTAAAAACTTTTGTTCAATCATAAGCATCTTTTTTAATGATATTTCCACCATAGGAGCACATTTGAATCATGAAAAGTTGAATAAGTTCTCTTTTGCAAGGTTCTCATCAGTAATATTTTTCCACGTAATTTTAATTGAGAACTTATTCTAAATACTGTAGAGTTATACTCACAATTTTAAAAAACTTGTAACTTCAGGTGCATCCAACCATAATTAGCTTTAGATAGATTTACCATATTTTATTGCTCATAAATAGATCTTTCACAATCAAATATTTCGTTTTCAACCCCTTAATGATGATGATGACAAAAGAAGATTACAAAGATAGTCACGATCAATTCAATTTATAACTAGAGTAATAAATATAAATCAATAACCCAATCCTCCTTTTCTTCATATGAAATATAATATTTTCTTTATTTACAATCCCAATATGATATCCATTATAATGAAAATATTTTAAAACCAATGCATTAACCATCACAAATTTTGTGTTTTTTAGATATTGATATATTAACTCTTTTGGAGCTTTGAACTAATTTTTTACTATCAAATATTGGAATAATATTTGTTTATTTCAGTACCAAATAAGATAAATATTTTTTATTTGTAATGATAGTATTTATTACTACATTCTCATATCCTTTCTCAAAGAATATTAATAGAAACAAAATATTTGGGCATATAACACATATGTGGCCAATAATCTTTCACATCACATTTATAACATATGTTATCTTTACCCTTTTAAAAGTTATCTTAAGAACTCTAATTGTTCTCTTGTTTATTACTATGTTCTCACTTTTAGTGGTACATGGTTATATCTTTTATTTTCTTTATGTTTGCATTCACTTCAAGGAATGCAACAAATCTGGTAGGACAGACTTCTAAACGCCTCTATTGATTCTTTATTTCATAATCACCATCGCAAAATATGCATAGATCTCAAATCAAAATTTATCTATTCATGTTGTCATGATTAGTCTCCAATTATAATAAACATGATATAATAAATAAATCATAGTAAAATATACTTGAGATTCTTTAATATCATTGTTATCACCTTGGTTATTATCACGAGCACTATTACAAGTAGTAAACAACTTTATTTTCATAATAACATTTATAATCTAATAGTAAAAAAAAATCATTTAATAAACAAAATCAAAATTTTCATTTATGATGCTTGAAAATTATCTAATACGCATTGTACCAAATTTCAATACAACATATATGTTATAAAATCTTATGATGCTCTAATCAAATATTTAAAAATTTTAAAAGATATAATACAATAATTTCAAGTATATTTAATAACAATAACTTAATCATAAAAAAATTAATCATCCAAATATCAAACGTACTATAATTTTATAAAAGAATCTTAGTTTAAAAGAAACCTTAAAGTAATAATATTTTTCATAAAATAATTTTACCAAAAATCAATCAATAAAGGAGAAAAACATATCACGTATGGATTATATAAATTTCTTTGCATAATGATTACCCATAATGAGCAGGCCTCATTTGAAGAGTGAAATAACAGTAGCTCTAGAAGGCAATTGACAACAACTTGAGTAGCAAATTTGAGTGCACGACTATTGCATTGGTTGTTGCTTTAAAGGGGTAAGGTTTGGTGAAAGGGAAATTTTTTTTGACTTATGGAGAAAAACAACTAAAAGAGAATTGTGCTAATAACGTGTTGTAAAATAAATAGACAGAGAGTAAAGAACAAAGAAAATGAGAGGACAGCAGAGAAAATGTATTTTATTTATCAATCAAAATATTTACAAAGCTTCTCCAAAGTCTTTATTTATAGGCATACGAAGTATAAATGAAGTAGAGATACACTTCTAATATGTAACACTCCCTAACCCTTCTCCGTCGTCGGAACAGGGTTACGGAGCATAACCTGACTTTTCAGATCAAATACAGACATTATATATATATATCATTTAACATACATATCATAAATTAATCATATTGTCTCTTTAATGAGCCTTCGAGGCCCAAAATATGTGTTAGAAAAAAATCGAGACTAAACCGGGCACTTAGAAAATAGAAAATATTTCCAAAAACATCAAAATTTTTCCAAGGAATAGGGGGCGCACGCTTATGTGGCTAGACCGTGTGGCTCACACAGCCAAGAGACACGCCCATGTTTTAGGACATGTCCAAAATTAGGTGCTCACTAACTTATGTCACACGGCCAAGTCACACGCCCGTGTGTTAGGCCGTGTGAGCATACTGACTTACAATATTAAGGTGCAGGGTTCACACCCTCAATCAAACGCCCGTGTGCTAGGCCATGTGAGCATACTGACTTACAATATTAAGGTGCAGGGTTCACACGGCCAATCAAACGCCCGTGTGCTAGGCTGTGTGAGCATACTGACTTACAATATTAAGGTGTAGGGTTCACACAGCCAAGTCACAAGCCCGTGTGCGAGGCTGTGTGCCACACAAGACTGAGACACACGCCCGTGTCTTTGCCTGTGTGAAAATACTTGAGCATTCTATTTTGAAAATTTTAAGTTGCAAGGGACACACGGCCAAACCACACACCCATGTGTTAGCCATGTGGACTTAAAATGAACCTTAGATATCAAGTTTACCAATTCCTTCCAATCCTAAACACCAAGCAACTTTAAAATCATTTATTCAACCAATTCAAAATACGATCAAATATCTTCAAAACATGTCAAAATAATCAACCTAGATGTCTACTCAATGTACCCTCATAGGTACAACAATTATATTATCAAAACATATTAATTTAAACATTACTCAAATCAAAATTGTAAAGATACCAAATTCATTCTAATTTGCCTATATCATATTCATTTATGCACTAATTTAAAACACACCATACTATAGCCTTAACATCACACATACTCATATGTCTATAACCAACCAATATTAACTTATAATCTTATTTACAATCAATCCATAAAATATTTAACATTTAGACGCCTTAGGTACAAGCCGACACAAAAAGAGATCTACATCACCATATTTTGTGTCCGGGATCATTGATGGATGCTAAATCGGCAACCAAACTTAAGTACCTAACCTGCACACGAAAAACAAAACCGTACGCTGAGTATAAACTCAGTGGTATTTTTATAATCCGAATAATTTAAAGGCAAGATATTACAATATATACATTTAATCACACCATAACATTAATCATTCAATTAATCAATTTCATAAACACATCATTCACAATATTCAATTCTCATCACTTGCTATTTCAAATCTCATATTTCCTATTCAAATAGCTTTTCACAATATAATACACAATTCATGTGTCTCATTTTCATTTCACATTCAATGTTTTCCAATACCAATCATAGTATCATTTCATTTAATTACCCCTATTAACGTGACTCGGACTCTGACGGATACACGGGTCTAACCAAAACACACCAGTTTGTTACCCAGTACCTCACCGGATAATTCGAAGAAATAAATTAACACCTAGTGTCTCATCTGCTAAACCGAAATAAAATGGCACCCAGTGCCTCATCAAATTAATCCGAAGTAGTAAATTGACACCCAGTGTCTCATCGACTCGAAGTTGAAGAAATCCCTGAACTCTTTCAATCCTATAGCATGCCATCTATATCCGACTCAGCCCGATACAATTAATAGGGTTTAATTTCACATTTCAGATATAATCAATATCCAATACTGATTTTTCATATAATCACATAATTACACATACATTTCAATTCAAAACTAATCCATTCAATATATATATCTACCAATTCAATTCATTCAATCAATTATCAAAATATCAATTATTTACCTCAACACTTACCATATACATTAAATAAAAATTACAATAATTAATAACTAGTTTCGGATTATAGAAATACAAACCAGAATTTCTGAGCTATTCATCGTTGACTTTATCTTTTCCCTTCTTAGTCGAGGTTTTCGGCACAACATTAGCTACAGAATTAAAACAATGAAAATTCATTAATACAATACAATTCAATTTCACATTGAATATTTTCAATTTTTATTCAACATTTGCCTAAACTCCAATTTAGTCCGTAAATCGAGACTAACTTTATTTCTTCACAATTAATTCTATATTTTCATTCAATTTCCACTTTAAACTAGATTTACCACTCTAATTTCAATTAAATCCCTAAATTTTGAATTTTTCACAATTTAGTCTCCAATACTCAAAATTTATAACTTATTCTACAATTCAATCCTTTTTCATTTCTAACTTAAAAATCTATCAATTTAATCCCTAATACTCAAATTATTCAATATAGACAACATTTAAAAACTCAATAATTTCTAAAATTTTGACATAGGCTGGGTAGTTTTTAATACCGGGATTTCAAAAACATAAAAAATACAAAAAAAGGACTAAATTGACTAACCAATTGTGATTTGAACCCTTGAAACCCTAGCTTTTTCTCATTTCTTTCTCTTTTTCTTTTCTTTCTTTCCTTCTCTGTTTCGTTTCACTTTTGTTTCTTTCTATTCTTTTTCTATTTCTTTATTTGTTTTGTTTTAATTACTTATTTGTTTTGTTTTATTATTGTTTTATTTACTTTATTATTATAATAATAATATAATATATATACTTAAATATTAAGTAATACATATTTTATTATTATATACGTATGTATATTATTTTTACACATGTATTCACCACCACCATCCACTTGTTGGAATAAGGTTTAATTACTTATTTAGTCCCTTTACTTTTTCTTTAATAAATAATTCAACTTTCATCCTATATGCAATTTAGTCACTATACCTAATTACTCTTAATTCATACAAATTCACCTAACCAAAACCTAATTAACCACACAACTAACTTCGTAAATATTTATTAATTCTCCCCCTTAATAAATTTCGTCCCCGAAATTTACCTAAAAAGAGGTGGGGGTACTGAAATCTCATTGTTTCTTCCAGTTCTCAAGTCACTTCTTCAATACTATGACTACGCCATAATATTTTTACTAACGGAACTTGCTTATTGTGCAACTCTTTTACCTCTCATGCTAAAATCTCAACTGGCTCCTCTTCATATGACAAATCAGGGCGAATTTCAATATCTTCTATTGAAATAACACGAGAGAGGTCTAATCGATATCTTCTGAGTATTGAAAGGTGAAAAACATAATGAATTTTTTGTAATTCTGCAAGTAAGGCCAAACGATATGCAACTGGTCCCACTCTTTCTGTAATCTCATACGGTCCAATAAATCGATGGCTCAATTTTCCTTTTCGGCCAAATCTCAATTTTTTTCCAAGACAAAACTTTAAGAAATACTTTATCGCTGACAGAATATTCAATATCTCGACGTTTCAAATCTGCATATGATTTTTGTATGTCAAAGGCCGCATTCAATCTATCTCAAATTTTCTGAACACCGTTCTTCGTTTCTTGAATTAATTTTGGCCCAATCATTTTTCTTTCATTCAATTCCATCCAACAAACAAGTGATCGAAATATACAACCATATAAAGCTTCAAACGGAGCCATTTGAATACTTAATTGGAAACTATTGTTGTATACAAATTCAACCAAAGGTAAGTAACGCTCTCAACCTGATTCAAAATCAATAACACAAGTACAAAGCATGTCTTCCAAAATTTGAATAACTCGCTCAGATTGTCCGTCAGTCTACGGATGAAAAGTTGCGCTAAAATTAACCAAGAGATTCATGCAACTGTTTCTAAAATCTCGATGTGAACCGCAAATCTCGATCAAAGATTATCGTCATAGGAACACCATGCAATCTTACAATTTCTTGAATATAAACTTCAGTAATTTTTTGAAGTGACCAATCAGTTCTGACCGCTATTAAATGAGTTGATTTCGTAAGTCGATCAATAATTACCCAAATAACATTTTTCTTACTTGCTGACAATGGTAACCCTGTTACAAAATCCATCGTGATACAATCCCATTTCCATTCAGGAATATTAATATGCTGAAGTAATCCAATAGGAACCTAATGTTCTACCTTAACTCACTGACAAGTTAAGCATTTAGCCACATACTCAACTACATCTCCTTTCATTCCTCGCCACCAATAAGATTCTCGCAGATTACGATACATTTTTGTTCCTCCAAGATGTAAAGAAAAGGGACTGTCATGAGCTTCACGAAGTATCAATTCTTTTAATTCAGAAATATCTAGAACACAAATCCGGTTATGAAATCTCAAGCAACCACAACCATCAATGCTGAAATTTTCTAACATAGCATTTTGAACCATTTCTCTTTTCTTCACTAACTTGTCATCCTCTAACTGTGCTGACTTGATCCGACCAAACATCACCGGTTTGATTTTTAATTCAGCCAATAAGCTTCCATCATCATTGATACTGAGCTGTGCAAACATTGCTCGTAATTCAACTGTTGTTTTTTTACTCAATCCATCACCTACAACATTAGCTTTACCAGGATAATAATCAATGATACAATCAAAATCTTTTAAAGGCTCTATCCAACGAAGTTATATCAAATTTAACTCCTTTTGAGATAGAAGATGTTTGAGACTTTTATGATCAGTATAGATATAACATTTCTCACTATACAGATAATGTCTCCATATCTTTAGAGCAAAAACCACTGTAGATAGCTCTAAATCATGCATTGGATAACTGCGTTCATGCGCTTTCAGTTGACGAGAAACATAAGCGATCACTTTTTCGTCTTGCATCAAAACACATCCAAGACCGCTTAAGAAAGCATCACTATATACAATAAAATCTTTTCCCGATTCTAGTAAAGTTAAAACCGGTGCTTCAGTCAACATTTGCTTCAATTTCTCAAAACTTTTCTGACACTGATCATCCCAGACAAACTGAACATTTTTATGCAATAGCTTTGTCATTGGCAAGGCTATCTTCGAAAATCTATTTACAAATCTTCGGTAATAACCTGCTAGTCCAAGGAAACTACGAACTTCTGACACATTCCTCAGTGTTTTCCACTGAACAATTGCCTCGATCTTTTTTGGATCAACTCTAATTCCATCTGTCGAGATAACATGACCCAAAAATACAACCTCTGATAACCAAAATTCACATTTACTAAGCTTCCCGTAAACTGTTTCTCATATAATACTTGCAAAACAATTCTGAGGTGTTGTTTATGCCCGAATTCAGATTTCGAATAGACAAAATATTATCAATGAAAACTACCGCAAATTGATCTAGGTAAAGTTGAAAAATACGATTCATGAGATCCATAAATGCTGCTGGAGCATTTGTCAATCCAAAAGGCATAACTAAAAATTCATAATGACCATACCGTGTACGAAATGTCGTCTTCGGAACATCACTTTATTTCACTTTCAACTGGTAATAACCCGATCTCAAATCAATCTTTGAAAAGATAAAAGCTCGTTTTAGTTGATCAAATAAATCATCAATACGGGGTAAAGGGTATCAATTCTTAATTGTCAACTTATTCAACTATCGATAATCAATACAAAGTCGCATCGAACCATCTTTCTTTTTAGCAAAAAGTACTAGAGCTCCCCAAGGCGATATACTAGGACGTATAAAACCACGATTTGATAAGTCTTGCTAATGTACTTTTAATTCTTTCAACTCTATGGGTAACATATGATAAGCGGTTATTGACACCGAAGTTGTACCAGGAAACAGTTCAATTGCAAATTCAACCTCCCGATCTGGTGGTAATCCTAGTAATTCCTCAGGAATACATCAAAAAATTCACAAACAATTCAAATTTTATTGCATTGACTTTCAACAAAATCTGAATTGATAACATAAGCTAGAAAAGCTTCACAGCCTTGATGAAGAAGTTTATTATCTTGAATTGCTGAAATGATACGAGTTGAACCACTTGTTCGAATACCATTCACCTCAGTCTTATCACCATTTTCACTCTGAACAATAAACTTCTTTTTACAGCAATCTAGAATCATTCCATGTTCCGTAAGCCAATCCATACCCAAAATCATATCAAAATCACCAAACGACATTATCAACAAATAAAATGTTTTGTAGATCCACAGCGAAAATAGCATCGAGTTAACTTTCAACATTCACCACGATGCTTTTTCCCACAATGCTCACAATTCGAAATTTTAATGTAATACCCTGAAAATTACTACAGTACGAAAGTAAGATATTATTTTTGATATAGTAAAATAAGGAAATAAAGTGACAAAAAGGGAAATTTTGAGTTATGTCAACATTGGAAAATATATTATGATATATTAATTCCAAGAAAGGACTACATCACAAAAGTGAGAAATTTTTTATGGCCCAAGAGTAAATACTTAAAATTTAAGGGGTTAAATGTAAATATGAAAAGTTGAAGGACCAATAGTGCAAATATTTCAAGGGTGAAATGATCTAGAAACTAATAAAAAATGGATGAATTAGGACCAAATTGAGTAGGTGAAGAATTATGAGGGACTAAATTGCAATTTTACTAAATTAAGTGATGACTCAATAATGGAATTTTAAAAGATCATAAAGGACAAAATGGTCATGTAGCAAGGAAGATAATTTTGAAGAGTAATGATGATGTTAGAAACAAATATAGACATTATATATATATCATTTAAAATACATATCATAAATTAATCAAATTGTCTCTTTAATGAGCCTTGGATGCCCAAAATATGTGCTAGAAACAAATCGGGACTAAACCGGGTACTTAGAAAATTTTTTCGAAAACATAAAAAATTTTCAAATGAATAGGGGGTGCACGCCCGTGTGACCGGACTGTATGGCTCACATGGTCAAGAGACACACCCATGTCTTAGGCCATGTCCAAAATTGGGTGCTCACTAACTTATGTCACACAGTCAAGCCACACGCCCGTGTGCTAGGCCGTGTGAGCATATTGACTTACAATATTAAGGTGCAGGGTTCACAAGGCCAAGTCACACGACCGTGTTCTAGGCCGTGTGAGCATACTGACTTACAATATTAAGGTGCAGGGTTCACAAAGCCAAGTCACATGCCCGTGTGCTAGGCCGTATGCCACACACGGCTGAGACAAACGCCCATGTCTTTGCCCGTTTGAAAATACCTGAGCATTCTATTTTGAAATTTTGAAGTTGCAAGGAACACATGGTCAAACCACACGCCCATGTGTTAGACGTTCCGTGTGGATTTAAAATGAACCTTAGACATCAAGTTTACCAATTTATTGCAATCCTGAACACCAAGCAACTTTGAAATCATTTATTCAACCAATTCAAATTATGATCAAATACCTTCAAAACATGTCAAAATAATCAACCTAGATGTCTAACCAATGTACCCTCATAGGTACCACAATTATGTTATGAAAACATATTAATTTAAACATCATTCAAATCAAAATTGTAAAGATACCAAATTCATTCTAATTTGTCTATATCATATTCATTTATGCACTAATTTAAAACACGTCATATTATAGCCTTAACATGACACATACTCATATTTCTATAACCAACCAATATTAACTTATAATCTTATTTACAATCAATCCACAAAATATTTAGCATTAAGACACCCTAGGTACATGCTGACACAAAAAGAGATATACATTACCACATTTTGAGTTCGGGATCTTTGATGGATGCTGAATCGGCAATCAAACTTAAGTACCTAACCTACGCACAGAAAACAAAACCGTATGCTGAGTATAAACTCAGTGGTATTTCTATAATCCGAATAATTTAAAGGCAAGATATTACAATATATACATTTAATCACACCATAACATTAATCATTCAATTAATCAATTTCATAAACACATCATTCATAATATATTCAATTCTCATCTCTTGCTATTTCAAATCTCATATTTGCTATTCAAATAGTTTTCACAATATAATACACAATTCATGTGTCTCATTTTCATTTCACATTCAATATTTTCCTATACCAATCATAGTATCATTTCATTTAATTACCCCTATTAACACGAGTCACACTCTAACGGATACACGAATCCAACCAAAACACACCAGTTTGGTACTCAGTACCTCACTGGATAATTCGAAGAAATAAACTGGCACCCAGTGTCTCATCGGCTAAACCGAAGTAAATTGGCACCCAGTGCCTCATCGAATTAATCCGAAGTAGTAAATTGACACCCAGTGTCTCATCGACTCGAAGTCGAAGAAATCCCTGAACTCTTCCAATCCTATGGCATGCTATCTATATCCGACTCAGCCCGATACAGTTAATAGGGTTTAATTTCGTATTTCAAATATAATCAATATCCAATACTGATTTTTCATATAATCACATAATTATACTTATAATCATTTCAATTCAAAAATAATTCATTCAATATATATATATCTACCAATTCAATTCATTCAATCAATTATCAAAATATCAATTACTTACTTCAACACTTACCATATACATTAAATAAAAATTACAACAATTAATAACTAGTTTCAGATTATAGAAATACAAACCAAAATTTCTGAGCTATTCCTCGTTGACTTTATATTTTCCCTTCTTAGTCGAGGTTTCCGGCACAACGTTAGCTGCGGAATTAAAAAAATTAAAAAAATTAAAATTCATTAATACAATACAATTCAATTTCACATTGAATATTTTTAATTTTTATTCAACATTTGCCTAAACTCCAATTTAGTCCGTAAACCGAGGCTAACTTTATTTCTTCACAATTAATTCTATATTTTCATTCAATTTCCACTTTAAACTAGATTTAACTCTCGAATTTCACTTAAATCTCTAAATTTTAAATTTTTCACAATTTAGTCTCTAATACTCAAAATTTATAATTTATTCTACAATTCAATCCTTTTTCATTTCTAACTTAAAAATCTATCAGTTAATCCCTAATATTCAAATTATTCAATATAGACAACATTTAAAAACTCAATAATTTCTAAAATTTTAACATAGGTTGGGTAGTATTTAATACCGAAATTTCTAAAACATAAAAATTACAAGAAAATAGACTAAATTAACTAACCAATTGAGATTTAAACCCTTGAAACCCTAACTTTTTCTCCTTTATTTCTCTTTTTCTTTTCTTTCTTTCCTTCTCTGTTTCGTTTCAATTTTGTTTCTTTCTATTCTTTTTCTATTTCTTTATTTGTTTTGTTTTATTATTATTTCATTTCTTCTTTCCTTCTCTGTTTCGTTTCAATTTTGTTTCTTTCTATTCTTTTTCTATTTCTTTATTTGTTTTGTTTTATTATTATTTCATTTACTTTATTATTATAATAATATAATATATATACTTAAATATTAATATTAAGTCATACATATTTTATTATTATATACATATGTATATTATTTTTACACATGTATTCACCAACACATCCACTTGTTGGAATAAAGTTTAATTTCTTATTTAGTCCCTTTACTTTTTCTTTAATATATAATTCATCTTTCATCTTATATGCAATTTAATTCCTATACCTAATTACTCTTAATTTATACAAATTCACCTCACCAAAACCTAATTAACCACACAACTAATTTTGTAAATAATTTTAATAAATATTTACGAATCTTTTTTATAAAAACGGAGACCCGAAAATATACGTTCCGATACCCGTGACTATCGGGTCGTTACATAATAACTATTAGAATTTAAAATACATAAAAACTTATCTTGATTTTGATGGACATCCACTTAATAAAATATTCATAACAATATGCATATTTTATTGGTTTTTTTTAAATAAAAAACTAAAATACCCTCAAATAATATATTTTATTTTAAATGTGAAAGGACATTAAAGTAATTTCCCTTATTGAGTCGAGATCCGGTTGATGGGTGATACAAACTCAGTAAAAGACTTGATAAATAGAATAAATAAGCAATCACAACCCCAAATGAAAATTTTGTTTTTTAACCTTTTATAAATGATAAAATAGGAAGTAAATATATGTTAAAAATTACATTTTGACTTTTGAAAAATGAAAAGATTTTAATTTAGTCCCTTTACAAATGACGAAGTCACAAGTTAATGCAAGAAAAAATCACTCTGTTTTTATTTTCATTAATGTTATAGTTGGTAAAATTATTATTCTTCAACATGTGTTAGTATATGAGTTACCAAATACTAATTTCATTTGTTGTTTTTAGTCACTCACGTAAGAATGGGAAATTTTTATTTATTTATTTTAAAGATTTCGTAATTTTTTATCAAGCTTAAACTAAGTATTCTTTTATGTTAGGATAAATTATATTAATACAAAGGAGACATAAAATTAATGCTCTACGTAAAGAAGGGTGGGCACTCTTTTATTTAGCCCAACAAACAAATGAAAGCCTAAAAACCTAAACAATATCAAATTAGCTAATTTTTTAAATTATTTTCTATGCCTCCTAACTTTATCTTCAATGCCCATCCAATAATAAGATAAACTTTTTATTTCTCTATTTATAGAAATTTTATGATAAAATTACACAAAAATAAAATAAAATCTATGTAACTAACAAGAATGAAAGAATTGTTTTTTTCATTCATGTTATAAACTTGAATTAGCATAAATTAACAATAAATATTTGTGTATCAGTAATTATCCAGAAAACATTCAAAACTTTATTTGATTCGTGGCAAAAAATATTTTCGGAGTTTAATGTTGAAAATCAAAATTCGTTTTGTCGACTTGAGTAGTTTTGTAGTTTCGCGTTAAAAATTATCATCTACTGATGAATTTAGCAAAAACCAAGACGAGCTCAGAAACATACTACAAACCCAGAAGATCAAAAGAATTTTTACACTATTGCAAAATAGTCCGAACTCCCATATGTTGTCCGGTCCTAAGTCAGAGACTTACCTGAACACACAAATATAAAACCAAAAGGTGAGCTATAAAACTCAGTTTATAACCATCATCAGTTACAATTAACAAAACATAGTACATAAATCAAAGTAGCATAGAGAACTTAATAACGAGTATAAGACCAGAACAGAACAGACCAGAGTATCACGGAGGTTGCCATCATGCTAATATAACAGAACAATACAAACCCACCGGAATAGGACAGAGTAGAATATGACAAAAGCGATGTAATAAAGTAAAGAAAGGAGGCGAGAGCGTAATCGAATCGAATCGAACTACGCAAAGGATGTATGTTTATGCAGATACAATATTTTTTTTAAAACAGATCAGAATGCAGATTTATTAGAAAACGTCCTACCCAACTCCTCTACACACCAAAATAGAGTCCCTCCCTGAACTCGTCCAACCAAATCACACCAACAAATAATTGTAGACACTGCCACAAAAATTTTGTTGTTAAAACTGCCAGATCAGATACACGTGGTCAAGCCACTATATTGCAACCAAGTTGCCAAAATAGAAATGTGGATAAACCACCAGATAATACAAATAATCAAACTGCCAAAAACTTTCTCCTTTCACATCATCCCAAGTCCCATGCAATGTGTCTTGGCATGCATATACAGAAGCAAAGTGATAAGCATGTAAGTCTTGCTATCGTACAGTAATAGAGTCAATAGGCATGGGATGCGTTATAAAACAGATTTATCAAAACTTAACAAATAATATCAGATTTGTCATGAAGTCACATGCTTGGTTATAAATCAGAATCAGTACCAATCAATTCAACATATTTAGATATCACATGTTCTTAAGCAACAGAGTCATGTAAAGGCGTACCAATAAACTTAACAAAATACAGATCGTACTTGGATAATCTGCACACATTAGACAATAGCACATTATGTTTTGACAGACCCTACTTACTTAGGTTCAAACATAACAAACATACATACAGATCACAAGTTGTTCAGCATCAGATCATCAGATATCAAGTTATATAGCCTAACTTAGATCATACGGACCCTACAGTAGGCCTGCATTTGTTTCAAACCATGCTTGTGACTCGATGGAAAAATTCCAAATATTGGTCCACACGCCTTTGTGGTTTCACACGGCCTAGATAGTTGGCCTGTGTGTCCCACATAGCCTGACACACACCCATATCACCTTCTGTGTGGTCTTAATTCGCAATTAGTGAGTTACACGACCTGGACACATACTCGTGTCATTGGCACGTATGAACTCTGCATAGCACATAACCACACAAAGCCTGCACACAAGCCTGTGTGCCTCCAATTTTTAAGAACAATAAGTTACATGGCCTGCCACACGGCTGTGTGGCTCATACGGTCTACCACATGGCTGTGTGGCCCACACAGTCTACCACACGGCTATGTGGCATCGATAGTCATTTTTTTGGTAACTAAACTCGAAACAAAAGTTGGGTTATCGTTACCCACCGGATACGATTTTGACATGGAAGTAACAAAGATAATTCTTGAGCCTAAAACAACGTTACAGTAACCAAATCAGATAATCAAACTGGAATAGATCGTTTGAATAACATTTAAACCAAATCTATGTTATAGAACTTTTGACACAACACTCCAAATCAAAACTTACCGGCAATGACCAACGGACACACGATCCTACATCGCTGAAGGAGCGCTAAACTTTGCTTGAACATCTTTTGATTCAAAGAACCAATTAACAAACTCCCAAGGAATAATCGTCTTTTGCTATGGACTTTAAAAACCGACAGAAAACCACATACTAGAAATAGAAGCAACTGACTCTTACCGACGCTAAGAAAAAAAACACAAGAAAAGGTCGAGCCTGACACGGAATCTAATTCACACCCAATAGCAAAAATGAAAGTAATTTGGAAGAGGGAGAACATTTTATTTTTATCTCAGAAACAAAGAGGAGAGAGTTACCAACCTCTTAATTAACTAAATAAATTAAAAAGAAAACTAAAATAATTTAAAAATTAGTATAAAAATATTCTCATTAAGCACGTAGAGATTCGAACACAAGACCAAGGGGTGTACAAAAGCTTAACCAATGAATAAGCAAGCTCATTCTTGATATTAGTTGACTGAATTTAACTTATAACTCACATGTCCAAAGATAAGGATTTAGTCAAAAGTAGCAAAATTTCAAGAGATAGGATTCGAAACCAGAACCTCACATATATAACCAGAACACTTCACCACTAAACCAAATCAATTTACTTATCTAAATTTTCCAAAATCTAAACTCAAAATCGAGAGATTTCCACTATTGGTCTCAAAACTCAACTTCTTCTAACCCAACTTTTGGGATGTTACAAATTTGACTTCTATTTCAGATTGAACCTAGATAATAGATTTTCTCCTCCAATTGATAAACGACCCAATAGTCAGGGGTGATGGAAAGTGAGATTCGGGCTCTATTCCCATAAAACGAACCCGTAAATATTTTTATTAAATATTTACGAGGTTAGTTTAGTAGTGAATTAGATTTTGGTTAAGTAATTTTCATGAAATTAGGAGTTGTTAAGGTATAGAGACTAAATCGCGTAAAGATTAAAAGTTGAATTATATATTGAAATTAATTAAAGGACTAAAATAGCAATTATACCATTAAATAAATGTTGTGTAGCCAGTCATGAGTTAAGGTTATTAATGTTATGTATATTATATATGTATACTTAAGTTAACTTTAATATATAAAATAATATATAAAATTAAAGTAAAATGAAAGAAATGGAATGAATTGAAGAATAAACAAAATATAGTAGAAAAAAATTGAAATTCTTGTGAATTGAGTAGTAAGTTATTAATTAATTTAAATTATTTTATTCCATAGCAAACGTCATTTCGAAATCCTCGAGTAAGAAGGGGAAAGATAAGGTCGACGTCGAGTAGCTCAGAATATATAGTTTGTGTTTCTATAATCCGAATTAAATTACAAATTATTACATTTTGAATTGTTTGCATATCGTAAGTAATTGAGGTGAGAACTCTTGTACTTTGGGCCAAATTGAATCAACTGATGGTTACAATGAACAAATTATGTGTATCGAGAATTGTGGTATTTTTATGAATATGTGTATTGAGAAATTATAGTTATTATCAAATTTAATATATACTTATACGTGTGATGATGTACATATGTAAAATTGGAAAATTGGATGTATTAAAAGTGAAATGAAACCCTATTAACTATTTCGGGCTAAGTCGAATATAGATGGCATGCCATAGGATAGGAAGAGTTCAGGGATTTCTTCGACCTCGAGTCGATAAGTCACTAGGTGCCAATTTGATTTGGTTTAACCGATGAGACACTGGGTGTCAACTTATATAGTGCTAGGCGCAGTTATTACTTCGAATTTATTCGATGAGGCACTGGGTGCCAAACTGGTGTGTTGGTTGGATTCGTGTATCCGTCTGAGTTCGAGTCATTGTTAATAGGGGAAAATAAATGATAAAAATTGATGTGTTTGATATTTGAAATGGAAAAGGATGAGAATGGGAAATGATATGTGAAATGAAATATGAAATGGTGGATTTTGTTCCGAATATTGATGATTTATGAGTAATGAACTCATGGATTGGAAATGGAAATGAATTATGAGATGATTTATTAGATGCCTTATGAAATGCTATGGCCATATATTAAAATGTGTAATTTCTATTGGATGTGAACAAGAATGAATAAATTAGTATGATAAACTTGATATTCTATATATCATTTCTTACTTGCATATTACATTTTTATTTATTTACATCAAGTTTTAAGAGTTTAGATTATAGAAATACCGCTGAATTATACTTAGCGTACGATTTTTTTTTCTGTGCACAGGTTAGGTACTTTCAACTTATCGTCGACTCAGCATCCTATAACGAGTCTCAAGCTCAAGTGTGGTGATGTTTAAATTTGTAATGGCATGTACTTAGGAGGTCCTTTTTTTGATGTTGTTTATAATGTGATGATATTTTGGTTTTCAAGTGAAATGATGGTTATTTGTATATATGATTGTTGTTGAGGCTACGTTTGGTATGATAGTTTAGCTTAAAGTTTGGTATGTGTTTAACTTAAGGTTTGGTAACCTAAGTAGCTAATTATTAGTCCAATTATGGCAAATTTGGTATGAATAAAGGTTTTGATTGGATGATGCTTTGTTAATATGTTTAAAGATATAAAATGTTGGTCGACTACCTCCCAGGATACAACAACGAGATAAGCATGATAGTAGCACAGTTGTAGTGATCAATGAATTGTAGTCTTGCTTTCATCTATCATCGAAAACAGTTCAAAATATGCAAGGAAAAGATCTCAAAATTTTTGCAGGAAAAGTAAAGAAAAATTCAGTGTCTTTTCTCTTACAGATTATTTCGGTTTAAATAAAAATATTCAAAATGAAAGAACTTTTGGAAATTTTGACCAATGAAGCCATTAACGTCCATGAATTAAGGAGCCATTAGACGCAATTTAGTATTTTTCCTTTTAATTCCAAACAGAATTTAAAGAGATAATCTTTGTTGAGGAAAAATAAAATTACGTATTGGGCTAAAAATATCAGCAGGCTTAGAAGGGCCCGACCAGTTCAGACATTTCACGTCACCCACGTCGTGCAGCTGCGCCCCCAACCCCAACAGGTTTGGATTTGCACCATCCCTACGCGCAAGGGAAAGCATTAACTTAGTCATTCAATAACCGCCAAGTTGGTTCATATATATAAACATATTCCACACTTGATATCTAACCAATGTGGAACTAACCTTTCTATTTTCCTCAACATAATTCACAAGTGGCTTACTTTAGGCATCAATTTCTCATTCATCATTTAACCATGTTGAGCATATAATATATCGTTGTAAAGTTCTCATGGGGTAGAATATAAAACCATAAATTTATGATTCAAATCTCCACCTTTACCAATCGAAAATATGCCTCAAAGTTTCCAAAAATCTATTTTTTCCAACAATCCCCCACATGAATGAAATTCATAGTTTTAACGAAAAACATTGACTCGATGTGGTGATAGAATCTATGATAAATAGTTGCATAGGGTAGGTAGGCATCAACCCTTAAACCTTCCATTGTGAAAGTATATTTACTTTACTAGCTGAAAAGTAGACGCGATGTCATTAAACTATTTTGCCATTTGTGTAAACGATGATATACCTTACACAACTACCTCCTTGGTAAGGTTTTAGTTCTCATGGGTATGTTCATATGGCCGTGAACATCTCCTGGTTCTACAAGAGTTTGAGAGAACTATGCCCCAGTAGTCTCCTCGAAGCGGCCCCACTTCACTTTCACATAGGTGGCTTATGTTGCTCGGTTTATTGAAACACACAACGGTCATTAAAAGCATTGGTTAACCTATCTCACTTTTAATCATTGTTTATATCCTAAGAATAGACTTAGGATGAGAACCCCCACAATGACCTCACAAGGTCTATGCAAGTAGGTTGTCCTTTGAACCTAGAACTTGGGATCTCCAGTCAACTAGGTTGGGTTTTCCTTCACATAACGCCTTTAATTTTCATAGGCTTTAGTCTTATTCCTTTCGATGTTTTATCAACCTGATTTCGATTTAAGCCTTTAGTTAACAGATTTGTAATGTTATCTTTTAATTTTATAAAATCAATAGAGATAATTCCATTTGAGATCAGTTGTCTAACGGTATTGTGTCGACGACGCATATGTATCGACTTAGCATTATACATTACGTTCTGTAATCTACCATTTTTTGCTTAGTTATCACAATATATGCATATTGTAGGCACCGGCTTTGGCTAGTCAGGAATATCCTCCAAGAAGTTTCAAAGCCATTCAGCCTCTTCTCTAGATTTGTTTAGAGCTACAAACCCAGATTCCATTGTGGATCTGGTTATGCCTCAAATCTCCACATCTACCAATCGAGAATATGCCTCAAAGCTTCTAAAAATCAATTTTTTTTCAACACTTGTTTAATGATGTTTAGTAACGATATCTTTACCTTTTGCGAAAATTTGAATTTTCTTCATTCTCTTTCTTGTTTTTGCCTGGCCTTTTAGGAGAGTGAGATAGAACAACAATCAATTTTGGAAGTTCTGGATTGGGCCTTACCTATGACTTGCTATTTTGCTTTTCACCCATTGAGACGGAAAGCTGACTCACTGGGCTCTCCAATTTCTCCCTATTTGCCCTTCTTTCCTATTGGAATTCAAAAGTGTTAGTGATAAGAACATTTATGGTATCTTTTAAAGACATACCTGAAGATTGTGATTTTTGTATGGGTGGACTAGGCTGGTAATATAGATTAAATTGGAGTCTCATTCCATAACCTAAATCAAGGTGTTCTCTTCTCCCAAAAGAGTATTTGACGAATCCTATCTGAGAATTCGATTGAAGGAATGCCTTTGACAACAGACTTTTGAATGCCTCCTTCCAACAAATCAAAATCCTCCTTCTCCTATAAACCATTCCCAACAGTATTGGATGTATGACCAAGTAACTTGCCTTTCCAAGAAATTGTTGGTTCAGCAGACAGGTCTACCAACAACTCCCTACTCAAACTTTCATCTTTATCCCTAAAGCTAACCTTCATAGGGATTAAGCCTTCCATAAAGCAATCTCTAGACCCAAAGTTTTCACAGAGAGAATCCATTAAAACTGAATTTATACTTAATGTTTTAAAACTTTATCATTATTAGTTTTTGAATAGTTATTATAAAAATATCCAATAATAAAATATTTAAAATCATAAGTTTAAATTATTATATTTTAAAATTTAAAATAAAATTTTCATTATCTACATTTATTATCTAATAATTAAAAATCTAAAATTATGGGGTTTAAGTATAAATAGTTTGATTATGTGCATGTTTTACTTTTATATTTAAAATTGTTTTCTTATTGCTTGTTCATGTCTTTCCTTTTTCTTTTTCATCTACACCACTCTGTAACATTATTTCCAGGCATTTAATTCAAAAAGAAAAGAATTTGGTTTTTGATATTAAATTGGTACCAAAGTCAATATATTTCAAGTTATATATCTACGAGTTGAACTTGAGTTTACAGTAAAAAAATATTTTAACTATATTTTTCTGTAATTTTTTAAATATTTATATTTACATAAACTTAAATAGAAAAAATATTTTTTAAAAATTTTAAAATTATCTAATCATTTTATTTTTGAAAACTTAAATAAAAATTCTCTTAGGATTTTTCATTGCAATTTTTTATTAGTGTATAATTTTTTGTATTTAATTTTTAATAAAAGAAAACATCGATTTGTTTTGATGGGCATAAATATTTAGTTCAATTTTACCCACGAAATAATCACTCATGAAGCAGTAACAGATATTTAACTAAACTTATATTACATATTTAAATAAATAAAGCCATCCATTACATAAGTAACAAACTAGAACACCTTAAATAATAATAAAAAAATACTTTCAACACGGCATATGCAACGCTGGAAATTAAAGTTAGTAATAGCTTTAGCTTTATGGCTCCTTGTTTAATATTTAATTAATTTTTTAAATCTATAATTAAAATATATTAATTTATCAATTCAAATAGAAAAATTTAAGGTCATTTTTAACATATTCAAACTCATGCTTTTATAAATGAGAATGTTTTTATCTTTTATTGTTTAATAAAATATTTTTATTCCATGTGATTAATATAAATAATTATTATTTAAGATAATTTTAAAGTAATTGTATAATATGTAAAAGAATAAGAAGATGGCATAAATATTCAAATATACTTTAAATTGTTATGGACCATAGCAAACATAATAATGCTTGGTTCTTAAATGTGCATGAATCATGATATCTTTTTCTTGTTGAGCATGTAGTTGCGACATATGTTAAGCGTAGAAACTAAAAACGATTGAGAAATTGAGGTATAAAAGGTTTAAAATTTAGGACTATTTTAATTTTATTAAAATAAAATTAGATTTTGGTTGGGATATTATTTGATTCTCCTAACATTTAAATTTAAATCTGTATACTTGTTTAGCATAAAAATAGGCGGGGCTGATTTCTTTTAGGTTCTATATGTAGATAGATGTGAATAGGGGAGGCACTACAACCACCAAAACCATTCTTATTTTTAACATACGCTTTCTTTTACCTTCTATTTTTAATATACATATAGATAGATGTGAATAGGGGTGGCTCTACGGCCACCAAAACCATTGTTATTTATTTTTTGTTTCCATTTTTTTTTAATCTAGTCAAAACCCAATAATTATTTGGGTGTTTAAATCCTCTCACTCAAAATTTAACTTTTAATTCGAGATGGATTCAATTGTCACCCAATGTCGTTTTAACATCAAATAAAGAAGGGTGTCTTTCAATTCAATTTTGTGCAATATATAATTAGTAAATCGATACGATTTGTAATTGTCGTATTTGTCTTGTCAAACAACAAATTGATGTGATCAATTATGAGGTTTAAGCTTATTCGTCAATCTCTATAACCAACTTAACGGTTGGAGGAGAAAATCCATTATTTGAGATCAGTTCGAAGTTGGAGTCAAAATCGTGCATAAGGCTAGAGTATTCTTTTTGTTGGTTTAATTCTATTTAATTTTGATTTGTTTAGCTTGATTACGTTTTTATTTTTTATTCAATTTATATTATTTATTTAATTTTCATATTTATCCCTCCTCCATTTTTCGTTCAAGTTTACGTGAATCTAGGCATGAAAGCTATCCACGGCACATTCTGGTTATAAATAAATACAGATTTGGATAGATCAATCAATGTAGGATCGACCTGGTCTCTATGCTACAAATTTAATTTTTGGTGGATTCAACGCCCATTAAATTTTGGCTCTGTTGTTGGGGGTTAACACTAATCAAATTTTTATTTTTTATTTAGTAAATATGGATGTGCAAGTTACTTAATGATATTGTTAATATTGTCTGGTGTATTAGCGCAAGAAATACTATGTCAGATGTAGTGTGTGGTACATGTGCTACACCTAATTATGTTACATATGTGTGTCCTGTCTTGCAAAAAGATTACCAAGAATAATATAACATTGTTGGAAGTTTTCGTTGTAACACCCCTCACCCGTATCCGAGGCTGGAATAGGGTTCGAGGTATTACCTAACTACAACTCAGTCAACTATATAAAACCGGGTTATGAAATCTCAACAATTTAAAAACTTTTCTTTCCTCATGTAATTTGTCCCAAACATGGGCTTACGAGACCCAAAATATACATCAGGGGTGGGGACTCATGAAAAACTTAGAAAATCTCAGGCACCAAGATTCCACACGCCCGTGTGGGTATAAAGCACACGACCGTGTGCTAAGGACACGCCCATGCCCCGAACCCGTGCCTAAAAACTTGGGTATTCTGCCAAAATCACACGGCCCAAGCACACACTCATGCCCTATAACTGTGTCCTTCACAAGGCCGAGACACATGGCCGTCTCTCTTGCCCTTGTACTACTAGTATGCATACTGACTTTATGGCACGGTATGGACACAAGTCCGTGTGGCCTGCCCGTGTGCTAAAATGACTTCAAAATTTTAAGTGCAGGGGACGCACAGCCATAACACACGCCCGTGTATCTTACCTGTGTGGACAAACTAGGCTATTTCCCAAGCCCATTTGTCACCCTTTTTGCACAACCTACACAAGATCATTTCAATAAACGAATCTCATCAAAATGGACGCTAATTCATCCATAGAAAGAACATCATATGCATTCATCAAAATGAATAATAGCCATTAATCTGGGCTTGATACAAAATAAAGGGCTTTTGACTTAAGCCAAAATACATAAACAATTCTCATGATGTAACATCCTAGTCTAGCTCTATACATGCCACCTTCAAAAATATAAATCAAACTATACCGAATGTTGCGGACGATGGTGTGATGGATATCTTTGACTTTAAGGGATCCTTAAGCTAGCTTGGTGACACTAAAAGAAGAGGGAAAAGAAAGAGGGTAAGCATAAAGCTTAGTAAGTTGCATATAAGTAAATATACAACAACAATCTCACCATTAGTCATCATACTTATAGCTCAAAAGTAAACATAATCTGACTTACTTATTGTCATCTACTTGAGTCACATTTTCTAATTAGGCTCATTACTCATGCTTACCATATAGGTACCTGTAACACTCACAACATGATCATTCTTTCTTTATCAAAAATTGATTTATAACTCTCACCATTGAAACGTTTGAAATATTACTGGATATTCTATGAACCTTCAACATGGGATATATTGCCGATGCCATGTCCCAGACATGGTCTTACACTGGCTCTCATATATACGTGCTGATGCATGTCCCAGACATGTCTTACACTAGCACAACTCTTAGCCGATGCATGTCCTAGACCCATCTTACACTGGCTATCTTTGTCGAGTCCGATGCATGTCCCAGACATGTCTTACACTGGCACTTATCTATGTGCCGATGCCATGTCCCAGACATGTCTTACACTAGCCCTCATCTAGAAGCCGATGCCATGTCCCAGACATGGTCTTACACTGGCTCTCAGAATGTGGCCGAAGCATGTCATAGACATGTCTTACACTGGCACACAAATCACCTAATGCCTTGGCACGAATATCCAGTTCGTATCCTAATGTTTCAACGGGATACTTCTATTATCTCAAATATTACTATGCATTCTCAACTTATAACTTAACAACTCATACAATATCAATTCAATAGCTATATGGATACAAATATTAACAGTGTAGTTATATTATTTACATACAACTTACCTCGGTTTACAAAAAGTACTTGACTATTCGGTTTAGTCGGTTTGCTTGGCCTTTCCTCGATCTAGGTTCGGATTTGGTAAATCTTGATATATAATGACAATATGCACTCATTTAGTCACTAATTATAATTAGGAAATCATAAATTTACATCTTTGGTAAAATGACCATTTTGCCCCTAGACTTTGACAAAATGACCATTTTACCCCTATGCCCGAAAATCAATTTTCATCTAATTTCACTGTATTTCAAGCCTAACCGAAATATTTTTACTCTTATAGAAACTTTAAAATATCACTATCTCACATACTTATTAACTATTTTACAACTTATGCAAAATAGTCCCTTTAGGTGTTTTCATGCTAACACCTTTCACAAAAGTTGTTTATAGCACAACTAGGTCTCATATTCTTCCATAAAAACTTAATAAACATCACAAATACATCCATGGAAAAATCCTAAACTCTTCACCATTTTGCAAGATATCACCCTCATTTGAAAACTCGTGCTTCAAGGGTCTCAAAAATGTAAAAATCATTAACAAAGGGTGTGGGAATCACTTACTTGTGAGGGCTTTAAGTTGCTGAAAATTTTCAGCCTTCAAAACTCCATTTTTTTTTTATATTTTCGATGAAGATAAGAGATGGAGAAGAAAGAAATGATAGCTAGGCTTTTAGGCATTATTTTATCACCAAATCATGACATCATCCACCTAATACTTTGACTATTTGCTTAAAACCCATCACATGGCCGGCCACATTAATAAAAAAGGTGTAATTGCCCTTTAAAACCCTCAATTTAAGTTCTCTAGCTATTTAACACATTTGGGTACTAAAATACAACTTTTGCCTTTTATGCGATTTAGCCCTTTTTCAAAATTGAACTAGAAATCGCTAAAATTAACTCACCAAATTTTACAAGCACTTATATAATCATACTATAACCTCATAAAAATAATAAAATAATTTTTTTGACTTCAGATTTGTGGTCCCAAGACCACTGTTCTGACTAGGCCCTAAATCGGGCTGTTACATTTCTCCCCCTTTAGGGATTTTCGTCCTCAAAAATCTTACCGGTAAATAAATTTGGATACTGTTCTCTTAGAGACTCCTCGAGTTCCCATGTGGCTTCCTCGACTCCATGTCTATGCCACAAAACTTTCACAGGTGGTATATTCTTATTTCTTAACTGTTTGACCTCTCGAGCTAAGATCTTGACCGGATCTTCACCATAAGTCAAATTTGGAAGAATTTCAACTTCAGTAGGCGCAATTACATGCGAAGGATCAGATCTGTATCGGTGTAACATAGACACGTGAAACATGTCATGAATCTTTTCTAACTCTGGCGGCAAATTCAATCTGTAGGCAACAGGCCCTATTCTCTCGATAATTTCATAAGGTCCTATAAAATGAGGACTCAACTTGCCTTTTCTACCAAATCTGAGGACTTTTCTCCAAGGGGAAACTTTCAAGAATACTTTATCACTGACCTCAAACTCGATCTCCTTTTGTTTCAAATCAGCGTAGGATTTCTGCCTATCCGAAGCGGCTCTTAATCATTCCTGAATCACTTTAACTTTTTCCTCAGCCTCCTTGACCAAATCAACCCCGTGAATCTGACTCTTTCAACTCAGTCCAATATAAAGGCGTTCGGCATTTTCGCCCGTATAAGGCCTCATAAGGTGCCATTTTCAGACTCGACTGATAGTTGTTGTTGCAGGTGAATTCAACCAATGGTAAGTATTTTTCCCAACTTCCTTGAAATTCAAGGACGCAACACCTCAGCATGTCCTCTAAGATCTGTATTACTCTTTTCGATTGTCCGTCAGTCTGTGGATGAAAAGCCGTACTAAAACTTAACTTGGTTCCTAGAGCCTCTTGTAACTTTTTCCAAAACCTCGAGGTGAATCTCGAGTCTCGATCTGAAACAATCGACAATGGTACACCATGTAGCCTCACAATCTCGAAAACATACAAGTCGGCTAATTTTTCGAGAGAGTAGTCGATACGCACTGGTATGAAGTGGGCTGACTTAGTTAATCTGTCGAAAATAACTCATAAAACATCTTTCTTTTTTAGGGTTAAAGGCAAACTAGTCACGAAATCCATTGTGATACAATCCCATTTCCACTCTGGAACCATAATAGGCTGAAGTAGCCCAGAAGGTACTTAGTGTTCAACCTTTACTTGCTGACATACTAAACACTTGGAAACAAACTCCGAAATATCCCTTTTCATTCCCAACAACCAATACATTTTCTTCAGGTCGTTATACATTTTTACGCTACCCGGGTGGATGGATAAACTACCACTATGTACTTCTCGTAAAATCTTCTGAATAAGCTCACTATCTTTAGGCACACAAATTCTATTTTTGAATATTAAACATCCGTCGATACCAACCTGAAAATCTGATCCAATACCTGACTCACACTGATTTTTCCTGGCTTGAAACTTCTCATCATTTTTCTAAGCTTCTCGGATTTCATGAAGAAAAGTCGGTCTAACTCTCAGTTCTACAAAGATCGAACCATCCTTAAATACGGTCAACTACGTATTCAAAAATCTCAAGGCAAACAACGAATTTCTGCTCAAGGTATCAGCGACTGCATTTTCCTTTCCCGAATGGCAATCGATGATCAACTCATAATCCTTTAATAGTTCTATCCATCGATGTTGCATCAAATTCAACTCCTTTTGAGTCATTAAGTATTTTAAACTCTTGTGGTCGGTAAATACCCTACATTTCTCCCCATACAAATGGTGTCGCCAAATCTTCAAGGCAAACACTACAGCTGCTAGCTCCAAATCATGGGTAGGATAATTCTTCTCATGTGATTTTAACTATCTCGAGGCATAGGCTACAACCTTGCCTTCTTGCATGAGTACGTACACACCCTAAACTATTTGAAGAGGCGTCACTATAAATTTCAAATTCTTTACCCGACTCTGGTTGCACTAAAATTGGGGCTTCGGTCAACAAAGCCTTTAATTTCTCAAAACTCTGCTGACACTCATCTGTCCATTCAAACTGGACGTCTTTTTTGTAAAAGTCTCGTTATCGGAGTAGCTATCATAGAAAATCCATTTACAAAGCGTCTGTAATATCCCGCTAGCCTTAGAAAACTACGAACCTCTATTACATTCCTCGGTGATTTCCACTCCACAATAGCGGAGATCTTATTTGGGTCAACTCTATCCTGTCACTTGACACAATGTGTCCTAAGAATCTAACTTCATTAAGCCAAAACTTGCTCTTACTAAACTTAGCATGAAGCTGTTTATCCTTCAGAGTCTGTAACACAGTTCTCAAATGTTCCGCATGCTCACTCTCATCACGCGAATAAATCAATATGTCATCTATAAAAACAACGACAAACCTCTCCAAGTACGGTCGGAAGATGCGGTTCATCAAGTCCATAAACACTACTGGGGCATTCGTTAATCCAAAATGCATAACAAGAAACTCGTAATGCCCATATCTCGTCCGACAAGTAGTTTTCGACACGTCTTGTTCCTTGACCCTTAACTGGTAGTAACCCAATCTCAAATCTATTTTAGAAAATACAGTGGCTCCTCTCAATTGGTCGAAGAAATCATCAATTCTCAGCAAAGGATACTTGTTCTTCACTGACACCTTGTTAAGCTGTCTGTAGTCAATACATAACCTCATCGATCTATCCTTCTTTTTTACAAAAAGTACCGGAGCACCCCAGGGTGAAAAACTCGGTCTAGCAAAACCTTTATCTGTTAAATCTTGCAACTATACTTTCAACTCCTTTAATTCAATGGGGGCCATCCTATAAGGTTCAATCGAGATTGGCTTTGTACCAGGAGCCAACTCGATACCAAACTCATCCTCTCTCTCTGGGGGTAACCCTGGTAACTCCTCCGGAAAGACATTTATAAACTCACAAACCACTGGTACTGACTCAATCTTCGACTCGGATACTTGGGTATTCAGCACAAAAGCTAAATAAGCTTCATACCCTTTTCTCAAATATTTTACGACAGTCAAAGACGATATTACCACAGGCAGGTTATTTAACTTATCTGGCCCAACTTGAAGAACATCACCATTCTCACATCTTAGCTGAATTGTCTTTCTTCTACAGTCTACTACAATGCCATGGGAGGTTAGCCAATCCATCCCAAGAATTACATCGAATTCGTTAAACGGCAACAACATCAAGTTGGCCAGAAAACAGTAGCTTCTAATTGTCAAAGGACAATTTTTTACATACTTGCTCCACTAATATCTGCTTGCCTAACGGGTTAGACACTTTTATAACAAACTCAGTGGACTCTATTAGCATGTCTATATGAGGTATCAAATCCATACATATGTAAGAGTGGGTAGATCCTGGGTCAATTAAAGTGACAACATTTATATCGTGAATAGAAAAGGTACCCGTGATCACGTCTGGAGACTCTGCCTTTTCTTGGGCTCGTATAGCGTAAGTCCTCGCTGGTGCTTTGCCTTCAGACCTCATCGCAGTATCTCTCAGTGCACCTCTACTACCAGTCCCACTCCCGGGGTTCCTTTGAGGCCTACCCCTCAAGGGAGCATTGTTTGCTTTCGCATCTTGCTTTCTCTCTCTCTCATCCATCTCAGGACACTCGCGGATAAAGTGGTCAAGTGACCCACACTTGAAACAGCCCTTCTCGTTTACTCGGTATTCGCCCAAATGACGTCTTCAACATTACGAACACTCCGGCCTATTTGGCCGAGCACTACCAACACTTGCAACTGAAGTAGTCTAGGCTTTAGACGCCACGTTCTGCTGATTCTTATTTCTCCTCGAATACCCCACCGAAGTATTCAATCGAGTAGTAAATTCTTTTGACCTCTTGGAGGAGGATTGATATGCTTTCCCCATTTGTCTTCTCTTTAAATCTCGCAACTCGTTAGCCGCTTTCCTCCTCTCTTTAACCAACTCTTCTGCTTTACATGCTCTCTCAACGAGCACTACAAATTCTCTCAACTCCAGGATGCCCACAAACACTCGAATGTCTTCATTGAGACCATCCTCGAACCTCTTACACATGGTAGCTTCAGTGGATACGCATTCTTGTGCATACTTGCTGAGTTTCATGAACTCTCACTCATACTCTGTCACAGTCTTATTACCTTGCTTCAACTCTAGAAATTCCCTTCTTTTCAGGTACATAAACCTCTGGCTAATGTACTTCTTTCGAAACTCTCCTTGGAAGAATTCTCAAGTTACTTTTTCTCTCGGTACTATAGACACGAGAGTGTTCCACCACTGATAAGCCGAGTCTCGTAGAAGTGACATGGCACACTTCACTCACTCTTCAGGCGTGCATGACAGTTTATCGAATACCCTCAGGGTATTCTCTAGCCAAAACTCCGCTCTCTCTGGGTCATCATCTACACTAGCCCAAAATTCCTCGGCCCCTTGCATCCGAATCTTGTCTACCAGAGGCTTCTCTCGCCTGAACACATCCACACCTTGCGGAGCCATCGGGGCATATTGAGGAATCGGAAGGGGGTAGGGGAGGTGGAGTGTTCGGGTTCACACGAACAAACTCCATATACCAAGCATCCATCATCCGAAGGTAGACTTCTCTAGCCCCTCCACCTTGGCCCATACTCACGGGCTCACTCTCTACTGACGCGGTCCCTTCTACGGGAGCCGGTGCATTACTCTCCACGTCATCTGTCGTGGTTCTATCAGGATCCATTACTATAATAAACACAATTTATAATCGTCAGGAATCATCACACTATCAATATCCATATACGTGGCATGTATAGCTAGACTCGTACTCTGGCTAGTTTAGTCCTAGAATCGACTAAACCATACTCTGATACCACCAAATGTAACACCCCTCGCCCGTATCCGACGCTGAAATAGGGTTCGAGGTATTACCTGGCTAGAACTCAGTCAACTATATAAAACTGGGTTATGAAATCTCAACAATTTAAAAACTTTTCTTTTCTCATGTAATCTGTCCCAAACATGGGCTTACGAGACCCAAAATATACATCAGGGGTGGTTTGGAACCCAACTAAGAACTCATGATAAACTTAGAAAATCTCATGCACCAAGATTCCACACGCCCGTGTGGGTATAAAGCACACGACTATGTGCTAATCACACGCCCATGTCCCGAACCCGCGCCTGAAAACCTGGGTATTCTGCCAAAATCACACGGCCTAAGCACACACTCGTGCCCTATAACCGTGTCCTTCACACGGCTGAGACACATGGATGTGTCTCTTGCCCATGTACTATTATTATGCGTACTGACTTTATGGCATGGCATGGACACACGCCCGTATGGCCTGCCCGTATGCTAAAATGACTTCAAAATTTTAACTGCAGGGGACGCACGGCCATAACACACACCCATGGGCGTGAGCCGTGTGTCACACATAGCCTAGACACACGCCCGTGTGTCTTACCTGTGTGGACAAACTAGGCTATTTCCCAAGCCTATTTATCACCTTTTTTGCACAACCTACACAAGATTATTTCAATATATGAATCTCATCACAATGGACGCTAATTCGTCCATAGAAAGAACATCATACGCATTCATCAAAATGAATAATAGCCATTAATCTGGGCTTGATACAAAATAAAGGGCTTTTAACTTAATCCAAAATACATAAACAATTCTCATGATGTAACATCCTCGTCTAGTTCTATACATGCCACCTTCAAAAATATAAATCAAACTATACCGAATATTGCGGACGATAGTGTAATCGATATCTCTGACTTTAAGGGATCCTTAAGCTAGCTTGGCGACACTGAAGGAAGAGGGAAAAGAAAGACGGTAAGCATAAAGCTTAGTAAGTTGCATATAAATAAATATACAACAACAATCTCACTATTAGTCATCATACTTATAGCTCAAAAGTAAACATAATCTGACTTACTCATTGTCATCTACTTGAGTCACATTTTCTAATTAGGCTCGTTACTCATGCTTACCATATAGGTACCTGTAACACTCACAACATGATCATTCTTTCTTTATCAAAAATTGATCTATAACTCTCACCATTGAAATATTTGAAATATTACTGGATATTCTATGAACCTTCAACATGGGATATATTGTCGATGCCATGTCGCAGACATGGTCTTACACTGGCTCTCATATATACGTGCTGATGCATGTCCCAGACATGTCTTACACTAGTGCAACTCTTAGCCGATGTATGTCCGAGACCCATCTTACACTGGCTATCTCTGTCAAGGCCGATGCATGTCCCAGAAATGTCTTACACTGACACTCATATCTGTACCGATGCCATGTCCCAGACATGGTCTTACACTGGCTATCATAGTATGGCTGATGCATGTCCCAGACATGTCTTACACTAGCCCTCGTCTAGAAGTTGATGCCATGTCCCAAACATGGTCTTACACTGGCTCTTAGGATGTGGCCGAAGCATGTCCCAGACATGTCTTACACTGGCACACAAATCACCCAATGCCTTGGCACGAATATCCAGTTCGTATCCTAATGTTTCAACGGGATACTTCTATTATCTCAAATATTACTATGCATTCTCAACTTATAACTTAACAAATCATACAATATCAATTCAATGGCTATATGGATACAAATATTAACAGTGTAGTTGTATTATTTACATACAACTTATCTCGGTTTACAAAAAGTACTTGACTATTCGGTTTAGTTGTTTTGCTTGGCCTTCCCCCGATCTAGGTTCGAATTTGGTAAATCTTAGTTTATAATGACAATATGCACTCATTTAGTCACTAATTATAATTAGGCAATCATAAATTTACATCTTTGGTAAAATGACCATTTTGCCCCTAGACTTTGACAAAATGACCATTTTACCCCTATGCCCGAAAATCGATTTCCATCTAATTTCTTTGTATTTAAAGCCTAACCGAACTATTTTTAATCTTATAGAAACTTTAAAATAACACTATCTCACATGCTTATTAACTATTTTACAACTTATGCAAAATAGTCCCTTTAGGTGTTTTCATGCTAACACCTTTCACAAAAGTTGTTTATAACACAACTAGGACTCATATTCTTCCATAAAAACTTAATAAACATCACAAATACATCCATGGAAAAATCCTAAACTCTTCATCATTTTGCAAGATATCACCATCATTTGAAAACTCATGCTTCAAGGGTCTCAAAAATGTAAAAATCATCAACAAAGGGTGTGGGAATCACTTACTTGTGAGGGCTTTAAGTTGCTGAAAATTTTCAACCTTCAAAACTCCATTTTTTTTTTTTATATTTTTGATGGAGAGAAGAGATGGAGAAGAAAGAAATGATAGCAAGGCTTTTAGGCATTATTTTATCACCAAATCATGACATCATCCACCTAATACTTTGACTATTTGCTTACAACCCATCACATGGCAGGCTATATTAATAAAAAGGGGGTAAACCATAAATTTAAGTTCTCTAGCTATTTAACACATTTGGATACTAAAATACAACTTTTACCTTTTATGCAATTTAGTCCTTTTTCAAAACTGGACTAGAAATCGCTAAAATTAACTCACCAAATTTTACAAGCACTTATATAATCATACTATAACCTTATAAAAATAATAAAATAATTTTTCTAACTTTGAATTTGTGGTCCCGAGACCACTATTCTGACTAGGCCCTAAATCGGGCTGTTACATTCGTGTACCACCTCAAAGAACATACAACTCATTCTTCAATACATGCTCTTTTGGGAGAAGAGAACACCTCGATTTAAGCTATGGAATGAGGCCCCAATTCAATCTAAATTACCAGCCTAGTCCGCCCATGCAAAAATCACAATCTTCAGGTATGCCTTCAGGCGTGGATCACTTTCTTTTGCACTAACAGTTTGCCCTATTAGGATATCAATTCGTATTTGACCATTTTCAGCTAGTATGTGAGATTTTATAATTCACTTTAGGTCAATAAATGAATCTGGCAGTTGATTGGTGATATTTTGAAAATGTATGATCCTTTGAACTTCTTGTTCACATTGGCTTGTACAAGGATCTAATTGAGATAATGGTTATCCATTCCATGTAATTTCTTTTACCAACTATATTTTCTCTCCCCCTAATGTTGGGAATATTGTTTCATTAAAGTGGCAATGAACAAATCATGCAGTAAATAAATCTCAATTTAATGGTTCAACATACTTAATTATATAAGGAGATTCATAACCAACATATATTCTCAACTTCATTTAAGGAGCCATCTTTATTCGTTGTGCTGAAGCAATTGGAACATATACTACACATCTAAAAATTATAATATGAGAAATATTTGGCTACTGACCAAAAGTGATAAACATGTTAATTTACATTTTTTTGTGTTTAATTTGGTTTATTGTTGAATTGAACCCCGCTAATTAAGTGCTTTTATGATTTAATCTTGTCAGGGATGGAGTCGGTTGAAAACAAGCCAAAAAAGGGCCAAATTGAAAGACAAGCATTAAATTTGGGTCAAATAAAAAAGATGGAGAAAGCCAAGGAGTTATCAAATTTTGTTAACTTTGTAAAAAGCCAAAAATAGAAAGATATTATTTAATTTTATTTTAATTTATTAAATTAGTTAGGCTATTTTTAGTAAACCCCTGGTATATAAATAGGGGTATTTTGTTCTTTGAAAATCATCCTTAATTTTGTATTCCTACTCTAATTTGGAATAGAATTATTTTCCTTTTTCTTTCAAATTCTTGTTTCTTTTATAAAATTAGGCTAATTGCCTTCCAAGTACTTTTCCTTTCCAACTCTCACAACATTTCATATAAATCCAATCACCTTCCACAACATACAAAGCATGATTAATTTCATGCTTAACTAAATTTCATCTTAACTTTAGGTCGATTTTCCTTCCGGTCGGGAATTTTGAGATTCCTATCCGCACTAAAAATCCTTTCGATCAGTACTCACTTTTTTCCTAAGTATCGGGATAGACTAATCATCCCTTAAGGTAAACTCAATTTCAACTCAAAGTGCACGTTGGGTTGAAGTCGTATTTGCCAACAGTTGGAGAAATGAGTCGACCGTGTTGTATTCGGTTCTCTGAGAGATTGAGGAAGAAGTGATCAGATTTAAACGACCCACGAGGTTGAGGCCATTAATTCAAGTTGGGTTCTTCAGAACACAATGCTGCCGGAATCTTAAATCGAGAACACGTGCATTTCGGTTAGATAATTGGTAAGGGTTGGTTTGCAGGTCGTACCGAAACTAGCTACTAGAGGAGGAATTGGTGGTTAAGACATTCTTAACTGCTATAACCAACTTATCGTTTGGAGGAGAAAATTAATTTTCTAAAATCGATTCTTGATACGGAATTATCGAGTCTAAAGCTAAGGCTTATTTTACCTGTTGCAAAATTCTAAATTTATTTTCTAATTTATTTAATTTATGCTATTTGAATTATCTAGTTTCTAAATATTTCGAAAACCCCCGATTTACTTTTATTTTTCTTATTTTTTTACAGGTACGGTTGGAGTCGTGGGCACGACTATTGCTACGACTAGTGACAAAACGTACAATCTGATTATAAGCTATACACGGAAGTAGATTATAGCATCCAATTCTTGTGGACTCGACCCTACTACCACTCTTACTACTAATAAGAGTTATTTTGTAGGAATTAAATTTGGTGGTTTCGACGCCTATCAAATTTTGGCGCCGTTGTCGGGGATTAGAGATATTCCTCTAATTTCTGTTTATTTCCCTTATGACCAGATTAGAACTGGGAACTTTAGAATTTGAACCAGAAATTGAGAAATTGGCCCGACAACTGCGGAAAGAAGCCATTCGACGCGGTAAATAGCCAAATCCCAGATTCGAAACTATATCGTATACTGAAGAAATTTTCTCGTTTGACGAACCAAACAAGATGGCTGAACAGACGATACGCCAACTTGCTGCAGCACCGGATGAACAACAACCTTTATGTATAATCTATCTAGTAGGAGGAATGCCGTGCGAGTTAAAATCTGGTTTAATTCATCTAATACCCACTTTCTGTGGATTACAGAATGAAAATTTGCACACCCATCTTAAAGAATTCCATATGGTGTGCACAAGCATGAAGCCTCAGGGAGTAACCAAAAATCAAATCAAACTTCGTGCTTTTCCTTTCTCACTAGCCGACTCTGCTAAAGAGTGGCTATTTTATTTACCTCCGAGATCTGTTAATACATGGTCTGACATGTCTCGTTTGTTTCTTGATAGGTTTTTCCTTGTAGCTCGAGCGGCCAAAGTAAGGAGAGACATTGTGAGAATCCATCAAAAAGAGATAGAATCGTTCTAGGATTACTGGGAGTGATATAAAAAGCTGTGTGCAAGTTGCCTACAACATGGACTGACTGAATAGTCACTCTTGCAGTATTTCTATGAAGTGTTACTCCCGATGGAAATGAAGATGATAGATGCTGCAAGTGGAGGGGCACTAGTCAATATGACTCCTTAGAGAGCACGAGAGTTGATTTCGACCATGGCTGCTAACTCTCAACAATTTTGACCGGCCACAGAACCCACGATACGGGTTCATGGGTTAAGTTCTCTATCTCTAGAAGATAAAATTGACAATTTCACTAACATTGTTCAAACTTTACTTACGGATAAAATTAGTCCAGCACGGTTGTGCGGAATTTGCACTAAGCCAGACCATCCGACGGACTCCTATTCGATTTTACATGAGGATTCGACAAAATAAGCGAATGCTGTCGAGAACTTTCCAGGACCGCCCTAAAGGCAATATGACCCCTACTCGAACTCGTATAATGTGGGGTGGAAAGATCACCCAAATCTAAGTTATGGGTCGAATCCTCAGTTCAATCAACCTTACCAACAAATGCTACCTCTGAATGAACAATTACTGCCCCCAAAGTCATCTTTGGAAACCATAGTGGAAAGGCTAGCCAATAGCACTGAGAAGTTTCAGCTAAAAACTGAAATGCATTTGCAGGAGTTAGATAAGCAAGTGAGCAAGCTTGCGCTCACGGTTAGTCGTTTGGAGTCCCAAGGTAAGTTGTCATCCCAAACTGAGCCAAATCCTCGACACAATGTAAGCGCTATAATGTTAAGAAGTGAGAAGGTTTTGGAGCCCGTACCTAGCACGAGTCGTGCCCACGGCGCTGGTCGAGATAAGAAGAAACTTGACACAAAGGCTCCAGTGGAGTCAACACCACAATCATTTAGAGTACCACCTCGGTTTCCTAGAAGACTAGTCCAATGTAAGAAGGAGCAGGAAGAGAAGGAGATCCTTGACACCTTTCGAAAGGTAGAAATCAACATACTTCTTCGCGATGCGATTAAGCAGATCCCACGATACGCAAAATTCCTAAAAGAGTTATGCACGAGCAAAAGGAAACTCCTGGGCAATGAAAAGGTAAGTGTCAGAGAGAATGTCTCTGCCATTCTGCAAAGGAAAATACTGTCAAATGTAAGGACCAAGATATGTTTTTCATATCTTACAAAACAGGTAGTGTTAGTATTAAAAAATCCATGTGTGACTTAGGCGGATCAATTAATGTTATGCCTTTGTCAATTTATAAACTACTTAATGCGGGTCCTTTAAAGGAAATAGGTGTAATTATTCAGCTTGTTGATAGATCCGTAGTGCATCCAGAAGGAGTGCTGAAGGATGTTCTTGTTAAGGTAAACGAGCTAATATTTCCTGCAGCCTTCTACATTATCGACATGGAGGATGACAACTCGACCAATTCGTCTGAGATACTTCTCAGGAGACCATTCTTGAGTACAGCGCGAACGAAAATTGATGGAGTGGAACACTCACCATGGAATTTGACGGTGAAATGGTTAGATTTAGTGTTTATGAGGATATGGGACATCCCAATGATAAGTTACAAATCGTACCTTGCAGGAATGTAGATCTCGATGTTAAACAAGAGGAATTATCGATGATCCAAAAACCAATATGTGAAGCTGTCATGAAAGCCTCAAAATTAGATCTGAAACCGTTTCCAAAACATACAAGGATTTCGACAAAGAATAATACAAACTTGAACGAAGAAGCTTAAAGACACCTCAATCCACTAATGATAGGGGAATTCGAGAAGGGCTTCAAGGATAGTGGGCAAAAGTCGAAACTTTTCTGCAAGAACATCCAAGTGCACGAGATGGAAAAATTAATTCTCAATGAGCCAAACTGATAACATTTATGGTCGTCCAGCTAACGATGTTAAACAAAAGCGCTTTTTGGGAGGCAACCCAAATTTATTTTCATTTATTTAATTTTGAGTTTTAGTAAGATTTAGGTTCTGAATAAATAAATTTTTATTTAATCCAGTGAAATTACTATTTTCAAGAATGTAATGAAGGTTTTCCAAAAGTTAGATAATGATGGTAGCGTGGGCACGCCGTGCTAAATCCTGACAATTATTTCTCAACATCGACAACATCGATTGAAACACATGGGGAATATTCTTAACCTTTCTCTTTGCTTGTTGTTTAAGTTACTAAACTTTATTGCATATAACACATGCTTGAGGACAAGCATAGATTAAGTAGTAGGGTTGAGTTGGTAAGTAAATATGCATGATTTTTGCTGCATGTCTCTCTTTTGCATGTGTTCAATCTTACGTTGAATTCATTCGATAGTTTATTTAACATTGAGCCTTTAATCTCATACTTAGTCAATTTGGACAATTAGGCAAATTTTTTATTTTAAATGTTCAAATTTATAGATTAGTCGACATTTGTGTTTTAAGGTTGATATATGTAGCTAGATTTTTCGTATAAATTGATTGTTTGGAAAAACATTTGCTTGTGCATAAATAAATTAATAAAATAAAAAAAATTAAGGCTCGAGTTATGAGTGAACTTTTGAAAACGTAACCAAATTTAGAAATTGGGGTAAGGTGCTTGGGTTGTCATCTTATCTCGCATAAAAAGGTTCGAGTGACAAGTCGATAACTTACAAACATTCCGCTAACCAAGCCTTCAAAAGTTAAATAAAAAAATGTTGATGAAAAAATAATTATAAAGACTGTTTGAACTGAGTAACCGGGATAGGGTGCTTGGGTTGTCATCCTAATTCGCGTAAAAAGGTTTGACCATATCTAAATTTTTTCATTATTAGATTCAAACTCAATTTGATGAAATTGTTTAGTCCACATATTTTAGTTTTATAACACTTGTTGATCAAACTATATATTCTGAACATTCATTTATTTTTGCCTATGTTGTTTGCATTGATTGAGGATGCAGAAAAGAGGCTCGATTTTTAATAAATTATAGAATGAATTCTAATGTTTGAAAGAACGACATGCTTGAGGGCAAGCATGAGCTAAGTAGGGGGATTTGACAAGCATGAGCTAAGTAGGGGGATTTGATAAACATGTTAATTTTCATATTTTTTTGTGTTTAATTTGGTTTATTGTTGAATTGAACCCTGCTAATTAAGTGCTTTTATGATCTAATCTTGTCAGGGATGTAGTCGGTCGAAAACAAGCCAAAAAAGGGCCAAATTGAAAAACAATCATTAAATTGGGGTCAAATAAAAAAGATGGAGAAAGCCAAGGAGTTATCAAATTTTGTTGACTTTGTAAAAAGCCAAAAATAGGAAGATATTATTTAATTTAATTTTAATTTATTAAATTAGTTAGGCTATTTTTAGTAAACCCCATGTATATAAATAGGGGTATTTTGTTCTTTGAAAATCATCCTTAATTTTGTATTCCTACTCTAATTTGGAATAGAATTATTTTCATTTTTCTTTCACTTTGGCGTAGCTTTGTTTCAAATTCTTGTTTCTTTCATAAAATTAGGCTAATTGCCTTCCAAGTACTTTTCCTTTCCAACTCCCACCACATTCATATAAATCCAATCACCTTCCACAACATACAAAGCATGATTAATTTCATGCTTAACTAAATTTCATCTTAGCTTTAGGCCGGTTTTCGTTCCGGTCAGGAATCGTGAGACTCATATCCGCACTAAAAATCCTATCGATCGGTGTTCACTTTTTTCCTCAGTATCGGAATAGACTAATCATCCCTTAAGGTAAACTCAATTTCAAGCCAAAGTGCACGTTAGGTTGAAGTCGTGTTTGCCGACAGTTGGAGAAACGAGTTGGCCGTGCTGTATTCTGTTCTTCGAGTGCTGTATTCTGTTCTTCGAGAACAAATCACGGAAGAAGTGATTGGATTTAAATGACCCATGCGGTTGAGGCCGTTAATTCGAGTTGGGTTCTTCAGAACGCAATGCTGCAGGAAACATGAATCGGGAACACGTGTATCTCGGTTAGATAATCGGTAAGGGTTGGTTTGCAGGTCGTACTGGAACCAACTACTAGAAGAGGAATTGGTGGCTAGGACGTTCTTAACTGCTATAACCAGCTTATTGTTTGGAGGAGAAAATTAATTTTCGAGGATCGATTCTTGATGCGGAATTACCGAGTCTAAGGCTAAGGCTTATTTTACCTATTGCAAAATTCTAAATTTACTTTCTAATTTATTTAATTTATGCTGTTTCAATTATCTAGTTTTTAAATATTTCAAAAACCCCCGATTTACTTTTATTTTTCTTTTTTTTTTGCAGGTACGGTTGGAGTCGTTGGCACGACTATTGCCACGACCAACGACACAACGTACAATCTGATCATAAGCTATACACGGAAGTAGATTATAGCATTCAATCCTTGTGGACTCGACCCTACTACCACTCTTACTACTTATAAGAGTTATTTTGTAGGAATTAAATTTGGTGGTTTTGACCCCCCATCAAAAAGCCAATTGCAATGGGGAGTATATATTATAACTTGTTGGCTTGATTTGCACAAGTGTTGTTGCATGTAAAATAGCATACCCCGAAGCTGCAAATGGTAGTTTTGTTCTCATAAGCAATGACCTAGCTATTAGTTGGAGGCATTTGATAAATGATTTAGCTAAACCATTTTGTGTGTGAACATGAGCTACAGGATGGTCAATTTTATATCAATTGACATACAATAATCATTGAAAGCTTGAGATGTAAACTCAGCAGCATTATCAAGACGGATAGTTTTTATTGCATAATTTGGAAATTGTGCTCTTAATCGAATTATTTGAGCATGTAGTCTCGCAAACGCTATTCTAGTTCTTTAAGAGGTGTCCAATTGAATTTTCAATTATTTTTCGCATCACAATAGACCCAAGATAGCCTAACCGGTCATGCTAAATAGTAAAAGTAGATAGTTCTACAAACTTTTGATTTGTAGTAACATGTGTCTCAATTGCACTAATATGTGTATAATATGAATCTGATGAAAAAGCAGGTAGTCATTCCAAAACATATTTATTTCCATATTCAACATTTTTTATATATAGATATTCAATATTTATCTCATTCATAGCCTTATATGATATTCATTAATACGAATATCTTTAAAACTTAATAAATTTCTTTGAGACTTAATAAAAATAAAGCATCGTCAATGATAACTTTTGCACCTTTAGGTAATAATATAATAGCTCTTCCAGAGCCTTTAATAAGTTTTGAACTACCCGATATTGTATTAATAAGAGCATTACTTATTGTTAAATGAGAAAATTATTTTTTTTATCTTTGAGTATCATATATTTTATAGTACTATTTCAATACAAATGTTTCCATTGAGTTTGGATCCAACAAATTTTTGTTGATCATTCATGTACTTCATAAAAATAAATAAATTATAACATTAGAAATGCTACAAATATTTATTAAATATGTATAACTTGCAAGAAAACAAACATACTTAAAATAACAAAAAAATGTCAAAATAACACGAACTTATTCTTTATGCAAGAAAACAAAACATACTTAAAAACTACATAAAATGCTAAAATAACACCAATTTTTCTAATGATTCTCAAAGAAATCTGCCACATCAATGTGAGTTATATCATTAAGGCCATGAATTACATCACCCTCATCTTTTGCCTCCATTTCATCATTTTGTGATATAAAATTTGTCTCAATATTATTTTTCTTCCCTGTAATAGATGCTTGATAAAATTTCACTACATGTTCAGACGTATGACAGGTACGTGCCCAATGCCCCTCCATACCACATTGGTAACATAAATTCTCAATAATCTTTGAAGGATTATTTTTACCACCTCTTTCTTGTCCTTCTTGCTATTCTTTTTCTAATGGTTAGAATTACCACTATTATGAACACCATGGTAACGGTTACTAGTACATCCTCGACTACGTCCCCTACTATGCCGACGACCACGACCACTATCGCGACCTCTATATTTTTTATTTCCATATTTATTGTGTACTGGAACATTCACTTCAGGGAGTGGTGCAGTACCAGTGGGACGAATTCCATGGTTTTTCATCAACAACTCATTATTTTGTTCAGCCACTAAAAGACATGAAATCAATTCAGAATATTTTTTAAAACCTTTTTCAGGGTATTGTTGTTGTAGGAGCATATTATTAGCATGAAAGGTTGAAAAGGTTTTCTCTAACAAGTCTGCATCAGTTATGTTCTCTATACACAATTTCAGTTGAGAACTAATTTTGAAAAGTTTTGAATTGTATTCACTTACAGTTTTAAAATTTTGCAGCCGTAAGTGCATCCAATCGTAACAAGATTTAAGGAAGATCACCATTTTCTAATGGTCAAATCATTCTTTCAAATTTTTCTACAACTCAAGAGGGTCTTTTACAGTGAGATATTCGACTTTTAATCCTTCATGTAGATGATGACAGATGAAAATCATTACTTTTGCCTTGTCTTGGCTAGATGCTTCTTTATTTGATAACATAGTATTCCCTAGACTTTTAGCATTTAGGTGAATTTTAGCATCTTAAGTCGAAAGAGAAATTAAATTTGATTCCTCCCGAGAACTTTAATCAAATCACTGCACAAGTTTGATCCAAGTTTCAATTTCTTTTACCTATTCACAAGTGGGAACACATTTGCTTGGTGACCCACTGATGCCAAAAATGGAATCATATATAGCGCTCAAGATTGTAGCAAACACCCACCTATATCTCGTGTTTTGTGCTCTGTCACTCGACAAAGCTCACGATAGAATGTTGCTAATACTATTGATCCCCAACTGTAAGAATGGGCACCTTACAAATTAGATAGTAGAGGCAAGTACATCAAATGGACTTTGTTATTATCAGCGTCCAGCATAAGTACCCCTTATAAGGTGCAGTATATATGCTCGAGCAATGCACATCTTCTCCCTCTCAGTTGCATTACTTGGTAACTCTTTGAAATTTGCCTTCAACCACGAAAATTTTAAGTCTGTAAATTTAGCTCCATTATCACCGTGAGAGCATCCAAGAAAGTAATAGCAAAGCGTCGTAGGTTTTGCTACTTTGCTTGAATCGGTTTTTCACATCACCATCCACTAGGAGCCCTAATTGCAGTGCGACATCCTCTAGTGTGATTGTAACACACCACACCCGTGCCTACGCCAGGTCAGAATATGAGGCATTACCTAACTTTAAACTTATGCATATAAACATTTTCATAACACCAAAGCATGGTCAAATTAAAACTTTTTCAATTTTACTATAAAATTTCTTAATAAAAGCCTACGGGGCTCAAAACGTCCATTGGAACCCATTCGGAATCAATCCGGGTCCTTAAACGAACTCTGAAAATAACACTTAACACAGGGGCACACGCTCATGTGGGACAGGCAACACGCCCGTGTGACATCTCAACACGGTTGTGCTATTAGCCTATGTGGTTCATACAGCCTAAGCAATACAGGGACACGCCCGTGTCCTATACCCGTGTGGAATTAACTCTAAATGCACACTTACAGGGGTTTTTACAAGGCCTGGTACACGCCCGTGTCCCTAGCCCGTATCCTTTACACGGCCATGACATGCCCGTGTACTAGCTCATGTACAAAAACCTGGACATTCTATTTCTGACGTTAGTAATCCTTAAGGGCCACACGGCCAAGGCACACCCTGTGTCCTAGGTCGTGCCCTTCACACGACTGAGACACACAGCCGTGTCTCTGCCCGTGTGTTTACTACCATGCATACTGACTTGAAATTTTTATGTGCAGGGGACACACGGCTGAACAACATGCCCATGGGGCTAACCGTGTGTTACACACACCCGTGTATCTACCTATATGGAAAAAATAAGGCTACTTACCAAGCCTCTTTGCCACCCTTACAAACACCTATTTGTATAAGATCAACCAAGTTCAATACCAATATAATGAGCATAACCAAAATAGCCATAACCATTAGGAATTTTACATCAATGTATTGAATAATAATAAGCATTAGCCAACATTCATGGCCTATACAAAATGAATATCATAATTCACATATGAGCCAACACATTTTGGCTACTAGACAAAACGCTAAACAAAAGACTCGAGTCCCTATACATGCCAATAAACAAAACAATTAAACTAGCTATACCAAGGTCTTAAGTGATAGTGTGATCGAAGCTTTTGATGTTACTGGATCCCTGATGCTAGCTTGGCAGCACTATAAGGAAAGAAAGAAAGGAAGGTAAGCATGGGAGCTTAGTAAGTACATATATACAAATAAAGTGTAATTAAAAGAAAACATATTTGTCAAACGATAAATTTACATGCATAAAAGATGTAAACCACTTAAACTTCTCGATCTTGTTCTTCCTTTCATTCATGTATGCTTAAAGGCATTCCATCACCTACAAAGGCCCTATCCATGAGTTCAGTCTACGTACCTCATCAAATTTTCACCAACTCAACCTTCGCATTACCCGTTGAATACTCGGAATACATAGGGATACGTGGGGAATTTTCGTTTAAATGCCATATAAATAGTTATGCTACCTCCTGCTATGAAACGCTCACATTTGAGCTACTCACGGGCCTTTTATCAAGTAAGGACCCGTACCCCATGGCTATCATGTAACGTTCGCTCATTGAGCCACTCACGGGTCTGTACACAAAGTCAGTACCCGGACCCATGTTACCTATAACAATCGTCTCATGAACTCAGACTCAACTCATGAGTTCAGATCACAAATTTTTCATAACATGCCCCTTCCTATATCGAAGGTTCAACGGGATTTTATGTCTAACCGAATAGCATTACATTTACTCGCAACGTAATTTACTCAAATAACATGTCATTTACACATTCATGGCAACAAATGGACTTTAAATGCAAAATGACAATAAGCCAATAGCACGCGTATTTTATCAAAGTATTTTAAAGTAAACTTTGTTAACACATTATTTACATATGTACTTACCTCGATACAAAAGGATAAAAACGAGCTTAATCCTTGTAAACTTTGTTCTTACCCCGATCAAGACCCGAATCACACTTCTCTTGATCTATATTAATAAAATTCATTCATTTCATCAGCATAACAATCTAAACACCCGAAAATTTATAATTGGGTGAAATGACCATTTTGCCCCTAGACTCTCGCAAAATGATCATTTTACGCCTAGGCCTAAAATTAGATTTTCATCACATTTTCTTGCAAATTAACCCTAGCTGAATGCATTTTATAACTAGAAGCATCCCAAATTCTCATTATTTCATACATTTATCATCTATTTTACAACTTATGCAAAACGGTCCTTTTAGGTGTTTTCATGCTAACACCTTTTACAAAAGTTGTTTATAACATACCCAAGACTCATATTCTTCCATAAAATTTGAGAAAACACCCTATATGTTCTCATGGCAAAACCCTAGACTTTCCACCATTTTGCAAAATAGTCCCCTCATTTGAAAGCTTATATTTCAAGGGTCTCAAAAATGTAAAAATCATTAACAAAGAACATAAAAATCACTTACTTGCAAGAGGATAACCTAGCTGAAATTTTAAAGCTTCAAAAACTCTTCCTTTGCTGGTATGAAAAAGATGAAGCCAAGCTCTTAGGGTACTATTTTATTACATAATATGTCATCAATTACCTAATGTTGACTTTTTAACATCCATGTCTCCTATGGCCGGCCAAGCTAGGATTTTAGGGTCTATTTTCCCTTTAAAGACCCCCAATTCTTATTCTCTATCTATTTGACACCTTTAGCTATCAATTCAAGACTTTTGCACTTTATGCGATTTAGTCCTTTTTCACAATTAAGCTCACAAATGAAAAAATTACTTCACCAAACTTTTCAAGCACTCATAAAATCATGCTATCACATCAAAATAATAATAATAAAATAATTCATTCGACTTCAGATTTGTGGTCCCGAGATCACTATTCCGACTAGCCCCAAGATCGGGCTGTTACAGTGATGGTGCATTCCCCACACGACAAATGAAAGGTGTGCATCTCTGGGTGCCACTGCTCAACCAATTTCGATATTAAGTCGGCCCTCAACTCAAACACGCGAATTAATGCCGCTGGTCCAAATCCAACGGCATTTAGGTAGAGCATAATTCGTTTGTCTGGCCAGTAGGTCGGACCATGGCCATGCGACCTCAACACGCTGTACGAATCCTAATCATATTAATTTACAACATTAGTTAAGATCTTCCAATTAAATAAAAAAATTACATGCAACTTTACGTATATACTCGTGAATAAAAAAATAGAACATTTTTTTACCGGCACGTGAATCATCTTTGTTGTGTGATCGTCTATTGTAATTAAAGAACTCATTTCGATATATGTACAATAATAAAATTTTAATCAGCAATTTAACAAATGAACAATATAAAAATAACGACAATAATTCTTTTCATAGCCTATTTTCGTAATTAACTTTTTATATATAATTTTTTATATAAAAAAGTATCTTAATATTGTTTTCAACACAAATGTAATTGTATATTAATATTATTTTTATATATAAAAAGTATCTTAATATTCTTTTAAATCTTTTAAAAATAAAAAAAAATTGAAATTATATATTAATTTATTCTGGTGCCACCTAACACATTGACGATACCATTAAAAAATAATTTATTTTCGATCTGTATTCGTACTTTTCAAGGGCACATTAGTTACATGATACATACCAGTATAGTCGATTGCTCAGACGCTATCAAAAAAATTATTTTTTTCAAAACTAATCATTAGTGCAATGATTGGTGGTAGGTGAGGAGCCGCACTATTTTTTACTATTTAATTTGCCTAGTTTTCTTAATAATGTCCATGTTATCCATTGCAGTAATTGTTTATTTACTTATATTATTTAGGTAAAAAAAAAACACACGATTTCATGGTGATTGATTATGTTCAGACAAAACAAGTCAAAATTGATGATACTTCTCCAGCTCTCAATACAGTATTGGCGAAGACTAGTTGCCAGTCCTGCCCGGAGACATGATGTTTATATTTTGGAACTGCCGGGGGCTTGGGAACTATCGTTCAGTTTGATGTCTTTGGCATCTGATCAAAACTAAAGCTCCTTATGTAATTTTTTAATGGAAACAAAATTACATGTCTCAAGGATGACTAGTTTGAAGTGGAAGTTGGATATCACAAATTGTTTGGCAGTGACTGCCAATGGTATAAAGGGTCGTTTGGCCATGCTTTGGAGAGATGGAATTGATTTACATTTGATAAGCTATTCGAGTCACCATATTGACATGATTGTGGCTGATCCGAGTTACTTTTCTAAGTGGCGGGTGACAGGTTTTTATGGAGAATCAGAGACGCATCGCCGGTGGCGATCGTGGGAACCCTTGCAATAGTTGCCTACTCTCTCTAATCTTCTATGGCTTTGTGTGGGAGATTTTAATGAAATATAGTGGTCTTTAGAGAAATTTGGAGACTCGACTTCGGAATGAAATACATGCTAGAGTTTCGTGATGCGCTTGATAACTGTGGGCTGACTAATCTGGGTTTCGTAGGCAGCCGGTTCAGATGGGAAAGGGCTCGCTTGCAACAGAACAGTATTCAGAAATAATTAGATATGGCACAGGGACCACTGAATCGTTTGCTCTTTTCCCTTTAATCGATTAAAACATTTGACTACAACAATTTCATATCATAATCATCTTTTATTGGACACTGGGTAATTCCCAAAGGTCTGTTAATATATCTAATGGGCATCAATTATTCTTTGAAGCTAAATGGTTGTCAAGGCCTGATTGCGCTACTGTTTTGAAGACTACTTGGGGTGGGGTTGTTCTACTAGTCCCAGATAAACTGCTCTTGGCTAAAGAGGCTTTGCGAAATTGGGATGAAGGTTGTAAAAAAGACCGTGATGAACACATTTCTTGTCTGCACATGCAGCTTGATGCTCTTCAACATCAAATTGTTTTAGATTCGATTCTCTCAGACATGGCCCTTATAAAAGTTCAATTTGCTGAGATAGAGAGGAAGGAGATCTATTGGGCTTACAGGGGTCGAGTTAACTTGCTGAAACTTGGTTATAAGAACACGAGTTTTTTCTATGGATCACATTCTCAAATGCGATGACTTAATATGATTACAGGGTTGGAGGATGGATATGAGACATGGGTTACAGATGACGAGTTGATTGCCTCAAGGGTAGTGCATTATTTCAAAGCTCTGTTTTCGACCCTAGGGGTTAGACCCTGTGACTCGGTTTTGCACGAGATTGTTCCTACTATTTCAGTTTACATGAACCAGTAGTTTATAGTGGATTTCAAGGCGAAGGAAGTCAAGACTGCAGCCTTTCAAATGAATCCCTTTAAAGCACCAGGGCATGATGGTATACAAGTTTTTTTATAAAAAAAATGTTGGGATATGATTAGGACTGATATTGTTTGGGATTTCTTAATGGTAGCATTGATATTCAGACTATTGATTTCACAAATATTGCTTTAATTCCAAAGGTTAGAAATCCTAGATATGTCGCACAATTTTGTCTTTTTGGGTTTTGTAATGTTTTATATAAAAAATTTAAGGTGATCGTGAATTGGTTTAAGCACATTTTCGATTCTTGTATTGATGAGACATGAAGTATTTTTGTCTCATGCAGATTAATACTGACAATGTTATATTATTGTTTTGAAACTCCTCATTGGTTGAAAAATAAACGCCAAGGTCGTTTGGATGACTTTGATATGGGCAAAGTATATGACCACGTTGAATGGTCTTTTCTACAGCAAGTGATGTAGAAAATGAGATTGTTTTTTGGAGGTTGGACTCATCTAATTATGAAATGTATACATATTTGGTTTTTATTAAGGGTACGTTTGATTCACTGTAATGGAATAAGGTTGTAATTGAATAGAGTTGTAATCAGTAATTTAACTGTTTGATTGAATGGAATGGAACAGAACTGTAATAGTATTATTATGTTTGGTTGAATGGAATGATGTTGTAATAGCATAAAGAAAAAAAACTAAAATAACCAGAATACCCTTAGTAGAATTTTTTTTAGGTAGATGATTATTGTTATTCTTATTAAATTTTAATAAGATTATTATTAAAAAATAATTTAATAAATATAATAAATGATTTAACCATATTTTAACATAATTATTATTAAATATAATTTAATAAAATAATATATAATTATTATCATAATTTTGATGTTTTTACCCATAACAGGCCTGCGACAAGGAAACCTTTCTCCTTATTTACTTTTAATTTGCACCCACGGTTTTTCAACTCTAATTCATCAAGCATTTTGAAGAAATGAGAATTTGGGGGTTAAGGTGGCACCTATTAGTCTTCTTTTTTCCATTTTGCTGATGACAGTCTCCTATTCGGGCTTGCATCTATCTAAGGGGCTGAATCGATCAAAAGGGTTATTCAAGATTGTCAGAGATGTACTGGGCAACAAATTAATGTTGAGAAATCCTAAATCTTTTTTACTCCTATTACTAATGCTATTCTTCGAAATCAGATTTGTCTTTTATTGCGGATGCGGAAAGCTTTGGATATGGAGAGGTATTTGGGTTTGCCTTCTATGATCGGATGAAATAGGATAAAGGAATTTCTTACTTTGAAAGGCAGGCTTGCAAGTCGTATAAAGAGCTGAACTACCAAGGCTCTGTCACAGGGAGGTAAATTTGTTTTTATTAAAGCTATTTTTGCAAGTTATTCCTACTTATCAGATGAGTTACTTTTTACTTCCTAAGGTTTGTTTGCTGGTCTTAATTTGATTATGGCCAAGTACTGGTGGAAATTTGCTGAGAGTACTAAAGTTATTCACTAGTTCACATGGCAAAGACGTTGTATCCCCAAATCAAAAAGTGGCTTTTAATGTCGCGACACAGCCTAGTTGATGCTGCAACATCCTCGATAGTGGCACTAGGCTACTTCACTTCAATTATAGGTTTGGAGTCGCGACTTCAAAGGCTTGTATTGGATACATCAAGGCTCAGTGTCGAGACACAGCACATCTAATATCGCAACTTTCGTGGTTGACTACATCATGTTAGTTTTTTGTTGAAGTTTTTCTCCTGTAAAGCGATGAAGAGTTAGTGTTGCGACACCCACAATAGTTGATGGTTTCTTTAAGGTTTGGCCATAGTCATCTCCCTACACAAACTTTAATAAACCATTAGACTCTCAATGGCATAGTTTTGCCAATTTAGGTCTTAAAAGGAGTAAAAAGTAAGGAAAAATTATCATTAGAACTAAAAACTAAAAATAAACAAAAAGCATTAAAAAATCGTAAATTGCTTGAGAACAAATTCATCAATGTTTAAGAAAGTCGAATTTGACATATTAAATTATGACAGATCAATAAGTTCGAACGGTTATGATGTTTTGCAAAGGCTTTTGATTTGGGTTTTGGAAAACAAAGGGGAGGTTCAGGCATAGGAGAGAAAGAGGAGTAATTTGGAGTGTTATTCAACAGGAGAAAGCCACTGATGATGGAGCTAGCGACTACAACACAGGGCTGGTCTAAGGTTCTCTTGGAGTTTAAAAGAGTTTTCTCCTTTGTTTTTTAAAAAGGAGGAGGAAAATGAGTAAAAAAAAAAAAAAGATTTTGAATAAAATAATCTAACTTGATTTGACCCATTTGGACTTGAATCTATCGATCCAGTGGAGGCACAAGCAAACCCGAGTCCGTCAAGACTTGACCTATTCCAAGCCCACAATGTTTGGTTTTAAAGTAATTTTTCCTTTTTTAAGTATAGTTGGCATAACTTGTAGCGTTATTTAGCCAACGGCCTATTTTGAGCTTCATTTCAAGCCAATAGTCTTTGGTTTTAGAGTAAAATTTTATTTTTAATCGATAGTGTATTTCTTTTTCATAAATAATTTTGAAAAATTAATACATGTCCTTTTTTTTAATTTTTAATTTTTAATATTTTACTATATATTTATAAAACACTTATCAATCTTTTAATTTTACTCATGAAATTTCAAAAGTCCCCTATAATGATTTACTTTTTTTTTTAAATGTATTTAGTATACTTTTTTTAAGGTGTAGTTAGTATATTTTCATAATTAGAAATTGTAATTTAATTGTGATTTAAGTATCTGTGTACATGGATATAATATTTTCATTAGTTTTTAAAACGATTTATAAGTTTTTTTTTTATAAAACTAAATATAAGATAATTTAACATTGCCAGCGCTTTTTATATTATTAATTAAAAGTATGTTTACTATTTATAAAAAATAGTTTAAATTAGAAAATGTATCCAAACTATATAATATTGTTTAAAAATAAATATGTCTTTTTTTTCGATTGAGTCTTAACTTGATTGTCAATGACATTGTTGTGAGTGCAAGAAAACGTGGGTTCGAGAGCACTAAGGTGCATTATCTTCCTACTTAAGGGTTGAAAAGAGGCTATGGGTAGTTCTAAATATTATACTAAAAAAGAGCAGATTTGATAATAACCTATAATGAGATTAATTTTCAAAAATATATAAACATGTTTTCAATTATAATTAAATTTATCTTTCCAACTATTTTTTTTAGAATCCCCCCAAATGTGCAAACAATTTTGACATTTTTTAAAAATTTACATTGATGTTTATTTACTTTTTAAAAAATGTTTGAAAACATATAATTTTTTTAAAATTTAAAACTTCGAAAACGATTTTTTTAAATAAAATTTACATTAAAATATCACTTTATCAATAATATTAAAACTAAATCATTTTCAAAAAAATTTAAATAAAAATTGTGTATACCTTTTTTTAAACTTTTTAAAATTTAAATTCTGATTTTAAATTCTTTTTTAAAACTATTTTATATTTAATGCTAAAAAATAAAAAAATTTAAATATAATATAAAACAATTTATAAAAAGTAATATGCATTTTAAAATTTTCATAAATTTGAAATACTATTTTAAAAAGAATTTCACAAGTTTTTAAAGTTCAAAATATCTTTTATAAATTTTCTAAGAAATTATTTTAAACAACTAAATAAAAGAATACCTTATCAAAATTTAAATAAAGTATATAAGTTTAAAGCAATTTTTGTTATGATTACCATTATTAAATATTTTTAATTATTATTTAAATAAAATTTATTTTATAAAACACACAAACAATTAGATAATTACTTTTTCTTAACAATTAGATAATGAATTAATTAGAAGCAAATTTTTTATTTTTATTTTTTAAAAAACTCTCTAATTATTTTGTTTTGTAAACTTATAATAGGAATGTTTTAGAAGAAGGTTCAGGGCTATCCCTAAGAATTGGGTTTGTATCCCTAAGTGAAGCCCAGCAACTTAACTGAGTTTCAGCACTGAGAGTCTGATTGGCGTAGAGTACATAATTTCCGGGAAAATCATCAGAAATTAATGGTTGGGTTCAGATCAGTCCATGAAGGCGGCTGGGAAAATCATCAGAAATTAATAAGATTGTTGCTTTTCACCTCCTATTTAGTACTATAAATAAATTATGATCAACTTCAGTTAGCAAACAGCCCAACATCCTCGATTCTCAAACATTTGTAAGAAAAGAAAAACAGTGAGAGGCGGCTAAGGTATGGTGGAGGTGCAAGAGGGATGTTGGGAAGTGAAGAGGGGTAGTGTGGTTCCAAAGAGAAGGCGGCTAGTGAAGATACATATGTTAAACACCATAGTCCACTCTATTGCTTCTCTTTGTACTTCCGATCCTAACCATAATTCCAGTACTGTCGCACGCTCCTCCCGTAATTAGTGGAATAGACACAAGCAAAAGTGATGATCATACCATTACCATTCACTTTTACTCCTTAAGTTCCAATCTCTATTAATGTCGGCTAAAGTTTGAGTTGCTTGTAATTAATCATCTATTATTCATTGTATGGTAAAGTGACATCTATTTTCATCTCTAAGCTTGTTTTTATCTTGATAATACAAAAAAAAAAATAATTTGATTTCAAAATGGTTTCCTCATGACATTATTTACCAAAATAGGGTGAAATGAATAATATCATGGGGTGGAGAGACAAAAGACGGCAACATTGTCCTTTTTTTCCCCACCAACAGCCACTCATCATTAGGTCATAATTGGATTGAAAAAAAAAACATATTTAATTGGTGGAGGGTAGGCATACGGTGGCACCAATATATGGGTTGAAAAAAAACGACACGATACAGGCTATATACGGGCTAAAAAAATGATAATTTTAAGGGAGGACGGTTGTCGTTAGGCAACACCTACGGGAGGAGGGATGTTGTCAACAGCACCTAAGGGAGGAGGGTTGGGGAGTGGTAGCACCACTGTTAGCAATCTAACCACCTACGACGAACATGATCGCATGGTCATGGGGTGGGTGCTTCTCACCTCCGAAACTGCTGCCTAATTCCCCAATTTTTTTCCCTTAAATCATATATAAGCCCTTGAAACGGATAGTCCCCTTGTGTTGAAAAAAAATGTTTGGTTTTGTAGAAACAATGTTGGGAAGAAAGGAAACAGGTATGTTATTATTATTATTTTAATATTATTTATTTGTCTGGTATTTACTTAACTAGTATAAAGAAAATTATTATATCCTGAAATGGTATGACAAAAAATATGTGATGTTTTCTAATTTTTATTTGTAATTATTATGTATTTGTTTATTTTTTTACTTAGTTAATATTACATTTTCTTTTTTTACTTTTTAGGGTTTTTTTATATAATTATAATTTGTTTGAGATTTTTAACACTAAATTTTTACATTTTTAATATTTTTTGTGTTGCAAATTTACTACTTAATGTTATTTGAATGATTTAGAGATTGCATGTTGAATTTTTTGTATGTGTAATAAAATAATAAAATTATTTTTGTAATGATAATGTTTTTTTTTTTTTTGTGAATAAAACAATTTAGTATTTTTTTGGTATGTGTAGGAATAAAAAAATTTAAGTGGTATTATTATGTTTTGCATGCTTTTGTATATATTATTGTGATATTATTTTTTTATTATTGTGATTTGCATGCTTTTGTATTATATTTATGTGTTTTGTTAATGATAAAAAATGTCTAAACTTTATTTTTTGAAACTGCATATATCCAAATGGGTTTTTTTATTACAAAAAATGATCTCACAACAAATACGATTAATATGCTAGTAATAAAATTGTTATTTGTTATTCGCGAGTCCCCTTGTTAAGTTCCACGTCATTTTTTATTTAATTGGGATGTATTAATTAATGTGGTAATTTAATATTGTTAAGGTTCGTATTTCATATTGAGGGCTTGTGTCAATAGTTCGACTATCTGCCGGATAAACATCTTATGCCATACTTGGAGGCATTCGGATTCGGATCAGCAGCATTGATCTGCATGTTCAGTTTGATGTGCGACTTGATATCCGTTTTGGTCGAGTGGTGGTGCCTAGAGACCCACACATTTCATTTGTCATGTGGGGAGTACACCATCACTCTAGAAGATGTTGCACTGCAACTTGAGTCCCCAATTGACGGTAGTACAGTCACAAGTGTAAGTATAGTGTCCGAATCGGAGACGATTTGCTATGACTTACTAGGATGCTCACCCGGTGATGGTTGAGATAAATTTACGAGTTTGAGATTTTCATGGTTGAAGGGAAATTTCGAAACTTTATCAAGTACTACCACTGAGCGGGAGGTACTCTCAGCCAATTAAAATCTCTATCAAACAACATAGGTGCACTCTAAAGAGATACTCTCAACCGAATAAAACCTCTATTAAACAACTCTTGCTATTGTGCTTTAAGTTCTTTTAGCTCAGTCTGTGTCATTCAATACGATTCGATTAATATAGGAGCAGTCTTAGGCATTAAGTCAATCACAAACTCAATTTCACGTTTAGGCTTAATCCCAATAATTCTTCAAGAAACACATCTATAAACTCATTAACAATTAGTATCCAATTAATCTTGATTCTTGATTCTTGAGTATCAAGTATATATGCCAAATACGCTTCACAACCTTTTCGAATCAATTTCTGTGCAGAGATAGCTAAGATAATTCTACTAGCAGTATTTAATCTATCGGACTCAACTGTAATCATTTCACCAGTCTAACATTTCAAATCAATATGTTTTAGTCTACAGCTCACCATAGCATCGTCTAATGTCAACCAGTCCATTCCTTGAATGATATCAAATTCATTAAATGATAAAAAACATCAAATCAATAGGAAAGTCACTGCCTGGTATTCCCAGCGGGCACTTTTGACATATCAAGTTAACTATCGCATTCTGACTTAATGGATTTGTAACTCGAACATCAAACTCGGTTGACTCAACAAATAAATTCTCATCCATTATTAATGCAGCACAAATACATAAATAGGTTCACCCAGGGTCAATAATAGAAATAATATCAGACACGATAGCTTCAGATCTAACAACTATGTCGTTGGTCCCACTGCAATTAGCTCTAGTATTATTGCTCTAACCAGGGTGTCTACCTTTTGAGACGTAGACAACTGTTTAACACTCCGCTCATCAATGTTTCCCACTTTTCTCGGGTAATTTCTTATGAAGTGATCCATCAATCCCCATTTGAAACATGTATCTAACTTGGTCCTACATTCACTAGCATGCAATTTTCCATAATGCACACATATAGGTCTAGAGGCATTATGAACACTGCCAACACTATCTACATGCACAATGTCTCGGGTATATTTACTGAGCAGTACAAATTCTTGCTCGAACTTGACTATAGATTTATTTTCTTGATCAATTCAAGAAAACCTTTCTTTTTCCTATCCAGATATCATTTGCTGACATATTTCTTTCTGAACTCAAATTGAAGAAATCTCATTTAATCTTGTCTCTAGGTACAACCATTGTTAATGCCAACCACCAGTTATAAACCTTATCTTTTAGCAAAGACACAACACGTCTAAGATAATCATTAAGAAAACACGCCATATCATCAAAAATTCTCTGGATATTTTTAAGCCAGTACCCATCTCTAGTTGGATCATCATTTGTTTTACCTCTAAATTCTTCATCACTATATTTTTTAATTTATCAATCGAGAGCTGTCAAACTATTTCAGTCAGTTGAGGACATGAGGTGCCACAGGATGCACACCAAGGGATGGAGGTTGTTGAGTTGCAGGATTGGCTGGCATAAATTCTGTGAACCACTGACCCATAAGGTCGAAAAAGATATTTTTGACTTCACTATAAGACATTTGTGGAACAGGAAGGCTATGAATTACTTCCTGTTCGGAAGTCGGGAGTACGATCAAATTCTATCAACATTCATTAAATTTATAAGAAAAACATGGGTTAGATTGGACCAAATAACATCACACTATCGTAGGTTTATGTGGAATGTAATTTCTAGACTCTAAACACGCTACATTCAGTCTGAGAGCCTACTAAACCGTAGCTTCGATACCATTAAATGTAATACCTTTATAAAAATTATAAGATACTCCTATTACATGCCACATATCCCAAAATAAATATTTTCAAAGTCTACCAAAAGATAGCTAGATAGTATGATCTTCAATTTGATTTGATTGCCCAGTTCCGTAAAATGATATCTACAAGAAAACATGAAACGACACAAGTAAACTTTAAGAAGCTTAGTAATTTCATAGGTTGAAATGATATAACTTACTGTATATTCACAATTTTATAATTAACAAAAGCAATAGCTAACTTTAACCTTGTCAATCACAACTATTCAACAGGTGAGTTTCGTAAATACTAGTCATTTAATCACCTTATTTATATAGTATCAACCATTATCAAGTCACAATATAATACCTGAAACCATAAACATATGTACAAGTCTTTCACAAGAAACCATAACCAAATATCAGTTACATATCATCATTAAGTCATTTAGCCATTAAAAATTTAGCTAAATGAACAATATAAATAGATACGAATAAGCGATTATCCATCCAAGACAAGCTAGAAATCTCAAACGAGCCAAATCAACCGAGAACACGCATGGGCACCAGCTGCCAAGCCCGTAGGCTTTACATCCACCCTCAGTAACACGCCAAAATCACTGTAAATATAACACGATAGTCCGTAACAAATGTTGGAGTCCGTTATATTCAGTGGATAATAACAAATCGAGAATCATCATCTCATCACACATCAATCGCGTACAGCACACAAAATAACCTATTGGCATATCAATTGTATCCTATCCTATGTTCATCCGGGCATAATACAAGTAATCGTATAACACTCTTCAATTCAAGTCACTTTCTCACCTTGTACCAATTTGTAACAATTCAAATATACATGCATATATATATATATATATATATATATTTAAATATATCACAATTCAGAAATCAACACAATATTACAAATTGTACCAAATTAAACCTTATGAACTCACCAGGGCTAACTAGTAAAGATTGTAATGTTAGGGACTAATCAACATTTTTTTTCCTTTTCCACAATTATATACCGACTCTTGATCTAAACAATAATTTATTTCAATTAACAACCCAAATACTTATAAATAATCCATTTAATGCATATAAATTCTTTATTGAAATTTTTTTATAATTTCCCTAAAGTTTTATATTTTATTCAATTTAGTCCCTAAAATCGAAACTAGTTTAATTTCACAATTAATCTCTAACCCATATTGACGAATTTATTTCCATCCTTAATTATCCCTCTAATTTTGTAATTTCACAAGAAAACCAAGCAGATTTCAACATTTTATCTATTTAGTCCCTAACTCAAAAACTATTCAAAATTACTTTACAAAATAGTTTAAAACCATCATCAAGCTTTAAAACAAAGCATTAACATCAAGAAAGCTTCAAAAAAATCAATGGAAAGTTTTCAAATCTTTTATAGTTTTGCAAACAAAGATACGGATTAGCTGGACCTAGTTGTAACGATTTCAAAAACATAATATATTCAAAATTAACTTACATGCATGAATTTTTTTTAGACAAACTTCCAAGCTCTTCAATGGTGTTTGGGATTTTTGTTTTTTGGAGGAAAAAAAACATTAAGAAAATGATGACTTAGTTTTTACTTATTTTATATTTGTTTATTCTTTTACAATAATTATCAAAATGTCATTAATCATTCATATTTTAAACTAAAACACCAATATCTTGAATATGGTTAAATTACCATATAAATCCATTCAATTATGTTTTTGTACTCAATTAGCCCTTTTAAACTAATAGTGATTGACTTTAGCGACTTTTATGATTTAGTCATTTTTACTTAATTAACTATCTAAACCTCAAAAATTTTGGAACAAAATTTCAATACACCTATATAATCACTCTGTAAATATTTATGATAAATATTTACGGGCTTAGTTTATAGAAACGAGGTCTCGATACCTCATTTTCTAAAATCACTTGACTTAAGGGACAAACAATTTGTACTTAACTATATACTCAAATAGCAAAAATTATCATATCAAAATTCTATATAATACTATATTTGACTCGTAACATTAAATAATAATATTTACAGACTCACTTATTGGATTTGTGATCCCAAAACTACTATTTTTGATACTACAAGAAAACGGGTTGTTACATATGCGCCGCTCGAGCATATATAATGTAACATCCCTTACCCACGTCCATCGCCGGAATAGGGTACGAGGCATTACCGGACTCAAACGCATGCATACAAACATTTCTAGGTCATAAAATTTCTTTCAAATTTAAAACTTTTCAATCTCTATCTTAAAGTCCCTTATATGGGCCTATGAGGCCCAAAACATACATTAGAGGTGGTTAAGGACTAAATCGAGAACTTTTGAAACTTTTAAGACACTAAGAAAATTTTCATATTTTGGAGAGTCACAAGCCCGTATGGGCAGGCCGTGTGATCACACACGCCCGTGTGACTCAGGACACGCCCGTGTCCTCCACCCGTGTAACTCTATGTTTATGGCGTCAGTAACGATACAGGATCACACGGTCAAGTCACACGCCCATGTGCTAGACCGTATCCTCCACACGTATGAGACACACGGCCATGTCTCTACCCGTGTGGCCCAGAAAATGGCTATTTACAAAGCCATTTGGCTCCCTCGTTAGCACTTACTTAAATATAACTTCAATGGCACTTTTCGTGGCAATTTCATATCGATTTATTCATGCATAATGCACCATACTTTGCCTAGTTTAAACTTATCAACTTCATGCCATGATTATCGTTAACACATTCTTACACTTCATACTTACGCTAAGGTCTATCCATAGACCAATTTAGTCACTTTAAAACCATCAAGTAATCTAGGGCACATTCACAAATCATCCATACCAAACATACATGACCACACCATATGAAACCTTTAGCACATGCATGCATATATGAATAGGTTTACAAACCCAATAACCAATATGAGCCACATCACATGGCCATATACAAAATGAATCATATTCCCGTTATGAGCCAATACATTTGGCCAAATCAAATGACACATACCCAATTGACTAAATCCCTATACATGCCATAGACTTAAAGTGTTTGAAATCATTTATACCCTTCAGTAGCTGGATAGTGTGATAGAATCTCCAACGATCTCCAACCCGAGCTAGCTTAGTGACCCTATAAAATGAGGAAAACGGAGGGGGTAGGCTATATAGCTTAGTAAGTCTATATGAAAATAATAAGAGATTTATTGACATGTTTTTGCCATATTCTCACGACATGTTCTCAAGTTAATACAATCATAATTGCACAAACTTCTACTATTTACTCTTATTCATCTCAAGCTGTCTACTCGAGTCATAGTCACTAAATTATTTATATCTTGAGCTACGGAACTCTAAATTAAGATCTGCTAATTTTTTTTGAAACTAGACTCACATTTCTTCTTACCATAAAATTTTTAGAATTTTTGTCTAGCCAATAAGTACAGTTTATTCTTTAAATTCATCCCTATTCTGCTGTCTAACAGTTTTGACCCTTCTTCATTAAAAATTAGTTATGTCCTCGTACGGGACTCGGATAATGTTACCGTCTATTTCTATTACAAATAGACTCATTAGGGATTTATTAATATGAACTCTAACCCATAATTATTTTCATACAATTTTTAATGATTTTCCAAAGTTAAGACAAGGGAACCCAAAATCAATCTAACCCTATCTCACAGAAATCAAAATATCTCATAACATGAAGTTCTTTTGTTTACACCGTTTCTTCTATGTAAAACTAAACTCAACAAGATTTAATTTCATATTTGATTCAACCTCTAACTCAATTTCTTCGATTTTTTGTGGATTTTCAAATTCAGACTACTGCTGCTGTCCGAAACTATTTTAGTGTAAAATAATGACAACTAAGTTTATAATACATTTACAAATCATTTCAACCATAATGGTAAAAATACATATTTATACATCATAAGCATAGACCCATAATCACAAGGTCATCACAAAATCATTCTCATGGACATGACTTACTTATTTGCATCCTTACCAAAGGTGCATCATAACCCGAAATCATTTCTCATGGATAGAACTTACTCATGTTTTTCTTACCGTTAAGGCAACATAACTAGACTCATATCTCATGAGTTTCGAATAAGAACCTGTACCACTCCCAACATGATTATATCATTCCATATTTTTGTCATAAGCTTTAAAATAACCCTTGAAACCATTTGGAATACTAAAGGGTATCTGATAAGCCTCACACAAGAGGGTAAATTACCGATGCCATGTCCCAAACATGGTCTTACACTGGCTCACATGTCGAGGCCGATGCCATGTCCCAGACATGGTCTTACATTAGCGCACGTATCAATGTCGATGCTATGTCCCAGACATGGTCTTACACTAGTGCACGCATCAATGCCGATGCCATGTCCCAGACATGGTCTTACACTGGCTATCATAATGTGGTCGATACCATGTGACAGCCCTAATTTGACCCTAGTCGGGAAGTGGTTTCGGGACCACAAAACCAAATCATAGAAATAATTAACCGTCAAATTCTATGTTTATTTTGTGTAAGTATAATGTGTGAAAAATATCATGCTTGAATTTTGTTATTTCATGTGAATTTTATTGATTAGGATTAATATGAAAAAAATTAGAAATGTGCTAGTTAATTGTTAAAGTGACTAATTTATGCATAAAGTAAAAGAAAGGTACTTGCATGTCAAATTATTAATTAGTTGAACTAGTGGCCGGCCATGATGGTTATTAAAGCTTATTATAGTATTATTTATCAATATGTTGACCTTTAAAATGAATTTATAATCAAGAATAAAAAAAAATAAGGCATGGTTTAGTGGGTGGCAAAACCAAAGCCTCACCATTTTTGTTTCTCATTGCCGAACCTAGAAGGGAGAAAAGCTTGGAGAATCGGTCATGGGGTTAGCTAATTAAGGTAAGTTTATTAATGATTCTTGAAGATTTTTAGCACTTTTGAATTAGTCATTAGGGTCTTAGCTTAGCCCATGACCAAATTTGGGATGGTATGGTGTCTTGTATATTCGGCCATGGTTGAAATGAGGAAGTTAGATATGGTTGATTTCATGCTTAATGAATAGGTTACCTTTGGGTGTTAATTGAATTAGTAAAGGTTGAAATGGTTTGAGGGGTTTACCGAATCTAATTGAGGAAAATGGAATTATGTAAGTTCGGCTATACTATTGATTTTGGAGAAAAAAAAAATGTTTAAGGTATTTATTTTGTTTATGTTCATAAAGCTTTAGTAATTGAAATTGAGAAATTTAACTTGTTAAGGGAGGTACGGTTTTGGAAGGAAACTATATGAAATTATTGTAGTAGGTTAAATAATTTATGGATGGCTTGTATACATAAAATTATGTATGTATGTATTTTCTTTTGTGTACGGCATTGAAGATAAATGGTGGTTGATAAGAGCATGTGTTATTGATATATATGCATGTGTATATGAGGTTGATCATAAGTAGGAAGAAATGACCAAATGTTGTTAGATATATATATATATATATGTATGATCATCAAATGTGATTATTGAGTGATAAAGTTGATTTAGTAAATAAACAAATCTATTTGTTTTAATTAAGCTCAAGAGCTAAGGGGATCGAAATCGGATAAAGGAAAAGAGAAAGCGGTCGACTAACTTATCCGTAACAAGTCAAATATATATATTCGAGGTAAGTTTTCGAGTAATGAAACTTAGTTTACGATTTGATTAAGTCATGATGTATGAGCATAACAATTATAGGGCGATAAAATAATTCTACTTGAATTATATGATGAGTTACTTAGTCTATACGTATGAAGGGTAGCCGTATGTGTATAGAGATTGTGTCGTAAAGCAAACTAAACTATGCTGTTTGTATGTGGCTAGTGAGCCGAAAATGAGATTTCTTAATACGTGAATTGTGTTTGAAACTTATTATGAAAAAAAAAAAAAAATGGATGTGTCATGATTTATTTATATGTACATGAATATTTGGATGTTAACCGGGCTAAGTCCCGAAGGCTTTAGTGCGAGTTGTTAGTTCCGGGCTAAGCCCGAAGGCATTTGTGCGAGTTACTATATCCGGGCTATGTCCCGAAGGCTTTAGTGCGAGTTGCTATATCCGGGCTACGTCCCGAAGGCCTTTGTGCAAAATTACTATATCCGGCTATGTCCCGAAGGCATTCGATGCGAGAAACTATACCCGGTTAAACCCCGAAGGTACTTGGCTTGAGAATGAGTGATCATGCTGCCATAGTTTAAATTAAAATGCTCGTGAAATCCCAGCGATGAGGTATGTTTCGTATGTGCATTGATTTAGATAATTCCTTGCAAATAATACTCACTCAGTCGATAAATGAGCTACCGGTCTTCGGTTAAGTTAATCTTTTGTGTATGAATATAAAGGTTGGTAATATGGAATAAGTAGGATATTGAGAATTTGTGCATATGAAATTATCCGTTTAGCTATACAATGTTACATTATGGTTGTGTTTAATTTCATAGCTCAAAACTTACTAAGCATTAAAATGCTTACTCCGTTTTCCTTGAATCTCCGTTTTATAGATTTTGGCTCGTCAGCTATCGGACTCGGGATTGTCGAAGTTGAAGTCGTCCACACTATCAACACTCCTTTATTGGTATATTTTTGGTTGAACTTTGAAATGGCATGTATAGGACTATTTCTTTTTGTTTGATGGTCATGCAACTTTTGGAATTGTATAAATTTGGTTAGCCATGCGAAAATGGCTTGTGTTCATATTCAAAACATAATGTTATAATCATCGTGTATGTATATGGTTATCGAGAAGTACGGATATGTTTGGCAATGGTTGACCATTGGGATGGTTAATCACAATTATAAATTGTGTTATGTATGCTATCGGATTAGTTAAGTCATGGAAACTAGGCAATAGGTAAAGTCTACCCTAAAGTCAGATGTTGACAGCATCAATGGGGTGAATTTGAAAAATCGCTAAAATTTGTAAGTATGGAGTTAATTAGTGGATAAATTATGTAATCGAACCTTGATGAATCTACTTTCTTATGGAAGAAACGAAACGGTCAAATGAGTCATATGTTAAGAGATATTTAGGTTTTCATGAAATAGGGCCAGAGCGATTTCTGGATCCCCTGTTTTGACTTTGAAAATTTGTTATAAATTAACCAGAGATAATTAGAAGTCATTCCCCATATGTGCAAATTCCTTGTTGAGTCTAGTTTCTTTAGAAACAAACGGTATAAGATTTGAAGCCCTGTATAGGAAGATACTTAAGTTGCAATGCATGAAGGTCTGTGTAGTCGAACCCTGTAACAAGGAGACTTAATCTAATAAACTGTACCGTTTGGCCTGATCAAAAATTCTAGAAAAAAATGTGTAGATATATACATGAGTCTAGTTTCAGGGAAAATTTACGGATTAAGTTTTCGAGCTTCGGAACTCAAGATATGATTTTTAAAGTGGTCGTGATGCAGTTAGCCAGCATGTCTTCAATTTTAAAAAAAATGAACCGTGTAAGCCAATGAAGTAAGTTAAGTAAATACCTCGTTTTCAATCCCGTGTGCGGTCTCGGGTCGGGCGTTACATTTTATTGGTATCGAGCCACGGTTTAGTCGATTCTAGGACTACCGTAATATGTTTGGGTCTAGCTATACATGCCATTTTGTGATTATTTGATAGTGTGGTGATTTTCGACAATTGAAAATGTGTTTATTATAGTAATGGATCCCGATCCCGACCGAAAGCGATGGTGATGACCTTGAGAGTGTAGCGCTGCTCTCGCACTAGGGACAGCTCGGCGAACTCTCAACCTATTGCTAGTAATCCGAATGATGAAGCTAGACAAGCTTTCTATAGCGTGATGAATGATTGGTTCAACCAATACATTCGAACTAATACTGCTATACCACAACCTCCATTCCCGTCTAATGCCACCCCGCACCTACAATACCTCGGCAACCGACCAAATAAGGTCAAGTAAACCCCGATTGATAAGATTCGAAAACACGGGCTACCGAATTTAAGGCTACAGATAGCGGCGATGCCGAGCAAGCTGAATTTTGGTTGGATAATACTATCCGGTACTTGATGAACTATCTTGCACACCCGAGGAATGCCTAAAGTGTACTATCTCTCCGCTACGTGATTACGCCTACTATTGGTGGAATACGTTGATTTGTTGTGCCCAGAGAGCTGGTAACTTGGGAGTTTTTCCAAACCGAGTTAGAAAAAAGTATATCACCAGAGATTTATTGATCAAAAACGAAAGGAATTTCTTGAACTTAAACAAGGTTCTATGACGGTTACTGATTATGAGCGAAAGTTTGTGAGGCTTAGCCCGTACACTCGAGAATGTGTTTCTTCAGAAGCTATAATGTGTAAACGTTTTGAAGATGGTTTGAACGAAGATATAAAGTTGTATGTTGGTGTTCTAGAAATCGAGAGAGTTCGTAGTACTTGTTTAACGAGCTTGCAAAGCGAAGAGCTCAAAGAAGGAGAAAAGAAAAGCCGAAATGGGAACCAACGAGTTTCGTAAGAGATATTCGGGGAAACCCTTTCAACAATCATCGAAGAGGTTTAGAGATGATTCTGGCCGATCCAAAGACACTTCGGGTTTTTCCAGGCGAGATCGCGAACGACCCCCTACGAGTACGCGAGTCACTTCAGTTGCCAGTGTAGGAAATGATCGCCGGGGCAGTCGAGTGTCAGCATTGTGGTAAATGGCATTCGGGGAGTTGTAGATTCCATGATCGCTCCTACTATAAGTGTGGATCAGCTGACCACTTTATTAAGGATTGCCCGAGACTATCTGAACAGAATGTAAAGCGAGCGGGAGCCGGGTGCTACTATCGCTCGAGGTAGACCATCTAGAAATGCGGGGATGCTAGCGGTGGTCGAGAGAGGATCTAGAGATGCTACAACTAGATGCGAGGCTCGTGCTCTGCTAGAGCTTACGCGCTATCGCCGCACGCCGAGGATGCTTCCTCGCGCGGATGTTATTACCTGGTATTTTTACTCTCTCCGATACTAATGTGATTGCTTTGATTGACCCCTGGTTCTACTCATTCTTATATATGTGAAACCTTAGCATCCGAAGAAGACTCTACTGTGAGAGTCTCAGAGAGTTTATAATTCGGTGTCAAATCCCTTGGGTCGATTCACGTGCATTATGTCGACAAAGTGTGCAAGAAATGCCCCTAGTAATCCGAGAGGTTCTGCTTTTCCCGGTGATTTGATGCTTTTACCGTTTGACGAATTTGATGTTATCCTCGGTATGGATTGGTTGATCAGTACATGACGCAATTGTAAATTGCAAAAGAAAAACCATCGATTTGAGGTGTGCAAATAACGAGATAATCCGAGTCGAAGTCTGCCGACTTGAATAGGTTGCCGGTGTAATATCGTCGATCTTTGGCTCGTAAATGTGTAAGAAAGGGTGTGAAACATACCTTGCGTATGTACTTGATGACAAAGAGTTAGAAAAGAAGCTGAATCTGTGCGGTGGTTTGTGAATACCCGGATGTTTTTCCCGAGGAATTACCAGGTTTACCACCTGTTCGGGAGGTAGAGTTTGGCATTGAGCTGATGCCTGGGACTACACCGATTTCGATAGCTCCGTATCGTATGGCACCAACGGAATTAAAGGCGGAAAGCTCGATTGCAAGAGTTGACGGATAAAGGTTTCGCTCGACCAAGTTTCTCACCTTGGGGTGCACCAAAGTATTGTTTGTGAAAAGAAGGACGGAACTATGAGGTTGTGCATTGACTATCGTCAGCTAAATAAAGCGACGATAAAGAATAAATATCCGCTACCGCGTATTGATGATTTGTTTGACCAACTGAAGGGAGCCTCGGTGTTTTCAAAGATAGATTTGAGATCGGGTTATTATCAGCTGCGAGTTAGAGATTCGGATATACCCAAAAGCGCCTTGAGCAACGAGATACGGCCACTATGAGTTCTTAGTGATGCCGCGTTTGGGCTCACCAATGCCCCTGCGGTATTTATGGATTTGATGAATCGAGATCTTGAGCATGATTTGGACCGGTTCGTAGTTGTGTTTATTGATGACATATTAGTCTATTCAAGGGATGAGACCGAACATGCCGAGCACACCGAGATTAGTGTTGCGAATTTTCACGGGATAAACGATTTATATGCTAAGTTCGGTAAGTGTGAGTTACAGTTAAGAGAAGTTAGTTTTTGGGTCATGTGGTATCTCAGACGGGTATTCGAGTTGATCCGAATAAAATTTCAGCCATACTTAGCTGGAAGCCTCAGAAATATTACCGAGGTTCAAGCTTTTTGGGACTTGCCAGGTTACTACAGAAGATTTGTAAAGGTTTCTCGATGATAGCCACGCCAATGACGAAGCTACTTCAAAAGGATGTTAAGTTTGAATGGACGGAAAAGTGTCAGAAAAGTTTTGATCAACTGAAAACTTATTTGACTAAGCTCCAATTTTAGTGCAGCCAGAATCAGGCAAAGAATTTGTCATTTATAGTGATGCCTCCCTACTTGGGTTGGGTTGTGTATTGATGCAAGAAGGTCGAGTTGTAGCATATGCGTCGAGACAATTAAAGCCACATGAGAAAAATTATCCGACCCATGATCTCGAATTAGCTGCCATCGTTTTTGCTTTGAAAATATGGCGACATTACTTATTTGGTGAGAAGTGCCATGTATTTTCGGATCACAAAAGTCTCAAATATTTGATGACCCAAAGAGACTTAAATCTACGACAAAGACGTTGGCTCGAGTTGTTAAAAGATTATGAACTTGTCATTGACTATCACCCGAGAAAGGCTAATGTGGTTGCGGATGCCTTAAGTCGTAAATCACTGTTTGCTTTACGAGCAATGAATGTACATTTGTCTATTTTACCCGACAATGTGTTGGTGGCGGAATTAAAGGCCAAACCATCGTTGATTCATCAAATTCGTGAAGCTCGAGAAAATTGATGAAGAATTGGTTGCAAAGAAATTTGAATGTGTTTGAGTATGGAATCGAGTTTCAAGTTGATGATGACGATTGTTTGAGGTTGGAAGTCGGTTGTGTGTTCCAAGAAATTCAAAACTTATTTGACGATTCGAACGAAGCTCATTGTAGCCGAATGGCAATTCACCGGAAGTACGAAAATGTACAACGACTTGAGACGCGTCGATTTTGGTGGCATGGCATGAAAAGAGACATTTCGATTTTGTTTGAAGTGTTTAATATGTCAACAAGTGAAAGCGGAACATCAAGTGCCTCTGAGTTTACTTCACCGATCATGATACGAATGGAAATGGGATCGAGTTACAATGGATTTTGTATCAGGGTTGCCATTGTCGGCAAGTAAGAAAGATGGGATTTGGGTTGTTGTTGATAGACTGACTAAATCGGCTCATTTTATTCCCGTATGTATGGATTATTCACTAGATAAATTAGCTGAATTGTATGTTTCTCAGATTGTAAGATTGCACGGGGTACCTATTTCTATTGTGTCGGATAGAGATCCGAGATTCACCTCGCGATTTTGGAAGAAAGCGCAAGAAGCTTTGGGTACTAAGTTGCATTTTAGCACCGCTTTTCATCCTGATCGATGGTCAATCCGAGCGGATAATTTAGATACTCGAGGATATGTTGAGATGTTGTATCCTTGAGTTTAGTGGTTCATGGGAACGGTATTTGTCTTTGATTGAATTCGCTTACAACAATAGTTTTCAATCAAGTATTAAGATGGCACCTTACGAGGCTTTGTACGGTCGTAAATGCCGTACACCATTGTTTTGGACCGAGCTTGGTGAAAGTAAAATTTTCGGAGTTGATTTGATTAAAGATGCTGAGCAGAAAGTAAAAATAATTCATGAGAGCCTGAAGGCAGCCTCAAATCGTCAGAAGTCGTATGCGGATTTAAAACGAAGAGATATTGAGTATCAGGTGGGAGACAAAGTATTTCTTAAAGTTTCACCTTGGAAAAAGATACTAAGATTTGGCCGTAAGGGCAAACTGAGTCCGAGGTTCATAGGGCCGTATGAGATATCCGAACAGGTTGGTCCAGTGGCATATAGATTGATTTTACCCCCTTATCTCGATAAGATTCACAGCGTTTTCATGTTTCAATGCTTCGACGTTACAGATCTGATCCTTCGCACATAATACATCCCTCCGAGGTTGAAATTCAAGCCGATATGAGTTATGAAGAAGAACCAATTCGTATCCTAGCTAGTGAAGTGAAAGAGTTGCGAAATAAAAAAGAGTTCCGTTAGTAAAGGTGTTATGGCTCAAGCACGGGATCGAAGAATCTACTTGGGAAACCGAGAACTCTATAAAAGAACGATATCCAAACTTATTTACCGAAGAAGATTTTCGGGGACGAAAATTTCTTAAGTGGGGAGAGTTGTGTGACCCTAATTTGACCCTAGTCGGGAAGTGGTTTTGGGACCACAAAACCAAATCATAGAAATAATTAACCGTCAAATTCTATGTTTATTTTGTGTAAGTATAATGTGTGAAAAATATCATGCTTGAATTTTGTTATTTCATGTGAATTTTATTGATTAGGATTAATATGAAAAAATTAGAAATGTGCTAGTTAATTGTTAAAGTGACTAATTTATGCATAAAGTAAAAGAAAGGTACTTGCATGTCAAATTATTAATTAGTTGAACTAGTGGCCGGCCATGATGGTTATTAAAGCTTATTATAGTATTATTTATCAATATGTTGACCTTTAAAATGAATTTATAATCAAGAATAAAAAAAAAAATAAGGCATGGTTTAGTGGGTGGCAAAACCAAAGCCTCACCATTTTGTTTCTCATTTCGAACCTAGAAGGGAGAAAAGCTTGGAGAATCGGTCATGGGGTTAGCTAATTAAGGTAAGTTTATTAATGATTCTTGAAGATTTTTAGCACTTTTGAATTAGTCATTAGGGTCTTAGCTTAGCCCATGACCAAATTTGGGATGGTATGGTGTCTTGTATATTCGGCCATGGTTGAAATGAGGAAGTTAGATATGGTTGATTTCATGCTTAATGAATAGGTTACCTTTGGGTGTTAATTGAATTAGTCAAGGTTGAAATGGTTTGAGGGGTTTACCGAATCTAATTGAGGAAAATGGAATTATGTAAGTTCGGCTATACTATTGATTTTGGAGAAAAAAAAATGTTTAAGGTATTTATTTTGTTTATGTTCATAAAGCTTTAGTAATTGAAATTGAGAAATTTAACTTGTTAAGGGAGGTACGGTTTTGGAAGGAAACTATATGAAATTATTGTAGTAGGTTAAATAATTTATGGATGGCTTGTATACATAAAATTATGTATGTATGTATTTTCTTTTGTGTACGGCATTGAAGATAAATGGTGGTTGATAAGAGCATGTGTTATTGATATATATGCATGTGTATATGAGGTTGATCATAAGTAGGAAGAAATGACCAAATGTTGTTAGATATATATATATATATATATATATGTATGATCATCAAATGTGATTATTGAGTGATAAAGTTGATTTAGTAAATAAACAAATCTATTTGTTTTAATTAAGCTCAAGAGCTAAGGGGATCGAAATCGGATAAAGGAAAAGAGAAAGCGGTCGACTAACTTATCCGTAACAAGTCAAATATATATATTCGAGGTAAGTTTTTGATAATGAAACTTAGTTTACGATTTGATTAAGTCATGATGTATGAGCATAACAATTATAGAGGCGATAAAATAATTCTACTTGAATTATATGATGAGTTACTTAGTCTATACGTATGAAGGGTAGCCGTATGTGTATAGAGATTGTGTCGTAAAGCAAACTAAACTATGCTGTTTGTATGTGGCTAGTGAGCCGAAAATGAGATTTCTTAATACGTGAATTGTGTTTGAAACTTATTATGAAAAAAAAAAATGGATGTGTCATGATTTATTTATATGTACATGAATATTTGGATGTTAACCGGGCTAAGTCCCGAAGGCTTTAGTGCGAGTTGTTAGTTCCGGGCTAAGCCCGAAGGCATTTGTGCGAGTTACTATATCCGGGCTATGTCCCGAAGACTTTAGTGCGAGTTGCTATATCGAACTACGTCCGAAGGCCTTTGTGCAAAATTACTATATCGGCTATATGTCGAAGGCATTCAATGCGAAACTATACCCGGTTAAACCCCGAAGGTACTTGGCTTGAGAATGAGTGATCATGCTGCCATAGTTTAAATTAAAAAATGCTCGTGAAATCCCAGCGATGAGGTATGTTTCAGTATGTGCATTGATTTAGATAATTCCTTGCAAATAATACTCACTCGATCGATAAATGAGCTACCGGTCTTGGTTAAGTTAATCTTTTGTGTATGAATATAAAGGTTGGTAATATGGAATAAGTAGGATATTGAGAATTTGTGCATATGAAATTATCCGTTTAGCTATACAATGTTACATTATGGTTGTGTTTAATTTCATAGCTCAAAACTTACTAAGCATTAAAATGCTTACTCCGCGTTTTCCTTGAATCTCCGTTTTATAGATTTTGGCTCGTCGGCCTATCGGACTCGGGATTGTCGAAGTTGAAGTCGTCCACACTATCAACACTCCTTTATTGGTATATTTTTGGTTGAACTTTGAAATGGCATGTATAGGACTATTTCTTTTGTTTGATGGTCATGCAACTTTTGGAATTGTATAAATTTGGTTAGCCATGCGAAAATGGCTTGTGTTCATATTCAAACATAATGTTATAATCATCATCGTGTATGTATATGGTTATCGAGAAATACGGATATGTTTGGCAATGGTTGACCATTGGGATGGTTAATCACAATTATAAATTGTGTTATGTATGCTATCGGATTAGTTAAGTCATGGAAACTAGGCAATAGGTAAAGTCTACCCTAAAGTCAGATGTTGACAGCATCAATGGGGTGAATTTGAAAAATCGCTAAAATTTGTAAGTATGGAGTTAATTAGTGGATAAATTATGTAATCGAACCTTGATGAATCTACTTTCTTATGGAAGAAACGAAACGGTCAAATGAGTCATATGTTAAGAGATATTTAGGTTTTCATGAAATAGGGCCAGAGCGATTTCTGGATCCCCTGTTTTGACTTTGAAAATTTGCTATAAATTAACCAGAGATAATTAGAAGTCATTCCCCATATGTGCAAATTCCTTGTTGAGTCTAGTTTCTTTAGAAACAAACGGTATAAGATTTGAAGCCCTGTATAGGAAGATACTTAAGTTGCAATGCATGAAGGTCTGTGTAGTCGAACCCTGTAACAAGGGAGACTTAATCTAATAAACTGTACCGTTTGGCCTGATCAAAAATTCTAGAAAAAAATGTGTAGATATATACATGAGTCTAGTTTCAGGGAAAATTTACGGATTAAGTTTTCGAGCTTCGGAACTCAAGATATGATTTTTAAAGTGGTCGTGATGCAGTTAGCCAGCATGTCTTCAATTTTAAAAAAAATGAACCGTGTAAGCCAATGAAGTAAGTTCGTAAATACCTCGTTTTCAATCCCGGTAACGGTCTCGGGTCCGGGGCGTTACATACCATGTCCCAGACATGATCTTACACTAGCACAAATATCACCCAAATGTCTTAGCATGGATATCCAATTTATTCCTAAGTTTAACCGAGAATTTACCACATTTAAATTTCATCATGCGTTATACATAAGCATATTCAACCATATTACGAAAAATCAATCATTCAACACATAATAACGGTACAGTTGCCTTACTTATGTACAACTTACCAATTTTATTATACGACTCGTTTGTCGATTTCTCGTCGAGTATATTCGTAACAAATCATACAAATTATATAATAATAATTAGGCATTTCAATTCAAATAAGACATTGTATTATTATTATCATACAAATTTACCTCGAATGCAAAAATAACTAATTGTCCCCTTTTAGTCCTTAACAACGTACTTTCTCGATTTAAGCCCGAATTTTGATTTTCTTGATCTAACATTTCAAATATGGCTTATTTATTAATCACAATATTCAAATTGACCCAAAAATCATACTTTGAAAAATTTATAATTTTACCCCTAAACTTTCACTTATTTGCAAATTAGTCCCTAGGCTCGAAAAATAAAATTCATTCAATTTTATCCCAACCCAAGTCTAGTTGAATATTTATCTTACTTACAGCAGCCCACATATTTCATTATTTCACACTTTTACCATCTATTTTACAACTTTTGCAAAATGGTCCATTTTAGGTGTTTTCATGAAAATCACTTAAAAAAAGTTGTTTCTTTAACAACCAAGATTCATTTTCTTCCATAAAAATGCAGCAAAAAATATGAATATTCTCATGGCAAAACTCTAGACTTTCAACCATTTTGCAAAATAATCCCCTCATTAGCTAAATTAAGCTACAAGGGTTCCAAAAATATAAAAATCATCAAAAATGACCATCAAAACAACTTACTTGTGAGGGTTAGAAGTTGCTGAAATTTTCAAGCTTCCATGGCCATTTCCTTGGGTAAAAATCGGTGGAGAAGAAAGAGAAATAAAAAAGATGATAGCTTTTTGCATTTTTGTCTTATTATACATTTTAATTTAATTACCCATTACCCTTTTAATTTCTAACTAATTTCAATAATACAAAAAAAATATCTTCCAATAACTTATTAATGGGATAATTTCCACATAAGGGCTTCCACTAAAAATTCTATAGCTATTTAATACCTTCAGCTATTAGAATGCAACTTTCAGACTTTACACGATTTAGTCCTTAAAGCCAAATTAAACACTTCTCACATATAATTTCTTCATGAAAATTTTACACATTCATATAAATAGATCATAGACCTTATAATAATTATAAAATAATTATTTCTAATTCAAATTTGTGGTCTTAAAACTACTGTTCTAACTAGGCCCTAATTCGGGTGTTACATATAATGCATTTGATGGGGGGTCTACTCATGCGAGATGCAAATAACAACAAGGTCCACTTGATGTACTTTCCCCTATTATCTGATTTGACAGTTGCTCGTTCGTACAATTGGGGCTCAACAGTACTAGCAACATTGTATGGTGAGCTTTGTTGGGCGACAAAGCACCACATTGTGGACATAGGCGGATCCCTGATATTGTTGCAATCTTGGGCACTTTACAGGATGCCATTTTTAGTATCAGTTAGTCACCAAACACGTCTTCCTACTTGTGAATATGTGATAAAATTTTAGCATTACATCAAGAATTTTGTTTTTTTTTTTTAATGAAAATTTGTTCTAACAAGTTTATTTTTTCTTGGATGGAGTACTTCTCTGGGTATCGGGAATTCATATACACTTTTGATTTATTGACAAATGATTAAGACATATGCTGGGGAGGGGTAATTTTTTCTAATATTCATGACATGTAATTACTTTATTTATGTTATTTGACTTGAGTTACTATAACCATTTTATTAATTGTGCAGTTCGTCTAGATGTCATATTCCGTCCTAGACATTACGGGGATTATTCCCTCGTCTACTCACATCCACTTACACTTCTGGTGCATTAACTCACCACTGCTGATTTTTTCAACAGTTGAGTGGTATAATGGGGATCAAATACTACGACAGTTCGCGTGCATACAAGATATTTTAGATGTTCCATATAGTTTGGTGGATGTTTCATAGAGTTTGGGAAATAAACAAAGAATTCAGCATTATAGCATCAAGAATACCTTGTATTGTAGAATAACTAGATTAGGCGGAGACCTCAAATGAATTTTTATTTTAATTTGTGACCCTTAGATGGGTACCAACACTGGTACATCAAGAATGGGAAACCATATTTATTTGGTGGGAAATTTATGTTAATCCCTTCACACATTCAACAACGAGGGCACATCTCATACCACCTGACACATTCGCCTCCTCCACCCAAACCCAAGCCAGAGACTGAACTCGAACGGTCTTATACACAGCCTGAGGGTAGTTATTATCATCCAAACTTGGGGTAGATAATTATTTTTCGGGCCCATCAAGCCAAGTATATCATTTAGAGATTCTCGATTCCAGTTTTGATCATTTGGATCTGAGATCATCGATGATGTTTGATACTTTCAGCCCATTACCACCCTAGTACTCCACCCCTCTCGGTCAAAATTTTAGGACATAAGATTTTTCGAGTATGTTTAGCGTACCCCAAGGTTCGCTAATGGATGTCATGAATGATATTCCAGGTGACGATAATAATGACTGCCGCGAACACCCTTAACACTAATGTCGGGCACCCCAACGATTTACCCCAGAGACGACACCATCAAAACATCAACTTTAGCACGTGTCATCAAAACTTTAAGCACACCTCTCCCACCTCCATTTGGTTTACTTGTTTCAGCCTCATTCTTGGCATCAAGATTGCCAGCCTGTAGAACGTAGCTAAGAAAACAAATGAAATTGGAAGATTTTGTGTTCGTTTCAAGATGGAATTAACCGCTTGTGCTAGGTTGGTGGTCATATGACCATATCGAGACCCATCATTGAAACTTTGAGCCCATTGCCATAGCTCAATGGTACCCAACCACTCTTGGAAAGGAGCTTCGTTTCATCATGCATATCACCCTCAAGTCTGGTTAGCCTTTGCTGAAACGGTGTTATTCTAGCTTGTACGCTGCGTATGTATTCCAAAAAGACACGTTACTTTTTCGAATTAATTTGTGGAAGTATTAAAACATTTAAAAAAATATGATGAAATCAAAATTTACCCATGTTCAATACTTGTTTCGGCCAATTTGCATTCTCGTAGTCACAGTGAAGGTTAGAGGCAATATGTCAGATGCAGTAAACGGATCTCTATGGAACACCTAATCTCAACAATTAGTCCCTTCGATCTATCGGATATTATGCAAATATTGTCGTCCCTAACAACATACGTCTACAAGTTTATTAGGAAGAATTCTAATGATTCCATGTTCTCCGACGCCACAATGGCAAACATTATTGAGAGCAAGTTTAGGTTCCCGTCTTGAGCAACCGCAATAAGTAGGATTTGCGTATATTTTTTTTATATCCAGGTTCCATCAACCTGCACAAGTAGCTTGCAGTGAAAGGTTTGCACGCACGGATTGAATGTATAGAGCATTCGATGAAAAATTTTTCTTTCCAGTTGTAGTTGGTCGTTCGGATAGTAGTAAGGTCGTGTCTACAACTCAAAGAGAGTCATTGGCACACACTCTCGCATAGCAGTTATTCACCTCTGTAGTTCATTGTACGATGCATCCTAATCTCCATACAACTACTCAATAGCAATCTATTTAGCTATCCATGCTTTTCGGTATGACACTCGGTATTGGAATCGTTCTTGCATTTCGGCAATCAATACCGAAATAGGAATGGTCGACATATCTTTTACAATTGGCATGGTGTAGTTTTAGATAGTTTTGGCATCAAGTTTGTGATGATCTTACATCATACGTGTATAAATGCATGTGTGAGGCCCAACAAATTTCCAGATCTCTCATATTTACGACCTTAGGATAAATACGGCTCGTATCTGCTAATTGTACCCTTCTACTGACCTCTAACACTCCTCAGTATACAATGTCAGTTTAGACACGGTGACTTTATAGTCAATCGACATATTCATGCTATACCACTTAATAGCAAATACATAGTCTTCTTTGGTTGCAAATTTTTGCCCACAAAAAAATCCTCATGTTCGGGGTTTGCGGCCAATCGTTGAGTAAGTAGTATATTGGGGTACTCCGGGAACTCAGATGCATGCATCGCATCAGGATCTACGATCAACATGTAGGCCTCAGGATCATTGCGTATGACAATGTCTCGACTCAAGTTCCCAGCCGAAGACACGTACACATTCCCATTGGTATTCGTGCCTTCATTGTCAATATCATACGGGACCTTGTCTAGATCAGGGTCATTATAATCTTCAACCTTCTGACTTAGAAAGACTATTATTGTAATAGTCCAGTTTAGACCCTAGTCGAAATAGTAGTTTTGAGACCACAAATTCGAGTTAAAAAATAATTAAATATTATTTTCTATGCTTATGAATATGAATTAGTATGTGTGAAAGTTTCATATGAAAATTCAATCGTTTGTGTGCTTAATTTGATAAAAGGTCCTAATCGCGTAAAATGTAAAAGTTGCCTGCTACTTATTAAAAGTGTCTATTTGATATGGATTTGTAAATGAGAGGTCCTTATGTTGTTAGTAGACCATTTGAATGATGGATGGACATAAAAGGTCATGTGTTAGGTGAATAAATGGTTTTATAACAAAAGGAAAATTTATCATTTAGTTAATATGATAATTAAAATAAAACAAAAGCTTAAAATTGGTTCATTTTCACTCATCTTTACCTAAAATACAAAGAAAAAGAAAGGAAATAAGCTCTTTCAGGTTCAGCTAAGCAAATTGTTGATTTAGGTATGGTTTTGACTTGGTTTTTATAATTTCTACGTTTTTGTAATCGTTGCTTTGAATACTATCGAACCCATGCCTCAATTTTTGATTTTTTTGATGATTTTGAAATTTTCCATGGATGAATTCATGAGATTTATGTTGTTATATGATGAATTATGAAAGTTTAATGTTAGGTTTATATGTTTTGTCTTTGGATTTTTGATGATTTTGAGTAAAATGGACTAAATTGTAAAAATTGTAAATTGAGGGACTAAAATGTGAAATAAATGAAATGTTTGGACTTATATAAACCTTATAGAAATTCAGCTAAGCTTGTGTACAAGCAAATTGTGTGCATTTTGTGATTTTGTGAATTAGGGACTAAAGTGTCAAAATGTGAAAATGTGAGGGCTAGTCTGCAAAATTCCCTAAATGTGTGTTTGTGAATTGTTTTGAATGAATTTGTGATTGAATAAGTTAAATTTGAATTTATATAGATCAAGAATTAAAGAATACAGAATTAGATCGAGGAAAGTCGAAAGTCGTTGAGTAACCGATTCCATCCATCTGAATCCGTACAAGGTAAGTCGATATACAAATAAGCTTGTTTGAATTGAATTATTATTATTCATATGATATTGAATTGTGATGAATGATTATTCGAGCTGAATATGTGTTATTCGAGAAAGTTTCGACGTCCGAAAAGCCCCATACGAACCTTAGGAATAGTTAGGATACATATGTCATGACATAGGATTCCGATATGTGTTATTGTGTAAGGCCATGTCTGGGACGTTGGTATTGACTTTTGTTTTACTTGGTAAACCATGTCTGGGACATCGGCATCGTATCTGATTTTGTGTAAGACCCTGTCTAGGACAGTGGCATCGATATTTGATTACATGTAATACCACGTCTGGGACGTCGGTATTGTATATTCTTTCTGATCTACCGCGTATCCTTATGTTTTCGGATGGTTCAAATGGGCATTCCGAGAAAGAAATGATTTTATGAAATTGTATCCAATTCAGGTACGTTTGCATTATATATAATGTTCGAGAATGAAAGGTAAGTATGTAAACAATTGTTGATCTATGATCAAAATATATGAATATGATATTTGTGTTGGCATCTGGCTACAAAGTATGAATGACTTGATGATGTTTATATGCTTTAAATGATATGTTTATTTGTATATGGCTTACTAAGCTTTTTGAAAGCTTACTTTATGTGTGTTTGCATTGTTTTATAGATATCAAAGCTAATGTGAGCTCGGGGATCATCGAGGATCATCACCACACTATCAAAACTTAGTACTTTTGAAAATGTATATATTGAAGTATGGCATGTATAGGCTAAAAATGTTTAGATTATGTTTTATGATGTATATATATTTAGCCATGTGATTAGGGGTGAGTATTCGATTGAGTCGAGTCGAGTCGAATCGAGTAAAAAATTTTTGATTTAGTCGAGTTGACAAATCCTATTTTAGCAATCGAACTCAATTTGAATTTTTTTCGAATCGAATCGAATCGAGTCAAAAAATTTTGAGTCAAATCGAGTCGAGTTAACGAATCCTATTATTTATACTTAATGTTGCATTTAGATGGACTAATTATTTAACTAGTAGACGAAGTACAAGATTTTTTAACTATATGAACAATATAATGATATTGCCTTTTAACTTAATGGGTAAACATTTATCAAAACGACATAGTTTTGCCTTTTAACTTAATTATTTTGAATTTTAACTTTTAAAAAAAGTAAATATTTATCAAAACGACTTAGTTTTGTCTTTTCTTATTTGGATTTTTGGATAACTCAAATTGTGTAATTCATATTCGAGTTAAACCGAAAAGCTTACTTTTTTATTCGAGTTGATCCGAATAACTTGATTAACTCAAATAACTCGAACTATTTAATTCAAAATTTGAATTTTTTATCGAGTTTTTCGAATCGGTTCTGATTTTGCTCACCCCTACATGTGATATGTCTTGGTATGGTTGTGATTATGATATGGTTTTGGTATATGAATTATGAGGCAATATGATATATATTTGGTGTGTTTATATATGGATATAAGAAATGGTAAATTTGGTAAGCTTTTGGCCTATGTTAGCTATGGTAATTGATGAGTTTTGATCATGAAATTGAAACATATGTTTAGGTATGATTATAGTTTATGTTTTGGTATGAATTGACTGATGAATTGAGATTGGAATTTGTTGATAATGTTAAGTCATGAATAAGGTATGTTTTGGTATTAAGATTGGTCATAGAAGGTTGTGCAAATATGTTTAGTTTGGTGCTTGTAGGTTTGACCCAATTGGGGTGGCAAGTTGGCTATTCAAATGGCCAATTTTTGTCCATACGGGCAGAGACACGGGTGTGTGTCTCATCCGTGTACGATACACGGTCACATTACACGGCCGTGGTACCCTATGAATTAAAGTCAGTATACCCTCCAGTTTTGACATGGCCTAGACACAATGGCGTGTCTATTGGTCGTGTGTGGCACACGAGCTGGCACACAGGCGCGTGGTCGGCCGTGTGGTCAAGTTAGTAGCCTCCTTAATTTTCACACGGCCTAGCACACTGGCGTGTCTTATGGCCGTGTGGACAAGTCAGTATGTATACCCTGTTTCGCAACGGCCTAGACACACGAGCGTGTCTAATGCCGTGTGAGGCATATGGCCTGTTCACACGGGTGTGTGATCTTTGAAAAGTTAAAAAATTTTCTAAGTTCGGAAACTTTCATATGTTATCGATTTGGTCCTTAATGTATGGTTTAGACTTTGTATGCTCGGTTTAAGTTCATATTGAATATGAATGACTTGTATTTATTGAAATGATATGATAATTGATATTTGATTGTTCTGATCTGAGTTACGAGTCCGGTAATGCCTCTTAACCTATTCTGACGACGGTTATGGGTTAGGGGTGTTACGATTATTATCACATCCATATTCACCATCCGCATCAGTCTCAATTATCGCTAGATGTATTTGTAAATGGGGACTTGTGTTAAGGTTTTTAGACGTAGGTAGAGCATTAAGATCGATGTCGAACCTGCATATAGTTGATCGCCTATCAACGGATGCTCTCGGAATCTCTGTGCATAGATCTTGAACTCTATGTTCTTCACTTAATGGAGTGAAATCTTCAACTGGCTCCACATCAACTAACTTACCAAACAACTGGACCGATTCAGTATGGCCACTCTGATTCCAGCAATAAAGTGTGACCATTGTATCCACGTCTTCATCCTATACAAGTTCTATCTTGATGAATTTAATGAGATTTTTCGAAACTGGAAATTTGTAGAATAGTTTTGAGATCCTCCTCCCACAACATCTAACAATTTTGCACTGATCCTTTCTTTCATATCATCAACCGGTACATTTCTATTAAATCTAATTGCTATTTATTGGCGATATTCAACTATACAACCAACTGGTGTTGTTAAAGTTACTCCATTGAAATAAACGCGTATGAAGAATTGATTATCCATATTCAATGCTAAATCTGTAAAAAAATATTTAAACATAATTAAATTTCTCAATAATTTTTTTTAAAAAAAAGATTCTACTGTAAAAAATATAATAACAAAAATTAATCACTGTACAAACATTACAAAATTTTATTCTGACTTTTCATTTTTGTTTTCTCCTCTTCTACAAAAAAATCTCCTTTCATTTCTTCTTGTCCGTTAGCTGCTATAACCATTCAACCAAACACAAAAAATACTATAACAATTCAACAAATCAAAACACAAAAATTACTACAACACTTTACATAAATTGATATAATCATTCAACTCAAATATATAAAGGTTTGGTGTCGCCTGATAGCGTTCCTCCAAGTTGGTGCCGCTTAACACTTGCCTTCCACCCCTTTTTACCTGTATTTTGTCTTGAATACTGCTTTCGTAGTATAATGTCCTTCCACCATTAAATATATTTTTTTAAAACAAAAAAAAAAAACATATCATGGGCTAATGAAGGAGGTATGATTGGGTAGAAAAAAATGGGTGGTGCCGCCATTCCTTGCCCCTTCACCCCTTAGCAGTATTTATTTCACCCCACTTTGGTAAATAATGTCATGGTGATACCATTTTGGTATTTAACTATTTTTTTTGTACTATCAGGGTAAAAAAACCTCATCTCTATCTCTATCTCTATATATATTATATGATATTACAATGTCTTAGGTTCCCAACATGGATAGTCGAATTTTTTTGACACATGACATATTTATCTTGTTGACATGTGATAATTGTTTATACAATCAATTTTTAATCTTACATGGAATAAAGAACACTTTCATAGCTCATACTTACACTAAAAATAAGTGTAAATTTCTTCACTATTTTCATAAGATCGTTAGAGTTTTTTTTCTTTAAAGAAATTTAAGAGAAAGAACTTATGATTTAAAATTATTTATATATAATATATTTATATGAAAGAGTTTTATTGGTTCGAATCTAGAACTACTTTAAAAAAATTTAGATAAATTGATAAGATAAAAAAATACATATTTTTAGATAGGGTTAAATATAAAATTAGTACTTGAACTTATCCACTTCTCTTAGATTGGTACTTAAGGTTTTTTTTGTCCCAGATTAATACCCGAACTTTTTCTCTGTCAACTAATTTGGTACTTTTTTTAAACTCTATTAAATCTAAGACAGGTGGCAGAACAGGATTGTGACATGTGGCATAATGACATCATGATGATGACATAATTTTATTTTTCTATTTTTTTCCTTTTCCCTTTTTTATTTTATTCTTTCCCTTTCCCTTTTCCCTTTTCCCTTTTCTTTTCTTTTTTTTTCCTTTCTTTTTATTCTCCTCCTCTCTTTCCAAACCCTAGCCGCCGCCAGCATACACCATAATCGCACTTTGACATTGTCACCAGTGTTCATTCTCTGGTCCAAATAATGGCACCGGTCAAATTTTCCCTCTTACTCTTTCATTCCTGATTTGTTTTCATAGAGAACTTCTTGAAATCTCGTTTGGGTTCTCTCTGCTAATCACCTTGCTCCAATATAGTCATTGTCTGTTTCAGTGTCCTCACTAATCGAAGAAGTACCGAATGACTTTCCTTCCTCTCTACTACTTCTGCTCATTTTCTTTTCTACTTTAATTTTTTTTTTCAAAGCCTCTGATCGTTGCTTCACTATTGTTGCTCTTTGACGTCGAACAGAGCCACCACCATTAAATAATCGTGGAACTTGATCATGGCTTCTCCTCACGACATCAAATGTCTTGACCATTTGGATTTATCAACTGTAGCCTGAATCTTAAGAACCCAAAAACTTGAAACGGGTCTTGGTTTTGATTTGTTTCTTATCATTTTCTTTTTGTTTGGTTGTGTTCTTATAGATTGATGGATTTTTGTTTGTTATGTTAATTTTTTAATGATTTTTGTTTGTGATTTTAATTTTCTTGATATTTTTAATAGACTGACGGGTGTTCTAATATGTTCGTGATGTTAATGTAACACCCCTAACCTGTATCCGACACCAAAATAGGGTTACGAGGCATTATCGAATAACACACATTATTCACATACATTTATGCAATCTTAATTAAAATCCATTCATCTCATTCATAATGTCCCTTATAAGGCTCTACGAGTCCTTAAAGCATGTTTAGAAATGGTTCGGGACTAAACCAATAACATTTGCAAACTTTGGGAAACTTGGAAAATTTTCTTTGATTAAAGGGTCTCACGCCCGTGTCACAGGCCGTGTGAAAACAGGGCATACATACTGACTTGTACCACACGGTCGAAGACATGCTCGTGTGCAATGGCCGCGGGAAAACTGAAGGGGTTACTGACTTGGGTCACACGGCCGACCACACGCCCATGTGCCAGCCCGTGTGCCACACACGACCAGTAGACACGCTCGTGTGTCTAGGCCGTGTCAAAACTGTAGGGTATACTGCCTTAATTCAAAGGGTACCCCGGGGGACACACGACCGTGTAGCATGACCGTGTGTCGCACACGACTGAGACACACGCCCGTGTAGACAAAAATAGGCCATTTGAAAAGCCAATTTCCCACCCTTTTCTCATGCACACCTATTCTTCAAAATGGTATCATTTCAATACATATATAGACAGCCAAAACATACCAATTCACATACACATCATGCCATCAATCATCAACTATTTCAATTACTCAATTCCACATTCAAAACATACTAAATCACGATGCCAAAATCATCAAAACTTACATAACTAATAATTGCATTTACTCACCAACTTATCCTTTAGTTCTAGACACATAACACACCATATCATCATCTCAAATCAACCACAATATGCCAACTTAAATGGCCATACACCAACATTTACAAGCCAAATCTCATGGCTATAATCATAACTCAAAACATACCAAGATGACATTAGCCTATACATGTCATATACCATATATACAAAGCTTCAAAAGCACCAACGAATTGATCGATAGTGTGATGACATTTCCCGACAATCCTCGAGTCCGAGTAAGCTTTGATACTATATAAAACACAGAAAATAACATACAGTAAGCTTCATAGCTTAGTAAGTTCGTACTAAATAAACTCGACAGTTCATAATATTCAAATCATCAATTTATAAACACTTAATAAGTCTCATATCATCACTCAATTCTAGCCCATGACCATTTATCATATATATGCAAATCCATCAAGCTTCATACACATAGTATCAACTACCACATAGGTATTGTACGTACTGTACTCTCCCGTATTTATTTATTACAATTTCATCTCTTTGTTCAATACATTAATCCATCCAGAAATCTTTTAATACTCAAGTAACTCGCACACTTAATGCAAAAATGATTAGTCGAAGCTATAATGATATCGCACACTTAGTGCCACATATAGCCGAAGTTATTTCAATTCTCACACTAAGTGCTATATATAGCCGAAGCTATCTTGAAACGCACACTAAGTGCCAAACATAGTCAATTTGTCGTCATACTCAATCGTAGTCTCATATATACAATTTATGCGATATTAAATCATTCAAAACTTAATTGTAACAATGTTTATCATGTACAAACTTACCTCAGACGTAAAAACGACGAAACTAGTCGATTAGTCGAGTACTTTGTTCTTGCCTCGATCTAAGTCCGAGTTCCTCTTATCTTGATCTATATTATAACAAATTCAACTCATTTAATCAGATAAGCTTTCAATTTAGTCCACAAACACATATTTGGGCATTTTTACACTTTAGCCCCTAAAGTTATACATTTATTCAATTTAGTCCCTATTTTATAAATACACAAAATTCACAAAATTCAATGTGACCCATGCTTAGCAGAATTCTCTATAGGTCCCTAGCAGCCCATATTTTTCATTTATTTCATAATTTATCCCTTCAATTTACACTTTTCTCAAATTAATCCCTAATTGACATTTTTGTCAAAAATCACTTTACAAAACATATATATCAAACTCCAAGCTTGCATAATTCATCATCAAACATCATAAAACTCATGGATTCATCAATGGCAATTTTCAAAATCACTAACAAACTCAAAAATTAAGGTACGGGCTAGCTAGTACTCAAAGCAATGATCACAAAAACGTAGAAATCATCAAAAAGGGGACAAAAACCGTACCTTAATTTACCAACATAACATAGCCGAATGAAACCCTAAATAAAAGGTTTTCTTCTCTTCAAAATTCGGCAGCAAGAAGATGACAAACACATTGAATTTGTTTGTTTTATTTATTATAATCTTATTAACCAAATCACTAAATTAACCTTGTTATAAAACATTTAATATCATCCACTTAATGCCCATTTATGTCAAATTCCACTATCAATGGCCTAATTACAACATAATGACCTTTCATTTAATAAGCCATGGCAGTTAAGCACTTTTAACTTATGGCATGCTACTTTTGCATTTTACGTGATTAAGTCTTTTTTCTCAAATTGAGCTATTAAACGATAAAATTAGCTCATGAAATTTTCACACATATATATTCACATGCTATAAACACCAAAAATAATATTAAAATAATTTTATGACCTCAGATTTGTGGTTCCAAAACCACTGTTCCGATTTAGCTAAAACCTGGCTGTTACAATTAATGTTCTGGTTTTTGTGTTTTAATGGATTGATGAGTTTTGTAATTTTTATTGCTTTCTTTTCAGTACGAGAAATGTTGAATGAACCCAAAAAAAATTTAATTACAATTTTTTATTGTTTTAATGTTTTGGCCTAGAAATGTTGAATGAAACCAGAAAAAAAAAAAGAAGGAAAAGTGATAAGAGAAAGAAGGAAGAAGAAATGAATTATCGGGGAAAAGAAGGAATGAGAAAAAAAAATAAACCTAGAAATGTTCTTAAATTTCTTCAAAGCAACCCAAAAATGTTGAATGAACCCAAAAAAGAAAAAGACAAAGTGACAAGAGGAAGAAGAAAGGAATACGAGAAAAGGAAGGAAATAAGGAAAAAATGAAAATAATTTTAAAAAAATAATTTTATTAATTTTTAATATATTTTTTAGTTTATGAAATCATGATGATGCCATTATGTCATGTGTCACAATCCTGTTCTGCCACCTATCTCGGATTTAACGGCATTAAAAAAAGTACCAAACTAGTTGCCGGAGAAAAAATTCAGGTACTAATCTAGGACAAAAAAACCCTTAAGTACCAATTTAGGAGAAGCAAGCAAGTTTAGATACCAATTTTATATTTAACCTTTAATATAATTTAAGAAATTAAAGAAGTTAAAAGTTAATTTTAATCCAATATTGACTAGAAAACACATATATCACATTTGTCTTATAAATAAGTGACAATTTCTTCACTATTTTCATTAAAAATTTAATTTTAATTTCACAATTTCTATTAGTGACATGCTTTTTTTTTATCACCTTTTATTTTTACATTCAACTCTTTATTTTCGTGACTGACTTTTTCTAAAAAAATTCAAAAGGTTGTCCCTTAACACATTGACGACACCCACTTAAAAAGAAATATTTTTTTTCATTTTTTTCTCTCATCGTGTATACTTGTGAAAATATGAGTTTTTTTTACAATACATACTGGATAGAACTCCTTTAGAACCAATTTTTTATTGGGCCTTTCAACCAACTATTTTAATATTTTAATTAAAAAGAAGAGGAAAGATAAGCAAATTTTGTCTTTTACTACATTATAATAGACACGTTAGAATAGACTCTTTGCTAATTTTAAAAAGAGACAAAAATACAAAATAAAATACATAAAGAGAGGATTTACTCTCAGATACCTAGCTAGATAAGTATGTATTATGTCGATCCATATCAATTAATTTGTAGAGTAGATACTCATACAAATTAATCATATGCCAAGAACCAAATTTGAACTAGTGACACGAGGATTTTGTCCTCTACTCTACTAATTGAGCTAGCCTGACCATTATCGACGCATTGTCCTCATAATAATAGGTGTTGCCTGACATAGTGACGTCACAATTTTTTTTAAATGTAATGATTGGCTGATGATTGGGTGAAAAGTTTAGTGGTGATGCTGGTGTGTTAGGCAACATCGGTTTGTGCTATACAAACAATCCATTTTAGTAAATAATTTTTCCTAACCCATTTTTGTAATTAATTAATTTTTTAAATTATTTTTATAAAAAAGCTCTGCTATCCATTTAATTTTCTCCATTGCAGTATCTGACCTTCCTTTCAGTTCGAGCTAACTCGAAATTGCGTGAATAAAGATTCTTCAAATCTCTTCAAGTCTCTTCAAACTGCAGTCACTCAAACTTACATATAAGAGGAAGTGTTTAAAGTACGGAGCAAACCAAGGGTTCTCTCTCCATATTGGTATCTTACTGGTTGAAACGGTAGTAGATCTACAATGCTTATCTATGACGTGGCAACATCGATTGGCCAAATTATTGGTTACTCATCTAAAGTCTCATATTCAAATTAGCATGAAATTCGCACCATAATTATCACCTCAAATTGCCAAAAATAGGAACATTAAAAATTTAATTTATTGTTATACCTAAATTAATTTAAATGAATTTATAGCCTCTTTATAAAAATAAAATTAAAAAATAAATTAATTACAAAAATGGGGTGTTTGCTGTAGTAGCTTTGAGTACCGCTAACACATTGGCAGCACTAGTGATTTTTTTCTTTAAAAATTTGATAGGAAAATAAAAAACCTGAAAAAGTGAAAAAAAAAATTTGCGTTGCTGCCTAACACATTGGCAGCACAGATAATTTTTTTTTAAAAATTTTGATAGAAAAAAAAGAGTTGAAAAAGTGAAAAAAAATTTGAAAATTGATTTGTGGTTTCAACACTAGATAATAACATATTCCCTTCATTTAATGCCTTAGTGGCTTTGAACCCCATGTGATGGTCTAATGGTCAAGGGTGTTCACCGTCCCAAGTGTGGCTTGAGTTCGAGTTGTGCTAGTCGCGTTTGTTGTTCGGGATTTATCTTGTTATTATAGATAAAAAAATGCCTCAGTGGCTCTTTCATGCTTTTAATGTATTAATGTCCTTTCCCTACATTTAATGTTTTAACCCCTAAAATAATAGTTATTTTTATTTAATCAAGGTTTGTCACTTGACACATTCAGGGGTGAGCGTTCGATCGAATAGAATGAAAAAATTTCGAGTTAATCGAGTTACCGAATCATATTTTATCATCCTAATTTGGTTTAAAATTTTATCGAATTGAGGTGGGTGAGATGGAATTTGAATTGAATCGAATCGAATATATTTGTTTGAGTTAAATTTTTTTAAAAAAAAAATTGGGTCCTTGTAACCACTATTACCTACCATAATAAAATTTGCCCACTGTAATCAAATTTTTATTAACTTTCATCACCTCATAATTTATTTATTAATATTTTATATACAGGTTAGCTTCTTTATTTGCTTAGTTGTTTCAATTATCTTCAGATTCTTGTAACATGTATTTTGGAATTAAAAAATATATTAAATGTAAAAATGTGATTTTTTAATAAAAGTTATTTTAAAGATAAAATGTGAAATTGATACCAATATAAAATTTTAACACTATTGTTTTATGGCATCATTAAAAATTCAATTTTAATATAAATATTCAATATGACTAAACAAATCAATAATATAAATAATATAAAATGTGAAATTTAATTTAATAATATAAATAGTAGATATAAATAAAAATATTACTATTTATGTTTAGGGATTTTTTTTGGATAATTTTGATTTTTTATTTGGGAGTAAAGGGTGAGAAGTAAAAGTTTAGGGGGGAAATAAAAAATTTTGGAGAGTAAAAGTTTGAGGGAAAGTAAATAGGAGGAGTAAAATTTTGGAGGGAAAATATTAAAAAAAAATTGGGGGGAGGGTTTGAGGTAGATGGGAGGTGGGATGGGAAGAAAGTAAAAGTTTTAGGGGAAAAGTGGGAGGGAGTAAAAATTTTGGGGGAAAATAAAAAGTTTTAAGGATTTTTGGGAGTAAAATTTTGGGTTCGTTTGTTAGCCATGGAAAAAGTTTTTTGGTGTTTGTTTGCTTGAAAATAAATTACATTGGGAAAATATTTTCCAAAACACGGTAAATGAGATTGGTTTTTAGGGAAAATGTCTTACCGATTTTATTTCTGTAAGATATTTTCCAAAAAATCTTCCTCCACTTTCACTATATTCTTTCTCCTTCTTCCGTTCTTCATCTTCCTTTTTCTTCATCTAGTTCCCTTCTTGAATCTCAATCAAGGTAAGTTTTTTATGCTTTTTATTTTTTGTATTTCATCTGTCTGTTGAAGAATCTTCTTCTTCTTCCTTTTTAATGCTTTTTATGATTGCAGATTGACTCATCCAATAGGACCTTTAACAATTAATAAAGCTGCTGCTTTGGCTAAATTCCTCGAAAGGAAACTCCAAGATCCCAACGGCGTGTCTTCCATTAATCATCAGCTCCTTGAATTGGATGTCAATAACGCTAAAGCTACCGTCTTTCAAAGTGCTCTTTTATTCATTTCTTAATATGATTTTTTTTTTTTGGAATTTTGCTTAATTTTGCATCACAGATCTAATCTAGTTCATAGAAAAATTAATTTTATGCTAAAATTTGACCTTTTTTTAGCTTTAGTTTAAGTTTCTTTCTTCTTATTTGTAAATTAAACCATTGTTCTCAGCATTAAGTAAACTTCTATTTTCTTGCTAGTTTTACTTTTGCTTGTTGCAGCTGTACAATATGTTAAAAAATCTTGTAATTTGTTTAATATACATTCAAATTTGCATCTTTTTACCTAAAAAAGTATATATATATATATCTAAACTCTAGCGTCTCTATAAAAATCAGTAAACAAAATGAAAAAGTAAAAAGAAATTTGGTGGGGGTATTCATGATGCCAAAGCAATCCAATAACTTGTTGTACATGTACTTGTTGGAGTGCCAATTATCCGTATCCATACCCATTGCTTGTCCTAAACTTCCCGAATTTCTGCCAACTGCACCATTTAATAAATTTCATGACTTTCTTATCCATTTCTCAATGCAAAGCTTAAAGCAAAGATTTTTCTTTTTTCATTGAAATTATGTTGCATGTTTAAAGTTGCTTGATTGTTGTGGATCCCAGAAATGTTTTAATAGGAAACTTGAACAAAATAATGTAAAAAACTTAACTAGTCTGTGATGACATTTTCTAGATTGATTTTTTTTCTTTTGTTTGTTTGCATTACTCTATAATTGTTTTGATTGAGTAAATTTACATACTTGCTCTTCTTTTAGTCTTGGAGTTATGATATATTGCATATTGGTGGTTCATTTAATGTTAATAAAAAAATTTTGTTGGTCCTACAGCTGGTTAAACGTGCCGAGTTTTGGGTAAAGGAGCTAGCTCTTAGTAACATGTAAGGCTTTTGAAACTTTAAATGTTTGCCTTTTATGCCTCTTTGCTTCATTGTTAAGGTTTGCTCAATTTGCCTTTTATGTATTTTGCTAAATTTGGTTGTAATGGTTTCGTATGCATTTGATTGAGCTGAGACACAGAGAGAAAGGAGCAAAGCCCCATCTGAATCCTATTTATGAATAGTCATCATGAACTTCCCTTCCATTCCCTTTTCACCTCACTCAATGTTTGTTTGCTTGGTCATCATTTAACATTTGTTTCTTGTTGTTGTATAATTTATAATCTTGATTTCATTGGACAAAAGGCCTTCACTCACTGTTTCTTGTTGTTTTTTGATTAAAAAACAATGGCTTAGATAAGGAAGAAGGCGAGTTGTGTTAATGTTGGAAAATTCTTCTACAGGGATAATAAAAATAGAATTTTGTTTTTCTCTCAAATGGAAACATATATGATTAATCAATTAGAATTTAACTATTTTGGTCTTATGAGTTCCCATATATATATATATATATTAAACTCTATCTTTCTGGTTTCATGCGTTGTTGATGACTTTTTAGAATGTACTTGTTGTTGTCCTGCTTTTGGTTCTGAAATTTTCTTTCACAGATTCTAGATGAAAACTTGAGATTTTAGTTTATTAAGTGCCAGGTTGTGTGTATCTTTCCATAAACTGCCTGCTTTGGCACTGCCTTGCTTTTATTTTTTTAAGGAAAGTTAGGTTGCTTTAATTTGTTTTCAAGTTGGTGTATGAACAATTAGCCAGACCCTAATTATTAATGAAAGTCCTAGAGTACTTAAAAAAAATTGATTTATGGCTCTAGTGTCTAAATTCCATTCAAATTCTGATTCATCAGTCTGGATTTTATGGATCATACTAGCTAAGTTTGCAGTAGTAGTAACTGAAGGCCCATTGTTAAGGAGTTCAAGGAATTTTTCAGTATATGTAAACTTATATATAAACTTCACCTATATATATATATATATATAGACTGTTCATCAACTAACAAGTACCTGTACAGTATTAAAAGGGTTAGATGTCGATTTAACTAGTTGGTGCGAGTTGATTTAAGATCCTTATTCCATCTAATAGATTTTTATTTTTAAAAATACATTGCAATCCAAAGAGAGAAGAAAAAAAAAAGCTTTTGGATTAATTTAAAATTCACATGTAATCTTAAATAATTATAATAGACATAAGCTTTATAATTAAAAAAATATAGTACTTTAATTTCAATTTCAATATAACAATAGACATAAGCTCATAATTTATTAGTAATAATTATGTTTTATAAAATTGTAGGTAAATATTATCTTGCTGATGCTGGATATGGCATCCGAAATGGATATATTATCCCATATCGTGGTGTCCGATATCATTTAAAAGAGTTTAGCGCTCAAGGCCTGAAAATGCAAATGAACTCTTCAATCTTCGTCATTCATCATTGCGAATCACTATTGAACGTGTTTTTGGGATTTTGACGAAACAGTTTCATGTATTAGATGCTAAACCATTTTTGAATTTTCAAACTCAAGTAGGTATAATTTTGGCTTGTTGTGTCATTCATAATCATATAATGGGAGTTGATCCTAGTGATTTACTTAATCAAGGATTATACGAGGAGCCTAAGTCTGATTTGATAATACCAACTCTTACGAAGCGAGAAGAAAGAGAAGAAGCAAGAGAATGATCTGCTAAGAGAGACGAAATTGTACAAACTATGTGGACTGATTATATGGCTAGAAATATTAGATAGGCTTAGGGCTTAAGGTTATTGTTTCTATGTTATGTATGTTTTAGTATTAAAATTATTTTTTTTTTTTTGTTAATGTTGGTTGGATAATGATATTGAAATTTTAATTTGTTGGATTTTGAAATTATTATGTATTGAATTTGTTAGATATTGAATTTATTATGTTTTAAGCTTGTTGGATATTAAAATGATTGACAATTATAATTATTAATGTAGAATGGGTAAGGGTAACAAAGAAGGGACCTCCAAGCAATTCAAGTGGACAAAACTGATGGAACATCTTTTCTTGAAATTCTAGCAGAGAAGGTCTAGAAAGGAAATAAGCCTTCTAACACTTTCAAAGCAGTTTCTATTAATCGAGTTGCCAAAGCTATTTCTGAAAGATTTCAAGTCCAGTACAATGCGAAGCATGTGGAAAATCATTTGAGGACTGTAAAAAACCAGTGGCAGATTATATGCACAATTCGGGGTGAAAGTGGTTTTGGATGGGATGATAACATGAAAATGATCACATGTGATAGAGCGATATATGATGCAACAGTGATGGTAATATATGTATATATATGTTAAGTATATTTCAATTGTTTTTTACTTATTATTCTAATTGTGTATAATATCTAACAGGCACACAAGAAGTGCGAACCATTTTTGAATAAAAGTATTGATTATTATGATGAAATGGCTTTGGTTGTTGGCAAAAATATGGCAAAAGGGAGTTTTGCTAGAACATTTGTTGGCATAGATTTGGATGATGGTAACCAAGATTCAATGCCTATAGACCGCGGCAATGAAGAGACTGAAGAGGTAACAACAAAAGTATCTTCATCTGGCACATCCAAACGTAAAAGAAAAAATGCTCAAGAAAGTGTCGTTGATGAACAAATTAAATTTTGTAGGTGAACAACTTGGCAAAATTGCTAATACTTTGGAATAATTTACTGCGGATAAGACACCACATCTTTACGAAGAAGTGATGTAGATGGAGGTAGAAGGATTTGATGATGACTTCCTGTGTTTTGTGTTTGATTATCCAGTAAGTTATGAATCCGATGCCAAAGCTTTTTTTAGTTAAATGTAAGAAGCATAGAAAAATTTGGCTTCAAAAATTTTCTCAAGGTTGAAGATAGAGGTGTGCATGGGGTAGGGCGGCGGCCACGACTGGAAGGCCCGCTTAGAAAAATGGGAGGGTTTGGGTAAAAATATAGGCCCGAAAAATGGGTTTGGGCAAAAAAGAGGCCCGTTTAGAAAAGCGGGCGGGCCTCGAGCAAGATTTTTTTGGCGGGCATTGACTGCCATTGCCTGGCCGATTTTAATATTAAATTATTTTTATTTTAAATTTTAAGTAACTTTATTTTTTTACTTTAGGTTTTTTTTATTGTTTTTAATGTTATTTTGATATTGTAAAATTTTTGTTATTAATATAATTTAGTTCTTAATTTAGTTCTAATTTATTTCAATTTTTAATTTTAATATAATTATTTTTATTATATTTTTAATTTATATATTATTTTAAGAATTATTTTAGTCCCATTTTTTTAAATATTTTTTATGTTTTAAATGCATTTGATTTATTATATTTTAAAGTTTTTATTTAATAAAAAAAGTAAAATTTTTTTAATATGGCGGGCGGGCGAACAAGGCCTATCATTTTTTTATCGGGCCGGGCTCGGGCCTATCATTTTTTTTATCGGGCCGGGCTTGGACAAAATTCTAGGCCCATATTTCGGGCCGGGCCGGGCCCGGGCCTTGAAAACGGGCCAAAAATTTTTATGGGCGGCCGAACTAACAACGCCCACGCCCATGCACACCTCTAGTTGAAGATATTGATACTTTTAATGTGGTGTAATATTAGTTATGCACTTAGACAATGTTGTTGTTATCATGTAGTGTATTACTAATTATTCATTTCGATAATATTATTAATTTCTAGTATTAATTGTGGTTTGGAAGCTAATTTATAATTATTCAATCCTTTTTTCTTTATTTTTTTATAACACAATTACAAACAATTTATTTGACTTTAGTTGTTTTCAATTTATGACGGTTAATATTCTAGCTTAATAATTGAGTATTATTATATATTTAATTTTATTTATTTATTTATAAATAAATCATTGCAATATATGTAAAAACAATTTAAAATATAAATTTATTAATATATATATAATAAAATCAATTAAAGAATGAAAAGATAATAAATTCTTAAATATATGTTTGTTTAATTTAAAACAGCTTTTATAAAATATTTTCAGGAAATCTGCCAAACAACAGAAAATATTTTATACAGATTCATCCAAACACCATAAAAGTAAATCATTTCCAGAAAAGTAAATCATTTTCCAAAAATTATTTTTTGGAAAATATTTTACTGGCAAACAAATAGAGCCTTTGAAGAAAAGTAAATGGGAGAGTAAAATGTTGGTGGAAAATGAATTTTGGGTAGATGGGAGGGTTGGGATGGGAGGGGAGTAAAAGTTTTGGGGGAAAAGTGGAAATGAGTAAAAGTTTTGAAGGAAAAGTAAAAAGGTTTAGGAGTTTGAGGTAAAAATGTAAAATATTATAGTTTGATATTCGAATTATTCGAATTATTTGAGTTATTCGAATTCGAAAACTCAACTCGATTCAAACTTAAAATTTGAAAAAAATTCGAGTTGACTCGAATAACTCAATTAACTTAAATAACTCAATTCATTTAATTCAAAATTCGATTTTTTTCGATTTTTTTGAGTTGAATTAAGTTTTGTTCACCCTTAGACATATTAGTGACACCAATTAAAAAATAATTTTTTTATTTTTTAGAAAAAAAATTCATTGATACTTTCAATATATCAAACGCGACTTAAAATTAGTGTAGCATACACCATTTTTCATAATTAATTTGGTCCCCAACCTCTTACTATAATTAATTAATTTTTTAATATTATTTTTATTAAAAAAAAGGGTAGAAAAATTAAATTTGGCAAAAGGAGGGAGCATGGGAGTGGGGTCAAACTCCAAATAGGCACGTGAAGGGGTAATAATTGTTATGGTTTTCTATTCTCTATTAATTATGACATCATTTCATTAGGTCATGTATGAATCATCCCTTTTTTATATTACCTTCTTTGCCCAAAAATCATATATATATATATATATATTTATTAACGTTTGCTAATATTTATAATTTTGCACAATGTTTATAGAATATAATATAATCTTTCGCTATTTCCAAGCAATTGTTTATTGAATTAATATAAAGATTGCCTCTTAATTCTTAAACTATATTACTATTTAAACTTGATATATTTTTCAAAAATTATATTTAATAGATGGTTAGTGTATAAATAATTTTTTAATTGCCATTTAATTATCTATTTTTATTTTTAAAAGATTTAATAATTATGCATCCATTTTTACTTTAATAACGTATCGGAGTTACCCAAAGAAAAAAAAAAAAAAAAAGAACACATAGGATGCGGGGGCCATACCAGTAAAGTAAACATGCGCATGCCCTTGTGCAGCTGGGTTTGTCGTTGAACGCTTAAGACCCATAAATCCAACATTAAAAGGCCTCCCATTTTTCCCATTTCATCTTTCCTTTCAAACTCCATTCATTATTCCTGCTCTTTTGTTAATCAAGTAGAGATCAGAGGATGAGTGAAGGCAACAACCAAGGCGGCAGCCGCAGTGGAGATGATGGAAGTTGTAGAGATCCTGGAAGCAGTAACAGCAGGCCGCCGAAAACGCCTCAGACACCCATTAGCGATCCACCAATGAAGCCACCACAGAGGGGAGCTGTGATGAAGAAGATTATAAAAGATTTTGGCAAAACCTTGTCTTCTCACTCTTAAACCGCTTAGATTCTTATAGTCTCGTCTCTTCCATATGCTTAATTATGTAGTGAGCAGCTAGAGATCAAAATAACCCATAGATGAAGTCTGGGATAAGGGTTTGTGTGTTGGTTTGTCTAAAATTATTTCTCTATATTATGAATCCAAGATACCCCAAAGAAACTGAAAGGTCCAATTTCACTACGTGGTTGTTGATTCATTTAAATTAATCAATGTATGATGATGTGTTGAAAGTTGGCAACAAGGCAGCAGCAAGGAAATGTTCAATGTGTAATTTGGATGTTTGAATTTTTTTGTAATATGTAAACTAAGTCTTGTCTGATTGTAATTTTGTTTTTGCTAAGGTTAGTCAGCTACTTAGCTGATTTAGTAGCTTCTTAGGTTATCATTTAGTTGATTTTACAGCTTGAATACTAGCACAAGTTATGTTTTGTTTTCTTCCAATGTAATGAAGCTATTTATGCACACTGTATTGCTACTAATTAAAGTAATAAGAGTTGTCAAAATTTTCTCTCAATCGATTTGTTTTTGCTTCTGTTTTCATCTTTCAAACACAAATTTTCTGTGTTTTGATCTTTGGATTCTGATATAACTCAACATGATGTGAATATTAAAACCCATATTTTATTGGTAATCTGTGCTTTGATGCTATTTAAACTCTTCCCAGGATTTGTGAAATTTAGCACTCAACAGAAAACTCGTAAAAATGTTATTCTGATATGAATGCAGCATCCAATTATATAGAATTCATGTTCTTTAAACCCAAAGTTTCGTGCATCTCATCTCTTCTTGTATGAATCATGCTCAGTTGCAAAACTATCTTATTGTCACCAGTGCAATTTTTTACTTTATAAAAGCAAGCTATGAAATTTCTGGATAAGGTTAATTTCATGCAAGTGGGAACTTTAACTATACTAGGGACAGTAGGAGAAAGGCTGCTATCGTGTTCCGTGAATGACAAATTAAAGACATTTCTATGGGTAGACTTGCAAACCGTGCAGACAACTTGGGGGCCCGTTGTCAATTGTAAGGTTGATAATGATTACCGTGTGAATAGTGATTATAGTAGTGAGATTAATTATTGTGAGATTAAAATAAATAGTGAAATATATGTTTGTATTCATTGATGTTTTTTCATATTATGATTTCGGTTAATTGTGAATATTAAGAATATTAGTGATGGAAAACTTAATTGACAACTTTTGATGTACATTGAAAAGTTTAGATTAATATTTTAGGAAAGTTATATTATTACATTTACTTAACCAAATGATTTTATGAGAATATAATTATAATTTATGAAATTATTTTTACTAAATAAAAGATGATATTTATGTAATATTTTACGAAAAAATTATTATTAACAAATATTTAAATTAAATATTTAAGAATAATATTTTAAATGATAATTTTTAAAATTATCATTTGAATTTATAATTTTAATTGAAAAAAATTGTTTCAAAATATCTTGTATAACCATATACATATATAAAATTATGATATATAAAACTTATTTTTACGTGTTTTGCACTTAATACTTTGAAAATTGCTAGCACTGTGATGGTGTGCAGTACTATTGGAAGGTTGAGGGAACGAAGTGAGAGTTGAACCTAGAATATTGCCATATTTAACTTTTGTAGGATGTTATTGCATGTTTTAACTTTAGTCTTGTTGAAATTTCTTTTGACAATATATCATAAGAGAAAGAGAGAAAAGCAATAGAAAATAATTATAATATATAAATTATATATTATATAGTTGATCAAATATGTACGTTAAAAGTAAAATTGGGAAAAAAATTCTTACTTTCAAAGGATCGATTGAAGTAAAAGAGAAAATCAATTGAGGCAGATGGGTTAGAAACAAGAGAACTAGTAGTGGGATATAGGAAGGCAACAACTTTTTTTTTTTTTACATAATAACTCTTTACAAAACATAAAAGTCATTTTAGTTATTTTATATTTTGTCTCTTTCAATTATTGAATTTAAATTGTCAAATCACATCAAAATAGATGAAAAATTTAACATTTGTTAGTTTTGCTGACGTGACATACGTGTGATGAGTTGCCATACGTATGTCTCGTTAGCAACTAATTAATTTTTAAAAAATTTAAAACTATTTTTTATATTTTATAATTTTAATAACTTTAAATTTTTAAAAACATTTTTTTATATTTTTTATAAATTTTTAAATTTTAAAAAATTAATTAATTAATTACATAACATCCACATGGTAATTCATGTATATTCCATGTCAGCAAAGTTGACAAATGTTAACTTTTCCATCCATTTTGGGGTGATTTAACAAACAATGCAAGTTTAAGAGCTAAAAAAGACAAATAATTAAATGGATGGCTAAAATAACTTTTTTTTTCTAAAGATGGAGGACCAAATAAGTTATTATGCCCTTTTGATAATGCTTAATAGACTAATACTATAAACCAAAATAAAATAGGATTAATTTTGTTTTAATATTTTTTTAACCTTCCAACCTATATGGGAAACTAAAATTTTCACTATTTATCGTCGTAATTACATTGCCAACTTTATGGGGAAGTAACTCCGAAGGAAAAGTTAAATATCAAATAACATAAATATATTTCGGCATATCAAAGATTGGAATCACATTCAAACTAATTAAAACCCCAATGATCACTTTCCATTATACAAAATATTATCTTATAGTAAAAAAACCAAAATAATTATTAAGGAAATTAAACAACCATTATATAAAAAATATTTTAGTATATATAATTAATTATATAAATTAATTTGAAGTATTTAATAATATTTATAAATATAAACACATTTCTTTCAAAAAAAAAATGTAACACCCTATACCTAACCCGATTGTAAGGTCCGAGTTATAGAATATCACATTCGTTGCTAGAGCAATTACGATTAATTATACACAAATTCTATCATTAAACATTTAATTACAAGTATTACATGCGTAAAACACGATAAATAATCATTTCTAGGTCATTTATGAGCTTATGAAAGCTCAATACCATCTTGGGGTTGAACGAGGATCAAACTGCAACGTTTTCAAAACTTTCTAGACTAGTGTCGCGACTTCCAGGGTTTGGTGTCACGATCTTGAAGATAGTAAGCAAGCTTCCCAACCTGAGAACCAAATTATAAAGTTTTCAAAAGAATACCGAGTCGATGTAGTGACATCAAACAGGGGACGCCACGATGAGGAGGGCTAGTGCCGTGACATCCTGGGGGTGGAGTTACGACTTCCTCGACAGACCACTATGTTCCTAACTTCCATTTGATTCAACCTAGCATAAAAAAAAAAAAGCATAGTTGGCCTTAAGGTCCCAATTGACAATCTAACAAAAATAAGACATACTCAATATACAAATTCCAAACCTTGTTCAATCAACATCATTAAACTGTCTAGCTTACCATTCAAATCCCTTTCTAGAATCTATTGACTCAATCAAATTCATTCCAGCCCCTAGGGTTCGTTTTCATTTGATTAGCAGAGTAGCTTATGTGTTTTCTCTATCATAACCTTTATCTATGCTTGTCATCTTGGGTTGCTCAATAATGATGGTTCACACTATTTAATATTTTACCCTCCCGGATGGCCCAACAATGATAGTTTTTACAATTTTTACATTTTACCATCTCAGGTGGCCCAGCAACGATGATTTTCAAAATTTTTCTTATTCCACCATCTTAGATAGCCCGACAACGATGATTTTCACTATATACATATCCTACCACCCTGGATGGCCCAACAATCATAGTTTTCAACCTAAGGCAAGCCAATTAATTCAATGTTACTCGGGACCGTTAATAGGGTAACATTAAACCAACATACATTATAACCACATACCACATTTCAATCTCATCATCAATTCATTTCATACATCGTATATCATTTAGCAAGTCATATTGTACTTGTTTTTATCACACTAAGACCAATTCTCAGTTTTAAAATTCAACACTATCACACAATTCAATCCAATCCTCTATCTTGATATCAATATTAATCACACCAATTCAATTCATAAAATCATTATATACTCACCTCAATATTCAATCGTGTAATTAACATGTATATACAAACAATTAAATTGATCCCAAATCATAAAAGTACAAACTGATGGCTTGATATTCACAGTTTCGATATTCAACACTGTCACACAATTCAATTCAATCCACCATCTTGATATTCAATATCAATCACACTAGTTCAATTCATACAACCATTATATACTCACCTCAACATTAAATCGTGCAATTAACATGTATATGCAAACAATTAAATTGATTTCAAATCATAAAAGTACAAACCGGGGTCTTGCGTCACTTGTCAACAATTATCGCCTTTTCTTTTCCTCTTGAAGGCTTAGTGTCGACATTAGATACGTACAGGCACACAACATACAAAAATATCAATTCCCATCCAATTCACAATCAAATATAAGTTAAGCATATTTTTCAATTTAGTCGCTAAACCTGGGACAAACATAACTTTCGATATAGAGCTTCACATTAAAATTTGATTTCACATTTACTCATTAGGGACCTTATACTTTCTATTCCTAGCATAATTTCATAACATGTTTTCCTTTTATTCAATTTGGTCTTTAATTTAACAAAGCTAACAATCAAACTTGTTAAGCTTTACAATTTAGTCCTTTTTCATAATCTAAGCTTAATTTCTATCAATTTCAAGCATTATTCTTCAATTTCTTAACAATGGTAACTTATCAAAATTTCACAAATTGAACAAATTAATACACGGGCTAGCTAAACCAAGCTCCCATGATTCAATTTCCATAAAAATCAAAGAAAAATGGCTAGGGACTTACTTGAAATAGGTGACTGAATATACAAAGGTTACAAAGAAAAATGGAGGACGATCATGCAATAGAAAAGATGATGACTTTTTCCATCTTTTTTCCACTTTCACTTTTATAATATGGTTAATTGGTAATACATGATATTTGTGAAACAAGGAGGTATGTAAAGTAGATAATGAGGGTTGAAGTGATGCATTTATTTGGCTTTGCAGAGGTTCGAATGGACTGTACGGAGATATATGTGCACAAGTCTATAATAACCCTATGAGGGTTCTTCTCAAGTATGAGACTGTACGAAGTCTAAGGCTTTACGCCTTATGTATGTATGCAAGTCCCATGGCCATGGGTATACGCAAGCTATGATAATCTGTTGGACTTGTCCTCAAGTTTTCATGTTAAATCTATATGGAAGACTTTGCTGTATGAAAGTCCTCGAGACATTCTGTATTTATGAATCCACATCTATGAATCCGTATCTATGAATTTGCATCTATGAGTCCACATCTATAAATCCGCATGTATGAATCCGCATCTATAAATCTGCATGTATGAATCTGCATTTATGAATCCACACGTATGGATCCGTATCTATTAATTTGCATATATGAATCCACATTTATGAATCCACATGTGAGAGTTCGCAGGACTGTTCGCCTAGTTAATCTATAATGTATCTATCCACTTAGTGGGTCATTTGCCAAGTTTACTCACAACCAATATGTACATAGAGACAATGAGCATTATGATCATTGACGAGAGGAATATTCATGCGTTATGTACCGTGCCATTGTGAAATTCAAGCCCAAGTATAAGTTGCGAAATCTTGTTTTTACATTCTTTATTTCCATGTACGCCATATGAATACACAAGTTTTGTCTAAATGTGACCCGTGACAAACTCTTAAGCTAGTCAACAAAAAAAAAAAGTAACTTATTATTATTTTTTTGAATTCACTAAGTTCTTATGAACTTACCATGATTCTCTCCTTTAATTTCAGGTAATCTAAACTGTTGCCTGAAGTGAAAAGGGACTAAGCTAGAGTCTTTAAGCCTAGTGTGAGTTTGACACCTTTTTTTTGTAACATGTATAGATATCAAGGCAACCAGTGGGTTAAAGCCTCGTATTATATTTTTTAGAATAACTCATTTAAAGTTTGTTATAACTGTAATTTGAACGTATGGGGTTAAAATGTCAAATTACATGAAGTCTTCGTATTTACCAGAAGTATCTTGTATATTTTGTAAATCTTCAGTGAAAATAAAACGCGAAGCTGACCAAGCCTGTACTTGGTTGCATGTAGCACTCTTTGAGGGTCGATCGTTTGACCTATAGGATGGAAGTTACATGCCCATTTCTTCTATATATAAATATAAAAATAGTTTTCGAAATGATTCTTGCTCGATTTCAAGTCAACTTTAGAGTTTTCGTAAGTTCGATTTAGACTCAGATTTGTTTGTAAAACATGGTTTATTTATGTGTTAGATAATTCAATGTTTATTTAAAATTTTTTATTTTAAAATTTTGCATGCAACTGTTTCGTTGTGTGTGGTAGCTCCCTATAGCTCGAGTCCGACGATCAGACTGAGTGAGGGGTGTTACAAAAAATGAAATGTTTAGATATAATTTTGGTTTCGTTTTATGTAGGCATAAGTGTGTATTTAAGCACCATTTGGGTAAGTTGATAAGTTGGCATGGAATAGGTACCAAAATGCAGAATTTTTTTTTTTTTTACATTTTTGCTTTGAGGTATTGATACCTTAGAAAAATGTATTGATACTTTAGCAATTTTTCTTAATTTTCAAAACATCAAACATTAAAATGGTATCAATAAAGAGGTAAAGCAACGATACCATGAAGAAGGTATCAATATTTCATGCTAGTATTGATGCATTAATTTTAGTTTAATCTTTTTCTAAGCATCGAAGCTCAAAATGGTATCGGTACCTAGCAGGGGTATCGATACCTAATCTGAAAATTTGAAAACTTTGCAATTTGGTCCTATTTCATATTTGAAATAGCAAATGAGCTCTCGTAAGATCATTTAAGTCTTGAAAAATTTTGTATAGCATGTGATAACTGTGATTATGGAATGTTTGAATGTTTAAATGATTTATTTATATTGTTTTTGTCAGTAGTTGCTCCGGCAATGGATGTGGCATCCTATAGCTCAGACCTGACGATTGGGTCGGGTGAGGGGTGTTACATTATTAGTCTAACAGTTCATCAAAAATTTGACATGTATATAATGATTATTGTTACAGTTTTTATATGAATCACTATGTAGTTGAAGTTTATATTAAAATCCTTGAAGGATTTAGAATGTTGGAAGCATATAGAAATTTTTGGGAAATTGTTCAATATATTTGCATAAATATTTACTGATTTAATTTGAATATATGTATTATTATAGAAGGATCATGATCAAATGTTTCTATGATTATTCTTGGAACATTAGAAGAGATCAAAATATATCTCCCCAAAATTTTTCCTCACTCATGACTTTCAGAAAAATTATGATATAAGTGTTTATCAAATTTGTTGAAGTGATCATTTGAAAAACTAATATTCAAGATTGAATATGTAGAATATGAAACATCATGTGATGTTTTTATGAGGGGAAGTAAATACGTGTTATACTCTTTTTTTCTTAACCGAGATTTTGTCTAATTGGGTTTTCTTGATAAAGTTTTTAATGAGGCAGCATGTTATGTGTATTATAGATATGTGTACTATTTTAACTTAGAATTTTTTCCATGGGGCTTTTATCTTAGTAAGATTTTAATAAGACACATTATCTATCAATGGGCATCCAAGGATGAGTGTTGCAAATATTTTATTATTATAGAAGTGGATGTCCATTAGGATAATAAGTTTGATGTACTTAAGGACTCCAATGTCGAGTTTTATATCATATATACTTTTTATGTCTATAAATATAGACTTTGAAGAAGTATTGTAAATATCCCTATTGATCAATTAGATATACACTTCTCTTTGTTCTCCTAGTTCTCTTGCCCTTTACTCTCATTATTCTTTTATTTTATAACAAAAATATTTATATTTATTCATTTAAAATTAAATTAAAAAAACAACTTTTCAAATATTAAAAATCTTAATTTGAAATTAAAAAAAAGTGGAATACCGAATTTAAATTTAAAAACTCAATCCTAAAATTAAAAATATACATAATCAATTTCATTTCAAATTTCAAATTTCAAAACTATCCATTTTAATTATTTTAGAAAGTAGTATATCAAATTAAAAATTTAGAAATAATTTTTAATACTAAATAATGAACTGATGTTAATTATTTTTTAATTACATTATATGTTTTACATGTCACCCAATAATATCATTTATTAGTTTTAATTTTCTTTAATTCTGAAATAATGTATTTAAAATTATTTCTCTTATTATTCAAAAAATGTATAAAATTGTAAAATAATTTAATAAAATTTAATTTAAACATACAATCAAGTCGTGGGAAATGAACTAGTAATTATATAAAGGATTGGATTGTGGATTTAGTATCCATATCCAACCTACACATTAATTTAGATTAATTTACATTTTGTTTTGAACAATTATCATGATTTTATTTAATAATTAATAACAGAAAATATATTAATATTTCCATATTTTTCTGGCAAAAAAAATATTACTATAATTTATAAAAAGAAAATTTAAGTAAATAATTATTGTTTAATAAAATTTAATTTGAAATTAATTTACATGTTGATATTTCTTTCTAATATAGTACTGTGTTATTTTTTTATCCAATTAGGCATATGTTTTTGAAAAAAAGTTATATATTTTGATACCCAAAGGTAACATTGTTAACCTTTTAGTATTTAATTCGGATTTTAAATTTGATTTGATGAAAATACATAATTAGCTAATAATATTAGCAATTACCTTCTATCAAATCAACTCCAAAACCCGAATTAAATCACCAAAATTAAACAAATTTATAGTTAACACTAAATTTATTCTATAAACAAAATCATGAAAAATCAAACCTAATAAATATTAAAAAGTTAACACCGTTAACTTTGAGTATGAAAATATATAACTTTTATCATACAAAGGTACTAGATTGGACCAAAAAATAAAACATGTACTACATTAAAAAAAGTGTCAAACTCGAATACCAAATAATGCATTCAACCAGTAACTAATTAAAATTTCATTAAAAAAATTGAAAACCTCGGCGTTAGTAGGGATTAAGGGTGGGTTTGGATGGGCAGTGCATTTATCTACAGTTAGTGTAAAAAGAGTGGTGTTGATAAGATTAGAATATGTAACAGTATTGTAATGTGAAACAAAAAAATAAGCTAAACACACCACACCACACCACATCTAACCGCTTATCTAAACCCATTCTCAAATTATAACATACTCTTTTTATACTCAAATCTAAAGGAAACTACACGAGTACCAATCAAATTAAAATCATCGGGCGAAATAGTGAAAGAAAATACTTGATTAAATATTGTTTAAAGTATTAATAATTCTCAACAACATAAAATGATTAACGCTCCTGTTAACACCAATGTAATTCCCCTACTCCAATTTATAATTTGATTTTGACCCAACTAAAAAAGCATCAAATCACTCCACTAACATTTAGTAAATCAATTGAGCATTGTTTCAAACAGCAAGAAAAGAGAAAGTAGTTAGTTTCGGGCAGCCTGAAAATAGCTTCATCGGGCACCCTCAAGTTGAAATTCGACTTGGTTTTGAATGCTGTTAGACCCCATGTAGCTGTTGGTGGCATTATCCCAATAAATGTTTTTCAATTCCTCAGCAAGCAAATGCTCCGACTCTTCTACTTGCAAATTACGTTTACCCCAACTGTACATTTCCATTGCCTGCATTCCTGCCAATTCATGAGCAACCTCCTTCATTGTTGGCCTTTCCTCTCCCTTCACTCTCACACATTGCCTGGCCAAAGTTGCCACTTCCTTAAGCTGCTCAAAGTTTGTATCATTAAGCAACCGAGGATCGACAATGTCATGCAATTGATCTTTTTTCATCAAGGAAACAAAGTACGTAACCAAAATTTTCTGTTCTTCTGATCTATCCAAACATATTGCCTTTCGTCCTGTTAATAACTCGATAAGAACAACCCCAAAGCTATAGACATCACTTTTTTCAGTCAACTGACCAGTATGCATGCATTCAGGATCCAAATAACCAAATGTTCCTTGTACGATTGTAGTTATTTGTGCCTGGTCTGACGGGAAGCTCCAAAATCAGATACTTTTGCGGTGTAGTTTTCATCTAAGAGTATGTTTGCCAGCTTGATGTCTCGATGAATGATTGGAACAGAAGCTGCCGAGTGTAAATAACAAAGAGCTTCTGCAGTTTCTGTGGCTATTCTCAAACGAGTCTCCCATGGAAGAAAAGTAGAACCAGCAGTGTTGTGGATATGGTCAAAAAGTGAACCATGAGTCACATACTCGTAGACCAACAAAGGAACTGGTGTCTCCAAACAACATCCTAAGAGTTTGACGACATTCTTATGGTTGATTTGGGAGAGAACCATTATTTTATTAATGAATGGTTCAACTTGACTATGGTCTCCAATTATTGATTTTTTAATGGCAACCATACGATTTTCGGGTAGTGTTCCTTTGTAAACTGTTCCCTGGGCTCCTTTTCCTAAAATTCTGCTTTCATGGTAATTGTTGGTGGCTTTTTCAAGTTCTTCAGCTGAAAATATTTTATCATTTTCAGAGCACCCTCGACTTTTTGAAAGTTGTTGCAACAAATCCCCACCATTTTGCTTGAAATATTTTCCCCTCATTTTCTCATTCTTTCTTTTCCTAAATAACAAAAATGACCATGCTATGCACAGGAAGATAGCACCAAACCCAATGCTCATCCCTGTATTCAAATTCACATTTAAGAAGTACGTACAAATCCATTATAATTTATATAAGCATTTTTGGAGATCATGATATTGATTTTCAAAATATTCTATATTTAAAAGTTCTAATATTTATTACTTTAGAACTTATGATTTTATTAAAAAAAATTTATTAAAATCTATTTCTCTTTTTAAAATATATTTAAAAAACAAATTCTAGTTTTGGTCCTACTATGCTCAAATTTGGATTTAACCCATATAATTTGATTTGATATAATTTTATTCCTCTACTTTTTAATGTCATTAATTAGTCCATATAATTAACATTGTGAACTATTCCTATCAAATGTTGATGCGATTTTTAAAAAATACCATTTCCAACTTATCATGTTAATTGAATTATTTTATTGGAAGATGTGTTTTTAAGAAAAAATTGTGCTAGTTTTTTAACGAAATAACTAATGGTACTAACTACTTAAACTAACTAATGACATTATAAAAATAGAAGATCAAATTCTACCAAATTAAAATTGTTACAACATAAAATATGAGAGTGGCTTAATATGGTGGTTCATACCGTAGGGGTGAGGGTAGTGCACACAGTGGAAAGTGTAAAGAGCAACTTGAAATGGTGGTTTTAGGGATCTTATGAGCTTTGGTAAAGCTTTAGTGGGCTTCCTAAAACCTCCCCTCTTCTTGTGGTGAAGAGAGCTTTTATAAAAGAAGGGGAGTTTTGGCATAGATCCCATTGGAATGATGCCTTACTATATATAGGGTAGTTGTAGAACCATGGGTGCTTTTTGGGGTGTGATAGGCAACTTGATGGTAATGTGTTGGAATGTGCATAACGATTACCCCCAAATAGAAGTTTATAAACTGGGATTTTTTGAGATTATAATGTTAGGGTGGCGAGGTGTCATTCTTTTGGAGAAAGTGGAGGCTTCTGCCATTAAAATACCGATTATGAGGCTTAATTGCATTCTACTTGAGATTTAGGTTCCATACGATTTTGGTGGATTTTTTGTTGTTGTAAAACACCCTTTTTTGAATTTTCTCCATGAGAGAGATCCATGAGGGAGGTCCATGGATACGCCTTTGAATATACTTTTTCAATGAGCCCTTTTTGGCTAGCTCTTCTATTGGTTGTAGTCTTACATGCTCGGTCAAACTATATATCGAGGATCTATATAAATAATGAATATGCTTGAGAAGAGTGGATTTGAGTAAATGATGTAGACATAATGAGGTCCTCTTCTAGAAGGGTATGCTTGAATAAATGAGATAGATATATTGTAAAAATAGAATGATGATAATCGTAAGAAAAGAGAGAAAAAATAAAACACATAGATTTTACGTGGAAACCTTTTTGGGAAAAAACCACAGGCAGAGGAGAAGAAAATTCATTATATCGAATTTGAATGATATAAGAGGAGAGACGACTACGTCTATTTATAGGTTTGTAAAACCATATTCTAATCAAAGTAAAATAGAAGTAATGCAGTAAGGTTAAAACACCTTATTCAAAGCAACATCAAATAAAGTAAACATACTTCTATACAAATTTCACTTGTGCAGCTTGCGACCTCCGCACCCTCGACCTTCGCCCTTATAGATCTCCTAACTTGCCACTTGTATTTTTATTTAACAAGAATTTGGGTCACATAACTTTAGCAATCTCTACTTGACACGAATTCTTAACAAACAAGTTCTCTACCCCTTCCATGAAACCCCTTAAGGGTTTATCTTCAACAATGAACACCACCCAAGTCTAAGCAATGCTTAAACTTGGTTATCGGAAGTGACTTAGTCATCATATTTGCAGGATTATCATGATTACTGATTTTGCTCATAATAATATCACCACGAGTAATAATATCATGAACAAAATGATACCGAACATCCATGTGCTTTGTTCTCTCATGAACCATTTGATCCTTCATAAGGAAGATGGCACTTTGACTGTCACAAAATACTGTACTAATTTGAAAGTCTTCATTGAGTTCACTAAAGAGCCCCTTTAACTAAATAACATTTTTACAAGCCTCAGTAATCACCATGTACTCAGCTTTAGTGGTAGACAAAGCGACAGTAGTTTGTAAAGTGGCTTTCCAACTGATTGCACAACCCCCAATTGTAAAGACATAACTGTGAGAGATATTCCTTTATCAATGTCTCCGGCTCTTGGCCTTCGCCTTCGTAGATCCCCTTATCCTGCCACTTGTATTTTTATTTAATAAGAATTTGGGTCACATATCTTTAACATATACAATAAACTCACTCGTTGGGAGGTATGCCTAGGTAGATGAAGTAAGTAAATGATGAGCTCACTCTTTCGATTTTTTGACATTCAAATAACAACTATCTTGTCTCTTCCAAGCTCTTTCAATATAAAAAATCTTTCTGGCATAATATGGGAGAGTTGGAGGAAAATATTGTAGCTTATAGAATGCTTTGCCTAACTACTTTCGCTTCACCGATTGTTGAGCCTCCTTTACAAGATGAAGATGATAAAGATTATGGTGTTAACCTAGTTTTCTAGTTGTTTTCTATGTTTTCTCTGCAATTTATAAGCTTTACAATTTGCTATTAATAAAAGTGGATATTGAAGAGTTGCCCTAATTATCTTTTGTGCTTCAATTGTTTTCGTATTCACTCGTGTAGTTTTATTATTGCAAGTCAATTTTAATCTAGTAATATACCATATTTAATGTTATGTCTTCTCCTTACTTTGACTTTGTTTACTTTTGAGGCTTGTGTTTGGTGAGCTGAATGGTTGCCTCTTGATGAATCGAGACCTTAAGAGACCTTATCGAAAACAAATTTCGGGTTTTCAAAAGGTCATTAGTGTTGGGGAGTAATTTTGTGGTTGTCGTCTTTTAGTGAGTTAGGGCCATAAGAAGCCTCGCTCAATGGGGAACTAGAGCCTTAAAAGGCTTTACCGAAAACAAAATTAGATCCCCCAAAAGGCCATTGGTTTTGGGGAGCTATTTCATTCATAATCGTTTTTAGCGAGTAGGGGCCTTAAAAGATTTGCTTAATGAGGCACTAGAGCCTTAAGAGGTTTCGTTAAAATGACATTGAGGCTCTTAGAAGGCTTATGTTGGAGGTGGTAATAGGGCCTTAAGAGGCTTGCTCGATAGGGCATTGGAGGCTTAAGACACTTCACCATGTGTGACATTAGGGCTACTAAAAGGTCATTGGAGAGGTGTATAAAACATGCATTCTTGCATTTTTCCAAAATTATGTTAGCATATTTTTCAAATTTTCTACCTATTTCTAAGTATCTAAGTATCTGATGAATCTAGAGATAATATTTCTTTACGTTTCGAGTGTTTTACATTTTTGGTATGGGTTAATAATCTAGGATGCTAACTCATGCACTTCATATCCTATCTTTTTTATGATCTAGTAAAGCCCTTCCCAGTTGGCAGCCCTTTTTTCTAAGAGGATGCTAGCTTATACATTGCGCATTAGTAAGTTGCCCATATGAAATTATTAATTATTTACCTTAGCATTATAATACTCAGCCACTTTTTAGGATTTAATCTTTCAATTGTAACTTCTTTAGCTTCTTATAGTATATCTAAATTAGTGCTTAACGCCTCTTCGTTTGACTACTCTTGGAAAAATGAGTAGTTCTATGCATGATAACATTAAATTTTGCTAGTACGGTGACCTTTGAGCTATATGCCATTTTGAACAATATTTCTTTTGTCCCTATACGTGGTGTTGTCCGGATCACCCATAGTATTCCTAAGAGCTCTTTTGTCTAAAGCCCTTTTGTTTCCTCTATTTTTTTAATCAATCCTACAAGGGTTTTCTTATTAGTTGCCTCTGTTTATCTATTGGTTTGAGGTGGTTTAACAGATTCGTGGAAGAGTGCAATATGAAGGTTAGAAAAAAAATCATACTTACTTTGAAATTAGATTTTGTTGTCTATAATGATGAGCCTAGGGATCCCAGATCTATAGATTATTTGTTTTCACAATAAATTTATTACTTGCTTTTCCATTATAGTTACAGTAGCGTTTACTTTGACCTATTTAGTAAAATAATATATGGCAACAATAATAATTTTTTAGGGGGCTGTAGTAATGGGTGATGACCCAAGGATGTCAACCCCTCAAGTCGTAAAGGGTTATGGATTAGAAATTACTTGGAGCAACTTTACAAGAGTTTTGGGTACTTGAGCAAACTTTCAACGCATGTCACTTATTTGAACTAGCTCACTTACTTCCTAAAAAGAAAGTGGGTCGATAGTACCATTACCATAAGTTTTTTTTATACCAATGCCTTTGCCCCATGTGGCATCCACAAATATCCTCTTGAATCTCATGGAGAATACTTCTTTAGGTTCCAAGCAACATAGTAAGGGTTATGCGAAACTTTTCTTCTAGAAGACAATTTGTATTAAGGTGTATTACCTGGTTCAAATTTCTACTTTGGTTGTTTATCGAGGGTCTTTTGGGAGATTTTTGTGCTTTAAACATTCCTTGATGAATGTTATCTAGGTCAGTTCACCTATCGTGGCTAAGGTGTGGATATGGGTTTCACAAGTAGGGAATTCACTATACTCCAATAATATCTTTCCTCGCTACTTGATTTCAATTGCAAATGTAGGTTAAGCCAAATCATATGCCTTTATATTAAACTTCCTAGATATCTTTTGCAAGTCCATGTGGTAAAAGGTTCTTAATAGGATAGTGGTAATTCGATGGTATTTACCTAAAGTTTGATACTGTACTCCACATTCTCCCTTTATTTGTTTCACCACCAGCTAGGAATCTATTATGATATGCATGTTATTTTATGCCTAACCATTGCGCTAACTCCATTCTTGTAAGTAAGGCCTTTTATTTTACCATATTATCGGAGACAATAAACCCAAACATTAGCTTGTATTGTCATTCATTCCCTTTGAGGTCCATTAGCATGACCCATGCATTTGATCTTGTTTTCCCCTAACTCGTCAACAAATAATTCTCATTTCTCCCCGCAAGGTGCTATTGTGGTTTCGATGTTTTTTCCTTCAACATTATCTTTGTTATGTAGTGGTGATATCAGTTCGGTTTAATTGGGTTTTTTAGATTTTTTGAACCATCCATCATAATTTGGTTTGGCTCGGTTTGGTTTTCAATTTTTCCATATTAAGATTTTTTTTTTGATTTTTTAGACTTATTTGGATAAAATGACCTTTGTTTTATGGCTTTTGAATATTATTTGACAAAATTTTAAGGTTTTCTTCGTAAATATTTCTAAAAAATAATAAATTTTCAAGAACTTTTAAATTATTTTCGCTATTTTAAATAAAAAATATTTATTTTTATATCATAATAATTAAAATTAGTTATATGTTAAATAAAAAAAATGAAGTTTGATTCGATTTTGAGTAACCGTGGTTTTTGAACTTGCATTCCATAAACTATCCAAATACCTCACTTCAGGTCGATTTTCATTTTGGTCAGTTTTTTTTACTCAACCCTATTGTTAGATAGGTACTTTTCAGGGGTTTGAATGTCAACTATTAATTTTGAGGATGTAGTAGACTAAAAAGAGCACCCTGTCATGAAATTGACCAATGCTTGGGCTTTGATGGCTTTAGGGGCTGAAATTCTAACCCAAACTTACTAAGTTCAATACTCCACTTTACTAACATTTTTGAGTTGTTTACCTTGTCTAGAATTTCTTTTAAAGGCTAGTCAAACATCATGCAAATCGGATACGCTTGAAAATATTATTGTAGCCTTCATACCACGAAAATCAGGCGCATATTGTCTTCTGTGCCCAAATATAATTGAGCTCGCCATTGTGCAGTGAACGTCTAGCATAATATATTAGTATTTGGTGTGGCCTCTCATATTTGACTAGTACAATAGCCATAATTTCATCATATTTAGCAAGATATATTTGCAAACAACCATCAAGTAAAGGCAAAACTAAAAATCGTGATAACAAAATACCTAGATTTATATATCTTCAAAGGCCTTTTGGCTAGTTTTGTTCCATTCGTATCTAGTCATTATTTTTAATGCCTTATGACGAAAGGCATTTTCCTACCAACTTTGAAACAAACTTGTTGAGAGTGGCCAACTTTCATGTTAACGTTTGAATATCCTTAGTCTTCTTAGGAGGGTGTAGGTCTTATATAGCCTTAATTTTTTAGGGTTGGCTTCTATTCCCTTTTGTGAAACCATAAATACTAGGATTTTTTTCACCCTAGTTGCGAAGGTACATTGGTGGGTGTAACATCCCAAAATAGGGCCTAAACGGAACAGTGGTTGCAAAACTGCAAATCTGAGATAGAAAAGTTTATTCTGATTAATTTTTATAATTTACCGAGTGATTAGATGCATGTGTTAGAGTATTGATGGAAAATTTTATAGATAGCATGCTTAATTTGCCTACTAGGGCTTAATTGCAAAAGTTGATAAATATGAGTTTTAGATGCTAAAGGATTAAATTGAAGAGTATAATTGAAGTAGAGGTCCTTAAATGATAATTAGACCATTAGGTTTTCATGGACAAAAATGGACATACATAGATAAAAATAACTAAAGTTTTAATGAAGGGGATTTTAATCATTTGGTAATTAAAAGATTAAAAAAGGGAAAAAAGATGGCAAAATGTGCCCATCTTCTTCATTAGGCCAAACTTTCAAGGGTTCTTCATAGCTAGGGTTTTTTCAAGCTTTCAAGCTTCATAGTAAATGATTCCAAGCCCCGTTTTTAATGTTCTTTACGTTTTTGAAGTCCCAGTAACTTGATTTAGCTTATTCTAACAATAATTTAACCTAGGGTTCATATTTGGAAAAATACCCATAGGTGAAATGTGTTTATTTTGATGTTTTATGGTAGAATATGAAGCTTGAAATTATGTTAAACGACTTGAGCTAAGCGATTTTAAGCGAAAACGAATAAAACAACATAATCGGTAAAAATACCTAATGGTCATAAGTACATGTTAGAGTGGGAATTTGATATTGCTGTAGGTAAATAAATGATCAGCATGTCACAAAACATAAGAATTAGGGATAAAGTTTCATTTCCGAGCCTTGGGGCAAAAGTGTAAATATGTAAAAGTTTAAGGGCAAAAACATAAATTTTCCAAAGTTAGAGTTAAGGACTGTTTTGATAAATGTGAATATTAAATAAGTTAAGTTTGCAATTATAGATCAAGAAGAATGAAATTCGGGGTTAGACCGAGGAAAAAAAAAGGTTGAGGACTAAATCAAAATATTTGATCGTATTTTGTATCGAGGTAAGTTTGTGGTAAATAAATGCAATGTTTTATTATGTATAATTAATGATGTTATTTTTCAATATCTATATATTTATTTTGTAAATTTATTCATTGATGATTCAAGTAAGAATTGACGGAGAAATGATACTTAAAAGTTCCGGTTGAACCTTAGGAATGTGTAGGATACAAATGTCATGACATTAAGGTTTAAGGATACCAAGTAAGACCATGCCAAGGCATGACATTGGTAAGTTTTACAAGGCAAGGAAATCATGTAAGACCATGTCAAGACATTGCATTGATAAACTACTATAAGGCAAAGATCCCATGTAAGACCATGCCAAGGCATGACAATGGTGAGTTCATAAGGCAAGGATACCACGTAAAACCATGTCAAGACATGGCAATGGTAAGTTTAAAAAGGAAAGGTACCCGTGTATCCTTAGTATTCCAAATGGTTATACGAAAAATTCAAAGAGTGTACCAAAGGGAAGGTAAAATAAGTCCATGTTTGAAAGGTTCAGGTTATCTTAATAATTCATTTAGAATGTTGTTACTTATTTACATGCAAACTTACTAAGCTTTATGCTTACTCCCTTTCTTTTCTCTCTTTTTTATAGTATCACAAAGCCAACTCGAAAAATCATAAGGACGTCGGAGATTGCCTCACACTATCAAAGAGTTATCTCGGTATTTTGTGACTAGAAATACTTTAAGTTATGACATGTATAGGGACTTGGCTATTTTGTGTGGATGTCCTTATGATATGATTAAAGAATGGCATGTGAATAATTGGTAATTATTAGCCTATGATATAGCTAATTAAGAACATGTTTTGGTATTATGTATGCCTAAATAAGGTTTGATGCAAAGAAACTATGAAAGAGTAAGTGTTGGCCATGGAATAGTTAGGAAACAACAGCAGTGATGTGGTTTTTAAAAATCACTAAAAATTTTAAAAATGGAAAAGCTTATTGAGTCTATTTTTATAGGAAAGAAACAGAGCAAGCAAAGGAAGTCTATATTCTGAGATATTTAAATTTCTATAAGACTAGTTCAGAGTGACTTTGTGATCCCCTATTCTAACTTTGAAAAATCACTAGAAATTGTGAAAAAAGTATTATAAGTCAAACTTTCATTAGAAACAAATAGAAACGTTATCCGATTATTGTATAATGAGATAATCGATTTTTAGTGAAGAGAGGTCAAGTCTACTGAACTACAAAATAGGGGAACCTTTAATGAGTAAACTGTATTAATTGGCCAAACAAAAAATTCTGGAAAATTATGGTAAGAATATATATGAGCCTAGTTTCAGGGAAAATTTATAGATTTCAATTTCGAGTTTCGTAACTCGAGTTATAATTAATTTAGTGATTGTTACGCAGATAGACAGTTTTATTATAAATAGTGAAATAAACTGTTTGATTTGTGTAAGTAATCGAAAAATTTTTAATGTTCCCGGTTTGGTCTCGAACCGTTCCAATTGCACGTTTTAGGTCCTCAAGGGCCCTTTTTAGGGATTTATTAGATGAATGTGAGCGAATTAATTTTTTTTAAAGTAAATTTTTTTTATGCCTCGAACAAGTAAGATAAGTCTGGTAACGCCTCGTGCTCGACTCCGGTGACGGCCTCGAGTAAGGGGTGTTACAGTGGGATTCAATCTTATGTTATGCCTCTTAAGAATGGTAAATACTTTTTCCAAGTTCATTACGTGCTGTTCTATGGTTGTGCTTTTCATCCGTATGTCATCCATAAAAACCTCAATAGATTTTCTTATATATTTTTCAAATATTCATTTTATAAGGTGTTCGTATGTGGCTTTTACATTCTTCAACCTAAAGGGCATGAATTTAGGGTAGCCTCTATTAAGGTTAGTGAAATCCATGCATAATTGCCACTTTCCTTTAGATTTCTTGACCATAACCACATTGGAGAGCCATTTTGGGTATGTCACTTTTTTTGATAAAGTCAATCTGTGTAACAACCCATTTCTCCCTATTTTGGCAACGGATACGGGTTAGGGGTGTTACATTTAGCTAGCAGTTTCTAGACTTCTTATTTGATCGCTATTATTTTATCCAAGGCAAACCGTCGTCGCTTTTGATACACAGATTTGGCATCAAAAATGACTTTCAATGAGTGTTCTGTTACCCAAGGATCCACCCTTGATGTATCTATTATTATCTAGACAAACATGTTTGTATGCCTTCTTAGCATCTCTTTAAGTAATGCCTTTGCTTTTTTGTTATAGCAATGAGAATTTGGGTAGTCTGATCATTTTTTCCTAGTTAAAAAGGTATATTTTCGACTACTCTCATTGCTTTTGCATTAAACTGGCTAACGTCCATTCTCACATCTAAGCTTTCTAATTTTATCATTTCTCTATTGATCGCATATAACTAAAACCTTACATGTCTCTCAAGCTGGACATCGACTATTATTCTTTGACTTTTATGTCTATTAAGGTTGAACCATTCACAACGACGCATTATGGTTTTCTCATACTATTCATTGATCGACCGATACTATTTTGGTCCTTCATGGGATGGAAAAATTTATCTTTATACAAAAGGTCACTATTGTCACCTCAAACTTCTTTATTAGCGATCGCCTAAAAATGAGATTGAATGCTGAAGGTTAATCAACCACTATAAATTTCATTATCTTTATAACTTCTCATCTTTCTACCATTAAATTCACTAGGAGCATTTTCACCCCTTTTACGTTAATAGGTTACTTCATAAACCTGTAAATGGGACTGGCTTTTGTCAATTTTCGCTCATCTAACCTCATATGTCGAAAGGCATCTTGAAACATTAAATTCATCTCACTATCACTATCAATCAAGATTATTTTAACCTTGTGAATAGTGATGGTGGATGTTATCACTAAGGGATCATTTCCATCATCATCATCATCATCATCATCATCACCACCACCACCACCACCACCACCACATCTTGTTCATTGGCCTCATCAAAATTCACTCTTCATCGATTTCCCTCTTTTAATTTCCTTGATGGGTGGGATCTTAACCAATATAATGCTTCACATGTAAGCTTTTCTAGCAAATTCGATGTAGCCCATTCCTTTGTTGCTTCCACTATCATGTCTAAGGTTCCCTTTATTGGTTCTCTTTCAATCACCACTCTATGCTTTAGCCTCTTTTCTTTTTTTCTTTTCTTCTCTTCCTTTCTTCCTCTTTTCTTAGGGCGTCTTTCAAAAAATTGATCCAACTGTCCATTCCCTGCAACTCATTCTATGGAATCCATCAAATCTACTCACTCATCCATGATGTTTCCTACTTCTTCATGATATCTGCTTCTTTCTTTTGACCACCATCAGGTAAGCAAGGGCTTTATGGGTGTTTGAGATCCTAACACCTCTTCCCCACCAACCTAGTTTAATATTTGTGCTTAAGATGCATTCAAAGGTGTGTATCCTTGAAAGCGGTTGTATAGAAGCCATTTCTCTTCCTAAGATCATAATTTCTTCTCGGTGATTGTTTCCTAATTTGGGAGTGCCCAGAGAATGGTTGTTTCCTCATGTCGACCTCTAAGTGAGGGTTTTTTTTTCATTTGTCTTCAATATAGATCCTGTAACACCCCATACCCATATTCTAGACCGAAATAAGGTACGGAGCATTACCGTTCACGAAAACATGAATTCACACATTAACCTGACCTTACTCAATTTACTTACTTTAGCTTAGACTAAAGTTGATAGCATTAACAGATATACATAGATACATGTAGATTTTAAAATTTAGAAAAGTGATACTTTAAAACAAATTAATTATGACATATAACAAAATGATTCGTCTCTCTCTATACATGCCATAATTCCAAAGTAGTGATTACAAAATACCAAAAAGTATTGATAGTGTAGATGAGTCTCCGACGATCTCCAAAATCCCGAGCTGGCTTAAAAATTCTATAAAACAAGAAAAAGAAAAGATGGTAAGCATATAGCTTAGTAAGTAAGTACTAAATTGATATATAATTTATCAAAGTAAAACAATCATACTAGTATATGGTTACATATATTGATGACAGGCTGTTTTCTAGAGTCCTTTTAAAAGAAAAATCATATCTTGAGCTACATATCTCGAAATTCAATTCTGTAAATTTTCCTTGAAACTAGACTCATAATTCTATTTAATTTTTTTCTAGAATTTTTGGTCGGGCCAATTAGTACAGTTTATTAGTTAAAGTCTCCCCTGTTTCAGGGTATGACTGCTCTGACACCTGTGCATTACGAACAAAATTTCTCCCTGTACAAGATTCCAACGACCACGATGTTTGTTTCCATTAAAAATAGACTCAATAAGGAATCCATGCATGTATGGTATGACTCTTAATAATTTTTATACAATTTATGGTGAATTTCTAAAGTCAGAACAGGGGATCTTAAATTCATTCAGAACCTATTTCACAAGAATTCAATTATCACATAATATAGAAGTCTTTTGTTTCCCCTGTTTCTTTTATATGAAAGTAGACCCATTAAGCTTTAATTTCATAATTTATTTGAGATTTAATTCTACTTCCATGATTTTTAGTGAATTTTCAAAATTATGCAACTCTTTCTTTGTCCAACATTGTTTTACTACAAAAATTCACTCATACATAATTCGCTCAATCCTTTCCATTTTACCGAGGTTCGCTCACATATCGAGCATCTTGCTCATAAATTCAAATAAACATATACTTGCACTTATTCATCACATAATCACTTTCACATGTATCTTCATTTAATCGATTGCCGTTGAACTCATCGGAATAACAATGATACACAACTACTGAACATTTTCCCATTTCCACACTTGTAGCCGAAGCTATATGATACACGCATAGTAGCTTTGCACTTAGTACTAGACATGCGACCAATAATCGGTACACGTAGCTTTCGCACTTAGTACTACACACGTGACCACAGTTTGGTGCACGCATAGTAGCTGCACTTAGTACTACACATGCGACCAATAATCTGGTACACGTAGTAGCTTTGCACTTAGTACTACACACGTGACCACACAATAGTTCATTTGTATCGTTTTTATTAGAAGGTTCAACAGAAATTTCTCACTTTTCCAACATTTTACTAAATTGTCGAAATCAATTTAAATTCATAACTTACATCAAATAACCATTTGATAGGCAGCCATATTCCACATGTTATCAAAATACAATAACATAAAAGAAATCGATGATTTATTTACGTACAAACTTACCTCGGTGCAAAATATAGAAATTTTGCAGTTTAGTCCAAAGCTTTTTCTTTCCCCCGTTCGAGGTCGATTCCACGCCTTTCTTGATCTATAACAACACATTTAGTTCATTTAACACTCGAACTATTTGTTTCAATCCAAAAATCACATTATGCAAAAAAATTACATTTTGCCCCTAACTTTACAAAATTACGATTTTGCCCCAAGGCTCGGAAATTTAATTTCAGCCCTTATTCTTATGTTTAATGACATGCTGATCATTTTTCTCTTCTATGGTATCATCAAATTCTCATTCTAACACATAATTATGAACAATAGTATTTTTATCGATTATGCCGTTTTGCTCGTTTTCGCTAAAAATCGCTTAGAAAAGATCGTTCTCCTAACTTCAAACATTCATATTCTACCATCAAACATCAAAATACATGTTCATATTCTACCATCAAACATCAAAATACATGTCTATCATTCATGGGTAAATTTTTAAACATAAACCCTAACTCGAAATAATAGTAGAAATAGGTAAACCGAGCTACGAGGATTTAAAAATGTAAAGAACATTAAAAACGGGGCTTGAAATCACTTTCTATGAAGCTTGAAAGTTGAAGAAACCCTAGCTATGGAGGAGAGCAAATTTTGGCAGCAACTAATGATGAAGATGACCAAATTTTGTGTTATTTTTCCCATTTTATTTCATTTAATATACAAATGACCAAAATGCCCTTACTACTAAACTTTCTAAAAATTCCCTCCATGTCCAACTTTTGTCCATAACTTAGGAATTGGTCAAATTGCTATTTAAGACCTCCTAATTAATATTCCAAAGCAATTTCATACTAAAAACTTCTAGAACACAAGTTTTGCAATTTATTCGGTTTAGTCCCTAATCTCAACTTAAGCGTTTAATGCATAGAATTTCATTACGGAATTTTCACGAAATCATGAAATCATATCATAAACCTCAAAATAAATATAAAATAATTATAAAATAATTATTTCTATCTCAGATTTGTGGTCACGAAACCACTATTCCGATTAGGCCCTAATTCGGGTTGTCACAATTCTCCCCCCTTTAGAGATTTTCGTCCCCAAAAATCTTACCAGTAAAGAGATTTGGGTATTGTTTCCTCCTAGCTTCCTCAGGTTCCCACGTAGCCTCTTCCATTCCATGTTTGTGCCACAATACTTTCACTAAGGCTATATTTTTATTTCTTAACTGTTTAATTTCCCGAGCCAAAATCTTTATTGGTTCCTCCTCATAGGTCATATCCGGTCGAATTTCAATTTCCGTCAGAGGAATTACATGTGAAGGATCAGAACGGTAGCGTCGCAGCATCGACATATGAAACACGTTATGAATCTTTTCCAACTCAGTTGGTAAGGCTAGCCGATAAGCCACTGGTCCAACTCTTCCAATAATCTTATAAGGCCCAATGAAACGTGGACTTAACTTGCCTTTTCGGCCAAACCTTAAAATTTTCTTCCACGGAGATGCCTTTAGAAAAACTTTATCACCCACTTGGAACTCGATCTCTTTTCTTTTCAAATCCGCGTATGACTTTTGTCGATCCAAGCGACTTTTGGACAATCACGAATCACTTTCACTTTCTCTTGATTTCTTTTATCAAGTCAACTCCGTGAATCCGTTTTTCACTAAGCTCGGTCCAATACAAAGGAGTTCGACACTTGCGACCATACAATGCTTAAATGCGGTGCCATCTGTATGCTCGATTGAAAAAATCGTTGTTGTAGGCAAATTCAACCAAGGCTAAATATTTCTCCCAACTACCTTGAAACTCTAAAACACAACATCGGAGCATATCCTCGAGTACTGAATTACTCTTTCAGATTGACCGTCCGTTTGTGGATGAAGCGCAGATCTTGAAATTCAATTTTGTACCCAAAGCTTCTTGCAACTTTTTCCAAAACCTCAAGTAAATCTCGGATCTCTATCCAAAATAATAGATATAGGTACTCAGTGTAATCTCAAAATTTGAAATATATATTTTAGCCAACTTATCAAGGAGTCGCGTCGAGTGCGTCTTTGGTATAAAGTGAGCTGATTTTGTTAATCTATCAACCACAACCCGGATGGCATTTTTCCTTTTTGGAGTTAGAGGCAACCTGTCACAAAATCCATCGTAATTCTGTCCCATTTCCACTCGGGAATCATCATCTGGTTGAAGTAAACTGAAGGTACACTGGTGTTCGACTTTCACTTTTGGCAAATCAAGCATTTAGCTACAAACTCGAGAGATATCTCTTTTCATACCGTTCCACCAATATATTTTCTTTGGTCGTTGTACATTTTCGTACTACCGGGATGAACTTGCAAACAACCTTCGTGTGCTTCATGTAAAATCTTCGAATCAACTCGGTATCTTTTCGGTACACATACTCGATCACGAAACATTAAGCAATCCTCTGGTCCGATTCGAAAATCGAGTCACAATCCAATTCACACCGAGCTCGCTTTGTTAAGTAATTCACTTGTCATTCTTACGAGCTTCACGAATTTGTTGAAGAAATAACGGCTTAACTCTTAATTCGGCCAAAAGCAAACCATCATCGGACATAGTTAAATTTGTACCCATAGCTCTCAAAGCAAACAAAGATTTTCTACTTAAAGCATCTGCGACTATATTCGCTTTCCTGGGGTGATAATCAATTATTAATTCATAATCCTTTAATAATTCAAGCCATCTCCGTTGGCGTAAATTCAAATCTTTTGATCCATCGATATTTCAAACTTTTGTGATCGGTAAAGATTCGACACTTCTACAGTATAAATAATGACGCCAAATCTTCAAAGCAAAGACAATGGCGGCCAACTCTAAATCATGTGTGGGTAATTCTTCTCATGCGGTTTCAAGCGCCGTGAGGCATAAGCTACTACTTTACCTTCTTGCATTAAAACACAACCAAGACCAATTGATGACGCATCACTATAGATCACAAATTCTTTCCCGACTCGGGTTGCACTAACACGGTGCTTTGGTCAACCGCTCTTTTAACTTCTCGAAACTTAGTTGACATTCTTGATCCAATCAAACTTAACATTCTTTTGTAATGACTTAGTCATTGGAGGCGATCATCGAAAATCCCCTCGACAAAGCGTCGATAATATCGACTAAGCCGAAAAAGCTTCTAACCTCGGATACATCCTTTGGCGGTTTCCAATTAACAATTGCCGAAATTTTGCTCGGATCAACTCGAATACCATCACACGAAACTACATGTCCCGTAAATCCAACTTCATGAAGCCAAAATTCACTTTTCTTGAATTTTGCAAACAATTCTTTTCTCTTAAAATCTGTAATACCATTCTTAAATGTTCAAGCATGTTCGGACTCATTCGAGAATAAATCAAGATATCATCTATGAACACAACCACAAACCTATCCGGTATGGTCGAAAGATTCGATTCATCAAATCCATAAAGATAGCGGAGCATTTGTTAGACCAGAAAGGCATCACAAGGAATTCATAATGTCCATACCTCGTTAAAGCGGTTTTGGCACATCCAGACTCCTTAACTCTCAAGCGATAATAACCGGACCTCAAATCGATCTTTGAAAACTTTGTGACCCCCTTTAGCGATCGAACAAATCATCAATCCTCGGCAAAGGGTACTTGTTCTTTATAGTCACCTTATTGAGTAGCGGTAATCAATGCAAAGTCTCATTGAACCATCCTTCTTCTTTACGAACAATACAAGAGCACCCGGGGAGAGAAACTCGGTCTCACAAATCCCTTGTCTATTAACTCTTGCAAGCCGAGCCTTCAATTCTTTTAATTGGTGAGCCATTCTCAGTATGGAGAAATTGAGTGCGATTCAGGGTAACAAATCAATAGAAAACTCTACCTCTCGATCGGAGGCAACCCAAACAATTCTTTTGGAAATACATCCGAGAACTCACGGACTACGGTATTGATTCAAGCTTCGACTCGGACATTTTAGTATTTAATATGTAAGCAAGATAAGCTTCACACCCTTTTCGCATATATCATTTGGCGGACATATATGAAATCACCATAGGCAATTTATTTGATTCATTTGTTCCCACAGAAGAATTTCACCATTTTCACATTTCAACTCAAGAGTTTTTCATGCGCAATTTACTCTAGCTTCATGTAATATCAACCAATCCATACCCAAAATGACATCAAACTCGTCAAATGGTAGCAACATTAGATTATTTGGAAAAACAGTGACTTTGAATCATCAAAGGACAATTTTGCAAACCTTATCTACTAACACATATTTGCCTAAAGGGTTTGACACTTTAATCACAAATTCAGTAGATTCTACAGGCAAGCTCTTACTAGATACTAAATTCACACAAACATAAGAATGAGTAGATCAGGGATCAATCGATTGCAATATGATAGTATCATAAAGAGAAAATGTACCGGTGATCACATCGGAGATGACGCCTCTTCCAGAAAGCACGTATGGCGTAAGCTCTAGCAGTACTCTAGCAGCCAGGTCTCCTAGTTAATTCCTTTGTCACACTTCTCTGCTAGCTCCACTCCAAAGTATTTCTCGGAGGTCTACCTCTATTAGCAACACTAGTGCATGCGGTACTGCACTGAAATTTTTCTTCTTCAACCCTTTTTGGACAATCCTTAATATAATGTTCTCGAGAACCACATTTGAAACAAGCCCGGCTAATCGTCCAACACTCCCCAAAATGTTGTTTGCCACAGTGCTGGCACTCGGGTCTATTAGATCTCACATTACCTACACTCGCTATTGAAGTAGCTTGGGCTTTAGAATCCGAATATGATCTTCCACGATCCTAATACGAATGTTCAGTTGAAACAGTCAACTAAGGATTCATTTCTTTAGACTTCTTTGGCTGAGATTGGAATGACTTAATAATTGGCCTCTTTCTTGAGTCTTTGGCTTCTCTCACAGCTTTTCTCTTCTCGTTGTTCAGTTCTTCAACTTTACCAGCTCGGTCAACCAATACCACAAACTCTTTCAATTCTAAAATCCCAACTAGTAGCTTGATGTCTTCATTTAACCCATCCTCGAACCTCTTACACATAATAGCTTCGGTGGACACACACTCACGAGCATACTTGCTAAGTCGACAAATTCACGTTCATATTACGCCACGAGACATTTTGCCTTGTTTTTGATTGAAGGAACTCTTTCCGTTTTGATCAATGAACCGGCTTATATACTTCTTTCTAAACTCCTCTTGAAAGAAATCCCATGTAATCCTTTCTTTCGGAACCGCGATATCAATGTCTTCCACAGTGATATGCCGAATCCCTTAGCAATGATACGGCACACTTCTTAAGCGTTCTTGGGAGTACAAGAAAGCTCATCAAATACCTGGTAGAATTTTCAAGCGAACTCTGCTCTTTCGGGATCATCATCTATATTAGCTCTAAATTCTTCAGCCCCTTGCTTTGAATTTTATCAGCTGGGGTTTGCTCGATCTTACCATTTCGGTACCTTGAGGAACTACGAGGCTGGTTGAGGAATAGGAGGAGGTGGAGGAGGTGGCGTTGGATTTGCCCGAACAAATGCACGTATACCAATTACTCATCATACGGAGAAAGGCTTCCCGGGCCTATATCTCCCGATCATGTGTCTCAAGCCTACTCTCTCTTGGCGCGATCCCTTGCGCGGAGCGGCACATTACTTTCTACATCATCAACTACTGGCTCGGTGGGATCTATTTACTATAAAAAAACATGATTTAAAGTGTCGGGAGTCATCCCACTATCATAATATAATTATGGCATGTGCAGATAGACTTCCACACACGAGACGTAGATCAGAGAACCGGCTAAACCGAGCTCGATACCAATAAATGTAACACCCCATACCCATATTCTAGACCGAAATAAGGCACGGAGCATTACAGTTCACGAAAACATGAATTCACACATTAAACGACTTTACTCAATTTACTTACTTTAGCTTAGACTAAAGTTGATAGCATTATGAGATATACATAGATACATGTAGATTTTAAAATTTAGAAAAGTGATATTTTAAATCAAATTAATTATGACATATAACAAAATGATTCGTCTCTCTCTATACATGCCATAATTCCAAAGTAGTGATTACAAAATACCAAAAAGTATTGATAGTGTAGATGAGTCTCCGACGATCTCCAAAATCCCGAGCTGGCTTAATAATTCTATAAAACAAGAAAAAGAAAAGATGGTAAGCATATAGCTTAGTAAGTAAGTACTAAATTGATATATAATTTATCAAAGTAAAACAATCATACTAGTATATGGTTACATATATTGATGACAGGTTGTTTTCTAGAGTCCCAGTTAAAAGAAAAATCATATCTTGAGCTACATATCTCAAAATTCAATTCCGTAAATTTTATTTGAAACTAGACTCATAATTCAATTTACTAATTTTTTTCTAGAATTTTTGGTCAGGCCAATTAGTACAGTTTATTAGTTAAAGTCTCCCCTATTTCAGGGTATGACTACTCTGACACCTGTGCATTACGAACAAAATTTCTCCCTGTACAAGATTCCAATGACCATGATGTTTGTTTCCCTTAAAAATAGACTCAATAAGGAATCCATGCATGTATGGTATGACTCTTAATAATTTTTTTACAATTTATGGTGAATTTATAAATTCAGAAAAGGGGATCTTAAATTCATTCAGAACCTGTTTCACAAGAATTCAATTATCACATAATATAGAAGTCTTTTGTTTCCCCTGTTTCTTTTATATGAAAGTAGACCCATTAAGATTTAATTTCATAATTTATTTGAGATTTAATTCTACTTCCATGATTTTTGGTGAATTTTCAAAATTATGCAACTGCTGATATCCAACATTGTTTTACTACAAAAATTCACTCTTACATAATTCGCTCAATCCTTTCCATTTTACCGAGGTTCGCTCACATATCGAGCATATTACTCATAAATTCAAATAAACATATACTTGCACTTATTCATCACATAATCACTTTCACATGTATCTTCATTTAATCGATTGCCGTTGAACTCATCGGAATAACAACGAGATACACAACTACACGAACATTTTCCCATTTCCACACTTGTAGCGAAGCTATATGATACGCATAGTAGCTTTGCACTTAGTACTAGACATGCGACCAATAATCGGTACACGTAGTGCTTTGCACTTAGTACTACACACGTGACCCACGTTTTGGGTGCGCATAGTAGCTTTGCACTTAGTACTACACATGCGACGACTGCACTTAATCTTGCGCACATGCGACCAATAATCGGTACACGTAGTAGCTTTGCACTTAGTACTACACACGTGACCACACAATAGTTCATTTGTATCGTTTTTATTAGAAGGTTCAACAGGAAATTTCTCACTTTTCCAACATTTTACTAAATTGTCCGAAATCAATTTAAATTCATAACTTACATCAAATAACCATTTGATAGGCAGCCATATTCCACATGTTATCAAAATACAATAACATAAAAGAAATCGATGATTTATTTACGTACAAACTTACCTCGGTGCAAAATATAGAAATTTTGCGGTTTAGTCCAAAGCTTTTTCTTTCCCGTTCGAAAGTCGATTCCACGCCTTTCTTGATCTATAACAACACATTTAGTTCATTTAACACTCGAACTATTTGTTTCAATCCAAAAATCACATTATGCAAAAATTACATTTTTGCCCCTAACTTTTACAAAATTACGATTTTGCCCCAAGGCTCGAAAATTTAATTTCAGCCCTTATTCTTATGTTTAATGACATGCTGATCATTTTTCTCTTCTATGGTATCATCAAATTCTCATTCTAACACATAATTATGAACAATAGGTATTTTTATCGATTATGTCGTTTTGCTCGTTTTCGCTAAAAATCGCTTAGAAAAGATCGTTCTCCTAACTTCAAACATTCATATTCTACCATCAAACATCAAAATACATGTTCATATTCTACCATCAAACATCAAAATACATGTCTATCATTCATGGGTAAATTTTTAAACATAAACCCTAACTCGAAATAATAGTAGAAATAGGTAAACCGAGCTACGAGGATTTAAAAAATGTAAAGAACATTAAAAACGGGGCTTGAAATCACTTACTATGAAGCTTGAAAGTTGAAGAAACCCTAGCTATGGAGGAGAGCAAATTTTGGCAGCAACTAATGATGAAGATGACCAAATTTTTTGTTATTTTTCCCATTTTATTTCATTTAATATACAAATGACCAAAATGCCCTTACTACTAAACTTTCTAAAAATTCCCTCCATGTCCAACTTTTGTCCATAACTTAGGAATTGGTCAAATTGCTATTTAAGACCTCCTAATTAATATTCCAAAGCAATTTCATACTAAAAACTTCTAGAACACAAGTTTTGCAATTTATTCAGTTTAGTCCCTAATCTCAACTTAAGCGCTTAATGCATAGAATTTCATTACGGAATTTTCACGAAATCATGAAATCATATCATAAACCTCAAAATAAATATAAAATAATTATTTCTATCTCGGATTTGTGGTCACGAAACCACTATTCCGATTAGGCCCTAATTCGGGTTGTCACAGATCCTTTTGAGATGTTTCCATTTTCTTTTTTTATTATTATCATTTCTTGGTTTTTTTTTTTTTTATCTTGATTGGGTTTATAGGAGCATGACTAAATGAATTTAACTCCTCAGTGTTGAGGTAGTGATGCGAATTTTTGTATAAGGAATATGATTTATCAGGCTAGTCCTCTATCAATGTATATCTTAGGCGTTCATGCGTTACCTAGTTGTAAAGGGTTGGATTGCCTAATAATTCATTAGGCTTTTAATTCCCTTAGTAATCGTATTGAATTGTTAGATATACTCCCAAAATCTTTCTCCTTCTTCTTACTTAGTGTTAAAGGGTGTTGTTGGGTTTTACGTGGCAATAATATTAGCAAAGTGATAGCATTCAAAGTTGCAAGCTAACTCATCAAAAATTGTTGATTGACTTATTTATGGCGAATAACTTACACTTCAGGACATTTGAAGCTCTTATAATCCTCATATAACTATTATATTGTTATAAATGATCTCAATAGTCCTCTAGTACATAATAAGTCTCTTTTGGCAACTTAAAATAGTTTGGAATCAACTCTACTACTGCTCACGCAATCAATGAGTTATGAGCATATTGTGAGGAGGCTGTTGCTCTAGGCTTTGCCAACTCCTTCAATAAATCCATCACCCTCTTAAAGTTTTGGTTTTTTTTTTCAAGTATAGGGTTGGACGGTATTGTGTCCACTTGTTTTAAGCCACACCATAAACCTTCCATCCCCATTCTCATAAGATGATCTCTTCACTTTGTAGTTGACGAAGCTGCCTTCTTGTGTCTTGGTGTTACATGTATTATTTGTGGATGTTCTCGCTACGCCTCAAGCTCGTGAGTGACTTGTGTGTTTTTTTGTATAGTTTCTTGTTATTGGTTAAAATTTTCCAACAACAGTTTGAATTGTTCTTGAAGCTGTGTATAATGTTATGCAATTGCTTCCCAGCAAGATTCGATTGACTGGGATATTCTTGATAATACTGAGGTGGTCACTCCTATCAATGCTCCTAATGTTTATCTCGATCGTAGCCATGCTTGCAATACCACTCTTAATCATACTGACATTCCTCTTACTCAGGCTGGTTGTAATATTGATCATGGTAATGTTTTCTCATGTTCATGATCCACCTTATTGACTTGTGCTTGTAGGATGTTTTTAACTATTTGAGTTATGACATTTGGCTCTCTCACGATAGACAACGCCAATTGTTAGAACACAAAGGTTTGGGGGGTATGTTGTGGTGGTTCACATCGTAGGGATGCAGAAAGTCGTTGTAATGGGTGTTGTTCACACCAAGAGGTGTGGCGAGTTTTTAATCTTGAGGGATGGTCGCTTTTTAGGGGTTATATGAGTAAAGTTTTTGGTATGTGTATATTTCCTCCCTCTCTTCTTAGAGTAGAGTGGCGTTTATAAATAGTTCTAAGCTTAAGGTGACTACACCTTCATGATAATCTTTGTGTTTGGATAGATCGTAGGCCTAGTTTATGATGTAGATTGGATTTGACCTTATAGCATATATAGTAGATCGATTGAGAGTGTCTTATGATTGGTGAACCTAGAAAGTTGAGATTATTAAATAAAACTAAGTATAATATAAGTTGTGACAATTCTTTTAGTGATGTTTCAATGTTGCTCATCAGGCTATTTATGCTGGGATGACATTTTAAAATTGTCAGTCTAGGAGTACAACAAAAATATAAGATCTAAAACTCAAATTTCAATAAATTATTAATATTCATAATTAAAAAATATATTATTATTTAAACATTAATGCTGGTGGAGTAAACCCAAATTATTAAAACTTTGTGGCAATCTTTCTTAGTTGACATTTAGTCACCACAAAGAAAGTAAGGTAAGAGAAAAAAGATGTATAATAAATTATTCATTTGTATATTTTGTATTTGTTCATAATAAAAATAGCTTAGCAGTGATTCTTAGCAATTAAAACTTTTTAGCATTAAGAAGAAAAAATTATTGTTTTTTTTTTTTGACAAAAATGGGCCCGAAGGCCACTACCTCAATTTAAGGGAATAAAAAATTATACAATTATGGATATCGCTAGGATATCGGAAAAAACTATTGTTATTGCTAGATTTATGGTATTTTTAATAAAAAAATAGGTAATAAATATGTTTATTAAAAAATTATATAAAAATTAATTAATATTTAGCTTAAAATGACAAAGTTAAAGGTTTATTATGCAATGTGAAAGATAATTTAGCAACCTTCATTATCGGGTTAACTAGTAATTTCAATGGAGTAAAACACTTATTATTATTATTAAGTACTAACCAATTGCAATCTGAGTAATGTGAAGTTTCCAATTGTGATGGTTGACTATAGGACTGCAACCAGATCCATCCCGGCGACCATCACCTTCGTATCCCTTCGGACACGAACAATAGAAACCTCCGAACGTATTGTGACATGTCGAGCTGCACGGCCTTAAAGTTTCACACTCATCTATATCTGATAGATTCGAAAGAAAGTTCATGTTTGATGGCCATGCGATGGAAACAAAGGATTTAAGAGAAAAGGGATTCATTACCTTGGCAACCATTGGAGAGGTATGGGTTCCCCTGGAAACCTTCGCCACACTTGCACAAATATCCATTACCATTTTCGGGTTCACGACAGATAGTGTTGTCTTTGCAAGCGTAAGTTTCAGGATCCTTTTTGGCTTCACTGCAACTCTGATCCCCGATGGTCCAATCAAGAATCATGGGAAGTTTCCAATCCTCACCAGAATTGTTAAGATGTGAAGCAGAGAATTCATATTCTCCTTCCTCCACGACAAATGCATGGCTACAAGGATTGAAGCTGAATACGCGGGAATGGTTGTAGTAACTTGCGAGGCTGATGTCATACTCCTCACCCCTCTGGGAATACTTGCCTGGCAGCAGCCGATACCCGAGCAAGATCCATTAATCACATCACTGATATCATCACATAACGATAGACAGCCAGTTGCATAATCCTGGCCGATTGAACCTGTGATGAAAGCGTAGGTGTCGCAACCGATGGCGGTGAACTTGTTTTTGGTGCTTGATATGTTGTATAGACCAGACCTGAGCCAGGTACTGAAACGGAAACTGCTGCCTGATGAATTGTAACAGTCTGAGCCTACCCAATTAAGGATACGTAACTCACCAGCATCCAGATCGATGTGAAGGACATCGATGGTACTATTCTGTAACAACGCTTTTGGGGGCTCCACACTTTTGTTACATTTGATGAAAAATTGTGTCCATAAAGCAACCATCTTCGGTGCCAAATGGGTATGGGACGCTAAGGTTGCCGCATTGGCTTTGGCAGCCGGCTTTCGCTTGAGCAGCTTCCATTGTTGCTGTTGTTGTTGCAGTCAATATTATCACAAGGACGATAATCTCCATGAACCCTCCACTTGAAGTTGAACTCATGTTGATTTTCATCCAATGAAAATAAGAATAAGATGGGGTTTTAGGAGTTAGACTCAATCGTATGTTAGTGGTTTTTCTACGCAAAATTGAAACCGAAGTAACCCACAACAAGGTTCAGTCAAATTATCAAAGGAAACAAAGACACTTCTCCAGGCCATCGTTATAATCACAGAAATTCTCCTATATTAAATTCATGGTTGTTTTTGTCCGAAAACTTGGAAACACTCGTCCAACTTTAATTTCTCTTGTGGAATTTTCCACCAAATTTTTTTATCAAAACCATTCAAATTAAACCAAATATTCAGTTACGGTGCACTTATATAAATATAATGCCAGTACCTATACTTTTATAAAATTTAGATTTAGTCCCTATATTTAAAAAATTAAAAATTAAATCCTCCTACTTTTTTTATTTAAAAATCCTAATATAGTCATTAACATTGTTATTTTTTTCATCAAAATTTGCTAACTTGACTTGTTTATTAGGTTGATCTCACATGGTGTAACATATGATTTACGAAAAATAAATATATTTAATTGAAAATTTTTGACACGATATTAATGATTGTACTATAATTTTTAAATTTAAAAAATAAAAGAATTTAACTTTTAACTTTTAGAGTATTAAGAATAACAATATTTTGACCTTAATAACCTTTTCAAACTCCTAATGTTCCAAGACTTTCTTCCATAAAATAAAAATTCTCATTGTAATATATTTATTTATTTATCAAAGTCTAAAATTGATTTTTATTCATGTGTTACAGGATATAAGATTTTTCCTCCTTTTATTTCCAGGTGTTAGAGATGTGATCCAAATTCATCATAAAGTAAATTACATGCAGTAAAATACAAATGTGCAACAGAAGTTCGAATAGAAGTATACTTTTTTTGTTTAATGTTGATTTGAATAAGCTGTTTTAACCTTACTGCATTACTTCTATTTTATTTTGATTAGAATATGATTTTACAGACCTATAAATAGATATAGTCTATTTTCCTTATAATCATTCAAATGTAAATTATTTGTTCTTTGCCGGTGATCATATCTCAAATCGTGTTTTTTGCGATAAATATCATTCTATTTTTCAAACCAGGTATGAATTTATTTTGTTTTGATGAAAGTTACACATTTGATCGATAATAAAAGCAACACATAACCAATTCAATCAAATAAATTACAAGGGATGAGTATATGAATAAATGCGTTTCTTATAAACAATCAATATTTGGATACAATCCTTTAATAAAATGATCATTCCGCATGGAATTTATCAACAGCAATAAAAAAAACTAGAATTTGGAGCACTTGAATCTTCCAGCAGGAGTTAATGATCAACGGCCACCGTGAAGTGGTGGTGAGAATATTTGGTCTCTCAGGCTATCAAAACTAGAAGTTGTGGTAGTGGCAGTGACATTACTAGAATTACTACCAAACTTAATATATGAAGAAGGTAGAGGCAGCAAGTGCTCGGTTTCTTCAATACCCAAATCAACTTTAATCCAAGAATGTTTTTCCACAGCTCTCAAGCCTTCTAATTCCATGGCTACTTCCTTCATGCTAGGCCTTTCCTCACCTCTAACCCTTAAACACCTTTTTGCTACCTCAGCCGTTTGGTTCATCTGTTGAATGCTTCCCTCATTCATGATACCATCATCAAAAATTTCAACCAACCGCTCTTCTTTCATTGAAGAAATGAAGTATATAGCAAGGTTTCGCTCCTTTTCAGGTCTATCAAAAGCGAGAGCTTGCTTGCCAGTTAGTAGTTCAGCAAGAACAACCTCGAAGCTATAGACATCACTTTTCTCTGTTAGCTGATTGCTGTGGAAGTATTCAGGGTCCAAATATCCTAATGTCCCTTGTGTTAAACTATAACATAAACTCTAGAGAAAACATTATATACCAAGGAGAATGATTCATATATTTTCCTTCTGCTTTGTTTCTGTACAGCATATGTGCTTATATAACAAATACAAGTGAGTTTATCAACTGACTAACTGCTTAACAGACTTACCAAACTAACCGATACTGAACTAATCATTAGTTAGTTACTAACATTCTCCTGGTTTCCTCAACTCCTTTTGTTGAAAAAGAAAATCAGTGCTGGACAACACACAAAGAGCGCGACGAAAAATTGCAAACTGCTTGGGAGTGATGGGTTAATTAAGAACATCAGCCACCTGTTTGTCAGAGGGAACAAAGTTGACCAGCAGAGTACCATTAAGTACCTTCTCACGAACAAAATGATGGTCAATCTCGACATGTTTTACACGAGCATGGTGAGTAGGATTTGCAGCCATTGACACGGTAGAGGTGTTGCCGCACCAGACAACTGGAGACTGACAGGGAGACATACCCAGCTCATCGAGCAGCTGTTTAACCCACAGCAATTCAGCCACACAGTTAGCGAGACTATGGTATTCAGCCTCAGAGGAGGATCGAGAGACAACAGGTTACTTTTTGGAGCACCATGTAATGGGATTCGACCCTAGATAGATAACATAGCCAGTGGTGGAACGTCGATCTTCAACCGAGGAAGCCCAATCAGCATCAGATTAGCCGACTAACTCAAACTAGCCTTTGGAGAGAAACAAGCCATGATCTAAAGTACCTAGAAGATACCGCAACACCCGTTTAACAACCTTCCAATGAGCTTCACTGGGAGCGTTCATGTATTGACTAAGCTTATTAACATAGAATGATAAATTGAGACGAGCAATGCACACATATTGAAGCATGCCGACTATGCTTCGGTACAATGAGCCATCAGCAAATGGTGGGCTGTCATCAGAGGCAACTAACTTTGGAGTGCTGACCATAGGTGTCAGTGTAGTCGATGCGCCTGACATGCCAGTCTTATAAAGTATGTCTGTAATGTATTTTTTCTGGCTTAAGAGCAACCCCTGTGATGTATGATGAACAGAAATACCCAAGAAAAAATAGAGTTGTCCTATGTCTTTTAGAGCAAACTGACGATGAAGTTGCTGCACCACAGTATCAATCTCATTAGTGGAACTTCCAGTGATAATAATGTCATCGACATATGCCATAAGCAATAGAGAACTCTCTGTAGTAGCTCGAATGAAAAGTGAAGGGTCGGCTTTTGAAGCTCGAAAACTAAGTTGAGCAACCAGATAGTGTTTGAGAGTCTGAAACCAAGCCCGAAGGGCTTGTCTCAAACCATATAGAGCTTTGTTAAGCTTACAGACTAGTTGCTGACCATTGGGAGCGACCACCTCAAACCCTGGTGGCTGGCTCATGTAGACCTCCTCAGTTAACACATCATTGAGAAAAGAATTGTTTACATCAACCTGTCTTAAGGACCATCCTTTCATGACTGCAAGAGCGAGAACAGTGCGAATAGTTGCTGCTCATACAACTGGACTGAAAGTGTCATGAAAATCAAGTCCAGCATGCTGAGAGAACCCTTTTACGACTAAGCGAGCTTTATATCTATCCACCGTGTCATCGACATTCCTTTTCACCTTGAAGAGCCATTTACAGCCTATGGCTCGTCGATTTTCAGGTAGTGGACAGAGACTCCAGGTGCGATTGTGAATAAGAGCTTGCAGCTCATTATGAACAGCAGATTTCCAAGGCTCAGTGCTCATGGCGGCATAGATATCAATAGGAACATCTTCAGACATATCAGTTGCTGTACTCAGGTATACCTTAGGTTTAAAAATCCCTACTTTGCTTCTGGTGACCATAGCATGAGAATTATGAGGAAGAAAGGTTGTTGAAGGGTTTTGATCGGGTAAGGGTTACGGAGAGGATGGATCAGGTAGGTTAGAACTAGGGGGAGAAAGGGAAGAGTTGATTGGAGTAGAGAAAACACGATCAGACGAGATAGGTTGAGGTGTAAGGTGCAAGGGGATGTCTAAAGGAGTGGTTGAAATAAGAGGTGAGGAACTAGTAGTAGAAGATTGAGCTGGCGACAAGACAAGAAGTCTAGAACTAGACTGTGACTTAGTTATAGATGGGACAGATTGGGTAGCAATAGATTGAAATGGAAAGACTATTTCATGAAAGGTGATGTGACGAGAGACATATACACGCCCATTACCATCCTGACAACGGTACCCTTTGTACATGGGAGAGTAACCCAAGAACGTGCATGGGGTTGACCTAAACTGTAATTTATGAGTATTGTAAGGGCGAAGGTTAGGAAAACATAGACACTTAAAGACACGTAGAAAAGAGTAATTTGGTGAGACTTTAAACAATTTTTCATATGGTGAGACCTGGTTTAGAGGGGAAGAAGGTAACCTGTTTATCAAATACACAGTAGTGCTGAAAGCATCACGCTAGTAGGATAAGAGCATAGTTGCATAAGCCAGAATGGAGAGTCCAGTCTCGACAATCTGCCTGTGTTTGTGTTCAACTAAGCCATTTTGGGCAGATGTATATGGACAAGTGAAGCGATGGAAAATCTCTTGTTGAGCCAAATAGGACTTTAAGGCATGAAATTCACCACCTCCATCTGATTGCAACGCCTGAAGCCGACAACCAAGAACACGTTCGACTTGGCGATGAAACTGTGGAAACACTGTAAGCACTTCCAATTTCTATTTCAGAAAATACACCTAAGTATATCGTGTATACGCATCAGTGAATGCAACATAGTAACGAAAACCATCAGAAGTGACAGGGCCTGGTCCCCAAACATCAGCAACTATCAGTTTTAGAGGTGCAGTGTGGGTAGTCAAAGACTGTTGAAAAGGGAGCTTGTGCTCTTTGCCTAGATGACAAGCAATACAATTAAATGAGTTTTTATTTATGCCAAGAGAAATATTACAACTCAATAAGGCCTTTGTAAGTGTAGCATTACAAGGATGGTCTAGTCTAGCATGCCACACAGTTAAAGGGATAGCAGAAGTTGCTGAAAAACATTGAGCAGAGTCTGAAGTCAAGACGTTGGAAGCAGAGTCTTGTAAGTGAAGCTTATACAACCCGTGCTGTACTGATCCTCGAAGAAGTACCTCTCCAGTCTTTAGATCATGCACTAGGCACAGTTTAGGAAGAAACTCAAAAATCACCTGATTATCTCTAGTAAACTTGGAGACAAACAAAAGATTTTTTGTTATACCAGGCACAAGCAGTAAGGATCTCATGTACAACGGTCTGGTTTGAGTAAGTAAGAAAGACTGACCAGTAGATAAAACAGGGAGAGCAGTTCTATTACCAACATATACTTTACCTGGACCATTGTAGGAGGTGCTATCACCCATGGCAGTAGCAGAATGGGTAAGATGATGCGTCGCTCCAGAATCCGGGTACCAAGCATTATCACTAACCGTCTCAGGAGTGGCAATAAGAGCTTGAGGTTGAGAAACAACTGGAGAAGATGCACTGATTGGTGAAGAAGGATTGACCACAAAGGGGTTGAGCCAAGTAGGAGCTGAAGCAGATGGAAAATGCCAGCCTGGGTGAGGAGTGAAACCAGCAGTAGGCGGAACACAAGGTGCCACGGAAGAGCAAGAACCAACCATACAGATATTAGCTTGCGGCGAGGGAGGAGGTCTGTAACCTGAACTTTTATAAGACGTGTCGAAACGATAGTAGCAGCGATCAACAAAGTGCCCCTGCTTCCCACACAATTGACACTGAAACCGTGAAGTAGAAGCGCGACCACACCCGCGCCCTCGAGCTACAGAAGATGAGTGATAAGTGGGTGTAGGAGCAGTGTTGTCAACAGGTTGATGCGTCACCATGTTGGCTGAACTGGGAACCTCAAAAATAGAAACCTGCTGACGTGCTTCTACATCAAGAAGCATAGTGGTAACAGCCTGAGCATTATAGGAAACTTGACTGGCCGTGATGATTGTAATCACCGATTTATACTCAAGAGGCAGACCATTGAGGATAGCAGTAACATGCTCACGATCACTAATAGCTTCACCACAACTGGCAAGATTATCACAATACCCTTTAATTTTTAGCAAAAATTCTTTCATGGGAAGATTACCCTTACGCTGAGAGTGTAAGGCTCGTCTGTAGTACATTAGTCTAGAAGTGGTTTTGCTACCATAGAGATTAACAATAGTATTCCATATATGAGCACTAGTGTCCTTACCAATAAGGTGTGGAAGAATTGACTAACTGACTGAGGACAGAAGCCAAGAAGCTAAGGCACTATCCTGTTGCTCAAAGCGAACAAAATCTGGATTTTCTTGAAGCACGCCATTAGCGTCTGGAAGCAACGGAGGTGGTGGAACAGCAGTGGCATCCAAGAACCCTTGAAACTTATAGGTCTTAATCGCCAGAAGAACTTGTTGACGCCATAACAAATAATTGTTATCATCAAGAAGAACACTTATTTTCTTGGTAGAAAAGAACCGAGTATCAAGAACTCCATCAGTAAACGTAGAAGCCATAGCCTGTGTATTGGAGTGAACAGCAGACAGACTTAAAGCTCGAGACATGAAGAGAGAAAAAATTACTAGGAATCAATGGACATCTGATACCATGTTAAACTATAACATAAACTCTAGAGAAAACAATATATACCAAGGAGAATGATTCATATGTTTTCCTTCTGCTTTGTTTCTGTACAGCATATATGCTTATATAACAAATACAAGTAAGTTTATCAACTGACTAACTGCTTAACAGACTTACCAAACTAACCGATACTGAACTAATCATTAGTTAATTACTAACACCTTGCACCAATGTGGTTAACTGCGTTTCATCCAGTGGAACCAACCTTGGTGCACCGAAATCTGACACTTTGGTTATGTAACTGTTGTCTAGCAATATGTTGGAAGTCTTGACATCCCTGTGAATTATCGGCATAGACGTTGCCGAGTGCAAGTAAGCTAGCGCTCCGGTAGTCTCTGTAGCAACTTTCAGACGCATTTCCCATGGTAGTGATGATGCAGATAGTTTATCATGTAGATGGTTCTGCCAGAGTTCCATTTGTAATGAATTCATAGACGAGTAAAGGCACCTCTGTCTCTAAACAACACCCAAATAGCTTAACCACATTCCTATGGTTAATTTGTGAAAGCACGAGCACCTCATTGATGAATTGTTCTATTTGGCTTTGGTCACAAACTTTTGATTTCTTAATAGCTACTACTTTATTGTCTGGCAATATTCCTTTGTAGACTATTCCATAGCCACCTTGGCCAAGGACTCTGCTTTCATGGTAATTGTTGGTGGCTTTCTTTAGCTCCTCTGCACTATAGATTTTGGCAGTTTCGATTGATCCATTAGAGAGTTTTAGCTGTAACATAAGACCTCCATTTTGCTGAAAGAATTTCTCTTTCAGTTTGATAAGCTTTCTTTTCTGAACTCCCCAATATATCCAGCAGCCTGCTATAATTATCAGTAACAGACTCATGCTGACACCTGTATAGAACTTATCTGGTTTAAAAACAGTCCTAAACTTTCTTATTGATCCTAACAAAATAAATGAAGTATTATCTTATGGATTAAAGAATGTAAAGGATGAATCAATAGAATACTTACTCAATGGAATTATCAATCTCCTTTGATCACCTTGATTGATTATTAGACGACAACCGGTCCCATTTACCATTCCATCCCCTTTAAACCCTTTTGGACATGAGCAAAAAACACCTCTTGGAAAGTTGTTACATTTCCCACAGCAGGGATTTGAAGCTTTGCACTCATCAATATCTGGGAGAAAATGGAGCCAATCACAATTCCAATCCATATAATATGCATATAGCATAAGGTTTCTTTTTACACCTTTGCTTAATGAATAAACTTATGAGAAAAGTAAACATAGTACTACCATATGTAGGAAGGTACCTTGACAGCCATAAAAAAGATAAGCGTTTCCTTGAAAACCTGTCTTGTACCTGGAGTGGTACCCCAATGCATTGTTTGAATCCAACCATTCGTTGTTCGCGGCCTCGCATGCATAGGTAGTTAAATCCTTTTGAGCTTCTTGGCATGTTATATTTCCTACAGTCCAATCAAGCACCACAGGCATGTCTTCTTTGTTCTGCATATCTATGATATCTGCAATGGAGAAGTTATAAAACCATTCTTCAACCAAAAAAGCAAAGCTGCACGGGTTGAAGCTGTTCACAGTGGGATGATTGTTCAAGCTACCAACAGCTGCACCGAAATTCCACATTTCTATTGTAACATCCCGAAATAGGGCCTAAACGGAACAGTGGTTGCGAAACCATAAATCTGAGGTAGAAAAATTTATTTTATTATTATTTTGAGGTTCATGATATGATTGCATGATTGTGTGAAAATTTCGTGATGAAATTCTATACATAAAGTGCTTAAGTTGAGATTAGGGACTAAATCGAATAATTTACAAAAACTTACATTCTAGAAGTTTTAGTATGAAATTGCTTTGGAATATTAATTAGGAGGGTTTTAATAACAATTTGACCAATTTCTAAGTTCATGGACAAAATAGGACATGGATGGAATTTTTGAAAGTTTAATAAGGAAGGGCATTTTGGTCTTTTGGATATTAAATGAAATAAAAAGGAAAAAAATAACACAAAATTCATCATCTTCTTCATTAGCACGAAATTTCAAGGGTTCTCCATAGCTAGGGTTTGTTTCAAGCTTTCAAGCTCCATAGTAAGTGATTCCAAGCCCCGTTTTTAATGTTCTTTACGTTTTCGGAGTCTCGGTAGCTCGATAAAGCTTATGCTAGCAATAATTTAAGTTAGGGTTCATATTTGAAAAAATACCCATAGGTGAAAAGTGTTTATTTTGATGTCTTATGATAGAAAATGAGGTCTTAGATTATGTTAGACAACTTGTGCTACTCGGTTTTAGGTAAAAACGAGTAAAAGGGCTTAATCGGTAAAAATACCTAATAGTCATAAGTATATGTTAGAGTGAGAATTTGATTTTTCTATAGAAGGGAAAAATGATCAGCATGTCATAAAACCTAAGAAAATAGGCTGAAGTTTAATTTACGAGATTTGGGGCAAAAGTGTAAATATGTAAAAGTTTAGGGGTAAAAATGTAATTTTCTAAAGTTTGAGTAAAGGACTGTTTTGATAAATGTGAATATTAAATAAATTAAATTTGCTATTATAGATCAAGAAGAGCGAAATTCGGGAGTACATTGGGGAAAAGAAAAAGTAAAGGACTAAATTGTAAAGTTTAGTCACATTTTGTATCGAGGTAAGTTTACAGTAAATAAATGCAATATTCTTTTATTTTACATTATTATTGTAAATTTCTAGCATTTATATACTTATTTTATGAGAATATTTGAAGTCGAATTAAAGGCGAAGAAGCCCCGTTTGAACCTTAGGAATGTTAGGATATTGGGGTTTGTGAGGGGGACAGACAGAGATGAGAAATGAGCCATGTAAGTCCATATCATATATATGGCTTTGGAGACAGGAATGAGCCATGTAAGCCCATATTAGATATATATATATATATATATATATATATATAGCATTGGAGACAGGAAAAATTCATGTAAGTCCATGTCGAAGACATGGCATTGGCAGGATATTGATAAGCAGGAATGACCCTAGTATCCTTAGTATTCCAAGTGGTTCAACGGGTCATTGTACACGTTAAATTACAGTGAATTATCAGCAAAAGGGAAGGTAGATTATATTTATGAATAGTGAAAGGTCAGGTAAGAAAGAAGGTAAGTGAGTAAAGAAGAAGGTAGAAAATGAGAAGTAAAGAAAGTTTATGAGGCTAGGTGACATTATGTATAATTATTCATTATGTTGAATGTTGTAATTTATTTGCTTGTAAGCTTACTAAGCCTAGTGCTTACTCTCTTTATTTTCTTTTTCTTATAGTTTTTATCAAGCCACTTGGGGATTGAAGGAAACGTCGGAGACCCGATCACACTATCGAAGGAATCACATTGGTATAGTTAGACGTTTCGTTTTGTGTATGGCATGTTTAGGAACTTGGTTTCTTTTGATATGATATGATCAATGAATGATATGTAAATACTTGCTAGTGATTAGCTAATAGAATGGTGATGATATACATGTTTAATAGAATGTATGATTAAGTAGTAACTATCACATGAAAACTATGAAAAATGTGAAAGTAACTTAAAAACAGATTCAAGTATCAGAAATAACGTGACTTTGAAAAATCACTAAAAATCTTAGAGACATGGTTTGATGGTGAATAATATATGAAATTAAAACTAATTGTGTCTATTTTCATATGGAATAAGCAAAACAGGTAAACGTTTTTTATTTTATAAGATATCTGAGTTTTAGTGAAATAGGGCTAGAGCGATTTCTGGATCCCCTATTTCAAATTTAGAAATTCACCATAAATTTTAAAAAAATAATTAGGTGGTGTAATTTATATATTAGAATCCTTATTGAATCTAGTTTTAATAAAAATAAACGTTGTAGTCATATGAATTTTGTATAGGTAGAAAAGTGGTTCGTAGTAAGTAGAGGTCAGTGCAGTCAAATTCTGAAACAGGGGTAACTTTAAATAATAAACTGTACTAATTGGCTAAGTAAAAAATTCTAGAAAACAATTAGTAGATAGATATATGAGTCTAGTTTCAGTAAAAATTTATGGATATTAATTTCGAATTTTGAAACTCAAGAAATGAATTTTTAAGCAACCATGATGCAGAAAAACAGTTTATTCCGAAAATTAAAATCAGTGGTTTAAAGTTGTTTAAAAGGTAAAATAAGTTTAGTAACACCTCAAGCTTGACTTCGGTGACGGTTTCGGGCGTGGGGGCATTACATTTATTGGTATCAGAGCAGGTTTAGTTGGTTCTCGGAACAGTTAGTGTGAGTAAAAATCTAGCTATACATGCCATCCCTGTATTTTGATAGTGTGATGATGACTCGACGATTTTTAAATATTTTGTTTTATTATAATGGATCCTTGAAGCGAGCTGGTGATGATGATGTAGAAAGTAATGCGCCTACTCCGCAGAAGGGCAGCACTATCCGAGAATAGGCGATGAATGATTGATCGAGGAGGAGTGACTCGAGAAGCTCTCTTCCAAGCTTTGAATGATTGGTTTGCCGAGTTCGTTCTGCATTTAATCGGAAGTTAGACCTCCACCCCTTTCATGATTCTCGGGTTACCCATGTAGCTCAAGCTCCCCGATCCACAGTGCAAAGTGATAAGAGAAAAGCCACCGATTGATGGAATCAGAAACAAGAAGGCGTAAGAGTTCCGAGCAACAAAAGATGATGATGCAGAAAGAAGCGAGAATTTTGGTTAGAAAATACTATCGAGTCTTTGACAAATTATCTTGTACACCCGAGGAATGTATGAAATGTGTAGTATCACTTCTTAGAGACTCAGCCTACCACTGGTGGAATACACTTTTATCAATTGTACCAAAGGAGAGGGTCACTTGGGATTTCTTTCAGGAGGAATTTCGTAAAAAGTACATTAGTCAGAGGTTTATTGACCAGAAGAGAAAGGAATTCCTGGAATTGAAACAAGGTAATATGACGGTGACTGATTATGAGCGCGAATTTGTCAGGTTTAGTAAATATGCTTGAGAATGTGTGTCCACAGAGGTTATCATGTGTAAAAGGTTTGAGGATGGGTTAAATGATAATATCCGACTGTCAGTGGGTGTCCTAGAAATAAAAGAGTTCGTTATTTTAGTTGAGAGAGCCTGTAAGGCGAGAGGAGTCATAAAAGAAAGTCAAAGTTGAGACAGAGACACAAGATACAAAGAAGAGACAGATGAGCAGGTCATTCCAGGCTACATCCAAAAGGCCAAAGGAGTTTTCTACCAGATCTAGTTTCTCAGCTGGGTATTCTAGTTAGAATAGAGGCAGCAGATTTAAGGATCGGAAGGCTCAGACCATCTTGACTGCGAGTGTAGGAAATGTTGGACAGGGTAAATCAGGGTGTCCACGGTGTGGTAGACTTCATTATGGTCCTTGTCGGGCAGGCGGAAATGTTTGTTATAAATGTAGTGCTCCAGATCATTTTGTACGAGAATGTCCAGAGGTGGTTAACCGAGAGGTAACACAGAGTGCTAGATCCGAAAATGCTCCTACTAGAGGCAGATCACCGAGGCAACCGGGAGTAGGAGCAAGTAAATGAGAGGTACCTCAAGAGATTGGTGTGAGACCGGATGTTAGAGCCCCTGCAAGGAGGTTTATGCTATCCGTGCTCGCGAAGAGGCATCCTTCCCCGATGTGATTACGGGTACATTTTCTCTACATGATATTAATGTCATTGCTTTGATTGATCCAGGTTCAACTCATTCATATGTTTGCAAGAAATTAATGCCTAGTATAAGTATGCCTATAGAATCTACAGAATTTGTGATTAAAGTATCGAATCCATTAGGCAAGCATGTATTAGTAGATAAAGTATGTAAAAATTGTCTTTTGATTATTAGAGGCTACTGTTTTCCGGCCGATCTCATGCTATTGCCATTTGATGAGTTTGATGTGATTCTTGGTATGGATTGGTTGACTACACATGATGTGATAGTAAATTGTGGAAAGAAATTCATTGAGTTGAAGTGTGAAAATGGTGAAATTCTTCAGGTTAATTCAGAAGAGTCAGATAGTTCATTTCCCATAATTTCTGTTATGTCTGCTCAGAAGTGTTTGAGAAAAGGGTATGAAGCTTATCTTGCTTTTGTGTTGAACACTAAAGTTCCAGAATTGAAAATTGAATCAGTGCCTGTGGTATGTGAGTTTCTCGATGTGTTTTCGGAAGAACTACTAGGTTTACCTCCTGTTAGAGAAGTTGAGTTTAGTATTGAGTTGATTCCAAGTACCACGCCCATTTCTATTTCTCCTTATAGAATGGCTCCGTTGGAATTGAAAGAATTGAAAGCTCAGTTGCAAGAATTAACAGATAAAGGCTTTGTAAGACCCAGTAGTTCACTATGGGGTGCACCAGTGCTATTTGTGAAAAAGAAAGACGGATCGATGAGATTATGCATAGATTATCGGCAACTTAACAAGGTAACAGTAAAGAACAAGTATCCATTGCCTAGAATTGATGATCTGTTTGATCAATTGAAGGGAGCTACTGTGTTCTCCAAGATAGATTTGAGAGCGGATACTATCGGCCATGCGAGTTAAAGAGTCGATGTCTTGAAGATCTTTCGGACTAGGTATGGTCATTATGAGTTCCTTGTGATGCCATTTGGCTTGACTAATGCTCCTGCCATTTTCATGGACTTAATAAACCGAATTTTCAGACCGTACTTGGATAAGTTTGTAGTTGTGTTCATTGATGATATCTTGATTTATTCTCATGATGAGACTGAGCATGCAGAGCATTTGAGAATAGTTTTCTGATTACGAGAGATAATCAGTTGTATGCCAAGTTCAGCAAAAGTGAGTTCTGGTTACGAGAAGTTGGTTTTCTTGGACATATTGTCTCAGGTGAAGGTATTAAGGTTGATTCGAGCAAGATTTCAGCCATTGTTGATTGGAAGCCTCCTAGAAATGTATCAGAAGTTAGAAGTTTTCTTGGTATTGCCGGATATTATAGATGATTTGTAGAGGATTTTCCATGATAGCTACCCACCGACAAGATTCTTTGGATATCAAGTTTGAATGGGTGAGAAGTGTCAATGAGTTTTGACAAGTTGAAAACATTATTGACTAAAGCTCTGTTTTAGTACAACGAGAACCGGGTAAGGAGTTTGTGATTTCTGGTGATGCGTCCATGAATGGACTTGGTTGTGTACTTATGCGGGAAGGGAAGGTAATTGCTTATGCCTCTAGACGGCTAAAGCCACATGAGAAGAACTATCCAGACACATGATTTAGAGCTAGCCGCCATTATTTTTTGCGTTGAAGATTCGGAGACATCATTTGTACGGTGAGAAGTGCCACATATTCACCGATCACAAAAGTTTGAAATATTTGATGACTCAAAAGATTTGAATTTGAGGCAAAGAAGATGGTTAGAGTTGATTAAAGATTATGAGCTAGTGATCGATTATCACCTGTAAGGCAAACATTGTCTTGATGCTTTGAGTAGGAAATCTTTATTTGCATTAAGAGCTTTGAACACTAGTCTAGCCTTATCGGATGATGGTTTTATCTTAGTGAGTTGAGAGCTAAACCGATGTTTCTTGAAGAAATTTTTGAAGCTAAAAAAATGAATGGTGAGTTGTTAGCCAAAAGAGATCGAGTGTGAGTCGGATATAAGTCGATTTTGAGATCGGTTCTAACGGTTGTTTGATGTTCCGAGACAGAGGTATGTGTATAGAAGAATGATGAGCTTATTCGAAAGATCTTTGGGAAGCACATAGTAGTTTTTTGTCTATTCATCCAGGTAGTACAAAGATGTATAATGATTTGAAGAAAATGTACTGGTGGGTAGGAATGAAAAGGGACATTTCAGAGTTTGTTTCTAGATGCTTGATCTGTCAGTAGGTAAAGGCCGAACATCAGTACCTTGAGTTTATTGCACTGTACTGTGCTAGTCCCTGAGTGGAAATGGGATCGAGTTACTATGGATTTTGTGACAGGATTGTCGTTTACACCGAGAAAGAAAGATGCAATATGGGTTGTGATTGATAAGTTAACGAAGTCGGCTCATTTTATCCCAATTCGTATGGATTATTCACTTGACAAGTTGGCCGAGTTGTATATTTCAGAGATAGTCAGACTACACGGGGTACCATTATCGATCATTTCAGATAGAGATCCAAGATTTACTTCGTGGTTTTGAAAGAAATTACAGAAGGCTTTGGGCACAAAGTTGAGTTTTAGTACAGCTTTCCATCCTCAAACCGACGGTCAGTCAGAGAGAGTTATTCAGGTACTTGAAGATATGCTTAGATGCTGTGTACTGGAATTTCAAGGCAGTTGGGAAAAATATTTACCATTAGTAGAGTTTGCCTACAATGATAGTTATCAATCGAGTTTGAAGATGCCACTTTATGAAGCTTTGTATGGACGTAAATGTCGCACACCTTTGTATTGGACAGAGCTTAAGGAAAATCAAATTTACGGGGTTGATCTAGTTAAGGAAACAGAAGAGAAAGTAAAAATCATCAGAGATTGCTTGAAAGCGACTTGAGACATGACAAAAGTCGTATGCGATTTGAAGAGAAAAGAGATTGAGTATCAAGTTGGTGACAAAGTTTTTTTGAAAGTATCCCCGTGGAAGAAAGTTCTTAGATTTGGCAAGAAAGGCAAACTAAGTCGACGTTTTATTGGACCGTTTGAAGTGATTGAGAGAGTCGGACCATTAGCATATCGGTTAGCTTTGCCGATTGAGTTAGAGAAGATTCATAATGTATTTCATGTGTCTATGCTACGTCGTTATCGTTCAGATCTGTCACATGTGATTTCTCAGACAGAGGTTGAGATTCAGCCAGACATGACTTACGGTGAAGAACCGGTAAAGATTCTAGCTCGAGAGGTAAAGCAATTAAGGAACAAAAGTATTGCACTTGTGAAAGTACTATGGAATAGACATGGGGTAGACGAGGCTACATGGGAACCCGAAGAGGCTATTCAAAAACAGTACCCAAATCTTTTCACAGGTAAGATTTTCGGGGACAAAAATCCCTAAAGGGGGGAGAAATGTAACATCCCGAAATAGGGCCTAAACGGAATAGTGGTTGCGAAACCACAAATTCGAGGTAGAAAAATTTATTTTATTATTATTTTGATGTTCATGATATGATTGCATGATTGTGTGAAAATTTCGTGATGAAATTCTATGCATAAAGTGCTTAAGTTGAGATTAGGGACTAAATCGAATAATTTGCAAAACTTGCATTCTAGAAGTTTTTAGTATGAAATTGCTTTGGAATATTAATTAGGAGGGTTTTAATAACAATTTGACCAATTTCTAAGTTCATGGACAAAATAGGACATGGATGGAATTTTTGAAAGTTTAATAAGGAAGGGCATTTTGGTCATTTGGATATTAAATGAACTAAAAAGGAAAAAATAACACAAAATTCATCATCTTCTTCATTAGCTTTGAAATTTCAAGGGTTCTCCATAACTAGGGTTTGTTTCAAGCTTTCAAGCTCCATAGTAAGTGATTCCAAGCCCCGTTTTTAATGTTCTTTACGTTTTCGGAGTCTCGGTAGCTCGATAAAGCTTATGCTAGCAATAATTTAAGTTAGGGTTCATATTTGACAAAATACCCATAGGTGAAAAGTGTTTATTTTGATGTCTTATGATAGAAAATGAGGTCTTAGATTATGTTAGACAACTTGTGCTACTCGGTTTTAGGTAAAACGAGTAAAGGGCTTAATCGGTAAAAATACCTAATAGTCATAAGTATATGTTAGAGTGAGAATTTGATTTTGCTATAGAAGGGAAAAACGATCAGCATGTCATAAAACCTAAGAAAATAGGCTGAAGTTTAATTTACGAGATTTGGGGCAAAAGTGTAAATATGCAAAAGTTTAGGGGCAAAAATGTAATTTTTCCAAAGTTTGAGTAAAGGACTGTTTTGATAAATGTGAATATTAAATAAATTAAATTTGCTATTATAGATCAAGAAGAGCGAAATTCGGGAGTAGATCGGGAAAAGAAAAGTAAAGGACTAAATTGTAAAGTTTAGTCACATTTTATATCGAGGTAAGTTTCTGATGAAATAAATGCAATATTCTTTTATTTTACATTATTATTGTAAATTTCCAGCATTTATATACTTATTTTATGAGAATATTTGAAGTCGAATTAAAGTAAGAAGAAGCCCCGTTTGAACCTTAGGAATGTTAGGATATTGGGGTTGTGAGACAGACAGAGGGAGGCGAGAAATGAGCCATGTAAGTCCATATCGGACATATGGCTTTGGAGACAGGAATGAGCCATGTAAGCCCATATTAGATATATATATATATATATATATATAGCATTGGAGACAGGAAAAATTCATGTAAGTCCATGTCGAAGACATGGCATTGGCAGGATATTGATAGGCAGGAACGACCCTAGTATCCTTAGTATTCCAAGTGGTTCAATGGGTCATTGTACACGTTAAATTACAGTGAATTATCAGCAAAAGGGAAGGTAGATTATATTTATGAATAGTGAAAGGTCAGGTAAGAAAGAAGGTAAGTGAGTAAAGAAGAAGGTAGAAAATGAGAAGTAAAGAAAGTTTATGAGGCTAGGTGACATTATGTATAATTATTCATTATGTTGAATGTTGTAATTTATTTGCTTGTAAGCTTACTAAGCCTAGTGCTTACTCTCTTTATTTTCTTTTTCTTATAGTTTTTATCAAGCCACTTGGGGATCGAAGGAAACGTCGGAGACCCGATCACACTATCGAAGGAATCACATTGGTATAGTTAGACGTTTCGTTTTGTGTATGGCATGTATAGGAACTTGGTTTCTTTTGATATGATATGATCAATGAATGATGTGTAAATAATTGCTAGTGATTAGCTAATAGAATGGCTGATGATATACATGTTTAATAGAATGTATGATTAAGTAGTAACTATCACATGAAAACTATGAAAAATGTGAAAGTAACTTAAAAACAGATTCAAGTATCAGAAATAATGTGACTTTGAAAAATCACTAAAAATCGTAGAGACATGGTTTGATGGTGAATAATATATGAAATTAAAACTCATTGTATCTATTTTCATATGGAATAAGCAAAACAGGTAAAGGTTTTGTATTTTATAAGATATCTGAGTTTTAGTGAAATAGGGCCAGAGCAATTTCTGGATCCCCTTTTTCAAATTTAGAAATTCACCATAAATTTTACAAAAATAATTATGTGGTGTAATTTATATGGTTAGAATCCTTATTGAATCTAGTTTTAATAGAAACAAATGGTATAGTCATATGAATTTTTTATAGGGAGAAAAGTGGTTCGAAGTAAGTAGAGGTCAGTGTAGTCAAATTCTGAAACAGGGGTAAATTTAACTAATAAACTGTACTAATTGGCTAAGTAAAAAATTCTAGAAAAAAATTAGTAGATAGATATATGAGTCTAATTTTAGGAAAAATTTACGGATCTTAATTTTGAGTTTTGAAACTCGAGAAATGAATTTTTAAGTAACCATTATGCAGAAAAACAGTTTATTCCGAAAATTAAAATCAGTGGTTTGGAGTTGTTTAAAAGATAAATTAAGTTTAGTAACACCTCAAGCTTGACTTCGGTGACGGTTTCGGGTGTGGGGGCGTTACATCTATTGGTATCATAGTCTGGCAACAGCCAATTCCTGTGCAAGACCCGTTAGTCACACTTTCCATTTGATCACAAGGTGAAAGGCCTCTTGTTGTGAAGTTCTGTCCTCGGGTTCCCGCAATGGCGGCGAATGTATCACAACCAACAACCGTGAACCTGTTACGGGTCGAAATAGGGAATTTCTCCGAAACGAGACTAGAAGTTGTTTCCTCAACCAGCATGCCCGACGCATCATAACACTGGCGGGCTACGGAGGACGATACTCGCAATTCACCATCTAAAGAAATGTTGAGGACTGGGGCAGGTGTATTGCCTGGTTCTGGGAGGGCTGAAAGTGGTGTTACAAGTAATGAGAAATGAGTCATCAAGGGAACATCCCTCGCTTATTCCAAAAGGATAAGGAATCTCAAGGGAACCGCAAGGCCCACTGCAGCCTGGCTTGGTTTGTGAGGCCACTTCTGCTGCAAAAATGATCAAAACAACTATAAAATGCAGCGAAAGCAATGGAGGGAATTTCATTCTTGGGGGGCGGGAAACAAAAACCATGTAATTGCCAAAGCTTTCATATATATATATATAATCCACTAAGCGTTGAGAAAGGTCATTGGTTTTTAAATCTGTTGGACTCAGTCCAGGGTTTTGGTTCATTTCCTTGACCAGGCCGCCCGGGTGTTGTATTCAGTCAATAAAGTAGAAAGTAGAGTATAATAAAATTATGATGGCTAAGCAATTTGATGAATCTGAATGAGAATTATACGCATATTTCATATCTCCTTTTGAAGAACCAACAACCACCGCTGGTTTTAACAGAAAACATCTTTACAGGTTTGCTTTGTCTAATGGTCATTACTCAAGCAAGTGCGCTGGTCTTAAACGAAACATCTTTTAAGTGTTTGCTTCGCCTGTTGGTCATTACATACATCCACCATTCTTGTCAATTCTATTCTCCGAAAAGGGAAAATAAAAAATAAAAGGATTAAATTTTTTAAATTATATTACTAATTGTCATTAAATTATTATTTTTTATTTTTTATATAAAATTAAATTTTTACTTATTTAAACTATACAAGTTGGATTAAGAAAGTAATTAATTGTTAATTATTCCACAAGTATGAAAGGAAACAAAGACACTTCTTTCTCTAGGTCTTAATCACAGAAAGTCTTCCATAATAAATGCTTGTTTGTATTGTCCGAAAACTTTAATTCTTTTGTGGAATTTTCCACAAAATCATCTCAATCATTCTGCTTCAAATTCAACCAAAATATTCACCCTCACTACCCCAATATAATTTAAGTTATTTTAATTTAATTATTATAAAGCAATAAATATTATTTTAAATATATTTTTATTTTTTTATATTTAAATATAATAAGATTTGAATCCAAATCAATATAATTTTTAAGGTTAAAATACAAATTTTCCACTTTACTTTCGATGAATATTGAAATTGGCCATTATTTTGATTAATATTTTCCATCATAATATGATTAAACTCACTACACAATTTTTATGTGATTGAATTTTACCATTAATCTTAATTTTTTTATTAAAATTTACCAATTAATATTAATTTTGATTACTTGAAATAAAATTTGACTAGAAAATATTATTTCAAATATTATCTTTTAATAGTTAATAATAAATTAACTTATAAAATATTAAAAGATAATAAATTAACAGAGAATTTTTATTTCATAAAAGAAAGACTTGAAAAGAAAAAAAGTTTACTTTTTACAAATAATTTTTTTAATTGTAGATCTAATATTACTTTTTTATTTTAAGTATTAAATTATATTATTTTTTATTATTTTTTTAAATATATCTAAATTAAAATTAATAGTAAATTTTAATTATTAGTGAGAATTTTTAATTAAATAAAAGTAAAGTGGCAAAAATTAAGATAAAATTAAAATATAATGGTAAATTTATCTTTAACTCAAAAGTACAATGACAGATATCAATAAAAATAAAGTATATATAGTGACAAATTTTAATTTTAATCTAAAGTATAGTCAATTTTACACATTAACCCTAATTTTTATTATCTCAATTGTATTATTTCAATCAAACCTACATTTTATTTTTATATCAATTTTTTTATAAATTTTTTAAATAAATTTTTTCACTTTATAATATAAATTAATTGTTTGATGAAATATTTAGAGAAAAGAAAAGTCTATATTTCTTTATGGGTTGGAATGTTTCATTAATATTAAAATATGCTGTGGATTCCTATATTGAGGTTTGACCCCTACATTTAAAAAGTTAAAATTAAATTTAAGTCTGGTTACTTTATTGATATAAAAATTCTAATTTAGTTCTTAATATTGTTAGTATTTTCGTCAAAATTTACTAACTTAACATAATGATTAGGTTGCCTTCATGTGATATGGTATATGATTGACAAAAAACTAATATGTTAATTGAATTTCTTTTATAAAAACTACTAACGATGGTAACAATTGAACTATAATTTTGTAAACGTATAGAGACTAACAACATATTTAACCTTTTTATTAATGCTCTTTTTAGACACTTATAATTTGAAACAAAACTTAATATATATGTTAATGTTATGAATATCTTATTATTAAGTGGATGATCATTAAGATTAAGATAAGTTTTGATGTACTTTAAATTTTAATAGTAACTAGAAAGTAGAGTTCTATTTTATATATACTTCTTATGTCTATAAATATAAACTTTGGAGAGGCATTGTAAATATTCCATTGATAAATGAAATACGTTCTCTCTTTGCTCTCTCATTTTCTTTGTTCTTTATTCTCTGTCCTTTATTTTATAATACGTTATCAACTCAATTATTTTTTATTTTATAATACGGTCACTCCAAATTTGATGCTCAAGCTGTTGTCAATTACCTTCTAGAAATACTACTTTTTCAGTTTTCAATTGGGGTGTGCAAACTGTGAGTAATCATTATGCAAAGAAATTTATATAATCCTTACGTGTTATGTTTTTTTTCATTTGTTGTTTGATTTTTGGTAAAATTATTTTATGAAAAATATATTTTTAGTTTAAGGTTTCTTTTAAACTAAGATTCTTTTATTAAATTGTAGTATGCATGACATTTGGATGATTAATTTTTTTGATGATTTATTATATCATGTTGATTATAATTGGAGACTAATCATAACAACATTAATAAATAGATTCTAATTTGAAATTCACATATGTTTGCGACCTAAAACCCTAAACCCTAAACCCTAAACTTAACCCATTACTATAGTAGAGTGCCCTTAATTTTCTTTATTACACACTCTTACTCAAACTCACCTTTATAGTCAACAGCACAAAGGAGCAAACAAAGTGGTGCTAACTTACTTGACAATTCTAAGCATTGAAGTATTTGATGGCATTTTTTTTATAAAGAATTTTTTTAGACATTGGCATTTTATTCATTATTGAGTATTGCCTTTGTATTGCATTTAGCTTCAATAATCTCTAAGTTTATTAAAAGAAACTTACTATAGATCAATTGTAATTGGAATTAGGACATTCTAATTTTAGGGGTCAATTTGCAAGCAAACTATCCTAAGCTAACGTCACCTAATTCACTGTCACAACTTTTTCAGTTTATAAAAGAATTAAGTTCCTCATTGAACATCACAAACAAAAATTCATTCATAATAGTATAAACAATTCCTAGCAGTCATGTGTGCCATGGCAAAATGAATGACAAAAAAAAAAAAAAAAAACATGTTCAACTAAATATCTCATGCAGTCTAGATGCTCAACAATGCAATGCTAAATGCTCAACACACCTCCAAACCTAAGGGATACATTATTATCAATACATGTACAGATATGAATCATGAATGTAATAACATATATATGTACATAATGAGAATTAATAAAGGAAGAAAAACTTCCCCAGCTTGGAATTGAATGGTGGCACTTTAATTGCAGCGAGTGGTCTTTTGTGCACTCATCTTATAATGAATAGACCTTTTAAGTAAATTGAGTGGTACATCCTCCTCTTTATTATCAAATCTGGTGAGTTCATCAATAATCCAATCGATCTCATGATCCTGTTCAGTCATCGGTTCAGTAGAAGGAGGTGGAACATCTACAGTGATGTCTACTGGTGGTGCAACTGAGGGGTTTGCTTCCTCTTCATCCTCATGGTCAGTCTCAAAGCTGACAGATTCTGTTTTCTCTGGTTCTTCCTCCGGTGCTTTGGGTGCATTCTCTTCATTAGCAGGATTCGTCTTAATGGGCTCTGTGTCACCGACCCCTACCCTTCTTGCAGTTTATTAAACAAAGGAAATGAAATAACTAAGAGAAATTTAAATCGACAAAATGAAATAAAAGTAAAAAGAATTTTCAAGATGTTAAAGTTAAACATCTCGTAGATCAATGGATTGTTTGTCTTGCTTTACATGAGCACCTCAATAGTGTTTTAAGCATTGTCCATTAACTTTAAATGTGTCCCCCGTTTTCATGTCCTTGACATCAACAGCTCCATGCGGCTATACATGAGGTACCAAGCATTATTCATCAAAATTGAAATGTCTATTTTGCTCCATTAAAGTGCACAAGGGTCTCTACTCAAATGAATCTTCATATTATCAGATTTGCTGTGGAAAAATCTCATAAACTCTTCCTGCACTGTTGTTTCTATCAAGTCAATGGCTCGACATTCTTCATTCTAATCTGCACATTTCAAAACATCAAAAACATTAAAAGTAACATGTTGATCATTTACCCTCATGGTCAGTTCACCTTTCTGTATGCCAATTAGAGTTCTACCTGTAGCAAGAAAAGGTCTTCCAAGAATAATTGACACATTTCGATCAGCTTCAAATTTTAAAATAAGGAAATCAACAAGAAAGATAAATTTATCTACTCTTACCAGCATGTCCTCAATTTTACCTTTCAGATGGGTGTAAGATTGATCAACTAATTACAAAGTCACCGTAGTAGGTATTGCTTTCCCAATTCCTAGTTTCCTGAAAATAGACATAGGCATTAGATTTAGACTTGCTCCTAACTCACATAACACTTTACCAACATAACGATTTCCAATTAAACATGGAATAGTGAAGCTCCCTAGATCCTTCAGCTTCGAAGGTAGTTTATTCATCAACATTGTTGTGCACCCTTCAATGAGAGCAACAGTCTCAAATTCTTCCAATCTATGCTTCTTCGACAATATATCTTTCATAAATTTCACATAATTGGGCATCTACTCCAAAGCTTCTACTCAATGTATGTTGATATAGAATTGCTTCAAAACATCTAAAAACCTTTTAGATTGAACATCTTGTTTAGAATTATAGAGTCATTGAGGAAAAGGTAGAGGTGGTCTTCCTTTAGGTTATTGATGTTGTTTTGCTATGGCATTTTTGTTGGCAACATGATCTGATTTTGTCACAACATTTTTCTGTGTACCCTTTTCAAGTGTTGTATGCTTTTCAGTTGGCTCTGGGATTTTCCTGATTACAACTAGATTTTTCTTTTTCTAGAGTGGCATCTTGAATAACTTTATCCAACTGAGTCCCACTTCTAAGAGTGACGGATTTACACTGCTCTTTCCCTTGGGTTCTTGAATTTTCAGTATCACTTGGCAATGCTCCTTGTGGCCTTGAATTTAGAGCATTTGCTATTTGCCCCACTTGATTCTCAAGAGCTCATAGGGATGCAGCCTGACTTTGAATCACAACATCATTTTTGGCCATATACTCCTTCAACAAAGATTCAATAGAATTAGAAGATAATACCTAACCTTGTTGAGCATTTTATCTCGGCATAGGTTGATTACAATTAGGTGGTGCACTGATTGCATTTTATCTTGCAGCATTGTTAAAATTCCTTGAACCTTGATTATTCCAACTAAAGTTTGGATGTTTCTTTCACCTTGGATTGTACATTTTAGAATATGGATTATTATTCTAGTTAAAATTACCCATGTAGCACACGGATGCTAGGTTTGATGGGCATTCATCGAACACATGATCTTCACCACAATAAACACATGCTAGCTTAACTGATTTCATCTCTTAAACCGCAGTTGGCCTCTTCATTATCTTAATCATATTAGTTAAAGTTGATACCTGGACAGTCAATGAAGTGATTGCATCAAGTTCCATGGTACCAGTTGCTCTCCTACCAATCCCAACTCGCGTAGCAGGATATTGATAATCATTGTTGACTACTCGTTCCAAAATCGTATACGCTTCATTGTAACATCTCCATTTGAGTCCAGTGTTGGAACCCATGCATCAGACATTTCTAAATTAACTCTTTAAATTGTTCGCAAGCTTCATATAGCATCTCATCCTCCATTTTCCAGTATGGACAAGGGAAATGATATGCCCGTATGGACTGGGGTGCTGAAAAGTAAGAGAAGATGCATCCAAGGATCACCAATGAGGGTCCGTCAGAAGGTGTACAATAGATTTGGTATGCGAGAGTAGGGTATAAAAAAGGGATAACAAGTGACAGATATATCTGTCAAGACTATTTCTGTAACAGCCTAATTTTAGGTCTAATCAGAACAATTGTTTCGGGACCATAAATCTGACACAAAAAAAAATATTTTTCTTATATTTTTATGGTCTACAATTTTATGGAATGATTCTGTGAAAATTTCGTTCGAAAATTTTGACGTTTGAGCACTTAATTTAGCTAAAAGGACTAAATTGCAATAGGTGTAAAATGTGTATTCTAAAAGCTAGAGGTGTCTAATTTCTATAAAATTTTAAATTGAAGGTCCTTGATGGTAATTAGACCATTTTTTAAGTTAGTGGAAAAAAATGGACATGAAGTAAGAGAAATTTTATGTTTTAAGTTAGGGGTATTTTGGTCATTTGGTTAATAAATGAATTAATAAGCAAAATAAAAGCCAATTTTTATCCATCTTCTTCTCCCATGGCCAAATATCACTAAGGAAGTCATAACTAGGGTTTTTTCATCTTCCAAGCTCGATTGTAAGTCCGTTCTTCCCCTATTTTTAATGTTCTTTACATTTTTAAAGTCGTTGTAACCCGATCTATCTATTTCTACCACTAATTTAAGAAATAATCAAAATCTAAAATTTTACCGATGATAGATATTTGTGTATTTTGATGCCTAATGGTAGAAAATGTACGTTAGATGTAAGATAAACAACTTTTGCTAGGTGATTTTTGATGGAAATATAAAAAAAAGACCTATTTGTAAAAGTTACAAAAATGAGTGGTAAAAGTGTGATTAAATGAAAATGTAAGCTGATATGAGTATGATAATGTTTCGGTTAGGCTTGGGTTTTGAAGAAATGGAATACATTTCTTTTTACGAGCCTAGGGACTAAATTGTAAAAATGTGAAACATTAGGGGTAAAAATGTAATTTTTGCCATAATATGATTTTTTGACTGAATTGAACAATTTGAATATTAAATGAGTTAAATTTGTTATTATAGATCAAGAAAAATGAGGTTCGGACCTAGATCGAGGGAAAAACAAAGTGTTTAATGATTAGGTCAAATTCTACTATTTTTGTACTGAGGTAAGTTCATATGTAAATTCCACTATTTTTGTACTGAGGTAAGTTCGTATGTAAATGATGCATTTTTATATTTATGTTTAAATGCTTTAATATTTTATGAATTGTGATTGACTCTTTAGATGTACTCGACAAAGCCTTGGGAATAGAATAGGATACGGGTGATATGTCACTAGGAACACATGTGTTTATGTGATCTGGGTGCTGGTCCCGTACGTCCTACCAATGGCTGGGTAGTCCAGCATGTGTTGCGGATACCTGACAGCTTGTGTGAGTAGCACTGTGTAGCTATGTTCTGACTAACAGCTTGTGTGAGCAGGCCTGTGAATAGCTCGAAAACGAGCCCATATGTATTATGAGATATGAGGTAGCTTTGTCTACATATATGCAACTTATGTGCAAGATTTTCGAGTATCCGTTAATATTTTGAGTGTTCAATGGGAATGTCAAAGTTGTGAAAGACAATGGTTATGTTGCGATTTGGTATAGGTATGTACGTAAAACTTCTACGTCATGAGCTCGATATGTGATGAACCCTTGGTAAGGTTGTGAGTGAATAAGTTATGACTATAAGATTTTAATAAAATTCATGCTAATGATCATCATGTTAATTGTATGTGAAATGTGTGGTTATGATGCTTATTATTTGCATAAGAACTTACTAAGCTATATAGCTTACTCTCCTTCCTTTCCTTTTTCTTATAGTGTTACCAAGCTAGCTCGGGGTCAGAGATCATCGGAGATCCACTCACACTATCAACAATTATTTTGGTACCAATGATTTCAACATTTTGAGTTATGGCATGTATAGGGGACTTCGTTATTTTGTTATGTGTCATAATTGATTTGGCCAAATGTGTTGGCTTATATTGGTTGAAAGTTCATTTTGTATAAGGCCATTTGAAATTGGCTACTATTGGTATAAGTAATTTATATGATGATGCCTTTCATGGATGTGGGAGTTTACATGATTTGAGTTGATGAGTATGTGATGTTTGTGTATGATAGATGGTAGCATGTGAATGATGTGTTGATGTCTTGGTTGTGGCTGATTTGGTGTATGTATATGCTTGGATTGGTGCTATTTTGTGTTGTGTAAGTGTGTGCATAAAAGGGTGGCAAAAGGGCTTGGTAAATAGCCTTATTTTTGTCCACATGGGTAGACACACGGGCGTGTGTCTAGGCCGTGTGTGACACACAGCTTGCCCCACGGCATGTGCTTAGGCTGTGTGTCCTCTGCACCTTAGTTTTGAGAAATAGAATGCTCAAAATTGAGCACAAAGGCAGAGACACAGGCGTGTGTCTTAGCCACGTAGATGACACGGCCTCAGGCACGGGTGTGTGTCCTGAGCGTGTGAAGTCTGCACCTAATTTATAAAAATTAATTTTCCACACGGCCTAGCACACGAGCGTGTGACTTGGTCGTGTGAGTTCCATTTGGTCATGAGTTACAAGTTAGATAGTTACACGGGGTCGGGACACGGGCATGTGTGACCACACGGCCTGCCCACACGGGCATGTCCCATATCCATATGGGCGTGTGGCCCCTGTTATAGCAAAAATTTTCCAAGTTTTGTAAAAATTTTCTAAAGTTCTCGGTTTAGTCCCGAACCTCCTCCAAAGTATGTTTTGGGCCTCGTAGGCTCGTATTAGGGACTTTATGGTTATTTTCAAATGGTTTTAATTTGGACAAAAATTTATGGCTCAGAAGTGTATGTTTGCTTGTGTTTAAGTCCAGTAATGCCTTGTACCCTGTTCCTGCGTTGAATACGGGTAAGGAGTGTTACAATTTCTCTCAGAGGAGGATCTATCACAAGTACAACCGCCACAAAGCTAGTTCCAAAAAAAGGAACCCTTTATAGAAAGGAAACCGCAAACCTTTATGGTTAACCATATGGTGGAAGCCAACGACCATAACGGTTCCATGTGGAAAAATGTGTTTCACCTTAAAAGAAAAGTATAGCGAACAATGCGGATTACCAAGGAGTAATCCAAACAACATTGTAACTCAAGTGTAGGGTAAAATAAAGAACGATAACATAAGATTAAATCAACCAGTGTAGAGTGGGGCTTGCTAATAGCCTTAGTGAAGAATTGGAAATAAATACACCAAACTATCATGAGATAAGAGATTCAAAAAGGAGGAAAGAAGTGTATTGAGAATAGAGTGTTGAGACAAACCCCATCCCAAGGAGGACGATAGAGGTACATGTAACAGCCCATTTTTCAGTGAAATCGGAACAGTGGTTTCGGGACCATAAATCCGATCCAAAATATATTTTATTTTTATTTTACCATATGGCCCGTAATATGTTAGAAAAGGCGTGTGAAAATTTTGATATGAAAAATTTATCGATTTAGTGCCTAATTAAGAGAGGGACTAAATCGGATAAAATGCTAAAGTTGAATTCTAGTAGCTATAAGGATCAAATAGCTATGGAGTTCAAAACTTAAGGTCCTTATATAGTAGTTAGACCATTAATAAAAGTATGTAGATTTTTATGGTGACTCATCCATAGAATTATAGAAAAAGACAAGAGACGAAATTGGAAATACCAAAATACATGATTAATTAAAAAGATGAATAGAATTATATGATCTTATTTTGTCATCTTCAACATTAAAAACACATGGAAACCCTAGGAGAGAGAAAAGAAGCTTTCAAGGCCTAATTGGGTAAGTTCCTTTGTCCCGTTTTCAGTAATTTTGGTATTTTTAAAACCGGGATAGCTTAATCTCTCTATTTTCGGGATTAATTTGAAAAGTTCTCAAGGTATTAAAATGGGTCATGGATTTATTATGCTGGAAGTTAGAAATTTATGGTAGAAAATGAAAGATTATTGATAGATAAACAACTTTTACAAAGAAATATTTGAAGAAAACTTGATTTAGGGACTAAAATATAAACTTGTAAAATTTGATGAAAAATTCTAAAATTTTATGTAAACATGTGCTTGAAAATTTGTAATAGGGCTTTGGTTAGGCTTGGAATAGAGAGTAATTTGCATAAGTTTCATTTTCCGGGCCTAGGGACAAAATCAGAATTTTTGGAAAAGTTAGGGGCAAAATGGTAATTTTGCCTAGGAGCCAATTGAGTCCGTCTAAGGATGAAATGTATAAAATTAATGATTAAATTGATTTATATAGATCCAGACAACACTAATTCGAGGTTAGATCGAGGAAAAGAAAAGATTTCGAATTAGTAAATTATTACGCGAACAAGTGTCGAGGTAAGTTCGTGTAACTTAATCAGATATGTAATTATGTTAATTACTTGTTGCCTTGTATGTAATGTGATTTATGTTGATGTACTTAACTTGAATGCCGTGATGATAAATGAAAATACGTTTGAAATGGTGATAAAAGGGTTAGTCCCGATTAAATATTGAATTCTGATGAATGTATATACTTTCCTGAAACTAATAAGGTCCTGCATTTGTTGCAGACGAGATTTAGCTCAGACGAGTAACCCCATTGACCTTGTTATATAAAGGATTTAGCCCAGACGAGTAATCTTGATATAATACCTCTCGAGCACACGTTATGATTAGGGTTTATCTTGGACTGGTAACCCTAATCGAACTTTTGTAAGCATAAGTTATAATAAGGATTTGGCCTGGACTAGTAATCCTGTTATACGACATGTGGCTCGCGAGTGTGTTCCTTGGTGAAGTACCCTAAGGGGGTACCCTCAGTAAGAATTGATGGATTAATGAATCGAACACCTCGAGTGTACTACTTGAGCCTTCACTGGGATTTCAATGATTCAATGGACATATAACTCTTGAATTGGCATGAAAATCTTGAGATAAAATGATAATGACTTGAAAGAACATTGCTTGATGAGCTCATCTATGTTACTTGATTGATATGAAGATTTTGGTGACTAACGTGTTTGAATGATTGTATGTGTTTAGGCAATTTAGCCAAATGGATGGAAAACATGTTATGTATGCTTAGATTTATTCAACAAGATTGGTAAGTTTAGTTTCTGTTATACGAACTTACTAAGCATGTAATGCTTACTCCTTTTAATTTTCCCCTGTTTTATAATACTATGAAGCTCGTGAAGGTTGGAAGATCATTGGAGCATCGTCACACTATCAACTAACATTTTGGGTATATATAGTGATATCATTTTGGTATAATGGCATGTATAGGGAAAACTTGGCTAATAGTGGCTTGAAAATGTTATTTTGTAACCTAGCCATTGGGATGGCTAGTAATGGCTTATTTTGGTATGATTACGTAGATTATGATGTTATATTCATATGTGATATGTTATGAATATGCTATTAAAGGTTGCTATTGCCTAAGTTAACTCAAGGTAAATTTATAATCATTTATGCATGTAGTGGAATGCCTAGTTAAATGATGAAATTGCCTACTTTAAATACTTGAATTGGTTGGAATTGGGTGAGAAATGGAGCTAGAAATGACTTCATTTTGTCTACATGGGTAGATATACGGGCGTGTGTCTAGACAACACGGGCATGTGGTTAGGTCATGTGTCCCCTGCACTTAAATTTTAAGAAATAGAATGCTCAAAATTGAGCACATGGGCAGAGACACGGGCCTCTCAGTCATACACACGGCCTAAAACACGGGCATGTGTCTTGCTCATGTGAAACCTGCACTTAATTCGAATTAAATTAATTAACCACACGGCCTAGCACACGGGCGTGTGGCATGGCTGTGTGTGCAAGTCAGAGAGTTACATGGGGTCAAACACGGCCTCTAACACGGGCGTGTCCCAGGGTCACACGGGTGTGTCCCTTGGACCACACAGGCGTGTGAGCCCTACACCTTGGAAAAATTTTGTAATCTTGCAAAAAATTCTTAGAGGTCCCAATTAAGTCCCGACTCGATTCTAATGCTCGTATTGGACCTCGAGGGTCCAATTAAGGGACGTTATGAATAATCTCAGTTAATGAATAGTTATTTGCATGAATGAATTGAAAAATGTTCTGGATGTTCTAGTAATTCTCTGAGACCCTATTTCAGTGACGGGTACGGGTTAAGGGTGTTACAGTACATATCAATAAGCTTCGAGAATTAGGAGCTTAGTATCGGGGTAACGGGAAAACAATGATTCATTCCCAGAAGTATGTAGGTAAAGTGAGAACCTGACAAGATAACATAGCATTTAGAAACCATCGACACCCTATCAACAAGATTAAACTCGACCAGGTTCTTATAATATTAGCTGTGAAATAGAAAATAAGGAAAGGCGAAAAGCGTGTGAGAGCCTGCTAGTTCAGGAACAGTGTGGAAGTCTAAATAAATTAGAGAGCTAATGTATTTTAATTTCTTTTAAGTTAATACCCCAACTAAGAAAGGGTGAGCTATGCATGGTAGTAGTGAAGAAACTCATTAATTTCGTTTGATCTTACAAATATTTTGGCTTATGATTGCAAGACTCGTTGGATAAGGAACTCGAAGAAAGACCACGTCAGATATTGCGAAAGCAAGAACCAACGTCAGTAGGAAGTCATGCATATAGGTAGGGGGTACTTTTAGAGACTTCACAATGAGGATGAATAAATTGTATCTACGTAGTTCCCTTAGAGTTTGGAGTTAGGACAATAAAATTTTAGTAAAACTTTCTTTTTTTTCTTCTCTCTCTGTTGTAAGTATTTACAAATAGGTAATACAATCTATTTTTAAAATAATGAGTTCTAATCTTGTACTCAAACCTGGTTCAATTGTGTTACCCTATACTCAGATTCAGTGAGCGGCTTGAGTAAGGGTGTTATAGAGGCGACACTGTAACGATGATTTATAAGTTGTATAGAGCAACACCGTGATGGATGCCTGTAGGCTCTATGAGGTGATGATGTGATGACAATACACAAGCTCTATGGAGTGACACCTCAAAAGAGGTTTAAAAACTCTCGAAGTCAGTAAAAAAAGGATACTCTACTAGGATGGAAAACACAGGAAGTTTGCTGGGATGTTAAACATGGGATTACCTTGTGTAAGACAATAGCTCGGCTATAGCGACATGTGGAGTCTTCTAGGATGTTAAACATGAAATAAATTGTGTACGATCATAGCTGGGCTATGGCGTCAGATAAAGTTCACCAAGAAGTTGATAGACCAAGGAAAAGGGAGATCATAGCAAGACTCGTGCTGAGAGTAGTACAGTTGGATGAGTGTGAAGCATTTGGAAACACAAGTAAATGTTATGGTAAGAGAATCCACCAAACTATGAAGAGGGGAATAGTTGGTAAAAGTATTTGAGAATGCGAGTAAGACTTATAATAAAGGAATCCACCAAGTTGTGGTGGGGAAAAGAATTAAGTATATATGTGATCTTATCAAGGTCGAGAGGAAATAGAAAGGGTACCTTAGCCTAGGTAAGGGGTATCCATCATTTTTGGTTCATTAGTGGTTAAGTGAGTAATATATAATTGAGTATAATAGGTTAGTCAACAAGTAGAACCTAAGCTAAATGGTCGGTGTAGTAAGGCCACTAGTTACCTATCGGGAAAGAGGAAAATAGCGTATGACCTTGTGGGACTTCTATTGGTGTAGACTACCAAGAATATTTAGGCAGGTAAAATCTGTTGGGGATTGTCAGTAAATTAGAGCATCTTAAAAGACTGGGCCTATGATAGTAAACATTTTAGGGGTTACAGCATAGGCATGAGTCCACTAGGGAAAAAGGGGACATGCAAATTTGTTCAGTTGAATAACTTAGTGAGCTCGCAGATGAGGAAAACAGAAATCGACCCCGTTCTAAGAAGGGGGGATCAGTGATAGGTCATGTTAAAGGGAAAATTTCCACTGAATTGGCACAACAAATCTATATGGAAATCAGGGTGGATCAAAGGTATCATCTAAAGGATTCATAGTTATGGTGAGGTACCGGTTCAAAAGTCAGGAGGGTTGCTCAACCTGTGGGGGCATCAACGAGAAATTCATGATGAGGCATAGCCTGACAAGTTCGAGGGATGCTTGGAACAATGACAGTTAGGGTTAAGACCCATAAAGAAATCCTTATTTGAAGATATTATTGGTGAGTGGTAATGCCCCTGGTAGTTCGTTCAGAGGAATCAATGGCAATGGCTTCACCAATGAAGTTGTAGACCTACATACGAGTTTTGTGTTAGAAGGGGTTGATTAGGAACTTGCGTTTTATCAAACTCATCTCTAACTGATTCAGCCTTTTGAGGACTTGTTTCTACTTTTCTACACTACCGACCATATTACGATAGATTGTTTGGCTTTATGTGTGAACCATTCAACTGACCATATATATTAATTCATTGTCATGTCTTCAATGAGTTGGCATGCCTTGACATATGTCTTTGAAAAGAATGCCCCTGCGAACGCTCCATCAAACTAGAGTGAAAGTTTCCATCTAACCCGTTATAAAAATCTTGAAGTGTAACACCCCTAACCCGTAACTGTCGCCGAAATAGGTTAAGAGGCATTACCAGACCTGTAACTCAATTCAAAACATTCATTTAACAAATTCCATCTCGTTTCAATAACCATCAATCCTTCATATTCAAAATGTACTTAAATCAATCATATAAAGTCTTAATCATGCATTTGAGACTAAATTGATAACATATAGAAATTTCAAAAACTTATAAAATCTTCAACATTTCAAATACTACACGCCCGTGTGAATAGGTCGTGTGCTTCACAAGGCACTAGACACGGCCATGTGCCTAAGCCGTGGCAAAACAGGGCATACATACTGAATTGTCCATGTAGCCACAAGACACGCTTGTGTGCCAACGTGTGGAAATTAGGGAGGCTACTGTCTTTGGTCACACGGCCAGCTACACGCCCGTGTGCCAGCCCGTGTGCCACACGCGACCAATAGACACGCTTGTGTGTCTAGGCCGTGTCAAAACTGTAGGGTATACTGACTTTAATTCATAAGGTACCCTAGGGGACATACGGCCATGTAACATGACCGTGTGTCACACACAGCTGAGACACACGCTCATGTCTCTGCCCGTGTGGACAAAAATAGGACATTTGCAAAGCCATTTTTCCATCCTAAAACATAAGCATTTACATTCAAATTTGACCACATTTATGCAATTCAATTAGCAATCAAAATAACCAATTTAATACACATTATAAGCCATATCCAAACTTACCATTTATATATCAAATACCTATTTAACTACATATACAATTCATTCATTTAACATCTATATATCAAGACTTCATTTACATAATTTCATTCAAATATTACCATACCAAAACATACCAACATAAAGCACATATAGGCAATCAAAACAAGATACCAAAATAAGCCAAATCACATGGCTGAACTTATATACAAATTCATTCTTAAATCATGATACCAAAACATAACAACTACTATCAAACTAACCTATACATGCCATATTTACAAAAATCCACAAGTTCAAAATACCAATCAGAAATTGGATAGTGTGACGTGCAACTCCAACTTGTCCGAAACGAGCGAGCTAACGAACCCTATAAGATAGAGAAAACGAAACAGAGTAAGCTTATAGCTTAGTAAGCCCGTATAATTCAAAATTAAACTTACCATTTAAAAATAATCAATGCGATAATAAAATGCCAACAATTCAATTTAACCATCACCTAATCACACATAATCATCACATGTTAGACATTTAACTAATACATAGACCATCAACTAAAATAATACTTCATATCTTTCCAAACTCATACATCATATATATAACTTTAATAACACATATAAACTGTAACTTGTCCGTATAACATTATTTAGGCTCGTTGAACCTATTAGAACTTCAAAGGATAATCGAGTGAACAATGTCAATAATCTGTCAATTCATTATCATACATGCTCTTTCGAGTCGTGGTCAATAAGCTCTTACTGAGCTGATAAACAGTAAGCTCTATTGAGCTGAAAACGGTAAGCTCTATTGAGCTGAACAGTAAGCTCTTTCGAGCTAAATCTGTAAGCTCCAGTGAGCTAAAATAGTAAACTCTTATGAGCTATGGTGAGTCCGCAACAAATGCAGGAGCTCAACCATTATAGTAATTTCAGTAACACGTCACTCGTATCCAATGAATTCACATAGTTCAAACAGGTCTCGACAACGAACACAATATATTATCAAGGCATTCATATTTCAAATATTTCAATTAAATACATTCAATTCAATAATTACAAGCATAGAAAAGTTCGATTCTAATTACACGAACTTACCTCATATTTGCTCGTATAACTGTCGTCTACCTTTCGTTTCCCCCGATCTAATTTCGGTATTTGCTTATCTTGATCTATATGATATCAAATTAACTCATTTAAACTTTCATTCAATTCAATTTAGCCTAAAACATTCATTTTGGCTAAATTAAAAATTTACCCTAGACTTTCGACTACTTTGCAATTTAGTCCTTAACACATAATAATGCAAAATTGCACAATTAAGCCCTAACCCAAAGTAGCCGAATTTCATATAACCTCATATTAGCTCATATTTTAATTTTATTCACATTTTTAGCCACACAATTTTATAATTTTACAATTTAATCCCTAATTCTCATTTTTGTCAAAAATCACTTTATAAAACTTGTATGACTATTAACAGCCATCAATAATATAAAAATAAACTTCAAAATACTCAAGTATTCAACAATGGCATATCTCAAAATCTATAATAGTTTGAAAAACGAAGGTACAGGCTAGCTAGATTAAGCTGCAACGAGCTCAAAAACGTAGAAATCATTAAAAATCGAGCTAAAATCGTACCTTAATCAAGGATTGAAGTTGCCGAAACCATGGAAGCTCAAAAACCCTTATTTTTATCTTTTACAATCGGTTGAAAGAAGAAGATGACACCAAATTAAGTTTATTATTATTATTAATAACTTAATTAACTGAATTACCAATATAACCTTATAATAAATTGTCCATATATCTTGTAATTCATGGACATGAATGTCCACAAACATTAACAAGGGTATATTATCAACTTAAGGACTTCTAATATAAATTTCATAGCTATTTCAGTCATTTAACTAATAGATCTCATATTTTACGCATTACGCGATTTAGCTCTTTTTACCGAATTGAACATTTAAACAGTAAAATTTCTTTACGAAACTTTCACATAATTAATCTATCATACTGTAAACCTTAATAAAATAATAAAATAAATATTTTGACTTTGAATTTGTGGTACCGAAACGACTGTTCTGATTTGACCTAAAAATGGTTGTTACAACTCTCCCCCCACTAGGGATTTTCGTCCCCGAAAATCTTACCAGTAAAGAGGTTAGGGTACTGTTTTCGCATAGCTTCCTCGGGTTCCCACGTAGCTTCTCAATTCCGTGTTTATGCCAAAGAACTTTCACAAGAGCTATATGTTTATTCCTCAGTTCTTTAATCTCCCGAGCCAGAATCCTGATTGGTTCTTCGTTATACGATAAATCATACTGTATCTCTACGTCAATGGGAGAAATCACATGTGACGGATCCGATCTGTATCGACGTAGCATTGAAACATGAAAAACATTATGTATATTTTCTAGCTCAGATGGTAATGATAGTCGATATGCTACAGGCGCTATTCTTTCAACAATCTCTTATGGCCCGATGAATCGCAGACTTAGTTTTCCTTTATGGCCAAAACGGAGAATTTTCTTCCATGGTGACACTTTCAAAAATACTCGATCTCTGACCTAAAATTCTATTTCTTTATGTTTCAAATCTGCATAGGATTTCTGTTGATCTGAAGCTGCTTTTAAACTGGCATGAATTACTTTCACTTTTTCTTCAGTCTCTTTGATCAATTTAACCCCCTGAATCTTTTTCTCACTCAATTCAGTCCAACATAGCGGTGTTCGACACTTGCGACCGTATAAAGCTTTATACGGTGCCATCTTTATACTCGTTTGGAAACTTTTGTTATAAGCAATTCAATCAGAAGCAAGTATTTCTCCCAGTTACCTTCAAACTCGAGAATGAAACAACGCAATATATCCTCAAGTATTTGTATAACTCTTTCAGACTGACCGTTTGTCTGGGGATGAAAAGCTGTGCTGAAATTCAATTTTGGTCCAAGAGATTCTTGTAATTTCTTCCAAAATCTTGACGTAAATCTTGGGTCTCTATCGAATATAATAGACAGCGGTACACCATGTAATTGTACAATTTCAGACAAGTACAATTCAGCTAATCTATCCAGAGAGTAATCCGTATGTACCAGTATGAAATGAGCAGATTTTGTTAGTCGATAAACGACAACCCAAATAGCATCTTTCTTTTTTAGAGTTAGGGGAAGACCCGAAACGAAACCCATAGTGACTCTATCCCATTTCCACTCAAGAATCAAAACAGGCTACAGTAAATCAGATGGTACTTGATGTTCAGCTTTTACTTGCTGACAAATTAAACATTTCGATACAAACTCTGATATACCCCGTTTCATTCCCGACCACCAATACTGTTATTTCAAATCATTATACATCTTGGTACTACCCAGATGAATAGAAAAGCGACTACTGTGTGCTCTATACAGAATTTTCTGAATAAGCTCTGTATTTTTCAGTACACAAATCCTATTTTGGAACCTTAAACAATCATCAGTTCCAATATGAAATTCTGAATCAGAATTAGACTCACATCGAATTCGTTTAGCTTGCAGTTCACGATCATTTTTCTAAACTTCAAAAATTTGTTGTAGAAATACTAGTTTAGCTTTCAATATAGCTAAAATATACCCATCATCACATATCATCAACTTGGTATTCATAGCTCATAATGCAAACAATATTTTTTAGCTCAAGGCATTAGCAACTACATTAGCTTTTCCCGGGTGATAATCAATCACAAAGTCATAATCTTTTAACAACTCAAGCCATCTTCGTTGTCGCAAATTCAAATCCTTCTTTGACATCAGATATTTCAAGCTCTTATGATCCATATAAATGTGTCATTTTTCACCATATAAGTAGTGTCGCCAAATCTTTAATGCAAATACAATCGCAGGCAGTTCTAAATCATGTATTGGATAGTTCTTTTCATGCGGTTTCAGCTGTCGGGAAGCATAAGTTATAAATTTTCCATCCTATATCAAAACACAGCCCAATTCGTTTAGCAATGCATCACTATAGATCATGAATTCCTTACCCGATTCAGGTTGAACCAAAACTGGTGCCTCTATTAATAGTGTTTTCAACTGTTCAAAACTCTGCTAACACTTTTTTGACCATTCAAACTTTACATCTTTTTGTAGCAATCGAGTCATTGGTATCGCAATCATTGAGAAGCCTTTCACAAATCTTTGATAATAACCTACTAATCCTAAAAAACTACGAACTTCTAACACATTTCTTGGAGGTTTTCAGTCAACAATAGCAGAAATCTTGCTCGAATCAACTCTAATACCATCGACTGAAACAACATGTCCCAAAAATCCAGCCTCTTTGAGCCAGAATTCACATTTACTAAATTTTGCAAATAACTGATTATCACGTAGAGTTTGTAACACAATTCTCAAGTGCTCGGTATGCTCAAATTCATCTCGTGAATAGATTAGAATATCAACAAATCTATCTAAATACAGTTTAAATATACGATTCATCAAGTCCATAAAATGGCAGGAGCATTAGTTAAACCGAAAGGTATAACAAGGAATTCATAATGGCCATACCTTGTTCTGAAAGCGGTTTTCAGTACATCTGACTTTTTAACTCGCAACTGATAGTAACCCGATCTCAGATTAATCTTTGAAAATACTGTAACCCCTTTCAACTGATCAAATTAGTCATCAATTCACGGTAGAGGGTATTTGTTCTTTATAGTCACTTAATTCAACTGTCTATAGTCGATACACATGAGCATTGTGCCATCTTTCTCTTTCACAAGCAATACTGGTGCACCCCAAGGAGAATAACTCGATTGTACAAAACTTCTGTCTATCAATTCTTGCAACTGAATTTTCAACTCTTTTAATTCTGTTGAAGCCATTCTGTATGGGGATATCGATATTGGAGTTGTTCCCTGTATAAACTCAATACCAAATTTGACTTTTCTGATCGACGATAATCCTAGTAATTCTTCTGGAAATACATCCTAGAACTCACAAACAACAGGTACGTATTCAATCTTTGATTTTGACACTTTCGTATCCAATATATATGCAAGATATGCATCATAGCCCTTTCTCAAATATTTCTGAGCTAACATAGATGATATCACAGTAGGTAATTCACTCGAATCATTAAACTCAATCCAAAGAATCTCACCATTTTGACATTTCAATTCTATAATCTTCTGTTTACAATTTACAACTGCATCGTGCATAATCAGCCAGTCCATACCCAGAATCACATCAAACTCATCGAACGATAGAAGCATCAAATTAGCCCAAAAAAATAACCTCGGACCATTAGAGGATAATTCTTACAAATTTTATCAACTAAAACAAACTTGCCTAAGGGGTTCGATACTTTAATTACAAATTCTGTAGACTTGACATGTAAACTCTTTTTAAATACTAAATTCATACAGATATATGAATGGGTTGATCTAGGATCTATCAACGTAACTATATTAGTATCAAAAAGAGAAAAAATACCGGTGATAACGTCTAGTGATGATGCTTCTTCTCGTGCACGTATAGCATAAGCCCTAGCAGGTGCTCGTGCCCTGGATTTCACAGTCGAATCTCTCGTATCTGGTGTTTTGGGGCAGTCTCCCTCTAGCAGTCGGGTTATTTGTCTTGACTGGTTGTTCTCTTTCAGTTATTAACTTTTCTGGACAATCATGAAGGAAATGATCCAAAGATCCACATTTAAAACAAGTTCCTCTCACTAATCTGCATTCACCGTAATGTCGCTTATTGCAATGATTACATTCAGATCCAGTATTTCTAACACTTCCCACACTGGCCACAGATGTTGCCTAAGGTTTTGAACTTGATTGTCTCGTATTTCTGTCTCTGATAGAAATTCCCGCAGAGGCTGTAGAACAAGGGTGATATTCTCTAATTTCTTTGATGCTGACTGATGTGATTTACCCGTAAATCTTTTTCTAGACTCTCTAGCCTTAGAATCAGCTTTTCTTTTCTCTTTACAAAGCTCTTCAACTTTACAAGCTCAGTCAAACAGAACAACAAACTCTTTCAGCTCAAGAATTCCTACCAACACTCTAATTTCTTAATCCAATCCATCCTCGAATCTTTTACACATTATAGCTTCAGAAGAAACACATTCACGAGCATATTTGTTGAGTCGTACAAACTCTCGGTAACTGACATACGACCCTGCTTCAATTCAAGAAATTCTTTTCTCTTCTGATCAATGAATCTTTGGCTAATGTATTTCTTTCTAAATTCAACTTGGAAGAAATCCCAAGTGACTCGCTCTGGAGGAACTACGGATATCAAGGTATTCCACCATTGATATGCAGTATCTCTCAACAATGATACAACACACTTCATACATTCTTCAGGTGTGCAGGACAATTCATCAAACACCCGAATCGTGTTCTCAAGCCAAAATTCAACCTTTTCAGGGTCATCATTAGCAGTAGCTCTAAATTCCTTAGCTCTGTGTTTCTAAATTCTATCAATAGGTGGTTTATTTAATCGAACAGGATCGATACCTTGAGGAACTACTGGAATCGATTGGGGAACAGGTGGGGGTGGAGGTTACAGAACAACTGGGTTCGTATGTATATACTGTGTGAACCACTCATTTAATATCTGAAAGAAGGCTTCTTTAGCCTTACCCCTGTGACTACTCGTCACAAGTCTAGATTCAGTAAGCGCTGCTCCTTAGGTAGAAGTTGGCATGTTACTTTCTATGTCGTCCACTACAGCTCGTTCGGGATCCATTAATATAGAAAAACACATTTAAGAATGTTAGGAGTCATCACACTATCATAGTTTTATATATGGCATGTATAGCTAGACTCACATATGCTACGTTAGTCCTAGAATTGACTAAATCATAGCTCTGATACCAACAAATGTAACACCCATAACCCGTAACCATCACCGGAATAGGTTAAGAGGCATTACCAGACCTGTAACTCAATTCAAAACATTCATTTAACAAATTCCATCTCATTTCAGTAACCATCAGTCCTTCACATTCAAAATGTACTTAAATAAATCATCTAAAATTTTAATCATACATTTGAGACTAAATTGATAACATATAGAAAAATCAAAAACTTATAAAATTTTCAACATTTCAAATACCATACACCCGTGCGAATAGGCCATGCGCTTCACATGGCACTAGACACGCCCGTGTGTTTAAGCCGTGGAAAAATAGGGCATACATACTGACTTGTCTACACGACCACAAGATATACCCGTGTGCCAGGCCGTGTGGAAATTAGGGAGGCTACTAACTTGGGTCACACGGCCAGCCACATGCCCGTGTGCCACACACGACCAATAGACATGCTCGTGTGTCAGGCCGTGCAAAACTGTAGGGTATACTGACTTTAATTTGTAAGGTACCCCAGGAGACACACAGCCGTGTAACATGACCATGTGTCACACACGGCTGAGACACATGCCAGTGTCTCTGCCCGTGTGGACAAAAATAGGCCATTTTCAAAGCCGTTTTGCCACCCTAAAACATAAGCATTTACATTTTGACCACATTTATGTAATTCAATTAGCAACCAAAATAACCAATCTAATACACATTATAAACCATATCCAAACTTACCATTTATATATCCAAATACCTATTTAACTACATATACAATTCATTCATTTAACATCTATATATCAAGACTTCATTTACATAATTTCATTCAAATATTACCATACCAAAACATACCATCATAAAACACATATAGGCAATCAAAACATGATACCAAAATAAGCCAAATCACATGGCTGAACTTATACACAAATTCATTCTCAAATCATGATACCAAAACATAACAACTACTATCAAACTAACCTATACATGCCATATTTACAAAAATCCACAAGTTCAAAATACCAATCGGAAATTGGATAGTGTGACATGCAACTCCGACTTGTCCGAAATAAGTGAGCTAACGAACCCTATAAGATAGAGAAAACGAAACAAAGTAAGCTTATAGCTTAGTAAGCCCGTATAATTCAAAATTAAACTTACCATTTAAAAATAATCAAAGCAATAATAAAATGCCAACAATTCAGTTTAACCATGACCTAGTCACACATAATCATCACATGTTAGTCATTTAACTAATACATAAACCATCAACTAAAATAATACTTCATATATTTCCAAAGTCATACATCATATATATAACTTTAATAACACATATAAACCGTAACTTGTTCGTATAACATTATTTAGGCTCGTTGAACTTATGAGAACTTCAAAGGATAATCGAGTGAACAATGTCAATAATCTATCAATTTATCATCATACATGCTCTTTCGAGTCATGGTCGGTAAGTTCTTACTGAGCTGATAAACAGTAAGCTCTATTGAGCTGAAAACGGTAAGCTCTATTGAGCTGAACAGTAAGCTCTTTCGAGCTAAATTGGTAAGCTCCAATGAGCTGAAACGGTAAACTCTTACGAGCTGTGGTGAGTCCACAAAAAATGCAGGAGCTCGACCGTTACGGTAATTTTAGTAACGCGTCACTCGTATCCAATGAATTCACAAAGTTCAAACAAAGCTCGACAACGAATACAATAAATCATCAAGGCATATTTCAAATATTTCAATTAAATACATTCAATTCAATAATTACAAGTATAGAAAAGTTCGATTCTAATTATACGAACTTACCTCGTATTTGCTCGTATAACCGTCGTCTACCTTTTATTTCCCCCGATCTAATTTCGATATTTTCTTATCTTGATCTATATGATATCAAATTAACTCATTTAAACTTTCATTCAATTCAATTTAGCCTAAAACATTTATTTTGGCTGAATTACAAATTTACCCTTAGACTTTTGACTACTTTGCAATTTAGTCCTTAACACATAAAAATGTAAAATTGCACAATTAAACCCTAACCCAAAGTAGCCAAATTTCATATAACCTTATATTAGCTCATATTTTCATTTTATTCATATTTTTAACCACACAATTTTACAATTTCGCAATTTAATCCCAAATTCTCATTTTTATCAAAAATCACTTTATAAAACTTGTATGACTATTAACAACCATTAATAATCTAACAATAAACTTCAAAATACTCAAGTATTCAACAATGACATATCTCAAAATCTAACAGTTTCAAAAACGAAGGTACGGGCTAGCTAGATTAAGCTACAATGAGATCAAAAATGTAGAAATCATTAAAAATCAAGCTAAAATTGTACCTTAATCAAGGATTGAAGTTGCCGAAACCATGGAAGCTCAAAAACCCTTATATTTCTCTTTTACAATCGGTTGAAAGAAGAAGATGACACGAAATTAAGTTTTTGTTTTATTATTAATAACTTAATTAACTGAATTACCAATATAACCTTATAATAAATCATCCATATATCTTGTAATTCATGGACATGAATGCCCACTAAAATTAACAAGGGTGTATTATCAACTTAAGGAATTCTAATATAAATTTCATAGCTATTTGAGTCATTTAACTAATAGATCTCATATTTTAAGCATTACGCGATTTAGTCCTTTTTACCGAATTGAACATGTAAACAGTAAAATTTCTTTACGAAACTTTCACATAATTAATCTATCATGCTGTAAACCTTATTAAAATAATAAAATAAATATTTTGACTTCAGATTTGTGGTCCCGAAGCTAATATTCTGATATAACCTAAAAACGGGCTATTACATGAAGTTGCAACTAATATACAAGCCATGATATGGACACTTACGTAACATGAGTTTAAAGCACTCCCATGCCTCATAAAATGACTGCCCTTCTTGTTGTCGAAGGTTTTTAATATCCATACGAAACTTCATTCTCTTGCTTGGGGGAAGGTATTTTGCCAAGAATTTTCTCACTAGCTCGTCCCAAGTGTTGATGGAATCTACTGATTGTGAATCTAACCACATAAAACCATCTCCAGTAAGAGAGAAAGGGAATAACCAAAGACGAATAGCATCATCAGATACCCTCATTGTGTTTAAAGATATCTTAAATGGTTTAAAATCTCTTAAAATGATGGTTAGGATCCTAATTCATCGACTCCGAAATTGAAGTTTCGCTTGTATCATTTGGATCATCGCCGGTTTGATCTCAAAGTTGTTAACATTAATTGTCAGGCAATTAATGCTCCCTTGAACAACATCGAGGTTGGGCATCACATAGTCGCGCTAAGTGCGTTTCTCCATGGGTGGTTGTGGTAGTTTCTGTATCTCTACTCATGGGTAGTCGATGGGTTGGTCTCATTTTGGAGATTGGGTGTCTCTAGGATGTTGAACCCTTCTCGCATGTGTAATGATACGTTCTGATTCTGACTAAAATGGTAAGACACCATTATCGGTTCGAGTCATACAACACCTCCTACAAGCATAAGAGAATAAAAAAGAAAAGAAATCAAAAATTGTAAACAAAATAAAGACAAATGAAAACAAAGTTGTAACTATAATTTTGACTTTCGCCGATTATCTCTCTAATTACACACAATGTGTAACACCCCAAACCCGACCTAGATGTTATGTCTAAATCTGGAGAAGTTACCACGATTCATTTGAAAACCCAAAAACTGTTAGTCTTGTAAAATAAATAGCACTAGCTTTCGATAAATAAAATTCTAGCTTATTTGAGAAAACACTTCCTCTTAACTAATTCATTAAATTTTGGATTATATATGTATAAAATCAATTAGATTTGTAGTGGAATTTCTTAGTTAAATTTAGTTTTGGAAAACGCAATTTGGTTTTGAAATTTAACAATTTTCAGATAGAATTATTATAATCGAAAAATGTTAAAATAATTTTAAGCATAAAATAAAATCCAGAATTTAAAAACAGTCCCAAAAGTCCAAAAATAGTCCAACGAATAAAACAGTTTTAATTTGAACAAAATTAAAGAATTGCAATAAAAATATATATTTAATCGAGCTACCGTCGCACTGATCCATCCTACCACAAGGTCATGTAACCCACATGGGCTACCACACGACCTACCACATGGTCGTGTAACCCATACGACCAACCACATGTTCGTGTGACGTTGATAGAATATTTTTTGACTTTATGTCGTTCGTTGTTTTTCAAATTTTTTGTTACACACCTGGATATTTTCTGAGATGAATTCAATAAAACTTAATTCGATATGTAACACCCCTAACCCGTAACTGTCGCCAAAATAGGTTAAGAGGCATTACTGGACTCGTAACTTAGATCAGAACAATCACATATCAAATATCATCTCATTTCAATACATGTAGATCATTCGTATTCAATATGAACTTTAAATGAGCATATTAAATCATGTGTTCTGGACTAAACTGATAACATATGAAAGTTTCATGACTTCGAAATATTTTCAACTTTTAAAAGTTCACACGCCCGTATGAACAGGCCATGTGCCTCATACGACTTTAGACTGTGTGTCTAAATCGTGGCAAAATAAAGCATACATACTGACTTATCTACACAGCCACAAGACACGCCTGTGTGCCAGGCCGTGTGAAAATTAAGAAGGCTAATAACTTGGCCACACAGCCGACCACACACCCATGTGCTACACACAACCAATAGACATGCTCGTGTGTCTAGGCTGTGTCAAAACTAGAGGGTATATTGATTTTAATTCGTAGGGTACCCTAGGGGACACACGGCCGTGTAACGTGACTGTGTGTCGCACATGGCTAAGACACACGCCCGTGTCTCTGCCCGAGTGGACAAAAATAGGCCATTTGAATAGCCAACTTGCCACCCCAATTAGGCCAAACCTACAATCAATGAAACAAGCATATATGCACAACCATTTCAGCCAATCTCTATACCAAAACATACATTATTCATAACTTAACATAATTAACAAATTCCAATCTCAATTCATCAATCAATTCATACCAAAACTTAAATCAAAATCATACCTAAATATATGTTCAATACATCATTCAATCTCATGCTCAAACTTACCAAAACTTCTCAACATTTACCATTTCTTTTGGCCAACCAAAAACATACCACAATTGCACATTAGCATCACATAACATATACCATTGTCAAACTATAAGTTCAAACACAAACTAGCCATTTCACATGGCTAAATATATACATCACAAAACATAATCCAACCACTTCTAGCCTATACATGCCATACTTTAATATATACAATTTCAAAAGTACCAAAATATGGTTCGATAGTGTGGTGACAATCCTCAACGATCCCCAAGCTCATAGTAGTTTCCATATCTATAAAACAATGCAAACATACATACAGTAAGCTTTCAAAAGCTTAGTAAGCCATATACAAATAAACTTATCAACATAAGCATATAAACATCAAGACTACATGTACTTTATAATCAAGATACTAACATATATCACATGGTTCATTTATAATTCATATGTTCTCAAATATACATATACTTACCTTTCATTCTCAACATAATGTACAATTCAAACGTACCTGAATCAAATATGCATTTCGCAAAGTCATTCATTTCTTGGAATGCCAGTTTGAACCATTCAGAAACATAAGGATACGTGGAAAGCTCGAAAAGTGTATACAATGCCAATGTCCCAGACGTGGTCTTACATGTAATCAAACATCGATGCCACTGTCCCAGACAGGGTCTTACACAAAATCAGATACGATGCCGATGTCCCAGACATGGTCTTACATGTAAAATAGAAGTCGATGCCAACGTCGTAGACGTGGTCTTACACGATAACACATATCGGAATCCTATGTCATGACATATGTATCCTAACTATTTTTAAGGTTCATACGGGGCTTTTCGGACATCGAAACTTTGTCGATACTTTCTCGGATGTCTTATATTTCTCAACTCATATATTCATTCATCATAGTTCAATGGCAATAAGCATAAATAAACCATTTCAAATACATTTATTTGTATATAGACTTACCTCGTACGGATTCGGATGGACGAAGTCAGTTACTCGATAACTTTCGACTTTCCCTGATCTAACTCCGTTTTCCTTAATTCTTGATCTAAATAAATTCAAATTTAACTTATTCAATCACAAATTCATTCAAAACAATCCATAGAAACATATTTAGGGCATTTTACAAACTAGCCGTCACATTTTCACATTTTGACACTTTAGTCCCTAATTCACAAAATCACAAAATACACATAATTTGCTTGTACACAAGCTTGGCTGAATATTCATAGCTCTCATACAAGTCCACACATTTTAGTCTCTCAATTTACAAATTTCACAATTTAGCCCATTTTACTCAAATTCATCAAAAATCCAAAGACAAAATATGTAAACCCAACATCAAATTTTCATTTATCAACAAATAACTTCACAAAACTCATAGTTTCATCAATGGCATATTTCAAAATCATCAACAAAATTAGAAATTGAGACATGGGCTTGATAGTATACGAAGAAACGATTACAAAAACGTAGAAATTAGCAAAAATGGAACAAAAACGAACCTTTAATCAAGCTTGGAAGTAGCCGAATATCAAAGTGTAGGAACCCTAGCTTTTCTTTCTTAAAATTCATGGAATAATGATGGTCGCTAAACTAACTAAAAATTCGACTAAGGCAAGCGTACTTATCGAACAGTAGTATAGTTCTGGTGAGACCGGAAATATCGTATCCACAAGGACTAAAAATACTAGTAATTACTATATTTTTATTATCTAGCCTAAGAATTTAAGAGTGTTTTTAAACTAAAACTAATTATTTAACTAACTAAGATTATGACAGAGATGAAAATTGGAAAATACTTTTAGGAAAACCAATTGAGAAGACAATACCCAAGAAAGAATCCGCCTAGACTTCACTTATTATCTTTGAATTAGACGATTTATTCACTTGACTTATTCCGTAGAAATCCCTGATTTATATTAATATCTCTCTCGAGACTAAAAAAACTGACTCTAGGTTGATTAATTGAAATCTCTTTCTAATTAAAACCCCTATTATCGCATTAACTCGATCTATGGATTCTCTTATTAGATTTGACTCTAATCCGGCAGTTTTATGTCGTCTTATCTCTAGGATTGTATTCAACTCTGCTTAATTATGAATGATCTAATCTTAAACATGGACTTTTGCTCTACTGAATAAGCACATCAAAACTTAGATTAATACCCTGGAATATTAAAACAAAAATTAAACTCACAATTAAAAATAAGAACGAGTATTTATCATATAAATCAAAGGAAAATAAGAGTTGTCTTAGGTTTCATCTCTCTTAGGTATTTTGGGAGTTTAGTTCATACTAAGGGAAAACATCTCAAAATATGAAAAACAACAAAACATAAAGAACCCAAAGAACTTCCAAGAAATTGGATGGAGATCTTCAGTCTCCATATCAATATTAATCTGGGCCATAGCCCCTTACAATATCAGAGTATACTAGGCCTAGCCCATATCAGTACCAATCTGGGTCGTAGCCCTATTACAAGTCGAGATATATTGGGCCTTGCCCATATTAACACAGTTGGGCCCATTTCAATACTGGTTGGCCCATAACAAAAGCGATCTCATATGATTAATGCATGATAACCCCATCCAACCTGCACTTGCCTCCGTCCATCCCTACACTTCACGTGGGAATAAATCACCACGCCATCCCTCATAGATTTATAGTGTTAGCACCGATTGCGGCACTAACTATAATAATCACACAAAGTCGCTTATATCGAGAATATATGTGGCATGACCACCGTAGCAGGTTCTTCCTCCATAACAAAATTCAACCCTATGCAACAGATATACATGTCATGGCATATAACAAACAAAATCAGAATATCATGCATTTCAGTCAAAATTAACCCTAGGGGTATAACGGTCATTTTGCACCTAGGGGTAAAATGGTAATTTTCATACTTAGGGTTATTTTAGTAAAATTTACTATTCTAGAGTTTACATACATATTATAACCATTAACGCATTAACAGAAACACTTACCGAGTGTTTTTACCGAATTGGGCCCGTTGGCCCACTACCCCGTCATTAAGCCCAAATATACCGAAGTGCACAAAATTGCGCACTCTGCACTCTTACCGCTTATGATTACCAAAATTAATAAACAAACCACCTCACGAGCGCTCGCACGCTCACAAGTTCACAAATATCGACTTTTCGACATTTTGGCTTTTCGGCTTTTACCGATCTAGTCTATGTGTAGGTGTCGTTTACACACCTGTTTGCGACGATATGCTGACGAGTTCCACACACAAGTTGCCTATAGTCAATAACTAATATGTTAACTATGAATCCAATCACAACTTATATACAGAATCCCTTACCAAAAAAATTCGGCCATTAACACCTTAGGTACTAGCGATCCTACCTTTGCCGAAATTAGAGACTAGGTCTAGATCCAGTCGTTCCACTTGTCCAAGCCTTCGATCAGCAGCCTCTAGATCACACTATTATCACAATAAAATAGTTGTCACAACCCTTAGAGCCACAGAGCCCAAATCGACAGCCTCCCTAAATTTTTAAGGATTTCGGCTTTTCTAAAACCTGAAATAAAGAAATATATTCGAAAACTTACCACCGGTTCCTTCAGCCAACGATTCCACTTTAGTTCTTATTCAATTCTGATGTAGATCTAACCCTCAAACCCTAGTAGAAATCGGTCCTTTACTGGTCTAAAGATTCAGCTATGCTCTTAAGACTATGGGGTTTTCGGCTTTTTTAAACAATGAAGAAAAAGATGCGGGTTTTGTAGTGGCTTTGTCGACAGAGATTTGAAGTTCAAAGGATGAGAGAATCTGTAACATCCCGAAATAGGGCCTAAACAGAATAGTGGTTGCGAAACCACAAATCTGAGGTAGAAAAATTTATTTTATTATTATTTTGAGGTCTATGATATGTTTGCATGATTGTGTGAAAAGTTCGTGAAGAAATTCTATGCATAAAGTACTTAATTTGAAATTAGGGACTAAATTGAATAAATTGCAAAACTTGTGTTCTAGAAGTATTTTGCATAAAATTGAATTAGATTATTAATTAGAGGTCCTTAAAGAGTAATTTTACCAATTTTAAGTTCATGGACAAAATTAGGACATGGAAGGAATTTTTGAAAGTTTAGTAGTAAGGGCATTTTGGTCATTTAGTTATTAAAATGAATTAAAAACAAAATTAAAGGCCAATTTTTGTCCATCTTCTTCATTAGGACAAAATTTCAAGGGTTCTCCATAGCTAGGGTTTGTTTCAAGCTTTCAAGCTCCATGGTAAGTGATTCCAAGCCCCATTTTTAATGTTCTTTACGTTTTGAGTCCATTAGCTCGATAAAGCTTATGCTAGCAATAATTTAAGTTAGGGTTCATATTTGGAAAAATACCCATAGGTGAAATTTGTATATTTTGGTGTTTTATGATAGAATATGAGGTTTTAAATTATGTTAGACAACTTGTATTACTTGGTTTTAAGCAAAAACGAGTAAACGGACTTAATCGGTAAAAATACCTAATAGTCATAAGTGCTTGTTAGAGTATGAATTTGATGCTGCCATAGAAGGGAAAAATGACCAGCATGTCATGAAACATAAGAAAATAGGTTGAAGTTTAATTTACGAGCTTTGAGAACAAAGTGTAAATATGCAAAAGTTTAGGGGCAAAATTGTAATTTTGCCAAAATATGATTTTGGGTCAATTTGAATAATTTGAGTCCTAATTAGACTATATTTTAAATGATAGAGCAAGGAAAACTGAAATTCAAGCTAAAATGGAGAAAATACCAAGTTGTGGACGAAATGGTAAAAGTAGCTATTTTTGCATACGAGGTAAGTTTCTGATGAAATAAATGCAATATTCTTTTATTTTACATTATTATTGTCAATTTCCAGCATTTATATACTTATTTTATGAGAATATTTAAAGTCGAATTAAAGGCGAAGTGACAGAGAAAAAGCATTAGGAAGCCCCGTTTGAACCTTAGGAATATTAGGATATTGGGGTTGACAGGACGGGACAGGACAGAAATGAGCCATGTAAGTCCATATCAGTTATATGGCTTTGGAGACAGGAATGAGCCATGTAAGCCCATATTATATATATATATATGGCATTGGAGACAGGAATAATTCATGTAAGTCCATGTCGAAGACATGGCATTGGCGAGATATTGATAGGCAGAACGACCCCAATATCCTTAGTATTCCGAGTGGTTCAATGGGTCATTGTACACGTTAAATTACAGTGAATTATCAGCAAAAAGGAAGATAGATTATATTTATGAATAGTGAAAGGTCAGGTAAGAAAGAAGTTAAGTGAGTGAAGAAGAAGGTAGAAAATGAGAAGTAAATAAAGTTTATGAGGCTAGGTGACATTATGTATAATTATTCATTATCTTTGAATGTTGTAATTTATTTGCTTGTAAGCTTACTAAGCCTAGTGCTTACTCTCTTTATTTTCTTTTTCTTATAGTTTTATCAAGCCACTCGGGATCGAAGGAAACGTCGGAGACCCGATCACACTATCGAAGGAATCACATTGGTATAGTTAGACGTTTAGTTTTGTGTATGGCATGTATAGGAACTTGGTTTCTTTTGATATGATATGATCAATGAATGATGTGTAAATACTTGCTAGTGATTAGTTAATAGAATGGCTGATGATATACATGTTTAATTGTATGTATGAATAAGTAGTAACTATCACATGAAAACTAAGAAAAATGTGAAAGTAACTTAAAAACAGATTCAAGTATTAGAAATAATGTGATTTTGAAAAATCACTAAAAATCGTAGAGACATGGTTTGATGGTGAATAATATATGAAATTAAATCTTATTATGTTTATTTTCTTATGGAATAAGCAAAACAGGTAAATATATTATATTTTATGAGATATCTGAGTTTTAGTGAAACAGGGTCAGAGAAAATTCTAGATCCCCTATTTCAACTTTGGAAATTCACCATAAATTGTAAAAAAATAATTAGGTGGTTTAATTTATATGGTTAGAATCCTTATTGAATCTAGTTTTAATAAAAACAAACGGTATAGTTATATTAATTTTTTATAGGGAGAAAAGGGGTTCGAAGTAAGTAGAGGTCAGTGCAGTTGAATTCTGAAACAGGGGTAACTTTAACTAATAAACTGTACTAATTGGCTAAGTAAAAAATTCTAAAAAAAAATTAGTAGATAGATATATGAGTCTAATTTCAGGAAAAATTTACGGATCTTAATTTCTAGTTTTGAAACTCGAGAAATGAATTTTTAAGCAGCTATGATGCAGAAAAACAGTTTATTCCGAAAATTAAAATAAGTGGTTTAGAGTTGTTTAAAAGGTAAGATAAGTTTAGTAACACCTCAAGCTTGACTCCGGTGACGGTTTCGGGCATGGGGGCGTTACAGAATCGGCCAAAAATATGGAGAAAAATAAAAGGGTTTGGCTAGAATAAATCGACACAACAAGAAATATAGGCTTTCGGGATTTCGGCTTTCAAGATATTCAGCTATGAGGCTTAAAATGATGGTAAGAAAGTGGTGTTGAGTTGAATGGTAGAAGGATTCGGCTATGAAGAAAAAGAAAAAGAAAAGGGAATAGGAAAAGAGAGGAGAAAAGAAAAGAAAAGAAAATAGAGAAACGAAAAAAAATGAATCCTAAAGGTCAAAATATACGGCACTTAATAGCTATGGCCGAAAGAGTGCCTTTCGGCATAGAAATTCTTTCCCAATTCCAATTCCCGAATTTCCTTGATTGTTGGCCACATCCAATGTTTGAATTTCATTCAAACTCCTAACCGATCAAGCCCACCGTTTCCACCACTTTAGCATGCTGCCAGAGTCCTGATCAGACCCCAACTCCTTCCCCATGCATGCAGCAAAAATTCCCAACCTTGCGTGCACGAGATGTAGCTCGAACCCAGACCTCCGTCCGCCTTGCCCCCTTGCGCCTTCGTCGAGCTACTGGCTACTGCATCATGCTTTCTCCTTTAGTAATATATTGTTACAATTAATTATAAACCTTACCTGCTGAAGCTTTGGTCCGCTTAAAAATAAAAGACAATTTCGCCTTCCACGCGACTTGAACCTGCGACCTTCTAACCCCACACACACGTTGCTTGTCACTGCACCGAAGTTCCTTTCATGACATAATCCTTTCACATTTAATTTTAACCTTTACCCGCTTTAGTTCTGGCTCTCTAAAAATAAAACAGAATTCGCTTACCCTTGGAATCGAACCCATATCTTCTTGGCAGGCTTAGCATGCTATTGCCACTGCGCCACAGGCACTCCTTGTGTTAAATTATACTCGCAACTCCTCTTAACACTTATTCCAACAGCGATCTGCATACTAAAAAAAACTCCCAAATTGCGCGCGGCGTCCCAACCTTCCTAGCGTGCTTAGCCACTAGGCCAGGTACTCCTTTATGCTAAAACTCAGCCTAAATTATTAATAAGGCCTACTGCCCAGATTCTATTAAGAGACAAAATTTAAAAGTTTTGTGGGCCGAACCCCAGACTTTTCCCCACACTATAAACCCTTCGTTATTAATTTAATTACTAAACATACTAAATAATAATAATAATTTACAATAGTAATTAATTAATTAATTAGAACATCCTAATTTTTTTCGGGCCGTCTTTTACCCAAACCCAAACTCAAGGCCCAATACTTTCTAGGCCCAATTTTTGGGGCGTTACAGTAAACCCGAGGGTACTTGGTGTTCAGCCTTCACTTGTTGACAAACTAGACACTTAGAAACAAACTCAAAAATGTCTCTTTTCATTCCCGACCACCAGTACATTTTCTTCAAGTCGTTATACATTTTCACACTACCCGGATGGATAGACAAGTAAACACTATGTGCCTCTCATAAAATATTCTAAATAAGCTCATTATCCTTGGGTACACAAATTTTGTCTCGGTACATCATACAACTGTCGGTTCCAATACGAAATTCTGATTCATTTCCTATCTCACACTGAGCCATCTTAGCTTGCAAGTTTTATCACCTTTCTGAGCTTCACAAATCTCTTGAAGGAACATCATCTAGCTCTCATCTCAGCTAGAATCAAACCATCATCAATCACGATCAACTGAGTATTCATAACCCTCGAGGCAAATAATGATTTCCTACTCAATGCATCAGCGACTACATTCACCTTTCCAGGAAGGTAGTCAATTAACAACTCGTAATCCTTTATCAACTCTAACCACCTTCTTGCCATACAAGTGGTGTCTCTAAATTTTCAACGTGAACGCGATGACGGCCAACTCTAAATCATGCGTCGGGTAGTTTTTCTCATGTGGCTTTAGCTGTCTCCAGGAATAATCTATTTCCTTACCTTCTTGCATGAGCACACACCCTAACCAATTCAAAGATGCTTCACTATACACCATAAATTCTTTTCCCAGTTTCGGTTGCACTAAAATTGGGGCTTCGATCAACAAAGCCTTTAGTTTCTCGAAACTTTGTTGGCACTTATCATTCCATTCGAACTTGACCACTTTTTGAAGTAGTTTTGTCATCAGAGTAGCTATCATCGAGAGCCCTTTAACGAACCACCTATAGTACTCAGCTAAGCCCAGAAAGCTTCTGATCTCCAAAATATTCTTCGGCGGTTTCCACTCAACAATAGCCGAGATCTTATTCGAGTCAACTCTAATTCCATCACCTGACACGATGTGCCCATAGAATTTGACCTCTCGTAGCCAAAATTTGTTTTTACTAAACTTGGCATACAACTGATTATCTCTCAGGGTTTGTAAAACCGTCCTCAGATGCTTCATGTGCTCGCTCTCATCACGCAAATAAATCAATATGTCATCGATAAAAATGATGACGAACTTATCCAAATAGGGTAGGATAATAACTGGACCTCAAGTCTATCTTAGAAAACACAGTGGCTCCTTTCAATTGGTCAAACAGATCATCGATCCTTGGCAAGGGGTACTTGTTCTTCACTGTGACATTGTTGAGCTGTCTGTAGTCTATACATAACCTTACCGACCTGTCCTTTTTCTTCACAAATAGCACTGGGGCACCCCACGGAGAAAAACTCGGTCTCTCAAAACCCTTGTCAGTTAACTCTTGTAGTTGAACTTTTAATTCCTTTAACTCCGTTAGAGCCATCCTGTACGGAGCAATCGAGATGGGTGTCGTACCAGGGATTACCTCAATTCCAAATTTAACTTCCCTCACTGGAGGCAGTCCAGATAATTCCTCCTGAAACACATCTGTTTCCTCCTGAAACACATCTGTAAACTCACATACCACTACCGATTCAATCTTTGACTTAGACACTTGAGTATTCAGCACAAAAGCGAGATAAGCCTCATATCCTTTTCTCAAATATTTCACTGCCGACATGGATGATATCACCACAGGAAAGTTATCCGTTCTACTCGATTCAACCCGAAGAACATCCCCACTTTCACACTTCAACGCAATAACTTTTCTCCCACAGTCCACTACAACATTATGAGAAGTCAACCAATCCATCCCAAGGATTGCATCAAATTCATTAAACGGCAATAACATCAAGTTAGCCGAAAAAAATGCCCTTTAATTGTCAAAGGACAATTTCTACACACTTGGTCAACTAGCACATGTCTGCCTAAAGGGTTGGACACTTTTATCACAAATTCAGTGGACTCTACTAGCATGTTCATACGGGGTATCAATTCCATACAAATATAAGAGTGGGTAGACCCCAGGTCAATCAAAGCAATAACAGGATATCATGAAGAGAAAAAGTACCCATAATTACATCTGGTGAAGACGCCTCTTCTCGAGCGCGAATGGCATAAGTCCTTGCAGGCGCTCCGCCCTCGGACCTCACAACTGAATCTCTAGGAGCACCCCTACCACTAGCCCTACTGCCTGGGTTCTTCTGTTGTCTACCCCTCGTAGGAGCACTACTCGCTCTCATATCTTGCTTTTTCTCTTTGTCATTTAATTCAGGACAGTTTCGGATGAAGTGGTCTAGTGATCCACATTTGAAGCAACCTCTCTCATTCCCTCGGCACTCGCCGAAATGACGCCTACCACATTGCAAACACTTCGGCCAATTTGGCTGAGCACTATCAACACACCTGATAGAAGTGGTTTGAGCTTTCAACACCGTGTGTTGCTTGTTCTTCTTTCTACCCAAAAACTCCACTAAAGCATTCGATCAGGTAGTGAACTCTCTCGATCTTTTAGATGATGACTGATGTAATTTCCCTATCTGTCTTTTCCTAGAGTCTCGGGACTCGATGTCAGCTTTTCTCTTCTCTTTGGCCAATTCCTTGGCCTTACATGCTCTCTGCACAAGCACCACAAATTCCCTTAGCTCTAAGATGCCAACTAGTAGACGAATGTCTTTGTTCAAACTATCTCCAAACCTTTTGCACATGATGGATTCTGTAGATATGCACTCCCATGCATATTTGCTAAGTCTCACAAACTCACGTTCGTACTCCGCCACCGTCATACGGCTTTGCTTCAGTTCGAGAAATTATTTCCTCTTTTAATCGATAAATCATTCGCTAATGTACTTCTTTCGAAACTCTTCCTGGAAGAATCCCTAAGTTACCATCTCTCTCGACACAACAGACACGAGAGTATTCCACCACTGATAAGCTGAATCTCGCAAGAGTGATACAACCACTTCATGCACTCCTCGGGCATGCATGATAGCTCATCAAATACCCTAATGGTATTTTCTAGCCAAAACTCTGCTCTCTCCGAGTCATCATCAATATTCGCCCAGAATTCTTCTGCCCATTACTTTCTAATTCTGTCCACTGGAGGTTTCTCTCTCCTAGCCATTTCTGCTCCTTGAGGAGCTATATGAACGTGTTGAGGAATTGGGGGAGGGGGGAGGTGGAGTATTCAGATTCGCACAAATAAACTCTGAGTACCACGCATCCATCATATAGAGGTAAGCTTCTCTCACCCCTCCGCCCTGACTCATTGTCACGGGCCCACTATCCACTGGCGTGGTCCCTTCCGCAGGAGCCGACGCATTACTTTTCATGTCATCCGCCATAGCCACATCGGGATCCATTTACTATATATATAAAAACACAATTTATCTCGTCAGGAGTTGTCACACTATCAATATACAATTATGGCATGTATAGCTAGACTTGTACTCACGCTAGGTTAGTCCTAGAATTGACTAAGCCTGACTCTGATACCACTAAATGTAATACCCCTTACCCGAGGCCGAGGCCAGGATTGGGCACAAGGCATTACCTGACTTAACTGTATGCATACAAATGTTTTCGAGTCACCAAGACTTGCTCAAATTTAAAACCTTTTCAAACTATGTCTAAACTTCTTTAACATGGGCTTACGAGACCCTAAACATTCATTAGAAACCACTCGGGACCAGCTCGGGTCCTTTAACCAACTATATAAAAATGACTTTTGAAACAGGGCACACACCCGTATGGAAAGGCAACACGCCCGTGTGGAGCATGAACATGGTCGTGCTGATGGCCCGTGTGGCTCACACGGCGTAAGCATCTAGGGACACGCCCGTATCCCAATATTGGTGTGGATTTATTTTTCATTTCGAACCTATAGGGGTTTTTACACAGCCTAGCACACACCCGTGTCCATGGCCTGTGTCCCACACACGACCTCGACACGCCCGTGTCTTAGCTCATGTCCAAAAACCTGGACATTCTATTTCTGACGTCAACAACCCTTCAGGGTCACACGGCCAAGGCACACGCCTGTGTGCTAGGCTGTGCCCTTCACACAGTTGAGACACACAGCCGTGTCTCTGCCCGTGTGTTTACTACCATGCATACTGACTTGTAAAATTTACGTGCAAGGGACACACGACCGGATAACACACCCATGGGGTAGATCGTGTGTTACACACGGCCTAAACACACATCCGTGTGTCTACCCGTGTGGAAAAAATAAGGCTATCTACCAAGCCCTTTTGCCACCCTTATTAGCACTAACTTATACTAAACCAAAACAACCAACTCACACACACAACCACATAGTTAAATCATTCAATTTACTCATTCCCAAAAGAAGATCATCATTTGCATTTATCAATAACCAATATTAGCAAACCATCCATGGCATTATACAAAATGACTCAATAGCTATGACAAGCCACTAGTTTGATCCAAAATAATGTAACCATTACAAAAAGACTAGTTCCTATACATGCCATAATCAAAATGAATAACACTAACTATACCAAATGCTTTAAGGATAGTGTGACTGGCTTTTCCGACGTAAGGTGATGATCCACGAGCTACTTTGGCGACACTATAAGAAAATGGAAAGGAAAGGAGGTAAGCACAAAGCTTAATAAGTTGCATGTAATTGAACATCAACTAATTATCTTACAGCGATATGCTCATAACATTTCGTAGCTTGTCCATGAATACGATAATTAGACATAAGTACAACTTACTTATCACCATCCAATACAATTCATAAGGCATATATTGAGCCCACATCTCATACATTTCAAGTAGGTACCTGTACCACTCATCACATGGTCATAAGTTTTCTCATTTTGATGTAAACCATAAATCTCCCATTGAACCATTTGAAATACTATAAGATATTCAATAGCCCCAAACATGGGAATGGATGCCGACGCCACATCCCAGACATGGTCTTATAATGGCTAGCACATCAAAGTTGATGCCATGTCCCAAATAGGTCTTACACTTACTTTCATATATCGAGGCCGATGCCATGTCCCAGACAAGTCTTTCACTAGCTCTCGTCTATTTTTATCGATGCCATGTCCCAGACAAGTCTTACACTGACACACCACAAGCTGACACCATGTCCCAGATAGGTCTTATAGTAGCTTATATATCTCGAGGCCGATGCATGTCCCAGACATGTCTTACACTAGCCCTCGTCTCAAAGCCGATGCATGTCCCAGACATGTCTTACACTGGCTCTCATAATGTGGCCGATGCATGTCTCAGACATGTCTTACACTAGCACACATGTCACCCAAAGTCATGGCATGAATATTCAAATTTATTCTTAACGTTCAACCGGGAATCTTTGTTACATTAATTTCTCAACATGCATGCTCATATTCACAATCAAAATAATTTATGCAATATCAATTCAATCATACATCATATCAATATAGTTGCATTATTAATATACAACTTACCTCGTATTTCAAAATGTAGACGACTAGTTGATTTAATCTACTTGCTTGGCCTTCCCCTAGTCTAGGTTTAGATTTTGCACTTCTTGATCTAAAATGATAAAAATTTCCCTAATTTAATTAGTATATTAATCTAGATACTCAACAATTTATAATTGATCAAAATGACCATTTTGCCCCTAGGCTTTCACAAAATGACCATTTTACCCCTAGGCCTAAAAATTGATTTTTATTGAATTTCTCTATTAGTCAAACCTAACCGACCATTTATTACTCTTATGACAACCCCAAATTCCCAATATTTCACAACATTACTATCTATTTTACAAACTTTACAAAATAGTCCTATTAGGGTTTTAATGAGAAGTCCTTTCACAAAACTTGTTGACTCAATAACCAAGACTCATTTTCTTCCATAAAAAACTCAGCAAACATACAAATAATTTCATGGTAAGTCCCTAGACTATCAACCATTTCACAAAATAGTCCTCTCAATAGCTAGATTAAGCTTTAGGGATTCCAAAAATACAAAAATTATCAAAAATAAACTTCAAATTGACTTACTTGTAAGAGGATAGCTTGGCTGAAATTTTAAGGCTTCAAAACCCTTATTTTTGCTGAGAATTTTGGTGAAGAAGAAGATGAGAAAGGGATGATATCATCTTTCTTTTATTTTATTTCTTTTTAGTCAAATAAGTCACCAAACTTCACCTAACATTTGACTATTTTAATTTCCTTGTCTCATGGCCGGCCAAGCCTCTTTAAAGGGTCTAATTGCTCTTTAAAGACCCTCAATTTTGCTTCTCTAGCTAATTGACACCCTTAGCTATCAAAATAGGACTTTTTGCACTTTATGCGATTTAGTCCTTTTTCGCAATTAAGCATGAAATCACTAAATTTATTTCACCAAAATTTTCATACATTCATATAATCATGCCATACACATAAATTAATAATAAAAATAATTTCTCGAACCTCAAGTTAGTGGTCCCAAAACCACTGTTCCGACTAGGCCCAAAATCGGGCTGTTACAACTTATGTAAGAACCGAGATGACAACGACACGACACAATACCCACCATCGAATTTTGAAAGGCATAAAGAATAACGATCAAGAACAAACAAGAGATTGAGAAAAGGAAAAAGAAAGAAAAAAGTACAAAGAAAAGAATTAAAAGTTTGAGAACTTTCTTTATTGAAACCCACATGAAAAAAAGCAAGAAAGAGATAGGGAGAGTAGGGGAAATGTGGAATAGGTGGAAGCAAATTTGGGAAAAATCTTTTAATTTTTTTCTAACTATTTTAGTTTAAAAAAGTAAATAGAAAAAACATGATAACTATTTACTAGATTCTGATAACTACTCAGATTTTCAAGAGTTTGAATTTAATCTAAACTCATCCACATGAGCGGCACAAAGCATGGAATAAAAGTATTTCCATTTGCCCAGGATTTGAACAAAGGACCAAATGGTAAGCTGAAACCTTACCACTAAACCAGCAGGCTCATTCTTGACACAAGTTGAGCAAAAAAAAATTTAATTCAAATGTACAAAGGCAGGGATAGGAACAAAAATAGTACAAATTTAGGATTGAGATTTTAACCTATGACCTCAAATACACATCCAAAACACTTAACCATTGAAGCAGATTACTTAACTTGACAAATTTTAACAAATTAAGAACTCAAATTTTAGGGCGTTACACAATAAAACTAGAAATTGTTCAATCTAGCATCGACTCCCCGTCACCAAAAACTTGACCACCCTCCTACTCGTCCTCCTCGCGGGCAACGAGAGGAGGAAAGGAATCAACAAATAAGAGACAAGGATCGAATAAAACTAGGTGCAGCTTCTGCAAGTGTGACATGTTAGTTGTAATATATTTGTACAACAGGGTATATGAGTACACTGTAGATTGAACCCAAAAGAGTCAGAGATTGAACAATTTCTAATTAATGAGCATGTAAAATAAAGAGTCTAACCAACTAATCGCAAAAGTTATGCTATGAAAAATCTTAGAGTCAAGAATGATTAAACTAATTTACGAGTTAGTTAACAAGGACTAAATTGTAAAACATGTGAAATTCTGAAATTATCAAATAGAGAACAAATGATGGTTGATGGTTTACCAATCTTCGAATTAGGGATCTAAATTGCTTAAACTCTTAAAATGACTCGATTTTATCTCTTGATTTCAATCTTACCAAGTTAGACAAGTTAATCTGAATTATCTATCAATCTCATCGGCTAACCCGGGACTAACTAATCAATGCTAAACAAGATCTCCTCTTGGTCTCGCTTGCCTAGGTATTTCTTTAAGGTAGTAAATCCTAAGTTTTTAAGTTCATTCAAATTAGTCCAATTTATTATGATTTGATCCCTCATCCAAAAATTAGCTCACCATATTTTCATCAACCAACCCCCTTAAAAGTTTAATTCCCTATACTAAAAATAAAGCTAATGAACATAAAAGTGTAGAACATGGAAGCCATTAAAAAAAAACTTAAGAAAAATATAAAAGTTTGAATTCTTATGTAAGAAAACTTAAAGGAAATGTAAAGAGAAACATATTACATGAAAATCTAAAGCAAGTAACATAAAAAGGAACAAGCTTTAACATATTTAATGTAAAAAGAACTACAATTCATTAAACAAAAACTGAAAATGTCATTACAACCAAATTAAATGGACCAAAGGCGTAAATAAACCTAAGCTACAATGTTAACTAACTACAAGAACACTAAGAACAAGAGGAAAATGCAGGAAAATAAGCTCTACAACTATGGAAGGAGAAGAAGAAAAAATGAAAACCGTAGAAAAAGTGCAAAAAACTAAAAGAAAACCTAAGAGAAACTAAAGCTAAACTAGTTTATGTGTGGCCTCCTCTCTCCTCAACCAAATTTGGCTAATTTTAGTAGGACTCTAGCCCCATATTTGTGACCAAAAAGCCATTGAATGGGCCTCTTCTGATTGGTGCTTTAGTTAGAGAAACATTGCCCTTGATGTCATATTTTGTCCCCTGACAATAGTGCTATCGTGATACCGAGGGCTTGGTATCGTGATATAGTTTTCAGTCTTGAAATGGTGTTGTCCTTGTCATTTGAATATCGCAATACCCTAGGGAGATATCGCAGTACCACTGCTTGATGCCTTGGTCCCAGGACTAGTTAGGATATTGAGATTCTAGAGCCCTAATATCGTGATACTCTTGCTTTGGTGAAGTTTTCGCGCTATTTCGGGCCTCCAACAAGTAACTACAACACTCAAATAAAGGTTAGGGCACCAAATGACACGATTGAGCAATTTGGGTCTCAAAATATGTAAAAAGAGGCAAATTCACTTATTAAATAAAAAATCTAAAAAACTACCAAAAACTACGTAAAAGACACTACTTTGCTCGAAAACAAGCTCTTCAAGTATATTGAAAAAACCTAATTTGTCATATTAGATTACGACAAATCAAATACTTTTGTTATTATCATATAATAATTAATAGTATATGTAATATTTATGTACATTTTTATTATTTTTAATTTATCCAATTATATTCAATGAATTAAAAGTTAATTAATATCAACATTGTTATTATTTCAATAATAATTACTAATATATTTAATGAAGTATTATTTTAATGTCAAATTAGTAATATGATGAAAAATAAAAGGTATACTTGTCAGTTCAAATTTTTTCCAAACTTGTGATTTTATATAGACTAGCTTCTAGTGTTATATGTGTTGGATGTGATGTTACATATTTAATATTTAATTATTTTTTAAAATATTATATTTTTAATTGCAACAATTAGTATAAAAAATGTTTTTTATTTGAATTATTGCATATAATTAAAATATATTAATATATCAATTCAAATATTATAATAAAAACTTTTCAAATAATAATCAATGAAACATTCAACATACAATATAGTTTTAATTTATGTAATTAATGCAAAATAACATTATTCAGAAAAAAAAAAAAACTAATCAACATAATAAACTCTAAAATTAATTAAGTGATAATATGTTTTGAACTCTATTTTACATCAATAAAATTAGCACAACTTTTTTAAAAAATAAAATTAACACGACTTTTGTTTACCTCAAAATTTTTTAACTAATAATGGTATATTATAATTATAATTATAATTATCACAATTTTTTCCCCTCTATTTTATGTTTAGAGTTCTATTCAATTAATAATTCTATTTTAAGATCAGCACAATTTTTTTTAATTATAATTGTAGTTTAAATACAAATTATTTTAAATGTGTAATTATCACAACTTCTATTAAATTATAATAATTATTTTTTTAACATTAATCTCATTATAAGTTCTTTTCATATATGCTCTTCAATACAATGTCTAGAACTACCCATAGTCCCTCTCCAACCCTTAAATAAGAGGATAATACGCTTCAGTGCACTCGAACCCACATCCTTATACACTGGCAACAATGTCGATGTCAATCAAGCTAAGACTCAATCGGGAAAATTGTAATTATCACAACTTTTATTTTATTTTAACTTTGTAAATAATAATTCTAAATTAAATATTATAATTATTTTAAAATGTGAATTTAGTAATATGCTAAAAAATAAATGATATTCTTGTCAGTTCAAAAGTATTTTTCAAACTCGTACTTTTATATTATATATATTAATATAATTGGTTATATATTTAATTCATTTAAGTATAAATAATTTAATAAAAAGTACATATTTAAAAAGAAAATATTTAATGAAAATTTTTCTCTTTTTTCTCCAAGCCGCTTCTTTCTTCTTTTCATCCATTTGCAGATCTATTTTCTGGGTTTCTTTGTTGTCTTCACAAGTTATGATGGATAGATGACGATGCTTGTCGTTTGCTAAAACTCCATCGGCCACTAGTATTTTTTTTGGAAAGTGGGTGGCTCTTCGTTAGTTTCTTAATTTATTTCTGTTTTGAGAATATTTCAGAATAATTAATGGTTTCATGAGTCGATTTGGATTCGTGTTGTCTTAAGTTTTATATTTTTTTTGTTTGTTTTTCATTATTTAATAATTCTTCAGTTTTAGAAGTTTTTGTCTGCTTTTGTAGCACGGTTTTAATCTTGCTTATGCATGTAATACTAGTTTTATAAGTGATTTTAGGGATGGTTTAGTTGTCATCCTCTATAGTTTGGTGAATGCTCGAATCTTTTGTCGATTTTTGCTCACCTGTAACACCCTCTAACATTTATCCATCCCCGGAACAGGATTACAGGGCATTACCGGTCTGTACAGTTCAATTATAGTCATTTATTAAGATAAATGTTTCTAACCCTACAAATTAAAACTTCAACCAATACAATTTGCCAACATTCAAATAATCCAAATACATTTAAAAAGATTCATTGGATAAGTTATAAAATGTTTTATATTCGATCATTGGGTTGTAAACCTAATTGATTATGCATGCTTGATCTATCGCTTTATGATATGTGCGTGGTGATGTCTAGGCTTGGTATAAAATGAGAACAAGATCTGGTATGTCTAGTTCTAATTAATCTAAGAATGTGTATTACATGCATGATGGTAGGCAAATGATATATTTGTATCAAAATAGAGGATGTTGAATGTTATTGAAACCATGTGGGTGCATGTAGGGTGACAAAAAGGCTTGGAAAATAGTCTAAGAGTTAATTACATAGGCTGAGACACGGCCGTGTGTCTCAACCGTGTAAGAGACACGGCCTGGAGACACAGGCGTGTAAAAGGCACACAGACATGTGACTCTATTTTATGGTAAAATTCTCTATGTTTTCCCAGAACTTCCCAAAGTTCTCGATTTAGTCCCGAAACTTTTTTTAAAGTATGTTTTGGGCTTTGTGGGCCCAAATAAGGGACGATGTGCATGTAAATGAATGTTTCGAAATAAAAAAAATTTTATAGCCCGTATTTTAGTTGGATGTTTGTATGTTTGTCCGGTAATGCCTCGTACCCTATTCCGGTCTCAGGTACCATTTTAGACCATCCGGGGCTGATTTTCTTATCGTGTTAAGTGTTTGCAATCACTCTAAACATGTCGTGCTTAAGTTGTGACAAAGCGAAATGCCAACGTGTTAGAATGTTCTATTGATGCTGAGACTAAAGCCTTTGTTGTGCTGATAGAGTTTGTCCTTCCCATCTACGACGAGTGCTTGTTATTTTTTTCCCTAAATTGTATGGTTCCATTCATTGAATGAATTAATGGATTTACCTTTAAAAAAGAAGAAGAAAATGTTTAATTAATTTTAAATTTAAATAAATTAATACAAATAGTATATTTAAATTTTATATTAATTTTAAATTAGATTAATATTGTGTGAATTATATTTTTAAATATTTGCATATTTAAATTTAAATAAAATAATGAAATTACCTATTTAAATAGGAGGAATTTGTTAACTTTAAAATTTTAAAGGGAATTTATATCAATATATAGTTAACTTGGAGTTAAAGACTTGCTTGTATGGATTAGAGCTGATCATGGGCTGGGCGGCCCGGCCCGGCCCGAAGGTCCGCCCGAAAAATGGGAGGGTTTGGGTAAAAATATAGGCCCGAAAAATGGGCTTGGGCAAAAAAACGAGGCCCATTTAGAAAACGGGCCGGGCCTCGGGTAAGAGTTTTTTGGCCCGGGCTCAGCCCGGCCCGAATTATATATTAATATATTTTTTTATTTTATTTTTAATTATTTTAAATTTTTAATATAACTATTTTTTATTAAATTGTTAATTTGTGTATTGTTTTAAGAATTGTTTTAGTATTATTTTTATTTGTTTTAATATTTGTTTTTATGTTTTTAAATATATTTGATTTATTATATTTTTAATTTTTTTATTTAATGAAATAAGAAAAAAATTAATATGGGCCGGGCTGGGTCGGGCTCGGGCTTAGTAATTTTATTTTAGGTCGGGCTTGGGCAAAATTTTAGGCCCATATTTCGGGCCGGGCAGGGCTCGGGCCTAGTAGACGGGCCTAAAATTTTGTTTGGGCCCGACCCATGATCACCTCTAGTATGGATGATATGTAGCAAGCATCATGTATATCTTTTCATAGGAAAAATTAGGTTAAAATATGCCATAGGTGATTGTTTCTTTTATAAATTTGGAATTTAGTTATTATATTTTTATTTTCTATAATTTAGTCCTTGTACTTTTTAGATTTCAAATTTTAGTTTAGACATTGTTCAAAATTTTTTTATTAAACTTGTTGGTGTGAGGTTTTGAAATTAAAAAAAACAAAAGAGCTCATATGATGGCAATATAACTAAAAAAATGGCGTTGTAATGAATGTGAATTTAACTAAATAATTTTAACTATGTTAATAGTCGAACCTAAATTTTGAAATCTAACAAGTACAGGACTAAATGTCTAAAAAACAAGGACTGAAATCTAAATTTACTAAAGGTACAGGGACTTATGACTTATTTTAACCGAAGAATTATTGGTATTCTCTGAATTATTTCATAGAAATTCTACAGAAAATAGTAATTCTACACAAGGAAAATTCTATTCTTGATTTTGGCATGAGTCTGAAATTTGTATAAATTCATCTGCAGAGAAGTTTCGGATTTCTTCATTGTTGATTTTAAACCAATATATATTTCTATTCTTGATTTTGACATGAGTCTGAAAATTCTATAGATTCATCTGCTTAGAAATTTCCTGGAGAAAAAATTGTAATACTACAAGGAAAATTTTACTATTAGCTGTAAGGGGAGACTTATCCTCACAAACATCATAAAAAGGCTCAGTTATCTAACATTAATGTACCAGTGGATCAGTTTGCTTAATTTACTGCAAACTTATCCTGATCAATGCTAAAGAGATAATAATGATTCTTCACAACATGAACAAGTTTTAAAATCTACACAAGTATATGATCCTCTTCATGAGCACACAGATTGAAATTACAGCAAGACTAATATACAAAACTCTGTGTGCTCTGTCTTCTTATTGCTGCGGTCTCAAAATATGTAGACAACACAGTTAGCAGCAAGTAAAATTTGAGCTCTTCTTTAATGGCAACTAAACCTTTCCATCCGATGAAGGGAGACTTCTATCCGGTTTAACTGCTTTCGATGTTGACATTGTTACGGAGTTGGTACCTTTAGAGGGAGATGATGAAGGAGCTGGAAGCTTCTTGGGAAGCCTCTGTTCCCAGTACACCTCAGGCGATCTCGATGCTTCAGAGAGAAGGATGAAAGCAAGAAGAGAGAAGATGAGAAAGCACTTGTGCCTCCAAGAAACTAGCATGTTTGATCTGTTGATGAACAGGGACCTGGAGCTCTCCTTTAACTTCCAAACATGGCTTTAGAAGGTTTGCAACAGCAGACATGTTGAGTAATGTAAGGAGACTGCCAACTTGTGTGTTTAAGGAAAGTTGTGACAATGGCAGACATTGGGGAATTTGATAATAGTAAACCGGTGAAGCAGCTCATGTTGTTGCTCTCATTGTCTAATAGGCAGTAGAATCAGAGAGTGCGAGTGAGGAATTTGAGGGATTTTAAATATTCATTTGGGACCAGACATTAGCTGGTGCATGATTTGTTTATGTTTGGTGTTCCAGTTCTGGTAACAAATCTTTGTTGTCAGTAAAACCACTTTGACAATATAATACAACAAACAATTAAACCAACTGCTATTCTTAACATAAAACATTGATATGATATGCTTCATGTTGCCTGACGCATGGATTATAGTTTTGAGTACCATCGTTCATACTTTAAACCAAGAGAACAGGGATTCAAAATTATGGGACATGACTCTTAAGTCCAGTCCATTTGGTTTATATTACAATGTTCAAATCTCGATACCAAAAGAAACCAATAGGGAACACCCTTTCAGACTTGATACAATGCATTTAGATGCATACCATATGGATGCACGGATGCGTCTTCTTTATATAATTAGTCCCCATGACGCATGTGGGACAAGAACCCCACATAAACCTTACCACTATTATTCTTAAATTTCAATCATGCAAACATGAGGATTCTGATCTTTTTTCGAGCTATATATGAATGATTAGGGGAAAAAAGGGTTAAGAACGGAAGAAAAGAAAGTCCAAAAGAAGCATCTTAGACCCTTCTGTAGCCCACTTTACCAACATGGACAAAATTTTATGTGATTTCTAAGGCACTCAAATGTATTGAAACATGTACCAAAGTGAAAGAAAATATTTTAATTTGGTGGTAGGCTCCCTTTCCTTCACTCGCTAAGCTTTTGGTTAAGAAACTTAGGGTTCTTTTTTTTCCTTTTCCTAATCTAATAATCATCACCAACTCAGTTGAACAGAAGAACTCAGTACACTGTATCCATAAACTCGGTTCACACAAATACAAAATACTAAAAATGTATTACGTTTTAGGAGACCATACCAGTTAGAGCTAATAAAATTAACAGGTTGAATAATTGTATTTGTTTATGTACAATAAAAATTTGTTTAAATTCTATAATAGAATTTCTTTTCTTTTTCTTTTTTATATGAATGAAAGATTTTTGTTTATTTGATATAAATTTTGTTATGCTTAATTTACGATTTGGCTCTTAAAGTATACCAATTTTCTCACTTTAGTACTTAAACATTTTTTTGTATAAAATTGGTACCTAAAATATCAATCACTTCCCAATTTGGTACCTAAGGTATCCTTCCCTTATATCTTTGAGTTCATTTTTTGACAACACCCGTTTTTATCATACCTTACAAATCAATAAAATATACAACTTTGTTTCATAAGGATATTTGTTTAAAAACATAAGGATGTACAACATCGATACAATAAAAACATTTCATATTTATTTAAAAATTTAAATGAGAAGTACAAAAATAAAATAAAATAAATCAATCCAATCCCCGACTAGAATGTGTGCCGCATCGGGGTGGTCGACAATTGCAAGCCGAATTCCTTCTTGGTTCAACCTCTGGTATAGGTTGTGGTCTCGGCCTCTCATCTTCTTCACCTTCATTCTTAGTTGATTGTGATCGGTTGTTAAGTTGCCATCATGCATATTCTGATCTAGGAATAGATGGTTGCAAATATGATCCACCGTGGTAGAACAAGGATCCCGGAGGTGTTTGCGATACCATCGGCGTAGGGGTAAAACTATATTGTGTCCCATACATCGACAGCATAATGATCAGACTCCAGTCGATGCCCCAAATATAGAAGGCATATACGTCATCATCAGCATCGTTGTCGTATGAAATGTTGATGACATCGGCGTGTAATAAGACGTGGATGGGGGTTTGAAAACAAACTCTGGCATTGAAGTAGAAGATGAAAAATGTTGTGCTTATGTGAAAATGACAGGGTTAGTATAAGTACAATAATAAGTCGAGTCATACTGACCAGGGGGTGGTGCAGCCATCAGTGTCAATTCTTGCGTAGGTGTTGACAATGGACAGGCCTCGCCAGACCTTGGATGTCTAGGCCCCCATCATGGCTTCCTCGTATACGGTTGCCGACCCCTCACATCTTTTGCTAACATGAATACTTGCCATGGACCCTAAACCATGGCATGTACTCTGGATTACAAGCTAATTCCAAAGCAACAATGGCCTCTTAAGTAGGTAAAAAATCATACCTATTGTTCCAAATGTTGATATATTACGCATGGAATTTAGGCCAATGCTCATTTGTTCTCCCCTACAAATCAATATGATGCAGATCTTCAATTTCTTGGGTGCCGGTGAATCGATTGCCTAAACCTAAATTGCCGCAATACCATATCTGACTCGTGCATCTCCACAGTAGCATACACTACCAATGACACCATCACGTGCCAAATGTTGAGATTCATCAAGATTTCAGATGGGATGCATTCTTAAATTGTCGGATTCGAGTATAACGTCCATTCAAACTATATAATAATAATTTTAGTTATATGTATACTACTAATTTTCAAATCAACTACATTAATATTATATAATTCAAATTAAAAAAATACATACCTCTGCTTCCAATCGTTGGTCTAACAGATACTTTATATCTTGAAGCTCATCCGGTAATCTCGCGTAACTCGGCCTATGATCCCACCTATTGAAATGATTTATTTGTAAAATAATTTTATTATGGTAAATACATTATCCAATGAATTTTATCTTGTTACAAGTGGGAATGTATAAGGGTAGTTTGCTTGAGGACGTAAAAAGGGGTAGTCCAACTTACACCTCTTACCTATAAGAGCCACGTGCAAAAATCGAGAGTCTCTCAAGTAGGGTTCAATTAAGGGTGATGGAGGAACAGGTAGATTACGAATATACGTCTCCAAAATTCGATCTTCTGCCTATTTATAAAAAAATTCAAAATATTAAAATCACATATATAACAAGAAAATATTTAAATAAAATTACATTAAATATAATAAATTCTTACCATTTGCAATTGATTGACCAAAATGTGATTGCCATAAAAACGAATTAAAGATTTTTCCATTACTAATTTCGAAAAACACGAAATAAATTGTAATAAAAAATAATTTACGAAAATGGTAAGAGAATTTTAATAAAGAAGGAGAGAGAGAGAGAGAGAGAGAGAGAGAGATATTTAAGACTGTGAGAGAAAGCTGAGATTGAATTGAAAAAAATGAAATGGGGGTATTTATATAGAAAAATGATTGTGATCGTTTTGGGGGGGAAGTTGTTGGTCTCAATGACTAATTAAATGGGCATTGGAGAAATAACTGTTAGGAGTGACCGTCAGGGAAAACCGCTTCCAATTGGAAGTGTTTTTAGCTTATGTTGCAAAAGTGCTTCCAGCTAGAAGCACTTTTCTGCAAATAAGCTAAAAACACTTCTAGCTAGAAGCATTTTCGTAAAATCGACCTAGTCCCGTAGTTTTTTGAAAATCTGACCTAATCCGGTAATTTTTTTAAAAAAATTGGTATTTTTAGATTATTCAGGGAATTGAGAGAAATTTGAGAGAGATTTGAGACTGTGAGAGAAAGCTGAGATTGAATTGAAAAAAAATGAAATGGGGGTATTTATATAGAAAAATGATTGTGATTGTTTGGGGGGGGGGGGTGAAGTTGTTGGTCCCAATGACAAATTAAATGGGCGTTGGAGAAATAACTGTTAGGAGTGACCGTTGGTAAAAAATACTTCTAATTGGAAGTGTTTTTAGCTTATGTTGCAAAAGTGCTTCCAGCTAGAAATGTTTTCCTGCAAATATGCTGAAAATGCTTCCAGCTAGAAGCACTTTTCTGCAAATAAGCTAAAAACACTTCTAGCTAGAAGCATTTTCGTAAAATTGACCTAGTCCCGTAGTTTTTCGAAAATCTAACCTAATCCGGTAATTTTTTAAAAAAAATTGGTATTTTTAGATTATTCACTCCAGGGTTTAAGGAGTTTTGGAATAATACATCCTCCGTTTACATTTCTTTTCATTTTTCTTTAGCTTTAAAGTTTGTGGGAATTTTCTTAATTTTTAATTTTAATTTATTTTTAAGAATTTAAAATATGTAGTAATCAGATTGCATTTATGTGGCAAATTTAACATGCCATGTCATGTTTTGGTTAAAGTTGTATAAGTGATTAAAGGATGTGTCATCAAAATGTTATAATTTCGATAGTGCTAATGATGAAAATGTAACATTTTATAATTTAATAGTAAAAAGAGAATTTTAATTAAAGTTGAAAGGTTATTTTTATAGTTTACTCCGGATTTTTCTCAACGGATATGTTATTGTTAAATAATTTCGGTAATTATAAAAATATTATTGTTGTGTTAAAGATATTGTAACCAATTTTTTGTTTAGTAAAGTATATTTAAACAATTAAATAATATTGTTGCCAAATTTAATTATATTTTGGTAATGAGTAAAGAATGTTACAATATATATATATATATAAAGAATTTTCAATTTTTAAATTCATATAATCACCTATCAATGATTTTCTTTATCGTTGCAATATATTTTTCGTGACTATAATTCAATATTTTATGAATTTCATTTTTTCTGAAATAAAAAAATTCTTGAAATACTGATAATAATGCTACTGCCAAGAAATGGAATGTTTTAGCTTTTTTTCCTTTCATCAATGAAAAGTGGTTAATTCGATTTGCCCTTCAACGGGAACAAGAGTTTCGGACTCCAACACAGTGTGACTTCGGTTGATAAGGCGCTTTTTATATATTTGATTAACTCTATTTCCTTGCGGTTTAATTCTTTTTTTCTTTCACTTGATTTTCTATAATTTTTTTTATAATCTCATTATTCAGTTTAAAAAGTTTCTCTCAAGTACTTCAATTTTAGTGTTGTTTGGTTTAACTAAGTTAATTTTCATAGTAATGTTTTATATATTATAACCTTCTTAAATGCATAATCAAATTTTAAATGCATTTAAGAAGGTTATAATATATAAAACATTACTATAAATATTACATTAGTTAAACTAAACAACTACTTTAAAACAACACTAAAATTGAAGTACTTGAGAGAAACTTTTTAGGGGTTATTAAGCAATTTATCCTTCTGAAGTTTGGTGTCACCTAACTGTCAGGCGGTATCTTTAAAGTTTTTTAATCAAAATGGTTAATTTATATATTAGGTTCCTAAATACTTTAGGTCATCACATTTTAGTCTGGTGTCGCCGATTGATCAAGCAGCATCCATAAAAAATATTATTTTTTAAAACCTGATGTGACCGATGGCTGGGGAGAGGGGTGCCGCCGATTGGTCAGGCGGCACCTTTTTTTACTATATCTCCTACCTATATTCGTTAATATTACTGCCTTTATCCCATTTTAGTATTTATTTAATTATTTTATATTACTTGGGTAAAAAAACCCTAATGTGAAAGAATGTAAAATAAAATATGTATAAAAGCAATAATGCATGCACCTTTAATTTTGTTGATTTTATTCCCACTTTCTTTTTTTAACGTAATTCCCATTTTCTTTATTTGATGGAAATGCACGATATGTGTTATAGGTAAATTTACAACAATTACCTCTCTATAAGAGCTGCGATTATAGGTCTATAACAACCACTTCTCTATAACAGGCAAAATTTGGGCAGACAAATGAGGTTGATATAGAGAGAGTTGACTATATTTTTTAAAAATTTATTCTAATAAAAAAGCATAATGACATTTTTAGCCGTGTAAAAAAATCAATTCAATCCATTTTCTCTTCTTTTTGCTTTATTTAGCTCTCATACTTTTAGAATTGAATAGGAAAGTCACTGACGTGGCATTCAAATGACATGGTGTCTTGCATGGCAATCTACATGTATATATTGTTGACCTGATATTATTTAATCTTATATGTTATGCCAACAAATAATTAAAAAATTAAAAATCTCCAAATTTTAAAAAAATAAAAAATATTTAAAATTTTGAAAAAAATTGAAAAATTGAAAAATTGAAAAATTGAAAAATAAAAAATTATAAAAATTAAAATATATATATTTAAAAGTAGCTTTAATCTGGTAAGAGAAATTGGATGGAAAATTTTTTATAAGCTGACATGATTTATTATGGGAAAACTTTTTTACTAAATGCAAACCAAAGACTAAGTTTAACATTTTCCACCATTTATCTTACTTTTAATTGATTTCATTTTGATTTATAGTTTTATTTGAAGACCCGAGTCAATCTTGATTAATATCTTCTTAAAGAAATTTTCTTAGATTCTAAGACTCATCAAATTTTGATTAATTTAAATGGCTGGGTTTTAAAACATTTTCTAACTTAAAGGTATTCATGAGCAAAATTCACTAAAACCAAACAGAAAAAAATGGATGAACGCTCTATTGAGGAACAAGATCACTTGGAACGTAGCACTAAGAAAATTAAGGCAAAAGATCTTTTTTCTACATCGTCATCTCGATCTTATAAGGAATCTCTATTGAAGCCACCAATATGTAATGATTTATTCCAAGGATTCATCTTGGTGGAAGAGGATGATGATGACTTGAATTCAAATACGGAGAAGTTCTCTGATGAGTTTACAAGTATTCAACAGTGGAAGTGGATAGAGAATGGAAACATAATCTACAAAAACCATGGTGAAACGCTCAGACCATTATGTTGTTAGGGAAGTTGATTTGATATAGTGCCCTTATACAAAAATTAACAACAACGTGAAATCTAGATGAGGAGTTTGATTGCGTTGATTTGGGACACGGTTTTTATGTTGTTAAATTCTCGAGCCTAGAGGATATACAAAAATGGAACCCAAACTTTAACCCGGCTACAAGAATGATCACATCCACGACAGTGTGGATTCAATTGTCTGGTTTACCTTTGGAATATTTCAATGAAGTACTTGTTAAAGTGGGGAAGCTTGTTGGTAGACCTATCAAATTGGATTCTAATACGACTTATACTACTAGAGGGAAGTTTGCAAGAATTTGTATTGAAATTGATCTATCCAAGCCTTTGATTCCATTGATTAGAATTGGTAATTTCATTCGCAATATTGAATAAGAAGGGCTTCATAATATTTGCTTTTCCTGTGGTTGTTTTGGACTTCGCACAGAAGCTTGTGTCTTGAAAAAGGTGGTGACTAATCTTAAAGAGTCATTGGAGGCGGTACAAACAAAAAATACAAAAGCGACAAGTGAAAAGAAGGACAAGGCAACAAAAGGAGGCAATTTTGGTCCGTGGATACTTGTATAATGCCCACAAAGGAAACCAAGAATTTTGGGAAATAAATCTCATGATTAACTTCGAGAGATGAGGCAAGAAAACAAGTTTTCTATTTTTAATAATCTAAATGCGGAAGGATTGGAGAACAATACGTTGGAAATGGCAAAAATTGAAATCAATAATGATAGGCCTAAAGATTTGAGGAGATTTAATAGCACACAAGCGAAGAATTTAGAGGTAAAGAATGGAAGCAACAAGTTTTCCATGCTACCACGTCTGCATAGAAAGGACAATAAGTTGTAAATACTAGTAAGGAAGACCGTAAAAGGAGTTAAAAGGAGTCTAAGCATTTTGCAACAACCAACTTTCCAAAGTCATCATCTGAGGAAAGAACCGATATTGGAAGAGACTCCAATAGAAGCAGATGTTGGTCGACAAAAATAGCGGTTGAACATATAGGTGATCCGCCAGACATGTCAATGATAGAAGTTAAATAGGCAGAAAGACAAGATGGTGAGTTAGATTTGTTAGCATAACAAGGAGGCTAGTTCTACGGGTGAATGATTCTTCAAATTTTATTGTTTAATGAAATCTATAAGTTGGAATTGTGGAGGGGTGGATTGTAAATATTTTGTGTTCCATGAAAGTCTAGATGTTCACTGTTTACTTGAGACAAAAGATAGTTCAGGGTCGATCTCGCACTTAGCAAGAAAGTTGGGTTTCGATGGCTTCTTTGAGGTATCGGCATCAAGTTTTCATGGTGGATTAATTCTTCTTTAGTATAAAAATAAATTAGATTTAGTGGTCAAGGACTCTATGGAATAAGTTATTCATTGCGAGGTAAAGAAGGGTGATAAGTTGTGGTTTACGTCATTTGCTTATGTACAACTTTCTTCTTTGGAGAAAATCTACTGTTGGGAACACTTACGTTCTGTTGTAGCCACTTATTCCATTTGCTGGGTGGTTGTAGTGATTTTTCCTCATCAGATGAACGTTGTGGAGGGTCCGATGATTATTTTGAGCGTATGTGTAAAACCCCACACCCGTGCCCTACATCCGGATGGAATACGAGGCGTTAATAAACTTAAACACATGCATCCAATCGATTCCAAGTCACCAAGACTCGATCCAATTTGAATCATTTACGAACTTTGTTTAAACTTCCTAATATGGGCTTACGAGGCCTCAGGCATCCATTAAAAGCCATTCGAAACTAATTCGAGTCCTCAAACCGACTTAAAGAAAATGACCTTTGAAACAGAGCACACGCCCGTGTGGAAGGGCAACATGCCCGTGTGTCCATTATGACATGGCCGTGTTGATGGCCCGTGTTCCGTGCCCGTGTGAATTAAATTCTAAATTTGAAACTACAGGGGTTGTCACATGGCCTGACACACGCCCGTGTCTATGGTCCCTGTCCCTCATGCGGTCATGACACATCTGTGTCCTAGCCTGTGTCTAAAAACCTTGACATTCTGTTTCTGACGTCAGCATCCAATTTAGGGTACACGATCGAGGCACACGCCCGTGGCCAGAGGCCGTGTCCTCCACACGGCTGAGACACACGGCCATGTTTCTTCCCGTGTGTTAACTACCATGCATACTGACTTGAAATTTTTACGTGCAGGGAACACACGGCCGGACCACACGCCCATGGGGTTGGTCGTGTCTCACACACGGGTTAGACACATGCCCGTGTGTCTACCCGTGTGGACAATATAAGGCTATTTACAAACCTTTCACCACCCTGAAACACAATCTAACATGACAAACCACACAAAAAGGCATGATCAATTACATACGGCATTAGCTCATCCATGAAAATATCATCATTTGCATTTATCAATGATAAATATTAGCCATTATCTAAGGCTTTACAGAAAATAAAGGGATTCATCCCAAGCCGACACATGTGGCCAAATTAACATTGACACAAAATTCAAAAGTCTAAACCCTATACATGCCATACCCAAAATAATAAAACCAACTGTACCAAATGCTTCAGTTGATAGTGTGATCGATGCCTCCGACATCCGATGATCTTCGAGCTAGTTAGGCAGCACTATAAGAAAATGAAAAGGAAATAGAGTAAGCAATAAGCTTAGTAAGTTGCATGAAAATATATACAACGACAATTTACCATACTATAACATGCTCACAACATTTCATCATTTGTTCATAACATACAAATGAACATAAACGTAGCTTACTCATTGCTATCCCATACAATTTACATAGCATATATCGAGTTCAGATCTCATACTTCATGTAAAATTTCACAAGTGGTCATAAGCATGACTTACTCACTTTCCTCCCTTATAAAACATACAAAGTGATTGAAACTCGTATTTCGAAATTCTCTTTCAAGTACTTGTACCACTCGTCATATGGTCATAAGTTCCCTCTTTTCGATGTAAACTATAAATCTTTTTTTGAATCATTTGGAATACTACCGGATACTCAATAATCCTAACTTGAGTTAAGATGCCGACGCCATGTCCCAGACATGGTTTTACACTGGCTTTCATATATCGGTATCGATGCTATGTCCCAGACAGGTCTTACACTGACACACAACAAGCTGACGCCATGTCCCAGATAGGTCTTACACTAGCTTGCATCTCACGAGGCCGATGCATGTCCCAGACATGTCTTACACTAGCTCTCGTCTCAATGCCGATGCATGTCTCATACATGTCTTACACTGGCTTAAATATCTCGAGGTTGATGCATGTCCCAAACATGTCTTACATTGGCTATCATGCTGTGGATGATGCATGTCCCAGACATGTCTTACACTAGCACACATATCACCTATTATCACGGTACTAATATCCAAGTCTATTCCAAATGTTCAATGAAAGTCTTTACTACGTAAATTCCTCAACATGTAATCTCATATTAAAATCAAGACAATTTATGCTATATCAACTCAATTACACAACATAAAGATATAGTTGCAATATTAACATATAACTTACCTCGGTAATTAAAATGTACGCGTCTAGTTGGTTTTAGTCTACTAGCTTTACTTTTCCCCGGTCTAGGCCCAGATTGTGCAATTCTTGATCTAAAATGATAAAAATTCATAATTTTAATTATTTCATCGATCTAGGTACTCAACAATTCATAATTGGGAAAAATGACCATTTTGCCCCTAGACTTTCACAAAATGACCATTTTACCCCTAGACCCAAAAATCGATTCTTATTGAGTTTCCTTATTTGTCAAGCTTAACCGACCATTTATCTCTCTTATGGAAACTCCAAATTTCCAATATTTCACAACATTATTATCTAATTTACAAACTTTACAAAATGGTCCTATTAGGGTTTTCATGAGAAATCCCTTCACAAAAGTTGTTTATTTCACAACTATGGTTCATTTTCTTCCATAAAATTTCAGAAAACAACATGAACACTTTCATGGTAAAACCCTATGCTTTCAATTATTTTGCAAAATAGTCCCCTCATTTGAAAGCTCATGCTACAAGGGTTCTAAAAGTGCAAAAATCATCAAGAAAAATCATCAAAATCACTTACTTGTAGAGAGACTAAGTGGCTGAAATTTCAAGCTTCAAAACTCCTCTAATGGCTGCTATTTTTGGTGGAAAAATGGAGAAGAAAGCTGATCCCTTTGATTTATTTTAATATTCAATTTGCTAAAGTCATCAAATACCAACCCTAGCCCTCTTTTGACTTTTTGACCATATTTGTCTCCTATGGTCGGCCATGATTCTCTATAGGGTCTAATTACCCTTTAAAGACCTCCAATTTAGGTTCTCTAGCTATTTGACACCCTTAGCTATCAAAATAGGACTTTTGCACTTTATGCGATTTAGTCCTTTGTGGCAATTAAGCTCACAAACGCTAAAATTAACTCACCAAAATTTTCATGCACCTTTATAAACATGCCATGACACATAAAATAATATTAAAAATGATTCCTCCGACTTTGAGTTAGTGGTTCCAAAACCACTATTCTGACTAGGCTCAAAATCGGGCAGTTACAGTATACTACATTTTAGAGATCAGTGGTGTGAATATAACCTTCTAGATACTGGTTTTTTCTGTTCAAAGTTTACGTGAGCTCGTAAGTTACATTGGAGAGTTATTTTGCAAGAACGCCTTGATAGGGTTCTTACTAATATCGTTGCAACACAATGTTTTCTTGAGTTATATGTTTTTAATCTTCCACGATTATTTTCTGACCATCATCTGATATTTTTCAATACTAATGCAGGGGGCATTCCACGAAAAGATAAATGACCTTTTAGATTTGAAGTTGCATGGTTAACTCATGATGAATTCCTGATTGATCAAGGGTGGCGAAGAAATGCTGGTTCGATTATGGAATCTATTAAGGGTGCTACAAAGATGATTAAAGAATGGAAAGAGACTAGTTTCAGGAATATTTTTCAAAGGAAGAAGACCTTAATTAAACGTCTGAATGGTATTCAGAATTCTTCATTTTATTTTTATTCTCCGAATCTTCAAGAGTTAGAAAAAAGACTGAATTATGAGTATTAACAAGTATTAATTCAAGAAGAATTATTATGGTTCCAAAAATCCAAGCTTGATTAGATAGTTCATGGTGAAAAGAATACCAAGTTCTTCCATTTGTCTACCATCATTCGCCGAAATCAAAGTCGAATAAGATGTTTCATGATTGAGGGCCAATGGGTGTCCAATACAAAACCCATCCATAAGCACATTGTTGATTTCTTTAAACACCTCCTTAGGAGCATAAGGGTGAGTTCTCTTTCTAATAATTATTCTTTTTACTGCCCCCAATTTACTGTCGAAGAGTGTGAGAATTTGACCGTAGAACCTAGTATGGAGGAAGTTAAATCGATGTTTTTTATGAAAACCCTTAAAGCCCTGAGACTAGATCATATACAACAATTCTTTTTAGCAAAAATGGGATATCGTTAAAGATACTCTCTTTTAACTTGTGCAAGAGGCCTTTTTTATAGGTAAGTTTGATGAGAAAATTTTAAAGGTATTTATTGTCCTTATCTCTAAGGTTATAAATGCTGATAATATGACTTTGTTCAGTCCTATCAATTTGTTTAATAGTTCTTATAAGGCGTGTTCTAAGGTGTTGGTTAACAGATTATGTCCTATTTTGGAACGTGTTATTAGACCCTTTCAGAATAGTTTCTTGTAACGTCCAAGATTTGGTGAGTAAAAGGTTTTGGTGTAAAGCTGTAAATAGTTGGTCTGGCATAGTGTTAACTGCCAAAATGATTGTTTTGGCATATATGTGTGGGGATATAGTATCAGCCACTTAAGAAAGTAAGAACTAAACTTCATGATATTATGCTATATTAATGAGAAGTTTGTGTTAAGAGATTAAAGGGTAAGTATGAAATAAGTATTCGCCAAAGGTATTGTACGTCTGATGTGTCTGGAATATTGTGCTAGTTAGATTTTAAGTAACTTTGTTAGAAATCAACGAGATAGCCAAGCTGGATAATTTCTATTTTAAGGTATTTATTAGTATTTCTCTCAAAAACTGTAGGCTATTAAGAAGGCAAGTTCTGAAACACTTGACACTTGTTAAATTCCACTATGTAAGTTAAGTTATACATATGTGAGAGATGAGTTCCGAGGGAGTTATTCTTTCTTCTTCCTCTTCCTTAAGTGGTATTTACTTAAATCTTCCTTAATTTTGAATGTATCCTACATCGATGATCTAGAGGCAATGGTTCTTTTATGATCAGTAGTTACTTCGCATCAAGGTAAGTATTTCAGCTTTGCATGTTAAGTATTGAATGAGCAAATCAGTATTTGGTAATTAGACAGTGAGACAGTAAGTATAAAGGTTCTGCACGGCATTGTCAATGATTGAAATGATAAGTAATCAGTATGTACAAGAATATTAATGGTGAAATTATGTTTCTAAGCTTTGGTTGTTGTTGGTTTGTTATGGATATTTGGATCTAGAGCTTTGAACTACAGTAGGTGAGAATTAGGTGAGTTCCTATGTTGACTCATGCATGTATGGAATGGCGGAAATGTGCAAGTGTACACAATTGCAACAAGTAATAAAGTGACAAGTAAATCTCGAGTTATCGTACCCATAAGGACTGTGAAAAGAATTATTTATGAATGCAATTTTAAAAACACTTTGGTGAAGAAAAATATTTTGATTTGAAGAGGTGATTAAAAACTAGGATTTTAACAAAGTAAAATAAATAAAAATGAAATAAAAGTTCCAATGCAATATTTCAAAAGATGATTTTAATCAAGATGACATATTTGTGTTAGATTAATTACATTTCTTAACTTAGAATTATTAAACTCATGTTCATATTGTTACGAATAAATTCACGGCAACTCGGTAATTTTCTAACTTATGAACATACTTACCTACCAAAATCCATTTATCTCTTAACTATATCTCTATGTCAATTCAACCGATTAAACAAATTTTAATAAGAAAATGTGTTAATGCACATACATACCTATGAAATTAAAATAACCTCTTGTACATATCTCTATGCCAATTCAAATAATTAATTCAATCTCATAAGCACATAAAAGATTATATGAGGTAACAATGTACTTCTACCATGAAATAGTTTAATCACAATAATCTTTTAAGTTATGCAAGGCTAATTTATCGTTAGATACCATTGCTAATTTAACTCTCAGCTACCTTATATGATTAAACATTGATTGATTAAGTATCGTGTCAATTAATTACAATTTCAATTTTTTTAAATAATTAATTCATTAGTTACCTTACAATTGTAATGCGAGAATAACTTATTCATGGTTTTACTTAATCAAACATCTTACCGAGGTCTATAACAACACAAACACAATTTTAATAAATTAAGTAGACAAAATGTAATCAAACTAACAAGAATTAAATTTAAGCCATATTAATTAAATTAAACATATCAACATCACAAATATTCGTAGACATGTTCATAAAAACAACAACAAAATTAAAAGGATAAGGAACAAGAATCAAATCCAGTGTTTCTCCGAGGCTTGACTAGTTTGCTCTGCTCCTCCTTCTCTGCTTGTTCTTGTTGAACCAAGGCTTCTACGAACACTTGAATGCTGCTCCAAATGGTGGATGAATGAATCTTTTTCAAGAGATGAAATCAGCAAAGGAATAGGGGAAGAAAATGAAGAACAATGGAAGGGAAAAAAGTGAAGAAATGAATAGGTTTGAGATGTGTTTGAAGTGAGCAGCAAAGGGGGTATTTATAGGCTGATATGGCTGCTAAAATTAGCAAAAATCAGCAGCCATAGAATCCACCCATGGCCGGCCACACATGTGGCAAGTTTGAAGGTTTCAAACTTGCTATTTTAAGGTAGGGGCAAATCTATAAAGGCATAAATAGTAGAAGGGTTTGAATGCAATTTAGAAGTCTCTTCAAGGGCTATTTTGCAAGCCAAATAATCAGCCAAACAAGCTGATTGGGTCAGCATGTGGTACGGTTTTGGGCTGCACAGTGCTCGGTTGGATCGATTTTCTCTGTTCAGCTCAACTGGGCCACTTTTCATAATTAATTAATAATAATTTATTTAACTCAAATTAAATTGGATTAAAATTAAAATTAATTATATTATGAATTAATACACATAATTTGGACCGTCATAGGACAAAAAATTAATTCGCCTTGATGCTTCAAAATTGCTTCTCGGTTTTGCGCTTCTTGTAGTGTCTGCTGAGTCGTTTTTCGCCCTTTGTGCAAATCTGTCGAAAATAATAAAAACTAATAAAAATCAATTATAAAATTAATTAAAATTCAAAATTTTAATAATTTAAGTAAAAAAAAGTTATTTATAATAATTATATTTTTTTGACAAGAATTTTACCAAAATTGCATGAATTTGAGTTAAAAAGGGCATGAAAAAGTGTGTAGATTTTCGTGTTTCCAATGTATACCGTTTATTCTGAAGCACATCTCTAAGAAAATTGATCAAAATATGAATCTAAAACCATGAAAAGTATAATATGAAAATGATATGTATGTGACTACAGTACTTTGAGGTTGAAGTATGGTTGTATATGTCCTTCTAGAATGTATCCATCGCCGAATTAGGATTACGGAGTATTACCTGATGAATCAGAAATCATGCAGCATCATATCTTTCAATTACTTAAATATATCATTAACGATTCAATCACATACATTTTGCCCCTAAATCGAGCCCTTGAGACTCTAAAAATAGCTTGGGAGCAATTCGGGACTAATTTGAAACAAAACAGGAAGTTTAGGAAAAACATGCAAAAATTGGAAACATGGGTCACATAGCTGTGTTGCTAGGCCTTGTGGAACCTCCAAGGCCGTGTAAGTTTCGAACAAGGGACACGCGATCGTGTCCCAGCCTATGTCCTCACTCATATAACTCTCTGAGTAGGGTCATACGGCCATGTCACACGCCCGTGTGCCAGGCCATGTAACTTATTGACTTGCACCCTTTGAAATCCTCAGATGACATAGGCCTTGTCGCCAGGCCGTGTGTCTCACACGGCTGAGTCACATGCCTGTGTCTCGGACCGTGTGGACCCAAAATTTACCTAAAATCAATCCATTTTATAACCTAACCATGCATGAACATTCAATCCATTTAAACATACATTCAAGGTACCTAAACATCATTCAAACATGCATAAATATGCCATTTCAAACAATCTAATTCACCTAACCAATATGTCATTCAAAGGCACCTCAATTTGCACACAAACATTAAGACTTAAACTAAAGCAAATTGGCTATTTCTCATTTACACAACCTAGTGTATTTAACCAACACATGCCAATTCAAAATGACTAATTCTAAAGCATCACAACATACCGAAAGGGCATATACACAAGCATTTACAAATGACCAAAGTGACATAATTTGACAAGGCATCAAATGGTACCAAATCAACATAACTTTCAAAACTAATACATGCCAAAACACCTTTCACACATTCAGTAAAATACCAATACATAACACCCTATACATGCCATTATAAACATTGGCCAAAATGTTCAAAAATTGCCGAATTAACTACTGGTTAGTGTGATAGATATTCGACGAGCTTCCAACCAAATCGAGCTTCCGATAATCTATAAAACATAAGAAAGAAACTACATAAGCAACGAGAGCTTAGTAAGCTCATATAAGATTTAAACATAACTTACCATTTCTATAAAACAATTCATAAGTTAAACATAATTCAACACCAATGTCATAAGTTTAACAAAGCCTAATCAACATTACCAACTCACAAGTTAGTATATCCACCAATAGCATAATTGAAATCAACCATGAAAATATGTAATTTTCCATGTATACAACATCATATAGTTCATAAATATTTTCAATATGTCTTGGTTTAATTCATTTAAATACTTACCATCACATTCCCTTTTCTTGCTCGTTGAACCATTTAGAATTTCATCGGATACTCGAGAAGCTCACACAAAGTGTGCATTTACATTTAATCATAATCTTTCCTTTACATAATTGCTTATACGAGCTGTGAAATGGACATGCTCACACGAACTATGGGTCGGAATGTAAGCTACACGATGCTGCTCACACGAGTTGTGGGTCGGAATGTAAGCTACATGATGCTTCTCACAAGAGCTATGGAGTATCCACAAAAAAATGCAGGACCTCGGCCATCGGTAGGACATTCAAGACCAGCACTTAAAACATGAAATCCCTAATGACATGTGATTTGTATCCTAAGGATTCCTAAGGTTCAACCGAGACTCAATATCCATCAATTCATCACAGCTTTGATACATTTTATATCGATCAATTACATTAAACATAACATAGTAAACTTTCAATTTAAATAACATTAATATGATAACCGTTTATATGAACTTACCTCGATGACTAGGAGCATAGAGGTTAGGTCGAACTAATATGAAGCTTTAGATTTTCCTGGATCTAAGCCCGAACATGGTTTATCTTGATCTAAGTAGGTAATTTTAATCAATTAAATACTTCTAGTATTCAATTTAATCCACATTTCATTTTTATGAAAAATTACCAATTTGCCCCTAACATTTTAACTTTTCACATTTTAGTCCTTAAGCTTATAACTTAAAATCTAACCATTTCAATATAAATCCATGTTAATCAAAGATGAAAAGGAGCTTGAAACAACCCATATTTACCATCATTTCACAATAAGAACCTAGAATTTATATCTTTAACAAGTTAATCCCTATTTAAAAAATTCACCAAAAATTACTTAACAAAACTTGTTTATTTTTCATCAAGGACTCATAATCTATCAATTATCATCAAATCTGATTCAAAAGCATTCATGGCATAACCCTCAACCTTTAATAATTTTACAAATTAATCCCTGGGCTAGCTAGATTAAGCTAAAACGAACTCAAAAACATAAAAATCACTAAAACTAACCTCAAAAATACCAACATGCATGCAAAATGATAGCCGAATCTTCAAAGCACCAAAAATGGTTTTTTTTCTTCAATATTTTGTTGGGGAAAAACCATTTAGAAAGATGATACCATCTTTACTTTGTTTTAGTTTAATTTTATTTATCAAATTACTAATTTAACCTTTATTATTAACATTAAAATCCACTAAATCATGTCCATATTTGTCCACTAACCTTAAGAATGGTAAATTACCATTTAAGTCCATTCACATTAAATTTTTATTGCCACTTGACACTTTTAAGTAATAGAACTCAACTTTTACACTTTTACGATTTAGTTCTTTTTGCTTAATTAATCATTTAAACATCAAAAAAATTCTTTATGAAATTTTAATAGGACCTTAATATTATCCCGTAGACCTATAATAAATAATAAAATAATGATTTACTCGCCATAATTGTGGTTCCAAAACCACTGTTTCTGACATCACTAAATATGGCCTGTTACAAGGCATGTTCTATAAGATTTTTTAAAATACTCAATAGAGTCAGTATGGTGTAAAATGTCTATCAGTTACATGGTAGGTACTATATAAAGCTAAGATTTGGCTGAAGATGATGAATTGAAGAGATATAGAGAAGTAATGGGTTAGTATTGAAAGTTATCTTGAATAAAGGTTTGAATCTGTATGATCGAAGAAGGTATGGGACAATTGTTATGTGCTTAGTATGAATTATAATTGTATGAAATGATTCTAGTTTGAGTATGATATTGTATAATAAATTGGATCTGGTCAAGGGCGTTACAAGTTGTTATTAGAGCCTAGTTCAGCTAGTTCTCAAACAGATTGTGGAAGGAGCCCTGTATGTATAATACGCCGAACCTGGTTGAATCTCTTAGGCATGTTGAAATATCTTATAATGTGATATATGTATGTTACAAGAGTAATTAATAAAGTGAAATAATGTTGTATTGAAGTGGAAAAGGAATGATAAGACTCAAATTCGTTTCTGAAAACAATAAATTACTAAAGTAATGAAAAGAAAAGTATATGAATAAACAAAGAAAACCTCAGTTCTCTCTCTCATTGGACTGATCAGTGGGTGCAGTTGAGGCCTCTCTAGTTGGAGGAAGGTCTTCAAGATTCTGACCCTTAGATAATGAACTTTTTTCATAGTCTTCAGCATCGGGCGTATTGGGAATGGATAATTCACCCAATTGTTTCTATTCTCTCTGAAGGGCTTCCCATTTTTTATCCTCAGGATGATAAATGTTAAAGTTAAAAGACTATAGAAATGTTTTTGAGGCAGTTTAAATCTACATGACTAAGATCAAAAGGACCTATAGCCAGTTTGGCATGTAAAATCAGATTTGATCTCCATTCTGGTAAAGGATCATTCATATTCTTTCTGGTTTCCTCTTGATACTTCTTGAAGGTTTCTTCATGAGATAGGCGTAGATTTTCTAATTCTGCTCTACGAACTTCTTTCTTAATTCTAAGTTTCTCTTCTAAAATCGACTTCTTATCGTTCAAATAATTGACCTCCTCTTTTAAATGTTCATTTTTAGTTTGAGCATTTCTGTGCTTACATCTGTGCACCCAATATTTCAATCAATTGTTTGAATCTTGATGTTTTTGGCATAGTTCAGCCAAAGAATATTCGCCAAATTTAATTACTTTCTCTAAATCTGCTACCTTATTGTTATAATGATTACTGGCATCCTTGAAAGCATCACTCCAAATATTATGTTCTATAGATAGGACTTCTAAAACATGGGCCATGAGAGATAGAGAACACAGGGGAAACTAGAGGTAAGGTAAGAGGAGAAAGCCTCTCTTAACTGTTGAGGTATTAAATTATCTTGCTACTGAAAGATGAAACTAAGAGAGATAAAAGTTGGTAACCACTTTAAAAGATCTCGCCAAGGAAATATTCTTTTTGTTGTAGTAGAATGAGCACCTTGAGGCGGAGAACTAAAAGGAGCAATAGAGTGAATCATAAATATTGTCTCTATCTGATTCTCAAACAATGAGGGATTAGTAAATTATATTAGAGAGCCTATTTAGTGGGCAGACTCTATTCAGTAAAGGAAGTTTAGGTAGAATAGGAATTAGTGTAGAGAGAGTATTTGTTGTGATAGACTCCTTATCTTGATTACATCTTAATGAAGGCACTCGCTACTCCCAATCTCTTGATTAATATCATCTAATCTGGACCTCTTTTTAGATTTATTTTATGGAGCATTGTTAAACTTCTTCTTGGTTCAAGCCTCTTTAAGAATTGAAGTAATATCCATGTCTTGAATAGAATTGGGTTAAGTATGTGAAAGGGAGGAAGACCCTGCACCGACAACATTTAAATTAACCTGATTTGATAAGAAGGTAGAATCTGAAATAGGGTTAATAATGATTTTTTAATTTTATGGGCAAAGACCACAAATACTGTAAAAGTAGAAAGGAAGCTCTCATTGGTGCCCCAATAAGATGTGTGCCAAATCATTATTTTAGTTGCAAGGCCAAGCTTCAAAAGAAGAAAGCATGGTGGAATTATTTAATTGATTGGTAAAATCATTTGGTCGGTAACCATTTGGGGTTAAATTTCGTAAAAAATGTTGAAAAATTTCCTAACCAAAACTAACTCTACCAAATCAAGTATATGCCCTCTTCTTAATCGATTGTATTACTTTGTGGCAATTTGAGTATCTATTGATTGACATGTATACAGACACTCTCTAGTGGAAGGGACCATTGCATAGGAAAACCAAATCTCAAATCAAGCTTGCATATAACCCTTATGTACTTGTATTTTCTTGGATGAAGATTTGAAATCCTCTACTGAATTATGGGCTCACATCCTTGACATACACTAAAGTGAGCATTGACAACAGAAATCCCTTTCCTCTTTATCTTTAGTTGATAAAATTTCTAGAATACACCCAACAATGGTAAATCGTTATGCATATTGCAGTCGATGTAAAATGCCACCAGTGTCCACCAAGATAGGGTTGATAATTACCTTAGTGCTATACCATATTCATTTAGTATACCATAAAAGAAAGGGTTGAGTGGCAAATAGAAACCTGCCTCTAACAAAATCAATGGTAAGATGAAACTTATGGAACTATCGCTAAGATGAAAACTTTTAGGTCGCTGAAAGTCATAAGCAAAATTTGGGTTTTGGATACCTCAGACTCCTAAATATCGATTCATTTCCTCTCGGGTAGTACTACAATCATGCATCTTAGTCTTTACGCGAAATAGAGTTACAAGAGTAACGATTTAGTTAGCCTGGCCTCTGCCCCTTCCTCTAGTAACAGTTCTGACCATGCTGTGAATAATATTAATATGAAGTAAAGAAAGAAAGAAGTAAATGTTAACTCTAAGTAAATGAGAAGATTGAAGACGATGATAAGAAGGAAGATTAAACAAAAAAAGAGAATTAGGGTTTTATCAATTTAGTCAAAATCTTGTTAAGATGGAAGTTAAGTATCCGTTTTATAAAGATAAATGTGTGCTAGAAGTAGCATTAATCATAACTGTTCAGGTTCTTCAATATAAATATGACATCTATCACATAATAAATTGTGAAGCATTGAAATTTCAAATGTAACTATTAAGTTCAAGACTTACCCTATTTATCTAATAGGATTCTTCCAAGTAAGAAAAATTTTGAGGAAGAATTTTTTTTGTTAAGGGGAGGAGAGTTGTAAAGCCCCAAATTTGGTGAGTTAAAGGTTTTGGCGTAAAGCTGTAAATAGTTGGTCTAGCATAGTGTTAGCTACCCAAATGATTGTTTTGGCGTATACTATCCGCCACTTAAGAAAGTAAGAACTAGACTTTATGATATTCTGTTATATTAATAAAAACTCCATGTTCAGAGATTGAAAGGTAAGTATGAAATGAGTGTTCGCCACAAGTATAGTATGCTTGATGTGTCTAGAATATTGTGCTAGTTAGGTTTTAAGTAACTTGGTTAGAAATCAATGAGATAGCCAAGCTAGATAATTTCAACGTATTTATTAATAATTCTCTCGGATGCCGTAGGCAATTAAGAAGGCAAATTCTAAAACACTTGACACTTGTTAAATTATACTATGTAAGTTAAGTTATATACATGTGAGAAATGAGTTCTGATGGGGTTTTTCTTTCTTCTTCCTCTTCCTTAAGTGGTATTTATTATAATCGTCCTTAAGTCTAAATGTATCCTACATTGATGATCTAGAGGCCATGGTTCTTTCATGATTATTAGTTACTTCACACTAGGCTAAATATTTTAGTTCTGCATGTTAAATACTGAATAAGCAAATCTGTATTTGGTAATTTTACAGTGAGATTATAAGTATAGGGTTTTTGCACGGGATTGTCAACGATTGAAATGATAAGTAATTTGTATGTACAAAAGTATTAATGGTGAAATTATGTTTCTAAGTAGTTGTTGCTACTGATTCATGATGGATATCTGGATCTGGAGTTTTGAACTGTAGTAGGTGAGAATCAGGTGAATTCCTATGCTGACTCATGCAAGTATATTGTTTATATTGAAGCACATCTGTAGGAAAATTAATTAAACTATGAATAAAAAAAATGAAAAGTATAGTATGAAAATGATATGTATGTAACTACATGAATGATTTCTATAGAAAATTTATGAGTGTATGAATGTTTGTTGAAGATAGTATTTATTAGTAATTCTCTCGGAAACTATAGGCCATTAAGAAGGCAAGTTCTGAAACACTTAACACTTGTTAAATTACACTATGTAAGTTAGGTTATATATATGTGGGAGATGAGTTCTGAGGGGTTCTTCTTTCTTTTTCCTTTTCCTTAAGTGGTATTTACTGAAATCTTCCTTAAGCCTGAATGTTTTCTACATCGATGAGCTAGAGGCAATGATTCTTTTATGATTAATAGTTACTTCGCATCAGGATAAGTATTTCAACTCTGCATATTAAGTACTGAATGAACAAATATATATTTCATAATTGGGTAGCGAGACTGTAAGTATAAGGTTTTTACATGGAATTGTCAGCGATTAAAATGATAAGTAATTTGTATGTACAAGAGTATTAACGGTGAAATTATGTTTCTAAGGTGTGGTTGTTATTAGTTCGTTAAGGATATTTGGACCTAGAGCTTTGAACTATAGTAGGTGAGAATCAGGTGAGTTCCTATGCTGACTCATGCAAGTACATTTTTTATACCGAAGCACATCTGTAGGAAAATTAATCAAAATATGAACCTGAAAACATGAAAAGTATAGTATGAAAATAATATATATGTGACTACATGAAGGATTTCTAAAGAAAATCTATGAGTGTATGAATGTTTGTTGAAGATAGTATTTATGTTTGGTATGGAATATGATAAGCTCAAGTATGTGATGGGTGGTGTGTGAATACTGTGAGGTTGAAGTATAGTTGTATATGTTTGTCTGGAGTGTATGTTATAAGATGTGTGATCCTTAGGGTTTAAGTTAGGGAATTAAAGTGTTGGGCTTAGATTGTATCAGTGTCTAAAAGGTCTACAAAATGTGGCTGTGTTTAGTTACAGTGGTGGTAACTGATGTAGTTTGTCGAGATAGAAAGCACGAACTCTAATATGAAACTCTAAAGGAAAAGTTCATGGCCATGGCACCTTCTGAAATGGAACTAATGAATGGTGATTACCCAATGGGGTTCTTTGCGTGTCCCAGGATGATGATGGGCAAACCTCATGTAATATGAGTTTAGGCAAATCCATATTATAAACACAACAACTAAGAAATTGTCTTTGTGGCGAACTCTAAAAAAATAGCTTTTGTGGCGAACTCTAAAGAATAGCTTTTGTGGCGTATTCTAATTGGAATGCTCTTGTGGTGTGTTCTGTATAGAGTTCTGAGGTTTGTTCTATATGATTCTTTAAAACAATGAGTAAATTAAGTATGGTATAAAATGTCTATCAATTACATGGTAAGTACTATATAAAGCTTAGGTTCGACTGAAGATGATGAATTGAAGAGATATAGAGAAGTAATGGGTTAGTATTGGAAGTTGTCTTGAATAAAGGTTCGAATCTGTATGATCGAAGAAGGTATGGGCCAATTGTGAATGTATTTGTTATGAATAGTGATTGTTCGATTATTCTGGGTTAAGTACGAGTATGAAATAATATTATGGTTGCATTGATCTTTGAAAGAAATTTGGCACAAATATATAAATGTTAAGATTGAAGGATTTAAATGGAGGTTTGAAGTCAAAAATTGAGAAATAGAAATGGGTACATATCAAAGCAAGGTAGTTAACTTGTATGTAAAGGTCTGAGATTGAAAAGTACTAGCCAAAAATTTTATCAAGTGTCTATGAACAAAAAGATCATTATAATGGATCATCAACTACCTTATTCAAGCATCAATTGAGGAAACTGGGGTATTTCTCTCACTAAGTTCTAGTGATCTTATTTTTGTTTCATGTTATGTTTTAGGATTGTTGATATGAGTCTGCGCCAGGATGGATATCTTGTTATTATGTATATAGAGCAAGCTTGGTGGCTTATTAAAAAAAAAAACTATAGTACTACATAGAAGTCTATCCTAAGGATAAATGTAATAAGTTATGATAGTAGATGATAACTTTTTTAATTAAATTACTTTACTTATCTTTGTATATGTTGTTTATGTGATCAAGCAAATTTGTAAATAATCGTGGTTTGTAATAATAGTTTAGATTTATGTTTGTATTCGTGTGGTAACACCCGAGATCTAGATCATATAAATTAGATCGAGTCGAGGGCATTACATTTCTTGGTAGGAACAAGTACTTTGGATAATATATTGATTACTCAAGAAGCGATTCATTTGATGATATGTTTGCAAGGCTAGCAGGGAGCTATGATTTTCAAAATTGATCTAGAAAAAGCATATGAAAGTGTGAGTTGGAATTTTTATAGGAGTCTTTGGTGGATTTTGGAGTGCTCGAGGGTATCGCAGAACTCATAAAATTTTGTGTATGCTCGAGTAAAATAGCACCCATTTGAAATGGTCAACGACTGGATGAATTTCAACCTATGAGGGGTTTTTGTCAAGGAGACCCCCTTTCACCATATTTATTTATCCTTCCAATGGAAAAGTTGTCTTATATGATATTGAAATGGGAAGTCAGTTTTTCTTGGCAACCTTTCAAAATTTCTAGGCAAGGACTGACTTTGTCTTATCTTTTCTTTGTCGATGACTTGCTACTTTTTGCAAAGGCGATAGAGACACAAGTACAAGTGGTGAAAGATTGTCTTAAACAATTTAGCTTAGCATCGGGTCTTACTGTTAATCTGGAAAAATCTAAGCTCTTTATCTCACCTAATATCCATGCAACTTTCGCTTCTCGTTTACGTAAAGTATGTGGCATTCCTTTAACTGGTGACTTGGGAAAATATCTAGGAGAGCCCCTCATTCATAAAAAACCTCCAAAGAGATGTACTATAACATTATTGATCGAATAATGATAAAGCTCGATGATTGGAAAGGCAAAATTCTTTCACTTGTTGGAATGAGAATACTTATACAATCTACAACAAGTGCTATTCCCTTATACAATGCAATCGACTCTCTTACCTATTTCGGTGTGTAATCAATTAGATCGTATTAACATTAATTTTCTTTGGAGAGGGTCTGCCGAAATTTCAAGTAACCACTTAGTACGTTGGTCGCAAGTTTGTTCCTTAAAGAGAAAGGTAGTTTAGGGCTGCGACAAGTACAAAAAAATAATCTAGCTATGTTATCAAAGGTTGGGTAGCGTCTCTTTAATAAGCATAATTCGTTGTGGTGTGATGTTTTCAAGAAGAAATATTTGCATAGTGCATCCTTTATGGAGTTTGAACCAAAGTTGAATCCTTCTTCTACTTGGCGTGGGATTTTGAAGACACCACACATTACGAAATCGGGTTGCAAATGGAAAATATGAGATGGTCAATAGGTTCATTTTTGGAGTTATAGGTGGGTGGGTGATGCTTCTTTGTCATGATGATATCGCAATAATGAATGGGAAAATCGAACGAATAAGGTCTCGGAGTATATTGATAGTAATAGACGATGGGATTTGTCTATGATTGAAAGTAACCTTGATTCGAAATCGTTATTATAGATTACTGATGTTCCTTTATTGATTTCTACTGCCAAAATTCAACTTGATGTTTGTTGTTAGGGTCTTGAAAGAGATGGTAAATTCTCGATAAGTTCTGCCTATAACATGCTAATCTCGATGTCTTCTACTCTTGTTGGTGATGCTAATTTTTCATGGATTTGGAGGTTATAATGTCTAGCATGGCTTCATTTCTTTATTTGGTTGGCTTATTTGAATCGTCTTAATACTAATCAAATTCGTGTGTTTAAAAATATGGTCGTTGCAACAATGTGTTCACTTTGTGGGCATGATACTAAATCTTTTGACCACATTGTTCGTGAATGTTTACCAACAGAAATTTGGATGGATCTTCAGGTCACTTCTTGGCAGTTCGATTTCTTCTCTGTTCCATTTCATGTCTAGTTGCAATGAAACAACATATCCAAGTGCCAAGTAAAATTTAATTTTCCTTGGGGTATTCTATTTATTCCCATTATTTGGGGACTTTGGAAAAGTAGAAAAAAATTTGTCTTTCAAGGGAAAATTCCAATAGGTTTGCAAGTGTTGCAATATGCTTAGAAGTTTGCTACAGACATCTTTATCGCCATGAGTGTTGTTACTCCAAGGTTAGCTCAAGGCCCACGATGGACCCACGATGGATTAAGTGGACAAAACCATCTCAAGGAAGTTACATTCTCAACATGGATAGGGCTGTAAAATCTTGCTCATAGTTAGCTTTAGCCAGGGGTCTCATCTGTGATAGCGAGGCTCATTTCAGGTAGAGTTATGAGGGGTGAGAGCTGGTCTTTGTCTCCCAAAATTCTTGGGGATTTGTCAGCTCGTAGTGGAGTTAGATGCACTGGTGGTGGTTCAATTCCTTCGATGACCTCTTGAGAAGAACCATCCTCTAGGTACTTTGATTAAAGATTCTCTTAACTTGATAAATGAAGGATGGGTGACCGAGGTTCGACACATTCACCGTGAAGGAAATAGTTGAGCGGACCACTTAAGGAATTTAGCTCAAAACATAGAGAAAGGTCTGGTTCGTCTTGAAACGCCGATGGCGAGCCTTGAACCTTTACTCTATAGGGACACTTGTGAAAAGGGGATAATTAGAATTTAGTTTCTTGTTTCCTTATTTTGTATCAAAAAAAAAAAAAAAAAGACTCATCAAAGTTTTAGTTACTTTATGATAAGATACAATAAGAAGAAAAAAAATTAAAGAGAGAGAGATGTTAGAAATTAATTCTGCTTTTATAATTTAATAACTTTAGCATCAGTTTGTTAGATATAGTTTCAATTTGTGATTTCTTGATTGTATATAAGCTACCAAAGGTTACATTTTCAGATATTTGAAAAAGTAATGTATCAAATCATTTCTTTATACGTTTAGTTTTCTAGAAGCTCAATTGCCGAGATAAAAGCAGAGTAAAATTAGGAGTTATGCCACAGAGCTCTTTGATAAAGTTGCCAATTGTGTAAACCACAGCAAATATTGGATCAATTATGTTGGATTTTTCAATCTCAATTTAATTCTGCATCTTTACCTCCTCAGTTTCAGTTTGGGCTTTTGACTCTTAATTGATGGAGTGATGGGATTAGGTTTGAGCGGAATGTTGTTGGGTTTCAATTCAAGGGCAGATAATGGGTAGTGATGCTTGGGGAAGTCCGGGTATTTAAAGAGGCATTTGAAAGTTAGATCAAGATGGCGTCATGGGTGGTTTAGTGGTTAACTACGGTTTTCCATTCTTTCTTTCTTTTCTTTTTTTCCTCATATTAAAGGCTTAAAGCTAACTTTTAAGGGTTTTTTATTTTTAATTTCAAATATTTTTTAAAATTTTAGATTTTTTTAATTTTTAATCATTTGATAACGTGACATATGAGACAAAATAGTGACATGTCAGTGATAAACACATGTTGACTTCCATGCAATACGCCTTGTTAGGGCTTGAATGCCATGTTACGTCTAGCTTAACAGTTTTGTTAACTTTCCAATTCAAATCTGATCAATTTGACAAAAATTAAAATCATAAGGGCTAAATGAAAAAGAAGAGAGGTTAATTTAATATTTTTGACATAATTTGAGGATTTTTTTAATCTTTTTATATAAAAATTTTTTTAAACTATAAATTTACAAATAGTAGAAATTGAATTAACACACCAAAATCTCCCAAGTTTCAACTTAAATCATTTTAACCAAAAATTTATTTATTTTTATATTATATTTTTATAAATATATTTTTACATAATTTTTTCACCTAATCTATGAAATTAAGGTAGTTTCTAGTATGAAATTAATGTCCTTACAAACAATTCAGATAGAATATTATATAATATTCAAAAAATTAATATTATATTCATATTAAAGAAATGGTCTAATTCAACCTCTAGTCTCTGTACTCTTTTAAAAATTTAAAATTTAGTCTTTCTTTTTTAATTTTAAAAATTTAATCCTTTTATGATTTAAAAATTAAACTTTAATTCATTACACCGACTTGCATAAAATTTGGATATATTTTTTCAATTGGATTTTAATTATTAAAATAAAACGTTGAATATGAAAATACTAGATATTCAAATTTAATGAAAATCTATTAATAATTTTAATATTAAAGATATAAAATGACTAAATTCTTTAAAACAAAAATAGAGAGACTAAATTTCAAACATTCGATGAATAGAGGGATTGGATGCATATTTAAACTTAAAAAATATACTTTCCGGAATTGCAAAGGCATAATGACTTATTTGACCCTCCATCTTTACAAAAAAAAAAAAATCATTTTAGCCTTTCGTTTAATATCTTTGCCTTTTTTAGTCCTTGAACTTGTATTTTCTTATCAAATCACCTCAAAATGGATGGAAAAATTAATATATTTTTTTTATTTTTAAATTTGCTTATGATTAATTTTTTTAAGTTTTAAAAATTCAAAAAATTATTTTAAAAAAATTAAAAATCATTAAAATTATTAAAAAAATGTAAAAAATAAATTTTAAATTTTAAAAATATTAATTGAATACTGACATGTTATTCATGTGATAATCATTGTCAACGAAGTTAACAAATATTAATATTTTCATTTATTTTAGGGTGAAAAATGATTATGCTATTTCAATTTCTGTTTCTATCGATACTAATGGTTTTGCAAAAACAGAAAGCAGGTTGTGATGATACTTCGGTTTAGGGAAAAAGTTGATTTAAAATTTGATGGAATGAAAAGGAAGCAAGTGAAGGTTCCTTCTGTTAGTCACTCCAAAACAACTATGGAAGCTTCCTATTTTTCTCATCCTTCCTTCAAAGATATATCCATTCAACCACAGGTTGAAGTAACAACCTGCCTTTTACTTTTATTAATAATAATAAAAAAAACCATAAAATCATTCTTAGAAGATTAGTCTCACATTGAATTTCACATCACACTATATCTTTTCTTTATATTCTTTTATATCTTATTATTATTTCTATACAATTATCAACTTCAAAACTATTAAAAGTAAAAGGATGTTAGCACCCTTTAAAATTTTAAATTTAACCCATTTAAATATGTATTTTTATTTAAATTTTAATTAAAATAGAATTCAAATTATATTATTTTAAGTTAAAATTTAAATATGCAACTTATATTAATTTTATTTAAATTTAATTAAAGTTTTCTATTTAAGTATGCAATATTTATTTAAATTTAAATAAAATTCATTACTTTAATTAAAATTTTAGATTGATTTCCTTTAAAATAAAAATATTACAAGACAATTTTTTACATTTACTAAATTTATAATCATCTTTATTATACAGCTATAACTAACTATTTAAGTTGTAAATTATGAGAAATTAGTAGGAAAATTTTTAAATAGAATATTTTAAAAATCTTCATCAAAATTACAATCTTATCAAAATAAATACTAACACAAGAGAACGTTAAATAATTGACGGCATGTCTTTACTAATAGTAAAATTTATATAAGTAATTAAGAAAAAATGAATTTCAAAGTTTACAAATACTAAAATTTTGTAAGCTTTAAAATAACGTGTTAACTATTCATATCAAAGTATTAAATTATGTTAGATAAAATCATGGTTATAAAGTTCATTATTAAAATGTCAAGCTTTTATATTATTTTTAGCTTAAAATTATATTGATTTCGCAAGTATTAGATACTAAGTTGCATGTTCTAAAATTGTTTTCTCTTTCACTTAAAAATTGCAAACCATTTTAAAACAAAATTATTAGTTGAAATATTTCTATAAAAGTTTTGTAATTATAAAAATTAATAAATGTAAAATGATAATATATCATCAACTTTATTAACAGTAAACATTTATGAATTAATAGTCTATGATTGACAACAAAGAAAAAAGCATTCAATTATTTGTGAGGTTTAATTTGGTTATTCAAGTATCAAAATGATTAATTTAAGCACAAAAGTTAAATGTTACATCTCAAAAATCGAGTTAGAAGAAATTCTGTTAATGAAATCAAGAGTGATCACGTCCTGATTTTTAGTTAAGATTGTGAAAATTTTGTCGAGTGAATCAAGAGAGATTCTAAGCTCAAATCCTTTGTCTTGCATTTTTGTTATTTTTGCCTAAATCATTGTCTTTAAACAACTTATTTATATATTATTTTCGTTCAACTAATGATAAGAATGAGCTTACTGGTTCAGTGGTAAGGCATTAGATTACTCTTTGATCCTATGTTTGAGTCATTGTGTGTGCAAAATGGAAATTATTTTTGGTTTTGAACTCTGTGGAAATTTGATGGGTGGTTAATTAGTGTGATTTAGTAGGATGTGGGTAGTTGAATTAATCCCTTAAACCACTCCCTTTTTTACTGTCTGTAATGCCCCGAATTTTAGGCTTGGAAGTTTTGGAATTCAATGGATAGGGTCATAGGAAAGGCCACACATATGTGATTAGTTGTGCTTTAGTGTCAGAATGAGCTTGCTGGTCTGGTGGATAAGTAGAGTGTTAGTTAACCTTGAGGTTTGAGGTTCGAGTCTATGGGTGCATAAGTTATTTTTATTTTTATTTTTTGATTTTTGATTTGTTTTAGTTAAATATTTATTTATTTATTTTTATGTCTATTTTTATTTTGATGTTTATTTTTATTTTGGGGGATTGGTATTTTATTATCTCTTCTCTTTTTAATGTTTCGGTTCTCTTTTCTTCTTCTTCGTTTTCTACCTTTCTGCTATTTTCTAAATATACTCAAATTCGGTCTGGCTTGTGGACTTCGGGAATTCTACTTCTCTGTTATTCCTTCGTCGTCGAAATCAGGTGTGGGACTCAACTCTGACTAATCTATCGTTTTTATGTTTTGCAAATATTATTTCGGCTTTTCGTGAGAGTGCTTGGATTCTCTAGTTTTAGAGTTTTGATGGCTGAAAGGGAGTGTGATACTCCGTTTTCTGATGTGTTTTTGATAGTACTAAAGTAGAGGGACGGTTTGGTGGCTGAGGTGGAGTTTTTGGGGCTGTTCAAGGGTGGTTTCGTGACTGCCCCAATGGCCACACCGGCGTGTGCTGAGGCACACGGCTGTGTGGATTTAGGGATTAAGGTTTCAGGCTAGTTATGGGTGCCACACGGCCTGGCCACATAGGTGTGTGGCCGATTTAGGGATTTTTGTCGAAACCAGATGGGCGTGTCTCTTAGGGCACACAGGCGTGTGAGTTTGGGAATCAGGGATTTGAGATTTGGGGTCACACGGCCTGGCCATACGGTCGTGTGACTGATCTGGGGATTTTAGGGTTCTCACACGGGCGTGTGTTTCAGGACACATGGTCGTGTAGCTGATTTGGGCTTAGGGATTTTACATGGGCGTGTGTTATGGGACAAACGGCTGTGTCTGATTGCCACACGAGTGTGTGACACCTTCACATGACTGTGTCTACTCTGCGTCTGAAATTAGTAGAGTTTGACAGTGAGTTACACGGCCTACTCCCACGGCCATGCCTCTGCACCATACGGGCGTGTGCCTCTGTCACACTGCCGTGTGCTACCCTTCATACGGGTGTATGGACCTCCACACAGCCTGAAGTGCTCCACACGACCAGAGCACACGGGCGTGTGGCCCTATTTTGCCAAGTTTGGTTTAAGGTTGATCTAAGTGTAATTGTGACCTCTGTTTGTTCCAACCTCTCGACTAAGATTACTGAGGGTGATTACGACTCTGTTCTGACTTTAGTTTATGTGATAATTGTGATTGAATGTGTGATATGGTTGAAACCGAATTCAAGTTATGAGTATGCGCATTTTTGTAGCTGATTGACTAGTTGTATGTCATTGTTCTGAATGACTGTATAGATTTGTGTTTTGAGTTGGTGCATCTGTATACACACATCGGCATAAATAAATATGCATACAAAGCTTTTGGGTGGGATGTTGAAGAGAAGGGAGATTTATGATCTGGCAGTTTTTCTACATTCTGAAAGCCTTAAGAATACCCAAAGGGTCATAGGCGGTCCCAATACCCTGAGGGTAGTGGACATTTCTGTTAACGGTATAGCGGTTTATCGCCTTGCACTGTACCGCATGTGCGTTAGCTACGCTACGTACCAATATTTGATCTCGCAATCCATCGCACGCCCGCATGCGCAGATTTATCGCATTTCACAGTACAACTCATACGCTAGCCTTACTGCGTGATATATCTGATCTGGCAGATTATACTGCATGTCTATACCGCGGCCTTCCGCATGGCTCTGTACAACTTTCTGATAGTCTCAGTTCCCTGAGGGTCGTGGACAACGTATAGGGGATATAAGGTTGGATGGGCTTTTCGAGGTCCTACTTGGAGTGCAAGGATGGGTGGGTTGCTTATATCCCCACAGGATGTGTATGGTTGGACGGAGATGGTGTGTTGGTTGGATGGGTGGGTTATTTTACAACTCATTCGCACTTATATGCATCTGTCTAATTCCATGACTACAATGTCTGTCTGACTGAAATATTTTTTTCTGATTGAATGTGAATTCTGATTATATTATTTGATTAGAAGGCACTCGTGCCTAAAGGAACTTTGTGAGATGGGCTAAGGCCCAACCGATTCTGTTTCTAAAAAATTTCTTAGGCCTAGTTTGTGAATTTAGAAAATTTCTGATAATGTGTTTAACAGAGCCATATGACTGTAAAGTTACATAGGGTCTGTTCTGTTAAGTCGCTCTGTAAGTATGTTCCGCTGCTAAACTATCTTCAGGTTCACTGTATCCGTTTTTGTTTCGGTAGCTAGTTAGTTTGATCTCACACTAAGCTCATATAGCTTACCCATTCTTCTTTTCCCCTTTCAGGTAAAGTTCTAGATTCTGGACACTGGACTTAGTACTCGGAGGTCTCGGACAGTCTTGATGGATAAACTATGGGTTCTGTTTAAATTTTCAGTTTTGCTCATTATTCGGTTAAAGTTTAAACTGTAAAGACCTATAGTGCTGTGGTACAATTTTGATTGTGTTTCATTTCGTATAAATTGAACTAGTTTTACATTGAACTTTATTTCAGGATTTGAACCAATTTGTTAATAAACGTTTTAAAAGATTTGGTTTGATAAGATAAACTATTTTGCAAATTTTTCCTACGACCACTTCGGTGTTCAATGTAGCATTTCGAATTCGGTCTAAACTTCTAGGTCGAGTTTGGGGTGTTACACCATCCATCATTCCCACACCTTTATTTCACGTTTCTTTTGTTTTTTCTTTTTTTTCTTCTTCAGTTCCATTTTTTCTTTCTTTTTTTTTTTGCCGCTATTAAGTTGTCGAGGAATTATTTTTTTGACACTTTTTGTGATCGTAAATCCAAGTAAGGGTCAATAGCATCGATTTATTTGTTGGTTTTTAGATTTAACTCATTCTTTGTGGCAAGGTATTAGATACTTGGGTTTATTCTCTTCTTCATTGAGTAAGTGTTTTCGTGGTTCTTGATTAGGTGAAAGGGGTGAAAATAAAATCCTCCAGCAGAGTAGATACGATTTTTTATGTTGTTTTGGAGAAGTACGTGGGTGAACTTTGTCTTAGGGACAATTTGATTTAAGGATGTTATTTTGGATGAGTTTCCAATGGTTAATTAGTGTAATTTGATGAACGACTAGGTTTCGGGAGTTCCAGTTGTGTGATCAATCAAATCTGCCATCATGTGTGTGATTCTAACCTGAAACATCGATTGGAAACTCGAAAAAACTCGAAAATAGAGACTATTTTCAAAACTATTCTGTGTCACACGACCGTGTGCCAAGCCATGTGGTCTGCGCTATTTGGTTAAACATTCGAGATTGTTTTATAAAATTAATAAAATAAGGTTTACATTAAAGTGTTCACACACAATCTTTTGAATACTTGTGTTTTTGAGAAATTAAATAACTTTAATACTCTCAAAATAAAACTAAGTTTTCACGTAAGTTAATCGACAATGTTTTTACAAATGTTCTAACCTTAATAATCCGACATTAACGTCTAGGTTGAGTTTGGGGTGTTACATTAAAAGCATTATAAATTTTGTACACTCATTTGTTAGTTACCAATGGTTAGATAACTTGATAATGTAACAACTGGAAAATGTTATATGGTATTGCCATGATATTTAACATGTCAAATGGTAATATTCACATAGCACTAATTTAAAAAAACAAAAAAAATTATAAAATATAAATTACAATTGGGTCATTTATTTTTTAAACCTTTTTAGGTTACTAACTTTGAAAAAGTTTACAATTCGGTGCTAAAATTTGGAAAATGATTAATATTTTTTGTTTTGAAATTATGAATGTTAAGCTCGATAATCACCTAGAAGGGCGGTGAACTGATGTTTTAAAAACTATAAAGAAATATGGCAAACAAATGAGACTAAAGAAATTATAGCGGTTCGACCCCAATCACCTACTTCCCCTTCCTTAGCTTACCAGAACTAAGGATTTTCCAAATTCACTATATTTGAACCTTTCAAGGAAAATATTTAACCTTTACAACACACTATCTTTTCACTAGGCAAAACAGAGCCACTTCCCATAAGGTTCTCTGCCCAAAAACCTTAAACAAACCCTTACAAGGATAAGAAATAAGAATAAGGATTAAAGACTCCTCTTAAAGCAAAATATTTCAATGATAAAGCTCACTCAATAACGATACAACATTTGAAAAGAACAAGAAAGATGTACTCAAGTGTTTGTATGAAGAACAAATAGAATACCAATGAAAAGATTGAATTTTTGTTCAATTGACTTTACAAACTTGTTTCTTGTCTTAAATATGGAGTATTGACTTGTATTTATGCCTTCTAACAACCTTAAAGTCATGTGGAGATGTTGGGAGTCAATTAGAGTCATTGCTACAATTAATTTGTGCATTAATTGCATATTACAAACCATTTGTATTGATATGAGTGGAATTGTACCGATAGAAGTCTTGAAAATTATAACCATTAGAGCTTAATGTATCGGTATAAGTTCACTTGTATCAATAGTTGTATAGGTAAAAGGTACCAAGGAGACTAAAAATTGCTTACTAACTTAGTTGTATTAGTAGAAGTCCTCGTAAGTATTGATAGAAGTCTAATGCTTGGCTTGGAATGCTCTCTGACATACTTCTATTTGTAGAACTCTACCCAAGTATCAATACAATTGGAGTTGTATGGATAGAAGGGCTCCCAAGTATTGATAGAAGTCCAGAAGAATTCTTGGGGTTCTCACTGACTTGGTTCTATTGATATTCTACACACTTGTATGGGTAGAAGTGTCCCAACAAGGTAAAATTTATCTTGAAATAATATTTTTCAAAGGCATTTTACAATTTTGAGTTTCTAAACACTTTGAAAATAATTTATGTTTCAAAACTTTTAGCTTTTAAAAATATATCCATTTGTAAACTTTACTTATCTTCTCTCCCTTTTTGTAATATAAAAAAGAAGTGTACATTTGAAAAACTAAAGGAGAATTTAAAAATGAGGAAGAAAAAGAATATAGAAGGTGAGAAAATGTAAAGAAAGAGATTAACAAATAAAGCTAAGCAATGTAAATTGAACACATATAAGGTAGAGAAATAAAATACTAACACAAGATATCTTTAAAAAATAAAATAAAATCCAAAGCATAGTAGGCATAGTAGCAAATAGGAAAAAACACTCAAAGTATCATAAGTATCATGCATCAAGCATTAAAAGACTAGGAAACATAGCAAAGTATCATTTAAAGTAGAAATAAAAAAACTAAGTACCAAATGTCCCAACCAAACAACTAGGACAGTTTTTGCCAACAAAATAAACTAGGTGTCTGGAGGCAGAGGGAACTGAGAAGCAAGATCCAAGATGTGCTCATCCAAAAGATTATACCGGTCATTAACATATGTTGTTAATACATAAAACTGAATATCAACACGAAGAGACAAACCATGTATAGCATTAAGAAGAGTGAGACTACGAGGAGATGGATGAGCCATCAAAGTGGGAATATCCATTCTCGGAGGCTGAGGGGCATCTTCATGTGGCGCGCCTTATTCTTGTTAACTGGTAGCCCTTTCTTATACTTGTTAAGCTTACTGAACGCAATCAAGATTGCAAATCCAAGCACCATGGCATTTGTTCTACCCACAATTATGAGCATTTGATATATTGAGATAGGAAGAAATGGCTCAGTTGGGTCTGTTATGCCCCGAAATATAGGGTGTAACATCCAGCTTGATAAAGCCCTGAATGTTTGAAACATTGTTTATAGAAGTAAGGCCATCGAAAACTAACGTAATTTTGGTAATTAATTTAATTGTTACTTTAATAAATAATTATATTGATATATGTAATAAACTGGTAGTTGAAATGATGAATTATGAAGTTATACATATAAGGTTAAAAAATAAATCAAGGAAATTAATTATAGTCATTTGATGCAATTGTTTGAAATATGAAATGAGAGATTGCGAAAATATAATAATTATGTATATATATTTTTTGGTTTTACCGACTAGTGTTGGGCACACCGAAACATTTGTAATGTTGGTATAACCAACTAGTGTAACGTACAAAAATTGTCGATTTATTCGACCATCGCTGAGCGTAAAACATCGTTGGTTTAACAGACCAGTGCAAGGCACAACTTTGTCAGTACATCTGACTAGCGCTGGGTGCAAAACCTTACTATGGCATCGTCGTTAGGAATTGGGTGCCAATAATGGTATGATTGTTATGTATGCATGATGTTTTTCATGTGTCGATGCTTAGAAGATATTGTTTAGATCTGTCTCACATTATTTCTATGGAAAACATAGAAATTCAACCTGGCTTATCGTACGAGGAACAACCAATCAAAATCTTAGCTCGTGAGGTGAAAGAGTTGCGAAACAAATGTGTTCCACCAGTAAACGTTCTGTTTTGTAGTCACAATATTAAGGAAGCAACATGAGAGCCAGAAGAAATGATGAGATCATAGTATCCTCATCTCTTTCTAGGTAAATTTCGAGGACGAAATTTATTTAGGGGGAGAGAATTGTAATGGCCCGTTTTCAGTGGTATTAGGAATAAAGGCTTTGGGATCACAATTTCAACAATGGGTCAAAATATATTAAATATTTAGAATTTATATGGTATTATAGATGTCGTATAAAATTTTGGTGGTGAAATTTTAAGGTTTAAGTAGCTAATTATGTAAAAAAGATTATAGTGTAATAGATGCAAAAGTTGTGAATTATTAGTAAATGTGATAAATTGATGTAAAAAGGAAGTTTAAATGATTTAGTGGATAATAATACCAAATATCAAGATAGTGGATATACATGGATTCGTTTAGTTGTAAATTAAATATGTTTAAATGGTAAAATTGTAATTAGGAAATTAGAGAAAACTTTGATAAAATAAAACTTAAGTGGTCATCTTCTCTAATGCTTTCTTCTTCATCGAATAAACACCATAGGAGGGGGAAATTAAGCTTTCGTTGTTGAATGCCTTGCATGTAAGTTTTTTATACATTCATTGAGTCAAACTTGCCTTAAGTTGGGAAAATATGATCCCCCTTTATGCTCCCATGTTCCCTCTCTTTCCTTTCACTTCGTTCTTGCCTATTTGCTATGATTCAATGAACCTGGTCATAGTTAACCGAGCTTACCCCACCTCCTTGCTATCCATACCACTTATTCGGTCTCATATTCTCATTTTTTTTCATTTATTCCTTTTTCATTTTCTCCCATTTCCAACAAACAACCACCACCTAAAAATCCTCCACTGTAGGCTATAGCTTCACCATCTCCACAAAATTGCCCAAAATTTTCTTCTACTTCTCTTTTCTTTCAGACCACCACCGGACCATCGTCATCAATGCCATTTTCCACTGGGATTTGGTTTTTCCTCTCTTTCTTTCCCTTTCGATCTCTCCAATCTTCTCTAAGGATTCAATTATCCTATTTTAATTATTTTGTGTTCAAGACTCATCGATCATATATTTTTGTAGATCGTTAAATCTTTTCGCTCCTTCATCATGACTTATTAACAATCTCGTAGAGGGGTGTTGGGAGCATTTCTTTCCTGTCTATTGTTTTAGTTGAATGGTGTTAAGACACATTTTTTTTCATGTATTAACATTTTGTTCCTATATTCTTTGACGGACCAAACAATGCCAATCCAAGAGATCTTTAGTGTGAACAAAAGGATCGAATCTAAGTCTCGATTGAAGGGTATGTAATTGGTGAGAATTATTTCAATGATTAATCTTTAAGTAAGAAGACACATCTGATAGATCTATAACTAAAATATGTGTTTGATGCGATAGATTTATCTACTAGGTTTAGATCCAAGCGAAACCTCTTTTAATAGGATTGTGACAATCAAATCTTCAATATAAGGTGTGGGATCTAAATATTTGATTTGAGTATAATACGCCACTTTTATTTTTAGTAAAATGCTATTAAATAATTTTTTGAGAGTAGACTAAGTACTCAAAGCGGAGTTGAAAAACTCCTCAAAAGGAAATTCCAAGTAAGTGTCCTTAAAATTATTAGTTCATGCAAACTATGATTTCTAATGTGTTGACATAGATAATGATGACATGTGTGCAAATATCATCTTTATGATATGTGATAAATGGCTTCATTGATATGTGATGATCTAAATATGTGTTATATATATGTGTGTGATGAGAACCATGATTTAATATGAAAATATATTAAAGCATGCTATAGTGAATAAAAAGTGAATATTATGTGATATATGAAAATGTGAGCATGTTTACATGGAAATGTGTAAAATTGAGAAATATGTGACTATGAGTATGACTAGATTAGAAATGAGAAAAGTGATTATATGTGTTAAATTTGAAAATGGTCATATCACATGCATGAGGTGGGTTTTGTGAAAGGTGAAAGCTATGTGGTAGTTTATCTGCGATTTTGTGGTCGTTATCGACAATTAAGTGGCTTGTCCACAATGTGTTATGTGGCCATTAATCGACATTTTTGTGGTGGCTTGTCACGAAATGGTGTGTTATTGGATAGACGGGTTCTAGGGAACTCGATATTGGTGTATAGCAAAAATGGGTAGGAAATTCTTCAAAATGTGTATCGTTTCATGAGCATGTCTCGATATATTCATGTATATATGTTAATGATGATATGATATTTCTGTGAAAATGGTTTATATATATGGAATTGGATGTGTTTATTTGGTGTGTGAAATGCATGTTATATATATTATGTAATGATCTCACATTGAGCCTTTTAAAGCTCACCCACTTTTTTTGTTTGTTTCAAATAATCCTCATGCTTAGGACTCAGATTTGGTCATCGGAGAGGCTTTCAGAACAATGGTTTTATGATTATGGATTTTTAAGATGATTTGAGACTTTTAAGGATTTTATTATGTACTTTAATTTGGGTTTGTTTTAATAACTTTTTGGGACATTATTTTAAATTGTGGATTATGGCATGAGAATTTTTATATTTTGATATTTTGGGAAATATTGCATGGATTGTTTATATTGGATTTTTAAATGGTCATTAAACGTTTCAAGGAAATTATTAGCCGCTGTAATTTTGTTTTGAAAACTAAGTTATAATACAAGTATTTTTAAATAAAAAGGAACAAATAAATTTTTTTGTGTTTTATATACATGTTTTGAGCACAAATGAATTTTTCTTATGGAAACATTTTGTTCATCTTTATGGCCCATGTAATTATTTAGATTGGGTCATGACATCTAGGCGCAGTTTAAGGGGTTATATTTAGTGGTATCAAAGCCTGGTTCAAAACTCAAACTAAGAGTAAAATGTTTTTCAAAAAACTTCATGCATTATAAAAGGGTATTTTGGGAAAAAAATATGCCACATGTTAATTTGTTACAAAAGAAATCTGAGACTTTTCGAAGTCGATCCGAGGTAAGTGATCTTTAGATGTGAAACTATAGATTGTAAAAACTATAAAAAAAAAACTATAGACTGAGCAAACTCTAGGTCATAAAAACAATAAATAGTGAGACAAGTGTAAATTAATCAAATAAACCTTCGATAGAAAATGTTTAAGTGATAACGATAAAAACTTATCTCTATTTACAATATTCATAAAACGTAAAATGAGTACCTACAGAGTTAGGACTAGAGGAATGAGGGCTCGGTCAAGGAACCGAAGTCGACTTATCCGTATCTTATGTGCAAACCCTTGAGCCAATTGCGGAGAATGTGGAACGTGCACCCATTGTTGAGGAGGGTTAGCAAGAGCCTGCAAATAAGGTTGTATCGCAGGCCAGGTTGCAAGTATTGGAATGAGTAGTGGGTGCCCAAACTAGAGCTAACAGTCATGGCACTATTGTTGAGAGACTCCGTTCGAGCAGGGCCAAGCTGTTTAAGGTGTTGCTAGGATGACCCCTACTGTAACTGCGTATTGGTTAGAGGCTACAACGTGAATTCTTGGTGATATGGAGTGCCTCCCGAAATAGAAACTTTAGGGCACTATGTCATTGCTGGGTGATGAGGCCTACCATAGGTGGCAGGCTATTGTGAGAGGTACCCAAGCTGATCATTTGACGTGGAACTATATTCTGGAGTCCTTCTAGAAGAAATATGCGGGTGCAAGGTACGTTAAGGCTAGGAGGCTTGAGTTCATTGAGCTAAGGCAAGGTAACATGTCTATGGCTGATTACGAGGTGGAGTTCCTAAGGCTCAATCGTTATGCTCCAGGTATGGTGGAAAATGAACAAGATAAGTGTGCCCGATTTGAATTTGAGCTAAGATCTAACTTGATGATGCAAGTAGCTTCGCTACAAGAGAGGTTCTTCAAAACTTTGGCAGAGAAGACTTAGATTTTTAAGGATGTCAAGCGCATTGAGTACAAACAAAAGAAGCAAGCAAGAGTTCTTGCAAAGAGCAATTTCGGCCCTAGTGGGAGACTCAACACCCGATTAAGTGAGCTAGAGATGATCGACCCTGCCAATTAAATGAGCAGAAACAAGCACCGGGTCAAAATCGTGCACTGAATCATGGAGCTGGTCAACAGCCACAACAAGCTTAGGTTTAGACTAGAAGAGGTAATATGAGTCAAAGACAGTGAGCATCGGGTCAAGGTGCTAATCGATTTGATGCGAGGCAGCTAATGCTTTTTTAATGTGGCTAGACACCGAGAGGAATGAGATGCAGAAGGTGTGATAGTAGGTACCTTTACAGTGAATGTTATTCCTTACATTGCATTGATAGATAATGGTTCTACCCTTTCATTTGAATCATGTGTGATGGCTGAAAAAAGTGTGACAGCCCTAATTTGACCCTAGTCGGAAAGTGGTTTCGGGACCACAAAACCGAATCATAGAAATAATTAACCGTCAAATTCTATGTCTATTTTATGTAAATATAAATGTGTGAAAAATATCATGCTTAAATTTTGTTATTTGTATGTGAATTTTATTAATTAGGATTTATATGAGAAAATTTAGAAATGTGTTAGTTAAATGTTAAAGTGATTAATTTATGCATGAAGTAAAAAAAAAAAGGTACTTGCATGTCAATTTATCATTTAGTTGAACTAGTGGCCGGCCATGATGATTATTAAAGCTTATTCTAAGTATTATTTATTAACATTTTTAATCTTTAAAATGAATTTATAATAAAGAATAAAATAAGACATTGTTTTAGTGGGTGGAAAAACAAAAGTCTCACCATTTTGCTCCTCATTGCCGTGCCTAGAAGAGAGAAAGCTTGAGAAGTCAGTCATGGTGGTTAGCTAATTAAGCTCAAGAGCTAAGGGGATCGAAATCGGATAAAGGAAAAGAGAAAGCAGTCGAGTAACCTATCCGTAGCAATTCAAATATACTCGAGATTTTGGTTCGTCAGCTATCAAACTCGGGATTGTCGCAGTCGAAGTCGTCCACACTATCAAAGCTTCTTTTTGGTACATTTTTGGTTGAACTTTGAAATGGCATGCATAGGACTACCCTTTTTGATGTTGGTCATGCACCTTTTGGAATTGTACAAATTTGGATAGCCATGCGAAAATGGCTTGTGTTTATATTTTGATCATAATGTTATAATCATCGTGTACGTATATGGTTATTGAGAAGTGCGGATATGTTCGGCAATGATTGACCATTGGAATGGTTAATCACAATCATAAATTGTGCTATGTATGCTATAGGATTAGTTAAATCATGGAAACTATGTAATAGGTAAAGTCTACCCTAAAGGCAGATGCTGACAGCATCAATGGTGTAAATTTGAAAAATCGTTAAAATTAGTAAGAATGGAGTTAAATAGTGAATAAATTATGTAATTGAACCTTGATGAATCTACTTTCATATGGAAGAAACAAAACGGCCATATGAGTCTGATTTTAAGAGGTATTTAGGTTTTTGTGAAATAGAGCCAGAGCGATTTATGGATCCCATGTTCTGACTTTGGAAGTTTACTATAAATTAACCAGAGATAATTAGAAGTCATGCTCTATATGTAAAAATTCATTTTTGAGTCTAGTTTCTTTAGAAACAAACGGCATAAGATTTGAAGCTTTTTACAGGGAGATACCTAAGTCACAATGCATGTAGGTCCAAGAAGTCGAACCCTGTAATAGGGGAGACTTTAACTAATAAAATGTACTGTTCGGCCCAATAAAAAATTCTAGAAAAAAATTTATAGATGGATATACGAGTCTAGTTTCAGGAAAAATTTACGGAATAAATTTTTGAGCTTCGAAACTCGAGATATGATTTTTAAAGTGGCGATGATGCAGTTAGCCAGCATGTCTGAATTTAAAATGAACCGTGTAAGTAAATGAAATAAGTCCGTAAACAACTTGTGTTCGTTTCCGGTAATAGCCTGGGGCTTGGGGCGTTACAATTATATTGGTATCAGAGCTATGGTTTAGTCGATTCTAGGACTATCGTAATACGTTTAGGTCTAGCTATACATGCCATTATGTGATTATTTGATAGTGTGGTGATTTCTGACAGTTTAAATGTGTGTTTATATTAGTAATGGATCCCGATCCCAATCGAGCGGTAGCTGATGATGTGGAGAGTGTAGCGCCTACTCCCGCGCACGAGACAGCGCCGATGGACTCTTAACCTATTGCGAGCAATCAAAACGATGAGGCTAGACAAGCCTTTTATAATATGATGAATGATTGGTTTAACCAATACATTCGAACTAATACAGCTGTTCCACAACCCCCACTCCCGACTAATACCTCTCACGCACTGCAGTACCTCCGTGTCGACGGATGAGGTTAAACAAGCCCCCGATTGATGAGAATCAAAGCACGGGGCTATTGAATTTAAAGCTACGGACAGCGATGATGCCGAGCAAGCTGAATTTTGGTTGGACAACACTATCCGGGTACTTGATGAACTATCTTGCACACCCGAGGAATGCCTGAAGTGTACTATCTCTTTGTTACGTGATTCCGCTTACTATTGGTGGAATACGTTGATTTCTGTTGTGCCCAAAGAGCGGGTAACTTGGGAGTTTTTTCAAACCGAGTTTCGGAAAAAGCATATTAGCCAGAGATTCATTGATCAAAAACGAAAAGAATTTCTTGAACTTAAACAAGGTTCCATGACGGTTACTGATTATGAACGAAAGTTTGTGAGGCTTAGCCGGTACGCTCGAGAATGCGTTTCTTTAGAAGCTATAATGTGTAAACGTTTTGAAGATGGTTTGAATGAAGATATAAAATTGTATGTTGGCATTCTAGAGATCAGAGAGTTTGTAGTGCTTGTCGAGCGAGCTTGCAAAGCCGAAGAGCCTGCAGTAAGGAGAAAAAAAAGTGAAATGGGAGCCAAAGAGTTTCGTAAGAGATCATCAGGAAAGCCCTTTCAACAATCATCGAAGAAATTTAGAGATGATTCTGGCCGATCCAAAGACACTTCGGGTTTTTCAAGACGAGATTGCGATCGACCTCCCGTGAGTACACGAGTCACTTCGGTTGCCAGTGTGGGAAATGATCGTCGGGACAGGTCAGAGTGTCAGCATTGTGGTAAATGGCATTCGAGGAGTTGTAGATTTCATGACCGCTCCTGCTATAAGTGTGGATCAGCTGACCACTTTATCAAGGATTGCCCGAGACTGACTGAGCAGAATGTAAATCAGAGTGGGAAACTGGGTGCTACTACTGCTCGAGGTAGACCATCTAGAAATGCGGGGAATGCTAGCGGAGGTTAGAGAGGATCTAGAGATGTTACAACTAGATCTGAGGCTCGTGCTCCAGCTAGAGCTTATGTTATACGCGCACGCGAGGATGCTTCTTCGCCAGATGTTATTACGGGTACTTTTACTCTCTTTGATACTGATGTGATTGCTCTGATAGACCGCGGTTCTACTCATTCATATGTATGTGAAACCTTAGCATCCGAAGAAGACTCTACACCGTTGAGTCTCATCGAGTTTGTAATTCGGGTGTCAAATCCCTTGGGTCGTTACGTGCTTGTCAACAAAGTGTGCAAGAAATGTCCCCTAGTAATCCGAGGTTCCTGTTTTCCGGTCGATTTGATGCTTTTACCGTTTGATGAATTTGATGTTATCCTCGGTATGGATTAGTTGACTGTCCATGATGCAATTGTGAATTGCAAAAGAAAAACTATTGATTTGAGATGCGCAAACAACGAGATAATTCAAATTGAGTCTACTGATAAGAACGGGTTGCCACCAATTATATCTTCGATGCTGGCCCGAAAATATGTTAAAAAGGGGTGTGAGGCATATATTGCGTATGTACTTGATAGTAAGGAATCAGAAAAGAAGCTTGAATCGGTGCTAGTAGTTTGTGAGTATTCAGATGTTTTTCCTGAGGAGCTACCGGGATTACCACCCGTTCGAGAAGTTGAATTCGGCATCGAACTAGTACCTGGTACCACACCAATTTCAATGGCTCCGTATCGTATGGCACCAACGGAATTGAAAGAATTGAAAACTCAGCTAAAAGAGTTGACGGATAGAGGTTTTGCTCGACCGAGTTTTTCACCTTGGGGTGCACCAATTTTGTTTGTGAAAAAGAAGGACGGAACCTTGAGAATGTGAATCGATTATCGTCAATTGAATAAAGTGACCATAAAGAATAAATACCCGTTGCCACGTATTGATGATTTGTTTGATCAGTTGAAGGGAGCCTCAGTGTTTTCAAAGATAGATTTGAGATCGGGTTATTATCGCCATCTGAGTTCAAGACTCGAGATATACCCAGCGCGCTGTAACGAGATACGGTCACTACGAGTTCTTAGTGATGCCGTTTGGGCTCACAAATGCCCCTGCGGTATTTATGGATTTGATGAATCGAATCTTCGAGACAATATTTGGACCAGTTTGTGGTTGTGTTTATAGATGACATCTTGATTTATTCACGCGATTTAAATCGAACATGCCGAGCATCTGAGATTAGTGTTGCAGATTTTGCGGGATAAACAATTGTATGCTAAGTTTAGTAAATGTGAGTTCTGGTTAAGAGAAGTTAGCTTTTTGGGACACGTGGTATCTGCATCGGGTATTAGAGTTGATCCGAGCAAAATTTCAGCCATACTCGATTGGAAGCCCCCAAAGAATATTACTGAAGTCCGGAGTTTTTTGGGGCTTGCCGGTTACTACAGGCTCTTTGTAAAAGGTTTCTCGATGATAGCCACACCAATGACGAGATTACTTCAGAAAGATGTTAAGTTCAATTGGTCAGAGAAATGTCAGAAAAGTTTTGATCAATTGAAAATCTATTTGACCGAAGCCCTAGTATTAGTACAACCCGTATCCGGTAAAGAATTTGTCATTTATAGTGATGCATCCTTGCTTAGGCTGGGTTGTGTATTGATGCAAGAAGGTCGAGTGGTAGCTTATGCATCAAGACAATTGAAGCCGCATGAGAAAAACTATCCGACTCATGACCTCGAACTAGCTGCCATTGTTTTTGCTTTAAAAATATGGCGTCACTACTTGTTTGGTGAGAAGTGCCATATATATTCGGATCACAAAAGTCTCAAATATTTGATGACTCAAAGAGATTTGAATCTGCGACAAAGACATTGGCTTGAGTTGCTAAAAGATTATGAGCTTGTCATTGACTATCACCCGGGAAAGGCTAATGTGGTTGCGGATGCTTTAAGTCGTAAATCATTGTTTGCTTTACGAGCAATGAATGTACACTTGTCCGTTCTATCCGACAATGTGTTGTTAGCAGAATTGAAGGCCAAACCATTGTTGATTCATCAAATTCGTGAAGCTCAAGAAGTCGATGAAGAATTGGTTGCAAAATGGGCTGAATGTGTTTCGAGTATGGAATCAGAGTTTCAAGTTGATGATGACGATTGTTTGAGGTTCAGAAGTCGTTTGTGTGTTCCAAGAAATTCAGAACTTATTTCGACGATTCTGAACGAAGCTCATTGTAATCGAATGTCGATTCACCCGGGGAGTACGAAAATGCATAACGATCTAAGACGTCAGTTTTGGTGGCATGGCATGAAACGAGACATTTCCAATTTTGTTTCGAAGTGTTTAATATGTCAACAAGTGAAAGCGGAACATCAAGTGCCTACGGGTTTACTTCAGCCAATCATGATACCTGAATGGAAATGGGATCGAGTCACGATGGATTTTGTATCTGGGTTGCCATTGTCGGCAAGTAAGAAAGATGCGATTTGGGTTGTTGTTGATAGACTGACTAATTCGACTCATTTTATTCCCGTACGTATGGATTATTCAATGGATAAACTAGCTGAATTGTATGTTTCTCAGATTGTAAGATTACATGGGGTACCTATTTCTATTGTGTCGGAATGAGATCCGAGATTCACCTCGTGATTTTGGAAGAAGCTGCAAGAAGCTTTAGGTGCTAAGCTGCATTTTAGCACTGCTTTTCATCCTCAGACTGATGGCCAATCTGAGCGGATAATTCAGATACTCGAGGATATGTTGAGATGTTGCATCCTTGAGTTTAGTGGTTCATGGGAGCGGCATTTACCTTTGATTGAATTTGCTTACAACAATAGTTTTCAATCAAGTATTAAGATGGCACCTTACGAGGCTTTGTACGATCGTAAATGCCGTACACCATTGTTTTGGACCGAGCTCGGTGAAAGTAAAATTTTCGGAGTCGATTTGATTAAAGACGCTGAGCAGAAAGTGAAAATAATTCGTGAAAGTCCAAGGCGCGATCGGATCGCCGAAGTCGACGCGATTTAAAACGAAGAGATATTGAGTATCAGGTAGGGGACAAAGTATTTCTTAAAGTTTCACCTTGGAAAAAGATACTAAGATTTGGCCGTAAGGGCAAACTGAGTCCGAGGTTCATAGGGCCGTATGAAATATTCGAACGGGTTGGTCCAGTGGCATATAGATTGATTTTACCCCCTTATCTCGAGAAGATTCACAACGTTTTTCATGTTTCGATGCTTCGACATTACAGATCTGATCCTTCGCACATAATAAATCCCTCCGAGTTTGAAATTCAAGCCGATATGAGTTATGAAGAAGAACCAATTCGTATCCTAGCTCGTGAAGTGAAAGAGTTACGAAATAAAAGGGTTCCGTTAGTAAAGGTGTTATGGCTCAAACATGGGATCGAAGAAGCTACTTGGGAAACTGAGAACTCTATGAAAGAATGATACCCAAACTTATTTACCGGTAAGATTTTCGGGGACGAAAATTTCTTAAGTGGGGGAGAGTTGTGACAGCCCTAATTTGACCCTAGTCGGAAAGTGGTTTCGGGACCACAAAACCGAATCATAGAAATAATTAACCGTCAAATTCTATGTCTATTTTATGTAAATATAAATGTGTGAAAAATATCATGCTTAAATTTTGTTATTTGTATGTGAATTTTATTAATTAGGATTTATATGAGAAAATTTAGAAATGTGTTAGTTAAATGTTAAAGTGATTAATTTATGCATGAAGTAAAAAAAAAAAGGTACTTGCATGTCAATTTATCATTTAGTTGAACTAGTGGCCGGCCATGATGATTATTAAAGCTTATTCTCGTGATTATTTATTAACATTTTTAATCTTTAAAATGAATTTATAATAAAGAATAAAATAAGACATTGTTTTAGTGGGTGGAAAAACAAAAGTCTCACCATTTTGCTCCTCATTGCCGTGCCTAGAAGAGAGAAAGCTTGAGAAGTCGGTCATGGTGGTTAGCTAATTAAGCTCAAGAGCTAAGGGGATCGAAATCGGATAAAGGAAAAGAGAAAGCAGTCGAGTAACCTATCCGTAACAATTCAAATATACTCGAGATTTTGGTTCGTCAGCTATCAGACTCGGGATTGTCGCAGTCGAAGTCGTCCACACTATCAAAGCTTCTTTTTGGTACATTTTTGGTTGAACTTTGAAATGGCATGCATAGGACTACCCTTTTTGATGTTGGTCATGCACCTTTTGGAATTGTACAAATTTGGATAGCCATGCGAAAATGGCTTGTGTTTATATTTTGATCATAATGTTATAATCATCGTGTATGTATATGGTTATTGAGAAGTGCGGATATGTTCAGCAATGATTGACCATTGGAATGGTTAATCACAATCATAAATTATGCTATGTATGCTATAGGATTAGTTAAATCATGGAAACTATGTAATAGGTAAAGTCTACCCTAAAGGCAGATGCTGACAGCATCAATGGTGTAAATTTGAAAAATCGCTAAAATTAGTAAGAATGGAGTTAAATAGTGAATAAATTATATAATCGAACCTTGATGAATCTACTTTCATATGGAAGAAACGAAACGGCTATATGAGTCTGATTTTAAGAGGTATTTAGGTTTTCGTGAAACAGGGCCAGAGCGATTTATGGATCCCCTGTTCTGATTTTGGAAGTTTACTATAAATTAACCAGAGATAATTAGAAGTCATTCCCTATATGTACAAATTCCTTTTTGAGTCTAGTTTCTTTAGAAGCAAACGGCATAAGATTTGAAGCTTTGTACAGGGAGATACCTAAGTCGCAATGCATGTAGGTCCGAGAAGTCGAACCCTGTAATAGGGGAGACTTTAAATAATAAACTGTACTGTTTGGCCCGATAAAAAATTCTAGAAAAAAATTTATAGATGGATATACGAGTCTAGTTTCAGGAAAAATTTACAGAATAAATTTTGGAGCTTTGGAACTCGAGATATGATTTTTAAAGTGGCGGTGATGCAGTTAGCCAGCATGTCTGAATTTAAAATGAACCGTGTAAGTAAATGAAATAAGTCCGTAAACAACTTGTGTTCGTTTCCGGTAATAGCCTCGGGCTTGGGGCATTACAAAAAGGGTATTCGGGAAAAGGAAACTGTTAGTGATGTTACCATTCTTATTCCTTTAGGAAAATTTGTGCATGTAAATAAGATCTATAAGTAATGTCCGTTGCAAGTCCAAGGTGAAGTATTTCTTGCCGACTTGATGGAACTACCCTTTGGAGAGTTTGATCTCATTTAGGGAATAGACTGGCTGACTGATCATCGAGTTATCCTCGATTATGACAATAAATAAGTTACTCTGAGGACTTCTATCGGGAATGAGATAATTATGGTTGGGGAACATTAGAATTATCTATCTAATGTGATCTTTGCCTTAGTAGCAAAGAATTGGTTTGCAAAAGGTGCGATGCTTATCTCGTGTACATTTTGGATACAAATGTGGATGGTGTAACATTATAGAATATTCTTGTGGTGAAAGAGTTTCTTGACATCTTTCCTGAGGACCTATCTGGTTTACTTCTAGAGTGTAAGGTGGAGGCCGAAATTGAGTTGCTGCCTAGGATAACACCGATGTCCATTGCACCCTACTGCATGAAACCTAAGGAGCCCAAGGCACAGATACAAGAGTTACTTGATTGTTGCTTCATAAGGCCAAGTGTGTCACTGTTGGGAGCTCCAGTACTTTTTGTGAAAAAGAAGGATAGGTCTATGAGGCTGTGCATTGATTATCATCAACTGAATAAGCTGATTGTGAAAAATAAGTATTCATTACCGAGGATCGATGACTTATTCGATCAATTCTGAGGTGCTACGATATTTTCTAAGATCGATCTAAGGTTAGGATACTATCAGCTGCAAGTGAAGGATGTTGATGTACCGAAGGCTGCTTTCAAGACTCTATATGGGCACTATGAGTTTTTAGTGATACCTTTCGGTTTTATCAATGCTCCTGTCGCTTTCATGGATATAATGAATAAAGTCTTTCAGTCCTATCTCAACATAGACTTCATTGATGACATCTTGATTTACTCCAAGTCTGAGTTGGAACATGAGGAACACTTAAGGTTAGTTCTTCAAACTTTACGTGAGAAACGATTGTACTCGAAGCTTAGTAAGTGTGAGTTTTGGCTCCGGGAAGTAATGTTTTCAGGACATGTGTATTTATTGAGGGTATTCACATGGGCCCGAAGAAAATCGATGCTATCCTGGATTGGAAGCAGCCCAAGAATGTTAGTGAGATTCAAAGTTTTCTCAAACTTGCTTGCTATTATCGGAGGTTTGTTGAAGGATTCTTATTGATTGCAGCATCGATGACTAAGTTATTGGGAAAGACTGTACCGTTTAAATGGACTGATGAGCAGCAGCCTAGTTTCGAGAAGTTTAAAGCAATTCTAACTCAGGCACATGTGTTGATCCAACCCGAGTCTGAGAAGGATTATGTAGTCTACAATGATTCCTCTCATTCCAGTCTTGGTTGTGTGTTGATGCAAGACAGGAAAGTTGTGGCCTATGCTTCGAGACAACTCAAGCCACATTAGTGTAATTATCTGACTCATGATTTGGAGTTGGTTGCTATGGTTTTCACTCTTAAGATATGGAGACAATATCTTTACGGGGAGATATGTGTCATTTATACGGATCATAAGAGTCTTAAGTATCTCCTCAGCCAGAAGGATTTGAACTTAAGACAGATGCATTGGATCAAACTTCTAAAAGATTATGATTGTACGACCGAGTACTATTTGGGTAAGGTTAATGTTGTGGCAGGTGCATTAAGTAGGAAATCCATGTCTGAGTTAAGGGAGATGTTTGCAAGGTTGAGTTTATCTGATAATGGTGGCTTACTTGCAGAGTTACAGGTGTGACCAACCTTGATTAGGGAGATTAAACTAAAACTGACTTTAGATTCGTCTTTAAAGCCTCATGTGAAACTCGTTAATGAGGGTAACACTTCAGATTTCGCCTTTCTTTTAGAGGGAGTTTTGTGCTATCATGGAACATTCTTTATACCTTCTGATTCTGGGTTGAGGTAGTCCATACTTCGAGAATCACATAACAGGCCCTATGCTATGCATCTTGGAGGTAGTAAGATGAATTGGAATCTTCATGAGCAGTATTGGTGGTCGGGACTGAAACTTGATGTTACAGACTTTGTGGCAAGATGCTTGATGTGTCAACAAGTCAAGGCTGAGCGCTAATTTCCTTCTAGATTGCTTCAGCCTATTCAAGTCCCTCGGTGGAAATGGGAACGTATCACCTTGGAATTTTTTAGTAGGCTACCTTTGACGCCGTCTAAGAAAGACTCCATTTGGGTAAAATTGCTCAGTTGACTAAGTCTGCCCATTTTCTGCTAGTTTGCACCGACTATTCCTTGCAGAGCTTCTCTAGATTATTCATTACTGAAATTGTGAGACTTCATGGGGGTATCAGTGTCTATCATTTTGTATCGAGATCCTAGTTTTACGTAACACTTTTAGAAGATTCTGCATAAGGCCCTTGGCATAAGATTGAATTTTAGTACCGCTTACCATCCATAGTCTAATGGATAGTCTGAGAGAGTTATTCAGATTCTCGAGGACATGTTACGAGGTTGTGTGATTGATTTTTAGGGTAATTGGGAGGATCATCTACCACTTGCGAAGTTTGAATATAATAACAATTTCCAATTGAGCATTCAGATGGCTCCTATGAGGCACTTCATGGATGTAATTGTAGGACACCTTTGTGTTTGACGGATTTGGGGGAAAAGAAAGTGTTAGGACCCGATCTAGTACAAGAGATTGAGAATAATGTAAAGATTATCCAGGATCAATTGAGGGCCGCATCAGATCAACAACAGTCTTTTTTTTTAACTTGAAAAGGAGGGATATTGAGTTTAGTGTGGGCGACCGAGTCTTCCTTAAGGTTTCACCTTGGAAGAAAGTGTTGAGATTTGGACACAAGGGAATGTTAAATTCGAGGTTCATTGGGACCCTACCTCATCGTCAAGAGAGTTGGACCAGTGACATATCAATTGGAGTTACCCTCAGAGTTGGATCGCATTCATGATGTTTTCCATGTATCTATGTTGCAACATTATTGATCTAGCCCTTCTCATGTGATCCCAGTTGAGGAGATAGAGGTTCTCATGACTTGACTTTTGATAAGGAACCAGTGCAAATTATTGATTGAGATGACAAAGTGTTGAGAAGGAAGCAAGTTCCACTGGTAAAAGTTTTGTGCAAGAGTCACGATTCCAACGAGGCTACTTGGGAGCCGAAAGATGCGATGCGACAATAATATCCTCACCTCTTTCCATCAGGTAAATTTCAAGGATGAAATTTTCTTTTAAAGAGGGTAGAGTTGTCACATCCCATGTTTTTTATTATTATGTGCTCAAGAATGAACACATGGAAGTGTCTAGTCTAGTGGTTTAATGACTCCTTAGTTATCATAGTGGTCTAAGGTTCAAGTCTTAATGTTCACACTCCTATTTTTTCCTTGTAACTAAAGTGTTTGCCATCCACCCCTTTAGGTTCCTCAAATAGGTTGATTCATTTCCCCTTTTATGAGTCAAACTTGCCTTAAGTTGGGAAAACATGATCCTCCTTTATGCTCATATGTTCCCTCTCTTTCCTTTCACTTCATTCATGCCTATTTACTATGATTCAATGAACCTGGTCACTGTTGACCAAGCTTAGCTCACCTCCTTGCCATCCATACCACCCATTTGCTCCCATATTTTCATTTTTTTTAATTTATTCGTTTTTCATTTTCTCTCCTGATTGACAAACAACCACCACCAAAAATTCCTCCACCATGGGCTATAGCTTCACCACCTCCACCAATTTTCTCTTCTCCTCCATATTTCTTTCAAACCACCACCGAACCACCGTCGCCAATGCCATTTTTCGTCGAGATTAAATTTTTCCCCTCTTTATTTCCCTTTCAATCTCTCCCATCTTCTCTAAGGATTCAATTATCCGATTTAATTATTTTATGTTCAAGACTCATCGATCATATATTTTTGTGGATCGTTAAACCTCTCCACTCCTTCGTCATGAATTATCAACTATCTCGTAGTATTGTTGAGTAGTGTAAGTGCATAAAGGGTGTTGGAAACATTCTTTCCTCTTTATTGTTTTTTTTTCTCATAGCCAAATGGTGTTAAGACACGTTTTTTTGGGTGTGTTAACATTTTGTTCCTATATTCTTTGAAAGACCAAACAATGCCAATTCAAGAGATCCTTAGTGTGATAACGAAGGTATTGAATCTAAGTCTCAATTTAAGGGTAAGTTGTAACACAATTAACCAGTATCCGTCACCGAAATAGGATTACGAAGCATTACCAGAACTTTCAAAACATTTACAAATAATTCACGTTAATTACTGTTCATTTACTGAAATTATTCATAACGTCCCTTAAATGGACCCTCGAGGCCCAAAACGAGTATTAGAATCGAGTCGGGACATAATCGAGAACTCTAAGAATTTTTTGCCAAGTTTCAAAAATTTTCCAAGTTACAAGGCTCACACGCTCATATGGTCCGAGGGACACACATGTGTGACCCTAGGACACACCCGTGTTACAGGCCGTGTTCAACCCCGTATAACTCTATGACTTATGACACTCGACCAGCCACACACCCGTGTGCTACACCGTGTGGTTAATTTAATTTTTCAAAATTAGGTGCAGGTTTCACACGGCCAAGAGACACGCCCCTGTTCTAGGTCCTGTAGCACACACAGCTGAGACACATGCCCGTGTCTTTGCCCGTGTGCTCAATTCTAAGCATTCTATTTCTCGAATTTAAGATATACACTCCCATGTACCAGGCTATGTGTCACACAAGGTCTAGACACACGCTGATGTGTTTACTTGTGTGGACAAAATAAAGCCATCTCTAGCTTTATTTCTCACCCAAAATTTTACCAATATCCTGGACCAAAAATTACATCCAAATACCAACCAATTCAAGCATTGTTTTCAAGAAAATTCTAACATTTAATATGATATATCACTGTATATATAATTATGTTTATAATCTTACCTTGTTTTAGTCTATAGACTTTGTAACAAGCCATTTTTCAGTGAAATCGGAATAGAGGTTTCAAGACCACAAATCCGATCCAAATATATTTTATTTTTATTTTACCATATGGCCCATAATATGATTGAAATCACGTGTGAAAATTTTGATATGAAAATTTTATCGATTTAGTGCCTAATTATGAGAAGGACTAAATCACATAAAATGTAAAAGTTGAATTCTAGTAGCTATAAAAGTATGTAGATTTTTACGATGACTCATCCATGGAATTATAGAAAAAGACAAGGGACTAAATTGGAAATACCAAAATACATGATTAAATAAAAGATGAAATGAAATTATATCATCTTATTTTCATCATCTTCAACCTAAACACACATGGAAACCCTATGAGAGGGAAAAAAAGCTTTCAAGGCCTAATTGGGTAAGTTTCCTTGTCCCATTTTTAGTAATTTTGGTATTTTTGGAACCGGGATAGCTTAATCTCTCTATTTGAGGGATTAATTTCAAAAATTATCAAGGTATGAAAATGGGTCATGGATGTATTATGCTGGAAATTAGAAATTTATGGTAGAAAATGAAAGATTATTAATAGATAAACAATTTTTGCAACGTAATTTTTGATGAAAACTTGATTTAGGGACTAAAATGTAAACTTGTGAAATTGAAGGAAAAATTCTAAAAATTTATGTAAACATGTGCTGGAAAATTTACAATGGGGCTTTAGTTAGACTTGGAATAGGGAATAATTTAGACAAGTTTCATTTTCCAGGCCTAGGGACGAAAATCAGAATTTTTGGAAAAGTTAGGGGCAAAATGGTAATTTTGCCTAGGACGTAAATTGAGTCCTTCTAAGTATGAAATGTATGAAATTAATAATTAAATTCATTTATATAGATATAGAAAACACAAACTCGAGGTTAGATTGAGGAAAGGAAAAGATTTGGATTAGTAAAATATTACGCGAACAAGTGTCGAGGTAAGTTCGTGTAACTTAATTGGATATGTAATTATGTAAATTGAATGTTGTATTGTATGTAATGTGATTTATGTTAATGTGCCTTACTTGTATGTTATGATGGAAAATTTTATACATGCTTGAAATGCTGATAAAGGGCTTAGTCCCGATTGGATGTTAAATTCTGATGAATATAAGTGCTTTCCCAAAACGGATAAGGTCCTGCATTTGTTGCGAACGGGATTTAGCTTGGATGAGTAATCCCATTGACCTTGATACAAAAAGGATTTAGCTCGGACGGGTAATCCAGATGTAATACCTCGCGAGCATACGTTATGATTAGGGTTTAGCCTGGACTGGTAATCCTAATTGAGCTCCCCTAAGCATAAGATATATAAAGGATTTAGCTTGGGCTGGTAATCCTGTTAAACGATATGTGGCTCGAGAGAGTGTTTCTTGGTTAAGTGCCCTAATGGATACCCTTGAAAAATAAATTGATGAATTATTGAATCGTACACTTCGAGTGTATGACTTGAGCATTCATTGGAATTCAACATTTCAACGGACATAAAAGTCTTGACATGGTGCAAGAACCTTGAGATGAATTGATAAATACTTGAAAGAATATTGCTTGATGAGCTTATCTATGTTACTTGATTTATATGAAGATTTTGGTGACTAACATGTTTGGTTGAATGTATGTGCTTAGGCAAACTTAGTCAAATGGATGAAAATATGATATTGTATGTTTAGGTTTAATAATCAAGATTGGTAAGTTTAATTTCTGTTATACGAACTTACTAAGCATGTAATGCTTACTCCTTTTATTTTTCCCATGTTTTATAGTGCTCAGAAGCTCGTGAAGGTTAGAAGATTGTTGGAGCATTGTCACACTATCAACCTAGCATTTTGGGTATACCTAGTGAAATCATTTTTGTGTAATAACATGTATAAGGAAACTTGACCAATAGTGGCTTGAAATGTCATTTTGTAACCTAGCCATTGGAATGGCTAGTGGTGGTTAATTTTGGATATGTTTTAGTAAACTATTATGGTACATATATATATTTCCACATGTGTTATGTTAAGTTCATGTGATCAAATGTTATTAATGCCTAAGTTAAGATAAGGTGAGTTGGTAATCATGTATGCATGAAATGGTATGCCTTGTTAAATGATGAAATTGCTTACTTTAAATACTTGAATTGGTTGGTATTGGTTGAGTGTTTTATGTGCAGGTTTTTGGGTGATTTTGGGTGAGAAATGAAACTAGGAAATGACTTCATTTTTTCCTCACGAGCAGACACACAGGCGTGTGTCTAGACCGTATGTGACACAAGGCCTAGTAGCACAGGCATGTGGTTAGGCCGTGTGCCCTCTACACCCTAATTTTGAGAAGCAGAATGCTCAGAATTGAGCACACGGGCAGAGACACAGGCGTGTGTCTCAACCGTGTAAGCCACACGGCCTAAAACATAGGCGTGTGTCCTGGCTGTATGAAACCTGCACCTAATTCGAATTAAATTAATTAACTACATGGCCTAACACACGGGCATGTGGCATAGCCGTGTGTACAAGTCAAAGAGTTACACGGGGTCAAACACGACCTCTAGCACGGGAGTGTGCTTGGACCACACAGGCGTGTCCCTTGGGCCATACGAGCGTGTGAGCCCTGTACCTTGGAAAAATTTTGTAATTTTCAGAAAAATTCTTAGAGATCCCAATTAAGTCCCGATTCGATTTTAATGCTCGTTTTGGACCTCAAAGGTCCAATCAAGGGATGTTATGAATAATCTCAGTTAATGAATAGTAACTTGCGTGGATTAATTGAAAAATATTTTGAATGTTCTGGTAATGCTCTGAAACCCTATTTCGACGACAGGTATGGGTTAGGGTTGTTACATTTAGTGGTATCAAAGCTATAGCTTAGCTGATTCTCGAATTTGACGTAGCAGACACGAGTTTAGCTATACATGCCATTATATAAATTGTGATTGTGTGATGACTCTTGATCATTTTTAAATGTGTTTTTCATATAGTAATGTCATCCAACCGAGCTAGAATTGAATCTGAGGAAGTTGAGAGCAATGCTTCAGCTTCAGTTCAAAGAGTCGCCTCTGCATCTGGTAGTGAAATGCCTGTGTCTGAGGGCCGAAGTAAGGAGGCAAAACAAGCCTTCTTTCAAATGATGAATGAATGGTTTACCCAGTACTTGAGAATAAACCCCGCTGTACAACGAACTCCCCCACTTGCTCCTTAACCGGTTCTTGAGGTACCACAGGGTGCTGAACTTGTTAGGATTGGTAAGCCTCCAATAGATAAAATTCGCAAACATGGGGCGAAAAAATTTAGGGCTACTGTAGATGATAACCTGGAAAGGGTCGAGTTTTGGCTTGAAAACACTATCTGGGTTTTTGATGAATTGTCCTGCACACCTGCAGGGTGCCTGAAATGTGCAGTGTCTCTATTGAAAGATACGGCTTATCATTGGTGGAATACCATAACATCAGTTGTACTAAGAGAGAATATTACATGGGAATTCTTCCAGACTGAATTCAAAAAGAAATATGTTAGTCAGAGGTTCATGGATCAGAAAAAGAAAGAATTTTTGGAACTCAAGCAGGGAAGCATGACTGTATCTGAATATGAATGGGAATTTGTTCGACTGAGTAAGTATGCCAAGGAATGGGTTTTAACCGAGGCTAAAATGTGTAAACATTTTGAAGAGGGCCTGAATGAAGATATCAAGTTGTTGATCAGATTCTCGAGATAAGGGAATTTACAGAATTAGCTGATCGAGAACACAAAGTTGAAGAATTGAGTAAATAAAAGAAAAAGTTGAAGAACTGAGTAAATAAAAGAAACAAACCGAAAGAGACGCTCAGGTTTCTGGAAAAAGAGCTATGAGTAAGTCACAATCATTTGCTTCTAAAAAATTAAAGAAGTACTATGATCGAGTGACCACTTCTACAGGATACTCTGGAAGAGAGCGGGGCTCTCAATGATCTAACCTGAGGTCTTCAACTCCATCTGTGACCAGTGTGGGTAGTGTCAGAAATTGCAAATCAAAATGTAAACATTGCAACAAGTTTCATCATGGGGAATGTCGGTCTAGAAGTGGAGCTTGTTCCGAATGTGGTTCACTTAACCATTTTCTTAGAGATTGTCTTGAAAGAGTTGAAAAGGAGATAGAACCAGCTCCAAGGCTGAGCAACCCTTTTGCGAGATGCAGACCATCCCGTCACCTCGGTAATGTTAGTAGTAGTCGAGGTACTACCAAGGATACGACAGTTAGATCTGAGGCACGAGCACCTGCGAGGACATATGCTATTCGTGCTAGAGAAGATGCCTCTGTGCATTTTCTCTACTTGATACTGATATTATTGCATTGATTGACCCTGGTTCAACATACTCATATATATACACGAACCTAGTGTTTGTTAAAAATTTACCTATTGAATTAGCTGAAATTGTGGTTAAAGCTTCAAACGCCTTGGGCTAGTATGTTTTGGTGGACAAAGTTTGTAAGAACTGTCCATTGGTGGTAAAAGGTTATTGTCTTTCAGCTGACTTGATGTTATTGTCACTTGATGAATTTGATGTGATCGTGGAAATGGATTAATTAACCCAATACGATGCAGTGGTAAACTGTAAGCAGAAATATATTGTATTGAAATGTCAGAATGGTGAATTCCTTCGTGTTAAATATGGTAAACTGGATGGATTACCTAATGTGATTTCAGCAATATCAGCACAGAAATATGTCAGAAAGGGGTATGACGCTTATCTTGTATATTTAATGAATACTAAAGTATCTGATTCAAAGATTCAGTTAGTGCCGATAGTAAGTGAATTTCCTGATGTATTCCTAAATGAATTACCTGGTTTGCCACTGGAAAGAGAATTGGAATTCTCTATAGACTTTGTTCCGGGAACGACGCCGATATCCATAGCACCTTATAGAATGGCTCCTACTGAGTTGAAAGAGCTAAAAGTACAGTCACAAGAATTAATTGACAGAGGTTTTGCACCTAGTTACTCACCTTGGGGTGCATCCATTTTATTTGTAAAGAAGAAGGATGGATCGTTGAGGCTGTGTATTGATTATAGACAGCTTAACAAAGTTACAATAAAGAACAAGTATCCATGGCCTCGGATTGATGACTTGTTTGATCAGTTAAAGTGTGCTACTGTATTTTCAAAGATTGATCTCTGTTTTGGTTACTACTAATTACGGGTAAAGGAATTGGATGTACTAAAGACAGCTTTTAGAACTAGGTATGGACACTATGAGTTCCTTGTGATGCCATTCGGCCTGACAAATGCACCTGCAGTGCTTATGGACTTGATGAACATAATTTCCAGCCTATATATAGACAAGTTTGTGGTGGTATTTATAGATGACATTTTAGTTTACTCTCGAGATGAAAGTAAACAAGCTGAACATTTGAGAATAGTGTTGCAAACCCTGTGAGAGAAACGATTGTACGCCAAATTCAGTAAATGTGAATTTTGGCTAAGGGAAGTTAGTTTCCTTGGGCATGTAGTATATGCTGAAGGTGTCTGAGCAGACCCGAATAAAATTTCAGCCATTATAAATTGGAAACCACTGAAAAATGTGTCTGAAGTCTGAAGTTTTCTAGGACTAGCCGATTATTACCAGAGATTTGTAATAATTTTCTCAATGATAGCTTTTCCGATGACCCGATTGTTGCAGAAAGATTTGAAATTCGAGTAGACTAATAAATGTCAGTAGAGCTTTGACAGATTAAAAGCTTTATTGACTGAAGGTCCTGTGTTAGTCCAGCCCGAATTGGGTAAGGAATTTAAAGTTTACAATGATGCGTCATTTGTAACAGCCCGATTTAGACCCTAGTCGGAACAGTGGTTTCGGGACTACAAATATGAGGTTGTAAAATTATTTTAATATTATTTTTGGTGTTTATAATATATTAATTGCTATGTGTGAAAGTTTCGTGAAGTAATTTTAGCATTTGAATGTGAAATTACGAAAAAGGACTTAATCGCATAAAATGTAAAAGTTGCATGCTATTTGTTAAAGTTCCTAATTACTATGGTTTATTAAAGTAGGGGTCCTTGCATGGTAATTATACCATTAATAATGATATTGGACATTGTTGGACATTAGTTGGTGAAATTATGAAATATATGCCATGGGCATTTTAGTAATTAATGGAATTAAGTTAGTAAATTAAAGAAAAATAAAAGAAAAGGCGTGCAAATCCTTTAGTTTCAGCCAAAAATTTGAGGAAGAAGAAGCCATTGAAACATCTTGATGTTCGGCCATTGCATGCTAAGATAGGTGAGCTTATTTTGCTCGATTTTTGATAATTTTTACGTTTTTAAGATCGTTGCTTCATATTCTATCTAGCCCATGTCTTAATTTTTGAATGTGTTCATGATTTTGTAAAATGCCATTGATGAGTGTGGAGCTCTTGAATGTTTGATGTTGAAATATGAAAGTTTGTTAGAAGTTAAATTATGTTTGTAAAGTAATTTTTGACAAAAATGTCAATTAGGGTTTTAATTGAGAAACTATGAAAATGTGTGGGTAAATGTGTGAATAAATGAAAGATTTGGGCTGCTATGAAGCTATAAGAAAATTGGCTAAGCTAGGATTAAAATGAATTTTGAATATTTTGTGTTTTGTAAAATGAGGACTAAATTGTAAGAAATGTGAAACTTTAAGGGCTAAAGTGTAAAATGCCCTTTTATGTGTTCTTGAGTGAATTTGAATGAATAAGTGATTAAATAAGTTAATTTTGATTGTAATTAGATTAAGAACCAAAGAAAATGGAATTAGATCGAGGGAAATCAAAAGTAGTTGAATAGTCATTCGTTTTCGTTCATTCCGTACGAGGTAAGTTCATATGAAAATAAATATCATTACTTTGAAATGTTTATGTTATTTTGTCATTGAATTGCCATGAACGTTGAATGATTGTATACGAGCAAGAATCGACAAAGTTACGACATCTGAAAGCCCCGTACTAACCTTAGGAATAGTATAGGATACAAATATCATAACATTCGGTTATCAAGATGTGATTACATGTAAGACCTGTATGGGATAGTGGCATTGTATTGCGATTACGTGTAAGACCATGTGTGAAACATCAGTATCGTTAATCGATTTCGTGTAAGACCCTATGTGGGACAGTGGAATCGATATGTAATAACATATAAGACCATATCGAGGATATGGCATTGTACGAGTTATAAGTGATTACCGAGTATCCTTAACAATTCCAAATGGTTCGACGGGCAAAGTTAAGTCGAGAAAGAAAGTGTAAGTGAATCAAGTAACTCAGGTACATACGAAACTCATTTGAGTATTGAAACGGAAAGTATTGGATGGATTCAATTATAGAATTGAATGTGTATATCATGAAGTAGGTTTGTGAATTTGTTTATGCATTTATATGTGCTCAAGTATAACTTGCTAAATTGATGAGAAAGATATTGATGCATGAGATGTTTTATTTGTATATGGCTTACTAAGCTTTTAAAGCTTACTGTGTTTATTTTTCACCATTTTATAGATCATTGAAGCTAACTCGAATTTGGGGATCGTCTGGAAGCATCATCGCACTATCAATCAATATTTTGGTACTTTTGAAGTTATGTATATATTGGTATATGGCATGTATAGGCTGGTGTCATAATGGTATATTTTGGCTTGTAAATGAAGTGTGTTTGTGGTTATTTTAATTGGCTTTAAATGGTGAGTTTGGCTCATGTTATGTGACGCATATATGATGCCCAGGTGATGGCTTATTTTGGTAAGTAATTTAGTTGTTGATATAGTAGGTCATGAAGCATGTTTTAGTTGATGATAGGAATGGTATGATTTAGACTTGAATGAGGTTGTTTGATAGCATATTTCATGTTTGAAATGTGCCATGTTAATGGTTAGTGAATTTGTGCTGGTGTGTACAAATTGAGGGTGGCAAGTTGGCTTGGAAAATAGCCTTGAGTTGTCCACACGGGTAGACACACGGCCTGCACCATGGGCGTGTGCCCTGGCCGTGTGAAGTCTGCACATTAATTTTGGAATTTTAATTGTCACACGCGCTGAGGACACAGGCGTGTGCCTTGGCCTTGTGCCCCTTATTTGATTGTTGACGTCACAAACATAATACAAGCTAGTTTTGGCACGGCCAAGCACACGGCTTGAACACGGGCATGTTCAAGGCACATGGGTTGGACACACAGGCGTGTGTTCTGGCCGTGTGAGAAAGTCAGTATGTATGCCCTGTATCCACACTGCCTGAGACACGGGCGTGTCTCTTGGCCGTGTGAGTGACACGGGTTGGGCACACGGGCGAGTGACCCATGCAGTGAGGAAAATTTTCTAAGTTTTATAAAGTTTTCTCGAGTTATCAGTTTAGTCCCGAACCCCTTTTAAGCATGTTTTAAGGTACCGTAGAACCTTATAAGGGAAAATGTGGATGAATGTATAAAAGTTTTAAATTGTATGCAAGTTTTTGTTGTGAAATGTGACTGAATGATTAGATGTAAGTCTGGTAATTCCTCTGCCCTATTTCGGTGTCTGTTACGGGTAAGGGGTGGTATCAGAGCTATGATTTAATCGATTCTAGGACTAACGTAGCATGTGAGAGTCTAGCTATACATGCCATATATACAAACAGTGATAGTGTGATGATTCCTGACGATTAAAAATGTGTTTTCATATAGTAAATGGATCTCGATCGAGTGGTAGTTGATGATGTTGAAAGTAACGCACCTCCTCCCGCTCGAGGAGCAACGCCGATCAATTCCAGGCCAACTATGAGTAGTTTCGAGGGAAAGGCGAAGCAAGTCTTCTTCCAAACTTTGAATGAGTGGTTTGCGAAATTTGTTTGGACGAATCTGACTGCTCAACAACCTCCACCCCCGCCTATTCCCCAGCAAGTCCCGGTTGCACCACAAATGGTAGATCCAATAAGGTTGAGTAAGCCACCGGTTGATAGTATTCGTAAACATGGGGCCGAAGAGTTTCGGGCAACAATTGATAATGATGCTGAGAGAGCTGAGTTCTTGCTCGAGAATACAACTTGTGTATTTGAGGAACTTTCCTGTATTCCCGATGAATGTATCAAGTGTGTGGTGTCTTTACTCAAAGATAATGCTTATCATTGGTAGAAGACCTTGATATCGGTAGTACCAAGAGAACGAGTCATGTGGGAACTTTTCAATCGGAGTTCCGTAAAAAGTATATAAGTTAGTTATTCCTTGATGAAAAACATAAAGAGTTTTTAGAGTTGAAACAAGGTCGGATGACTGTTGATGAGTATGAAAGAGAATTCGTACGATTATATGCTCGAGAATATATTTCCACTGAAGAAATCATGTGCAAACGATTTGTGAATGGATTGAATGAAGATATAAAGTTGTTAATTGGAATTTTGGAAATTAAGGAATTTGTTGTCTTAGTACAAAGGGCTTGTAAAGCAGAGGGATATAGCAAAGAATAACGAAAAGCTAATTTTGAGGTAAGAGATTGAAGAAAAAGATCAACTAGTAAGTCACACCAGTCTGCAATGAAGAAATTTTGAGATTCATTTAATCGTTCCAATACATCAACGGGACGTTCAAACAGAGATCGTGAAAAGTAACCAGCGGGTTCTAGGGCTCAAGCTACATCGGTTGCTAATGTTGGCAGTGTGAGACAGAATCGATCTAAGTGCAGATATTGTGAAAATAGACATTTCAGTGATTGTAGATTTAAAGAATGAGCTTGTTTTAAATGTGGTTCGTTGGAGCATTTTATTAAAGACTACCCTGAGTTGGCTAGAAAAGATAATGTCCAGAGTGCGAGGCCGAGTAACACTGCAGCTAGAGATGGACCACCCAGAAACCCGGGAAATATGAATGGTAGCCAGAGATCCACTAAAGACTCTGTTGTAAGGTCAGAGGCTAGAGCACTGACCCGAGCTTATGCTATCCATGCACGGGAGGATTGACCAGCGCCAGACATTATTACCAGTACTTTTACTCTTTATGATACTAAAGTTATTGCATTGATAGATTCTGAATCAACTCATTCGTATGTGTGTATGAATTTAGTATCCAGCAAGACTTTGCTTGTAGAGTCTACTGAATTTGTAATTAGAGTATCAAACCCTTTAAGAAAGTGTGTGTTGGTTGATAAAGTGTGCAAGAATTGTCCATTGATGATTAAAGATTGTTGTTTTCTAGTCGATCTAATGTTGTTACCATTTGATGAATTTGATATAATTCTGGGTATGGATTGGTTAACACTTCATGATGTTGCTGTAAACTAGAAACGAAAGACGATAGATTTGAGATGTCAAAATAATGAGATTATTTGAATTGAGTCAGATGATTTGAATGGTTTATCGGCAGTGATTTCATCGGTGTTAGCTCAGAAATATGTGAAAAAGGGTTGTGAATCTTATTTTGCGGCGTATGTGTTAGATACGAAAGTGTCTGAAAAGAAGATTGAATCAGTGCCAGTTGTGAGTGAGTATCCGGATGTATTTCCAGAAGAGTTACCGGGATTACCACTAATTCGTGAGGTTAAGTTTGGCGTTAAACTAGTACCGGGGACTACACCGATATCGATAGCTCCATATAGAATGGATCCGACAGAGTTAAAAGAATTGAAATCTCAGTTGCAAGAATTGACTGATAGAGGATTTGCACGTCCGAGTTTCTCGCCTTGGGGTGCTCCAGTGTTGTTTGTGAAAAAGAAAGATGGCACGATGAGAATGTGTATTGACTATCGATAGCTTAACAAAGTAACTATCAAGAATAAGTATCCTTTGCCCAGAATTGATGACTTGTTTGATCAATTGAAAGGAACTACAGTGTTTTCAAAAATAGATTTGAGATCGGGTTATTACCAGTTGAAAGTTAAAGCATCCTATGTGCCGAAAACTACATTCAGAACGAGGTATGGTCACTATGAATTTTTGGTTACGCCTTTTGGATTAATAAATGCACCTCCTATATTTATGGATTTGATGAATCGGATCTTCAAACCGTATCTAGATCGATTTGTTGTTGTGTTCATAGATGATATTTTGATTTATTCAATGGATGAAACTGAGCATGCCGAGCATTTGAGAATAGTGTTACAGACCATGCGTGATAAACTGTTGTATGCAAAGTTCAATAAATGTGAATTTTGGTTGCACGAGGTTGGTTTTCTGGGACATGTTGTGTTAGCATCAGGTATTCATGTGGATCCAAATAAGATTTCGGCAAGAATGGATTGGAAGCCTCCGAGAAATGTTTCAGAAGTTCGCTATTTTCTGGGACTCGTCGGTTATTATAGACGGTTTGTGAAAGGCTTTTCGATGATTGCGACTCCATTAACGAGATTGCTTCAGAAAGATGTGAAGTTTGAATGGTTTAAGAAGTGTCAGAAAAGTTTTGAGCAATTGAAAGCTTTTTTGACTGAAGCTCCAGTGTTAGTTTAGCCAGAAACGGGTAAAGAATTCGTGATTTATAGTGATGCATCGTTGAATGGTTTGGGTTGCGTATTGATGCAAGAAGGCAAAGTCATAGCTTATGCCTCGAGACAATTGAAGCCACATGAAAAGAATTATTCGACGCATGATTTAGAGTTGGCAGCTATTGTGTTTGCGTTAAAGATTTGGCATCATTATTTGTTCGGTGAAAAATGTCATGTTTATTCAGATCATAAGAGTTTGAAATATTTAATGACTCAGAAAGATTTGAATTTGCGACAACGGAGATGGCTTGAATTGTTAAAAGATTACGAATTGGTAATTGATTATCATCCGAGAAAAGCTAATGTCGTGGCCGATGCATTAAGTCAAAAATCTTTGTTTGCTTTACGAGTAATGAATACACAGTTGACTCTGTCTAATGACGGATTAGTAATAGCCGAGTTGAAAGAGAGACCGTTGTTTTTACAACGAATTTGTGAAATCCAGAAAGTTGATAATGAGATGTTAGCCAGATAGGTTCAATGTGATTCAAACTCTGATTCAGAGTTCCAAGTTGATTCAGATGATTGTTTGAGATTCAGAGGCCGAATATGTGTTCTGAGAAATTCAGAGTTGATACAAGTAATTTTGAACGAAGCACACAATAGTCATTTATTTGTTCATCTGAGTAGCACAAAAATGTACAATGATTTGAAGCAGCTTTATTGGTGGCATGGAATGAAACGTGATATTTCAGAGTTTGTTTCGAAGTGTTTGATTTGTCAACAAGTTAGAGCCGAGCATCAAGTACCATCGGGGTTTTTGCAACCAATAATGATTCCTGAGTGGAAATAGGATAGGGTGACCATGGATTTTGTAACAGGTTTGCCCCTATCTCCAAGAAAGAATGATGCAATATGGGTTGTTGTGGATCGATTAACGAAAGCAACCTACTTCATTCCTATACGTATGGATTTCTCTCTTGATAAGCTTGTTGAGCTGTATATTTCTGAGATAGTGAGATTACACAGGGTACGAGAGATCCGAGGTTCATGTCACGGTTTTGAAAGAAGTTGCAAGACGCACTGGGTACAAAGTTACATTCCAGTACGACATTTCACCCACAGATGGATGGTCAATCCGAGAGAGTTATTCAAACACTCGAGGATATGTTACGTTGTTACATTCTGGAGTTTGAAAGTACGTGGGAAAAGTATTTGTCATTAATTGAATTTGCTTACAACAATAGCTTTCAGTTTAGTATTAAAATGGCACCGTACGAAGCTTTATGCGGTTGTAAATGCCAAACTCTATTGTATTGGACCGAGCTCAGTGAGAATAAGATTCATGGGGTTGATGTGATCCGAGAAACTAAAGAAAAAGTGAAAGTAATCCGTAAAAGTTTAAAAGCCGCTTCAGATCGTCAGAAATCGTACGCAGACTTAAAACAGAAAAACATTGAGTTTCAGATCGGGGATAAAATCTTTTTGAAAGTTTCACCATGGAAAAAGATATTGAGATTTGGTCGGAAAGGAAAGTTGAGTCCGAGATTTATCGGGCCGTATGAGGTTATTGAGCGAATCGGGCCAGTGGCTTACCGATTATCATTACCATCTGAGTTAGAGAAAATACATAACGTGTTTCACGTATCGATGCTTCAACGATACTGGTCTGATCCATCACATATCATTTCTTCGATAGAAGTGGAAATTCAGTCAGATATGTCGTACGATGAAGAACCGATTCGAATTCTAGCTAATGAGATCAAAGAGCTAAGAAATAAGAAAATTTCATTAGTGAAAGTCTTATGCCATCGACACGGGGTTGAAGAAGCTACATGGGAACCCGAAGATGCGATGAGAAAACAATACCTGAACCTTTTTATCGATAAGATTTTCGGGGACGAAAATCCCTAAGGGGGAGAGTTGTAATAGCCCGGTTTAGACCCTAGTCAGAACAGTGGTTTTGGGACCACAAATCCAAGGTTGTAAAATTATTTTAATATTATTTTTGGTGTTTAGAATATATTAATTGCTATGTGTGAAAGTTTCGTGAAGTAATTTTAGAGTTTAAATGAGAAATTACGAAAAATGACTTAATCGCATAAAATGTAAAAGTTGCATGATATTTATTAAAGTGCCTAATTGCTATGGTTTATTAAAGTAGGGGTCCTTGCATGGTAAGTATACGATTGATAATGATAGTGGACATTTTTGGACATTAGTTGGTGAAATTATGAAATATATGCCATGGGCATTTTAGTAATTAATGGAATTAAGTTAGTAAATTAAAGAAAAATAAAAGAAAAGGCATGCAAACCCTTTAGTTTCAGCAAAAAATTTGAGGAAGAAGAAGCCATTGAAACACCTTGATGTTCGACCATTGCATGCTAAGATAGGTGAGCTTATTTTGCTTGGTTTTTGATGATTTTTACATTTTTGAGATCGTTGCTTCGTATTCTATCTAGCCCATGTCTTAATTTTTGAATGTGTTCATGATTTTGTGAAATTCCATTGATGAGTGTGGATCTCTTAAATGTTTGATGTTGAAATATGAAAGTTTGTTAGAAGTTAAACTATGTCTGTTAAGTGATTTTTGACAAAAATGTCAATTAGGGTTTTAATTTAGAAAATATGAAAATGTGTGGATAAATGTGTGAATAAATGAAATATTTGGGCTACTATGAAGCTATAAGAAAATCAGCTAAGCTAGGATTAAAGTGAATTTTGAATATTTTGTGTTTTGTAAAATAAGGACTAAATTGTAAGAAATGTGAAACTTTAGGGGCTAAAGTGCAAAATACCCATTTATGTGTTTTTGAGTGAATTTGAATGAATAAGTGATTAAATAAGTTAATTTTGATTGTAATTGGATCAAGAACCAAAGAAAATGGAATTAGATCGGGAGAAATCAAAAGTAGTTGAATAGCCGTTCGTTTTCGTTCATTCCGTACAAGGTAAGTTCATATGCAAATAAATATCGTTACATTGAAATGTTTATGTTATTTTGTCATTGAATTGACATGAACGTTGAATGATTGTATACAAGCAAGAATTGACAAAGTTGTGACATCTGAAAGCCCCATACGAACCTTAAGAATAGTTTAGGATACAAATGTCATGACATTAGGTTATCGAGATGTGATTACATGTAAGACCCTGTGTGGGACAGGGGCATTGTATTGCGATTACGTGTAAGACCATGTGTGGGACATTGGCATCGTTAATCGATTTTGTGTAAGACCCTGTGTGGGACAGTGGCATCGATATGTAATAACATATAAGACCATATCGAGGATATGGCATTGTACGAGTTATAAATGATTACCGAGTATCCTTAACGATTCCAAATGGTTCAACTAGCAAAGTTAAGTCGGGAAAGAAAGTGTAAGTGAATCAAATAACTCAGGTACATACGAAACTCATTTGAGTATTGAAACGGAAAGTATTGGATGGATTCAATTATAGAATTGAATGTGTATATCATGAAATAGGTTTGTGAATTGGTTTATGCATTTATATGTGCTCAAGTATAACTTGCTAAATTGATGAGAAAGATATTGATACATGAGATGTTTTATTTGTATAAGGCTTACTAAGATTTTAAAGCTTACTGTATTTATTTTTCACCGTTTTATAGATCATTAAAGCTAACTCGGATTCGGGGATTGTCTGGAAGCGTCATTACACTATCAATCAATATTTTGGTACTTTTGAAGTTATGTATATATTGCTATATGGCATGTATAGGCTGGTGTCATAATGGTATATTTTGGCTTGTAAATGAAGTGTGTTTGTGGTCATTTCAATTGGTTTTAAATGGTGAGTTTAACTCATGTTATGTGATGCATATATAATGCCTAGGTGATGGCTTATTTTGGTAAGTGATTTAGTTGTTGATTTAGTAGGTCATGAAGCATGTTTTAGTTGATGATAGGAATGGTATGGTTTAGACTTGAATGAGGTTTTTTGATAGCCTATTTCATGTTTGAAATGCGCCACATTAATGGTTAGTGAATTTGTGCTAGTGTGTACAAATTGAGGGTGGCAAGTTGGCTTGGAAAATAGCCTTAAGTTGTCCACATGGGTAGACACACGGGCGTGGATGGCCTACACCATGGGTGTGTACCTTAGCCGTTGAACTCTGCACCTTAATTTTGGAATTTCAATTGTCACACGGGCTGAGGACACGGGCGTGTGCCTTGGCTGTATGCCCCTTATTTGATTGATGACGTCAAAAACATAATAGAAGTAGTTTTGGCACGGTCGAGCACACGGCCTAAACACGGGCGTGTGCAAGGCACATGGGCTGACACACGGACGTGTGGTCTGGCCGTGTGGGGAAGTCAGTATGTATGCCCTGTATCCACACGAGCGTGTCTCTTGGCTGTGTGAGTGACACGGGTTGGGCACACGAGCGTGTGACCCATGCAGTGAGGAAAATTTTCTAAGTTTTATAAAGATTTTTTCGAGTTATCAGTTTAGTCCTGAACCCCTTTTAAGCATGTTTTAAGGTACCATAGAACCTTATAAGGGATAATGTGGATGACTGTATAAAAGTTTTAAATTGTATACAAGTTTTTGTTGTGAAATGTGACTGAATAATCAAATGTAAGTCCGGTAATGCCTCGTGCCTTGTTCCGGTGTCGGTTACGGGTAAGGGGTGTTACAGCATTGAATGGTTTAGACTGTGTTTTGATGCAAGATGGTAAGGTAGTAGCCTATGCTTCATGACAGCTAAAGCCAAATGAAAAGAATTACCCGACGCATGATCTTGAATTGGCAGCCATAGTGTTTGCACTGAAAATCTGGCGGCATTACTTTTTTGGTGAAAAATGTCACATATTCACTGACAATAAAAGCCTGAAATATTTGATGTCATAGAAAGATTTGAATTTGAGACAGCGCCGATGGTTAGAATTGCTGAAAGGTTATGATCTTGTTATTAATTACCATCCGGTGAAAGCCAATGTAGTGGTAGATGCTTTGAGCAGAAAATCCCTATATGCTTCGCAAGCAATGAACACTCGATTGTCATTGTCTGATTATGGTACAATCATTGCTGAGTTAAAAGCTAGACCAATGTTTATACAAAAAATTTCTAAATCTCAAAAAAGTGATAGTAAGTTGCGAGCAAGACGGGTACAGAGTGAATCGACTCATGATTCAGAGTTTTAGATTGGGATTGATGGTTGTTTGTTATTCAGAGGCAGAGTATGTGTACCGAAAGATTTTGAACTAGTATAGAAGATCTTGAATGAAGCTCATACTGGTAACATTTCTATTCATCCTTGTAATAGTAAAATGTATAACGATCTGAAAAAGATGTACTGGTGGCAGGGAATGAAACGAGATATTTTTGAGTTTGTATCTAAATGCTTGATATGTCAACAAGTAAAAGCTAAACATCAGTTGCCTTCTGGACTATTACAGCTAGTTACGATACCGGGATGGAAATGGGAAAGAATTACCATGGATTTTGTAATGAGGCTACCCTTGTCTCCAAAGAAGAAAGATGTCATTTGGGTAATTTTTGATCGGTTGACAAAGTCTGTACAATTTATCCCTGTACGTATGGATTTTTCCTTGGATAGATTGGTTGAGTTATATGTTTCTGAGATAGTCAGATTGCATGGAGTGCCTGTCTCCATTATTTCAGACAGAGATCCTCGGTTTACTTCTCGATTCTAGAGCAAATTATAAGAAGCTCTGGGTACTCAATTACACTTTAATACTGCTTTCCACCCCAAACAGATGGCTAATCTGAATGGGTAATACAGATCTTGGAAGATATGCTTCGATGTTGTGCACTCGAGTTTGAAGGCAACTGGGAAAGGTAATTTGCCTCTAGTTGAATTTGCTTATAATAAGAGTTATTAGTCTAGTATTAAAATGGCACCACATGAAGCCTTGTATGGGCACAAATGTAGAACTCCACTGTATTGGACAAAACTCAGTGAGAAAAAGTTACACGTAGTTGACTTGGTCCGAGAGACCGAAGAAAAAGTGAAGGTAATTTGAGACAGCCTAAAAGTAGCCTCTAATCGACAAAAGTCTTATGCTAATTTGAAAAGAAAGGAAATAGAATTTCAGGTTGGTGAAAAGGTATTCTTAAAAGTGTCGCCTTGGAAGAAAGTACTTGTAACACCCCAAACCCAGCCTAGACGTTATGACCGGATCCGGTGCGCCACATTGATGCGTTCAAAACATTCCGTAGTACTTAGTTTGGAAAACTTAGTTGGTGTTTGTAAAAGACACTTTTGAAAGTAGGTTAAAGTGAATGGAAGTTTGACACGGTAGGAAACCGGAAAAGAGGAGGTGAGTCCGTGATCGCTTAAGTACCAAGCTCCCTTCGGATCCAATCCTAGACATTACACCGCCATTGCCACACTCTAACATCTTGTATGATGTTGAGAAAACCATTTTGGTTAAGACCATCTTAAAAAAAATGTTTAAGTTTGAAAACGTTTGCTTAGCGGAAGCCTTATTTGTAATTGTGTTGTTTGAAATCTCTTAATGTTTTTGAAAACGCGTCCTAGAGCTAATCCACTTCAATAGTTATCTCAGTTCATTTTTATCATAATAAAAATAAATCAAAACCATAAAATAATTAAGCGGCCTTATTACATTTTAAAAACCCAAAACCATAAACGAAAATAAAAGACGTCCAGTTCATCAGAAGGAAACTGAATTTGCGGAAACAAGTGGCCACTCCGAATCCCTCCCAGCTCCAAGCCCACTATGGTTGGGGATTACCTGCAAAGATGAAAATGGAGGGGTGAGTTTGGGAAAACTCAGTGTGTAATTATTCCAACCATAGCCTAAATCAGTTCAAACCACAGAGACAGAATAAATTGGCCTCAGCCCAGAACAAATCAGTACAGATTCATATCATGCTTATGCAAAAGTCCAACCCATATCCAACCACATACTCCCCCATACCATCCTTTCACCATGTGGGGAGACTACTCGACCCACCCAACCGCTACAAGCCACAGAAATACGCAGCATGGCTGCCAGATACAGAAGATGTGACAGAGTCACCAGATGCAGATATATGTGGCAAAGCCACCAGAACAGATTTATATGTGGCAAAGCCACCAGAACAGATAATTTGTGGCATAGCCACCAGGACGCTTCCTCCATAATATAACCCATGTCCCCATGCAACAGATATACATTCATGTCATACATCATACAGAATATCATCAACATGCTTTTCAGACATAATTTAACCCTAGGGGTATTTAGGTCATTTTACACCTAGGGGTATAACAGTAATTTTCATACATGTGGGTAATCTAGTAATTTATCTATTCTTAGGGTTTTCATGCATATTTTCACTATTTACGTATATTCAGAACCACTTACCGCACATACTTACCGAGTTGGGCCCGTTGGCCCATTAATCAACTTTAGGCCCATTAAGCCCAAAATTTCCACAACGCACGGATTGGTGCACTTTGCAGTCTTACCATCACGAAATACCAGAATCAATAACCCCTTTCCTCTTACGAGAATTCGCACACTCGTAAGTTCCCAAAATACCAGCTTTTCGGTATTTCGGCTTTTCGGCTTTTGCCGATCTAGTCTATAGAAGGGTATAGATTACACACCTGTTTTGCGATTTCCTCGACGAGCTCTACACACGAACTGCCTACAATTGAATCACTAAAATATTACTCTAAATACCAAAGTAACACCAAATACTTAGTCCCTTACCACATTCGGCCAAACATGCTTAAAAACCTCTATTGCCCTTACCTTGATGCCGAGAGATGGTTAGCTCCAATGATCCGATTGTTCCACTCATCCAAGCCCTTGATCAACAGCCTCTTAATCACACTACTACCAAAATAATACCGTCATCACAACCCCTAAGGGCTATAAGTCAAAAAACGACAACCTCCCTAACCTTTTAGGGATTCCGGCTTTTCTTAAAATATGCAAGATAAACTAAGTTGGACAGACTTACCACCGATTCTTCCAGACAACGTTTCCCCTTTGTTCCTACTTGATTTTGATGCCGTTCCAAGCCCTCAAACGATAACAAAAGTCGAGCCCTCAGTGATCTCAGTATTCGGCTATGTCCCAAGGATGGTGTGGGAGTTTCGGCTTTTTGTAAAAGTGTAGAGAAAGATAAAATATGAGGGTTTTTACTTGTGGTTTTATTAACAGAAACCTGGGGTTTAGAGGTTGAAAGAATCGGCCAAAGATGCTGAGAAAAGTAAGAGGTTTGGCTAGGAAAAATCGGTGCAAAAGGAGTCAAGTTTTTGGGATTTTGGAATTTGGGTTCGGCTTTAGTCTAGAAAGAATTAATGGAAGGAAGGTGGTATAGGGTAGGGTGGCTGAAGGATTCGGCTATGGGGAAAGAAGAATAAACGATGGATAAAGAGAGAAGGTGAAAATAACGAAGAAACAAAGACAACCCCTCCCTAAAGCCGAATTTATACTAGCCCTCTAACCTAGCCGAATTTGCCCCCTTTAAGAATCCCTTGGCCGGCCACCTCTTGCTCTTCAAGAGTCCAATAATTAGCCAACACTATCCTCCTTGATCAGCTCCTAAATCCTCTCCCTTATCCCCTCCTTACTCAATCTCCTGAGTAACTCAAACTCCTCCTGACAGTCTTTCACTTTAGCTCCACTACTTACCCTTTTCTGTTCATAAAAATAAATCCCTTGTTTTGCTGTTATTGTGACTTGAACCTGGGTCCTCCTAAGCTTACACACGCCACCTACATCCTTCCCAGTGGCGTCACTTAGCCACTTTACCACATGCTTCCTTGTGTTCCATTTTACACAATTAATTCCTAATAGCCTAATTTAGCAGAACCCCTTCCTCCTATGGAATTAAAATTAATTTAAACTTACCGGATTTTATCCTAAGCTTGGGCCTTCTAGAGGCCCTTTCATAATAAATCCTACACATAACAAGCAGAACACAAAATTTTAATTTTTTTTACAGAATTTACAAAGTTCCCAAAAATTAGGGCGTTACAACTCTACCCTCCTTAAAGAAATTTCGTCCTCGAAATTTACCTGGTCCAAACAGATGAGGGTATTGTTGCTGCATTGCCTCCTCCGGCTCCCAAGTAGCTTCCTCTCTGCCATGATTACGCCAAAATACTTTCACTAAAGGGATAGATTTCCTTCTCTGAACCTTAACGTCTCGATCCAATATTTGCACAGGCTCCTCCTCAAAGGTTAAATCAGTTCGCACCTCAATCTCAGTAACTGGCACGACATGAGTAGGGTCAGAACGATAACGCCTTAGCATGGAGACGTGAAAAACATCGTGAATCCTGTCTAACTCTGGAGGCAATTCCAACTGATAAGCCACTGAGCCTACTCGCTTCAAAACCCGATAAGGCCCAATGAACCGTGGACTCAACTTGCCCTTCTTACCAAACCTTAGTATCTTCTTCCAATGTGAAACCTTCAAGAAGACCATATCACCTACTGAGTATTCAATCTCCTTGCGCTTCAAGTCCACATATGACTTTTGCCTATCAGACGCTTCCTTTAACCGATCTCTAATCAACTTGACCTTATCCTCGAAGATTCGCCACCAACTCAGTCCAAGAACTTGTCGCTCCCGTTCGGTCCAACAACAGGTGTTCGACACCTTCGCCCATCTGATGCTTCATAAGGTGCCATTCGAATACTCGACTGATAGTTATTGTTGTAGGCAAACTCTGCCAAAGGCAAGTAATCCTCCCAACTACCTCGGAAATCAATCACACATCCCCTCAACATATCCTCCAGAATCTGAATAACTATTTCTGACTGACCATCAGTTTGGGGATGGAAAGCCGTACTAAAGTTCAACCGCGTTCCCAATGCCTCATGCAACTTTTGCCAAAATCATGATGTAAATCTAGGATCTCGATCGAGATAATCGAAAGCTGGAACTCCATGAAGTCGCACAATCTACGCCACATACAACTTGGCTAATTTCTGCAGTGAAAAGTCGGTCATACAGTGTATGAAATGTGCCGACTTAGTCAACCTATCCACAATCACCCATATCGAGTCTTTCTTCGAGGGTGTCAAGGGTAGCCCACTCACAAAGTCCATGGTTACCCTCTCCCACTTCCAAAGTGGTATTTTTTGGTGCGCAGAATCCGGAAGGTAATTGATGCTCGCTTTCACTTGCTTGGCATGTCGGACATTTCCCACAAATTCTGTTACTTCGCGTTTAAGTCCAGAGCCACCAATACAGCTTCTCGCAAGTCGTGATACTGACTTATTCCCTCCGGGATGCATAGCACACACAGTCCCCATGAGCTTCCCTCACTGACTGTCTCAAGTCGAGTCCTCGGAACACAAATTCTCCTCGAAAACACAGAACCCCTTCATCATTTAACCCAAATTCAGAAGTTCCCCCTTCCTTAACTTGTTGAAAGCGAGCGACAAAAGACTTATCCTTCAACTGCTTCTCTCTAATCTGGTCCACCCAAGTTGGCCTTACTTGCAATTCAGCCAACAGACTTCCATCATCAAACAGACTTAGACAAGCAAACATTGCTCTCAGATCAGATACAGCTCAAACATTGCTCTCAGATCAGATACAGCTCTACGACTTAGAGCATCGGCTACCACATTAGCCTTACCTGGGTGGTATTCGATTGAACAATCGTAATCCTTTAGCAACTCAATCCATCTCCTTTGCCTAAGGTTCAGCTCCTTTTGAGTTAACAAGTACTTAAGACTCTTATGATCTGTGTATATGATACACCTTTCCCCATACAAGTAGTGTCTCCAAATCTTAAGCGCAAAGATCACTGCTGCCAACTCTAAATCATGAGTAGGATAGTTCCCTTCGTGAGGCTTAAGCTGTCGTGACGCATAAGCAACCACCTTACCCTCTTGCATCAACACACAACCCAAACCTACGTGTGATGCATCACTGTACATAGTGAAGTCCTTTCCAGACTCTGGCTGAATTAACACAGGTGCTTCAGTCAGAACTTTCTTCAACCTCTCAAAAGCTTCTTGCTGTTTCACCCAAACAAACGGTACTCCTTTCCTTATGAGTTTCAATGAGGCGCCGCCATCATAGAAAAACCTTCCACGAACCTACGTAGTAACTCGCCAATCCAAGGAAACTTCGAATTTTCGACACCGACCTAGGTGGCTTCCATTCCAGAATTGCTTCAATCTTTCGAGGATCCACTTTAATCCCCTCTGCAGAGACCACATGCCCCAAAAAGGTTACTTCCCTCAACCAGAACTCACACTTGCTAAACTTTGCATAAAGTTCTTTCTCCCTTAACACTTGCAACACAGTGCGCAGATGCTCATCATGTTTTGCTTCAGTTTCAGAATATACTAGAATATCATCAATAAAAACGACCACGAACCGATCCAGAAATGGTTGAAACACACGATTCATCAGATCTATAAACGCTGCAGGAGCATTTGTCAGTCCAAATGGCATAACCAGAAACTCGTAATGACCATAACGAGTCCGAAGGTCGTCTTATGAATATCGCCTCCTTGACCCTAAGCCGATGATATCCGGATCGAAGATCGATTTTGGAAAATCTGAAGCTCTTTTGCCGATCGAACAAATCGTCAATCCTTGGCGAGAGGGTACTTATTCTTAATCGCCGTTTGTTCAATGGCGATAATCAATGCAAATGCGCATCGTTCCATCCTTCTTCTTTTTACGAATAGCACCGGTGCTCCCATGGAGACACACTTGGCCTAATAAAGCCCCTATCCAACAACTCTTGAATTTACGCCTTTAACTCTACCAACTCCTTGGTGCCATCCTATATGGTGCAATGGACACTGGTGTCTTTGTCCCCAGCAAGCAGTCGATTCCAAATTCGACTTCTCGGTTTGGAGGCAATCCGGAAGCTCCTCCGGAAAAACATCTTGGAACTCTTTTACGCTTCTAACTTTATCCACTCTGTCGGCCCCTCTTCATCATTTGACTTACAAATGCCAAATAAGCCTCACATCCTTTTCGAATCCACTTTTCACCCTCAAGGCCGATATCACGTTAGACAGATAGTCCCTTCGCTCACCTATCATCATAATCTCGTCACCTTCCGTGGTCCTTAGCACCATTCACTTAGCGGCACGATCCAAAGTCGCCTTATGCTTAACAAGCCAGTCCATTCCCGAATGAGATCAAACTCTCCAAACGGCAACTCCATTAGATCTGAGAAAAGACCCTTCCTTGAGTTTCTAAGGGTACATCCCTATACAACTTGTCTACCCTAACCGAGTGACCCAAAGGACTTAGCACAGATACCCCACTCACTATCTTCAGTAATGCACTCCCAATGACCCGGATATGGCACACGCAACATAAGAATGAGTAGATCCAATATCCACCAAGGCAGTAAACGGCATATTAGAAACCAAAAACGTACCAGTTATGACATCAGGTGCGTCGCCATCTTCTCGACGACGACGAGCCGCATATACCAACGCTCGGCCATCGAGCATCAAGCGGCTCGCCCCCGCGCAGCGCCTCGACCTCGACCATTTCCATTTCCATTACCGCCCCTACCTTGTCCACGCCCTCTCGGTAGTTGTGGTCCACCTCTCATTGGTTGAGCAACCCTCTGTTCGTAACTTGAACCTGATCGGCTTTCTGAGGACAGTCCTTAACTTTATGCTCCATCGATCCACATCGGAAACAAGCACCAGAACATTTCCTGCATTCACCTAAGTGCACCTTACCACAATCCCCACATATTGGCGGTCTAACCACATTCATCGGAACAGCTCTGACTGGCTCCTCTACTCTCGCCCTTTTGACATTCTTGTTTGCTCCACCCGAGGGTCCGAATCCCTTCAAAGCGGTTTCGATCCTTCTCGCAGTCTCGCCTCTCGACGCTTTACCTCCTTAGCTATCTTAGCTTTTTCTACCAAAACTGCGAAGTCACGCTCCCTCTGCGGGGCAATCAGCACCTTAAGGTCATCTCTGAGTCCATCTTCAAAGCGAACGCTACGTTCATACTCCGTAGCAACTATTCCCACCCCATACCTGCTCAGCCTCAGAAACTCAGCCTCGTACTCAGCAACAGTTTTGCCTCCTTGGACTAGATTCAAGAATTCTTTCCTACGGGCATCCACATAGCTTGCCCCAACATACTTTCCCTTAAAGGCCGTTTTAAACAGCTCCCAAGTGACCCTGTCAGCTGGGGTTCCATCCCTCAAAGTGAGCCACCACTGATAAGCCTCATCTCGCAGCAACGATACGGCTCCCTTTAGTTTCTACTCCACAGAACAGTCCAAGTCATCCATAATTCGTTCTGTGGCCTCCAACCAATATTCAGCCACATTCGGAGCTACTCCAGATACGCCCCTAAAGATTTCCGCACCGTTAGCCCGGAGTCGTTCAGAAATCGATCCTCGCATTTCGTTGCCCGAACTTGCTCCGGTAACCCTTTCCAGAACTCGGAGCATTACCTGCGACAGAGCATCATCCCCGGCACCTCGATCGTGTGATTCTACTTCCGTTGCTGATGGTACCGGTGCTTCTGCCGCTGGCATATGTCCTGAAGATGAAGATCCCGCTCGGGCTCTCCCTCGGCCCCGTCCACGGCCTCTACCTCGAGCTGCTCGCGTACTCATATCGTATTGTCTGACTATAAATTTTAAGAATCAATTTTAGCATTCCAATGTTTATTACAAATGTTTTATGATTCAGACAGAAATTCAGAGTTGGTTTTCGCAGAGTCGATGTCTAGCTATCATTTGGTCTTTTATCAAGTCTTCCTACGGTTTTAGTAGCATCCTATCTAGAGTATCCTAGTAGGGTTCTACTACTGCATGATAATTCAAAATATATGTTGTAAAAAATTCAATTACTTACAGGACTTGGGTAGGAGATTGGAATGCCACCTTCTAACCGAATTTTATAAAAACCTTATTTTTGAAAATCGTTATTTTTGTAAACCCATTCCACAGCCGAGTTGTTGCAACTTGGCTCTGATACCACTAAATGAAACACCCCAAACCCGGCCTAGACGTTATGACCGGATCCGGTGCGCCACATTGATGCGTTCAAAACATTCCGTATTACTTAGTTTGAAAAACTTAGTTGGTGTTTGTAAAAGACACTTTTGAAAGTAGGTTAAAGTGAATGGAAGTCATGCACACGGTAGGAAACCGGAAAAGAGGAGGTGAGTCCGTCGGACTGCTTAAGTACCAAGCTCCCTTCGGATCCAATCCTAGACATGTACACCGCCATTGCCACACTCTAACATCTCGTATGATGTTGAGAAAACCATTTTGGTTAAGACCATCTTAAAAAAAATGTTTAAGTTTGAAAACGTTTGTTTAGCGGAAGCCTTATCTGTAATTGTGTTGTTTGAAATCTCTTAATGTTTTTGAAAACGCGTCCTAGAGCTAATCCACTTCAATAGTTATCTCAGTTCATTTTTATCATAATAAAAATAAATCAAAACCATAAAATAATTAAGTGGCCTTATTACATTTTAAAAACCCAAAACCATAAACGAAAATAAAAGACGTCCAGTTCATCAAAAGGAAACTGAATTTGCGGAAACAAGTGGCCACTCCGAATCCCTCCCAGTTCCAAGCCCACTATGGTTGGGGATTACCTGCAAAGATGAAAATGGAGGGGTGAGTTTGGGAAAACTCAGTGTATAATTATTCCAACCATAGCCTAAATCAGTTCAAACCACAGAGACAGAATAAATTGGCCTCAGCCCAGAACAGATTTTAGATTAAAGCCCATAGGCCCAGAACAAATCAGTACAGATTCATATCATGCTTATGCAAAAGTCCAACCCATATCCAACCACATACTCCCCCATACCATCCTTTTACCATGTGGGGAGACTACTCGACCCACCCAACCGCTACACGCCTACGTAAATACGCAAAGCATGGCTACCAGATCTGTAAGATGTGACAGAGTCACCGGATGCAGATATATGTGGCAAAGCCACCAGAACAGATTTATATGTGGCAAAGCCACCAGAACAGATAATTTGTGGCATAGCCACCAGGACGCTTCCTCCATAATATAACCCATGTCCCCATGCAACAGATATAATTCATGTCATACATCATACAGAATATCATCAACATGCTTTTGGACATAATTTAACCCTAGGGGTATTTAGGTCATTTTACACCTAGGGTATAATGATGAATTTTCATACATGTGGGTAATCTAGTAATTTATCTATTCTTAGGGTTTTCATGCATATTTTCACTATTTACATATATTCAGAACCACTTACTGCATATACTTACCGACTTGGGCCCGTTGGCCCATTAATCAACTTTAGGCCCATTAAGCCCAAAATTTCCACAACGCACGGATTGGTGCACTTTCCAGTCTTACCATCACGAAATACCAGAATCAATCACCCCTTTCCTCTTACGAGCATTTGCACACTCGTAAGTTCCCAAAATACTGACTTTTTAAGTATTTGGCACCGGCTTTTGCCGATCTAGTCTATAGAAGGGTATAGATTACACACATGTTTTGCGATTTCCTCGACGAGCTCTACACACGAACTGCCTACAATTGAGTCACTAAAATATTACTCTAAATACCAAAGTAACACCAAATACTTAGTCCCTTACCACATTCGGCCAAACATGCTTAAAACCTCTATTGCCCTTACCTTGATCTTTGAGAGATGGTTAGCTCAATGATCCGATTGTTCCACCTCTCGTCCAAGCCCTTGATCAACATGACCTCTTAATCACACTACTACCAATATAATACCGTCATCACAACCCCTAAGGGCTATAAGTCAAAAAACGACAACCTCCCTAACCTTTTAGGGATTCCGGCTTTTCTTAAAATATGCAAGATAAACTAAGTTGGACAGACTTACCACCGATTCTTCCAGACAACATTTCCCCTTTGTTCCTACTTGATTTTGATGCCGTTCCAAGCCCTCAAACGATAACAAAAGTCGAGCCCTCAGTGATCTCTGTATTCGGCTATGTCCCTAGGATGGTGTGGGAGTTTCGGCTTTTTGTAAAAGTGTAGAGAAAGATAAAATATGAGGGTTTTTACTTGTGGTTTTATCGACAGAAACCTGGGGTTTAGAGTTTGAAAGAATCGGCCAAAGATGCTGAGAAAAGTAAGAGGTTTGGCTAGGAAAAATCGGTGCAAAAGGAGTCAAGTTTTCGGGATTTTAGAATTTGGGTTCGGCTTTAGTCTAGAAAGAATTAATGGAAGGAAGGTGGTATAGGGTAGGGTGGCTGAAGGATTCGGCTATGGGGAAAGAAGAAGAAAATATGGATAAAGAGAGAAGGTGAAAAATAGCAGCAAACGGCACAACCCCCTCCCTAAAGCCGAATTTATACTAGCCCTCTAACCTAGCCGAATTTGCCCCCTTTAAGAATCCCTTGGCCGGCCACCTCTTGCTCTTCAAGAGTCCAATAATTGGCTAACACTATCCTCCTTGATCAGCTCCTAAATCCTCTCCCTTATCCCCTCCTTACTCAATCTCTGAGCAACTCAAACTCCTCCCATGGGTCTTTCACTTTAGCTCCACTACTTACCCTTTTCTGTTCATAAAAATAAATCCCTTGTTTTGCTGTTATTGTGACTTGAACCTGGGTCCTCCTAAGCTTACACACGCCACCTACATCCTTCCCAGTGGCGTCACTTAGCCACTTTACCACATGCTTCCTTGTGTTCCATTTTACACAATTAATTCCTAATAGCCTAATTTAGCAGAACCCCTTCCTCCTATGGAATTAAAATTAATTTAAACTTACCGAATTTTATCCTAAGCTTGGGCCTTCTAGAGGCCCACTTTCATAATAAATCCTACACATAACAAGCAGAACACAAAATTTTAATTTTTTTTACAGAATTTACAAAGTTCCCGAAAATTGGGGCGCTACAGTACTCTAGTTTGGTCGTAAAGGAAAATTGAGTCCACGGTTCATTGGACCATATGAGATTACAGAAAGAATTGGACCGGTTGCTTATCTGTTAGTTTTACCACCAGAACTTGAACGGATTCATGACGTTTTTCATGTGTCTATATTACGGGAATATCGATCTGATCCTTCACATGTTATCTCTCCGAAAGAGGTAGAGATCTAGCCTGATATGACATATGGTGAGGAACCAATCAAAATCTTATCTTGGGAAACAAAAGAGTTAAGAAATAAAAAGGTAGCTTTGGTAAAAGTTATTTGGCAAAGGCATGGTATTGAGGAGGCTACTTGGGAACCGGAGGATACAATGAGGAAGCAATACACAAATCTTTTTACTGGTACGATTTTCGAGGACGAAAATCCCTAAAGGGGGAGAGTTATAACAACCCATTTTTTAGTGAAATCGAAACAGTGGTTTCGAGACCACAAATTCGATCCAAAATATATTTTATTTTTATTTTTCCATATGGCCTGTAATATGATTGAAATAGCGTGTGAAAATTTTGATACGAAAATTTTATCGATTTAGTGCCTAATTATGAAAAGGGCTAAATCGCATAAAATGCAAAAATTAAATTTTAGTAGCTATAAGGATCAAATAGCTATGGAATTTGAAACTTAATGTCCTTATATGATAATTAAACCATTAATAAAAGTATGTAGATTTTTATGGTGACTCACCCATGGAATTATAGAAAAAATAAGGGATTAAATTGGAAATACCAAAATACATGATTAATTAAAAGATAAAAAGAAATCATATCATCTTATTTTCATCATCTTCAACCTAAAAGCACATGGAAACCTTAGGAGAGAGAAAATAAGCTTTTTAAGGCTTAATTAGGTAAGTTTCCTTGTCTCATTTTTAGTAATTTTGGTATTTTTAGAACTGGGATAGCTTAATCTCTCTATTTGAGGGATTAATTTCAAAACTTATCAAGGTATGAAAATGGGTCATGGATGTATTATGCTGGAAATTAGAAATTTATGGTAGAAAATGAAAGATTATTGATAGATAAACAACTTTTACAAAGAAATTTTTGATGAAAACATGATTTAGGGACTAAAATGTAAACTTGTAAAATTGAAGGAAAAATTATGAAATTTTATGTAAACATGTGCTGGAAAATTTGTAATGGGGCTTTGATTAGACCTGGAATAGGGAATAATTTGCACAAGTTTCATTTTTCGGGCCCAGGGACAAAATCAGAATTTTTGGAAAAATTAGGGGCAAAATGGTAATATTTCCTAGGACGTAAATTGAGTCTGTCTAAGTATGAAATATATGAAACTAATGATTAAATTCATTTATATAGATTCGAGAAACACAAAGTCAAGGTTAGATCGAGGAAAGGAAAAGATTTCGAATTAGTAAATTATTATGCAAACAGGTGTTGAGGTAAGTTCGTGCAACTTAACTGGATATGTAATTATGTAAGTTGAATGTTATATTGTATGTAATGTGATTTATGTTAACATGCCTTACTTTTATGTCATAATGGAAAAAATTATACATGCTTGAAATGGTGATAAAGGGTTTAGTCCCGATTGGATGTTGAATTCCGATGAATATAAGCGCTTTCCCAAAACGAATAAAGTCCTGCATTTATTGCGGACGAGATTTAGCTTGGACGAGTAATCCCATTGACCTTGATTTAAAAAAGATTTAGCCCTGATGGGTAATCCTGATGTAATACCCCTTGAGCATACATTATGATTAAGGTTTAGCCTGGACTGGTAGTCCTAATTGAGCTCCCCTGAGCATAAGCTACATAAAGGATTTACCCTGGACTGGTAATCCTGTTAAACGATATGTGGCTCGAGAGAGTGTTTCTTGGTTAAGTGCCCTAATGGATACCCTTGAATAAGAAATTGATGAATTGTTGAATCGTACACTTTGAGTGTACCACTTGAGCGTTCATTGGAATTCAACGATTCAACGGACATAAAACTCTTGACATGGCACAAGAACCTTGAGATGAATTGATAAAAACTGGAAAGAATATTGCTTGATGTGCTTATCTATGTTACTTGATTTATGTGAAGATTTTGGTGACTAACATGTTTGATTGAATGTATGTACTTAGGCAAACTTAGTAAAATGGATGGAAATATGATATTTTATGTTTAGACTTAATAATCAAGATTGGTAAGTTTAATTTCCATTATACGAACTTACTAAGCATGTAATGCTTACTCCTTTTATTTTTCCCCTATTTTATAGTGCTCGAAAGCTCATGAAGGTTGGAAGATCATTGGAGCATCGTCACAATATCAACCTAGCATTTTTGGTATACTTAGTGAAATCATTTTGGTGTAATGGCATGTATAAGGAAACTTGGCCAATAGTGGCTTGAAATGTCATTTTGTAACCTAGCCATTGGAATGACTAGTGGTGGTTCATTTTGGATATGTTTTAGTAAACTATTATGGTACATATATATATTTCCACATGTGTTATGCTAAGTTCATGTGATCAAATGTTATTAATGCCTAAGTTAAGATAGGGTGAGTTGGTAATCATGTATGTATGAAATGGTATGCCTTGTTAAATGATGAAATTGCTTACTTTAAATACTTGAATTGGTTGGGATTCGTTGAGTGTTTTATGTGCAGGTTTTTGGGTGATTTTGGGTGAGAAATGAAGCTACGAAATGGCTTCACTTTGTCTACACGGGCAGACACACGGGCGTGTGTCTAGATCGTGTGTGACACACGTCCTGGTAACACGGGCATGTGGTTAGGCCGTGTGTCCCCTGCACCCTAATTTTGAGAAACAGAATGCTCAGAATTGAACACATGAGCAGAGACATGGGCGTGTGTCTCAGCCATGTGAGCCACACGGCCTAGAACACAGACGTGCGTCCTGGCCTTGTGAACCCTACACCTAATTTGAATTAAATTAATTAACCACACGGCCTAACACACAAGCGTGTGGCATGGCCGTGTGTGCAAGTTAGTGAGTTACACAGGGTCGAACACGGCATCTAGCATGGGAATGTCCCAGGGTTAGACGGGCGTGTCCCTTGGACCACACGAGCGTGTGAGCCCTGCACCTTAGAAAAATTAGTAATTTAGCGAAAAATTCTTAGTGGTCCCGATTAAGTCCCGATTCGATTCTAATGCTCGTTTTGGACCTCAAGGGTCCAATCAATGGATGTTATGAATAATCTTGGTTAATGAATAGTAACTTGAGTGAATTAATTGAAAAATATTCTGAATGTTCTAGTAATACTCTGAAACCCCCTATTCCGGCGGCGGGTATGGGTTAGGGGTGTTACACACTTAGCATCATTTGATCATCTATACTTAACACATATGTGTTTAACATGACATAATGCTTTATAAGTACCAAAATAAACCATTACTAGTCATTCCAATGGCTAGATTACAAATAGCATATTCAAGCCAACAATGGCCAAGTTAACCTATACATGCCATTATACCAAAATAAGTTTACTATTTATACCAAAATAAGCTTGTGGATAGTGTGATGATGCTCTAACTGTTCACCAACCTTTGCGAGTTTTCGAGCACTATAAAACAGAGAAAAGTAAACCTAGTAAGCATGTTATGCTTAGTAAGTTTGTATAACTAGAATTAAACTTGCCAATCTCATTTATTAAAATTAAACATATAATAACATGTTTCCATCAACTTGACAAAATTGCCTAAACACATACATTCCATCAAACAAGTTAGTAACATAATTCTCATTTACATCAAGTAAACATAGATGAGCTCATCATGTTATATTCTTTCAAGACATTATTTATTTCGTCTCTTAATTCTCATAACAAGTCAAGTATTTTATCCGTTAAATCATTGAAATTCTGACGGATACTCAGATAGTACACTCAAAGTGTACAATTCAATAACCCGTAGTTTCATATTTAAGAGTACCCATTAGGGCACATAATCATTAAGTGCACTCTTGAGCCACATATCACATAACAGGATTACTTGTCCAAGCTAAATCCTGTTTCCAACATATGCTCACAAGAGCTTAATCAAGATTACCTATCCGGGCTAAATCCTATCTGTAACATATGCACAAGAAGACTTATATTAGAATTACCAGTCCAGGCTAAATCCTTTCTATAATGAGGTCAATAGGATTACTCATCCAAGCTAAATCCCATCAACAAAAAATGCAAGACCTTATTCAATAAGGGAAATCACATTTATCCATCGAAATTCAATATTCAAACGAAACTTAACCATTTTCAAACAATTTCAAGCATGTATTCATTTCTTATATTGTAACATCCAAACACTTCACAAACAAATAAATTACATTCCATACAAATACAATATCCAATTTAACATATTTATATGCTCAATTAAGTTACACGAACTTATCTCGACACTTATTCGCGTATATAAAGCTACTAATCCGAAATTTTCTCTTTTCCTCATTCTAACTTTGAATTTGAGTTATCCGGATCTATATAAATGAATTTAATCATCAATTTATCACATTTCACATTCATTTGAACTCAATTTACATCCTAGGCAAAATTACCATTTTGCCCCTAAACTTTCCATAAATTCCAATTTCATCCTTAGGCTCAGAAAATGAAATTCATGAAATTTACTCCTTTTTCCAAGCCTAACCGAAATTTCAATATAAAATTTACAGCACTTATATTCTATAAAATTCAGAATTTTTCTTCAATTTTCACAACTTTACAAATTAATCCCTAAATCATGTTTTCATCAAAAATTACTTTGTAAACATTGTTTATCTATCAACAACCTTTCATTTTCTACCATAAATTTCTAATTTTCAGCATATTCATCCATGACATAACTTCTATACTTTGATAAATTTTTCAAATTAATCCCCCAAATAGATATATTAAACTATCTTGGTTTCAAAAATATCAAAATTACTAAAAACAGAACAAGAAAACTTACCCAATTAAGCCAAGAAAGATTGTTTTCTCTTTCCTAGGGTTTCCATGGAATATTTGGGGAAGAAGATGATATAAAATGATTTTAATTCTATTTTAATTATTTATCATCTTTCATTATTTCTATTTCCAATTTAGTCCTTAACTTTTTCTAAATTTCCATGGATGAATCATCAAAAATATCTACTAACTTTTCATTTATGGTCTAATTATCATATAAAAACCTCAATTTTTGAATTCCATAGCTATTTAATCCTTCTAACTACTAAAATTTAACATTTGCATTTTATGTGATTTGGTCCTTCTCGTAATTAAGCACATAATCGATAAAATTTTCTTATCAGAATTTTCACATGACATCTCTATCATAATACGGACCATGCAATAAAATTAAAATAAATTTTAATTTCAGTTCAGATTTGTGGTCCCAAAACCACTATTCTGATTGCTCTGAAAATAGGTTGTTACATAAGTAATCTGTGAGAATTATTTCAATGATTAATTTTTAAGTAATAAGACATATCCGATAGATATATAACTAAAATATGTGTTTGATGCAATAGATTCATCTACTGAGTTTAGATCAAAGTGAAACCTTTTCTAATAGGATTGTCGCAGTCAGATCTTCATTATAAGGTATGGAATTTAAATATTTTATTTGAGTATAATATGCCACTTTTATTTTTAATAAAATGATATTAAATAATTATTTGAAAGTACACTAAGTACTCAAAGCGGAGTTGAAAAACACATCAAAGGGAAATTCCAAATAAGTGTTCCTAAAATTATTAGTTCATGAAAACTTTGATTTGTAATGTGCTGATGTATATGATGATGACATGTGTGCAAATCTCATCTCTATGTTATGTGAAACATGGCTTCATTTATATGTGATGATCTAAATATGTGTTATATATGTATGTGTGATGAGATCTATGATTTAATATGAAAAAATATTAAAGCATGATAAAATGAGTAAAAAGTGAATATTATGTGATATATGAAAATGTGAGCATGCTTACATGCAAATCTGTAAAATTGAGGTATATGCAACTATGAGTATGGCTACATGAGAAATGCAAAAAGTGATTATATGTGTTAAATTTGAAAATGGTCATATCACATGCATAGGGTGGGTTTTCTGAATGGCGGAAGTTATGTGGTAGTTTACCTACGATTTTTTGGTGGCTTGTCCACAATGTGTTATGCTACCGTTAATCGACATTTATGTGGTGGCTTCTCCACAAATGGTGTATCAGTGGATGGACGGGTTCTGGGGAACTCGATATTGGTGTGTAGCGAAAATAGGTAGGAAATTCTTCAAAATGTGCATCGTTTCATGAGCATGTCTCGATATATTCATGTATACATGTTAATGATGATATGATATTTCTGTTAATGATGATATGATATTTCTGTGAAAATGGTTTACATATATAGAATTGGATGTGTTTATTTGATGTGTGAAACGCAGGTTATATATATTTTATGTATTAATCTCACACTAAGCCTTTTAAAGCTCACCTATATTTTTTGTGCGTTTCAGATAATCCTCGTGTTTAGGACTCGAATTCTATCATCGAAGAGTCTCTCAGAACAATGGTTTTATGGTTATGGATTTTTAAGATGATTTAAGACTTTTATGGACTTTATGGTTTTTATGGATTTTATTATGAATTTTAATATGGGTTTGTTTTAATAACTTTTTGGGGCATTATTTTAAATTGTAGACTGTGGCATTGGAATTCTTCTATTTTGATATTTTGGGAAATATTTCATGGATTGTTTATATTGGATTTTTAAATGATTGTTAAATGTTTTAAGAAATTTATTAGCTGCTGCAATGGTGTTTTAAAAACTAAGTTATAATACAAGTATTTTTAAATAAAAAGGAACAAATAATTTTCTTTTTGTGTTTTAAATACATGTTTCGAGGACAAATGAATTTTTCTTATGGAAACATTTTGGCCATCTTCATGACCCATGTAATTACTTAGATTGTGTCGTAACGTCTAGGCCCGGTTTGAAGGGCTACATTAATGGCTAAGTGTTATGAATCCACCTAGAGACCCAAGTTTGAGCTCTATTCCTCCCATTTTATTCTCGGCAACCTAGGGTAAAAACACACCCAAAATACATTCGATCAAGAATTAAGACTAAACAAGAAATATGCTTCAAGCGTAATGGTTAAGTGTTAGTTTCTCTTAGAGAACCTAGGTTTGAGTCACTCCTTCCCCATATGCATTCCTTTTATTTTCGACAACTTTGGGTAATTTGATATTTTCCTAATTAGACTTGGCACCTTGCTTTCTTTCCAAATCCTATTAGAATTTTGTCTTCCTCTCTCTATTTCTTTTCCTTTTCTTTTCTTTTCCTCTTTTTTGCATCATATTTTTCATCTTTGTGCTAGTGATAATTTCCATATATGCATCTAAACTTACCATTCATGCTATTCAACATTAAGGTACCATTTCTTTATTTTGTAACATGTCAACTAATTGCATAAACTTAATTATCAATTCATATAATTGAACCATGCCATATTTATGTATATTTGTCGCATCATCTTTCATTCATTTTAAATATCACCTATTCGTTTTACATTATCATCTATAAGTGTATACTCATCTATACACAATCAACATATTGTATATATAAACATATACTCAATTTCATCTTATGATTTCAATCATTTCCAAGCCTATTAACTCATTCATATTTAATCAGCCCCTAGGGCTCATTTTTAACTAATTCGCATGGTCTTTCACATGTATATCGTATTTCATATGGATACAAGTTTTCCATATTCAATTACATTTCATTTCCTATTTCGTATAACCAATTTTATGTCTTTATAACTCTATTAACCAGACACAGACTTAAAACGGATACACGAATTTTTCACCTCGAGTTGTCCAACAACAATAACTCTGAACATGTACATACTATCATCCCGGGCTACCCAGAAATGATAGTTTCCAATCAATATCTTGAGCCTATGACATGCCAACTATATCCAACCTTGTCTGAACAACTAATAGGTAGCCCAAATTTCCAATTTCATTATATGATTCAGTTCAAATTTATCATACTCAATTCATCATATAATATAACATGTTTTAACACAACTCCATACCAAATTCATATATCAATTGAGTCGTGCTAATTTCTAATTTATTCAATTTAGTTCTCTATTTCGATAATCAATCTCAATAATAGCAATTCAATTCAAATAATCATTGTCAACTCACATAAATACCATATTATGGAAAATATCATGAATATGCAATAATTAAATTGACCCCAAATCATAGAAATACAAACTGAAATCTTGCGTCACTCATCGTCGGCTCTCGCTTTTCCTTTCCCTCTCAACAATCAGACATCACCTTTAGACAAGAATATTAATTCAATAATTACACAATATAAATTTTCATTCAATTCAGATTCAAATAAATATCCAAGCATATTTTTCAATTTATTCAATTTAGTCCCTAAACCTAGGACAAGCATAACTTTCAATATAGAGCTTTGGATTAAAATTCAATTTCACATTTACTCACTAGGGACCTTCAACTTTCTATTCCTACCATAATTTCATAATCTAAGCTTAATTTATATAAATCTCACACCTAATATGGTCCCTAATGTAACAAAGCTAACAATCAAGCTTATTATGCATTACAATTTAGCCCTTTTCATAATCTAAGCTTAATTTCTACCAATTTCAAACCTAATTCACCCAATTCTTAACAATGGAAACTTATCAAAATTTTAACAATTGAAAAAATTGATACATAGGCTAAATTAAGCTCCTATGATCATAAATCTATAAAAATCAAAGAAAAATCACTAGAGACTTGTAAAAGATGGTCGAATGTACAAAGGTTTCAACAATGATGGTTTCTTGTTTTTGTTTCAATGGATGGTGAGGAAGATGATATTTTATCATCTTTCTTCACTTTCATTTGATTTTATACTAAGATTAACCAATAAACAACCTTAATTAATTAAATTAAACATGTTTTACTTTTAATTAATCTTAATTTAACAATAAATTAACCCTTAGTGGAAGTAATCATCGAAGTCCACTAAGTCCTATTCTAAATTAGTTACTAACCATTTTAGTCCCTTGGATAATTTCTATCTAAGCCCGCCAAGCATTTTCCTAGTTAAAAATCTATAGCGATTGGACTTTTACAATTTAGTCTCTAAGCCTTAATTAACCACCTGTTCGGCTAAATCACTTAATCAAATTTCAATATAATTTAATATTAAAGCTGTAAATATTCCTATTTAATATTCACGGACTTGGTTTACAGAAATGAGATGCTAAAATCGTATTTTTTGACACAACTGGAAACCGGGTCATTACACACTAACTTGGTTCACCAATACTTCTACACATTTGTATCGACAGAAGTGTCCCAACAAGGTAAAATATGTCTTGAAATAATATTTTTGAAACGTAATTTACAATTTTGAGTTTCTAAACACTTAAAAAATAATTTTAAAAGCTTATATCAATTGATTTCAAGTTTGGCTAAGGAGAATTTATAATTTGACTTTGTTAGATCAAAACATTTGAAAAACTAGGGCTAACAACGAACATTTATATCTTGGTTACAACTTCGTAATTGACTCACTACAAAAAATTTGCTTATTAATGACATCTTAAATATTGTCACTGAAAATTGCATTTATGACACTATTACTATTTGGTGACACAAATTTTGTTATGATGGCCTTCACCACAATAGGTGTGTCACTAAAGGTTAATGGTGACATTGTATTATTATGCGTCATGTATTGGTTATAATATGGTGAAATTAATGTCTAATTGTTAAAACCGTAAAATAATATCTTATATAAAACTTAACAAACCATAAACTAGGACCTATTATGTCAAATCATTAAGAACAAAACTAGACACGGAAGCATACCTGAATTCATCGATTTCTTAAAATCTACGGATCTTGCAGTTTTGATCTTTCAAATTAGCATATAAGTAATCCAGAGAAGGTGGTTCTCTCTTTTCTAAAGATGGGATATTAGAATAGTTATCTTATATGTAATTTGGGGACCATAACCCTAATATATAACTTTAACACATTAGCCCAAATTTCTAATCAGCCCATCATCAATTAGAAATTAGTTACTAGAGTATCTACACATATTTGACCCATACTTTAATTAATAATTAAAGCCCAATAAACCCTAACCAAATTAGATCACTTTTAATTCGGGCTAACCTATTATGATAGTAAATAATAATATGTAATTACCCTTATTATATATGTGATGTCCCTATTTTTCAATAATCTCCCACTTGGACCATATATATTAATTACTCCATAATTACATGTCATTATATAACCTTATGAGGTCAAAACTTTACTATCATATCTGAAAAAGGTATTTCAAACAATCTCATCCATTAATTATGTTAACATAGAACCAAGGTGACTTTCGTTACATATATATCATAACTAAATCCATCCTTGATCTCGTATATTAACACAAGCAAATAACATAGATCAAGTATGAATGTGTTGAATGGAATTACATGTAATATGATTCAAACATGTCTATTTCCAACTAGTCCTCCTTAAACCTTAGTGAGATCAAATTTTATCAAAATCAGAGTTTAAATAAACCTAATAAACTTTATTTCTGTACAAGACCCTAGAAGTCAAGTGTGTGTTCTTTTACTAGAAAATCAAGGCAAAATTGAACCTAGACTAGACCACACGGCCGTGTGACACACACGGCCTGAGCCATTCCACATGTCCATGTGTCCTTGTTTCTTAAATTTTACAGTTTTGCCCACAATTTTATGTTTTGTGCAGATTAATCCCTAAATGGTTCCCGAACTAATTTTAATGCTTACTTTATGCAATTAAGTCCCTTTTAGTTTGAATAATGCTTGAATCCATGATTTAATTAATTGAATTATTGATAAATATATACCCAATTGCATACATTGTGAGAAATCATGTTAATCATTTCCATACTTGTGATTTTCATATTACATGCCTTATGACACCACTAAATTAAACCTTTGAAAAATATATGATTTTGATACTAAATTAATTGTTTGAAAGCATAATTATTGCTACGATATTTGATTGTTTTTAATAATTATGTCTGCTCTATTATGTTTTGTTTAAGCATGCGTTATTTTGTTGTATGGGTTGAGACACTTTGTAAGGAGGAAGTTTTGGCAGACCATAAATCTGCAAATATGGTGGTACATCCACATGCATTTGACAGCTTTTATCAGCAAAAATGTTGTGTATTCACAACCATTTGGTAGCATATTAACCTACAACCTTTGGTGGTTCACCTACCCATTATCTGGCAACTTTTATCTGCATGCATTTGCAGCAGTCTAGCAGCGTATTAAATTGCATCTTTTGGTGGTTTATCCATAAACTAGTATGTAAGGATGGGCGAGTTTTGGGGAAATCATATAGTGTGTAGCGGTGGGGTAAGCGATGGGGTAGGAACTTATCTGTTAAACTGAATTCATTTGCATCCGTAAAGCATGTGCTTGAAATTCTGAAATTTCTAATATGATATGGTAGATGTGTTTTTGCTTATACATGTTGAAAATTGTTTTGTTAATCTGATATAGAATTTGCTAAATGTGATTTAAGACATGTAATCTGAAATATTGGTATGTGTGAAATTACTATGAAGAATTGTTCGATAAATTATGTTTTGTATGATTAATTGTTACACCGATTATTTTTGTGTTGAGTTAATCTGAAAAAAAATGATATTTTGAATTATTATTCGATTATGACTATTCTAAATTCTGAGAAATTTATAGTGAAGTGTTTTATGTGAAAAGTTGTTAGTCTGAAGTGCTTTATGATTGTGTTTATTCTCAAAATTGTTAAAGTGCTTAGTCTACTATTTTGTTTTGGTTTCCTTGTGATGAAACTCACACTAAGCCTTCATAACTCACCCCTTATTTTCCTTCTTTTCAGATAACCTACAACGTTAGGACGTGAACTCGATATCCGTAGGTCTCAACTTAGAATATTGATTTCTATATAAAAGTATTTTTAGACTAATTATTTTATAATTCTAGTTATTTGAAACTATACTATTATTGTGGCATGGGATTTAGTTTACGATTTTTTTTCTTAGGCATGCATGACCTTTAAATCATTTAGGCTATTAGAATATGAATTTTTATATAATTATGCATGAAACATGGTTTTTATTAAAATTATGTTAATATCACTTTTCCACTGCTAAATTGTAAATGTGTTTTGTTAATAATGTAATTCGGATTTTCAACTAAATTTTCAATAGTAAACACCGTTATAATGAAGATGTTAGACTTAATCATTTTTTTTAACTTATGAGATTTTCTGAAAAGAGACTAAACTTCCTTCTAAAATAAACAAATGATATAATTAACTATTTTTAAAACTTCAATAATTCTACTAGGCCCTTTTGGTGGCCAATGTAATCTCCCGAATTTGGGTCTAAAGTCTAGGCCGGATTGGAGAGGTTACAATTTGACATGAAAAATATTGCTACGTGAAATGTAACACCCTAAACCTGGCCTAGGCCTTATGGCCGAATCTTAGAAATTACATTAACGATGTGCGAAATTATTTGTTTACTTGAACATAAAGGTTTTGAGTTGGAAACATAAAATTCTAAAGTTTAACTAATTTTATTTCTTCAAAAAATATTTAATATAATTTATTTATTTATTTAAAAAGCAAAGCATCATTTAATTGTAATATTGTTTGAAAACATTTTAAATACTAAGGTTCTTATATTATAATTATAAAAATGGTTTTTATAAAGAAACTCACATCGGATTTTCATAAAACTATTTAGAAAATTTATGAATTATTACTTTGTTTATAATTTAAGAAAAACATAATAAATTTGGGGGAGAAATTACATTATCAAAGATACTTAAAATCTCACAATATTATATGCATGCATGATCATTTTAAAGTCATAAAAATAAAAGCACAAACAAACTAGAGGTAAAGTCCAAAAGTCCACAAACCACAAACCCAAAATCCAATTAAGTTAATATCCATAAATATATCCATATAATAAAATATATTCTGAGAGGCTCCACCAAGTGCTGATCCAAGTCCTATGTTTAAGTGTTACCTAAAAGGTTGAAACACTAATGGGGTGAGGTTTTACACCCAGTATGAGATTAACACAAACTCAATCACATACTTTATAAACATATACGATAAATATTCATAAAATCTTATAAATCAATTTTCATAAATATATCATGTATGACATATTTCATGAAAACGATGAAGAGTTTTGGAAAATGATCCTGCCTATCTTTGCTACACGCTATAATCGAGTTTTCCCAAGAATCGTCCAACCAACACACCAAATTGTGAATGATGTTACAAACGTAGATAAACTATCATATAATCAAATTCGTGGACAAGCCACCAGAGTTGCAGATAAACTATCATATAGTCATAATCGTGAACAGTGTCACATTAACACAGATAGACTATCATATTGTAACAGTCCATTTTTAGTCAAATCAAAATAGTGGTTTTAGGACCACAAATCCGAGGTTAAAATAATTATTTTATTATTATTTTAATGTCTACAACATGATAGAATGATTGTGTGAAAATTTCATTAAGAAATTTTATCGCTTGAATGCTCAATTTGATAAAAAGGACTAAATTACGTAAAGTGTAAAAGATGAGTTCCATTAGCTAAAGGTGTCTAATAGCTATGGAACCTTAAAGAAGAGATCCTTATGTGTTAATTAACCAATTTATAATTTTAGTGGACATTCTTGGACATGTATTAAGTGATTTTAATGTTTTATAACTAAGATTAAAATTGTAATTTAGTAAATTAAACTAAGTAAAATATAAAAAAACAAATTTGTCATCTTCTTTAGTGCATTCATCCACCGAAAATTGAACTAGGAAACTCCATTGAAGAAGCTTAACATTCAGCCAAGTTCATCTAGTGCATGTAAGTGATTTTTGACTTAGTTTTTAATGATTTCTATATTTTCAGAGTCATTGCAGTTTAATCTAGTGCTGATGATTCACTTAACTAACTAAAATCACGACAAAGGCAAACGCACCTACCGAATAGGAGTATAGTTATGGTGAGTCGGGAATATCGTATTCAAGAGAACTAAAAGTACTATTTATTACTATCTTTTTATTATCTAGCCGATAAATTGAAGGATTTGTTTTTAATCTATAATTATCTAAACTAATTATTAAGACGCAACGGAGAATTAAGAAAATATTCGAATGAACCAATTAGAGAGACAATACCCAGGAAAGAATCCACCTAGACTTCACTTATTGTTCTGAATCTGAATTAAACAATTTTCACTTGTCTTGATCCGTAGAAATCCCTAAATTATATTAATATCTCTTTTGAGAGTAAAAATAACTAACTCTAGATTGGTTAATTGAAATTTCTTTCTAATTAAAACCATATTGTCGCATGAACTTGATCTATGGATTCCCCTATTAGATTTGACTCTAATCTAGTAGATTTATGTCGTCCTATTTCTAGGATTGCATGCAACTCCACTCAATTATGCCAGATCTACTCTTAAACAGGGACTTTTGCTCCACTAAAATAAGCACATCAATCATGAATTAATATCCTGTAAACATTAAAACATGGAATAACTACACATAGTTGAGATCAAGAAATCAAGTATCTATAATGTAATTCAGAAATTAAATAACAAGATCCATCATTGGTTTCATCTTCCCTAGGTATCTAGGGAATTTAGTTCATACTTTGGAAGGAGAACATCTCAAAGTTAGGAAAACAACAAAACATAAAGAAACCCAAAAACTTCTAGAGAAGTTGACTAGAGATCTTCAATCTTGAAGGAGATCCTACTTCTGAGTTGATTTCGACAGTGTTCTTCGAGTAATTTCTTTGTTCTTCTCTGCATGCTCTCTTAGGTCTTCTTTTAGTGTGTATTTATAAACTTTAGAATGCTCAAAAATCTTAAAAATTTGGCTTTTTCTGCGTGTTAGGGAAACAAGGTTTGAAATCGACACGGGCTGGCACATGGGAGTGTGGCAAGCCAGTGTGGCTCACACGGGTGTGTGCTCAACCCGTGTGGGAATGCCTAGGCTGTGTAGTTCCTGAAAATAGTTCGTTTTGTCTGATTTTGGCCCGTTTTCTGCTCCTTTTGCTCCCTATGCTCTCCTAAGTATAGAAACATGAAATTAAAGGATTAGGAGCATCAAATTCACTAAATTATATAATAAATCATCCAAAAACATGCCAAGCATGAGATTAAAACATGTTACTTTTATGGTTTATCAAATATCCCCACACTTAAGTGTTTGTTTGTCCTCAAGCAAAATCCTCAACTCACAATTAAAATTAAACTTTCTCAATTCATAATTCTCATCAATAATGTTTTGTCATAGTTCACAAATAATCATACATTGATAATTCAACTAAAAGAGCATTTAAAGGCCCAAACAATCCAAGTCGAAAATTTTTAAAGCATGAAAACATACGTATTTCCCCTTATCTAAGTAATTACCTTTAATTCAAAATTGACAAGAATCGATATCCTTACTAGAGATTCACTCAAATCAGTCAAAGTGTTTAAGGTTCAAAAATTAAGCACTCAAAAGTCAAATACGAAAAGTCATTACCATAGGCTTACATGAAAATCAAATCTCCACCACTATAAAATAAGATGATACACAAATCAAAAGGTCTTTAAAAGGTTGTAATAGGGCTTAGTTAAAGGTGTGGATAAAGGCTGAAAAAGAGGTTTAGAATTGAGATCGAATTGATAAATTGCCAAACTAGAAAAATAAACTAATACTGAATAATTACATCAATTGAAAACTTATCAAGAATAACACGATTTTCTTCTCAAAATATGAAATTAACCGTTTAAGCTCAAATAACATAGAACTAGTAATAATCAATATAAATGTAATATTTTTTTCACTTTTTTTTAGAACAATGGATAATAAGAAATAATTTACCAACTGAACAAAAGAACATAGTTAGGCAACTAATAAAATCAAATCTCAACAAAAAGGAAGTCAATGAAATAGGAAAAATTCTCAATGAATCAAAAAGAATGAGTTATGGGTTAATATTAAAGGTAGATCAAAGAACTGCGTTTTAAGCTCAAAGGGGTTCACTAAGGGTTAATTATGTAGGTAGGCTTTTTATGGGATAACTAGGTTAAAACCTAAGTGCCTTTAGCATCTTAGTATATCAAATCAAAGGTGTGGTTTTGGCACGCATAATAGAAGCTATTTCTAGAATAACAAATCAATATTGACACACTCATAACCAATAATAAAGTGAGCAAGAAAAATGTATGTTCTAAAGGCTCAAAATCTCACAAGAAAATTATGGTTTTTGATATCAATCTTGCAAATCTCAAACTTCAAGAGAATACCTCAATTCAGAGAAACAACCTAGTAATTTTTAATTCTGAAAATAGACTTATCACGCTTGGTTCTCTCATGTCTTAAAGTTTAAACAACTAATGCACAAATATCCATGAATTTAATCCAAAACACATCAATAAAAATCATAAATTGATAAAAATTCATTCTAATAGTAATATGAGAAAATTACTTGAATACAAGACATAATTCAGGGATTTCTAATAATCATATAAATAACCTCCCCACACTTAAGATGTACATTGTCATCAATGTACAAACAAAAATAACACAATAGAAACAAAATATCATAAGAGAGGGAGACAATTGAAACTGCCCTGAATATTGGATAAAATTCCCAGAACAGTGAAAAGCGAAATTGTAGAGAAATGTAGATGTAGTGCATGATCCTGAGCAACTAATAAGAAAATAAACACAATGCTAAAGAAGATTAAAGGGTTACTTGATTAGAAACAACCATAATAAAATATAGTTCTAAATATAAAAGCGAAAGAGGGAAAATACAATTAAATAGAAAAATAATAATAAAACTAAAAATAAAAATAAAAATAAATGGACTCAATGGTCCTCATCATCAGACGCATCAGCATCGTGAGTCATTGGCGCTAGAGGAGAAATATGGAAATGCTGACAAATCTGTTGCAAAGTCGCATCAATACTGTCAAACCCCTAAACACAGTATTAGCAGAAACTAGTGAACTCCTCGGTGGATACTCCTCGGAAGCTAGTAGTAGAAGGAACAGGTCGATGACTCGAAGGTGGTGGCTGTAGTGGGTCCTTATAATAGGGAGAAACATCATCAGTGAAGTCATCGGGTTCATTCTAAGCATTAGAATGAAACAATCGGTACTGTGGGGGGTCCCCTCCACGACGTCGCTCGATCATCCTCATATGTATCATGCTCGAGATGCCTTGTGGGGACATCTAGATGACTAGTGTGAGTGTAGAGGACTGCTCCAGTGTGTCGAAGAGACTGAAGTGTCAAGCGAGGCGAGTCACGTAAGGGCCTAAACAGATGGGGCCCTTCCTATGGCGGTCAGTTTGATGGCGGAAGGCTAGAGCTATGAAGTATGCCAAATCAAATATATGTCACTGTGCCATGCTCCATAGAAAGTAAGCATCATGAGTGCTAACGACTCCGGTGCTCTCTCTCTGACCTGTCAAGGTGTGAGCTAATTGTGCATGAATGTACCATAAGGCTGAAGAGAGAGAAGTCGCCTTAAAGCGACTCGTGTCATAAAGCATCTGGCTAGTTGTAAGATCGGCCCAACAACGTGATGGCGAGTGATGGATATGCCGATAAAGTCGAAAGAAGTCCTGGGTGCTCATAAATTCCTCTGTGTAAAGTCTCAGAGTAGCACCGAACTCGAGGATGCTCATGTGGTACACCAAACCACCCAATCAAAAACTAATGGTGCCAGGCTCATCATGGATCATCATGACCTGCTGTACCAGAAACGTTGAGCAAAACTCCAACATCAGCTCCATGTAGGTGGGATTGATGATGGCAAAGAATCTATCCCATGGAGCTGTGGTGATAATGACGCACACGTCATCTGCGAGGCAGACCTACTCCAACACGACCCAATCGATACAACAGCCTAGACCAAGTGTTCATGCTCGAAGGAGCTAATATAAATCCTCTTGGGGCCCCGTTAAGAATCGAAGATAAGGGTGGTGTGCCTCAGCGGAATCACTCGATGAGGAGGTCCCACCGGGCCCTTTTCGCTTTTTCGAAGCAGGGACGGTGGTGTTGGATTTACCGTGTGTGTTCGTCATCATGTATCTGCAAGAAAATCAAACAATCAAGTATTAAAACCAAAACGAAATAACCAGACGAACTGATCATAAGTGAGGTAAACCAATAATTTAACGATTTAAAGAAAACGATAGTGAACAGACCATAAATAAAAAATTCAAATCCCAAAAGAATACGAAACAGTAAAACTGTAAAAATAAAATTGTAAAAGTCCAAATGAACTAAAAGAATACTAAATAGTAGTGAAAAAAGAAATCCTAAACAACAATTATTACAAATTTTGCTAGATGAAAAATAATATTCATGAATAAGATAAAATAAATAGTAGTATCAAGAAACTACAATGTAATGAAATAACAAATAAACCTAAACAAAAGCGAAAATCAACGCAGAATATATCAATAACTAATAATAATAGGAAAATAAAATATAAAATAAAAATGAAATAAATGATAAACAAGTAAAGAATAATAAATAAATAACAGTTAACTAAAATAAAAATTAATAAAATAAATAATAATAATAACAAAATAAAGTAAAATGGGCAACTGGTAGATGACAGACGGTGGTTGGCAATGGCCAAAGTGAGGGCTACGGCGGAGGGTTGGGAATGGTGATGGCCCAACAGTAGGGGGTGGGGTCGGCTTGGGTCGAGAAAATGCCAGCGAAGGAAGAAGCAGGAAAGGGAGGTGGCGCGGTTGGGGGTGGTTTGGGAGGTAGCTGTTGAGGGAAGTGTAGGAAGATGAGGGAGAGGTAAGAAAAGAATGGGAAAGAAAGGAGAAGGAAAAAAGGGTTGTGGGTGGCCAACGAAGTGAAGAAAGAAAGGGGAAAAAAGGACAGAGGGGGTGGTTGGGTGTGGGACTGGTGCACGATGAGGGGGAGGAGGAGGATGAGAGGGAGGCCGAGGGGCGAACGGTGGCCGAAAAGGGAGTGATTGGGGGAAACAGCGACTAAAGTAAAGGATTTTGAGGAAGAAGAAGAAGAAAAGGTAGAAACAATTTAGGGTTTTGGGGTTAAAAGGGTGACACGATCGTGTGAGGCTCGTGTTGGGCCACACGGCCATGTCACACAGCCGTGTCGCATAGTCGTGTGGCATCTTCTTCAGTTGTTCCACGCTTGTGTGATTTACCTCACGCCTGTGTGGCTTGGCCGTGTCTCACACACGGCCGCGTGCTTTACCCTTATAACTCTTTGATTTGTTTCAAAATAAAAAAATTTAGCTCCAGATTTTATACGGCCAAGGGCACGCCCATGTGTCTAGGCCGTGTGGTCCACACGGTCATGTCACATGCCTGTGTGGACTGGTTTAGGCCGTGTCTCTATCGATTTTTGGAAATATTAAGTCCTAGGCTCCACACGGCCAAGGACACGCCCATGTGTCCAAGCCATGTGGATCATACGGTCGTACCGCCCGGTCGTGTAACTCACTGTCGATTTTCTTCAATTTTAAAACTAAGTCAAAAGATCCACATGGCCGAGGACACACTCGTGTGTCCAAGCCGTGTGGGTTTTAAAATTTTTTTTTACACTAATTAATTTTAAAAATATCATGAGATAAAATTAGTAAATTAGGAATGTTAACGCTCAAGTTGCCTCCCGAGAAGCGCTTATTTAAAGTCTAAGCTCGACTTACCTCGTATTCGGATGGGCATGGTGGTTCGCGGAGTTGAAACTCCTCTTTTTCGCTATCAGTTCTTTTATTCAAATAAGGTTTAAGTTTAGTAATATTTGCCTTAAAAGTGTTGAAATTAGAATGAGTTGCCTCGATTGTACTGTATGCGAAGACATTGAGTACCATAAAAAGAGTCACCCCGTTTGGGTTAAGCTCTGAAGTGGTGATTCGAGGATCTGTTTTATCAATCAATACCTTGTCCTCAAACTTAAATTGCTTTGTTTCATCCTTATGCTCGTCATGGCATTGCTTCACTTTTGCATCGTGTATTCTCGGCTTCTCCTTGACATGTGACCGCCATTCGTCTAGTTCATCGATTTTCAACATTCGTTCTTCGTAAGTTGATCTGCTTTTGTCATATAACCTAGACCGTGGCTTTATCTCACTTTTTTGCAGAGTTTCCTGTAAAGAATTTTGAGCCACAAGGTTACTCGTATTAACAGAATTCGTATAATCAACTCAATCACTAGATATCTTAGCAGAATCATGAGCTTAGATTTTAATCATGTCATCTCCTACACAAAGTATGAGTTCACCTATACCAACATTAATAATCATTCTAGCAGTTGCTAAAAAGGGTCGTCCTAAAATTAAAGGTACATCACTATCCTCATCCATGTCTAAAACAACAAAATCAACTGGGAATATGAATTTATCAATTTTAACAAGAACGTCTTCAACAATACCCTTAGGAAATCTAATGGTTCTATCTGCCAATTGAATGCTCATCCTAGTTTGTTTGGGTTTCCCAAGACCTAGTTGCTTAAACATTTTGTAGGGCAAGACATTAATACTCGCCCCTAAATCAGCTAAAGCATTATCAACATTTAAACTACCAATTATACAACGAATAGTAAAACTCCCTAGATCTTTCAACTTATTGGGTAGTTTATTCTATAAGATAGCTGAGCAAATTGTATTTAGCTCCACGTGCAATGAATCATCTAACTTCCGCTTGTTTGCCAAATGCTCCTTTAAGAATTTAACTGAATTGAACATTTGTGAAAGAGCTTCAATAAATGATAAATCAATATGCAACTTTTTCAAAAGTTTAAGAAATTTACCAAATTGTTAATTTGTGTGGTCTTTATTTGTCGCATTTGGATATGGCACCCGAGGTTTACACTCCTTACTTACCAGTTTTTGTACACTGTGGCTCACCTCAAGCTTATATTGACTTACCACATTTTCTTGCCTTAGTTCTTGTTTCTATGTTTTGGAAATGAGTTTCTGACACCAAAATGAATTTCATCAACATCTCCTTAAGGTTTGGCTTCGTCTCTTGTGGGTAAGGTTGTTGTTGGAAGCCTAGAGAGGGTTGTGGTCTCTGATTTCATTGACCACCGCATGAAAAATTGGGGTGGTTCCTCCAACTAGCATTATAAGTGTTACTATAGGGATTATTCTGAGGTCTAGAATTATTACCCATATAGTTGACTTGTTCGTTCTCTGTGCTCGGGCTGTAGGATAGGCATTCTGGATTGTTCATTCATCCTCTATTTGTATCACACTGCATCACCAGATGTACCTACGTAGAACCATATAAACCATCAATCTTTTTATTTAGAAGTTCTACCTGATTCAACAACATGGTGACCACATCTACATTGAAAACACCGTCTACTTTCATCGGCTTTGTTCTTATGACTTACCACTGTTAATTATTCAGTGACATCTGTTTTATAAACTTATAAGCCACTTCAGGTGTTTTATTATTCAGAGTCCCACCGGCGGCTGCATCGATCAATTGCCTAGTTGAGGGGTTCAAACTATTGTATAAAGTCTGAACCTATAGCTATAAAGGTAACCCATTATGAGGGCACCTTCTCAATAAATCCTTATACCCCTCCGAGGCATCATAAAGGGTTTCTAAATCCATTTGCACAAAGGAAGAGATATCATTCCTCAACTTAACTATCTTAGCCGGTGGAAAATACTTCAATAAGAACTTTTCGGTCATTTGGTCCCATGTAGTGATAGAACCTCGTGGTAAGAAGTTCAACCACTGTTTAGCCTTATTTCTTAATGAGAATGGAAACAACCGAAGGCGAATGGCATCGTTAGAAACACCATTAATCTTAAAAGTATCGCAGAATTCTAGGAAATTAGCCAAATGAGTATTTGGGTCTTCGTCCTGCAAACCATCAAACTAAACAAACTATTGAATCATTTGAATAATGTTAGGTTTCAGTTCAAAATTGTTTGCAGCAATAGTAGGTCTAACAATACTCGATCCAGCCCTAGTTAAATTGGGCTTGGCATAATCATACATAGTACGAGGAGCGGGATTTGCAGCAACTACAGGAGGTAGCTGATTATTTTTATTTTCAGCCATCTCCTCAGTAATATTAATGTTTTCCTCTTGCTCTTCTACTGTACTTTGTTGACTCTGTCTTGCTATTCGAGGATTTCTGCTAGCTGTGCTTTCAATCTCACTATTGAATACTTGAGGTCCTGACAGGTTTCTTCTAGTCATAAACTAACGGAACCTGCCAAAAACAAATAAAAGAAAAGTCAGTAAACAAAAATTATAATAAAAACAAAAATAAAATGCAATAAAAGTAAAAAATGGCTAAATTAATAAAAATTTAGTATTCCTATATCTTAGTCCTCGGCAAAGGCGCCAAAAAACTTGATGATAATTCACTTAACTAACTAAAATCACGACAAACGTAAGTGCACCTATCAAATAGTAGTATAGTTATAGTAAGTCAAGAATATCGTATCCACGAGGACTAAAAGCAATATTAATTACTATCTTTTATTATCTAGCTGATAAATTGAAGGATTTGTTTTTAATCTATAATTATCTAAACTGATTATTAAGACACAATAGAGAATTAAGTAAGAAAATATTCGAATGAACCAATGAGAGAGACAATACCTAGGAAAGAATCAACCTAGACTTCACTTATTATTCTGAATCTGAATTAAATGATTTATTCACTTGCCTTGATCCGTAGAAATCCCTAAATTATATTAATATCTCTTTTGAGAGTAAAAATAATTGACTCTAGGTTGATTAATTGAAATCTCTTTCTAATTAAAACCCTTATTGTTGCATTAACTCAATCTATGGATTCCCTTATTAGATTTGACTCTAATCCAATAGATTTATGTTGTCCTATTTCTAGGATTGCATGCAACTCCACTCAATTATGCCAGATCTACTCTTAAACGAGGCTTTTGCTCAGCTGAAATAAGCACATCAATCATGAATTAATATCCTGAAAACATTAAAACTTGGAATAAGAACACATAGTTGAGATCAATAAATCAAGTATTTATCATGAAATTCAGAAATTAAATAGCAAGATCTATCATAGGTTTCATCTTCCCTAGATATCTAGGGAATTTAGTTCATACTTTGGAAGGAAAACATCTCAAAATTAGGAAAACAACAAAACATAAAGAAACCCAAAAACTTCTAGAGAAGTTGATTGGAGATCTTCAATCGGGAAGGAGATCATGCTTCTAAGTTGATTCCGCGACGTTCTTCAAGTAATTTCTTCGTTCTTCTCTGCATGCTCTGTTAAGTCTTCTTCTAGTGTGTATTTATAAACTTTAGAATGCTTAGAAACCTGAAAAATTTGGCTTTTTTCTTGTGTTAGGGAAATAGGGTTCAAAATCGACACGTACTGGTACATAGGCATGTGGTCAGCCCGTGTGGCTCACACAGGTGTATGCTCAGCCCATGTGGGAATGCCTAAGCCGTGTGGTTCCTAAAAATAGCTTATTTTATTCGATTTTGGCCCATTTTTTCTCCCCTATGCTCTCCTAAGTATAGAAATATGAAATTAAAGGATTTTCACTAAATTATATAATAAATCATCCAAAAACATGCCCAGCATGGGATTAAAACATGTTACTTTTATGGTTTATCATTTAGCTAGCCCAGGGACTAATTTGTAAAACTGTTAAAGGTTTAGGGTTTTACCATTGATGAATATGTGTGTATTTTGATGTTTGATGATAGAAAATGAATGGTTGTTGTTAGATAAACAACATTTGTTAAGTGATTTTGGTTGAAATTGTAAATTAGGGATTTATTTGTAAAATGTGAAAAATTCATGGTTAAATTATGAATTAATGAAAAATATGGGTTGCTATGTTAATAAGGGAAATTTGACTAGCATGGGTAGGGACCTAATTGCTTAAATTTTTATTTTTATGAGCTAGGGACTAAATTGTAAAGATGTAGAAATATTAGGGGAAAAAGTGTAATTTTTTCATAATATGATTTTTGGGCTAAATTGAATAGAATGATAATTGAATAAGTTAAATTTAATATTATATAGTTCAAGAAAAATGAAGTTCAGATCTAGATCAGAGGAAAAATAATGTATTAGACAAGTCGATCCATTTCGTCGTTTTTGTGAATCGAGGTAAGTTTGTATGTTAATAACCATTAATATCATTGTGTTTTAAATGATTTATTATTGAAATAATTGTGAATATGACCTTACGGATATGTTCGACGAAGATTTGGCAATTTGAAATACCGGTTGAACCTTAGGAATAGATTAGGATACGAATGACATGTCATTAGAGGTTATGTGTTTTGGGTGCTGGTCCGTACGTCCTACCGGTAGCTGAGTTATCCGGCATGTGTTGTGGATTCTTGTCAGCTTGTGTGAGCAGCACTATGTAGCTACGTCTTGACCGTCAGCTTGTGTGAGCAAACCCATTGATAGCTCGAGAGTGAGCATTATATGAGTTATGAGATTAAGATAGCTTCGGCTATGTATTGGCACTTAGGGTGCAAGATTCCTAGTATCCGATTTTATTCCAAATGGTTCAACAGGTATTATCAAGGATATGGATGAGTATGAGATTGATACGAGTTAGTACAGGTATGTACATGAATCATACAAATGTTGAATCGAAGAAACTTGTGAATTTAATATCTAACCTTGTGAATGAATATGTGATAGGTTTGTGGATTAATATGAGTTATGTTATGATATGTTAATTGCTTAAATTATGTATATATGGTAAGTTTTACTTTAAGCATACGAGCTTACTAAGCTTTATAGCTTACTCTGTTACTTTTCCGTGTTTTATAATGAATATCAAAGCTTGCTTGGATTTGGGAGTCGTCGAAGATCTCATCATACTATCAAGCTATCATTTTGGTACTTTTGAACTTATGTATTTGGTTATATGGCATGTATAGGAGTTGTGGTTATATGGTATATATGTTGGAAATGGATTTAACCATTTGATTTGGCACGTAAATGATGAATGTTTGATTATGTGTATAGGCATGTGATTCGGCTTATTTTGGTATATTTTGTGACATATATATATGTGCAAATGGCCTTTTGTTATGTGGTTGATAATGGCTATGTAATTTTTATTGTGGATTGATATTTTGGGTATCAAATAGTTGAAAGTTGAGATTGGCATGCTTGAGGTTTTAGGAAAATTAGTGCATAATTGAAAGTGACCATATTGATGATTCGAGAATGTGAAATTGGTAAAAATTGAATGGCTTATTGTGATATTTGAGTGTTTTGTGGTTGTTGGTATGAAATTAACATGAATTAGGCTTGGTTGAGATTGGGTTGAATGTATATTTATACCATGTTATATGCCATATGGTTTATATAGGTGAATGCAAATTTAGGTGAGCAAGATGGCTTGGTAAATAGTTTATTTTTGTACACATGGCTGAGACACACACGGGCAGAGACACGGGCGTGTGTCTCAGCCATGTGTGACACACGGTCAGGTGACACGGCCGTGTGTCCCCTAGTGTTTAATTAGAAACCAAGTCAGTATGCTCCACACAGCTCAACACACGGGCGTGTGACTTGGCCGTGTGGCATAAGTTAGTATACCCTACAGTTTTGGCACGGCCTAGCACACGGCCTGACACACGGGTGTGTGAGGCCATTTCGAAGGGCACACAGGCTGGTTGCACGGGCGTGTGGTTGGTCGTGTGACCCAAGTCAGAGAGTTACACGGGGTCGGACACAGGCTGGGACATGGGCATGTGATCCAATTTCGAATGTCCACACGGCCTGTGACACGGGCGTGTCTTTGGCCGTGTAAGACACAAGGCTGGGCCACACGGGCATGTGTCCCTTGTATTTTAAAAATTTTTCTAAGTTTTCCAAAAATTTCCTGAGTTATCGGTTTAGTCCCGAACCACTTCTAATGCATGATTTAGGCATCGTAGGCTCGTATTAGGGATGATATGAATGGTTGTGAATGATTTTTATTTGGAATGAAAAAAAATTGTATGAGAAATGTATGTTCGTTTGAGTGATAAGTCCGGTAATGCGTTGTAACCCTATTCCGGTGATGAATGCCGGTTAAGGGTGTTACATATATACTCCTACCTTTCACATATCCCACCCCATACATGTGATATGGCCAAAACACTTGAAATCATATAAACATGTTTAACATGTAAATGACATACGTACTCAATGTACCAAATTTTCACATTTTATTTTCATATGAATATCACATATGCCAAATAATCACATAACATGAGAATGAGATGTACAAATTTTCATATTATTAACAAACATCAATAACACACAACATGCTTTTCACAAGTGTACGGTTTAGGAAAGATACTTGATCCACAAGAATGACTTATCTCACTTTAAGTGTACAACTAGTATCTACATTTAATCATAATTTAAATAATCATGATTTTAACAATAAAAAAAACATAGATTTATTTGTTTAGTGTTAAAATCCACATCTGATTTGTAGATCCGATGTGAAACGCTCCTTATGAACACTCTCACTTAGATTTAGCCCCAAAAATCTTATCTAATAAAATCAAACGATGATTAAAAGTTAGGATTTATCAAGAGCATTATACATAATATAAGTTAAGTCTCACCACTTTACTTATCATATGATCTAACACCCGGATCAATGATTTCGTCTCAAACACTAGTAATTGCCCGGATTGTTGTTAGGCCGTTCAATAAACATAAGGATCGAGCATTAATATATGAGGAGAAATAAATCTCAATTACCACTATACCATTCGGTTAAGAAGGGGATTAAAGGGAAGAGGATGATTACAGTACTACTCTTATACTTACACTACTTGGTCAACACAATAAGATCAGAGATTCGTCTTGATGAATAAAGGAGAAGTTGAGGGATTTGTCAAAAGATAACTAGATTAATGAGTCGAAAAAGAAAGAAACATTAAAAAAACGGTTTAAGTTTGATCACTAAAGAAAGATGGATGATTTAAGGAGAAAAAATGAAGAAAAAGGGAGAGATTTCAACCACTAGTGATGGAGCTATGACGGTGACGTCAACAGTCCAACGAAAGGGTGTAAGGAAAGAAATAGCCAAAGGGTTTGGACACTAACAAAGGATGGAGAAGAGAATAAAAGAGAAACGGTGGAGGAGAAAAGAGAAATTGTGGTGGCAAATGGTGGTTATCATGATTACGACTCTTAGAGAAAAAAAGGGAGGAGGAGGAGGCTATAATGGTGACACAGTGGTACGATGGTGGAGGAGCAAGGTTGGTCACGGTGGATGAGGGAGGAAAGAAAGTAAAGAGATGATGAAACCTTCCAAACGATGGAAAAGGGAGAGATTTTGGAGGAGCTAGTGGTGGGACAACAATGAGAGGGAGTGTAAGACAAAATGGGTGAGAAGAAAGTTTGTCAACCATGACTAGGTTCATTGAACCTCATACAAGGCATTTGTGAATAGAAAAGGCTCAAGAGGGAGACAATAGAGTAAAAAGGGGATCATTTTTCATCTTCATAAGGTATGTTTGACTCATAAAAATAGAAAGAATCTCTTAAGTATGCCATATATGGGGTGGATGACAAGGCACATTAAGCACATAGGAATAATTGCAAAAAAATAATAATAATAATTTGAAGGATGTTAATGAGGAAACTTAAATCTAGCGCCTTTAAGAAACTAACTAAGCACTTAACCACTCACTTCATTGTTTTTATTTTATCAGAAAATATTTAAAAACATGGAATGACCTTTGTTAAGGGTTTAAAACAAATTTGCACTAAATAAAAATTAACGAGAGGGAAGAAATTCAAACTCAGATCATTAAGGATAGCTCCACCAGTACTCAATCACTATAATTGATATTTATTTATTATCAAATGTGCTAAGGTCATCTAAAAAAAATTCAGACGTGACCATTCTCGATTGATTAACCCAATTTCTACTAACCCGATTTTTGGGATATGACATGAAAGTTCAACTGTGATTTTTTATGAGATTGGATGTGGAAAAATTAGCTGCAAAATTCTTGTTTTTTCATGTTGCAATATATTTTTATTTATTTTAAAGACTTTACTTTTTTTACTATTATTGTTAAGAAAAAAATTAAAATATCTAAATCATTTTTTAACTATAGCTTAGGGACCAAATTAGCTATTAATCCTTTGAATTAAGGTGCAACGTTATTTTTTTAACGAATGTAACAATTTAATAATATTAGTGATTGTTACGTAACTTTTGAAATTGGGTGATCAGAATGTAATTTCAAGCAAAGTTTAGAGACAGTTGATATAGCTTCATAATTTCTAGTACAAATTATGTTTTAGTCTTTATAATTTTTCTTATCTTTTTATATTTTTAAAATTTTTCTTTTCATCATTTTCCTTTACATTTTTAAAAATAAATTCAAAGAAAATTTATAATAAATAATATTATACACTAAATTTTTTTAACAAATATAATTAATATTTACTTAAATTTTGTAATAAATATTTTTAATTATTTCGTTTCTTCCTTTTTCCGTCATTATAAATGAATACAAAAGATAAATTATGATTTAAAAAGTTATTAATTAAATGTTGGCTGTTAAAATAAATCTTATACTTTTTAATTAGCTAAATAAGATGTGAAATATATGTAAATGAATATTCCACAAGAATCTTGTGCCTACTTTTGGATCCCCCAAAGGACGTTTCTTCATCTTCAATGTATTCAACAACCGCTTCATCTTATAGGGCTTTGGTTAAAATATAAGTTGAGGCTTAATGGTAAACTTGATATATATTTTTTTATTTTGGTCCAATTTAGTATTTAAATTTGTATATAAAATATGAGGTAACAAAAATAACAAAACAATGCATGCATAATAAAGAAAAAATAAGAGTTTTGAAAATCTAAAAATAAAATAAATTTAGGTTATCCTATTAAAAACAATTTTCAAAGTTGACATTTTTTGGTGTTTGGATAAACCTACATAAACATTTTTTAAAATTTATTTTTAGTGAAACAAACACAACATAAATATATTTGGTACGAAATATTATAGTAGCATTTTCTTTTGACAATCGAAATTCGTTTTATAATAATTAATATCACATACAAACTTAATAATAAACTAATTCAAACTTAATTTAAATTACATATATTATATATATGAGAATGGATAGTGACACATTTTAATTGGAAGTGATAAATGAAGCTACGCATGATTTAAAAAAACTCATAATTAAATAATTAAAATATTTATATTTTATACTATAAAATATTTAGTATTAAATTTTTTATAAATAATTAACTATATTCATTATTAAAAATATTAATATAAATAATTTTTAATACTACATTAAGAATATAATTCAAAATTCAAAATTATTATTGCTAAACTTTATTATTAAAATATAATATTAATATTAAAATAATTTATTAAAATAATTTATTATATTAATAATTTATTTTTGATAAGTGCTAAAAGTAACATATTTTAACATCATTCTTAATGCGTTTTTAGGTGATTATTCGATGTTAATTATGAATTTTATGTTCATAATCCTTTAAATTCATGTTTTTATGCTTAATAGAGCATTTGGGAGCAAAATGATCGAAAACCAAAAAATCAGAGTGAGTTGCAAGAGCCACACGAGTTGACCCATTCCACACGGTCTGGCACTCGAGGGCTATAGCCAATAGCCCACTCATTCTACCCTAAACTCTCTGTGTGGCTATCGCCCTCCCTTCCTAACTTTTGGGAACACTCGGGAGGGCTAGCCACTAAGAACTAACAATAGCTCTAACGTGCTCACACTAATGCTGCTAACATAGACACTAAGAATTAACAACAACAGTAACGTTTGTGTGCTATAGCCAATAGCACCCTCACTCGTGTTCACAATAAAGCTGATAACATATAAATATAAAAACTAAAAGCTCCATAGCCTTCAACTTGTTCTTGACATATTCGATCGGGTGTTCATAATCTGGAGTAAAAGGATTTGAACCTTTGCATGCTGGTACCAAAAATCGATGCCTTACCACTTGGCTGTACTCCATACGGCCTATTTTGGATGGTAAGAATGGGGAGAGAGGGAAAGGAGAAGTAGGGCTCGAAGAACGTGGTGATATAGTAAGTAAGCAACAAGGTTCTCCTTTTACTTTAGGACCGACTACAATGCTATCACACGTCCATGTAGTAGGCCATGTCGATTTTATAGATTTACATTTTGAACTGCAGAAAATTGTGATTTTTAGGTTTTCGGGCATTCTAAGATGTATATATGACAAACATAAGAAGATAGGATAGAGCCATCATAGGATATCCAAAAAAATAACTTGAAAAACATAATTGAAGTCGATTTTGAAGCAGATTTTCGCTAAGATTGAAGATTCTTAGTTGGTTTTTTAGAATATTACCATGATTTTCTTTATTTCTTCTGTTATACTATGTCTTAGATGTTTTTATTTGCAGGTATGAACTAATTTTCTAAATACCTAGGGAGATGAACCTTATGATGGATTTTGTCATTTGATTTTTATTTTACGCAATAAATACTTAATTTCTTATTCTCAATTATGTGTGTTTAATTCTTGGTTTAATATTTCTAAACTATTAATCCATGTTTGATATGCTTAAATCGGAGGTTGAATAGACCCTATTTAAAAGTAGATCTTGCGTAATTGAGTGAAGTTATATGCAATCCTAGAAATAAGAAAACAAAAATCTACTACATTAAAGTCAAATCCAATAGGGTAATTCATAGCACAAGTTAATGCGATAATAGGAGTTTTAATAAGAAAGAAATTTCAATTAATCAACCTAGAGTTAGTTTTTCTTACTCTCGAAAGATATTTTAGCATAATTTAGGGATTTCTACATATCAAGATACTAAGTAAAGTAATTACGTAATTTAGATTAATAGTGACAAATGAAGTCTAGGTGAATTCTTTTCTGGATATTGTTTTACTTCTTGGTTGTTAATCGATTATTTTCCTATTTTGTTATTTGTCGTGTTCGTTAGTTAATTAATTTAGTTAATTTTTAGTTTTTAACTAATCACTCAAATTATACAGTTAAATAATACAAAGACAGTAATTACTAGTACTTTTGGAATTCGGGAGAACGATTTACTCACCATAACTATATAATTAATTGACAGGTGCATTTGCCCTAGCCAAATTTTTAGTTAGCTCCGTGGACATCAATTTTATTATTGAATGTAAATAATTAAATATGTATCTTTAATAATATTGAATGTTATAATATTTGATAATAATATTTTAATATTTTTAAAAAATAAAATAAAAAGTTATTATTAATATACTAATATTAGACTTGATTCAATTTAATTTTTATATAAAAATAACAATATAAAATGATTTATGCTTTTCAAAAAGACAAGTCAATTTATAAGAAAATAGATATTTTCCATTAACCTACATATCATTTTTCGTTAACCAAGTTGTTTTTCATGAAACAAACACAGAAAAATGAAGAAAAAAAATTCCTAAATCATTTTTCGTGAAACAAACGCTCTCTTATTATATTAAATTAAAAGAATAAAAATAAAATAAAAATGAATTAAATTTTCGAATATAAAAAAGAATTAAATGTCATATGTCAAATGCTATATGTCGGCCATAAATTAGTTATTTTTGCCACATTATCAAAAAATTGTCATTATTTTTATTTTTGCCACATTTGTCAAAAAAATTTCATTGTTTTAAAGTAATGTGTATATGGATTGAAAAATTTATGTGCCAAATTAAAAAAATATATTAAATTTAGATACCAAATATTATATTAAACATTTATGAATTTCATGAAAGTGGCAAGAAGCTTCCTCCCGCAAAAGTAAGTGTATATATATATATATATACATATTTATGAGGTTAGTTCGATATTAGTTTTCATGCAACCCCGGCCCATTGTTCTCTATCTCTTCTTAATTTTTATATCTCTGAAACTCGCATGGATAAGAAAATGGTTGATGTTAAAGCGTCGGTAATGGAATGCCAAAAAGCAATACTTGAGAGTGAGAAGAAGAAGAAGAAGACGACGACGAAGAGGAAGAAGAGAGGAAGAATCAAGCGAAAGATTTTTGCCCTTTTGTATAAAAAACTGAAGCTAGCAACCCTATACTTCATCGGTCATTATCTTCTTAGCAAGACCACCACCATCACCACCACCAACAACAACAACAAGAGTTTGAGTTAGCAATTTCTTCCTTCTGTATATATATCTTGAGTTACTTTCTAGGCTTGTTGCTTAAATCTTCCTTTGGTAAATGCATTTTGTTTTAAAGGAATTGTGTTTGCTATTGTGGTCTTGTTAATAATAATCTTTTGATGAGATCTTCTAAGAAAACGATTGTTGGATACTGTCCATTTTGAATATATTCAAACATTTTAAATTTTATATTTGAAGTACATCTAATAATTTTTGGATACGATATACGAATATGAAATAACATACAAGAAAAACAATAACATGAGGATGAGAAAAAAAAGCATTGCAAATATTCATATAATATGTGTGTTAATGTGTTAAAATATGTAGACGCATCAGAGTTAGAATATGTGAAAATGCACGTAAATGACAATACATGGATTCTTGTCAACTTTAATAAGATAAAGCTACCTCTTTTGACATATTTGGTGGGTGTCGAGAACCCACGTCATGTAACCCACTTTACTTCAAGGCTGATATCAAAATCGAAGAGAAATAAGGTGTCAATCCATTCGCCATTGGTGGTCTGCAGAGAGACTTGATCGACCTTACTTGAAAAGACAATTATTCTCTCTTTATCATAACAGTCTGCAATTAAGGAGCTAATTAATTAAATGTGCATTTCTTGTTTAATAAAAGAAGAAAACAAGGACCTTCAAATATTAGTTTCACTCAGCTTATCCCCTCTTGGTCACAAATTCAATAACAGTTAGGATAGCCCCTTCTGCTGACTGCTTGATCCTGTCACAAATTGCTGGGTGTCTACAAGCTGCAAGTAATGATCAAGAATTTAAATTTGGGACAAGCTAACACAAAGATATATCTCACCTCATCCATTGTCAAAAGGATACAGACAGAAGCAACAATTTTATTAAAAACCTCCATCTTTTTGTATGTTCAATTAAATGTCAACACGTCCTATATGGGTTAATAATAAAATAAGTGATTTTAGCAGGACCGGAAACTTCAACTTTTAACTTCAGAATCCGTATCTGCACAGCGTGGAAGATAGCATTATCTCCCAAAGAAAAATGCCAGTGGAAGTTAAAGAAAAATAAACAAGATTAGCAAGAAGCATGAAAGATATGCAAAATACCAAGGCAGTCTACTTACATGCCGAGTATGGTTAATTTGCTTGCTGTGTGTGCAACCCGACAACAGCCACTAACACAGAGCATCCGGAACTTGACAAGCATCTCATATACTGCAAGACGGCCTCTTCTTTGATAGATAATCAACATATGAAGGAACATTTTGATCAGTTTGTCTTAAATAATATGTGCAATAGCTGCTCTGCTCGGCCAATAATTGTTTCACTTATTTCCAGTTAGCGCAGCCATGAATCATAAATAAACTCATACAAAGATAAAAGACATAAAATTTTTAAACAAGGAGATAAATAAGCATCATTCCTCTTTTGAAATCTCATCATCTACCAAATTTAAAAGAGAAATCTTTAGACGAAAGTAGAGTGTAGCGATTGCGACAAGGGCAGAGACGCAAAGGGAAAGACGAAGGCAATGCATCTTGGTCACCGGAAGACATTTTGTAGTCAGTGGGCTAGACAGGTTAAAGCTAATTTCCTGAAATTCTACCTTTAATTCTTTATTTGCTATTTAGTAATCTGATTTAAGGAAATGATGTTGAAGGCTATTTTGAACCTGGATTTTATTCACCAACCCATGAGTTAAATCTTATAGGGTTGGGATTAATTGATGGAACTTTTATTTCCATTATTGGCCACGGCTTAGATCAACTTTAATTTACTGTTTTGTTCAATGGTATTTATGAATTGCATGTGTATAATCTCGAGACATAGGTGAATTTGCAGCATGTTTATGAAATTAATCTAATTCTGACAATGTTAGGTTAGGTAGATCGAAATTGAATGATATGGACGAGTACTCAAATGAACACTGTAGCAGACTCTAAACATAGAGCAGCGTTCTGTACGGAAAGAAGAAGAACAGTAGTAGGAACCAAACTTAAATCCTATAGATATATAGTGCCCTAGGAGAGGTAACTCAAGGCCTAACTCTCGAAAAAAAGCAGACCACAGTAGAACTATTTCGAGTAGTAGAATAAGACTGAACTTGTCAAGGCATTATTGGTTAATAAGGGTAGATTCTTGCTAATCCCAGCCTTACGATTCAACATCGTAGATCCTTTAACCTTTTTTGTAGCATCTCTATTTTCGCATACTTAGTTGTTATGTGTTTACATATTATTCACATAATCATTCTCGTAATTGCCATTGCATACTTACTCTTGTCTTGCCATAACATTTTCATTATTTGTTATTATTCACATTAGTATTCCTTAGTTATCTTTGCTTTCTTATTATTGTTTTTGCCATAACATTAAACACACTCCTTTATAATAACTTGAACAATTTATACCTAACCGATCCTTGTGGAGACGATCTCACTTATCACTTTATTACCTGATCTGACGTGTACACTTGCACAATTTGCTTAGCATATTCACACGCGATAAGTTTTTGGCGCTGTTGCCAGGGATTGGCAATTTGGTGAAATTTGGTTTGGTTATTTTACTTAATTACATTAGTTTTATTTAATTTAGTTTTTTTTTAATTTCTACAAGTTTTCCGTTAGTGCATGAGTAGAGGCATTCCTGCTGACGAAAAGTATCCTTTTGACCCAAAGATCGAGAGAACTTTGAGATGAAGGAGAAGAGAAGTGTAACATGGCTTGGAACGGGAATGATCCTGGTTTGAATGATCCATTAAATCCAAATGGTTAGGATGTTGATCTTCCTATTGATCGTGTGATAGATGACCGAGACAGGCCAATTCGAGAGCATGTTGTGCCAATTTTGGATGATCTGAATCCAGGGATAGTCAGACCGCACATTCAAGCTCAGCAATCTAAATTAAAACCAATAATGTTTCAGATGCTGCAAACTGTAGGGCAGTTCAGTGGATCGCCAACTGAAGATCCAAGACTACATTTAAGACTTTTTCTGGAAGTTTGTGATTTGTTTCATCAACAGGGTGTTCCTGAAGATGCCTTGCGGCTTAAATTGTTCCCTTATTCTTTGAAAGATCGTGTAAGAGCATGGCTGAATGCTTTACTGTTAAGGATAGTAGCATCATGGAATGATCTTTACTAGAGGTTTTTGTTACAGTATAATCCATCAAACATGAATCCAAGCTTAGAAATGATATCACGTCTTTTCAGCAATCAAAAGATGAAACACTGTACGAAGCTTGGGAAAGATTTAAAGAATTATTGCGAAAATGTTCGATGCATGGGTTTTAGCACTAGACTCAGATGGAGATGTTCTATAATGGGTTGAACGCACATATAAGGATGGTAGTTGATGCTTCTGCCAATGGTACCTTGTTGGATAAAAATTATGATGAAGCTTATGAGATTTTGGAACATATTGCCAACAATGATGATCAATATCCTACCACGCGAGTTGGGACTAACAGGAGAGCTGCTGGCACCGTGGAACTTGATGCAATTACTTCATTGACTACCCAGGTATCATCTTTAACTAATATGATCAAAATAATGAAGAAACCAACTGCAGTTCAAGAGATGAAAACAGTTGAGCTAGCATGTGTTTATTATGGTAAAGACCATGTGTTTGATGAATGCCCATCAAATCCAGCATTTGTGTGTCATATGGGTAATTTTAATCGAAAAAATAACCCTTATTCCAAAATGTATAATTCAGGGTGGAAGCAATAGCCAAACTTTAGTTGGAATAATCACGGAGTAGGGAATTTTAACAATGTTGCAAGACAAAATGCCATCAATACACCTATGCCGAGGCAAAATGTGCAACAAGGTCAAACATCAGTTTCATAATCATCATCATCTATTGAAGCTTTGTTGAAAGAGTATATGGCCAAGAATGATGCTGCAATCCAGAGTCAAGTTGCATCCCTTCGAGCTGTTGAGAATCAAGTGGGGCAGATAGCTAATGTTTTAAATTCGAGACCTCAAGGAGCTTTGCTAAGTGACACCAAGAATTCGAGATCACAAGGGAAGGAGCATTGTAAGGCAATCACTCTCAGAAGTGGAACTCAGCTAAATGAAATTGTTAAAAATGCCATTACAGAAAAGGGAAAACTAGATTGCAACTATAGAAAGATTCCAGAAACATCTGAAAATCATACTACATCCAGAAAGGCTAAACAAAAGAATGTTGTAGAAGAATCATATCATCTTGCTGATGGAAATGCTACGACAAAACAACATCAATAATTTGAAAGATGGCCACCTCCACCATTTCCTCAGCGAGTTCACAATCGTAAACATGAGGCTCAGTTCAAAAGATTTCTAGATGTCCTGAAGCAACTTCATATCAACATACCACTGGTTGAAGCTTTGGAGCAAATGCCCAATTATGTTAAATTTATGAAAAACATACTGTCAAAGAAGTGCAGATTAGGGGAGTTTGAGATTACTGCTCTCACTAAAGGGTGCACAACAATGTTGATAAATAAGTTACCTCCAAAGTTGAAGGACCCAAGGAGTTTCACTAAACCTTGCTTAATAGGAAATCAGTATGTTGGTAAGGTATTATCTGATTTAGGAGCGAGTATAAATCTAATACCTATGTCTACTTTTAAAAGGCTTGGAATCGGGATATTGCAACTAGCTGATCAATGATATGCACATCTGGAAGGTAAAATTAAAGATGTGCTGATAAGAATAGACAAGTTTATTTTTCTAGCAGATTTTCTTATTTTAGAATGTGAAGCTGACCAGGATGTGTCGATTATTCTTGGAAGACCTTTTCTTGCTACAGGCATGACTTTAATTGATGTACAGAAAGACGAACTGACCATGAGGGTAAATGAATAGTAGATCACATTCAATGTATTCGATGCCTTAAGATACGTTGATAAGAATGAAGAATGTTGTGCCATCGACCTGATAGGGGCAAAAGTGGAGGAAGAGTTCACGAGAGTTTGCCATAGCAATTCTGATAGTGATGAAGACTCACTTGAGCAGAGTAACGCAATAATTTTTTAGGACTGTGGTGAACTTACAAAAGCCAAGCAGCTTATCGATAGACTAGGGAAAAAGTTTAAATCCTTGGATTTATCAGATTACTATTTGAAGCCTTCTAAACCTTTTACAGAGGAACCTCCTGCACTGGAGTTGAAGCCTTTGCTGTAGCATTTAAAATATGCTTATCTAGGAGAAAATAACACTTTGCCAATAGTTATTTCTATCGAATTGACACCTGATTAAGAAGTGAGACTGTTGGAAGTACACCTATGATCTAAGAAGGCATTGGGATGGACAATGGCCGACATAGAGGGAATCAACCCTGCTATCTATATGCATAAAATTTTACTAGAGGATTGCCATAGCAATTCTATTTAATATCAAAAGAGATTGAATCCAATCATGGATTAAGTTGTTAAAAAAGAGATTATCAAGTGGTTAGATGCTGGTATTATATACCCGATCTCTGACAGCTTGAGAGTGAGCCCTGTACAATATGTACCCAAGAAAGGAGGTGCACATTGATCAGAAATGATAACAACGAGCTTATTCCAACTCACACTGTCACGGGATAGAGAGTATGCATGGATTATCACAAGATCAATAAGGAAACTTGGAAGGACCATTTTCCCTTGCCATTTATTGACCAAATGTTGGATAGATTAGCTAGGAAAACCTTCTACTATTTCTTGAATGGTTATTCACGATATAATCAAATTTCTATAGCTCCAAATGACAAAGAGAAAACAACTTTCACATTTTCATAAAGTACTTTTGCGTTTAGACAGATAGCATTTGGGTTTTGTAATGCCTCGACAACCTTTCATCATTGTATAAGGGTCATATTCTCTGGCATGGTGGAAAACTTTCTTGAAGTCTTTATGGATGATTTCTGTAACACCCCTTACTCGTATCCGATGCTGGAACAGGGTACGAGGCATCACCGGACTTAAACTCAACCGAACATTCAAAACTGAGACATGAATTTCTACCCAAATTTGAAACTTTTCAAAAACATCCGTATCGTCCCTTATACGAGCCTACGAGGCCTAAAGCATACATTGGGAGCGGTTCGGGACTAAACTGAGAACTATGGAAATTTTCCAAATAGTTAGAAATTTTCATGATTTGGAGGGTCACACACCCGTATGGGTAGGCCGTGTGGTCACACATGCCTGTGTGTCTTGGGACACGCCCGTGTCCTCATCCCGTGTAAGTCTCTGTTTATGATGCCATCAACAAAATAGGGTCACACGGCCAAGTCAAACGTCCGTGTGCAAGGTCGTGTGGGCAAATTAATTTTCATAAGTTTTCCTAAAATAGGTACAGACTTCACACGGCCGTGTCTCTACCCGTGTGGCCAATTCGAAGCTAAAATTCAAAAATGCAGGGGACATATGGCCGAATCACACACCCAATGGGCAAGCCGTGTGTCACACAAGGCCTAGACACACGTCCGTATGGACAAAAATAAGGCTATTTACCAAGCATTTTTTTCACCCTTACTTACACCGACCTACACAACGTCAAACAACACCAATCCAAGCATATACACACTACCAATTCAGCCACAACCAAGAGATCCACACATCAATTTCATGCTAATTTCTATCACATACAATATCTCATACTTATCATCACAATTCATGCAATAAACACATCCATAGAAGGCACCATCATATGTATATATACTTAACCAATATTAGCCAATACCATATGGCCATTTACAAAATGAATCAATTACCCTTACAAGCCAACACACTTGGACAAATCAATAATGACACATATCACGAAAAGACCAAGTCCCTATACATGCCATACTCAAAATGTGAAATCATAAATACCCAAAGGATTAATTTGATAGTGTGAATTGAGCTTCGACGTCCTTCGATTCCCGAGCTAGCTTAGCGATACTATAAGAAAATGGAAAGGAAAGGGGAGTAAGCATAATGCTTAGTAAGTTCACATGCAATAATAAACAATATTAAGCAACATTTAGCATGAATATCATACAATCTAACTTAACATAAATCACATATTTATCGTCATGGTTTCATAAGCATAACTTTATCACTCTTAATCTTACCAAAAGCTCATCACTTCACAAGCTCTTTCTTATGAGTTTTTCGTACATACATGTACCAACTCGTGACTTAACATACTCTTTTTCATTTTTGACATACCCGTTGAACACTTGGAATACTAAACGGATACACAGAAGGTCTTTGCACACAAGCGCCACATATTTAGCCAAAGCTACCTCATATTTCATATCACATAAAGGCTCGCTCTCGAGCTAATCACGGGTTTACTCACACAAGCTGACGGTCAAGACATAGCTACACTGGCTGCTCACACAAGCTGTCAGGTATCCGCAACACATGTCGGACTACCTAGCCACCGGTAGGACGTACATGACCAGCACCCGGATTCACATAATCATATACATCACATAGGGTCCTAATGACATGTCACTCGTATCCTATTCTATTCCTAAGGTTTAAGCGGGATTTTCTCTCTCTTGTCGGAACTTGTCGAATGTGTTCGTCAAATCAATTATACAATTCATATAATATTAAAGAATTAAAAATATAATCATAATGTTGCATTAATTACATATGAACTTACCTCGGTACAAAATATGGCTAATTAATTCGATTTAGTCCATAACCTTGTTCTTTCCCCGGTCTAAGTCCGGACTTCATCTTTCTTTATCAATAATAGCAAATTTAGCTCATTTAATTATCATATTGTTCAAATCAATGCAAAAACCATACTTTGGAAAATTAAGGTTTTGCCCCTAAACTTTCACATATTTACAAATTACTCATTAGGCTCGTAAATAAAATGTACTCATTTTCTTTGTTACCCAAGCCTAGCCTAACTTATAACATGCTTAAACCAGCCCACATTTTTCATCAAATCACATTTCTACCACCCATTTTTACCACTTTTACAAATAAGCCATTTTTAGGTGTTTTCATAAAAAATCACTTAGTAAAAGATGTTTATCACACATCAAACTTTCATAATCTATCATGAAACATCAAAATACATGCATGTCACACATGGGTCAAACCCTAAATATCAACCCTAGGTCAAATAAATGGTAGAAATGGCTAGATCGGTTGACAACAACTTCAAAAATGTAAAGAACATTAAAAACGGGGCTAGGATGCACTTACTGTCAAGCTTGGAAAGCGAAGAAACCCTAGCTATGGCTCCTTAGAAATTTCGGCACTTGATGGAGAAGATGGGCAAGATTTTTACTTCATTTTCCCTTATAATTCTTTTATTAACCAAATGACCAAAATGCCCTTCTTACTAAACTTTCAAATTTTACCTATTCATGCCCATTTTTGTCCATAAAAATAAAAATTGGTCAAATTTCTATTTAAGGACCTCTAATTAATAATCCATAGCTATTTCATGCTTAAAGCTTCTAGAATCACATATTTTGCAACTTTTACAGTTTAGACCTAAAAATCAAATTGGACACTCTATCCACAAATTTTCTTAACGAAACTTTCATACAATCATGCAAACATATCATAGCCCTCAACACATTCATAAAATAATTATTTCTACTTTGGATTTGTGGTCTCAAAACCACTATTCTGACGAGGCCCAAAATTTGGATGTTACAACTCTCCCCCTTAGGGATTTTCGTCCCCGAAAATATTACCGAAAAAGAGGGTTTGTTAGTGTTTCCTCATGGTTTCCTTGGGTTCCCATGTTGCCTCTTCAACCCCATGTCTTTGCCATAATACTTTGACAAGGGCTATACTTTTATTCCTCAACTTTTTGACTTCCCGAGCCAGAATCTTAACCGGCTCTTCGCCATAAGTCATATCCGGCCGAATCTCAACCTCTGTCAGTGAAATCACATGTAAAGGGTCTGATCGATATTGGTGCAACATAGACACATAGAACACATCATGAATACTTTCCAACTCAGATGGAAAAGCTAATCGATATGCTATTGGCCCTACCTTTTCGGTAATCTCATATAGTCTAATAAAACGCGGATTCAACTTGCCCTTCCGGCCAAATCTAAGAACTTTCTTCCACGGTGACACTTTCAAGAATACCTTATCACCAACCTGAAACTCAATTTCTTTCCGTTTCAAATCCGTATAGGATTTCTGTCTATCAGAAGCTGCTTTCAAACAATCACGAATTATCTTCACTTTTTCTTCAGTTTCTCTGACTAAATCGACCCCATGAATCCGATTCTCTCTGAGTTTAATCCAATACAACGGTGTTCGACACTTGCGGCCATACAATGCCTCATAAGGTGCCATCTTAATACTTGACTGAAAAACTGTTGTTATAGGCAAATTCGACCAATGGTAGATATTTTTCCCAATTACCCTCGAATTCAAGAATACAACACCGGAGCATATCCTCAAGAATCTGAATTACTCGCTCAGACTGACCATCAGTTTGTAGATGAAAAGCTGTACTAAAGTTTAACTTTGTACCTAAAGCTTCTTGCAGCTTTTTCCAAAGCCGCAAAGTGAACCTCGAATCTCTATCTGATATAATGGAAATAGGCACCCCGTGCAATCTCACAATCTCAGTAATGTACAGTTCAGCTAGCTTATCAAGTGAATAATTAATACGTACAGGTATAAAGTGAGCCAATTTCGTTAGCCTATCAACCACTATCCAATCTTTCTTTTTCGCTGTCAAGGGCAGACCTGTCACAAAGTCCATAGTGATTCTATCCCATTTCCACTCGGGAACCATCACAGGCTGAAGTAAACCCGAAGGTACTTGGTGTTCAGCTTTTACTTGCTGACAAATCAAACATCTCGAAATAAACTCGGAAATATCTCTTTTCATACCCGACCACCAATATAATTTCTTCAAGTCATTATACATTTTCGTACTACCGGGGTAAACTGACAAATAACCACTGTGTGCCTCATGATATCTTTGGGAACACAAATCCTATTTTGGAACATCAAACACTCATCGGAACCAATCCGAAAGTCTGATTCAATTCCTGATTCACACTGGACACTTTTAGTTTGTAAATCACTGTCACATTTCTGAGCTTCACAAATCTGCTAAAGAAATGTTGGTTTAGCTCTCAACTCAGCTAGAATCAAACCATCATCAGTTAAGGTCAACTGGGTGTTCATAGCCCTCAAAGAAAACAATGACTTTCTACTTAAAGCCTTTCCCGAATGGTAGTCAATCACTAACTCGAAATCCTTTAACAACTTTAAACATCTCCTTCGCCGTAAATTCAAATCCTTTTGAGTCATTAAGTACTTTAAACTTTTATGATCGGTATAAACATAACATTTCTCACCATACAAATGATGTCTTTAAATCTTCAATGCAAACACAATGGCGACTAGCTCCAAATCATATGCCGAATAATTTTGCTCATGCGGTTTCAATTGCCTAGAGGCATAAGCTATCGCTTTGCCTTCTTGCATAAGCACACAACCCAGTCCATTCAAGGATGCATCACTATAGATCACAAATTCTTTTCCCAGTTCTTGTTGTACTAAAATCGATGCCTCAGTCAACAATGCCTTCAACTTCCCAAAACTCTGTTGACACCTTTCTGACCATTCAAACTTGACATCCATTTGTAGAAACTTTGTCATTGGAGTAGCAATCATGGAAAGTCCTTTAACAAATCGTCTGTAGTAACTGACTAAGCCCAAAAAGCTTCTAAACTCGAATACATTCCTTGGCAGTTTCTAATCAATAATTGCTAAAATCTTACTCGGGTCAACTCGAATACCTTCATCCGAAATAATGTGCCCCAGAAATCTGACTTCTCGAAGCCAAAACTCACTTTTAGTAAAGTTAGCATACAACTGTTTATCTCTCAAAGTTTATAAAATAGTTCTCAAATGGCATAACAAGGAATTCATAGTGTCCATACCTCGTCCAAAATGCAATTTTTGACACATTTGACTCCTTAACTCTCAACTAGTAATAACCAAATCTCAAATCAATCTTAGAAAACACTGTTGCTCCTTTCAATTGGTCAAACAAATCATCTATTTTCGGCAAAGGATACTTATTCTTTATGGTCACTTTATTGAATTGTCGGTAATCAATGCACAGTCTCATAGAGCCGTCTTTCTTTTTCACAAATAATACTGGTACACCCCTCGGAGAAAAACTAGGTCTCACAAAACCTTTATCTGTCAACTCTTGCAACTGAACCTTCAACTCTTTTAATTCTATTGGAGTCATTCTGTACGGAGCAATCAAAATAGGTGCAGTGTCAAGGACTAACTCAATACCAAATTCAACTTCTCTAACTGGAGGCAATTCGGGCAACTCTTCTGGAAACACATCCAAATACTCACATACTACCGGTACTGACTCAATCTTTAACTCAGACACTTTGGTATTCAACACAAAGGCAAGATAAGATTCGCACCCTTTTCTCATATACTTCTGGGTGGTCATAGAAGAGATCACAACTGGCAATTTATTTGATTCATCTGACTCAAACCGAAAAATATCACCACTTTCACATTTTAACTCAATAATTTTTCTTCCAAAATTTACTAACATATCATGAACAGTAAACCAATCCATACAAAGAATTATATCAAATTCATCAAATGGCAAAAGCATAAGATTAGCCCGAAAATAATGACATCTAATCATCAAAGGACAATTTTGACATACTTTGTCAACTATCACATGCTTTCCCAGAGGGTTCGACACTTTTATCACAAATTCTATAGACTCAACCAATTTCATACAAACATACGAATGAGTTGATTCCGAATCAATCAAAGCAACAACATGAGTATCATAGAGAGAAAAAGTACCTATAATCACATCAGGAGATGAAGCCTCTTCGCGAGCATAAATGACATAAGTCCTCGCAGGTGCTCTACCATCGGATCTCACAGCCGAGTCTCTAGGAGCACTCTTACTACTTGCCCCATTTCCCAGATTTCTCTATGGCCTCCCTCTAGCAGCAGTATTACCAGATTTTGCACTCTGAAATTTTTCTTTCTCAACCATATCAAGGCAATTTTTGATAAAGTGATCGTGTGAACCATACTTGAAACATGCCCGGTTATTCATTTAGCACTCACCGGGGTGACGTCTACCACAATACGGACATTTCGATCTATTTGGTCGAGCATTAACAACACTAGCAATCGAAATGGTTTGATCTTTCGAACCTGAATACTGTTTATTCTAATTTCTGTTTGAGAGCCCAACAGAAGCATTGGAACTAGAATAGAAATCCTTCGACTTCTTTGATAAAGACTAAAATGACTTACTCATAGGTCTTTTCTTTGAGTCCCAAACTTCGATCTCAGATTTTCTTTTCTCTTTAGCCAATTCCTCGGCTTTGCAAGCTCTCTCTACAAGTACCACAAATTCTTTCAGTTCAAGAATACCAACCAATAATCGGTTATCTTCATTCAATCCGTCTTCAAATCTCTTACACATGATGGCCTCAGTCGGTATACATTCCCGAGCATACTTGCTAAGTTTTACAAACTCATGCTCGTACTTCGCTACTGTCATTCAGCCTTGTTTTAACTCAAGGAATTCTTTTCGTTTCTGGTCGATAAACCTCTGGCTAATGTACTTCTTACGGAACTCTTCTTGGAAAAATTCCCAATTAACTCTCTCCCCTGGTATAATCGAAACAAGGGTGTTCCACTACTGATAAGCCGAGTCTCTCAAGAGTAACACAACACATTTTATACATTTCTCAAGTGTGCAAAACAACTCATCAAATACCTTGATGGTGTTCTCAAGCCAAAACTTTACCCTTTCGGGATCATCATCTATATTAGCTTAGAATCTCAGCTCTTTATTTACGAATTCTGTCAACTGGAGGCTTGTTCATTCTTACCATTTCCACAACTTGGGGGGCTATAAGGATAGGTTGAGGATTTGGTGGGGGTGGAAGGGGTTGAGCGTTCGAGTTCATTCGAACGAACTCCATATACCATGTATTCATCATATGGAGAAAGGCTTCCCTATCCCTTTCTCCTCCTCCCTGACTCACAGTTACGGGTCTACTTTCAACTGGCGCTACCCCTTGAGTAGGAGTCGGCGCATTAGTTTCTACATCATCCGCCATGGCTCGGTCGGGATCTATTTACTATATGAAAATATAATTTTATAATTGTCAAGAGTCGTTACACTATCACAATATATATATGGCATGTATAGCTAGACTCGTACATACGCTATGTTAGTGCAAGAATTGACTAAATCGTAGCTCTGATACCACTAAATGTAACACCCCTTACCCGTATTCGGTGCCGAAACAAGGTATGAGGCATCACCGGACTTAAACTCAACCGAACATTCAAAACCAAGACATGGATTTCTACCCATATTTGAAACATTTGAAAAACATCCATATCGTCCCTTATACGAGCTTACGAGGCCCAAAGCATACATTGGGAGCTGTTCGGGACTAAACCGAGAACTTTGGAAATTTTCCCAACACTTAGAAAATTTTCATGCTCTGGAGGGTCACACGCCCGTGTGGGTATGTCGTGTGGTCACACACGCCCGTGTGGCTTGGGATACGCCCGTGTCCTCAGCCCGTGTAACTATCTGTTTATGACATCATCAACAAAATAGGATCACACGGCCAAGTCACACGCCCGTGTGCAAGGCCGTGTAGGCAATTTAATTTTCATAATTTTTCCTAAAATAGGTTCGGACTTCACACGCCCTGGGCACACGCCCATGTCCTTGGGACAAACGACCGTGTCTCTACTTGTGTGGGCAATTCGATGCTAAAATTCAAAAATACAGGGGACACACGGTAGAATCACACACCCAATGGGCAAGCCGTGTGTCACACACGGCCTAGACACACGCCCGTGTGTCTGCTCTTGTGGACAAAAAATAAGGCTATTTACCAAGCCTTTTTGCCACCCTTACTTGCACCAACCTACACAACATTAAACAACACCAATCCAAGCATATACACATTACCAATTCAGCCGCAACCGAGACATCCACACATCAATTCCATGCTAATTTGTATCACATACAACATCTCATACTTATCATCACAATTCATTTAATAACCACATCCATGGAAGGCATCATCATATGTCTATATACTTAACCATTATTAGCCAATACCATATGGCCATTTACAAAATGAATCAATTACAATTACAAACTAAGACACTTGGCCAAATTAATAATGACACATATCACAAAAAGACCAAGTCTCTATACATGCCATACTCAAAATGTGAAATCATAAATTCCCAAAGGATTAATTTGATAATGTGAATCTAGCTCCGACGTCCTTCGATTCCCGAGCTAGCTTGGCGATACAGATTAAGGAACATTTAGAATGAATATCATACAATTTAACTTAACATAAATCACATATTTATCATCATGGTTTCATAAGAATAACTTTATCAATCTTAATCTTACCAAAAGCTCATCACTTAATAAGCTCATTCTTATGATTTTTTCGTACATACCTGTACCAACTCTTGACTTAACATACTCTTTCTTGTTTTTGACATACCCGTCGAACACTTGGACTACTAAACGGATACACAGAAGGTCTATGCACACAAGTGCCACATATGTAGCCAAAGCTACCTCATATTTCATATAACATAAAGGCTCACTCTCAAGCTAATCACAAGTCTGCTCACACAAGCTGACGGTCAAGACGTAGCTACACTGGCTGCTCACACAAGCTTTCAAGTATCCGTAACACATGCCGGACTACCTAGCCATTGGTAGGACGTACATGACCAACACCTGGATTCACATAATCATATACATCACATAGGGTCCTAGTGACATGTCACTCGTATCCTATTCTATTCCTAAGGTTCAAATGGGATTTTCTCTCTCTTGTCGAAACTTGTCGAATGTGTTCGTCAAATCAATTATACGATTCATACAATATTAAGGAATTAAAAATATAATCATAATATTTCATTATTTACATATGAACTTACCTCGATACAAAATATGGCTAATTAATTTGATTTAGTCCACAACCTTGTTCTTTCCCAAGTCTAGCTCTAAACTCTATTTTTCTTGATCTATAATAACAAATTTAGCTCATTTAATTATCACATTGTTCAAATCAATCCAAAAACCATACTTTGGCAAAATTAAGGTTTTTCCCTTAAACTTTCACATATTTACAAATTATTCATTAGGCTCGTAAAATGAAATGTACTCATTTTCTTTGTTACCCAAGGCTAGCCGAACTTATATCATGCTTATACCAGCCCATATTTTTCATCAAATCACATTTCTACCACCCATTTTTACCACTTTTACAAATAAGCCTTTTTTAGGTGTTTTCATAAAAAATCACTTAGTAAAAAATGTTTATCACGCATCAAAATTTTATAATCTATCATGAAACATCAAAATACATGCATGTTACACATAGGTCAAACCCTAGACATCAACCCTAGCTCAAATAAATGGTAGAAATGGCTAGATCAGTTGATAACAATTTCAAAATTGTAAAGAACATTAAAAACGGGGCTAGGATGCACTTACTATCAAGCTTGGAAAGCGAAGAGACCCTAGCTATGGTCCTTAGAAATTTTGACAATTGATGGAGAGGATGGACAAGATTTTTACTTCATTTTCCCTTTAAATTCTTTTATTAACCAAATGACCAAAATACCCTTTTTACTAAACTTTCAAATTTTACCTATTCATGCCCATTTTTGTCCATAAAAATAGGAATTGGTCAAATTGCTATTTAAGGACCTCTAATTAATAATCCATAGCCATTTCATGCTTAAAGCTTCTAGAATCACATATTTTGCAACTTATTCAATTTAGTCCTAAAATTCAAATTGGACACTCTATCCATAAAATTTCTTAACGAAACTTTCATACAATCATGCAAACATATCATAGACCTCAACACATTAATAAAATAATTATTTCTACTTCAGATTTATGGTCTTGAAACCACTATTCTGAAGAGGCCCAAAATCGAGATGTTACAATTTCTCTATCTTTGGCAATGATTTTGAGGACTGTTTGACAAATTTGGAATTGGTTCTTCGCTGCTGTGAAAAAAGAAATCTTGTCTTGAATTGGGAGGAATGTCATTTCATGGTTCATGAACGCATTGTGCTAGGTCATAGGATATCGTAACAAGGGATTGAAGTTGACAAAGAAAAAATTGAGGTAATAGAAAAATTACCGCCTTCGATGAGTGTCAAGGGTATTAGAAGTTTTCTAGGCGATGCAAGATTTTATAGAAGATTCATTAAAGATTTTTCAAAAACATCTAAACTCTTTTATGCTTTGCTCGAGCAAAATAGACCATTCAATTTTGATGATCCATGTTTCATCACTTTCAAGGAATTGAAGAAAATACTAGTAGCAGCACCAATTGTAATAGCTCCAGAATGGACACTGCCGTTTCAACTCATATGTGACGCTAGCCATTATGCTGTGGGAGTAGTGTTGGGGCAGCAGAAAGACAAGGTATTTCATGCAATCTATTATGTGAGCAGGACCCTGACGAATGCGCAGCTTAACTACACCACCATAGAAAATGAGTTATTGGCTGTGGTGTTCGTATTCGATAAATTTCGATCTTATTTCATTGGCACCAAAGTTACGATCTACATAGATCACTCTACTATTAAATATTTGGTGACTATGAAAAATGCCAAGCCAAGATTAATTCAGTGGATACTTTTTTTGCAAGAGTTTGATTTAGAAATTCGAGATAGAAAGGGGATTGAAAATCAAGTGGCTGATAACCTGTCGAGGTTAAAAGCTGGTAATGAAAATGAAAATGCTCAACTTATTAAGGAAGATTTCCCAGATGAGCAATTGTTGGTTGCAACGACATTACCTTGGTACGCCGATATAGTGAACTTGTTAGTAAGTGGGTTACTACCACTTGATCTCAACAACCAAAGAAGACGGAAGTTCCTTCATGATGCCAAGCATTATTATTGGGATGAACCTTTCCTATTCAAGCAAGGTGTTGATCAGATAATTAGGAAGTGCGTCCCTAATGATGAATTACATAGCATCCTGCAACACTGTCACCCAACACCTTTTAGAGGACACTTTGGAGGAATGAGAATTGTTGCCAAGGTACTCCAATTTGGTTTTTATTGGCCGAGCTTGTTCAAGGATACCCAGGAATTTTATAAGTCATACGATCGTTGTCAAAGGATAGGTAATTTATCTAAGAGACATGAAATGCCATTGTAAAATATTGTGGAGATTGAGTTGTTTAATGTTTAGGGAATCGACTTTATGGGTCCATTTCCACCATCATTTGGCAATCTCTACATACTCGTGGCAGGGACTACGTCTCGAAATGGGTCAAAGCGGTACCCTTACCTATGAATAATGCCAAGTTAGTGCTGAAGATTTTGCACAAGAACATTTTCACAAGATTTGGTACACCTCAGGAAATTATCAGTGATGAAGGTTCTCATTTTGATTGCAATTTTTTTCCTAATGCATTGCACAAGTATGGGGTGAAACAAAAGATTGCCATGACATATCATTCCCAAACAAATGGACAAGCAAATATTTCTAGCAGAGAAATTAAACAAATTCTGGAAAAAGTGGTGAACCCAACTCGAAAAGATTGGTCCCGTAACAGCCCATTTTTAGTGAAATCAGGATAGTGGTTTCGGGATCACAAATTAGAGTTATAAAGAAAATTTTTATTTTAAAATTATTGCATGGTCTGCATTATGATAGGAATATTATATGAAAATTTTGATAAGAAAATTTTACCGATTTTATTATTAATTATAGAAAGGACCAAATTGCATAAAAATGCAAAATTTGAATTCTAGTAGCTAGAATGATTAAATAGCTATGGAATTCAAAACTTGAGGTCTTTATATGATAATTAGACCATTAAGAAAAAGTTAGTAGATATTTATTGTGATAGGCCCATTTTGCCCGGCCTTAGCCCAAACCAAAAAAAAAAAAAAGGCCTAATATTATCAACAGTCCGGTCACAAAATTCAAAACCCGTAAACCCCAACTTGAAGCCCTAAGCAATAAACATCACCCCAAAATTAAAACTCAAACCTGAAAAACCCAAATACAAGCCTAAATCCTACCCATTTTACAAATAAACCCCTAACCCAATTGGCCCGATAGGCCCAATACCTAAACCAGGTTTCGGTTAGCCGAAGCCCTAGCTAGCCCTAGCGCCGTGCCTCCCCTCTGCCGCCCACGTGCTTCAACAGTGCTCTCGGTGCTCGAGGACTAGCTTTGCCTTTGTCCCGTGGCACCAAAACGGCCATCTATGACCCCATTGACCCTTGTGCACCTGTAAAAAGAGCAAAAAAGGAAGCAAAGCAAGAGAACGGCAGAAACGAAGCAAGAAAACAAAAAACATAGACAATAGCAAATCAATGGTATTTTCGGCTATAAATCCTGAAAAGAAATAGATTGTATTGAAAAAAAAAAGAACAAAAATATTGAAATACAAAAGCAGTAAAAAAAAAGGTGATCTTCGTTTAAACTTTCTTGAAATTTTTACATTTTTTGGATTTATTTCCTTCAAATCATTCGTCATTACTTTTTAAAAATGAAAAGAAAAGAGAAAGAGGGTCCTTACCTTGAGATTATGCCGTAGGTTTCCTTTTGCTTCGTTGAAATCGAAGTTCAAAGGAGATCTCAAGGCTAAAACGTCATCCCTCCAAGCTTGAATGCACCGGTTGTTGTTCATGGAGGTGAATCGACAGTCGAAGTGAGGGATTTAGGGCCTGACGATTAAGAAAAAAAGAGGCTAGGGTTTTGATCCCTAAGTGAACGGCTGAACATGGCTTTCTTGCTGTGTTTTAGCCTTTATAAAAGGCAAAAAACGGCACCGTTCAGAGTCAATTGCAATGGCACCAAAACGGTGCCGTATAGGTCCGCCCGTTTCGACCCAATCCGATTACCCAGGAGGATCCGCGTGTTCTGCTTAAAGGGAACATTTGCGAAATTGATCCCTCCCTTTCTCATAGTCATTCAATTAGGCCCCATCCGTATACCTTTTATTTTTAAATTTACCCCTGAAATTTCTTCACTATTTTATTCGGGTCCCTGGCGAGACGGTGCATTTCGGAGGACAGGTTTATTACCTATTTGGTCCTCCCACATTACTCACGCATGCAGATCGGTTCTCTTCTCTTTTATTTTGTTTTGAATTAGCCCTGAATTTTCGTTTTAAATCCAAATTGGTCATTTTTCCTTCTTTTTACTATTTTATTAATTAATCTAATATTATTGTGATTATAATGATATTTTATTTTCATCCTTGTTATTCGCTATTATCATTATTATTATTTTGCATTCTTTTATTATTCTTGTTGTCGTCATTTCTCTTGTTGTTTGTATTATTATTCATATTATTGTTAATATTATTGTTATTCCTTAGTTTGTTATTATTCTATCATTATCTTCCACTACTATTGCTATCGATATACTATTATTATTCCTATTAACGCATTACCGCTATTATTCCCCACTTTATTATTATTATATTATCATTATTGCTATCATCGTATTATTAAGCTAATTAGTCTCATTCTGTGACATTACATTTTTTCTTTTTTTATATTTATCTACATTGTTATTACTATTATTATTGTCATTATTTTGGAACATATCACGTATTTTAAATTATCATCAATTTTAAATATTTTACATATATCATTTCTTTTAAACTATTGTACGTAGCATTTATTTTGAAATTTTCATATGTATCTTTGTATTTTAAGTTATCATATACATATACATCGGTTTTCTTAGTTGTACCGTTTCATATAATAAATGTGTTAAGACTCTTTTATTATTTATTATAAACCTTTCTAATACTATTAATTTTAAAATTTCACATGTTATTCATGTTAAAATTTTGCACACATCTTCTATATGTCAATTATTCTAAAATATTATTATTATTATTTTACGATATTATTTATTCTAAACCTTTATACGCAATTTTAAGTTTTCCTTTTATTGTTTTGAGCTATTTCACTTATATTGTTTTGTTATTTTGAATATTAATGAGCTATTCTAAACTTGTTTTCATACCTATTATCTATTAGAATTGTCTCATTGTTTATTTAAATTGTTATCGTTCATTTCATTTCTTTTCGATTATTAATGTGGGTGCCCAAATTACTTGTGTTGTATAATTATTGTCATTATGCATCAAAGTTCTTTATTCATATCTTCATGTATTTGTGATTCATTGTTATAACATTCATTCATAAATTATCATGCCATGCTCAATATTGTCATTTATTTTCATTTCATTAAAGTCATTTCAAAGACCATATAAGTGGTACATTCATTTTATTCAAAACAAGGCAATGTTTCGTGTTTGGAAATATTAAGAAAATCGTGCCCTTCGTGCTGGGTTTTGATTTATCGTTTGACCGAATAACCGAATATCCTTTTAAAATTTTAATGCATGAGTTTTGGAAATCATGAGATGATTTTGGTATTGAAGGTTGGAAATATCGTGTCCTACGTGTTGGATGTGATATTTTATTTCTTCGAAACAATAGAATCTTAATCATTGCATACCATTGCATTTCATATTCAAGCTTTTTTAAATAAGGCAATATTTCATGTTTGGAAATTTCGAGAAATTGTGCCCTACATGTTGGGTTTCAATTTATTGTTTGACCAAGCGACCGAATATCCTTTTTAAAATCTCAATGCATAAGTTTTGGAAATTATGAGATGATTTTGGTATCGAAGGTTCGAAATGCCATGTCCTACGTGTTGGATGTGATATTTTACTCCTTCGAAACAAGAGAATCTTAATATCCACTTCAAGTTATCCAAATATTCATAAAAAGGGATCATATTTTAAAATTTATTTTAAAACCTTTTCAACTTTCAACATTAAGACGTTAATTAATCAATTTGGTACCAATTTTGGGCGTTACGAGGTTGCTAATCCTTTCTCGTACGTAACCGACTCCCGAACCCATTTTCTTGAATTTCGTAGACCAAAGTCAATTTTAGTAAAACAAAATATTTTATTAAAACAATCAAATTACGAGGTGACCCGATCGCACCCCAATAAAAAGGGATTGGTGGCGACTCCCAATTTTTGTTTTCTTTTCAAAACCAAAGTCGACCCCCATTTTTCAAAAAAATGGTTTCGACATTTATGATGAATCATCCATGGAAAATTTAGAAAAAGAAAAGAACTAAATTGGAAAGTGGAAAAATTAAAAGATGATAATTAATTAAATAGATAATATCATCTTATTTTCATCATCTTCCCCAAAATTTCTATGGAAACCCTAGGAAAGAGAAAGTAAGCTTTCTTGGCCTAATTGGGTAGGTATTCTTGCCCCGTTTTTAGCAATTTTTATATTTTCGAAATCAGAATAGCTTAATCTATCTATTTTGGGATTAATTTGTAAAGATATCAAAGTATAAAAATTTTTCCATGGATGAATATGCTGAAATTTTGAAATTTATGGTAGAAAATGAAAGGTTGTTGATAGATAAACAACTTTTGTAAAGTGAATTTTCATGAAATTGTGATTTAGGGACTAAATTGTAAAGATGTAAAATTCATGGAAATTTTTTATTTTTATGAAATATATGTGCTGTAAATATTATATGTTAAAATTAGTTAGGCTTGGAATAAGGATTAAATTGCATGAATTTCATTTTCCGAGCCTAAGGACGAAATCGTCATTTATGAAAAGTATAGTGGCAAAATGGTAATTTTTCCTAGAATGTGAATTGAATTAAATTGAGTATGAAATGGATTAAATTGATGTTAAATTCATTTATATATATCCAAAAATACCTAGTATTGAGTTGGATCGAAGAAAACAAAAAGTATCAGATTAGTAGATCCTTGTGTACGAAAGTTTATCGAGGTAAGTTCGTGTAACTAAATTGTGTTTATTTATATGCTTGAAGTGAATGTGTTTATGTGAATTGTATAAATTTCATAAATATATGAAATGATCACATATCCGACAATGCCCAAAAAATGTCAAGTTCCGTTTGAATAAATGAAAGTCGATGGATACAGGATTTCCCGTATTGGTTGCGGTCTAGCGCATCCCGTTAATAGCCTTCTCGAGCTTCCTATATAAGGTTCTTGCGAGCTTCCCGTTATAGCTCTTTGGAGCGTTCCGATAGGTTGTGACCTGACATTTGTTATGGACATACCTTAGCTCTTATGAGCATCCCGATTAAAGGCTCTTCGTGAGCTTCCTGTTAAACTGGCTCCTTATGAGCTTCCCGAAAGTGCTCACTTGAACTTCTCAATATATGGTTATCCAGAGCTTCCCGTTACATGGCTCTTTGTGAACCTCCCGATAGGCTCTTCGTGAGCTTCCCGTTATATATCCCGGATAAGCATCCCTATAGACTCTTTATGAGTTTCCCGAAATGGCTCTGTGTGAGCTTCCTATTACAAGGCTCGAGAGTGTGCTTCTTGATTATGTGCTCTAAAGAGTACCATTGTATATGAGTTGACGGATCAATGATAAGTACATCTTGTGTGTACTACCTAAGTATCCATTATATTTCAATGATTCAACGAAAAAAACTATTGATGTGAGAAAATATGAGAATTAAATGAATTATATCTTGAATATCCTTGAAATACCTGGAAATGGATACATGATGAGCTCATCTCTATTTTCTTGATAATTATATAAAATTTCATGACTAACTTGTTTGCTGTGAGCATGTGTCTAGACAATTGGCCATATAGTTTTGGATACATGTTTGTATGCTTACTTTAAGTGAATATGATTGGTAAGTTAATTTCCTGTTATACGAACTTACTAAGCATTAAATGCTTACTAGTTTTCTTTCTTTTTTTTATAGTACTCGAAAGCTCATAAAGGTTAGAGATCAGTCGGAGCATCATCATACTATCCTCTAACTCGTTTTGGTATAAATAGGAAACTTACTTTGGTATAATGGCATGTATAGGATAATGGTGTCAAGTGAGGGTATGTAAATATTTTGGTTGAAATTAGCCATTAGAATGGCTAGATATAACATATTTAATATATTTATGCATGAAGTTATATTAGGTTTGGTATGTGAGTATGCTTGAATTAATAACTTAGATATAATCACACTTGGGTAAGTATATGAGTAAAATAAGGGTAAGATGAATACTTGAAAGTATGAGGAAACATGTCATGTATAAAACTTGATCATTAGATTGATTTATATGCCTTAAATTGGTTGGTGAATATATTGAATTGATGATGTAGGTACAATGTAAAAAAGGTGAGAAATAAGGATTGGAAAATGGCATTATTCTGTCCACACAGGTAGACAAACGGGCATGTGTCTAGACCGTGTGTCATGGGCATCTGGTTTCGCTGTGTGTCCCCTGCATCTTAAAAATTGAGAAACAAAATGCTCAGAATTAGTCATACTGGTAGAGACACGGGCGTGTGCCTCAGTTGTGTGTGATACACGGCCTAGCACATGGGCGTGTGTCTTGGTCGTGTGGAACCTGCACCTAATTTTCAAAAATTAAATTGACCACACGGTCTAACACACGGGCGTGTGGCTAGCCGTGTGACCTAAGTCAAAGAGTTACACGGGTTACACGGGTAAGGACACGGGATGGGATACGGTGGTGTACCTCATATTGAATGCCCACATGACCTAGGACATGGGCATGTCATTGGCCGTGTGAGCCATACGGCCTGGACACATTGGTGTATATCCCCTGCAGTTAAGAAAAAATTTAAGATTTTACGAAATTTTTTTTTGAAATCCCAGTTTAGTCCTGACTTGATTCTAATATGCATTTTGGACCTCGAGGACCCATATGAGGGACATTATAATTGATTGTGATTGATTTTCTAAAATGAATGGTAAATGACATGAATTAACAGTAGTTATACTGTAAACTATGGTAATGCTCCATAACCCTGTTCCAGCGATGGATACAGGTTAGAGTTGTTACATTTATTCGTATCAGAGCTACGGTTTAGTCAATTCTCGAACTAACATAGCAAGTATGAGTTTAGCTATACATGTCGTTATATAATTTGTGATAGTGTGATATCTCATGACCATTTTAAATGTGTTTTTATATAGTAATATCGTCCAACCGAGCTAGAGCTGAATCCGAGGAAGCTGAGAGCAATACTCCAGCTTCAGTTTAAAGAGCTGCATCTTCTAGTAGTAAAAGGCCCGAATCTGAAGGTCGAGGTGAGGAGGCAAAAGAAGCCTTCTTTCAAATGATGAATGAGTAGTTTACAAAATTTTTGAGAATAAATCCTACTGTACAACAACCTGCCCCTCCTACTTCTCAACCTGTTCCTGATATGCCATAAGGTACAGAACTTGTTAGAATTGGTAAGCCTCCAGTAGATAAAATCCGTAAATATGGGATAGAAAAATTCAGAGCAACAGCTAATAATGATCCGGAAAGGGCTGAATTTTGGTTAGAAAGTAGAATTAGGGTTTTGGAAGAATTGTCTTGTACACCTGAAGAATGCTTGAAATGTGTTGTATCTCTACTAAAAGATTCAACCTATCAGTGGTGGAATACCATCATTTCTGTTGTACCGAGGGAAAATGTTACATGGGAATTTTTCCAAACAGAATTCAGAAAGAATTATATTAGCTAAAGATTTCTAGATGAGAAAATGAAAGAATTTTTAGAACTCAAACAGGGGAATATGACTGTATATGAATATGAGCGGGAATTTGTTCGATTAAGCAAATATGCTAGAGAATGTATCTCGATCGAGGTTGCTATGTGTAAATGATTTGAAGAGGGATTAAATGAAGACATCAAGTTGTTAGTTGGGATTCTGGAATTAAAAGAATTTGTTGTATTGGTTGATCGAACACAAAGCTGAAGAACTAAATAAAGAAAAGATGCAGGCAAAGATGGAAGCCTGAACGTCAAGTAAAAGATTTATGGGCAAATCACAATCATCAGCTTTAAAGAAATCAAAGAAATATCATGATCATTCTACCACATCTATGGGACATTCTGGGAGAGACCGAGGCTCTCAACACTCTAACCCGAGATCTCCTTCTGCATCTGTGATAAGTGTAGGAAGTGTTGGAAGTCCTAAATCAAGATTCAAACATTGCAATAAATTGCATTTCGGTGAGTGCCGCATAAGAAGCGGAGCTTGCTTTAGGTGTGTTTCTTTTGACCACTATATCAGAGACTACCTGGAAAAGCCTGTAAAAGATACTGTTAAGGCCTTTAGGTCGAATAATTCCACCTTAAGAGGCAGACCACCTCGTCACCCCAGCAATGTTGGTGGTAGCCTAGGTGTGATAAAAGATTCAACAATTAAATCTGAAGCACAAGCACCTGCGAGAACATATACTATACGTGCACGAGAAGATGCCTCTGCACCAAACGTCATTACTAGTACATTTTCTCTTCTTGATATTGATATTACTACTTTGATTGATCTTGGTTCAACATATTCATACATATGCACAAATTTAGTGTTTGTTAAAAATTTACCTGTTGAGTTCACTGAATTTGTGGTTAAAGTTTCAAATCCCCTGGGCCAGTATGTTATGGTGGATAAAGTTTGTAAAAACTGTCCATTGATGGTAAAGGGTTATTGTTTCTTGCCTGATTTGATGCTACTGCCTTTTGATGAATTTGATGTATTTTTGGGAATGGACTGGCTAACTCAACATGATGCAGTGGTGAATTGTAAACAAAAATACATTGTGTTGAAATGTCAGAATAGTGAAATACTTCATGTTTAATCTGATAAATTGGATGGATTATCTAATGTAATCTCAGCCATATCAGCACAGAAATATATCAGAAAAGGGTATGATGCTTATCTTGCATATGTGTTGGACACTAAAGTATCCGAATCGAAGATTAAGTCAGTGCTAGTTGTTTGTGAGTTTCCTGATGTGTTCCTAGAAGAATTACACGGATTACCACTAGTCAGATAGGTGGAATTTTCTATAGATCTTGTTCTAGGGACAACTCCAATATCTATAGCTCCTTACAGAATGGATCCAACGGAATTAAAACAGTTGAAAGCACAGTTACAAGAATTGACAGATAGAGGCTTTACTCCACCTAGTTATTCACCTTAGGGTGCACCAGTTCTGTTTGTAAAAAAGAAAGATAGATCTCTGAGGTTATGTATTGCTTACAGACAGCTCAACAAGGTTACAATCAAGAACAAGTATCCACTGCCTCAAATTGATGATCTATTTGATCAGTTGAAAGGTGCCACTTTGTTCTCTAAAATATATCTTTGTTCTGGATACTAGCAGTTGTGAGTGAAAGACTCAGATGTACCGAAGACAGCTTTTAGAACCAGGTATTGACACTATGAGTTCCTTGTGATACCGTTTGGTTTGACAATTGAACCTGCAGTATTCATGAATTTAGTGAATAGAATTTTTAGACCGTATCTAGAAAGGTTTGTAGTGGTGTTTATTGATGATATTTTTGTATATTCCCAAGATGAAAATGAGCATGCTAATCATTTAAGAATTGTGCTGCAAACTCTACATGAGAAACAATTATATGCCAAATTCAGTAAATATGAATTTTAGCTTTGGGAAGTTGGTTTCCTTAGGCATATAGTGTCTGCAAAATGTATCAGAGTGGACTCGAATAAAATTTTAGCTATTATTAACTGGAAACTACCAAAAAATGTATCTAAATTCAAAAATTTTCTAGGGTTAGCCGGTTATTATCGGATGTTTGTTAAAGGGATTTCAATGATAGCTTCTCCAATGACTCGATTGCTGCAAAAAGATGTAAAATTCGAGTGGTGTGATAAATGTCAGTAGAGTTTTGATAGATTAAAAACCTTGTTGACTGAAGCACTTGTGTTAGTTCAACCTGAATCAGGTAAAGAATTTGTAATTTACAGTGATGTATCGTTGAATGGTTTAGGTTTTGTCTTGATGCAAGAAGGAAAAGTAATAGCTTATGCTTCTAAGCAACTAAAACCTCATGAAAGAAATTACTCGATACATGATTTGGAGTTAGCAACTATTGTGTTTGCATTGAAAATCTAGCAGCATTACTTGCTTGGTGAAAAATGTCACATATTCATCGATCATAAAAGTTTGAAGTATTTGATGTCATAGAAAGACTTGAATCTAATACAGCATAGATGGCTTGAGTTATTAAAAGATTATGATCTGATTATTGACTATCATCCAAGAAAAACCAGTGTGGTTTTTTATGCTTCAAGCAGAAAATCGCTATTTGCTTTACGAGCAATGAATACCCGATTATCATTATTAGAAGATGGTTCAATCATAGCTAAATTAAAAGTTAAACTTACATTTCTATAGCAGATCTATGAAGCTCAGAAAGATGATGATAAACTACAAGCTAAATGGGTACAGTGTGAGTTGGATTTTGATTCTGAATTTCAAATTGGATCTGATGGTTGTCTGTTATGCAGAGGTAGGATATGTGTACCAAAGAATTCAGAACTTGTACAAAAGATTTTGAATGAAGCTCATAACGGTGTTATGTCTGTTCATCGAGGAAGTAACAAAATGTACAATGATTTGAAAAAGATGTACTGGTGGCTGGGAATAAAATAAGATCTTTTTAAATATGTAGCTAAATTTTTGATATGTCAGCAAGTAAAAGCTAAACATCAGGTGCCTTCAGGATTATTACAACCAGTTACAATACCAGAATGGAAATGGAAATGGATTATTACAACCATGGATTTTGTATCCATATGACCCTTATCTTCGAAAAAGAAAGATGCTAGTTGGGTAATCGTTGACCGTCTAACAAAGTCTGCACACTTTATTCCGGTATGTATGGATTTCTCTTTGGATGGATTGGCTGAATTATATGTTTCTGATATTATTAGACTACAGTATAAGCATATACATAAGATACTCAAAATGCCAACAATATCCAAAATAGACATTGCTTAACTCATGACTCCTTAGGTACATGCCATGACCAAAATAAACTATCACCAACACTTGAGTCCAGGATTGACGTTGGATGCTAAAGTCAACAATCGAATCAAAAAGTATCTAACCTGTGCATCTAAAACAAAATCGTACGATGAGTATGCTCGGTGGTATTTCTATAATCTGAACATTAAAACGTAATGTAATTCATTCAAATACATAAGATAAAAATAATTAATGTTATGCAAACTATCATGTAAACCTTTATTTTTCATACTTTCATTGTCCAATTTTAGAATAAGGTTTTAATATCACACTTCTATTTTATATCCATTGAAATATCAAGCATTAATATCTCATTCCATCTCAATTTTCATTGTATGTATTCAAGATCATAATCATCTTTATTTCTATTCATTTCACATATCATTATTTCGATTGTCATTTTTATTTCCCAATTAAGATGACTCGGACAGATACACAAATCCAACCAACATACCAATTTGGCACCTAGTGCCTGTCAAAAAATCCAAAATAATAACTTGCACCCTAAGTTGGCAAGTAAAAACTGAAAAATATGTGCCTAGCACTAGCTGGTATAATCGAAAAGTGGGGTGCCTAGCACTCCCCAACACGTAGTTGTATAACCATGAACTCTTCCTATCCTATAGCATCCCAACTGCACTCGACCTTGCCCGAACAGTTAATAGGGTAACAATTTCTCACATTCATTTTTAACCAATTCTTCATTTCCATATCATAATCTCAATCAACCAATCATAGTTCCCATATATAACAGCATAGTTCATTACAACATTAGCACAATTTCACATTTCAAATAATATTTAATATTCCTGAATCTATTCAATTCAGTCCTTAATACAAATAACCAATTCAATCACATCATTTCAATTCTCTGAATCAATTATAACTCACCTGATGAACTTACCATACAATGCAATTTAAAAATGTAACAATTGAGATAGTTCGGATTATAAAAACACAAACCATAAACTTCGAGCTATTTGTCGATAACATTATCTTTTCCTTTCTTTTTTGAGAAATTCAGGTTGATGTTAGCTACGGATTAAAACAAACATATAAATTTACCAATACACAACCATTTTCACGTTCAATTTCTATTTTATACAACTTTTGCATTTTATTCAATTTAGCCTCTAAAATCGAGACTAACATAACTTCATAATTTAACCACCAATTTTATGTCAATTTCATCTAGGCCTAATTTAACTTCTTATTTCTCATTTCTACCACAAAATTTAAAAATTGTGCAATTTAGTCCCTATTGCACAAAATCATCAATTGACTTTACAATTTAGTCATTTTTCAACTCTAAACTTAAAATCTATCAAATTAACACCTAAACCTTCAACTATTCAACCATGAAAACATTCTCAATCTTTAGCAGTACCGAAAAATATGACATGGGCCAGCTAGCTTAAGCTACGAGGATTCTGAAAACGTAAAAATTACAAGAAATGACTAAATTGAGCTTCTACTTAATTTTCTATGGTGGTTCGGTTTGTGGAAGAAGAAGAAAAAGTACTTTTCTCTTTCTTTCCACCAAGTTAATTTTATATAACCATTTCTTATTCTTATTCTTATTTTTTTATTATTATAATTATAGAAAATTATAAGAAATTAATCTACCTACCTTCTGCACACATATATAAGGATGGAATAATTACCATTTCAATCCTTAACCTTTTTCTATAATTAAAAAATCCTTTAACAATTAAAACTTTTACTACTTTTACTATTTAGTCCCTGTACCATAATTAATCCCTAATTCGATAAAATGACCTGACTAAAATTCAATTCAATTCTAATTTACTAAATATTTATGATTTCAATTTACGAAAATGGGGTCCTAAAACAACACTTTTCGATACCACTTACTTTTGGGTCATTATTGATTGAGTCTAGAAATACAAGTTACATACAAAAATTGAATGTAAAATATAAAAAAATGAGCTAAAACTTGAAAAGATAGTAAAATGAGCCTTAAACCATTCTTGACTAGTTAATAACCTTCGCATGATTTGTGACAATAGGTATGAAATATAGACATGTGAGAAATAATAAAGTTTGAACTTACGAAAATGATGAAGAAACGAAAGTCATAAATAAATATGGCATGAGATGATGAGATGAGAGGACTAAATTGTAAGAAGTGTGAAGTTAAATTATAATAACAATTAATATGAAAGTATGAGCATGAGATTAGAAATGGAAGAAGATAAAATAACCAAAGTGAATTAGTGGAAACAACATGTAAATATATAACTACAATAAAGATAGGGCTAAATTGTAATTAATATCAATGTTATTGTATGAATTGAAATAATAAGTAAAAATGAGGAAGAAGAGTGTTGATCCAAGTCCTAAATTATAAGCAGTCAAGGATTATTCTTTAATTACTTTTAGTTTAGGTATAAATTATGTTAAATTAATTGATTCTATTCTGAATATGTTTATATTATGTATGAAATTTAGTAGTGAAAAGTGATAAGTTTGACTTAAATTTTAATTATGCTATGAAATTGGTTTAGTGTGTAACACTCCAAAATAGGGCCTATGAGTTTTAAAGGTATTTTAGGAATTTTATCCTTAGAGTGTTCGAAATTTTGCGACATGGTTTATCGGTAATGTTTTTTACTACGATTTTTAGAAAGTCAAATAAATTTTTGCAAAAGTGTTTTAGACCCTTTATTTTAGAAAAGGGATTTATTTGTAACTAGGTCAAACATGAGAGTGTTTATGTTGCAGTTAGACCAAATTTTAAAATTTAACCTAATATCTTCCCCTATCAACAGTTTTCACGTTAGTTTTCTCCCTTATATTGTTTGTATCGTCCCTTGTTTGAAAAAGCTTCTCCCAGTCGATTTTTGATTCCCAAACTCCATAATCTTAAATTATTTCACTTTCCCAACATTAAACCTCTATAGTATTTCAAGAAAACATCCAAAAACCTCATTGATTTCATCATCTTCCTCACTTGTAGGATTTCTGAATCTTCAAAAAAACCTATATTTTTCTTCCACCGAAGGTAACCATTCATTTCCCTATTAGTTTTTAATGTTATTGGATCCTTAAAACTGAGTTTTTAACATTAAATTCTGAATTTTGAATAAAAGTTGAAAATATAATCGTTAATGGTGAATTTCATATTTTTGAAGAAAAATGTGATTTCAAAGTGTTAATCAATAGGTTTTGATATGATTAAGAGGTTTCTAAACTTTTTTTGAAGTATTGTTAAGGATTTGTTGGGTTTTAATGATTTTTTGAAAAAATAGCCATAAACATATCGAAAAAGTCGATATATGAGCTAAGTATTTTAGTGTAGTTTAAAGGTTAGGAATTAGTCGTAGGTGACTTAAAAGATGAACAAAATTATTTTTAGGTGGAAAGATTGAGTATAAACCGGGATATTTGAATGTAAATATTGTTATGTTAAAGGTTTTGATTATATGGGAACATATCTTGGCTTATGTTTTTGATTGCTTACGATGAGTTCTTAGTTGATTTTGGAATGTATTGTTATTTGATTTGTTGTGTTGAAGTTCTAGATTTTCTAGGACTATCTACAAGCTAAGAAATGCTAGTTTAAGCTTTTGGCATTTCGGCAAAAGCGTATTGGTAAGTGTTTAGATTAACTACTTGTGGACTTGATTCAATGTGTTATTTGGGAATTTAGTGGTAGTCTAAAATCCTACCCTAAATTTTGAGTGTAAGCTTTCTTGTACCCATGTTTATTTTGTGATATATGTACTTGCGTTATTGTGAAATTGTGAACTGAAATGAGATGCTATATATGTGTTTTATGTTCACGATTGTTGTTGTGAAAGAGTATATGTGTAGGCATGTCATACATGCTATGTGACAGTGATAATATTGTGCAAATGATATAAATGTGCAGTGAAAGTAATCAGAAATCAGTAAGTAACATGTGCATTGAAATACGAATATTTTGGCCTTGTGATACTTGAGACCATTGGATATAGTTGGCGTGCCAAAAGATTGTGAGTACTCACCTATATGTTATACATTATTTGAGTGTTGAGGCCCTGGGACACGTTTGGAGAGATAAGGGAATGTGAGTGAAGCTCCATTCAATGGAACATGTTTGGTGTGTTGGGGAGTGTTAGCTTAATGCTTTACTTACAAAACATGTTTGACTCTATAAGTCTATGTGGTGTGTTGGAGACCCGTGTATCCTATGAGTGATGATAGCACCCACTTCTACGTTTCATAGCTCAAGTGCTAAATTAACTCAAACTATCATAATATATGAATATGTGTGTGATGTGATATGTATTTATATGATATGTGACTATTATGGAAATTGTCTATAACTATGTTTGTATGTATTGTGATGTATATATGAAATTGTATGCAATGACTTCATAAATACACTGTTAAACGTGCATGTGTAAGTGGAATATGTTAATAAAGTTGCGATTATTCTAATTATGCCATGTGTGTGTTCTACTATATTTGCAAGGTAGTTGTTCTAGGCATTCACTTAGCTTGTTGAGCTCACCTACTTCTTTTAAACCATTACAGATTAGTAGCGACTCGGTATGAGCAGTGTGGTTCCAAGGGGGGTGATCCAAGAAAGTCCTTTTTTATCAATTCGTAGGTGTTTATTTATTTGTTAATGTTTTTGGGAAATAAGGGCACTCTGGTAGACTATATGCTAGTTTTAGCTATGATGTTTAAGTTGTTTACATGGTTATTTTGCTTAAGACTTATGGACTTTCAATTTGAATTATTGGTTTCTTGCTAAATCATGATTATGATGTTTTGGGTTATTATTTTAGACATTTTAGTGACCATTTGATGAAGTGAATGATACATGATGATTAGACATTAATTGGTATGAATTATATGCTTGTATTTGTTGTATTTTTTTTATGTCTGGAGTAGAGGTATCGATATTCGAGTTTTAATATCGATATCTCCATGCTTTTGAAACAGTAAAAAGTCAGTAACATAATTTGGTATCGATACCTTATCATGAGTGTCAATACTTAGGGTAAAATAATTGATACTTTTCGAAAGTTACCAATAATTTTTTAGAGTTAAAATTTTAGACGAGAAAGAAAATACAGATTTGGACCAGATTTTCAAGTGATATCGATACCACTTGTGGAAAATATCGATATGCATGTTTTAGTGTTGATACTTACAAGTTAGTTTTGAGATTTTCCTAAATGGACCTTATGCATGTTTAATTATTAGTATAAGACTATTTGATGTATGTTTAGCATGTAAAAATGATAACTTAAGAGTAAGATTAACTCAAAACATATACGGATACTAAAATGGAAAATGTTTCTTGAAAATGAGCTTGAAATTATTGTATATGACATGAGACGGTGGTGTGGCATCCTAATATTCGGGCTCGACGATAGGGTGTTACATTTGGTGGTACCAGAGCTCTAGGTTCAATAACGCTCAAACCTAGGTGTTTTTTGTGTGTTTGGAGTTTCAAAACTCATGAGTCTAAATCTCTCTTATTTTTTGAAATCATTGATATGACTCTGATTGAATGGCATGAGATTGGTGGAAATGTCTTTGCTTGAATTGCATGTAGGGTATGAACTGGAACACATTGCCTTAATCCTGAAGTTTGTATGCAGGAACGAGATTTGGATCATCTCTTCGCCACTCACACCATTTATTTTTTTATTTGTATGGTAGATCATTAGATATGCCTCCTAGACATGTTAATGTGAGAGCCAGTGTACAAGAGGATGGTACATCCTCTGCACCTCTTGTGCCAACTCAGATGATGGGTATATCTAATGAGGGTGTAAGCCCTCTGATGGAAGCTATGAGTGGAGCTTTTCAGCGAGTTACTGGTGTTAACCCTATTCCTACACCTACCAATGTCGTGCTTGTTAATCGAGGTTTGCCACTTGAATATCTTCGGACATTGGGTGGTAATAAATTTTTTAAGGTAAAAAGTACTGATCCGACCGTAGCTGAGTACTAGTTGGAATGAGTTGAAAGGATCCTCGAGCAGATGTCCTATTTTGACGATGAGAAGTTGGGTTGTGCGGTGTTCTTACTTGACGATGAGGCTCATCGTTGGTGGAATACGGTTTTGAGAGGTACTATTTCTAATAGAAAGACTTGGAATTTCTTTCTTGTGGTTTTTAAGAGGAAGTTTATGGGCAAGCAGTACATGGAGGCTCGTAAGCAGGAATTTCTAGATTTGGTTTAAAGTGATTTGTTAGTGGCTAGCTACGAGGCTAGGTTTGTGTGACTTAGTCAATATGCACCTAAGATGATACTTTCTGAGAGGGACCATTGTAATAGGTTTTGATTTGGGCTTAATAGTGAGATTTGGGTTTATTTGGTGGCATAAAATATAGAGATGTTTGATGAGTTAGTGGAGAGAGCTAAGGCAATTGAGGCAACTTTAGTTGAGCTTCCTCGCTCTTTGGTTACTAATTCAGGTAAGAGAGCTTCTGATGGTAGACCTAGTCATCGATCACCTAAGAGAGGGCGTGATAGTCATAGTTCTAGTAAGAGTGCGATATGTGGGTCTCAACTGACTCAGTTTAGACAGCAAAGTAGTGTTGTGATTAATATTGGTGGTTCGATGAATGGTTCTGGATAGCCGCTCTATGTACATTCTAAGCCTAAGAATTCTAGTGTGTGTCTTAAGTTGATAGATAGATGTTTTAAATGTGGTTCAAAGGAAGATTTTCTTAAGGATTGTCTGAATAGAGTAGAGGTTTTGCAGACTTAGAATTTCGCACCTGCTTCTACGCCTGCTAGAGGTCGTGGTCGCAGTAGAGGTAACGGGAGACTAGTTGGGCAGTGGATTGTTCCTCATACTGTTGCTACAGAGGTTCAGTCTGGAGATTCAACTCGAGTTTATACTGTTAGGGAGCTGAAGGATCAAGATCTGACTGATGTTATCGCAGGTACTTTCACTTTGCTGTTTACTCTGTTATTTTTGTTGGTTGATTGTGGTTCTATGCATTCATATATCTTGAATGAATTGGCTGTAAGTTAGAGATTCCGGTAGAGACTATTGGTTTGGGTATGACTATTATTAACTTTTTCAGTGATAGTGTAGTAGTGAATAAAGTGTATCGTAGATGCCCCCTTATGATTCAAAGGCACGTTTTCTCTATTAATCTTATGTAATTTTCTTTTTATGGTTTTGATGATATCTTGGTATGGACTGGTTAACTAAACATAAGCCTAAGGAAGATTTTGAGACTTAGCGAATTATTTTAAAGAATAGTGATGGGTTGGAAATTATTGTTGTTGGTGAAAGATAAGTTTTTTTTTCTAATGTGGTTTCGGCTATAAAGGTTGAGAAGTTGATGGGAGAAGGTTGTAAAGCTTATTTGGCCTATGTGTGAATTCAGTTAGTAAGGAGTTGAAAGTTCAAGATATTTGCACTATTAAAGATTTTCTGAACATGTTTCCTGAAGAATTGTTTAGTTTGGCACCAGATCTTGAAGTTGAGTTTGGTATTGACCTCTATCCTACTACTGCACCGGTGTCCATAGTGCCTTATCACATGGTACTAAAAGAGCTTAAGAAACTAAAGATTCAATTGCAAGAGTTACTTGATAGAGGATTTATTTGACCGAGTGTATCTCCTTGGGGTACACCGGTTTTGTTTATGAAGAAGAAGGATGGTATGATGTGAATGTGTATTGACTATAGGTAGTTGAATAAGTTGAACATTAAGAATAAGTATCATTTACCTCTAATTGATGACTTGTTTCATCAGTTTCAAGATGTAACAGTGTTTTCAAATATTGATCTTAGATCAAAGATTATCAATTGAAGGTAAAGGAGTCTGATATGTTGAAAACAACTTTTAGGACTCGGTATGGGCATTTTGAGTTTTTGGTGATGTCGTTTGGATTAAATAATGCTCTTGCTGTGTTCATGGATTTGATGAACTGAGTATTTCATTCATACTTGGATCAATTTGTGGTTGTCTTCATAGATGATATTTTATTGTATTCACGTTCTGAGGAGGATCACGGCGAGCATTTAAGGGTTGTTTTGCACATTCTGCGAGATAAGCAATTGAATGTGAAGTTGAGTAAGTGTGAATTTTTGCTCAAGGAAGTAGTGTTTTTGGGCTATGTTGTATCGCTAGAAGGGATTCGTGTGGATCCAATGAAGATTGAGACGATTTTAGAATGGAAGTTGCCTAGGAGCGTTATTGAAGTTAGGAGTTTCTTAGGTTTAGCTGGCTATTATCATAGATTCATTGAAGGGTTTTCTCTTATTGTTGCACCCGTAACGAAAATATTCCAAAAAATATGGTTTTGAGTGGATTGATGAAAGGCAGAAGAGTTTTGAATAGCTTAAGGCAGTTTTGACTAAGGCACCTGTGTTAATTCAACCAGAGCCTGGAAAAGATTTTGTAGTTTATAGTGATGCTTCGTATTCGGGTCTTGGTTGTATGTTGATGTAAAAGGGTAAAGCTGTGGCTTATGCTTCGAGACAATTGAAGGCGTATGAGCGTAATTACCGTGCTCATGATTTGGAATTAGCTGTTGTAGTATTCGCACAAAATATTTGACACCATTATTTATATGGAGAGAAGTGTGTTATTTACACGGATCAGAAGAGCCTTAAGTATCTCCTCATCTAAAAGGAGTTGAATTTAAGGCAAAGGCATTGGATAGAGTTGTTAAAGGACTATGATTGTGTGATAGAGTATCATCCTGGCAAGGCAAATGTTGTTGCTAATGCTTTGAGTAGAAAGTAATGACTAAGTTGAGAGCTATGTTTGCACGCTTGAGTGTAGTTAGTGATAATGGTTTGTTAGCTAAACTTCAAGTGAGGCCAACTTTGTCATAACAGATTAAGAGGAAGCAGCCTTTAGATAAAGAGTTATTAAATAGGATTCGACAGGTTGAACAAGATGTTAAGGGAGATTTTGATGTTGATAGTAATGGTATCTTGAATTTTCAAGGTAGCTTGTCTGTGCCGCATGATGTGGATTCGAGGCAAGCGATTCTTATCAAGGTGCATAGTAGTCCTTACCTATACATCTCAATAGTGGTAAGATGTATCATGATCTTCAAGAGATTTATTTGTAGCCTGGATTGAAGTGTGATGTTACGAATTTTGTTTCTCAGTGTTTGGTTTGTCAGAAAGTTAAGGTAGAGCCTCAGTTTCCATCAAGTTTGTTGCAACTAGTTGTGATTCCTAAATGGAAGTAGGAAAGGATCACTATTGACTTTGTTTTAGGTTTGCTTTTGACTCCATCGAAGAAGGATTTAGTGTGGGTTATAGTTGATCGATTTTTGAAGAATGCGCATTTCTTAGCTATGCGTACCAATTATTCTTTACAAAAGTTGGTAGAGTTGTATATCGCTGAAATTGTTTGTCTTCATGGGGTTCCAATTTTAATTATTTTTTATAGGGATTCGTGTTTTGCTTCGAGGTTTTGGAAGATTTTGCAAGAGACTTTGGGGTCGAAGCTTAGTTTCAGTATGACTTATCATCCTTAAACTAATGGATATCGGAGAGGGTAATTCAAGTTTTGGAAGTCATGTTACGAAGCTGTGTGATCGAGTTTAGTGGTAGTTGGGAGCGATATTTTCCTTTGGTAGAGTTTGCTTACAACAGTAGTTATCAAGTGAGTATTTGCATGGCACCGTTTGAGGGATCATATGGTAGGAAGTGTAGAACTCCTTTGTGTTGGACAGAATTGGACAAGAGGTGAGTAGTTTGACCAGATTTAGTTTGCAAGATAGAGGAGAAGGCAATGTTGATTTGTGATTGTTTGAAAGCAGCGTATGATAGGAAGAAATCTTATGCGGATTTGAAACATCAAGACATCAAGTTTCAAGTTTTTGATAAGGTGTTCTTGAAAGTTTCGTCTTGAAAAAAAGTTTCTAGGTTTGGAAAGAAGGGTAAAGTGAGTCCAAAGTATATTGGACCTTATGAAGTTGTTAAAAGGATTGGTTCGGTAGCTTATTGACTCAAGTTGTCATCGGAACTTGAGTGCATTCATGATGTATTTCATGTATCTATGTTACAAAAGTATCATTCAGATCCATCACATATAGTGCCAATTGAGGAAATTGAAGTTCAAGATTATCTTACTTATGAGTAAGAACCAATTGAAATTCTAACTTGTAAAGAGAAGGTTTTGCGTAATAAGAGGGTTCCATTGGTTAAAGTCTTGTGGCGCAACCACAATATTGAAAAGGCTACTTGGGAAGCTGAAGAGGCAATGAGACAGTAATATCCTTTTTTGTTTAGTTCAAGTAATTTCGAGGAAGAAATTCTTTTTAGAAGAGGAGAATTGTAACACCTCAAAATACGGCCTAGGAGTTTTAGAAGTATTTTAGGAATTTTAGCTTTAAAGTGTTCGGAATTTTGCGACATGGTTTATAGGTAATGCTTTCAACTATGGTTTTTAGAAAGTCAAATCAACTTTTGAAAAAGTGGTTTAGAACCTTTAATTTTAAAAAAGGTACTGATTCGTAACAGGGTCAAAATTAGAGTGTTTATGTTGCAGTTAGACCAAATTTTAAAATTGAACCTAATATCTTCCCCCATCAACAGCTTTCACGTTAGTTTTCTCCCTTGAATTTTTTTTGCCGTCCCTTGTTTGAAAAAGCTTCTCCCAACCGATTTTTTATTCCCAAACTCCATACTCTTGAATTCTTTCACTTTCCCAACATTAAACCACCATAGTATTTCAAGAAAACACCCAAAAATCTCATTGATTTCATCATCGACAACCGAGCCGAGTATAGGGTGTAACATAGTGTGGATTTTGAGTGTTGAAATAAAAAAGTAAATGACTTAGGATGAATTAGTGATGTTGTGAAAAATGATTGTGTAGTAAAACTATTAGTTATATTGAATTCACGATAACAAGGACTAGATTGAGGTAAATAGTAAGATTGAATTGTATTTTATGGATTGAATGAATGCAACAACATAAAAGAATTAGAGCCCATGTAGAGAAGTGTGAACTATTAGCATATGAATGGTATGCTATTTGGAAGAATGATGTGCGCTACTGAGACTTAGTACTTCAGTGCAAAACTGTAACTGAGCACTTCGGTGTGATACTATGAATTGAGCTATTTGGTGCGATACTGAGACTGAGCACTTCGATGCAAAACTGTAACTAAGCATTTCAGTGCAATACTATGAATTGAGCACTTCGGTGTGATACTGAGACTAAGCATTTCGGTGTTAAACTGTAACTGAGCACTTCGGTACGATATTGTGAATTAAGCACTTTGGTGCAATACTGTGATTGTGAACTTCAGTGCAACGCTGTGATTATGCACTTCTATGTAGTACTATGAAAATTGCACTTCGGTGTATTACTATTAATGTTTTGCATATCCTATGAGTTCTTTTAAGTCTACAATAGGCTATACAAGTGATAAATGATAAGTGAATATTTCATATGATTTGGTATGTGATTTGGATTTTAGGTACCGAACTGAAGAATAGTCAATAAGGAAGCATGAGAAATAAGGAAAGTGAGAAAGTGAAATAATGAATGAATAAACATGAAACAAGAAAAAGAGACAGTAAAATCTAAACATAAATTAGTGAATATATGTATAAAAGTGGATATAAATGTAAGAGTATTAAAAAGATATTTAATGGGTGGGAAATATATATAATGTTAGTGTGAAATTGATAAAAAGAAATAATAATATAAGATTTAGAATGAGTAAATTGACATGTATGTGACATGATGTAACGCCCTAAACCCAACCCGTTTCACCAAGTCTGGATCTCGGGTGTTACTACACAAAATACTTAACAGAATTATCAAAACAATTGACATAAACTTCTTACTAAAAATATTTTTCTTATTATTTAACTGAAAACTCAATATTTGAGAACAAGGGAAAGTATTACAAAATAATTCATTAAATATGATTCATTATATATGATTCATTACAATACATATAATATAAAAGTTTGTTATAGATAGACTCTTAGGATGTAACCCTAACTCTGTCACTTTTCCACTATTTGTAATATAACCCATATTGTTAGTACCTTGGCGTACTCCTGGCATCATCCCCCCTAGTACACTCTCCTCCCATACACTTGAAAACAATAACAAGTATTATAATTTCAAAAGAACTTAGTAAGCTTTATCCCAAAAATACATTGACGGATATTTTATCTTACTTGAAGAAAATTTCTATGCCAACTCTTTTGAACCAATTAAATCCATTTTAGACGGCTACTATTATAGTTTTGGCATACACTTACATGACAATTTTCATACTCTTAATTTACCAATGTACCATTCAAAAGAATCTATCTTCAAATCCCACTTTAGACCAACCAACCTTTTAGGAATACATTCTTTCCAGAACAGTTGCTCATAGATGCTTTTTGTTGGCAGATAAATACACTTTTGGTGGATACTCATTTAGATTTGCATACCATCAAATTACAAATCTGATGTGAGCATGGGAAATCTAAAGGATGCGTTACAAGTGCCCATGGGACCCATTACAAGATCAATGGCTAAGAAGCTTAGAGAAGCTATTAATGGTTTGAGAATAGACATTTGGGCCAAGTGCGATTGTTTTGTATCTCAAGATGGGTCGAATTGTGAACTGATTCCTTGCAACTTGTTGAATGTTGGCCCATGTGGAATAATTGATCAATTTCTATAATGTTTTAGTTTGTGTTTATTTATTTTTTGTTTTATTTAAATAATTACAGCTTTTGTTTTGATGTGTGTTAACTTTTAATTTCACACAAATAAATATATTTTCTGAAGGGAATAGAGTCTTGTTGATTTCTATTTACAACTTTGTAAGTACAAACGGTTACAAAGAAGAAATCTTCAAACATCAGGATGGACGTTTCAAGCATGGAACACGGATGGTTTCAATGCATAGGGACGTTTTCTCATTTCAAATACATGAGCATGGATAATTTTCAAATGCATGAAGATATTTTTTTTTTCATTCAAATACATCAGCATGGACGGTTTCAAAGGAAAGAGACATTTTCTCATCCAAATACATCAGCATGGATGATTTTCAAATGCGTGAAGACAATTTCTTTATTCAAATTGGACGTTTTTATTACATTAAATTGCATGTTTATGGTCGTTTGAGTCTTCCCATTATTCTTACACTCTTATAAATAAGCATCACATGTAAGCTTGAAATGGCATCAGATTAGTATACAAAAATTGTGAGTTTATTCTCTTTAGTCTCTTCGAGAGTTTGTTTTGAACTTATCAAGATTACAATCTTGTGGTGTTCATCTTTTTCTGATCTTATCATTCCCCTTTTCCATCCCAATCTGTGAGTGTGGCGATCATATACTGTTGGTTCCTAACTTTTTAGAGATAGTGGGTCATAGTCTTTTTCTTTAAACTTCCATTTTTGTTCAAACTTTGTAGAAAACGGGTCACATTCCTCAACGTTGGTTCTTTTCTGGGTGTGTTTTTAGTAGAAGTTTTATCATTTCATCTTTTATTATGTTTATTTTATTCTGACTTTGTTGTTCTTGCTTTATGTTACATGTTTTAGAACGATCATACAACAAGACGTACTTGTGTTCATCAAATGAATACGAGCACGCATCATTTGGTATCAAAGCTAGCTATCTAATCAGGTGAAATTTTTTATTTTCAATTTCGATATTCTAAAAAAAAAAAGTAAAAATGTCATAAATAATTTTCTTCTGTGATTAGTGTCCTTGAAGCTATTTTACATCTTTTGGTGTAATTTCGTGATAGTAAAACTTTTTTTTGTCAAAAATGCTATAAAAACTTTTCTCTTCTGTTTAGTATTTTTGAAGCCATTTTACATCATTTGGTGCGATTTGGTGGTATTAAAAATATTATTTTGTCAAATATTTTCGTTCTATCCAATTGTCTTCCTTGTCTTCTTTTGGTGTTTTTGAGTCTATTTTGTCAAATAGTATCCTTTGTTTATCTTGTTATTCATCTTTTGAGTTTTTGAATTTTGTTATTCATTCTGTTAGAACACCAATACACCCGATGGCGCAACGGAAAAAATAAATCCGATGATCACATCCAGGGATCCATGTTCCAGGAACGAATCGGGGTGAGAAGTGTATGAATTATAATTGTCGTGAAACTAATTATGCAATTGTATATCGACTCCAAGATGCTACGAAAAGTTTTGGCCTTTACATAATCCATGCTGTGTGACAAGGAACGACAAGAACTCTCTTAAACTTTTTCAAAGAGAAAATCTATTTGACGTTTGCTAGACCTCGTTCTATATATTTCGGGTATGTTAGGTTTTTCTTAAAAACCCTATGTTTACTAATTTAGGAATAGTTGATATTTTAATATGAATCAGAATTCATTATAGTAATTAATCGAATATAATAATTATAATTACCAAAATTATGATAATATTTGACTGAAAAATTATAATTACAATAATTATAACAAGGATTTCGATAAATTATGTTTAGTTAAATTTTATACAAACCAAATTCATATATATTAATTTAACAATTTTCTTGTTATGTGTACAACATACTTGTACATATAATTTGTTTGATATTTAACTGCCCAATTAAATAAATTCTATAATCAATTTAATTAATGTGACAGCTAAAAAATAATACCAACTATGTTTGGATTCCATTCGTTTCAACCAGAGGGTGTGACCCTGTAAGTTCTTCTAACGTTAGCAGTAAGACTAGAATGATTCTAATATTACAAACAATGAGTGGCATCTAGCAATGCATCATTGCTACCTAAGTTACAAGAAGTCGTGATTCGACATAACCTCTCTATGATTAACCCTTCATGTATTAAAATCCTTTTGTCATTTATATCTAGAATGGGCACAAGTCATGGAATAGTCACACTTGCATAGTCCATCTTATGTTTCTTGATATCCTTAGCAGACTATGATAAACAAGTAAGTATGGTATCTCATATCAACTTATTCGAGCATGATTCGAGCATGACCATGCATTTCTAGTCTCACTCAATTAAGTGACCTAAGATATTGCTCCCATTATGTAGGAGGGACAAATCCTATATTGATCAACCATATCCCACTACATAGATTGTGGTATATCCAACGTCAGCCTTTATAGAATAACTAGTTATGGTGGATGTTTAACTGTATCAAAATACACAACTCATGATGTTAGGATAATGATGATCTCAAGTTTGAGGATCATATACATAGTAATCACCATAAGTAATGTTGTGACTATTACATAATAAACCAAGAAACATACTCATAGCAGGTCAATCCAATATGTTGCTCTCTAACACATATAATCATGTATTGATTTTGACATCCCATGTTAATAACAACACTTTGTCATCAATAAACTACACATTAGTCTTAATGCATTATTGTTGTCCAAACCCAAAATAATACTCGATTAAGGATATTTTAAAAATAATCATATTACTCTCAAGACATTATTATAAAACAGTTTATTTATATTCACAGAAAAGAAACTAAAATAATGATGGTAATGCCTTATATTAATAAACGATGTAAAACAAGTATGTTATTACAATCATCTCATGATTGGTCTTTTGGCATACTCTAACACATTCTCACTGTTTGTTCTTTCTTATTCCTCAGCTAACCATAACCTTTCAACGCCCACAAGATTACTATTTTGATTAGGTTCTTGCCAAACGTTCTTGAAGAACTTAAGAGAAATGAGTGGTAAAAGGCAAGAGTGGTAAGCATATTAGAGTGAGTAAAAGTTGAATTGAGAGAAACATGAGTTGAGTAGTTATCATTATTCAAGTGAAATTGTGAGGAAGTGAAGTGAGGACATTTCTGTTACTAACCATTTTTTTGTATGTTTTAAAGAATCTCTAGTAACAAACGTGATAGAGGTGAAAGAGGTGGACTTCTCAACCTTTCAAATGCAAGCGATGATGCAGGAGATGTGAAGGATGATGTAAGAAGGGTTTGATCAACTTAGTGAAGAAGTTGATCATATGAAGGAAAGGTCTCGAAGGGGAAGATCTCTAAGAACCCCTAATGTGGGAGAAGGCGAAACATCCAACAGATCTGATAATAACAAATATTATTGTAATGATGATGAAAGGGTGTCTGATCGTAGCATAAGGCGAAATTAACGAAGGGTTAGAGAGAGACGATATTGATATCAAGTTGATGACGACCTTGGAAATATCAAATTGATGATATTCCTTCATTCCAAGGGAGAAATGATCTAGAGGCATATCTCGAATGGGAAAAGAAGATATAACTTGTTTATGATTGTCACAATTAGTTTGAATTGAAGAAGGTAAAATTAGCTGCCATTGAATTTATGGATTGTGCAATAATTTGGTGGGATCAACCAACTTTGAGTAGGAGAAGAAATGGAGAACATCCAATAGAAACTTGGGCAAAAATGAAATCAACCATGAGGAATAGATTCATCCCTAACCATTATGAAAGGAATCTTTATCAGAAACTCCAAAGTCTTACCCAAGATTCCCAGGGTGTGGAGGATTACCATAGGAAGATGGAAATTGCAATGATCTAAGAAAATGTTGAAAAGGAACGTGAAGCCACCATGGAAAGATTTTTGGCGAGGTTAAACCAAGATATTGCCAACATAGTATAGCTTTAACACTATGTCGCATATGACAATTAACGTGGAAAGGTAATTAAAGAGGAAAAGGTCTTCCAAAACCAAAAAATATTTTGGTTCTTCCTCTACATAGAACCAAAATGTGAGAAAGAAGGATGTGGTGCCCCACGTAAAAGGTAAAGAATACATGCCTAAAGAAAACAAAAAAGAATATGTTGTACATAAAGATAAATCTGAAAGTCAGCAAGGACGATCCTGAGATGCTCGGTGTTTTAAATGTTAGGGGAGAGGGCATATTATGAGCCAATTTCCTAATCAAAATGTTATGATCCTCAAAGAAAATGGAGAAATTGAGCCTGCAAGTGAATCTAAAGAAGAGTCCATATCACCATTGGAAGATGTGAGTGAGGTGGAATATCTAGTTGCAGGAGAGTTGCTTGTTACTAATGATCTTTGAGTGCACAAGCTAAGGAAAAAGAGCAGCAAAGGGAAAAAAATTTTCCATACTCGATGCCACATCAACGAAAAGGTGTGTAGTATGATCATAGATAAAGGCAGCTATACGAACATAGCAAGTATGATCTTCATAGAAAAGTTTCGTTTACCAACGATGAAACATCCATAACCATTGGTGAAATTAAAGTAGTGAACCAAGTGTTGGTTTCTTTTTCTATTGGCAAATATGTTGATGTAGTCCTTTGCAATGTTGTTCCAATGCATGCGAGACATGTTTTACTTGAAAGGCTATGGCAATATGACTGAAAGGTGGTGCACAATGGTTTCACCAATCGATATTCATTCAAATTCAACGAAAGCAAATTATACCTATTTCCATGACTCCAAAACAAGTATACAATGACCATATTTGTTTGAAAGAAGAAAGTGAGCTAGTCAAAAATAAAAAGAGTGAGGTAACAAAACCAAGAGAAAATAAGTAAGAGAGAAAAGAAAAAGAAAGTGAGCAAGTCAAAAACAAATAGAGTGATGTAAAAAAATCAAGAGAAAATGAGCAAGAGAGAAAAGAAAAAGAATGAGAGAATGAGAGAGAAAAAGAAGAATCAAGTGAAAGGGAAAAGGAAAAGAGAAATATTTTCAAGCACAACAATCACTACTTGTACTTTTGTACAAGGAGAATTATCTTAACCTTAAGGAATTTCATTTGCTTGGTAGTGTTTTTTTTCTTTTGCAAGAATTTGAGGATTTTTTTCCCTAAGAGGTTCTTGATGGTTTGCTACCACTTAGGGGAATCGAACATCAAATTGATTTTCTTCCAGGAGCTGCAATTCTGAACTGACTAGCGTATCAAAGTAATCCGGAGGAAACTAAGAAGTTACAGCGGCAATTTGGAGAGCTTATGGAAAAAGGTTATGTTTGAGAAAGTCTAAGTCCATGTGTGGTTCCTGTTCTTTTTGTTCCAAGGAAGGATGGATCATGGAAAATCTGTGTTAGATTTTGAGCTATTAATAAAATTACGGTTAAGTATCGACATCCCATTCCTCATTTAGATGATATGCTTGAGGAATTACAAAGATCAAGTGGGTTTCAATTATTGATCTTAAAAACGGCTATCACCAAATTCAGATATGAGAAGGTGATGAGTGGAAGACTTCTTTCAAGACCAAATACGATTTGTATGAATGGTTGGTGATGCTGTTTGGCTTAACCAACACACTCAGTACTTTTATGAGACTCATGAACCATGTCTTACGAGCATTCATTAATAAATTTTTTGTCGTTTCTTTTGATGATATTTTACTTTACAGTAAGAGTATTGATTAACATGTTGAACATTTAGGCATTATTTTAGAAGAGTTGTGAAAGGCAAAATTATTTTTTAATCTTAAGAAATGCTCTTTTTGTACTAACAAACTTGTGTTTTTAGGTTTTTTTGTTAGCTCCAAGGGAATTGAAGTGGATGAACAGAAGATTAGTGCAATCTGAGATTGGCCAACTCCCACGAGTGTAAGTAATTTTAGGAGCTTCCATGGTTTGTCTAGCTTCTAACGCAAGTTTATAAAGGATTTCAGTAGTTAAGTTGCACCTTTGACTGAAATCACAAAGAAAAATGTTGGGTTTAAATGGGAAAAGCCTTAAGAAAAAGCATTTAAATTGATCAAGGAAAAATTGATTAAAGCACTAGTACTTGTTTTGGCTGACTTTACTAAAACTTTTGAAATTGAGTGTGATGCATCACTAGTAGGCATTGAAGCAATGTTAATGCAAGAAGGATGACCCATCACTTATTTTAATGAAAATTTAAGGGGTTCCACCTTGAACTATCACATTTACAATAAAGAGTTATACGCGTTGGTAAGAGCTCTCGAAACATGGTAGCACTATTTATGGCCAAAGGAATTTGTGATCCACACCGATCATGAGTCCCTTAAGAATTTGAATAGCCAGTAGAAACTCAGCAAATGACATACTAAGTGGGTAGAGTTCATTGAGACTTTCCCATACATCATGAAATACAAGCAAGATAAGGAAATTGTCGTAACTGATGCTCTTTCTCAAAAGTACATTTTACTTTCTACTTTATATGCTAAGCTACTTGGGTTTGAATTTATAAAAGACTTGTATGAAACTGACGATGATTTTGGCAATGTTTTTAAAGCTTGCAAAAACGAGGCTTTGGTAAGTTTTTAAGCATGAAAGATTTTTATTTCGAGAAAATAAATTTTGTGTACTTAAGAGTTCCGTACAAGAGTTATTTGTTAAAGAAGCTCACAGGGGTAGGTTAATGAGGAATTTTGGAATTAATAAGACTTCACATATTATACTAGAACACTTCTTTTGGCCTTATATGAGATGAGATGTTGAATGATTCTGTCAAAATTGTATTGTTTGTGATTGTATAATTTATTACCTATTCTGACTGAACCTTGGACTGATATTCCTATAGACTTTGTTTTAGGAATACCTAGGTCCAACCATGGAAAAGATTCCATCTTTGTTGTGGTGGATAGAATTTCCAAAATGGCTTATTTTATTCCACACCATAGGACTAAAAATGCTAAACTTATTGCAAATTTGTTTTTCAAAAATATTGTTAGGATAGATGGCATACGTTCTACCGGTGGCTAAGTTTTCTGGCATGTGTTGCGGTTACTCGTCAGCTTGTGTGAGCAACACCATGTAGCTACATCTTGACCATCAGCTTGTGTGAGCAGACCCAGTGATGGCTCGAGAGTGAGTATCTATACGAGATATGAGATAACCATGTATTGACAATTGGTATGTGAGATACCTGAGTATCTAATATTATTCCAAATGGTTCAATGGGCATAGTGATGTTACGAAAGTATATGAATTCAATATAAACCAGTACAGGTATGTACGTGAATCATGTGAGAATTGAATCTATGAGATTTTTGATTTCATGTCTAACTTTGTAGATGAATATATGTTAGGCTTATGGATCAAATTGAGTTGCATTATACTATGTTTAATTACTTAAATTATGATGAAATGGTAAGCTAAGTTTTATGTTATACGAACCTAATAAGTTTAATTTCTTATTCTGTTTATTTCTCCATGTTTTATAGAGTTTCAGAAGCTCACATGGATTGGAAGTTGTCGAAGGTCGTATCACACTATTAAACTATCACTTTGGTACTTTGGACTTATTATATTTTGGTTAAATGGAATGTATAGGTGTTCTGGTTAATGTAGCCTATATGGTTTGTTATGTTTTAGCCATTGATGTAACTTGACAATGATATATGTTTTGATATGTAAATAGGTGTAAATTTCCCTTTGATATGTGGTTTACAATTGTTATGTGAATGCCTCGTTGTGAATTGGTATTTAAGGTATCAAATGGTTGAACTTGAAAATGTATCTGCATGCTAAGTTTTAGGCAATGTGTCATATATGAATTTGACCATTTAGGTAGATTTTAGAATTTCAAATGGTATGTTTTAAGGTGGTCAAATGAATGAGTTATGAATGTCATGTTGTATGCGTGGATGGTTCATGTTATAAATTTGATATTGGATGGTTGTAAATGCCCATTTATGCCATGGTTGTATGTACATTGTTTGGCTTAAGTTGGTACCACATTGGGTGAGAAATATGGCTTAGAAAATGGCCTATTTTTGTCCATATGGGCAAAGACACAGGCGTGTATCTCAACCGTGTGTGACACACGGCCAGGTGACATGGCCTTGTGTCCCCTGATACTTATTTAGAAACCAAGTCAGTAGCTTCACACGGCCTAGCACACGGGCGTGTGGCCTGGCCTTGTGGCACAAGTTAGTATACCCTTAAGTTTTCTCATAGCCTAGCACACAGCCTGTAACACCCCTTACCTGTATCCGACGCCGGAACAGGGTACGAGGTGTTACCTATCTTAACACATGTAACATACATTTCCAAGTCATAGGAATTCATTTAAATTAAAAACTTTTCAAATTTCATCTTTGAGTCCCTAACATGAGCCCATAAGGCCCATAACATACTTTGAAAGTGATTCAGGACTAAACCGGGGACTTTTGAAAACTTTGGAAAATTTCACTGAAAATAGGGGCACACGCCCATGTGGAAAAGTGACACGCCCGTGTATCCTCTTAACATGGCCATGTTGAAGGACCGTATGGCTCACACGGCCTGAGCATATTAGGACACACCCATGTCCCTAGCCCATGTGGATTTATTTCTCAATTCGATCCTACAAGGGTTTTCACACGGCCTAGCACATGCCCGTGTCCATGGCCCGTGTCTCTCACACGGCCATGGCACGCCCGTGTCTCAGCCCGTCTACTAAACCTTGACATTCTGTTTCTGACGCCAGCAACAATTTAGGGGCACACGGCCAAGGCACATGCCCGTGTGCTATGGCCGTGTCTTCTACACGGTTGAGACACACAGCCATGTCTCCACTCGTGTGGTTACTACTGGGCATTCTGTTATGTCAAATTTAGCTGCAAGGGACACACGGCCTGACTACATGCCCATGGGGTAGACCGTGTGGACAAAAACAAGGCTATCTACCAAGCCTTTTTATCACCCTTACTTACACCGACCTACCAAACATCAAACAATAACAATATAAACATAAACACATCATTTCCAAGCCATTCACTTTCACATACAACGCCTACTACTTATCAATACAAACCATGCAAGAACCACATTCATGAAAATCCTTATCAAATGCATTTAGCAATAATAAGTATTAGCCATCATCCATGGCCTTATACAAAATAAATCAACATTCATGACAAACCAACATATTTGGCTAAACATTATGACACTAACAAAAAGACCAAGTTCCTATACATGCCATATTCAAATTCTTAAGTCTAACTATACCAAGTGCTTTAATTGATAGTGTGATCGATAGCTCCGACGTCCCTTTGATCCCCGAGTTAGCTTGGCGACACTATAAGAAAATGAAGAAGATAAGGAGTAAGCGTAAAGCTTAGTAAGTTGCATGTAAATAAGTAACAATCATCAACCATGTATATTTAAAGACATAACATATTATATACTAACACAACATTCTTGATTTAACAAAGGTAGATTTTACTACCTATTTATACATCACAAGTATAAGCCAAAGATTACAAGATCGTCTCGAAATTTATTCTCATAGGTAAAGCTTACTCAATTTCATCCTTACCATTAAGGCATCATAACTAGGTTCATATCTCATGAGTTTCTAATAAGAACCTGTACCACTCACAACATGATTATATCCTTTCATATCTTTATCATAAACTTTAAATAATCCGTGGAACCATTTGGAATACTAAAGAATATCCGATAAGCCTCACTGTAACAGCCTAATTTTTGGGCCTAGTTGAAATAGTGGTTTCAGGACCACTGAAACGAGGTCATAGAAATTATTTTTGATATTATTTTATGTGTTGTGGCATTATTATTTGAGTGCATGAAAAATTTGGTGAAGTGATTTTAGCGTTCATGAGCTTAATTGCGAAAAAGGACTAAATCGCATAAAATGCAAAAGTCTTGATTTGATAGATAAAGGTGTTAAATTGCCATGAAACTTAAATTGGGGGTCTTTAAAGGGCAAATAGACCCTTAGGTTATAGCTTGGCTGGCCATGAGACAAATAAAATTTAATGGTCAAAATGTTAGGTATTTGATGACATAATATGTGATAAAATAATACCTTAAAGCCTAGCCTTCATCTTTTTCATCCATCCTTTCTTCTTGACCGAAAATATCAGCCATTAGAGGAGTTTTTGAAGCTTTAAATTTCAGCCACTTAGTCTCTCCACAAGTAAGTGATCTCGATGGTTTTCCTTGATGATTTTTGTACTTTTAGAACCCTTGTAGCATGAGCTTTCAAATGAGGGGACTATTTTGCAAAATGGTTGACAGTCTAGGGTTTTTCCATGAAATAATATGTGTTTTTAACTAAAATTTTATGGAAGAATATGAGTTATGGTTGTGTAATAAACAACTTTTGTGAAGTAGGTTTCATGGAAACCCTAATAGGGACCATTTTGCATAAGTTGAAAATTAGATAAAAATGTGTGAAATAATAGAAATTTTGGGTTACTATAAGAGTAAAAAAGGTTCGTCTAGGCTTAAGATATGAAGAAATTCGATAAAAATTGATTTTTGGGCCTAGGAGTAAAATGGTCATTTTGCAAAAGTCTAAGGGCAAAATGGTCAACTTGCCCAATTATGAAATTGTTGAGTACCTAGATTGATAAAATGATTAAACTTGTGAATCTTTATCATTTTAGATCAAGAATTATAAAATCCGAACCTAGACCAGGGGAAGGCCAAGCAAGTAGACTAAAACCGATTAGTTGCCTACATTTTGTAATCCGAGTTAAGTTGTATGTAAATAATACAACTACATTGTTATTATATGTGTTTAAATTGATGTAGCATAAATTGCTTGTTTTTGGAAATAATTATGTATGATGAATATTGAGATAGTAGAACTCCCGTTTGAACCTTAAGAAATAAATCGGATATTCATGCCATGACATTCAGGTTATTTGTGTGCCAGTGTAAGACATGCCTAGGACATGCATCGGCCACGTTATGAGAGCCAGTGTAAGACCATGTCTGGGACATGGCATTGGCATTAAGACGAGAGCTAGTGTAAGACATGTCTAGGACATGCATCGGCTACAAGATGTGTCAGTGTAAGACCATGTCTAGGACATGGCATCGGCAGTATACCCTATGTTTGAGGCTTAGTGAATATCCGATAGTATTCCAAATGATTCAATGGTGAGGGTTACAGTCTAAGTTAAACGAGAAAAGTATAACCATGTTGTGAGTGGTACAGATACCTATTTAAAAAGTATGAGATGTGAGCTTAATATATGCTATGTGAATTGTATTGGATAGTGATGAGTAAGTTGTGCTTATGGCTACTTTTGTATTATGAGTATGATGATAAATGGAAAATTTGTTGTTATATTTATTTGCATGCAACTTACTAAGCTTTATGCTTACCCTATTTCTTTCCATTTTCTTATAGTGCCGCCAAATTAGCTCGTGCATCAACGGACGTCGGAGGCATCGATTACACTATCAATTGAAGCACTTGGTATAATTAGTTCTTAAATATTGGTTATGGCATGTATAGGACTCTTTGATTTTATTTTAGTGTCACATTGTTTTGGGGCCAAATGTGTTGGCTTGTTTTAATATTTGACTCATTTTATATTAGGCCATGAAAAATGGCTAATATTGAAAGTTATTATGTGAAAGCAAAGTAGTCTTTCATGAATGTGAAATTTTTGACATGGTGGAATATATGAAATGTATATAGGCCTTAACTATAATTTTTGGATTGAGGATTTATATTAAGTTAGATTTGATATGATGACTAGTGATAAAATGTGTTTCAGGGTGGCAAAGGGCCTGGTAGATAACCTTACATTGTCCACACAGGTAGTCACACGGGCATGTGACTAGGTTGTGTGTGACACATGGCCAGCCCCATGGGCGTGTTTTCCGGCCGTATGTCCCCTGTATGTAAAAATTTCAAGTTAGTATGTATGGTAGTAAACACACGGGCAGAGACACGGCCGTGTGTCTCAGCCGTGTGGTGGACATAGCCTCTGGCCACGGGAGTGTGCCCTAAATTGGATGCTGACGTTAGAAATAGAATGTTAAGGTTTTTAGACACAAGCTAGGACATAGGCGTGTCATGGCCGTGTGAGGGACACTGGCCATAGACACAGGCATGCGTCAGGCCGTGTGAAAACCCCTGTAGGTTCGAATTTAGAATTTATTTCACACCGGCGTGTCTCTAGATGCTTAGGCTGTGTGTGTCACACGGACCATCAGCATGGCCATGTCATAATGAGCACACGAGCGTGTGCCCTATTTCAAGGGTCATTTTTATTCAGTCGATTTAAGGACCTGAATTGGTTCCAAATGGCTTTTAATGGACGTTTGAGGCCTTGTAGGCTCGTATTAAGGAGTTTTAAACAAAGTTTGTAAAAGTTTTAAATTCGATTGAGTATTGGTGACTCGAAAACGCTTGGATGCATGTGTTTAAGTTTAGTAACACCTCGTATGCTGTCCCAATGTAGGGCACAGGTGTGGGGTGTTACACTCACACAAGAGGATAAAATGCCGATGCCATGTCCCAGAAATGGTCTTACACTAGCTCACATGTCGAGGCCGATGCCATGTCCCAGCCATGGTCTTACATTAGCTCTCGTCTCAATGTCGATGCCATGTCCCAGACACTGTCTCTCAAAATGTGGCCGATGTCATTTCTTAGACATGGTCTTACACTAGCACACATATCACCCAAATGTCATGGCATGGATATCCAACCTATTCCTAAGGTTCAACCGGGAGTTTTTTTTTTTACTACATGAATTCTCATCATGTATATTTGCAACAATAATCAAACGCTTTATGCCATATTAATTTTTCAATATGTAATAACAATAAATTTGTATTATTTATATACAACTTATCTCGGTGTACAAAATGTGGGTGACTAACCGTTTTTTAATCCACTAGCTTGGCTTTCCCCCTGTCTAGATCTGGATTTCATATTTCTTGATCTATAATGATAAAATTAACTAATTTAATCATCACATTAATCTAGACATTTTACAAACCATATTTTGGCAAAATGACCATTTTGCCCTTAAACTTTCACAAAATTACGATTTTACCCCTAGGCTCGTAAATCAATTTTCATCAAATTTTCTCACTAACCAAGCCAAGCTGAATTCCTTTTATACTAGAAGCAGCCCACAATTCTAATTATTACACATATTTACCACATAATTTATAACTTATACAAAATGGTCCTTAGTTAAGGTTTTCATGAAAACTACTTCACAAATGTTGTTTATTTAACAACTATAACTCATTTTCTTCCACAATATTTCAATAAACAACAAAAAATATTTCATGGAAAAACCCTAAACTTTTAACCATTTTGCAAAATAGCCCCCCATTAGTTAGCTTATGCTACAAGGGTCCCAAAAGTACAAAAATTATCAAGAAAGGCCATCAAAATCACTTACTTGCAAGGGATAGAAGTTGCTGAAATTTTTGAGCTCTTAAAGCCCTCTTTGCTGAAATTTTTGGTGGAGAAGAAAGGATAAATGAAAAATATGATAGCAAACCTTAGGTTAATATTTTATTATCAATCAAGTCACCTAACCTTTGACCATCCCATGAATTAAGGCTCCATGTCTGGCCACTAATAAATTGGTGGTCTATTTACTCACTAAGGACTTCTAATTTAATGTTCCATAGCCAATTAAAAACTCTAGCTAATGAAACAAAACTCTTGCCCTTTATGCGATTTAGTCCTTTTTTTCGAAATTGAACATGCAATTGCTAAAATTAATTCACCAAATCTTTCATGCACTAATATAATCATGCTATAACAAAAAAATAATATTAAAAATAATTTCTCCAGCCTCAGATTAGTGGTTCCAAAACCACTGTTCCGATCAGCCCTTAAATCGGGCTATTACACGGCCTGGCACACGGGTGTCTGAGGCCATTTCGAAGGGTACACAACCTAGCACACGAGTGTTTGGTCTGGTCGTGTGACCCAAGTCAGTGAGTTACACGAGGTCAGACATGGGCTGGGATACAGCCATGTAATACCATTTCGAATGTCCACACGGCCTATGACACAGACGTGTCTCTTGGCCGTGTGTCCTAGCCACACGGACGTGTGTCCCCTGCACTTTGAAAATTTTTCATGTTTTTCTAAAAATCTCTTAAGTACTTAGTTTAGTCCCTAACTACTTCTAATGCTTGTTTTAGGCCTTGAGGGCTCGTGTTAAGGACAATATGATTGAATTTGAATGACTTTTGTTTGGTTATGAGAAATGAATATGAAATGTATGATTGCTTAATTGATAAGTCCGGTAATGCTCCGTAACCCTATTCTGATGACGGGTACAGGGTAGGGGGTGTTACATTTATTGGTATCAGAGCTACGGTTTCGTCAATACTAGGACTAACTTAGCATGTCTGCGTCTAGCTATACATGTCATATTTAACCTATAATAGTGTGATATCTCCTGACAATTTTAAATTATGTTTTCATATAGCAATGGATTCTAATCGAGCAGACTCTGATGATGTAGAAAGTAATGGGCCAGCCTCCTTTCATGGAGTAGCACCGTCTGGATCGAGATTTGTATCTGAGGGTCGTGAAAAAGAGGCCAAGGAAGCCATCTTTCAAATGATGAATGAGTGGTTCACTAAATTTGTCCAAACGAATCCAGCTCCTCAGCAACCTCTACCCCCAGCTATTCCCCAACCGATTCCGGTAGCTTCTCAAGTCCTGGACCCCGTATGTTTTAGTAAATCGCCTGTAGATAAAATTTGAAAGTATGAGGCTGAAGAGTTTAGAGCTACAGTTGATGATGATCCGGATAGAGCCGAGTTTTGGCTTGAGAATACGATTCGAGTTTTTGATGAGTTGTCTTTCACACCATCTGAGTGTGTTAAATGTGTTGTATCTCTTCTGAGAGATTCAGCTTATCAGTCATGGAATACCTTGATATCAGTTGTACCGAGAGAACAGGAGTGGGAATTCTTTTAGACCGAGTTCAGGAAAAAGTACATAAGTCAGCGATTTCCCGATAAAAAATGCAAGGAAATTCTAAAGTTGAAACAGGGTCATATGACCATAACCGAGTGTAAAAGATAATTCGTGAGACTGAGTAAGTATGCTTGAGAGTGCATCTCCACTAAAGAAATTATGTGTAAACGGTTTAAAGACGGGTTGAATGAAAACATTAAGCTTCTAGTCGGGATTCTTGAACTAAAAGAATTTGTTGTGTTAGTTGATAGAGCATACAAAGTCGAGGAGCTTAGCAAAGAAAAGAGAAGAGCTGATTCTAAGGCTAGAGATTTGAGAAAGTGGTCAATGGGTAAATCATACCATTCATCGTCAAAGAAATCAAGGGATTCTTATACCCGTTCGACTGCTTTAATGGGTTATTCCAATAGAGATTGTGGGAAGCAACACACGAGTCCAAAAGTTCAAGCCACTTCATTATCGAGTGTTGGTAGTGCCAAAGCCAACAAACCTAAGTATCAACAATGTGGAAGACAACATTTTTGAGATTGTTGGATGAATAATAAAGCATGTTTCAGATGTGGCTCGTAAGAGCATTTTATTCGTGATTGTCTCGAGTTGCTTGAGAAAGACAAATTCCCAACTATAAGTCTGAGTAGTACAGTTTCCAGAAGGAGACCACCTCGAAATACTAGAAATGTGAATTGTAGAAAAGGTGCAACAAGGGATTCTGCTGTGAGATCTGAGGCTTGAGCATCAGCCAGAACTTACGCTATTTGCACTCGCGATGATGCATTGGCACTAGATGTTATCACTTGTACTTTTTCTCTTATGACATTGATGTAACTGCTTTGATTGATCCTGGATCAACCCATTCATATGTCTATACGAATTAGTGTCTAGTAAGAGTTTGCTTGTTGAGTCCACTAAATTTGTTATTAAAGTATCAAACCTCTTAGGCCAATATGTTCTAGTTGATAAAGTTTGCAAGAATTATCCTTTGATGACTCGAGGTTATTATTTTTTAGCCGATTTGATGCTTTTACCATTTGATGAATTCGATGTGATCTCAGGTATGGATTGGTTGACTCTACATAATGCTGTTGTAAACCGTAGACAAAAGACTATTGAGTTGAAATGTCAGAATAGTAAAATTCTTTGTATTGAATCTGATGAGTCGAATGGGTTGCCTATTGTGATATTGACTATGTTAGCGCAAAAATATGCAAAAATATGTGAGAAAGGGTTGCAATGTTTATCTTGCTTACGTACTTGATAAAAAGGTATCTGAATCAAAGATTGAATCAGTACCAGTGGTTTGTGAATATCTAGATGTTTTTCCAGAGGAGTTACCCGGGTTACCACCGATCAGAGAGGTTGAAATTTTCTATTGAGCTAGTATCGGGAGCATCACCGATATCGGTAGCTCCGTACAGAATGGCTATGATAGAGTTAAAAGAGTTGATAGCTCAGTTGCAAGAGTTAACGGATAGAGGTTTTGCACGACAAAGTTTCTCGCCCTACAGTGCACCAGTTTTGTTTGTAAAGAAGAAAGATGGATCAATGAGACTGTGTATCGACTATCGTCAGCTTAACAAGGTTACGATTAAGAATAAGTATCCTTTTTTGAGAATTGATGATTTGTTCGATCAGTTGAAAGGAGCAACAGTATTTTCAAAGATTGATTTACGATCTTTCTATTATCAATTGCGGGTTAAAGATTCGGATGTGCCAAAAACTGCATTCAGAACCAGTTACGGGTATTATGAATTTCTTGTTATGCCATTTGGGTTAACTAATGCTCCTGCAATATTCATGGATTTGATGAATCGAATCTTTAGACCATATTTGGACAAATTTGTTGTTGTGTTCATTGATGATATATTGATATATTCTCGAGACTAATCTGAACATGCCAAGCATTTGAGAATTGTATTGCAGACTCTGCGAGATAAACAACTATATGCTAAATTTAGCAACTGTGAGTTTTGGCTCCGAGAACTTGGATTTCTAAGGCACATTGTTTCAGCGGAAGGCATCAGAGCTGATCCAAGAAAGATCTCAGCAATTATTGACTGGAAACCACCAATAAACTTATCCGAAATCAGAAGCTTTCTGGAATTAGCTAGCTATTATCGGTGTTTTGTAAAAGGATTCTCGATGATTGCTACACTGATGACTCGATTGTTACAGAAAGATGTGAAATTTGAGTGGTTTGACAAATGTCAACAAAGTTTTAATCAATTGAAAGCACTGTTAACCGAAGCACCAGTTTTAGTTCAGCCTGAGCCGGGTAAAAATTTTGTGATTTTCAGTGATACTTCATTGAACGATTTGGGATGTGTTTTAATGCAAGAAGGTAAAGTGATAGCGTATGCCTCCAAAGAGTTAAAGATGCACGAGAAGAATTATCCGACACATGACTCGGAGTTGGCTGTGATCGTGTTTGCATTGAAGATTTGGCGACACCATTTGTTCAGTGAAAAATACCATATTTTTATTGATCACAAGAGTTTGAAGTATTTGATGTCTCAAAAAGATTTGAATTTGCGACAACGAAGATGGCTCGAATTGTTGAAAGATTATGAGTTAATAATTGATTATCACCCAAGAAAAGCAAATGTTGTCGCGAATGCTTTGAGTAGAAAATCCTTGTTTGCTCTGAGAGTGATAAATACACAGTTGACTTTGTCTGATGATGGTTCGATTTTAGCTAAATTAAAAGCTAGACCAATATTTTTACAACAAATTTACGAGGCTCAGAAATGTGATAATGAATTGCAAGCTAGAAGAATACAGTGCGAGTTACCTGCTGATTCAGAGTTTAAGATCAGATTTGATGATTGTTTGTTGTTCCGAGGTAGAGTGTGTGTACTAAAGAATACTGAGCTTGTATAGAAAATTTTACATGAAGCACACAGTGGTAGCTTGTTTGTTCATCCGAGGAGTATTAAGATTTTTAGTGATTTGAAACAGATGTACTGGTGGTCGGGTATTAAACGTGACATTTCTGATTTTGTATTGAGATGCTTGATTTGTTAACAGGTTAAAATCGAACATCAAATGCCTTCGGGACTGTTACAGCCAGTGATGATACCGGAGTGGAAATGGGATAGATTTATAATGGATTCCGTATTGGGATTACCTCTGTCTCTGAAAAAGAAAGATGTTATATGGGTCGTTGTTGATCGTCTGACGAAATCCGCACATTTTATTCCAATGCATATAGATTTTTTCTTGATAGACTAGCTGAGTTGTATGTTTCTGAAATCATCAGATTGCATAAAGTGCCAGTCTCAATTATTTCAGATAGGGATTCGCGATTTACATCACGGTTTTGGAAGAAATTGCAAGAGGCTTTGGGTACACGTTGTATTCTAGCACTGCATTTCATCCTCAAACTGATGGTCAGTCTGAGAGAGTAATTTAGATTCTCGAGAATATGCTTCATTGATGTTTCTTAGAGTTTGAAGGTAATTGGAAAAAATATTTACCGTTAGTTGGAAAAAATATTTACCGTATGAAGCTTTATATGGTCGTAAATGTAGAACTCCATTGTACTGGACCGAGCTTAGTGAGAAAAAGATTCACGGGGTTGATTTGATCAGAGAGACTGAAGAAAAAGTGAAATTAATTTGTGATAGTTTGAAAGCAGCTGCAGATCGACAAAAATCGTATGCAGATTTGAAATTTAAAGAGGTTGAATTTCAAATCGATGACAGAGTGTTTTTGAAAGTATCGCTGTAGAAGAAGATTCTTCGATTTGGTCACAAAGGGAAATTGAGTCTGCGATTTATTGGGTCGTATGAGATTATCGAAAGAATAGGGCCAGTAGCTTATCTACTTGAATTACCGTCAGAATTGGAGAAGATTCATAATATGTTTCATATGTCCATGTTACGACGGTATAGATCAGATTCTTCGCATATAATTTCTCCGACATAGGTTTAGGTTCAGTCCGATATGTCGTATAGTGAAGAACCAATCAGAATTACAACGAGAGATTAAAAAGTTAAGAAACAAAAGTATAGCTCTAGTGAAGGTACTTTGGCAACATTATGGTATCGAAGAAGCTACGTGGGAACCCGAGGAAGCTATGAGAAAACAGTACCCTAACCTATTTTCTGGTAAGATTTTCGGGGACGAAAATTTCTAAGGGGGAGAGTTGTAACAGCCCGTTTTTAGTGAAATCGAAACAATGGTTTTGGGACCACAAATCCGATGTGAAAATATTTATTTTATTATTTTTTTTATTGTTTACAACATGATAGTAGAGTCATATAAAAATTTCGTTAAGAAATTTTACCATTTGTATGCTTAATTTGATAAAAAGGACTAAATCACATAATGTGCAAAAGTTGAGTTCTAATAGCTGAAGATATTAAATAGCTATAGAACTTAAAAGTAGAGGTCCTTATATGGTAAATATCACAATAATAAGTTAGTGGAAGATATTGGCTTGGCATTATAGAAATTTGGATGAAATTAAAAGGTTAATTAAGTAAATTAGTTAATAATGATATAATAACTAAACCCAAATTTGCTATCTTTTATCTATCTTTCTTCAATCGAAATTAGGGATTTAGAAAGCCATTTTTTATCTTGATATTTGGCCAAGCTTACACTATATCGATCAAGAAAGGTAACGTACGGAATTAGATCGGGGAAAGATAAAGTTTTGGACTGAACGATCGTTTTCCTTCATAAGAGTTCAAGGTAAGTTCGTATGTTAATAAGAATTAAATTATGTATGTGTTTAAATGCTTAATTGATATAATTGTGATGATACGACTACATGAAAATATTCGATGAAGATTTGGCGACATATGAAATCCCAATTGAACCTTAGGAATAGATAGGATACAAATGACATGTCATTAGGGGCTACCGTGTTATGGGTGCTGGTTTCGTACGTTCTACCGATGGCTAAGTTTTTCAGCATGTGTTGCAGCTACTCGCCAGCTTGTGTGAGCAGCACAATGTAGCTACGTCTTGACCGTCAGTTTGTGTGAGCAAACCCAGTGATGGCTCAAGAGTGAGCATCTATACGAGATATGAGATAGAGATGGTTTTGACCATGTATTGACAATTGGTGTGCGAGATACCTAAGTATCCAATATTATTCCAAATGGTTCAACGGGCATAGTGATGTTACGAAAGTATATGAATTCAATATAAACTAGTACAGGTATGTAAGTGAATCATGTGAGAATTGAATTTATGAGATTTGTGATTTCATGTCTAACTTTTTTGATGAATATATGTTAGGCTTGTGGATCAAATTGAGTTGCATTATACTATGTTTAATTACTTAAATTATGATTAAATGGTAGGCTGAGTTTTATGTTATAAGAACTTAATAAGCTTAATTGCTTATGCTGTTTATTTCTGCATGTTTTATAGAGTTTAGGAAGCTCGCTCCAATTGGAAGTTGTCGAAGATCGATCTCACTATCAAACTCTCACTTTGGTGCTTTGGACTTATTATATTTTGGTTAAATGGTATGTATAGGTGTTTTGATTAATGTAACCTATATGGTTTGTTATGTTTTAACCATTGATGTAGATTGACAATGGTATATGTTTTGATATGTAAATAGGTGTAAATGTCCCCTTGATATGTGGTTTATAATTGCTATGTGAATGTCTCATTGTGAATTCGTATTTAAGGTATCATATAGTTGAAACTAAAAATGTATCTGCATGCTAAGTTTTAGGCAATGTATCATATATGAATTTGACCATTTAGGTAGATCTTGGAATTTCAAATGGTATGTTTTAAAGTGGTCAAATGAATGAGTTATGAATGTCATCTTGTATGCGTGGATGGATCATGTTATAAATTTGATATTGGATGGTTGTGAATGCCTATTTATGCCATGGTTGTATGTACATTGTTTGGCTTAGGTTGGTACCACATTGGGTGAGAAATATAGCTTGGAAAATGGCCTATTTTTGTCCACACAGGCAGAGACACGGGTGTGTGTCTCAGCCGTGTGTCCCTGCTACTTTGAAAAATTTTCATGTTTTTCTAAAAATCTCTTAAGTACTCGGTTTAGTCCCAAACCACTTCTAATGCTTGTTTTAGGCCTTGTGGGTTAGTGTTAAGGACTATATGATTGAATTTGAATGAATTTTTTTTGGATATGAGAAATGAATATGAAATGTATGATTGTTTAATTGATAAGTCTGGTAATGCTCTGTAACCCTATTCCGACAACAGATATGGGGTAGGGATGTTATAGCTAAGAAGCTTAGAGAATGTATTAATGGTTTGGTAGTAGACATTTGGGCCAAGTCTGGTTAGTTTATATCTCAAGATGGGCCAAATTGTGAATCGATTCCTTGCAACTTGTTGAATACTGACCCATGAACTTTTGAGCCTTGGAATAATTTATCACTTTTCTATAATGTTTTAGTTTGTGTTTATTTATTTTTCCTTTTATTTAAATAATTACAGCTTGTGTTTTGATGTGTGTTAGCTTTTAATTTCATGCAAATAAATATAGTGCCTAAAGGGAATAGAGTCTTGTTGATTTTTATTTATAACTTTGCAAGTACAAACGATTACATAGAATAAATCTTCAAACATCAAGATCGATGTTTCAAGCAAGGATGGACATTTCAAGCATGGAGTATGGACAGTTTTAATGTATAGGGACATTTTCTCATTTCAAATACATGAGCATGTACGGTTTTCAAATGCACGAAGACATTTTTTTCATTCAAATACATCAGAATGGATAATTTTCAAATGCATGAAGACAGTTTCTCTATTTGAATTGGATTTTTTTATTACATTCAATTGCATGTTAATGATCGTTTGAGTCATTTCATTATTCTTACAATCCTATAAATAGGCATCAATGTAAGCTTGAAATGACATTAAACTAATATAACAAAATTTGTGAGTTTATTCTCTTTAGTCTTTTTGAGAGTTTGTTCCAAACTTATCAAGATTATCATGACGGATACCCTTCTTAGCATTTGATGCACACTTCTCTTCAAAAACTTCCTTAAAAACTTATCCAATTACTTTATAGATCTACTTCCATCAAAATAACCTCGAACATATCATAACCTTATCTTAGCAATACCTATTATAGACCAATCAAGATTTACCCATACTTACCATAAAGGCAGATAAGTACATTTTACTAGACAGGTTTATCAGAGTATTCTGCAAGGGCCAAACAGAAATATGCCATAAGGGCATCCTATAGAATCATGTGTTTACTGTCCTAGTAAACTTTCATAGAAGGTGTCATGGGTTTCTTCCTAGTGACCTTAAACATTAGTTCATGTATCGTGATTTTCCCATTCGATTTACATATCATCTAAGGCTACACCATGAACATTCATACAAACATATCTTGCCATGGGTCTTAATCACATGTTCTTACACACATTCATGTATCGTAATATGCCAGGCCAGTCTTCGTCTTACTGGAGGCTAGACTATGAGTGTTTCCAAATCCTATCAAGATGCCATGAGTCTCAACCTCATGGTCTTACACTTATTTTTATCGTGATCTACCAATTTGATTAGTAATCTAACTGCCCTACCAAAGGCTTCACAAAGGGACATTTCTTATCATTTACTTATCTAGATTTATTTGCATTCCAGACTAACCCATACTTGTCATATCTCAAACTTTACCTACATACTTATCAATCAACGTTCCTCTCAATAGAATTTGATAAACCGTAATTTATACATATTTTTATCCCTCGCTTAACACGTTTATGAATGATTTCCTCTTAGATTTGGTGAATTTGGTGCTCATAATCCTTTAATTTCATGTTTTATACTTAGGTGAGCATAGGAGGACAAAAAGAACGAGAAATGGGCCAAAAATAGAGAAAATAGATCGATAGGGGAAAACAACACGGCCTGGACTTCCTCACACGGGCAGAACACACGCCCGTGCCAATCTAACAGGCTCAACCACGGCCTAAATCAATCTCAGCACGGGTGTGTTGATCTAACAGGCTCGACCACGGCCTGAAGTAATCGCACACGGGCGTGTCCCTGCTGAGCCCTAGTTAAATTCTATTCGAAAAAAGGTGATTTTTAGGGTTTGGAGGCCTTCTAAAACCTATTTAAACACCCTAGAGGAAGACTAACAGGGAAACGGAGAATAGGGAGTGAGGAATTACTCCAAGGAAGCCGATTGATCAATCTCAGAAGCCGGATTCATCATCAAGGCGAAAAATTTCTCCTCAATTTCCCTTTAGGAGTTTTGGGTTTTCTTTATGTTTTGTATTCTGATGTTTTCTTATTTAGTTATGAACTAAAACCCCTAAATAACTAAGGGGGATGAAACCTAAGACGAATCTTGTTATTATTTTCTGAATCGTATGATAAATATTTGACTTGTTCTTACTTATGTGTTCTTAATTCTTGCTTTGGTATTTCAGGATATCAATTCAAGTTAAGGCTCTTAGTTGGAGGATGAATAGTCCCTGGCTAAGAGTGACTTTGTCATAATTAAGTGGAGTTGATTGCACACCTAGAGATAGGGTGACAAGATTTTGCTGGATTAGAGTGAAACCTAATAAGGGAATCCATAGATCGAGTTAATACAACCCTAGGGTGTTAATTAGAGAAAAGTCTAGGTTATTCAACTTAGAGATTAGACGTTATTAGTCTTGAATAGGGATAATAACATAACTTAAGGATTTCTACGAAACAAGTTAAATGAATAAATCGTCCGGTTCGGAGCCAAAATAACAAGTAAAAGTCTAGGTGAATTTTTCCTTAGGTATTGTCCTAAATCAATCATTTTTCCCAAAAGTAATTTCCCAATTCTATTTTCTGCAACTTCTTAGTTTAATTAATTAGTTAGTTAAAACAAACCCCTTTATTTCTTAGGCTAGATAATAAAAAGACAGTCATTACTAGTACTTTTAGTCCTTTAGGTTCGACAATCCGGTCTTGCTAAAGCTATACTACTGTTCGATAGGTACACTTGCCTACGTCATGATAATAGTTAGTTTCAAGAAAGATTAATCATAAATTTATAAAACTTATCACAAAAAATCACGATCAAAATTTATTACATATCATCATACCACTTATCTCATCTTTACTATACTCGTACACTTACCAATTATCATAGATATCATCATCTTCTATATATAATTTTTTTTCTTCTACTTAAAAGGTTTACTTAAGAGAGAAAATCAGAGTAAAGACTCACCTGATACTCACCTACTATAGTTCTAAGCTCCAGAGTTAGATATCCTTCTCAAACCAACAGTAACAACTACTTACAGAACATAAGACCACCATTAAAACTCATTTTCATACAATTTACTATCATCCCAACCTCTGACAACCCCCATGCAAAGCCTTATACCTACAAATTCATGTTCATATACCACATATAGATTCACTCTTACAAAAACATCTAACATGCAGAGTTGTAATACTTTCCCAAAGATGGAATGATCACTGATTAATCCAAGAATCCTTAACTTCCAACTTAATGAGGAAAAAATATCATTGGATTTAAGAAAAACAATCAGAAAGTACTCTCTAAGGAAGAAGAAGAAATTCTCTCAGAACCCTTCTTACCCATATAAATATGACCCATCCTAGCTAATGGAACTTAATCAGTTCCTTACATTTCAAAATTTGTTTTCTTAATGGTATACAATTTTTGAAAGAAATATGAGAATCCCGCATTATAAATATCTGACTAGTCTATCCAGTTGGTTCCTAACCAAGTTACTTTACGACCTAACTAGCATAGTACTTCATACAAACAAGGCGTACTATATTTTTGGTAATAATTCATATCATACTTACCCCTTTTCACTTAACATTATCTTTTCCTTTAAATAACATAATATACTAAAATAAAATCTTCACTTACTTTACATAGCGATTACAATACGTTCGCACCTATGCGAAAGAGAAACTTATATGCAGATTACACTTTGCCAAACAGATTATTTTGCTGCTATACACCAAAATCTTAGGTCCGCCAGACTTGAGGTGTGACACATGATAAGTGAAAGTGGAAACAATTATGAAAATTATAAGACATGTTAGAAAGTGAGACTAAATTGAATAATATATGAAAGTGTAAAGAAAGATATAAATAAGCATTCTTCATTAGAAATTACTAAGTGAGAAGTGATTTAATTAGCAATTAAATAAAATTATTGAAGTGAGTATAGTAAGTGATATTATGAATAGATAAAGTAAATAAGTAACAAAGTATGATAAAATGATACTGACATGGATTTATAGGGGTTATTGAATTATTTGTTAGCAAGGACTAAATTGGAATGATTGTAAAGTTAAGAGTAGTGAAACTGATGCAAATGGACTAGATTGCAAGAGTGTAAAAAATTTAGAAGTGTGAAATAGAAATACTTAAATTTAATTCTAAGTCATATTAAAGTGATATTTAAGTGAATTTTTAGTAATACTTGAATTTCATATTGAAAAAGACTAAATGGAAAATTATAAAAAAGTGACTAAATATTCCAATATTGAAATAACATATTTAAGTGTAATGATATATAAAAGTGAAGTGAAGGCTAAGTGAGAGGATGGAAATTAATGAAAATATATGTTAGTAAGTACTAAATTGAAAATATTGTAAAGTAAGTGAAGTGAAGTTTATGCAAAGAAGACTAGTTAGCAAAGTGAATACAAATTTGATATGTGTAATAAAATATTTATGGAGAATTTTAGTGAAATGTTTATGATAGTGAATTTAATTCTAAGAGATACTAAAGTGTTAATTAAATAAACAATGATTTTCTTGAAACTAATCACTAAATTGTAATGAGTGAGAAGTTTTGTGTTCCATTAATTGATAAATAATAGCGATAAATATAACAATACAAATGCCCAAGTGGACAAATTATGAACATGTTAGATGTGAATGGAAAGTGGCACTTCACTGTTGTTCTGTTCTAACACAGCACCCTAGTGCTACTCTGTTCTGTTGTTTCACTTTAGTGAATTATTGTACAATTTTCATATATCCTATATGTTTTATTGAGCCTACTGTGGGCAAAATGAAAAGTGTTAAGAGAGATTGATAATGAACCGGTAAATGAAATGTAATAAGACAGAAAATGAAAATGTATTATTAATGATAATTTAAATAAAGTAAACATGTTATAATTAAAGTATCGATATATTAGACTTAAATAAGTTATTGATGTACTTATTGAGAGCTGAAACTTTAAAAATCTTACAGATCAGTCATTGTTCTATCATAGACCACTAAAAAAGTTATCGTAAGCTCATATATGATCGTATAAGTTTTCGAAACATGTTGTAAATGCTTATTCAGTTTAATACCTCAAATGAAATGATTATCTAATCAAGGAAATTTTAATGCTTATTCAGTTTAATACCTCAAATGAAATGATTATCTAATCAAGGAAATTTTAAGGACGAAATTTATTTAAATGGGGAGAAATGTAACACCCCTAAAATTGTTGTTTTTAAAAGCAATAATAAATCAAGATAGTGTAAATTGATTTCTAGATTAAGTAAAATATGGAAATAAAAGTGATAAAAGAGAAGATTAAAGAGTATCAAAGAAAGTTAAATTAAGAAGTATGTTGTAGCATATTAAATTAAAGGAAGGATGAAATCGTAAAGATATAAAAAGTTTTGAGCTTCAAGTAAAATTATTCAAAATTTGAGGGGTTAAAGTATAAATATGAGAAAATATGAAGGATCAAAAATGGAAATAACCCAAATTCTTATGAGATAAAATTAGGGGGCAAGGACCAAATTGATTAAGTGGAGAAATACAAGGGACTAAACCAAAATTATACAAAAAATAAGGTATTAATTCAAGTATGGAAATTTGAAGAAATATGAAGGGTAAAATAGTCATTTCTTACATGAGATAATTATGAAAAAATACAATGGTTGTTGGTAAAATATAGGTCATTGAATGAGATTGAAAAATAATACGAAATCCTAACCATTTGATTAAAGTTATTAAAGTTAGATTTTTATATATTAAATAATAACATTTTATTATTAAATTAGTTGAGATATTTTGATGGAAAAATGAATAAACTTCATCTTTTATATAAGTTTTTCACGCCACTGTCACGTCCCAAAGTGTGGGTAAATTTTTCTAGGATTAAATTGATAAATACTGAAAATATTTTATTTTTCTGTTTAGCCATTTTGTCGGGCCTTTGTTTGTAATTTTCTAATAAGGGTTTCTGAAAGCCCAATTTTCCCTTCCCCATATTTTTTCTCATGTGCCATGCATGCTAAGGTTTAAAACCTAGGGTGCTACCAACCTAGATATAAAAAAAAAAAAAAAAAAAAAAACTTAAGTTAGGCTGGCCACCCTTTTTCCTTTTCATTTCCCTAAGTTTTTTCCTTGTGTCACCCTCTCTTCCGGTTCTTCTCTCCTCTTCACTTTTTTCCCCTATCTTCTTCCTCTTCTTTTCTCTTCCTTTTCCTTAACCATCGCACCATCAGAACCACCATATTCATCCACCATCCTTGATTTACCGCCGCTCCTTACATTCCTTAAACCTCTAAATCCCTTTCCCTTATCAACTCATCCTCTTTTCATTTAGATTTCGTTAGTGTTTAGATCTGTCAATGAAAATTATCATTATCTTTTGTCGTAGGGTGGTAACTGTGATCTATTTTAATGGTTAAATCCCAATTTCAGTAGTACAATTGAATTATGTTGTCTTTTACGTTTGGCTTAACCAATCTATTGCATCCCAAAAATTAGGGGTTAGTTTTTTTTTTAAATAAACTTGATAGGTCTAATATGTTTAATTGAGTTAGGACCTAATTTGAAAAAAGGTAAAAGTGAATTAAAATATTAATAGTGAGTCTTGGCCATAAGTATTAATTCTGATTTATAAAAAAATAAAATAAGAGAGTATTAAAAACTATAGGTTAAATAAGTTAATAAAATAATTGATTAAAAGTATAAGCTAATAAAGAATAGGTAAGTTGAGCACAAAATAGATATATACAATTAAGTGACCAAATTTAGTATGAACGGAGTCCTAACATTAGTGGTTAAAAGCTTAAGAAATTACCTAAGAAGCCAAGGTTCAAACCCCACTCTTTGTATTTTTACTCCTTATTTTTCAAGCAATTAAGGATGGAAACCAAGTTACTATAAGAATTAAACACGATAAAATGAACTTGATATATGTAGTAGCCTAATGGTTAAGCTTGCTCTTTTCCCCTAGCACACCTAGGTGCCAACTCTTTCCAATTTTTGTTGATTTTGAAAAAATGGTTTAATTTCCAAAATAGCCCTCTAAATTTTCCTTAATCTTGTCATTTAGTCCTTATCATAATAGAATTTTGATTATATTTTTCAATCTTATCTAGAATTCATATATTATCCTTCTTCAAAATCCAAATGAAATTGAAATTCCATTATCTTTTTAACTACTTATCTTAATTTGAAATACAAATTAATCCTTTTAAAATAAATCCTAACTGGATTTCAAATTACTCCTTTTCAAATCCTAATATAATTTATCTTTCATATTTCTAATTATTATTTATTATTCCCCATTTGTTATTTTATCAAATTGAAAACCTAAACTCTCTCTCTATATATATCCTAGTTTTCTCTCAAAATTCTCTATCTCAAAACTCTTTTAGAACCCTTATGTTCTACCGAAAAATATTCCTAAAGCTTTTGAAAATTCAATCAAGTCCTCATCAATTGTTCTTCTCCAAATTGTCGAAACTCAAGTAATTAGATCATTGAATTTCTACCAAGATTGACCCTTATAGGTGTTTAGATCGAACTTGAGCATGGGATAGTCACCTGAGACCTCAAAAAAGGCAGGTGTCTGTTATTTTATGAAAAAATCAAGTCAAATCGTGTCTAGGTTTAGGCCTACATGGCCATGCACCACCGTTTTACAGATTTTATAGTCCTACCAATATTTTTCCAAATTTTCCATTATTCTTAAAAAAAATTACAATTTTACTATAACCTTTATTATTTTACTCTAAGCAGCACCTGATTAGGTTTTTAATGACATTTAGAGAACTAGATTATGCAATTAGGTCATTGGCTAGGATTAGAATGAGTGAATAAATGAATTTATGAATTAATTGCTTATAATTGATGGCATAAATCTGTGAATGATTTTGTGGTTGCTAATATGATATAATTGCTCATGATTGTTTATTTTCATTCGTGAATGATTATAAATATTCATTAATGTTATACATGTTAAATAAATGTCTCATATGTTTTAATGATTGATTTATGAATTGCCTATTCTTCCAATGAAAATAGAATGTTGACAATGATATTGAATAATTGCCTTATGAATGATTGCTTGGCATATGCATGTGGAGGCCGATATGGTAAGGAGGAAGTATATGGCAGTATAACTACATTTAATTGTGCGTTGTGTGCCCACAGCAAAAGCAGATTCCAATTGCGCCCATTTTACTATGCAAGCACAACCCTCTTGTAGTTTTTATCTTCGAGTATGTTGTGTTTCCATGGCTATTAGAAGATTTTATCTGTATTATATGTGTGCGTTGTGTATCCATAGCAAAAGCAGATTCCAACTATGTCCGTTTTCCCGTGCGGGCACAGCCCTTTGATAGCTTTTATCTACGAGTATGTTGTGCTTCCATGACCATTGGCATGTTTCATCTAAATTCTATTCGTGCACTATGTACCCACAACGAAAGCAAATTCCAACTACGTTCATTTGTTTTGTGTCCACAGCTAGTGGTAGTGAAACTACAAATTACTAGTGGCATTAAGTCCACAACCCGGTGTGATTGGAGGAGGGGTTCTGGGGAACCCCTATTTGGAGAGCTAGTGGTTGAGGGTAGGAGTATTGAGTGTTAAACAAAATGCTAAAATGAATTGATTGTTGCTTGACATATTGAGCATACTCATGAAAGGTGCATAACGAATCGACTGAACAGTTATAGGTGCATATGCTAATTATGATAAATATATTGATTTGATAATTGAATCTGTCTAACTGATTATGATTAATTGGTAATGGTTGCCTAATTAAAGTAGCAAACTCATTTTACCGTATTAAATTGATTAGTTTGCAAGACTATTGTTAGTATGATTGACATGCGAAACTATCTACCATTGTACTGAATTGATTGATATGTGAAATTATTTGATATTACTGTACAAATTCAAATATTGAATTGGTTTATTGTAAAGGGGCTCACACTAAGCTTCCATAGGTCACTCCCCTTATCTTCCATCTTTTCAGATAATCTTATGGATTAGGAAGCGGACTTGACATGTGAAAGGTCTCGACTTGTTCTCGCCAACGTTTTGTTATTATCGTTTTATTTTACTAAGAACCGTGTTATGGGATAATTATTTTTAATTACATCACTTAGGATGCATTTCATTGATTATTAGGATTAGGGAATTTGTATAGATGCAATAGCTTATACTTAATATTTATTATTGACTGTGATTTTAAAGTGTTGTTTAATTATTAAGTGTTAATTTATTATACAAAAGATTATTGATATATTTTCTATTACCAAAATTAATGTTAGTTTTAAATTCTTAAAATCGAGATAATCACTTGTATAAAACATGTTTAGTATTGAAAATTGATTTGTAAAAATACCGAGCCACCTCGGTGGTGAATGTGACCTCTTCGGCTCGGGTCTACCGTCTAGGCGGGGTTGGGGAGGTTACATGATCTCTTTTTTTTCTATGCCGAAAACCTTAGTACCAGTTACTAACTTGCGTATTTTGTGTGAATATGTCATTTGAAGGATCGGATCTAGGGGCACCGAATCAAATATGAACGTGTGGAGTGTCAAACGAACTTGTGGTGAAAGGTGTGTTTACTAACCATGAAAATCGATGGCAAACAATGTGTGCTTTTAGGGTCACACGGTTTACCACACGGGCGTGTGTCCCATACGGGTGGTCAGCACGGTCCTGTGCTATGGTAGTTTCAAGATATTTTTATGCCACACGACCATAGCTAGTTACACGACCAACCACATGGCCTTGTGACTATTGTTGGGGATTTTGTTTACTGACCACACGGTCTGGACACACAGCCATGTACCTCAGTGCCACACGGCTTCAGCCTTCTCAACGGCTTGGCCACATAGCCATGTGACTACTACTTTACAATTTTGCCTTGATTTTTGTGAAATATTTTAATTTAGTCTCTGTACAATCCCCAACTTGTTTTAGAGTTTTCATAAATTCATTTGAGACCATATTACTATATTTGTTCTGAAATCAGTGATATGTTTAATTGTGCGTATAATATGGATAATTTGTAAATCCGTGTTGGACTCTATTGTTTGATTACATTACTATTTTCACTGCATAATTAATAATCCGTTAATGTTACTACTTCTTTTATTATCATTAATGTCATCCATAATTTTTCATACTGTGCATTGGGGTTTGGGTTGTTAAAGGAGGAAGTGCTACTGGCGGTTTATCTGCAGATTTACTAGTAGTTCATCTACAAATCTACTGGCGGTTCATCCGCATATCTCCTGGTGGTATTTCCATACGAGTTTTTGCTCCCACTATTATGGTGTGTTGGGTTGGATGAGTTCTGGGTAACTCTTATTGTGGAGTGTAATGGATGGATGGGTAGGAAAATTTTACTATTACTTTTGCATACTGCATACTTACTGATGTCACTATGAAATTGATAATCTAATATATACTGTAAATTGCAAAATTATGTGTTGATAATTACTTACTTATTGCTTGTGTGTTAATAGTACACTGAGTTGTATAACTCACCCTTTAGTTATTCCCATCTTTTCAGATAACTCTTGAGGTTAGGGCTTGGACTTGGCATTCGGAGCACTGTCACCAGATTTATTTTACTCAAGTATTTTTAAACTTCATTTTATAAACTTTGTTGTTTTTTGCATTGTTCACAAACAGACTGTGGCATGGACTTTAATATTTCATTTGGATGTTTGAACTGGGGATATGAGATTATAGGTTTTTGATGACAAACTCAAATTTTAATAAGGTTTATAAGATTTTATTTTAAATTGTTTTAAAAATGGTGTAAATATGATTTGCTAACAATTTTGGAACTAGAATAAAAAAGAACGAGATTATTAAATAAACTAGTGTTTCTTAAAATGTATAAAAAATTATAAATGTGACTTTTGGAAATCAAGCAGAATTGTTTTTCTACAAAGTGATATCCATTAGATTATAAAGTGATGAATATTAAATATATAATCTTACTCTAAATAAGTTTAAGATTTTACAACTTAAAACCATTATATTGAATCTAAATTTTTTTCTAGGCCATTCGTGGCTAATGTAACTCTCATGATTCGTCCATAATGTTTGGGCCAAGTTGAGGAGGTTACAGTCACTTTCATGAAGGGAGGAAGAAAATTTTATATTTTATGCAATTTAGTCCTTTGTCATGAAAGCCCATTAATTCATCCAAAATTCTTTGAAATTCCTATAGGCGCCAAAGAAGAAAGATGAAGTAGAGATCCTAGAGAGTATATTCCTCAACTTAGAAGCAAGAAATTGGTAGATGGAAGTGAAGAAAAATAGAAGAAAAGAGAAGGATAGTGATGAAGTTGAGAAAGAAATAGAAGGGAAGCAAAAGAGGTGAAATTCTTGTAAAAAGAGGTAAGTGTTCACTTTAATTTCATTAATATTCAAAGTATTAAGTTAAAGTATGTAATAACTTGGGTGTTTAATATGTGAATTTTATTTAAGTAGTAGTGATGGAAACTATGTTACAAATTGTAATACATAGATAGTGGTATAATTTATGCTATGAGAAGTTATGATTAAACTATATGTTAATAATATGCAAGGTTTGAGGATTACATTAAATAATAATCTATGTGTGATGATATACATAATCAAGTGATCTTGTATAGAAATTCAATAGTTGATAAGTAAAATAAAAGTTAAATGTATAAAAGTAAATATATTCATTAAAACAGTTTTGGACAACAGTAATAGTTTAACATTGAAAATTCACTAAAACTTGTAGAAATGATTTAGTGGTTGAATTAAATATGAATTTAAAGTTTATTGAGTCTAGTTTTACATGAAAATAAATGGTGTAAGCAATGAAATTGTAGATTATGAGATATATGAACTTTTGTGAGACAAGGTCCGAATGATTTCGGGTTTTCATGTTATAATTTTGAAAATTTATTACAAATTGTACATAAATATTTGTATTCTCAAATTTATGAGATTATATGCTTAAAATATGTAATTATTGAAATCATAATTAATGTTACATATAAGTATATTATAATCATATATTAAACACTCAAGTTATTACATACCTTGTACAAAATAATTATTGAAATCATAATTATATGAGATATAAATATTTATATGATTTATACGTAAAATTTGTAGATTACAAATTGTACATATAAGGTCCGACACAATAATTACAAGCTTAAAATATGTAATTATTGAAATCATAATTAATGTTACTTTTAAGTATATTATACTCAAAATTAAAGGTTCATATATACATACACACACATGTACATAAAGGATGTGAAATGAAGAGGAGGAAAAAAAATAAATAGTAGAAGAGTTTGATGCTAAGAGAGTATTATAAGTGATAGGTTTGCTAATACAAAAGAATAATTTAAATGAATTATTTAGATATTAAGTGAATAATTGTCATATGATGTATTAATGGACTTATTTGTAAAACTTTAATAATTGTGTTAATCTTATAAATTTGATTGAGAAACATATGGTGTTGAAATTGGAGATAGATGCATATGAATGATATGAATTCTGGTATATAAACTTGATTGTAAGTGATGAGAAATGATAGAATGGAAATTAAGTGGACATAGAATCAACATCGCGACAAAAAGTTCACCATGTTGCAACAAGCTCAAGTTAGTGGGTGACATAAAGAGGAACCCCCAACATCACGACGTTGGATTGAGATTTTGAAAACTTTGTAATTTGGTCCCTATTCAATTATAAACTATTACGAGAGCTATCGGAACCTTGTATTGAATTTAGATAAATTTTTAAATTGTATTGTAATTGCAAATTGATCTTAGCAGTTCGATTAAAATGAAAAAATGAATTTGAGTTTAACAATAGTTGCTCCAACAATGAATGTAACAACTTGATATCGGGTCGGGTATGAGGGTGTTACAATGTAGCCTTTTTCTAACTAGTATAATAACACATTTAGTCCTCAATACATACATATTCTATCGATTTGATTCTCAAACACATATAATTAAATATAAATTATATATTATGAAAAAGTAAAAAGTGTAATTAATTTATATAAATAATATTATATGTATTTATATTTAATTACACTTATAAGGCTAAAAAATGCAGTTAGCCCCCCGAACTTGACATCTCTTAAGTTGGTACTTATGATTTTTTTTTTTGTCCCAAGTTGGTGACCAAATTTTCATTTTGTCAAGTGTTCTGGTACTTTTCTATAACAGTATTAAATACAGAACTCATGGCACTCTTAGGTTATGACACGTGGCATTGATAATACCCTAATCTAATTTGTTTTATACAAATTTTTAAAATATAAAAGAAATTATAAATTATAAAAAATATGTATCTAAAAATTAAAATTACTACAATAACAAATAAATAATTCAAGTTAAAAAAATCGAAAACCCAAAAAAATTCTTTTTGTAAACAAATTGAAAATAAATTAGTTGAAGATAAATTTTACAATAAATTTTATGCATAAGGGTGCAAATTATTACACGATTTTTCAAGTTGACAAGAATGCAAAAGATGATGATATGAAAAAGGCTTATAGAAAGCTTTTTTGTTCTTTTATCTTTTTATTTGTTAATTATTTGTTAGGTTTTATAGGAAAATTTGGGTTTCTCTGTTGAAAATACTATTAGAACAATCATGATGATGTTTATAAAAACCACAAATTTACATATAAGTTTATCAATATTTAATTATATGTCTTTAAATATAATTATAATTATATGTATTTGAGGATCAAATTGATAGAACTTGTAAATGTAACTGGTAAAATTTATTGAATTATTTCGAATTAAGATCTAATTGATAGAACATGTAAGTATTGAGGACTAAATGTGTTATTTTAATAGTTAAAGAAAATGACACATTGTCACTATCGTTAACTATTAGCAGAAAGCGACCAAAATAAAAACGATCTACAATATGAGTAACTAAAATAGAAATGATCTAAAACATTAGTGACTAAATTAAAAGTTTCATAGTTGGGTGACCAAAACAGAAGCACTGTAACACCCCTTACCTGTACCCGAGGCCGGGATAAGGTACGAGGCATTACCGGACAAAGATAAAAACATTAAACTAAAATACGGGCCATAAAATTTGTATCAAATTCAAACTTTTTGCATTTAATCATAAGGTCCCTAATACAAACCTACGAGGCCCAAAACATACTTTAGAAAGGGTTCGGGACTAAACCAGGAACTTACGAAAATCTTGGAAATTTCATGCTTTAAGGCTCCACATGCCCGTGTCCCAAGTCGTGTTCCATACACATTTGAGACACATGGTCGTGTCTCTGCTGTGTGGAATATACCTAGGCTATTTTCCAAGCTTTGGTCAACCTTAATCTCTTACCCACTTATACAAAATCAAAAGCATATAACATGGTATTCATTTAATGAGTAAACAATCTCAATTTAAACCAAAAACATAGCATTTGTATGTCATCATACATGTGTCTCTCATAGTTATTTTACCTTGTCTATTATAGTACCACTTATACATTTACACGGGATTATCATCTTACCACTTCACTTAATCATCAAGCATTCGTATTTAAAGCTAGATCATATCCTTATAAAATACCACAATTCGGATCATGCAGAATAACATGTTTGCCTGAAACATTTCAATTCAACTCCATACCCAACAAGCATTACATTAAGACTAGTCATATATTTATATATATATACATGTCATGACACATATCATTCTCTTTCTATTTTCTTATAAACACATATCATTTATTTCATTATATCAATATTTCATATACCATAATTTCCATGTATTCCACATATATTTATTTTCCTCCTCCTCCTCTCCATTCCATATCCTTAATGTATAGAGCATTCTTGTAAGTACGATTTCACAATTTACTAATAAATGCTCACATCAAACTGTCCACACGAGTCATATTCACTTACTTATTTATAATTCGAGCTACAGAGCTCGAAATTAAAATCTGTAAATTTTCTCTAAAACTAGACTCACATATCTTTCCACCATAAAATTTTCATAATTTTTGGTTTATCCAATTAGTACAGTTTATTAGTTAAAGCCTCCCCTGTTTCAGACTACGACTACTCTGACCTCTGTGTACTACGAACCAAATTTCTCCCTGTACAGAATTCCAACGACCATGAAATTTATTTCCCTTAAAAATAGACTCAATAAGGAATCCATGCATGTAAGGTATGACTCTTAATAATTTTTTTAAAATTTATGGTGAATTTATAAAGTCAGAATAGGGGATCTCGAATTCATTCAGACCCTGTTTCACAAGAATTCAAATATCACACAATATAGAATTCTTTTGCTTCCCCTGTTTCTTTCATGTGAAAATAGACTCATTAAGCTTTATTTTCATATATCATTTGCATTTTTATTCAACTTCCACAATTTTTAGTGAATTTTCAAAGTCACGCAACTGCTGCTGTCCAACACTATTTTACTACTAAAATTCATTCTTACATAATTCCACTTAATCCGTTTTGTCTTATCAAAGTTCACCAAACTATCGAGCACATTGCTCATAATTTTCATAAACATATACCTACACTATTTCATCACAAAACTCACAAAGCAGTACATAGTAAGTCTCCCGTTGAACACTTCGGATCAATCCTCGATACTTGGTGGTTTCAGCACATAGCTCCACCCATCATAAAGTTCGGCTCTCTTGTACACATGGTGAACACTTAGTACCACCGATGTGACCTAGCCAGTTTATCTCGTAGCTCTCTTGTCTACATGGTGTCCTTCACCTGGAACCACGCATGCGACCTAGCTACATATATCCCGTAGCTCTCTTGTCTACATGGTGTACACATAGTATCACCCATGTGACCTAGCTACATCATAATGCCTCGTAGCTCTCTTGTACACATGATGTGCACTCAGCACCATACATGTGACCTAGCTACATACCATCTGTATCATCCAATCTTTCCGAAGGTTCAACAGGGATTTCTCTCTCTTTTCCAACAATTTCACCAATCAAATAATTATCCACAAACATATTTCCAATATTATTATAAAATATCATAATACAAGTAATATTGATGTATTACTTACATATAAACTTACATCTCATTTAATATCAAGGCAATAACATTAAATTACACATTGCCTTATTAAAAATCATATGAACTTACAATTTCGCATAATATCCATAATCATAGAAATCACATTTATGTATGATAATTCAATGCACTTCATGTACCATAGACATATTTTTAAATCAATTCATAAACTTGGCACCATAATCATTTAATTTAACATAATTCAATTAATTCACTAAATTTAACTTTCAAATATAAATTACAGCATTATTGCTTTATTATTATCATACCAACTTACATACTTTCAACACCTCGGATATCATACTAAATATATCAATTTTACATTGAAACGTGCATAAATTAATGCTTATTATACATTAACTTACCTCGATACTAAAACGGCCATTTTATCAACTTTCTCAATTTTTAATTTTTCTCTCATTCTAGGTTCAAATCTCATTTTCCGGGATCTAAAACATCATATTTTACTTATTTAACTAATGTACTATTCAAAACAGTCCTTAACTCAAACTTTGGAAAAATTATAATTTTGCCCCTAAACTTTTGCATATTTACACTTTTGCCCCTAGGCTCGGGAATTAAACTTCATCCCTTATTCTTATGTTTTATGACATGCTGATCACTTTTCCCTTCTATGGAAACATCAAATTCTCACTCTAACATATACTTATAACTATTAGGTATTTTACTGATTAAGCCCTTTACTCATTTTCACTCAAACCGAGAGTAGCACAAGTTGTTTAACATAATTTCAAACCTCATATTCTATCATAAAACATCAAAATAAACACATTTCACCTATGGGTATTTTTCCAAATATGAACCCTAGCTTAAATTATTGCTAGAATAAGCTTAATCAAATTACCGAGATTCCAAAAACGTAAAGAACTTGAAAAAGGGGCTAGAACGGACTTACTATTGAGCTTGGAAAGCTTGAAAACCCTAGCCATGGCTTCCCCATGCTAATTTCGGCCTCCATGAAGAAGATGAGTAGATTTTGGCTTTATTTTCCCTTTTTATTTCTTTTAATTACCAAATGACCAAAATGCCCTTCCTTACTAAACTTTCAAAAATTCCATCCATGTCCAATTTTTGTCCATAACTTAGAAATTGGTCAAATTGCTATTTAAGACCTCCTAATTAATATTTCAAAGCAATTTCATACTAGAAACTTCTAGAGTGCAAGTTTTGCAACTTATTCAATTTAGTCCCTAACTTCAAATTGAGCACTTTATGCATAGAATTTCTTCACGAAATTTTCTGAGAATCATGCAATCATATCATAGACCTCAGAATAATCATAAAATAATTATTTCTATCTCTGATTTTGTGGTCCCGAAACCTCTGTTCCAACTAGACCCAATTTTGGGCTATTACAACTCTTCCCCCCTTTAGAGATTTTCGTCCTCGAAAATCTTTCTGGAGTGAGGTTTAGTATCTTTCTCATAATTTCCAACATTACTAACTAATTTTTTTCAAGACGATACTTTCAGAAACACTGTGTCATCAATTTGAATCCCAAGATAACTCAGTCAACTTTGATATTTCTCTAACTCTGTCCTTCACTTGTCAACCATTCTCAGTCTCTGGTCATATCTATAATTATTTTATCACTGAACTCTTTGATTCCACACTTAGAAACTTAGTCAACATAATTCTCATGAATTTCCGTTATTTACACCTCATCGGTAAGGGGGTGAGGTCGTATAGTCTGTAACTCGATTCTGACATATATCTATATGACACATTCTCTTTTTTTTTTTTTTCCATTATCCACATATATCATTATAATCATACTATCCACTTCAAACAATTTATTATTCATATCTCATCTTACATAAAATTTCCAATTATCTCATTTTAAACAAGTGCACTCACTCATACATTCTATGAATTTTGAATAACTTTAGTCATCACATTTACTCATTAATTTAGTCAAGCATGCAACAACATATGAAGGCCAAACAAATATGAATAAATATATCACTATATAAACTTTCATCTCACTGATTATCACATATACATATATCACGAATTCTTATTCATACCTTTCCGAGTTTAACATATCATAGCTACACTTTATTCAAATACTTCAATATCGCTATCAAATGGTCGGATGTAGCTCGGTTGGAGAATACGTTTTCAACAAAATGGTCCACATTAGTGTCGGGAGACATCACATTATCACATATTTGTGGCATGTATAACTAAACTCTCACACTTGCTATGTTAGTCCGAGAATCGACTAAAACCGCTCGATACCACTAAATGTAACACCCCTTACTGCACTGAGGCCGGGATAAGGCACGAGGCATTACTAGGACAAAGATAAAAACATTAAACTAAAATACGGGCCATAAAATTTGTATCAAATTCAAACTTTTGCATTTAATAATAAGGTCCCTAATACAAACCTACGAGGCCCAAAACATACTTTAGAAAGGGTTGGGACTAAACCGGGAACTTACGAAAATCTTAGAAATTTCATGCTTTAAGGCTCCACATGCCCGTGTCCCAAGTCGTGTTCCATACACAATTTGAGACACATGGTCGTGTCTGCACTGTGTGGAATATACCTAGGCTATTTTCCAAGCTTTGGTCAACCTTAATCTCTTACTCACTTATACAAAATCAAAAGCATATAACATGGTATTCATTTAATGAGTAAACAATCTCAATTTAAACCAAAAACATAGCATTTGTATGTCATCATACATGTGTCTCTCATAGTTATTTTACCTTGTCTATTATAGTACCACTTATACATTTACACCAAGATTATCATCTTACCACTTCAGCTTAATCATCAAGCATTCATATTTAAAGCTAGATCATATCCTTATAAAATACCACAATTCAGATGCGCAGAATAACATGTTTGCCTGAAACATTTCAATTCAACTCCATACCCAACAAGCATTACATTAAGACTAGTCATATATTTATATATATATATACATGTCATGACACATATCATTCTCCTTCTATTTTCTTATAAACACATATCATTTATTTCATTATATCAATATTTCATATACCATAGTTTCCATGTATTCCACATATATTTATTTTCCTCCTCCTCCTCTCCATTCCATATCCTTAATGTATAGAGCATTCTTGTAAGTACGATTTCACAATTTACTAATAAATGCTCACATCAAACTGTCCACACGAGTCATATTCACTTACTTATTTATAATTCGAGCTACAGAGCTCGAAATTAAGATCCGTAAATTTTCTATAAAACTAGACTCACATATCTTTCCACCATAAAATTTTCATAATTTTTGGTTTATCCAATTAGTACAGTTTATTAGTTAAAGCCTCCCCTGTTTCAGAGTACGACTACTCTGACCTCTGTGTACTACGAACCAAATTTCTCCCTGTACAGAATTCCAACGACCATGACATTTATTTCCCTTAAAAATAGACTCAATAAGGAATCCATGCATGTAAGGTATGACTCTTAATAATTTTTTTACAATTTATGGTGAATTTATAAAGTCAGAATAGGGGATCTCGAATTCATTCAGACCCTGTTTCACAAGAATTCAAATATCACACAATATAGAATTCTTTTGCTTCCCCTGTTTCTTTCATCTGAAAATAGACTCATTAAGCTTTATTTTCATATATCATTTGCATTTTTATTCAACTTCCACAATTTTTAGTGAATTTTCAAAGCCACGCAACTGCTGCTGTCCAACTCTATTTTACTACTAAAATTCATTCTTACATAATTCCACTTAATCCGTTTTGTCTTATCAAAGTTCACCAAACTATCGAGCACATTGCTCATAATTTTCATAAACATATACCTACACTATTTCATCACAAAACTCACAAAGCAGTACATAGTAAGTCTCCCGTTGAACACTTCGGATCAATCCTCGATACTTGGTGGTTTCAGCACATAGCTCCACCCATCATAAAGTTCGGCTCTCTTGTACACATGGTGAACACTTAGTACCACCGATGTGACCTAGCCGATTTATCTCGTAGCTCTCTTATCTACATGGTGTCCTTCACACGGAACCACGCATGCGACCTAGCTACATATATCCCGTAGCTCTCTTGTCTACATGGTGTACACATAGTATCACCCATGTGACCTAGCTACATCATAATGCCTCGTAGCTCTCTTGTACACATGATGTGCACTCAGCACCATACATGTGACCTAGCTACATACCATACAGTATCATCCAATCTTTCCAGAAGGTTCAACGAGGATTTCTCTCTCTTTTCCAACAATTTCACCAATCAAATAATTATCCACAAACATATTTCCAATATTATTATAAAATATCATAATACAAGTAATATTGATGTATTACTTACATATAAACTTACATCTCATTTAATATCAAGGCAATAACATTAAATTACACATTGCCTTATTAAAAATCATATGAACTTACAATTTCGCATAATATCCATAATCATAGAAATCACATTTATGTATGATAATTCAATGCACTTCATGTACCATAGACATATTTTTAAATCAATTCATAAACTTGGCACCATAATCATTTAATTTAACATAATTCAATTAATTCACTAAATTTAACTTTCAAATATAAATTCTGACATTATTGCTTTATTATTATCATACCAACTTACATACTTTCAACACCTCGGATATCATACTAAATATATCAATTTTACATTGAAACGTGCATAAATTAATGCTTATTATACATTAACTTACCTCGATACTAAAACGGCCATTTTACCAACTTTCTCAATTTTTAATTTTCTCTCATTCTAGGTTCAAATCTCATTTTCGGGATCTAAAACATCATATTTTACTTATTTAACTAATGTACTATTCAAAACAGTCCTTAACTCAAACTTTGGAAAAATTACAATTTTACCCCTAAACTTTTGCATATTTACACTTTTGCCCCTAGGCTCGGGAATTAAACTTCATCCCTTATTCTTATGTTTTATGACATGCTGATCACTTTTCCTTCTATGGAAACATCAAATTCTCACTCTAACATATACTTATAACTATTAGGTATTTTTACCGATTAAGCCCTTTTACTCATTTTCACTCAAAACCGAGTAGCACAAGTTGTTTAACATAATTTCAAACCTCATATTCTATCATAAAACATCAAAATAAACACATTTCACCTATGGGTATTTTTCCAAATATGAACCCTAGCTTAAATTATTGCTAGAATAAGCTTAATCAAATTAAGGATTCCAAAGCGTAAAGAACTTGAAAACGGGGCTAGAACGGACTTACTATTGAGCTTGGAAAGCTTGAAAACCCTAGCCATGGCTTCCCCATGCTAATTTCGGCCTCCATGAAGAAGATGAGTAGATTTTGGCTTTATTTTCCCTTTTTATTTCTTTTAATTACCAAATGACCAAAATGCCCTTCCTTACTAAACTTTCAAAAATTCCATCCATGTCCAATTTTTGTCCATAACTTAGAAATTGGTCAAATTGCTATTTAAGACCTCCTAATTAATATTTCAAAGCAATTTCATACTAGAAACTTCTAGAGTGCAAGTTTTGCAACTTATTCAATTTAGTCCCTAACTTCAAATTGAGCACTTTATGCATAGAATTTCTTCACGAAATTTTCACAGAATCATGCAATCATATCATAGACCTCAGAATAATCATAAAATAATTATTTCTATCTCTGATTTTGTGGTCCCGAAACCTCTGTTCCAACTAGACCCAATTTTGGGCTATTACAAGCACTCTAATAGTTGAATGACTAATTCTATAATTCACCCTAAATTTAAACTTATTACATATAAATTTTAAACTTTTTAATTTAATCATTTGATTTCCATTATGTGACACCCCAAACCCGACTGGGACGGTCTGACCCTAGTTCCAAACAACACATTAGCCACTGAGGTGGCTCTCCGAAAAACTATCACAAATCACACCAACCATCCATACTCACCATACATATTCAAAATATTTCATACAAGCATTTAGTCCTATCAGCATGCTTTTCTAAATCAAACAAATAAATCATATAATAAGAGGAATAAGGCGTACTTGAATTTCAACAAGCTCTACTAGCTACAAAGTGTCTTGTTAGTTCATATGGGCAGTATCATATAATTCAAACAGCAAATTTAGCCAAACAAGCAAACATAGAAATAAAAAGTCCTAAAAATTGAACAATCCGAAAAGTCCATTTACAACCCTTAAAAAATGATTTATAAATTGTCCAAAATTATCTAAGTCTCGTTCTAAGTCTCTAGCCCGAAAATGTCCCACATTGCCTTTTTGGGGTTTTATAAGCTCAGTGCACATACTATAGAAAGAAAGTTTGTGCGATGGATCACTGAACTGCCACTTTCCTCGTTTTCTCGCGCACTACTTATCTAAAAGGGTAAAGAAAATAAAGGGATGAGCTTGGGAAAGCTTAGTGAATACACATGCATACAACATAAGAAAACACATCAATAATTCACATACTAACCAACTCACTTACAGATAGATAACATATAACAGTTCGCACATAAAAAGTTTGACATGTAGGTGATTCGCATACAACCAATTCGCATGTCATTACTTCACATATAATCAACCCCGTTTAGTTTAGTGTATTAGAAATTCGTGAAAAGGAAACATAATTAAGTGACATACTCATTAGATAAGTAAATATCCCAAAACACACCCTAAGCCTCATAGAGTCACTCAAATCGACATAATAAGTGTAGCAAGAATGCTCACACTCTCTGAAAAACACACCCTTACGAACCCTAGTGAATGGAGCATTGGTCGACATTCCCTTATTTCTCCATTGAATCATCGGTCCACAAGACCCTATCACATAATATGGGTGACCACTCACAAATCTATGGCATGCCAACTATATTCAGTGGTTCCAAAAAATCACAATGCCTGCATATCATAGTAATACACATTTACAGATTACGTCATTTTAGGCTCACAATTTTAACAGAGCTCCCAGTACTTACAGGATACCTTGTAAAGCATTAAGCTTGCATATACAAAAATATTAAGCACAAAACAACAAGGTTAGCATATGGCCTAAGTTCGTTTGCAATGTGGGTCCCCATAACATCAAGGATTCACACACACAGAGCATAGTAGACCTCACATTTCACAAAGGTTCGCAATTCACATTATAAGGTTCGCACACCGCATATATATACATTTATATCTAGATTAGATAATACAACCCTTTTAATGCAAAGACATATATATAATATTTATCATAGAAACGCACGCATGCATTTAATACAAAACCCTTTTAATGTAAAGTTATATATATTATTTTTAATAAAACCACCGCATGCATTTAATGTATAGCAGAACCCATTTTTCACATGTTTATATAATATATATTAACAGTTCGCATATACGTGTATTTAACAGTTTGTAGAGTTATAATATATATCCAAAATTTAGTTGCCAATATGTATAGTATTTATTTTACCTAACCCTGGACGCATATATAAAATTGTTTAAGGTTCGCACAATTATGTAAAATTTCACGCATATAGTTTCATGTTAAAAGTCCGCACAACGCATGGAAGAAGTTCACACAATGCAAGGATGAGGTTCGCACAATGCATAAGTTTAATACACAACGTTAAGATGGGGTTTGCACGTCTTACTTGACTTTCAGTCGTGTGCGACCTCGTTTTCAAGTGTCGTACACAAAGTACTTACCTTGATTCACCACAACTTTGACTATGTGACCTTCTCCTTCCCTTTGTGTCTGCTAGTCGATACTCCCCCAGTACTTTTAGCTTCAACCTAGCTACCCTTCCAACTTTTAAGTGGTCTGCTCAATAATCAAACCAAAGCTTAAGAAGAAAAATGGTGCTTGGTTGCTTGGAAAATGTAATGCGCAAAGGAAAATTAACTACCAGATGCAAAAAAATTTTGAAATGAATAAAGTGTGAAAACGTAAGGAAGAAAATGAGCATTATTGGCTTTTATAGCCAAATCCATTAATTAAAATTGGTTTATTTATCCTATAGATTCCTTCCAATTCTACCATTGTTTTAATAAATCCCCCACTAACCATTGGTCTTAATTCACCTATTTAAGTTCTCTAGTTTAGCTTTTACTCCTATTTAGTCCTAATTACTAACGTATTTTCTATTTTCTCTATTTTTAATCTATAATTTAATGCCAATACTATCGACCCAATTTCCAGGATGTGACAACTCTCCCCCTCTAATAAAAATTTCGTCCTCGAAATCACCTGAACCGAATAGATAAGGATATTGTCATTTCATCGCATCCTTGATTTCCCAAGTAGCCTCATCAATCTTGTGGTTATGCCACAAAACTTTTACCAAAGCTATGCTCTTGTTACGCAACACCTTAACCTCATGAGCTAGATTTCAACTAGTTCTTCCTCATAAGTAAAACAAGGTCAAATCTCGATCTCCTTAACTGGAACAACATGCGACGGATCAGATCGATACTTATGCAAGAGAGACACACGAAATACATCGTGAATTCGCTCAAGTTCAGCAAGTAATCTGATTCGATACGTTACTGGTCCAATCCTCTCAATAACCTCGTAAGGCCTAATAAATCTCGGACTTAACTTCCCTATTCTTCTAAATCTTAAAACTTTCTTCCAAGGTGAAACCTTAAGGAAGACTCAATCCCAGCCTGAAACTCGATGTCACAACATTTCAGATCTACATAAGACTTCTTCCTATTAGAAATGGCTTTCAGTCTATCACTAATCAGTTTCACCTTCTCTTCAGTCTCCCGAATCAAATCCGAACCCACAACACATCTCTCACCCAACTCAGGCCAATAAAGACGAGTTCTACACCCCTACCATATTGTGCCTCAAAAGGTGCCATCTGAATACTCGACTGGTAACTATTATTGTAAGCAAATTCCACTAAAGGTAGATATCGCTCCCAACTACCACCAAACTCAATGGCACAACTGCGTAACATGTCCTCGAGTATTTGAATTACCTGTTTCGATTGACCATCTATCTGGGGATGATAAGCCGTACTAAAGTTAAGTTTCAAACCCAAAGCTCCCTGAAGACTCCTCCAAAATCTTGAGGTAAATTGCGAATCTTTATAAAAAATGATCGAAATCGGTACACCATAAAGTCTAACTATCTCCTCCACATACAACTCAGCTAATCTCTCCATCGAGTAATTAGTACGCAATGCTAGAAAATGCGTACTCTTTGAGAACTGGTCAACAATCACTCAAATCAAATCTTTCTTCGTCGGAGTTAGTGGTAGACCCGAAACAAAATCCATTGTGATCCTCTCCCACTTCCATTCCAAAATCTATATCGACTATAACAAACCTAAAGGATGTTGTTGCTCCACCTTCCCCCTATGACAAACCATACAACAGCCTATGAAGTCTGTAACATCCCACTTCAATCTAAGCCACCAATACAACTCCCTAAGATCTTGATACATCTGGATACTACCGGGGTGCATAGCACAAAGCCTACTATACGCCTTAGTGAGAATTTCATGCCTAAGCTTAACATCAACAGGCATACACAGTCTCCCACAAAAACTCAAAATGCCGTTGGAATTCAATTCAAAACCTCCACCGCTACCATCCTCAACTTGTTAGATCTTTTTGACTAAGAACTCATCCACTAACTGCCTCTCCTTAATCTGACTAGACAAAGTTGGCTTCACCTGAAACTCAGCCAACAACCCACCATCACTGGTTAAACTCAATCATGCAAACATGGCTTGCAATTCAACCATCGAATTTTGACTTAAAGCATCAGTAACCACATTCGCTTTGCCAGAGTGATACTCAATCACACAATCATAGTCCTTTTGCAACTCAATTCAGTGCCTTTGTCTCAAGTTTAGCTCATTCTAGGATAGGAGATACTTTAAACTCTTGTGACCAGTGTAGATAACACACCTTTCACCATAAAGATAATGACGCCAAAACCATAGCGGCTAACTCCAAATCATAGGTTAGGTAATTATGGTCATGTTGCTTCAACTATTTTGAAGCATACGCTACCATCTTCCTATCCTGCATTAAAACACATCTGAGCCCTGTATACGATGCATCACTATAGACTACATACTCTTTCCTCTACTCAAGTTGAACCAACACTGGTGCCTCAGTCAACATTGTCTTCAGCTTATCAAAACATCTCTATCTTTCCTCAGTCCACTCGAACGGCACATTCTTTTGAAGTAGCTTCGTTAAGGGTGCGGCTATGATGGAGAACCCTTCAACGAATCTACAATAATACCCCACTAATCCCAGAAAACTTCAAACCTCAGTAACGCTCTTTGGTTACTTCCACTCTAGAATAGCCTCAACCTTCTTTGAATCCACACGAATCCCTTTAGAAGACACCATACATCACTTCCTGAAGCTAGAACTCGTAATTACTTAACTTGGCATATAGCTGCTTCTCTCACAAAATCTGAAGAACAGCTCATAGATGTGCATCATGATCATCCTCGGTATGGGAACACACGATAATATCATTTATAAAGACAACTACGAACTGATCCAGATACGAGCGAAAAACTCAGTTCATTCGGTCCATGAACGTTGTAGGTGCATTCATCAATCCAAATGGCATAACCAAGAACTCGTAATGCCCATACCGAGTCCTAAACGTAGTCTTCAGGATATCAACCTCTTTCACCTTGAGTTGATAATACCCAGACCTCAAATCAATCTTCGAAAATACCGTTGCTCCCCTGAACTTATCAAATAGGTCATCAATACGAGGCAACAGATACTCATTCTTGATGGTTAACTTATTTAGCTGTCAATAATCAATACACAGCCTCAAGATACTATCTTTCTTCTTTACAAACAACACCGATGCACCCTAAGGTGATACGTTCGGTCCGATAAACCCTTGATCCAACAACTCTTGCAACTGGGTCTTCAACTCTTTGAGTTCTTTCGGTGTCATGTGATAAGGTGCAATGGACACTGATGCGGTACCAGGATAAACCTCAATAACAAACTCAACCTCCCAATCTAGTGGCAAACTGGGTAACTCCTTTGGAAAGACATTAGGAAAATCCTTCACAGCGTGGATATCTTGAACTCCCGAACCTTTACTCCCAAAAATAAGCATATAGGCTAAGTAAGCTTCACAACCTTTACACATCAACTTCTCAGTCTTAATCATGGACACCTAATTAGAGAAGAATTTAGCTCTCTCTCCCATGTTTACAGTCTCCAATCCACTATCTACTCTCAAAGTAAGACACTTTGTCTAGAAATTGATCCTTGCCCCATGCTCAGTCAACCAATCCATTCCGAGAATTACGTCAAACTTACAAAACGACAGATCCATCAGATCCACGAGAAAAGTGTATCTTTGTACTGCCAACGGACACCTTCGATAAACTCGATCAACCAAAACACTTCCCCTAACGAACTCATCACTACCATTCCCTGACTAATAGTCTCTACCAGAATCCTCAACTCGCTCACCAAATTGCTCACAATATACGAATGAGTAGAACCCAAATTTATCAGCAAAAATAAAGAGAAAGATTTCAGTAGAAAGGTACCTACTATCACATCTATTTTTAAGCGCTCCCATAGCTCCTTCACAGCATAAAAACGAGCAAGTCTACCCGAGTCGATTGATGTAGCTATAGTATGGGCAATAGATCTCTAACCCGTCGGTCTCCCATTACCACTATGACTTCGGTATCGGCCTCTAACAAATGTTATAGACTGGGCTATCTCATCTCTAATCAGGCAGTTATGAATCTGATGCTCTTTTGACCTGCAGCGCAGACATGCCTCTGACATCTTCCAGCAAACTCCTGGATGCTCATGCTCATAGTGCTGACACACTAGGAACCCAATCGATCCACTTGAAGCAACTACCGTGATATTCTGTGGTCTAGCCTGGCTCGAATAAGAATCCCGTTAATCATTCTTGTCAGACCTCCGAATCTCTCGACCTCTCTTGCCTAGTCTCCTTGATAACTCTAACCGATCAGAGCCCCTCTTCTCAATCTCAGTGACAACCTATTTAAGCGGCTCAATTAGCATATCCTCCATAGCCTTAGTCCTTTCTACCAAATCATCGAAGACCTCTATGCTTTGTGACACTAGATACACCCGAATGCCCTAATTTAGCCCAAACCAGAACCTTTTACACCTCTTCCTCTTAAAGAACACCACCTCCAGAGCATACTGGCTGAGTTGCACAAACTCGAACTCATACTCAGCCACAGACATGGTTCCCTGAACTTGATCCAAAAACTCCCTCTTCCTCACATCTAGGTACTACTCTCCCAAGCATTTATTTTGGAAGGACTCTAAAAAGAACTCCCAATCAAGTGATCAGCAGTGGTCCCCCTTTTTATCGTATTCCACTAGTGACGAGCTTCACCGTTTAGTAAGGATACAATGCAATTCAACTTCTCATTCGAGCATCCCATCTGCCCAAGGATCCTCTTAACATTCTCCAACCAATATTCAACAATCGCCGGATCAGCTCCTTTAGCTCCCTGAAATCCTTTACCACCCAAAGCTCGAAGTCATCTAGATGGCAAACCTCTGACAATTGGCGCAAGGTTCCCACTGGCTATACTCTGGAATGCCCCAACCAATGCTTAAACCAAGGGCTCGAAACTAGTTCCAGGTGCAGCTTTTCCCGGAGGTGGTTTCATTGGTGCATTCGCAGTCGGACACCAGCGCTAAAAGGCATCTCTAACTATTATTAGATTTAATTTAAAGAAAATGGGAAAGTAAAAAGTGGTAAATGGTCCAAAGCAATTCTTTTGAAGAAAACATTTTCAATAAGGGAATGTGTTCCCATTCCTACCTCATTCATAACAAATTTTCACACTATATTATTTTTGTTTAAAAAGGTTAAAAATTTTATTTATTTATAAAAACCCATTTATTTTTTATTTTTTATTATATTTTTTTATAAACCTGACTTTGATACCACTAAATGTGACACCCTAAACCCGGCCAAGACGGTCCAACCCAAATTCCAAACGACACATTAGCCATCGAGGTGGCTCTTTGAAAAACTACCACAAATCACACCAACCATCCATACGCACCATATATATTCAAAATATTTCATACAAGTATTTAGTCCTATGAGCAAGCTTTTCTAAATCAAACAATAAGTCATATAATAAGCAGAATAAGGCGTACCTGAATTTTAGCAGGCTCTACTGGCTACAAAATGTCTCGTTAGCTCATATGTGCAGTATCATATAATTCAAACATCAAATTTACCAAACAAGCAAACACAGAAATAAAAAGTTTAAAAAATTAAACAGCCCAAAAGTCCATTTACAACCCTTAAAAAAATGATTTATAAATTGTCCAAAATAATCTAAGTCCTATTCTAAGTCTCTAGCCCGAAAATGTCCCACATTGCCTTCTTGGGGTTTTATAAGCTCGGCGCATATATTGTAGAAAGAAAATTTGTACGATAGATCACTAAATTGCCACCCTTCTCATTATCCCACGCACTACTTATTTGAAAGGGTAAAGAAAATAAATGGATGAGCTTGGGAAAGCTCAATGAATACACATGCATACAACACAAGAAAACATATCAATAATTCACATATTAAACGACTCACTTACACACAGATAGCATATAATAGTTCGCACATAAACAGTTTTACATGTAAGTGATTCCCATACAATCAATTCGCATGTCATTAATTCACATATAATCAACCCCGTTTAGTTTAGTGATATATTGGCAATTCGTGAAAAGGAAACATAATTAAATGATATACTTTTTGGATAAATGGATCTCCCAAAACACACCCTAAGACTCGTAGAGTCACTCAAATCGCCATAAAGTTAGCACAAATGCTTACACTCTCTAAAAAACACACCCTTACGATCCCCAGTGAATAGAGCATTGCTCGACATTCCCTTATTTCTCCATCGAATCACCGAGCCATAATGCCCTATCACATAATATGTGTGAGCACTCATAATCTTATGGCATGCCAACTATATCCAATGGTTCCAAAAATTCACAATGCCTGCATATCACACTAATACACATTTATAGATCACGTCATTTTAGGCTCACAATTTTAATAGAGCTCACAGTACTCATAGAGTAGCTTGCAAAGCATTAAGCTCACATATCTGAAAATATTAAGCACAAAACAACAAGGTTCGAATATGGCCTAAGTTCGCATGCAATGTGGGTCCTCATAATCTTATGGATTCACACACAGAGAGCATAGTAGACCTCACATTTCACATGGATTTGTAATTCACGTTATAAGGTTCACACACCACATATATATACATTTATATTTAGTTTAAATAAAACGACCTTTTTAATGTAAAGGCATATATATAATATTTATAATAGAAACCCACACATGCATATAATACAAAACCCTTTTAATGCAAAGTTATATATATTATTTTTAATAAAACCACTGCATGCATTTAATGTATAACAGAACCCATTTTTCTCATGTTTATATAATATATATTAACAAGCCTTCTCCGTCATTAAATTAGGGTTTGGGAGTATTATTGATCAATCAAAAATCATTTAACATCATAACATTAAATAAATTAAACTTATTATAAACCAATCAATCATAAGCATTTTTGTCCCTAAATCGAGCCTTCGAGGCCCTAAAACTAGCTTAGAAGTTATTCAAGACTAAATCAAAACAAAATAGAATTTTTAAGAAAAAGATGCAAAAATGTGCAAACAAGTGTCACACGATCGTGTAGTCAGGCCGTGTGTCGTAGCCCGGACCGTGTAACATTCGAACAAAGGGACACATGACTGTGTCCTAGCCAGTGTCCTCATCCGTGTAACTCATTAAATTGCCACACACGACCATGTTTCAGGCTGTGTGCTAGGCTGTGTAACTCATTGAATTGAAACAATAAGAAATTTTATATGACACACGGCCGTGTGGTAGCCCGTGTCCCAGGCTATGTGATCAATAATTTGACCCTAAATTGAAGCCATTTCATGTCCAATTCATACCTAACCATTCATACCATTTGGGCATACATCCAAGGAACTTAAAAATCATTCAAACACACATAAACATGCCTTTTCAAACATCCTAATTCATCTAACCAATATGCTCTTCAAAGGCACCACAATTGTATCAAAACATTATAGATCAAACCAAAGCAATTTGACCATAACTCAAGCACACAACCTAGTTCGTTTAGCCACTACATTATACCATAAATAACTATTTCCAACCATCATATACATACCAAAAGGGACTTATATACAAGCACTTTTATATAACCAAAATGACACTACTTGGTAAGGCATTGAAGTTCATCAAATCCAATATAACTTCAAAAGCTTAAACACACCAAAACATCCATTACACATTCAAGAAATACCATTACAAAGATCCTATACATGCCATTATTAACCTTGGCCAAAATACTCAAAAACTACCGAAATGGTTGCTTACTAGTGTGATAGGTCTCCAACGAGCTTCCAATCGATCGAGCTTTCGGTAATCTATAATAAAAAAAGGAAAGTAACTACGAAAGCAACGCGTGCTTAGTAAACTCGTATAAACTTAAGCATAACTTACCATTTCATTAACACAATTCATATATTAAGCATAAACTCATTACCAATGCCATAAGCTTAGTATAAGCCTATACAATATCATCAAACTCACAAGTCAGTATACTTGTTTATTATACAAATGAATTCAACCATAAGATAAGTAGAATTCCATATATATATACATCATTTAACTCATTAATCTTTTCATAAGATCATGACTCATTCCATTTGCATACTTACCATTTCCTTTCCTTTTCTTACCCGTTGAACCATCTAGAATTACATCGGATACTTAGGAACGCTCATATATAGTGTGACTTTCCATATAACTGTAACCTTTTCTTTACATCAATGCTTACACGAGCTATGAAATGGGTCTACTCACACGAGGTGTGGAGAATCTGCAACAAATGCGAGACCTCAGCCATCGGTAGGACATTCAAGACTTGTACCAAAAACATGAAATCTCTAATGACATGTCATTTGTATCCTAAGAATTCTTAAGGTTCAAATGGGACTCGTTTTTCGTCAATTCATCATAACATTGATACATGTATATTCAAATCCATTTACAACTAACATAATATAATAGATAATCAATTTAACTAGCATTAACACATTTACAATTCATACGAACTTACCTCAATAACTAGGGTGGTAGTAGTAGAGTCGAACTAATTTGAAGCTTTAGCTTTACCTCGATTTAAGTTCGATTGTGGTTTATCTTGATCTAAACAAATAATTTCATTCAATTAAATACTTTTAGTATTCGATTTAATCCATAATTCATATTTATCCAAAATTACCCCTAATACTTTGACTTTTCAAAATTTAGTCCTTAAGCTCATAACTTAAATATAACTCATTTCAGCCTAAATCCAACTTAACCAATGTTACAAGAGACCTTGAAACAACCCATAATGACCAAAAATTCACAACAAAACCCATGGATTTATACTTTTAATAATTTAATCCCTATTTCCAAAATTCAACAAAAATAACTTAACAAAACATGTTTATTTTGCAATCTTATGTTTATTTTGCAACCAAGATTAATAATCAATCGACTAACATCAAAATAAATTTAAAAAATCCATGGAAAGTCCCTCAACCTCTAATATTTTTGCAAATTAACCCTCGGGCTAGGTAAATTAAGATAAAACGGACTCAAAAACATAAAAACCATTAAAAACGAGCCTTGAATTCACTTACATGCATCAAAGGAGCTTGGTCGAACCTCCATAACATAAAAATGGTGTTTTTTTTTCTCTTTAATTTATGTGGAAAAGTAATTAGGGAAGATGATATCAATTTTGTCTTATTTTAGTTTAAGTTTATTTATTTTTTAACCTTGGTTATTAACTTAAAAATTAACAAAATCTTACCCATAAATGTCCACTAACATTAAAAATGGTATAATTACTATCTTATTCCATTAGTTTAAAATTTCATAGTCTTTTGATCCCTTTTACTAATAGAACTCAACTTTTTCACCTTTTACGATTTAGTCCTTTTCACCTAATTAACCATTTAAACATTAAAATTTCTTAACGAAATTTTAATATGACCTTAATATAATCTCGTAGACATTAAATAAATACTAAAATAATAATTCACTAGTCAGAATTGTGGTCCTGAAATCACTGTTTTCGACACCACTACAAACGAGCTGTTACAGTTCGTATATACATGTATTTAACAGTTTGCAGAGTTATATTATATATCCAAACTTTAGTTGCCAATATATATAGTATATATTTTACCTAATCGTGGACGCATATATACATTTGTTTAAGGTTTGCACAATCACTTAAAAATTCACGCATACAATTTCATGTTAGAAGTTTTTACAACGCATGGAAGTTCACACAATACAAGGATGAGGTTCACACAATGCATAAATTTAATACACAATGTTATGATGGGGTTTGCACGTCTTACTTGACTTCCAATCGTGCGCGACCTCGTTTTCAAGTGTCGTACATAGATACTCACCTTGATTCACCACAACTTCGATTATGTAACCTTCTCCTTGCCTTTGTCTCTACTAGTTGATGCTCCCCCAATATTTTTAGCTTCGATCTAGCTACCCCTCGCAACTCCCGAGTGGTCCGCTCAATAATTGAACCAAAGTTTAAGAAGAAAAATGGTGCTTGGCTGCTTGGAAAATGTAATGCGCAAGAAGAAAGTGTAAATACATGAGGAAGAAAACGAGCAGTGTTGGGTTTTATAGCCAAATTCATTAATTAAAATTTATTTATTTATCCTATAGATCCCTCCTAATTCTACTCTTGTTTTAATAAATCTCCCACTAACTATTAGTCTTAATTTACCTATTTAAGTTATCTAGTTTAGCTTCTCTTTCTATTTAGTCCTAATTACTAACGTGTTTTCTATTTTCTCTATTTTTAATCTATAATTTAATGCCAATATTATCTACCCGATTTCTAAGATGTGATAAATTATAATTTTTTATGTGATGTATAAGTAGTATAGATTACGTGTAGTGTTTGCATAAAAAGCGGTGATTTCACGGGATGAACTTCAATTATTATTCTTTTTTATCATTAAGGAAAAACAAGAAAAGAAGAAATGACATTTAAAGGCAAATAAGCACTTGACAAAGATTTTATTGTGAAAAATAAATTTGTCAAAAGGGAATTATATATTTAGATAAGGAATCAAGTAAAATTATGATATTTTATTCATGCACATGAAGCATTTTTAGTTTAGAATAAATTAAAAATGTGGAACTAATTTCAACAGCTAAATATACGTACATATGTTTGATTGATTAAAAAGACCCTATTTTTATCGATGTGATACAATTTAATTATTAAATTATTTAAATATTAATAATACTAATTTTAAATTAGTATAAAAGTATCCTTCTTCCTTCTATTCAAATTTTATATTTTCATTTGCTTGCAACAATATCTGGATAAATTAATTGAATTAACACTTAATAGATGGTACAATTTCTTATTAATCAACTTTATTGAAGGAAGTTAAAGTTTCCAACAACATGTAGTGGTATAGTCACCACACCTCACCTAATAATTTTCCTTTATTAATTTTTTTTAAACATTACTCTTCAAATTTATAATAAAAAAATTATTTTAATTTTTCATTTAATTTTTTACTTTTTTAATCCTTAAATGTGTGTTTTTGTCAAATCATCCCTAACTGAATTAAAAATGAAAGTTTCTTTTTTTAAATTTTGTTGATGTGACATCCACATTGTCACATGGATGATATACATTAACATTTAATTATTTTTAAAAATTATTTTTAAAATTAAAAATTATAAAAAAATATTTTTAAATTGTAAAAAATGAATTATGCTGACATGTCATCCACGTATATGCCACATCGGTAAAATTAACAAACATTAATTTTTTCCATCTATTTTGAGGTAATTTGATAAAAAAAAATACAAGTTTAAAGGCTAAAATAAACAAAAATAAAATAAAATAAAGATTAAAATAATTTTTTATAAAGTTGATGGAGTAAATATGCTACCGTAAATGTATTTTCCAACATATTTACTACGAAAATTTAAAAATAAACCCATATATCTTTTAGTACAAATGATATAAGATCCTATGCTCTATTATTTTCATAGAATATTTTTGTTTTAGAAACTTTCCAATTGTCGTATATTTTAAGCTCGAGACTTTTTTCTTTAGGAGAAATAATCATCTTATTAATCAAATATGTAATTACATCACTATGAATTTTAATAAACTAATTAAAGTCAAAAGTTAAAAGTCAACAACATGTACATTTTTAACAACTATATTTAGATATATGAATTGATGGTACAAATTATTTTATAAAACCTCACTTTTTACTCATAAAATTCAAAGTTTGTATGTAAATTTAAGTATTATTAAAATTTATTATTGAAAGTAATGTTAACAGCATTTTAATATAAGAGAAAATATTTAATATACCGTCAGTGTTAGCGGAGTTTTTAGACTCTCTAAACAGGGTTAGGGATTGATGAGTGTCTTATAAAGATATAGTAAAATATTTAAAAAAAACACATGATGATTTTTTAAAACTGCTTGTGGAATAAAAATCACACACTCAGTATTACAAATACTAACCTTTAATATATTTTATTATTTTGATTTAATTTCATCATGCAAATGTACTAGTTAGAATTTATTTTATTGCATATTTTAGTGATTTAAATATATTGGTTATAATTGCAATTGAATTACTTGTAATTAAACTTAATTTCAAACAAATAGAATTAACAATCTTATATTTGATAATAGGGTAGGGAATGAGATACAAATTTTAAGCATTTTACAAAAACAAAATTGAAATGTTATTAGCATCTTGGCCATTTGTTGAACAAAGTGGTAGAATTCAAATATTGAAAGGCGAAGGGTCCTGTGAATGCACAACGTTCATTTTCTTTTTAACTCTTTTTATTTCTAAAAAGAAAAAAGTATGTCACCCCGTCGTTATGTAGTGCTCAACTTTTATGGTATAATATATCATAACTTTTATGATATATTGTACTACGCTCCCAGCAATGATTACTCGGATTTTATAATACTTAATGTTTAAGCATAACTACTATTTAACACTACCACGTTGTGTTAATTACTTCTAATTAAATTATATAATAATTTTTAAATATATATTTGCATTTAAAATATAATCTTTATTTTTTTTTAGTAATTTAATCCTTTTACTTTTTGAATTTGAAGATTCAACTTCAATTGCTAACACTATTAAATCTTTCTGTTAAATTTGCTTAGTAACTTTTAATATTTTATTTTAAAAAATACTCACATGATAACATCTAATAGAAAAAAAAACATTATAATGGACACAAATTTAATAAATAATTTTAATGATGTTAACAACTCTTAAAATTTATATATTTATTTTAATCAAAATAAAACATTTGGGCTACATTATAAAAAGTTCAAGTATCAAATTATGTCAAGAAGTTGAAGCATAAAGATTAAATTTTAAATTTTTGCATGGTATAGGGACCAAAATTAAAACTTCACCATTGTTATATAATTTATATAAAAAATAGTGTCAAACCACTTTACTACGTTGATAGTTTTTTTTTTTTTTTTTTTTGGTATTTTTTCAATCCGTTTATAAATAGTTAAAAAAATTACCTTTAACCTTTTAACTATAAATAATTTTTTTTATTCTTAGACACTTGTCAGCATACAAAAAATATAATAATAAATAATAAGATAGCTATCACATATAAGTATGCAAATTATTTGGACTAATTAATTCCATTGTAAGAGTAAACGACCAAATTATGTAAAATTAAAATATAAAAATTAAATATCAAATGTGAGCATAGTAGAGAAATCGAAGCTACAATTTTACGAGTATCTTACAATGACTAAAAAAGGAAAAAAAAATCATATCGTTAGTTAGTCCAAATAATTAACACTATTAATAATTTTGATAACTAATGTGGATTTTTTAAAAAAGACTTTTTACCTCAATGAGCTTTGCTATAATTTATAGAGGTGGAGGCTCTAGACGCTAAGTATTCAAGTTTGATATTTATCATGCACAATTGTAAGTGTATGTTTTTAAGTTCCTTATTATGTGTGAATTTTAATTTAGTTAATCAATTCGATTATTCCAATTCTTAATATATTTTATATTATAATAGTTTGATTTTACGATTTTTACATATTCGTGTATTTGTAAACTTTAAAAAAATGTAATTATTTTAAGGTTGGACCTTGATATTATCCCTAATTGAAGTTTTAGCTGAGATCTTAATCAATATTAAGTTTATTCAGATTCTAACCTACTTTTATTAAATTTTAAAAAATAATGCGAATAATAATGAATAGTGAAAAAGACTTGAAAATACAACCATGGAAATGGGACCCAAAGCAGAATAATAGCAAAGGCAGGTGAAGCTTGCGCAGCTTATACGGTACTTAAATATTAGAAGTAATGAATAATATTTGCATTACTTTATTATACCTATGATTTTTCTAGCCCTACCCAACAGTACACTCAATCAGCTTCTTTTTCGAAAAGTTAAGTGAATAAAATAATATCTCAATGTTTTTATTTTTACTAATGTCATAGTTACAGCTCAAATATACAATATTAAAATTCTTTTAATCTACTAAAATAAAAAAAAAAGCTATTTTTTAATTTGAATTTCCACACAGAATACCAGTATTTTAATACTTGTCGAATAAAATATGTTAATTATTAATTACCATTTTCATTTTCATTCAAGAATCATATAAAAATAAATGAGGTTTATAATTTTTCAAAAAAAATTAAGCTCCTCTATAAAAAACACAATCTAATTAAGCTCTCATATGTTAATAATGTTTCATTTAAATTTTTTTATTAATAATTATTTTTGTTGACCATTAATGTATTGATGTGATCGTTAACGTTGTTGAATTAATTGTTATGATGTTGATGTGACAGTCCATGTTAAGAAAATAATTAAAAAAATTCAAGTCTAAAACCGCCCATGACTCCTTTGGGTTCCAATTCAAATATGATCCCCACGCCTTATTATTCCATACAGATCTTAAAAGAATTCTTATAGTTAAAAAGATAAAACAATGTGTTCATTTAATTCTAGATGTAAAATTTTAAATTATAAAAAATCAAAAGAATTAATTAATAATTATTAAAAATTTTAAAAATATTAAAAAATAGAAATAAAAAATTATTTGTTCAAATTCATTTTAGATATATTTTTAAGAAAATAAAAATTTAAAAATTTTAAATCATTGTAAAAATTATAGAAAACCAAGAAATTCCCATTACTATTTTTTTTTTTTTTTGCTACCTTAGAATAGGTAAATCTCATTTTTATAAGTTTTTGAAGTTCCTACTATTGGTTATTTTAACTAATTTTGTTAATTATGGCATTAGTTTTTGATATATTTAAGGGTCATTTCCTTTGTAAAATTAGAATTTCGAGAAACATACTCGTTGTTATGGTTAAATATTTGCATAAAATAAATATATATATAATTTTTTAGTTCAAATATATAAATTTTTTTATTTTTTCCACATTCTTCATAATTTATAATATTTATAATTTATAATTTTTTATAATTTAAAAAATTATATCTAGAATGAATTTTGATAATGGATGTCCAGCTTCAAATGAACCTAGATATTTTATTTGTGCAGATTCATTCTAGACTTAAATTTTAAGTAATTTTTATTTTCTTAAATTTTTATTTCAATTTTTTATATTGTTTACAAGTTCTTAATATAATTTTTTTATAATTTAAAAAGTTATGTCTAGAATGAATTTGAACAAATGAACTTGACCATTTAACATCATGATGATTGTTTCATTGGCCATTAAATGACCATATTAGCACAACAACGGTTAATGACAAAAATCGTTTATCAAATAGCTTAATTAGTGAATTTTTAGTACTTGCGAGTTTAATTTAGTGCATTTTTCGAGAATGAGCTTAATTGATTTGTTTTGGATAAGTACAAGATTTTTTTTTACTTTTTTAAACCTAAAATATTATAGGGTTTGTTAAATTGAAAATTAGGGTATGAAAAAGTAAAATTTAAATTTAAATTATAATATTTGTTTGATATGTTAATTTAAATCATCAATATAAATATATTGTTTGATAAATATAAATTTTAAATTATCACACATTTTTATCTTTATTTTTTAAAAAACATTTCACAATATTCAAAAACAAAATCAAATTTTAAAAGAAAAAGTATCTAAAGGGTAACAAATGTTAAAAGAAGTAAGATAAAGTAAAATAGTCTTTATTTAAGTGCTTTTTTATAACAAAAATTATTAAGTTTTTTTATTATGAAATATCATATGTGTTTTCAAAAAATTAAATCTTTAAAAATATTAATTTATTTTTTTAACAACTAAACAAAGGCTAAGATAATTAAAAGATGCTTAATTGTTACGATTTTATTTAAATAAATTTTTATATTTTTATTGCATTAAAATAAAATTCTAATCTTTAAATTGCATAATGTTTTTAATTATAACTAAACAATCTAGTAAATTTTCTTTTTAAATAATAATAAATAAATTTATGTCAAAAAAATTAAAATTATTTTTATAATACGAAAAGGAAAGATTAGCAGAAGCCCAGATCTTAAAATTTAATTTTTAAAAAGATAAAAAAACTATAAGGGATTTGTATTTAATAATATTATGCAATGCATTAAGAATGTAAAAGTGAAGCAGATCTGTTAGATTATAAATAAATAAAAAACTTTATTATATTTAATGCAGTGTATAATACTTTTTTGAGGAGAGGTAGATGTAGTAAGACTTGCGAAAATAAATTTAAATAGCAAATGATAAGATTTCAGTAGACACAAATAGATACGTTGGAAAGATACGGTAGCAGTGAAAAACATGAAAGAAGTGGGCAAGCTGGGAGATTTCAAATCCAACATAAAAAGGATACAAAACAAAACCTCCTCAAAAGACAAAAAGCAAACATGAAAAGAGAAAGGGGTGGATGGATGGCCCTCCAGAATTTCTTGACTTTTATGAGCCCCCCCATATATGTCACGACATGAGCTCAGGTATTTGCTTAAAGAAAATGACAGTGCGACTATAAGGGTCGTTGAAGATAATGGCTCCACACCCACCACCTCTTAAACAATCTTCAATCACTCCCTTTCCTCTTCTTTTCCCTTCCACCCAATTTTCTTCCCCAAACAATATGCTTCATTCTCATCTCAGTTTGGCCGATCACATTGGGAGGAGATTGAATGACAGTTGTGGTCATGCCATGAACCATGGGCAAAACACAACTCAAAATTATGCCAATTATATGAGTTTGAACACCATGGAAGGGACGGAATATGACTCTGGTGCTTCCACTCCTCCTCTATGGAGAAATAGTCCTTCCAGGAGCCCTCCGCATCGACCCAACATCGATTACCGATGCCTATCCCCATCGTCCAAAGCTGAAGCTATTGCCAGAGGTCAAAGGGAGCTTATGGAAATGGTTAGTAAAATGCCCGAGGCTTGTTATGAACTCTCCTTGAGAGATCTTGTGGAGCGTCAGCCCCTGGCTGTTGAATCCAAACAAGAGAGTTTTGCTGAAAGGAGAGGTCTGATCAACGGAGAGAGGGGGAACAAGAAGAAGAAGCAAAAGAAACCCAAACCCCAAATTAAGAGAAGTGGAAGCTTAGATAATGGTGGGTTTCTTCTGAAAATGGTATTTCCAATTTCCTTGGGGACTAACAAAAAGAAGAACAAGAAGAAGAATGATTGTGATACGAATAAGAATTGCAAACTTTCTCCAAAGCCAACGGTTTTAGATGCATCTGGTAAGAGTGTAGATAAAGAGTGGTGGAAAAAGAGATCAGGGTCTAATGAGAGTGAGAGTGGTGGATCCACAATAAACAGTGGAAGTACCAGAAGCATCCGTAGTAGCAGCACTAGTAGCAGCAGCAGCAGCTGCAGGAGCATCAGCAATAGCAGTCGCAGGTATCTAGTCTTGGGTTTTCTCAGATACAGATTTAAGTTTCCAAGTTAAATTTGTTGGATTTTAGGGGAAGATATAGGATTTTTCAAGTAAAAAAAAAAAAAAAAAAAAAAAAAAAAGGGGGTTACTGGCTTGCTGCGTATTTAACTGATATTGTCACCTTAATTCTTAAGAAATATTTTTGAGCTGAAACATTTTGTTGTTGTGTGCAATGCAGCCATAAGAGAGGAGGTTGCTTGGCTTTTATTCTGGCTAGGAAAGCCAAATCATCTCGGTGAAAGGGGCAGCTTTCAGCCATCTTTGGAAATGTAGTTCAATGTGGATACAGCAGAGATATTGTACGATATTCAGAGATTATAACTTTATTTTTTCTTTACTTACTTTTTTTTTGGGGTTCCTTCCTGCTTAAATTTGAACATGAATCATGTTTTTTGCCATCCGAGATGCAGAGCCTGAGGTTTGTTTTCCATTTTATTATTCCTTTATCATTTAACTTCACCTTGCGTTCAAGAATTAACTTGATAAGCTAGGCCAGTATTCAGTACAAACATATGTTTGAATCAGTTATATGTAATAAATAAATTTAGAAGATTGCATCTTATTAATATGTAAATTTGTGTCAATTATAATAAAACAAATATTTAAAAAAAATTTAAAGTTTTGCAAATTGGGCCAATTTCGAGTAAAGTTGTTAGGCCCCCTTCTTCAAATCAATGGAATTGTTCAGCTTATTTTCTTTTCTTTTAAGTTGATCTAGTTCCAAAAAACCTTCTAATCAAATTCTTAATAATATAGACTTAATTCTAGCTTACATCCCACAAATTATTTTAAATTGATTTTCAAACTTCCAAACATTTTAATTATATCCTCAAATTATTGATGTTATATCAATCAGACTATTTAACTTAACTATTAAATGACATATCAAATCTTATATAGCTAAATGTAAAATGAAAAGTTAAAAAAAAAAATTAGAATATTATCACGTAACTTTTAAAAAGAAAAACTAAATATAAAGTAAAATTCAAAAAATAATAAAGAATGAACTATAAAGGTTTTGAAAAAGCTTTGACAATTTTATGATTTTTAAAACATCCATTTTTCTTGAAATTTTTATTTTAAATTAATTGTATAAGATCTGATATGTCATTTAATAGTTAAATTAAAAATTATAGTAATGGAAGGACCTATTTGATATAACCTCAATAATTTGAAAAAGTAACTAAAATAATTTAAAGTTTAGGGACCAATATAAAATTATGGGCATACTTTGGTACAATTGACTCTAACTATATGGTATTTAAAACTAATAATTACTTGGTTACTTTTTAATATATTTTTTTCAAAAAAATTTCAACATTCACTTGCCTAGGAGTGTTATTGAGTCGAACCAAACTCGTATAGTGATAATTCGAGCTCAAGCTTTATTTAAAATCTGAAGCTCAATACTCGGCTCAAACTCATCGACAAGCTTGATTCAGTATACAATCGAGCTACTCAAATTCGATTATGTTCGTTCATATTCAAGCTTCAACTCAACCTCAAGCTCAAATCAAATATCTTTTACATATAAATTTTTATATTAATTAAAAATAATTATTTGTTTTTTAACATGACAAAATAATAACAATGAATCTGACTTTTTCAATAAACAAACCCAAATACTTCAAAATATAAAAAATGAAAATCTAAATAAATACAACAAAATTAGTCCATCAAAAGGTTCTAATCAAATATAATATTAACCCCTCAAATTATGTAAAACTAAAACATAAGAATATCGAAATGCTACTCAATACCCCAGGAGTGATGTAATTAATGCTCATAATTTCTCCATCAAATCTAAAATAAAAACTTCCAAAAATCTAATGATAAAATTGAAAGAGTAGTTCAAAACTACAAGCTAAACAAAGTAAATAACAAAGGCTGATTATAAAATGCATAATCACTTAAGGGAACTAATTAACATTACAGCCTGCCACAACCACAAACTATTAGTCATAATATTAAACTGATATGTATTAAATTTCCGACCATGGCTTTGCCTAATCAATAACTTAAAAGAAAATATGATAGTCGAAGTATGGGTTTCAAAAAGGTTTGCCTGACACTTTATCAAGAGGACATTGTTGTTTTTTATGGAGATCCTTTTCAAGGACCCTCCTACGTGAAAATTTAATATGATCTGTTAGGGATGGGAGTTGTATTAACTGCTGGTGAGATCTTTGGATTCTGGTTTATGACCACTTGTTAAAAGGATATCTTCCATTTCTAATCTTAAGCTCCGTTGTTTATCTGTAAAAGCTTTTTTGTAAAAGTTTTTTAGCCTTCTCCTATGTCTGTTTGGCTGAAAATGATTTTCTATGGTAAAATATTTTACAAAACATGGGAAAAGGAGGTCTTTTTTGGGGAAAATGTCTTACCCTTTTTATTTTGGTAAGACATTTTCTAAAATTTTTCCTCTTCACATCCCAGTATCAGAACTTGCTAAATGCTCTCTCTTTCTCCTTCTCCTTCCCTTCATTCCGTCCTTGACCTAGGATTCATCTCTATATAAAAACAACCAGCAGTAGTTTTGTTGACAAAAAGATAAAAGCCCTAGCCATTTCTAGTCTTTCAGAAATGAAACTCTCAACAATTTGGTGATTTTTTCTCTTCAATTTTTTTGTCTATTTCCCTTTAGCGATTTGCCACTCAAGTGAAATTAGTCAATTCAAGTTCGAAACTCAATTGTCAAAATGGATAGTGAGACAATTAACTATGGGAAATAATGAGAAATTGAGAACCGTTTTGGAATTATATGATTTGTTTGCTTACTTCTTAGTAAAATGTAATAACATTTTTGTTTTCATATATTCATTTTTTCCTCTGTTTGTTCCCCAATAATAATTAAAAAGAAACCTTTTTGAATCGATGTGAGATTAAAGTAGGTAGTTTTAATTAATTCTTGCGCTTCAATAGATCTATTAAGTTGGCAATTCGGTTTGTTTGTATTTTTTTTAAATGAATTTTTTTTTTGTGGAATTGATTAGATAGAATCCTGATCAGGTTCAATTTTTGATGGAGTTAATGATTTTGTGCTTGAATTGGGCCTTTTGATGTGTTTGATTTTATGGGTATTTAATTTTGAACCACTTCTCTTTATTAGATTGTCTATTTTATACTGCAACGCTAGAATGGATGTTAGCAAAGATAGGTGATTTGTGGTCACCCTTAATCTTGTAAAATGGATGAAATGGCTAATTCTTTGTTTGGTAGGATTACTTATTTTTATCCTCTGCTTTGCGTTTCTTGATTCATGATGGATAGTGTTGTATGCGTTGCCTGATTGTATTTTGTTAATCTCTCATGTATAAGAAATAGACATTGAGGAGTTAATTCTTTATGTGCTCCTGCATGCACAAAAAATAAGAAAGGGGAAATACATATGGAATGCTTTTAAAACTATTAGGACAAAAGAAAATTCAAGTAGGTTAAAAGGTTAAGATCATGGTTTGATTTTATAAGACAGATACTGATTTCACTCTGAGTTTAAGGTCTCCGGCTTTATCAGATTCCAACTCCAATATTTGGTCTTCAATCAGTAGAATCAGAAAATGGTTAAAAGGTTAGTCTTGTTGTTTGCTTTTAGAATGATCGAATGTTTGGAAAGAATGACATGCATGGGATTTCTGGTCTCTTTTTCTGTTGCCTAGGTATGGAGTGTATTGATGTGAAGAGAATATCATGTTGTAGTGCGTAGAAAGATTGAAGCATTTATTTGCTTCATTGCTGCAATGATGTGATAATGATTTGTACAAGCAGTCAAGAGGTCTTATTGATCCTGAACTTCTTGCAAGAGAGACCGTTTGTATGTTATCATTTTTTCTTTTTTTTTTTTAAATATTTTTCTATATTGCTTATGTGATAAATTCAATGCTTTTGCTTGATTTAACATTTTTTCAGTCTTTTCTTGTGTTATTTTACTCATCTTAATGCAGTTAGTGTAAGTGAAATAGAAGCACTTTATGATCTTTTCAAGAAGATAAGCAATGTTGCTATAGATGATGGGCTCATCAATAAGGTCTTTGTTTTTCATAGTTCCCATTTTGTTATATAATTGATATCTTTTGTTATGTTTGTCAAGTTTTTTGGCTTGATGATCATTTTTCATTTGAGTTGGTTCTTTCCCTCTCATCCTTGTAGTATTTCAGTTTTATTTATATTACTCTTTGATAGGAGGAGTTCCACTTGGCATTATTCAAAACAAACAAAAAAGAGAGTTTATTTGATGATCTAGTAATTTTATCTAATGTTAATTAATAATGTCTTCACCCTTGAAAGAATAATTCTTATTAGCATAATATTGCTTGAGTTGCTGTCAATATATTTCTAATTTCACTGCAGATATTTGACTTGTTTGATACAAAGCATAATGGAATTCTAGGTTTCGAGTCTTCCATCCAAATGCGCCCATTGATGATAAGAATGATTGTATGTGTTAAATATTTTAGTTATCTGTATACTTTGTCTCTCTGTTTACCTCTCTTGCTATAAATCATAATCATGTTAACATAGTAGTTGGATGTAAATGAATGGTATGGAAATGTAATTATGGACTTTTGTGCATAGACGATGTGTCTAAACTATGTATCATTGTGTATACATAAAATATAAATTTAATAGATATAAAATAAACTCAATTAAATAATAAGAAGATAATAAATTCTTAAATGTATGTTTGTTTCATTTAAAACAGTTTTTATAAAATATTTTCAGAAAACCTGTCAAACAACAACAAATATTTTACACAGATTAATCCAAACACCAGAAAATATTAACTTTTCCAGAAAAGAAAGCCATTTTCCAGAAACCATTTTCAGTCAAACAAACAGACCTAGACCCTTAATATGGACTGCCCTCTTAGTGACATGGTCAAAGATGATGGTTTGTGGAATTTGGAGTTGTTTCATCTTTGGGTTTCTGATAAGGTCATTAGTAGGATTGTAGGCATCCCACCGCCTCATCCATATTCTGGACCTAATAATATTATTTGGCAAGGTACTATGACTGGTTCCTTTTCTCTCAAGAGTGTTTATGATAAGCTATGGGAAGGTGCTTTGAATTTAAAGGAGCCAATTTGGCAGCTTTCGTGGAAGTTTCAAGGACTACAATGTGTTAGATTCTTCATTTGGCTCGCCTTTAAACAACGATTACTCACGAACGCAGAAAGGGTAAGGAGAGGAGTTGGTAATGATAGTGCATGTGGTCTTTGTGGCCATGATTCCGAAGAGGTTTTACGTGCCCTAAGAGATTGTCTCGAGACTAGAGATATTTCGAACAAGCTCATTCTAATAGGAAGGTTACCTAGCTTCTACTCCGAATCATTATTTGAATGGATGACGGAAAATCTTCAAGACAATTAGTATCCCAGTTTAGGGGGGGACAAATTAGTCGTTTCTATTTGGAATTATTTCTTGGCGCATTTGGAAGAACCGCAACATGTTCACGTTCCAAGGTATCTCTTAGAGCACGGATGAAATTCTCAAAGTTTCTTTTAGTTGGGCAAAACAGTATGCATAAGCTTCGAAGTTTCCTCCTTACAAAAAGCATAACTTTAGTAGTAGTCCTATAACAACCCGTTTTTTAGTGGTGTTAGAAATAGTGGTTTCGAAGCCAAAAATCCAACTAATGAGCCCGTAATTTTTATTATTTTATTTATATGAGTCAAATATAGTATTAAATTGAATTTTTATTTGATGATTTTATTAATTGAATGAATAGTTAAGTACAAGTGGTTTGTCCCTAAAGCCAAGTGATTTTGGAAAATGAGGTTTTCGGCCTTCGTTTTTGTAAACCGAACCCGTAAATATTATTATTAAATATTTACGGATTTATTATATAGTTAAATTGAAATTTGGTTCATAAATTTTGGTGATTAGATAATTAATTAAAAAAAAGACTAAATCATAAAAATTACAAAATTCACTCACTATTGGTTTTTATTAATTAAATGGCTTATTTTGTTAAAGACAGAGGACTTAAATGGTAATTAAACCATAACGATAGAGCATTATGGACGGTTAGTTTTTTTTTTATATAAATATTTTATATTAATTATGTTAAATAATATTAAATCTTAAGTAATATTAAATAATATTAAAACTTAAGTAATAAAAAGAAAAGAAAAGAAACAAAGCATTATCATCTTTTTTTTTCTTTTCTTGCCATTACCAAATAGCCACCATTGACGGAAGCCATTAAAGCTTCAAATTTTCCTCCATAATTGGCCATTGCATGTAAGTCCCTCATGTGTTCGTTTTTAGTAATTTTTATGTTTTTAAGATCGTTGCAATTAGGTCTAGCTAATCCGTACCTCCATTTGCAAAACTATTAAAGTTTTAAAATATTAACCTTGATGAATACTTGAAGTTTTGATGTTGAATGGTTGTATTTGAAGCTTGGGTTTAAGATAGGACTATTTTGTAAAATGGTTTCGGTTAATTTTAAAATTTAAGGACTAAGTTGTAAAAATAGTAAAATTACATGAAATTCTTGTTAAAATTTGATAAATGTCGGTTGGATATGAACTATATAGATTTGGCTTGCATGTGTTTTGAATAAATGTGGTTAATTTACAAATTTTGAGTTTAGAGATTGAATTGCAAAAAAGTGTAAAGTTTAGGGGTAATTTTGTAAATTTTTATTAAAAGGGCTTATAAGCTTAAGTTTAATTATTTGAGATGTTTGACTGGATTAATTGAATGAAAAATAATAATTGATCAATGAACAGAATAATCAGACTTGGATCGTGGAAAAGTTAAATTAACGGATTAGTCGCCGGCCTTGTTATCACAACCGTTTTTGTCTAGGTAAGTTCATACGTTTTTTTTTTGTTATATTTCATTATTAAATGATGTTAATGATATTTATATGTTTTTTTAAACTGCTGAAATGAAATTGGTCTATGTGAAATATACTGAATTTTTGAAATGATTTCGATGGATCGAGTAAAAGTTTCATACATGAGATTTCTGACTAAATTTTTGTTTTAGACCGAGCTCTTGCATGTGTTATAGACTCGGATATACATGTGACTCAAATTTAACCTAGATTGGTAATCCATTGTCTTTTTAAAGGTTTAGCCTGGATTAGTAACCTTACATGTATACATAGCCCTAACTAGGCTATTTTTCTGTGTTGTCATTGGTTTAGCTCGAACGGGTAACCTGACACACTTACTTTGTATCCGATTAGCTTAGACGAGCATCATTTGTTTCTGGACTTATGAATTGAATACTTTTACAAAGATCTATCGAAAGAATAAAGGTAATTTGATACAGAACTGTTTCTTTGAAGTAAACAAATTATAAACTTTAAGTATGAATATGTTTAGATGGTTACTGATTTGGAATTGTTGAATCATGTTGTGTTCAGGTTAACACTTTGAAATGGCGATGGGAATCGGTTATATGAAAATAATTATATGAAGTGTTCATATAGAATGTTTATATGGATAAATATGTAAAAAGGGATATTTGAAATGAACATTTGGAATATTAAATGATTAGATGTTGATTGAATCGTATATCAAATGTGTTTACTTGTATATGTTTTATGTGATGATAAAGTTATAAGTTTTGTATATGTGAACTCACTAACCTTGTGAGACTTGTGATATGTATAGGTTAATAATGAATTTATAACCTTGCTTATGAATTTAATTGCAAAATGTTAAGTTATAACATTTACGCTAAGTTAAAGTTAAAGTTTATTACAAACTCACTTAGCAAAGATTTGCTTACATCCGTTGTATTTGATTTCTTATAGATCATTGGAAATTTATGTCGGTTGGAAGTTCAGGTTGGAGCTCGCACTATCTGTTCAACGATTCAGTATAAGCTATGATTATTTTGATTTAGGTTATAAGTGGCATGTACTAGGAGTTTGAGTTTAATGGTGTTGTTTTAAACTTTGTTTAAGTAAGATTTATTTATGTGTATATATGTAGTAATTTGGTTCATGTATACCCATATGAGTGCTTTTGGTTATTTGGTTCATGCCTTATAAAAATGGTTGCTGATTTGGTAAAATGAATGTGAATGAAAGGAATGAGATGGCATGATTAATACGTTTATAATTAAAGATTTGTGATTACTGAATGTGATCTTGTTTGTTAGTTAAATTGTGGTACCAATGAGGGTACATTGGTTAGACACATAGGTTCAATGATTTGGTATGTTTTTAAAATGTTTTAATGTGTTTTGAATAGGTGAGAATGGCTAGAAATGGATTAGCTTGTTACTTAAGAAATGGTAGTTGAAATTGCTTATTTTAGTAGTCATTTTAGGTGCACACAGCCTGGGACATGGGCTGTCACACGTTCGTGTGCCACACACGGTCACACCACACGACTTTGTGTCATTTTGATTTTTAAGTGCAGGATTTTTCACATGGCATCAAGCTGTTACATGGCTTGGAGACACAGGCGGGTACATGGGTTGAGACACTACCGTGTGACCCATATTTTGAATTACATACAATTTGACCACACAACCATATTTCTAAGCCACATGGCCTAGGCTTTATCACATGGCCTGGCCATATGGCCGTGCGACTCCTGTTTCCAAAATTTTGAAGTTTCTTCCATATTTTTCTGATTTGTTTCGAATTAGTCCCTAATTCTTCCCAAACTATTTTTAAGGCCCCGTAAACTCGTTTTAAGGTCCGTAAATGTAATTTTGCTATGAATGAAATTGAGGTTTGAATGTTGTTATTTAAATTAATAAATGAATGGTTAATTGATACTACTTGTTTGATATATGTTGTAATACTCCGTAACCTTAATCCAACGACGGAGACAAGTTAAGGGTGTTACAAGCCCTCAGTTTTCTAGTAACTAGGTGCGCTTGAACATAAATGGTTTGGTTAGAATCGAGGAAGTTTTCACTGCGGTTGGAGTTGTAGTGTGTGACCATAATGGAGGGTGGATAATTGGTCTCAGCAGATACTTAGGAAATTGCATAGTTCTAGAGGTTGAACTATGGGGCATATTGGATGGTTTGAAGCTTATTTCTGATCGTATTTTGGAAAGAGTGTTAATACAAATAGATTGCCTCGAAGCCGTTAATGCCATTCAGGAGGGCTCTCTCAGAGATTCCAATTCTGCCTTGGTCAAAAGAATTCATCAACTCTTTAAAAAGATAAAATATTGGAAGATCCAACATATCCCTCAAGAAGAGAATTTAATTGCGGATAGTCTTGTCAGGATAGTGCTAGATAGAAGAACAGGTTTAAGATTATTTGAAGACATATCCAAAATATATATGCACAATTAAGTGACTAAAATAAGCAAGAAATAAGACAAAAGCTGAGTGGTAAAGCACCCTACTTTTTCTTTTGTGGTCCTAGGCTTAAATCCATTTCTTTCCTTTTATTTTGAAAAATCGACAAGCCTCTAGTAAGAAGAAGTATGTAAAATTAAGCGTAAAAAATAGATAAAAATTAGGCAATAGCTTAACGGCTAAGACGCTGATCTCCCCATCAAACTTGGGTTCAAATCACGCCTCCCCCTTTCGCTTTACTTTTAATTCGGCCAACTTTAAAAAATTACAGTCACTCCCCAAACTTTGGAAAAATTATAGTAATGCCTCAAACGTTTGTAAACCTTAAAAATTTACCCCAATCCAATCCCAACTAGAATTTATATCTTATCCTTGTTTAAAATTAAAAATCAACTTTTTTTTTATCTTTTTATCCTAATTTGAAATTATATCTTATTTTTTAAAAATAAATTCAAATTCAAATAGAAATAGAAATCCATATCTTCTTATCTTCTTATCCTAACTAGAATTCAAATTACTCCTTTTCAAATCCTAATAGAATTTATTCTCCTTTTTATTTATCCTCTATTTTTCCTTCAAAACGCATATTGCAAAATTCTTTCAAATTCTTGAGTTCTTTCTTTTTCTCTACCATTGTTAAATCGGTTTTCAATCAAGAAATTCAAAATCTTCAAAATCATCCTTCTTTTCTCGAGTAGATCATCAATCTCTCCAAAGCTAAGGTTTTTAAGTCTTCAAATTAGGTGTGGGATCTAAACTTAAAACATTATGTATGATTAATTGTAGTGTTAGGAAATTAAAACAGTTGTTATGTGAATTGTATAACATGCGAACCTAGAGGAAATATCATGCGAACACAATAGGAATTGTAATTTGAACATGTAGAAGTTATATGTGAACCCATAGAAATTATATGCGAACTTAGAGGAAATATCATGCGGACACTATAGGAATTGTAATTTGAATACGTAAAAGTTATATGTGAACACATAGAAATTATATACAAACCTTAATTGCTTAATAGGTGAGTTATACATATTTAATTATACGAACCCTATTACATGCTATGTACGAACTTTATGTATGCTTTATGCGAACCCTTATATATGCATTATTGTTATTCTTTGTACACACACCAAATATACGTGTGTATATGTGAGATTGATTGAATGCATGATTGTATGGCATCTGATGATAATTTGTGACAATAAATGTGCTAAACAAGCATAGTATCAATATTTGATAATGAGTATGTGTGCATATTATATGAAATTAGGAATAGAGGATGGAGGAGTTCCGTTGGAGATAGTGGCAATTTAAGTCCACACTGAAAGTCAGTACTGTATGAAGTAGGCGACAATGTCATCCAAAATGGATAAGCTAGGATGGTAGGCTAAAAAGCCACCAGACTAGGTCAATCAGGATGATAGTTTATGTGTAAAGCCATCTAAATCGGATAGGATGAGATGATTGTTTTAAAACACTATCAAAACTAGACTGAACCAGGGTGGTAGTAATAGTCATCGTCACAGATGACAAGTGAACGATCATTGTCCCCAGAAATCAAATTCGGGATGGTCAGTTATTGTTATGTGTTATGTGAGATGGTATGTCGAGCAATGCTCGAGGGCAGTTCGAATGGATGGGTGATGTAACGCCCCCACGCCCGAAACCGTCACCGGAGTCAAGCTTGAGGTGTTACTAAACTTATCTTACCTTTTAAACAACTCTAAACCACTTATTTTAATTTTCGGAATAAACTGTTTTTCTGCACCATGGTTGCTTAAAAATTCATTGCTCAAGTTTCAAAACTCGAAATTAAGATCCGTAAATTTTTCCTGAAACTAGACCCATATATCTATCTACTAATGTTTTTCTAGAATTTTTGACTTAGCCAATTAGTACAGTTTATTAGTTAAAATTACCCCCTATTTCAGAATTTGACTGCACTGACCTCTACTTACTACAAACCACTTTTCTCCCTGTAAAAAATTCATATGACTATACTGTTTGTTTTTATTAAAACTAGGTTCAATAAGGATTCTAACCATATAAAGTAAACCACCTAATTATTTTTGTAAAATTTATGGTAAATTACTAAAGTTGAAACAGGGGATCTAGAAATTGCTCTGGCCCTATTTGACTAAAACTCAGATATCTTATAAAATACAAAACCTTTACCTGTTTTGCTTATTCCATATGAAAATAGGCACAATGAGATTTAATTTCATATATTATTCACTATCAAACCATGTCTTTATGATTTTTAGTAATTTTTCAAAGTCACGTTATTTCTAATACTTAAATCAGTTTTTAAGTTACTTTCACATTTTTCATAGTTTTCATGTGATAGTTACTACTTAATCATACATACTATTAAACATGTATATCATCAGCCATTCTATTAGATAATCATTAGCAAGTATTTACACATCATTCATTGATCATATCATATCAAAAGAAACCAAGTTCCTATACATGCCATACACAAAACGAAATGTCTAACTATACCAATGTGATTCATTCGATAGTGTGATTGGGTCTCCAACATTTCCTTTGATCCCCGAGTGGCTTGATAAAAACTATAAGAAAAAGAAAATAAAGAGAGTAAGCACTAGGCTTAGTAAGCTTACAAGCAAATAAATTACAACATTCAACATAATGAATAATTATACATAATGTCACCTAGCCTCATAAACTTTCTTTACTTCTCATTTTCTACCTTCTTCTTTACTCACTTACCTTCTTTCTTACCTGACCTTTCACTATTCATAAATATAATCTACCTTCCCTTTTGCTGATAATTCACTATAATTTAACGTATACAATGACCTGTTGAACCACTCGGAATACTAAGGATACTAGGGTCGTTCCTGTTTATCAATATCCTGCCAATGCCATGTCTTCGACATGGACTTACATGAATTATTCCTGTCTCCAATGCCATATATATATATATCTAAATGGGCTTACATGGGTCATTCCTGCCTCCAAAGCCATATATCGATATGGACTTACATGGCTCATTTTACGTTACGTTACATCTGTCAACCCCAATATCCTAACATTCCTAAGGTTCAAGCAGGGCTTCCTAATACTTTTTCTCTGTCACTTAGCCTTTAATTCGACTTTAAATATTCTCATAAAATAAGTATATAAATGCTGAAATTGACAATAATAATGTAAAATAAAAGAATATTGCATTTATTTATTTGTAAACTTACCTCGATACAAAATGTGACTAAACTTTACAATTTAGTCCTTTACTTTTCTTTTCCCGATCTACTCCCGAATTTAGCTCTTCTTGATCTATATAGCAAATTTAACTTATTTAATATTCACATTTATCAAAACAGTCCTTTACTCAAACTTTGGGAAAATTATATTTTTACCCCTAAACTTTTGCATATTTACACTTTTGCCCCAAATCTCGTAAATTAAAATTCAGCCTATTTTCATATGTTTTATGACATAATGATCGTTTTTCCCTTCTATAGAAAAATCAAATTCTAACTCTAACATATACTTATGACTATTAGGTATTTTTACCAATTAAGCCATTTTACTCGTTTTTACCTAAAACCGAGTAGCACAAGTTGTCTAACATAATATAAGACCTCATATTCTATCATAAAACATCAAAATAAACACTTTTCACTTATGGGTATTTTTCCAAATAAGAACCCTAACTTAAATTATTGCTAGCATAAGCTTTATAAAGCTACCGGGACTTTAAAAAAGTAAAGAACATTAAAAACGGGGCTTGGAATCACTTACTATGGAGCTTGAAAGCTTGAAACAAACCCTAGCTATGAAGAATCCTTGAAATTTCTTGCTAATGAAGAAGATGATGAATTTTGTGTTATTTTTCCCTTTTTATTTCATTTAATATCCAAATGACCCAAATGCCCTTCCTTATTAAACTTTCAAAAATTCCATCCATGTCCTATTTTGTCCATGAACTTAGAAATTGGTAAAATTGTTATTTAAACCCTCCTAATTAATATTCCAAAGCAATTTCATACTAAAAATTCTAGAATGCAAGTTTTGCAAATTATTCGATTTAGTCCCTAATATAAACTTAAGCACTTTATGCATAGAATTTCATCACAAAATTTTTCACACAATCATGCAATCATATCATGAACCTCAAAATAATAATAAAATAAATTTTTCTATCTCGAATTTGTGGTTTCGCAACCACTACTCCGTTTAGGCCCTATTTCGGGATGTTACATTTCTCTCCCCCTTTAAGGATTTTCGTCCCCGAAAATCTTACCTGTGAAGAGATTTGGGTACTATTTTCGCATAGCCTCTTCGGGTTCCCATGTAGCCTCGTCTACCCCATGTCTATTCCATAGTACTTTCACAAGTGCAATACTTTTGTTCCTTAATTGCTTTACCTCTCGAGCTAGAATCTTTATCGGTTCTTCACCGTAAGTCATTCTGGCTGAATCTCAACCTCTGTCTAAGAAATCACATGTGACGGATCTGAATGATAACGATGTAGCATAGACACATGAAATACATTATGAATCTTCTCTAACTCAATCGGCAAAGCTAACCGATATGCTAATGGTCCGACTCTCTCAATCACTTCAAACGGTCCAATAAAACGTAGACTTAGTTTGCCTTTCTTGCCAAATCTGAGAACTTTCTTCCACGGGGATACTTTCAAAAAAACTTTGTCACCAACTTGATACTCAATCTCTTTTCTCTTCAACTTTGTCACAAACTCTGAAATGTCCCTTTTCATTCTTACCCACCAGTACATTTTCTTCAAATCATTATACATCTTTGTACTACCTGGATGAATAGACAAAGAACTACTATGTGCTTCCTGTAAGATCTTTCGAATAAGCTCATCATTCTTCGGTACGCATACCCTGTCTCAGAGCATCAAACAACCGCCAGAACTGATCTGAAAATCTGACTCTATATCCGACTCACACTGATCTCTTTTAGCTAACAACTCACTGTCATTTTTTTGAGCTTCACAAATTTCTTCAAGAAACATCGGCTTAGCTCTCAGAATCTATAAAACTGTTCTCAAATGCTCTGCATGCTCAGTCTCATCATGAGAATAAATCAAGATATCATCAATGAACACAACTACAAACTTATCCAAGTACGGTCTGAAAATTCAGTTCATTAAGTCCATGAAAATGGCAGGAGCATTAGTCAAGCCAAATGGCATCACAAGGAACTCATAATGACCATACCTAGTCCGAAAGCGGTCTTGGGACATCGACTCTTTAACTTCATAATCGATAGTATTTTCTAACCAAAATTTCGCTCTTTTTGCATCATCATATTTTGTTCTTTGGGAACTCTTTTGCCCATTGTTTCTGATTCTATCAAGCGATGGCTTTTCTCTTATCACCGTACTGCTGATGGGGAAGCTTGAGCTACATGGGTAGCCTTTGAGAATCATGAGGGGTGGAGGTCTAGCTCTGCCGGATTCGCATTTAACGAGCGAACTCGGTAAACCAATCATTCAAAGCTTGGAAGAGAGCTTCTCGAGTCACTCCTCCACGATCAATCATTATGGCCTATTCTCGGATATTTGCCCCTTCCGCGGGAGCAAGCGGCGCATTACTTTACATCATCATCACCAGCTCGCTCGGGATCCATTACAATAAAACAAAATATTTAAAAATAAATCGAGTCGTCACACTATCAAAATACAGGTATGGCATGTATAGCTAGACTTTTACTCACACTAACTGTTTCGAGAACCGACTAAACCTACTCTGATACCAATAAATGTAACACCCCCACGCCCGAAACCGTCACCGGAGTCAAGCTTGAGGTGTTACTAAACTTATCTTACCTTTTAAACAACTCTAAACCACTTATTTTAATTTTCGGAATAAACTATTTTTCTGCGTCATGGTTGCTTAAAAATTCATTTCTCGAGTTTCAAAACTCGAAATTAAGATCCGTAAATTTTTCCTGAAACTAGACCCATATATCTATCTACTAATGTTTTTCTAGAATTTTTGACTTAGCCAATTAGTACAGTTTATTAGTTAAAATTACCCCCTGTTTTAGAATTTGACTACACTGACCTCTACTTACTACAAACCACTTTTCTCCCTGTACAAAATTCATATGACTATAACGTTTGTTTTTATTAAAACTAGATTCAATAAGGATTCTAACCATATAAAGTAAATCACCTAATTGTTTTTTTAAAATTGATGGTGAATTACTAAAGTTGAAATAGGGGATCCAGAAATTGCTTTGGCCCTATTTCACTAAAACTCAGATATCTTATAAAATAAAAAACCTTTACCTATTTTGCTTATTCCATATGAAAATAGACACAATGATATTTAATTTCATATATTATTCACCATCAAAACATGTCTCTACAATTTTTAGTGATTTTTCAAAGTCACGTTATTTCTTATACTTGAATCCGTTTTTAAGTTACTTTCACATTTTTCATAGTTTTCATGTGATAGTTATTACTTAATCATACATACTGTTAAACATGTATATCATCAACCATTCTATTAGCTAATCATTAGCAAGTACTTACACATCATTTATTGATCATATCATATCAAAAGAAACCAAGTTCCTATACATGCCATACACAAAATGAAACGTCTAACTATACCAATGTGATTCCTTCGATAGTGTAATCGGGTCTCCGACATTTCCTTCGATCCCCGAGTGGCTTGATAAAAACTATAAGAAAAAGAAAATAAAGACAGTAAGCACTAGGCTTAGTAAGCTTACAAGCAAATAAATTACAACATTGAACATAATGAATAATTATACATAATGTCACCTAGCCTCATAAACTTTCTTTACTTCTCATTTTCTACCTTCTTCTTTACTCACTTACCTTCTTTCTTACCTGACCTTTCACTATTCATAAATATAATCTACCTTTCCTTTTGCTGATAATTCACTGTAATTTAACGTATATAATGACCCGTTGAACCACTCGGAATACTAAGGATACTAGGGTCGTTCCTGTCTATCAATATCCTGCCAATGCCATGTCTTCTACATGGACTTACATGAATTATTCCTGTCTCCAATGCCATATATATATATATATATATCTAATATGGGCTTACATGGCTCATTCTTGTCTCGAAGCCATATATCCGAGATGGACTTACATGGCTCATTTACATTCGCTCATCTGTCAACCCCAATATCCTAACATTCCTAAGGTTCAAACGGGGCTTTTAATACTTTTTCTCTGTCACTAGCACTTTAATTCGACTTTAAATATTCTCATAAAATAAGTATATAAATGTTGAAAATTGACAATAATAATGTAAAATAAAAGAATATTGCATTTATTCTTTGTAAACTTACCTCGATACAAAATGTGACTAAACTTTACAATTTAGTCCTTTACTTTTCTTTTCCCGATCTACTCCCGAATTTCGCTCTTCTTGATCTATAATAGTAAATTTAACTTATTTAATATTCACATTTATCAAAAAGTCCTTTACTCAAACTTTGGAAAAATTACATTTTGCCCCTAAACTTTGCATATTTACACTTTTGCCCCAAATCTAAGTAAATTAAACTTCAGCCTATTTTCTTATGTTTTATGACATGCTGATCATTTTTTCCTTCTATAGCAAAATCAAATTCTCACTCTAACATATACTTATGACTATTAGGTATTTTTACCGATTAAGCCATTTTACTCGTTTTTACCTAAAACCGAGTAGAACAAGTTGTCTAACATAATCTAAGACCTCATATCCTATCATAAAACATCAAAATAAACACTTTTAACCTATGGGTATTTTTCCAAATATGAACCCTAACTTAAATTATTGCTAGCATAAGCTTTATCGAGCTACAGGGACTCTGAAAACGTAAAGAACATTAAAAACGGGGCTTGGAATCACTTACTATGGAGCTTGAAAGCTTGAAACAAACCCTAGCTATGAAGAACCCTTGAAATTTCGTGCTAATGAAGAAGATGATGAATTTTGTGTTATTTTTCCCTTTTTATTTCATTTAATATCCAAATGACCAAAATGCCCTTCCTTATTAAACTTTCAAAAATTCCATCCATGTCCTATTTTTTCCATGAACTTAGAAATTGGTCAAATTGTTATTTAAACCCTCCTAATTAATATTCCAAAGCAATTTCATACTAAAAACTTCTAGAATGCAAGTTTTGCAAATTATTCTGTTTAGTCCCTAATATCAACTTAAGCACTTTATGCATAGAATTTCATCACGAAATTTTCACACAATCTTGCAATCATATCATGAACCTCAAAATAATAATAAAATAAATTTTTCTACCTCGGATTTGTGGTTTCACAACCACTGTTCCGTTTAGGCCCTATTTCGGGATGTTATAGGTGGAAAATTAAAGCATTAAATTAAAACATAAATTTGCATTACAATTATATTCTGTATATGCATTGATTTATTGTATGTTCCTCTTATTATGCCTAAATTATTATTATGCTATGAAGTAAATACTTTATCGTTCGATTGATTATATATAATTATTTAATATTATTCTAACACAAAGTCGTTGTAAGCTCATGCCCCTTTTTCCTTACCTCTCAGGTAGCGCAGAGATTAGGATTCGAATCGGCATCGGAGGACCCTCAAATTAGCAAGCCATTTTTCTTTATTAAGTTCTACTATTAAGTTTTCTTTAAAAATTTTCCTTAATCATTTATTTTTGGGAACTATTATGTTATTTATTTTATGCATAACATTTAAATATTGCTACTAGTATTTGCATGCCATTCGGTTTAAAAACTATTATTGTTTTCTGCTGCTTTACAAAATACTCAAAGTTTTTATAAGACTTTCCCTGAAAACCCCTACATCGTTTTATTTAAACCCTCATATTAATATTATTGTAATTAAATTACTAAGTAAATTTGTTTTTCCTAAAAATTAAAGAGCGATTTTCAATCAAATAAACTCAAGTAAAAAAAATGACTTTAAGGGATCACTTTGGTGATCGAATGTAACGCCTCCGAAATAGCCGAAACTCCTAGGCCGGGTCGAGGGGGTTACATTTTTAGGCTTCACAAATACAATTAAAGGTTTGACAAGTGTCTTATGAGAGTATAATAAAATATTAAAATAAATATCTATAATATATAAAAAAACACAAGTTAAAAAAAAAACTTTTGAACCAATAATAATACTATTTGTTTTCTATCATATTACTAAATTGGCATTTAAAAATGTTTATAATTTAATTTCAAATTTTTAGTTATCACTCTGCTTAAAAATAAGTTGTGATAATTTTATTAGCTCTAAAATAGAGTTATAACTTAAATAAAAGACTAAGCATATTCACTATCAATAAGTCAAAATAATTAATAATTAAAGTTAAAATATTATTTTAAAAATTATAAATTATTATTTTTTATAAGTGAGCTTTTTTCTTTTAATATTTATTAATGTAATAGAATGAAGTTATAACTTGAATAAAAGTCTAAGCATATAAATAGATATTTGTTTTATCTTTTAATTATTACTTAATTAGTGTTAGAGTTATATATCAATTAAAATTTAAATTTAGATTTATAAATAGCATCTATTAGTAGCATTAATATTTCAAAAGGAAATATTCAAACGACAATGGCATCGGAGAGCACCAGATAGATATGTAAGATCATTTTAATTAAATTATTTAGAAGTTATTTATTTCGTGTGAAGCAAGTACTCTTTTATACTTTTTTTTACATTATTATTATTATTATTATTATACATAAAATTGTAAACGAATGAGAGAATTTTTTTTAAAATTAAAAAAAGATTTATCATATAAGACTTCAATAATTGTTCTTTAATTACTGTTATTAAATGTGTTTATTAATTCAATGGGAATATCTTTTGCACTTATCATGAATAATTATCACAATTGATGCATGCTATTTTATTTTTATTTTAATTTAATATTATGATTTACTTTCTAATATTGTTCTAAATTTTTATATGATTTTTAATTTTTCTATTTATAAAATATTATTTATTTTAAATGTTATTTTCATTAAATATACACATTATTTTATATATTTTTAATTTATAAAGAACTAAACACGTAAAATTACATGCAACGCATGTACCATTAGAAACTAATTTAAAAAAAAAAAGAAAAACACATAACAATTTTTTTAAAACTGCTTGTGAAATAGAATACTAACCCTAAATTTAATTGTATAATTTAAGCTTATATATATAAACAACGTAACATCCCAAACCCGGCTTAGATCTTACGATCGAATCTGGCGTGTCACATTGAAGTGCTTTTCAGAAATGGAACTTGTCGTTAAGAATCCGAATTTAAGTTAAAACCCTTCTAGTTTTTGTTGCTTGAGAAAATTTGGCAAATTAAGTTGTTACTAATTGAAATCAATTTGTCAAAATGATTGTCATATTTATCACCGTTGATTCCTTAAATTGAATAAAATCGCGGAAGATTTTAAAAACCTTGAAGTTTAAAATCCCTGTTTTCCTTGAGAACAGTTATTATTTTGAAAACTCATCTTTTCCTAGTCTAGCAGTTTAAGGTAAGAAATTAAAGCCCAAATAAAAGTTAAAACCACAAATGGCCTTATTACATAACCAAAAACCCAATATGAAATTTAAATAAATAAATTCAAAAGTAGAACATCAACAATCGTGTGGCCACCTCCGAGTCCCTCGTGGATCCAAACTGTCTATGGCTGAGGATTACCTGTACAGTTAAAAGAAAGGGTGAGTTTTACGAAAACTCAGTGTGTAATCCCCTATCAGTCAAACGAGAAACAATGCATGCGAGAATGATGCGGGCCTAAGCCCTATTCGAGATCGATGCGACCGAGTCTTAGCCCTATACAGTAACAGTATGGGCCTAAGCCCAATACAGTATCAGTACAGTGTAATACAATTATGCATCCCACCCAAATCCAGCCAGCACATCACCTGTACCAACCAACACACCATGTGGGGATATAATCGACCCACCCAGCCAATACACCAATATCGCAAAGCAAAGTCGCCAAGACAATAATGCAAAGATAGCCGCTAGAAAGCGATAAATGTGGCAAAGCCCGAAGATCGATGAGTTGTGGCATAGCCACCGAATGTGATACTTCCTCCATATCAAAATCCCAACCCCATGGAGTATGTCATGTCATAAATATTATGTGTATGCAAAGTCATACTCATTACAATCATATATGTAAATCATAAGCACATCAGTCATACGAAACATAAGGGCATAATCGTCATTTTACCATACAGGGGTATTACGGTCATTTTACCCTACAAGGGCATTACGATTATTTTACCTATTTTAGGGTTTCAGCTCAGACAATTACCTCTCCGAAGGTCTACAGTCGCCTCGAGCGACACAGATAACCTAAATGATCATAACGGTATAAATGGGCCCAAGGCCCTTTACTCGGCCCAAGTGGGCCTACACATTCGTGTGGCCCATTTAGCCCAAATTTAGTCATGGCTATGCGAATTCCATAGCCCAATCCAATATTTTCTATCTTTCTTGAATTTTAATCCTTGTGGGGCTCACGAGCCCATTGGGCCCACACGACCTATTTCGACCCATCGAGGCCCATAACAGTCTAAGCCCACGAGAACACTCGTGGTGGCCTCTACAGTCTATCACCCATGATTTGTGGGCTCGGCTCACCACACGAGTGATCGCACACTCGTGAGGCCTCAAATGCCGAAGTTTCGGCTTTTGCCGATTCACAGTAAAGAGGGGTGTGCATACACCCCTTTTTGGCTTTTGTCAGTAACAGATTGGTGTAAGATTGCACACCTTTTTATGCAACCACTTCAAACTCCTTAAGTGCCCAACCTACAACCGTCCCAACATACAGTCAGTCCATCATTTATCAGTGTTTAAAACACTTAACCCAAAAAGACAATACTATAAACCTCAGATGTACGAACTACGACTTGTTCCTTTAGATCGTAGTTTAAATCGATCACACCTTTCTTTGCTGAGAAACTGTGATAACAAAAGATTTTAATAGGTGAAACCGATTATAGTTGTGGCTTAAACTCATGAATAATACCCTTACAGAAAAGTAGGGCCATTCGACCTATGCCAATAAGGCAGGGTACCGAAATTACCTTAATCGATTAGTGGGTGACAGGGTTTCAGTAGCTAGAGAATTTCTACACTTTCACTCCTCAGAAACACCTAAAAATAACGAACACACATTAAGGGGAATGAGTCACCATTCGACAATCACAGAATACTAAGAGAAGGAGTATTCAGTTTTTAAAAGAAGACAGAAGAAATGGATTTGTCAGATCACTTAACAGAACACTTATCGATTCGTCAGAACACTTGCAGATTGAAACAATTTACCAATACTAGAGAAGATCAATATTTGGCCAACATTACCCAAACTTCTTGAGAATGAACAAAGAAGAATAACTTTTGATTTAAAAGCAGAACAGACGAAGAAGGGAGAAAAATAAATGAAGGGGGAAGAAGAAGGAAAGTTGGCTATGAAAGAAAATTGAAAGAATAATGGGAAAAGGAGGACGATGTGCTCAGCAATGTCAAGAGAGTAGAGAAAGAAGAAGAACAGTGTTCGGTAGAGAATGGGAAATGACTAAAAGAAGAACAATGTCACGAGAGGCACAAACCCGAAACAACCAAATGCCAGAATTGACTAAAGGAATTCGGCTACCACTTGCAAAAAGAAGAAAAGAACCCTCTTCCAAAACACTCACAAATACCAAAAATGGTCAGTTTTTTTCCCAATACCGAATTAGAGATACCAAATGGCACCCACATCCCACACTCATCAAACTCCTAATTTCTCTCCACAAATCTCTCCCCAATCCTATCCACGATATCCTCCTTGATATCCTCCACCTATCACTCCACCATTCATCCATCAGAATTTTACTGCAACACAACCACTGGCCAAACCAAACTGCAAAATAAATACCTCATTTGCGCTATGCCAACGCTCAAACCTCAGACCTTAAGGTTCCTTTAAACGCCACATTGCCACTAGAACACAAGGTTTTTTGTGACCTAAAACAAGCGCAATTATTTATAAAGCCTATGTACTAGAGTCCAGATTCATTTAAGAGCAACTAAATATTTATGTGCTGCCTTCTAACAGTTCCCTTTGCTCAAAACCTAATACTTCTAGGATTAAAATTCGGGGCGTTACAACTCTACCCCCTTAGAGAAATTTCATCCTCAAAATTTCCAACTATCAGTACAGCCGCATAACACAGACTACCACACTACGCTCCCACTGCGCACTCTAATTCCAAATTAGGTAAATAGTATACTATGTACAAAGTACGTACTAGTATTCTCCTTTGGAGCGTCTCCATCCTCTCGACGATGTGCTGCATAGACCAAAGCTAACTACCTTGCCTCAGCATGACTAGCACCTCTGCCCGGTGCTCCACGGCCCAAACTGTTTCCACCCGTAGCCTGACCACGGCCTCTCGGTAGCGGCTGGACACCTCTCGCTAGCTGTACATAACCCTGTCTCGTAGTCTGTATCTGAACAAGCCTCTGAGGAAAATTATTAACTTGATGCTCCATAGACCCACATCTGAAGCATGCCCCAATCTTCTTCCAGTACTCACCCAGGTGATGCCTCCCACAATCTGCACAAGGCTGTGATCTCGCAATAAGAACCCCAGCTTGGTCTGGCTCGTCAAACCTGGCCTTCTTTTCAGGCCTACCAGAAGAACCTGAGGGATCTGAATCCCTCTTATTTCTGCCCCTATCCTTTTCTCGATTCTAGCGCTTAGAGTGCTTCACTTCCTCGGCGATTTTCACCTTTTCTACTAGGGCAGCAAAATCTCGCTCCTTCTGTGGAGCTATCAGGACTCGTAACTCATCTTGAAGGCCGTCCTCGAAATGCACACAATATTCATATTCAGTCGCTACTATGCCATGAGCATACCGGCTAAGTCGTAAAAACTCTGCCTCATATTCTGTCACAGTTTTATTCCCCTGGGTCAAGCTCAGAAATTCCTTCCTTCGGGCGTCCACATAACTTGCACCCACATATTTTCCTTGGAAAGTCGCCTTAAAGAAATCCCACATTAAGTGGTCGACCTGAGTACCCTCTCTCACGGTAAGCCACCATTGATAAGCCTCATCTCGCAGTAAAGACACTGCACCTTTTAGTTTTTTCTCAGAAGTGTAGTCTAGATCGTCCATTATTCTTTCTGTGGCTTCCAACTAGTATTCAGCCACATTAGGGGCCACTCTAGAAATTCTCCTAAAGATTTCTACTCCATTCAACCGGAGTCGTTCTGAAATCGACCCTCGGCCTACAACACCCGTACTGGTTCCAGCAACCCTCTTCAGAATGTGGAGCATAGCTTGGGATAGTGCATCATCCCCAGCTGCTCGATCATATGATCCCATCTCAGTTACCAATAAAGCTGGTGCCTCCCTAGCCTCAACGTTAGGCATGTGACCTGATGTTGAAGACCCAGCCTTAACACTTCTTCAGCCTCTACCGCGGCCACGTATACCCCTTCCGCGAGTACCTCTAGTGCTCATTTCGATGACGAATTATCTGTTTAAAAGTCTTATGTATCAGTTGTAATTTCAGTAATTGTTAACGAATATGTTATGAACGACAGTAATTAGGTTTGTTTTCGCAGAACAAGATGTTACTACAGTTTTTTCATCTTCTATAGTCTTAGTCTACTCTAACTAAAGAGTTTCAGTATAGTCCTACTACCTATAGCAGTCCATCAGTAATACCTTTTAGTTCAAGCAATCTACAGTAAAAGAAGAACTTATAGATTCGGCATCGGAGACTCGGTGTGCCACACTGGTAAACCTTTCAAAAATATTACAAGAACAGTTTTCCAAAAATTCCTAATATTTTTAAAACCTATTCCACAGCTGAATTTTGTAACTTGGTTCTGATACCACTAAATGTAACACCCTAAACTCACCTTCTAACAGCTCCCTATGCTCAAAACCTAATACTTCTAGGCCTAAAATTCAGGGCGTTACAAACAATGTATCAAATGTAAGATCCAAATAAACAACCATGGATTCTAAAATAACATTAACATATAAAAGTTACAAATCAAACATCAGTTTTTTCAACAATAGTCCCAATATCAAAATCATATGTGGAAATAATAAAATAAAAACGATCTAACTTCTAATATTAACACTTGATTGATATAGAATTTGTACTCTAGAGAATTCCCAATAAATCACAATTACTGTAGAAATAGAGTTGATTGAAGGATTGTTTCTATTAGGGACCTCTGAAAACATTTCTCAAAATTCACATAAAATTTTTAACAGAATGAAGGGGAGAGGAAAAAATGGGTTACCATCAAACTCTCACTCACTCTATTTAATCTCCCACTATGGTAACTACTTAAGTAAAAAGAAATATCCAATAATAATTACCCTGAATATATAGAATATTTAATTACAAAATTAAGAAAAAAATATAATATTTATTTAATATTCTAAAATTCTCCCACTTGGTCCAAATTTTATAAAAATGTCATCAATAATAGTTTTAAACACCACATGTTTAAGTAGAAGAATAGATTCACACGAATCGTGATAGCGATTCCTCAGTTATTTTCTTTCGTGTATTACAATGTAACGACCCGATTTTTAGTGATGTTGAAAAATGCAATGTCGAAACCTCATTTTCGTAAAACAAGTCTGAAAAAAAAAGAAAGAAAGATTGAGGGAGTATGTTCAAAAATATATTTAAATTCAGTTAAGTAATTTAATAGAGAAATTGATTAATTAAAGCTCAAGGACTAAATTGTAAAATTTTAATCATTATTTAGTTTTAATTAAGAAAATACTTGGGGACCTATTAGCAATTATTTAAAGGACTAAAATGGTTATTAAACTATTGTTCTATTATGAGTTAGTGGGAATTTATAATGATGGCTATAAAATTTGTAACACCCTATACTCGACCCGATTTATAGGATCCGAATATAAGATGCCACAACACTTACATACTTAGCTAAAATTTTCAGTCCACGAAAACCCATATTGAATGTACCTCTTATTTATTTAAAATCCTTTCTAAGACAATATGTTTGAATAATACATTAATTATTTGTCACAAACTTTCAAAGGGAAAATAAAACCTTACAACAAATTGTTCGATAAAATAGACTTATTCGTAGCGCATATTACTATTTTTCATTTGAAAAACAAGTTTCTATAAATGTCCCTCTGTATGTATAATATTGCCCTCAGTCTACCACTATGGCACATCCTTAACTTGGTCCTTCTTGACGCATAAGTTTAATTTCTCAAACCTGCATACCAAAAGACACATATAAGCTTAAAGGAACTTAGTGGCCTCACTCATTATTACATTTTTGTGTGGTTGTAAAATCTCTCGAACTAAAGGTTTTGGATTCCCTCTCAGACCTTGGCAGATACTATCTGGTTCTTGGTTGGCAAATAACCATATGTCAATCTCTATACTTAATCGTCTTATACTCATTTCACTTAGCTAGTGGATCTCAAACTTTACACCATATTTCGAATCCCATTACACAATTTCTTTACAGTTTGTAGTTAGATACAATTCTCAGAACGATACCTAGTGGATGCTACTTTTGACGGATTCTTTTATAGGACCCAGTGACTATTAGAATACTAGCTACATCGTATCTTTAAATTAGTCTAGACAAACATGCTTGTTTAGAAGAATACAATGTTTTAATTCAAGCATTAAAATTCTAGATAATTTCAGTACAAGACCTAAGAAATTCCAATTTTGACAGGTACTTTCACAACCATACATACCAATACATAAGGTTCCTTGACATGGTAGATCACTAAGGAGGATTCATCAGTTGGTTACTCTGTCGAGAATTCTATCAGAAAATACCTCACAGGAAAACCCACATCTCACGCAAGGTAGACTAACATCTCACCACTTGGTCATTACAGAATTCACTCTACAGATTTTCTAAATAACATGCCACCAAGGCTTTCCACAAGATTAGCTACAAAGCTTCCTAGATAACACACCACAAGGGGCTTTCCATAAGATTAGCCACAAAGGCTTTTCCACAGGATTAGTCACAAAGGCTTCCCAAGTAATCTATCGTGTTTGGCGATATGGATTTGCCTAAACTCAACACCACTTGAGGTTTTCCCATCATCGCCAAGGGACACGCAGCAACTTATAAAACAAATATGTCTCATCCGTCATTTCAGAATGTGCCATGGCCATGGTCTTTCCACATAATTATCACATTGACCTTAGTGTTTACTGTCCCAGCGAACTATATCTCGCCATACTAGCCATCATGTTTACTGTCTCGACGGACGTCACTAATGCACCACCTCAGGATCCATTATCGTCTCACATTTTTTCCCAAAATTCTGCCTGAACCCCTTTATGCCAATCATACATTGTCATGCAACATAACATACACTTTAATACATATGATCGTGATTTTCTGTGATAAGTTTTTATAAATTTATAATTAAACGTTCTTGAGACTAACTATTATCATGATATAGGCAAGTGTGTAACAGCCCTATTCTGACCCTAGTCGGGAAGTGGTTTCGGGACCGCTAAATCGAGTCACAGAAATAATTGAATATAATATTTTATGTCTAAAATATGTGATCATGCATGTGTGAAATTTGAATGCTTCGATTTTTGTCAAATTGAATGTGTTTCTAAATAAAAAGGACTTATGTGAGAAGCTTTAAATATATGCGTGGCTTATTTTAAGTGATTAATTATTGAATGATGCAAATAAGTAGGTTTGCATGGCAATTTGCCACTTTTAATGCTAGTGGCCGGCCAAGCTCATAAGTATGGACATTATATGCATGATTTAATATTATTATATCTTTTAGTGGTGAGAAATATGTAATAAAAAAATGTATTAAATGAATTAAAGATGAATAAAAGAGTTTTGAGTAATAAAAATAATGAGGTGAGTGGGAGGAAAAAAACAAAGTTCTTTCTTTGTTGTTCAACTTGGCCGAATAGAAGAAACAAAGGAGGGGAAGAATTTTGGTCACTTGAATCTTTAGGGAGGTTAGTATATTGTGTTGAAATTGTGAAATAATTACTTGTTTTAGGTAAATTATCATGGTTCTTGCTTAACCCATGCAAAAATTTCCTCTAATGATGGGTGAATAGAGCTTTCGGCTATGGTTATAAGGGAAGGAATTTTGATTGTTTTACTTGAATCTTGATGATGAATGTATTTAGGAAAGAACTTGGCCTTTCTAAAAATATGAATGGTTAAAGCTCATACTAGTATTAGCCGAATTAAAGAATGCTTGATGTCATGAGTAAATGTTGTTCATGTTATTTGGATGAGAAAGGGTAGTTGGGTGAAGTAGAATCTAGCAAATGAGCACATATGTGCACTAGTTGTTAAATGAAGAAAAATCGCTAACAAAGGAGTACTAAGGCCGAATATGATTTTGAATATTATTGAGTAATGTATGTGTTTTGAATCGATCGAATGGAGAGAATACTTTAATTGTGTTATGAACAATTAAATGTTAAATTAAGGTTGCTAAGCTAGCTATTAAGGTGAAGTGCAAATATTAGTATTTGATTACTAGTGTATATATGGTATTAGCCGAGTTTTGAACTTGAAACAAAATGGTATTTAGCCAATACAAGTAACCATAATTGTAGAATGTATTAAGTATATAATCGGCCTCAACATAGACATGCATATTCGCCACAAGAATGGATACATAGGTTGATGTATGTACGTTCGGCTATAGGTAAGCATATTGATGGCTTTATCTTGACTTAGAAAATCGGCTATGAAATTAGCTAAATTGAATGATATGTGATTGCCAAATGTGATTGTTAAGTGAATAATATTAGTTAAGTACTCAAGCAAATCTATTGTCTTAGGGAGAGCTTACGAGCAAAGAGGATCAAAGTCGGTTAGAGGAAAAGAGAAAGTAAGCGAATAGCCGTGGATATCTAATCGTCGACCACTTCCGAGGTAAGTTTTAAGTGATTAAACGTTGAGTAAATTCAATCATAATAGGACATAATGAGTTGATTTAATAAGATATGATGTGGCCATGATATGTCTTAGACTCAAATGGTAAATTCATAAGTGTTTGGACTTGAAATTTAAGAGCAAATTGTAATAATTTGCTTTGGACAGCAGCAGTAACGTGTTTTTAGAAAATCACTATAAATTGTTGGTGTGGAATTATAGGCTGAATAAAATATGTAATCAAAGCTTAATTAGTCTAGTTTCTTATAAAAGAGACCGTGTAAGCAAAGAAATTGCCTATAAAGAGATATTTAAAATTGGGTGGGATAGTGTCAGAACGACTCCTGAAATCCCCTGTTCTGTTTTTAGAAAATCATTATAATTTGTACAACAATGTTTATAGGACAAAATTTATATGCTTAGACTCCTTAATGAGTCTAGTTTCAAATGAAATCAACTAGAACATAATTTGAATTCTGCACAATGAGAAATTTGATTTGTAGTGAAGAGTGGTCAGATTAGTCAAACAGTGAAACGGGGAAACTTTAAGAAAAATCTGGTATTGATTGACCAAACCTAAAATTCTGAAAATTTTATGGATGAAAGATATATGAGTCTATATTCAGGAAAATTAACCACAATTGATTTGGAGTTTTGTAGCTCCTGTTATAAATAATTTAGTGACTGTTGCTAAGGAAAAACAGCTTGTAAAGAATTTGTGGCTATGTTGTAAACATGGATAAAACTTGTTTTAATTTGCTCATAAGCTATCGATCAAACCCATACGTGAATTCTAAATTGTGATAATGTAAAATGATATATGAGTATTAGATGGATCTTTGATATTAAAGTTTGTGGAATTGTAAGTTTATAAGTATTCGAATATGAAATGATAGTATGGCATGAAATTGAATTATTCATTGGAAAATGATAGACGTAGATTCAGCTGAGACAAAGTGTATACGTGAAAGTATATGTGGCATGTGAGGTATGTTTGGATAATTGTGATGTGAATACATGAAAATTTACATTTTGATTTAGGAATTTATGTGATGAATGTGAACATGCATATATGTGACAAGGCCGAATGGCCAATGTGATGAATGTGAACATGCATATATGTGATAAGGTAGAATGGCCAATGTGATGAACGTGGAAGTGTATATATGTGGCAAAGCCGAATGGCTAACGCGAAATGTGTATGAGATGGATTCGTGGTAAAGCCAAATGGCTAATGTGAGATATGTATGAGATGTGTATATATATATATTGTGGCCAAATGACAGACGGTGGAAGGTGTGTTTTGTTAGATATTTGATGAGGTAAATGAATTACGAATGTGATAGTCATTGTGAATGTTGTAACATGTGAATAAATATGCATGAAACTCTATGATGTAAACACAGGATTAAAGATCGGATGACCATATGTGGTGACTATGTCCAGGTTAAGAACTGCTTGACTTCGTGTGGAGATTTCATCTCGAGCTAAAGGTCTCGCCAATAATCCGAGTAGAGGTTAAAGCTATACGAGTTCGCAATAAGAATTGATTATAAATATATACAATGCGAAAGGTTAAGCGGTATGTACTCCAAGTTTATATGTGAGCTTGATTTGAACTAAATCATAAGGTAGTTTATGTGATGCATACGTGAGCAATCTATGAGACTATTCCTATGATTATGTGACATCGGATCAGTGTGAGGGGTTATGTGAAATTATACAATATATCTATGTCACATGAGCTCACTTTATGTGAAAGTTTATCCGCCTATTATATATGATGAGATGTGCATATTCGGTAAAAGGATGGTATGCCCGAAGGAAGAGTGAAATAAAAATACGAACAACTATGTTATAATTTGATTGTTATCTGTTGACATCGCTTAAAACTTACTAAGCATTGTAATGCTTACTCCGTTTACTTTGTTTCTCTCTGTTTTATAGATCTCATTAGCAAGCTACGTGGCTCGGGGATCGTCAAGAACTTGTCACACTATCACTATCCTCTCGCTTGTAATCGCTATGTTTTGGATTATCTTATGGCATGTATAGAATAGACTAGTGACGGAAGAATATTTTGGTTAATGTATATATAAGCCATGCGAAAATGGCATCTTTTGAATGTTTACTTAGAAAAAGTTCAAAATTTTACTATTCGACATGAGTTACAAGTTCGATAATACCCACTTACCTATTCCGACGTGATTTACGGGATAGGGTGTTACATTTTATTGGTATCAGAGCTACGGTTTAGTCGATTCTAGGACTAACGTAGCACGTGTGAGTCTAGCTATACATGCCATAAAGTGATAAAATGATAGTGTGATGATTTCGACATGACTAAAATGTGTTTTTCAGTATAATAATAAATTTTGATCCTGAACGCAGTGTGTGATAGATGGTATTGAGAGCATTGGAACATGCTTATGATGTGTCAAAATTGAGAAAAGAGTGAATTATGAATATGGTATGCTATGTGAAATGTACTTGTTGATTTTGCTATGCCTTTTTTCGAATGATGCAATGAATTTTATGATATGCATATATCATGTGCGAACTAGAAGTATAAGCCCTAAGGTATGTGATAAATTTAGTAAGTTTTGAGTAATTAAGTTTAGTATAAAAATTAGAATGGCATGTTATAAAGGTATGATATATGAATCATGGCCCATTGATCTTACTTTACTCAAATTTGTTTACAAGATAGTTGTGTATAAAGCATGTATCCGAATGATCATTAGAAAATAAACTGTGAGAATTAGGTGGATATGTGATCCTTGTATATATAGATCGAATGTCAAATGAAAGTTATACATTATGTGCTTGTATACGAATAAAGCAAATGAAATGCCAATGTGATAAATTAGTGAAATGTATACTTGATGGATAAATATGCATAAAATTTCAGTATGTTATATCCGGGCTAAGTCCCAAGAGCATTCGTCGCTGGTGATATATCCGGGCTAAGTCCCAAGAGCATTTGTGGCTGGTGATATATCCGGGCTAAGTCCCGAAGAGCATTTGTCTTTGGTGATATATCGGGCTAAGTCCCAAGAGCATTCGTCTTTGGTGATATATCCGGGCTAAGTCCCGAAAGAGCATTCGTCTTTGGTGATGTATCGGGCTAAACCCGAAGGCATTCGTGCTGGGACAAAATCCGGACTTGAGGTCCGAAGGCCTTTGTGCTGAAATTATTTATGGCTTAAAGTTTCGCAGGTCTTGTACTGGTGATGTGTATTCGGGTCTTCCTGCCTAGCGGGCTTAATGCCGGTGATTCGAGCAAGGTTTAAGTGTTCATTACTATATGAATTGAAATTAAATGAAAGAATACGTTTAAAGTATACATATATGATGTTTTATAGACTTAGTTAAGTCATTTCAATATGTAATAATGAATGAATATGGGCATTATATGTGGGAATGATTAGAGGCAATGTGTGTGCAAATTCTTTTAACCGAGCACTATGTGTGCGAAATCGAGTAATTGAGGCAATTGTGATGTGCGAGTTCTTCAACCGAGCACTATGTGTGCGAAATCGGTAATTGAGGCAATCATCAGATGTGCGAGTTCTTCAACCGAGCACTATGTGTGCGAGATCGGTCGATGGGCACTAAGTGTGTGAAATGAGATTCATGTAAGACCTAAATCCGGTATGAAGGCATTGATTTGAGATTTTGTGTAAGACCATGTCTAGGACATGGCATCGACTCGGTATGTGATAACATGTAAAACCATGGTTGGACTATGGCTTTAAGTAAATGACATACTCAAACAAGTACGACGCTCTTTAAATTGACAAATGTTAAGAAGTAGAATTGAAGTTAGATGTTGAATTTTAATTAGATAATGATATTCGGTATTTGAGTTTGAATTGGGGTTAATAGATATAAATTGACGATTGATTATTGTTTTGGCTGTAATTTTGTTATAAGTGGATACATGAAAAAAAAAAAAAATTTTGGTGGATATATTGTTAAGGAATGGATTTATGTTATATGTACACTTAAGTGCTTAGTTGAAAATGTGTTATGGATTTAGTCTATGAGATTCTCGGTATATGAAGTTATATGTGCTATTGTTGAATGGACACTATTTTGTTAATCTTTTCAAGAAATTATTTTGATTAAGTTTCGACATTCGAAAGTTTGAAAGAATTTTGATGAATGCTGATAATTTTGGATATACGAATTATGCGCTAGAATAAATCTCATGCCGTGTATTATATTAAGCTTTATGCCTATTCAACTATATACTGGTAACGTTAACTATGATTGAATGTGCTAAGTGAACTAAATGTTCAGCACGTGGAAGTTGACTTTTCTTTTAGAAATAAGTTAAGTTGAATATTGAGATATGATAAAGTTATAAAGGATATTCTTTGGGATGTTTGAGAATATGTATACTTTCTACCAAAAGTTACAGCTTATACATGAATGAAAATGTGGGTTATGAATATGTGAGCTGATATTATGTATTATACATGTTAATATGTGATTTATATGTGTTTGAAATGCAAGCATAAATTCAATTAAGTGATTATTGCTTATGAAATCAAGAAAATGAGATGTATGTGTATACTTGTAGAAAAGTTTATGTATTTGTTTTAAGATAAGAAAGTGATTTTATAGATCGATGTGAAAGTAGTAATGAATTACAATTGTTATTGATGAGCTAATGTTTATATGGACATAATTCAATAAGAGGACATTATCCTAACCTAGTCGCTACTAGGATTTTCAGGGGACTAAAATCCCTAAGGGGGAGAGTTGTAACACCTATTTCGACCCTAGTCGGGAAGTGGTTTCTGGACCGCTAAATCGAGTCACGAAATAATTGAATATAATATTTTATGTCTAAAATATGTGATCATGCATGTGTGTGAAATTTGAATGCTTGATTTTTGTCAAATTGAATGTGTTTCTAAATAAAAAGGACTTATGTGAGAAGCTTTGAATATATGCGTGGCTTATTTTAAGTGATTAATTATTGAATGATGCAAATAAGTAGGTTTGCATGGCAATTTGCCACTTTTAATGCTAGTGGCCGGCCAAGCTCATAAGTATGGACATTATATGCATGATTTAATATTATTATATCTTTTAGTGGTGAGAAATATGTAATAAAAAAATGTATTAAATGAATTAAAGATGAATAAAAGAGTTTTGAGTAATAAAAATAATGAGGTGAGTGGGAGGAAAAAAACAAAGTTCTTTCTTTGTTGTTCAACTTGGCCGAATAGAAGAAACAAAGGAGGGGAAGAATTTTGGTCACTTGAATCCTTAGGGAGGTTAGTATATTGTGTTGAAATTGTGAAATAATTACTTGTTTTAGGTAAATTATCATGGTTCTTGCTTAACCCATGCAAAAATTTCCTCTAATGATGGGTGAATAGAGCTTTCGGCTATGGTTATAAGGGAAGGAATTTTGATTGTTTTACTTGAATCTTGATGATGAATGTATTTAGGAAAGAACTTGGCCTTTCTAAAAATATGAATGGTTAAAGCTCATACTAGTATTATTAATGAATTAAAGAATGCTTGATGTCATGAGTAAATGTTGTTCATGTTATTTGGATGAGAAAGGGTAGTTGGGTGAAGTAGAATCTAGCAAATGAGCACATATGTGCACTAGTTGTTAAATGAAGAAAAATCGGCTAACAAGGGAGTACTAAGGCCGAATATGATTTTGAATATTATTGAGTAATGTATGTGTTTTGAATCGATCGAATGGAGAGAATACTTTAATTGTGTTATGAACAATTAAATGTTAAATTAAGGTTGCTAAGCTAGCTATTAAGGTGAAGTGCAAATATTAGTATTTGATTACTAGTGTATATATGGTATTAGCCGAGTTTTGAACTTGAAACAAAATGGTATTTAGCCAATACAAGTAACCATAATTGTAGAATGTATTAAGTATATAATCGGCCTCAACATAGACATGCATATTCGGCCACAAGAATGGATACATAGGTTGATGTGTACGTTCGGCTATAGGTAAGCATATTGATGGCTTTATCTTGACTTAGAAAATCGGCTATGAAATTAGCTAAATTGAATGATATGTGATTGCCAAATGTGATTGTTAAGTGAATAATATTAGTTAAGTACTCAAGCAAATCTATTGTCTTAGGGAGAGCTTACGAGCAAAGAGGATCAAAGTCGGTTAGAGGAAAAGAAAGAAAGCGAATAGCCGTGGATATCTAATCGTCGACCACTTCCGAGGTAAGTTTTAAGTGATTAAACGTTGAGTAAATTCAATCATAATAGGACATAATGAGTTGATTTAATAAGATATGATGTGGCCATGATATGTCTTAGACTCAAATGGTAAATTCATAAGTGTTTGGACTTGGAAATTTAAGAGCAAATTGTAATAATTTGCTTTGGACAGCAGCAGTAACGTGTTTTTAGAAAATCACTATAAATTGTTGGTGTGGAATTATAGGCTGAATAAAATATGTAATCAAAGCTTAATTAGTCTAGTTTCTTATAAAAGAGACCGTGTAAGCAAAGAAATTGCCTATAAAGAGATATTTAAAATTGGGTGGGATAGTGTCAGAACGACTCTGAAATCCCCTGTTCTGTTTTTAGAAAATCATTATAATTTGTACAACAATGTTTATAGGACAAAATTTATATGCTTAGACTCCTTAATGAGTCTAGTTTCAAATGAAATCAACTAGAACATAATTTGAATTCTGCACAATGAGAAATTTGATTTGTAGTGAAGAGTGGTCAGATTAGTCAAACATTGAAACGGGGAAACTTTAAGAAAAATCTGGTATTGATTGACCAAACCTAAAATTCTGAAAATTTTATGGATGAAAGATATATGAGTCTATATTCAGGAAAATTAACCACAATTGATTTGGAGTTTTGTAGCTCCCGTTATAAATAATTTAGTGACTGTTGCTAAGGAAAAACAGCTTGTAAAGAATTTGTGGCTATGTTGTAAACATGGATAAAACTTGTTTTAGCTGCTCATAAGCTATCGATCAAACCCATACGTGAATTCTAAATTGTGATAATGTAAAATGATATATGAGTATTAGATGGATCTTTGATATTAAAGTTTGTGGAATTGTAAGTTTATAAGTATTCGAATATGAAATGATAGTATGGCATGAAATTGAATTATTCATTGGAAAATGATAGACGAGATTCAAATTTGAGACAAAGTGTATACGTGAAAGTATATGTGGCATGTGAGGTATGTTTGGATAATTGTGATGTGAATACATGAAAATTTACATTTTGATTTAGGAATTTATGTGATGAATGTGAACATGCATATATGTGACAAGGCCGAATGGCCAATGTGATGAATGTGAACATGCATATATGTGATAAGGTAGAATGGCCAATGTGATGAACGTGGAAGTGTATATATGTGGCAAAGCCGAATGGCTAACGCGAAATGTGTATGAGATGGATCTCGTGGTAAAGCCAAATGGCTAATGTGAGATATGTATGAGATGTGTATATATATATATTGTGGCCAAATGAGACGGTGGAAGGTGTGTTTTGTTAGATATTTGATGAGGTAAATGAATTACTTAATGTGATAGTCATTGTGAATGTTGTAACATGTGAATAAATATGCATGAAACTCTATGATGTAAACACAGGATTAAAGATCGGATGACCATATGTGGTGACTATGTCAGGTTAAGAACCACTTGACTTCGTGTGGAGATTTCATCCGAGCTAAAGGTCTCGCCAATAATCCGAGTAGAGGTTAAAGCTATCTGAGTTCGCAATAAGAATTGATTATAAATATATACAATGCGAAAGGTTAAATGGTATGTACTCCAAGTTTATATGTGAGCTTGATTTGAACTAAATCATAAGGTAGTTATGTGATGCATACGTGAGCAATCTATGAGACTATTCCTATGATTATGTGACATCGGATCAGTGTGAGGGGTTATGTGAAATTATACAATATATCTATGTCACATGAGCTCACTTTTATGTGAAAGTTTATCCGCCTATTATATATGATGAGATGTGCATATTCGGTAAAAGGATGGTATGCCTGGAAGGAAGAGTGAAATAAAAATACGAACAACTATGTTATAATTTGATTGTTATCTGTTGACATCGCTTAAAACTTACTAAGCATTGTAATGCTTACTCCGTTTACTTTGTTTCCTCTGTTTTATAGATCTCATTAGCAAGCTACAGGCTCGGGGATCGTCAGCAACTTGTCACACTATCACTATCCTCTGCTTGGTACTGCTATGTTTTGGATTATCTTATGGCATGTATAGAATAGACTAGTGACGGAAGAATATTTTGGTTAATGTATATATAAGCCATGCGAAAATGGCATCTTTTGAATGTTTACTTAGAAAAAGTTCAAAATTTTACTATTCTGACATGAGTTACAAGTTCGATAATACCCCTTACCTATTCCGGCGACGGTTACGGGATAGGGTGTTACATTTTATTGGTATCGAGCTACGGTTTAGTCGATTCTAGGACTAACGTAGCACACGTGAGTCTAGCTATACATGCCATAAAGTGATAAAATGATAGTGTGATGATTTCTGACAGCTAAAATGTGTTTTTCGTATAATAATAAATTTTGATCCTGAACGAGCTGTGATAGATGGTATTGAGAGCATTGGAACATGCTTATGATGTGTCAAAATTGAGAAAAGAGTGAATTATGAATATGGTATGCTATGTGAAATGTACTTGTTGATTTTGCTATGCCTTTTTCGAATGATGCAATGAATTTTATGATATGCATATATCATGTGCGAACTAGAAGTATAAGCCCTAAGGTATGTGATAAATTTAGTAAGTTTTGAGTAATTAAGTTTAGTATAAAAATTAGAATGGCATGTTATAAAGGTATGATATATGAATCATGGCCCATTGATCTTACTTTACTCAAATTTGTTTACAAGATAGTTGTGTATAAAGCATGTATCCGAATGATCATTAGAAAATAAATCGTGAGAATTAGGTGGATATGTGATCCTTGTATATATAGATCGAATGTCAAATGAAAGTTATACATTATGTGCTTGTATACTAATAAAGCAAATGAAATGCCAATGTGATAAATTAGTGAAATGTATACTTGATGGATAAATATGCATAAAATTTGAGATGTTATATCAGGGCTAAGTCCCAAGAGCATTAAATCTTTGGTGATATATCCAGGGCTAAGTCCCAAGAGCATTCGTCTTTGGTGATATATCCGGCTAAGTCCCGAAGAGCATTTGTGCTGGTGATATATCCGGGCTAAGTCCCAAGAGCATTCGTCTTTGGTGATATATCCGGCTAAGTCCCAAGAGCATTCGTCTTGGTGATGTATCCGCTAAACCCGAAGGCATTCGTGTTGGGACAAAATCCGGACTTGAGGTCCAAGGCCTTTGTGCTGAAATTATTTATGGCTTAAAGTTTCGCAGTCTTGTACTTTGGTGATGTGTATTCGGTCTTCTCGCTAGCGGGCTTAATGCCGGTGATTCGAGCAAGGTTTAAGTGTTCATTACTATATGAATTCGAAATTAAATGAAAGAATACGTTTAAAGTATACATATATGATGTTTTATAGACTTAGTTAAGTCATTTCAATATGTAATAATGAATGAATATGGGCATTATATGTGGGAATGATTAGAGGCAATGTGTGTGCAAATTCTTTTAACCGAGCACTATGTGTGCGAAATCGGTAATTGAGGCAATCAGATGTGCGAGTTCTTCAACCGAGCACTATGTGTGCGAAATCGGTAATTGAGGCAATCAGTATGTGCGAAGTTCTTCAACCGAGCACTATGTGTGCGTAGATCGGTCGATGGGCACTAAGTGTGTGAAATGAGATTCATGTAAGACCTCAAATGCGGTATGAAGGCATTGATTTGAGATTTTGTGTAAGACCATGTCTAGGACATGGCATCGACTCGGTATGTGATAACATGTAAAACCATGGTTGGACTATGGCTTTAAGTAAATGACATACTCAGACAAGTACGACGCTCTTTAAATTGACAAATGTTAAGAAGTAGAATTGAAGTTAGATGTTGAATTTTAATTAGATAATGATATTCGGTATTTGAGTTTGAATTGGGGATTAATAGATATAAATTGACGATTGATTATTGTTTTTACTGTAATTTTGTTATAAGTGGATACATGAAAAAAAAAAAAAAAAATTTTGGTGGATATATTGTTAAGGAATGGATTTATGTTATATGTACACTTAAGTGCTTAGTTGAAAATGTGTTATGGATTTAGTCTATGAGATTCTCGGTATATGAAGTTATATGTGCTATTGTTGAATGGACACTATTTTGTTAATCTTTTCAAGAAATTATTTTGATTAAGTTTCGACATTCGAAAGTTTGAAAGAATTTTTGATGAATGCTGATAATTTTGGATATACGAATTATGCGCTAGAATAAATCTCATGCCAGTGTATTATATTAAGCTTTATGCCTATTCAACTATATACTGTAACGTTAACTATGATTGAATGTGCTAAGTGAACTAAATGTTCAGCACGTGGAAGTTGACTTTTCTTTTAGAAATAAGTTAAGTTGAATATTGAGATATGATAAAGTTATAAAGGATATTCTTTGGGATGTTTGAGAATATGTATACTTTCGCCAAAGTTACTGACTTATACATGAATGAAAATGTGGGTTATGAATATGTGAGCTGATATTATGTATTATACATGTTAATATGTGATTTATATGTGTTTGAAATGCAAGCATAAATTCAATTAAGTGATTATTGCTTATGAAATCAAGAAAATGAGATGTATGTGTATACTTGTAGAAAAGTTTATGTATTTGTTTTAAGATAAGAAAGTGATTTTATAGATCGATGTGAAAGTAGTAATGAATTACAATTGTTATTGATGAGCTAATGTTTATATGGACATAATTCAATAAGAGGACATTATCCTAACCTAGTCGCTACTAGGATTTTCAGGGACGAAAATCCCTAAGGGGGAGAGTTGTAATGTACCCTATTCGACCCTAGTCGGGAAGTGGTTTCGGGACCGCTAAATCGAGTCACGTAAATAATTGAATATAATATTTTATGTCTAAAATATGTGATCATGCATGTGTGAAATTTGAATGCTTGATTTTTGTCAAATTGAATGTGTTTCTAAATAAAAAGGACTTATGTGAGAAGCTTTGAATATATGCGTGGCTTATTTTAAGTGATTAATTATTGAATGATGCAAATAAGTAGGTTTGCATGGCAATTTGCCACTTTTAATGCTAGTGGCCGCCAAGCTCATAAGTATGGACATTATATGCATGATTTAATATTATTATATCTTTTAGTGGTGAGAAATATGTAATAAAAAAATGTATTAAATGAATTAAAGATGAATAAAAGAGTTTTGAGTAATAAAAATAATGAGGTGAGTGGGAGGAAAAAAACAAAGTTCTTTCTTTGTTGTTCAACTTGGCCGAATAGAAGAAACAAAGGAGGGAAGAATTTTGGTCACTTGAATCCTTAGGGAGGTTAGTATATTGTGTTGAAATTGTGAAATAATTACTTGTTTTAGGTAAATTATCATGGTTCTTGCTTAACCCATGCAAAAATTTCCTCTAATGATGGGTGAATAGAGCTTTTGGCTATGGTTATAGGGAAGGAATTTTGATTGTTTTACTTGAATCTTGATGATGAATGTATTTAGGAAAGAACTTGGCCTTTCTAAAAATATGAATGGTTAAAGCTCATACTAGTATTAGCGAATTAAAGAATGCTTGATGTCATGAGTAAATGTTGTTCATGTTATTTGGATGAGAAAGGGTAGTTGGGTGAAGTAGAATCTAGCAAATGAGCACATATGTGCACTAGTTGTTAAATGAAGAAAAATCGGCTAACAAGGAGTACTAAGGCCGAATATGATTTTGAATATTATTGAGTAATGTATGTGTTTTGAATCGATCGAATGGAGAGAATACTTTAATTGTGTTATGAACAATTAAATGTTAAATTAAGGTTGCTAAGCTAGCTATTAAGGTGAAGTGCAAATATTAGTATTTGATTACTAGTGTATATATGGTATTAGCCGAGTTTTGAACTTGAAACAAAATGGTATTTAGCCAATACAAGTAACCATAATTGTAGAATGTATTATATATAATCGGCCTCAACATAGACATGCATATTCGCCACAAGAATGGATACATAGGTTGATGTATACGTTCGGCTATAGGTAAGCATATTGATGGCTTTATCTTGACTTAGAAAATCGGCTATGAAATTAGCTAAATTGAATGATATGTGATTGCCAAATGTGATTGTTAAGTGAATAATATTAGTTAAGTACTCAAGCAAATCTATTGTCTTAGGGAGAGCTTACGAGCAAAGAGGATCAAAGTCGGTTAGAGGAAAAGAGAAAGTAAGCGAATAGCCGTGGATATCTAATCGTCGACCACTTCCGAGGTAAGTTTTAAGTGATTAAACGTTGAGTAAATTCAATCATAATAGGACATAATGAGTTGATTTAATAAGATATGATGTGGCCATGATATGTCTTAGACTCAAATGGTAAATTCATAAGTGTTTGGACTTGAAATTTAAGAGCAAATTGTAATAATTTGCTTTGGACAGCAGCAGTAACGTGTTTTTAGAAAATCACTATAAATTGTTGGTGTGGAATTATAGGCTGAATAAAATATGTAATCAAAGCTTAATTAGTCTAGTTTCTTATAAAAGAGACCGTGTAAGCAAAGAAATTGCCTATAAAGAGATATTTAAAATTGGGTGGGATAGTGTCAGAACGACTCCGAAATCCCCTGTTCTGTTTTTAGAAAATCATTATAATTTGTACAACAATGTTTATAGGACAAAATTTATATGCTTAGACTCCTTAATGAGTCTAGTTTCAAATGAAATCAACTAGAACATAATTTGAATTCTGCACAATGAGAAATTTGATTTGTAGTGAAGAGTGGTCAGATTAGTCAAACATTGAAACGGGGAAACTTTAAGAAAAATCTGGTATTGATTGACCAAACCTAAAATTCTGAAAATTTTATGGATGAAAGATATATGAGTCTATATTCAGGAAAATTAACCACAATTGATTTGGAGTTTTGTAGCTCCTGTTATAAATAATTTAGTGACTGTTGCTCAGGAAAAACAGCTTGTAAAGAATTTGTGGCTATGTTGTAAACATGGATAAAACTTGTTTTAGTTTGCTCATAAGCTATCGATCAAACCCATACGTGAATTCTAAATTGTGATAATGTAAAATGATATATGAGTATTAGATGGATCTTTGATATTAAAGTTTGTGGAATTGTAAGTTTATAAGTATTCGAATATGAAATGATAGTATGGCATGAAATTGAATTATTCATTGGAAAATGATAGACGAGATTCATTGAGACAAAGTGTATACGTGAAAGTATATGTGGCATGTGAGGTATGTTTGGATAATTGTGATGTGAATACATGAAAATTTACATTTTGATTTAGGAATTTATGTGATGAATGTGAACATGCATATATGTGACAAGGCCGAATGGCCAATGTGATGAATGTGAACATGCATATATGTGATAAGGTAGAATGGCCAATGTGATGAACGTGGAAGTGTATATATGTGGCAAAGTCGAATGGCTAACGCGAAATGTGTATGAGATGGATCTCGTGGTAAAGCCAAATGGCTAATGTGAGATATGTATGAGATGTGTATATATATATATTGTGGCCAAATGATGAGACGGTGGAAGGTGTGTTTTGTTAGATATTTGATGAGGTAAATGAATTACGAATGTGATAGTCATTGTGAATGTTGTAACATGTGAATAAATATGCATGAAACTCTATGATGTAAACCTGGGATTAAAGATCGGATGACCATATGTGGTGACTATGTCTGGGTTAAGAACCGCTGACTTCGTGTGGAGATTTCATCTGAGCTAAAGGTCTCGCCAATAATCCGAGTAGAGGTTAAAGCTATACGAGTTCGCAATAAGAATTGATTATAAATATATACAATGCGAAAGGTTAAACAGGTATGTACTCCAAGTTTATATGTGAGCTTGATTTGAACTAAATCATAAGGTAGTTATGTGATGCATACGTGAGCAATCTATGAGACTATTCCTATGATTATGTGACATCGGATCAGTGTGAGGGGTTATGTGAAATTATACAATATATCTATGTCACATGAGCTCACTTTTATGTGAAAGTTTATCCCGCCTATTATATATGATGAGATGTGCATATTCGGTAAAAGGATGGTATGCCTAGAAGGAAGAGTGAAATAAAAATACGAACAACTATGTTATAATTTGATTGTTATCTCTGTTGACATCGCTTAAAACTTACTAAGCATTGTAATGCTTACTCCGTTTACTTTGTTTCCTCTGTTTTATAGATCTCATTAGCAAGCTACGTGCTCGGGATCGTCGGCAACTTGTCACACTATCACTATCCTCCGCTTGGTAATCGCTATGTTTTGGATTATCTTATGGCATGTATAGAATAGACTAGTGACGGAAGAATATTTTGGTTAATGTATATATAAGCCATGCGAAAATGGCATCTTTTGAATGTTTACTTAGAAAAAGTTCAAAATTTTACTATTCGACATGAGTTACAAGTTCGATAATACCCTTACCTATTCCTGGCGACGATTCACGGGATAGGGGTGTTACATTTTATTGGTATCGAGCTACGGTTTAGTCGATTCTAGGACTAACGTAGCACGTGTGAGTCTAGCTATACATGCCATAAAGTGATAAAATGATAGTGTGATGATTTTCGATGACTAAAATGTGTTTTTCGTATAATAATAAATTTTGATCCTGAACGAGCTGTGATAGATGGTATTGAGAGCATTGGAACATGCTTATGATGTGTCAAAATTGAGAAAAGAGTGAATTATGAATATGGTATGCTATGTGAAATGTACTTGTTGATTTTGCTATGCCTTTTCGAATGATGCAATGAATTTTATGATATGCATATATCATGTGCGAACTAGAAGTATAAGCCCTAAGGTATGTGATAAATTTAGTAAGTTTTGAGTAATTAAGTTTAGTATAAAAATTAGAATGGCATGTTATAAAGGTATGATATATGAATCATGGCCCATTGATCTTACTTTACTCAAATTTGTTTACAAGATAGTTGTGTATAAAGCATGTATCCGAATGATCATTAGAAAATAAACTGTGAGAATTAGGTGGATATGTGATCCTTGTATATATAGATCGAATGTCAAATGAAAGTTATACATTATGTGCTTGTATACGAATAAAGCAAATGAAATGCCAATGTGATAAATTAGTGAAATGTATACTTGATGGATAAATATGCATAAAATTTCAGTATGTTATATCCGGGCTAAGTCCCGAAGAGCATTAAGTCTTTGGTGATATATCAGGGCTAAGTCCCGAAGAGCATTCGTCTTTGTGGTGATATATCGGGCTAAGTCCCAAGAGCATTTGTCTTTGGTGATATATCGGGCTAAGTCCGAAGAGCATTCGTCTTTGGTGATATATCGGGCTAAGTCGAAGAGCATTCGCGCTTTGGTGATGTATCGGGCTAAACCCCGAAGGCATTCGTGGTTGGGACAAAATCCGGACTTGAGGTCAGAAGGCCTTTGTGCTGAAATTATTTATGGCTTAAAGTTTCGCAGTCTTGTACTTGGTGATGTGTATTCGGTCTTCACGCCTAGCGGGCTTAATGCCGTGATTCGAGCAAGGTTTAAGTGTTCATTACTATATGAATTGAAATTAAATGAAAGAATACGTTTAAAGTATACATATATGATGTTTTATAGACTTAGTTAAGTCATTTCAATATGTAATAATGAATGAATATGGGCATTATATGTGGGAATGATTAGAGGCAATGTGTGTGCAAATTCTTTTAACCGAGCACTATGTGTGCGAAATCGGTAATTGAGGCAATCAGATGTGCGAGTTCTTCAACCGAGCACTATGTGTGCGAAATCGGTAATTGAGGCAATTTGATGTGCGAGTTCTTCAACCGAGCACTATGTGTGCGAGATCGGTCGATGGGCACTAAGTGTGTGAAATGAGATTCATGTAAGACCTAAATGCGGTATGAAGGCATTGATTTGAGATTTTGTGTAAGACCATGTCTAGGACATGGCATCGACTCGGTATGTGATAACATGTAAAACCATGGTTGGACTATGGCTTTAAGTAAATGACATACTCAGACAAGTACGACGCTCTTTAAATTGACAAATGTTAAGAAGTAGAATTGAAGTTAGATGTTGAATTTTAATTAGATAATGATATTCGGTATTTGAGTTTGAATTGGGGATTAATAGATATAAATTGACGATTGATTATTGTTTTACTGTAATTTTGTTATAAGTGGATACATGAAAAAAAAAAATTTTGGTGGATATATTGTTAAGGAATGGATTTATGTTATATGTACACTTAAGTGCTTAGTTGAAAATGTGTTATGGATTTAGTCTATGAGATTCTCGGTATATGAAGTTATATGTGCTATTGTTGAATGGACACTATTTTGTTAATCTTTTCAAGAAATTATTTTGATTAAGTTTCGACATTCGAAAGTTTGAAAGAATTTTTGATGAATGCTGATAATTTTGGATATACGAATTATGCGCTAGAATAAATCTCATGCCGTTGTATTATATTAAGCTTTATGCCTATTCAACTATATACGGGTAACGTTAACTATGATTGAATGTGCTAAGTGAACTAAATGTTCAGCACGTGGAAGTTGACTTTTCTTTTAGAAATAAGTTAAGTTGAATATTGAGATATGATAAAGTTATAAAGGATATTCTTTGGGATGTTTGAGAATATGTATACTTTCGCCGTGATTCTGACTTATACATGAATGAAAATGTGGGTTATGAATATGTGAGCTGATATTATGTATTATACATGTTAATATGTGATTTATATGTGTTTGAAATGCAAGCATAAATTCAATTAAGTGATTATTGCTTATGAAATCAAGAAAATGAGATGTATGTGTATACTTGTAGAAAAGTTTATGTATTTGTTTTAAGATAAGAAAGTGATTTTATAGATCGATGTGAAAGTAGTAATGAATTACAATTGTTATTGATGAGCTAATGTTTATATGGACATAATTCAATAAGAGGACATTATCCTAACCTAGTCGCTACTAGGATTTTCAGGGGGACGAAAATCCCTAAGGGGGAGAGTTGTATGACCTCTATTCTCGACCCTAGTCGGGAAGTGGTTTGGGACCGCTAAATCGAGTCACGAAATAATTGAATATAATATTTTATGTCTAAAATATGTGATCATGCATGTGTGAAATTTGAATGCTTCGATTTTTGTCAAATTGAATGTGTTTCTAAATAAAAAGGACTTATGTGAGAAGCTTTGAATATATGCGTGGCTTATTTTAAGTGATTAATTATTGAATGATGCAAATAAGTAGGTTTGCATGGCAATTTGCCACTTTTAATGCTAGTGGCGGCCAAGCTCATAAGTATGGACATTATATGCATGATTTAATATTATTATATCTTTTAGTGGTGAGAAATATGTAATAAAAAAATGTATTAAATGAATTAAAGATGAATAAAAGAGTTTTGAGTAATAAAAATAATGAGGTGAGTGGGAGGAAAAAAACAAAGTTCTTTCTTTGTTGTTCAACTTGGCGAATAGAAGAAACAAAGGAGGGGAAGAATTTTGGTCACTTGAATCCTTAGGGAGGTTAGTATATTGTGTTGAAATTGTGAAATAATTACTTGTTTTAGGTAAATTATCATGGTTCTTGCTTAACCCATGCAAAAATTTCCTCTAATGATGGGTGAATAGAGCTTTTGGCTATGGTTATAAGGGAAGGAATTTTGATTGTTTTACTTGAATCTTGATGATGAATGTATTTAGGAAAGAACTTGGCCTTTCTAAAAATATGAATGGTTAAAGCTCATACTAGTATTAGCCGAATTAAAGAATGCTTGATGTCATGAGTAAATGTTGTTCATGTTATTTGGATGAGAAAGGGTAGTTGGGTGAAGTAGAATCTAGCAAATGAGCACATATGTGCACTAGTTGTTAAATGAAGAAAAATCGCTAACAAAGGAGTACTAAGGCCGAATATGATTTTGAATATTATTGAGTAATGTATGTGTTTTGAATCGATCGAATGGAGAGAATACTTTAATTGTGTTATGAACAATTAAATGTTAAATTAAGGTTGCTAAGCTAGCTATTAAGGTGAAGTGCAAATATTAGTATTTGATTACTAGTGTATATATGGTATTAGCGAGTTTTGAACTTGAAACAAAATGGTATTTAGCCAATACAAGTAACCATAATTGTAGAATGTATTAAGTATATAATCGGCCTCAACATAGACATGCATATTCGGCCACAAGAATGGATACATAGGTTGATGTGTACGTTCGGCTATAGGTAAGCATATTGATGGCTTTATCTTGACTTAGAAAATCGGCTATGAAATTAGCTAAATTGAATGATATGTGATTGCCAAATGTGATTGTTAAGTGAATAATATTAGTTAAGTACTCAAGCAAATCTATTGTCTTAGGGAGAGCTTACGAGCAAAGAGGATCAAAGTCGGTTAGAGGAAAAGAGAAAGTAAGCGAATAGCCGTGGATATCTAATCGTCGACCACTTCCGAGGTAAGTTTTAAGTGATTAAACGTTGAGTAAATTCAATCATAATAGGACATAATGAGTTGATTTAATAAGATATGATGTGGCCATGATATGTCTTAGACTCAAATGGTAAATTCATAAGTGTTTGGACTTGGAAATTTAAGAGCAAATTGTAATAATTTGCTTTGGACAGCAGCAGTAACGTGTTTTTAGAAAATCACTATAAATTGTTGGTGTGGAATTATAGGCTGAATAAAATATGTAATCAAAGCTTAATTAGTCTAGTTTCTTATAAAAGAGACCGTGTAAGCAAAGAAATTGCCTATAAAGAGATATTTAAAATTGGGTGGGATAGTGTCAGAACGACTCCGAAATCCCCTGTTCTGTTTTTAGAAAATCATTATAATTTGTACAACAATGTTTATAGGACAAAATTTATATGCTTAGACTCCTTAATGAGTCTAGTTTCAAATGAAATCAACTAGAACATAATTTGAATTCTGCACAATGAGAAATTTGATTTGTAGTGAAGAGTGGTCAGATTAGTCAAACAGTGAAACGGGGGAAACTTTAAGAAAAATCTGGTATTGATTGACCAAACCTAAAATTCTGAAAATTTTATGGATGAAAGATATATGAGTCTATATTCAGGAAAATTAACCACAATTGATTTGGAGTTTTGTAGCTCCCGTTATAAATAATTTAGTGACTGTTGCTCAGGAAAAACAGCTTGTAAAGAATTTGTGGCTATGTTGTAAACATGGATAAAACTTGTTTTAATTTGCTCATAAGCTATCGATCAAACCCATACGTGAATTCTAAATTGTGATAATGTAAAATGATATATGAGTATTAGATGGATCTTTGATATTAAAGTTTGTGGAATTGTAAGTTTATAAGTATTCGAATATGAAATGATAGTATGGCATGAAATTGAATTATTCATTGGAAAATGATAGACGTAGATTCAGCTGAGACAAAGTGTATACGTGAAAGTATATGTGGCATGTGAGGTATGTTTGGATAATTGTGATGTGAATACATGAAAATTTACATTTTGATTTAGGAATTTATGTGATGAATGTGAACATGCATATATGTGACAAGGCCGAATGGCCAATGTGATGAATGTGAACATGCATATATGTGATAAGGTAGAATGGCCAATGTGATGAACGTGGAAGTGTATATATGTGGCAAAGCCGAATGGCTAACGCGAAATGTGTATGAGATGGATCTGTGGTAAAGCCAAATGGCTAATGTGAGATATGTATGAGATGTGTATATATATATATTGTGGCCAAATGACAGACGGTGGAAGGTGTGTTTTGTTAGATATTTGATGAGGTAAATGAATTACGAATGTGATAGTCATTGTGAATGTTGTAACATGTGAATAAATATGCATGAAACTCTATGATGTAAACCTGGGATTAAAGATCGGATGACCATATGTGGTGACTATGTCTGGGTTAAGAACCGCTGACTTCGTGTGGAGATTTCATCTGAGCTAAAGGTCTCGCCAATAATCCGAGTAGAGGTTAAAGCTATACGACTTCGCAATAAGAATTGATTATAAATATATACAATGCGAAAGGTTAAACAGGTATGTACTCCAAGTTTATATGTGAGCTTGATTTGAACTAAATCATAAGGTAGTTATGTGATGCATACGTGAGCAATCTATGAGACTATTCCTATGATTATGTGACATCGGATCAGTGTGAGGGGTTATGTGAAATTATACAATATATCTATGTCACATGAGCTCACTTTTATGTGAAAGTTTATCCGCCTATTATATATGATGAGATGTGCATATTCGGTAAAAAAGGATGGTATGCCGAAGGAAGAGTGAAATAAAAATACGAACAACTATGTTATAATTTGATTGTTATCTGTTGACACTGCTTAAAACTTACTAAGCATTGTAATGCTTACTCCGTTTACTTTGTTTCCTCTGTTTTATAGATCTCATTAGCAAGCTACAGGCTCGGGGATCGTCAGCAACTTGTCACACTATCACTATCCTCTGCTTGGTACTGCTATGTTTTGGATTATCTTATGGCATGTATAGAATAGACTAGTGACGGAAGAATATTTTGGTTAATGTATATATAAGCCATGCGAAAATGGCATCTTTTGAATGTTTACTTAGAAAAAGTTCAAAATTTTACTATTCTGACATGAGTTACAAGTCCGATAATACCCCTTACCTATTCCGGCGACGGTTACGGGATAGGGGTGTTACAAAGTGTACCTACAGAACAGTAGTATAGCTTTAGCAAGACCGGATTGTCGAACCCAAAGGACTAAAAGTACTAGTAATGACTGTCTTTTTATTATCTAGCCTAAGAAATAAGGGGTTTTTTTTAACTAACTAATTAATTAAACTAAGAAGTTGCAAAAAATAGAATTGGGAAATTACTTTTAGGAAAAAATGATTGATTTAGGAAAATACCTAAGGAAAAATCCACTTAGACTTTACTTGTTATTTTGGCTCCGAACCGGATGATTTATTCATTTAACTTGTTCCGTAGAAATCCCTAAGTTATGTTATTATCCCTATTCAAGACTAATAACGTCTAATCCCTAGGTTGAATAACTGAGACTTTTCCCTAATTAACACCCTAGGGTTGCATTAACTCGATCTTTGGATTCCCTTATTAGGTTTCACCCTAATCTGGCAAAATCTTGTCACCCTATCTCTAGGCGCGCAATCAACTCCGCTTAATTATGAAAAAGTCACTCTTAGCCAGGAACTATTCATCCTCCAACTAAGAGCATTAACTTGAAGTGATATCCTGAAATACCAAAACAAGAATTAATAACACATAATTAAGAAAAAGTCAAATATTTATCATACGATTCAGAAAATAATAACAAGATTCGTCTTAGGTTGCATCCCCCTTAGGTATTTAGGGGTTTTAGTTCATAACTAAATAAGAAAAAATCTCAGAATAATAAAGAATACAAAACATAAAGAAAACCCAAAACTCCTGGAGAGAAATTGAGGAGAGATCTTCAGTCTTGATGATGAATCCGGCTTCTGAGATGGATCAATCGGCTTCCTTGGAGTAATTCCTTACTCCCAATTCTCTGTCCCCCTTTTAGTCTTCCTATAGGGTGTTTAAATAGGCTTTTGAATGCCTAAAAACCCTAAAACTTGCCCTTTTTTGAATGGAACTTAACTAGGGTTCGGCAGGGACATGCTCGTGTGACACGGCCGGGTGCAAGTACTTCAGGCCGTGGTCGAGGCTAAGATATCAACGCGCCCGTGCTGAGGTTGATTTGGGCCGTGGTCAAGCTTGCTAGATTGGCATGGGCGTGTGTTCTGCCCGTGTGAGGAAGTCCAGGCCGTGTTCTTTTCTCCTGTCGGCCTATTTTCTCTATTTTTGGCCCGTTTCTCGTTCTTTTTGCTCTTCTATGCTCACCTAAGTATAAAACATGAAATTAAAGGATTAGGAGCATCAAATTCACCAAATCTAAGGTGAAATCATTCATAAACATGTTAAGCGAGGGATAAAAATATGTATAAATTACGGTTTATCAACATACATATAGATGCTTCACAGATAATCACACGAACAAGCATACATACTATGGTTTCTCAATAAGACATGCTTATATAAGTGCATAACAATAATAAAAAGGATAATGTTATTATAACATGTAGGAGACAAGTCTAGGGACTTACCAGAGACTTACCTTAACCTCGGCCTGGAGCTTCTGTTTCAAGTGTTTGTCCCAAACCAATAGTAGTAATCTACTTGAACGATTATAAGATTACCATTAGAACCCCATCACAAACATTTTACTAACATTTCAACTACATGCGACCCTCATACATGACCTTCTTGCGACACTTTTCCCTTTTATAATCTTAACAAGCAAAGTTGTAAGACTTACCAGAAGGTTGAGTCATCAACTGATTAAACTAGGTCTTAGTTTGATCTTAACAAAGAAGAAAATGTTAAGGTTAGAAAGAACATGAAGATTAAAAAGAAATAAAAACCATCTAAAATGGCTCCCTCCTAAAAATATACTCCCTGTTCCCTTAATTTTCTTACCAAATCCAAGGTAGGTAAAAGAAAATTCGGCTAAGGTCAACCTCACTGTTAACTAGTCATAGGAAAGGTCAAATCAATCCATTTAACTCCTATTGAGAAGTGGTCAGCCATGCTGTTTATGATGATTTATTTAGTTGGATTATTTTAGTGTACAAGCAATATTTCATACATCTTGCTATTCTGCTCTTCAATCTAATCCCTGCTTCTATTGTTGCAGAACCCCAACAACTTCCAACCAAACCCGATACAAGATCCAATTGAATAATACTAATACAAATTGAGCGTACTATATCTTGGTGGAGACTCATGTTTGGCATGGTTTTAAAGACAATTAAGTCTCTTAGAGCTTCCTCATACACTTGACAAGCTCTGAGTGCTCAAACAAAACTCTGGGGTGTACTCCTTCATAGACGCATACTTTCTTAGGTGCAATCTTTATTCACTTGAAAACACCATGCGATTAATTCCTTAGATATAACCAACAGATGGATTCTTTAATTTTGGTATGCGCCAATACCCTAACTTGCTATCAGGCCAATAGGGTGGCGAATTATGTTGCCACAATGTGCCAAACAATTTACTTACATACTTTACTCATCCTTTTGAATCCGTTGATTTTTAACGTGTGACAAAATTAGTGTAACTGTAATTAAAGAAAGTAAATAAAGTTAATTAATAATTTAAACATGATTAATTAATCTTAATTAATCCTTAATCCTACTATATATAGTAAATTAGTGGAAAATGCCAATCTTCCTAAAGCCAACAGTCTATTAAAGAAGAAAAAAAAAGATAAAATAAGAAAACGCCATTTTTAGGTTTACATTACGCCACCTATTTCATGTTAGTCCCTAAGCCATTTGTTTTTATTTCTATGAAAATTGAATCATGGGTCTTGATCTAGCTAGCCCATGTATCAATTTTTTCAATTGTTGAGTTTTTACCAAATTGCTATTAATGAAAAATTGATGAATTACGCTTGAAGTTGATAGATGTTAAGCTTAGATCACGATAATGACTAAAGTGTAAAGCTAAATAAGCTTGTTAGTTAACTTTGTAACATTATGGATCAAATGGAATAAATTAAAAATTTATCATGAGATTTTGATATAAATATAAAATATAGGGTCCCTAATGAGAGAATGTGAAATTGGATTTTGATCTAAAGCTAAATATCAAAAAATACACCTATCTCTAGTATAGAGACTAAATTTAATAAAATAAAAATATTTATGGCTTTGTATCTGAATGTGAATTTGATGAAATCTGATATATTTTTTTATCTATTTAATTATCGAGCATGGCTAAAGACAATATCAGGCTATTGAGAGGGAAAGGAAAGGTGAATGTCGCTGATGAGTAACCGCGATTTCGGTTTGTAATTTTATGATTCAAGATCATTCCATTTATATATAAACATACACATGTTTGTTGCTTATTAACCATTTAAGACTATTACTTGTCTTGAATTGAATTGTGTGACGATACTAAATGTCGAGATTGTGAACTGGTTTGAGCATAGAAGAAAAGAGTATGATATGAACTACTAAATGACATGTGATATGAATTGTTGATGGAAATGGTATGGAACTATGACATTAGTTTATAAGTATAATGGTACTGAATGTTAAGAACTTGATTATATTGAATGTAGTATATATGAGATTGATACAAAACAATGATTTGTAGTTATTATTGCATGTGGTACCCTAAGTGTAGTATATTCGTTTCTATACTAGTAATTTTTCGAATAGATTGGTTAATAAAATTTTTTCATGAATTACATTAATATCTTTTTTATAATGTCCTCATGTGGTTTTTGTATGTAAAGTAAAATAGAAAAAAATACTAGCTCACTAGTTGTCTAATATTTAACTAATACTAAGCAGTATTACGTCGTCAGATTGTAATACGAAAAGATAACTTATATTATTAGACGAACTTAAACATTTCCTTAGTCTAATTGGAAATGAGAAAACTAATTGAAAGACTAATATGCCATTTATCAAGTCCAATAGGGGAGATGCTTTGTCTTGTGTATTGAAGCAGATGACTCCCAGAAGATAGAGATAAAGATGTGATTGACTGGATTGACAATGCATCGGACTAGACCCAAGCAGACTGAATTCGTTTATGGATTTATTTACTTGTGATGTTCATAGTGTGGCATACCATAATCCTTAGTGGATGATGGTCTATGTATGCGTGACTCATATACTTTGATGTAAGTAAAAGCATGAGCTCAAATAGATAAGGAACCGAAAGCTGGTGCGCTGTGTATATGATTTCTGCAGTATGTAGCACCATTCACAATAGTGGAATTCATAGCCTAGGACATGGGTAAATGATATCCTTTCATTGACATTACATGATAGATGAAAATAAACGTGGCCACGGGTCATTCGTCTTTGTAACTTAATTACTATTTGAGTTGTAAACTATTAAACATATTTTCTCAAAATTTTACAAAGGGTAATATCGTTAAAAGTTTACCGAGAGTAAAATAGGGATGATAAAATTTGTTTAATATAGAATATTAAAGTTTATTTTGGGAAATAGAAAATTCGAATCAGGTTGGATCGCATTACAAAGTATTGGGTCAAAAGGCCTTGTAAGTGCTCTTAATTGAACTCAATTTGAGAAATGCCGAAAACCCCTCATATAACATGAAGGGGGTGACAACCCTAGTAGGAATACTAGGGTGTGCCGTCCACCCCACTCCTACTCTAAATAGGAAGTTGTTTTCTATTTGAAAGAAACCACTACTACTCAACAAAGGTTTTACCTTTTTTTCTTATAATTAGATGGCACCAGTAGGGCATAAAACAAAACTTTGAGAGGTTGTTTCTCTAATGAAAAATAAAGAGAATTTATTCTTAAAAATTAACTATATTTTTCTAGAGAAACAATCCTACTGATTTCTATTAAAGAAAAGATGTTTTTTGTTTTCACCCTAAATAAAAGAGACAAAACCTTTTGTAGTTCTGTGTTTCGATTGAATTGGTTCGAGCCCACACTAGAAGCAGTTCGTGGCACGAGAACAGCGGAGAAGATTGTTTGGTTGAAAGTCGAGAACAACGAATGTCTGCTAAGTTAAAAACACATGTATGAATTTAGTTAGTGTTTATTTCTATAAATATCATGAACCGGGTCAATTTTCAAAATTTTATTTTTTCACTGTGCAAGAAAATCATTTTCAAACCAGATTTTTTTTCCAACAATTGGTATCAAGAGCTAGGTTGTGCTATGTTTATAGTGTAAATTGAGACCAGATATCTCTCTTCATCCTGTTTGATTGATATTTGATAAGATGTGACATTCTTGTAATTATTCACATGTTTAGGGGAATATATGAGAATGAATGTGATATTCTATATTTGTTGTATAATTTTTATTTTTGGCCAAGGTTGTGGTTCTTGGGAAATAGACTGTGCTCTCCACATAGGATTATTTTTTTATAGAATTCTTGTAAGCCAGAAATAGACATAGACTTAAATGTAATTTTTCCCAAAAGGATTCCATGATGAGAAGAAAATGGAGCGATGGCGGATGAAGACGCAATGAATGCCTTGTGGTGAAAAACCATGTAATTTTTGGTTTTTCATTTATTTTCTTGAAATAGAAACATAGAAACATTGGCTAACAATTTTTATTTTACTTACTCATCTCCTTATATATCTGTTAAGTAATTATAAAAGATATAATTGTAATATATATGTATGAGATGATCCACATTTGATTGATTAAAGTTAAGAAATGTGATAATGAGAAAATACATGTGTTGTATTGTTCTATTCACTTCTTTAAGTTACTCAATTGCTGTGAAAAGTGTGGTTATGAGAATGTGCATGTCTAGGATTGGCTTTGGCAAGGAAAGACTTGGTTTTTAAGTGGTCAAACATGACTTACCTTCCTTTCCTAGGACCCTACCAGGTGTATGGTTCACATTCACTTATTTGTTTTTTCCTTAAAAGAAAAACTGTGGAGAATCAAAATTGTTGATTTTATGAATAAATGAATGTGAATATTATAAAATTTTCATAACATGTCATGCATATATGAGATAAGCATGCCATATAATTTAGGAAAGAATTCCACAATATTTTTCATGCATATATTAATAATTGATGATTGAAATTGAAAATTAAACACCTTGTATATTTTCAAAATATTGAGTGGGATAAGCTCCTTAAACAAGACTTACGGCCTTCATCAATGATCTCTGGTGATGGAATGACAAGTGCACTACCCCACAAGATTTCACTAGGGTGATTTTCTAAATGAAAGAAGAATTTTCTTGTGATCAAATGTTAATTGGACCGACCCTTATGGTAGGCATTATCATGCAATTGGTCAGGAAATTCTATCTTCAAAAGAGGACAACTAGTCAAAGCATGCTACTTAGTGAGATTGTTTCACGATGACTCATTTGTGGTGCATGATGTGATAGGTGTTGAGTTGATGGGTATACACTCAAGATTATCTAGTTAAGTAACTCCCCATGAAGCTCTAGTTAAGTTAGAATGATAGGCAAATGCTACACAATAATTAGTATGTGTGAATGTGTAATAGTCCATCGGTGAAGTCTTCGAATATGGTTACAGTTTAGTGTGTTTTGGTTAAAAAAGAATAGATGAGTAAGTAAAAGTTTTTGTTTTGACTAAGTATAGTATTCTTTGTATGCGCCACTTGGTGAACTATTAGCTCTAGCGAAGATTTGAGGTTTGGCGGACTCTTCTGTTAAGTCTACGCCACCCAGATGCTTTGACAAACTAGTTAGGTTTGTAGTTGAATATATTTGTTTATTATTTTAATAAGGTAATTTAGTTAGTTAAGTTGAGACTTAGTAGAATGAAACTAAGCTACTATAGATGAAAAGTCTTAAATTATGATAAGCACACTTAATCACAAGAATCAAGAGTGTTAATGGAATTATCTAATTGAGTCTTAGTGGAATTATCAAAATTTTCCACTAAACCTTGTCTCCATGCTTAAGTATATAAAGATAGTAGTGTCTTCACAAAAAATCTTTGTGTTTTCTTTGTATTCATCTCTCTCATTGATTTTCTTTGCATTTTCTGAAAACGTAAGTCCAAAAAACCTTTTTGAAGTTGGGTTCACTGTAGCCAGCTAACTTATATGTTTGTTTTAGTTCACTGGTAATTACTGATGAACCCTAGGTTATTTTTGAGGTTATTTACGTGAATTTGGTTCTACATGCATAAGTGTTTGATTTGTATGTAAAGAAGGAAACTTTCTTGTTCTGGGTTTAATGTTGATGTTTCTTGCATACATGTTTAGATTCGATAGAGTAGTGAGCTGATATGTTTAAGTATTCCTATTTTTAGCTCAAGAAGTTAATGAAGGTCTGAATGACAAAGGTAAATGACCTACTACATAGACTTTTTTATATTTCTAGTGATTTCCTTCTTACTTCCATATGTTGTGGTTTTCTTTACTTATAGTTGTGCAAGATAACTATTTTCATTTTGTAAAAGATGATAAATGTATGTATGTGAGTAATGATTGTCAAGAGTCATTAGTCGAGTTCAATATGTATTGGATAAGAACTATGGGCCATTTTAATGTTTAAGCCACTACCATCTGCTTATGATATGAATGATATGATATGAACTGACATGTGTAGATAGAGATGAAGAGATATGTTTGTGTAGCATCCGGTAGGGCAAATATATATTGCAAACCAGATTGGTAGATCACGATAAAACATGCTACTGAATATTCTGATATGAGGAGTTAAAGGGGAGAATGTATATGAATGAAATCAAATCTGTATATGTTATGTATCTGACTCTGAAATCTGGGTACGTGGTTGGCATGAAAATGAATTGTCTGAGTTATGTTGCATTGGCGTATAGTATTCGCCCATTTGACACGCCATTGGCGTATCGAATTAATCTGAGTTCTGTATACTTCATTGGGCGTACTTTGTGGTAATATGTGAAAGTATTATTAAGAATATAATTAAGTAGATAACATTGTTCCTAAAGATCTCTTTCGAACTTACTAAGTTCTTTTGAATTTACCTTATTATCTTTTCCTTCTCAGGCCTATTGTATAAAGGAGAATTTTCTGAAGGACTACACCAGAGGACATCTGCTGCTGTGAGATATCTGCTTATTTGTACTATGCATGACATATAGGGGTGACGTCTGATTGTATTTTGAGAATGATATATACATAAAACTCCTGTTAATAAACAATGTTTTAGTGAAGCTTCATTTAAGATTATGGAATAGTTTTAAAGTATTACATTTCGAATGATAAAAGTATCTTATTGAAATTTTTATGCCATTTGGCTTATACTCTATTTACCATATTTTGTTAAAGGTTTAATTCAAACACTGCAGTTTTATAAAGTTTACTCCAGAAACAGTTGTAAAGATAGGTGATTTATGAGTAGTGACACATCATACTTGGATCCTTCTAAGGGACCAAATTTGGCGTGTTACAAGTTTATATTAGAGTTAAGTTTTAACTGATTCTCGAAAAATCAAAGGTTGTGTCACACCCCATCATGCATAGTACGCCTCTAGCTTAGTCCTTAATGTTTGAATAAGTTAAATTTTGTTTTATAGTGATTTAAGAAAATGTTTGATGATCTAGAGAAGCTATCGGAGAAGAAATGAAGAGTCATATGCCTACACAAGAACAAGCCTTTGCCAACAAGATGGGTAATGCATGGAATACCTTTAGGAATGTATTTTTCATGGTGCTGACACAACTATTTGATCAATTCACTGTAAACACTCAAGAGCCCTAGCCACAAAAACCTCAACAACCACAGTCTGAAGCGGTTCGCCCAGCACAACATCCTCCACAGCTACATATTGTGACTTTATCCAAAGTTGGCCCTGTGAGAGATTAGAAAAAAGGGTGCCAAAGATTTTCTTTATGATAAAGGTGATGGTCCCGCTATGGTTGAGCAGTGGTTATATTGTTTCTGTAGAGTGATAAAAGAATTGAAATGTATTCCTGAGGATAGCCTTTTGTATGCTATATCACTATTAGAAGGGGAAACTTATCAAAGGTAGGAAACCTTGGTTAGTGTGTCTCCTGAAGGAATGATTGACTAGGACTTCTTTCTTGAAAAGTTTAGGAAAAGATATGTGAACCAGATGTATTTGGAGAAAATGAAGAAGGAATTTCTGTATTTGAGACAAGGTAGGACGACTATTATGGAGTATGAGCGATAATTCCTCAGACTTAGTCACTATGCAAAAAACATGTTTCATACAGAAAAAGAAATGTGTGATAAATTTGAGTCGGGACTAAGGGATGAAATTTGTGCATTAGTGGTAGCTTCTAAATGTAAAAATTTTACAGTAATGATAGCTAAGGCCCACAAGATGGAAACGATCATTATAAACAGAAGTAAGAATTTTGAAAGGAAAAAGTTAAAGAGGGGAAGATGACCGCCTTCGAACTTACTGATGTCCAGAGTAGAAATCCTGCACAAAATATATGAAAAGGCAGTATCTGGAATGACGGAAAAATGTGCAAGTGTACACAATCGCAACAAGTAATAAAGTGATAAGTAAATGTCGAGTTATCGTACCCACAGGGACTGTAAAAAGAATTATTTATGAAATTAATTGTAAAACACTTTGGTGAGGTAAAACTATTTAAAAACTAAGAAGATAGTCAAAAACTATTTAAAAACTAAGTAAATAATTAAAATAAAACAAAGGAGTTCTAATGCACGATTTCAAATAAGATTTAATCAAGGTAACATACTTGTGTTGGATTAATTATATTTCTTTAACTTAGAATTATTAAACTCATGTTCATATTGTTACGAATAAATTCACAGCAACCCAATAATTTGCTAACTTATGAACAAACTTACATATAAAAATCCATTCATCTCTTGACATATCTCTATGTCAATTCAATCGACTAAATAGATTCTAATTAGCAAATATGTTATTGCACATACATACTCATTAAATTGACCTAATCTCTTGCATATCCCTATATTAGTTCAAACGATTAATTAAATCTAATAAGCATATAAAAGTCTATGTGAGGTAACAAGGCATCCCTACCTTGAAACAGTTTAATCACAATAATCTTGCAAGTTATGCAAGGCAATAATATCGCCAGATACATTGCTAATTTAACCTTCAGCTACCTTAGAAGAATAAACATGCACTGATTAAGTATTGTGTCAATTAATTACAATTTCAATCCATTTAAATAATTAATTCATTAGCTATTTAACAATTATAATGCAAAAATAACTTAGGCATGATTTTACTTAACCAAGCAATTTACCGGGGCCTATAACAACATAAACATCATTTTAACAATTCAAACAGGCAGAATATAACCAACCCAATACAAACTTAAGTTTAAACAACAAAAATTAAAGAGATAGGGAACAAGAAGCAAATCCGGTGTTCCTCCGTGGCTTGACTAGTTGCTCCGTTCTTCGTTCTTCGTTGCCCTCGGCTATCAAGGTGGATTATGAACACCTAATTTCTGCTCCAAAATGGCTGATGAGAGCCTCTTTCCTAAGAGAAGAAATAGGCACTTGAACAATAAGGGAAATGGGATGGAAAAAATGAGAGAAAAGTGAGAGAGGAGAAGAGAGAATGAGAGAATGTTGTGGAATGAAGGATGCTTTGAATGATCAGCAAGGGGTGGCTTTTATAGCCGAATATGGAAGCTAAAAATAGAAAAAAGAATCAGCCTAAGAGAACTCCCTTGGCCGGCCACACACATGGCAAAGTTGAGAGTTTCAACTTTGCTATTTTAAGCTTGGGGCAGTTTCATAAAGCCACAATTAAAGGAGGGGTTTGAATGCATTTTGAAAGTTCTTCAAGGGCCCTTTTGCAAGCATATTTAATCAGATAAAATGCTGATTTGGGTCAGCATATGGACTGTTCTGGGCTGCCCATTTAGTGGCTGGTTCGGTTCACTCAATATGGTTTGACCAGTGCAGTTCAACTGGACCCTTTCTCCATAATTAATTAAAAATAATTTATTTAACCCAAATTAAATGGGGAATAAATTAAAATTAATTAAATTATGAGTTAATACACATTTCTGGACCATCTTAGGCTGGAAATTAATGTGCCTCGAAACTTCAAATTGCTTCTCGATTTTGTACTTTCAGCAGTGTCAGCCGAGCCAATTTTCGTCCTTTGCGCCAGTCTGTTAAAAATAGTCAAAATTAATCAAAATTAAGTATAAAATTAACTAAATTCACCATGTTTATATTTTTAACACAATTTAATTATTTTTCGACAAGAATTTAACCGAATTTGCATGAATTTAAGTAAAATTAGGTATGAAAAAGTATATAAATTTTTGTGTTTCCAGTACTCGCAAGTATACGAGTTAGATTGTAATATAGTTACAACGGAGTGGATGAGAACTCTGAAGATAGTACCCAGGGGAGGTGAGCACTAAATTAATTCTAACCCAAGCATAAATAGATCTAATTAGTACTTTAAATGAATTGTATTATGATGAAATAAAAAGAAAGGTTTTTGTGATCTATACCAATAATAAAAAAAAAGAAAAGAAAAACAAATCACGAGAAATCAAATAATAAAATGTATCAAATCTAAGTATGGGTGATTAGCTTGTTTCAATAATCATAACCAATTGTTATTTTGGGTTTTCTTGTTCAATCAGTTGGTTGATATCCAGTAGGATCTTCCGATCTTTCACTAAAATAACGAGTCAGCAAGAACTACTTATCTCTCAACCTCACAGTCCAGACTGATTTAGGGTTAAGTTGTTCACGGATAGGCCATACAAAATTTGGGTTAATTCTCACCTTAATGACTTCCTAGGGTTGTCAAGCTTAGGGTTTAGGTTTTTCCTTTCCTGAACAGTTGATCCGCTAAGAGAACCCTACAAAATAATTAATTAATCATACCTCCACTCACAAATCCCTCACAGGAGGATTAGTTCCTCATGGATCTTATAAATGATATAAACTTGATAGAAATAGTAGATAATAATTCAAGAGTATAAAGTTTAGAAGAAGCCTGATTTGTATTAGAACTAAATGTAGAATCCTCACAGAGTTTGATTATGTTTCCCAAATCTAATTTTTTCCACAAAACAAAGAACAAAAATTGGAGTAAACCTAAGCTTAAGAAAAGAGAAAAACTAAAGACTAAATCTAAGAAGAAAATTAAACAATACGAAAGTTATCTATAACATGTGTTAAATGAGCCTACTTATAAACTTTAGAGTAGTCGTTGCCCTTAACCCTAGGTCAATTGCCATCCTCGTGCTTAATGTTTGATTGTGCGGACCAAGACGCCCCTGGCTCGTGATTATTTCCCATGTAGAGGTGATGTCGCGACACACCAGGTCCTATGTTGTGTGATGGCTTGTGATGGCTCGTGACTAAATCCAAGTCGCTTGCTTCTTATCTTTTGTTTTGCTCAGCGGGGGTGCCAACTTCCGAGTTGACTATCGCCTACTTTTTTTCCCTCCCACCAACTCTTTCTTTCTTTCTTCTTCTCATTCACTCCACATGTCTTCTCTCTTTTTCAATTTGTAGATCTATTTTGTGGGTATCTTTGTTGTCTTCACAAGTTGTGATGGACAGATGATGATACTTGTCGTTCGCTAAAACTCCACTGGCCGCTAGTAGTTTTTCTTGGAAAGTGAGTGACTCTTCATCAGCTTCTTAATCTGTTTCTGTTTTGAAAATATTTCAGAATAATAAATTATTTCATGAGTCGATTTGGACTAGCGTTGTATTAAGTTTTATATGTTTTTTTATTTGCTTTCCCATTGTTTAATAAGTCTTCAGTTTTAGAAGTTTTTGTCTGCTCTTGTAGCACGGCTTTTAGTCTTATGCATGTAATCTTAGTTTTACAAGTGGTTTTAGGAACGATTTTGTTGTCGTCCTCTCTAGTTTGGTGAATGCTCGATTCTTTTGTCGATTTTTGCTAGACGCTTTGGACCATCTGGGGCTGATTTCCTTATCGTATTAATTGCTTGCAATCACTTCAGATATGTCGTGCTTGAGTTGTTACAAAACCAATTGTCAATGTGTCATAATGTTCTATTGATGTTGAGGTTAAAATCTTTGTTGTGTTGATGGAGCTTGGCCTTCACTATCTACAATGAGTATTTGCTATTTTTTCCTAAATTATATGGTTCCATTCATTGAATGAATTAATGAATTTATTTTTAAAAAATATTTTGACTTACATATCACAATTGATTTGTTGAGAGGAATTATTTAAACCGAAATTGTGAATGAAAAAAGAGGCAGATAGAATGGAAGTACATAGCCTAATTTGACCAAAAAAAAAAAAAAAAAAAACCTTAGAAGTATCAAATTAAGAATTCATGTACAGTACAGGGGCAAAATAGGTAATAAGGGTTATTTGTTATACGGTAGCATTTAAGTAGTTGAGCATCAGAATTTTCCTACTGAAAACCCAGGGAGGGTTTTGGGCTCTGTTTTCATATTTTATTTTTTGCATGGCAGTGAGTGCATCCTCAGTACTGAAGCGTCTTCTTCAAAACATAAACAATAAACCCCAAAAGCAACCCCAAGGCATCGAATCCATAATAAAATCAATCCTCAGCCACCTTAAGGCAGGTCGTTTTCAACAAGCCGTTTCAGTTCTCTTTGCTTCCCCAGAACCCTTACCTCACTCTCTTTACGCAGATCTTTTTGCCCTCTGTTCTGACAAAAAAGCTATCGTTGAAGCCCGGAAACTTGAATCCCACCTAGTCACGTTCTGCCCATTTCCCCCAGTGTTCCTCTTGAACCGTTGCATCGAAGCGTATGGAAAATGCGGGTGTTTGGATGACGCAAGGGGACTGTTTGATGAAATGCCTCAACGGGATGGGGGTTCATGGAATTCAATGATAACGGCGTATGCACGAAATGGGTTTGGAGAAAAGGCTTTGTTCTTGTTTTCGAAGATGAACAAGGAAGGACTTGTGCCGAATGAGATTTCGTTCGCTAGTGTTTTGGGCTCTTGTGGTGTTGTTTTAGAGCTTAGCCTTTCAAGGCAAGTTCATACGATGATTGTGAAGTATGGTCATTATAAAAATGTGATATTGGGAAGTTCACTTGTTGATGTTTACGGAAAATGTGGGTTTATAAGTGATGCAAGGCGGATGTTTGACGAGATAGAGAATCCGACTATTATTTCCTGGAATGTGATTGTTCGGCAGTATATTGAGGTAGGGGATGGAGAGGAGGCAATATTAATGTTTTTTAAGATGCTTCGAGATGATGTTAGACCTTTGAATTTTACATTCTCTAATGCTCTTGTTGCTTGTTCAAGCACGTCAGCACTTAAGGAAGGGTTGCAAATTCATGGAGTTGTGGTTAAGACTAACTTTGAGAAGGATAAAGTGGTCTCTAGTTCACTCATTAATATGTATGTAAAATGTGGGCAGCTAGAGATTGCTCGTACTGTATTTGATCAACTTGGTTCCAAGGACTTGATTTCATGGACTGCAATCATGTCAGGTTATGCCATGAGTGGGAGAACTAGAGAGGCAAGGGAACTCTTTAATATGATGCCGGAACGGAATGTAATCTCATGGAATGCAATGCTAGCAGGGTATACTCGTTTGTCTCAGTGGGAAGATGCCTTAGAATTTATTTTTCTTATGCGGAGAATGACTAAAGATTTTGACCATGTGACGCTTGTTCTAATTTTAAATGTCTGTGCTGGCCTGTCAGACGTTGAAATGGGGAAAAAGGTTCATGGATTTATCTACCGACATGGGTTCTTTTCCAATATATTTATAAGTAATGCACTTCTTGACATGTACGGAAAATGTGGAACCTTGAACAGTGCCAGAGTTTGGTTTTACCAAATGAGTCAGGGAAGGGATACTGTTTCTTGGAATGCTTTACTGACTAGCTATGCGCAGCATCAGCGGGGTGAGCAGGCTATTACATTATTTAGTGAGATTCAATGGGAGTCCAGACCCAGCATAAATATCTTTGGAACCCTTCTTACAGTTTGTGGAAATATATTTGCACTTAATCATGGCAAACAGATCCATGGATTCATGGTTAGAAATTGTTATGAGCTGAATATGGCAGTAAGAGGAGCTTTGGTTAGCATGTATTCTAAATGTCGTTGCATTTTATATGCTTTCATGATTTTCAAAGAGGCAGATTCACGTGATGTTGCTCTTTGGAACATCATGACTTTTGGATTTTGTCACAACGGAAGGGGTAGAGAAGTACTTGAATTTATTGGCATGATGGAGGAGGAAGGAGTCAAACCAGACCATGTTACCTTTCATGGTATATTGCTTGCATGCATATGTGAGCATGAAGCAGAGTTGGGTCAGCTGTATTTTAATTCAATGAGCAATGACTATTGCATTATACCCCGGATGGAACACTATGAGTGTATGATTGAACTCTATCGCAGGTGTGGGTGCATGGAGGAGCTCGAGAAATTTATTAAGAGTATGCCATTTGAGCCAACTGTTGCCATGCTGACTAGAGTCTTTGATGCATGCAAAAAGCATGGTGCTGTGAGGTTTGGGGAATGGACTGCTGAACAACTTAACCAATTGAATCCTCATACTACACTTAAGATATGAAATTAAGGACATAAGGGAAATAGGTAGGTAGGCAGTTATTGACAGGGGTGATATGTTCTCCAGAAATGCCTTCATGCAAGAATGCCGTTGATTATAATGTACCATGTTTGAGAACTGAACTAAGTGAAGTGGCAAACTTGATATCACTTAGACATGTGATAATGGCTGCAAGGCAGCATATCAGACTGTAGGAGCAGACTGCATAATGCCATCATTTGGAATACTTGAAGGAGATATAAGCAAACATTGTGCTGTTGCAATTGGCTCTGGCAATATATTGAGGAAGAAAAACAGGAGAATCGAGAATTATAAAGTAGAAAGAGGGAGGGAGGGAGGGAAGAAGACCCGAACGTGTAGTTCATATCTTTTTTGGAGGCTGAGCTGATAGTAAGTGCACGTGCTGATTAACAAGGGAATCTCTAAGAGCGCTACTCATACTCCTGGGAAGGAACGACCAAACTAATTGCAGAATGATATAAAAGGGGCCATAACTTGGAGAAGATTTCACCAGTTAACTTATCATGTAAGCATTTGCATCTCAACATGATAATCCTCAAGTTCTTGCTAGATTCATTCATTAGATGTGGTAATGTGGAGACCTGCACTCCAGACTTTTGAAGTCAAGTATCAAAAGCATTAGAGAACCAATGTTTGGATTCTCCTCTGCGTTCTTCAGTCATTACAACTTTTCACTGTTAGGATTTTGTTTCAATGAAAGAGACAGACAACTGATCAATCAAGTCAAACATAAGTACTTTGTTGCATAGCTTGGGTTAAATTCTTTTATATAAATCTTCCTTATCTTGGTATGTAAAATCATTAGTCTCGTAAGTTTTTAACATATATAGGGGAACAGAGGATTGCCATGCAGAGAAAGAAGCACCTTTTTTAGTTGGAACTTCTTAATAAAAAAGGATAATTTGTAAAGGTTTAGTCATTATATGTTGCAGTAAAAAAGGGGGAAAAAATGCATTGTCATAGTCAACTTTCATGATAGAGATGTTCCTGTTATGTTTGCCAAATAGATTATGAATCTTTTATATTGCATACTTACGAACTTGGGAAACAAATTACCTGCAATAATAGCGTGTATGGATGTAGCTCTATCGCTCTATCACTCAGTTGCATAGACTTGATAACTATGCCTCAACCTAAATTAGAAAGATTAATGATATGGGGGAAAGAAAAATGTATTTTCGTTTTGTCAGTGTGTATGGTTAAAAAATGTCTCTCACAACCCCATGAACTACCACGAACATGGAGATAGTAGGGTTCTTAAGATTTTTAGTCTGAATTCAGTAAAAATTCCAGTAACCAAACAGTGTTCTTTGCTATCCCCCCCACCCCCCCCAACAAGTTTTGAAAAATTATGATTTTTCCTTTGAAATATTTAAAAGAATTTAATTAGACCCACACAAATTTTAATTAAACTCACTTAAAATATTTAAAAATTCTCAAAAAATTTTAAGAATTTAATTAGACTTTCAATTTCTTTTTTAAAAGAAATTCTCATTAAACTCCTAAAATTTTGAAAATTTTACTAGCCCCAAAATTTAGTCCTAGTATCAGCCAGTGCATATATGCTTGATTCTCTACAGCTATTTACTGTGAGAAAAGAATACATGGCACAACCATTCCCTGCACATCCAGTCATTCTTGATCAAAATTTTACTTTGAATTCATGAGGTTATTTCCTGTTTTCATCCTACTCCAATGGAAAGTGATTGAACGACTTAGAATACCAGGATAATGTGTTTGATAAGTTTTCAAACTAGAACCCAAAAGTGCCACAAACAACTGGTGAAAACAAACAAAAGGCAAGTTCAATGCAGCACTAATAAAAGTTGGGAAAGTAATGAATCAAGGGTGCATGGAAAACTCCAATTCTTTTGCAACACTTGTTGACTCCAATGGTAATAAGTTCAATGCCAAATGAGATATCGGATTCACATTTGTGGATGGAGAAAAAGCACTACCTTTTGTTTAGGGATCCAACTCCAATTTAATTGGAGCTTAATATGACTACGGATGATACAAGGATGGGTAGGTGGTGAAGATGAGTGGTTCACCTTGTTCAGTATTGGGTGGAGATCCGCCAGGTAAGATGGCCAGATTGGTAGTAATGAGGAGAGAATAAGGCTTGGGATAGGTTGGGATAAGAGGGAATATGGGTTGCTTAGGTCTCTCCTTAGATTTTAAGCTTATATATTTTTCGTCCTTTGTTACGTCGTGTCATGTGTTGAGTTGTTATTAGCGGGTTAGATGCAAGTGGTTTGATGCTATAAGCTTAGGTAGAATGGCATTGTGATATGTCCTGAGTAATATTAGATAAGATGAAATAGTTCAAACTTGATGTGACGATTAATAAGTGCATCTATTTGTTAAGTAGATTGCAAATCGAGAGAATCTCACAAAAAAAAATCCTCTTAAGTGTCTATTTGAAGTGCTCGAGATCATTAACATTGGGGCAACCATAATGGGGAACGTAAAGAAATTACAAAGACCAAGAGTCTCAATAAAAAAACAAAAAACAAATTTCACATTCAAACTGTTTCTAGTCATTCCATTTAGTAAACAAATTCTTAGAACCTAGTCTGCTTTTTACTACACTGTTGTCATCTACTTTGGAAAGTGCTTTGGTTTTTGTTTTATCTTACTCTTTTACTTGCATTTGCAGGTTAACTCACATTTGAACCATGGAGTTTCTGTTGCGAGATGGTCGTTCATGTAGCATGCAAAGTTGGTGAATCCTCTAATATTGGTGGACTCACAGAAAGTGCCGAGCTCATTATTTTGGTAAACTAAAAATGTGAACTGGATTTAAAGAGATTGCTTACAAGTCAAGTTAAATAAAATATATTTTCTTTCTAAAAGATTTAGTATTTATTAGTATAATATATTTAGCGTTTATTAGCATAATATATTTGACATTTATTAGTATAAAAATCTTTCCTATTTCTTTTCATATTTAGGAGTTTTTCTTATTATAAATACCCTTGTTACATTGTTCAAAATATATGAGTGAAAAACAATAAAAACCTTAGTAGACAATTTTGTTGCTAAATTTCTTGTTTTTCCTCTACAATTCTTTCTTTCTTAGTATCGAAATTTTAACAAGTGGTATCAGAGTTGTCTTCTTACGGATCGTTATTGTTCTTTTTGAGTTATACATGGCTTTCGCAAGTTTCTCACCACTTTCACCGTTTGTTTTTAATGGAGAAAACTATTATATATGGGTTGTTAAGATGAAGACCTACCTACAAGCTTATGAATTGTGGGAGGATGTAAATACTAATGTCGAGCTAGCACCATTAAGGGACAGTGCTACAGTCACTCGAATCAAACACCATAGTGATGAGCGAGCTAAAAGATACAAGACAATGTCCTGTATACAAATCACATCCTGAATGTCATATTCACACGTATTATGGCTTGCAAAACCCTAAAAAAAGCTTGAGATAAGCTAAAGGAGGAGTTTCACTGTTCAGATAAGACCAGACAGCGACAACTCATTAATCTCAGGAGAGATTTTGATAATTTGAAGGCAAAGGAGGTTGAAACAATGAAGCAGTACGCAAACAGGATTATGGTGGTAGTAAATAACATCAAGTTACTTGGGGAAAAGTTCATAGGTAGTAGAGTTGTTGAGAAAGTCATAACAACACTTCCTGAGAAGTATGAATCAAATATTTCCTCATTCGAAGACTCAAGGGATCTCTCGGCAGTCTCTCTTTCAGAGTTAATAAATGCCCTGTATGCTCAAGAGCAAAGAAGAGCATCAAGGCATTAGGAGCGCACAAAAGAAGCACTGCAAGCCTTGAATATTGATGATGCGAATTCTTAGAAACATAAGAGTAAGAAAGGTTGGATAGAGAAGAAAGAGGATAGATGGGGATATAGTGGCAAGGAAGAAAATCCACCATGCTTTCACTACAAAAAGACAAATCACTCGGAGAGGTATTGCTGGTTCAAGCCAGATATTCAATGTAGAAGCTGTAAATAATTCAGTCATATGGAGAGGGTGTGCAAGAAACTCAAGCTCAGACTGCTGAAGCAAGTTAAGAAGAAGTGTTGTTCGCAGCATCCTGCGAAGCCCAACTCGTTGCACCATGTAAACCCTTTAGCAAAAATAGTAAGAACTAGCTTGTTGACAGTGGATGCACAAACCACATGGCTTTAAATTAAAGCATCTTCAAGCGGATTGATAGAAGTTCCATTTCAAAAGTTAGAATTGGAAATGGACAGCTTATTGAAGCTAAAGGAAAAGGGGATGTTCTAATAAGCACTCCAACAGGTACTAAAATAATTATAGATGTGCTTTTAGTTCCTAAAATAGATCATAATCTCCTTAGCATTGGTCAATTGATAGAGAAGAAATACATAGTTGTTTTCAAAGATAAATGCTGCACTATATTTGATTCATCGGGACAGGAAGTGGTCATAGTTTCAATGAATAATAAAAGCTTTGTGTAACAGCCCGATTTTAGCTAAATTAGAATAGTAGTTTTGGGACCACAAATTTGAGATTAGAAAAATATTTTAATATTATTTTTCGTGTTTACAGCATGTGAATATGTATGTGTGAAAATTTTGTGAGCTAATTTTATCATTTAATAGCTCAATTTGAGAAAAAGGACTTAATGGCGTAAAATGCAAAAGTAGCATATTATAAGTTAAAAGTGCTTAATTGCTATGGCTTATTAACTGAAAGGTCCTTATGTTGTAATTAGACCATTGACAGTGGAGATGGACGTTAATGGCCTTATATTTGATGTTTTAAGTGTTTATAAACCAAGGTTAAAATGGTAAAAATAGAATTAATGTATAATTAAAATAAAACAAACATGAAATTAGTCCATTAACATCTTTTTGCACCGAATTTGAAGAATAAAAGAAAGCTTGAATGTGTTTAGGGTTTCGACAACTTGAGGCTTTGATTAAGGTATAGTTTTAGCTCAATTTTTAATGATTTCTACGTTTTTGTGATCGTTGCTTAGCAATCTAGCTAGCCCGTACCCTAATTTCTAAAATTTTTGATGAATTTATGAGTTTCCATTAATGAATGCTTGAGATTTTGAGTGATTGTTGATGAATTATGAAAGCTTGATGATAGATATTAAAGTTTTGTTAAGTGATTTTTAACAAAAATATCAAATAGGGATTTAATTGTGAAAAGTGTAAATTGAAGGGTTAAAATGTGAAATATGGGCTGATATATATACTAGGAGAATTCGGTTAGCATGTATTTGAAAGACATTGGGTAATTTTTTGTATTTGTGAAATAAAGACTAAATTGTAAGAAATGTGAAACTTTAGGGGCCAAAGTGCAAAAATACCGAAATATGTGTTTTTGGACTAAATTGAATGTGTTGATGAATGAAAGAGTTAATTTTGAATGTATATAGATCAAGAATGAAAGAATCAAATTTAGATCGAGGGAAATCGAAAGTTATTGAATATTCGATTCGGTTCCTCTATTCCGGCTACGAGGTAAGTTCATATGCAAATAAATATCTTTAAATTGAATTACATTTGTTTACTTGTCATGGAAATGTTATAAATGTTGAACGAGCACTTACGAGTAAGAATTGACAAAGTTACGATATCTGAAAGTCTCGTACGAACCTTAGGAATAGAATAGGATACGAATGTCATGACATTAGGTTATCGAGATGTGATTACATGTAAGACCATGTCTGGGACATTGGAATTGTATTGAGATTACGTGCAAGACCATGTCTGGAACATTGGCATCGTTAATCGATTTCGTGTAAGACCCTGTCCGGGACAGTGGCATCGATATATAATAACATGTAAGACCATATCTGAGATATGGCATTGTACGAGCTTATGTGATTTTTGAGTATTCTTAACGATTTCAAACAGTTCAAAGGGCAAAGTCAAGTCGAGAAAGAATATGTGAATAAGCTAAGTGACTCAGGTACGTACGAAATTCATACGAGTATTGAAAAGGGAAAGTATTTGATGAACTTGATTAAGACATCGAATATGTGTTCAATGAGAAAGGTTTGTAAATTTGAATGTGATTAGCTATGTTTAGCATATTTGAATTGATATGCAAATATCCATATGTTGATTTTATTTGTATATGGCTTACTAAGCTTTTGAACCTTACTTTGTGTGTTCTTTCCCTATTTTATAAATTATTGAAGCTAGCTCGGATTTGGGAATCGTCGGGAAATTTCATCACACTATCGATCATTTCATTGGCACTTTTGAGAGTTTTGTATATATGGTATATGGCATGTATAGGCTAGTGTCATATTGGTATGTTTTGAGTTATGATTTTAGCCATGTGATTTGGCTTGTAAATGTTGGTGTGTATGGCCATTAAAGTTGGCTTAAAATTATGTTTTGGATAAGTGTTACATGTGATGTATATAATGTCTTGTGGTTTGGCATTGTTTGCCATGGTTATTAATATGACTGATTGGTTACTCATTTGGTTAGTTATAAATGTTTGAGGAATGATATATTATGGTATGGTTTATAGATGATGAATTGATATGTTTGAGAGGCATGATTTAGTTGATGGTAAGGTGATGAAAATACATGTAGAAGTTATGTGAATTTGGTGATTTTGGTATATTGATTTGGTATGTTTTTGAATATGGAATTAAGTAGTTGAAATGGTTGAGTATAGATGACATGATATGTGTATGATTTGGCATGTTTTGGCTGCCTATATATGTGTTGAAATGGTACCAAATTGGTTATTTTGTGTGCATGAGAAAAGGGTGGCAAATTGGCTTTTCAAATGGCCTATTTTTGTCCACACAGGCAGAGACACTGGCGTGTGTCTTAGTCGTGTGCGACACATGGTCACGTTACACGGCCGTGTGTCCCCTGGGGTACCCTTTCGAATTAATTCAATATACCCTACAGGTTTGATATGGTCTAAACACACGGGTGTATCTACTGGCCGTGTGTGGCACACAGGCTGGCACATGGGCATATGGCTGGCCGTGTGACCCAAGTCAGTAACCCCTCTAGTTTTCCCACAGCCATGGCACACGGGCATGTCTCCGGCCGTTTGGTGCAAGTCAGTATGTATGTCTTGTTTTCACACGGCCTGTGACACGAGCATGTCTGATAGCTGTGTGAGGCACACGGCCTGTTCACATGGGCGTGTGACCCTTAAATGCAAGAAAATTTTCTATGTTTCCCAAAGTTTGGAAACGTTATCAGTTTAGTTCTGAACCACTTTTAAGTATGTCTTAAGGTCTCGTAGAGCCTTATAAGGGCCAATGTGAATGATTTGAATGGATTTTATATATGAGTGCATAAATGTATATGTTATGTAGGTGAACGATGTGTATTGTTCGGTAATGCCTCGTAACCCTATTTCGGCTACAAATACGGGTTAGGGGTGTTACACTTTATGCTGGATTGGAACTTTGAGGCTTCAAGAGCCTATACTAGTTGAGTGGATAAATCATATATTTGACACAAAAGATAAGGACATGTGAATGTAACACCCCTAACCCGTATCCGTCGTCGGAATAGGGTTATAGAGCATTACCATCAAACTGTAACATCAGAACATAAATTTCCAAACATTATTATAATCATAGCATATATCATTTATTCACATGCTCATTGTCCCTTAAGTGAGCCATTGAGGCACTAAGAACACTTTAGAAATGATTCAGGACTAAATCAGAAACATTTGGAACATTGAGGAAAAAGTTAGAAAATTTAAACTATAGGGGTCACAAGGCCGTGTCTCAAGCCATGTAACAATCGAAATAGGGACACACGGCCGTGTCCCAGCCTATGTCTGTGCCAGTGTAAGACTTAGGTCACACGGGCAAACCACATGGTTGTGTGCCAGGCCATGTAACACTTGAAATGGCCTCAAACGCCCGTGTGCCAAGCCGTGTGCTAGGCCGCGTAACTATCAAAAAACAACCTTTAAAACCTACAGGGGACACATGACTGTGTCGTATGGCTGTGTCACACACCGTTGAGACACACGCCCGTGTCTTAGGCTATGTGGACAAGCAAAAGGCCAAAATCAAGCCATTTCTTTCACCCATTCAAACATGAACCTACAAGAAACTTGCACATATAATCAAGACATTAAAACATACCCAAACCATGCATAATAAGACCAATTCAATAAGCCATTTAATCATCCAACCAATATGCCATATAGGCACCTCAAACACAAACAATCAAATATACCTAATCATATGCATAATTGACCATATTCATACCAATTCATATAGCTCTTAACCATCTCAAAGCATCACCTAATTTAGCCACATTATAAGAATGCCATCACATACCAAATTGGTCATTCCAACATGCATAAACTTAGCCATAAAAACATCAACCATCAAGACATCAAAGTGCCAAAAGCACACCAACCATAATACCATATATACATACCAAACATAACAACTAAATCATTAAACATAAATCCACCTATACATGCCATTATAACCTTGACCAACACATCCTAAACTACCGATATAATCATTGGATAGTGTGATAGATTTTCAATGAGCTTCTAAACTGATCGAGCTTTCGATAATGTGTAAAGTAAAGAAAAAATAACTACGTAAGCAATGAATGTTTAGTAAACTTGTAAAAACTTTAAACATAAAATTCCATTTCAAATATGAACTTATATGGCAATATAAAATTATACCAATGCCACAAGGTTTATTAAACTATATAACCATCAACTTACAATTGAGTAAATCCATCACCATCACTTATACTTTTCGTTTCTAACATGATAAGATTATAGAAGACATATTATACAATCATTAACCTTTACATAAGACTATAAACCACTCCATTTACTTACTTTTCATTCCATTTACTAACATAAGCTTAAATAACATTATCAATTCACAAATTAGTGTATTTGTTCATGTCATAGGTAAATTCATCCATAGCACAATTGAATTTCTCACATATAAATACGTCATTTAACTTACCAATCCTCTTATATCATCATATTACATCCCAATTATGAACTTACCGTTTCATTACTCTTTCTTACCCGTTTCATTTGCATAATACAAGATATAAGCATAAACGTCAACCATAACCACAAGCTTGACATAAGCCTAATCAACATCATCAATACACAAGTTAGTGAATTTATGTATATAACTCTTTTGGGGTCAACCATTTCATAAGAAAATACATCTTTTGATTCATACAACCTTTTCATGAACATAAGTGTATTTCCATTTGGACACCTACCATTTCAATGTATATCATTAAGATTAAACATGATGTAATCCAATCATAAGCTTGGCACAAGCTTAAGCATCATTAACAACACATGTTAGTGCATCAATTCATAATTCACTTGAATTAACATAAGATAAGTCAATAAACATGAATAACCTCACTTGATTTCATCAATTTCATGAATATAGACATACTTTCATTTAACATACCCTTTTCATTCCTTTACATAGTTTTCATGATATAAGTCATTTGAATACTTACTGTTCATTTCCTTTTCATGCCTATAGAATCAAATGAAATAACATAGAATATTAGGCAAATACTCAAGTAACCATTTAATTCTTTAAACACACTACAACATCACGATTTAATGTATTTATAGACATAATAAGAATATATAATTACACCAAGGCATTAACATACATTATCAGACTATACTAGTCAAACATTCAACTCGTATTCATACTTACGAAATATACCTCACTTGAAACGTGTTACTTGAATATCAAATGATTGGAGTGTGCCATTGTGTCTTTCAACCATGGTCTTATTTATTCTTGTCTTGATGCCATAGTGTCTTTCAACCGCAGTCTTATTCATTTTTCGTCGTATTGCCATAGTGTCTTTCAACCATCGTCTTATTCATTTGATTCATGATGCCATATCGTCTTTCAGCAATGGTCTTACTTGATAGAATCATGTTGCCATAAATTCTTTCAGTCATGGTCTTACTCGATAGAATTGTGATGTCATAACATCTTTCAGTCATGGTCTTACTCGTTCCTGGTATGGTGCTATTGTGTCTTTCAACTATGGTCTTAATCATTTTCCTTCAAGCCAATAAACTCAATTCATATATAAACAATTAGATATTAAACAATCAAAACCCCATTTAATTGATTTAATCAAGTTACGAGCTTACCTAGCTAAATTTCAGAAATGTCAAAGTATAAAGGCTTTTTAGTAATTTTCTATTCTCCTTAATTTTACACTCGATCTTGATCTAAATAATAATTTCATTCAATTTATTAATTTAGATAGTAAAAAAAATTATTTTATGCAATTTAGTCATTTTTGACATTTTACAAAATTACCCTTAATATTTTACTTTTATTCAATTTAGTCCCTGAGCCTAAAACATGCAAATTAACCATTTTTATTGAAAAACCATGCCAACCGAATGTTAATAGCATTCATTTCATCCCATTTTTGCAACAATTTCACATCAAGTCCTTGAACTATTACTATTTCAACAATTTAGTCCCTAATAAGCAAATTCATCCAAAACATTTAACAAAATACTTTTAAATACCAACCAACACTTCAAATTCATCATTTAACATCTAAATCATAAATATTCATCAATGACAACATTCAAAATTTTTAACAGTTTCAAAAATGAAGGTACAGCTAATTGGACCTAGTTGTAACGATCTCAAAAACATAAATATTATTAGAAACGGACCTCAAAATCTCCCACGTACGTCAAATTTTGTTTGGCCGAACCTGCCATGCTCCAAAAATGGAGTTTCTCTCGTCCAAGAAGAAGAACATAAAAAAATATGTTTTTTCTTTCTTTTATTTTAGTTATTACATATTATTTAATTTATTAATATTAAATTATATCATATAAACTAACAAAAGAATAATCACCAACCACCCACTCATATATAATATGGTATATTTACCATATTAGTCCATGAATTTACTTTTTTCATAGCTATTAAACACCTTTAGTTAGTAGAATTCAACTTTCACACTTTTTACTATTTAGTCTTTTTTACTTAATTAACTATCCAAACAATAAAATTTCTTAACGAAACTTTAATACAACCTTAATAACACACAATATTTACGACTCAGTTTATAGAAACAAGGTCCTGATACCTCAATTTCTAAAACCACTTGACTTTAGGGTCTTACCACTTGAACTTAATTAATAATTCATATAACATAAATTATCATATCAAAAACCTTTGTAAAACCATAATTGACTTGTAAATATTAAATAACAATATTTATGAACTTAATCGTCGGATTTGTGACCTCAAAACCACTGTTTTTGACACTATTGAAAAATGGGTTGCTACAGTGCAAGTCAAAATCAGTTGAGAAGATGACTAAAGTTGAAGATAAAGATGAAGATGAGGTTTTGATGCTCTTCATGTTAAAAGCATCAGGCCTATTGTTAAAACTTATCACAGATGTGACTTAGCAGTATTGGAGCATGCAATTTTTGAAGAAGTTGCACGAAAAAACAATATTAGAGTTTGTTGCAAGAAGGTCAAGAAAGAGTGTTGCAAATTGGCCACTTATGCAATAGCAAGTAGTAGGATGAAGAGTGCGCTTGTAAGGTCACCAAAATGCAAGTTGTGAACTCAAAAAAAGTGTGAGTTGAAAAAATGTGTGAGCTATGAAAAGTGCAAGCTTCAAACTAAATGAAATACGTGCTATAAAAGTGTGAGGACACTAAAATGTGAGCTCATCAAAGTACAAGCTGGCAAATAGGGCAAGATGCAAACTTGTAGACATTCTAACAAAAACCATTTGGGAAGATGAGGTTTGAAGAGTTGAGGGATAAAATTGGTGTTCGCAGCATGAAGACCAAGGATGAGTGTTGCGAGATGACTATTCATGTAGAATGCAAAGTTGGCGAATCCTCTAATATTGACGGACTCGCAGAAATTGGAGAGCTCGTTACTTTGGCGAACTAAAAATACGAATTGGATTTAAAGAGATTGCTTACAAGCCAAGTTAAACAAAATATATTTTTTTTCTAGAAGATTTATTATTTATTAGTATAATATATTTAGCATTTATTAGCATAATATATTTGACATTTATTAGTATAAAAATCTTTGTTATTTCTTTCCATATTTAGGCATTTTTCTTGTTATAAATACCCTTATTACATTGTTCAAAATATATGAGTGAAAAACAATAAAAACCTTAGCAGACAATTTTGTTACTAAATATCTCGTTTCTTCTTTGCAATTCTTTCTTCTTAATATCAAAATTCCACCAGCTTTTAAACCTTTTTGTAAGACTTTTATTTCAAAAAGAAAAAGGATAAACCTCATAATTTTTATATACAATGTATAAAATTATCCATAAATCTTTCCCCAACCTTTAAATAGGATAAAAGACATGCTTTATTACTCTCGAACCCATATTCTTTGTAACAGCCCGATTTTGGGTCTAGTTGGAACAATGGTTTCAGGATCACGAATCTGACGCAGAAAAATTTATTTTTATTATATTTTTATGGTATTAAATTTTATGGAATGATTTCATGAAAATTTCGTTTTAAAATTTTGATGTTTGGGCACTCAATTTAGTTAAAAGGACTAAATTGTAAAAAAAATGCAAAACTTGAGTTCTATAAGCTAGAGGTGTCTAATTGTTATGAAATTTTAAATGGGAGGTCCTTAAATGGTAATTAGACCATTGGTTAAGTTGTTGGACAAAAATGGACATGGTTAGATATGTTTCTAAAGTTTTTCATTAAGGGCCTTTTAGTAATTTTGTAATTAAATGAATTAAAAAGCCAAATTAAAAGCCAATTTTTGTCCATCTTCCTCCCATGGCCAAATTTTACAAGAAGAAACCATGGCTATGCTTTTTCAAGCTCCCAAGCTCGATTGTAAGTCCGTTCTAGCCCCGTTTTTAATGATTTTTATGTTTTTGAAATCCTTGTAACATGATCTATCTATTTCTACCACTAATTTAAGAAATAATCAAAGTCTAAAATTTTACCCATGATGGATATTTGTGTATTTTGATGTTTAATGGTAGAAAATACATGTTAGTTGTTTGATAGACGACTTTTGCTAAGTGATTTTCGATGAAAATGCCTAAAAGGACCTATTTGTAAAAAGTTGTAAAATGGGTGTTAAAATGCAAATAAAAGAAAAATGTGGGCTGCTATAAGCATGTATAAGGTTTGGCTAGGCATGAACGTTGAAGAAATTGAGTAGATTTCATTTTACAAGCCTAGGGACTAAATTGTAAAAATGTCAAACTTTAAGGGCAAAAATGTAATTTTTGCCAGAATATGATTTTGGGCTGATTTGAATAGTATAATGATTAAATAAGTTAAATGTGATATAGGTCAAGAAAAATGAGGTTCGAAATTAGAACAGGGGAAAACAAGTATTTGACGGTTAGGTCTTTTTCGCCATTTTTATGTCGAGGTAAGTCCGTAGGTTTAATAATCATTAAATTATATATGTATAAATGCTTAATTGATATAATTGTGGTAAACGTTATATTATTGAAATGAAATGTGAATGCTATTGAGTACGGTACTACGGAAATGATCGATAGAGATTCAATATAGCGAAAGTCCCGACTGAACCTTAGGAATAGATAGGATATAAATGTCATGACATTAGGGTTACTGAGATTACGTGTAAGACCATATCTAAGATATGGCATCGATATGAGGTTTCGTGTAAGACCATAGCTGGGCTATTGGCATCGATACAAGATTACATGTAAGACCATATCTGGGATATGACATTAGAACGGTATTGTGTGTACAAGATTCCCAAGTATCCTTTAGTATTCCAAGTGGTTCAACGGGTAATTTAATGGGTATGTCAAAGAAGAGAAAGAGCAAGTAAGTATTACGAATTAGTACGAGTATATACATAAAGCTTATAAGTATTGACTTCATGATATTGTGAATTCATGGTTTCCATGAGAATGTTTTTGTGAAAGCCTTGTAATTATTGGTCTATATTTGTGATGAAAAAAATACATAGTAAATTTGATTGGCAATTATGTAATTGGTTTTTAAGCCAAATTGAGTTATGATATAGCATGTTTTATTCATACATATTGTGTCAGATATGAGAAAAAAGAAAGATTGCTATAATTGCCTATTAAAATGATTATGGAAGTATGAGAAGATATGAACTTAGAACAATTGAAAGATGTTAAAATATATGCTTGAAATGAGAATACTCATAATTTATGTGTATGTTTACTTTGAGGTTTGAAATGAATTGTTAACTGTTGTAATATGTTACAAAGGAGAGGTTATAAATTGCTATAAACCTCATAAGTATTTAGAGTTTATGGCATGTATAGGGAGTTGGTCATTTTCTTATATGCGTTATATAATCGTCAAAGGCTTGTTTTGCTATTTGGCCATGTAAATTGGCTTAATTGGATAACATGGTTGTAAGCCTAAGTATATTCATATATGTGTCAATGTCTATGGTGATATGATCATGATATGCTTGGTGAATGTGAAATATTTGGAAATATGATTTATGGCATAATTGTGTAATGTTTGGAATTGCGACCTATTGATGATATGAGGAATTTGAGTATAATTTGGTAACTAGATAGTAATTAAATAAAGCCTAATGAATGTGAGATTTGTATGTTTGATTTAGGGCTTAATAAATGTAGTGAATATGTTAGATAAAGATATAAAGTTGATATGCTTTAACCATGAATGTGGATGCTTTGGTTGCCTAAGTATGTATTGTTTTGTGCCTTTGAATTAGGGTAAGTGTATGTGCAAGTGAGGGTGGCAAAATGGCTTGGTAAATAGCCTTGTTTTTGTCCACACAGGTAAACACACGGGCGTGTGTCTAGGTCGTCTGTGACACATGGTCAGCCTCATGGGCGTGTGATCTTGCCGTGTGTCCCCTGCACCTTAATTGTTGCAAAACAGAGTGGTTAGCATCGAGCACACGGGCATGAGACACGGCTGTGTGTCTCAGCCGTGTGAAGGACACGGCCTTAGGACACGGGCATGTGTCTTGGCCGTGTGACTTCAATTTGTTCTTAGGTGACAAATAGAGAGTTACATAGGTTAGGGACATGGGCATGTGTGACCACACGACCTGCCCACACGGGCGTGTCCCAAGCCACACGGGCGTGTGACCCCTGTTTTAGCAAAAATTCTCTAAGTGTCGTAAAATTTTCTAAAGTTCTCGGTTTAGTCCCAAACCGCTTCCAAAGCATGTTTTGGGCCTCGTAGGCTCATTTCCGGGATGATGTGATTGATTGTTAAAAAGTTTTAATTTGGTGTCAAATTTACAACCCAGAATGTATGTTTGTTTGTGTTTACGTTCGGTAATGCCTCGTACCTTTTTCTGGCATCGAATATGGGTAAGGGGTGTTACATCCTTCGACATTGGCAATAACGTTGACGCCAACTGAGCTAAGACTCAATCGACATAATCATGAATTTTGACTAAGATTTGTATAAGGTTATTTTCTCATGCCTTCAATACTGAACCGCCTTTTTCGTTCATCATTTAAGTATGTCTACCATCACACTTGCTAAGCTAATCAAAATACTTAGGATCTTATAGAAGCTTTTCTTTTCGATATTAAGTTTCCACTATCTTATTGCAATAGAATTCTCCCCAAAGTTACACACACATTCAAACATAACTTCAATCCAACAACTCATTGAGATACTCGATTATTCTATATACATCTAAAAAATCCTTAACATTACTATATCCATAAGTCATAATTGCTTAGGCTTCATTCATTATTTAATTATAGCGTATATGAAGATTTCTTTCCTTGATGACTATCCACGATCAGGGTTCGTATCAAATTGCTTATTTAGTAATCACGCATAATATTACTTTCAATGTCATAAGTCTATATCAACTTTACCTAAATTTTACCTTTGTCATTGTTTTCATAAAATTAGGTCAAATTCTAATGCATTTAAATCTTTATTCAATTGTTGATTTATTTACATCTTCACTTCTTTTTCATTACAATGTTTTTCCTTATTCTTATCCCTATTACAAAGTCATTTCTATATTTATGTTTGTACCTAAATTTTATCATTTACTTAATTTCTTTCATCTTCATAGATATATATACTCACTATACTTTTTCCAAATCTAGGTTCTTCAATTTCTACTTTCTATTCAAACATTATAAGAATCTCTCTAGCATCCCGATCCTATCTCTCCCAACCTAGTTGATCACATTGCTTTCTATTTATCCACATCATTTTTGTAACCATTCACTTAGTTCCCAGCTACATAAGTGGCCACTAGTAAACATGTGAATGTTTGGATTGAAAACACTGTAGCAAAAAGATATATAATAAAGCAACAGTGTCCGCAAATATACGAGTCAAACTGTAATATAGTTTGTTTACAACGAAACACTTGGTAAGTATTTTGAGGATCGTATGCAAGGTAGGATGGATTAAACTTAATATTATTTTCTACAATAACAGATTTAAATAGTAATAGCTAAAAATTATATTATGACAAATAACAATTAAATTTAAGATCACAAAATAAACTAAAATTACTAAAAAAAAATTAACAATCAACGAAATTTCGAATAACAAGAAGAAGATAAACTCACTTTAGTGCTTGTAATTAACTTCACAACTCAGGTTTCAGTGAATTAGCTAATAACTAACTAGTTATTAGCTTTCGACCTTTAACTAATTAATTCATCGGTAAAAACTCACTTATCCTTCGACCTTGCAGTTTAAAGCTGGGATAAATTATGAGGTGCTCAGTAGACTTATCCGTTCAGCGTATCTACCTAGATTACTTCCTATGGTCCTCAATATTAGGGTTTAAGCATGCACAATTTAAGCCAACCAATTCTAAGATAAACCCTCATTTTTTCGTTAATTACTCACACATCTGCTCGTTAATCTCCCTAAAATAATTAGCTACTCATGAATCTAAATATCATTTTCCCTAGAAATAATTTAATCATGCAAAACACACAAATTAAACTAAAATGAGAGGAGAATAGAAATCGATTCAATTGAGATGTTTGATGGGCTTAGTTGCAAAAATTCCTTTAATAGCTAGCAAGATATCGACGATTGCAAGAGAAATGTAATAGAAAAATACTAAATAATAAGAACAAAGACTTGGACTCAAATCGAATCCATGTTAGAAATAAGAAAATAAATTCTTTTTAAAACTGAAATAAAAACCTAATTAAAAACTAAATATAAGTCTAAACCTAACTAATGGCCTCCTGACTCGCCTCCCATAGCTCAGCCTAAGTCTTGCTATTTATAGGAATAATTAGCTACCTTAATTAGGTCAAATATAAGCCTTAAAATTGATAAATATTGATTGTGCAGACAAAATAACCTTAATTAAATTTTTTCCCTCGTCAATGTTATGTCGCGACACAGGCTACGCATTTCATGACACACAACTTCAAACCTGAATTTTGGGAGTCCTTCTGCTATGTTGCAACCCCAGAAGCTAGTTTTATGACCTAATTGTCATTCCTAATGCTTTTAGGCCTAAAAATATGTATCCTGCATACTCAATTAAGCTCATTAAAACTACCTAAGGTCCGTATTGTCCCAATAGGTCAACTAACACAAAATTATTCTGTAAAAATACTTATTTTGCAAGAAATTAAATCTAAGCTAATAAAAATTAAAAAAAACATTAAAAACTATGTGAAATGGCTTAAAAACAAGTTCGTTAAGTACTTGAAAGTACCTAATTTACGACTACAAATTGTGGTAGGTCAAATATGTTATTACAAATCTCTGGTGAGGAAAATCTCGAACATACGAACGAAACTCGAATAGAAAATGAAAAAACAGGACAGGGCTCCAAGGCATGTATCAAGCCACTATCTTTAAGGTTATATTCGCCTCCACCTATATTCAGTGTGCAAAAAAATTTCAAGCAAATTAACCTTGATGATATAATGAAGCCAATGACTATTTACGCTTTACACTGACGAGAATAGTCCACTAAGCACTGAGCAATGAATAACAAGAAACTCAATTTCTATAAAGAATTTCTACAGTAACTCTTTATAGAACAATCTAATAATATTAGAAAATAAGGAAGGGCAAAAAGAACTTTTAGAATTTGTAGGTGTGATTTCCAAATGAAATCTCATTCCTATTTATAGGAATTTTCATATCTCTTCATAAAGACATCTTTCAATAGGTGTCTTTTTGAATAATAATGTCTTTAAAAAACATATAATTATTCATTTAATATTATAACTATTCAAATAATATTGTTTGAATAGTAATAATTCTTTTTCAAAAATCAAATGATATAACTTTGACCAATGGCCAAAAAAAATATCTTTTAATTAATTACACTCATTCATTTATAGTTATTGGAACATTATAAATATTTGAAAATGTTCCAACAATCTCTCCTAATTTTCAAAATATTTTAGATTTTGATATTCTTTGAAATCAATTTGCATAACTGAAGGTGTCTTACGATTGAACCTTAACTTAGTGAAAATAGGTTAAAGTTAATCGAAATTGCATGGTAGACTAAGCTTTGAACCAACTATTCCATTTGATTAACTGAACACATCTCACACAATGATTTCAACATTAGTCAATGCATAGTACCTAGGGACATTATCATGGCCATGTGTCTAAGTCCTCTTTTCATGAGTGTTGTCAGAGCCAAGCCCTTGAGCTCCTAGAAACAGCCACACTTCCATTCACAGAGGTAGATCCCATCAAGAGTGTTCCTATAATTATAACACTCTAACAAATTTATGTTATGTTTCCATTAAGAGTACATTACTAATCCTTCCCTTATCATTACGGGTACCTAGAATTTAATCTTAGGATGAATTTATTTATAGTGCTAACAGTCACATACTAATGATGTATTTTGTCTCATTGAACTCAAGACTTGACACTATACCAAACATTGAGTCGAGTTTCCATCATGGGTGACTCTAATTAATGGGCTTAAGTCCCATCCTTTTGAGGTCTCTTTGACTGCATCTCTAACAAGACTTTTTGTCAAAGGATCCATCAAATTTTCACTTGACCTCACATAATTAATAGTGATCACTCCATGAGAGATTAATTGTCAAACATAGCTATGTCTTAATCCAATGTGTCTAGACTTTCCATTATATACTTGGTTATATGCCTTTGCTAGAGTACACTCACTATCACAATAGATAGAAATAGGTGAAATTGACTTAGGCCATAAAGGTACATCATAAAGCAAATTTCTTAACCATTCTGCTTCTTTAGATGTAGCAGCTAATGCAATAAATTCTGCTGTCATGGTGGAATCAGTAATACATGTTTGTTTCTTGGAACCCCAAGAAATGACTAATCCACCAAGAATGAAGATCCTTCCACTAGTAGATACATGATCTTCCAAACTTGTAATCCAACTAGCATCCGAATACCCTTCTAAAATTGGAGGATATCCATTATAACACAATCCATAGTTAATAGTTTTCTTTAAGTACCTAAGTACTCTATTCAAAGCTTGCCAATGCTAACTACTTGGATTACTTGTATACCTACTCAATTTTCCAACAGCATATGCAATATCGAATCTTGTACAAGTCATTACGTACATAAGACAACCAATTAAACTTGCATATTTCAATTGATCAATTTTCGTACCAGCATTAGATACTAATTTTATTTGAGGATCCATGAGTGTAGATGCTGGTATACAATTGAAGAGATCAAACATTTTAAGCATATTTTCAATGTAATGTGATTGTAATAAAGCTAGTGCTTTCCTCTTGGGTTATTTTAATCCCAAGAATAGCATCTGCTACACCCATATCCTTCATAGCAAAGTTGCTTGACAAGAATTTCTTTGTGTTTTCTATTTGTTCCAAATCCGTGCCAAAAATGAACATGTCATCTACATATAAGCAAATTATGACACCTTTTTCATTTACAAACTTGCTATATATGCACTTATTGGATTCATTTATTTATAGCCATTAGCTAAAGCAACCTTGTCAAACTTTTGGTGTCATTGCTTTGGTGCTTGTTTAAGTCTATATAGAGATTTAATAAGCTTACACACCTCATGCTTCTGTCTTAGAACAAAAAATCCTTCCGGTTGTTCTATGTACACTTCCTCTTCCAATTCACCATTTGAAAATGTAGTTTTAACATCCATTTGGTGGACAACCAAATTATATATTCAGGTAAGCGATATTAAGAGTCTAATTGTAGCAATTTTTCCTACTGGAGCATAGATATCAAAGTAATCAATATATTGTTTTTTTGTAAAACCTTTGGCGACTGTAAACGGGAAAATATATAGGATTTTTCCTATGTCATTTATCACTTTTTTACTTAAAATTATTGTTAAAACAATAATTGTTTAATAAATTAATGAAATATGTGAAAATATGAAATTATGACAAAAATTATTTAAATGTGATTTATGCTTTATTATATAGTTTTCATGCAATAAATGGCTTATTTTATATTAATTTGAATAAATTATATTTTTTTAAGACATAAAGTGGGCATGCATGATTAAATTAAATAATAAAATATAAAATTATATTAAATAATTCATTTTAAAATATTTCATTAATAAATTGGGTTTTAAATTAATTAATTAAATTGAATGAATTTTATTCTTTGGTCCTCTAACTTGTTGATTTATTCTAGACAGGTCTGATAGCTTTGTTGGATTACAAAACCGTCCAAATTGGGGACCAAGTCAACCCAAAATTCGACTGCATATGGCTGTCCATAAACCACTTTTGTAACGCCCCCACGTCCGAGACCGTCGCCGGAGTCGAGTATGAGGTGTTACTAAGCTTAATTTAACATTTTTAGAACTTTGGATTATTTGTTTCTACATTCACAGCTTTTAAGCTACTTGCGTCACAGTCACAAGAAAAATCATATCTCGAGTTACGAAACTTGAAATTAAGATCCGTAAATTTTCTTGAATCTAGACTCATATACCTATCTACTAATTTTTTTCTAGAATTTTTGGTTGAGCCAATTAGTACAGTTTATTAGTTAAAGTTACCCCTGTTTCAGGACTTGACTGGTTTGACCTCTGTTTACTACGAACCACATTTATCTCTGTACAAAATTCATATGACTATGAGGTTTATTTCTACTAAAACTGGACTCAATAAGGATTCTGAGGATATAAAATACACCACCTAATTATATCTTTACAATTTATGGTGAACTAAAGTTGGAACAGGGGATTCAGAAACTGCTACGATCCTGTTTCACTAAAATTAAAATATCTTTTAACATATAATTCCTTTACCTGTTTCATTTGTTTCATGTGAAACTAGACATAATAAGATTCAATTTTATATGTATTCCATCACCAAATTCAATTTATATGATTTTTAGTAAATTTTCAAAATCGCGTCGTGTTGTTTTTGCATGAAGATTGCATTTATGGCAAATTTCATCCCTTTTATGAGTTTTTATGCACTAAGTATCTTAATAATTTTCCTTAACATCAAACATAATCTAAACTAACCATTTTCATAATTTGTCATTATCAAGCATTTTCTCAACCATTCCATCACCATATCATAAGATCATTTACACAATAGGTATATTGCTATACATGCCATACTTAAATTTACAAGCCATTTACCAAAAGTCTTCCGGATAGTGTGACTGAGCCTTCGACCTATCCCGACTCTCGAGCTGGCTTGTCCAAAACTACAATGAGTAAGAAGGAGGGAGTAAGCATAAATACTTAGTAAGTTCATATGCAAATAATAAGTAACATAACAAACGGTCATACCAATCAACATTAGCATGCATCACTAAAACACATATCACATTTCTAATCATCTTTTCATCATCTTATTACCTTATCGTGATTGTATCAATACTCAACCCGAGGGTTAAATACATACCTGTCCAAAATATCCATTTCACATCACTTACCAATACGTCTCTTTACATCTCGAATATTCCTTCATTTGAGTATAACTTTACCCATTGAACACATCGGAATATAATTCGGATACATGGATAACTTGCACATAAGTGCCATATATGCAATCAAGTAATCATGTAACCCACCCATAAGCGAACTCGGACTCAACTCAACGAGCTCGGGCGTTCACATCCATAAGTGAACTCGGACTCAACTCAACGAGCTCGGATGCTCAACCATCCTAGTGACATGTCACTTGTATCCTAATCTATTCCTAAGGTTCAAACGGGCTTTTTCCCTCGATCTGACATTTGCCGTCTTCCACGGAATATCGGAACCGATACTCGGTAACAATTCATATTTATCAAGTAGTAAACATAATTTGCATATTACTCAACATTAACCACAAAGCATAATATTTCATGATTAAAAATCAGCATATCATATAATTAACATCAATAACTTAAAAATAACAATTATGCTACATTATTTACACATAAACTTACCTTGGTACCAAAATACAAAGATTTTGCAATTTAGTCCATAATCTTTTCTTTTCCTCGATTGAGGTCGATTCCACGTCTTTCTTGATTATGGAGCTTGGAAGCTTGAAACAAACCCTAGCTATGGAGAACCCTTGAAATTTCGGCCTAACGAAGAAGATGGACAAAAATTGGCTTTTAATTTTGTTTTTAATTCATTTTAATAACTAAATGACCAAAATGCCCTTACTACTAAACTTTCCAAAATTCCTTCCATGTCCTAATTTTGTCCATGAACTTAAAATTAGTCAAATTGCTATTTAAGACCTCATAATTAATATTTCAATGCAATTTCATACTAAAAACTTCTAGAATGCAAATTTTGCAACTTATTCGACTTAGTCCCTACTTTCAATTTAAACACTTTAGGCATAGAATTTCTTCACGAAATTTTCACACAATCATGTAATCATATCATAAACCTCAAAATAATTATAAAATAATTATTTCTATCTCGAATTTGTGGTCACGAAACCACTATTCCGATTAGGCCCTAATTCGGGATATTACAACTCTCCCCCCTTTAAGGATTTTCGTCCTCGAAAATCTTACCGGTAAACAGATGTGGGTATTGATTTCTCATAGTTTCTTTAGATTCCCATGTAGCTTCTTCTATTCCATGCCTTTGCCACAACTCCTTCACAAGTGAAACATTTTTATTCCTTAGTTGTTTGACCTCTCGAGCTAAAATCTTAATCGGTTCTTCTTCGTAGGTCATATCTGGTTGTAGTTCAATTTCTGTCGGTGAAACTACATGTGAAGGATCCGAACGATACCGATGTAACATAGATACGTGGAACACATCATGAATCTTCTCTAATTCAGGTGGTAATGCTAGCCGATATGCTACCGATCCAACTTTTTCAATTACTTCATACAACCCAATAAAACGCGGACTTAATTTGCCCTTCCGTCCAAATCTAAGGACTTTCTTCCACGGAGACACCTTTAAAAATACTTTATCGCCAACTTGAAATTCAATGTCTTTTCGTTTTAGATCTGCATAAGATTTCTGTCTATCTGAAGCAGCTTTCAAACAATCTCAAATTACTTTTACTTTTTCTTCAGTTTCTTTTATTAGATCAACTCCATAAATCTGATTTTTCTTGAGCTCAGTCCAATACAAAGGCGTTCGACACTTACGACCATACAATGCTTCATAAGGTGCCATTTTCAAGCTCGTCTCGATAACTATTGTTGTAAGCAAATTCTACCAATGGCAAATATCTTTCCCAACTTCCTTGAAATTCCAATACACAACATCCGAGCATGTCTTCAAGAATCAATTACTCTTTTTCGATTGTCCATCGGTTTGTGGATGAAAGGCGATCTTTGAAATTTAACTTTGTACCTAATGCTTCTTGCAACTTTTGCCAAAACGTGAAGTAAATCTCGGATCTCTATCCGAAATGATTGACAAAGGTATTCCATGAAGTCTAACAATCTCACGGATATACAATTCAGCCAACTTATTAAGAGAATAATCTGTGACGCACGGAATAAAATGAGCCGATTTAGTCATCATCACAACTATTACCCGGATGGCATTTTTCTTCCCGGAGTTAACGGCAACCACGATATAAAATCCATGGTAATTCGATCCCATTTCCATTCAGAACTATGATAGGTCAAGTAATCCCGAAGGCACTTGGTGTTCAACTTTCACTGTTGACAAATTAAGCATTTGGACACAAACTCGATATATCTCTTTTCAGTCCATTCCACCAATACATTTTCTTCAAGTCATTATACATTTTCGCATTACTACCGGATGAATCGAGAAATAACCACTATGTGCTTCTGTAGGATCTTTTGAATCAATTCCTCATTCTTTGGTACACAAATCCGATCTTTAAACATTAAACATCCATTAGAACCAATTCAAATCCGACTCTGTATCAACTTCACACACTGTTTTCTCTTGGCTTGCAAATCTTGATCATTTTTCCGAGCTTCACAAATCTCTTGTAAAACATCGGTCTTGCTCTTAACTCTACTAGAATCGAACCATCATCCGATACCTTTAACCGAGTGTTCATAGCTCTCAAAGGTAACATAACTTTTCTGCTCAAAGCATCAGCAACCACATTCGCTTTTCCTGGATGATAATCAATAACAAGCTCGTAATCTTTCAATAACTCCAACCATCTTCGCTGTATTAAATTCAAGTCTTTTTGTGACATCAAGTACTTAAGACTTTTACGGTCGGTATATACCCGGCACTTTTCACCATACAAATAATGTCGCCAAATTTTCAAAGCAAACACCACCGCATGACCAATTCCAAATCGTGAGTAGGATAATTCCTCTCATGAGGTTTTAACTGCCTCGAAGCATAAGCCACCACTTTTCCTTCTTGTATGAGCACACACCCCAAACCATTTAGAGAAGTATCACTATACACCACAAATTCTTTACCCGATTCTAATTTGTACTAACACTGGTGCCTCTCTGTTAATAACTTTTTCAATTCTTCAAAACTCTATTGACATTCTTCCGTCCATTCAAATTTAACATCCTTTCTGAGTAATCTAGTTATAGGAGTAGCAATTATAGAAAATCCATTTACAAACCGCTGATAATATCCAAAGCTAGCCTCAAGAAACTTCTAACTTGATTACATTTTTTGGTGGTTTCCAATCAACAATGGCTGAAATTTTACTAGGATCAACCCGTATACCATCACCAAACAATATGACCCAAAAATCCAACCTCCCGTAGCCAAAATTCACTTTTACTAAACTTAGCATACAATCGCTTATCTCTCAAAGTTTGCAAAACTATCCTCAAATGCTCAAGATGCTCAGTATCATCTTTTGAATAAATTAAAATACCATCTATAAACGCATACAACAAATTTGTCCAAGTATGGTGAATATGCGATTCATTAAATCCATAAACACAAATAGAGCATTTGTCAACCCGAATAGCATAACTAAAAATTCATAATGACCATACCTTGTTCTAAAGGCAGTTTTAGGCACATCCGACTCTTTTACCCGCAGTTGGTAATACCCAGATCTCAAGTCAATCTTTGAAAACCATGTCGCTCCTTTTAGCTGATCAAACAAATCATCAATTCTTGGTAACGGATATTTTTTTTTGATTGTCACCTTGTTTAACTGGCGATAATCAACACACAATCTCATAGAACCATCCTTCTTTTTCACAAATAACACAGAGCACCCCAAGGTGAAAAACTCGGTCTCACAAAACCTTTATCAGTCAACTCTTGCAACTGCGACTTTAATTCTTTCAACTCTGCTGGTTCCATTCTATACGGAGCAATCGAAATCGGAGCTGTTCTCGGTATCAAATCAATACCAAATTTTACTTTCTGATCGAGGTAAACCCTGTAATTTTTCCGAAATATGTCCGCAAATTCACACACAACCGCAGATCGATTCAACTTTCTTTTCAACTTTTTTTTGTTTTAATTACAAACGCCAAATAAGCTTCTTAACCCTTTCTCGGATATCTTTGAGCCGACATTGAAGAAATCACACTAGGTAATGCCTCTGATTTATCTGATTCAACCCACAGAGTTTCACCATTTTCACACTTTAATTCTATAACCTTTTCTTTACAATTTATTTTAGCATAATGCAATGTCAACCAATCCATACCCAAAATAACATCAAACTCATCAAACGGAAACAACATCAAGTCGACCGGAAAGTAATGATCCCTAATCATTAAAGGACATTTCTTACATACTTTATCAACAGTCACACATTTGCCTAACGGAGTCGACACTCTAATCATAAATTCTGTGTTCTCAACAGGTATATTCATACTAGACAATAATTTCATGCACACATATGAATGAGTAGAACCGGGATCAATCAAAGCAATAACATTAACATTATAGAGAGAAAATGTACCGGTAATCACATCAGGTGAAGAAGCATCTTCACGCGCTTTAATAGCATAAGTTCTAGCCGGAGCTCTTCCTTCAGTCTAACGGTGCATCCTCGGTTACATTCTTACCGCTTGCTTTCGCTCCCGCACTTTTCTTGGATATCTTCCTCTCGAATCCGCCCACTTGTTTTTTTATTCAAATTTTTCTTTTCAGCTCTCTCTGCAAGCGATCTCTAATAAAATGATCGGAGAACCACATCGAAAACATTTATTTGCTCTACACGGACCAAAATGATTTCTACACACACACTGCACTCAAAGTTTAACAAATCTCGAGTTCCCTACATCGTTGCCAAGTAGTCCGGGATTTAGGACCCACATTTTGCTTCTTATAATTCCCATATGATTGCCCGGTGAAGCTTGGGAACGAGGATTCATATTCCTTGACTTTCCAGTTCTTTGTGAAAATGAACCGCTCATCGGTCTTTTCTTCCAATTTCTAGTCTCAGCCTCTACCTTTTCTTTTCTTTAAGTAATTCTTCACCTTACAAGCTCGATCAACCAATACTACCATTTCTTTTAATTCAAGAATTCCAACAAATACCTTGATGTCTTCGTTGAGGCCGTCTTCAAATCGTCGGCACATCTTGACCTCTGAGGAACATACTCTCGGCATACTTACTTAATCGAACAAACTCTCTTTCATATTCTCAGAATCATCATATTACCTTGCTTCACTCAAGAAATTCTTTACGCTTCGATCAATAAATATTTCACTAATATATTTCTTCCAAACTCTTCTTGAAAGAATTCCCATGTTATTTTCTCTTTCGGTACCACGAAATCAAAGTCTTCCACCAATTATAAGTGAATCCTCAACAAAGATATAGCACATTTCAAACATTCTTTGGTGTACAAGATAATTCGTCAAATACACGGATAGAATTTTCAAGCCGAACTCGCTTTCTCGGCATCATCATCAATATTTGCTTTAAATTCTTCGCCCCTTGCTTGCATAATTCTATCAACTGGAGTTCGTGAAATTTCATCGATCCATACCTTGAGGCGTCGGGGTGCAAAGTTGAGGAATTGGGGAGGTGGGGAAGGTTGTACATTTGGGTTCGCATTTAACGAACTCGGTGTACCATGCACTCATCATTTGGAGAAAGGCTTCACCCCTTTCTCCTCCTCCACGACCAACGATAGGAGGTGGATTTTCGATCGTGCACTGCTTCCTCAAACTAAGTGGCGATTACTCTCTACTTCATCTCGCCACACCTGGATCGGGATCCATTTACTATAAAAACAAATCATTTAAAAGGTCAAGTCGTCACACTATCACAATTTATACATATGGCATGTATAGCAAAATCCGTACATACAACACGTAGTCCGAGAACCGACTAAACCTACTCGATACCACTAAATGTAACGCCCCACGCCCGAGACCGTCGCCGGAGTCGAGTATGAGGTGTTACTAAGCTTAATTTAACATTTTTAGAACTTTGGATTATTTGTTTCTACATTCACAGCTTTTAAGCTACTTGCGTCACAGTCACAAGAAAAATCATATATCGAGTTACGAAACTCGAAATTAAGATCCGTAAATTTTACTTGAATCTAGACTCATATACCTATCTATAATTTTTTTCTAGAATTTTTGGTTGAGCCAATTAGTACAGTTTATTAGTTAAAGTTACCCCTGTTTTAGGACTTGACTGGTTTGACCTCTGTTTACTACGAACCACATTTATCTCTGTACAAAATTTATATGACTATGAGGTTTATTTATACTAAAACTAGACTCAATAAGGATTCTGAGGATATAAAATACACCACCTAATTATATCTTTACAATTTATGGTGAATTTCTAAAGTTGGAACAGGGGATTCAGAAACTGCTATGACCCTGTTTCACTAAAATTAAAATATCTTTTAACATATAATTCCTTTACCTGTTTCATTTGTTTCATGTCAAACTAGACATAATAAGCTTAAATTTTATATGTATTTTATCACCAAATTCAATTTATATGATTTTTAGTAAATTTTCAAATTCGCGTCAGTGTTGCTGCAGTATTCTATTTATGGCAAATTTCATCCCTTTTATGAGTTTTTATGCACTAAGTATCTTAATAATTTTCCTTAACATCAAACATAATCTAAACTAACCATTTTCATAATTTATCATTATCAAACATTTTCTCAACCATTCCATCACCATATCATAAGATCATTTACACAAAATAGGTATATTGCTATACATGCCATACTTAAATTTACAAGCCATTTACCAAAAGTCTTCCTGATAGTGTGATCGAGCCTTCGACCTATCCCGACTCTCGAAATGGCTTGTCCAAAACTACAATGAGTAAGAAGGAGGGAGTAAGCATAAATGCTTAGTAAGTTCATATGCAAATAATAAGTAACATAACAAACGGTCATACCAATCAACATTAGCATGCATCACTAAAACACATATCACATTTCTAATCATCTTTTCATCATCTTATTACCTTATCGTGATTGTATCAATACTCAACCCGAGGGTTAAATACATACCTGTCCAAAATATCCATTTCACATCACTTACCAATACGTCTCTTTACATCTCGAATATTCCTCCATTTGAGTATAACTTTACCCGTTGAACACATCGGAATATAATTCGGATACATGGATAACTTGCACATAAGTGCCATATATGCAATCAAGTAATCATGTAACCCGCCCATAAGTTTAACTCGGACTCAACTCAACGAGCTCGGGCGTTCGTGATCCATAAGTGAACTCGGACTCAACTCAACGAGCTCGGATGCTCAACCATCCTAGTGACATGTCACTTGTATCCTAATCTATTCCTAAGGTTCAAACGGGCTTTTTCCCTCGATTTGACATTTGCCGTCTTCCACGGAATATCGGAACCGATACTCGGTAGCAATTCATATTTATCAAGTAGTAAACATAATTTGCATATTACTCAACATTAACCACAAAGCATAATATTTCATGATTAAAAATCAGCATATCATATAATTAACATCAATAACTTAAAAATAACAATTATGCTACATTATTTACACATAAACTTACCTTGGTACCAAAATACAAAGATTTTGCAATTTAGTCCACAATCTTTTCTTTTCCTCGATTGAGGTCGATTCCACGTCTTTCTTGATTATGGAGCTTGGAAGCTTGAAACAAACCCTAGCTATGGAGAACCCTTGAAATTTCGGCCTAACGAAGAAGATGGACAAAAATTGGCTTTTAATTTTGTTTTTAATTCATTTTAATAACTAAATGACCAAAATGCCCTTACTACTAAACTTTCCAAAAATTCCTTCCATGTCCTAATTTTGTCCATGAACTTAAAATTAGTCAAATTGCTATTTAAGACCTCATAATTAATATTTCAATGCAATTTCATACTAAAAACTTCTAGAATGCAAATTTTGCAACTTATTCGATTTAGTCCCTACTTTCAATTTAAACACTTTAGGCATAGAATTTCTTCACGAAATTTTCACACAATCATGTAATCATATCATAAACCTCAAAATAATTATAAAATAATTATTTCTATCTCGGATTTGTGGTCACGAAACCACTATTCCGATTAGGCCCTAATTCGGGATATTACAACTTTTTAGTTTAATTGCACGAGGTCCTTGAAGAGTTGAAGAAATTAGAGATTTACCTGAAGATTTGCACTTGACCGAGTCTCAGTCCTGAGTTTTTGTGGCACTCAAATTGACCAAAAATAAAGCAAAAATCAGCTCAACTTCCTCAATTTATGGCCATGGAAGATGCTTCAAAAGATGAAAACTCCTAGTTTTAGTAAACTATCCCCCTCTCCTCACCTATAAATAAGACCTCATTCTCACATTTCTACTCATCCCTCATCCCTCATCCCTCATCATTCATCATTCTCTCCTCTCTAAATTCTCTTACCATTCTTCTTTTCTCCCCACGCCTATCATCATATTTTCATAAAGATTTTAGCATTTGAGCCTCTTAAAGAACCCTTGGTTAGCCACCTTGGAGAGTCATCAGCAAAGGAGCGAAGCAAAGGAACAAAGAAGCCTCGTCAGTTAGAGTCTTGGGTGACAGCCACTCTGAATTGGGTTTAATATTTCTTTTCTTTAATTTAATTTAAAGATGTTTGCTATGTGTTCTTTGTTCTTGTTTTCAACAATGTTAGCTTAATTTTATTTAAGCTAGGATGATTGCTTTGATTAAATAATATTTATTAGATTCATACTTATAATGTTTGTGCCTCAATCGATCATGTTTTCAATTAAAATCTAGTATGTATTTCATTCATACGTGATTGAAATGCACCAGAATTAGCTGAGTGATTCTAACCAGACAGCGGCTAGTGGACGCATAATTGAAATGTGCATGCTCAATTTAGATCCTAACCAGTTTAAATTGCAGGTTGCATAACAACCCTAACCAGGCTCTGTTATCTACATAGTTTTTAGACTTGTGTGATTAAACTGTTTCAAACCTAACACGTCCCTGTTACCTCACACGAATACTAATAAACCCTTAGTAAATAAGGATCAATAAAATGTGTATTTACTAAGTAAAGGATTCCAAAAGGACCTAACGTGGTTTCCAAACACATGGAAAACCGAGTTTCCATGGAATGTTTTTTCGAATATTATTAAGCATGTTGATAATAAATTGAGTTTAATTAGAGTAATTGTCCTAGTTTATTTATGTTATAATTGTTGCAAATTGTGTTTAATTTGCTAAAATATGTTTCATTCATATAATTTGCATACTTAGGTTAACTTGCATTAGGGATCATTGCATTTAGTTTAATATATTTTAATCATCACTTCTCAACTAAATTGTGTTTTTATTTACCAAATTGTTAATATAATTTTACAAATTAAGTGACTTAGCACAAATACAATCCTTGTGGAGACGATAACTCGATACTTACTTATTACTTGATAATGACTGTGTACACTTGCACAAACCTGCATATTACAGCTACCGACCTTACTTTAAATTTATCAATGGTTCCATCGACCTTCATTTTCCTTTTGAAGATCCATTTACAACTTGTAGGTTTGAAACCTGTAGTTCATTCACGTTACAGGGACTTGTCCCTGTCTCAGGTCATGTAAGTCTCTGACTTGGGTCACACACCCGTGTGCTAGATCGTGTATAGGTGTAGGGGTCACACGACCAAGCCACACGCCCATGTGCCAGGCCATGTGATCAATTCTGAGCATTCTATTTTGACATTTTAAAGATGTAGGGGACACATGGCCAGGTTACATGCCCATGTACTAAGCCATGCATCATACACGGCTAAGACACACGTCCGTGTCTCTACCCGTGTAGAGAAAAATAGGCTATTTTCCAAGCCACATTTCTCACCCATATTGTCATCCACTTACACCAATACTTTTACACATTCACAAATCATATACAAGCTTTTAAAACAAGTCCAAATCATGTTTTAAACGTGACATAATTTAACATACAACTAATGTACCCTTAGGTACCTCAGATGACGATTTATTAACATGTTAATCTATCATTCATACTTTCCTATTTATCAAATGCATATATGCATTATCACATTCATTCTTCAAACATGTTAGATCCACTTATAAACATATCAAAATATGTCAAACACAAGCCATTCCAATGGCTAGTTTCATTTAAAACATTTACATGCCATTATTGGCTAATTGACCTATGCATGCCATTATAACTATAATTAATTTACCATATATACCAAAATAGGCCAATGGATAGTGTGAGTAATCTACGCCAATGCTTCCAATCCAATGAGCTTCCGAATTACTAAAAGACATGGGAAAGTAAAACAGAGTAAGCATGAAATGCTTAGTAAGTTCGTATAACATGGTAAATAACTTACCATATATTTATATTCAAAATAAACATGCAAGGCACTATCAACCAATTTGGTTACAAGACCTAAACACATATCTTCGTCATGTTATCCAAGTAGTTACATATAATAGTCCTTAATCATAGATGAATAAAGTCATCAAGCAAGTTCCACATTCCAGTAACAACCAATTCAAGCATCATTATATCAAATAATGTCATTTCCATGTACTTCATGTACATACGGGCAATAATTCGTTTTTAAGTCATACTATCTCATATAAACATCAAGAAACATGTATGGGCTCAATAGTAACCAAATTCCCATATACATATATTTTCCATATCATGAATTCAAATAACATATACAATTCATATCCCTGTATTTCAAGTATTTTTTCATAGTAATTCATCTCGAGTTCAGATTATTTCATGTCGAAACTTTACCCATTAAATCATTTGAAATGTCAATGTCACACGAGAAATGCACTCAAGGTGTACTAATTTATATTCATGGATGAACATATTTATTAAACGGATTCCATATTCATATATCACCAATTTGTATTTCCATAAATCACATATCATCATTTCATGTATTTCAGGCAGACACTTGTAATAATTCATTTCTTGTTCATATTTTCTCATGTCAAAATTTTGCCCGTTAAATTTATTTAAAATATCGATGGATATGGAAGTAGTACACTCGAAGTGTACAAATCAGAAATCTGTCAATTCATAATCAGGGGTACTCATTAGACCGTTAAATTTGTTTAAAATATCGATGGATATGGAAGTAGTACACTCGAAGTGTACAAATCAGAAATCTGTCAATTCATAATTAGGGGTACTCATTAGAGTACATAATTAGGAATTACTCTCTCGAGCCATATTCCAAGAGTGCTCATACGAGCCATGTAACAGGAAGCTTATCCGAGCTCAATTAGGAAACTCATAAGAGTTTAAAACATGAAGTTCACAAAGAATTTTTAATCAGGAAAGTTACAAAGAGCCTATTAGGAATGCTTACAAAGAGCCATGTAACAGGAGCTCCGGATAGCCATATATCAAGGAGTTTAGGCGAGCTATATCAGGACACTCATAAAGAGCTGCGTTTGTGTCTGCAACATATGCAGGATCACAATCGGTCATATAACAGGATGCTCACAAAGAGCTACGTTTGTGTCCACAACATATGCAGGATCACAACCGATCAATAAACAGGACACTCACAAAGAGCTGCGATAGTCACAACATATGCAAGATTACTACCGATCAGAATGCTCACAGAACTATATAACAGGAAACTCAAGAGTGCTAATAACAAAATGCTCATTCAAGCTTGTAACGCCCCAAATTTTAGGCCTAGAAGGAATGGGCCTTGAGCAGAAGAACTGTGAGAAGGCTTGATAAAAGTAGTTAGTTGCGCAAGAAATGACACAATTAAATGTCTATTCAAGTGGTTAAGGGTCCTGAGAGAAGTTGGAAAAATCCTGGGTTCAAACCTGAGCTTTAGTAAAAAAATTGGTTTTAAGTGAATAAAACCCTGGATGCTTGGATGAAGGCCTTTTAAATTATTTTGTTAAATAAATGACACAATGAAACATGTGGTCTAGTGGTTGTGGCGTCATTAAAGTTACAAGGGATCCTGGGTTCAAGTCTTGGCTCTTGTAATTTATTTTGGTTTTTCTTTTAAAGGAACCTGGACTTTGGCCTATAGACCTTATAATTAATTGAGGATAAAATGTGACACAAAAGAGCTTGTGGCAAGGAGGAAAGTTTTGTGTTGAGCTATTGAGGGGGCTTGGGTTCAAATCCCATTGCAAGCAAAAAGGATATTTATTTTGCTAGCATGAGGCAACAGGAGTTTGAGGTGCTTTCGAACTCTGTTGGGTGAGAGTTTGAATGGGTCTTAGAGGTTGTTATGGAGGATATCAAGGAGGGATAAGGGGAGAGATTTGAGCAGATTTTCAAGGGATTTGGAGGAGAGGAGTTTTGTAGCCGAATTGTGCAACTTCTATGTGCAAATTCGGCTAGGGGAACCCATTTGGTGTAGTTCGGCAATGTGAGAGTGAGTAGGTGTCGACTTCTTCTGGTATTTTCAATTTTCATTTTCTTATTTTGGCACATTTTTTACCATTTGGGTCCTTCTTTCTTTCAACATTATTGCTCGTTTGGCTTTTGGTCACTCTGCCGGAAACGCAAGACATTAAGTGCCTAATTCTAATTATTTCTTTTTGAAGTCTTTTTCTCTCATTCTTCTTGGGTCGAACTTAAGATCTCTCTGCTTCTATTCTCTCTTGACCCAAATCAACCCCTCTCCAATCTTATGTTATTGTTTTTCTTCTCGGTTTCTCTAGGGCCGAATAGTTCTTATTCTTCTTACTATTTCTTCTAGTTTTTCTTCACAACCGAACTTCTCTCTCACAATACCTTATTCTTTTGATACTAAGCCGAATCTCTATTTCTCTTTTTGTTTCCCTTCGGCTTATAGCTTGGAACTAGATAGCAATCTCGTTCTTCTTTTACTATGGTTAGTCATAGTTTGGAGGTCACCTAGACTTTCGATCATTGTAAGGGGTGAAGGGGTTTGTCAAGGATCGCAGTGGTAGTCAATCCTTTTCTTATCTCGCAATATAAAGTAATCATTTGCATAACGCCCTAAATTTTTAATTTTTGACTTTTGTGATTATTGGGCATGGAAGTGTCTGAATTTGTGCTTCGTGTTATTTTGGCTTAAAAATATCTGCGTTTAAGTGGTTATGTGCTTTGGGGTGTGTTTGGGAGGTCCCAAGTTTAAGTGTTAACTTGGGCTAAATTTTGGGTTTTATTTGAATAAAGCCTGACTTGAGGCCAGTGGGCGTATAAGGATTTGGTAGTAAAACTTAACAGAATGAGCCTGCTGGTCTACTAGTTAAGTGGCAAGGGAATTATGCTTAGGGTCAGGCGTTGAATTCCGTGCAGTGGTGATGGCATTATTTTTGTTGCAAGTTTCAGTTAAGTATGGGTTTTATTAAAAGTCTGAGTTGTGGGCTTTAGGGAAAACCTAGGGTTTTCTTATTTTCTTTCTTTTTGGCAAAACACCTTTTTCTGCCTCTTCTTTTCTTTCCTTAATTTCCCCTTACTGCCAAATTTTATTCTTTTTCCCCTTTCTCTGTCGTTTTTCTTCTTTTTCGATAAATTTAGGCGTTTCGGTAGTGAGTTCGTCGATCCAGTAAGTAACATTTAACTAAAGTTACGAGATTTCATTTGAGGATTACTTAAAAGGGTTTTGGTTACTATTTAGGGATTATTCAAGGCTCTGTAGATCAGTAATCAAGTTCTAAATAGCAAGGAAACCCCGTTCTTCGTCGAAGGTAAGTAGATCTCTCGTTTCGAGATTTTTCCATTCGTACGTAAGTTGATTTAAGTGACTGATTCAGGCTTGGTTTTGACAATCTTAGGCTTTGGAGTGCTCCTGGTTGGATTAGCAGTGAAAACAAACCAGGTGTGTACTCCAATTACGTAGAAAATGAGCTTTGGTGAAAGCCGAAAACCTAGCTATAAACACCACACAAAGCGTGTGGTCCGCGTGTGGTAGCTGCGTCCACGAGACGCGCGTGTGGCGACGAGCGATGCGCGCGCGCGCCACGGGCGCGGCGACAGCACGAGCGTGTGAGGCTGGTGAGGCACGGGCTCGACCATTTGGGCCGTGTAGGTCGTATGGGTGTGTGGGTCACACGGGTGAACCACATAGGCGTGTGATATTTGGGCCAGGCCGTGTGATCCACACGGGCAAGGCTAATTTAGGCCATGTGGGCCACACGAGCGTGTGGGCCCACACAGGCAGGGCACACGGGCGTGTGAGCCCAATTAATGTGAAATGTTCTGTAAGGTTGCATGGGCCATCTAAGTTGACTGTGACCTGACTGTAGGGGCGGTAAGCGTTACTTAGACCCCATGCTCTGATTGATTACTGATTGTATGCAAAAGCATGTTAATATAAGCATGTGTATTTGTATGATTTTGTAGATCTGTTATCTGCACGTAAGCATGCCATGATATTTATGATGCTTTGCATTGGGTTGGGATTGTTATGAAGAGAAGGAAGTCTGAAAGGCAATTAGCTTCGATATTCGCGTGTGACGCACGCACTTAATCGTATGTCTTGCTTTTTGGTACCATTTGGTGTGTAGGGTTGGATGGGTAGATTATATCCCCATACTTGGTGTGTAGGGCTGGGTGGGTCATTTTTATCCCCACATGGTGTGTTGGGTTAGACGGAGATGGTGTGCAGGGTTGGTGGGCATGATTTCTGATTTCTGATATTTGATCTATTATGCATGCGATATCTGTAAGGCTAAGGCTGAATATCTGTATTCTGTCATCTATTTGTATGCATGCTGCTTGTGGGGATGTACACACTGAGTTGCGAAAAATCACCCCTTTATTTATTTTATCTGTTAGGTAATCTCTAGCAGTAGATGGATCGATACGACGGAGGGCTCGATAGTGACCATTAGTAGACACTTATGGATTTTCAAGTAACATTTATTTCATCTGCTTTATTTTTATATTTGCTTTGGGATTAATTATGTATTTGGACTCGAACTATTTATTTTGGGTTTTGGGATTTTAAACTGTTAAGTTTATTTTCTTATGAACTGCGACACCACAAATACGTTTTAGAAATTTAACTTATGGTTTTCGTAAAAATGAATAACGATTTAGCTTCCGCGTTATAAGAATGTTTTCAAGTAATAATTGGAATAGGGATTTCATTACTTAAGAAAAGATAATAACTTGGACGATTTTTAACTTGCTAAGGTTTTCTACAAAGCACTTTCATGTGACGCCACCAGATTCGGCAATAACGTTTAGGCCGAGTTTGGGGTGTTATTTTTAGTGGTATCAGAGTTAGGTTTGTAAAAACTCGGCTATGGATTTGGGCAGTAAAAAGTATGGGTTTTGAAATGTTTTTGATAAATAAGTGGTTCACCGAGTCTCCGGCGTCAATTTTATAAGTTCTCTAAAACACTGGTTTGTATTGTTGAAAGCATACTTATACGGAAATATTGTCTGAGTTTGTCTGAAATACTGTGTATGAATTGTGAGACTACTATAGGTAGTACTTTACTGAAACACTTTAGGTAGTGTAAACTGAAAACTGTAGTGAGCTTATTACTCGCGATAACTGACTCTGAAACTCTAATATTGTTCTGCATAAAATATCTTCTAATAATTATCGGAACTGTAAACTAATGTGCATCAAACTTCTAAATACAGACTAATTTGGTGTTATGATGAGCGCACGAGGTACTCGTGGAAGGGGTACTAGAGGCCGAGGTAGAGGTCGAGGAAGGATTCGAGCTGAGTCCTTCGCATCTGATACGATCCCTAATTTGGACTCTAGTGGGACACTGGTATAACCTGTTGCTGAGACTGGCGTTGAGTCTATTGACCGTGCAGCTGGGGACGACGCAGTGTCCCAAGCTATGCTGCAAATTCTGGAGAGGGTCGCTGGGGCTAATGTTGGATCTAGAGGCCGTGGGTCAGTTACAAAACGACTCCGGTCGAACAGGGCTGAGATATTTTAGGGCATCGCTGAAGTTGCTCTGAGTGTGGCCGAGTACTGGATGGAGGCCACAGAGCGTATCATGGACGATCTGGACTTTTTTGATGAGCAAAAGCTCAAGGGGGCTGTGTCATTGCTGCGAGATGAGCCATATCAGTGGTGGTTGATCGTTAAGGAGGGTACTCAGCCTGATCGGTTGACTTGGGATTTGTTTAAGATCACATATCAGAATAAGTACGTGGGAGCCAGCTATACTGATGCTAGGCGACGTGAGTTACTGAATCTCACTCAAAGAAACCGTTCAGTGGCCGAGTATGAGGCTGAATTTTTTAGGTTGAGTCGCTATGCGAGGGGCACGGTGACGACTGAGTATGAGTGCTATATTCGATTTGAGGATTGTCTTCGTGATAGTTTGCGAGTTCTGATAGCTTCTCAGAGAGAGCGGGATTTTTCAGTCTTGGTTAAGAATGTCAAGATAGCAGAGGAGGTAAAGCGCTCTAAGTGCCAAAACCATGAAAAAGGGAAGGCTAAGAAGGATACAAAGCCTTCGAATGTTGGGGTGAGGCCTAGGAAAAAGGCCAGATCTGATGGGCCCGTGAGAGTTGGGCCTACTATTGCACTTGCTGGGGTGGTGATTTGTCAGTTTTGTAATAGACACCATCCAGGCGAGTGTTGGAGGTCTACTGGGGCTTGTTTGAGATGTGATTCGACTGAACACTGAGTTAAAGATTGTCTGCTGAGGGGTAATCAGATGCAAGCTCCGATTACTGAGATTGCACAGCCATCAAGAGGAGTACAGTAGCCAACTAGGGGCTGAGAATAGGCTAGGGGTGGTAATAGTATGGGTCGAGGTCAGAGACCACCTGGTAGGGGTGCTGGGCCGACTGAGGCGAGGCAACTTGCACTTGTTTATACTATCCGTCGTCATGAGTATGGAGATGTTCCAGACTTCATCATGGGTATGTTTTTCATTCTTAATGTACCTTATGTTGCACTGATAGATATAGGCTCTACGCACTCTTATGTGGCATGTTCTGTGTCTGAGACTTAGGGGATTCCGTATGAGAGCACTTCTAGTGAGATTTATATGGTAAGTCCGTTGGGGCAGTCCATTAGGGTTAGTAAATTATTCAGGGACGTTCCTTTGTGTAACACTCCTAACCCGTATCCGTTGCCGGAATAAGGTTATGAGGTATTACTTGACTGAACAAAACTTCTATAAGTTCAAAGATACTTACCAGACATAAATTATCAACAATGCAAACCTGTCTCATTGATTTTCCATAAGAGCTCTTATAAAATTTCTAAAATGACTCACTATCAAAACATAACCGAATATCTAATACTATCAAGGTATAACTAAAAAACTTTCAACACTTTAGTTCAATTATAAGGCTTCCCTAAATAAAATGAGCAATTCATCTTCGCATGGCTATAATGTATACAAAGTCGAAATATCATTCTACCTATAGTCTATCCTATACAATCTTCTCAACTCACCTAATGACTCGATAGTGTGATGATATCTCCGACTCTTTCAACTCGAGCTAAAGTATAAACCTATAAGAAATAGAAAAGAGAACACGGAGTAAGCTTCAATGCTTAGTAAGTTTTAAGCAATGCAAATAATTAATTTACTTATAGATCGATTACTTCAAATTTTCAAGAAATCATTCCTAGATAATTGCCATTTTGGCCAAGTATCCATGAACATAATGCATATTTAGCAAATTCACCTCACTTGAATCTGAACTCAATTAAAACCAAATATTAAAATCACAAATAAGATCATAAGAACTCGAAAAGCATCTCATTAACTAGTTTTAACCATGTTTGCAACAAAATCACAAATTCACTACAAGCTGTCTTCCTGAGCAATAGTCACTAAATTATTTATAACTGGAGATAGGAAACTCCAATTCAAGTGCCGTTAATTTTCCCTGAAAATAGACTCATATATCTTCCATCCATCAAATTTTCAGAAGTTTTGGTTTGACCAATCAATACCAGAGTTTTATTGAAGTTTCCCCTATTTCACTATTTCACTGTTTGACTATTCTGACCACTCTTCACTACAAATCAATTTTCTCATTATACAGAATTCGAAATATGTTATCGTTTATTTCATTTGAAACTAGACTCATTAAGGAGTCTAATTATATAAATTTTATCTTATAATCATCATTGTACAATTTACAATGATTTTCTAAAAACAGAACAGGGGATTTCAAAGTCATTTTGATTCTATCTCACGCCACTTCAAATATCTCATTATCTACAATTCTTTTGCTTACAAGGTTTCTTTTGTAAGAAACTAGACTCATTAAGATTTAATTACATAATTTATTCAGCTTCTAATTCAATTTCCACAATTTATGGTGATTTTCTAAAATCACGCTACTGTTGTTGTCCCAAGCAGATTTATTACAAATTTGCTCTTTCACACATTCCTTGCATTCAAATTATCTAAACATGTATATCATGTCATTCAAGATCGAACTCATATAACATAGGCATTAAAATGCTTCACTAACAGCTTTAGTTCAATTGAAACGAATAAAATACAATATCATATTCACATTTAATTTTCCATGATCGTAATCACCTAAAAATAAATCATATACTTCCACAAACCTTTCCACAAGGACCAAGTGTTTATATTTGAATATAAACATAGAATCACTTTACATAACTTCACACATTTACCGAATATATCACGAACATATTTATAGTCATAACACTTATTCACAGATACATCACTTTATATATTTATAATTTAATTCAAATCAAATCGCATACGAGTACATGATACGTACCTGGCCAACTTAATATGTAATGCACTTTCAATTTGTCAACTTAGTGTAGGATCTTGTAGTTGTATACTTTTATCAAATTCATCGGCACTTGGCCCGCTAGGTATAAAACCGAAATTATATTACCAAGCAAAGATGAAGCTGCGGGTCTTTAGCCGGACACATTTTCAAAGACGAAGTCTGCGGGACTTTAGCCGGATACATTTCGGCCACGACGGTTCTGCGGGATTTTAGCGAGATACATTTTCAAAGACTGAAAGCTGCGGAACTTTAGCCGGATACATTTCGGCCACGAAGCTGCGGGACTTTAGCCCGGATACATTTCAAAGACGAAGCTTCTGTGGGACTTTAGCCCGGATACATTTCGGCCACGAAGCTGCGAGACTTTAGCTTGGATACATTTCGATTGTCTTGCATATTTATTCACATGTTAACACATTTCACATAACATATCACATTAGCAATTCAATTGCTTTATTCGAATATAAGCACAAAATGTACACCTACCCTTTAACTTTCGGTTCAATAATCATACACAAGGAACACATAATCTTTTCACTATCCCAGTTTCACTTTTAATAACCATTCGGCTATATGCCATATTCACAAATTATTTCACACACAACCTCGATCCAAAGAGGAACAATAGTCACAATTCTTCTATTATACAAATATCCCATTCTTTGACTTTGTTTCATAATAGCTATTCGGTCACCACATATATACCATTCAATTCACATTCGACTTTATACAAACAAGTACAATAAAATTGTATACACATATTACACACTTTCACATCATCACTTAATAGTCATTCGGCCACATTATATAAATAAATCATCCATTTCATATCGGCTTTATAGCCTAAATTCAATATACTTATTGCAAATCGAACTTGTAAAGGTCAAATAATTACATATCATATTATATAATCTTAAGCGCGCAACAAAATCAAATTTAATTACTTAAGGACTTACCTCGGACAACGATAATGCGAGCAGAGACGACTAATCGACCACTTTGATTTTCCCCGATCCAAATCTGAATTCCACTTTTGCCAATCTAATTAATATCAAAATTAACTCACTTATTCAACATTTCATTAAATTTTATCTAAAGACACATAATTTGGGCATTTTGCATTTTATCCCATAACATTTCACATTTTACAATTTAATCCCTATTTCAAAATAAAACAAATTACTCAAAATTTCCAATTACCCATGTTTAGCCGAATCTTACCCATTACTTTACGAGTCCATATATTTCATTAATTTCACATTTTAGTCCTCAATTTATTATTTTTGCAATTAAGTCCTAATTACTCAAAATTATCAAAAATTCCAAAACAAAATATGTTAAGCTAAAACATATTTTTCATTTTTCATCATTAAACCACAAAAATCACAAGCTATCAACAATGGCACAACTCAAAATATTCATCAAAATAAAAATTCAAGCATGGGCTTTGTAGTACTCAAGCAACGATCTCAAAAACGTAAAAATTATCAAAAACCGAACAAAACAGAACCTTGTATGGGCTTGAATATTGACAGAACCCTAGCTTGCTTTCTTTTCTTTTTATTTTGTTTAGTTTGGCTACCAAGAACATATGAACACTCAAATATGGCTTTGTTTATTTTATGTTTATATTATAATATAACATATATTATATAATATTTAATTTACTTATATATCTTTACTAATATAATAGAAAAACCATGTAACTTATATTTTATGCCGTCCCACTTACTTATTAATGGGATATTTACAACATAAATGTCCCAACTTAGAAAGCCACTAACAATTTGGCCCTCATGCTTTAAACTATCAAGTTTTTAATTTATGCGATTAAGTCCTTTTTATTAAATCAAGCACACAACAATAAAATTTTCGTACGAAAATTTCACACATATCAATTCACATACTTTAAACACAGAAAATAATATAAACAATATATATATTTTTTTTTTACTCGGATTCGTGGTCCCGAAACCACTGTTCTTACTAGGGTCTAAACTAGGCTGTTACACTTTGGAAGTCCAAGGTACAATATTTTTGGCTGATCTAATGGAACTTTCGTCTGGGGAGTTCGACTTAATTCTGGGGATAGACTGGTTGGTAAAGCACCGTGTGAGTCTGGATTATGCTGAAAAGAGGGTGGTTCTGAGGACCAAGGAGGATAATGAGGTAGTCCTGATTGGAGAGCGGCAGAATTATTTGAGTAATGTGATATCTGCTATGGTAGAAAAAAAGCTTGTGAAGAAAGGATGTGAGGCGTACTTGGCCTACATCAGCATTTCTAATTCTGTGAACTCTTCGGTTAAGGACATTCGTACTGTGAGGGACTTTCCAGGTGTCTTTCCAAAGGAATTACCAAGGTTGCCTCCGAGTCGTGAGGTGGATTTTAGGATTGAGTTGATTCCTGGTACAGCTTCGATGTCTATTGCCCCTTATCGAATAGCACTGAAGGAGTTGGCAGAGCTAAAGGCTCAAGTTCAGGAGCTATTAGATCGTGGGTTTATTCATCCTAGTGTGTCTCTATGGGGAGCACCGGTTCTGTTTGTGAAGAAGAAGGACGATACGATGAGGATGTGAATCAATTATCGTCAGTTGAATAAGTTGACGATCAAGAATAAACACCCACTTCTGAGGATAGACAATTTATTCGATTAGTTCAGAGGAGCTTCAGTATTCTCTAAGATCGATCTGTGGTAAGGTTATCATCAGTTGAGAGTAAAGGATGCTGATGTGCATAAGATGGCATTTAGGACTCGGTATGGACATTATGAGTTCCTAGTTATGCCTTTTGGGTTGACTAATGCACCAGCGGCGTTCATGGATTTGATGAACCGTGTTTTTCAGCCCTACTTGGATCAGTTCATTATGGTGTTTATCGATGACATTTTGGTGTATTCTAAGGCTAAGGATGAACATGATGGGCATCTCAGAGTTGTTTTACAGATTCTCCGTGAGAAACAGCTTTATGCAAAGTTCTCTAAATGTTAGTTTTGGCTTAAGAAAGCAACCTTTTTGGGACATGTGCTGTCTGCTAGGAGATTCGTGTTGACCCCCGTAAGATTGAGGCTGTGTTGGATTGGAAACGACCGAAGAGTGTGTCAGAGGTCCGCAGTTGATAGCAGTCATTGACTAAGTTACTGCGTAAGGGAGTCCCCTTCGTTTAGTCTGACGCTCAACAGGAAAGCTATAAGAAGCTCAAGACAGTTCTGACTCAGGCTCCAGTTCTGATACAACCTGAGTCTGGCAAGGATTTCGTGGTTTACAGTGATGCATTACATGTGGGTTTGGGTTGCGTCTTGATGGAGGATGGTAAAGTGGTCACGTATGCATCTCGTCAACTTAAGACTCACAAGGGTAATTATCCGACGCATGATTTGGAGTTGGCAGCGGTGGTTTTTACTCTTAAGATCTGGAGGCATTATTTGTACGGTGAGAAGTGTATCATTTACACTGATCACAAGAGCCTCAAGTATCTCCTCACTCAAAAGGAGTTAAATCATAGGCAGTGTCGTTGGGTTGAGCTGCTTAAGGACTATGACTGCATTATCGAGTACCATCCAGGTAAAGCTAATTTGGTGGTAGACGCGTTAAGCCGTAGGGTGATAACCGATTTGAGGGTGATGTTCGCTCGACTGAGTCTTTATGATGATGGGAGTCTTCTGGTTGAGTGGTAGGTTAGACTATCGTGGTTGGATCAGATTAAGGAAAATCAGTTGGGAAATAAGTCTCTTGAGTTGTGTTTCCATCAGGTTGAGGCTGGAACTACTTCTGATTTTAGGGTTGACAGTGATGGAGTATTGCGTTTCCGAGATAGGATCTGTGTACCTAATGATGAGGATCTGAGACTGTCGATTCTGAAGGAAGAGCATAGTAGTCCTTACACTATGCATCTTGGTGGGAACAAGATGTATAAGGATCTCCGTGAGTTGTTTTGGTGGTCAGGATTGAAATGTGAGGTAACCGACTTTGTTGCTTGTTGTTTGACTTGTGAGCAGGTTAAGGCTGAGCATCAGTTACCTTCGGGTTTGCTACAGCCAGTAAAGATACCGATGTGGAAATGGGAGCGAGTGACGATGGACTTCGTTAGTGGGTTGCCTTTGACATCAACTAAGAAGGATTTTGTCTGGGTCGTCACGGACCGGTTGACCAAGTTCACACATTTCATTCCGATTAGGACAGACTACTCCTTGCAAAAGCTGGTTAAGCACTACATTTCTGAGATAGTGAGATTTCATGGGGTTTCTGTTTCGATCATCTTCGATAGGGATCTTCGTTTTACGTCTCGGTTCTAGCAGAAACTTCATGAGGCTTTGGGTTCTCGACTTGACTTCATTACTGCTTTCCATCCTCAGACAGATGGCCAGTAAGAGAGGGTGATTCAAATATTAGAGGATATGTTGAGAGGTTGTGTATTGGATTTCTGAGGTAGTTGGGAGGAGTACTTGCCTTTGGCAGAGTTCGCTTATAATAACAACTATCAGTCTAGTATTCAGATGGCACCATATGAGGCACTTTATGGTCGTAAGTGTCGCACTCCTTTGTGATAGACTGAGTTGGGTGAGCGGCGTGTTCTGGGTCCGAAGTTGGGTGAGTGGCATTTTCTGGGTCCGGAGTTGGTTTCAGAGACTGAGGATAAGGTTCTCTTGATTTGAGATCGACTGAAAGTAGCTTATAATAGACAGAAGTCCTATACAGATTTGAAAAGAAAGGACATCGAGTATTCTATGGGAGACATGGTTTTCCTTAAGGTCTCACCATGGAAGAAGGTTCTGAGATTTGGTAGCAAGGGTAAGCTGAGTCCTCGATTTATTGGGCTGTACCGAATTCTAAAGCAAGTGGGGCTAGTCGCCTATCAGTTGGAGCTACCTCTAGAGTTGGATCGTATACATGACATATTCCATGTATCGATGTTGAGACGCTATTGCTCTGATCCTACACACATTATACCTGTAGAGGAGATTGAGGTTTGGTCAGATTTGACGTTCGAGGAGGAGTCAGTTCAGATTTTGGATCGCGACGTCAAGGTTTTGCGTAGGAAGTCTATTCCCTTGGTGAAGGTGTTGTGGCGGAATCATAGCACTGAGGAAGCTACTTGGGAGCCAGAGGATTCGATGTGTCAGTAGTATCCTCACCTTTTCTAATCAGGTAAAATTCGAGGACGAATTTTCTTTAAGGGGGTAGAGTTGTAACGCCCCAAATTTTTAATTTTTAGCTTTTGTGATTATTGGGATTAGAAGTGTCTGAATTTGTGCTTCGTGTTATTTTGGCTTAAAAATATATGGGTTTAAGTGGTTATGTGCTCTGGGGTGTGTTTGGGAGGTCCCAAGTTTAAGTGTTAACTTGGTCTAAATTTTAGGTTTTATTTGAATAAAACCTGACTTGAGGCCAGTGGGCTTATAAGGATTTGCTAGTAAAACTTAACAGAATGGGCATGTTGGTCTAGTGGTTAAGTGGCAAGGGAATTACGCTTAAGGTCAGGGGTTCGATTCCCTACAGTGGCGATGACATTATTTTTGCTGTAAGTTTCAGTTAAGTGTGGGTTTTATTACAAGACTGAGTTGTGGGCTTTAGGGAAAACTTAGGGTTTTCTTATTTTCCTTATTTTTCGCAAAACACCTTTCTCTACCGTCTTCTTTTCTTTCCCTAATTTCCCCTTGCTACCGAATTCTATTCTTTTTCCCCTTTCTCCATCATTTTTCTTCTTTTTCGATAAGCTTTGGCGTTTCAGTAGTGAGTTCATTGATCTAGTAAGTAACGTTTAACTATTACGAGATTTTGTTTGGGGATTACTTAAAAGGGTTTTGGTTACTATTTAAGGATTATTCAAGGCTCTGTAGATCAGTAATCGAGTTTTAAACAACAAGGAAACCCCGTTCTTTGTCGAAGGTAAGTAGCTCTCTCGTTTCAGGATTTGTCCATTCATAGGTAAGTCGATTTAAGTGACTGATTTGGGCTTGATTTTGACAATCTTAGGCTTTGGAGTGCTCGTGGTTGGATTAGCAGTGAAAATGAACCAGCTGTGTACTCCAATTGCATAGAAAACGAGCTTCGGAGAAAGCCAAAAAGCTGCTTTTTGACGTCACACGGGCATGTGGTCTGTCCGTGTGGTAGCTGGCGTTGCGAGACACGGGCATGTGGCAGACGAGCCAGGCCATGGGCGCGCGACACTGGTGCAACGGGTAGGGACGTGTGAGGCTAGCAAGGCTGTGTGCGAGGCACGGGCTCAACCATTTAGGCCGTGTAGGCTGCACAGGAGTGTGGGTCACACGGGTGAACCACACAGGCGCGTGATATTTGGGCCAGGCCGTGTGATCCACACGAGCAAGGCTAATTTGGGCCATGTGGGCCACACGGGTGTGTGGGTCACACAGGCAAGGCAGACGGGCGTGTGAGCCCAATTAATGTGAAACATTCAGTCAGGTTGTTGCAGTGCCTAAGTCGATCGTGACACGATTGTAGAGGCGTAAGCGTTACTTAGACCCCATGCTCTGATTGATTACTGATTTGTATGCAAAAGCCTGTTAATATAAGCATGTGTATTTGTATGATTTTGTATATTTGTTACCTGCACGTAAGCATGCCATGATATTTATGATGCATTGCATTGGGTTGGTATTGTTATGAAGAGAAAGAAGTCTGAAAGGCGATTAGCCTGATATCTGGCAGCGACACTGCACTTAACTGTATGTACTTTTTTTCGGTACCATTTGGTGTATAGGGTTGGATGGGTAGATTATATCCCCATACTTGGTGTGTAGGGCTGGGTGGGTCGATTTTATCCCCATATGGTGTGTTGGGTTAGACGGAGATGGTGTGGAGGGTTGGTGGGCATGATTTCTGATTTCTGATATTTGATCTGTTATGCATGCGATATCTATAAGTATAAGGCCGAATATCTGTATTCTGTTATCTGTTTGTATGCATGCTGCTTGTGCGATTGTACATACTAAGTTGCGAAAACTCACCCCTTTATTTATTTTATCTGTTAGGTAATCCTCAACAGTAGATGGATTGGTGCGACGGAGGGCTCAATGGTGACCACTGGTAGACACTTATGGATTTTTTAGTAACATTTATTTCATCTGCTTTATTTTTATATTTGCTTTGGGATTAATTATGTATTTGGACTCGAACTATTTATTTTAGGTTTTAGGATTTTAAACTGTTAAGGTTATTTTTTTATGAACCGCAACACCACAAATACGTTTTAGAAATTTAAATTATGGTTTTCGTAAAAATGAATGACGATTAAGCTTCCGCATTATAAGCATGTTTTCAAGTAATAATTGGAATAGGGATTTCATGACTTAAGAAAAGATAATAACTTGGACGATTTTTAACTTGCTAAGGTTTTCTAAAAAGCACTCTTATGTGACATCGCTAGATTCGGCCATAACGTTTAGGCCGGGTTTCGAGTGTTACAATTTGGGCTAATATTGTAGGATGTTAGCCGATTATTCTGGTGTTGGGTTCCTAAATCTTTTGATGTTTTCAATCTTTTAATAGAATCTGTGGTCAGGCAGATACACGATTAATCAGGTGATCGATTCTGTTAGTAGTCTAAGAAGGCTAGGGGCATCCGATCAAGCAAGGCTCGGGTAAGTTTGACATTTGGGGGTTTCTGCACTATTCCAAAAAAGGTGTGTAACTGTACATCAAAATCCTTTACTTTCGAAGGGCCGGGTAGGTGTGTATTCACACCCTTGTTTAACTGTAAATTGACAAAAGCCGAAAAGTAAAAATGCCAGAACCTCAGCATTCGAGGCCTCACGAGCATGCGAACGCATGTGGACTGAACCGAGCCCCAAATCGTAGGTAGCAAACTGTAGAGGCCACCATGGGCATTTTCGTGAACTAAGGCCATTTTGGGCCTCAATGGGCCAAAATGGGGCCACGTGGGCCCAATTGGCTTGTGGGCACACACGGGTAAAATTATCGATAAGTGATCATTGATAGGTTGGTTTATGAGGCTCGCGATGCCGTATGTGAATCTGGACTAATGGGCCACACGAGGTGTAAGCCTACTTGGGCCCAATAGCAGGTTTTGGGCCCATATACACTGTTCTGACCATATAGGTTATCTGAGTCGCTCGAAGCGACGATAGACCTTCTAGGAGGTCGTAATAAGTATCGAGACCCCAATATTGGTAAAATGACCAAAATACCCTTGGGGTAAAATCATCGTTTTACCCCTAATTAATGAGATGCCCGATACACCCCTAGTGGTAGGTTGACTAATGTATGTACGATAGTTATATGATTGATACCGAGCATGACATCCTGCATTCACGTATGTTACTGTAACATGTCATCCTGCATGGGGTTGGGTTAATATTGACGGAGGAAGTGTATGGCTCGTAGCCGTTCTGTACAAGGCTTTCAGCCTTTCTGCAATACTTATGGCTTATAGCCGTTCTATTATCTGGCAGCATTACTGCGATATTTATGGCCTTTAGTCATTTTTTCTACGGCATTGAGCCGTTCTGTTGACTTAGTACTGCAACCGGTGCTAAGCTTGGTGTGTTGGCTGGGTGGGTCGATTTTATCCCCACATGGTGCGTTGGTTGGTATGGGTGGTGTATTGGTTGGACTGGGCTGGATATCTGTTGCATAAGCGCATCGATCATCGATTTCGTAATAGGCTTAGGTCCACACGGTTTACATTAATGGGCTAAGGCCCACGTCGATCGTGTTCGTGATGGGTTCAGGCCTAGTCTGTTTCTGCATACCGTATATATGACTGTTTGTATTATAAGGGGTTACACACTGAGTTTTTGCAAACTCACCCTTCTGTCTAACTGTACAGGTAATCCCCAGCCTTAAGCGATTTGGAGCCACGAGAGACTCTGAGGTGGCCACACGACCGCTGATGCTCTGCTGTAGACTTTTCATTTGAATTTTATATTTTGAGATTTTAATTCTGTAATAAGGCCTTTGAGGGATTAAATTTTTAATTGGGCTTTTGATTTCCTTATTTAAAACTGCAAAACACGAATTTTCAAAATTAATAACTATTTTTAAAAAAAAACTTAAAAATTTTATATTTCAAACTTTAGTAGCGTCCGTGATTTGAAATAACTTAAAGTATCAATGCTAGACATTAAGTAAACGTTTTTGACAAGATGATTTGCTAACCTCGAGCAAAACGTTTTAATCATAGAAATGAACTTTTAACGACAACTCAATTTTTGAACGACGTTTTGATGTGACACGTCTGATTCGACCATAACATCTAGGCCGGGTTTGGGGTGTTACAGAGCTATAGTATGTCTGCAACATATTCAAGACTATAACAATTACAGAAAATCCAGTAATCCATCGAATTTTATTTATTCAAACGAGAGTTGACATTTTTCGGGCATTATCATTTATCGGGCTTTGTCGGATGTGTAATAAATTTCATGCTTATGACTTTATACAATTCGCATACACAACATTCAATTCAAGCATATAAATATACACAATTTAATTACACGAACTTACCTCGACAATTGTTCCTGTACGACATTTTTCTCTTTTCCTCATTCTAACTCTGAATTTGGTCTATCCAGATCTATACAAGTAAATTTAACATAACTTTAACATAATTCAAACTCAAGTCAGTCCAAATCACATTTTAGACAAAATTACCATTTTGCCCCTAAACTTTTAATTAATGACGATTTCGTCCTTAGGATCGGAAAATGAAATTGATGCAATTTAATCCTTAATCCAAGCCGAGCCAAATTTTACAAGTAACATTTACAACCCATGTATTTCACAAAATCCAGAATTTTTTTATAAATTGTACAACTTTACAATTTAGTACCTAATTTACATTTTCATCAAAATTCACTTTACAAAAGTTGTTTATCTATCAAAAACTTTCATTTTCTACCATAAATTTCAAAATTTCAGCATATTCATCTATGGAAAATTTCTATATTTTGATAACTTTTCAAATTAATCCCCAAAATAGCTAGATTAGGTTATCCCGATCTCAAAAATATAAAAATTACTAAAAACGGGACTTGAATACTTACCTAATTTGGCCAAATAAGTTTTATCTTTTCCCATTCTCCATGGTCAGGGTTTCCATATTTATTTGGGAAATATGATGATAAAAATGATGATATTTTCTTTATTTTATTATTTATCATCTTTATTTTTCATATTTCCAATTTTGTTCTTTTCTTTGTTTTATTTTTCATGGATGATTCATCATCCTTAACAAATAAGTATTCTTAATGGTCTATTTTCCATATAAGGACCTCAAATTTTGAATTTCATAGCTATTTTATCCCTTTAGCTATTAGAACTCAACTTTTGCACTTTGTGCAATTTGGTCTTTTATCAAATTAAACATGTAATCGATAAAATTTATTTACGAAATTTTTATATGACATTATTATCATATTGTAGATCATAAAATAATATAAAAATAAATTTCCTTTTCATCATCAAATTAGTGGTCTCAAACCACTGTTCATATTTTACTGAAAACGGGCTGTTACAACTCTTCCCTTTAAAAATTTTCGTCCTCAAAAATTTTACCAGTAAAGAAGTCTGGATATTTCTTTGACTTCACGTGCCAGAATTTCAATCAGCCTCTCACTATAATTGTCAAGCTGAATTTTAATATCTATTAGAGAAATATCATGTGACGGATATGATCGATACCATCATAGCATATACACATGAATAGCATTTTGAATTCTGTCAAGCTCTGGCAATAATGTCAATCAATACATAATAGGTCTGATTCTTATCAATGATCTCATATGGTCTGATAAGCCGCGGACTTAATTTGCCTTTACAGCCAAACCAGAGAATTTTCTTCCTAGGCGAAACTTTCAAGAATACCTTGCCACTAGATTAAAATTTTATTTCTTCTCATTTAAAATCCACATAAGATTTTTGACAATCAGAATCTGCCTTAAAACTATCTCAGACCACCTTCACTTTTTCTTTAGTTTCCCGGATCAAATCAATTCCATGTATTCTTTCTCTCACTAAACTCAGTCCATTACTATGGAGTTTTGCATTTATGACCATACAAAACTTTATACGGTGCCATTTTAATACTTAAATAGAAATTGTTATTATATGTGAATTCGACTAACGGTAATTATTTCTTTTCCAGTTGCCTTCAAATTCTAGAATACAACATCGAAACATATCTTTAAAAATTCAAATCACACATTCAGATTAGCCATCCATCTAAGAATGAAATGCGGTACTAAAATGTAATCGTGTATCTAGAACTTCTTGTAACTTGTTCCAGAAATGAAATGTGAATCGTAGGTCTCAATAAAAAATAATAGAAATTTGCATACCATGTAATCTGACAATCTCAGAAACATATAATTTAGACAATCTATTAAGAAAGAAATTCATTCATACTCGGATAAAATATTCAGACTTCATCAAACGATTGACGATCACTCAAATAGCATCTTTCTTTTTTTAGAGACAGGAGTAATTCCAATACAAAATCTATAGAAATTTTATCCTATTTCCATTCCAATATCATTGCTGGTTGTAACATTCCTGAAGGTATCAGTACCTGATGTTCAGGTTTAACTTGCTGACATATCAAACATTTATATACAAGTTCAAAAATATCACGTTTCATTCTAGCTACTAGTACATCTGTATTAAATCGTTATACATTTAATTATTCCCCAAATAAACAGTCATAGTACCACTGTGAGCATTCATGTAAAATTTTCTGTACAAGTTTCAAATTCTTCGATACACAGACTGCCTCTAAATAACAGACAATTACCATATCCATTTTGAAATTTTAAATAAGAAGTTGACTTACTTTGTATCCGCTTAACTTGCAACTCGTTATCACTTTTCTGAGTTTCACAGATCTATTGCAGAAACATTGATTTAGCTTTAAGCTTTGCTAAAATTGAACCTTTAGCAGCTTCAGATAATTTAAACTTTTATGATCAGTAAATATATGGTATTTTTAACCAAATAGATAATGTCGCCAGTTTTCAGTGCAAATACAATAGTTGTAAATTCTAATTCATGTATCGAGTAATTCTTTTCATGTGGTTTTAACTGTCTGGAAACATAAGCTATTATTTTGCCTCACTATATCAAAACACAGTCTAACCCATTCAATGATGCATCACTGTAAATCACAAATTCCTTACCCGATTCAGGCTGATCTAGAACTGATGTTTCAGTCAACAGGGCTTTCAATTGGTCAAAACTTTACTGACATTTATCAGTCCATCCAAATCTTTCATCTTTCTATAATAATCATGTCATCACTGTAGCTATTTCAATTATTAACATCGAAGCTTTAAATTATTCTGAAGCCACAATCATCAGAAAGGTTAAAAAATCATAGTGCTATAATAGGATCGACATTTCAACAGTATAGATGAAACAATATCTCAACATCAATAGTATTCTCAAAATAGAAGAAGAAAACCAAAAGTAGTCCCAATAACAATCAGTGTTATAATTCAATTTCTATAATCTGAAATTCATATCACCAAACTCCTATGATGGAGTCAGGGTTTATAACAGTAATAAATGTAATTACTTCTGGACAATGAAATCTTTCACAGTTAAACCATATTTGATAGATAATATCAAACCATAATAATGAAATCCAAAATGTGAAGCGATACTGAATTTCCAAGAATACAACCCATATTAAATGGTAATGAGATGAATGATATCCCAGAGAAAGTCCCAAAGAATAATATTGCTCATACGCACTAGAAACAGTGTAAATTGCATATTTGGAATTCAAAACTTCAACCAATAGAAATAGAAAATAGTATCATATGAATCTTATCATCAAGTCTTCTCTCAAACATAATAGTTTAGAAAACCAGGGGAAGATAAAGTAATACTGCTCATGAATCAATTAGACTAACAATATCAGAATTAGCTCGGTTGGAAATCATCTCTGTCTATTAGTAAAAAATTCTCACCAGAGTCGGGAGATACCACACTATCACTGATTGTATAATGGCATGTATCTCTAGACTTCATCTATGCTACATTTAGTTCGAGAACCGACTAAACTTAGCTCTGATACCAATAAATGTAACACCCCTAACCCGAATCTGTCTCCGAAACTGGGTTACAAAGTATTACCGAAGTTCACGGGTCAAGTAACAGACATTTCATAAACATTTAGCGTTCATATCCGATTTCAATAAAATTTAATCATATAGTCCCTTACATGAGCCCTCGAGGCCCAAATTATGTATTAGAATCATGTCGGGACTAAACCGGGTACTGAGAAAATTTTTCATAAAATTTCAAAAAAATCTTCCTAAGTGCAGGAGTCACATGCCCGTATGGTCAGACCGTGTGGTTCACACGGCCTGAGTCACGGGCACTCCCTGACTTGGGTGACACGGTCAGGTCACACACCCGTGTGCTAGACCATGTAACTCTCTGACTTGGGTCACATGGCTAAGCCACACGCCAGTGTGCCAGGCCGTGTGATCAATTCTGAGCATTCTATTTTGACATTTTAAATATGCAGGGGACATACGGCCAGGTTACACACCCATGTGCTAAGCTATGTGTCACACACGGCTGAGACACACGCCCGTGTCTCTACCCATGTAGACAAAAATAGGCTACTTTCCAAGCTACATTTCTCACCCATATTGTCATCCTGCTACACCAACACTTTTACACATTCACAAATCATATCCAAGCATTTAAAACAAGTCCAAATCATGTTTTAAATGTGACATAATTTCACATACAACCAACGTACCCTTAGATGACTATTTATTAACACGTTAATCTATCATTCATACTTTCCTATTTATCAAATGCATATATGCATGATCACATTCATTCTTCAAACATGTTAGATCCACTTATAAACTTATCAAAATATGTCAAACATAAACCATTCCAATGGCTAGTTTCATTTAAAACATTTACATGCCATTATTGGCTAATTGACCTACACATGCCATTATAACTATAATTAATTTACCATTTATATCAAAATAGGCCAATGGATAATATGAGTAATCTCCGCCAATGCTTCCAATCCAATGAGTCTTTGAATTACTAAAAGACATGGGAAAGTAAAATAGAGTAAGCATTAAATGCTTAGTAAGTTCGTATAATATGGTAAATAACTTACCATATATTTATATTCAAAATAAACATGCAAGGCACTATCAACCAATTTGGTTACAAGCCCTAAACACATATCTTCATCATGCTACCCAAGTAATCACATATAATAGTCCTTAATCATGGATGAATAAAGTCATGAAGCATGTTCCACATTCCAATATCAACCAATTCATGCATCATTATATCAAGTAATGTCATTTCCATGTACTTCATGTACATACAACCAATAATTCGTTTCTAAGTCATACTATCTCATGTAAACATCAAGAAACATGTAAGAGCTCAATAATAACCAAATTCCCATATACATATATTTTCCACATCATAAATTCAAATAACATATAACATATCCTTGTATTTCAAGTACATTTTCATAATAATTCATCTCGAGTTCAGATTATTTCATGTCTGAACTTTACCCATTAAATCATTTGAAATATCAATGTCACAAGGGAAATGCACTCAAGGTGTAATAATTTATATTCATGGATGAACATATTTATTAAATAGATTCCATGCTCATATATCATCAATTTGTATTTCCATAAATCATGTATCATTATTTCATGTATTTCAAGCAGACACTTGTAATAATTCATTTCTTGTTCATATTTTCTCATGTCAAAATTTTGCCTATTGAATTTATTTGAAATATCGATGGATATGGAGGTAGTACACTCGAAGTGTACAAATTAGACATCCATCAATTATTAATCAGGGCTACTCATTAGAGTACATAATCAGGAAGCACTCTCTCGAGCCATATATCAAGAATGCTCATGTGAACAATGTAACAGGAAGCTTGTTTGGGCTAAATCAGGAAACTCATAAGAGTTTAAAATAGGAAGTTCACAATAAAATTTTAATCAGGAAGCTCACGAAGAGCCTCTTAGGAATGCTCACAAAGAGCCATGTAACAGGAGCTCCGGATAGCCATATATTAGGAAGTTCAGACGAGCCATATTAGGACTCTCATAAAGAGCTGCATTTGTTTCTGCAACATATGCAGGACCACAACCATTCACATAACAAGATTCTTACAAAGAGCTATGTTTGTGTCCACAACATATACAGGATCACAACCGATCAATAAACAGGACACTCACAAAGAGTTGCGGTAGTCACAATAAATGCAAGATTACTACCGATCAGAATGCTTGCAGAACTATATAGCAGGAAACTCAAGAGTGCTAATAACAGAATGCTCGTCCGAGCTATAGTATGTCTGCAACATATGCAAGACTATAACCATTACAGGAAATCCAGTAATCCATCGAATTTCATTTATTCAAACGGGAGTTGACATTTTTCGGGCATTATCATTTATCAAGCTTTGTTAGATATGTAATAAATTTCAAGTTTATGGAATTTATACAATTCACATACACAACATTCAATTCAAGAATATAAATATAGACAATTCACTTTACAAAAGTTGTTTATCTATCAATAACCTTTCATTTTCTACCATAACTTTCAAAATTTCAGAATATTCATCCATGGAAAAATTCTATACTTTGATAACTTTTTAAATTAATCCCCAAAATAGCTAGATTAGGTTATCCCGATCTCAAAAATATAAAAATTACTAAAAACGGGACTTGAATACTTACCTAATTTGGCCAAATAAGTTTTATCTTTCTTCCATTCTCCATGGCTAGGGTTTGGGAAAGATGATGATAAAAATGATGATATTTTCTTTATTTTATTATTTATCATCTTTATTTTTTATCTTTCCAATTTTATCCTTTTCTTTATTTTATTTTCTTTGGATGAATCATCATCCTTAACAACTAAGTATTTTTAATGGTCTATTTGTCGTATAAAGACCTCAAATTTTGAATTCCATGGCAATTTAATCCCTTTAGCTATTAGAACTCAACTTTTGCACTTTGTGCAATTTGGTCCTTCATCAAATTAAACATGTAATCGATAAAAATTCTTTACGAAATTTTTATATGACATTATTATCGTACTGTATATCATAAAATAATATTAAAATAAATTTCCTTTTCAGAATCAGATTTGTGGTCTCGAAACCATAGTTCTGATTTTTTCGAAAATGAGCTGTTACATTTTGAATGCAATAAAATATACTTAGCAATATCTAGAATAATCATCAATAAAAGTAACAAAATATTTCTTTCCTCATAATATAGGAGTATTATGTATGTCACATAAATCACTATGTATCAAATCAAGCAACTTTGTTTTCCTTTTAACCTTAGGGAAAGGGTTTCTTGTAATTTTAGTCAACATAAATTTAATTCATTTTTCAATTTTATTATTAAAAATAGGAATTAAATCTAACTTATGCATACCATTCAATTTTCTATAATTCAAATGACCTAATTTATAACGCCATAAACAAGAAGATTCAACCAATAAGCATAAATAACATCTTTATTCTTATTAATAATATTGAGTTTAAACATGCTCTCATACATATATGATTTCCCTACAAAAATTCCTCCATTGGAAAAAATAAACTAATCTGCCTCAAAAAGAAGTTTTGAAACCAAAATTATTCAACAGACTTCCAGACACTAAATTCTTCCTAGCTTCTGGTACATAAAGTACTTCATTCAAGGTTAAAATCTATCTAGAAGTGAATTGTAGTTCAATAGACCCTTTGCCTTTGATTGTTGTGGTGAAAGAATTTCACATGTACAAGACATTGTCATTTTCACATTGTGTGAACTTTGTTAACATGCTTTTGTCTTTGCACACATGTTTGGTTGCTCCGATATCAATCCACCATGCATTATCATCTTATGGCATATTAATTTTAGATATCATTGCAACAAACTTTTCATTATTATCATCCTTAAAAGATGATTTCTTTTTTAAAAATTGAAATTCATTCTTGAAATGCCCCGGCTTACCACAATGATAACATGAGCCCTTTTGTTTCTTTTTGAACTTAGGTTCCCTATCAGTCTATTTGAACTTTCTCTTGAATGGTTTAGTAGTTTGTACTTCATCCATAACATGCACTTTGGCATTTTCAGAATTTAGGTTCTGACCTTGCTTTTGATATTCTTCTTCAATACAAAGATGATTTGCCAAAGCTTCAAGAGATATTTCCTCTTTCTTATGTTTTAGACTTCTTTTAAAGTCTTTCCAAGATGGAGGAAGTTTGTCTATTATAGAGGATACAACAATCATTTCATCTATTTTCATATCATATTGCTTAAATTGATTCAGCATTTTTTCAATATCACGAAATTATTCCATAACCGAACGACCATCAACCATTTGATAACTATTGAAACGACTAACAAGAATTTTCTTACTTGTAGCATCTTCGGTCATATATCTTGTCTCCAATTTGTCCCATAATTTCTTAGCGGTGACCTCATTATGGTAGGTGTCAAACAAACAATCGAATAAACCATTCAATATGTGCCTATGCATAGGTAATTAGCATTGTCCCCTTTTTGCCTTTTTCGGGTTACAACAATAGATTCGTTTTCATTCTCTTCCAGCCTTGGTACATCATCGTCAAAAATTGCCACCATCAAAATGATCAAGTTTGACAAAGTTGGAAGCCAACTCGCTTGGTGTTCCACTTTCATATGTTGTGGTAGTCATCATGAATTGTATAACCTTAAATTTTTTAGTACAAATCTCCGGTGAGGAAAATATTAAACACAAGAACAGAAATCGAATTGAAAATGAAGAAATAGGATAAGGCTCCAAGGCGTGTATCAAGCCACTATTTTTAAGGTTATATTCGCCCCCACCTATATTCAGTGTACAAAAGAGTTTCAAGCAAATTAACCTAGAGGATACAATGAAGCCAATTACTATTCATGTTTTGCACTGACAAGAATAGTCCACTAAGCACTGAGTAATGAATAACAAAAAACTCAATTTTTACAAAGAATTTATGCAGTAACTCTTTATAGAACAATCTAATAATATTAGAAAATGAGGAAGGGTAGAAAGAACTTCTAAAATTTGTTGGTGTGATTTCCAAATGAAATCTTATTCCTATATTTAGGAATTTTCATATCTCTTCATAGATACATCTTTCAATAGGTGTCTTTCTGAATAATAATGTCTTTAAAAAATATATAATTCTTCATTTAATATTATAACTATTCAAATAATATTGTTTGAATAGTTATAATTCTTTTTCAAAAATCAAATGATATAAATTTGACCAATGACCAAAAAAATTATCTTTTAATTAATTACACCCATTCATTTATAGTTATTGGAGCATTATAAATATTTGAAAATATTCCAACAAAATACCCCGCACTTAACTCGCTGCTTATCCTCAAGGAAACAAGATAAAAATAAATGAAAAAGAAAAAGAAAACACACAAACAATAATGTACTTGAGCATGCATCATACACGAGTTTGGTTTCAGAACACCTGCGCTAAATATTTTATGATTGCATCCATATCTATGTGTTGGATCTAGTTCCCTAAGTGTAGTATTTTCGTCTAAGTACACTTGTAATATTTTTGAACAAATTGGTTAATAAAATTATTCATAAATTACATTAATACTTTGTATATTCTCCTCACATGGTTTTTGCACGCAAAGCAAAATAGAAGCAAATGCTGCTCATTTGTTGTCTAATGTTTAACTGATACTAAGCGGTATTACGTGGTCAGATCGTAATACAAAAAGATAGCTTGTCTTAGTAGGCAAACCTAAATATGTCCTTAGTCTAATCAGAAATGAGAAAACCAATTGAAAGACTAATATGTCATCTATCAAGTCCAATTGGGGAGATGTCTTGTCTTGGGCATCATTGCGAATGACTCCCAGAAGATAGAGACATAGATGTGACTGACTGAAGTGGAAGTATATCGGACTAGACCCAAGTAGAATAAATCCTGAATCCATTATGGATCTATTTTCTTATGACATTCATAGTGTGACATGCTTGAATCCTAAGTGGATGGCAGACTATGTATGTGTGACTCGTACACTTTGATGTAAGTAAAAGCCTGAGTTTGAATAGATAATTAACCAAAAGCTGGTGTGCTGGTTGTATGACTTCTACAGTATGGAGCGTCATGAATGACAGTGGAATGGATAGCTTGAGACATGGGTGAAAGATATCCTTGTTGGAAAACAATCCGGTTTGAAAACGGTTTTCTTCCATAGTGAAAAATTGAAAATGTAAAAATCGACCCGATTTATGATATTTATAGCAATAAACGTTAGATCAAAATCGTACCTGTGTTTTCAGATAAGTGAATCATTGATGTTTTCTGGTTTCTAACATGACTTTCTCCACTATTCTCGTACCACGAACTACTTTGAGGGTGGACTCGAACCAATTGAATCAAAATACAATACTTAGAACAATTTTCTTTTCCTTTTGGGCCTTTTGACTAATACTTTGTAATGTAATCCAACTCGATTCAGTTTTTCTATTTCTCATAATAAACTTTACTATCTATATTAAATAATTTTCTCATCCCTATTTTATCCTCTGTAAAATTCTAAGAAAAATATGTTCAATATTTCATAACTCAACATGTTTATTGTGACCGGATGGTTTATTTTTATTTTCGGGCTTCAAAATAGCTCAAAAACATAAACTCATTCTTTTAATAATTTTTAAGTAGTCCATAAAAAATTGCAAATGGATCATTTCCATTTCCATTTCCATTTTTGAAAACATACATTCATTTCCAAATGATTTCATTTTTCCATTTCAGAAAAAAAACCATAATCATTTCTGAATGTTTTCTATTTCTCTTTCCCTATTCATTCTATTCCTTTCTATTCAAACTCGCAATTCATTTCTGGTTTCAACGAGCTAACATAGGGACTAATTGGACTTATGTAATTAGGGCTCAAATGACTTATATTTAAGTTCTAGTTTTTCGTCTATTAATTATAAATTCATTTAGTCACGAGGTCATTCCACTATAGTATCGTGACTAAGCTCTCTCTAATGACATATCATTACGAAAGAAACTACTCTATGCTTGTCTAATGACCTTGTCATAAGTGTGCAATCCTCATAGGATATCCTTGATTCTTAGGGACAATATCCGCACTCTGACTTGACATCAAATGTAATAGTTATTTTAGGTCATTTCTGCACTTGATGAGCTTGTTTTCTATCATTTTTATAAATTAATTATTATATTTTTAGTAATAGTAGATTAGGAAGTAAAATTTAATAAATAAGCAATTTTATGCATTTTTTTTCTTTTTCAATGACCTGTAAAGCTAATTCAGGCTTCATGAGTGACTAATGGGGTATTTAAGTATGTAGGATGCCAATTCAGGTCCAAGAATACAAGGAAAGATGATCGGGCCACGAGAAAATGGAGGCAGATAGTCCAATGAAGCTACCAAGCTTAGACTATACTCAATGTCATGACGAGGAGTTTCCTCTCATCACGACGACGTGGTGAAGATAGGAGGGCATTCACGGTGGCGATGTCGTGATGAGGTGCATGCTCACATCACGACGAGGCGACGATGGTTGGCCAAAATATGACTGATTCCTTAGACAACACTTTTTGTGACCCTAGCATTTATCAGAATATTGTATTTATTGGTATCTAAGTGTATCTCGGATTGAGTGGTCACTAAGTAGGTCGTTTCCTATACAAGCAACCATAAGGTCACTGAAGTTAAAGTGTTGTTTTAGACAGATAATTTTACTATTCATTTTTCTTTTCTTTTCATTTCATGTATTCAGAATTTTCTTTTCTTTTCTTTTCTTTTCAGGGTCAAACTTGTGACACCAAAACTAGGGTCGTTGTTGAATCAACCCAATCTACAGAATTGACTTTCAACTGAAGCATAAAATTGCATGAGTTTCTGTCAAGAATTAGAAGAAAAATGTTGGCTTCAAGCCAGAGAAGAATTTTGAGCTTTAAATATTGATAACTAATGTCGCTAAACCCTATTAGATATGATATATTTGAGCTCAAAGGCAACATGGAGGTTGAGGTGATGCTCGATTAGCATTGCTCTAATGGAAATGCTATACCAGAATTATATGCCTACTTTTTTATGTCTAGGAAGGTGCTCTGAGTTCAACAGTAGTTCTAGTAAATTTGTATCTTGAACAAGAAGCAGAAAGTTCAAGCACAGGGTCGTGTGGTGGGTTCACAGCATTGTTACAAAGATCCTATCAAGAAATTTCAAAATCGTCAAAGGCAAGGCATTCATCAATTTTAGCCCTCAATTTCAACTTTGGCATACAATTGAGCCAAAAGTCAGGGTTAGTTGGTAACCAAAACTTGGACACTCTGACACGACACTCTATAAGTGCTTTGGATTTCAATTTTTGAGCTCTAATATTCTATACTGGAAACACTTATACGAGTATGCCATCAAGTTACACTGGTGAGCAATTCATAAATGATTTTGGTATTAACGTAGGGTTTACAAGAACAGATGATGTACTCCCTAAAACCTACAGTGGTGAAAGGACATCAAACCTTGGACATACAACTAAGGTTAACAATAAAGAGGGAGTTGAAAATGAAGAGAACAAAGAGGGAGCTGAAGACGAAGAGGGATCTAAAATTGATAATGATTCAATATAGGAGTCCGGGCCGGATGGTTTGGATATTTGCATTATTTTCTGAACTAAAGGTCATTCTTACTGAACCAGAAGAAAGTGTTTCTAACGATGAAGGTCTAGACAATGTTGGACGAACCCATCTTGATTTCACTGCATATGCACCTCCACCCCGCATACTTAATGTCGACCTTGATGTTGAAGGTAGGTTAGAATTTCTAGAACTTCCTCTGTAACACCCCTAACCCATATATGTCATCGGAATAGGGTTACAGAGCATTACCAAAGTTTACATATCAAATATTATTAATTCATATTATTTACTATTCATATTCGAAACCAATCATGTTGTTCCTTAAATGGACCCTCAAAACCCAATTTATGCGTTATAAACAAATCGGGACTATATCGAAAACTTAGAGAATTTTTCTCAAAATTTTAAACTTTTTCTTAAATACAGGGTTACACGCCCGTGTGGGTACACTGTGTGGCTCACACGGCCAATTGATACACTAGTGTCCTAGGCCTTATGGGCATTCGATATAAGGTACATGACAGTCTCCCAACCCATGTAACTCTCTGACTTGGGTCACGGCCAGCCATACGCCCGTGTGCTAGGCCGTGTGGACAATTTAATTTTCGAACATTAAGTGGAGGATTCACACTACCAAGAGACACGCCCATGTGTTGGAAACACATGGCTGAGACACATGCCTGTGTCTCTACCCATGTGACCACTTCTGAGAATTCTATTTCTTAATTTTTAAGATGCAAGGGGCACGTGGCCAAACAACACGCCCATGCGCAAGGCCGTGTGGACAAAATAAGGCCATTTCTAAGCCTTATTTCTCACCCAACCTGAAATCAGCATATCCAACCAATATTTGTGCCATTACATGTCATAATAAAACATTCAATTCAAGCCAATTTCAAGTTCAATACATGTCATAACATCCCATTTAACCAAATATTTGATCTTACCCAATTGATCATATAAACATATGAGTATACTTTACCTATTCATGCAACCATTAATATATTTATGTCTCTTCCATCATTCAACCATTTCAATACACACATCAAGTATGATAAGGCCTTATACAACTATATCAAAATATGATTAACACTAGCCATTCCAATGGCTAGTTATAACCAAATCATTTTATCATTATGCCTACTTAGCTTATACATGCCATTACAACAATACCAAAAATTTTCTTGTTTTATATACCGAGAAGTTCGAGGGATAGTGTGATGTGTCTCCGACCAGTTCTAACCTCACGAGCTTCTGAGCACTATAAAACAGAGGAAGTAAAATAGAGTAAGCATATTATGCTTACTAAGTTCGTATAACAAGAATTTAAATTACCAATCATATTCATTTAAAGTAAGCATATAAACATGCATCCAAAATATTGTGGCCAATTGCCTAGACACATGCCCTCATCAAACAAGTTAGTCTTGAAATTTACATGAATATCAAGAAAACAAAGATAAGCTCATCATGTAACCATTTCTCGGTACGTCAATGAATATTGAAGATAAAATTCATTTAATTCTCATACTTTCCCACATCAAGAGTTTTATCCGTTAAATCATTGAAATATCGATGGATACTCGGGTAGTACACACAAGGTGTACTTATCAATGATCTGTCAATTCATATATAGAAGTGCCCATTAGAGCACATAACTGGGAAGCACACTCTTAAGCCTTATAACGGGAAGCTCATGTGAGCCATGTATCAGGAAGCTTATCTGGGCTGTATAATGGGAAGCTCGTGAGAGTTATAATCGATAAGTTCACAAAGAACTTTTAATCAGGAAGCTCATGAAGAGCCTACCGAAAAGCTCACAAAGAGTCATGTAACGGGAAGCTCCAGATAGCCATACATCGAGAAGTTGAAGCGAGCACTATCGAGAAGCTCACAATGAGCGAATTTAACAGGAAGCTTACAAAGAGCCTATAATCGGGATGCTCATAAGAGCTAAGGTGTGTCCACAACAAATGTAGGATCACAACCTATCAGGACGCTTCGAAGGGCTATAACGGCAAGCTTGCAAGAATCATATAATAGGAAGCTCGAGAGGGCTAATAACATGATGCTCTTTCGAGCTGTGGTGTCTCCGCAACATATGCAGGACCACAACCAATATGAGAATCCATTATTCATCGAATTTCATTTATTCAAACGGGACTTTACATTTACCGGGCCTTATCGGATATTCAATCAATTTCATATACATAGCAATAATATAATTCACATATTCAACATTTAATTTAAACATATAAATGTACATAATTTAGTTACACAAACTTACTTCGATACTTGTTTGTATATGAGAATCTACTAATCTGAAATTTTTTCTTTTCCTCGATCTAACTCCCTATTTGGTATTTTTGGATCTATATAAATGAATTTAATCACCAATTTATTATATTCCACATTTAAATCAATCCAATTCACATCTTAGGCTAAAGTACCATTTTGCCCTAATACTTTTCATTAATTCTAATTTCGTCCCTAGGCTCGAAAAATTAAATTTATGTAATTTAATCCTTATTCCAAGCCTAGCTGAATTTTTCATATAACATTTACAGCTCATGTATTTCACAAAAATCAAAAAATTTTCATGACTTTTACATCTTTACAATTTAGTCCCTAAATCACAATTTCATCAAAATTCACTTTACAAAAGTTGTTTATCTATCAAGAACCTTTCATTTTCTAACATAAATTTCAAAATTTCAACATATTCATCCATGGAAAAACTTTAATACTTTAATAACTGTGCAAATTAATCCCCAAAATAGCTAGATTAGGTTATTCTGATCTCGAAAATATAAAAATTACTAAAAACGGGACAAGATTACTTACCCAATTAAGCTTGCTTGATTTTATTTCTCTTTCCTAGGGTTTCCATAGAAATTTGGGGAAGAAGATGATAATAATATGATATTTTTGTCTTTTAATTTAATTATCATCTTTAATTTTTTGACTTTCCAATTTAGTCCTTTTCTTTTCTTTAATTTCCTTGGATGAATCATCATAAATATCTACTAACTTTTCTTAATGGTCTAATTACTATATAAGGACCTCAAGTTTTGAATTCCATAGCTATTTACTACTTATAGCTACTAGAACTCAACTTTTGCATTTTATGCAATTTGGTCCTTCCTATAATTAAACATGAAATCGGTAAAACTTTCTTATCGAATTTTTTTTACGTCTTTCCTATCACAATGCAAACCATGCAATAATATTAAAATAAATTTTCTTTTTGACTCAAATTTGTGGTCTCGAAACCACTATTCTGATTTTACTAAAAACGGCTGTTACATCCTCATAGCAAATCGTACCATGCAAGTTCTTCATTACATATCGATGATTTACAAGTTGGAATGAAGTTATCCTCCAAATATACTTTTGTTACTGCATTGAAGTGGTATAGCATAAAACCATAAGGTCAACCTCCATGTTACAAATCCTGATTAGAAAAATATGAAGCCAAGTTTGTAATGTGTGACAATAGATATCCAAGGAAAATCTCTAGCACCCCTAACTAGGTCGAGACGGTCCATGTAATAGCCCAATTTCAGTGAAGTCGGAACAGTGGTTTCGAGACCACAAATTCGACTTAAAAATAAAAATTATTTTATTTTATTTTATGGTTGGCATCATAATAGGAAAGTCATATGAAATTTTTGATACAAAAAATTTATCGATTGTGTGGTTAATTAGGTAAAGGACTAAATTGCATAAAATGAAAAAGTTTGATTTTAGTAGCTATAGGTATCAAATAGCTATGGAATTCAAAACTTAAGGTTCTTATAGATAATTAGACCATTGAAGGGTAGTTAACAGATATTTTAATGACTCGTCCATGGAAAAATTAGAAAAGGCGAGGGACTAAATTGGAAATCACTAAAATTAAAAGATGAAAATTAAATAAAAAGAAATATTCATCTAATTTCATATCATCTTCCCCAAAATTTCTATGGAAACCTTAGGAGAGAGGAAGACAACTTACCAAGCTTGAAAAGGTATGAAATCAAGTCACGTTTTTAATGATTTTTATATTTTTGAAACCGGGATAGTCAAATCTATCTATTTAGGGGATTAATTTGAAAAGTTATCAAGGTATGAAATTTGGGTCATGCATGAATATGCTGAAAATTAGAAATTTATAGTAGAAAATGAAAAGTTATTCATAGATAAACAACATTTACAATGTAATTTTTGATGAAAACTTGATTTAGGGACTAAAATGAAAAATGGTAAAAACCCATGGAATATTCTGAAATTTGTGAAAAATGTGTGTTGTAAATGTTGTTTATAAATTTCGGCTACGCTTGGAGAGAGGGATTTAAATTTCATGAGTTTCATCTTCCGAGCTTAGGGACGAAATCAAAATTTTTGAAAAAGATAGGGGCAAAGTGGTAATTTTGCCTAGGAAGCAATAGAATGCAAATGTATATGAAATGTGATATATTAATAGCTAAATTTATCGATGAAAAGACCATCTACAGAACTAGATCGAGGAAAGCAAAAGGTTTCGGATTAGTTGAAATTCAAAAACGAACCATTTTTAAGGTAAGTTCGTGTAACTTAAAAATGTAAGTTAATATGCTTGAATTGAATTGTATGATTGTGTTGTTATGTGTGAGATGATATATACATAATGAAATAGTTTTAAGTTGTGTAATATGGACAAATTATCGTGTTCCGGTTGAATGTCGAATTCTGATGGGTTGAAAGTAATAGTCCATATGTTACGAATAGAATTTAGCCCGGACGGGTAATTCGAATGTAAGCCCTTTTAAGTTAGGTTATAAATTGGATTTAGTCCGAACGGGTAATCCATATTAAGCTCTTTAAAGCATATGCTACGGATAGGATTTAGCCTGGACTGGTAATCCTACGGTAAAATGTATGACTCAAGGGTGTGCCTACTATGTACCCAATGGGTACTTTTACACATGTGTATATTACCCGAACATCCATCAAGATTTCAATAGTTCGATAGAAAATACTCTTGAAGAGTGTAAAGGTGAAATTAATGGAAGCTTGTGATGTGATGAGCTCATCTATGTTTACTTGATATTTTTATGAGATTATGTGACTAACTTATTTGAATAAGTGTATGTGTTTAGGTAACTTACCCAAAATTGATGGAATATGTATTTATGTGTACTTGTGTTAATAAATAAGACCAGTAAGTTTATTTCCCGTTATACGAACTTACTGAGCATAAAATGCTTACTCCATTTATTTTTCCCTATTTTATAGTGCTCAAAGCTCGCGAAGGTTGGAAGTCGGTCGGAGCAGTCATCACACTATCCACTATCTCATTTTGGTGTAAATAGAAATCTCATTTTGGTATAATAGCATGTATAAGCTTAGTTGGCCAATGATGGCTTGTAATGGTTGTCTTGTAACCTAGCCATTAGAGTGGCTAATGATGGTCTAAGTTTGGCTATTTTAAAGTGATGTTTTGATAATTACATAAGTGCTTATTATGAGTTGGTTTGATGAAATTGTGTTAGCATATGAGTTTATGACATGAGTAAGTTTATATCTATTGAAGCACTAGATAATACTATATGATTGATGTCAAATTTCTTGTGAATATGATGTTGGATTAGTGGATATATGCTTGTGAGTTTTAGTGCAGGAAAATGGTAAGTTTTGGGTGACAAATGAACCTAGGAAATGGCCTTATTTTGTCCACACGGGTGTGTGTCTTGGTCGTGTGTGACACATGGCTTGTCCCATGGGTATGTGATCCTGTCGTATGTCCCCTACATCTTAATATTGAGAAACAGAAACTGAGATACGGGCGTGTGTCTCAGTCGTGTGGTTGACACGGCCTTGGTCACGGGCGTGTTACACGACTGTGTAAAAACTGCACCTAAATTTCAAAAATAATAATTTGCCACACAGCCTAGCTTATGGGCGTGTGACTTGGCCATGTGACTTCAATTTCTTCATGCTTTAAAAGTTAGAGAGTTACACGGGTTAGCGACACGGGCGTGTATAGTACACGGCCTGACCACACGGGCATGTCCCTATACCACACGGGCGTGTGAGCCCTGCACCTAGGAAAAATTTTGGAATTTCGCGAAAAATTCCCTGAGTTCTCTATTTAGTCCCATTTTGATTCCAACACTCATTTTGGGCCTCGAGGTCCATACAAGGGACGATATGTATGATCTTGATAAATGAATAGTAATTTACGTAAATTAATTAAAAAATATTATGAACGTCCTGGTAATACTCTGAAACCCTACTTCGACGATGGATACGGGTTAGGGGTGTTACAGTCCAACTTGAATCCAAAACATCACATTAGTCACTTACGTGGCCTCCTTACCGACCACCAAACGCACCACAAAACCACCATTCACACCACAAAACCACCAAACTCAGGGTATCTATAATGGGTTAGGATTTCCATTAAAATATTGTTGTAACCTATTACCACGTGTTGTAGTTCTATTTACTTACAGTATGTCTAATTATGTATTTCAGTTTAAAGTTTTGTAATTTGGTAATTTATAATTGATGGTAAATTGTATAATAGATCAAATGTTTATTTGTATTGGTGTGGTAATACCTAGGATTTGAATCCAGTTGATCAGAACAGGTTGAGGGCATTACAATTATTCCAAATTGTTGACACATTCATGTATGAGATATATGAGCATCGTTTGTTTTTGGTTATTGCACAGGATGGTAATCGACAAATCTTGCCAATAGTTTTTGCAATTGTTGAACAAGAAATCGCTAATGCTTAGGACTTCTTCTTGACTAACTTGAGAAGTCATGTTGTTCCATAACCCGATATATGCATTATTTTTTATAAGGGACAAAAGATACAGGCTGTAATTGATTGACGGGGAAGCCTTTAGGATCATGCACACCATAGGTATTGTATATGTCATAAAAGGTCAAATTACATGGTTGATTTCATAAGGATGCTAAATGGAAACATGTTATTAACATGGATACGTAGCAAATATTATTTTATATATCATTCTTTAATATATACATTGTTTGCATTCATGGATATACTCTTTATATTCTTTGACAGGGTAAGAGCTTGTCCTACATTGATTCTATGAAATGTTGGAGAACTTACAGTTATAAACAAAGCTAGTGCGAAATATCTCGATGGGATACCCAAGAAGCAGTGGACTCAATCATATAATAGAGGTCTATGATAGGGGCACATGAAAACAAGCCTAGCAGAATGCATAAATTCTTTATTAAAGGGGACATGTCATTTTTCGATAACTTTGATGGTCAAAGAAACATATTTCCACTTAGCAACCTTATTTCCAAAGCGAGTGGAAAAATATGTTGGACAGATAAAAGGCGGTCATATTTGGTGCAAGGAGGTGGTGAAAGATATTAGAGAAAATGCACAAAGAGTGAACTCTATGTCTGCAGTGTGTCACCCACGTTGAAATCAAATATTTCAGGTTACAAAGTTCCGTAGACCCGATGAAGGTATTATCAGGTGATCGTATCGTGTATACTTGAAACAAGGGACCTGCGATTGTAGGAGATCTCAAGCACTTTGTTTTCCATTCACACATGCAATTATTGCATGTGTCTCGACATGTCTGGATTGCATGAGCTATGTTGATGAACCTTACAAACTAAAACTTATATATAAAGTATGAAAATATTATTTCCAACTAGTCCCAAATAATAGTACGTAGTTGCTTGTCTTAAGCGCTCCATTTGAGTTGCTATCGAATATTATATTGCTTCGCAAGCCAAAAGGTCGATCAAATTCAAATACACAAAAATATGGATATTCAAGAGAAGATAGACCAACCAAGGTTATGTAGTTATTGTAGGAACCCAAAGCATAGTAAGCCAACATGTCCACACTTGGGGCCAACATTGAGGAGAAGACCTAATAAAAATATTTATTCATTTTTTTTATAAACATACAAAAAAAAAAAAAACAAACAATTTTTTCATTTTTTATTGCTTCTCATTTTTTGGTAAATTGTAAATAAATATACATATTTTTGATTTAAAATATAGTATAATATAATATAAACAATTTTTTTTGTTTCTCGTAGATTGTAAATAAGTATATTATTCAAAAAGCATACGATAGAATACAATACAAACTTTTATTAAAATTTTTTTGTAGATTACAAATAAGTATATATTATTAATATAAAATACAATAGAATGCAATACAAAGAATTTTTAAATTTTTTTCGTAGATTGTAAATAAGTATATTATTGATGTAAAATACAATAGAAAAACTTTTTTGATAAAATTGGAATAAATACATTATAGATTGAAATTTTTAATACAATACAAATTAAAAGTTAACAAACTAAATGATGATTTACGTGAGAAAATTTTAAATGAAAAATTCATCAGCGTCGTCGGCTTGAATGTGTGCCACAACCCTGAGGTGTCAGTTACAGGAAGGATTTTGCCATAGTTGGGTTTCGACTCCTCATCATCTTCATCTTCACCTCCACCTCCACCTCCATTTTGATCTTCATATTCATTTCGTTCCTTCGTGGTAGTTGGCATTTGTGTACTAGGTTCCCATCATATATTGTTCGTGATATTAATAGGTGGTTGCGAAGATGACCCACCTTTTAGAACAATGTGTTGGAAAAAATCCCAGTTTAAAAATGGTTTTCTTGCACTGCGTAAAATTAAAATTTTAAAAACCAACCCTGTTTGTAATATTTATAGCATAAACCTTACTCGAATTTGTACCTGTGTTTTTGGCTTAGCGAATGTTCGTTGTTCCCAACCTTCAACCAAACGAATTGCTTCGAGTGTAGGCTCAACCAATTGAACCGAAACACAAAACTAGAAAAAGTTTTCTCTACTCTTAGAGTGAAAACAAAAGTTCTCTCTTCTTTAATAGAAATCGGTAAATTTGTTATTCTAGAAAAAAATATTTACAAGTTGAGAATAAACTCTCTATTTTTTGACAGAAAAACAAAACTAGTGCCATCTATTTATAGGAAGAGAAGGTAGAACCCTTATAAAGTTGTAGAGGTTTATTTTAAATAGAAAATAACATTCTAGTTACATTAAGAGAGGGGTGAACGACTCACCATTATATTTCTACTAGAATTGTCACACCCTTCATGTTATATAACGGGTTTTGGGCCTCTCTCACATCAAGTCCAATAAGGAATATTTCCTAGGCCTTTTTGACCCAGTACTTTGTAATATGATCCAACTCGGTTTATTTTTTCTATTTTCCCAAAATAAACTTTAATATTTACATATTAAATAATTTTCTCATCCCAATTTTGTTCCGGTAAAATTTTGAAAATTTTACCCCGATAAAATTTCGAGAAAATTCATTTAATATGTCATAACTTAACATGTTCACTATTACCAAATGATTAATTTTCATTTTTGGGCTTCAAAATGGTCCAAAAACATGAACTTATTCTTAAATTTTTGGAAACCTACATTCATTTCCAAATAAGTCCATTTATCCATTTTGGAGAAAACATAATCATTCCTAAATTTTCCTCTTTTCTCTTTTTCTTTTCATTCTATTCATTTCTATTCAAACACGCAATTCATTTCTGGTTTCAACGAGCTAGCAGAGAGACTGATTAGACATATGTAGTTGAGATTCAAATGATTTATAATTAAGTTCCAGCTTTTTGCCTATTACTTATAAACTCAATTAGTCATGAAGTCATTCCAGTATAGCATTATGACTACGTTCCCCCCAAAGACATACCATTATGAAAGCAACTACTTAGTGCTCGTCCAATGACCTTGTCATAAGTGTGTTACCCTCATAGGATATCGTTGATCTTTGGGATAATATCTGCTCTCCCAATATGATCCTATTTTATCTTATGATAACTATTACATCTTCCTTCATGAAAAGTCAATCATTATTAAATAGTGATCAAGTCATCCATTACAAAGACGAACGACTCGTGGCCACGTTTACTTTTCATCAACCATGTAATGCCAATGAGAGGATAACATTTACCCATGTTTTGGGCTATGAATTCCACTATTTTGAATGACGTTACATACTACAGAAGTTGCACACCCATCACACTAGCATTCGGCTCATCTTTTTGAACTCAAGCATTTACTTACATCAAAGCGTATAAGTCAAGCATACATAGTCTGCCATCCACTCAAGATTTAGGTATGTCACACTATAAACATTTCAAGTGAATAAACCCATAAAAGGATTCAAGATCTATTATACTTGAGTCCTGTCTGATGTATTGTCAATCCAACCAGTTACATCTATGTATCTATCTTCTAGGAGTATCCGCTCTGACGCCCAAAACAATGAATGTCCCCAATTGGACTTGATAGATGACATATTTATCTTTTAATCGGTTTGCTCATTTCCAATTAGACTAAAGACATGTTTAGGTTTGTCTACTAATCAAGTTGTCTTTCCATACTACGATCCAACCACTTAATATCGATTAGCATTAGTTAAACATTTAGACAACTAATAAGCAACATTTGCTTCTATTTTGCTTTTGCATGCAAAAACCATGTAAGGAAAATTATACAAATTATATTAATGTAATCAATAAAGTTGTTTTATTAACCAATCTGTTTGAAAAAATTACAAGTGTATATTAACAAAAATACTACATTAGGGCACAAATTCACAATCTGCATATCGATTCTTTGTCAAAAGAGATGGCAAGACAATTGGGTAATTTCATCAGACACTTTTTAGAATACGATGCAACAATAATAACAAAAGGTGTGAAGAAATATATGCAGTTAAAGTATTCTTGGATGTACGAAGTCCCTTGAAAAGGAGAAAGTGTATAATATATGGACAGGACAAAACTACATATGCAACTTTCCAAAACAAAAAGTTATCATTATTTTTTTTTACGTTGAAGGTTAGGACATCGAGAGAATTTTTGCCCTTTATGATTAACTACAGGGATACAAGAGATAAATGGATAAGATCTTTCTTTAAGGGCCCCACCGAGAAGAAATATGCAAATTGAGAGTAGATGGTTGCGAGAGGAACCAAAGAATATGGTCAAAAGCGGAATTAGTATTAAGGAGAGAAGGGGAAGAGATCTAATGGTTAGTACATCGGAAGCTCAATCATCCAGGATGAGAGGTAAAGAACTAAAAACAAGGTCCAACGGTAAATGAGTCTTTAAAGACTACCGAAGAAAGGCCGACGAATATGATTTTGAGGATAGGTTAGAGCATAACACTCTAAAGGGGATGGACAAGGAACACAAAGAGGATCCAATCGGCATTATTGAAGGGAAAAACGAAAAAGGATGAATCAACTAGAAGATACACTCGCAACTTGTATAGAAATTGATCTCGACAATAATATATCGATAGCCGCTAATAAGAAGGACGGCCGATCACAATGAAAACCCTAAGCTAGAACATCTATAATTTAAGGCAACAGTGGACAAGAAGATGTCTCAAAAATATCTTGAGATAGTATCAACCCCAGCTTTTGTTTATTATAGAAACAAAATTTAGCCTAAAAAATATGGAAACAGTGTGGATATGTAAACGGGATTGATATAGGTGCAGAGGGATCTAGAGGGGGCCTCTCTTTAGGGTGGAAAGAAAGTTTATCAATTGATCTAAAAAGTTTTTCTAGTTTGCATATTGATGTGGATGTAAAGGTCAAAGAAGAAAGCAGAGAGGCTAAATGGAGATTTACATGTTTTTTATGGATCCTCAGCAGAGCATCTAAAAAGGGACTCACGGAATAAGCTGCGACAATTAAATGAGGATTGTCAACTTCCATGGTTATTTATGGGTGATTTCAATAAAATAATGTATTCATTCGAGAAAAAGTGGGGGAATTGAGAGAAGAAAGACAAATGGCAGCATTCAGGGAAGTTTTGGAAGAATGTGACTTAAGCGATCTTAACTTTTCAAGACAATGGTTTACTTAGGAAAGAGGAAGATTAGTAGAAAATAATATAAGGGAAAGATTCCCCCTTTTGTTTCAACACAGAATGGGTACTTCAAGAGGATTTTGAAGAACAAGTAAGAGAATATGTGATTCAATTAACAGAGAACTCCCAAGAAAACTTACAATTTTGGGCAACTCGTTAAAGGAATAGGCCAAAATCAATAAAGGAAATCGACACAGAAGAAGAAAGGAATTAAACCAAAAGCTCGCTGAGCTTAATAATGATGATCCTGATGAAGAACGGCTAGCATAAATAACAGAAGTCAAGTTAGCATTGAGTATTGAAATAAATAAGGAAGAAATTTTATTGGAGCAACAAGTAAGGGCAAACTAGCTTAGAATAGGTGATAGTAATACATCTTCCTTTCACAACTTTGCGTCCTATCGCAAGAAACAAAACACAGTAAAAGGGCTTGAAGATGAAAGTGGTAAATGGATTGAAGGGGATAAAGATTTGCTTGGTTTAATGACAAAATATTTCAACGATCTTTTCTTCTCAAAACCCTTGCAAGATTGTGAGAATTTATGGATAGAAGTTTAACCTTACATTCTTGGATACCTTAATGAGGAACTATCAGCTAATTTCAAAGAAGAATAGTTGTGGGAAGCACTAAAATCAATGGCTCCTCTAAAGGCTTCAGGTATGGATGGATTCCCTGCTCTCTTCTTTCAAAAATATTGGCATATTATAGGGAATGATATAACTAGATTTTGCTTAGAAATCTTAAATAATCAGGGAGAATTATGTGCTATTAACAGAACCAATATCGTGTTTATTCCTAAAATTCAAACTCCAAAAATTATTGGTTAATTTAGACCAATTAACCTTTGGAATGTAGTATATAAAATTAATTTCAAAAGCTATAGTTAACAGATTTCAAAAGGCCCTTAATTATTGCATTGAGGAAACACAATTTGCTTTTGTGCTAGGTAGACAGATTACTAACAACATTCTATTGGCATATGAATCATTGCATTCCTTCCAGAAGAAAAGATATGGCCTAGGGTCTTTTGCCTTAAAATTAGACATGAGCAAAGCATACGACAGGGCAGAATGGAATTTCGTGGAAAATATGATGAGAAATCTTGGATTCTACGACAAGTGGGTATCATTGATCAAGCAATGCATCAAAAGCATTTCTAATTCAGTTGTACTTAATGGAGGGAAAGGGGATGAGTTCAACCCCACTAAAGGAATAAGGCAAGGAGATCACTTAAACCCATATCTATTCATCATTTATGTTGAATATTTTTCAAGACTCCTTAACATTGCAAAAAGGGAAGGAAGTTTTGAATAGGCAAAAGTGGGGAGAGGAGGGTGTTAATAACTCATTTATTTTTCATTGATGATAGTATTTTATTTGGAAAAGCAACAACGGAAGGAGTTGTAGCTACAAAAATCAGTAGTCAATGAGTATGAAAATATTTCAGGACAATTGGTAAATTTTGAAAAATCATCGATTTACTTTAGTAACAACGTTAGTGAGGCAGTCAAGCATCAAATAGGGAGTGATCTGGGGGTTAGTATATCCAATAATCTCGAAAAATATCTTGGATTACCAACGATGGTGGGAAGGAGAAAGAGAAATGCTTTTGTAAAAATCAAGGAAAATTTTTTGACAAAAGTGAAAAATTGGAGTATTTGCAATTTGTCCATTAGAAGGAAAGAGGTGTTTATCAAATCAGTTTTACAAGCCATCCCAATCTATGCTAGCAATGTTTTAGATTACCAATTTCATTATGCCAAGATTTTAAGAATATTATGTGTAAATTCTGGTGGCAAAATGTAAAACTACCCGCGCAAGTTTACTCGCGCATGTTTTTGTTGCTCGCAAATCGCTTGGTATAATGTCACCACATAGTTGATCCCCTACTGAGTCGCATCACTTTTTTTAAGTCGATTAGTTGTAGGAGCCACCTTAAATATACCAGATTTCGAGATTTATCTTGCATTAGAAAACCCCCTGATTAACCTCAATATGAATGCTCGTACGTATTGTTGTCTTCCAACAGTACTAGCGGAGTTGTTGATAAATGAACAATTGTCTTCTAACCATTTCATCTCTATCCGACTACCACTAAACTTACCCGACACCTTTCCTAATAGTTGGTTGCAAATTTCACTTTAATCGCCAATGCTTACTACCCTTGTAACAACTATCCCATCAACGAATAAATCGAGTGTAACACCCCTAACCCGTACTCGTCGTCAGAATAGGGTTTCGGAGCATTACTAGAACATTCAAAACATTTTTTTATTAAACCACATAAATTACTATTCATTTACCGAGATCATCCATAAGGTCCCTTGATCGGGCCCTTGAGGCCCAATACAAGCATTAGAATCGAATCGGGACTTAACCAATACCTCTAAGAATTTTTCACGAATTTACAAAATTTTTCCAAGGTGTAGGGGCTTACACGCCCGTGTGGTCCAAGGGACATGCCCATGTGACTCTAGGACATGCCCGTGTTGGAGGCCGTGTTCGACCCCGTGTAACTCTCTAACTTGCACACATGGCCATGCCACACGTCCATGTGCTAGGCCATGTGGTTAATTAATTTAATTCGAAATTAGGTGTAGGTTTCACATGGCCAAGACACATGCCCGTGTTCTAGGCCGTGTGGCACATACGGTTGAGACATACGCCCATGTCTCTACCCGTGTGCTCAATTCTAAGCATTCTGTTTCTCAAAATTAAGGTGCAGGGGACACACGGCCTAACCACATGCCCATGTCACCAGGCTGTGTGTCACACACGGTCTAGACACACGCCCGTGTGTCTGCCCGTGTGGACAAAATGAAGTCATTTCTAGCTTCATTTCTCACCCAAAATTTCACCCAAGACCTGCACTTGAAACATACAACCAATACCAACCATTCCAAGCATTCAAAATAGGTAGTTTCATCATTTAACATGACGTATCATTGCAAGCACAAGTGTTTATAAACTTACCTTGGATTAATTTAGGCATCCACAACATTGAGCACATATTCATGACATAACACATGTGCATATGTATATAATAATAATCTACTTAAACATACCAAAATGAACTATTACTAGCCATTCCAATGGCTAGGTTACAAAATGACATTTTCAAACCACTATTGGCCAAGTTTTCCTATACATGCCATTATATCAAAATGATTTTACTAAGTATACCCAAAATGTTAGTTGATAGTGTGACAATGCTCCGATGACCTTCCAACCTTCACGAAATAAAATGGGGTAAGCATTACATGCTTAGTAAGTTCGTATAACGGAAACTAAACTTACCAATCTTGTTTATTAAAATCTAGGCATACAATGTTATGTTTCCATCCATTTGGCTAATTTACCTAATCACATACATCCAATCAAACATGTTAGTCACAAAGTTTCCATACACATCAAGTAAGAATAGATGAGCTCATTAAGCAATATTCTTTCAAGTCATTATTATATCATCTCAAGGTTTTCATGCCATGTCAAGAGTTTGATATCTATTAAATCATTGAAATTCCGATAAAGGCTCAAATAGTACACTCGAAGCGTAAGATTTATTAATCCGTCAATTCTTATCGAAGTTACCCCTTAACCAAGGAACACACTCTCAAGTTACTTGTCGTATAACAGGATTACCAGTCTAGGCTAAATCCTTTACATAGCATATGCTTAAAAGAGCTCAATTAGGGTTACCAGTCTAAGTTAAACCCTAATCATAAAGTATGCTCGAGAGGTAATGTGTCGGGATTACTCATCTGGGCTAAATCCTTTCTATGAAAAGGTCATTGGGATTACTCGTCCAATCTAAATCCCGTCCACAACAAATGTAGGACCCTATTTGTTTCGAGAAAGCGTATACAATCATCGAAATTCAACATTCAATTGGGACTTAACCCTTTATCACAATTTCAAGCATGTATTAAGTTTCTCATTATAGCATTCAAGTAATGTAGATTAATATGAATCACATTCCATACAACACAACATTCAAGTAAACATATTTACATGCCAGATTAAGTTACACGAACTTACCTCGACACTTGTTCGTGTAAAAGTCTACTAATCCAAAATCTTTTCTTTTCATCGATCTAACCTCGAATTAGAGTTGTCCAAATCTATATAAATGAATTTAACCATCAATTTCATACATTTCATATTTAAATGGACTCAATTTACGTCCTAGGCAAAATTACCATTTTGCCCCTAACTTTTCCATAAATTCTAATTTTGTCCCTAGGCCCGGAAAATGAAACTTGTGCAAATTACTCCCTATTCCAAGCCTAACCAAAGCCCCATTACAAATTTCCAGCACATGTATTCATAAAATTTTAGAATTTTTCATCAAATTTTACAACTTTTCATTTTAGCCCCTAAATCATGTTTTCATCAAAAATCACTTTGTAAAAGTTATTTATCTATCAATAACCTTTCATTTTCTACCATAAATTTCTAATTTCCAGCATAATACATTCATGACTCATTTTCATGCCTTGATAATTTTTTCAAATTAATCCCTCAAATAGAGAGATTAAGCCATCCTAGTTTCAAAAATACCAAAATTACTGAAAACGGGACAAGAGAACTTACCCAATTAAGCCTTGAAAGTTTCCTTTCTCTCTCCTAGGGTTTCCATAAAATTTTAGGTTGAAGATGACAATAATAAGATGATATTTTCTTTTATCATCTTTTAATTAATTAAGTATTTTGGTATTTCCAATTTAGTCATTGCACTTTTTCTATAATTCCATGGATAAGTCATCAAGAAAAATCTACATACTTTTCTTAATGGTCTAATTACCATATAAGGACCTTAAGTTTTGAATTCCATAACTATTTGATCCTTATAGCTACTAGAATTTAACTTTCTCATTTTATGCGATTTAGTCCTTCTCGTAATTAAGCACTTAATCGATAAAATTTTCGTTTCAAAATTTTCACATGACATGCCTATTATATAGGATCATATAATGAAATAAAAATATATCATGTTTTTTGGTCGGATTTGTGGTCTCGAAACCACTGTTTCGATTTCACTGAAAAATGGGTTGTTACACCGAGCTGTATTGCTACATCCTCAAGTGTAATTCTACACTCACCATACGGAATAAAAAATGTGTGTCTCGGGTCTCCATCTTTCCAGCAAAGCGTTGATAAGTTCGAGCTCCAATTTAGTCCCCCCAAGCATACGACTTGCAATTATTGATCAATTACACGTGGCGCCCTTCCACTTAAATTGTGTTTATATGTCTCAATTATCCGATCTTCGGTCTAATTATATATATAAAAAATTTAAAAAATTAATAATGTTAACATAGTAATTATATTAATTAAAATAAAAAAATTGATAATATTTTCTTACTATTTGTAATTGGATGCCGAAAATGTGTTTGACATGCAAACGAATAAGAGGCGCTTTGAATGAAGAAAAAAGAAAACAAGTATGTTTATATAGAAAATGAAATAGCGTTGGGAGGCAAAAATGTAATTAGCTATTTGAAATTTTAACCATAAAAAAAATTGACCATTAGACAAAAACATTTCCTATAGGAAGCACTTTTCAGCCCCTTGACTGCCACCTCAACTGAAAACGCTTCCAACTCTCTAAAATCAACCTATATCGTTAACTTTAGGGGAAAACGGCCTAATTCCCTAATTAACTTTTAAAAGTGACATTTTTATCTAATTAAACCTACTTTTATATAGTGTATATATATTTTAGATACTCGTTTAATATTGTATTGTTAGTAGGCAAGGTTGTACAAGTTCCTTACTTTTAAGATATAAATCTTATTAATTATATATTTTATTCTCCACATCTAAACACCAAGTAATAATAAAAATAGTTGATTGCTTTTCCGCGCGGCTTCGGTTTTAAACAAAATAAAATAAATAAATAAAACAACACGTTTTAAATTATTTAGTTAACCTCAAATTTTCTCTCATTTCTAAATATAAAAGTGTATTTAGATTCGAGATTATGTATATAGGTTCATACTCAATAATTACTCCAAAATGTTATTGCTTGGAACCTGTTTAATTTTTCATTCCAAGTTTTGGACCTAATTCCTTTCGTTACTAATCGCTATATTTGTGATTAGAAATAAATTTTTAAGTAGGTCCCACTACGTTTAATATCACATCACCGTCGATTCCCGACACGTGTCACCTTTGACGTCGCTAATTAGTTCCCTGTATATTTCTCTTTTTTTTATTCCTTCTCTGGTGTTTTAATAAGTAAACTCTTGTACGTTTAGTTTTTTTTGGGTAACAAAATCCATATATACTTGGAGCAAAACGAAGCAGGAAAACAAAGAAACCCAGTAAAAAGGTATGATCATAATCTTAATCTTCCATTGTTTCCTTCTTAATTTCTTAAAATTTGTTATTTGGTGATTGTCTCTTGTTTACTTTTGTTTGTTTCATCCGCTTTTCTTTTGTTTTATAAACTGAGCTGCTGCTTTTGAAGCGGGTTAAATTTTAATATTTTACATGAAAATTCATAATTTTAGCTTTCGGCTGGAAATGTTAAGTTTGCAATCAAAGAAATGAGGTTGTTGCATTAAAGAAATGGGGTTGTTTTTGTTTCCTTTTCCAGTGATCATTTCTATTAGTTTTTGCATGTCCATCCCTCTGATATCCAATTTGTTGAACTATGGTATATGCCAAGAAGAGTTAACAAAAAAGGCCTCTTTTTGTTTCTCTTTCGAACAACCTGTTTGGTATATGCCAAGAAGAGTTAACAAAACTACTAAGAAAGTTAAAATTTTAGTTTAGGGTATACTTAGAAATTGCGAAAATTCTAGAAACTTGATTGTTTTTTGTGGTCTTCTGTAAAATATCTGCAAAGTTTCTTAAGGTTGTGACACATGGTTTCTGTTGTGCTTTCTAGACACTTGTCGCCTTACTAGACTGTGTTCACTGAATTCCATGTCCTTTTTTGGTTTTTCTCATTCTAACTTTATTTTTTTTAGTCTTTTGGGTTCTAGGACCAAGGGAATTTATAAGCTTGAGTAAAAGGCGGTGGTGAGTAGAAAGGAAAGTGAAATGATAGGTGAAGAAAAGGTGCGAAGTGAAGACTTGAACTTGTGCTTTGAGAAGCTGATGATGGTTGCTGCTGGAAATAGTGGTGAAGGAGTTAAGAGGAAAGGTGCGGTGATCACTGAGTGGAAAGATATTCCTATGGAGCTGTTGTTGAGAATTGTTTCCCTTGTCGATGATCGAACTGCTATTGTTGCTTCTGGTGTTTGTAATGGGTGGAGGGATGCTATTTGCTTGGGCCTTACCCATCTTTGTCTCTCATGGTATCTGTTTTTTTCCAATGTTCAAAAGTACCAATATTTGTATTTTTCCTTGTTTCCGTCAACAATTGTTTGATGTTTATGTGCTTGTTTTGCAGGTTAGCTATATTACCTCTAGAGTTCTGAACAGAACCAGGATTTACTCTAATATAAAGCAATAATTTGTAGTTCATTTCCCGTTCTTTGTTTGCTTGTCTCTAGCTCTAAGGCAAACCTTTTAGTAGTTTTGGACGCATAGCAGCCCATAGATTCATTTGCCTGGCCTTCTAAGATATGAGTATTGCTGTTCTTTTATAGCTTCAAGGAGGTTAGATCTTTTTAGTACTAGGGCTTGAATAAAGTCCTTCCTGATGCTATATCCTTGGTGCTGCTCTCTATGAATAATATCAATTCCAGATACAGTTCATATAAATCAATCCCAGCTTGGGAAATCTGAATTTTGAATTGAGTTGCTAGTTTTTCTCCAACTGGTTGGTAGCAGCAGGCCTAAACCGTTTTCTCATTAGGTGTGTGGGTTAACCTCATAAAGTTCCATTTTCAGTTAGCCCTTGATTATTGCCTTTACAATTGCCTGTGTCACTTTCTGTTTTAACTATAATTAACCAGCAAACTTGCATGATTTTTTGTTGAAGTACCATTTATTTGGCTATGCTTTTGATTTTTGAACCTTCATAAATGATACGAGTTTACAAATAATATATTGGCCATTGTTCCCTTTTATGAATCTTGAGGAAAGTATTTGGTTGATTTAGGAAGATGTATTCAGTGTTCTCCAAGTTTGTAGCACCTAGTACGTTAGTTTCTGATAGGTAGGATAAAATAATGCATGACTTGAAAACACTCTCCTACTCGGGTTTATCAATTCTTAAATATATTATCAATGTATATTGGTGGTTATGGTAGTATTTTGTGCCCCACCTGATGCTTATTAACTTGCTTAACATTTAATCTTAGTAGTAATGGTTAAAGCTTGTTTGATGTGGAGATCTTGAAATATCTTATATCTACCTTATTGGTTGGAAACTTTTTCATATTATGCTTGGCTGCATTTAGATTTGTCATTTTATTTGTGGTATTTTACTTCCTCGCTAAAATTGGGTTGTGTGGTATCTTGCTGCAGGTGCAGGAAGAACATGAACAACTTGGTTCTATCCCTTGCTCCTAAATTTACCAAATTGCTAACTCTCGTACTACGCCAAGAAAATCCGCAGCTTGAGGACACTGCTGTTGAGACGATTGCGGAATTCTGTCATGATCTGCAGGATCTGGACCTCAGCAAAAGTTTCAAGCTTGGTGATCGCTCATTGTATGCTTTGGCCCATGGTTGCCCTAATCTTACAAAACTTAACATCAGTGGCTGCACATCATTCAGTGATGAAGGTCTTGAATATTTGACTAAATTTTGTCGAAAACTAAAAATATTAAATCTCTGTGGATGTGTTAAAGCTGCAACTGACTGCGCATTGCAGGTATGAACAATACTCTGATTGGTTGTTATTTACTTGCTGATTAGAAAATTGACTTACTTGAGTCAGAAATATTGGTATAGGCTATTGGACAGAACTGCAATATGTTGCAATCTTTAAATCTGGGATGGTGTGACAACGTTGGTGATCTAGGAGTTATGAGTCTAGCATATGGATGCCCTGATCTCAGATGCCTTGACTTGTGTGGCTGTGTCCGCATAACAGGTATTGCTTTCATTGGGTTCATATTCGGTATTTGCAATGTGGTATAACTTCCTGCTTTGACATTGAAATTCAACATATTGTTTCAGTTCCAAATTCCAACACTCTAGCCTAATTCATCTCCCTTTGAAATTTGACATGGCATTCTGCTTCCACGTATATCTAGTGAAGTCTGGCAGCACCTAGTGCTAATGGTTGTCGGTAGACACAATTTAAAATTATGCATTCGTATTCTCAAATGTGGATACCATCTATTTATTGACTTTAAATTGGCTTCCCTATAATCCAGTTTAAAACATATGTGAAGTTTGCATGAGAGTGGACTACAATATCAAGAAACTTTTACCGTCATTTCTAGCTTCTGAAGCAGGTTGATGTTCAGTCTTCGAATAACTAAGCTTGTTTACCATTTTCACTTTCAAGAACGGAAGGCAAACATTGCATGCTTTGAAGATGAAGACTGATCAGCTTTTACATTGTATTTCAGATGATAGCGTGATTGCTTTGGCCAATGGGTGTCTCCATTTGAGGTCTCTTGGTCTGTACTATTGCCGGAATATCACAGACAGGGCAATGTACTCACTGGCTCACAGCCGAGTGAAGAACAAGGCTTCAATCTGGCAGTCCATGAAGGGTAGATATGATGAGGAAGGGCTTAGAAGTCTGAATATAAGCCAGTGTACTGCACTGACTCCTTCAGCTGTTCAGGCATTATGTGATACGTTCCCTGCTCTTCACACCTGCTCTGGAAGGCATTCCCTCGTCATGAGCGGCTGCTTGAACTTAACGTCCGTGCATTGTGCTTGTGCCGTGCAATCACACCGCACACTAAACAGTATTCTCCATACAGCTCATTGAAAGGGGATGTTAAATCTCATGTTGATATTGTAAGTAAATGCACTACAAGGTCTTAGAAATCTTCAGGCCTTGTAATCTGGTCTGTTGAATTGTGAATTATGCAGTGTTTCTCTTTCGGAAGCCAAACTATGCCGTTTTCACATTGCTTATGGTCTTAATGATGAATTTGGGACTTTCTCAATCGTAAATATAAAATTAGTTAAAACACATGATAAATGCATGAACTGCAAATCAATTTCTTTTATTTGTGTCGTCTAAGTGGGAGACAGGAGTTTTACTTGTTACTCCAAAGTTGTGGCACTGCAAATCAATCTTTAACCAGAACGATGAATTCTGTTGATGGACAATGATTGAAAATAATGCACTGAAATTTAGATGAAATTGATCACGAGAATCACAACATTTAAACAAATTTATATGGAATCTTCACTTTATTTAAGTGCTAAAAATAAATAAAATTTTAAAATAATTAATAACTATTTTTATAAAGTGTTTTTTTTTTTCTTTTAAACTTTTATATAAAATGTATAAAAAAATAATTTAAACTCAAAATATAACATGTGATTTAAATTTAAGGCTTCAAATTCATGAAATTCTTAACTTTTTTTTCTTTTATTATTGTTTCACATCTTGGAGGGGATTTGGAGAAAAATGCTATTTTTGTTAAGATTTTTAGAATTAAAAAAATACTTATTTTAGTAAAGAAAATATACAAATTTAAAATTTGTAAGGAAATTATATTTAGATTTTTAGAATAATATACACCGTTCCCTATAAAACTAAAAAAAATTGAAACTTCAAACTTATCATTTATATAATGCATATTTTTTTACTTTATATTATTAAAAGTATTTATACATTTTTAGAAATCTAATATATTCATAATTTTTTTTTGGAATAATATTTGATGTGCCGGCAGTGATTGTCCATCGGTGCTTAAGTCACATGTACTATCGATGAATAATAAAATGATACATCAACATTAAATTTTAAACAAAAAACATGGAAGACTTATAAATAAATATTAATAATTTTTTAACTTAATTAAATATTAGGCATAACTATTATAAATAAATATTAATAACTCTCATATTTAAGATCACGGGTTTAAGGGTTTAGGATTTAGGGTCTCAAGTTTAGGGTATCGAGTTTAGGGTTTTAGTATTTATTTAGAATTAATTATTATTTAATTATGTTTAAATAAATATATTTATTTACAAGTCCTCCACTATTTTTTATTTTATTTAATGATTAAGTGTCATGTTATTATTCATCAATGGTGTATGAGACTTATACACTAACAGTGCATTAAATATTTTTTATTATTTTTTATAGTATTTGTTTTTAATATCATTATTATTCTTTTATAATTATTTATTAAATCATGAAATGATTTGATGATATGGAATTTTATATATACATATCTATAATACTCGAAAAAGAAAGCATATAAATGACTACATGAACCTATTAAAATCGAGGCCTAGGGACCAAAACATGTATGAAAGAGTTAATTGACTCTAAGAACAGATTTGATTGGTAAGTTAAATGGTTAAATGATGTTAATTGATCATGGTATTGGATGGCTTAATGTTAAAGGTATATATGTTTGTTTCATAAATGGTATAGCATGTTTAAATGATATAAGGTTTGGCATTTGACAACTAGTATGAATTAGTCAATTCTATTGCAATGTCGAATGGATTGATTTGCTAATTACCATATGAATACTCTGATATGTAAATGATAATGGAATTTCTTGGGATGATAGGATATAATTTGGGTAGATGTTGTGTTTGTAATTATTATGATCAATTGCTTATGTTAATGTGATATTATCTTGAATCAAGAAAGTACCACTGAGCTTTATCGCTCAGAGTACAGTTTGTTTTTTCCATGAGTAGGTATAGGTGGGTCTCAAAGTCCTGAGAAGTAATTCAGCATTAAATCCACAACCTTCGACTAAGCAAAGTTCATATAGTTTCTTATATTTTTCAATATATAGCAAGTACCTATAATCGAGTCCGTCTTGTAATGTATATGGTCTTTAGGACATTGAGTTGGCATATGCCAATTGTAGTTTATGTTATGAAATGTTAAATTGACATGCATATATGGTTTATAGTTAAAATGGTGCATAGGTGAAATTATTTTGTATATTATGGTTGATCTTGTGTTTTGAATGGTTAACTTGATAAAAATGATAATGATGAAGCATCTATGGTAGCTTTTGAGAATTGTAAGTATGTGTACATGTTCAAACAGGTTGGAAATGAATTTGGCCATTTTGCTAGGCCATTGTGAATAGGTACCAAATGGACCTTTTGGAAACAGTGAGTGATGTTGCGACGTCAATCTCTCAACATCACAACGAGGTCAAGTTAGTGGGTTACATTATGATTTAGAACTCTCGAAGTTGCGACACCAACTCGACAGTTTGAAAATCCTACAATTTGCCCCTTATTCGACTTTGAGCTAACTAATGAACTTCTGTAAGCTCGTATATATATTTTTAAATCATGCAATAATGATGTTTCGAACTTAATGATCTATATTAATTGTTCGATTGATTTGTTTTTTATTGTAGTTGCTCCAGTAATGAATGTAACATTTAATACCTCGAGCTTGACAATCAAGTCGAGGATGGGGTGTTGCATATCATACATAACCCAAAACATGCATATAATTACAAGAGAGCCACATCTTATCAAAATTAACCAAACATGACAAAGAGAATAAATTTGGTATTGGTTTATACTATAAACATAGCACAACCTGGCTTTGATACCAATTGAAAAAATCCGGTTAAGAAATGGTTCATTGTAACCAGGAAAGTTTAAAAAATTTCTAAATCGAGTTGGTTTATGATATTTATAGCAATAAACTTTTACCGAAAGGTATCTGTGCTTTATGCGAGATAGATTTGAATCATTCTCAACTTTCAATAAAAAGGCCATTTCTATAACGCCCTCAACCCGATATGATTTGTCGGATCTGGATCTTGAATGTTACTGCAAAACACATAACCAAATATACAATACTCAAATAGACAATCACAATTTACAAACAAACCTAGTTTGAAATTACAATCTAGGACAAATTTCAACAAAACAAATAGAGTATTTAAACTTATAATTATACAAAATTAATAGAGTCTGACACAACTATTTGACATTTATAACTAAATAATTTAACTCCTTCTTTATAACACCAAAAACAACATTGTATGCATAATATTCCAATACATCCCATTTTTGGCGTACTCTTGGCAGTCCCATCAGGCACGTACCCAACATCAAACACATGAAACACGAAGATAGAAATGGATAAGTTCCAAAGAACTTAGTGAGAAATGACATCGTTTACCCTAATTGGTACTCGTATATATATGATAACTATTAGTTTGCCATGGCGATCTTCTTGTCCTCTGTCACGTGGTTTTGCTACTAACAAATACGTTCCTTGAACTCATTCCTTTATATACGCGTTAACTACCCTACCTTGATCTGTTCCCATTTATGTTCTCTATCAACCTTAATCCTCAAATATTTCTTCGACCCACATTATTTATAAATCTGTCCGAATCTAATTCAAAGGCCAGTACATATCGATTATCATCTCACACATATTCATAACCCAAAACTATTATTCATAGACAAATTCTTAGGTGAACACATACCCAATTGGCGAAATCACAATACAATCTATATTATCACAGTTTACCCAATCAATAACAATCTAGCCCCACACTATTACCTACTTATATTGTCTTAATACAAATAGAATTGGCGGATAACTTCTTATAACCTTCATACTCAAACTTTTGTTCAAAACATCTATTCAATACTAACCCATCACCTCTCTGTATCTCATAAATTCATTATCTTCAATCATATCTTAATCTTGTATAGTTCTTTCCATATAGTTAATAGATACCTTATATCAACTGATTTTATTGAGCACTTTATAGAAATATTCTAAATACTCCATATAACTTTGTACAAAACACGCCACAAAGGCAACCTATTAGAATATGCCTCAAAGGCTTTCCATTCAGAATATGCCACAAAGGCTTTGTAACACCCCAATACTCGAAGGTCAATTGAAGCGATGCTCAGACAGAAAACAGACATATGCCCAATTCAATTTTCAGTTCAACTATGATACATGTTAACTTTTCTAGGCAGAGCATCAAAAAACTTCTTCAAAACATATGTTTATTTAACAGTATATGCCATAAAATAAAAGTAAATGGATTTAAGATCCTTCAATTGAAATTCTTCTTTAATATACAATACTAGTAGTGACGTTTACTTATAAAACATTTTGGCATATACAAGTTGAAACCATTTCATAAGTAAAAACTTAATAAACCTTAACAAGTCCCTTAAAAGGAGGGTAACATTCTTATAAATCAGTAACTAAATAAGAAAAAAAAATATTATAGATTCATTTTTAGAACAAAGTTACACGCCACCCCCAAAACAAATACATGTTACAAAATAGAAAGAGATGAAGCTCATAGCAGAGAATGCTTATTGTAGCTTAATCCCTTCAAAAATCCTATAACGAAGATCACCTTAAAGAAGGGAAAGAAAAGGAGGTAAGTTCAAAAGAACTTAGTGAGTCCAGTAAGGAAAACTCAACACTTAAATAAAAATAGATACATGGCAAGTTCATAACACAGACTAATACTTTAGACTTTATACGCCACGACATATGGGCGTACACTCTTATCTCGTTGGCAAACACTTAACCTTAGGGTATAACTTTCTGAGCGTACTCATATATTTGGCGTATACCATCTTTCATAATACTAGGTGTACACTTATATCCTTTCCCTCACATAGCACTATAACTTACAGAACTGTTGCTTCTCCATTAACATAGTCTTTTCTCATAAGTACCTTTTGTACCATAACCTCACTTCAAGCGAACTCAAACATGCTTTCAAAACTTACTATGGTGGATTCAATATACCAATTATCATCTCTTGGCTAATTCCTTATGATCTCGATTCATCAACAGGAATTAGAACATTCTTTTTTAATCATCAGTCTTTCTTTTCATCTCAACCGATATATGTATTACACAAACATACACAATATCATATTAGTTTATTCCTTTCAATACATAACATATCATATAACACATACAAAGACGTATTAGCTTACTCTTTCATACCTTTCTTTGGGTTGAACCTCGGATTTCACATATTAGAATAGATCTTTTCATATCATATCATTTCGAACACCTACGTATTCCTGTGAGTATAGGGCTCTTTGTCATGTTTAACAACTAACATGTCCTACCAGTGGCCCATCATATATCCCCATCTGGTTAGCAATTAGCATGCCATACCAGTGGTCTCACATATATGTCATTCTGGTTTGCAATTAACATGCCCTACCAGTGGCTTATCTTATCCATATATTGAGTTCATACCCCCAAAGAAGTCATTTCTCTTTCATGCCATGATCATGCACACATACGCACACATAGACAATTATACATAACAAATTTCCAAAGTTCAAAGTTCATGTTCTCATTTGGACTCTATCCATGACATCTATACGTTAATGTTACACAAAACAAATTACAACGTAGAGAAGAATTGCACTGTCTGGATACTCATAGGTGATTTCAAGGAAGTTAGCTATTTCGTCTCTAATTTTGCATGCACAACTTTTTTTTTCTAATTGATTACTTGATTCTTCTTCTCCAACGAATTCTTCTTAACAGGTTTTCAAAGTGTAATAAAGCAAAAGAAAATAGAAGGAAAAACCCTCACTACAAGGGTTTCCACTGATATTTATATCTCACAGCTTTCACACTCAAGGTTAACATGTAGCTAACATGCAAAGCTAACTCAATTTCTATCATGACCAACAAAATTATTACAGGTCAAAATACATAAAAAAAAATAATCATAAAAATTTGGTACATTCTAACTGGATCTTAGTTAAAACGCAACTAGAGCTGAACAGAACTCACACATGCACAAACTAATAATATTCAGATCCATAATTCCATAATCCTTTTCGAGCGTACATAATAGAAGATCTTAACACACATGCTTTCCAAAAGAAACACTAATTGGTGGGTTCCTTACCACGACCATGTCGGATCATAAAATTTACAACTCAGACTTCACCCAACAGCAAATCATAACAGACTTAGAAATCACACAGTCCACCACTCATGGCGTACAACTTATATAAATACCACTCTAGCATATACAACATAAACCAATCTTACCTTAACATAAATCTTAACTAACTTTCAGCCTACAAACCATCAACAAGACTATGCCAGGCGGGGTATTACAGGCTTTCCATCCTGAATATGCCACAAAGGCTTTCTATTTAAAATATGCCACAAAGCCTTTCCATTTAGAATACACCACAAAGGATTTCCATCTGAATACTCCACAAAGGCTTTTCCATTTAGAATACGCCACAAAAGCTTTCCATTACTACCGTGTTTGTGATATAAATTTGCCTAAACTCAATTTCTGTGAGTTTTGCCTATCATCGCCTTGGGACATGCAGTAAACCTCATTAGGTAAATGCCATTCAATAGTTCCTTTTTAGATAGTGTCCCATGGCCATGGACTTTTCCTTTATAATTTCGTATTAGAACTCGTTTTTACTATCCTAACGGACTTTATCTATTATCACCGTGATGACTCGCCTCATAATACAAACTCTTCAAACCTAAACAAATCTTAGACCCAATACTTCATATCACTCATCATACCTTCAATAGAACTCACATTCAAGCAAACAAACCCATTCTCCAAACTATATTATAACTCAACACATAGTTCTTCATATATTTAGACACATCAGATCCCCTATTTAATGTACATACCATCTGTAGCAATTATTCATATACTCTTTCAAATCTAACATAAATTCATTCATATATTCATGTACATATCATTTTCATACTATAATATTTGTGATTTCAAATTTTTAGTTTGATAATTTTTATTTAGACATGCTTCAACATGAACAGTATACATGCAGGTGTTAGAGTACAGACTCATCTAACACTTACCTCCAATAGTTTAAATCCATATCCAAACATCCATCAAGAAACAGTAGCATCCACTGCTTACAGAACATAGAAACTTCATTAAAACTCATTCGTATACAATTTACCATCAACTCAAACACTGACAACACTTATGCAAAGCCTTACACTTACATCTTACTATTCATGTACCTAATACAAACTTACTCTTTCAAAGTTTAACATACAGGATTGAAATACTTACCCAAGAATGAAATAACCATTGATTAGATCAAGATCCTTAGCTTTCTGCTTACATAGGAAGAAATAACGTTGAATCACAATAGAGGAACCAAAGATTAACATCAGAAAGAAGAAAAACTCCCCCTCAAAAACTCTTCCACATATTTAAATAGCCTTAACTCACTTAATAATATGACAAGTTTCACTTTACTTCAAAGTTTGTCCCACTTAATGGTCTATAGATTCTAAGAGAAACATAAATGAGGATCCAATATAATTAAATATCAAATTAGTCTATCAAATTGATTTCTAATCGAATACTTACAACGTAACTAGCATAGTTACTTAAACAAACATGACATACAATACCCTTGATGTTGACTCAATCATAATTGCCCCATTACACTTACCAAAATCATACTCTTCACAAAGCGACGCATTTTAAGAAGAATCCTTACTTTCAATCCTGACAACTTCTTTACGCCCATCCTATATGCCAAAAGAGACAATTGTGCGAATAGTATTTCGCCAGACAGATTATTTTAAAACTTCACGCCAAAATATCAAACTCGCCAAAAATTGGTGTGTTACATTCTTCGTTACCATTGTACTCTGAATCGTGTTGAGTATAGGCTTAAGCAACACAAACCAAATGTAGAACAAGAAATTGAATTATTACTTTCAGTGGGAAAGTGGGAAAGTAACTTCTCTCTCTATAAATTGAAAAGTTGGTTATTCTGAAAAATAAAATTTATGCTTAATAATAAATTCACCTTATTTTTAAACATAAAAAACAATGTATGAATCAAGTATACTTTCCTATATCAAAGGTGTTTATTTATAGAAAGAGATAAGAGAATCATGGTTGAATAAAAATAACATATATAATATTTATTTAATAGAAAAACTCCCCTAATCCAACTAAGAGAGAGGGGGGAGGCACACTCTAGATAATAACACTAGGGTTGCTGCCCCTCATATGTAATATGAGGGGATTTAGGCCTCTCCTATATTGGATCTAATTATATGTGCTTCCTAAACTTTTGACCTAGCACTTTATAATTTAATCCAACCCAATACTTATTTCCTATTTTCCAAAATAAATATTAATTAATTAATTAATTAAATTAACTAAATTAATCTCCCAATTAAGAAATTTTCTAAACCCAATTCTAATTTTGTTAAAGTCATAGCAATTTTATCATAAAAGAATTTATGAGGAAATATATTTAATTTTCATATTCAATGGATTCATAATGAATAATTAATTTAATTCCATTTTTAAACTTCAAATATTTAATTATAATTAATTAAATAATAATTTGAAAATCTTAAATTAATTCTCAAGTCATTTAAATACAAAACGCATTCACTTGTGAATGAGATCCATTTCTTTAACTTTATCATTTCCATTCATTTTTGCTCATTTGGTTCTACATAAATCTCATTTTTAGTTTGAACGCACTAGCGGAGGGACAAATTGGACATATACAATTAGCGGCCAAATAATTTAAAATAAGTTCCAGGTTTTCGTCTATTAATTACAAATTTATTTAGTCATGAAGTCATTTCACTATAGTCTTATAACAACCCCTTTTTCAGTGGTGCCGAAAACGGTGGTTTTGGAAACCCTTTTTTGAATATTAATTCAGCAAATATTATTAATTAATATTTACGAGTATACTATAGAATTATATTAAATTTTGATCCGATAGTTTTATTGAACAGATAGTTAATTAATGTACAATAACAAAATCATAAAAGTTAATCACTATATATTTTTATTTGATAAAAGGCTTATATGGTAATTCTCCAAGGGTTTAAGTGGCAATTAGTCACTTCTTGAAAGTTGTGGATGGTTAGTGGCATTATTATACAAAAATTTGTTTAAATGAAATTATATTTACAGGTTAAAAAAAACATATGTTATAATTCAAGTTAAAATGAAAAACAAAAGAATAGAAAGTCATCATCTTTATCTCTGTTTCTTCTTCAACCGTCCAAAAGGAAAAAATTAAGCGTTTGGGTTTCAAACATTTAACTTTCAAATTTGGTAAGCAATTTCAAGCCTATTTGTTGTAATTTTTATATTTTTGAGATTTCGAGAGCTTGATTTAGCTAGCTCGGGAACTATTTTGCAAAAAATTTAAATTTTATATAAATTGTCATTGAATCTTGAAGCTTTTAGTACTAAATTGATATATTTTGAGCTTAGATATGAAAAAAACTATTTTGTAAAGTGAAAGTTGTTAGTTTTAAACATAAGAACTAAAGTGTAAATATTTAAAAATTATAGTTAAATTTCTATAATTTTAGATATTAGAGGGCTATAGAAGGATGAAATTGAGATCAGTTTCAAAAGCGAAGCACAAATTTGAAAGTTATGACAAATTTGGTTTTAAGGACAAAATTGAATAAAATGCAAAACTTGAAGGAATATCTAATAAATGAAATTGAATTGATATATAGTTATAGTATGCTATTAAATGATATTTGGAGTTGATAATTAAATTAAATTATGATTTAGAATGGGATTTAAACCAATCAGAGGATATTCGAGAAAAAGGGAAAATTATATATTAGTCCTTGACACCTCATCGGTTGCTATTTTTCCAGGAATAGAAGATATTAGTCCTTTCAAGATCATGATCATCCTTCACTTGATTGTTGAGGATGTACATCACTACTAAATAATGGGGTTCATAGAATTTGTCCCCCTCCTTCAATGGTTCTACCAACTCTTCATCACTAATAAACTCACTTCCATTATCTTCAATATTAATTAATTCGACCATATTGGCATCTAGTGTGTCTGAATCAGAGGTATACTCACATTCACCTTGATAAGCAAAAGTCTCATGTTGGAACAATCATGACTATAATGCTCATATGTCTAGATATTTGTTTCATAGTTGGGTTGATGAGTCAATATCAGGCGAATCCTGGTCCAAGACATTGGCAAGAAGTTATGCATATACTCAAGTATTTGTAGAGAAAAAAGAATTATATTTTTTTTATTCTTGAGGATATCTTACCCTTATTGGTCATATAGAAATTGACTTCTAGACGTGCCAAGTTTCGAGGAAATAGATATTGAGATGTGTCTTTGTCCTAAGCAGTAGGTCCATACTATGGAGAGTGTCAAGTAGGGTTGCACTATTGATTCTACTATTAAGGTCAGATATGTGGCTGCTTTTGAGGCAACAAAAGAAGCAATATGGCTTTGGATTTTCTTACATATCTCGAAGTCATTCATGATATAGAAAAAAGCTATCACTGTGTATTATGATAATAGTGTAGCAATAGCTAGCACTAAAGAAACCAAAAACCACAAGAGGATAAAACACATTGATAGAAAGTATCATATCGTAAGGGAGGTAGTCGCAGATATAATAATGGGTGTACTCAAATTTGCATCAAATGACAACCTTGTGAATCAATTTACCAAGACTCTAGTGGCTAGGAGTTTTGAAAAACATGTAGAGAGTATGGGAATTCAAAACATGATTCAATTACATCAATATGAAAATGAGAGAATATTGGGATCTAATTTCATTAGTGTAGTGATTTCATCTATATGTACTTGTATTTTTTGAACAAATTAGTTTAATAAAATATACATTATAATCATCAATATCTTTGCATATTATCCTTAATGATTTTTGCATGCAAAATAAAATGAAAGCAAATATTTACTCATTAATTATCTAATGTTTAACTAATATTAAAGCGATATTATGTTGTCAGATCATAATACAGAAGAATAACTTATATTAGTAAATAATCTAAACATGTTTTTAGTCTAATTGGAATTGAGCAAATCAATTGAAAGACTAATGTGCCACCTATCAAGTCTAAATAGGGAGATACCTTGTCCTAGGTATCAAAGTGGATGACTCCCAAAAGATAGAGACATATATGTGATTAATTAGGCTGACAGTACATCGAGCATGATCAAAGTAGAATAGATCCTAGATCCGTTTGTGGATTCATTCACTTGTGACGTTCATAGTGTGACATACATTAATCTTGAGTGGATGATGGATTATGTATGTGCAACTTGTATACTTTGATGTAAATGAAAGCCTAATTTTAAATTGATTATGATAAGGAATTAGGTGGATGAATGCGGAAGCAAATCATAAAGTTTGTTCACATCATGGATTTGACTTAGGGCTCTAGATGTTTGGAAAGGAACTTGGATTTTGAAACAATCTAAAACACAAACGAATCCAAGTCAAATAAAAAAGTTGAAAAAATTGAAATAAATAAACTAAGATAAGTAAAATGGAAAAATAGAACAATAAAGAAGAAAATAAGGAAGATAGATGGAAAAAATGGAACGTGGAGTGTAAAAGTCCTAAGGAGCCTTGAAAACAAGAAGAATTCACAACCCCCTTCAAGCAGCTCTAATTTCCCCTCCAAGAAAGATAACTTGGCAAGAAAAAGTTTGAATTTGATCCCCACAATCTAAAAAGATTGTTAAAACTCTTTTAAAAGAAACTCAAGAGAAATTCTTAAAAAGAAAACTCAAAGAGAATTTATTAACTCAAAAGAGAAGTTGAGTAATAATGAATTGAATGATTTGTATAGAATGCAAAGGCCTATATATAGGGTAGCTAAATAAATCTAAATAAAACTTTTAAGTATACTAGAACTCTAATTTAATCTAAACAAGTAGTTTTAAATTAAGCTTTCTTGTTAACATAAAACTCTTAAATAACTTAAAATACTTAATAATTATAAAAAAATTTGGAATGAAATAATAATAAAATAATAAAAGCTAATAAATACAATATTGGACTCATATATAATAAAAATTAAGCCTAAAACCCGAACCCAATATGAAACGCCTAAGCTTATGGGATTGATTAGGATCTTTGAAGTGAAACACCTAAGCTTGTTAACATTTTCCATATGGGCTTGTCATCATAGATTGAGAGTTTAGGCCTACGAATAAAATTAATCCCTTCTAATTTATCATCGCTCTAAATCCATTGTTTTGAAGTTTCAACTCTTCTTCTCGATTTTTTTTGTGATAAAGTCTTAAACGAATAAGTTGAGTTTTGACTTTAGCTGCTTGGATTTGGATCTCGTGATTGGGCCTTGAGGGAAACTAAGCTCATCTCTATAATGGCCTTTGAATTGGACCGAGCTGTTTGTATCAGATTAGAAATTAATTGCTGATGCGTTGGGAATACGACTTCTGTAGTATATAGCATCATTTCACAACAGTGGAATTCATAGCTCAATAAAGGGTAAATGTATCCTCTCATCAACATTACATGATAGATGGAAAGTGGCGTGGTCACAGTTAATTTTTCTTTGTGATAAATGATTTAAACTATTTGATAGTAATTGACTTTCAATGAAGGAAAATTTAATGGTTACTGTGAGATAAAATATGATCATATTGGGAAAATGAATTTATACAAAAGAGATTAAGGATATCCTATTATGGTAACACACTTATGGCATGGTCATTGGACGAGCACTCAATAAGTAGCTTTCGTAATGGTATATAATAAAAGAGTACTCATTCATGATACTTTAAGGGAATAACTTGTGACTAAATAATGTTGTAATTAATAGGCGAAAAGCTGGAACTTAATTGTAATTATTTAAGCCCTAATTATATAAGTCCAGTCGGCCCCTCCACTAGCTCGAGATAACCATAAACGAATTACATGTAGAACCAATAATTAGAAATAAATGAAAACAATGAAGTAAGATAAATAGAACTCTTGTATCATTGTTTGCGTTGAATGCATTTTCTCGCAAAGTACAAAAGATGACTTAGACATTAATTTAAGATCTTCGAACCATTTTTAAATAATTAAAATAAAATAATTGAAGTTCAAAGTGAAAATTAAATTTAGTAGTTATCATGGGTTTGTTGAATAAGGCAATTAAATATATTTTCTTCATATATTCTATTGTAATAATGTAACAGCTCGTTTTTCAGCGATATCAAAAACAGTAGTTTTGGGGCCACCAAATCTGAAAATTAAGTTTGTAAATATTATATTTAATATTTACGAGTTAATTGTGATTTTAAAAAGGTTTTTGATATAGTGATTTTTGTTGTATAAATGATTTATTAAGTTCAAGTATCAGGACCTCATTTCTATAAACTAAGCTGTAAATATTTTTATAAATATTTACGAAGTGTCATTAAGGTGATATTAAAATTTCGTTAAAAAATTTTAACGTTTCGATAGTTAATTAATTAAAAAGGACTAAATCGCGTAAAATGTAAAAGCTAGGTTCTAATAGCTAAAGGTATTAAATAGCTATAGGAATTTAAAGTGGAGGTCTCTATATGGTAATTAGACCATTAATGTGTTATTGGATGATAGTGGTTTGGCAATGTTGTAATTTTTAAATATCATAAAGGTTAATAAAGTAAATTAGGTAATTAAATGATATATTAATAAAACAACAAATTTTTGTTTTGTTCATATTCTCCAAAACACCATAGCTGACTCTACTTGGAGAAAATAAAGCTTGGTTCAGCCATGTTTCATTCCTTTCATGTAAGCTCCTAAATTATCAGTTTCTTGTAATTTTTATGTTTTTGAGATCGTTGCAACTAGGTCCAACTAGCCCGTACCTTTGATTTTGAAACATTTAAAGATCTTGAATGTTTTCATTGATGAATATTGTGATTTTTTATGTTAGATGATGAATTTGGAATGTTGATTATTTTGTTAAGTGATTTTGATGAATTTTTTTATTAGGGACTAATTTGTTAAGTTAATAAAAGTACAAGGATTTAATGTGAAATTGTTGCATAAATGGGCTGTTTTGGATACCATGAACATTCAGCTAAGCTCAATTCTGGGTAAAAATGGTTAATTTGCATGTTTTGGGCTCAGGGACTAAATTGAATAAAAGTAAAATTTTAGGGGTAATTTTATAAAAATTTCAATAATGACCAAATTTTATGAAATGAATTTTTTTGTTGTCTAAATTAATATGTTGAATGAAATTATTAATTTAGATCAAGATCGGGCGAAAAAATCGAGTAAAACAGAAAATTACCAAAATGCCCCTAAACTTTGGTATTTCTGCAATTTAGCCAGGTAAGTTCGTATGAACTATACTATGTATACTATTGATTAAATTGAATGTTATTATATAAATTTTATTGAAAATAAAACGATATATATATATATGTTATTATACAATTAGCTTATAATGACATAAGGAAAATTCAACAACGCACAACGACAATCGAGTCCCGTTTGAACCTTAAGAATATTTAGGATAAAAATGACATGTCATTAGGGGTTACCGTGTTTCGGGTGCTGGTCTTTTACGTCCTACTGGTGGCTGAGTTTTCGGCATTTGTTGCGGTTACTTGACAACTTGTGTAAGCAGCACCGTGTAGCTACGTCTTGACTAATAGCTTGTGTAAGCAGGCCCATATATGGTTCGAAAGAGAGCACTGATATGAGATATGTGATAGTAGTGGCTTTGACCACATGATGGCACTTAGCGTGCGAGATTTCTGTGTATCCAATATTATTCTAGTGGTTTAACGGGAAATGTTCTGTTACGAGATGCTATGAGTTTGATACGAACTAATACAGGTATATACATGAAATACAAGGAAATAATGGTACATGATATATTGATATATTGAAATGGATGATATATGTATATAATGAAACGGTAAGATAATGATATGTATCATGACATGTACATATATGAATATCTTTGACATGTTGATACATGGTAATTATGTTAGTTGAGACGAGTATGGAACTCAAGTGCGACATGTTGAGAAAATAAGGTTATCAATGTTGAATTTATATGAAATATGTTCAAGTATGCTAACATGTGTTGCAGTTTAATGCTTACGCAAGTGACAAATTGTTTGTTGAATGGTATTATGTTTACTTATAAGTCGTATTAAAATGGTAAGTGCTCAAATGAAAATATGCTTATACTCATGAAAAAGTGGAAAGGTTTAAATTATGAAAATTCTTATAAAATGGTTTATCATGTGATTAATTCTAAAAGAGCTATGTTTAAATGCACTAGCTTGTGGCTATGGTTAATGACATGCTTGTGTCTTGTGTATTATGCATATAAAATGGAATGATGAGTTGAATTGATGATGTCATTTAAGCTAAAGAAAGTAAATGTAACGGAAAATAAAGAAATTTGAAAGAGTTTAAAGTTGTTTAAAATCCTACTATGCTAGGGATAATATGTATAAGTGATACTGTGGATTTACTAATTTTGTGAGTTGTTGAATTTGGTTTCATGAACCGTGTGGTATCAGTATATGATTATTCTTGATATGTATAAATTTCATATTGGAAATGGATTGATAGTTATTTTTTCTTTAATTTTTAGACTATCGGAAGCTCGATCAGGTTGGAAGCTCGTCGGAGATTTATCACACTATCCAGCGATTATATCGGTAGATTTTGATGTCTTGATTAAGGTTATAATGGCATGTATAGGTTATTTTGGCTGATGTTAGCCTATGTGTTTAGGTTGTGGAAATAACCATTTGGTTAGTTTGCATTTTGACCTTGTGTAGGTAAAATGATATATATTATAAAGTGTATATAAGTAGCCTTGTAATGGTCGATATATGACTTGTTATAGTTGAATGAAGGTAGATAGAAAAGTAGTTGAATGTGCATATTAGATATGACATATAACTTGTTGTGAATTGGTGTTTTGTCATAGTAAGCATATATGTATTTTGATGCTAACGATTATGTGGTACAGTTGGTACCAAATGGTATGTTTTGGTAAGTGATTTAAACATTGTGTATTGATGCAATATACATATAAGTTAGTTAATCATTTGGTTATATTGAGCATACAGTTAAACATCTTTATATTTGTCATTTGAGGTGCCTTTGGGCATATTGGTTGGATGTTATTATACGACATGTGTTTGGCTTGGATTATGCATGATTTTGGTGCCTTTTGAGGGCTTATGAATATGTGCAAAAGGAATTATAAGTACATGTTAAAAAGGGTGAGAAAAATGGCTTGTAAAATGACCTATTTTCGTCCACACGTGCAGAGACAAGGGCTTGTGTCTCAACGTGCAGCACGGCCGTGTGCCCCCTGTAGTTTTCAAAGGGTTGCAAGTCAGTTTTACAAGACCTAGCCCATGACCTGGCATACGTCAGTGAGTTACACGAGCACAGACATGGGCTGGGACATGGCCGTGTGTACCTATTTCGAATGCCCACACAACCTAAGACACGGGCGTATCTCTTGGTCGTGTGAGTCACATGGCCTGGCCACACGACCGTGTGACCCCTGCAATTTGTAAATTTTCATCTTTTCCCTTAAATTTCTATATGTTTCTGATTTAGTCTCGATTTGTTTCTAATGTGTTTTCTTTAGGGCCTCGAGGGCTCGTAGAAGGGACAATATGTATGCTATTGTTTGGTTTGGTTGTGATTGATGATATGAATTAAATGTTTTAAGGTTTTAGATAGCTTTGAAATGTAAACTTCTGTAATGCTTCATAACCCTATTCCAACGACGGATACGGGTTAAGGGTGTTACAAATAAAGTTGCTATGACTTTAACAAAACTAGAATTGGGTTGAGAAAATTATTTAATTAAGAAATTAACTTAGCTAATTTAATTAATTGATTAAATAAATAAAATTTTGGGTAATGGAAAATAAATAGTAGGTTTGATAAATTATAAATATTAGATAAAAGTGTAACAACCCTAACCCATATCCGTCGTCGAAAAGGAGTTACGAGGCATTACCAAACAAAGCACAACATTTGAACAATTTTTATATACACATGTTCAAGTCTCTTAAACCAATCAAACTTTAAATCATATAGCTAAATTAATCACTTACAAATCATTTCATATTATATAACTAATATAAAAGTAGTCACTTAATTCATAAACACAAATATCAGATATATCATTATATCACATAAGCATGTGCGCATATCAAGCATGTTCAACTTATAGTCAAGTTGATTTATGGACCTAAATGAATAACCAATCTATCATAAAGAATGTGCTTATATTACCTTTTGTAAAAACATCTATTCAACTAACAAAATTAAACCAAGAATTTAAATCCAATTCAAATAATGACAACCCAAATTTACCTGTTTGGCATATAACCATTATGTTTCTTATTGCATGAATTACTATTCATATGATCAAATGCAAATGCATAAGCAGAAATTATATATACTAAATTCATAAACTTTATATACTTTCATTTTATTCAATCACATCATTATACACATCATCAATAAGAAATATGTTTTAGTCAAATAACCAAATGCATGTAATATTTGCCATTTCCAAAACCTTTCACCTATATTTCATTTCAAACCGATTACTAAATACTAATAATCAAAGCTCAACTCAACTCATGTTACAAAATGTATATCTATATTGTCAAAACCATTTTTATTTTGAAAAAAAAGGGGATCTACTTTTAAAACAAAGTGTGGAGTCGCCACCAACCTTTTGTTTAGGTGTGATTGGATCACCTAATAAAACATTTCATTTAAATCAATTTTGGCCTACGTAATTTTTTTAAAAAAAGATGGGTTCGAGAGCCGGTTACGTATGAGGAAGGATTAGCACCCTCACTACACCCAAAATTGGTACCAAATTGATTAAATACTATCCTTATATCTAAGATTTAAAAAAAAATTTGAAATACGGCTAACACTTAAGCGGTTCAAGGTGGTCATCAAAAGGTATGCAGCTTCATATCCAGCACGATTGGACACGATCCTTTATACCTTCAAAAATACGATTAATTTTTTATTTTTAAAAGCTCATACGCTAAAAATTATAAAAGGGTATCCAAATATTTAGTCCGACGAAAAATCATACCCAGTACGATAGGGCACGATTTCCCGAATTTCTAAATATCGAATATTGCCTTATTTTAGAATCTTGAACAATAAAGAAAATTGAAAATTAGCTCAAAATACATTTATTTGTTTTAAAATGAGATGAAATAATTAATTATTTTAAAAAAACATTACAAAGCAACATTTATATAAAAAAAAAAAGAGATTAATAAACATGAAACAATAAGCACGCATAAAGTGCCATACTTGATAAATGAAGATACCATAACCTTATTTAGCTAGACCAACTAAACAATTGAGTGTGACTAATCTAAGCAAAATGAAATCAACTTTCCAAGCATGCATGAAGAACAATATATACAACAATAAAAATATGAAAGTAATATGCAACAATAGCCCATAATTTAATATAACACAGTCAAGACCAAAGGTACAAAACAAAATGGAGATTAGAAACCAATGGGATATAAGGTAATTTTAAAATAGTGATGAACTAACGAACACACAATATATATAATACATGACTTGATGAATTGATGAATTTGAAATAATTTGTATAAAAAAACTAGGGATATATACAATCATTAAGATGAATATTGTAGAATAAAGACATTTGAATCAAATAACATGCAAAGTGTCAAAAAAACATTTGTTTAAAACTAACAATATACACAATAAATGAAAATTTAAATAATATATAAAATATGAATGGATAGTAAAATACATAATAAGATATAATCTTAGGAAAAGAATTATACACATAATAGATTTACAAAACATATATGTATGTGTATATATATAAATAAATTTGGAAGCAATTGTTTGTGGAAATAGCATGGAATTTATAATGTATATAAGATTAAATTAATTTTATCATAAATTGTATAGGTAATAGATTTAAAAATACATAATTTTGTACACAAATAGATTCAAAAGAAATTATACATATAAAATAATACGGATTTAATGATGTATATAAATCTAATATATGTACCAATATATATATGTAATAATAATTTAAATAATACATTAGATATGTAGGATTTTCTTTTAGATAACAAAGTTATATATAAAATATGTGAATAGATTTAAAAGAAATTTATGTATAAAATAACATAAAATTAATAATGTATATAGAATAAAATTAATTTTATCATGAAACATATATATATAATAATATATAAGAACATTTATACAAAATATGATATAGAATATTGAAATAATATGATATAAACAAACTTTACAATAATGATTTAAAAAAAACAAAGTAAAATTATCAAAGTAGCTAGAAATATAAAAATAAATAATCAAGAATTAAAAATGTATGTTAAGTGGATTTTTAAAATAATAATGAATTATACAAAATAAAAAAAACTCAATTAAAATAAAGTTAAAATGAAAGGGATAATTAATAAATTAAGCCATTAAAATCGCAAAAGACTAAAGCGCAATGCACGCGAATGTGCAGGGATCAAAATTGAAAATATTCCAGATCCTAAAACGCAGAGTTTAGGCGCGGGCTAAATTGCAATAGCGCACAGATTTTAGGAAAAATTTTTAAAAAAATAAACACAAATAGGATCCAATTGAAAATCAGCTCGAAGGGGAGGGATCAATCACACAAATTAACCATCTGCAACAAATAACCAAACATTTCCCCTTGAAACGGCGTTGTTTCTTCCCTTTTATAAAACCAAACATTTCCTTCAAAAAAAACAAAGAAAACAATCGGCCCCTTTTAAAATAACCCTAGCCCCTTTTATTTCCCCATAATTTGGCCGATTCTCATCCCCCCCAAACCACAAGCTACACATTCAAGCCTGGGGAATGATTTTTCAGCCTTGAAATCTCCTCTTGGCTTCGATTTAAACAAAGCAAAAAGGAAATCTATGGCATATTTGCTAAGTAAGAACCTTTTTCTTTTCTTTTTATTTGCTTTCAAATATAAAAACGATAAACCCAAAAGAATGAAAATCGAAAAAAATAGAGTATCCAGATATTTAAATTGAAAATCACCTTTAAATTCTGGTGGCCTTTTGGTGTATTTCAGTATGCCTAAAAATACAAGGTACATTCAGTGGCCTTTTATAGCCTAAAAAAGAGAATAAATAAATCCAAAAAATCAAATTGCTTTGCTGTAAATTGCTGTATATTCTGTTAATCCATTTCTTCTCGCAGGTTCGACTGTACGAAGAAGACCACTCGTGGTGAGGCTACGATGCGAGTGGTTTGGTGACCCAGGATTCCAGAGTCTTCACCCTTCACTGTAACGCCTCGAATTTTAGGCTTGGAAGTTTTGGGATTCAGTGGATAGGGTCATAAAAAGGGCCGCACATATGTGATTAGTTGTGCAATTTAGTGTCAGAATGGGCTTGCTGGTCTGGTGGATAAGTAGAGTGTTAGTTAACCTTGAGGTTTGAGGTTCGAGTCTTTGGATGCGCGAGTTATTTTTATTTTTAATTTTTAATTTGTTTTAGTTAAATATTTATTTATTTATTTTTATGTCTATTTTTATTTTGATGTTTGTTTTTGTTTTGGGGATTGGTATTTTATTATCTCTTCTCTTTTCAACGTTTCGGTTCTCTTTTCTTCTTCTTCGTTTTCTACCTTTCTGCTATTTTCTAAATATACTCAAATTTGGTCTGGCTTGTGGACTTCTAGAATTCTGCTCCTCTTTCATTCCTTCATCTTCGAAATCAGGTGTGGGATTCGAACTATGACTACTTTTCCTTTCGATTTTGAGTATTGGTTTTGGCTTTTCTTGTCGGTATGTTAACCCGTTGTTTTTGGGATGTTAGTCTATAGAGGTGGTGAGAAATTGCCACTTTCTGATGTACTGTTGATAGGGAAAGGCTTAGGGATCGTCTCGGTGGCTTAAGCGGTGGTTTCGAGGCTATTCTAGAGTGGTTTCGTGACTGCCCCAAAATTAGGGTTCTGGCCAATTTTTGGTGACACACGGCTATGTGGCTGATTTGGGGATTTTTGTCAGAAATTACGCGGCCGTGTCCCTTGGTCCACACGGGCGTGTGAGTTTGGGAATTAGGGATTTAAGATTTAGGGTTACACGGCCTGGCCATATGACCGTGTGACTGATTTGGGAATTAGGGATTCCACACGGGCGTGTGTTTCAGAACACACGGCCATCTCTGGTGGTTACAAGGGCGTGTGAGATCCTCACACGGCCGTGTAGACTCTGTACTTGAATTTAGTGAAATTGGACAGTGTCTTACACGGCCTACTCCCACGGCCGTGCCTCTGCACCACACAGGCGTGTGCCTCCGAGACACGGCTGTGTGCTACTCCTTACACCGGCATATGGACCCCCACACGGTCTGAAGTGCTCCACATGGCCGGAGCACATGGGCGTGTGGCCTTATCTCGCCAAGTTTGACTTTAGGTTAAATTAAGTGTAATAATGACCTCTGTTTGTTCCAACTTCCCGACTAATATTTCTGTGGGTGATTACAACTCCGTTCTGACCTCGATTTATGTGCTTCTTGTGAATGAAGTGTGACATGTTAGTTACCGAATCTGAGTGCACAAGTGTGCATGCTTTTGTAACTGAATGACTGGTTGTATGTGACTACTCTGAATGATTGTCTGAATCTGTGTTTTGTGTTGGTGCATCTGCATACAAAGCTTTTGGGTGGGTTGTTGAAGAGAAGGGAGATTTACGATCTGGCAGTTTATCTGCATTTTGAAAGCCTTAATAATACCCAGAGGGTCATAGGCGGTCCCAATACCCTGAGGGTCGTAGACATTTCTGTTAACGGTATAGCGGTTTGCCGCCTTGCATTGTACCGCATGTACGTTAGCTATGCTACGTACCATTATCTGATCTGGCATCATACTGCACGTCTGTACCACGATTTACCGCATTACATAGTATAACTCATACGCTAGCCTTGCTGCGTGATATATCTGATCTGGCAGTTTATACTGCATATCTGTACCGTGGTCTTCCGCATGGCACTATACAGCTTTCTGATAGTCCCAATTCTCTAAGGGTCGTGGACAATGTATAAGGGATATAAGGTTGGATGGGCTTTTCGAGGTCCTACTTGGAGTGCAGGGATGGGTGGGTTGATTAAATCCACACAGCATGTGTAGGGTTGGACGGAGATGGTGTGTTGGTTGAATGGGTGGGTTATTTTACAACTTATTCGCACTCATATGCATCTTTCTAATTCCGTGATTGTGATATCTGTCTAATTGAAATATTTTTGTTTGATTGACTGTGAATTCTGATTGTATTATTTAATTGGAAGGCACTCATGCCTAAAGGAACTTTGTGAGATGGACTAAGGCCCAACCGATTCTGATTCTGGAAAAGGGCTTAGGCCGGTTTGTGACTTCTGAGAATTTCTGATATTGTGCTTAACAGAGCCATATGAATGTAAAGTTACATATGGTCTATTTTGTTAAGTTGCTCTATAAGTATGTTCCGCTGCTGAACTATTTTCAGGTTTTTTGTACCTATCTTTGATCCGGTAGTTAGTTAGTTTGATCTCACACTAAGATCGTATAGCTTACCCCTTCTTTTGTTTTCCCCTTTCAGGTACAGTTCTAGATTCTAGACACTGGACTCAGTACGCGGAGGTCTTGGACAGTCTTGGTGGATAAACTATGGATTCTATCTACATTTTCAATTTTGTTCATTATTCGGTTTAAGTTTAAACTATGAGGATTTATAGTGCTATGGTACAATTTTGATTTGTGTTTCAATTCGTATAATCTGAACTGATTTTACACTGAACTTTACTTTAGGATTTGAACTGATTTGTTAATAAAAGTTTTGAATGATTTGGTTTGATAAGATAAACTGTTTTGAATATTTTTCCTACGATCACTTCGGTGATCAATGTAGCATTCTGAATTCGGTCTAAACTTCTAGGACGGGTTTGGGGTGTTACATTCACACTTTAATATCACAAACATATATCATTTGGCCGACTATAGATTTGCATTCAATATACATATAACCAACATTTTAACATGTATAATTCATATCATCACTTCAAATACCAAAACTTACCTTATTTTCAATACATTAGCTAACTCATACCTGAACCTTTTAATTCAATTTCACATTCGGTCTTTACTTAACATTGCCCGATGTACCATTCGAAAATTAAAAAGGATACTCGGATAGTCAGAAAGCTCGTACAATGCTAACGTCCCAGACGTGGTCTTATATGTAATCACATATCGATGCCACTGTCCCAGACAAGGTCTTACTCGTAAACACATATCAGAATCACATATCGATGCCAACGTATTAAACGTGGTCTTACACGCACACACATATCAGAATCACATATCGATGTCAACGTATTAAACATGGTCTTACTCGCACACATATATCAGAATTGCATATCGATGCCAACGTATTAAACGTGGTCTTACTCGTATCAGAATCACATATCGATGTCAACGTATTAAACGTGGTCTTACTCGCACATATATATCGGAATCATATATCGACGCCAATGTATTAAACGTGGTCTTACACGTAATCATATATCGATACCAATGTCCCAAAAGTGATCTTACACGTAATCACATATCTATGCCAACTTATACATTGCTTAATCATCAAACATAAATAATTTTTACTAGAATATTAGCCAACTCAAAAATGTACCATTTCATTTATCATAATTCAAGCCAAAAATATCTTATATTTAATACAAATAACTTATAAATAAACATTCGGCTAATTGATAAATCTTTAATACAACATTTATAATATACATCATCAAATCCTTATAAACCAACCTAACTAATTTATTACATAACTGAATATACCATTATAAAACCAAATTATAAGATCATATAACTCACAAATCATACTACAATCACATTTTTCATTACTCAATACCGATTCATAACTTAATAATAATCATTAAAATTATTTATAGATCACATATATTGAAATTTAACAACATCTATTTGCTTATAAACTTACCTCGGACAACAGTAGTCGGAACGAAACGACTATTCGATAACTTTAGTTTTTCCTCGATCCAAATCCGATTTCTTTAGTTCTTGATCTAAACATAGTCAAATTAAACTCATTCAAACATAATTCTATTCAATTTAGTCCAAAAACACATAAATGGGAAAATTACCATTTTACCCCTGACATTTTACGCTTTTTTACAATTTAGTCCAAATTGCACAAAACACAAAACATGCAAAATTTGCATACACCATGCTTAGGTTGAATCTTCCTTATGCTCATACAAGTCCATACATTTAATTTATTTCACATTTTAGTCCCTCAATTTATTATTTTTGTAATTTAGTCCTAATTACTCAAAATCATCAAAAATTCCAATACAAAACATATTAATCCAAAACATATCTTTCATAATTCATCAACTAACATCACAAAGCTCAATTATTCATAAATGGCATAACTCAAAATATTCATCAAAATCAGAAATTCAAGCATGGGCTTTGTACATTACACTGTAACGATCTCAAAAACGTAAAAATTATCAAAAATCGAGCTAGTTACATACTTTAATCAAAACTTCAACAATGGCCGAAACTTGAAAATTTTATTCTTTCTATTTTGTTTTGAACATTCGGTCATGAATAAAATAAAAGGTAAATGCATGACATTTTATTATATGTTTTATTATAATAACATTTTATTATTCATTTACCATAATAACCTTAATGATTTAATAATAAAACTTTATAATGCATGCCATTACCATCAATTCATATATTCAACGGCCTAATTGCAACATAAATACTTCAAATTATAAAGACACATTCAATTTGGCCCTTACACATTAAACCATCAAATTTTCATTTTACGCGATTAAGCCCTTTTTATTAAATCAGCACTCAAACGACAAAATTAAAATACGAAAATTTTACAGATATAAATTCACACATAATAAACACAAAAAGTAATTTTAAAATATTTTTTTGACTCAGATTCGTGGTCCCGAAATCACCGTTCTGAATAGAGTCTAAATCGGGCTGTTACAAAAAGTTTAGAAAGCACATATAATTAAACCCAATATATAAGAGGCCCAATGGGTTGACAAACCCAAGTGAAATATAAGGCATGTCGTTACCCCTCCCCCTTCTACTTAGAGTAGAAGTGAATTTTTTAATTAAAATATTATTTAATCAAGCCTTATTCAAACAGAACTATGGTACTATTTCTCTATAAATAGGAACTATGTGTTAAGCACTTTACAACACTTTTCATACATTGTATTTTCTAGGAAAAACACAGTTTTTGGTTAAATAGAGAATTAACTTTCATACTTAAAGTTAAATTAAAGTTTTCATCTCGTGATTTGGTTTGTGTTGTTCGAGCTCACACCCGAAGCAATTTGTTGTTTGAGGATAGTGGAGAAGGTTGTTCGGTGGAAAGCAAGGATCGACTTAATCGTCTCATACAAAGCACATGTATTATCTCGATCAATAGGTTTATTGTTATAAATAACATAATGGTTCAGTTTTGAAAAATTTTCAAACTTCCATTGTACCTAAAATAACTGTCTTTTTAACTGATTTTTCCAACACTAATCTATTTCAAAATTATTCTTCTTTTCAATTGTTGAAATAGATTACTCAAGCAGTAAAACTAATTTCTTGGTCATTTTTGGGAAGATCAGCATATCCATTTTCAATTTTCAATCTTTTCAAAGGAAGATAAATCACTCAATCCAGCGTTTTGGATCATTGGTGATCCGCGATTGGGATCGGGCAATCCAAAACAAAAGATAAATTAGATTGAGTGATTTAGGTAACTCTGGTTCAAACTTAACTTATATTTGCGAGGCTTTTTCCAGAAACGTATTTCGTCACTAAACTATCGATACAAGCAATAATTTAAGCCCAATTTATCCTAACCCTTGGATAATTGAAACCCTACCCTAATGTCATGGGGCTAGAAATCTTTGGCTCGTGACACTAGTACATTTAGTATGAACTCTCTCTTCTAGTTCCCATTGCCAATTGCAAATCAAAAACTAACACTACATGAAAATAGGGCTTTAGCGGCGTTTTTAGTGGCGTTTGAACAAAAAATGTCGCAAATATTATACATTAGCGGCGTTTGCAATAAAACGCCGCTAAAAACTGAGCAATAGCGGCGTTTTTTATCAAAACGCCGCTAAAAACTGATCAATAGCGGCGTTTTTAGTCCAAACGCCGCTAAAAACTAAACAATAGCGGCGCTTTTGGAAAAACGCCGCTATAGATCGAGGTTTTAACGGCGCTTTTGGAAAAACGCCACTATATATCGAGGTTTTAGCGGCGCTTTTGGAAAAACTCCGTAAAAAAGTAATTTAGTTTATGGGTTATGGTTTAGTGTTTAGGGCCTAGAGTTTAAGATTTGGGATTTGGGGTTTGGGGTTTGAGATTTGGAATTTAGAGGTAAATATGGTAAACTACTTAACTTGTGTATCTTGGATTTTTTTTTATAATATAAATCTAAATAAGATAAATATAAATTATTATTTTAAAAAATATATATATCAAAATGGGTTAAATCCCAAAAGTATACATGAACAATGGTTTAGTGTGCAATAAGTTAAATCCTAAAAGCATAAATTATGAACACAATTATTGATATAACATCATTTTACATTTATATATTGCATACATAAATATTTATATTTATTCAATATAAAAATATATTGATGTATTTATTTTTTAAAATGTGTATGATTAAATCAAAATTAAAGTTTCAATTATACATTTAAACCACAATTAGAATTTCACATCTACAATTACACATTAAATCGAAATTCATATATAATTCTGATATGTATCTCTATCAAAATTTAGGTGTATACATATAATTAAATATCTAATTATGGTTTAAGGGTTGGGGTTAAGGATTTATAGTTTATGTTTTATGGTTTAGAGTTTAGGGGATAGGGGTTATGATATAATGATTATTATTTTGGGGTTTAGAGTTTATGATTTAAGATTTAAGGTTTAATGTCCATGGTTTAAGGGTTTAGGGTTTATGATATAATATTTATTGTTTTTGGTTTAGAGTTTATGGTTTAGAGTTTGTGGTTTTTTGTTTTCTGATTAGGATCATGATCTTGTTCATGGTTTTAGGGGTTAGGCTATTAAGGTTTAAGAGTTAGGATTTTTGATAAGATAATAAAAAATCAAATTATTTTTGGGTTTAGGTAAGTAATAAGATTCTTTTTTAATTACTTTTATCCCTTGTAATATATATATATATATATATATATATATATATATATATATATATATATTTAGGGTTTAGGATATAGGTTTATAGTTTGGGGTCTAGGGTTTACTGTTAGAAAATTGAAGCAACATTTGGATTTTATTGAAAAAAATTTTAAAAGTAAAAATATAGAAAAACACATGTCAAAAATGAAAAAAAATAAAATACTATTAATTAAAATAATTTTAAAGTTATTTTTGGGTATATGACTGATTTTTTTAATTTATATATTAATTAATTTCTTATATAATTATAAAAAAGATAATATTTGTTTTAATTTATTAAAATTATCAATATAGTTTAAATTATTTAAGAGATAATGATAAAGTTTATATATATTAAAACAAAATAATAGATTTTTAACAGAGTAAAACGGCACCATTTTGTATAAAGAAAAATAACTTTTTGCGGCGTTTTTATAAAAAACGCCACAAAAGATAAGCAATAGCGGCATTTTTTATAAAAACGCCGCAAAAAATCTTACACAAAACGGCGCCGTTTTATTACCCAAAATACCTTAAAACTTTTTCCCTAAAATCGGTTCTCCCTTCCCCCCAAAATCCCAAAATCTCTTTTTTTTTCCCTCCTTTTTTTTTCCCAAAATCGGTTCCCTCCCCCCTCCCCAAAATTAATGGCTGAAGAAGCAGCAGTAGCATCAACGCCGCCTCAATCATCTGCGCCGCCGTTGGGATCTACTGTTATACCGTTATACAGTCACAAAAAGAAAGTAAGATTTTTTTTCTTTTGGATTCTTTTTTCCTGTTTCTCTCCTAATTGAAGAATATTTTGATATCCTTTCTCAAAGGTGCATTCGGTAGCCTGGAATTGCATTCGGTATCCTATCTCCTTGAGATTATTAGTGAAAACCGAGATTTAGCAGAGACATTAAAAACATGGGCTGAATATTTTGATATCTTTTCTCTCTGTTAGTTTTTGCTGGTTCATTCATTCAATTTTTGGTTGTTGTTGAATCAGACGACCCGAATTTACCCGAAGGCAAAAGAAGAGCTTTACTCCCTGTCTAGTTTCATCTCTTTTCAATCAATTCGCCTCCTTTTAATCTTCAAGGTCCCTCATTTTATGTTTCTGTTTTTCGTTTTTTTATTTTTATTTTCTGGCAATGGTGGTTCGATCAAGATCTGGTTTTTAAGAGACTTTTATTTCTGCCCATTCATATTCCTTGTTCATCCTTTATTTTCTTTATTGAATCTTTCCTTTTTGTTTTAATAATTGTACTAATAGAGAGTCTCTCAGTACAAGTTCAAGCATTTCCAAATTTTATTTGAATTGAACAATTCCGGGAACTTCAAGTTTATAGAGGGTGTTAGCTTTCATTGCTTTTGGATTTCATCTTTCTACTTTAATCTAAAAATCGAACCTTTGCTCTTTACAGTGATTGTTCTTTCATTTCATGTATTTTTTGAATCCCAATCAGGGGCTTAAATTAGTAATAACTACATTCATAGATCCAACAGAAGCTCAAATTTGTCTCTTCTTGACAACATCTTTCTCATTTTTTTCTTATTGTTCAAATAATCAGAGGCCTTTTTCCTTTTTCCTTCTACCAGTGGTTGACTGAAGAGGAAGTGCTGGATTGGTTAATGTCAAATCTTTATAATCGGGATTCCATTCTAGAATTTGTAGGTGTGGGTATAAATTCTTTTGAGATTTGGCCATTACATGCACATGCACATGCACATGCACATGCTTCTACTTACTTAAACATCTTAAATTTCAATGTTTAATGGCATTACGCATATCATATCATTTTGTGATTTCCATTTCCTTAAGTCAGTTTGCTGAGACAAAAGAAAAACTGGGTCTTTTTTGCTATTACCATGTATGGTCTTTCAGCATAAATTAAGTGAGAACTTATTAATTGTTGCATTTACTTTTAAAAGAACTTTTGAGGTAGCCTTTTCTTTTGTTTTCTTCAATGCAATTTCCTGCAGTTTTTATGCGTTTAATATAGAAAAAATTATCAATACTATGAGACACAGGTATAACAACTCTCCTTGTTCTCTAGATTCCACTGGTTTTGATTTATTGTAAGGAGATAAATAGGATTTCATGCTGGCATTGTTATACTGTAATAAGGTGTTGTGAGGCTTGCCAAAGCTATATTCTTATCTTTTATAAATGCTTTCTCTTATTGTCAGATGGAAACCAAATTGCACCCTTTTGACTCAGTAGAGGTAAGCATCTTAATATTGACATATACCATGCCAAGTTAGTTTATAGTTCCTGTTGACGCCTGAGCTTGACGATCTTGAAACTTTTTTGCCTTGGTTTTTCTTTGGACTATGTTTTAGTATAACTTAATGTGTATTTCTTAATTCATTAAGTGCTTACATTGGTAATCTGTGTGGATTCAGTTTCTTCATTGTCGTCATCTAAGGTGTGTATTATGTTTGTGTCAAGGATAATGAATTGCCTTCCGGGAAATTAAAAGATTTGCCTCGTGGGATTATGCACACTCGCTCAGATTTGGAACTAAGGCCTCAATGGAGAAAGAGTTTACGGTCAGCGGTGAGATTCAAATTATATGCTGGCATGAACTTGATTTTGGTTTTGGTTTTGGTTTGTCTTTCAATGGATAAAGTAATGACTATTGTTATGTGCTGAATTTTTTGTTATTCGTGCAAAAAATCAAATTGTTTACAATTATATTTGGTACTTAATTTTTATTAACATGCCAAATAATACTTTTTGTATCAAATCCTTAAATATGTTTTTCTTTTTCCATTTTCACTTAATGACATTGTTATTTATCTGGTGCTTTTTCTTTGTTTGCAATTGGAGCTTTTATGTACGTACTAGTTGTTGTCAACCTTTTCTTTATAATTTGAGAAACTTTTATTTATTAATGGGTCATGGTAGAACTGGAATTTGTATGCTGGAACTCATATAAAGATTAGTATTCAATTTTACAGGTTTTGTTATGTTAGAGCCTCCTAGTACTGGTTTTACCAATTTAAATTGCGATTGTTGCATTGCATCTTGGTCAGTCCCGTATATTTAAATTTGTTTATGATTGGTGGCTGTGATATATGTACCACATGTTGGGTTTTTAATTTCTTATGTGATTCTCCACTATGTTTACTTAGTTGTTACATTCTTTGTTCAAGTTCTTTCAATAGTTCAATCTATGTTATGCATCAATTTGTGAACTGTATTTGTTTCATTAGTTCAGTATTGGAATTTGAGCATTACTTCTTTGCATTTTTTAAAGTTGATAAAGTCTTGAAAATGACTCAGACTAAATCCTTCTTTTATTTGTTTATAATTACTGATCATCTTGAGGTTAGCTTCAATCAAATCTGAGGTGTTCTCTTTACTGCACCAAGAAGAAACATAAGTTATTTTCCTTAGTTTGCAATGAAACATCCCCATAGCATGTTGCCTTTATTCCCACCACCTGCTGCTAATCATACATTTTATCATGTTGCATGATCAAACTTTGAGACCGTGCCATTATTTCCTTTTGCCATATAATTTTGTTAAAATAAATTACATTTCTGCGTGCTTGGACTCTTGAGGATGGAATTATTGCTGTCATTTTGTACCCACCTCAGCTCCAAGCCTAGCCCCAGACCTTATGTGTGCCTTTTACCAATATCCTAGTTTCTAATGTACTTTATTGCAATATTGCAGTGGATAGAAGGGAATAAGTCATAAACTATTGGATTATTCCAGTGAAATAAAACAAAAATAAAAATGCGATGCATAGGCTACTGCATCTGCCTACTAGCACTAAGCTTTACAAATCTTGGCCAGAAAAAAATATTTCCAGTTTCTAAATTGTTTTGTGAAAATGCAAAAATTGCTTCATATTAAATAGTTTTAAATATTTATTATGTAAAATAAATAACAAAAATATTACAGTAAGATAGTTTCTTCTTCAATTATTACATCTATTGTATTATCATCTTTAAATGTATACATTGAGTCAGCTTTAAATATATAAATTCTTGGGAAATTATTACACAAGTAATATATGCAAGTTTTTTTTTTTTTTATCTTTGTCTATTTCTGCTAAGCTGTATGGTATAATTCGTGTCGTGAACTTTGCAGGACAATCAAATAACTGGACCATGGATAGCTCAGGGAGTGCTGTTGGTAGGAAAGAAAGTGGAACAGTTCCACCATTGGATAAAACAGGAGGTGATGAAAGTTGTATCATTGTGAATGAAGCTGAACTTCATTGTCATCCTCATAGGCAAGGCAAACAAAAATTGAAAACTACGGTCTTTTTGTTTTTCTTTCTTTCCATAAATATAAATGTGCTTAAAATTTATCTAAAAATTCTCATCGACATAAAATTTCATAAATTGTATTATCTCTCTGTTGCTGGTAGATTGCCCATTTATTTAAACATAATATTTAAATTCTAAATTTAAATTCATCAATTTTTATATTTAGTTTTAAAGTTAAAATATTAATAGAAAATTTAATTTAATTAATATTTTTATTTATCCTTAAAAGTATATAGTTTAAAGTTTCAAAAATAAAATATAATATAGAAAATAAATATTATTTAATAAAAATATATTTTTTTAAAGGTTATATTCTTTAGCGGCGTTTGTGAGAAAAGCGCCGCTAAAGGTTTGTTTTGTAGCGGCGTTTGTAAAAAAAGTGCCGCTAAAGGTCATGGTCTTTAGCGGCGTTTGCGTGAAAAGCGCCGCTAAAGGCCATGGTCTTTAGCGGCGTTTGCGTGAAAAGCGCCGCTAAAGGTCGTGGTCTTTAGCGGCTTTTGCGGAAAAGCGCCGCTAAAGGTCATGGTCTTTAGCGGCGTTTGGGTGAAAAGCGCCGCTAAAGGTCATGGTCTTTAGCGGCGTTTTTTTAAATAAACGCCATAAAATGTAGTGTAAACAATTAGATCATGTTTGGTGCTTTTTCATGTTATAATTCTAACATAGTGTGATTCCTTGGAATATGATTATTGGGAATGTGGTTTAGGAAAGTTACTTTGTAACATTTGGTATACACTGGAAAGTATTCACTAAATACTTTCCTGGGAATGTAATGATAATTTACAAATTTACCCTTATTGAATTAAAATAATATTGATGACTTTAATATTTTATGATAAATTTTATTAGTAATAAATCTTTGTATTAAATATTTAATAATATTTCAATTGATAATTTTTGAAAATATTATTATAATTAATAATTTTAATTGAAATAAAAATTATTACTATAACAACCCATTTTTCAGTGGTAACAGACATAATGGTTTTTAGACCATAATTTCGACAGCTAAGCTCGTAAATATTATTATTTGATATTTACGAGTCAAGTATAATGATATGGTGAATTTCGATCTGATAATTTTTATTAATTGGATAATTAGTTAAGAACAAGTGATGCATACCCAAAATAAGTGGTTTTGGAAATGGTTGAAAGTTACAACATATTTTTTGTTATCGTTTTTATTTTTGAGAAAGGATTGTATAAAATAGAGATAACACATCATCATGTATCTCTTACCAATTATTTAATATCATTTCAACATCTTTTTTATTGTCATTGACACATGATTTTGGTAATTTTTTAACTTGAACTCTCAACCCTCGACCCTCAACCCTAGACCTTGAAACCTGGACCTTGGACTCTAACCCTCAGACCTTGAACTATGGACCTTCAACCCTAAACCTTAAGCCCTGGACCATAAACCGTGAACCTTGGACCTTAGACCTTAGACCCTGAACCTTGGACACTGGACCATGGACTATGGACTAGAGGTGTGCATGGGTCGGGCGACCCGCCCGAAAAATGGGAGGGTTTGGGTAAAAATATAGGCCCGAAAAATGGGCTTGGACAAAAAATGAGGCCCGTTTAGAAAACGGACCGGGCCTCGGGTAAATTTTTTTGGCCCAGGTCCGGCCCGATTTTAATATTAAATTATTTTTAAAATTTTTTTATTTTTAATTTTAAGTAACTTTAGTCTTTTTTTTGTTTTTAATGTTATTTTGATATTGTAAAACTTTTGTTATTAATATAATTTGGTTCTTAATTTAGTTCTAATTTGTTTCAATTTTTTAATTTTAATATAATTACTTTTTATTATATTTTTAATTTATGTATTATTTTAAGAATTATTTTAGTCTTATTTTTTATTTGTTTTTTATTTTAATATTTGTTTTTATGTTTTTAAATGTATTTGATTTATTATATTTTAAAGTTTTTATTTAATAAAAAAGTAAAAAAAATTAATATGGCCAGGCCGGGCCGGGCCCGGGCCTTGAAAACGGGCCTAATTTTTTTATGGGCCCGACCCAAACCCGGTCCGGCCCGGCCCATGCACACCTCTACTATGGACCATAAATCCTAGACTTTGAACCTTAAGTCATGGATCCAAGGTTCAGGGTCGAAGGTTCAAGTTAAAAAAATTACCAAAATGATGTGTCAATGGCAAGAAAAAATATGCTAAAATGACATTAAATAATTGGTAAAAGATATAGGATGATGTGGCACCTTTGATTCATACAATCCTTTCCCTTTATTTTTTCGTTTCGTTATCAATTTTTCAAAAGGGTAAAAATTGTGTAATATTTGCATCTATAATGAATTGGAATAACCAATTTCGGATGAAAAATATAAAGTTATATATTGTTAAATTTGTATATAAGATTATCCTTAGAGTTAAGAAAGAATTTTTTTTATTATAGTTACTTAATATTTTTTAATTTTGTGAACAATATATCTATAATATTATAATATATTTTATTAATTAAATAATTTAGTGATGTATATGAAATTACATAATTATATTAAATATGTGTTTAAGAGATAAAAAATATATGTGAGGTACAAAAAGTAATACAATTTGGTAATTTAATAATCTAAATAAATTATTTTTTTATGTTAAATTACTAAATCAAATTTTGAATGATTTTTTATATTCTTCATTTTTATTTTACAATTCATATTTGGGGCAACTATAAAAGTTTGAAAGTCACTGAAGAATTTAAAGAATGTATTATATAATATTAACAAAGTGACAAAAAAAAAAGTTACCGTTAAATAAAAAAATGTATTATATAATGTTAACAAAGGAATTTTTTATTTAAAATTACAAAGGAATTTTTTATTTAAAATGAGGGTTAAATGGCATTTTATTGAGGTAATGTTACTGATAATGGGTTTTAATGGTATCATGATATTTGTTTCTTTAGTATCTTACTCTATTGTGGTTAATGGGGTGGTGGGTGAGAAGTTTTTGTCAATTCGTGGACTTTGGCAAGGGGATCCTTTCGGTCCTTATTTGTTCCTTATTTGTGGGGACCCTATTACGTATGGCGGCGTTGCATGGTCAAATTTGTGGGGCAAGGGTTGTGCAGGGTGCCCTTGAATTATACACTTACTATTTGCTGATGACTGTCATTTTTGGGGAAGCTACAGCCATGGGAGCTGATTTGCTTAGGAGGATCTTGCAACTGTATGCAAGATGTTCAGGTCAACTTATAAATTTTTCGAAGTCGAGTGCCTTTTTTGGAACAAATGTGGAAGAGGGGAATCGACCAAATGTTGGTCGTATTTTGGGAGTTATGTGTGCGGATAATTTAGAGAAGTATTTGAGTTTGCCACCTATAGTGGGGAGAAATAAGTAGAGGGCTTTTGCAGATTTGAGGGATAGAGTACGTAGTCGATTTCCTTCTTGGAGTGCATAGACTCTTTCAGTGGGGGGTAAGGAGGTTTTCATAAAGTCTGTTCTTCAAGCTTTACTGGTTTATGCAATGATGTGTTTTCTCTTGCTTAAGTCGTTTTGCAAAGAGATTGAAGCTTTAATGGCTCGTTTTTTATGGCAAAAGTTTGCTGAGAAAAGGGGCACTCACTGGTGTACGTGGTCTTCATTGTGTGAGTTGAAAGGAGGTGGTGGGATAGGCTTTAGAAATTTATTGAAGTTTAAAATAGCTCTCCTTGCAAAACAGGGTTAGTGTCTATTAATGTGCCTAACTTTAGTAGGGTGAATATTGAAGGCCAAGTATTTCCTGACAACAGGGATTCTAAATGCGTCGTTGGGTTCAAATCCGTCTTTGATCTGGCGAAGTATTTAGAGTGCACGTGGGCTTTTAGAGCTAGGTTTCATATGGAAGGTAGGCTCGGGTAGAATGATTGTTTGGAATGATTTTTTGTTGTCAGGTCCTGTCCCATGTAAGATTTAGTCCCCTTAGGGAACATTTCATGGGTTTAGGATCTTATAATACAAGAATCAATGGTATGGAATTTGGAGCTGATTGATTCTGTGTTTTCCTTAGAGGAAGCCAACGTTATTAAAAGTATTCCCCTGTCAAGTTGTGAAAAAAAATAAAATAAAATAAAAAATAAAGAACACAAAATTTTACGTGGAAACCCTTTCGGGAATAAAACCACGGGCAGAGGAGAAGAAAATTCACTATGTCGAAAATTTGAATCAATACAAAAGGAATAGACTATGTCTATTTATAGGCTTGTAAAGCCATATTCTAGTAGGATTGAAACACCTTATCCTAGTAAATATAAAATAGATGGAGTTTAATAAGGTTTAAAAAACCTTATTCTAAAATAAAATAAAAGAAGTCTAGTTCTATATGGATTTTACTTTTATTTTATTTTCCATCGTATTTTATTTAAATAAGAATTAGGGTCACTTAATTCTAACAATCTCCACCTTGACACAAATTCTCAATGAACAAGTTCTTAATTGCGAACAAGTTCTCCACCTCTTCCATAAAACCCCTTAAGGGTTTAACTTCAACAATGAACACCAACCAAGTCTAAGCAATGCTCAAACTTGGTTATAGGAAGTGACTTGGTCATCATATCTGCAGGATTTTCATGAGTACTAATTTTGCTCACAACAATATATCACCACGAGCAATAATATCACGAACAAAATGATACCGAACATCAATGTGTTTTGTTCTCTCATGAAACATTTGATCTTTTGTAAGAAAGATGGCACTGATCATTGTCACAAAATATCGTGTCTTTGATTTGAAGGTCTTCATTTAGTTCACTAAAGAGTCCCTTCAACCAAATAGCTTCTTTACAAGCCTCGATAATCGCCATGTACTCGGCTTGATGGTAGACAAAGCGATTGTAGTTTGCAAAGTGGCTTTCCAACTTATTGCACAACCTCCGATTGTAAAGACGTAACTGTGAGAGATCTTCTTCTATCAAGGTCTCAAGCAAAATCAGCATCAACATACCCAATAACTCCATCTTCGATTCTTCCAAGCTGTAAGCAAACATCGATAGTACCTCGTAAGTATCTTAAAATCCACTTTGAATCGCTTTCCGGTGTTCTTTAAAGGATTCGCCATATATCGCTAATCGCATCGATCGTGCATATGATAAACCGGACGTGAACAAACCATAGCATACATGAGAGATCCCATTGCACTAGAGTATAGAACATGTGACATGTACTCAATCTCATCATCCGATTGTGGAGACAAAGCCGATGAAAGTCTAAAATGGAATTTGCTAAAGGAGTACTAACAAAGCTTAGCACTCGCATATTGAACTCGCAAAGAAGTTTCTCAATGTACCCTTCCGACTTAGGTACAATTTAGTTGTTTTTCTATCTCTAAGAATCTCCATACCAAGTATCTTCTTTGTTGGTCCCAAATCTTTCATCTCAAATTCTTCACTTAGTTGGGCTTTGACCTTTCTTATCTCTCCTTTGTCTTTTCTTTGCTATCAACATGTCATCAACGTAAAGAAGTAGATACACAAAAGAACCATCATTGTTTTTCTTAAAGTAAACACAACTGTCAAAACTACTTCTTTTGAAATCGTGAGAAGTCATAAAGGAATCAAACCTCTTGTACCACTTCGCCTTGGTGATTGTTTCAAACCGTAAAGGGACTTTTTTCAAACAAGCAAACATAATCCTCTTTTTCAAATCTGTAAAACCCTCTGGTTGTTGCATGTAAATATCTTCCTCAAGTTCTCCATGCAAAAATGCGTTTTTACATCTAATCGCTCAAGCTCTAAATCATGCATGGCCACAATACCAAGCAAAGCTCGAATCGAACTATGCTTCACAACCTGGGAGAACACATCTCTGTGAAGTCCACTCTGGAACTTGATCAGTAACCCTTTGCAACAAGCCTTGCTTTATATTTAGGTTCTTCAACTCCTGGAGTCCCTTCTTTCTTTTTAAACACCCATTTACAACGCAAAGCAGTCTTCTTACCTTTAGGAAGTTTCACAAGATCCCATGTTTTGTTTTTGTGGAGTGATTCCATCTCCTCTTGCATAGCAAACATCCATTTTTCTCGAGTCTTCACACTAATCGCCTCGAGAATAATTTGATGGCTCTTGATTCGCATCTATATCTTCACCACATTTAAAGCATAAGCAACTAGATCACCTCAAAGATACTTCTTTGGAGGTTTAATTTCTCTTTTAGTTCTGTTTTTGGCGATAGAGTATTGAGGCGAAGAAGCAACTCTATTCTCAATTTTTGTACCGACTTGAGGAGTCGACTCAGTATTGTCTGATGCTCCACACGCTTTTGATTTTCTTTATTGGAGCAGTCTTTAAGAGATAAGTTAGGAAGCATAGCAGTTTCATCAAAAACAACATCTCTGCTAATCACAACTTTCCTATTTTCAGGACACCATAACTTATACCCTTTTACACCACTTTATAACCAAGAAAAACACATTTAATGGATCTCGGTTCCAATTTTCCATTATTAACATGAGCATACGCAGGACACCCAAAGATCTTTAAATCGTAATAATTAGCAGGATTACGGACCATACCTCTTGTGGAGTCTTTTTCTCAATGGCAAGCGGATGGAGATCGGTTGATCAAAAACATGCGAAGAGGTCGCGCTCGCCAAAACGACTTGGTAAGTTGGCATTTGACAACATACATCGAACCTTCTCCATGATCGTTTCGTTTCATTCGCTCGCAACGCCGTTTTTTTGTGGAGTATGACGAATCGTCAAGTGTCTCACGATCCTTTCGACTTGCACAATCTATTAAACTCATCGAGCGAACTCTAAGCCATTGTCATGCGTGGAGGTATTTTATCCGTTTTCCGTCTGCTTTTTCAATCATAATTTTCCAAGACTTAAATGCGGAAAACACATCGGCGCGCGCCGGGAAGAACGCCCAAACTTTTCTAGAAAAATCATCAATAAAGGTTAGCATATAATTAGCTCCACCTCTCGAAGGCACTCTGGATGGTCCCCATAGATCAGAATGAATATACTCCAACGTTTCCTTCGTGTTATGGATTCCTCTAGTGAATCGAACTCTCTTTTGCTTCCAAAAAACACAGTGCTCACAGAAATTCAGTTTGCAAATTCCTTGCCCATCAAGAAGTCCTCTTTTGCTCAATTCTACCATGCCATTCTCACTCATATGCCCTAGGCGCATATGCCAAAGTTTAGTAATATCATCATCTGACAAGGAAGAGGAAGCGGCAATTTGCATCACGATAGAATGAGAAGAACCGCAAAACATATAACTTGGCGCTTTTTCTTTGCCCTTTCATCACAACAAGGGACCCTTTGGAAATCTTTAAAACCCCACTTTCAGTGTGTATCATGCACTTTTGAATCAAGAGTACTCAACGAAATTAAATTTCTTTTCAATTCTGGAACATAAATACGTCACTAAGTGTTCGACAACTCCATCAAACATCTTAACTTTAATTGTTCCAACACTGCGATCTTACACGAAGCATTATTTCCCATCAAAACAACACCTTGAGATCTTTGTTTCGTAAGTTGTAAACCAATCCCGATTGTGACTCATATGGAAGGTGCGGCTGAATCAAGTATCCACTCCTCACTTACTTTAGAATCATTGATGTGAAGCGACTAGAAGTTCACCATCATTTGTAGTCTTCTACAACATCGCCTTCACGAGAATTTTTCTCGGTTGTTTTCCTTTTGATTCGCAGCCTCCTTTTAATCTTATTTTGTAGCTTATAGCACTCAGATTTAATGTGCCCTTTCTTCTTCTGAAGTTACAAGTTTTACCTCTATTTGAAGACTTGATCTACCCTTAGATTTACCACGATGATTTCTTTCTGTGTGTCCTACCATCATCATCGATGATTCGATCTTGTCTCCCACGAACAATGAGACCCTCTCCCCGAGAGTCGGAGTTTAACCACAAGATGTTTCATCTTATCATACGAGGTTAAAGAATCATAAACCTCATCAACCGTGAGAGACTCATGGCTATATAAAATCGTGTCTCTAAAGGTTGAATAAGACAGAGGCAACGAACAAAGTAGAATCAACCCTAGATCTTCCTTATCATACTGAACCTCCATGGCCTCCAAGTTTGAGAGAATTTCTTTAAACACTATTAAGTGTTCGTGTACAGACGCACCTTCCTCCAAACGATGAGCATAAAGACGCTGCTTCATATGCAACTTGCTTGTTAGAGTTTTCGACATACATATTTGTTCTAGCCTCTTCCATAATGCGTGGCAGGTCTTCTCTTTCATCACATCCTGCAAAATTTCATTGGACAAATGCAGATGCAATTGTGTTAATGCCTTTCGATCCTTACGCTTCTTCTCTTCATCTGTTAATGTCGAAGGCATCTTATCTATCCCTAGCAGGGCATCCTCCAGATCCATCTGCGCAAGAACTGCTTGCATCTTAATCTGCCACAACGCAAATCTGGTGTTGTGATCCAACAACAGAATTTCATATTTCAAAGACACCATTACCGTGATCGATTCCATAGGAGGATTGTGTTGTATGGGGTAGGGAACATTCGGGTTTATATAGTGTTCGCAGTGGTTATCGTTTGTTGCTAAGGCCTATACATTTGTGACCGCTGGAAAGGAGGTTGTACAAGTAGATTTGGATGCTTTCTTGCCCTCCAAAAATTCGAATTGCTATGTGGAAATTTCTAAAACAATTTGTGCTTACTCGGTCCTGCGTATTTAACAAGAAAATTGCAAATGATTCTGTGTGTCCTAGATGCCATCAAGCTGCTGAAGATGTGAACCATGTCCTACGTTTTTGTGCTTTTGCCAAGGAAGTGTGGCTTGCTTTGAACTATGATAGTCCAGGAAATAATGACCAAATTGAGTTTCTTGAGTGGTTATCATGGATGTTTGAGAAGTATTATGTCAATAGAAGAACTGAGATTGCAATTACGCTGTGGGTTATATTGGTTGCCATCTTTGCAAGTTGTTCGCTGGTCCCGGCCGCCGTCTTCGCTAATGAAGATTAATGTTGATGCAAGTTTTTCCCTTCTACAAAAGAAAGCATGTCTAGGGGTAATTATCGGGGACGAGCAGGGACAGATTATGGGGGCTTGTAGTCGACTTACCTGTCAAGTACCTACTGCTTTCGCAGTGGAAGCTTTAGCTGTGATTCATGGCTTACGATTTGCTTTTGAGCTGGGTTTCCAGTCGGTTATTTTGGAAGGTGATTCAAGGTTGGTAATCCATAAACTAGTAACAAATTTGGAGGATTTTTCTGAAATTAGTGCATTAATCTGGGAGGTGAAGGAATTTTCGAAGCTATTTGAGGTTTGTCGCTGCATCTGCGCCGCGAGATTGGGAAACATGGCTGCACATGCAATGGCTCAGGATGGTTTAACAAGGAGGGAGGATCGTTTTTGGGTAGAGGAGGCACCACTGTTGGTTGTTGCTGTCGCCGACGAAGGCAGAAGACTGCTTGACCCACTCTAGTTCGGGCTGTGGGTGTTCTGTTTTGCGGAATTTATTCAATTGGTGTTTTCCCCAGTTTTTATCTTCAAGTGTTTGTTCATCATCATTCTCGTTTTCTCCACTTCATAGATAACGCTGGTTCAATCCTCCGTATGGAGGTCCCTGTTTTTGCTTTCTGTTTTTGCACTTTCTCTTTGGTTTTTGTTTGTTTTGTGGACTGTGTTTTTGTTTCAATAAAGTAACCGGCTTTGCATTCAAAAAAATAGGGTAAATTTTTTTTTTAAAAAAATCTGTTAATTTAGTAGTTTTAACTAGTAAATTATAAATTAATTTTAAAGAATTTTAGAAATCGATGAAAAAAAAGAAATTGTTTCTAAAAACTAATAAAATTGTAGATATTGTTATAAATATCTTATTAAGTTTCAAAATAGAATTAGATATCTACTTCATTATTGTAAATATTTCAATTGATCAATAAAATACACTCTCTCTTTTGCTCTATTATCTTCTTTGTTCTTTACTCTCTGCCTTTTATTTTATAACATGTTATCAACACTATCGAAACCTCCTCTTTTAAAAAACGAGATTTTTGAAAACGAGAGTCGCCACCAACCTTTTAGGTGTGATTGGGTCACCTTATAAAACATTTTTGGTCTACGAAAATATGAGAAGATAGGTTAGGGAGTCGATTACGTACGAGAAAGAGTTAGCACCCTCGTAACGCCCAAAATTGGTATCAAATTAAATAGTTTTCTGTCTTGATGTCAAAAGTTTGAAAGAATTTAAAAGAATCCATTTAAAAAAAAAAGATAATTTGAGTTGAGAATCAAGATTTTTTCGTTCCAAAAGAGTACAAACATCACATGATATCATAAGGATAAGGATAAGGATAAGAAACAAAATTTAAATACAATTTAAAAATGAATGAGGTAAAAATATTCAAAACATTATATAAATAATAAAGGAGATTTTTAGAAATGGTTAATTAATAACGATATATGTATTATTTAATAATAATTTACAATTTTTTTTAAGATTTTACATAATTAATGAATAAATAAATAATTTATAATTTATAATAAAATAATAAAAATAATGTTAGGAATGATATATATAGTAAAATATATAACATATAATAAAATTTATAAATAAAATATATAACAATATAAATAATATGATAAATAATAATATATATAATATTTTTACATATAACTAATGTTTATGAAAATAAACAATACATATAATATTTAAAGTAAATTAAATATATATATATATATAAAAGGATTAAAGTTGAATTTAATTTAAAAATCTAGGGTTAATTATAAATAAATAAAAAAATTTGGACCTAATTGAAATGCACACTAATTCTGAGGGACTCACTGGGCAATTAGCCCTAATCTCAAAATGACGTCGTTCTCAGAACAAGTTTTATAATGGCCATTGGGACTAAATTGAAATAAATGTAAAAGGTTAGAGCCAATTTTAAAATAAAAATAAAATAAAATTATAAATATTAAAAATACAGGAGGATCAATTGGGCAATTTGCCCTTTAAACGAAAACATGCGGATCCTCCCCGGGTCTCGGGTCAACACGCGGATCCTAAGCTTAAACGGCGCCATTTTGGTACTTATTAGACTAAGCAAAAATGACACCGTTTCTATAATGCTATTTAAGTCAGATTTTGGCCCAAATTTCATTTTTAGAAACTGTTTTTTTAAAAAAAAAAATTGAAATCCTCTGAAAGAGGAGAGGAGAAGGGCCGTCTGGGCTCCGGGCTCCGGTTACTGGGTAGCACAGGCCCACGCGCCACACGCACCGCCGTACACGGCGGTCGGAAGGTCAAAAGCCTTCATTTTTCGAGCGAAACACAGGTAATCTTTTCCCTTTTAAATACTAACTGTTTTTTTGTAAAAAAAAAATGATTCATAAGCTTTAAAAAGAAATAAATTAAAAGGAACGAAGAAATAACTAAATCACCTTTTTCAAAAATAAAATGCTTTTATTTCTTTCTTCTCTGTATATGCGTGTATCTGTTTGTATCTATTCCCCTTAAAAACCCCCTTTTACAGTGAAAATATTCGGCTTTTATAGCCTCCGTTTATAAGTTTGGCATATTCCTCTATTCGATTTCTTGCCATATTTGCTGTGTGTTTCCTTCTCTTTTTATAGGCGACGACGAGAAAATAGGCGACGATCGTGTACTGATGACGCGAATCTGCTAGTGGTGGGATTGGCACGCCGATTGCGGCGTGAATTCAGGAGCCTTTGTCTGGTGCTTGCGGCGCCTAGGGTTTCTGAACCCTAGGCCTTCTGTCATCTATTTGTGGTTTGGGCCTCTTTGGGCCGTGTCCATTTGTTGGGTTTTAGGGATGTAACTGGGTTTTGGGTCATCAGGCCTTTACTGAACATTATATTTATTTTTTGTTTTTATTTCCCTTCACGGGCCCTGGAAAATTTGGGCTATTACAGCTACCCCTCTTTGCTTATTACTGTGTAACAGGAATAGAGCAAATATTATAAAGGACCAAATTTGCCCCGGTCTTATCGGACCCTTCCTTCATAGTCTTCAATCTGCTTTCCACAAACTCAGGGATGTCATGCTGATATCTTTGATTTGCACCCCGCCTAATATAGAGTCGCCAAATCAGCTATCTTTGATCTGCTTTCTGTCAATACAGAAATGCCAGATGTGCTTTCTTCGACCTGCTCTCCGTCAATACAGAGACGCCAATTCTACTTCTTCAATCTGCTCCTCGTCTAATACAGAGACACCAAATCTGTCATCTTCGATCTGCTCCCCGTCTAATACAGAGATGCCAAATCTGTCATCTTCGATCTGCTTCGATGTAAACACACGAATATCAAATCGCTCTCTTCGACCGCTTCTCATCTCGATCTGAGCGCGCCAAATCGTTATCTTCGATCCGCCGAATATCGGATCTGCTATCTTCGATCTGCTCTCCGTCTAATACAAAGACGCTAAATCTGTCATCTTTGATCTGCTTCGATGTAAACACACGATCTGTTATCTTCTATCTGCTCCCCGTCTGATACAGAGACGCCAAATCTGTTATCTTCGTTCTGTTTCAATTTAAACACACGAATATCAGATCTGCTCTCTTCGATCGCTTCCTCCGTCGATCTGAGAGATGCCAAATCTGTTATCTTTGATCTCGCTTGAATATCGATCTCGCTATCTTTGATCTCGCTCTCGTTTAATACGAGACGCCAAAATCCGTCATCTTTGATCTGCTTCGATGTAAACACATGATCTGTTATCTTCGATCTGCTCCTCGTCTGATACAGAGACGTCAAATCTGTTATCTTCGGATCTGCTTCGATTTAAACACACGAATATCGACCGCTCTCTTCGACCGCTCCGTCGTCGATACGGAGATGCGGATCTCGTTATCTTCGATCCGCCGAATATCGGATCTCGCTATCTTCGATCTGCTCTCCGTCTAATACAGAGACGCCAAATCCGTCATCTTTGATCTGCTTCGATGTAAACACACAAATATCAGATCTGCTATCTTCGATCTACTCTCCGTCTGATACAAAGACGCCAAATCTGTTATCTTTGATCTGCTTCGATTTAAACACACGAATATCAGATCTGTTATCTCCGATCTGCTCCCTGTCTAATACAGAGACGTCAAATCCGTCATCTTTGATCTACATTGCCCCCTAAAGGACATAACCTGTAGAATGCGTATGTGCTTATGCCTAATGATTAGGATGCCATGATCAAAATGAGTCAAAAAAACTCCTAGTTAGACATATTACGATGCAAAATGTTATGAACATGACTCCTATTTCGAACATCTTTACTTGTTCATCTATCAAAGTTTTATCTTTAGTTCACTCGAAATATCCATCATACTCTATGCGTATGCTTTGAATCAAGTTGGTCCTATTGTGCCATTCTCTGAATATTACGACCTGTTGGAGATGATCCTCTCCTAGAATTGAATCGTTTGAATTGTCCAATCATCCTTTGAACTGAAGAAGAAATTTTCTCGAGTACTTCTGACCCTTACTTATGGGAATTCTTCATACAATTGTTCTGTTTTAGTTTCTCGTATTATCTAGAGACTTCCAGAGCAATATACAAAAACTTCGTTTGTAAAAATATTTAGTTCATCAATCATTATTTCAATGCAACACACTTTATGAAAAATGGAAATTTGATCCTGAGAATAGTTAGATAAATCATCAAAAATACAAAAAGGAAATTCATCTGAAAACATATCTTTCAGAAGAAAAAGAATCCACAGATAGTAAACAGAACAAAAATTCAATGTCCAACATATCACAGCTTGGGCTTCTGTATACAAATTTCATGAAGACTGTTTTGAGTTTAACATGTGTTTAGAAGATCTAAAGTACTTTGTTGATGCCCCGGTATGTAACACACTCTACTTCTCTTCAAGTCCGGTATAACAAGGTCACTGTATGCTTCTCAAAATTTGAGCAGCCCTTTCGGGTTTTCAACTCAAAACCCCTTTAGTCTCAAGGCGCCCTTTGCGGGTTTTCACCTTGGCCTCTCCATTTTTTTTATTTTTTATTTTTTTTAGAAGTCTCAAAGCGCCCTTTGTGGGTTTTCACCTTGGCTTCCCTTCTCTTTAGACAAAGTACTTCTTGACTGAGTCTAGATTCACTGGATTGGGTAAACTTTTCCCATCCATTTCTGTCAAAATCAGTGCACCACTAGAGAAAGCCTTTTTCACAACATACAGTCCTTCCCAATTCGGCATCCATTTTCCTCTAAAGTCCTTCTGTATGGGAAGAATCTTTTTCAATACAAGGTCCCCTTCGTGGAATTCTCTTGGACGAACTTTCTTGTCATAGGCTCGTATCATTCGCTTCTGATACATCTGACCATGACGAATAGCCCTTAGTCTCTTTTCTTCAATCAGTTCAATTGGTCATATTGCGATTGAATCCATTCTGCTTCATCCAGCTTTATCTCTGACAAAATTCGAAGAGAGGGTATTTCTACTTCAATGGGTAACACTGCCTCCATCTCATAAACCAACGAGAAAAGAGTTGCCCCAGTAGAGGTTCTGACAGACGTTTGATAGGCTAAGAGTGAAAATGGTAATTTCTCATGCCAATCTCTGTAGGTTTCAGTCATTTTCCCAACTATCTTTTTGATGTTTTTGTTAGCAGCTTCCACTGCCCCATTCATTTTTGGGAGATATGGAGATGAATTATGATGTTTGATCTTGAATTGGCTACAAACTTTCGCAATCATGCTATTATTCAAGTTCAATGCATTATCCGATATAATCCTTTCAAGCATTCCATACCGACAGATAATCTCTTTTTTCAAGAATCGACTTACTGCCGACTTGGTAACACTAGCATATGAAGCTGCCTCTACCTATTTTGTGAAGTAGTCGATGAACACGAAAATGAAACGACGTCCATTTGAAGCTTTTGGTGATATTGGCCCAATGACATCCATGCCCCACATGGAAAAGGGCCATGGAAGTCATAATATGTAAGGGTAAATGTGGTACATGGATCTTGTCCCCATATATCTGGCATTTATGACATTTCTTAGCACAACTGATACAAGCTCCTTCCATAGTAGACCAATAGTATCCAAACCTCATGATTTGTCTTGGGATCATAAAGCCATTAGCATGTGTACCACAAACTTCTTCATGTACTTCTTCTAGGATTTGTCTAGCTTCTACAGCATCAACGCATCTCAAAAGTACCTGATCTTTCCTTCTTTTATAAAGGATGTCCCCATCTAGTACATATTCGCAGGCTAACCTCCTCAAAGTTCTTTTGTCATTCTCAGTTGTCTGCTCAGGATATTCACGATTTCTCACATACCATAATATATCTTGATACCAAGGATGGTCATCCTTTTCCTCTTCTTCGATGTTATAGCAATGAGCTGGAACCTCAGAAATACTCATTTGAATTGGTCTCACATCCTCTTTTTTATTCGCTTTAATCATGGAAGCCAATGTTGCGAAAGCGTCTGCCATCTGATTTTCGTCCCGTAGGAGATAACTGAAAGTGACGTTATCAAACTCTTCAAGTAACTCCAAAACTACCCTTCGATAATTAATCAATTTGGGGTCCCTTGTCTCCCATTCACCCCTAAGCTGGTAAATTACCAACGCAGAGTCTCCATATACTTCTAAGGTTCTAAATTTTTGCTCTTTGGCTGCTCGAATCCCCATGATGCATGCTGCACACTCGGCCATATTGTTTGTACAGTCAAAATCTAATTTACATGTAAATGGATAATGATCACCATTTGAGGATACCAAGACTGCCGCAATTCCATTCCCTACCGCGTTGGATGCGCTATCAAAGTTTAGCTTCCATGGATATTCTTTAATAGCTGCCACATACATCAACTCTTCATTAGGGAAATCAAATATCAATGGCTCATAATCTTCTAGAGCTCTGCCAGCCAGAAATTCTGCTATCGCGCTCCCTTTTATAGCCTTTTAACTCACATAGACTATATCAAACTCTGAAAGCAATACTTGCCACCTTGCCATTCTTCCATTTAGGGCTGTTGACTCCATCATGTACTTTAATGGATCAAGTTTTGAAATTAGCCAAGTCGTATGATATAACATATATTGCCTCAACCTTCGAGTCGTCCAAATCAAAGCACAACACAACTTTTCAATTGGCGAATATCTCATTTCACACTCAGTGAATTTCTTACTGAGGTAATATATCGCTTTCTCTTTTCTTCCTGACTCGTCATGTTGACCAAGCACACATCCCATAGAATTACTAAACACCGATAAGTACAGAATTAATGGTCTATCTGGACTGGGTGGAGATAGTACTGGAGCGCTCAACAAGTATTGCTTGACTTTATCAAAGGCATTCTGGCATTCCTCATCCCAAGTGCCTTGGTTGTGTTTTCTAAGGAGGCGAAATATAGGATCACATTTCTCGGTTAATTGTGAAATAAACCGAGCAATATAATTCAACCTTCCAAGAAAACCCTGAACTTCCTTCTGAGTACGTGGTGGAGGCAATTCTCGTATGGCTTTAACTTTGTCTGGGTCAACCTCTATTCCCTTTTTGCTTACTACAAAGCCCAATAATTTCCCTGACCTAGCTCCGAAGGTGCATTTTGCCGGATTAAGCTTCAACTGAAACTTCCGTAATCTCAGAAACAACTTCCTCAAGACTTCAATATGCTCTTTCTCTGTTCGAGATTTGGCAATCATATCATCAACATACACCTCAATCTCTTTGTATATCATATCGTGGAATAAAGTCACCATAGCCCTTTGGTATGTTGCTCCTACATTCTTCAGCCCAAAAGGCATTACCTTGTAACAAAAGGTGCCCCACAATGTTATGAAGGTGGTTTTATCCATGTCTTCAGGATGCATCTTTATCTGATTGTACCCTAAAAAACCATCCATAAAAGAGAACAACAAATATCCCGCTGTATTGTCTACCAAAGTGTCGATGTGTGGTAAAGGAAAATTGTCCTTCGGGCTAGCTTTGTTTAAGTTTTTGTAATCAACACACATTCGTACCTTCCCATCCTTCTTAGGGACAGGCACAATATTAGCCACCCATTCTGAGTACTTAACTTTTTGTAGAAATCTAGCATCAAATTGCTTCTTGACTTCCTCTTTTATTTTCAGCACAATATCAGGCCTCATCCTTCTCAATTTTTGTTGAACTGGCTTGCAATCTTGTCTTATGGGAAGACGATGTACCACGATATCAGTATTCAATCCCGGCAAATCCTGATATGACCATGCAAATATATCTTTGAATTCACATAGCAGCTCAACAAGACCTTGTCTTATTTCCTTAGCAATATGTGTGCCAATTTTCACCTCCTTCCCTTCCTCCAAGGCTACATTCTCTATTGCCCATTTCTCACAGGGTAGGATTTGTTTCTCCTCTTGTTTCACCATTCTCAACAGATCTGAAGACATATCACAATCCCTGTCATCTTCAAAATCCTGAAGTTCTTCTAAACACATGTCTTGCTCAAAAGAGAATCCAGGATTTGTAGTATTAGTGCTCACGTCATTGATATCTAGGGACCTGCGGGGTACGAAAGGATGTACAAAGAATGAATAAATTTTAGGAACGTTTATTTATATGTTATGAATGAAATGGAAAAAAAATTGAAAGAATTTAAAGGTCAAAAGAATATTGAACGGTATAAAAGAATATTCACTCGAATCAATAACAAAAGTTATGTTTTATTGAAATGCAAATATCCGAACATGAGACTATTTTACAAATGAAATCTTACTACTCCTAGGCTTTTGAGTAATAAGAGTGTTCTGAAAATTACTCTGAAAAATCTTTAAAAACTACAGGAAGTTCTTCTGCAACCTAATTGTTTAAAGAGCTTCTCGGTTCGTAAGGGCGAATGCCCTCAAGGTTTCCTCATTCAGACTCTTCATTATGCACAGCATTGATGTGATAACTTCCTTTTAGAAGCAACCCTCTCTTAGGGTGAATTATCCCTCCTGATATAAAAGTTTGAGATATATGAGGGAATGTCATCAATTCCCACTCTACTTCTCTTCTACTTAAACGCGCCCTTCTTCTTTCTTGACGCTTCTCTATTTCCTTCCTCCTTTGCTTGTGATCTGGCATATAACCCAAGCCAAAACGGTCTCTCTTTTCCTTTAGTTCTGGAATTTGAATCCCTCCTTGAAGATATCTTCCCAATCCTTTTCTTGGCAAGGCTCCTTTTCCCATTGTCATCTGCAAACCCATTCTTGTGGTTCTGGATATCCTGGGTACCGGTACCTCATTCCCTTCTGAAATGAATGTTGCATTAACGAATTTTAAGGAATGAAAAGAGCACTCAAAGGCCTCCTTGTTTGCTTCTACATAGGGTGCGTCACTGGTAACTGTCGCTATGATGTCTTCCTTCGCATTTATGGTGACCAGCCATCCATCCGCTACTAACTTCAATTTCTGGTGCAAAGATGAGGGCACCGCTCCTACGGAATGTATCCAAGGCCTCCCAACAAGCAATTATAAGAGGCTTGATGTCCATCACTAAAAAGTCTACCTCATATGTGTTTGGCCCAATCATCAAAGGGATATCAATTCTTTCCATGACCTTTCTTTCCGTGCTATCAAATGCTCTCACTACATTATGACATGTTTTCATGTGAGAACTGTCTATGGGCAATCTGTTCAATGTGGATAATGGCAAGACATTTAAGGCTGATCTATTATCAATAAGCACACTCGGCAATGTATACCCCTTACAGCGAGTGGTAATGTGTAAAGCTTTAACTGATCCCATGCCACCAGGTGGGATTTCATCATCATTGAAATAGATGAAATTGTCAGCACTTATGTTACTAACCAATCGATCCAACTTATTGACGGAAATATCATTAGTAACGTAAGTCTCATTGAGCACCTTCATTAATGCTTCCCGATGTACCTCTGAACTCAAAAGCAAAGCCAACACTGATATGCGAACTGGTTGTTTGCGCAATTGTTCAACCACTCTGTACTCACTGTGTTTTAAGAATTTTAGAAACTCTCTGGCTTCTTCTTCCCTCACTAGCTCATTAACAAGTACTTCAACCCCCTTTCCTTTGTCAAAGGCTTTTACTTTCGCAGGCTCAACTCTGATGCCTTCTACATCATAACGCTTCCCACTACGTGTGTAAGAATCCTCATCTTGAGCCTCCTGCACTAGCTATATCCTCTTTCTCCGGCATTGTCACATTACAGTCATAATTCCATGGTACCCTCTTGTTATCCTTATAAGAAAAAGAAACAGGTTTGTGAATAATGACTTTCGATGCTGTTTGTGTTTCAACTTCATTATTTCTTGGTAGAGAAATAATGATCCTTGGCCGGTTGATTTTTTGATTCTTTCGTCCACCTTCTAATGTGCATATATGTCCCTTTTTTGAGCCCGCTTCATAAAATTCCAGCTCCTTATTATCCATAAGAATTTGTACCAAAACCTTAAACTCATCACATTCCTGGATCTCGTGTCCCTTTTCTGCATGGAACTCGCAGTAGTCCCTTACTCCTCTATTCCCTTCTTTAGGGATTATCATCTCTCTTTTCACCATTTCTTTCCAAATTACCTTCATCGGCGTTCTCACCTTAGCCACGCCCTCTTTAGTCCTTCTCATACTAGTTTTCCAAATTGCATTTACCCATCCATTACCATGGTTCGACAACGGGTTCTCATTACTAGGGGTGTCATCAAATTTCACAATCCTCATCTTGATAAGTCTTTCCACTATTTTTTTAAAACTAGTGCAATTTTCGATCGAATGCCCCGATATCCCTGCATGATATTCACATTTGGCGTTTGCATCGTACCATTTGGGATATGGGGGTTACAGTGGTTTTAAATGAAAAGGGGCTATTGCATGCGTATTAAATAAACTCCGGTAAAGCTCTCGGTACGTCACTAGTATAGGCGTAAATGGGACCTTTTTAGAATTTTGTCTCGTACCAAGTCCCTACTTTTGGGGATCCTGTTGCCCCACTATAGTTGTTCTGGGTTGACTAATCGTAATTGCTTTTGAGTTATAACTACTCGTATTGTTCACCTCACTATCTTTTCTTCTTAGAGCCGATCTTTTAGCAGTTTCCCCCTCTATCTTACCACCCCTTATGGCGTTCTCAATCATTTCTCCTGCCATAACCATATCAGTGAAGCTCTTGGTGGTACTTCCAATCATATGAGTAATCAATGGGGCCTTCAAAGTGTTAATGAATAGCATGGTAGTTTCTTTCTCCAAGAGCGGTGGTTGAACTTGCATGGCAACCTCTCTCCATCTCTGTGCATACTGCTTAAAGCTCTCATTAGGCTTCTTTTCCATGTTCTGCAAAGTGATTTTATTAGGAGTCATGTCAGTCACATGATTATATTACTGCATAAAGGCTTACGCTAAGTCTCTCCAAGAACCGGTCCTTGCACGACTCAATTGATTGTACCACCTAGCGGCTGCCCCAACCAAACTATCCTGAAAATAATGGATTAGTAATTGATCATTGTTTACATAGCCAGTCATCCACCTATAGAACATGGTGATATGGGCCTCAGGGCAAGTAGTCCCATTGTATTTCTCAAATTCCGGCATTTTGAACTTATGGAGAAGCACCAAATCTGGGACCAGACTCAAGTCCTTAGTATCAATTCCCTGACGATTATCAGCGTTTTCCAGTGCCTTAAATTTCTTTTCTAATTGCCTTGATGATTCGAGCATCATCTCTTCCATCTCAGCTACATCCAAATCAGGGATGACTGGATTGGTAGGGTTATCTCCTGGGTTGAATCCCGAGCCAGTTTGAAAGTTCATAGGTATTCCAGCATCAACTTGTCCATGTTGAGGCCTTATTGTGATAGACGGCCTTCGAGGATATGCCTCAGGTTGAGTTTGTACATGGGGCGGAGTAAAACCCGGAAGGTGATCCTCATTATCCTCTTCAGTGATAGTATAAGGGCCTTTCCTTTACCTGTTGCCCCATTCAGCAGCTGAGTCATTTCGGCCATCATATTCCTTTGAGCCTCTAACATTTGATCTTCATCTCATGTTAGATTTTTGCTAATTGCTCCTGCAACTGCTCTTGCAATTCTTTCTGGATCTGCTCAAATCTTTCATCTATATTCTTTGTCTTGGTGTGTGTACCGTAAGGATGTGTTGCTTCCAGGTTTCCTCTTTCTCTCACTCTCTCTTTCTCTCTTTCTCTCTGTTAATTTAACTTAATTAGGGTCTCTCTATAAATTGGAATGCATATGATGCGATGATATGTAAGTGCATGAATGTAAAAAGATATCGATTCTGATTCAGTTTCTTTTAGAAAACGTTATTTAAGAAACAAAAATCTTTACACAAAGCAGATTATAAATACACTTTTTTAGAAAACGTTATTTAAGAAACAAAAATCTTTACACAAAGCAGATTACAAATAAGCTTTCGCCCTCAGGCCCAGAGCTTTAACCCTATCCAATAACAAAGCTAACTCTTGACCTCTATCTGACACTGACTCATACTTTGCACTCAGTACATTAGCTTGCGTTGCCAGGCCTTACAGATGATCAGCAACCTCTCGAATCTAGACTATGGCTTCTCCTATGAGATAATCCCTATCTCTGACTTGATCCTAGAAATGGTGAAGCTCTCCCTTCCAATGTCCTTCTCTTGCCTCGAGCTGCTCAATCTAAAGTTCATAATTCTGCAATGCTGCTTCCAACTCTTCAATATTGTACTTCATTTCCTCGATCTTCTTCAGACTTGCCTTTAACTCGACCGCAGAATTACGACTTCGGTGATGATGAAGAAATCGTCCAAGCTCAGTCACCTTAGCTTTTAATCATTGATTCTCCTTCTCTAGAGCCTGATTCTGTGCCTGTATCTCTTGGAACTTCTTCTCCCAATACTCGACTTTAGCTATTTCTTCTTGAACCTCTTGTTGCTACTGCTCTGAAGACTTCCCTAATCCAGCTCTCTTCATTGATAACTGTGTCTTCTTATATTGCGTCTTCAAGTTATCTCGGTCTTCCTCAATCTTCTTCTTTTCTTTCCTCACTTTTTCGACCCCGATTTTCTGAACGTCGACGTCTAAGCTTAGGTACATCTTTTCCCCCTCAAGCCTCTCTATCTTTCTCCTGAGCTCCAAATTCTTCCTTTCGAACTCCAGCTTTATGACCTCTAACTCTGATAGAATCACTCGTAAATTCTCCTCCATCGATCGAGCAGCCCCTAAACTCGGCCTAGGGATGTTATCATTGATCCTCTTACTAAACCACCATTTGTATTCAAAAGCTGTCATCGGACCTTTAGTCAGAATCTTCACATAGCAAATCTTCTTCTAAGCCTCAGAAATTTCTCGTATCTTCTTCTTATAATGATCCCCTTTATATGAGAAATCACTCTGAGCTAGCCCTCGTGTTGCCGGTATATATTACTCCACCCTGTATTGCCTTAGGATGAGTAATGGTGCATAACCAACAATTCCTCATATTCCAGGAAGAGGTACCCAATCAAAGCTTCCACAACAATAAAGGATTTCACCAGGAGTCATCCAAGGGGCTTTCCACATAACATCTTCTTCTCGGAGATTCTGAAGTATTTCCATCCACCTTTCCTCTGTAATGTCATCCCTCCTTGGCGTAGCTGCTGCTTCCTTTAAGGGAGAATAATCCTTAAAAAAACTCGGAAATGAACCTTATCAACCTTCTAAAAGTGACTGTGGAACCATACTAACAACAACTGTGCGCATCCAATAAACTTTCCTTCCCCAGCTCTCCGACATGCATTCAAGGATCTAAATGTTTCAGCTAGGATTGCAGGCACAGGTGTATTTTGCTTACCCAGTCGATCGAATAAATCCATAACTGCCTCATCTATGTGTCCCATAGCTTTTGGGAAAATTACCAAACCATAAATACTTAAGGCCAGGACATCGACCTCCTCTTTACATCTGGGTGTGCCAATATTAGATCCCTCAACTTGCCCACGGAATGCATTTACCATCACCCTTTTGTTGGATTCGAGCTACGGCCCACTGTTCACTCATCCTTGTGATCATCATTAATTTCTTTACGAAATTTGAAAGATTAGCAGCCCTAACATAAGCTTTGTTTCCTTGAATTCTCGGACAACGCAGCAAAGTTGTATACTCCTCCAAAGTAGGCACTAAGTCTACCTCTCCAAATGTAAAACAGCTATAAGCAGGGTTCCAAAACTGTACCATAGCTCGAAATAGACGCTTATCCACCTTAACGTCTAACAAATAGAGAAGATTTCCATAATTCTGGTAGAACAACTGCTTAGTCTTGTCATTCCATTGGGTCCAAATGTCTCTCATCTCCTAAACTCATTCTGTATCGAATTAATATGAGTGAAGTCCCATAAATCTAATGTATACCCTTCGGTGACACTATCTCCTTTCTCTAACTGGGTTTTCTCTAACCAAGTACAGACAGAGGCGTTGTCCTCCACTTTATCAAGATATTCGTTCCTCATTGCAAAACTTTCTAATCTAGAAATCAAACCTTGAATCGACACCTTTAAATGTTGAGTGACATGCAATGATAGCAAAATAAAATAGGTCAGTATCATATATAAAAGGTATAATAGACAAGCATTTATAAGGGTAGCTTACTAAAGGCTATCACCGTACTCCCTAGGGTAAGTACTTAAAGTTCACTATATGTGTTTTAGTTCTAAAGCGAGGGTACCTGAACCGGCAGATTCCTCGATTCTCACCCATTATAGGCTCATATGGACCAAGTTCAGTTCAGGGGGACATATTTCCCTATGGCTATACGGAGATGAAAATCTCACGAAGACATAGGTACAGATGTATCCCGGAAGTAATCCACTAGCCCATGCGGAGGTGAAAACCTCACGAAAGCGTAGCTTCTCACTCCCACTTAAAGGTGCGACCACAACAGTCATGCAAATGCAATGTGTTCGAAAATAACAGACATATGCAACAAACATGTGAAAAAAGATCGATATTTTTTAAGCCTTTCCAAACTTTTGACTTTAAGACAGAAAATAATCAATTTTGGCTTGACTCCCTTATTGTCCCCAGTGGAGTCGCCAAGCTGTCAAAACCTCCTCTTTTAAAAAACGAGATTTTTGAAAACGGGAGTCGCCACCAACCTTTTAGGTGTGATTGGGTCACCTTATAAAACATTTTTGGTCTACGAAAATATGAGAAGATAGGTTCGGGAGTCGATTACGTACGAGGAAGGGTTAGCACCCTCGTAACGCCCAAAATTGGTACCAAATTAAATAGTTTTCTGTCTTGATGTCAAAAGTTTGAAAGAATTTAAAAGAATCCCTTTTTTAAAAAAACAAGATAATTTGAGTTGAGAATCGAGATTTCTTCGCTCCAAAAGAGTACAAACATCACATCAGCATGATTGGACACGATATTCTTAAACTTTTGTAAACGAAATCATCTCGTGGTTTACAAAACTTATTTAGAAGGATATTTTTAGACGTTTAGGCAAACGGGAAATCACGACCCAGCATGTTAGGGCACTATTTCCCGAATTCCTAAATACCAAAAAACATTGCCGTGTTTTTTAAATTCTTTTGGATTAAATGAAATATGAATTTTTCACAACAACAATGTATTTAACATATTACAAAAGATCAATATTGAATAAATTAAACTACACGATACATATTTTAACATTTCATGCGAATATAATAAAAAAATGATAAGTAATGACATAAATTACACAATATACATTAACATTTTATACATATATAATCATAAATGACATAATTCTACATACATTATCAATTCATGCAAATTACAGCATAGAGAATGTAGACACTCAATTTTGCCCGGGCCTAGAAATAAGTCCAAAAACAAAATAATAAACCCCAAAAAAAAATGAAGTCCAAAGTTCAGTCAAGAATTACAAATATAATTTGGCCCGATCGGAATGACCCATTACTTGAAAAGATTTAAGGTCCGTCTACAAGCTTGACTCATATGGAAATATAATCTTCAATGATATGCAATCTTAGATATGATATGCAATCTTAGATATGATACAATCTTAGATATGATTGTAATCTTAGATATGATACAATCTTAGATATGATTGCAATCTTAGATTGATATACAATCTTAGAAGATATGATTTTGTAATCTTGGAGATTTAATTTGTAGATATCCTTTAATCTTAACCATTGATGTAATTGATCTGTACAGTTGGATTTGGGGAGGCTCAACTATAAATAGAGGCCTCTCCCTTCATTGTAAAAACACACTTGAGTTTGGACTTTAGTTTTGACACTTGAGTTTTGGGAAGCAATAAGAATTCTTGAGAGCATTCACTCAAATTTCTCTCCCTCTTGCGTTCTTACTCTCTGTGGTTTGTTCTTATTTTATTCTTCGCCTATCTTAGTTTTTCAACCCCTTTTTTATTTTAATTTCTTCATTTTTCAAATATGTATATTTTTTCCTATCTTTTATACATTTGATTATGTATTTTATAATATTTAACCTTTTTATATAGTTTATTTTCAAATATATATTTTCTATGCATGTATATATATTATATAATCATTTCATTATAAATATAAATTCTTTTACATATTTGATATTTTATACATTATTTTTCTAAACCAATATATTTTATTTTTTATATAATTATTATTCTTATAAATATATTTTTTATTATATATTATATTTTAAATTTATTATTAAATATCACATTTTTTTATATGCATCATATCATTTATTAATCCATTCATGTGTACATTAAATTATTGGATTGTATATTTTATATTTTATGTAGATTCTATTTATCCATTTGCTATGCATGTCATCTATTTTTACTCATACATATTTTACACATTAATATTTACCATGTTTTTATATTATTTAATGTTTTATTTATGATATATTGTATATAATTAGTGCATTTATTATGCTTTCTTTTGGGTATATTCCTATTTGCTTAGCATGATTATTTTTATTATTCTATTTTGCCCTCTATATATAGTGATTACATTTGTATAAAGTGTTATAATATTTTGTAATATACATTATTTGAATATCTATTTTTGTAATACATAATTGTCACTCTAAAAGGTCATTTAAAATAATATTCAAAAGTTTTATAAAAATAAAAGGCAATGCTTGGTGTTTGGAAATTTCGAGAAAAGTAGTGCCCTAACTTATTGGGTTGCGACTTTTCTCGTTGAGTTCGAATAATCAAGCACCCTTCTAAGTTTTAAAGGTTTTAAAATGCGAGCAACTGTCTTAGAATTTCAAAGCGATATGTCCTAACTTACTGGATATAGCGTTTCGTTATGTCGAGATAGGGATTTCCAAAAAGCTAACTTAGTATCAATACTTTGATACGAGTGAATCCAAATTTTCAAAATCAAAATATTTTAAAGAGGATTACATCTTGAAATTTTTAAAATTTTCGACATTAAAGACACTTGATAATCAATTAGGTACTAATTTTTGGGCGTTACGAGGGTGCTCATCCTTCCTCGTACGTAACCGACTCTCGAACCCGTTCTTTTTATTACGTAGACCAAAACTAATGATTTTAAAACAAAATGTTTTAAAGGTGATCCAATCACACCTAAAAAGGTTGGTGGCGACTCCTGTTTTCATTTTTTAAAGTCGATTCCCATTTTCCAAAACTCGATTTTTAAAATGGTTTCGACAGCTTGGCTACTCCACTGGGGACCAATAAGAGAGTCAAGTCGTAAAATTGATTGATTTCTGTCCTTTATCAAAATTTGAAAACTCGATTTGAAAACTATGATCTTTTTCCATGAATTTGCTGCATATGTTTGTTATTTTTTCTCGCACACATTGCATTTGCATGACCGTTGTGGTTGCACCCTTAAGTGGGAATGAGAAGCTAAGCTTTCGTGAGGTTTTCACCTTCGTATGAGCTAGTGGATTGTTTCTGGGATACCGTACCTATATCTTTGTGAGATTTTCATCTCCGTATGGCCATAGGGAAATGTGTCCCCCTGAACTGAACTTGGTCTATATGAGCCTATAATGGGTGAGGACCGAGGAATCTGCTGGTTCAGGTACCTTTGCTTTAGAGCTAAAACTCATATAGTGAACCTTTAAGTGCTTACCTTAGGAAAAAAATGATAACCTTTAGAAAATTACCCTTATAAATATTTGTTTATCATTTTCTTTTATATGATACTGACTTATTTTTATTTTGGCTGTCATTGCATGTCATTTGGCATTTAAAGGTGTCGATTCAAGGCTCGATTTCTAGATTAGAAAGTTTTGTAATGAGGAACGAATACTTTAATAAAGTAGAAGACAATGCTTCTGTCTGTACCTGGTCAGAGAAAACCCAGTTGGAGAAAGGAGATAGTGTTACCGAGGGATATATATCAAAGTTGTGGGACTTCACTCGTGTTAATTCGACACAAAATGACTTGCAGGAGCTGAAGAATATTTGGGCCCAATGGGATGATGAGGTTAAGCAGCTCTTCTATCAGAATTACGGAGACTTGCCCTTCTTGCTAGATGTCAAGGTAGATAGGCATTTGTTTCGAGCTATGGTACAGTTCTGGAACCCTGCTTTTAGTAGCTTTACATTTGGTGATGTTGATCTGGCACCTACTTTAGAGGAGTATACCACTTTATTGCGTTGCCCAAGGATTCAGGGTCATAAGGCTTATGTTAGGCCTGCTAATCTTCCAACTTTTGCGAAGAAGTTGGTAATGATTACTGGGATGAGTGAGCAATGGGCTATACCTCGTATACTACACAAAGGTGATAGTAAGTGTGCATTCCATTGTCCGTTCTGAGAGATTTGATATTGACGCATCCAGATGTGAAGAAAAAGGTCGATATCCTAACTTTAGGTATTTATGGCATGGTGATTTTTCCAAAGGCATTGGGGCACATAGATGAGGCGGTTGCGGATTTGTTCGATCGACTTGGTAAATAAAACACACCTGTGCCCGCAATCTTAGTTGAGACAATAAGATCCTTGACCGCATGCCGAAGCGCCGGTGAAGGAAGGTTCATTGGATGTGCACAGTTGTTGGTGGTCTGGTTTCATAGCCACTTCTGGAAGCTTGATAAGGTTCCTTGTCGGTTGTTCTTTGAAGGTTATTCTCCCTTAAAGGAAGCAGTGGACAGGCCGAAGAGAGATGACATTTCAGAAAAAAGATGGATAGATATTCTTCAGAATCTTCGAGAAGAAGATATTATGTGGAAGGCTCCTTGGTTGGTTCCTAGTGAAGTCCTTTATCACTGTGGCAATTTTGATTGGATCCCTTTGCCAGGAATTTGGGGAGCTGTTGGATATACACCGTTGCTTGTTCTAAGAGAATATCAAGCGAGGCAGTTCATACCAGCTACACAGGGTTTAGCACAGAGTGATTTTTCTTATAAGGGAGATCACTACAAAAAAAGGATGCGAGAGATTTCTGAGGCTTGGAAGAAGCCTTTCTATATGAAGATTTTGACTGAAGGCTCAACATTAACCCTTGAGTATAAAGGTTGATTTAGTAGGAGAGTTAATGACAATGTCCCTAGGCCAACCTTGGGAGTAGCTCGATCATTGGAGGAGAGCTTACGAGTGATTCCATCAGAGGTGGAAGTTATGAAGCAAGAGTTTGAGAGAAAGAATTCAGAGCTTGAAAAGCGGATGGAGAAGCTAGAAGAAGAGAAAATGTGTTTAAATCTCGATGTCAATGTTCAAAAGTTGGAAGTCGAGAAGGTGAGAAAGGAAAAGAGAAAGATTGAAGAGGAACGAGATGATCTAAAGATGTATTATAAGAAGGCCCAAGTGACATTGAAAAGGGCTGGATTAGGGAAGTCTTCAAAGCAGTGGCAGCACGAGATTCGGAAAGAAAGAGCTAAGGCCGAGTATTGAGAGAAGAAGTTCCAAGAGATGCAGTCAAGCAATCAGACTCTGGAAAAAGAAAATCAAGGGTTAAAAGCTAAGGTGGCAGAGCTGGGACGATCCCTCTATCATCATCAAAGTCGTAACTTTGCAATCGAGTTAAAGGCGAGTCTGGATAAAATCAAGGAAATGAAGCATCATATTGGTGGATTGGAAACAGCACTACAGGATTGTGAGCTACGAATTGAACAGTTCGAGGCAAGAGAAGATCAATGGAAAGGAGAACTTCATCATCTTCAGAATCAAATGGGGGATAGAGACCATGTCATGGGAGAGGCCTTAGTTCAAATTCGAGAGGTTGCTGAACATTTGCAGGAATTAGCAATACAAGCTAGAACGTTGAGTATGATGTATGAGTCATCATCAAACAAAGGACGAGAATTAGCGTTATTATTAGATAGAGTCGAAACTTTGGGCCTACGGGCAAAGATATATTTGTAATCTGTTTTATGAAAGGATTTGTTTCTTTAAACAACGTTTTCTAAAATGAAACTGAATCAGAATCGACATCTTTTTGCATCCCATGTGTTTGAATCTCATGACATTTCATTGCATTGTTTGCATTCCCAATTATAGAAAGACCCTAATTAGTTATAATTAATAAGAAGAAAGGGAGTAGGAGAAAGGAAATCTGGAAGCAATACATCCTTACGGTACATGTGCTAAGTTGAAGAACATGGACCAGAGATTTGAACAACTACAAAAGGACATGCAGGACCAATTGCAAGAACAATTGGCCAAGATGCAAAATGACATGAATGAGCAGATGTTGGAGGCTCAGAGAAATATGATGGCTGAAATGGCTTAGCTTTTAAGGGCCACTGATAAAGGGAATGCCCCTATGGCTATCGCTAGAGAAGAGGGTGAAGATCATCCTCTAGGTTTTACTCTGCCTCATGTGCCACTGCAAACTGAGGCACCTCCTAGAAGGCCATCTGTCACTGTGAGGCCTCAACATGGGCCGATTGATGCTGGTATCCACATAAATTTCCCGGTTGGTTCAGGATTCAGTTTAGGTAACAATCCCACTAATCCTCTTGTTCCTGATCTCGATATGGTGGAAAAAGAGGATTTGAAAGCTGAAGCTGCAAGGCAGTTAGAAGAACGCTGCAAATGGCTAGAAGAAAAGTTCAAGGCTTTGGAAGGTATCGGTAATCATCATGGGATTGATGCCAAAGACTTAAGTCTAGTCCCAGACTTAGTACTGCCTCACAAATTTAAGATGCCAGAGTTCAAAAAATACAATGGTACTACTTGCCCAGAGACTCACATTACAATATTCTGTAGAAGGATGACTGGACACATAAACAACGATCAGCTGTTGATCCATTGTTTTCAAGACAACTTAGTGGGAGCGGCAGCTAGGTGGTACAATCAGTTGAGCCGTGCAAAAATCAGTTCATTGAGAGATCTTGCACAGGCTTTCATGCAACAGTACAACCATGTGACTGATATGACGCCAGATAGGATCACACTTCAAAATATGGAGAAAAAGCCTAATGAGAGCTTTAGGCAGTATGCACAATGATAGAGGGAGGTGGCAATAAAAGTACAACCACCATTGTTAGAAAAGGAAACTACCATGTTATTTATTAATACTTTGAAGACGCCATTCATCACACATATGATTGGAAGTACCACGAAAAGTTTCACAGATATAGTTATGGCAGGTGAGATGATTGAAAATACCGTGAGGGGCGGTAAAATCGAGGGGGAAGTAGCTAAAAGATCAGCCCCAAGAAGAAAAGACAATGAGGTGAATAATATGAACAGTTTCAACTCCAAAGCAATCACAGTTGGGCAACCTAAGGCAGTTACAAGTGAACAGCAAAGTACTCAAAGACAGGAATTGGGTACAAGACCAAGTTCGGAGAGGATGCAATTCACTCCTATCCCTGTGACATATCGTGAGCTTTACCAAAGCTTATACGATGCACATGCCATTGCTCCATTCCACTTGAAACCGCTGCAGCCACCGTACCCCAAATGGTATGATGCAAATGCTAAATGCGAATATCACGCGGGAATATCGGGGCATTCAATTAAAAACTGCACTGGGTTTAAGAAGGTCGTGGAGAGGCTCATCAAAATGGGGGTTGTGAAATTTGATAGTACACCTAGTACTGAAAATCTATTACTAGATCATGGTAATCAAGGAGTGAATGCCATTGATGAAATAAAGAAAGGAAAAGTCAAGGAAGATATTGTTGAGGTAAAGACACCTTTGAAGGTAATATGGGAGGAGATGGTGAAGAGAGGTATGTTGACCTCTAGAAAAAGAGAAGAAGGGATGGAGAGCTATTGTGAATTCCATGAAAAGGTGGGTCATATGATCCAAAATTGTGAAGAATTCAAGGCCATGATACAAGGCCTTATGGATAACAAAGAGCTACATGTTTCCGAGAGTAGCTCTTGTGAAGGACAAATATGTGTGCTGGAGAATGAACGACAAAGAACTAGCCAACCAAGAATTATTATTTCCTTGCTAGGGAATAGTGAGGCAGGGTTGCAAAATGGGCCCAAAATAGTCATCCATAAACCCAATTCTTTCCCTTACAAGGATGATAAGAGGGTACCATGGAGCTATGACTGCAATATAACAATACGTGAGGGGGAGAGTATAGCTAGCGCAGCCAGGGGCACGCAAAAGGAAGGTTTCCACACACGAAGTGGGAAACGTTATGACAGGGGGAATATCGGAGTGGAGCCCGCAAAGGCGAAAGATGTCGAGGCTAAAAGGGAGAAGGAGACTAAAGTACCCATCAATGAGCCGGTAAAGGAGGAAGAAGCTAAGGAGTTTTTAAAATTCCTAAAACATAGCGAGTATAGCGTGGTCGAGCAGTTTCGCAAGCAGCCGACACGTATATCAGTATTGGCCTTACTATTGAGTTCTGAGGTACATCGAGATGCGTTGTTAAAAGTGCTTAACGAAACATATGTCACCCATGACATATCCGTTAACAAGCTAGACCGGTTAGTAAGCAACATCAGTGCTGACAATTTCATCTATTTTAATGATGATGAAATTTCACCAGGGGGCATAGGGTCAACCAAGGCCCTACACATCACTACTCGGTGCAAAGGATACACACTTCCAAGTGTACTTGTGGATAATGGTTCTGCTTTGAACGTCCTGCCGCTATCCACCTTGAATAGATTGCCCATTGACAGTTCGCATATAAAGGCATGTCACAATGTGGTAAAAGCTTTTGACGGAACTGAAAGGAAAGTAATGGGACAAATTGACATTCCTCTGGAGATTAGACCAAATACGTATGAAGTTTACTTCCTGGTAATGGATATCAAGCCCTCCTATAATTGTTTGTTGGGGAGCCATGGATACACTCGGCAGGAGCGGTGCCTTCTTCACTGCACCAAAAATTAAAGTTGGTGACAGATGGGCGCTTGATAACCATCAATGCAGAGGAGGACATCATAGCAGCTGTCACCAGTAAAGCCCCTTATGTGGAGACAAATGAGGAGGCCATCGAGTGTTCTTTTCGTTCCTTGGAAATTGTTAATGCTACCTTCATTTTGAAGGGAAGTGAGGTGCCGGTTCCCAGAATGTCTATAGTAGCAAGGATGGCCCTGCAAATAATGATGGGGAAAGGAGCATTGCCAGGAAAAGGACTAGGAAAATAGTTGCAAGGTGGGATTCAAGTCCCAAAATTGATACAATAGAAGGATCGCTTTGGTTTGGGTTTTAAGCCAGACCATAAACACAAGAGATGGAAAAGCGTCAAGCAAGAAGGAAGGCGCGTTTGAACGGAGGAGAAGTAGAGTGGAGACTGATGACATTCCTACCTATATCCAAAACCTTTAAGTCAGAAGGGTTGCTGGTAGAAGAAAGTCATCAAATCAATGTTGTACATAGTGAATGGTTTGGACAGAAAAACCTTGAGGGTATTCGCCCTTATGAACCGGGGAGCTCTCTGAACAATTGGACTGCGGAGGATCTTCCTGTAGTCTTTAGAAATTTTTCAGAGTAATTCTCGAAACATGTTTATTACTCTAGGGCCTAGGAGTAGTAAGATTACATTTGTGAAAATAGGCTTATGTTCATTTATTATTATAAAACATAACTTTTATCAATCTAAAAGAGTATTGCTTCATTTTTATCAACCAATATTCCTTTAAATAACTCTTATTCTTTTATTCAAAGCACATAAATGATCATTCTTAAATTCATTCATTCTTTGTATATTCTTTCATACCCCTCACAGGTTTCTAGATATCAATGATATGAGCGCTAATACTGCCGCTCCTGATTTTCTTGTGAGCAAGATATGTGTTTAGAAGAGCCTCAGGATTTTGAAGATGTCCAAGATTGTGACATATCTCTTGATTTATTAAGAATGGTGAAACAGGAGGAGAAACAAATCATGCCACATGAAAAAGAGGCAATAGAGAATATAGCCCTAGAGGAAGGGAAGGAAGTGAAAATTGGAACACTGATCGCTAATGACACAAGGCGTAGTTTCATTGAGTTGCTTCAGGAATTCAATGATATCTTTGCATGGTCTTACCAGGATATGCCCGGAGTACTGACATTGTAGTACATCGTCTTCCGATAACAGGATTGTAAACCAGTCTAACAGAAGTTGCGAAGAATGAGGCCAGACATTATCCTAAAAATAAAAGATGAGGTCAAGAAACAATTTGATGCAGGATTCTTGCAGGAAGTGAAGTACTCTGAATGGGTAGCTAATATTGTACCTGTCCCTAAGAAGGACGGAAAGGTACGAATGTGCGTTGATTACAGAGATTTAAACAAAGCAAGCCCAAAGGATAATTTTCCTTTACCACACATCGACACTTTAGTAGACAACACAGCGGGAAATTCGTTGTTCTCCTTCATGAACGGCTTCTCAGAATACAATCAGATAAAGATGCATCCAGAGGACATGGATAAAACTACTTTCATAACATTGTGGGGCACCTTTTGTTATAAAGTAATACCGTTTGGACTGAAGAACGCAGAGGCAACATACCAACGAGCCATGGTAAACTTGTTTCACGACATGATACATAAGGATATTGAGGTATACGTTGATGATATGATTGCCAAGTCGCAAACAGAAAAAGAACACATTGAGGTCTTGAGAAGATTGTTCCTAAGATTGAGGAAATTTCAGTTAAAGCTCAATCCAGCAAAGTGTACCTTTGGAGCCAGATCGGGGAAGTTATTCGGCTTCGTAGTCAGTGAAAAGGGAATTGAAGTTGACTCAGACAAGGTCAGAACCATACGAGAGTTGCCTCCGCCACGTACTCAAAAAGAAGTTCGAGGATTCCTAGGAAGGTTGAATTATATTGCTCGGTTCATTTCACAATTGATTGAGAAATGTGATCCTATCTTTCGCCTCCTTAGAAAGGACAATCAAGGTACTTGGGATGAAGAATGCCAGAATGCTTTTGAGAAAGTCAAGCAGTATTTGTTGAATGCTCCAGTGTTATCTCCACCTAGTCCAGATAAACCGTTAATACTATACTTGTCAGTGTTCAGCAATTTTATGGGATGTGTGCTTGGTCAGCATGACGAGTCAGGGGAAAGGGAAAAGGCAATTTATTATCTCAGTAAGAAATTCACTGACCGTGAAATGAGATATTCGCCAATCGAAAAGTTGTGCTGTGCGTTGATTTGGACCACACAGGGATTAAGACAGTACATGCTATACCATACTACTTGGCTCATCTCAAAACTAGATCCATTAAAATACATGATGGAATCAACGGCTCTAAATGGAAGAATGGCGAGATGGCAAATTTTGCTTTCAGAGTTTGATATAGTCTATGTAAGTCGAGAAGGCTATCAAAGGAAGTGAAGTGGTGTGGACTTCTGGGCGATGAGAGCTTTAGAGGATTATGAGCCATGAATTTTGATTTTCCAAATGAGGAGTTAATGTGTATAGCAGCAACGGAAGATTCCCCATGGAAGCTAAATTTTGATGGGGCCTCTAATGCAGTGGAAATGGAATTGGGGCAGTCTTGGTATCCCCGAATGGCGACCATTACCCGTTTACATGCAAGTTGGATTTTGACTGTACAAATAATATGGCTGAATACGAAGCATGCATCATGGGGCTCCAAGCAGCCATAGAAAGAGGCATAAAAACCTTAGAAGTATATGAAGATTCTGCATTGGTAATCTATCAGCTAAGAGGTGAATGGGAGACAAGAGACCCTAAATTAATCAATTATCGAATGGTAGTTTTGGGGTTACTAAGAGAATTCAATGACATCACCTTCAACTATCTCCCACGAGATGAGAATCAGATGGCAGATGCTTTAGCAACCTTGGCTTCAATGATTAAGGCGAACAAAGAGGGAGAGATGAGACCAATTCAAATGAGTGTCTATGAGGCCCCAGCTCATTGTTGCAACATTGAGGAAGAAGAAAAGGATGACAATCCTTGGTATCAGGATATATTGCGATATGTAAGGGATCGTAAATATCCAGAGCAGGCAACCGAAAATGACAAAAGAACTTTGAGGAGATTAGCTTGTGACTATGTTTTGGATGGGGAGGTTCTGTACAAGAGAAGGAAAGACCAAGTACTTCTGAGATGTGTCGATGCTGTGGAAGCCAAGCTAATTCTAGAAGAGGTTCATGAAGGTGTATGTGGTACACATGCAAATGGGTTCACGATGGCAATACAAATCATGAGGTTTGGCTATTACTGGGCCACTATGGAAGGAGACTGCATCAACTATGCCAAAAAATGCCATAAGTGTCAGATTTATGGAGACAAAATTCATGTGCCACCCTCTCCTTTACATGTCATGACGTCTCCATGGCCGTTTTCCATGTGGGGCATGGATGTCATTGGACCAATATCGCCGAAAGCTTCGAATGGACATTGGTTTATTTTCGTAGTGATTGACTACTTTACAAAATGGGTGGAGGCTGCTTCTTACGCAAATGTTACTAAGTCAGCTGTAAGTCGATTTTTGAAGAAGGAAATCATTTGTCGGTATGGAATGCCTGAGAGGATCATATCCGACAATGCATTGAATTTGAACAACAAAACGATAGCGGAGGTTTGCGACCAGTTCAAAATCAAGCATCACAACTCTTCACCCTATCGCCCAAAGATGAATGGGGCAGTGGAGGCTGCCAATAAGAACATTAAGAAGATAGTGGGAAAGATGACTGAGACTTATAAGGATTGGCATGAAAAGCTACCGTTTGCACTCTTGGCCTATCGAACATCTGTTAGAACTTCTATTGGGGAAACTCCGTTCTCGTTAGTTTACGGGATGGAAGCAGTTTTACCTATTGAAGTGGAAATACCTTCTCTCCGAACTTTAACAGAGATAAGGTTAAATGAAGCTGAATGGGTTCAGCCTCGATATGACCAGCTAAACTTGATCGAGGAAAAGAGGTTAAAAGCTATCCGACATGGTCAGATGTACCAGAAGTGTATGATGTAAGCTTATGATAAAAAGGTTCATCCAAGGGAATTCCATGAGGGGGATCTTGTGTTAAAGAAAATCCTTCCCATCCAGAAGGACTTTAGAGGAAAATGGATGCCAAATTGGGAAGGGCCATACGTCGTGAAAAAGGCTTTTTCTGGCGGTGCATTAATTTTGACAGAAATGGATGGAAAGAGCCTACCCAATCTAGTGAACTCAGACTCAGTCAAAAAGTACTTTGTCTAAAGGAGAAAAGAATCCAAGGTGAAAACCCGCAAAGGGCATCTTGAATTTTTCAAAAAAAAAAAATGGAGAGGCCAAAGTGAAAACCCGCAAAGGGCGCCTTGTGACCAAAGGGGTTTTAAGTCGAAAACCCGAAAGGGCAGCTCAAATTTTGAAGGGCATACAATAATTTGGCTATATCTAACTCGGCAGAAAGTAAAGCAGGATGTACATTGGGGTGTCAGCAAAGTACTTTGGATCTTTTAAACACATGTCAAACTCAAGAAAGGTTTCATGGAACTAATGTATAAACGCTCAAGCGGCGATATTTAGAGCATCTAACTTTTATCCTGTTTGCTATCTTTAGATTCTATTTCTTCTTAAAGATATGCTATCAGATTTATTTCCTTTGTATTATTGACAATTCATTCAAATCTAATTATTCTTAAGGATCTACTCATTTTCCATCATTCTTCAAGTATGTTGCATTGAAATAATAATAGATGAACTGATATGTTCACAAATGAAGTTTTGCGCATTACTTTAAAATTTCTAGATAATACAAGAGACTAAAACAAGACAATTGTTCGAGAAATTCATGCAAGTAGGAGATGAAAGAACTCAAGAAATTCCTTTTCTTCCAAGTCCAAAAGGGAAATAGACAAAGCCAATAAACTAGTTCTTACAGACATTCTCAGTGGATCGTAGCATTGGGGGATGGCTTACAGGCTGAGCATGAATGAAACCTTGAGAGAAGAATAGACAAATGAAGAAATGAATGATGACATATAGGATAGGGATCATATTCATGACATTTTGTACCATAACATATTTTATTAGGAACATTTGACTCACTTCGAGCATAGTATCCTAAGTCATCAAGCATAATCATTTTACAGGTTATCAGAGACAGCACTTTAAAACCCCAAATAGTAGGGTAATAGGCTGCAGCATAGCAGATCTGACCTTCATTGGGGCAGATCCAAGACGATAGATCTTATCTCTCTGTATTCGGTGGGGAGCAGATCGAAGATATAGCTGATTTGGCTTTCACGATAAAGCAAATCTAAGATGATTTGTCGTCTCTGTATTGTCAGAGAACAAATCAAAGTTTGGCATTTCCATTTTAATGGGAAGCAGACACATAGCAGATCTCACCTTCAGATGTTTACGCTGAAGCAGATCCAAGATACAGATCTTATCTCTCTGTATTCGGCGGGGAGCAGATCGAAGATATAGCTGATTTGGCTTTCACGTGCTTACGATGAAGCAAATCTAAGATGATTTGTCGTCTCTGTATTGTCAGAGAACAAATCAAAGTTTGGTATTTCTATTTTAATGGGAAGCAGACACATAGCAGATCTCACCTTTAGATGTTTACGCTGAAGCAGATCCAAGATGACAGATCTTATCTCTCTGTATTCGGCGGGGAGCAGATCGAAGATATAGCTGATTTGGCTTTCACGTGTTTACGATGAAGCAAATCTAAGATGATTTGTCGTCTCTGTATTGTTAGAGAACAAATCAAAGTTTGGTATTTCTATTTTAATGGGAAGCAGACACATAGCAGATCTCACCCTTAGATGTTTACGCTGAAGCAGATCCAAGATGACTGATCTTATCTCTCTCAGATTCGGCGGGAGCAGATCGAAGATATAGCTGATTTGGCTTTCACGTGTTTACGATGAAGCAAATCTAAGATGATTTGTCGTCTCTGTATTGTCAGAGAACAAATCGAAGTTTGGCATTTCCACTTTGATGGAAGGCAGACACATAGCAGATCTCACCTTCAGATGTTTACGCTGAAGCATATCCAAGATGATAGATCTTATCTCTCTGTATTCGGTGGGGAACAGATCAAAGATATAGCTGATTTGGCTTTCACGTGCTTACGATGAAGCAAATCTAAGATGATTTGTCATCTTTGTATTGTCAGAGAACAAATCAAAGTCTCGCATTTCCACTTTGATGGAAGGCAGACACATAGCAAATCTCACCTTCAGATGTTTACGCTGAAGCAGATCCAAGATAATAGATCTTATCTCTCTATATTCGGCGGGAGCAGATCGAAGATATAGCTGATTTGGCTTTCACGTGCTTCCGATGAAGCAAATCTAAGATGATTTGTCGTCTCTGTATTGTCAGAGAACAAATCGAAGTCTGGCATTTCCACTTTGACGGAAGGAAGACACATAGCAGATCTCACCTTCAGACGATTAGACTGGAATAGATTCAAGATGATTTGGCATTCTTGTGTTTACAAGGAACAAATCGAAGAAGCAGATTTGGCGTCTCTGTGTTCGATGGAGAGCAGATCAAAAATAGCAGATATCACCTTCCTGAGTTGCAGTGAAGCAGATTGAAGCTGTCAAGAGGCCATTTAAAGAAGATCAAGGATCAAGAATTCAAGACTCGGCGAGCCCGGGCAAAATTGGTCCTTTTATAGTCTTTGCTCTATTCCTATTACACAGCAATGAGCAAAGAGGGGCAGCTGTAAACACTCAATTTTGCCCGGGCCCAGAAATAAGTCCAAAAACAAAATAATAAACCCCAAAAAAAAACGAAGTCCAAAGTTCAGTCCAGAATTACAAATATAATTTGGCCCGATCGGAATGACCCATTACTTGAAAAGATTTAAGGTCCGTCTACAAGCTTGACTCATATGGAAATATAATCTTCAATGATATGCAATCTTAGATATGATATGCAATCTTAGATATGATACAATCTTAGATATGATTGCAATCTTAGATATGATATACAATCTTAGAAGATATGATTTTGTAATCTTGGAGATTTAATTTGTAGATATCCTTTAATCTTAACCGTTGATGTAATTGATCTGTACCGTTGGATTTGGGGAGGCTCAACTATAAATAGAGGCCTCTCCCTTCATTGTAAAAACACACTTGAGTTTGGACTTTAGTTTTGACACTTGAGTTTTGGGAAGCAATAAGAATTCTTGAGAGCATTCACTCAAATTTCTCTCCTCTTATGTTCTTACTCTCGTGGTTTGTTCTTATTTTATTCTTCGCCTATCTTAGTTTTTCAACCCCTTTTTTATTTTAATTTCTTCATTTTTCAATTATGTATATTTTTTCCTATCTTTTATACATTTGATTATGTATTTTATAATATTTAACCTTTTTATATAGTTTACTTTCAAATATATATTTTCTATGCATGTATATATATTATATAATCATTTCATTATAAATATAAATTCTTTTACATATTTGATATTTTATACATTATTTTTCTAAACCAATATATTTTATTTTTTTATATAATTATTATTCTTATAAATATATTTTTATTATATATTATATTTTAAATTTATTATTAAATATCATTTTTTTATATGCATCATATCATTTATTAATCCATTCATGTGTACATTAAATTATTGGATTGTATATTTTATATTTTATGTAGATTCTATTTATCCATTTGCTATGCATGTCATCTATTTTTACTCATACATATTTTACACATTAATATTTACCATGTTTTTATATTATTTAATGTTTTATTTATGATATATTGTATATAATTAGTGCATTTATTATGCTTTCTTTTGGGTATATTCCTATTTGCTTAGCATGATTATTTTTATTATTCTATTTTGCCCTCTATATATAGTGATTACATTTGTATAAAGTGTTATAATATTTTGTAATATACATTATTTGAATATCTATGTTTTGTAATACATAATTGTCACTCTAAAAGGTCATTTAAAACAATATTCAAAAGTTTTATAAAAATAAAAGGCAATGCTTGGTGTTTAGAAATTTCGAGAAAAGTAGTGCCCTAACTTATTGGGTTGCGACTTTTTTCGTTGAGTTCGAATAATCAAGCACCCTTCTAAGTTTTAAAGGTTTTAAAATGTGAGCAACTGTCTTGGAATTTCAAAGCGATATGTCCTAACTTACTGGATATAGCGTTTCGTTATGTCGAGATAGGGATTTCCAAAAAGCTAACTTAGTGTCAATACTTTGATACGAGTGAACCCAAATTTTCAAAATCAAAATATTTTAAACAGGATTACATCTTGAAATTTTTAAAATTTCCAACATTAAAGACACTTGATAATCAATTAGGTACCAATTTTTGGGCATTTGAGGTGCTAATCCTTCCTCAGACGTAATCGACTCCCGAACCCGTTCTTTTTATTACGTGAGACCAAAACTAATGATTTTAAAACAAAATGTTTTAAAGGTGATCCAATCACACCTAAAAAGGTTGGTGGCGACTCCTGTTTTCGTTTTTTAAAGTCGATTCTCATTTTCCAAAACTCGATTTTTAAAATGATTTCGACAGAGAATAATGAATATAACAATATGAATTAAATAATATAATAATATTTTATGCAAATATATAAAACATAAAAAATATAACGAGTAATCCACAAGATTTAAAATAATACTAAATAAATGCAAAATTATATAAAATAAATAAACAAATTACGAACATCTATAAAATAAGATAAGGATAAAAAAATCTAAATACAATTTAAAAATGAATGAGGTAAAAATATTCAAAACATTATATAAATAATAAAGGGATTTTTAGAAATGGTTAATACATACCACATGATATCATAAATTAATATATGTTTATAAAAATAATAATGTGTTAAGTAGGAACAAAATTTTATAGTAAATTTAAAAATGTTTGATGTTAAATATTTAATAACGATATATGTATTATTTAATAATAATTTACAAATTTTTTAAGATTTTACATAATTAATGAATAAATAAATAATTTATAATTTATAATAAAATAATAAAAAATAATGTAAGGAATGATATATATAGTAAAATATATAACATATAATAAAATTTATAAATAAAATATATAACAATATAAATAATATGATAAATAATAATATATATACTATTTTTACATATAACTAATGTTTATAAAAATAAACAATACATATAATATTTAAAATAAATTAAATATATATATATATATATATATATATATATATAAAAGGATTAAAGTTGAATTTAATTTAAAAATCTAGGGTTAATTATAAATAAATAAAAAAATTTGGGCCTAATTGAAATGCACACTAATTCTGAAGGACTCACTGGGCAATTAGCCCTAATATCAAAACGACGTCGTTCTCAGAACAAGTTTTATAATGGCCATTGGGACTAAATTGAAATAAATGTAAAAGGTTAGAACCAATTTTAAAATAAAAATAAAATAAAATTATAAATATTAAAAATACAGGAGGATCAATTGGGCAATTTGTCCTTTAAACGAAAACACGCGGATCCTCCCCTGGTCTTGGGTCAACACGTGGATCCTAAGCTTAAACGGCGCCGTTTTGGTACTTGTTAGACTAAGCCAAAACGACACCATTTCTATAATGCTATTTAAGTCAGATTTTGGCCCAAATTTCTTTTTTAGAAACTGTTTTTAAAAAAAAAAAACTTTGAAATCCTCTGAAAGAGGAGAGGAGAAGGGTCGTCCGGGCTCCGGCCTCCGGTTACTGGGCAGCACGCGCCCACGCGCCACACGCACCGCCGTACACGGTCGGAAGGTCAAAAACCTTCATTTTTCGGGTGAAACACAGGTAATCTTTTCCCTTTTAAATACTAACTGTTTTTTTTGTAAAAAAAAACGATTCATAAGCATTAAAAAGAAATAAATTAAAAGGAATGAAGAAATAACTAAATCACCTTTTTCAAAAATAAAATGCTTTTATTTCTTTCTTCTCTGTATATGCGTGTATCCGTTTGTATCTATTCCCCTCAAAAACCCACCTTTTACAATAAAAATATTCAGCTTTTATAGCCTCGGTTTACAAGTTTGGTGTATTCCTCTGTTCGATTCCTTGCCATATTTGCTGTGTGTTTCCTTCTCTTTTTGCAGGTGACGACGAGAAAATAGGCGACGATCGTGTGCTGATGACGCGAATCTGCTGGTGGTGGGATTGGCACGCCGGTTGCGGCGTGAATTCAGGAGCCTTTGTCTGGTGCTTGCGGCGCCTAGGGTTTTTGAAACCCTAGGCCTTCTGTCCTCTGTTTGTGGTTTGGGCCTCTTTGGGCCGTGTCTATTTGTTGGGTTTTAGGGATGTAACTGGGTTTTGGGTTATCAGGCCTTTAGGCCCGTTTATTGTAAACTGAACATTATATTTATTTTTTGTTTTTATTTCCTTTCATGGGCCCGGGCAAATTTGGGCTATTACAAACACGATTCTCTTTTATTTTATAATACGGTCACTCCAAATCTACTACTCAAGTTGTTGTCAATTGCCTTCTATAGCTATTGCAATTTCAGTCTTTAATTGACGCCTGCACACTATGGGTAATCATTTGAGTCTTTAACCACTTAGATCTTTAGATATTTTTTACTATGATTTATTTATTATATCATGTTTATTATAATTGGAGACTAATCATGACAATATGAATAGATAGATTTTGATTTGAAATCCACGTATGTTTGCGATGTGATTATGAAATAAAGAATTTTTTGTGACGTTTATAAATTTGTCTTAGTAAATCTACTGCATTTCCCGAAGTGAACGCAAAAGAAAATATAAACTAATATTATTTCAATATTTGGTAGTACAAAATTAATTGAAAGCTCCAGAATAGATAATATATTAATATCTTATGATGGTTAATCTATTGGTTTTAAAAGATATTTAAAATGAATCTCATATTGAGATCGTAAATGAGGAAAAGATTATATTTCATATGAATAAAAAGAGGATTGAGTTATTGATTTATATTTATTACTCTTGTTATAAATTGAATTGATCGTGACTATCTTGGTGATCTTATTTTATCATCATCCCTGTTAAGGGGTTGAAAACAAAATATTTGATTGTGCAAGATCTACTTAAATTGTGGAGTAATTTAAAATAAAAATATGAGCAATAGAATATGGTAATTCTATCTCAAGCTCGTTATGGTTGGATGCACTTGAAGTTGCAAGTTTTTTTTTAAACTGTGAGTATAACTCTGCAAAATTACGTGGAAAAATATTACTGACGAGAACTTGCAAGCGAGAAAACTTATGTATGAAAAGTCATTGATTATGTGCTTGTTGTACGCCTAGAAAATAAGATCCACTCTCAAAGTTTGCTATTAATATATTTTTTGGATATTTGAAGATTTTAACATATTCCCTAAAGTGAATATTGCATATAATTGTTTGGAAATTATATTTATTTTGTTGACTTAGTGATATTATAGACTTCACATTGATTTATACATTTCTAGTAGTAAATGTCACAGTAATACTTATTTATGGATACAAAGTAAAAGGAATGACAGTAAAATTATCAATTTGTCACAATTTATAATGACATTATTAGTATAAATTGAAATGCATGTTAAAGTAAACCAGGAGTTTACTGATACAAATGCATTTACTACTTGGCTTGATTAGTTAGACCATCCTGAATTATATATGATGCTAAAAGTAATTAAAAATTCATATAGACATTCATTAAAGAACTATTATTCATTAAAGAACTATTAAAGAACTAGAAGATTCTTTAATTTAAAGAATTCTCATTTGTTGCTTGTTCGCAATGAAAATTCATTGTTAGAAACTCACTAGCTAAGGTTGAGATTTAATGTCTTACGTTTCTAAAATGAATATAGGCTCATTCATCCACAATGTTGATGGTTTTGATATTATATGATTTTGATAGATGCATATACAAAATAATTACATATGTGTTATCAACTTGCAACCTGTCGTTTGCAAGATTGCTTATTTAAATAATTAATTTCAGATTATGAAACTAAGACAATTCATCTTGCTAATACTAATGAGTTTATATCTCAGTCTTTTATTAATTGAGTTTGAAAAACTTTTGTAAAAGTTTGTTATTTATGCGTATAATGGTTTAGAGAAAGTATTGATTGAACGCATTTGATTAATATCTAAACTATTACTTATAAGAACTAAACTTTCTATTTCAACATAAGTTTATATTGATTTACGTGTTGTATGCATCAAGTCAATAAGTTATAAATACTCCCCATTACAATTAATTTTTGGTCAAGAGCTAAATATTTCTCATTTTTAAATTTTTGTATGTGCGTATGTGTTTCAATTGCTCCACCACAACAAAAGATGAGTTCATACTCAAAGAAAGATGGGAATATATATTAATTATGAGTCTCCTTATATTATTATATGTTTTAAATGTTTTGCAGATTAAATTATGATATGATTTGTGATTACTATTCTGATTTTATAATTTTCCTGACATTAGGAGGATAGAAATAATAACTTGTAATGAGTTAGGGAGACAGTAATTTGAACCGAAGTTCAACAAGGATAACTCATTACAAGTTCCAAATATGAAAATTCTCATAAAAGAAAATAATAAATCTAGATGGTTATATAATGAAGGCGGGTGCTCCAAAAGTGCCTAAAACTGAAGATTAAAATAGTGAAAATAAGATATTTCAATAAGATGTGTCAATTTGAAAAAATGTCTAACCGATAATAAAAGTGGTCGACAATGGTTTTGCATGCAATATTATTGTTGAAATAATGAAATAAAATGAGGATCTTGAATAATTCTATTGAGAAATATAGATACGGAATAGATTATTCAACATAGAGAGACGCAACTTAAGTACAATTACATTTGTGGAGTTTTTGGACCAGTAGTCCAAATACCTAAATGTATAAAGTCAGCGAGGGTACAAATGAAGTAGTTTTACAAAAGCAGAATAAAAATATGAAGGTTTTCGCTAAGCCCTAGGATTGATTATGAAATGATCTAAAATTCTTTTGTGGTGGGTGCAATAAACTTTAGATATATTATTAAACTAATAGTTTATAAAAAATTTAACTTGCGTCTAATGGTTGTTGTTACAACCTTTTATGAATCACTATATAGTAAAGTTTATAGTAAAGTTTAACAGAAGCATATTGAAATTATTGAGAAATTGTTCATTTATATGAATTGAAATAACTGAACATATGAGGTAAAATTGACTTAGTCAATAGTAGTTGAAAGAGGATTATAAAATAATCCAAAATACCTATTTGTATTTTTATAGAGGGATTATGATTAAAATTTGTTATGGTTATTGTTGAAACTCCTGAAAAGATTTTCCCTCAAATTTTTTCCTCACTCATGACTTTCAAAAGAATATTGATATAAATGCTTAACAAATACGTTTAGATGGTTATTTGAAAAGCTAGTATTCAAGATTGAATGCAGAGAATATGAGATATTAAGTAATGTTTCATGAGAGGAGTAAATACGCGCAGTATTTTTTTTCCCTTAACCAAGGTTTTGTCCTATTGGGTCTTCCTGGTAAGGTTTTTAATGAGGCAGTATATTAACAAGACACATTATCTATTAATGAACATCTAAGGGGGAGTTTTATTAAGTGGATGTCCATAAAGATCAAGATAAGTTTTGATACAATTTAAATTCTAATAGACATTAGATAAGTTTTGTAGAAGTATTGTAAATATTCCGATTGATTAATAAAATATGCTCCCTATTTTAGTTCTTTACTCTCTATCTTTTATTTTATAACAAATATAACGTTGATTGTACTGTTACATATTTTTAAAAATAATTTAAAAGTTTTCAAAGTTTTTTTTAAAGTTTAAAGTGGATTTAATTTTTTCTATTTTAAATAAAAAGAATCAACCTTCTCTGACGAGGGTAATTAGATACCCAATGAAACTCTTATGATAGTAAGGTTAAATACCATTTTTTTTTCTCGTTAAAAGAATTTTAGAAATCGTCTCAAAAAATAATAATTATTATAAAGATTAGTTTCTAAAAAAATATTAAAATTGTAGCTGTGGTGTTGATTGTACTATTTCTTTAAATAGTATTAAAAATTATATTTACATATTAAAATTTAATAAATTATTTGTTTAAAAAAAATATGCTTTACTTGCTCAAAATTTGTTTAATTATATATTGAAAAAAAAAAAACTTAGACACGTACAAACAAAAGAAAAGAAATTTTACCTTGAGGTTTGTTTGCTTGGCTTGAGTGTGCAAAATTGATTGTGTTTTACTTGAAATGCTTTGGGGTTAAGTTTTTTAGTTAAAATTTTAAATTTTACAATAACCTATATCCATCCTCTTGTAGATCAGTATTTTAAATAAATATTTAAAATTAATTTAATGTAAAAAAGATGTGCATGTTTATTATTATTATTATTATTATTATTATTATTATTATTATTAATTGAGATTTTAATTAAAATACGACTTTAGTATGTTAAGATTTTATTAGAATTATATTAAGATAATTATAGTTGATTTTGTTAAGGATTTTTAAGAATTTTTATTATAATGACAAGTTAGTATTATTAGATAAAAATAAAAAGTTAAATGTAAATATAAGGTATGTGTCTTATTATATTAAATATTATGTGATTAACTACTAAAGTATTATTATTCAAATAATTACTGTTTTTTTTCTTAATTTATGAATCGAAAATAATAACTCTGATAATGTGATGGTAAAATCCAAAACTGAAATGGTAAAATCCAAAACTGAAATCATTCTTTTGGGTGGAATAATCATGTAGTGATTTAGTCTGCTATCTGGTTTCTTTATTTAACCAAAACTGCCATCCTAAAATCGTTATCATGATTGCATTCAGATGACAGGCATCATTAGTAGTTTTAGAAAAAGAAAAATGTAGTGAAGTTGTCCGCTGAGTGTATTGATCCTTTGGATCATGAAAATAAACCAAAAAGTTTGATAGTCATCAGTCATCAACAATGGTTTTATTAATATTGCAACAAAACGAGTCTGGTTACTAAGACATCTTTTTTGGGGTAAGCAAATGGTAGTGCCTGCCAATGTCCAATAATGCTAATTTACATCTCTCATGCAATCATTTGCTTTTGAACACAATTTCATCATCATCCACATCAAAGGCTGGGTTGCAGAGGCATCTGAACAGTCTCCCAATGCCCTATCACAACAATTCACAACTACTCATAAATATCATACTGCATTCGATAACACAAAAAATTTTGATCTTCAATTTCGGAGTAATCAGTAAAGCGAACAATTCTGAGCTCCAAACAATCAATGACAGTAATGTTTCAATAGCATTTGATAGATTATTGTTTGTCAGTTCTAGGATACTCACCCCTTAAGAACCATGCCAATACCAGCAGCTCATATGCTATATTCATGCGTGCGTGTGTGTCTGTGTCTGTGTGTGTATTATATCGTGTGCTATTATCATGTATCTGTGTCACATTTTGACAAAATCTCATATGCGTTTTACGTATGTTAGGCCTGAAGGATTTCTAACATGCCTGAGTGAGAAAAGGAGTTCGATACGAAAGTGCTCCTGGCGACTCCTCTTCACTGCTGCTGTCAGAACTGCTTCCATCGTCATCATCATCCATTTCAGCAACATTTTTCCTCCTTGATGTTCCACCGTTTCGAGCTTCTTGTTCCTGGTGAAATAATGTTCCAAAGCGTAAATCTCTTTTGATTTCTTACAAATGATTACACGTGATAGAATATACGAAGACTTTCCTGTTATGCATTCTTAGTATGTAAAGCTAAAGAATGCAGCAAATTACTAGGTAGCCAGTTCAATGAATTTTGTACCTGAAATGTCTTCCCAAGAATTTTTAGAGCCAGAGCTCTAGCTTTGAGTTCCTCCTTCTTGACATTATTTTCCCGCAGCACCTGCAAAACCAATCATCATTCGTCAGAATGATAAGAAAATCCGTAAATTTTAAAACTACTATTGAAACAAGAATCATTTCCTAGCCTATAATTTCGCTAGACAAACTACAGGTAGCAAAGATATCCAGCTATATGAATTACTATAATATAAACCAAGTATCAAAGTCACTAAGATACAAAGAAACTCACCATTTGGCACACATGTACAAGAGTTACTTCAATATCCACGACATTCAATTTCCATAAAGAGCTCATCAGAGTTTCTTTATTTAAGCGTAAATGTGCTTCAACATCATTTTCAGCGCCACTACCATCCATTTTAAATTGCTTGCGCATATCTTCTTGAAGTTGCAGTAACTGAAAAGCACCTGGAGTTATGTTTCTAAATGTATCAGTGGCAGATAGAACTTCCTGAAACTACTGCTTTTGAAGAGTTGGAGGAGGAAACTCGGAAAGGGTGCTTATAGATTTACTATAACTTGCCTTTTGCTGCAGTGATCTGTGACTTCCAGAAATGTCCCTTGTGCCGGACCCATTCAGCCAAAAACGGTACACCAAGATAAATTGCCTTCTTTCCAAGCTCTTGGGATGCCTGTCTCGAGTATATGTAGCCAATGGTGTGTAATATATCAACCCCAAAAGCTGCAAATTCAAGCCAGTAGGGATTACTAGCATCAAAGTTTACTGCAGAGAAGTACCAAAAGGCTAGTGCAATAATCTGCTGGTTTTAAATTCATTGAACCATACTGCCAGAGGATCAGCCAGAGGATCATGACTTACAGCCTATACTTATTTCTACCTCTGTAAACGATGCTAAGAGCAGAGTATAATTTCATCCACTGCCATTTAAAGATGCATATTTTTGCAAAATTCTTAACGTAGAAAGATAACAGTATTTAAGATTCTGCAGGACAGACCCAAATAAGTAGTTTAACACCTGATTGGCACAGAAAAAGCCTCTAATTAACAGAACATGTCTATACGAGTAGAAAAGGGGGAAAAAAAAAAACCCTGGAAATGCTTAGATAACTCAATTTACCAGTATCAGACAGCCGTCTGGCTTCAGATTCTGCATGCTGTATGAATCCATCTTTATCACCTCGGACATATTGATTAAGGAAATCTCTTAATGATTTTGCTAACTTTTCTTCTCTTTCTTTCTGAACAGCCTGCATGCAAGGTCGCATAAAAAAAACTTCTCCTATAAATTATAGAAAATTTGCTTTAAGAACTAAAAATAACCTGCTTATCTATAACACTGAGGAGTTTAATCAGATTTGGTCATGTCAACCACCAAGCATGATTCACAAAATCTCAGTTCAGATGTATGGGAGCAATTGAGTCATTACAATTTTTCTCTTTGTGGCATAAAACTTATGTTTTCAGAATCTTAAAGTAGCCCTCTCTGTAAATATTTCTGATTGTTAAGTTGAAGTTTAAGAAACCAAAGTTTATCCCAATGGAGTTCTCTATAATATTTCATCCAACCTTTTCCTTGTAAGAATATCAGGTAAGTCCCTAACTTAGAATAAAGGCCATTATTTAATAGCTGAGTACTAGCATTATTACAGACTAGGGCTACCATTATTTGACGAATGATGAAAATTCATGTTGCAGTTGCCACACATTCATCTGATTTGATGTATGATAAGAATTGACCTTTCACTTCTACAGAATGAAAAGTTCAGGCATTAGTTTAACATGGGAGCACACTTGCCTTTAACTTATCGTTCAGTTTTTCAGGATTGTCTGTTTCATTGGCTAGTTCTGAAGAAGCCATTGATGCAACAGCAGCATGTCCTATGTAGTCCTCAAATAATTCACTTCCAAAGAGAAGAGCAAAGACTGCTGTTGGATCAAGCATGGTGTCCCTGAGAACCAAAATGTTGTCCTCAAATAATTAGGAGACTTGGACTTTCTTTAGAAAGAATAGAGTTTGTTTGGATGCTCAACAAAATATTGCAAAACTTAAAATAGTTACATGGTTAAAATAGTAAACTTAGTCATAGATTAAGCATTTTCTGGTGTCCAGGATTCAATTGGTTGACTGATCTTATTAGTACATAACACTGGCTTTCTAAGAAAAGAATACAAAATAAAGCTATCTAAGAGCTTTGTAATTAAGTATCTGGATCTTAAAACCAACTTCCAATTTGCATACCATGTCATCCTAAACGTGTATGATCAACACTGAATGTGAATGTCGTACCTAGATATGCTGTATTTTCCATTTCTGTCATAAGCATCTCTTTGAACAGGATCACTCAGAATTTGATAAGCTTCACCTAGTACCTGGAAAAATGAAGATTGTCAATGCATTAATTATCCCTTTCATTAACTAGCTGGACATGTAGGATAAAATAACTTCTGTGCAAAAGAAACCAAATCAGCAACAAAATTAGTATACATACCTGAAATCTCTCAGCAGCATGAGGGTCATTGGGATTTTTGTCCGGATGAACTTGCCTTGCCTGTACCGGGCATAGCATCTATCTATAAAATTCTTGACTACTATATAGTTAATGAAAAGTTTGTGTTTATATTAAGAAGGCATGAAGCAGTTTGCTTAAACCTCTCTGGTCCAGTCATCATCTAACAATCAAAATTTCATTCACCTTTCAACATTCAATCCTCCCTTAACAATCTCTACCTCTCCCATATGGCACATGTTCTATTAGTCCATCAAAATCTAGCTTCAAAATATATTGAAAAGACAAAAGGAAAATGAAGAAAGGAGAAAAAGAGAACAGAATATGCATGATCATCAAAGAGGATCAAGATTCCATAAATACATAAGAAAGTACAACAGCAGATAATTAAGTATAAACAAATGAAATTTCCTATTTGATCATGCCATAGAAACTAAAGCTTATTCTGGTGAGAATTGAGATATATAAGAGAAATAAATTATTCAACCATTAAAAATATAAACCAATTACCAACAAAAGGAAAAAAAAATCCCAAAAGTCCAAACCTTAAGGTAATAAGCTTTTCTAATCACTTCTTCGGAAGCTGATGGACTAACACCTAGAACATCATAGTACTCAGTTTCCTTCACCATTTTTCTTGATCTTAGTCTCAATGGTGAGTACAAGGCCCCCAGCTTCTTGGAGGACAGAGTTGCAAAGCTTGGGATATAACTGTTAAAGAGAAGAGGAAAACGAATAAGAAAGAAGAAAGGAAAAAAGGGGGGGGGGGGAGTGTGAATGAAAGAGGTGGGCAAAGTTCTTGATGGCCACGAGCTTATCTTGCCTTTCCAGTTCTTCACAATAATAAACAAATACTAAAAACTGCTTTTAGCGGGAGCAAAGCAGAATTTTAACTGTCAGTGTAGTGATGCTTATCATACGAAAAATGCTTACTGGATTGCTTTTTAAGTAATCAGAGCTGTTAGTGGGCTCGGGTTTGATCTTTGCTGGACCATCCCAAACCAAAAATAGTGACATGTGATGCTTATCTTGCTGAAAGGCACGGGCCTTGTTTACTCATTTGGGTCAATGAAGAGCATTGCAGAGAAAAAAATAAACTAAATTACCAAATGACATGCCATTGCCAGCCTCACCAATCTTCACCATACATGCCCTTTTCTCAAAAAAATAAAAATAAAATAAAATAAAATAAAATCCCAGAAGATTGATTCCCTGGAAGGGGGATTATTGGCGTGTTTTGTAATGGAGCAAGATTTGGTTGAAATAGAGAAAAGAAGGAAGAGAGAAATAAATATAGACCCTAGTTTGCAGTGGAGCCAATGGCAACTTCTGGATTCGATTCTTCCTACAGGTGGGTTTGCTCATTCCTTTGGTCTTGAGGCAGCAATTCAGGCGCGTTTAGTCTCAGGCCCTGATGACCTCCAAACTTTTGTCATTCATTTGTTAGAGAATACTGGGAGTTTACTCCTCCCTTTTGTTTACTCCGCAACTATGAACCCTACTTTAGACAACTGGCAGAAACTTGACAGAATCTTGGATGCAACTTTAAGCAATGAAGTGGGTCGAAAGGCATCAGTTTCACAAGGGTCTTCTCTCATGCGAGTGGCTGCCTCTGTTTTCACGGAACTTCCATCACTTAAATCTATGAGAGATGTTTGTATTGGTTCTGGCGTTGTGTCTTTCCACCATGCTCCTGTCTTTGGGATCATCTGTGGACTTCTAGGGATGGACAGTGGAACCAGTCAAAGAGCTTATATTTTTATGACTATGAGAGATGTGATTTCAGCTGCTACAAGGTTGAATTTAGTTGGACCTTTGGGTGCTGCGGTGTTGCAGCATCGGGTTGCTTCTGTTGCTGAATCTATGGTCAAGAAATGGATGGACCGTTCGGTTGAGGATGCTTGCCAAACGGCTCCTCTACTTGATACCATTCAAGGTTGCCATACCTACTTGTTTTCCAGGTTGTTCTGTTCTTAACCTTGTACCTTTGGGTGTAAACTTTTGAATTTCTGCATGATATCGAGTGTTATTTTGACACAGGAAAATGATTACAGCATATTGTTAATTGAATCCCTGGAATTTTTGTGGCCAGTGTACAATTCTGTGAAAAAAAGAAGACAGATGAGTCAACTCTACATAAGAAACTGAACATCACAAATAATTTGCCTGATATTGACCCTGAATGAAACTAATGCTTACACATCAGTCCACCATTGTCAATGTTGAAAGTTATTAGGATCTTCTTAATTCTTTTCCATTAGAACTGATGGAGAAATAAAAATTGTGCAGATTATCCCATAATCCATACCCATTAGCTGTAGGTTGTGGGAGGCCCCAAAGAAAGGTAATTATACTTCCTTACATAAAAGTCAAAGAAAGATGGCCCATCATCATGGCTCGAAGTGAATATAAAACATCATCGGAACCTGCTTTTAGCATCAAAATTGTAGCCCTTTAGGCCTTTGAGAATTGAATAATACACTTTATCAGCTTGCCTTCTGCCTCAGTTGCATTGGATATATCTTTCTACTGGAGTGGTGCATGATGACTAGTTTGATACATCAAACTTCTACTGCCTTTCCACAAATAAATAAAATAAATCAGCAGTTTGGTACTAAATGCATGCTCATTGAGTGATAAAATGCCCCTACAAAACAGGAATCAACCTTCATAATGGTCTTCTTGCAACAAGTTAGATGATGATTTGTCATTCTCAAAGCACTTATTATGGCCGTGCAAGCTCAACTCTGTCTCTGCTATATCAGCAGCAATATATACAACTAATATTTGCCTAAAATGTCTTGGATGCATGGAGAATACATGCGGCATAGAGCTCTCACAGGGATTTGCAAACATTTGGGAGCAAAATGGGTTAAGAACAATGCAATAACTTGCACAAGTGGAGGCAGATTCGTTTCTAGAGTTATATCTTCAAAATTCCGAAACAGCTGCCCCCAATACCCCCTATCTCATCTGATGCAATAATTAGAACACCATTATTCGTCTTAAACTTTGCCGTCCTTTTTCACTTATGTTGATCTTCATCCTGATAATAATATTTGACAATTCCATGGTACGCAAGCACAACCTGCAGTGTTGTGGGAGATGCTAGTTGTTTGTCCGCATTGAGCATTCCTATATGGAATGGAATATGGATTTACAACTTGTAGATTGATTCTAAAGCAAAAGAAAACAATTAAAACTTACTTCTGGCAGGTATAGCGGGTTCCTTTGGTGGGGTACCAAGAAGTTCCATCACCAGGGAGAGCAATACTAAAAAAGCGTTGTCATACACCTACACACAGACACACACACACATATATATATATATAATTAATCTTTAATATAAATAATTAAAAAAAATATTTTTTATTTTAAAAGGCAAAATATGTGGGGAAAAGGGTTTTCTTTATTGGGTTCTGAGTTGTTAGATAGACCTTGAACAGTATAGTCCAATTTACAAGACAAATGGGCTTCTTTTGTTTTCATTTCTTAACGAAGTCGACTCAAAATTTGAGCGGGGAAAGTCCCCAGTCTTAACGAACTGACCACAAACTTCAGTCAGTTACTGGCAAACCCCATAAAAGTACAAGTAGAAGATTTCTTCAGCTTTCTCATACTCTATAGAAGAAGGAGGAGGAGAAACGAAAGACCCCCCAAAGGCATTGCTTCATTCAACAATGTCGATCCCAATCCTAGAGACATGCAGGAAAAGAAAGAGAAGGCCAAAGTTATTTGGGTTACATTCATTTGCAGAACCTGGTTGCCCAATAAACCCCACCGGTCCCTTCCGAGATAACATCCGTATTTTCCTTAAACAATGTGCTGAGCCCGAAGATTACTGTGTCAAAGGAATGCCCCTTTGGTGCACCCTTCTTGTTCGTGACAAGAGCTGCGTCGTCCCTCTTTACACCATTGAAGAGGGTGTTAACCACTCTTTAAACCCTTTCTGTGATCACTGCAGGTGTACAGGTTTGCCCCTTTCTTTCAGGTTTTTAATGTTTCTTCCCTAAATGGGGTTTTCTTGTTTCTTTATATGATTCAGGTTTTTGGGTTTTTACTTATTGAATTTTCGATTTCTTGTTAATCTTTCAGTTGGATAGTTTGCAATTTTGTTTATCTAAAGATAGCTTCAAACTTGTAGTAAACAAGAAGTTTTAACCAAGAATGGAACTGCTAGATAAAATAGAAAAAGACTAGCTTTTCTAAAATCTTTTCCATGACAGCAAAAGGTGAGTTTTATAACTTGTTATTTGCTTTTGATAGATCAATGCATGAAAAGATAAATCTCTTGATTCCTCACCTTTTCTGATTATTCAAGTGTAGTTAGCATGAGAAACCAACTTTATGCCAATCAACCCCACCAACGTTTCGATTTTGCTTTTGGAATTTCCTAGTGTCTGCAAAATTTTCCCGTCATCTATGTCTCTAATTTGATTAAATTATTCTTAGTTTGAGGCCAATGCCGTGCTCTTCTAGTAAGGAACTGATATTTATTGTTCCTGCTGTTCGTTTTCTTTAAGGTTGGGGCAACCATTTAGTTTCCAAGAGGAAATATCATGTGGTAATACCAAATGATCGAGACTGGAATAAGCCTTTAGAGGATAATGTATTAAACATCCACTCCCATCTCTTACATGGGTTGATTCACTGTAATGGATTTGGTCATCTACTCTGCATCAACGGAATTGAAGGTGGTTCTAAGTATCTCTATGGCAGAGAAATCATGGATCTCTGGGATCGTATTTGTGAAATTCTTAAAGCTCGGTAAAACTTCAAAAGTGTTAGCTTCAAATTAGCCTAGTAAACATTTAAGAATGCTACTTCATGACCATTTCATGCTTTTCAGGAAAATCTCGGTGGAGGATGCATCGAAGAAGCACGGTATGGATCTACGTTTGCTTCATGGAGTCGCATATGGACATACATGGTTTGGTCGTTGGGGTTACAAGTTCTGCCGTGGAAGCTATGGTGTTTCAGAGGAAAATTATGATAGAGCAATTGAAATACTCAGCTCCCAGAAACTTGACAAAATCATTCAAGATTTCAGTGACAGGGAGCAAAGCAGACAAATCAAGTGCATGGTTCAGCATTATAGAGATCTTAGTGAGAGCCAGTTGGTCACAATCCGAGATCTTTTCAAGTTTATGCTCACTATCAAATCTCGTAGCGCATTGCAGAAGAAAATAGTAGCAGCTACTGCTGCTCCTTCAGCTTCTGTACAGAAAAATTCCATCAGAATATCGTTCCATAAGAAGGACAATTCGAAGGAAAAATATTTGAGATGCAAGAGGTTTACTAGTGTCATAGCTCATATGGATAGCAGATGGCCCTCAAAAAGGCTAGAATTTGCAGCAGAGGTGATTGTAGATGCTTTGAAGCAACATAAATCTGAGGTCGGTCATGGTGGGATGACAAGGCAGGATCTAAGAGATGCAGCTCGGATGCATATCGGTGATACGGGTTTGCTGGATTACGTATTGAAATCAATGAACAATGTAATCGTTGGATGTCACATTGTGCGTCGTGGAATTAACTCAGCTCGGGTTTTAGAATACACAATTGATGACGTAGACAATCCAGTTAAGGACCTTAAGTTGTTAGAAGCAACAGAGGAAATACATCAAAAACCTCTACCAGATCTTTTGCCTGCTCCTGCTCCTGTCCCTGGAACTGATGTTTATAATGATGTGGTGTATTTGTATAATAACACACTATTGAACTATCCACAATCAGAATTGCTGGAACTTGCCACCCAGGCAGTTCTAGATAGCAAACACTTCGTGAAGGATCGGCCATTTAGAGATGAAGATGACCAGTTGTTGAGATTCTTTTGCCAAGTCATGCCTGGTTTGTTTGATGCAGAGAATATGGCAACTGAGACATCACCTGCTGGTGAACTTGTCATGGTTCCATTACATGCCACAGTTTTTGACCTAAAACAAGCTGCTGAAAAAGCATTGAGGGATACTTATTGTATTATGGATAAGTTTGTGGTGACAGAGGTCGACAACCTAGGTGAAATGGAAGATAGGGATGTACTGTTTGGAGCACTTGAGTCAGGTGCAGAAATTCTGGTCAGAGGGAGTGGAATAGATTTGGACAGTAATCTGAAGCATGAAGGTGGTGCGGACAATTGGATTGTCAGATGTGAATGTGGGGCTCGAGATGATGATGGGGAGAGGATGATAGCATGTGACATTTGTGAGGTGTGGCAGCACACACGCTGCTGTGGCATAGAGGACTCTGAGGCTGTGCCACCATTGTTTGTGTGCCCAGGGTGCTGCACTTCTTTTGGACCACCTATGACCAACTCTCCCCTAGAATTTCAGTTTTCTGATGATCTGCTATTGGACTCGGCCACTATGTATGGGATGGACTACGAGTATGACAACTGCATTGGGCTACTACAATGATCATGGAGTGTTAGCCAAGGACTAAATGTCTTTCTCAGCAGCTTGTTGTGAGTGATCTCCATAACATGGTGATTCATCAGGGTGGCATCTTATGAAGTTTCACCTTGTCATACACTAGCATAGATAGGAATAGCGCAGAGTTGAACAGTTATGATTGATTCATCATAGTCAAAGATACTAATCTGCTTATTGGCTTACACTAGACAGGGCGTTCAAATACTTTTCAACAACTGAAACAAGAATAAACCGGCAGAAGTCTTGGGCAACAGCTTGTTGTACCATCTCATGAGCCATGGGAAACTGCTACTGTTCATTTGCCCTTTTGATTGGGCGGTAGAGATAAGTAAAACTCATGTAACGAATTCAATTCTTTTGACTTCTGAAGATTCTTTATAGCAAATTGTATTGTGCAAGCCTCCACCTTTATGCCCTTCATTCTTTGTTTCTATCTGGCTATGGATATTGGTCTCTTATGGCCATATCAACCATAAACATTATTATATCCAAAATATCGTTCAACACAAGGATCAATCCCCTATCAAAATAATGAGTCAACTTCTATGCCGAACAGCTCCCCTGCTGGTACAGGTTCAGTCTTTTTAATATAAGCGAAAAGCATTTAGATAGGCTTTTTCTGCAAATCATTGAGTTGTGCAGATGAATCAATCATTTTCATCATAAACAGTTTCTCCATTTATGAATGCTTCTTCAGTTTTATTCTTACCCTCTTCTCGAAACAAAATAATGGAACTGCACACGATGTTTTGTGGAAACAGTTATATCTAAAAGTTTTTATTAATCAGAATACTAAAAATACATTTAAACTATTAAAACAAGTTTCGTTCAAGGTAACAGGGTTTGACTTCTTTCCATCTGAATATTTTTAATTTACATTATATTTCCCCTCTTAACTCAAATGAATCGGTTGTATGATATTTCCCTAGAGTGGAGGATATTTTCCAAACCCATGTTCTTAAGTTGCTACAACAACGATGCCAATTAAATTTAGACTCAATCGACTTTTAATCGGTAATTTTAGATATTATATGATTGCATGTCATTAAAGAAAATCTTGAAATTTGTTTTAGATACCCATATGAAACTCTAAACTATTCAAAATATGACCCTTTGTTTTACCATAAAGAAAGCTTGTAAAAAGATTAACATGCTAAATTTGAATTGTCATGTTGTTTGTGTAACATTCCACCTGATGAAACCATAGTGTTTGAGCGTTGTTTATAGAAATAAAGTATGTAGAGTAAGTTCTGAATGAGTATGGTATTAAATCTAGATAAGTATAAGAAATCTATGGATGCGCCCTCGAGTGAAGTTTGTGTTAGGCGAGCTCGGTGGTTTGGCAGACTCTCCTGTAAAGCATACACCACCCTAGTGGTTAGACGAATATGTTGAATCCTTTATGTTAAGCTTTATGTTAAACTATCCTGAATCACCTTTACCTTTTCTTCCGTTTCACGAACTAAGTCAACTCCATGTCTCTTTTTCTCACTAAGCTCTATCCAATACAATGAAGTTCTACATTTACGACCATATACAGCCTCATATGGTGTCATTTTAATGTTGGAGTGATAACTATTATTGTATGCAAATTCAAACAAAGGCAAATACTTTTCCCAATTACCTTCAAATTCTAACACACAACTCCGAAGCATATCTTCTAAAATTTGTATCACACGTTCTGATTGACCGTCAGTTTGAGGATAAAATATAGTATTGAAATGTAACTGTGTACCCAAAGCTTCTTGTAATTTATTCAAGAATCGAGATGTAAACTAGGGATCTCTATAGGAGATAATGGGAACTGGTACTCCATGCAGTCTGACAATCTCAGAAACATATAATTCAGCCAATCTATCCAGGGAGAAATTCATACGTATCGGAATAAAATGCATGGACTTTGTTAAACGGTCGACTTTTACCCAAATGGCATTTTTCTTTTTCGGGGATAAGGGTAATCCCGATACAAAATCTATAATAACTCTTTCCCATTTCTACTCCAGTATAGTAGCTGGCTGTAATAATCCCGAAGGCACCTAATGTTTAGCTTTTACTTGCTGGCATATCAAACATTTAGATACAAATTCAGAAATATATCGTTTCATTCCCGGCCACCAATATATCTTTTTCAAATCATTGTACATTTTGTTACTACTAGGATGAATAGACATTGTACCATTGTGAGCTTCATACAAAATTCTCTATACAAGTTCTGAATTCTTCGGTACACATATTCTGCCTTTGAACAATAAGCAGTCATCAGACCCAATCTGAAATTCTGAATTAGAATTTGACTCACATTGTACCTGTTTAGCTTGTAATTCATCATCACTTTTTTGAGCTTCATAAATTTGTTGCAGGAATATTGGTTTAGCTTTTAACTCAGCTATGACTGAACCATCATCAGACAAAGATAATCGGGTATTCATTGCTCGCAAAGCAAACAAATATTTTCTACTTAGAGTATTATCAACCACGTTGGCTTTTCCTAGATGGTAATCAATAACCAGATCATAATATTAACAATTCAAGCCACCTTCGCTGTCTCAGATTCAAATCTTTTTGCGACATTAAATACTTCAAACTATTATGATCGGTGAATATGTGACACTTTTCACCAAACAAATAATGCCGCCAGATTTTCAATGTAAAAACAATGGCTGCCAATTCCAAATCACGTATTGAGTAATTCGTTTCATGTGGTTTTAGTTGTCTCAAAGCACAGGCTATTACTTTACTTTCTTGCATCAATACATAGCCTAAGCCATTCAACGATGCATCACTGTAAATTACAAATTCTTTACTTGATTCGGGCTGAACTAATACGGGTGCTTCAGTCAACAAAGCTTTCAATCTGTCAAAACTTTGCTCGCATTTATCAAACCACTCAAATTTTACATCTTTTTGCAACAGACGAGTCATCAGAGAAGCTATCATCGAGAATCCTTTTACAAACATCCGATAATATCCATCTAATCTCAGAAAACTTCTGACTTCAGACACATTTTTCAGTGGTTTCCAGTTAACAATAGCTGAAATTTTATTCGGGTCCACTTTGATGCCTTCAGCAGATACTATATGTCCAAGGAAACTAACTTCCCGAAGCCAAAATTCACATTTACTAAATTTGGCATATAATTATTTCTCACGCAGAGTTTGCAACACAATTATCAGATAATCAGCATGTTCATTTTCATCTCGGGAGTATACCAGAATATCATCAATAGACACCACCACAAATCTGTCTAAATATGGTCTGAAAATTCTATTCATCAGATCCATAAATATTGCAGGTGCATTTGTCAAACTGAACGTCATCACAAGAAACTCATAGTGCCCATACTTGGTTCTAAAAGTTGTCTTTGGCACATCTGAGTCTTTCACTCATAACTGATAGTATCCAGAACGGAGATCTATTTTAGAAAACATATTGCACCTTTCAACTGATCAAACAAGTCATCAATTCGAGGTAATGGATACTTGTTCTTGATTGTAACCTTATTGAGTTGCCTGTAATCAATACACAGCCTCAACGATCCATCTTTCTTCTTTACAAACAGAACGGGTGCACCCCAAGGTGAATGACTAGGTTGAGCAAAGTCCCTATCTGTTAATTCTTGCAACTGTGCTTTCAACTCTTTTAACTTTGTTGGGGCCACTCGATAAGATGCTATTGATATTAGAGTTGTTCCATGACCAAGATCTATAGAAAATTTCACCTCTTTAACTGGCGGTAATCTGGGTAATTCTTCCAGAAACACATCAGGAAACTCACAAACAATTGACACTACTTAATCTTCGATACAGATACTTTAATATCCAACACATATGCAAGATAAGCATCATACCCTTTTTTGATATATTTCTGTGCTAATATTGCTGAAATCACATTAGACAACCCATCCAATTTATCAAATTCAACCCGGAGCAATTCGCCATTCTGACATTTTAACACAATGTATTTCTGTTTACATTTTACCACTGCATCATGTTGAGTTTGTAACACCCCCACGCCCGAAACTGTCACCGGAGTCAGGTGTTACTAAACTTATCTTACCTTTTAAACAACTCTAAACCACTTATTTTAATTTTCAGAATAAACTATTTTTCTGCGTCATGGTTGCTTAAAAATTCATTTCTCGAGTTTCAAAACTCGAAATTAAGATCCGTAAATTTTTCCTGAAATTAGACTCATATATCTATCTACTAATTTTTTTCTAGAATTTTTGACTTAGCCGATTAGTATAGTTTATTAGTTAAAATTACTCCTGTTTCAGAATTCGACTGCACTGACCTCTACTTACTACGAACCACTTTTCTCCCTATAAAAATTCATATGACTATACCGTTTGTTTTTATTAAAACTAGATTCAGTAAGGATTCTAACCATATAAAGTACACCACCTAATTATTTTTTAAAAATTTATGGTGAATTTCTAAAGTTGAAACAGGGGATCCAAAAATCGCTCTAGCCCTATTTCACTAAAACTCAGATATGTTATAAAATATAAAACTTTTACCTGTTTTTCTTATTCCATATGAAAATAGACACAGTGAGCTTTAATTTCATATGTTATTCACCATCAAACCAAGTCTCTACAATTTTTAGTAATTTTTTAAAGTCATGTTATTTCTGATACTTGAATCTGTTTTTAAGTTACTTTCACATTTTTCATAGTTTTCATGTGATAGTTACTACTTAATCATACATACTATTAAACATGTATATCATCAGCCATTCTATTAGCTAATCATTAGCAAGTATTTACACATCATCCATTGATCATATCATGAACCTCAAAATAATAATAAAATAAATTTTTCTACCTCGAATTTGTGGTTTCGCAACCACTGTTCCGTTTAGGCCCTATTTCAGGATGTTACAGAGTTAGCTAGTCCATTTCGAAAATTACATCAAATTCATCAAAAGGCAGTAGCATCAAATCAGCCAAGAAACAATAACCCTTTACATCAATGGACAGTTTTTACAAACTTTATCCACTATAACATACTAGCCCAAGGGTTTGAAACTTTAACCACAAATTTAGTGAACTCAACAGGTAAATTTTTAACAGACACTAAATTTGTGCATATGTATGAATGTGTGGAACCAGGACCAATCAAAGTAGTTATATCAATATCAAGAAGAGAAAATGTACCAATAATGACGTCTGGTGCAGAGGCATCCTCTCTTGCACATATAGCATATGTCCTGACTGGTACTCGTGCTTCAGACTTAACTGTTAAATCTTTCATTGCACTTCGGCTACCACTAACATTTTCGGAATGATGGGGTAGTCTACCTCTCGAGGCGGGGTTACTCTACTTTGAAGTCGGATCAGTATCTTTTTCAATCCTTTCTGGACAATCTTTAAGATAGTGGTCAAGAGAACCACGTCTATAGCAGGCTCCACTTCTCATGCAGCACTCCCCAAAATGAAATTTGTTGCAATGTTTACGTCTAGGTTTGGGGTTACCAACACTTCTAATACTCATTACAGATGGAGACGGAGATCTCGGATTAGAGCGTTGAGAACCTTATTCTTTTCCAGAATACCCCGTAAATGTGGTAGAATGAGCATGATATTTCTTTGATTTCTTTGAAGTAAATGCTTCTAACTTCTCCGTAAGTCTCTTACTAGAAATCAGGGCTTCTCTCCCTACATGTCCCTTCTCTTTGCTTAATTCTTCAGCTTTGTGTGCTTGATCAGCCAGTACTACAAAATCCTTTAATTCAAGAATTCCTATCAATAGCTTGATGTCTTCATTTAATCCTTCTTCAAAACATTTACACATATCAGCCTCAGTTGAAACCCATTTTTTGGCATACTTGCTTAACCGAATGAATTCTCACTTGTATTCAGATGCTGTCATATTTCCTTGTTTAAGCTCTAGAAATTTTTTCTTTTTCTGATCCAGAAATCTCTGGCTAATATACTTCTTTTTGGATTCTGTTTGGAAAAACTCCCACATAACATTTTCCCTTGGCATAACAGAAATCAAAGTATTCTACCACTGATAAGCTATGATTTTCAACAGTGATACAACACATTTTAGGCACTCAGCTTGTGTGCATGATAATTCATCCAAAACCCCGATTGTATTCTCTAACCAAAATTTAGCCCTTTTTGGATTATCTTCGGTAGTATCCCTAAATTCTTCGGCTCCATATTTACAGATTTCATCTACCGGAGACTTACAAGTTCTAACAAGTTCAACACCTTGTGGCATGTCAAGAACCAGTTGAGGAGCAGGAGGGGGAGGTTGTTGCATAGCAGGATTTGTTCTCAAAAATTATGTAAACCATTCATTCATCATTTGGAAGAAGGCTTCTTTTGCCTCCTCACCTCGGCCCTTAGATATGGGCTTTCTACTACTACTAGATGTAGCTCTTTGAACTGAAGCTTGAGCAGTGCTCTCAGCTTCCTTGGATTTAGCTCTAGCTTGGTTGGATAACATTACTATATGAAAAACATGTTTAAAATGGTCAGGAGATATCACACTATCACAAATTATATAATGAAATGTATAACTAAACTCGTACTTGCTACGTTAGTCCGAAAATCGACTAAACCGTAGCTCTAACCAGTATACGTCGCCGGAATAGGCTTATGGATCATTACTGGAGTTTACAGTTCAATTACAGTTAATTTATGTCATTTTCTATTTATTTCTGAAAATCAATCACAATCAATCATAATGTCCCTCATATGGGTCCTCGAGGCCCAAAATACATATTAGAATCGTGTCGGGACTAAATTGGGATCACAGAATTTTTTGCGAAATCTCAAAAAAAATTTTAAGTACAAGAGACACACGCCCATGTGGCCAGGCCGTGTGGCTCACACGGCCAATGACACGCTCGTGTCCCAAATCGTGTGGGCATACGATGTGAGGCACACAGCCATATTCCAACCCATGTCCTTACCTATGTAACTCTCTAACTTGGGTCACACGTCCGTGTGCTAGGCCGTGTGGACAATTTAATTTTCAAAAATTAAGTGCAAGGATTACACGGCCAAGACACACGCCAATGTGCTGGGCCGTGTGTCTCACACGACTGAGACACACGCCCGTGTCTCTACCCGTGTGCTCAATTCTAAGCATTTAGTTTCTCGATTTGTAAGATGCAGGGGACACACGAACAAGCCACACGCCCATGCGCATGGCTGTGTGTCACACACTGTTAAGACACACGCCCGTGTGTCTGCCCGTGTGGATAAAATAAGGTCTTTCAAGCCTTATTTCTCACCCTTTTTACCTTGCACCTATATAAACACTTCAATATATTATTAAACCAATTTGGTATATATAAACCAAGCCAAAAACAAGTATTATGTATATTATGTTAACACATATGATCAAATGTTTAAATTTCCACAATTACATTTATTTTTATTTGCAAGTTATTCAATTATACTAACTCAAAATTCATTTATCATTTGTTTTAGATATATACATATATCTTCTACCATTTAACCATTCCAACTCGCATCAAACATGATATGGCATTATATAATTACATCAAAATATACTTTCCACTAGCCATTCCAATAGCTAGTTACAACCAAACATTTCATTATTTTACCTAGCTTAGCCTATACATGCCATTATACCAAAATAAGTTTGTTATTTATACCAAAAACGGATTGAAGGATAGTGTGATGATGCTTCGACAGATTTCCGACCCTAGTGAGCTTCCAAGCACTATAAAACAGAGGAAAATTAAAACCGAGTAAGCATTTTATGCTTAATAAGTTCGTATAACAAGAATTTAACTTACCAATCATGCTCATTTAATTAAACATGTATAACATGCATCCAAACATTTTTGATCAATTGTCTAAACACAAGCTCTCATCAAACAAGTTACTCATATGATTCCTTTGTATATCAAGATAACAGAGATGAGCTTATCGTATAATAATTTCTGAGTATTTCAGGGATATTTAAAAAATAAATCATATTAATCTCATGTTTTCTTTTAATAGAAGTTTTATTCATTGAATCATTGAAATGTTGATGGATACCCAGATAGTATACTCGAGGTATACAAATCAATGATCCGTCAATTCATGTTCAGGGGTACCCATAAGGGCACATAATCAAGAAGCACACTCTCGAGCTATATATCAGGATACTCATATGAGCCATGTAACAAAAAGCTTATCCGGGCTATATTAGGAAACTCATAAGAGTCTATAACAGGAAGTTTATTGAGCTTAACAGGTAACTCTGAAGAGTTATTATCAGGGAGCTAATAGGGAGTTCAAGCGAGCCATGTTAAGAAGCTCATAAGAGCTTATATCAGGACGCTCACGAAGAGGTGTGTTTGTCTCCGTAATAAATGTTGGATCACAACCGATCGAATAGTGTAACAGGACGCTCACAAAGAGCTACGGTAGTGCGCAACACATGCATAATCACTATTGATCAGGATGCTTGAAGGAACTATATAATAGGACGCTCGAGAGGGCTTATAACAGGATTGCTTGTCTGAGATATATTTTGTCCGCAACATATGCAGGACCACAATCAATATGGGAAATCATGTATCCATCGAATTTCATTATTCAAACGAAACTTAACATTTTCCGGACATTATTGGACATGTGATTATTTCATACATTTATAACATTTAGATAATTCACGTAAATACATATCACACTCAATTCAATCATAAAAATAAACACAATTTAGTTACACGAACTTACCTCAAGACTTGTTCGTTTATGAAAATCTATTAATCCGCCACCTTTTCTTTTCTTCGATCTAACTCTTTACTTGATCTTTCTAGATCTATATAAATGAATTTAACATCAATTTAATCTATTTCATACTCAATTGAACTTAATTCACTTCCTAGGCAAAACTACCATTTTGCCCATATACTTTTCATAAATGACAATTTTGTCCTTAGGCTTGGAAAATAAAATTCATGCAATTTAATCCTTATTCCAAGCCTAACTGATTTTTACATGTCTTAATAACATCCCATGAATTTCACAAAAATCAAAATTTTTCCATGGGTTTTACCATTTTTCAATTTAGTCCCTAAATCATAATTTCATAAAAATTCTCTTTGTAAAAGTTGTTTATCTATCAACAAATTTTCATTTTCTACCATAAATTTCAAAATTTTCAGCATATTCATCCATGGAAAATTTTTCATTCTTTGATAACTTTGCAAATTAATCCCCAAAATAGATAAATTAAGCTATTACGAACTCAAAAATATAAAAATTACTAAAAACGAGATATGATTACTTACCCAATTAAGCTTGCTTGATTTCCTTTCTCTTTCCTAGGGTTTCCATGTATTTTGGGGAAGAAGATGATAATAACAATAATAATAATAATAATAAGATATTTCCATTTAAATTTATTATCATCCATTAATTTTTCAACATTCCAATTTAGTCCTTTTCTTTTTCTAATTTTCTATGGATGATTCATCAAAAATATCTACTAACTCCATCTAATGGTCTAATTTCCATATAAGGACCTCAAGTTTTAAATTCCATAGCTAATTAATCCTTATAGCTACTAGATTTCAACTTTTGCATTTTATGCAATTTGGTCCTTTCCATAATTAAATATGAAATCGATAAAATTTTCTTATCAAAATTTTCATACGTCTTTCCTATCATAATATATACTATGCAATAATATTAAAATAAATTTTCTTTATGACTCAGATTTGTGGTCCCAAAACCACTATTCTAGTTCCACTAAAAACGAGCTGTTACAGGGAATACGAAACTTCATAATTATTTCATATATATATTTCATTATTCTCTATAAGTCCCTTTAGTATCACTTTAAATTTTACTCATTTCCTTATAATACTTTATTTAAGTCCTCTAATATATTATCCCATAGCATTTCTCTAGCTTCACTTAACACTTATCATTTTCAGTTTCGAGTTCACTTAATTACTAAATTTTAATTTCTTATATTCTTATGATTACTTTGATATTCAGGTATTATTACTTATGTTTATTTTCTTTATATATCTTTTTGTCGTTTACATCATCTCACTTCATTAATTTCATTTAATTGCTAATTAAATCATTTTTAGGTTAATAATTTCTAACTCAAGAATACTTATTTACATCTTTCTTTATACTTAATTTAAAAAATGTTTCAATTTAATCCTTTGAAAAATATATAGAAGTCTTATAAGTACTTACTTTTTTTTTAATAAATTTCATTTCTTTACTTCTCTTATTTTTCATGCTTCTTCGTTAACTATTCTTAATTTCAATACCACTTTACATCGACACTCCATTATACTAATTTTCAAAATTGTTCACTCAAAATTTCAATTTTACTATTTATTCAACTTAATTTTATGCTATTTACAATTTCGTTCACTAACCACATCACTTAATTCATTATGTGCTAAATTAAAATCACTAATATTTCTCGATCATATCTTTATTCATCACGTTTTTACCCTTGAAATTTTCAAGAATAATATTAAGACTTTTAATATTTATCAAAATCTTTAACATTATTAAACTTTGTCATCACTATCATATACCAAATCTTTTCAATCATTCACTTTCCACATTTCACTTATACAGCCCATTGTAGACTTAAAAGAACTCATAGGATACATGGAGCCATCACTTTTGATTTCACCATAGTGTCATTGGAAGTTGCATTGAAGTGCATATCAGAACAATGGGCACAGTAGTGCTAAACTAAATAGTGAGCACCATAGAGCATTTCAGAATAGTGGGCGTTGAAGTGCAAATCAGAACATAACAACACACTAAGTGTTTACTTAATGACATGCTCTTTGCATCCTAATAGTTCTCATTTATCTACATGGACTTTTATTTATTTCATTTCTCTTACTCAAAATGAATGAAGCAATTCAAATTTGCACTTCTTACAATTCAATCATTATCAACAGATAATTCAAAACACTTGTAACTTTACTATAATTCCACTTTCCTGTCACATATCAGTTTTTTTTTATCATACTTTACAATTTAATCTTACCTTTATTGTAACTATATATATGTATATGGTATTTTTAGTAATTCACTTTCATCATTATATCTTCCTCCATTTTCTAGTCTCATACCTATACTTTCATAATAACTATTATTTAATTTCACGCATATCCTCAAACTATTGCCAAAGTAAACTGCTCTCATCTTTGGCGATGAAAATTGGTAGAATGAATAAGGAAAAGGATTGTATGAAACGGTTACGCCACGTCATCCGTGTCTCTTCCCAATCAATGAATGACATGTCAGCTAATTTTTACATGTCATTTACATCTCATTTAATTAGATTTTTTAATCATTTAATGACATGTCAATTATTTTTTACATCTCATTTACACCTCATTTAATTAGATTTTTAATCACAAGTCCCTAAAATCCCAATTCTCAACCCTAATAAAATATTTAGCTTCACGTCTTTGCATTGCTACCTCTTCACTGCTGTTATTTTTTTCCAGCAACGGCATCTGCCTTTGTTCGGCAAAGAAGCTCGAGACGATTTGTATCAAATGTTGCCAACAAGTTTGAGACTGTCTCCAAGGACTAATCTCAAGTCCTATGTCAAGAATTTGGCAATAAAGTATCCAAACTCCAGCAAACTCCAGCAAGGAACAATAAGAACGGTACAGCTAAGCAAGGAACCAAACTTTGCCTTTGTTCTCTTCAAGTTTTTGGTGATGTTTCAATGAAATTGAAGGTTTTAGAAAGGCCACCTTCAAAATTAAACTGCTATAATGTTTATCATTGTGATTCAATTTACTAACAAATTACGTGTTGATATTGTGCATATTTAGTTGAGCTTCGGTTTTGGCTATTTTGTTTAGCAATCGATTTAATATAGCAACTAATTGGTTATTGTGGACGTTTCACTTGCTCAGCGATAAATTTGTGCGGATTTTAAGTTGATTGAGATGAGGTTCAAGGTTCAATCTCTATATTTGTAAACCTTTTCCTCCTTTCCCCATTGTAATTTACTTATTCAATTGTATAAAAAAAATTAATTGGTTATTATCGAAGTAACATGATCTTTGTTTAGATAACCGATTGAAAATAGTTAAATAATCTAAAATTAATATTTTCAATGATTTATAAGCGCCTTTGATAATCCAACATAAAAAGCAAATGATAGAATAAAAAAATACATCGAATTACCAAAACAATATACTTACAAAAATATTCCATATTAAATAATAACTAAAACAAAATACAAGATAACAACTATAAAAATCATATAATAGTATTATTCTCAAAATATTATAAAAGAATTACAAATAATAATAAAATTGAAGTGTTTCTCATGAATTATCATCAGTCTTTTTGAGATTCTAAACCATTTGAGAAATGTTCCTGCATTAAAAGTTTTATACTGTTAGATAAACCCTTGAATTATATATATAATAATTTGTGACAATATAAGTAAAAACATATTACTTGAGTCTTGAATAGCGATGGATCATTCTCTTCTAGCAATTTAGTATAACTCATGTTAGATGAAGAATTGAACCTCCAATTTGAAGAAAAATCCTACATAAAAATATTTTTACAATACATGTATTTAAATATTTACGAATTTTGACATTTAAAAAGAATAATGCATTCAATCAATACCTGTAGAGGATGAAAAAAGTGATTATGGTAGTTTGGAGTCATTAACATTGGGATTTGATGATAGAAAGAATAACCACGAGTTTGAGACTCCATTGGGAGAGGCACTACTGGAGAACCTTCGTGCATAAGTGATTTGTTTTGTTTCCCTTGGTCAAAATAAAAATTATTTGTTAAATTCAAGACATAAATTAATTAAATAACATAAAAAATAGATGCAAATATAATAATAAAGGAAAGCATACTCACTTGATATTTTCTCCTTGTCTTTTGAAACTCGAGAGAGCATCGCCTTCTTTGTTTTTTTCTTTTGATTTTTCTCGAATTGGCTTTTCATTTGAGAATTTATTGAACCCTTTGTTTTGACACATATAGGATCAAACATTAATTTTTCACTTGATCTCCCATTGCCATCATTGATAGCATCTCGAAAAGATGTATGCTTTGAAATTTCTGAATCATTAGCTTGCACAGTTGCCATCTCCTTTTCAACTAAGTGCAATGCCTTAAATAGTTTTTCTTTGACAATTTGAGTACACTTAGGAGTCAATGAACCTTTGTCAAAAAGGTTGTAACCGATATGATTCAACTCACTGAGGTGCAATAAACAACTAGATTTTTCTTCATATGCTGATGAGGCTCTAAAATCACTTGCCAGCAACGACTTTGCTTTTTTTGTCCATCTCCTAAGTATATATTTTTTGGGTATCTCTTTAATGTTATTCATAAGAAAAACCCGTAAAGCATGACAACAAAGTAATCTAAGACTTTCAAACATATTACAACTACATGAGACAATGCTATTTGGAACATCAAACTCCACACAGTAAACTCTTTCACGTCCATCTTCAGTCACATGATATAAAGAAATATTTTCGATGTTACTAAATTCAACACAATTGAAGCCTATGCAATCCATCAACTCCTCTTCAAACCTTTTAAACATAGCAAGAGTGTAAACATTAGATGCATGCTTCAACATCCCACGTCCATTAACTTTGTTTGGTGCTCCATTTTTACATCGAAAATCTTGATTTAACTCTATCTGGCGAAATTCTTTTGCCTTTTCCTCATAATGTTGTATAACCTGAATAAGAGATAAAGAGCAATTCATAATCTGATGTAATACGCTATTCATACTCTCACATCTTTGAGTGGATCTAATTCGAGCCGAAAAAATATCTATGCTAAAGGCAGGGCACCATTTTACGTGAAGCTCATATAGTCTCTTAAGCCAAGCATGATCTTGAAGTTCAAAATTTTCAATCATCGTAGCCCAACTTGATTCAAACTCTGTTTCACTTTCACATCCATAAAAGCATTTATTAAATTGTGCTTTGAACTCGGCATTGACAAAAAAAACTAGCAAGATGTTGTTTAGCATTATTTGAAATATGCCACATGCATAATCCATGAGAAGATTCTGGGAAGACAACCTCTACTGCTTTCATCATCGCTTGATCTTGATCAGTAAAAATACTCTTCGGTTGTCAATGGCCCATAGCTTCTAAAAATGTTTCAAATAGCCAAGTGAATGACTCAGTGGTTTCATTCGATAAAAAAGCACAACTGAACAAAACAGTATTCTAGTGATTGTTGATTCCAACAAATGGAGCACAAATCAAATTATACTTATTGGTTCTATACGTGGTATCAAACACAAGAACATCTCCAAAACAATCGTAATCCAATTTTGATCTTCCATCTCTCAAAAAAAAATTAGCTAGTCGATTATTCTGGTCCACTTGCATTGAATAGAAAAACATAGGGTCTTCAGCTTGCTTATATTTGAAAAAATTGATAATGCTCTGTACATCCCCTGCTTCAATTAGTTTCTTACTTTCAATTCGCAAGAAATTATGACAATCTCGTTTGGTAAATGTAAAATTTTCAAACCCAATCTCCTTCCTGAGAAATGAATACGAACCTTTTTTTTAATTCCTGCAGCAACCATTGAACGAATAACATCTCCATGTCCTTCCAAAATTTTTCTTCCTAATCTTAAATTAATTCTTTCTTCTGAAGTTGTTAAGTGGTGATTATGATAATCATTAAAGTAAGAAACAACCTAAACACCTTTTTCTATTGTAAAATGAATTTTAGCTTGACAACCTGTCGTTGTCTCTAGACGATTAAATTTTTTCACTTTGCCAATATCTTAGTTTTCATGATACCCAGATTTCGAGCATAAAAATTCACGTTGTCTTATAGGTTCAGTCATACTTCGTCTCTTATTTCCTCTTCGAATACTAAACCCCTTACTCAAACCAAACTGATTATAAAGATTATAAGCCTCTTCTTCGGAATACACTTTCAGTCCAACTTTTATTTCTTCAACAGAGTTATCTTGTTTCCCGACAAAATGAACTATTTCATGTTGATTTGTCTCCATAAATGAAAATTATATATTAACAAAACCTGAGAATAAATTTTAATATATAATAAAAAATCATTATAATACAAGAAATCGTTAAAAAATTTAAAAGAACAATTAAAATCTAATAAAAACACGGCTCAAAAATCATATAATTTTTTTTTAGTACGCTAAGTGATTATTATAAAAAATCACAATTATTTCAAAGAATCTAAATAAAACTATATTTCAAACAAATGAAAATCAAGGGGAAATACTTAACATCACAAACTAAATCTCCCAACCAGCCTTGAATAACATAACATGTTGATCCAATTGAGCATAATGCTAGAGTTCACTAATTTTATCTAAAACTATTTAATTATATTCTATTACATGAAACGCTGCCTAAAGATTAGATCTTTTTTTGCTGCTCAAGAATAGTTTAAACTATTCATTTAATTGTTACGAACTAGTGTTGAATTTCTTGCTCTTCTATCTATTTTAGCATAATAAAGAAAAAAAAAACTTCACCTGTAAAATAAATTGCAGCAGCCACGCCGAAGAACCAAAGCAAACCAGCAGCACAACAGTTGTCGGAATAAAAAAGATAGCAACAGCAGGGAAGAGGTAGCAATGCAGAGACGTGAAGCTAAATATTTTATTAGGATTGAGAATTAAGATTTTAAGGATTTGTGATTAAAAATCTAATTAAATGAGATGTAAAAAATAATTAACATGTCATTAAATAATTAAAAAATTTAATTAAATGAGATGTAAAAATTAACTTACATGTCATCCATTCATTAAGAAAAGACACAAATGACGTGACGCAACGGATTGATTGGGAAGGGACGTGAAATCGCCCAAATTTTAATTCAGTGGATTGTGATTTCTCTAGAAAATAAATATGACTGTGCAATAAAAAATAACCAAATAAACTGCCACTGGTTTCAACGAAGTTCGTGTCAAAAAAAAATAATAATAATACTTTCATACTACAACAATATATGTGGATTAGGTACAAATAACACCGTTGATCAAAATCACAACTATGACTTCAAAGGTAAACTATTGCAATTTACAAGCATTGACCCATTATTTTAATTGATCTACTTTCAACTCAAATCAATCAAACATGATATTGCTCTAGCTGAACATCCTTTGCCGTCAAAGGAACATACTCTCCCAGATATACTTCCAGGTGATCCGACAAGGCTGATTTATCGATGTTTTCATGGTGGTAAGATTTGCAGACAAAGTAAATCACTGTCTGGATAACTAACCCCAAGAGACTCAACATGGAATGCAGAAACAAACAAATAATTGCATACGCAATCCTATTAGCCATGCCGGCGCCGCTTCCTTCCACCACCAGACTCTGGAACGCAAACTGGATGACGGCGGCGGCGATTCCGAGCGTCAGGAAAATGACCATCGCCAGCCATAGGTTCCCTTTTAGCAGGTTTTTACCTTTGACCATGGCGTTGAAACCGTAGGCCTTTTCTAATACAGAGACGACGCTGGCCAAGTGCCAGATTGCGGTCAAATAGAAAAACCCCACTAAGTACAAAATCGCTAAGACAACGAACACCGCGAAGCCCAAATTGCTTCCTCCGATTGAAACCACGCAACCAATCAAGCTAGCCAATGCTGCGACGTGGTATAAAAACATGGCGATGAAAATACATAAGAAAGTAACCATCAGCCGCTTCCAGACCTTGGGAACGACGCTGATGACTTTGTTGAAGGTGAGTTCCCGAGCTGTGTATATGCAGGCGATGGTGTAAACAACTGCGGCTGTTGAGAGGAGCGAGAAGATGAACAACAGAGTGAAGTAAGCAGCTTTGAAAAGCCAAAAGTAAGCCCACTCATCGGAGATGAGGTCAGATAGTTTCTCGTATTTGGGAGTGCCTGATCGAGTGTGGTCGAGTTCTATTTCGTTGTGGATGATTTTCCTGAAGAAGAGATTGGATACTTCCATGTGAACAAGGTAGATGAAGGATAGAGGAAGGATTAAAGACAAAGTGATTTTGGTGAAGATTTTTCTCCATGCAAAGATGGCTTTGTAGGATTCGTTGAAGATGCCAAAGAACCCAACAAATTGCATCTCTTCTTGCTCCTTATCCATGATGTTTTTTGTTTTTTCGAGTTGTAGGGTGGGAGAGAAAGAGAACAGAGAGATGGAAGAGGGAATAGGAATGGTGATGTGAAGGATATAGAGGATTGGATTGAGACTTTTGATCTTAAACTAGCCATGTTATTACTAAAAAATAAACAAAAAGTCAATGTCAACATATTGTTCTTAGAAATACGGCGAACGTATCTCGTCAGCCATCGTTTCATCCACGCCAGGAGCCAATGCCAAGTAATTCCATGGAAAGGTCTTTGGGTTTGAATGGAATCAAGTCAAACACGCTTCCTGCTCTTGCTACGAAGTTTTCTCGATAGGAGTAGGAAGGGAAACCTTCTTCAATTTTTTTTATTGACTTTAAAATATAAGAATTAAGGGTTAATGTATTATTTACCCAATATTGTTCCTAATTGTTATTTTGATATTTAAATATTTTTATCAGTTTAATTACTTTGAAATTTTCAATTGTGTAGCGCTTCTAACATGTCAAACTGCATATATATATATATATATATATATATATATATATTTGAATGAATTAAAAAATTTTAAAAATTTTCCTCAACTTTTTCAAAAAATACTTTTCCTTAATGAGAAAAAAGAAAAATAATAATAAAAAAAAGAAACTGGATGTATAGTAATTTTTATAACCTTGAATGTTTTTCTTTTTCTTTTTTCTTGAAATTTCGTTTTTTCAGTTAAACTCAATTTTTTATGAAAAAAATTTAAAAAATAGCAAAAAAAGTCAAAACAATAGTTTATGGTGATACAAACAAAACTATTTTTACTTATATATAACATATTATATTAGTGTGTATATATATACCGTACGTGTACATATATTTTTCTCTTCTTTTCTTTTTTTTTTTTTGAATTTTCGCTCTTTTTATATATTTTCCTTTTTTATTTTTTTTTCAGATTTTTCTGTAATATATAATTTTTTTCAAAAAATTATATATATTAAGAAAGTAGTGTCTATTTGTTTAATTTCTGGAAATTTTTTAGCGTCGTTAATGCTTGGTTAGTGTGATACACAATTAAAAACTTCAAGCATCAAAATGACAAAATAATATTTTAAATATTATAGTAATAATTTAATGCAATTTTGGAGGTAAATAATGCATTGACCAAGAATTAACTATAAAACCTCTTAAACTTTTTTTTCATGCATCAAAACTGTATATAAAATATTAACTTGATGGGTTGGAGAAAATAAATTATTAAAATTTCGAAAACTATTGGAATTAAATTATTTATTTATTAATTAAAAGTTTATTTGTTTTTGCTTTTATAAAAGTCATAGTTTTAATATGGTAACCTCCGTCTAAGAGTTATACTTAAATGGAACCTTAAGTATCTACTAATTAATAGTTTTGTTAAATAAAGTCTGGGTGTGCCTCACAAAGTTTGTAGCTGGTTTAAAAGTTATAGAACTAATGTTTATTGTTTTCCATTCTAGATTTGTATTGCTTACATGTGATATAAGAGTTAGATCTTTGAATGATGGAGATTTAACATATACATTGTTCATCTTTTAAGTTGGATGAAAAAGTAATAATTTTAAAGAAAGGAGACCAAGATTGCATAAACTTTTTAATGTCCTACTTGTTTGAAATATTATAGAAATAGGATTTGTGGAACCTAAAACCTAGAAGAACTGATTAAGACAAGAATGAACTGGATTTGTCCAATGTATGCGATGAGCAAAACTTGATTATATAAAATTTGGGTATATCTCACAAAGTTTAAAATATAAAAATTAAAATCTAATTCTCAATTTTTTATTATTTATATTTATTTACAGTTCATGTTTTACATTTGTATTGTCCCTCCTAACAATCCAATATTGAAACTTATGTCTCCCATTAAAACTGCAGTGTCCTTTATTACTGCACTCAACACTTATTAATCTTAATTTTCTTAGCTTAGCTTAAATTGAGCTAAAAAATATTCATTTTTACACTAATATATATAAACATATTATAATTAAATGAAAATTTATGAAAAATGTGTGCTGTAAATGTTGTTTATAAATTTTGGATAGGCTTGAAAAGAGGGTTAAATTTCATGAATTTCATTTTCCGAGCCTAGGGGCGAAATCAGAATAATGTGATAGATAAATAGTCAAATTTATCCATATAGATTCGGAAAGACCAACTACGGAACTAGATCGAGGAAAGCAAAACCAACTACGGAACTAGATCGAGGAAAACAAAAGGTTTCAGATTAGTTGAAATTCAAAAACTAACCATTTTCTAGGTAAGTTTGTGTAACTTAACTATGTATGTTAAATTCTTGAATTTAATTGTATGATTATGTTGATGTGCATGAGATAACATACATTATGAAATAATCATAAGTTGTGAAATGTGGACAAATTGCCATGTTTCATTTGAACGTTGAAATTCGATGTATTTAGATGATATGCTTGAACGAGAATAATGTTTCATATGTTGTTAGAAGGATTTAGCCCGGACGAGTAATCCTAATATAAGCCGCTATAGGCTATGCTATAGATTGGATTTAGCCTGGACGGGCAATCCAAATTAAGCTCTTTAGAGCATATGCCCTAAAAAGGATTTAGCCTGGACTGGTAATCCTATAACATAACATGTGGCACGAAAGTGTGCTTGTTAAGTTTGTGCCCAAAGGGGTACTTTTGACTATACTAACTGAAAGTCCATCGGCCTTTCAATAGTTCAACGAAAAAAGAAATTTTGAATCAAGGAAAGGTGAAAATTTTATAGAACTTGTAATGTGATGAGCTCATCTATGTTTACTTGATATTCATATGAGATTATGTGACTAACTTGTTTGAATAAGTGTATGTGTTTAGGTAACTTACCCAAAATTGATAGAATATATATTTATGTGTGCTTGTGTTAATAAATAAGACCAGTAAGTTTATTTTCCCGTTATACGAACATACTAAGCATAAAATGCTTAATCCATTTATTTTTCCTTGTCTTATAGTGCTCAAAGCTCATGAAGGTTGGAAGTCGGTCGGAGCAGTCATCACACTATCCACTATCTCATTTTGGTATAAATAGAAATTTCATTTTGGTATAATGACATGTATAAGCTTAATTGGCCAATTATGGCTTGATGATGATGTTTGTAATCTAGCCATTGGAGTAGCTAGTAATGGTTGTTTGATATACTTGTAATGTCATGCTATGCTAGCTTTATATATATATCAAGTGGTTGTTTTTAGTAATTCTAATATATGGATTAAACCAAGGTAATATGTGTTACACGGCCATGTGAAAACTGTACCTAAATTTTTAAAATAAAAATTCGCCACACGACCTAGCACACAGGCATGTGACTTGGCCGTGTGACTTCAATTTCTTCATACCTTAAAAGTCAGAGAGTTACATGGGTTAGGGACACGAGCGTATGTAGTACACAGCCTGACCACACGGGCATGTGAGCCCTGCACTTAGGAAAAATTTTGGAATTTCGCAAAAAATTCCTTGAGTTCCCGATTTAGTCCCGATTTGACTCCAACACTTGTTTTGGGCCTCGAGGGTCCATATATGGGACGATATGTATGATCTCGAAAAACAAGTAGTAATTTACATAAATTAATTGAAAAATGTTCTGAATGTTTCAGTAATACTCCAAAACCTTGTTCCGACATCGGATATGGGTTAGAGGTGTTACAGATAATGTGATGATGCTTCAACTGATCTCCAACCCTCGCGAGCTTCCAAGCACTATAAAACAGAGAAAATAAAGTAAGCATTATATGCTTAGTAAGTTCGTATAATGGGAATTGGAACTTACCAATCACAGTTAAAAACACTAAGCATACAATTAACATGCTTTCATCATTTTGACAAATTTACCTAAACACATATACTCAATCAAGCAAGTTAGTCATATAATACATGTAAATGTTAAATAACATAGATGAGCTCATCATCTAATCCTTCATCAAATAATTCAAAAACATTTAGGGCAGATTTCTATTTATCTCATCATTTTTCTCATATTAATAGTTTTGTCTGTTGAATTATTGAAATGTCGATGGATAAACTGTCAATTCTTATTCAGGGAGCATACTCTCGAGCCATATGTCAGGATACTCAACTGAGCCATGTAATCATGTAACAAGACACTTATCCGGGCTATTAGAAAACTCATAAGAGTTCTACTCAGGGAGCTCATAGTGCTTATCAGATATCTCCGAAGAGATACTATTAGGAAGCACCGAATAATGTAATAAGGAGTTAACAGGACGCTCATGAAGAGCTACGTTTGTGCCTGCATTATATGCAGGATCACAACCTATCGTATGTCAGGACGCTCACAAAGAGCTGCGGTTATGTACAAAAAATGCAAAATCACTACCAATCAGGATGCTTGCAGGAACTATTTAACAGAATACTCGAGAGGGCTATAACAGGATTACTCGTCCGAGCTAAATCCCGTCCACAACAAATGTAGGACCTCATTAATATTGGAAATCACATATATCCATCGAAATTCAATATTCAAGTGGAAATTAACCCTTTTTCTAACATTTCTGAACATATGATCATTTCATACATTTATAATATTCACATAAACATATTCTACATTCAATCCAAATACAACATTTAATTTCAAACATATTTACATGCTCAATTAAGTTACACGAACTTACCTCGATAATAGTTTGTTTAAAATAATCTACTAATCTGAGACTTTCTCTTTTCCTCGATCTAGCTTTGAATTTATGTTATTCGGATCTATATAAATGAATTTAATCATCAATTTCTCACATTTCACATTCCATTGAACTCAATTTACATCCTAGGCAAAATTACAGTTTTGCCCCTAAACTTTCTATAAATTCCAATTTCGTCCCTAGGCTCGAAAAATGAAATTCATGCAATTCACTCCCTATTCCAAGCCTAACCAAAATTTTAAATATAAAATTTACAGCACATATATTCTATAAAATTTAGAATTTTTTTTCAATTTACACAACTTTACAATTTAGTCCCTAAATCATGTTTTTATCAAAATTCACTTTGTCAAAGTTGTTTATCTATCAACAACCTTTCATTTTCTACCATAAGTTCTTAATGGAAAAAAAAGATACATCCGGCCTTAGTGAAACTATGATAATTCTTATTCCTAAAATTCGGGACCCTTGTGAAATCACTGACTACCGTCCTATTAGTTTATATAGGTTCGTCTACAATATTATCTCAAAAGTGCTCACCAACAGACTAAAAGTCACCCTTCCTAGCTGTATCAGTGAAAATAAAAGCGCGTTTGTCCTGGGGAGAATGATACATGACAATATTCTGATTACGCACGAACTTTTACACTACCTTTAAAGTTCCAAGAATGGCCCAAATAAAGGGTTTGTCATCAAGCTTGACATAAGCAAAGCATACGATCATGTGGAATGGAATTTTATCAAGATAGTCATGAAGAAAATGGGTTTCGCAGAGAAGTGGATTGACAAAATAATAGGATGCGTTCAGTCGGTAAGATATTTGGTTAAATGTAATAATATTTTATCGGATATTATAATTCCCTAGAGATTGTTGTAATATACTCGATTATAACAGATGCATTCAAGTATCTTTGCAATTTCATCACTATTCCTTTGACTAATAAAGTCATCAACAATCTTACATTATTCAGTTCACTAAAAGAGCCAATTCGAAAAAAATTTTCGGCTAATTCATTTTGTAGATATCATACCTAAATAAGTCGATTACTCATTAATAACTTCTTCCTTAATAGTAACCTCACATATCTAGAATAATCTTCAGAAAAATTTGATATCTCTTTTAATACCGTCTTTACTTACTAACCCATTCTCAATTCTGACTGCATTATTAATCATTCAGCCTTTGAACTCTTCAGTTTCACACTTATGAACTTAATCAATATAAATCTTGTGAACTTCATTGTATAAAACTGTACTAGTAAGGGGATGGAGATCGTAAAGCCTTAAAATTTAACTTTTATAAATACACACATATCACATAACATTTATCATCAACATATTCATTATAAAAAATTTATTTCATACCTTTATGAGTCTCGTTTCATCATAAGTAACATTTTTACTCAGACACGTGAGTATCATAAGTAACCTTTATAAAGCATCTCTATCTATTTGTAAAACAATTTCTCATCAGAGTCGGGAGAAATCACACTATCACAAGTTATATAATGGCATGTATAACTAATCTCGTATACACTACATTAGTCTGAGAATTAGCTAAATTGTAGCTCTGATACCAATAAATGTAACACCCCTAACCTGTATCAGTCGCTGGAACAGAGTAACAGAGTATTACCGAAGTTTACAGAATAATTACAGATAATTCATGTTAAATACTGTTCATTTCTGAAACTAGTCATTTGTCACTTGAATGGACCTTCGACGCCCGTGTAGATAGGCCGTGTGACTCACACGATCAAGCGAAACACCCATGTCCTAAGCTGTGTGGTGTATGAAATAGGTCACACGGCTGTGTCCCCAGCCCGTGTAACTTTCTGACTTGCAAAACATTAAGGTGCAGGTTTTACACGGCTAAGACCCATACTCGTGTTCTAGGCCATCTAGCACATATGGATGAGACACACGCCCGTGTGCCAAATTCTGAGCACTCTGTTTCTAAATTTTAGGATACATGGAACACACGACCAAACCAGATGCCCATGTGTCAGGCCGTGTGTCACACACAGTCAAGACACATACCCGTGTGTCTACCTGTGTGAACAAAATAAGGCCATTTCCTAGCCTTATTTCTCACCCAAACCTTTCCATCAACCTGCTAAATCACTTACATACATATATCAACCAATTCAAGTATGATAACCAAGATAATTTTATTATCTAACATGATATATTATTACATGCATTCATGCTTTTAATCTTACCTTTTATAAGCATTGTAACACCCCACACCCGTGCCCTACGTCGGGACGAAATACGAGGCATTACTAAACTTAAGAACATGCATTCCAACGTTTTCGAATCATCAAGACTTGATCAAATTTAAAACTTTTTCAAGCTTTGCCTAAACTCCTAAACTCCTTAACATTGGCCTACAAGGCCTCAAACATCCATTGGGAACCATTCGGGACCAACTCGGGTCCTTAACCAACTTTAGAAAAAAAATGACCTTTGAAACAGGGCACACGCCCGTGTGGAAGGGCGACATGCCCGTGTGGCCATTGTAACATGGCCGTGTTGATGGCCCGTGTAGTTCACACAGCCTAAGCACAAGGGGATATGCTTGTGCCCTAAATGCATGTGAATTAAATTCTAAATTTGAACCTAAAAGGGTTTTCACACGGCCAGGAACACGCCCGTGTCTATGGCCGTGTCCCTCGCACGGCCATGACATGCCCGTGTCTAAAAACCTTGACATTCTGTTTCTGACGTCAGTAACCCTTAAGGGTCACACGTCCAAGGCACATGCCCGTGTGCTAGGCCGTGCTCTTCACACGACTGAGACACACGGTCGTGTCTCTACCCGTGTGTTTACTACCATGCATACTAACTTGTAAAAATTTAAGTGCAGGGGACACACGGCCATGTAACACGCCCATGAGGCTGACCGTGTGTCACATACAGCCTAGACACACGCCCGTGTGTCTAACCGTGTGGACAATATAAGGCTATTTACCAAGCCCTATGCCACCTTGAAACAAAATTTGATACCAGCCAACATATCAAAGTCTAACTTAATATGATTTCTCAACCAACAACCATAGCTAAGGCCTATATACATTTCATATATTCAACCATGCCAACAATTTCACATTCATGAAAGACTATCTTGCATTCATTTAATGACTTTCAATATTAGCCATTTTCATGGCCTTATACAAAATGAGTCAAATACTAAAACAAGCCAACACATTTGGCCCCAAAACAATGTGACACCAAAATAAAGTCAAAAGTTCTTATACATGACATAATTAAAATGATAAAACTAGCTGTACCAAGTGCTTCAAGGATAGTGTGGCTGGCTTCCCCGACGTAGGCGATGATCCTCGAGCTACTTTGGTGGCACTATAAGAAAATGGAAAGAAAAGAGCGTAAGCATAGGAGCTTAGTAAGTACATATATGCAAATAAGTGTAATTAAAAACACATTCATCAAACAATGGCTTATCATTCTTAAATGATATATCATTTTAACCTCACTATCTTACTCTTCACTTCCTTTATGCATACTTACTACATCTCATAACATACTAAGGTCTAGTTCATGAGTTTAGTGTACATACCTATAATTATTCGTAAAAATATCTTAAGTTCATTCTCTCTAATAACATATCTTATTGAAAATTTCCCCAACTCATTCTTCAAGCTACCCATTGAACACTCAAAATACTAATGGATACACGGAAAGTTTACACCTAAGTGCCATATAAGTAGTTAGAGCTACCTCGTACTTTGTAATACTCGCATTTTGAGTTACTCACAGGCCTTTTTTCCATGTCAGTACCCGAGCCCCATAACTCTATCATGTAATGCCCGCTCATTGAGCTACTCACGGGTCTGCACACAAGGTTAGTACCCAGACCCACATTACATATAACATTTATCTCGTGAACTCAGACATAACTCATGAGTTCAGACCATATAGTTCCTCATGACATACCTTTTGTATCCTATACTATTTCTAAGGTTCAATGGGATTTCGTATCTAACCTGATGTTGTCACACTTATTCATCATGTAGATTACTCTTATATCACAATATTTATGCTTCTATGATAACAAGTAAGATTATGATACATGATAACGATAAAACTTTTAAAAGTAAGCTACAATGATACATTAATTACCTATGTACTTACCTTCATACAAAATGATGGGAACGAGCTTAATCTTCGTAAACTTTGTTCTTCCCTCGATCAAGACCTAAATCACGTTTCTCTTGATCTAAAATGTCAAAATTTAGCTTATTTAATACACAAATCATTCAATTTAACTTAAGACTCATACTTTGATAAAATGACCGTTTTGCCCTTAAACTTCGTAAAATTACGATTTTACCCTTAGGCTCGAAAATTAATTTTTATCAAATTTGCTTATTAGCCAAGCCTAACCGAATTCATTTTATAACTATAGCATCTCAGAATTCTCATTATTTCACACATTTATTACCTATTTCATAGCTTATGCAAAATGGTCCTTAGTTAGGGTTTCCATGAAAACTACTTCAGAAAAGTTGTTTATTTCACAACCATGATTCATTTTCTTCCATAAATTTTCAAAAAACAACGTGAATACTCTCATGGAAAAACCCTAGACTTTTAACCATCTTGCAAAATAGTCCCCTCATTAGCTAGCTCATGCTACAAAGGTCTTAAAAATGCAAAAATCATCAATAAAAACTATCTAAATCACTTACTTGCAAGGATGAGAAGTTGATGAAATTTTCAGTGGAGAGGTGAGGAAGATGATAGCCCTTTTTAATTTATCTTATTTTATTCAATTAAGTCACCAAATGTCCCTAACTTTGACATTTTGACCAATCTTGTCCGCGATGGCCGACCACCTCTATTTAAAAGGGTCTAATTGCCCTTTAAAGGCCTTAAATTTTGGTTCTCTAGCTATTTAACACATTTGGGTAATAAAACAAAACTTTTACCCTTTATGTGATTTCGTTCTTTTTCGTAATTAAGCATGCATTCGCTAAAATTATTTTACCAAAATTTTCATGCACTCATATAATCATTCTATAACACATAAAATCATATCAAAAATAATTTCTCTAACCTCGGGTTAGTGGTTCCGAAACCACTGTTCCAGCTAGGCCCAAAATCGGGCTGTTACAAGCATACTCATTTAACCTATCTCAATCAATCAATACTAAACACTTATGTTATCATCATGAAATAATCTTAATATATATATATACCAAAACATAATCATTACTAGCCATTCCAATGGCTAGATTACAATAACCATTTACTTTTACATGCTAATATGGCCAATTAACCTATACATGCTGTGACACCCCTAATTTGACCCTAGTCGAAAAGTGGTTTCGGGACCACAAAATTGAGTCAAAAAAATAATTAATTGTTATATTCTATGCTTATTATTTGTGAATAAGTATGTGTAAAAATTTCATGTTTTAATTTTGTCATTTGGATGTGAAATTAGCTAAAAAGGACATATTTGAGAAACTTTAAAAATATGATAGGCAAATGTCCAAGTGATTAAAATGTTAAATTACTAAAGTTGTGGACTTGCATGTCAAATGGCCCACTTTTAACATTATTGGATGGTAATGATGTTATGATTTTGGCATTATGTGTATATTATATTTAGTAAATAATATTTAATAGTTTATAATTTGAAAACATGAATTAAATAAAAAAGAATGGTGATAAAAACAAAGAAACTTTTCTCTTTATTTTCTCTTATTGCCGTAACTAAGCAAGAAAGAAAGGAAAGAACACCAAAGACACTCGGTCACTTGGTGTTGAGAATTAAGATTAAGCTCAAGAGCCTAAGGAGCCTAATTCGGATAGGGGAAAAGCTAAACTAACCAAATAGCCGATCCGTAGTCGTTCGACGACATTCGAGGTAAGTCTCTAAGTAATTAAACCTATTTTGAGTTTTGGTTAATGGATACTATTATAGAAATGGCTAAATTGAAAAATATGATGTGGCCATGATATGTTCTAAGGCCGAATGGAAAATTTTACGTATTTGAATCAATTTACTAATGTGATTTTGTACCTAAGACGAAATAAAATGACAAGGCGTAATATCTAGCTTAAGGTCGAATGGCCAATGTGATGTATGTGAAAGTGCATACATGTGATAAGGCCGAATGGTTAATGTGATATATGTGTAAGTGAATATGTGATAAGGCCGAATGACCAATTGTGAAAAGTGTGCAATATTAGATATTTAATGAGGCCAAAGTTAGTAAAAATATAAATATATATTAAATGAATTGTCTTTGAGATTGTATCCGGTTTAAAGTCCCGCAGCTTAATCTTTGGTGAATTAAATAAGATTATGATCTTGAATGTTCATGATGAACTACCATCAAGTAAGTACTATACATTTAAGATGTTCAGATACATATTACCTCCTCATTTGTAAGTTTACCTCAAAGTGAATCACTAGCATTCAAGAAAAACGTATATGTGATTGATTATTATATTGCGAAAATGAGGATGACCTAATCAGTCTTGGTATGCTTGTATAATGTAGTATATACTAAGCTTTCATGTATGTACTCGTGTACATTCGGCCAACGATTCGGTGAATTATTAGTATTAAAGAACGATACATATGTGGGAATGATTATTATATCTTTGAATAAGGGAATAATCTATTCGGTCAATGGTTGTTAGTATGACAAAGTATTTGATTTAAATTTATCGTATGAGGTTTCTAGATGCGAAAGACTATGTCAATCAAATTTGGAAGAAATAGATAAACTATATATGCGTGCATGAGGTTTGAACTATTTGACGGAATGGTGAGATCTCTTGATATTGTTAAACGGGGTTTCTGCAAGGTCTAAGACGATGAGGCTTAGTAATGAAACGACAGTTAAAGATGTTCAATACATTAAGTTAGCTAGGTATGTATCAGGTACTTGTATGTGATTTTCAATTCGGATTAGATCAAAAGTATACAAAGCGATGCATATGTAAATAAGTGTATGAATGCAAATGTGACCACAGTCCATGTAACTATGATACATTTGGCTAATGTGTTATGCCATAAGAATGTATTCGATTAAACTATAATAGAGGCATTTAGATTGGAGTGTAATTATGAGCTAAGTGTGCCTTGTGAGCATACGAATATTTGACCATTTTGGTCATTATCATGAAATAATTTGTGGTAACTAAATGATGTGGTTATTGAAATTATAGTTCGTTATGGAGCTCTAGATTGACTTCATTGATTAGAAGAATCGAGTGATAAATGATAATTGAATTCGATTCTGCGATAAGACTTACTAAGCTTATGTAAGCTTACTCCGTTTGTCTTTTGTCTTTGTTTTATAGATTGTGGACTCTGATTACCAGCTCGGGAATCGTCAGCACTTCATCACACTATCTACTATTATGGAAACCTTGTAATTTGGATTTAGCTTATGACATGTATAGGATAGATTATAGTAGAATGATATCATAACTATTGTTTATAAGCCATGCGAATATGGCATCCTTTGGAAGTCTACTTTTATAAGTTATAAGTTTGATCTTTGTTTGTGTTTAGAAATTTAATTAAATGAATAATCTTTATCCACGAAAAAAAAAATGTTCAAAATTTTACTGTTTTGATCTACTTCCAAATTTTCTGGTAACGCCTCGCCCTATTCCGGCGACGGTTACGGGATAGGGGTGTTACACATGCCATTATAACCACAATTGATTTACCATATGTACCAAAACGGGCCGATGGATAGTGTGAGTGGTCTCCACCAAGCTTGCAATCCAACGAGCTTCCAATTTACTATAAAATAAGGAAATAAAACTAAGTAAACATATAATGCTTAGTAGGTTCGTATAACGTGGTACTTAACTTACCATTCATTCTATTTCAAGATAAACATGTAAGGCACATTCAATCAATATGATCTCAAACTCTACATATATCCTCATTGCCCTTGTTAGTCATACATTCTACAATATCATCAAGAAACATATATGGGCTTCACAACAATCAGATTTTCAGGCAATATGTTTTCCACATCACATATTCATTTAACATGTATAAATTATATCTTTATATTGCAAGTATATTTTCATAATAATTCATCTCGAGTTTAGATTATTTCATATCAGAACTTTACTCATATCATTCAAAATATCAATGTCACACAAGTAGTACACTCAAGGTATACAAATCTATAATCAAGGATGAACATATTCACCAAATAAATTCCATTTACAAATATCATCATCTCATATTTCCATATATCAATTATCATGTATCATCATTTTCATGTATTTCAAACAGATATGTGTAATAACTCATTTCGTATTCATATATTCTCATGTCAGGATTTTTCTTGTTGAATTTATATGAAATATCGATGGATACACAGGTAGTACACTCGAGGTGTACAAATCAGGATCCGTCAATTCGTATTCAAGGGTACCTGATAGGGCATATAACTAGGGAGCGCACTCTCGAGCCACATATCAGGATGCTCAGATGAGCCATGTAACAGGACACTTATCCAGGCTAAACAGGAAACTCATAAGAGTTTTACTCAGAAAGCTCATAGAGCCTTTCAGATATCTTCGAAGAGATAATATCAAGGAGCACTGGATAAGGTAATACGGAGTTCAAGCGAGCCATGTCGGGAGGCTCATGAGAGCCTCTATCAGGACGCTCATGTAGAGCTGCGTTTGTGTCTGCATTATATGCTGGATCACAACCGATAGAATCATGTAACATGACGCTCACAAAGAGCTGCGGTAGTGTGCAACACATGTTAAATCACTACCGATCAGGATGCTGGCAGGAACTATACATCAGGATACTCGAGAGGGCTTTTATCAGGATTAAGTGTCTGAGCTAAATCTCGTCCGCAAAATATGCAGGACCTTAATATTAATACAGGAAAATACTGTATCCATCGACTTTCATTTATTCAAATGGGATTTAACATCTTTCAGGCATTATCAAGCATGTGATTATTTCATACATTTATAATATTCACTGTAACACTCCTAACCCGTATCCATTGCCGGAATAAGGTAATGAGGTATTACTTGACTGAACAAAACTTCTATAAGGTCAAAGATACTTACCAGACATAAATTATCAACAATGCAAACCTGTCTCATTGGTTTTTCCATAAGAGCTCTTATAAATTTCCAAAATGACTAACTATCAAAACATAACCGAATATCTAATAACAAAATAACTACTATCAAGTTATAACTAAAACATTTCAACACATTAGTTCAATTATAAGGCTTCTCTAAACAAAATGAGCAAGCCATCTTCGCATGGCTATAATGTATACAAAGTCGAAATATCATTCTACCTATAGTCTATCCTATACATGCCTTAAAACATGATGATATACAATCTTCTCAACTCACATAATGACTCGATAGTGTGATGATATCTCCGGCTCTTCCAACTCGAACTAAAGGATAAACCTATAAGAAATGGAAAAGAGAACACGGAGTAAGCTTCAATGCTTAGTAAGTTTTAAGCAATGCAAACAATTAATTTACTTATAGATCGATTATTTCAAATTTTCAAGAAATCATTCCTAGGTAATTGCCATTTTAGCCAAGTATCCATGAACATAAAGCATATTTAGCAAATTCATCTCACTTGAATCTGAACTCAATTAAAACCAAATATTCAAATCACAAATAAGATCATAAGAGCTCGAAAAGCATCTCATTAACTAGTTTTAACCATGTTTGCAACAAAATCACAAATTCACTACAAGCTGTCTTCCTGAGCAATAGTCACAAAATTATTTATAACTGGAGCTAAGAAACTCCAAATTAAGTGCCGTTAATTTTCCCTGAAAATAAACTCATATATCTTCCATCCATCAAATTTTCATAATTTTTGGTTTGACCAATCAATACCAGATTTTTATTGAAGTTTCCCCTGTTTCACTATTTGACTATTCTGACCACTCTTCACTACGAATCAATTTTCTCATTATACAGAATTCAAATTATGTTATCGTTTATTTTATTTGAAACTAGACTCATCAAAAAGTCTAATTATATAAATTTTATCTTATAATCATCATTGTACAATTTACAATGATTTTCTAAAAACAGAACAGGGGATTTCAAAGTCATTTTGACTCTATCTCACGCCACTTCAAATATCTCATTATCTACAATTCTATTGCTTACAAGGTTTCTTTTATAAGAAACTGGACTCATTAAGATTTAATTACATAGTTTATTCAGCTTCTAATTCAATTTCCACAATTTATGGTGATTTTCCAAAATCACGCTACTGTAGCTGTCCCAAGCAGATTTATTACAATTTGCTCTTTCACACATTCCTTGCATTCAAATTATCTAAACATGTATATCATGTCATTCAAGATCGAACTCATATAACATAGGCATTAAAATGCTTCACTAACAGCTTTAGTTCAATTGAAACGAATAAAATACAATATCATATTCACATTTAATTTTCCATGATCGTAATCACCTAAAAATAAATCATATACTTCCGCAAACCTTTCCCACAAGGACCAAGTGTTTATATTTGAATATAAACATAGAATCACTTCACATAACTTCACACATTTACCGAATATATCATGATCACATTTATAGTCATAACACTTATTCACAGATGCATCACTTTATATATTTATAATTTAATTCAAATCAAATCGCATACGAGTACATGATGATGCATTTTGGCCAACTTAATATGTAATGCACTTTCAATTTGTCAACTTAGTGTAGGATCTTGTAATTGTATACTTTTATCGAATTCATCGGCACTTGGCACGCTAGGTATAAAACCGAAATTATATTACAACAAAGACAAAGCTGCGGGACTTTAGCGGATACATTTCGACCACGAAGCTGCGGGACTTTAGCCTGATATACATTTCAAAGACGAAGCTCTGCGGGACTTTAGCCGGATACATTTCGGCCACGAAGCCTGTGAGACTTTAGCGGATACATTTTCAAAGACGAAGCCTGCGGGACTTTAGCCTGGATACATTTCCAGTGTCTTGCTTATTTATTCACATGTTAACACATTTCACATAACATATCACATTAGCAATTCAATTGCTTCATTCGAATATAAGCACAAAATGTACACCTACCCTTTAACTTTCGGTTCAATAATCATACACAAGGAACACAAATGTCGGAATCTGTGTCATGACATATGTATCCTAACTATTCATTCGAGGTTTCATCGGGGCTTTGAACGTCGTTACTCGGTCGAATCGAAAGCTCGAACATAGTTTTCAAACTCATACACATTCGGCATTTACAAGTATAAATTCATATATTATATACCAGCATATATACTCAACATTTAACAACATTTAGGCATGTGTATTTGCTTATAAACTTACCTCGGCGCGTCAGAAAGCGGGACGGAGTCGCTAATCGATAACTTTCGTTTTCCCTAGTCCAAATCCGATTTCTTTGGTTCTTGATCTAAAAATATTCAAATTAAGCTCATTCAAACATATTTTCATTCAATTTAGTCCAAAAACACATAAATGGGCAAATTACCATTTTACCCCTGACATTTACAATTTTTTTACAATTTAATCCCTATTGCACAAAACACAAAATATGCAAAATTTCAAGGTACCCATGTTTGGCCGAATATTCCTAGTGTTCATACAAGCCCATTTATTTCATTTATTTCACATTTTAGTCCCTTAAATTATTATTTTTGCAATTAAGTCCTTATTACTCAAAATCATCAAAAACTCCAATACAAAATATGTTAATCTAAAACATATCTTTTATTTTCCATCATCAAACAAAAAAAATCACAAGCTATTAACAATGGCACAACTCAAAATATTCATCAAAATCAAAATTTCAAGCATGGGTTTTGTAGTACTCGAAGCAACGATTTCAAAAACGTAAAAATTATCAAAAATCGAAATTTGAGCAGTTACCTTAATCTAGCTTGAACAAGGCCGAACCCTACTTTGTTTTCTTTCTTTTCTTTGTTTTAGTTTTGATTGCAAAGATGAAGGAAATAACATGAATGTGGCTTATTATTTTATGATATAATAGCATATATTATTTTATTATTAATTTACCTAACTAACATTAATGAAATAATAATAAAATTATATAACCTATGTCCATTACCGTACAAGCCACATGTTAATGGAATAGTTACATTATAAATACTCCAACTTAGAAAATCACCAACTATTTGGCCCTCTTACTTTAAACTAATCAAATTTTCAATTTACGCGATTAAGTCCTATTATTTAATCGGACACCCAAACGACAAAATTAAATTACGGAATTTTCACAGATATAAATTCACACAAAATAAACATAGAAAATAATTTAAAAATATTTTTCTGACTCAGATTCATGGTCCCGAAACCACCGTTTAGTTAGGGTCTAAATCGGTCACATTACAACTCTCCCCCTTAGGGATTTTCGTCCCCGAAAATCTTACCAGTGAATAGGTTCGGATAACGTTCTCTCATTGTATTCTCTGGCTCCCATGTTGCTTCTTCAACTCCATGCTTATTCCAGAATACCTTAACTAACAAAATCTTCTTATTCCATAACTCTTTAACCTCACGAATCAAAATGCGAATCGGTTCTTCTTCAGAGGTCATATTAGGCTAAATTTCAATCTCGGATGGACTAATCACATGTGATGGATCGGATCGATACCTCCAAGCATCAAACGTGGAATACATTGTAGATCTTTTCTAACCCAGGTGGCAATAATAATCTATAAGCAACCGGCCCGATACGTTCTATAACCTTATACGACCCAAGAAACCTCGGACTCAATTTGCCTTTACGACCGAATCTGAGTATTTTCTTCCACGGTGTGTCTTTCAAGAAAAGTTTATCTCCGATCTGAAACTCTATATCTTTCCGTTTCAAGTTCGCATAAGATTTCTGTCGATCTAACGCTACTTTCAAACTTTCACCGATCACTTTCACTTTCTGTTCAGTTTCTCTGATCAAATCGACTCCGTGTATCTTATTTTCACTGAGCTCGATCCGAGTACAATGGCTGCTCGGCATTTACGACCATACAAAGCCTCACAAATTTACTGATTAAACATCAATTTAGTTTCTAGCTCAGCCAATAACTACTCATCATTTGATAAGATTAATCACATGATTGTCGGTCGTAAAACACATAAAGATTCTCGCTCAGAAGCCCAAAGACTATAATCATTTGCCCAGATTGATAATCAATCACTGACTCATAATCTTTCACCAGTTCGAACCATCTTTAATTCTTGTGTTGAATAACTCTTTACCTGAGAACTGGCGCTTCAATAACAATTTCTTCAACTGTTTACCACTTTATTGATAAATATCACATCATTCAAAAGATATTTTTCACAGATAACCATATAGAATCATAAGAAAGAAGAGATACTGTAATCTCAAATATATCACTATACTGATCTTTTTAAGAAAGTGCCCATATCAAATGACAGATATCTCAGTGATGTCTCAGAGGAAATCCAGAAGTAAAACATCACTCACATGCACGAATTAACTGATAATAATGAAACAATATAATCTTCATGTATGCTAAGTAGATCAAAAACTAGTAGGATCAAAATACAAACATCATATAGATTCTATCGTACATCTTTTCTTTCAATAAAATGAAATAGGATACAGAGAAAGATATAATAATGTCAATTGTAACCCTAATGACCCAACAATGCTTTCATATATCAATATATATAGATGACGTTCTCATATGATAAAATTTTCATTTGAAATACACAATTACACATACCTCGAGGATAAATGTACACATAGAATGCCCGTAAGAAAACGTAGTAATTGCCCGACTATAATCATCTTTGCACTCGGCTATCATTTCAATTCAAACATTATCCTCTTTGTCTAATTCTATCATCACCGATTTCACAATATTCCATTACTAATGTAAATCAATTGAAAAACTTCCGATTAATACGTTCTTTAGACATCATACACGAATACTTTCATCTCATCGAATTCAACTTCTTCTTTAACATTGAATTGGCATATTACGAATGGCCTTCAACATGATCCAATATCTTTTACATTCTTTGTCTTCACTTGCGGACTCATTCTCTTATCCGATCACAATACTAATCTTTGAACCACGAAACTCGTAATTTCACACTCGTAGCGTATTTAATCCATATAGTACGGATCTCATTACAATGCTTTACCGATGAGGGGTGAGGTTGTAAAGCCAACAATTTTAACTCTTACGTAAGCATGCACATCACACATACTATTATGAGCGAGCAGTTCATTACTAATTCTGCATTCTCAAACATCTAGCAATCATTTACTTATGATCACTTGGAACTTAACACATAGCTCATACGCTAATTCAAATCATAAATTCTAAGTCAAAATATTCACACAACCATCATATACCTAACATCACAACTCATATACTCATATAATTATAACATTTATCAATAGCGAGAATATCATGCATTCTCGATTCATACCTTTTATGAGTTTCAACTCATCACCAACACATTTTCACTCAAACGTTTGAGTATAACATTCTATACTATCGAATTAGCTCGGTTGGAAAGCATATCGTCTTACAAAACAATTTCGTTAGAGTAGGAGATGTCACACTATCACGAGTAGTAATATGGCATGTATAGCTAGACTCACATACGCTAGGTTAGTCAGAGAATCGACTAAACTATAGCTCGATACCACTAAATGTAACACTCCTAACCCGTAGCCCATTTAGGAATAAGGTTATGAGGTATTACTTGGTGAACAAAACTTCTATAAGGTTAAAGATACTTACTAGACATAAATTATCAACAATGCAAACCTGTCTCATTGGTTTTTCCATAAGAGCTCTTATAAATTTCCAAAATGACTAACTATCAAAACATAACCGAATATCTAATAACAAAATAACTACTATCAAGTTATAACTAAAATATTTCAACACATTAGTTCAATTATAAGGCTTCTCTAAACAAAATGAGCAAGCCATCTTCGCATGGCTATAATGTATACAAAGTCGAAATATCATTCTACCTATAGTCTATCCTATACATGCCTTAAAACATGATGATATACAATCTTCTCAACTCACATAATGACTCGATAGTGTGATAATAATATCTCGGCTCTTCCAACTCGAACTAAAGGATAAACCTATAAGAAATGGAAAAGAGAACACGGAGTAAGCTTCAATGCTTAGTAAGTTTTAAGCAATGCAAACAATTAATTTACTTATAGATCGATTATTTCAAATTTTCAAGAAATCATTCCTAGGTAATTGCCACTTTAGCCAAGTATCCATGAACATAAAGCATATTTAGCAAATTCATCTCACTTGAATCTGAACTCAATTAAAACCAAATATTCAAATCACAAATAAGATCATAAGAGCTCGAAAAGCATCTCATTAACTAGTTTTAACCATGTTTGCAACAAAATCACAAATTCACTACAAGCTGTCTTCCTGAGCAATAGTCACAAAATTATTTATAACTGGAGCTAAGAAACTCAAAATTAAGTGCCGTTAATTTTCCCTGAAAATAGACTCATATATCTTCCATCCATCAAATTTTTAGAATTTTTGGTTTGACCAATCAATACCAGATTTTTATTGAAGTTTCCCCTGTTTCACTGTTTGACTATTCTGACCACTCTTCACTACGAATCAATTTTCTCATTATACAGAATTCGAATTATGTTATCGTTTATTTTATTTGAAACTATACTCATTAAGGAGTCTAATTATATAAATTTTATCTTATAATCATCATTGTACAATTTACAATGATTTTCTAAAAACAGAACAGGGGATTTCAAAGTCATTTTGACTCTATCTCACGCCACTTCAAATATCTCATTATCTACAATTCTATTGCTTACAAGGTTTATTTTATAAGAAACTAGGCTCATTAAGATTTAATTACATAGTTTATTCAGCTTTAATTCAATTTCCACAATTTATGGTGATTTTCCAAAATCACGCTACTGTTGCTGTCCCAAGCAGATTTATTACAATTTGCTCTTTCACACATTCCTTGCATTCAAATTATCTAAACATGTATATCATGTCATTCAAGATCGAACTCATATAACATAGGCATTAAAATGCTTCACTAACAGCTTTAGTTCAATTGAAACGAATAAAATACAATATCATATTCACATTTAATTTTCCATGATCGTAATCACCTAAAAATAAATCATATACTTCCGCAAACCTTTCCACAAGGACCAAGTGTTTATATTTGAATATAAACATAGAATCACTTCACATAACTTCACACATTTACCGAATATATCACGATCACATTTATAGTCATAACACTTATTCACAGATGCATCACTTTATATATTTATAATTTAATTCAAATCAAATCGCATACGAGTACATGATACGTACTTGGCCAACTTAATATGTAATGCACTTTCAATTTGTCAACTTAGTGTAGGATCTTGTAATTGTATACTTTTATCGAATTCATCGGCACTTGGCCTGCTAGGTATAAAACCGAAATTATATTACCAGCACAAAGCTCTGCGGGACTTTAGCCGGATACATTTCAAAGACGAAGCTGCGGGACTTTAGCGGATACATTTCAAAGCCACGAAGCTGCGGCTGCGGGACTTTAGCCGGATACATTTCCAGACGGCTCTGCGGGACTTTAGCGGATACATTTTCAAAGACGAAGCCTGCGAGACTTTAGCCCGGATACATTTCAAAGACACGAAGCTGCGGGACTTTAGCTGGATACATTTCGATGTCTTGCTTATTTATTCACATGTTAACACATTTCACATAACATATCACATTAGCAATTCAATTGCTTCATTCGAATATAAGCACAAAATGTACACCTACCCTTTAACTTTCGGTTCAATAATCATACACAAGGAACACAAATGTCGGAATCCTGTGTCATGACATATGTATCCTAACTATTCACGAGGTTCATACGGGGCTTTGAGCGTCGTTACTCGGTCGAATCGAAAGCTCGAACATAGTTTTCAAACTCATACACATTCGGCATTTACAAGTATAAATTCATATATTATATACCAGCATATATACTCAACATTTAACAACATTTAGGCATGTGTATTTGCTTATAAACTTACCTCAGACGTCGTAAAACGGGACGGAGCTGCTAGTCGATAACTTTCGTTTTTCCCTAGTCCAAATCCGATTTCTTTGGTTCTTGATCTAAAAATATTCAAATTAAGCTCATTCAAACATATTTTCATTCAATTTAGTCCAAAAACACATAAATGGGCAAATTACCATTTTACCCCTGACATTTACAATTTTTTTACAATTTAATCCCTATTGCACAAACCACAAAATATGCAAAATTTCAAGGTACCCATGTTTGGCCGAATATTCCTAGTGTTCATACAAGCCCATTTATTTCATTTATTTCACATTTTAGTCCCTTAAATTATTATTTTTGCAATTAAGTCCTTATTACTCAAAATCATCAAAAACTCCAATACAAAATATGTTAATCTAAAACATATCTTTTATTTTCCATCATCAAACAAAAAAAATCACAAGCTATTAACAATGGCACAACTCAAAATATTCATCAAAATCAAAATTTCAAGCGTGGGTTTTGTAGTACTCGAAGCAACGATTTCAAAAACGTAAAAATTATCAAAAACCGAGCCGAACACTTACCTTAATCTAGCTTGAACAAGGCCGAACCCTACTTTGTTTTCTTTCTTTTTCTTTGTTTTAGTTTTGGTGCAAAGATGAAGGAAATAACATGAATGTGGCTTATTATTTTATGATATAATAACATATATTATTTTATTATTAATTTACCTAACTAACATTAATGAAATAATAATAAAATTATATAACCTATGTCCATTACCGTACAAGCCACATGTTAATGGAATAGTTACATTATAAATACTCCAACTTAGAAAATCACCAACTATTTGGCCCTCTTACTTTAAACTAATCAAATTTTCAATTTACGCGATTAAGTCCTATTATTTAATCGGACACCCAAACGACAAAATTAAATTACGAAATTTTCACAGATATAAATTCACACAAAATAAATATAGAAAATAATTTAAAAATATTTTTCTGACTCAGATTCATGGTCCCGAAACCACCGTTCTGGTTAGGGTCTAAATCGGGCTGTTACATTCACATAATTCAAATAAATACATTCCACATTCATTTCAAGCATAAAAATAACATTTTTATATCATTTATCATTTATCGGGCACTATCATTTATTTTAGGCATTATCACTTATTGGGCTTTGTCGGATATGCTTTCAATGTCATATATATATGATATTTATACAATTCACAATCACAACATTTAATTCAAGCACATAAATATACACAATTTAATTACACGAATTTACCTTGACAAATGTTTGTGTACGTAAAATCTACTAATCCAACATTTTCCTCTTTTTCCTCGTTTTAACTCTGAATTTGGTCTATCCGAATCTACATGAGTAAATTTAACATCAATTTAAACTCAATTAGTACAATTCACATCTTAGGCAAAATTACCATTTTGCCCCTAAATTTTTAATTAATGACGATTTTGTCCCTAGGCTCGGAAAATAAAATTCATGCAATTTAATCCTTATTCCAAGCCCAGCCGATTTTTACATGTAACATTTACAGCCTATGTATTTCATAAAATTCAAAATTTTTCCATGAATTTTCCAACTTTTCAATTTAGTCCCTAAATCATGTTTTCATCAAAATTCACTTTGTAAAAGTTGTTTATCTATCAACAACCTTTCATATTCTACTATAAATTTCAAATTTTCAGCATATTTAGCCATGGAAAAATTCTCATACTTTGATAACTTTACAAATTGATCCCCAAAATAGCTAGATTAGGTTATTTCGATCTCAAAAATATAAAAATTACTAAAAACGGGACTTGAATACTTACCTAAGTAGCCAAGAAAGCTTTGTTTATCTTTCCTAGGGTTTCCATGCATTTTTGGGGAAGAAGATGACATAAAATGATGATATTGTCTTCTTTAATTAATTTATCACCTTTTATTTTTCGTCTTTCCAATTTCATTATTTTCTTTATTTTATTTTCTATGGATGAATCATCATCCTTAACAACTAATCATTTTTAATTGTCTAATTACCATATAAGGACCTCCACTTTAAAGTTCTATAGCTATTTAATCCTTTTAGCTATTAGAACTCAACTTTTGCACTTTGCGCAATTTGGTCCTTTATCAAATTAGACATGTAATTGATAAATTTTTTTTGAAATTTTCACACAATATTATTATCATAATGTAAATCATAAAATAGTATTAAAATAAAAGTTTTCTTTCCGAACTCGGATCTATGGTCCCGAAACCACTGTTTTGATTTTATCAAAAATGGGATGTTACAAGTGTTGTCTTCTAAGTACTTTCCCAATGGTAGTATTTTTCATTTCAAAAGATTTGAAAAAGCCTTTTTTACTTTGTCTAGCATTGCGGTTACGGCGGAAGCCCTTAAAGATGGTTGACAACTAGGGGGTAGAATGTTTAAATGGTGGTGAACTTAATGTTAATATGCTCAACCCTAGTGAAACTAGTGTGAGAGATCTTTGGCTTGGGGATTATAGACGTTGGAACATGGATAAATTTTATAAGCTTTACGGGCAGGATTGGAAGGAAAAAATTTGCAACTTACCTATTGGGGATAAGGGCCATGACGATAAAACCGTGTGGTTTTACAACCCTCATGGTTGTTTCACTTTGAAATATGCTTATTCTTGGTTATTGTTGAAGGATATGGGGTTTAGCCCTCATAGGTTCTTTTAGAAAGGCATTTGGAAACTTGATACTATTCCTAGGGTTCGAGTGTTTACTTGGCGTGTGGGGCACAAGATTCTCCCCATGAATGTAAAGATTGCTTCCATTAATTGTGGCTTTGAGAAGAGGTGTCCCAGATGCGAGGCTGAAGATGAGACCCTTATATATGCGCTAAAAGACTGCCCTACATATAGGGTGGTCCTCTCTATAGGAGGGTGGGATGCAAGTATGTTTTCGAAGAAGTATAGTCGCTGCGTTGACTGGATGGAAGATATGATGAGAGTTCTTGACAAAAAAGCTATGGTCGATCTTATGATAACATTATGGAACTGCTAGAATATTAGAAACAATTATATCTTCAGTGGTAAAGAAGAGGATGCGTAGGTCATATGGGAGAGGGCCAACACCCTTAGCAAAGATTTTTGGATTTATAATATGATGAATTAACGTTGCTTTCCCCAAACATTGCTGTTAAGAATTGGGTTAAACCTCTGAAGGGTGTTGTAAAAATTAATCTTGACACTACAGTGGGTGCTAATAGAATTTGGTATGGGATGACTGTTAGGGATGATGAAGGATTTGTGTTAGGGGGTGGTAGGGGCTTTATAGAAATGATGATGATGGTGGAAGAAGTTGCATGTTATGCTTTTGGGGCAAGCATTAAGTTGGTATGTCATCTGCATATTAAAGGGGATGTCTTTTTTATGACGGATCATGCTAGCCTTATTAACAATCTAAAGAAACAAAGTACAGACGTCACAATCATTGGTATTCGAATTAAGGCATGCAAAGATGCCTTTAACAATTTCAATTCTACTGATTTAATTTGGACCAGGCGGTATTGTAATACTGTTGTTGATTTAATATGTGTAATCAGGCTAAAACTTGGTTTTTTGATATAGACTACCTGTTGGAAATCCATAATGTTGTTATTTGCGATGCTACTTAATAAATGAGTTGGCCCTTGTGGTCGTCTGTTGTTAAAAAAAAGATAAAAAAAAGTATTTATCGTGTAAAGCAGAAATCAAATAGTAGAATTCATCATAGATTTCATCTTCTCTAGGTATCTAGGGAATTAGTTTATAATTATGAATAAAAACATCTCAAAGTCAGAAAAACTGTAAGAAGCCAAAAAACTCATAAAAACTTCAAAAGAAATTAAAAGGAGGTCTTTGATCTTGATGGAAATCTACTTCAGAGTTGGCTCCAATAGTGTTCTTTGAGTTGTTTCTTCAATATTCTCTGATGATTTCCAGATCTCTTCTTCTATTTGGTATTTATAGACATTAGAATGCCTAGAAAGCCTAAAACTTGCATTTTTCTGCGTATTTGGGAAGCAAGTTGTGAAATTGACATGGTTTGGCACATGGCTGTGTGTTCAACCCGTGTAGAAAGGCCCAACCCATATGGCTCCTAAAATTTGCTTTTTTTTGTCTGATTTTCACTCCTTTTGCTCCCAAATGCTCACCTAAGTATAGGAACATCAATTCAAAGGATTAGAACCATAAAATTCACTAATTTGCATAAATAATCATCTAAAAACGCATTAAGAACGAGATTAGAATATGTTACTTTTTATTGCTTATCAAATATCCCCACACTTAAGCGTTAGCTTGTCCTGGAGCAAAATCCTCAACTCACATTAAATTTAATATTTCTTGACTTATAATTCTCATCAATTATGTCTCAAAATAATTCGTAAATAATCATGCATTGGCAATTCGACTAAAAGGGCACTAAAGATTCAAACAATCCAGGTTGAAATTTTTAAAGCACGAAAACATATGTATCTCCCTTTATTTAAGTAATTAATTCAAAATCAATAAGAATTGACATCCTCACTAAAGATTCACTCAAAGCACTCAAAGTGTTTAAGGTTTAATAAAAATGTACTCAACAGTCGAACAAGAAATGTCATTACCATAGGCTTGCTTGAAAATCAAATCTCCACCACTATAAAATGATATGAAATTCCAATCAAAAGGTCTTTAAGAGGTTGTAATGAGGCTTAGGTTAAGGGTGCAAAAAAAAGCCAAAAAAGTTGGTTATAATTGAGATCGATTTGATAAATTACCAAACTAGAAAAAAATAAACAAGTGCTGAATCAAGAGAAAGTGCATCAATAAAAACAATTCAAGAACGAAAATGAGTTTCTTCTCAAAATATGAATTTAACTGTTCAAGTTTAATCAACAAATAACTAATTAATAATTAATATATATATTTTTCTTTTTTTTTATCGAGAACAATAAGAAATAATTCATCAAATCAACCAAAAGAGCATAGTTAGACAACTAACCAAATGAAATCTCGACAAAAAGAGTGTCAATAAAACGGGAAAGAGTCACAACGAAAAAAAAGGGTCATGGTTAAAATTCACGGGTTAATAAAGAAAAGGTGTGAGGCTCAACAGGGTTCATTAAGGGTTAATTTAAAAGGTAGGCTTTTTATCGGTCAAGTGTGTTAAACCTAAGTGTCTTTATCATCTCAGTATATCAAATCAAAGGAGTGGTCTCGACATGCATAATCGAAGCAAGTTCTAGAATAACAAATCAAGTTGACACACTCATAACCAATAATAGAATGAGTACGAAAAATATATACTCTAAAGCCTTAAAATCTCACAAAAAATTATGGTTTTAATGTCAAACTTGCAAATCTAAAACTTCAAGATAATACCTTAATTCAGAGAAACAACCTAAAAAATTTTAATTGCTGAGAAAAAATTTATCATGCATGACTCTCTCATGTCTTAAAGTTTAAATCAACCAATGCAAAAATATCTACAAATTAATCTAAAACACATCAATAAAAATCTCAAATAAAAAATAATTCACTCTAATAGAAGTATCAGAATAGTACTTAAACACAAGAAATAATTCAGGGATTTTCTAATAATTATATAAATAACCTCCCCTCACTTAAGATGTACATTGTCCTCAATGTACAAATAGAGATAAGCATAGTATAAGCAGAATATCATAAGAGAATGAGAAAATTAAAACTGCCATGAATATGGACGAATTCGCCAAAATAGTGAAAATCGAAATTGTAGGAAAATCTAAATGTAGTGCATGATTCCGAGAAAACTAATAAGAAAATAAATACAAATAATGAAAAAGATTAAGATGTTACAAACTCGATTAGAAACAACCATAAAAAATAGAAACATAGTTTAAAAGATAATAAACGAAAAAAGTCTAAAAAAATAAAAAAATAACTAAAAAGAAAATTAAAAAGAAAAAAATAAAAATAAAATTGAAAATAAAATAAATAAAAGTAGTGATCTTCATCGTCAAAGGCATCGGGATCATGAGGCACCGGTATTGAATAAAAGATGTGGAGGTGTTGATAGATCTATTGCAAAGTTGTATCAATACTGTCGAACTGCTCAAAACAGTGTCGCTCAAAACGAATGAATCACTCAGAGAGGTCCACGAGGGTAACAGCAAAAGTAGTAGTACAGTGACTTTAAGGTGGATCCTCATGAGGGAAAGGGACATTATCAGTGAAGTCCTCATTCTCATTTTGAGGGTCAGAATGAGATAATCGATAACGAGGAGAATCCATGCCACGCAGTCGCTCGATCATCTTCATGTGACTTATACTTAATAACCCCTGTGGAGTCATCTATCTAACTAGTGTGAATGAGGAGGACTACTACTTCAGAGTATCAAGGAGGCCGAAGTGTCATGTGAGGTGAGTCACGTAAAGGCTTAAGTAGATAAGACCATTCCTACTAAATTCTATTTGACGGCGGCAAGTTAGGGCGATAAAGTAGGCAAGATCGAAAGTTTACTCCATTGCCATGTTCCATATGAAGTAAGTGTCAAATCTACCGACGACTCTAGTGCTCTTTTTTTGACTGGTCAATGCGTGAGCCAAGATGGCATAAATATAGCGTAAGGCTGAAGGAAATGAAGTCGTCTTCGACCAACTCGGATCATAGGGTATCATACTAGCCGTAAACTCTATTCAGCACAGAGATTATGAATAGTTGATATGCTAGTATAAAGTGAGGAATCCCTCAGCACTCATGAACTCCTCAATATAGAGTCCTAATGTGGCTCTGAACTCTGGGATTTTTTGATGATGCGTGGTACCGCTGAGTCTGAAAGTAATAGTGACTGGCTCATCGTGATTCGACATCATGTGTTGAAGGACGAATGTTGAACAAAACTCTAAGGTCAGCTCCGAATAGGTGGGCTCGACGATAGAAAAGAAATGGTCCCAATGAGCTATAGTAATCAGTGCACAGACTCGATCAGTTAACTGGATCTACTCCAAGGCGGCTCAATCAATAAATTGGCCTAATCCCAATGGTCACTGTCGGAGATGCTGATAAAGGTCCTCTTGAGGACCTTGTGAGAATCGGAGACATAGACGGCATACCTAATACTAAGTTTATACAGGTAGATCCCTAAAACTAACTCTAACTTTCTCTCATTACCCAAGAAAATCCTAAGTTTTTGGGTGAAGAAAAATGATAATGTAAATCAAGAAAAATGATAATGTAATTCAGATTTCCCAAGGTTTTCGAAAGGTGGACAATGGTTTTGGAAGGAGTGTGGAGAGGGAAGTCAAGCGGGTTATAAGCACAGATCCCAGGTTATATTAGGATTAAATTTGGAAGGCAACACTAGTACCATGGATAGTTAGGAAATATGGGTGGAAATTGGATCTGGTAAGGATCAAAGGGAACATAACTCGAAGGATAGTCCCATTGAGGGCTGTGAAGGGAAAAAGAGGCCAAGGGATGCTAAACATGCTCTTGACGTTTGGAGATTAGTAGATGTGATGAGAAATAATGACTAGTAGAACCAAAAAAAAGTATCAAAAGATATTGGCAAACGCTAGAAGATAGGCTGACCGAACGTAATGAAAATCTTGAGCTGGAATAACTATGGATTAGGGAGTTCACGGGCTACAATGGAACTTCATCATGTGCTGAAAACTTACCATCCCCAAATCATCTTCTTTATGGAGACAAAACTAAATTCTAGCCGATTAGAGAAAGTTTGAAGGATGTGTGGATTTCATCGTGGCATTGATGTTCTAGCAGAATGAACAATAGGTGGACTAAGTATAGGTTGTTGGAAAATCAAGTTTGGAAAATGTAGCAGAAAATAGATTTGAGAAAAAATCAGAGTTTTAAATTTTTTCCAGAAATAAGAACTTGGTTGTGATATCTAAAATAATAAACACTTAATCAAAATTGTACATTTTCTATTTGTCTAGGATGAAAGCTTCAATCAAGTAGTCTTCTCCACTATCCTCAAGCTCACGTTTTCCCACTGTGGGCTCATTTTGAATTAGAAAATTTTCCACAAAATTACCAGTGGGGTAATTTCATAATTTCTGTAAACTTTTGGGTCGGGTTGTAAGAAAGAAAAATATTTCTAGAAGTCTTCTAAAATAATTTCTTTAGAGAATTTTCTCTCTACAACTCTATCTTGAATTCAACTTGTGTGTTAATTTGGAAGATAAAAACCGCAAGACTCGAAGATTTTAAGATATCAATGCATTCAAGTACGCTACTGCATCTAGTTTTGCTCTTAATGATTTGACATGACAAATTCTGGTTTATTAAGTTTTATATCCAATTTTTTTATTCTAACAAATGGCATCCGAGCCTCATTATGTCGAATCATTGGGAATGAATCTCTTCTCTATTATCTTTGGGTTGATTCATTTATTAGATTTTATAGATTTAATATTTCGGTTATATATATGTTCATGTTTTAATATCTATATTTAAATTTTTTAGATCTTGATTATTTTGAATTTTTAGCATTTTGATCTTTAATTTTTAATTTTGATGGATTTTGAATATATGTGCTTTAATATCCACTGGGCAATCAAATACTAGTGATGTCGATTGAATTCTATTACTCCATTGATTATTTAGCAATTAAGAATTCAATATTGACAAGTTTTAGTTTTATTTGGTAATTGTAAATGCATTAGAATTTTAGTTTTACTAAAAGTATAATTAATGCATATTGTGGTATATTTATATGTAAATTTATTTTGTGCATTAAAAAAAATGTTTTGCTGCATCTCAAGTTGATTGATAAGAATTGCTTTGATGTATTATTTGTTTGATTCAAAATTTAATTGATTTATATGATTCATATTTAATGTTTTCATGAATTGATATTGAATTGATGCAAATAAATGATTCTTGAATTTTCGCGTAACTCAGGGAAAATTTATCGATTCATATTTTGTTAGTTTTGTAAAGTGATGATTTTTAAATAGATTGCATGCTTCTAGTTTAGTTTTAGTTGGCTATTAAATTTTTTTTAAAGAAATATCAAGCGCATATATATATATATATATATATATATATATAGAATTTTGCTCTATAGAGGTTTGTCAATTTATGTTTCGGTAATTTTGTTATATTTTTAGGTTGAATGCACGTTGAACCCTTATTCAATTGAAGTTTTTATCTTTTTTTATATGAATATATATTCAATTTTTTGGTATTTTGACAATACGTGTTTAAAGAATTTTGTTTTATAAAATTTGGTTTTGAATTTTAATCGTAAAAATTTTGATGGCTGCTTGTTTAAGTATTAAAAAAAAATCAGTCAAAGATTAAGGTTTTCATTTTTTTTATTGTGCTATTTACACAACCTTATTTTGGGTTATTTCAGAAACTATAGTGCAATAAAAAATTTTAGTTTTGACCTTTGACTATTGGGTAATTTTTGTTAGAATTAAGTGACCCTAATTCTTATTTAAATAAAATACGATGGAAAATAAAATAAAAGTAAAATCCATATAGAACTAGACTTCTTTTATTTTATTTTAGAATAAGGTTTTTTAAACCTTATTAAACTCCATCTATTTTATATTTACTAGGATAAGGTGTTTCAATCCTACTAGAATATGGCTTTACAAGCCTATAAATAGACATAGTCTATTCCTTTTGTATTGATTCAAATTTTCGACATAGTGAATTTTCTTCTCCTCCGCCGTGGTTTTTTCCGAAAGGGTTTCACGTAAAATTTTGTGTTCTTTATTTTTTATTTTATTTTATTTTTTTCACAATTGGTATCGAGCTTAGGGTTGTTCATCTCGATCACGGTAATGGCGTCTTTGAAATATGAAATTCGTTGTTGGATCGCAACACTAGATTTGCGTTGTGGTGATTAAGATGCAAGCGCTTCTTGCGCAGATGGATCTGGAGGATGCCCGCTAGGGATAGATAAGATGCCTTCGACATTAACAGATGAAGAGAAGAAGCGTAAGGATCGAAAGGCATTAACACAATTGCATCCGCATTTGTCCAATGAAATTTTGCAGGATGTGATGAAAGAGAAGACCGCTGCATTGCATTATGGAAGAGGCTAGAACAAATATGTATGTCGAAAACTCTAACAAGCAAGTTGCATATGAAGCGGCGTCTTTATGCTCATCGTTTGGAGGAAGGTGCGTCAGCATACGAACACTTAATGAGTGTTTAAAGAAATTCTCTCAAACTTGGAGGCCATGGAGGTTCAAGATGATAAGGAAGATCTAGGGTTGATTCTACTTTGTTCGTTGCCTCCGTCTTATTCAACCTTTAGAGACACGATTTTATATAGCCGCGAGTCTCTCACGGTTGATGAGATTTATGATTCTTTAACCTCGTATGATAAGATGAAACATCTTGTGGTTAAACTCGACTCGTGGAGAGGGTCTCATTGTTCGTGGGAGACAAGATCGAATATCGATGATGATCGTGGTAGGACATGAGGAAAGAAATCATCGTGGTAAATCTAAGGGTAGATCAAGTCTTCAAATAGAGGTAAAACTTGTAACTTCAGAAGAAGAAAGGGCACATTAAATCTGAGTGCTATAAGCAACAAAATAAGATTAAAAGGGAGGTGCGAATCAAAGGAAAACAACCGAGAAAATTCGGTGAAGCTGATGTTGTAGAAGACTACGGCGATGGTGAACTTCTAGTCGCTTCATCAATGATTCTAAAGTAAGTGAGGAGTGGATACTTGATTCAGTGCACCTTCCATATGAGTCCCAATCGGGATTGGTTTACAACTTACGAAGCAAATGTCTGAAGGTGTTGTTTTGATGGGAAATAATACTTCGTGTAAGATCGCGCAGTGTTGGAACAATTAAAGTTAAGATGTTTGATGGAGTTGTCGAACACTTAGTGACGTGCGGTATGTTCCGAATTGAAAAGAAATTTAATTTCGTTGAGTACTCTTGATTCAAAGGGTGCAGATACAGTGAAAGTGGGGTTTTAAAGATTTCCAAAGGTTCCCTTGTTGTGATGAAAGGGCAAAGAAAAAGCGCCAAGTTATATGTTTTTATGTGGTTTCTCATTATTCTTGGTGATGCAAATTGTCGCTTCCTCTTCCTTGTCGGATGATGATATTACTAAACTTTGGCATATGCGCCTAGGGCATATGAGTGAGAATGGCATGGTAGAATTGAGCAAAAGAGGACTTCTTGATGGGCAAGGAATTTGCAAACTGAATTTCGTGTGAGCACTTTGTATTTTTGGGAAGCAAAAGAGAGTTCGATTCACTAGAGGAATCCATAACACGAAGGAAATGTTGGAGTATATTCATTCGATCTATGGGGACCATCCAGAGTGCCTTCGAGAGAGGTGGAGCTAATTATATGCTAACCTTTATTGATGATTTTTCTAGAAAAGTTTGGGCGTTCTTCTGAAGCGTAGAAAAGCGATGTGTTTTTCGCATTTAAGTCTTGGAAAATTATGATTGAAAAGCAGACGGAAAAGCAGATAAAATACCTCCGCATGCAGACAATGGCTTAGAGTTACATTACGATGAGTTTAATAGATTGTGCAAGTCGAAGGATCGTGAGACACTTGACGATTCGTCATACTCCACAAACAAAGCGGCGGCGTTGAGAACGAATGAACGAAGCGATCATGGAGAAGGTTCGATGTATGTTGTCAAATGCCAACTTATCGAAGTCGTTTTGGGCGTAGCGGCCTCATCTTGCATGTTTTTGATCAACCGATCTCCATCCGTTGCCATTGAGAAAAGACTCCACAAGAGGTATGGTCCAGTAATCCCGCTAATTATTCCGATTTAAAGATCTTTGGGTGTCTGCGTATGCTCATGTTAATAATGGAAAATTGGAACCGAGATCTATTAAATGTGTTTTTCTTGGTTATAAAGCTGGTGTAAAAGGGTATAAGTTATGGTGTCTGAAAATAGGAAAGTTGTGATTAGCAGAGATGTTGTTTTTGATGAAACCGCTATGCTTCCTAACTTATCTCTTAAAGACTGCTGTTAAAGAAAATCAAAAAGGTGGAGTATCAGTTAATACTGAGTCGACTCCTCAAGTCATTACAAAAATTGAGAATAGAGTTGCTTCTTCGCCTCAATACTCTATCGCCAAAAAGCAGAACTAAAAGAGAAATTAAACCTCCAAAGAAGTATCTTTGAAAGGTGATCTAGTTGCTTATGCTTTAAATGTGTGGTGAAGATATAGATGCGAATCAAGAGCCATCAAATTATTCTCGAGGCGATTAGCTATGAAGACTCGAGAGAAAAATGGATGTTTGCTATGCAAGAGGAGATGGAATCACTCCACAAAAACAAAACATGGGATCTTGTGAAACTTCCTAAAAGGTAAGAAGACATTTCGTTGTAAATGGGTGTTTAAAAAGAAAGAAGGGACTCAGGAGTTGAAGAACCTAAATATAAAGCAAGGCTTGTTGCAAAGGGGTTACTGATCAAGTTCCAGGAGTGGACTTCATGAGATGTGTTCTCCCCAGTTGTGAAGCATAGTTCGATTCGAGCTTTGCTTGGTATTGTGGCCATGCATGATTTAGAGCTTGAGCGATTAGATGTAAAAGCGCATTTTTGCATGGAGAACTTGAGGAAGATATTTACATGCAACAACGAGAGGGTTTCTGATTTGAGAAAAAAAGAGGATTATGTTTGCTTCTTTGAAAAAGTCCCTTTACGGTTTGAAAGCTTGATCACCAAGGCGATGGTACAAGAGGTTTGATTCCTTTATGACTTCTCACGATTTCAAAAGAAGTAGTTTTGATGATTGTGTTTACTTTAAGAAAAACAATGATGGTTCTTTTGTGTATCTACTTCTTTACGTTGATGACATGTTGATAGCAAAGAAAAGACAAAGGAGAGATAAGAAAGGTCAAAGCCCAACTAAGTGAAGAATTTGAGATGAAAGATTTGGGACCAGCAGAAAGAAGATACTTGGTATGGAGATTCTTAGAGATAGAAAAACAAGTAAATTGTACCTAAGTCGGAAGGGTACATTGAGAAACTTCTTTTTGAGTTCAATATGCGAGTGCTAAGCTGTTAGTACTCCTTTAGCAGCCCATTTTAGACTTTCATCGGCTTTGTCTCCACAATCGGATGATGAGATTGAGTACATGTCACATGTTCCATACTCTAGTGCGAGTGGGATCTCTCATGTATGCTATGGTTTGTTCACGCCCGATTTATCATATGCGATCGGTCTGCGATTAGCGGATATATGGCGAATCCGGTAGAAAGAACACCGGAAAGCGATTCGGTGGATTTTAAGATACTTACGAGGTACTACTCGATGTTTGCTTACGGTTTGGAAGAAGCGAAGATGGAGTTATTGGGTATGTTGATGCTGATTTTCTTTGGAGACCTTGATAGAAGAAGATCTCTCACGAGTTACGTCTTTACAATCGGAGGTTGTGCAATAAGTTGGAAAGCCACTTTGCAAACTACGATCGCTTTGTCTACCACCAAGGTTTTGAGTACATGGCGACATCGAGGCTTGTAAAGAAGCTATTTGGTTGAAGGACTCTTTAGTGAACTAAATGAAGACCTTCAAATCAGCCACAAGATTTTGTAATGATGAGTGCCATCTTTCTTACAAAAGATCAAATGTTTCATGAGAGAACAAAACACATTGATGTTCTGGTATCATTTTGTTCGTGATATTATTGCTCGTGGTGATATTGTTTTGAGCAAAATTAGTACTCATGAAAATCCTGCAGATATGATGACCAAGTCACTTCCTATAACCAAGTTTGAGCATTGCTTAGACTTGGTTGGTGTTCATTGTTGAAGTTAAACCCTTAAGGGGTTTTATGGAAGAGGTGGAGAACTTGTTCGCAATTAAGAACTTGTTCATTGAGAATTTGTGTCAAGGTGGAGATTGTTAGAATTAAGTGACCCTAATTCTTATTTAAATAAAATACGATGGAAAATAAAATAAAAGTAAAATCCATATAGAACTAGACTTCTTTTATTTTATTTTAGAATAAGGTTTTTTAAACCTTATTAAACTCCATCTATTTTATATTTACTAGGATAACGTGTTTCAATCCTACTAGAATATGGCTTTACAAGCCTATAAATAGACATAGTCTATTCCTTTTGTATTGATTCAAATTTTCGATATAGTGAATTTTCTTCTCCTCTGCCCGTGGTTTTTTTCCCGAAAGGGTTTCCACGTAAAATTTTGTGTTCTTTATTTTTTATTTTATTTTATTTTTTTTTCACAATTTTTAAATTTGAATATTGGTATGTTAATATGTATTTTAAAATAACTTAATCAAAGCAATAAGTCGCTAAAGTGACTTCTGTTGTGAAAAATTATTTTATTCTAAAATATAAAAGGTTGTGTACATGTAACTTATGTTGAGTTAATATTGATTGGTCTAAAGGAAGGTTAATATTTAGCAAAATTACATGTACAATTGTGATAATAAACATGCGACGATTATTTGGTTTTGCATGTGAGTAATAAATCGACCCAAAGGAAGATTTATTGTTCAACATGTTCTTATTGTCAGTTACTACGCCAGGATATCATGATGTGTCATGTGACTAACTAAAAATACGACAAAGGCAATGCAACAGCTCGATTTTGGGCTTAGTCAGAACACTAGTTTTGGAACCACAAATCCGAGGTCAAGAAATTATTTTAATATTATTTTGGGTGTTATAGTATGATTATATGAGTGCATGAAAATTTTGGTGAATTAATTTTAGTGATTGTGAACTTAATTACGAAAAAGGACTAAATCGCATAAAGGGCAAAAGTTTTATTTTACTAGCTAAATATGTTAAATAGCTAGAGAACCAAAATTAAGGGTCTTTAAAGAGCAAATAGGCCTTTAATAATGAGATGGTCGGTTATAGGGACAAAGAAAATCAAAATGTCAAGGTTAAGTGAGCTTTTGGTGACTTATTTGAATAAAATAAAATAAAGAAAAGGGAGGCTATAGTGTTCTCCTTCTCCACCGAAATTCTCAGCAAAAATAAGGGTTTTTGGAGCTTAAAAATTCAGCCAAGCTATCCTCTTGCAAGTAAGTTATTTAGATGGTTATTTGATGATTTTTGTACTTTTGGGACCCTTGTAGCATGAGCTAGCTAATGGGGAGACTATTTTCCAAAAGGGTTGAGAGTTTGGAGGTTTACCATGAGACTATTTATGTTGTTAACTGAAACTTTATGGAAGAAAACGAGTTATGGTTGTTAAGTAAACAACTTTTGTGAAGTGGTGTTCATGAAAAACACCTAAAATAGACCATTTTGTGAAGTTTATTAAATGGATGGTAATTGTGTGAAATATTTGAAATTTTGAGATGCTATAGGTATAAAAAGAATTTGGTTAAGCTTGGTTAATAAGGAAATTCGATAAAAATCGATTTATGAGCCTAGGGGTAAAAGTGTAAATTTTGTAAAAGTTTAGGGGGCAAAATGTTTATTTTGCCAAAGTATAAATTATGGAATGTATTGGTTAATATGATTATTAAAGTAGTGGATTTTATTATTATAGATCAAGAAAACTGAGATTAGGGCTTAAATCGGAAAGCACGAGGTTATGGACTAAAATGGATTAATTGGCCGAAATTTGCATTCAAGGTAAGTCCGTGTGACTAAATAAGCATGTTATTAATGTTATTATTGATATACTTGAAAATTTTCTTGCTATCATTGCATTGAATTATGTGATAGTGCTAAGGTGTATGAGAAAATGTTATACCCCTATGAAATAATCAAAAGCTTAACATGTCGATTACACTTTGTGTATTTATTGAATATTGGAAATTCGATGAAATATGATATCATGTTGAGAAGAGTAAACTATAGAATGACGAAATGAAATGAAAGTTCTTATGGTGATAAATCTTGTGAATTGTACGATCAATCCTTGGAACGAGTTTGGCTACGATGTGACCCTTGAGAAATCCCGGTTGGACCTTTGGAAATACCTAGGATACGGACATCGAGACACTGTTGTTATGAGAGCCAGTGTAAGACCATGTCTGGGACATGGCATCGGCATCATTGTGTGAGCCAGTGTAAGACCATGTCTAGAACATGGCATCGGCATTATTATGTGAACCAGTGTAAGACCATATTTGGGATATGGCATCAGCATTATTATGAGAGCCAGTGTAAGACCATATCTGGGATATGGCATCGACATTGATATGTGTAAGATTTCTTAATTATCCTCTGGTATTCCAAGTGGTTCAATGGGTAGTTCAAAGCTTGTGATGAAAGCGGGAAGGTAAGTATATGAGCATGTTGAAAAGGTACAGGTATGTACTCAAAGCTCAAATGTTATTACGATTATGAAACGATGCATCTTTCGTAAGGATACAAATAAGTGTTGGCCACATGGGTTGAGACACGGCCGTATGTCTCAACCGTGTATGGAAAATAGCCTTAGCACACGGGCGGGTGGCTTGGCTGTGTGGCTCAATTTGTTTGCTGATGTCATAAACAGAGAGTTACACGGCCTAAGGACACAAGCGTGTTAAAGGCACATGGGCGTGCCCCTGTGTCCGCACAGGGGTGTGACCCTGTTTCATGGAAGAATTTTTCTAATTTTTCCCAAAACTTTCCAAGGTTCTCGGTTTCGTCCCGAACCTCTCCAAATATATGTTTTGGGCTTCGTAAACCCAAGTAAGGGACGATATGCAAGCGTATGATTAATTTGAATCCAAATAAAATTTTATAGCCCGATTTTTACATGATTATTTGTATTTAAGTCCGGTAATGCCTCGTACCCTGTCCATGCCTTGGACTCGGGTGAGGGGTGTTACAGGCAAGTGCACCTATAGATAAATAGTATAGCTGTAACACCCCAAACCCAGCCTGGACATTATGGCCGAATCTGGCGATGTCACATGAGAGTGTTTTTAAACAAACCGTTTCAAATCATAAACTGTTCAACTTTATTATCTTTTACTTAGTCAGAAAGCGTGTAATTGTCAAATTGTTTGAAAACTTTTCTTTATTGCGGAAGCTTTCAAAACCCATTTCATTTACAGAAAATCTTAGTTTGTTTAGAAAACTGTACTTTATTGCGTTGCAGTTTATAAATCCGATAAAATAGTTCAAAATCCCAAATTAAAAATAAAAAATCCATAATGGTCATATTTACATCAAAATCTCCCCAAATAAGAAATTAAAATTGTAATAAGCATAAAACCGTAATTTTATCACGAGGTAGAAGCAGTGGTCACCGTCGAGTCTTCCGCTACACCAATCCGTCTACTCCTAGGGATTACCTGAACAGATTAAATAGAAAAGGGTGAGTTTTCGCAAACTCAGTGTGTAATCCCCACAGAAATAACATAACAGGATACATATCAGATATCATAAATATTTAGTCTGGGCCGAAGCCTTTTACAGAATCAGTTAGGGCCTTAGCACAATCAGATACATAATGCAGATCAGAATATTAGAATCCTACCTACCAGCCTCTACACACCATCTTTGTCAAACCCTACATACCATGTGGGGATATAATTAACCCACCTATCCCTACACACCATCTTGTACCGAAGTGCGACACATAAACAGAGTAACGGAGCTGAGCTGCCAGATAATAGGCTTAATGCCTTTTAGAAACTTCCTCCAATATAACAACAACCCAACCCCGATGCAATGTAATATACATAAATGTCATGTAAAAATGTAATTCACTAGATCATACGAATAATTCCGATTTACATGCTAAATATCACAAGCTTAAATCATGCATCACATAATCAGATCACGAAATTAGGGTCTAAGTAATGCTTACCGACCCTACGATAGGTCACAGTCGACTTGGGCGACCCGTGCAACCTTATAGAGTTTTCCATAGAAATGGGCTCACACGCCTATGTGGTCTACCCGTGTGGCCCCATACGCCCGTGCGACCCACATGGCCTAAATTAGCCTTGGCCGTGTGGATCACACGGCCTGGCCCAAATTCCCACACACCCGTGTGGTTCACTCGTGTAGGCCCACATGCTCGTGTGGCCCACACTACCTAATTGCCCGAGTTTGTGTCTCGCACACGAGATACCAGCCATCACACGGTAGTGTCTATCGTGCTCGCGTCAAGTGCGCGCAGCCTGTTTCGTTAATCACACGCCTATGTGCTGTCATACGGCCTACCACACGGGTGACCACACGCCCGTGTGGCATCGAAAGAGAGCTTTTTAGCTTTCACCGACTATCGTTTTCTATGCAATCGGAGTATACACCTGGTTTGTTTCTGATGCGTAATCACTCTCGAGCAAACCCAAGCCTTTCAAACCACAAATGCTTCCCACTACGATTTGGTATTAGAACAGCCTCTCACACCCGATTTTCGATGAATTTGCATGCCACTCGACTGAACAACAAGGAACCGTTGTGAACAACAAAGACGAAACCAGGAACGAAGAAAAGAAGATAGCAGAAAGAATTTTGGCAGAGATGGAAGGGAGAAGGTTACTAACGTCAGAACCAAGAGAGAGTTTTTGGGAAAACTGAAGTTTGACAAGAAACAAAAAACTAAACTGATTTGGCCAATCTCCTCAATCCCTTAATTTCCTCCACTAAACCCATCTCTGGTAACTACTCAGAATCCTACTACCTCTGAAACTCTATCACAGAGTCGAATAAAAATAAATCTCCCTCATTAATGCAGAGATTTGAACTTCAGATCTCCAACACACCCTCGCATCTTAACCACCAGACCGGCAGGCCCATTGTGATATAAAATTACAAATAAATACTTATAAGCCTAACAACCAAAGATAAGGCCTTACTCAAAATAAAAACCAATATTTTCCCCAAGATAAGGCTTAAACTTCGGACCTCTCACACACTCCCGAACACATAACCACTGAAGTAGATACAAATTTGTGTCATATTCTAACAGAATCAGAAATATAAATTTTTGGGGCATTACAATAGCTATGGTGAGTAGAGATATCGTATCCATGAGGGCTAAAAGTACTAGTAATCATTGTTTCCCTATTATTTAGCCAAAAAATTGGAGTGATCATTTTAAACTAAGATTTACTAAATTAATCTAACTAAAGAACTCAACAGAGAATGAATCAGGAAAATAATCGAATAACAACCAATGAGAGAAATAATACCTAGGAAAGAATCCACCTAAACTTCATCTATTATTATGACTTTGAATTAAATGATTTATTCACTTGGCATCTTGATCTGTAGAAATCCCTAAATTATGCTAATATCCCTTTCGAGAAAAAGAGCAACTAACTCTAGGTTGATTAACTGAAATTTCTTTCTAATTAAAACCCCTATTATCGCATTAACTCGATCTATGGATCCGATAGATTTATGTCGTCCTATTTCTAGGATTGCATGCAACTCCACTCAATTATGCTAAATCTACTCTTAAATAGGGATTTTTCCTCCTCTGGTTTAAGTACATTAAACATGAATTAATATCTTAAAATATTAAATCAAGAGGTAAACACACATAACTGATAACAAGAATCAAGTATTTATCGAATAAAACAAAAATTAAATAATAGAATTCATCACAGGGTTCATCTTCCTTAGGTATCTAGAGAATTATAATTGCAAATAAAAACATCTCAAAGTTAGAATAACCATAATAAATAAAGAAACTCGTAAAAAACTTCAAAAGAAATTAAAAGGAGGTCTTAAATCTTGATGGAAATTTGCTTCAGAGTTGGCTTCAATAGTGTTCTTCGAGTTTGTAACAACCTGATTTTAGGCCTAGTCGGAATAATGGTTTTGGGACCACAAATCTGAGGTCATAAAATTTATTTTAGTATTATTTTGAGGTCTACAGCATGATAATATGATTGTGTAAAAATTTTGTTAAGAAATTTTATCGTTTGAATGCTTAATTTGTGAAAAAAGGACTAAATCACGTAAAGTGCTAAAGTTGTGTTCTATTAGCTAAATGTTAAATAGCTACAGAAATTAAAATTTGAGGTCCTTATTGAGTAATTAGACCATTATATGTATGGGTGGATTTACATGGAGTGTAATAAATGAAAAGTCAAGGTAGGTGAGGTTTGGTATTTTGATGACTTAAAATAGATTAAATAAAAGAAAATAAAAATGGTCATCTTTTTCATTCTTTCATGCACCAAAAATAACAGCAAGAATAGCCATTTGGGAGCTAGAAAATTTAACAAAGAGAAACCCCCTACATGTAAGTCATTTTGGTGTTATTTTTTTTGTTGATTTTTATGTTTTTGGAACCCTTGAAGCTTAAACTAGCTAAATAAGGGACTAATTTGCAATATGGTTGGAAATATAGAGTTTTTCCATGAGAGCATATTTTCTATTTTTGAAGTTTAATGGAAGAAAATGTAACCTTGTTGTGCGTTGAACAACTTTTGTTAAGGGACTTTTGATGAAAATTTGAAATAGGGGCTAATTTGTGAAATGTGAAATTTATGAGTTAAATGTGTGAAATTGTGAAATGTGTGAGCTGCTGTAGGCATGAAAATGATTTGGCTATGCATGGGTAGTAAAGAAATTGAACACATTTCATTTTACGAGCCTAAGGGCAAAATTGTAAAAATGTCAAACTTTAGGGGCAAAAACATAATTTTGCCATAATATGATTTTTGGATCATATTGAATAATATGACTAATAAATAGGCTAAATGTGATATTATAGATCAAATAAAACGAGATTCGGGCCTAGAATGAGGGAAAACATGAAATTGACGGTTAGGTTCCTTTTTGTCATTTTGGTATCGAGGTAAGTTCATGTGTAAATAATACAACCTTATGTTATGTATTTACTATTTTGATATTGCATGAATTGTATACATTTGTTTTTATGAAATTGATTAATGACGATTTTAACGAAGTTTCGAGAAATGAGAAACCTCGATTTAACCTCAAGGGTAGAATACAAATGTCATGATATTAGAACTACCGAGATTCCGTATAAGACCATATCTAGGATATGGCATCGGTATGTGATTTCGTATAAGACCATGTCAGGGACTTGGTGTCGATATGATATTTCATGTAAGACCATATCCGGGATATGGCATTGATACGGTACTAAGGGTATGAGATTCCCGAGCATCCTTAGTATTTCAATGTGTTCAACGGGTAAATCAAATATGAGTATGAGAATGAAATTACTACGAGTAAACAGGCATGTATGGAAGCCTATAATTGTAAATTCATGATTATTGTGGAAATAATTGTTCATTACCCATTATGGTTGTTAGAGCACATACTTGTGATGTTGGACATATGATAAATATAAATGATGATTATGTGTTAGGACGGAAATTCATGTTTCGGTTTTGTAAGATTGTCTGAGTTTATGTTCGGTAACGCCTCTACCCTATTCTGGCGTCGAATACGGGTAAGGGGTGTTACAGAGTTGTTTTCTTCAATATTCTCTGATGGCCCCGTATTCTCTTATTCTATTTGGTATTTATAGATTTTAGAATGTTCAGAAAGACTAAAAATTGCGTTTTTCTGTGTGTTTGAGATGCAAGTCGCTAAATCGACACGGTTTGGCACATGACCGTGTGTCCATCCCGTGTGGCTCCTAAAATCTACTCTTTTTGTTCGATTTTGTTCATTTTTCTCCCAAATGCTCTCCTAAGTATAGAAACATGAATTCCAAGGATTAGGAGCATAAAATTCACCAATTTTCATAAATAACCATCCAAAAACGCATTAAGAACGGGATTAAAATATGTTACTTTTATCACTTATCATATCACTTACAAGTTAATATTTTGTCCAAAATAGAAATATTAATAAAGTGTCTAATATTTTGAGATGTGTTTACCTTTAATTCAAATTATTTTAGTTTAAATTTAAAGTATTATGTGATCTTGTTTTGTTTTATTTAGCTACTATTATACCTACCAACATCATTGCTTGCATTGAAACATTCAAAGGCATTATATCTAATGAGATTATCACAGCAAAGAATTCATGGAAGACATTGAAAAGAGATTTCTCAAGAACAAAAAGTTAAAATTGGTACGTTCATAACAAAGCTAACTTCAATGGGGGTATATAAAAAGAAAAATGAAAACTACGCATACAAAACTTCAAAGGAAATAACAAAATGAATTAACTATGGATGATTATTTCCCTTATGGTGCGACAAGTACATTTATGAATTTTTTGTTTATTTTAAGGTTAATTTGACTTCGGTATTTAGACACACTTGGTGAATAGATTTCGGTGCAACAACTCACATTAGCGTGTCTATGAAAGGTTGTTAGAATTACTAAAAGCCTAATGATGGTGAAATATACATCTATGAAGGTGACGATAATTCGACAGAAGTTGAAACAATAAGAACTTTTAGATTATTATTAAGAACTGAATTTTATTTGAATTTGAATGAGACTTTTTTTTTGTACCGTCTTTTAGGCGAAACTTGATTTCCATTTCAACATTGGACAAATTTGGTTATTTTTGTTCATTTGGAAATGAAAATTTTAGCCTCTTTCATAATTCAAATTTGGTTGGTTCCGGTTCTTTATCAAGTTATGATAATCTATTTTTATTTGATATGATTGCTTCATTTAATGAATCTTGCATACTACTGTAATAGGTAAGAAATGCAAATTAACTATTAAGAATGCAACATCGTTGTGGCACAAGAGATTAGGTTATGTCTCTAAAAAAAAAGAGAATTGAGAACTTGTGTCCAACATTATTTTTAATCCCTTTGATTTTTCTGATACTTTGAAAGATCTAAGGGTTACAAATTTTATAATCCCACTACTAAAGTTATTTTTAAGATGTAAAATGCTTATTTTTTGAGGATGTTGAGTTTGTGAGGGGGGGAGAGAATTAAGGACATTGTCTTTGGAGAACAATATGTTTATATTTTTCAACACATTCCTTTAATTGCTATTGAGTATGATTAGAAAAAGTATAGTAGCAACTCCAGATCAAGACAATGTCATTGAACCTCCAGGTTAAGTAACAAACTCTACAACCTCAAGAACAAATGACATTAAGAAGGCCCACTAGAGAAATAACTATAATAAATTTAGCTATATATTTTGACCTTGAGCTACATTATATGGATATTAAGACTGTGTTTCTCAATGATGACATTGATGAGATGATTTCTATGGTGTAACTAGAAAACTTTGTGTTCAACGATGTAAAGTTAATTGTTTACAAATTAAAGAAATTCATCTATGGGCTTAAGTAGGCCTTTTGTCAGTGGTATTACAATATTCAACTAGTGGTTATCTCATTCAATTACGAGATGGTTTTGGTTAATGATTGTATATATCACAAGTTTAGTGGGAGTAAGAATAGTCTTAATCAATGCCCTAAGAATGATTTTGAGATTACGAAAATGCATAAGATTCCCCTCATTTTAGCTGTAAGAAGTCTAATATTTTTTTCAAGTTTAACGTGTTTAAATATTGTGTAGATTGTTTGGATGTTGAGCAGATATTTGATCAATTCGGGTATGGATAGTCGGAAAGCAACCAAATGATTCATAAATTATCTTAAAAAAAATATTACATGCTTACATATTAGAGGTTTGATGGGTTAGAGATCGTCAAGTATATAAACTCCTATTTTAATGGAATATGGAGGCAAAATTTTGTCACTAAGGTGCAAATTATGACAACAAATTGCAGTAATTTATTCCAATAACAACTGGAGCACATTAAAGTCAAAGCAAATAAGCTTTAAATTCTTGGTTGTTAAAGTAATAGTTCAAAGTGGCCAGGTGTCTATCGAGTATAATTGTACAAACTCCATGATTGTGGATCGCTTACTAAAGGACTATCGCCCAAGGTTTTTATGAGCACATTGCTCATATAAGCATAATGTCTTTTCATGATATTCGATTTTAGCGAGAGTTTGTAATATTAAATGCTTTTATGTTATATACACATTTTTCAGTTATTTTAGTTTACGAATATTAAGGATATTTTCTGTAGAAATAAAGTTTATTTAGTTTATTCACACTTTGGTTTTAGTAAAATTTGATCTTGCTAAGGCTAAGGATGACCAATTGGAAATGGACATGTTTAGATCACATTGCTTGTAATTTTCATGCTACACATCCATACTTGATCTATGTCATTTGATTGTGTTAATATACATGATCAATGATGGATTTAGTTAAGATATATGTAAAGAAAGTCGTCTTGGTTTTATGTTAACATAATTAATGGATGAGCTTATTTGGAATAGCATTTGGATATACAGTAAGGTTTTGAGCTCATAAGGTTATATAATGACCTGAGCTCATAAGGGAATCAATATATATATATGGTCAAAGTTGGAGATTGTTGGAAAAATATGGACACCACATATAGAATAAGCATAATTACATGTTATTATTTACTATCATAAAATATTAGTCCAAATTAAAAGTGATCTAATTTGGTTAAAGTTTATTGGGTTTAGCAGGGATGAACCCTGCCAACCCCCCTAAAATGGAAAATTTTCTATTTTGAATTTAAATTAGTAAGGGTAAAATTGCACTTTGACCCTCTAAAAATGATAAAATTTTGATTTAGTCCTTTAAAAAATTATATTTTTACTATCGTAAAAATTACAATTTAATTTTGGCCCCCCTAAAAAATTTTTTTGACTTCGCCCTTGTGCTTCAATTAATAAATAAAGTATGGGTCAAATATGTCTAGATAAATAAAGTATGGGTTAAATATGTCTAGATACTCTCGTAACTAATTTCTAATTGATGATAGGTTGATTAGACATTAAGGTTAATGTGCAAAAGTTATATATTAAGATTATGGTCCCCAAAGTACACATACGTAACTTTTTTGACATCCCATCTTCAGAAAAGAGAGAGCCACATTCTCTAAATTATTTTTTTGTTAATTTGACAGATCAAAACTGCAAGACTCGAAGATCTCAAGATATCAACAGATTCAGGTACGCTTCTGCATCTAATTTTGTTCTTGATGATTTAACATGACTGATCCTGATTTATTAAGTTTTATATCTAATTTTTTTTATTCTAACAATTACAACCATTGTTTTCACCTTATATCATCGTATGGCCATTATCATCGAGTATAATTTTAATAAAATTAGGAGAATTCTTTAGGATTTTTTGTTGTTCGGAAAAAGATCAATGGTAAATCTTTACTCACCCATTGTTAATTTTATAGATATTTTTCCTTTTATTTTTCTAAATTATATTGTTAATAACACAAAGGTGTATATGAACTATATTGGTTTTATTGAAGAATAAAAACACATTTAAGATTTTATGTCTTCAATCTAAAAAAAGTTGAAGGCGTGCCTCTTAAGTCATTGAAGAGCAAATCCAACTTGAAGAAAAATCAGTATGTGGTGAAAATCGATGGTGTTGAAGAGCATAATATATAGAGTGAACTTGTAACCTTTACGATATTGAGGTTACATGGACATTTTACCTTTACTAATTTAAAATTTTAAAAATTTCAAAAGGCTTAAATGAAAAATTTTTCATTTTAGGGGGGTTGGGGCCCTTGCCAGCCCCCCTGGTTTCTCCCTTGAACATGGTAGCTCAAAGCATCCTGAAGGTCTTGAGTCTGAATTTCCTTGTGCTTATTTACCATTCATATTTTTTCTTTTTAATGGCTTTAAGAAGTGTTTTTAGTCTCTCTTTTTTTCAATTTAGAGTACAAAATGTTTAAGGCATATCAGTTATTCAATATCACTAAAAAAACACATAATTTATAGGATATTAGAAATTCTATCATATGTATATGCATAGGGAAACAATGTATAGAGGTGTGTTTAAAAATAACATTCAATAAATAATGAAACTCATGGTTTGAAACTAATTAATGACAACACATAAAAAATTTATGGTATAAAAAATTGAAAAAATGTATTTAATTGTGAGTAAAACGAAATTTAAACACATAAGTACATCAAAATGAAATCTATAAAAAATATTAAAATAAAACTTTGGTTAAGTGATAAATTGAAATTTTTATTGATGCAATTGGCATGGTTCAAATCTCACCCTATTCATATTGTTATTATTATTCTTAATTAAAAAGATTAAAATACCATTGAATAATATAACTTATTTTAAATACGAAAGTATATTTTAATAATTTATCTAATCGAATTAGTGTCTGGTTGACTTGTAACAACAACTCAACCAAATGTTTAAATAATAGTTTAGATTCTACCCAACAATTTTGTTATTTCTCTTTGGAAAAGAATAAAAATATGTTTGGATGAAGAATTTCAAAAAATTATAAATTTTTAAAATGCTAACATTTTAAAATTGTTTGACTTAGAAAAAAAAATTAATTTAATTATCTTGTTGAACGCAAATTAATTAAGCAACAATGAAACCCGAGGAAACTCCCAATTATACCTTGTGAAAAGTAATTATGCAATCATATGTAGAAAGCCAAGAATTATTGTAGGCTTTCATTAATTTAAGCAAATTTTCTATGTCTAGGGTTCAGTTACCTTCCCATTTCTTGAATATAAATATATATGGATGGTTTTAATTAGGTTTTGTAGTTTCAGGCAGCAAGTGTTCTTAGTTAGCAGCAGGATACACTTAACCTAATTAATGCTTAATCTGTTATTCAACAATTACATGGGATTTCATTAAATTTGAAGAAGAGTTGAGTTAAACTTTTATAACATAAAGTATTTATTTTCTCTATTCATAAAACTTAAATTCAATATTTTACTTAAGAGACATTAAATTTTTTATTATTCAATCCAATAAATTTTGATTAATACATACTTTTTTTTTTCGATTCTAACGTTTGCATTTTTTTTTTTAATAAGTTTGCATCCTTCTTTTAAATATACAAACTAGGGTCATATTTATAAACACAAATAATAACCCACATTTCTAATATAGACATCATCTAATTAATGTATCCAAATGCTTCATCAAACCCTTTCTACGTGTAATGTTGTAAACAATTCTTCAGATATGTCTACGGACGTATATTTTCTATAGTAAATACTACTATAATTCTAATTATATTTTTCTACCAACCTATGAAAATTATATGCTGATGAGACTCGGTTGCTCCAAAGGGATTGTAAGAGACTTTTGTTGAATGAGGGAAGAAAACCCTATAATTATAAACATTTTAGATATTGTTTCTTAATATATAGTATCTGGTGGCTATTTTAATATTGATGCATGTCTCCTCCTGTTCTGTGCCCCCATCTACATGCAAATAATAATAATAAAAGCTTGCGCTATTTGCTTTTTTTTTTTTTTTTTTTTTTGGTTCCTCATTTTCCTAGCTACTATCTTTAACGAATTAGCAGTTTAGTACGTACGGTGTTTTCGATAATCTGTGTTTAAAGACCTTGGGTAGAATTTAATTACTATTTTTTTTCATTTTCTATTTGGTTGACGATGCAATATTTCTACTAAATCTAAGAGAAAACCATTCATTAATTCAATTTTTTATCTTTAAATAATTAAAAGGACATTCCAAACAAGAATGATTTTTGACCTTTGTCAAAAGCTTTTACATGACCTACCCATAGTTCCCTGAGAAAGCTTTAGCTCTAACAACATTGAAAAGATGATTTTCCTCTTTTAGTTTTCATTGATGTAGAGATGGGGGTGCAACCAGCTGTTTAGGGGAGAATTTAGAAAACTACTTTAAGCCTAAAAGATACGTTTTATATACAGACAGCTGGAGATTCATGTATATATATTGACATATTCCCACCACCACCTTTCCACTTTAAGGAAAATATATGCTACAGCAAGTCATTTTTTCCTGAAATACTTGATAAAAAAGCTACTGAAAAAAATCCTTGTTGTTTAGCGCTTTTATGCACTAGACTTGAATGCTACAACAAGAGATATTGAATCTGAGAAGGATTCACATGGACCAAAAAATTGGGTTTCTTGAGAACACTAGCCTGGAGAACTAAAATTATTTCATACAAACTAAGAGTACTCATCATAAATTGGCTGGATTATATGAAAATATTTAAATAAAACTGGCTATTGAAGGGTTTTTTCTTCCTGCTTAACTTATGCATGTTAATTATGAACATGTACGATCAAAATTAATGATGCAGTGGAAAAGTGAAGCTAAAACTGCTATGTGTACTAGGCAAAATAGTTAAATAAAGATGATTTGTTCATGATCAAGAAGAAATACCAACACCAAGAAAATCTATGAAAGGAACATCCTTTGTTTTGATGGAGTCATCATCTTGCTCCTGATGGGAATTGCTCGCTACTCTAATGTCTGTTAACTTTGATGCGTTATCGGTAAAGCTCGAGGACTCCTCCTTCACGACATCATTGTTATTTTCAAGTCCAAGGTACCCAAAAGGACTTGAAACAACCCTCCTGTAGTTTGGGAGACCAAATGCACTGAAATTTCTGAAGCTGCTACAATATGCTGAAGCATTTGAATGATACTTGTAAAGAGATTGGTCTAACAAATTTGAGCCCCCCATAGCCAATCCATGATCCCTTCTTGATAATTCGACTAAAGATGCATTGTTTGAAGCCATGAATGTGGATGAAGCGAAAGTCCATGATGGAGAAGAAGTTGAAGATGAGGATGTGACTGAGAAAATCTTATCTTTACTGGGGTTCTGGAATTCAAAAATCCTACTGTCTCCAAACCCAAATCTTGAGCTAAAACCCTCTTGACATCTTGATTTCCTTGGAGCAAAACATAGCTTGGAATCAATAAGACCATCTTGAAAGCTTCTCTTCCCACATAACTTGGATTGTTCTCTTTGTTTTCTAGCCATTATAACATGCCAATGATTCTTCACTGCATTATCAGTTCTACCAGGGAACAGTCTTGCAATAAGTGCCCATTTGTTACCATGAATACGGTGAGCAGCAAGGAGCCTTTCTTCTTCATCTTCTGTAAATGGCCTTCTGTTGATTCTGGGGTCAAGTTGATTAAACCACCTCAATCTGCAGCTCTTCCCTATGAAATACATGTACAAATAATATCAGATCATCCCCTTTGTTTAGAATCAGTTTACATGATTGATGATAAAGCAAATCAATAAATCAAGTAGGGTTTTATGTTTCTCCTGTGCTATTAAAACTTTTAAGATGTTGATGAATTAGGTAGAAGGGAGATATCTGATAAACGACATCATCGGTGTAGAACAATAAATCTAAAATAGTAATCAAAAACTCAATCATAGAGGAAAAGACATGATGTTTTCTGATCTTTGCTTGAACAAGATGCAAAAGATTATGAAAAGTAAAGAAAAAACAAGAGAGTAAATAATAATAATTAGTTTAGTACCTGATCTTCCTTGGAGCTTTTCTGCAATAGAGTTCCAGTTTTGAGCACCATACTGTTGAACAAGTTGCCTGAGTTTTTCATCCTCAGCTGGCCTCCAGTGACCTCTAGGGCAACTAGTAGTCTTTACATCATCACTAGAATCCTCCATGGATAAATGATGGAACAAGGATAATTCTGTCATCAAGCAACACCAAAAGAGAAGTGGCCAACAAGATATATATATATATATAATATATATAAAGAGGAAGAAAAGGAAAATGAAAGGGAGAATAAGAAAGTGCGGTTGGTTTAGGGTTATGGATGGGAAGTCACTTTTGTTGGTTTTACACGACACATTAAGCCAATGTATCTCTATGTAGAACCACTGATTGACCCTTTCCTTGTTCTGCTATTGGCCCATGAACCAGTCTATCAATATATTTTCCCAACTATATATTTCCTTCAATATTGCTACTGCTACTAGCTACGCCCCTCTCTCTCTCTCTATTTATATGTATATATATATGTATACATATCACTGTTTCTTACCATTTCAAGCCACGGTATTACGTTAAATCAAGCCTGGTGATTAGGGCACCTAGTCGTTTTTTTAAAAGGGACAGCTAGCTAGCTAGATAGCTCTCCTGGTGCAAGCAAAGACTACTTTCTAATTACTTTGATTAAAAAAGGGATCGATCTTGAATTATCACCTTTAATTAACTTACAATTCCTTTTCCAATGTTGCTTTTGTCATGCTACTAATGCATGGATGCCTTCACAACATTATTATAAATGAACATTTTAATAACACTAGCACCAATTTTTTGTTCATATATTTAAGTCCATAAATCTAAAATAAATAAAAAAATTAGTTAAGCAATTACTAATGCTCAGATATAGCATAAAATTAAAAATTGAAATTCAATTAAAACCTAAATCATGCTTCTTATGTGAAGCATTTTGATGTGTATTGCATTTGGAACACATAACTTTCAAGCAATGGCAAAAAGAAAAAAAGGGTAAATTTCAAAGTTGTCATACATATATATATATAGATACCAGAATTGCGAACAAGATAATATTATGATTAGCTAGCATTTTAAAGCATGCACATGCACCATCTAAATCAGATGATTCCTAAATTAGGGATTTAATTTGTTTGTCTTGACATGATTAATTCTGATTTCCAGGAAAAGATATTATACTCTCTGGTACCCAACTTTAAATCACCCATTTTCATTACTCAAAATAAGCCATATCATGTTAACTTAGCTGTCAAAGTAATTCAAAATTTTTTTGTTGTTGTTGTATGAACTAATGTTCCAAAATTAGAGTTTGGGTTTTTGTTGAACATTCTTTAAAATTTTAATAATAAATAAACAAAAGTGAATAATAGAAAAATAACAGTGTTGATATGTAATGACAAGAGAAGGCTAACTTCCAGGTTCGTTCAAGAAAAGCTTCAATTTGAAAATTAATGATGGCTGCCATTGCACGCTTTTATTTCTTGTTATAGCAAAATGGCAGAGATGAGTAAAGCAAGGGCATTTGGAATAAGCTGCTTCAGTCCCTCCAATGGTGCATAAGGGATGCAAGCAGTAATTAAACAGGGTAGGTGTAAAATATTTGACTAAAATGACACTTGAACTTAATAGTGTTTTACAAGTGATAGCAGATAAATTTTTAAACATTTGATGGGCATTCCAATTAACCACCACCTCTTAAATATGGATCTGCAATTATTTTAAACAAATGTGATTTGTAAGGGTTCATGTAAATACCGTGCAAGGGCAGCATCAAAGAAAAGTAAGGCTAAACCGTCTGCCTTTTTCCATACTTGCATGCAGATGGCAAGTCAAATACAAACGTTGAAACAAAAATTAACTTAATTATTATATTAATTGCTTTTTCTTAACTGAATGAGATATCATACATTTGAAATCCCATTCCCATCTACCCTGAATCAACAATTTGGAAGGTGTCTAATTTTCATTTTTATTAATTTATGTGAATCGGGTGATTGATCGAATTGTTCGTCCCGGATCTTTTGGCTTTCATTTTTCTCTGATGACTGTTGTTTAGGTAGGGCAGGTTGGTCGATCAGGTTTCATGTACAAATCAGTGTAATAAACAGAGAACGAGTTTTGGAGTAGATTGCAATTTTAGAAATTTTATATTAATTAACAACAACCTGAATCACAGCATGTATAAACTCTAATGGTGGACTTCAAGATGCTTTCTTTAATTTACGAAAATGATCCTCCAAAATTTATAATTTATTTCTCACCCTTCATTTGTTTCAAGACAAGTGGAGTAAGTTGTGAAATTTGAGAGAATATAGGTATGGGTATGATAATGAGGATCTGTACAATCTTTTGCTTCAAAAAATCCGCCAGAGTTTTAGCTAATAGTGATGTCAAGCGACAAGGTATAATGTAAAAAACATGATAAATAAACTCAAGATTACCTCTACTGATAAGAAATAGATGATTGAGGACCACTTCCTCCACTCGCTGTGTGTGTGAGCAGATCATAAATAAGAAATTCGAAATATTGTTTAAGATCTCCAGTGTCCTAATTAATAGATGTGATGAGAAACTTATTTCTAATCACAATTCCCCACAACAGATTTCTGAATTTCATACTCTTTGGTAGTTGAAAAACTTAAACCGGTGATATCTTTTTTTGTTGTTTACAAAGCAAGCCTAGAATCTCTTAGAATTATATTATTTGTTAAATGAGGAACAACCTAGAGATTAAGAGGCTTAGAGATATGCTAACTGATCAGTGAATCTCAAAGCAATTTTAAGACGGAATTACTTATAATAGTAATAATTGCAGATTGATGCATGCCCTCTCTCACTTATTAATCACATTTAAAGCCACCTAATTAGAAATTGATTAAAATATGCCCATAGTATCTCTGCATTTTGTATTTTTAGGAATTTATTTTCTTTTATTTTCTAGATTTTAAAATTGAGGTCCTACTATTAATATTTTTAAATTGATTGTTCTGACATTTTGAAATTAAAAAAAAATTACTCTCTTAATAGCCACACGTAATTAAAAAAATGTATAATTAATTTAAATTGAACAAAAAAATTAACAATTAAACCTGAATTTTAAAATTTGAAAAATAGAGAAATTAAATTCTTTAAAATGTAAGTATATTTTAACCTAGGAAATATTTTTTTAGAATAATATTAGAAATATTATAGCTAGGAAATTACCGTATAAGATAAATGAGAATATAAAAGTACCTCAAATATTACCATTTTAGTTTCAAATTGCGCTCTCTTCCGGCTTCAAGTTTAAATGCCAAATGTGTTTGGTAAACATAAAATTGTAAACTTTTTTAAATTTATTTTCGGTCAAGTACCACCGTTTCATATTTATTCTTGTTCTATTTAGAAATGATTGATTTTTCTTATAATTGTTTAATTATATTGTAATTAACTGATAACCCTCTTAAATAAATAAATAAATAAATAAATAAAAACTCAACAATGCCCTTTCACAACACTTCCATAATTTCAATTGAAATCTTACTAATAATATACTTTAAAAAAAATAATTCATAAATCAACACTACGGGAAAATAGGGCTTTAGCGGCGTTTTTAGTGGCGTTTGAACAAAAAACGCCGCAAATATTATACATTAGCGGCGTTTGCAATAAAACGCCGCAAAAAACTGAGCAATAGCGGCGTTTTTTATCAAAACGCCGCTAAAAACTGAGAAATAACGGCGTTTTTGGCCCAAACGCCGCTAAAAACTGAACAATAGCTGCGCTTTTGAAAAAACGCCGCTATAGGTCGAGGTTTTAGCGGCGCTTCCGGAAAAACGCCGCTATAGGCCAAGGTTTCAGCGGCGCTTTTGGAAAAACGCCGCTATAGGCCGAGGTTTTAGCGGCGCTTTTGGAAAAACGCCGCTATAGGCCGAGGTTTAGGGTTTAGGGTTTAGGGTTTAGGGTTTAGGGTTTAGGGTTTAGGGTTTATGGTTTAGGGTTTAGGGTTTAGGGTTTAGGGTTTAGGGTTTAGGGTTTAGGGTTTAGGCTTTTGGAAAAACGCCGCTATAGGCCAGGTTTTAGCGGCGCTTCAGGAAAAACGCCGCTATAGGCCCGGGTTTCAGTGGCGCTTTTGGAAAACGCCGCTATAGGTCGAGGTTTTAGCGGCGCTTTTGGAAAAACGCCGCTATAGGTCGAGAGTTTTAGCGGCGCTTTTGGAAAACGCCGCTATAGGCAGTTTTAGCGGCGCTTTTGGAGAAACACCGCTATAGGTTGAGGTTTTAGCGGCGCTTTTGGAGAAACGCCGCTATAGGTCGAGAGTTTTAGCGGCGCTTTTGGAGAAAGCGCGCAAAAAGTAATTTAGTTTATGAGTTATGGTTTAGTGTTTAGGGCCTAGAGTTTAGGATTTGGGGTTTAGAATTTAGAGGTAAATATGGTAAACTACTTAACTTGGGTATCTTGGATTTTTTTATAATATAAATCTAAATAAGATAAATATAAATTATTATTTTAAAAAATGGGTTAAATCCCAAAAGTATACGTGAACAATGGTTTAGTGTGCAATAGGTTAAATCCTAAAAGCAGAAATTATGAACACAATTATTGATATAACATCATTTTATATTTATATATTGCATACATAAATATTTATATTTATTCAATATAAAAATATATTGATGTATTTATTTTTTAAAATGTGTATGATTAAATCAAAATTAAAGTTTCAATTATACATTTAAACCACAATTAGAATTTCACATCTACAATTATACATTAAATCGAAATTCATATATAATTTTGATATGTATCTCTATCAAAATTTAGGTGTATACATATAATTAAATATCTAATTATGGTTTAAGGGTTGGGGTTAAGGGTTTATGGTTTATGTTTTATGGTTTAGAGTTTAGAGGATAGGGGTTATGATATAATATTTATTATTTTGGGGTTTAGAATTTATGATTTAAGATTTAAGGTTTAATGTCCATGGTTTAAGGGTTAGGGTTTATGATATAATGTTTATTATTTTTGGTTTAGAGTTATGGTTTAGAGTTTGTGGTTTTTGTTTCTGATTAGGATCGTAGTAATCTTGTTCATGGTTTTAGGGGTTAGGCTATTAAGGTTTAAGAGTTAGGATTTTTGATAAGATAACAAAAAATCAAATTCTTTTTGGGTTTAGGTAAGTAATAAGATTCTTTTTTAATTACTTTTATATCCCTTGTAATATATATATTTAGGGTTTAAGATATAGGTTTATAGTTTAGGGTTTAGGTTTAGGTTTTCTTGTTGAAAAATTGAAGCAATATTTGGATTTTATTGAGAAAAATTTTAAAAGTAAAAATATAGAAAAACACAAGTCAAAAATGAAAAAAATAAAATACTATTAATTAAAATAATTTTAAAGTTATTTTTGGGTATATGACTGATTTTTTTAATTTATATATTAATTAATTTCTTATATAATTATAAAAAGATAATATTTGTTTTAATATATTAAAATTATCAATATAGTTTAAATTATTTAAGAGATAATGATCAAGTTTATATATATTAAAACAAAATAATAGATTTTAAATATAACTTTTATGGCGTTTTTATTAAAACGCATACAAAAGATAAGCAATAGCGGCGTTTCTATAAAAACGCATATAAAAAATATTACACAAAGCGGTGCCGTTTTATTACCGAAAATGCCTTAAAACTTTTTCCCTAAATCGGTTCCCCCTTCCCCCCGAAATCCCAAAATCTCCTTTTTTTTCCCTCCTTTCTTTTTCCCAAAATCGGTTCCCTCCCCCCTTCCCAAAGAAATCCTAAAATTTCACACTGAAATTAGTAGAAGCATGGGAAGAAGAAGCGTGATAGCATCGACGCCGCCTCAATCATCTGCGCCGCCGTTGGGATTTACCGTTATTTGGTTATTTTATTTGGTTTTTCTTCTATTCTTTTGGTTTCTGATGCTTTTGAGGTATCAGATGGGGTTTGATGTAGAAACATGCTATGCAGCTATGGCGGAGGCGCTGCTGGTTTGAAGGTAAATATCTACTTTCTTATGATGATTTATTTTGCTTTCAGTAGTGTTTTGTCGCATATATAATTTTGTTTAGTTGAGATATTAATTCGTTTTTTTAAGTGAGGATTTCAAAAGGTTGTTAATCTAGTGTTTATATTGATCTAAGTTTGCTCTTGGATTCAAAATACTATCAGTTAAATTTGTGTGAAAAGCATGAAGATGATTCGATGAGTGCCGTAAGTTACTATGGAAGTGGAATTTTTTGGAACGGAAATGAACTAGGGATTTGCTACTCGGAATTAAAATTTCACAAAAAGGATCCGAGATTGAGAGGATGACTTGATTGTTAAATGTTGAGCCATTTTATCGTCGGATTCAAATTTTATTTGTTAAATTTATGATGGAAAGCATATGGATAATTTGAATGAGTCTTTGCGAGGCGATAGGATAGTGGATTTTTCTGGAATGGGAGTAAATGAAGCATTTGCTCTTTTAAGAGATCTCGAGATCGAGGGTGATACTTTGCGGTGAAGTTGAGTGTTTAAATTTTTATATGGACACGCTTGATATAAACTTGAAAAACTAATAGTGATTGGATGTCATAAATGACTTTGAATTTTTTTGTGCTTGTTACTGCATGTTGAAGTTCCGATCCCCACTCCAAATCAAGGTGAAATTTTGCTTAAACCGGAGGCAACTAGTCTAAACCCAGCTTGACTGGGAAATCTGAGAAAGGGATCTTCGCGCCCATTTTACCTAGAAAATTCCCCTACATACCTGGTAGTTTATTTATTTTATCCTTTCACATTGTTTTGGTCTTGAAATATTATCGAGACTCTTTTATTTTTACTTGGTTATTGGTACTTATGTTTAATTTACACTATCTGTTAAGTATCTCAAGTTACATCGAGTCTTCAATATCGGGTTTGTCGTAGTACCATGTCAAATTCCCAAGCGATAATCAACTTGGAATCTAATTTGCTTGATTTACATTGTGAAGTTTGCGTTAGTAGTGACAATTGATGGGAAGAAATGTGTATTTGTTAACACAAGTTTTTATTAAAGGATGAGAATTTGTCTATTTGTTAAGGCATATCTTTTTCTATAATTAACCAACATAATAATAATGGTTGGTAGGTCTCTTAGGTTAAGCACTTGTGGTTATTTGATGGTAATTTTGGCATCCTATTGTCATGGAAGATTTGATATCTCAAACGAAAGTTGTCAATATACCGTTTGCAAATTATATTAAAGAACTCATCATCGTAAGCTTTGTAGTTTTCTCTGTCTATATTTGGATTGCCACATTTTAAGCATTGGTCAAAGAATTTTTTTTTTTCATGTGCAAACCGATGTAGCGGAAGAAGTCGTAAAAGTTGGACCGAGTCACAAATTACAAAGCTGGGATAAAGTTGTGTCTATGCTCAATCATTTTGTAAGTTCTCATTCTCATTCTTAATCCTTCCCCCCACCCCCACGAAAAAAATCAGCATAAAGGTCGGGCCCTTAGGCTCTCGATTGGCATGTCATTAATCATTTCGAGAACAATCGAAAGGACATTTCTTCGTGAAGAGTGGAAGAATTACCAGCATTTTACTAGCTTAATAGATCATAATTTGAAAAATAGTTGATGATATTTGTGTTTTTGGTATTAGCTCAAGCAATTAATTGGGCACCGAGCTTGGTAGGACTTTAGGCAACAATTCTTAAGGTAAAATATGGATCTCCTACGGCCAAAAATCAACTTGAGAATCCAACAATGACAGAACAACATAAATTGTAGCCCCATAAAAAGGATTTTTATGGATTGTTTCTCATTGAGGAGTTAACACCAAGGAGGAAGTAGCTTGGTATGCGAGGAAAGCGCATGGCTTATATATACAAAGCTAAGGTGAAGAAGAATGGCTCACACTATCATTTGCATTTGGGGAAAGGTCACTAGACCTCATGGTAACATGATGGTGTTGTTCGTGCTAAGTTCAAGTCTAACCTTCCCCAAAATCTATGGTGAGCGTGTTACATTGTTATTATTTAATGGGTTTCTCAACATTGTGTTTTAGATCTTACTTTATCTTTTTGTTTCCATTGCGGGAGATCGAGTCGAGTCTTTATGTACCCTAGCAATATCTAAGGTAATCTTGGCTTCACAGTTTATATTCTATCTTATTTTGTTTCCATTTTATGTCAATTGAGAAGCTTTGAGTATTGACCTTGAAGGGTATCATTCCAAATTCCAATTTTGTGTTTCTTTCGATTGCTATTTGTGATATACTACGTTTTTTTACACCATGAAACTTAGATTTACTTTCAAACTCTTTAAATTTCTATTTTCATTTGCTCTTCTTGCTTGGCATGAAGAATTGAGTTAGGTTCGGCTTTTTTATCTTTTAGAGTGTGTGATTGATAGATTCAAATCTCAAACACTAGGTTGCTGTTGGCTTCTGATATACTTTGGCTCTTTCACTTTTCTAAAATTGGTGCTTCTAGTTAACCACTTGCTCCAATGAATTTTGTTAAACCACTTCAAACCACGAGACGCAATGTATAAACGGAATCCTCCAAAATCCAAACACAATGACAAAGCAACATAGGTTGTCGGTATTTCCGAGTTCATGCACCCTTTAACTTCGTGCATTCAAAGGTAAAATCAAATTTCCTTTGTTCTCTCCTAACCTAAATCTATATTTGTTTGTTTCTTGTCATGATTTGCACATTTGTCCAAGTTTCTCAACCTTTCCCTCTGCCTCTATCATGACCCCCTTATATCCTGTTTTCCAAAGTCCAAGTCCATGTCTCACCCCCAACTCCACACTGCCCCATGGGTTAAGTGTTAAAAAAATAACTATTACTTATACTAGATATAGTTTTTATATTTTAATTTTCTTTGAATTTGTTAAGTTAGATTTTATTATTAGTTTTATATTAAGTGTAATTTGTGAATTTAATATCTATTAAAATTTTATTTTTAATACTTTTTCAAATTATAAAATTTCACTTTGACTCTAATGGTAACATTAATTAAAATGAAGTGGCTTTTCTTTGAGTATTATAAGTTGAAATAATATTACATATGTAATAATATATTTATCCCATAATATTTTAGTAAAAATGAATAATTTACTAAAATAATTTTAGTTCTACCTTTTCACTTTCCTAGAAGGAAAAAGTAAATTTATTAAAAAGTAAATGAATGAAACATGTGCAAAATATGTTTGATGTTTTTTCTCTTATTCAAATAAAGAAATTATCTTGATATTTCCTAAAGCATCGATTTAAATATAAACTAATTTTAAACCCAACATAATATATTTTAATATTAACTTTATATAAAAAATAAAAATTTGTATGTAAATAGAATACATCAATTATACAAACATTTTAAATGTAATCTTTTTCATAATAAAAATTTAAAATCTTATTTAAAATTATTAAAAAAAATTAAAAAATCTACATTATCATTTAACGAGAGATAATAGATGAATGACTAAAATATAACAATTTAATAACATTAATGGTTATCGAGTAAATCATTGATTTTATGCGCATTTACATCCATCTCTCTGATTTTTTAAGAAACTTGTTAGGCATGTCATGGTTATCAGTAATGTTCATGCATTTGCATGGCATAATGAAGGAAGTTGCTTCTCTTTCTTAAGTTGATTGGGTTACTTGTTTATTCCTCTGCTTCCACTATATGTAATATCCAGTTTTCTTCTTCTTTGAAACACCGTAAGTAAGGTGATTTATTTTATTGAGCAAGAATGTCATCTTCTGTCTTTTGATTATACTATTTACAACGTTGCTGCAACCAAGCTAAGTGGTATGTGGTTTAATAATTATTGGTCCTGCACATACATATAGGGAGGATAGCATTTAAATGCGGATCAAAACATGTAGCAATTATGTATAATTTCGTATTTCACTTTCACTCTGAGAGCATTTACGATTAGCCTAGCATCGCTTTTTTTATTATGGGTTTACTTTTCACGATTTCACTTTCATTACTGGTAGATGGTATAACTAATTTCCTTGTTTTGCTCGATCGGTGACCGAGATTCCGTTTAACAATTTTCTTTATTCTTTGGAACAAGTCTTAACCAAGATCAAGATCAAAGTACTTCACTAAGTTACATATGCGAGCATTACAATGAGAGGTGATGATGATTTGGCATTATATTCTCACCAAGATGAATTTTGTTTTAGAAATTGTAATACTTTGTGTCTCTACGTGTGTGTGTGTTTTTATGTATTAAATTACATATTGAATCAATGTTTATGTATTAAATTTAATTTCATTAATTTTTATATTTAGTTTTGAAGTTTAAATTTTAATGGAAAATTTAATTTAATTAATATTTTTATTTATCCTTAAAAGTTCAAATTTGTTTAAAGTTCAAATTTCAAAAATTAAATATAATATAATATTTAACATAGAAATAAATATTATTTAATTAAAATAAAATAATTTTTTAAAGTTTATGATTTTTAGCGGCGTTTGTGATAAAAAGCGCGCTAAAAGTCATGGTCTTTAGCGGCGTTTGTAAAAAGCGCGCTAAAAGTCATGGTCTTTAGCGGCGTTTTTGAAAAAGCGTCGCTAAAGGTCATGGTCTTTAGCGGCGTTGTAAAAAACGCCGCTAAAAGTCATGTTCTTTAGCGGCGTTTGTAAAAAAAAGGCGCTAAAAGTCATGGTCTTTAGCGGCGTTTGTAAAAAGCGCGCTAAAAGTCATGGTCTTTAGCGGCGTTTGTAAAAAGCGCGCTAAAGGTCATGGTCTTTAGCGGCGTTGTAAAAAAGCGCGCTAAAAGTCATGGTCTTTAGCGGCGTTTGTAAAAAAGCGCGCTAAAAGTCATTGTCTTTAGCGGCGTTTTTAAAATAAACGCCACAAATTTTTGCGGCGCTTTGCTATAGAGGCGTTTTTGCGCGCTTTGAAAACGCGCGCTAATAGTTTTAGCGCGCTTAAAAGCGCGCGCTAAAGACAAAAAAACGCCGCTAAAAGTCTGTTTCTCTGTAGTGCAAATATTTATGATATATAAATAAATTAAAATATATTCAAATTTATATCAAAATAATTTTAAACAGAGCTCGTACATTATAAAAAATTTTAAGATCTTAACCTCTCAAATCAATGCCTCATTCACATACTATCATTATTTAATCTAATAAATTGGAACAAACTTCAAATGGAAATATATATGTGTATATATAAATTCAACGAATTTAATTTAATCTAAGTTTATTAATTATGATATTACAACTTTGAAATATTTAAAAAGATAAAAGAGTTAAAATAACTAATAACTTTTTATATGTGAGTCCCATATAAAGGTGTTTATAGATAAGGTTGAGTGTAAACATGATATTAACATACTTTATTTTTATCTTAGCATAACCCGATCCTCAATATGGACTTAAAATTTTGCTAAAGTTTGTCCATATTTGCAAAACACTAACCAAGCCTATTTTAGGCTCTCACATATTATTTTTTAATTTTCTTAGAAAATATCTATATATTATTTTAATTTAATATTTTATAATTTTAAATATGTTTATTTATTGAAAATTTGTATAGTCATCTTAACATTATTTTGATGTTTACATTAGAGTAGAATTATATACTTAGTATAGGTGTAACTATTTATGTGTTATAACTTACATAATATATAAAAATAAAATAATATAAAGTATTATAAACTTAAAAAAGAGTCGTACCGGGCTCGGACTTGACTCGGGCCTTGAATGTTCAAGCCCGAGCCCAATCCACATTTTAAACGAGTCTAATTTTCTTTTTTGCTTAAACTTATTTTTCGAACCCCTCTAATATTTTAAGCGAACTTTTGAACCTGGACGGACGGCGAGAATTTGTGCACAAAATAGAAGGGTTTGAAATAGATATCAAACTGTAAATTTCGAACGTCATTTGTATTGAAAATTCACCCCCCTCCCAGCTTTAGTCAACAAGCAAACCCTCTTTCATATTCTTCCCAACCACACCCTGTTTTAGCTTTTAAAGAGAAGACATCATATTGATGAAGAACAGCCAATTCCATAACAAACTTACTTTGACTCCTCGTATTATAGGATATATTACTAACAGGGGAAATTAAAATTTTTTTTTTAAAAAAAATCCTAAAATTTTGAAGAAATCAAAATATACACCAATTATCGGACCGACGGAGAATATGAACAATCCCCAAACTAGCTTTTGTATTTAACCATTGGATAGCAGTTTGTAGGTTTTCGAATATTGTTACCTTTCTTGTCACTCTCAATAAATGCTTATTGTTACATGGTAGTTGGTGGTGATGCTACCATCATTTAATCTTTTTTCTTCAAATGTTACTTTGAAATATAACGGGAATATGGAATATTTGCTCTTATTCATGGGGTAAATGAAGTAAGCCCATTATTTCTTTCCCTTTATCCCCACCTACCTTGGAAATATAAATGACTCAGTTGAATTATGCATTTATAATTTGTCTAGGTTCAACTTATGACTTGCTAATTTTTACATAAATTCAATTACGAAAACAACACCAGTTTTCCATATAAACATGTATACTTTTACTTTGTTCAGGATCTTGTTTTTCAGTAAAAGGGGCGTTGCATTAGAAAAATCAATTGAAGGTACTGAAATTTATGAATAATTATTTAGGAGGTCCTTATGCTATAGGATCAAAAACAATTTAGTCTTTTACAAAATAAATAAAGTTAATCTCAGCATTATTAGAAAGTGAGTGAATAAAGACAATTGAAGATGCCATTGACTATTTTCATTAATAAATTTTCAGTTAAGGAGCAATTTAGTTATTATAAGAATATATGAATCAATTTAGTACTTTTCAAAATAAATAGAGTAGTTTAGTCCTTATATTATCGTAAAGTGAGTAAATAAAGGCAATTGATGATAACATTATTTATTATTGTTAGTAAACTTACATTAAATTAGTCCCTTTTAAAATAAGGAATTTAGTCTCTATAATATTTGAAATTAAGCAAATAAAGCGATGTTAATAAAAACTAACGGGTTAGAGAATTGCTTCCAAAAGGTGAACAATGGTTGTTGTTGATGGTGGTATTCTTGCTAGGGAGAATGGCTTCCCAAGGTTGAGGAGTGTTGGTGGGCATCTGACTAAAAAGGTGAGGCTACGGGAGGATGAGTCGCCTGATGAGGGTGGTACAAACATGGATTTCTTTCAAGGATAGTTTTATCAATTCTATTAATGGTGTGGAAGGAGAGGATTTTGGATATTTTGATGAGGATATAAAGTTACAAGAGGTTGATGTGTTGACAGAAACTGTAAGAGGCTTGCCTACAATTAAATTTTCTAATAGGGTGTATGAACTAGTGCATCAAAGTATGATGAGAACAGACGTTTTGTAGCTCTTAGGAAGGAGAATCAGGTTTAATACTTTATCGAATAACTTTACTTGATTGGGAAGCCTAAAGGTTAATTTTAACTTATGTATCTTGAAAATGACTATTTTTTTGGTTAAATTCAAATGTGATGAAGATTTCACTTCTGCTCTCTTTAAGGCACCATGGATATTTTTTGGGTATTACTTGATTGTTCAACCTTGGAGTTCATCTTTTTCTACATCACAATCATATCCTTTGAATGTTGTTACTTGGGTTAGGCTTTTTGTTTGTCTGGATCCTTGTACAAGAAGAGTCTGTTGAATGATATTGGGATGATTGCTAATGTTCCAAAATATTGATTATAACATTGACAATGATACTCGAGGTTGGTTTGCTAGGATGGTGGTGTGTGTTGGTCTAAGTAAGCCACTTGTGTTGAAATTTGATGTTGAGGATAAAATTCAGAGGATCGAATATGAGTCTCTTTCTACAATATGTTATAATTAAATTGTGACAAGCAAATATTAGTTCATTGATTGTCTAAGTTTAAACTGATGATAAGTGGCATTGTAAGAACGTTTACATTGAGAGAAATACAACTTACTTTAGTAGATCATCTAAACAAGTCTATTATTCCGTAAAAGAATCAAAGTGAGCATTTGATTCAAATATTAAGAAGGATTATTATGTCGTCTACAATTTCAATTGAGGAGATGACTAGTCTTGGCTATCAGAGTAGTTGACTCCACGGGTAGAGACATAGATGTATTCATTGGCAAAATAATACATTGGATTGGACCCAAGATGAATTAATTTTGAATCCATTTATGAATTAACTCAATTATGACATTCATGGTGCGATTTACCTAAATCCTGAGTCAGTCACTAACCATGCACATGTAACTTATGTGCTTTGATATAAGTGGAGGCTTATGCTCTAAAGATGATCGAGCAGATAGCTGGTATGTTGGGTACCTGACTTGTGTATGGCATGAATTTACTAGAAATAGTGGAATTCAAAGTCAATTAAGGAGGTAACGATATCCACTCACTGGCATTGTGTGGATTAATAAATATGGAACGTGGCCACAAGTTGCTTGCTCTCGAATGAGCAATTTATCACAGTCATTTGTTGACAGTGGTCATATTAATCATTAAGAAGACACAATGATGACAATGAGATAAAATATGATTGTACTGAGTGAACGAATTTAATTTAAAGGAATTAAAGATATCATATGAGGGTAACACACACATGACGGGGTCATTGGACAAAACAATTAGATGAATTGTTTTCGTAAAGAGTATACAATAAGGAGTTTTCAATCATGGTACTTCTTGTGGACTAACTTCATAATTAAGTAATTGTGAAACATAATTGCAATTATTAAAGCCTAATTGTATATGTCCAATTGGTACATTCGCTAGCTCAACAAAAGCTCTATCAGACTGTATTTGAATTAGAAGTAAATTCTACGACTTCAGAAATAATTTAATTGAGTTGATTTATTTGATGTGGAATTAAATTGGGCGGTCGTAAGAATTGTTCAACTAAAGAATTTGATTAAAGAATTTTCTTGAAAAAATAATTTGGAAAATTAAATGATTTTTGGAAAAAATAATTTTGATTAAGTAAAATTAAATTAATTAAATTAATTGAAATTAATATGATTTTTTGGAAATTAATTTTCAAGTCAACAATTGGCCAAATAGGTAATTGAACTTGAAAATTCGACCTGAGATCATAAATTGGTCTTGAGAGCCCAAAACCGAGACTAAGACCCAAAAGTTGGTCAAATTGGGCCTAGTATGTGAAACCGAATTGATGGTCCAACCGTTGGCTGCACCAAACCAGCTCGGCGTGCTGTGGCTACGACGATGGCATTTCGATGGCTGGCAAATGGTCGTCGGCGACAGTTCTTCGGTGGTTGAGCAGTGGAAGAATTACACTTTAATTGGGACTTTACTAGAGAATTTGATTTCAGATTAACTATTCCAAAAATAATATTAATTTAATATATTTAATATTAAATTTAGTTTAATACTTATCTTAATAGTATTTTATTAATTTAATATTAAAGTGATTATATTAATATTAAATTTATTTTAATGTTTATATTGTAGATAAATATTATATTAATTTAATATTAAAGTGATTAAGTTTAATCATAGTTGAACTCTCTAAACTCTCCATATATCATTATTTACGCACACTTGAATTCAAGAGAAAGTTGTAGTGAGAAAATTCTCTAAAGAAATTATTTCAAAAAATTTCTAGAGATATTTTTCTTATTTATAACTTGGCCCAAAAGTTTAGAGAAATTATAAAATTACCTCACTGGTAATTTTGTGAAAAATTTTCTAATTCGAAGTTAGCCATCACTAGGCAGATGTGAGCATGAGGATAATAGAGAAGAATACTCAGTCAAAGTGTTCATCCTAAACGAATTGAAAAGGTACAATTTTGATTAAATGTTTATTACTTTAGATATCACAACTAAGTTCTTGTTTTAAATTTTCTTTTAAAACTCTGATTTTTACCTAAATTTATTTTTCGATGCGTTTTCCAAACCCGATTTTCCAACATAGCCTTCTTTTATTATTGATTTATGGCTGTGAATTTTCTGATTTGGAATACACAAGGATGCACACATCCCAAATTTGTGAACTTTATTAAGAAATATTGTAGAGAGTTTAATCCCAATATTATTGTACTTATTGAAACTCGGATGAGTGGTGAAAGGGTGGAAAATATTATTTTGGGCTTTGTGTTTTCTTATTGCATTAAAGGTAGGTTTTTTTTGGGTATTTGGCTTTGCTAGAAGAATTCTATTAAAATTGAGGTTATTTATAATTATTGACAATTTGTGCATGTTAAGGTTAGTGAATATATTTTCCAAAGGCATTTTTTTTATCTCTAATGTTTATGCTAGTCCTCAAAGCAGTAAATGACGGAGCCTGTGGGAATGTTTAAGTTTGATTGCGAGTAATTTGAAAGATCCTTGGTTACTTTCTAGGGATTTTCAAGTAATTCTTAGTAGGGATGTGATGAAATACGATTCTAGGTTGAGGAATTGAGTGTTTTCTAAATTTCAAGCTTTTTAGCCTTCTAATTATTTATGTGATATAGGGTTTCATGGAGCCAACTTTACTTGGTGTCGTGGCAACTTATTTGAACGGTTAGACAGGACATTAGGTAATATCTCTTGGTTGGATGCCTTTGTTGAGACGATTGTGAATCATCTGCACCAGTTGAAGTCAATTGGGTAATATTTAATAGAGTAAAGCATGTTGTTCATTTCAGTTATTTGTTGGATAGATGTATCATGAAAGTTTCAAAGGTCTTGTTAAAGAAAATTGGTTTGTTGTTCGGAATATGTCGGATACTATTTTTCAAATCACGAATGTTGTTAAGTGCTAGAATAAGGTGGTTTTTGGACACATTATCGAGAAAAAAGCATAAGTTGATTGCTAGATTAAAAGGGGCCTAGAAGGCTTTTGAAATGTATAGCTCCAAAAAGTTGAGGGACTTGAAAGGTTCATTGAAGACTAAGTTAGATATGGTGTTTGATAATGAAGAGCTTTTGTGGAAACAAGAGTCTCGGGTTGATTGGTTATTCCACGGGGATAAGAATACCAAATATTTTCATATAGGAATAGTTGCAAGGAGGAGATACAATCTTACTTTGGCTTTTAAGATAGATAGAGTTGTATGGTGTTTTGACAAGGATAGACTTAAGGAAGAAGTTTTTCCCTTCTTTAAGAATATTTATATCGGGGAAGGTTTAATTTTGGGTAAATTTCCGTTCTTTGGTTATTTTCCTAGCTTATTGGTGAATCAAAGGAACTTGCTATTAGTGGATGTGACAAATGAGGAAGTTTGGATAGTCATGTTTGGTATGTCTCTACTTGAGGTGTCAGATGGATAGATTGCACGAGAAATTCTTTAAAAGTTAGTAGGATATTGTTGGAGAATCTGTTTGTGCTATGATAAAAGGTATTTTTGACGGACATCAAACTGATTATTTGTTGAATAAAAGTTTGTTTATCCTTATTCCCAAAGTTGAGCATCCAAAATGCATGAGTGATTTTGGGCCAATTTCATTATGTACTATAGCAAAAGACTGATTGCAGATAATCAAGTCTTCTTCATTATGTTGTATAAGTTAATTACTAAAGTCATTGCAATAGATTAAAGAAAGAGATGCCAAGATTGATTACAAATAATCAAGTATGCTTTATTGAAGCACTCAATATTCTAGTTGCCTATGAAGTGATTCATTTTATTAGGGTGTGTAAAGGTAAAAAAGTTTGGATGGTGATTAAGGTTGATTTGGAGAAGGCATATGATAGAGTGAGATGAGACATTGAATCACTATTTGAAGTTGATTTTAAGTGTAACATCCCAATTTAGGGTCTAGTTGAAGTAGTAGTTCCGAGACCATAAATTCAAAATAGAAATAATTATTTTATAATTTTTGATGATCCATGACATGATTGCATGTTTGTGTGAAATTTTCATGAAGAAATTTTATGCCTAAAGTGTCAAAATTGAAGTTAGTGACTAAATTGAATAAGTTGCAAAATACATGTTCTAGAAGCTTTGAGCATGAAATTGCATTGAATTATTAACTAGAGGTCCTTCAATAGCAATTTGACCAATGTCTACAATATTGGACAAAAATGGGCACGAATAGGAAAAATTTGAAAGAAAAGCCTTAAGAGCATTTTTGTCATTTGGTAAATAAAAGAATAAAAAGGAAAAATCAAGTCAAAATTGGCTCATCTTCTCCATGTACCAGCCGAAAATTTCATGCTCTCCATAGCTAGGGTTTTCAACTTTTCAAGCTTGATTGTAAGTGCATCCTAGTCCCGTTTTTGATGTTCTTTCCATTTTTGAAATCCTTGAAGCATGATCTATCCATTTCTAGTCATATTTTGAGCTAGGGTTCATGTATGAAATTTCATCCATGTATGACATGTTTATATTTTGTTGATTAATGGAAGAATATTAAAGTTTGATGTGTGTTTAACATCTTTTACTAAGTGATTTTTCATGAAAACCCCTAAAAAGGACTTATTTGTAAAAGATGAAGAAATGGGTAGTAGAAATGTGATTTAATGAGAAATATGGGCTGATATAAGTTAGAATATGAATCAGCTAGACTTGGATAACCAAGAAAATGCATGCATTTCATTTTACGAGCCTAGGGACCAATTTGTAAATAAGTGAAAAGTTAAGGGTAAAATGGTAGTTTTACCAAAGAATGTGTTATGGGTCGATTTGACCAATGTATGTACTAAACAAGTTAAATTTGGCATTATAAATAAAGAAAAACGTGATTCGAGTCTTGATCGAGGGAAAAACAAAGTTTACCGGGATTAAGCTCGTTTCTATCATTTTGTACTGAGCTAAGTTCATTTGCAAATAATGCAATATGTATCATACTTTAAATGCTTTAATATTGCATGTATGGTGAGTATATACATGTTTAATGTGATGATGCTTACATTTTTATTATAAACTATGCTTTGAATATTTCATGAGTATGTGATTGGTGCTATGGATATTGAAATTGACATTACGAGCAAGTTTGACAAAGATGTGGTATCGAAGAATCCCGTTTGAACCTTAAGAATAGTTTAGGATACAAGTGACATGTCACTAGGAATTATAAGATCTGAACTCATTAAGTTGTAGTTTAAGTTCATGATTTATATGATTCGAACTCATGAGTTATGGTCTAAGTTCATGATTATGAGACACATGTTTTGGCGGTCCGGGTACTGGTCTCGTACATACTATTGGTAATGAGGTAGTTCGGCATGTGTTGCAGATACCTGACAGCTTGTATGAGCAGACCCGTGAGTAGCTCGAAAGCGAGCAATATGTGATATGAAATATGAAGTAGCATTGGCTACATATGGGGCACTTAGGTGCAAGATTCTGATGTATTCGACAATATTTCGAGTGTTCAACGGGTAGTTCAAGAAAAGTTCAATGAGTAATCTTAATGATTGTATCAAGATGAAAAAGTAAATCATTATGTGCAAGTGGCACAGGTATGTACATCGAATTCATGAGAATGACATGAGACATGGTGAACTTATGGTAAGAATATGTATATATATATATGTATATGAAGAATAAGTTTAAGAGATTTGATAAAATGCAAGATTATGTTCATTATGTTAAATGTATGACTAATTCTTGTTTAAGTTGCATTTTATTTGCATATGAACTTACTAAGCTTTAAAGCTTACCCTCTTTCCTTTCCTTTTCTTATAGTGTTGCCAAGCTAGCTCGGGGATTGTGAAATGTTGGAGACTCAATCACACTATCAATTGGATAATTGGGTATAGTTAGACTTATCCTTTTGAGTATGACATGTATAGGGACTTGGTCTTTTTGTTATATGTCATATTGATTAGCCAAATGTGTTGGCTCATGATGGTATTATGATTCATTTTGTATATGGCCATGAGAGGTGGTTCATATTGATTGTTGGGTTGTAGCCCTAATCATTTATACATGCATGCAATTGTGTTTGTGTTTTGATGTGGTTTGGTTGCTTGTGGATGAAATGTGTGATGAACGACATATGTATTTAATGAATGAATGGGGACTAATAGGTATGACCATAATTATATTGTAAATGAGTAACTTGAAAGAATAATTATAATGATGAATAAACATGAAATTGGTGTAGAATGCCATATGGTAGTATGATGATTGAAGTATGTGATATGTCCACATTAAAAAGTCATGGATTAATCATAATGGTGTATGCTTGTGTAATTAAATGTACCATGTTGCATGCCATGAAGTGAGATGATGTATGTGAGTGCTTAAGGGTGGCAAATGGCTTGGAAAATAGCCTCAAAGTTGTCCACATGGGTAGACACAAGGACATGTGTCTAGGCCGTGTGCGACACACGGTCTGCCCCATGGGAGTGTGTCCCCTACACCCTAATTAATGCAAAACAGAATGCTCAGTAGTAAACACATAGGCAGAGACACGGCCTCAAGACATGGGCGTGTGCCTAGGCCGTGTGAAGTATGTACTTAATTTTTGGAATTTAATTCGCCACACGGCCTAATCACACGGGCGTGTGACTTGGCAGTGTGATCTTATTTGGTTGATGATGTCATAGTCAGAGAGTTACACGGGCTGATGACACGAGCGTGTCCCAAGTCACACGAGGGTGTGTGACCACATGGCCTGCCCACACGGGAGTGTGATTCTTCAAAATAAGAAAATTTTTTAAGTGTCAAAAAGGTTCTGAAAATTCTCGGTTTAGTCCCAAACCACTTTCGATGTATGTTTTGGGCCTCGTAGGCCCTTCTAAGGGACAATTTGCATGTGCTTGAATAGTTTTAAATTTGGATGAAATTTTATGGCTCGATTTTGTATGAATGTTTATGTTTAAGACCAGTAACGCCTCGAACCCTGTCTCGGTGTAGTATACGAGTAAGGAGTGTTACATTAAGTCCTATCTTGTGAAAGTTATTATGCATTACATGTCATCATCATTGATTCAAATTCTGTGGAATGGGGGTATGACTGATGAGTTTAAGCCATCTCAAGGCTTTTTACTAGGTGATCCAATTTCGCCTTATTTATTTGTAATTTGTATGGAAAGGTTGGGCCATAGCATCTATAATGCAGTCATTGATGGTAGTTGGAAACCTTTCTTAGTTATGAAGGAAGGGCCCCAAATTTCTTACATACTTTTTATAGACAACCTTGTGTTATTCTGCGAAATGAGTATGGAGCAAGCAAACTTTTTGTGAGGGTATTCTCAATCAGTTTTGTTATTTTTTTAGTCACAAAATTATTGACCAGAAAATGCATGTATCCTTTTTGCTAATGTTGATGAGAAGAAAGCAAATGGTATTAAGAGCCGACTTGGGTTTAAGTAGATGAACAACTTGGGGAAACACCTTGGAATTCCTCTATTCCACAAAAGAGTTATAGACAATACTTATCAATTTATCATTGATAAAGTAAGATCTCAACTAAATGGTCGGGAGGCACATGCTTTGTTAATTGTAGGAAGAGTCACTCTTACAAAATTGGTTATTCTTAATGTTAATACCCCATACCTGACCCAATCATCAAGTCTGAGTTATAAGAAACCACATTCGTTGCTAGAGCAACTACAATCAATTATATCCAACATTTGACAATAAACATCCAATACGAGGATTTATTTGCATAAAACATGTTATAAATATTTCCCAGTCAAATACGAGCTTACATAAGCTCAATACCATCCTAGGACCAAACATGGACTAAATTATAGCATTTTCAAAACTTTTCAGGCAGATGTCCTGACTTTTAGGGTTTGGTGTTGTGACATTGAGGATAGTATACAAGCTTCTCAACCTGAGGACTAAATTGTAAAGTTTTCGAAATAAAATAAAGTTGACGTCGCGACCTCAAATAGGGGACGTGATTGCCTCTAAACGTGCGAACATTTAGAATAAAAAATATGCAAATAAAGTATATAATTAAAGTGCAGTATCTGCAAGCAAACATGTCAAATTATAATATAGAAGTGTTACAACAAAACACTGGTAAGTATTTCAAGGATTATCCGCAAGGGATGTTTGATTAAATTTAAGATTATTTCTATATTAATATGAAATATCCTTCACCCGCATTCAACCTCAGAATAGGGTTACGGAGCATTACCGAATATATTGTAAAATTTCACATACAATTCACATACATTTTCAATTTCATGCAATTATCAATTAACGACATTCATATCGTCCCTACTACGAGCCTATGAGGCCCAAAACATGCATTCGGGGTGGTTCGGGACTAAATCGATAACTTTAGAAACTTTTCGAGCGCTTAGAAAATTTTCTCAAAAATAGGGGACATAAGCCCGTGTGCCTCGGCCGTGTGTCTCACAGGGCCAAAGACACACCCGTGTCATAGGCAGTGTGGACATTCGAAATGGGAGCACTTGGTCGTGTCCCAGTCTGTGTCCGACCCCATGTAACTCTCTGACTTGGGTCACACAGCCAACACACATGCCTGTGTGGCTAGCCCGTGTGCCCTAAAAATGGCCACATATGCCCGTGTACTAGGCTGTGCCAAACCTGTAGGATATATTGACTTATGCCATACAGCCAAGTCACATGCCCGTGTGTGAGGTCGTGTGGATCATACTGACTTGTTTTTCAATTTCAACACTAGGGAACCCACGGCTATGCAACCTGACTGTGTGTCACACACGGCTAAGACACGCGCTTGTGTCTCTGCCCGTGTGGACAAAAATAGGCTATTTACCAAGCCATTTTGCCACCCAAACATGCACAAACCTACACCAAACAAATTTGCACAATTCATAGCATATATAGGCATTCAAACAAACTAAATCAAGCCCAATTCATGCTAACTCAATATCATTACCCACAATGCACACAAGTCACAAAATAGACCAATCCATTTATACCAAATTCACATATACTGTAATAGCCCGATTTTAGCTAAATCAGAACAGTAGTTTTGGAACCACAAATTTGAGGTCGTAAAATTATTTTAATATTATTTTTGGTGTTTATAGCATGTGAATATGTATGTGTGAAAATTTCGTGAGCTAATTTTATCATTTAAGTGATTAATTTGAGAGAATGACTTAATCGTGTAAAATGCAAAAGTGACATTCCATATGTTAAATTGCTATAGCTGATTAAATGTGAGGTCCTTATGATGTTATTAGACCATGGATAGTGGAAATTTACATGAATAGCCATCAATTAAATGAATTATTAATGTTTAAATAAAGGTTAATTTAGTAATTTGTGATTGAAGTTAATACTAATTAAAAACAAACAAAATGGTAGCCAATTACTCATCTTTTTGCACTAAAAAACAAAGGAAGAAACACCATTTGAAGCTTTAGGTATTCTGCCGTTGTTAATCTTGATTGAGGTATGAAATTTATTCGGTTTTTGATGATTTCTACGTTTTTGTGATCGTTGCTTTGAGTACTAACTAGCCCATGCCTCAATTTTTGAATTGGTTGATGAATTTGTGAGTTGCCATTGATGAATGCTTGAGCTTTGTGATAGATGATGATGAAAAATGAATAATTGTTGATAGTTTTACATGTTTGGTAAAGAGAATTTTGATAAAAATGCTTAATTAGGATTAAATTGTGAAAAGTATAAATTGAGGGGTTAAATTGTGAAATAAATAAAAAATATGGGCTGCTAGGGATCTACAGAGGATTCGGCTAAGCATGAGTCTTATTAAATTTTGTGTAATTTGTGTTTTTGTGAAATAGGGACTAAATTGAATAAATGTGAAACTTTAAGGACCAAAGTGCAAAAATACCCAAATATGTGTTTGTGGACTAAATTGAAAGATTATGTGATTAAATGAGTTGAGTTTGTTATAATATAGATCAAGAAAAGAGAGACCCAGACTTAGATCGAGGTAAGAACAAAGTACTTGACTAATTGACTAGTTTCGTCGTTTTTACTTAAGGTAAGTTCGTATGTGATAGAAATTGTTACAATTATGTTTTTAATGCTTTAATATTGCATAAATTATATATATGAGACGATGGTTGGGTACGACGATGAATCGACTATGTTTGGCACTTAGTGTGCGTTTTGAGATAGCTTCGGCTATATAAAGCACTTAGTGTGCGAATCGGAATAGCTTCGACTATATATAGAACTTAGTGTGTAAGGTTGAGAAAGCTTTGGCTATGAAAGGCACTTAGTGTGCGAGATTATAATAACTTCGGCTATGCTTTAGCACTTCGTGTGTGAGATATTGAGTATTCGACAGTATCACATAAATGTATGAGTTCGATATGAATTTGTATAGGTATGTTCATATAAAGCATGAAATTCAAATAGAAGAAGTAATGAAATTTTTCATAAACACTTGAGTAAGTATGAGGAAAGTTTGTTGGTCACCATGATTTAGATACGAATTAAATATGAATTATATCAAATGAATTTGTACAGGTATGTTACCACTTGACGAATTTGATATAATTCAGGGTATGGATTGGTTAACATTACATGATGCTATTGTGAATTGTAAACGAAAGACGATAGATTTGAGATGTCAGAATAATGAGATTATCTGAATTGAATAAAATGATCTGAATGGCTTGCCAGCAGTGATTTCATTGATGTTGGCTCAGAAATATGTGAGAAAGGGTTGCAAAGCTTATTTTGCTTATGTGCTTGATACGAAAGTGACTGAAAGGAAGATTGAATTAGTGCTAGTTGTGTGTGAATATCCAGATGTGTTTCCTGAAGAGTTACCAGGTTTACCACCGATATGAGAGGTTGAGTTTGGCATTGAGTTAGTGCCAGGAACAACGTCGATATCGATAGTTCTGTATAGAATGACACCGACAGAGTTAAAAGAATTAAAAGCTCAGTTGCAAGAATTAACCAATAGAGGATTTGCACGACCAATTTTCTCATCCTGGGGTGCTCCCGTGTTGTTTATGAAAAAGAATGATGGCACGATGAGAATGTGTATAGACTACCGACAGTTGAATAAAGTGACGATCAAGAACAAATACCCTCTACCGCGAATCGACAATTTGTTTGACCAATTGAAAGGGGCTACAGTGTTTTCGAAGATAGATTTGAGATAGGGTTATTATCAGTTGTGAGTTAAAGACTTTGATGTGCCAAAGACTGCCTTTAGAACTAGGTACGAACATTATGGATTCTTGGTTATGCCTTTCGGCCTAACGAATGCACCTGATGTCTTTATGGATTTAATGAATTGGATTTTCAGACCGTACCTAGTTAGATTTGTCATTATATTTATTGATGACATTTTAATATATTCACAGAATGAAACTGAACATGTCAAGCATTTGAGAATTGTATTGCAGACTCTATGTGATAAGCAGTTATATGCAAAGTTTAGTAAATGTGAATTCTAGCTGCGTGAGGTTGGTTTTCTGGGGCATATTGTGTCAGCATCGGGTATTCGAGTCGGTCCTAAGATTTCTACAATAATGGATTGGAAGCCTCCAAAAAATGTTTCTAAGGTCCGCAATTTTCTAGGACTAGCGGGATATTATAGACAATTTGTGAAAGGCTTTTCAATGATTGCGGCTTCGTTGACGAGATTACTTCAGAAATATGTAAAGTTTGAATGGTGCAAGAAATGTCAAAAAAGTTTTGATCAGCTGAAAGCTCTTTTAACTGAAGCTCCAGTGTTAGTACAGCCAGAATCGGGTAAAGAATTTGTGATCTATAGTGATACATCGTTAAATGGTTTGGGCTGTGTTTTGATGCAGGAAGACAAAGTCATAGCTTATGCTTCAAGACAGTTGAAATTGAATGACAAGAATTATCCGGCATACGATTTAGAGTTAGCAGCTATTGTGTTTGCGTTGAAGATTTGGCGCCATTATCTGTTCGGTGAGAAATGCCATGTTTATTCAGATCACAAGAGTTTAAAATATCTGATGACTTAGAAATATTTGAATTTCCGACAGCGGAGATGGTTAGAATTGCTAAAATATTACGAGCTATGATTGACTATCATCTAGGAAAAGCAAATGTTATTGCTGATGCATTAAGCCGGAAATCTTTATTTGCTCTACGTGCAATGAATACTCAGTTGGCTCTATCTGAATACGGCTCGATTGTAGTTGAGTTGAAAGCGAGACCGTTGTTTTTATAGCAGATTTGTGAAGCTCAGAAAGTTGATAATGAAATGTTAGCAAAACAAGCTCAGTGTGATTCGAACACTGATTCAGAGTTTCAAGTTGATTTAGATGACTGTTTAAGATTCAGAGGCCGAATATGTGTTTCAAGGAATTCAGAGTTGATTCAGATGATTTGGAATGAAGCACATATTAGTCGTTTATCTGTTCATCCGGGAAGCACGAAAATGTATAATGATTTGAAACAGCTTTATTGGTGGCATGATGTATTAGAACTTTTTTCTAAATGTTTGATTTGTCAGCAAGTCAAAGCTGAACATCAAATGCCGTCAGGTTAATTATAGCCTATTATGATTCCCGAGTGGAAATGGGATAGAGTGGCTATGAATTTTGTTTCATGTTTGCCCCTATCTCCGAGTAAGAAAGATGCAATCTGGGTTGTTGTTGATAGATTGACAAAATTGGCTCATTTCATTCCAGTACGAACAGACTATTCGCTTGAAAAGTTAGCTGAATTGTATATATCCGAGGTTGTGAGATTACACAGAGTACCTATTTCTATGGTTTTGGATAGAGATTCGAGATTCACATTGAGGTTTTGGAAAAAAATTCAAGATGCATTGGCTACAAAACTACATTTTAGTACCGCATTTCACCCGCAGACGGATGGTCAATCCGAGCGAGTTATTCAGATACTCAAGGATATGTTGAGATATTGCAATTTTGAGTTTGAAGGCATGTGGGAAAAGTATTTACCGTTGATTGAATTCGCATATAACAACAATTTCCAATAGAGTATAAAGATGGCCCCATACGAAGCTTTATACGGTCATAAATGTAGAACACTATTGTATTGGACTGAGCTAAGCAAGAATAAGATTCACGGGGTTGATCTGATTAGAGAGACTGAAGAAAAAGTAAAAGTGATTCGTGATAGTTTGAAAGCAGCTTTGGATCTACAAAAATCGTATGCAGACTTGAAAAGAAAAGATATTGAGTTTCAGATCAGGGATAAAGTGTTTTTGAAAATATCTCTGTATTTCATGTATGGGATTATCTGGGATAATGTATTTCACGTATCTATGCTTCGAGATACCGATCCAACCCTTCATATGTAACACCCCTCACCCGTATCCGACACCGGGATAGGATTCGAGGTGATACCGGACTTAAACTCAACCAACTATATAAAATCAGGCCGTAAATTTGTGATCAATTTAAAACTTTTCATGTCACATACATTTTGTCCCTAAAAATGCGTTAGAGATGGTTTGGGACTAAACTGAGAACTTAAGAAAAACTTGGAAAGTTTCATGCTTTAAGGCTCCACACTCCCGTGTGGGCATAGAGCACACGACCGTGTGCTAGGGACACACCTATGTCCTAAACTCATGTCTAAAACCTGGACATTCTGCGAAAGCCATACGGCCAAGGCACACGCCCGTGTCCTATAACCGTGTCCTTCACACGGCTGAGACACATGGCCGTGTCTTTTGCCCGTGTACTACTACCATGCATACTGGTCTTAAAACACGGCCAGGACACAAGCCTGTGTGGCCTGCCCGTGTACTAAAGTGACTTTAAATTTTAAGTGCAGGGGACGCACGACCTTAACACACACCCATGGGAGTGATCCGTGTGTCACACACGGCCTAGACACATTCCCGTGTGTCTTGCCCGTGTGGACAAAGAAGGCCATTTTTCCAAGCGATCTTGTCACCCATTTACACAACCTGCACAAGATCATTTCAATATCTAACTTCACCACAATGGACACCAATTCATCCACAAAAAGAACATTATATGCATTTACCAAAATGAATAATAGCCATTATTCTAGGCTTGATACAAAATGAACAGCTTTTGACTTAAACCAAAATACATAACCAATTTCTCATTAAATCAAACATCTTAGTCTAGCCCTATACATGCCATACTCAAAAGAAGATTTATACCATAACAGGTGCTTCAATTGATAGTGTAATTGATATCTCTGATTTCAAAGGATCTTCGAGCTAAATAGCAACACTGAAAGAAAAGGGAAAGGAAAGAGAGTAAGCATAAAGCTTAGTAAGTTGCATATAAATAAATATACAACAACAAATTCACCATTAATCATCATGTTCATAACTCAAGGGTAAACATAAACTTGACTTACTCATTACCTCCTACTCGAGTCACATTTTCTAAATTAAGCTCATTACCCATGCATATCAGATAGGTACCTGTACCACTCACAACGTTATTACACTTTCCTTGTTAAATCACTTCCTTAGCTTTTAAAGTTGAACCTTTCGGAATACCACCGGATATTCTATGAGCCTTCAACATGGGGTAAGTTGCCGTTGCCATGTCCCATACATGGTCTTACACTAGCTCTCATGTATACGTGCTGATGCATGTCCCAGACATGTCTTATACTAGCACAACTCTTAGCCGATACATGTCCCAGACATGTCTTACACTGGCTATTATTGTCGAGGCCGATGCATGTCCCAGACATGTCTTACACTGGCACTCATCTCTATGCCAGTGCCATGTCCTAGACATGTCTTACACTAGTACACAAGTTACCCAAATGTCTTGGCACGAATATCCGGTTTGTTTCCTAGAGTTTCAACGGGGTTTTTCTAATATCTCAATTATTACTAAGCATTCCCAATTCACAATTTAGCAATTCATACTATATCAATTCAACGAAAATAAGAATACATGTATTACCAATGTAGTTATACTATTTACATACAACTTACCTCGGATTACAAAACGTACTCGACTAGTCGGTTTAGTCGTATTGCTTGGCTTTCCTCCGGTCTAGGTTAGGATTCGGTAAATCTTGATCTATAATAGCAAAATGCACTCATTTAGTCATTAGACACAATTAGGCAAATCTAAAATTTACATCTTAGGTAAAATGACCTTTTTGCCCCTAGACCTTGGCAAAATGACCATTTTGCCCCTATGCTCAAAAATTGATTTTTATCGAATTTCTTCGTATCTCAAGCCTAACCGAACCATTTTTACTCTTATAGGAACTTTAAATTCTCACTATTTCACATATTTATCAACTATTTTACAACTCATGCAAAATAGTCCCTTTAGGTGTTTTCCATGAAAACTCTTTCACTAAAGTTGTTTATTATACAACCCTAACTCATTTTCTTCCATAAAAACTAAGTAAAAATCACAAATCCTTTCATGGTAACACCCTAAAATTTCAATCATATTGCAAAATAGACCCCTCATTTGAAAGCTTATGCTTCAAGGGTCTCAAAAATGAAAAATCATTAAGAGAAACTATCAAAATCACTTACTTAAAGGGGCTCAAAGTTGCTAAAATTTTTGAAGCTTTCAATCCCCTACAATGGTTGATATTTTCGGCTAAGAAGGGAGAAAAAGATGATAGTTTTTCCTTCTTTTTCTTTTTCTTTTATTAAAAATACAACTAGTCAAAATTGGTGACCAAAGCTTCACCTAATTTTGACCTTCTCACCAATTTGTCTCCCCATGGTCGGCCAAGCTCTTTCTAGGGGTCTAATTGCCCTTTAAAAGCCCTCTATTTTAATTCTCTAGCTATTTAACACATTCGGGTACTAAAATGCAACTTTTGCCTTTTATGTGATTTAGTCCTTTTTTGCAATTAGGCTCGCAAACATTAAAATTAACTCTCCAAATTTTTCATGTGCCAATAAAACCATGCCTTAACCTCTTAATATTAATAAAAATAATTTTCCTAACTTTAGATTTTTGGTATCAAGACCACTATTCTGACTAGGCCCTAAATCGGGCTGTTACATCATATGTCATTTCCCTGACCGAAGTTGAGATTCAGTCAAATTTATCGTACAGTGAAGAACCGATTCGAATTCTAGCTCGTGAGACCAAAGAGTTGAGAAATAAAAAAATTACATTAGTAAAAGTATTGTGGCATCGACACTGGATTGAACAAGGTACGTAGGAACCCGAAGATGCTATGAGAAAGCAATATCCAAACCTATTCACTAGAAAGATTTTCGGGGACAAAAATCTCTAAAGGGGGAAAGTTGTAATAGCCCGATTTTAGCTAAATCAGAATAGTAGTTTTGAAACCACAAATTTGAGGTCATAAAATTATTTTAATATTATTTTTGGTGTTTATAGGATGTGAATATGTATGTGTGAAAATTTCGTGAGCTAATTTTATCGTTTAAGTGATTAATTTGAGAAAAAAGACTTAATCGCATAAAATGCAAAAGTGACATTCCATATGTTAAATGTGTTTAATTGCTATAGTTGATTAAATGTGAGGTCCTTATGATGTTACTAGGCCATGGATAGTGGAAATTTACATGAATAGCCATCCATTAAATGGATTATTAATGTTTAAACAAATGTTAATTTAGTAATTTGTGATTTAAGTTAATATCAATTAAAAAAAAACAAAATGGTAGCCAGTTACTTATCTTTTTTCACCGAAAAACAAAGGAAGAAACACCATTTGAAGATTTAGGAATTTGATCATTGTTCATCTTGATTGAGGTATGATATTTGTTCAGTTTTTGATGATTTCTACGATTTTGTGATCGTTGCTTTGAGTACTAGCTAGCCCATACCTCAATTTTTGAATTGGTTGATGAATTTGTGAGTTTCCATTGATGAATGCTTGAGCTTTGTGATAGATGATGATGAAAAATGAATAATTGTTGATAGTTTTACATGTTTGGTAAAGAGATTTTTGATGAAAATGCTTAATTAGGTTTAAATCGTGAAATAAATAAAAAATATGGGCTGCTAGGGATCTATAGAGGATTTAGCTAAGCATGAGTCTTATTAAATTTTGTGTAATTTGTGCTCTTGTGAAATAGGGACTAAATTGAATAAATGTGAAACTTTAGGGGCCAAAGTGTAAAAATAACCAAATATGTGTTTATGGACTAAATTGAATGATTATGTGATTAAATGAGTTGAATTTGTTATAATATAGTTCAAGAAAAGAGGAACTCGAACTTAGATTGAGGCAAGAACAAAGTACTTGACTAATTGACTAGTTTCGTCGTTTTTACTTCTGAGGTAAGTTCGTACATGATAGACATTGTTACAATTATGTAATGCTTTAATATTGCTTAAATTATATATATGATAAGATGGTTGGGTACGATGACGAATCGACTATGTTTGGCACTTAGTGTGCGTTTCAAGATAGCTTCAGCTATATAAAGCACTTAGTGTGCGAATCGGAATAGCTTCAGCTATATAAGGCACTTAGTGTGTGAGGTTGAGAAAGCTTCGTCTATGAAAGGCATTTAGTGTGTGAGATTATAACAGATTCGGCTATGCTTTAGCACTTAGTGTGAGAGATATCGAGTATTCGACAGTATCACATAAAAGTATGAGTTCGATATGAATTTGTACAGGTATGTTCATATAAAGCATGAAATTCAAATAGAAGAAGTAATGAAATTGTTCATAAACACTTGAGTAAGTATAAGGAAAGTTTGTTGGTCACCATGATTTGTATATGAATTAGTTCAAATTGATGTATTGTATATTATGAATTGTTGAATATATTTAGTACGAACTTACTAAGCAGTGAAGCTTACTGCGTTTTATTTATCTATGTTTTATAGAGAATTAAAGCTAACTCAGACTTGGGGATCATCTGGAAACGTCATCACACTATCGATTAACTCGTTGGTACTTTTGACGCTTAGTATATATGGTTTATGGCATGTATAGGCTAGTGTCATTTTGGTATGCCTTGAATTATGATATTAGCCATGAGATTTGGCTTGTAAATGTTGGTATGTATGGCCATTTAAGTTGGCTTAAGTATGTGATGTATATAATGCCTTATATGTTGGCTTGATTTGGTATGTCTGCCATAGTTGTTGATATAGCTAAATGGTTGTTCATTTGGTTAGTTATTAGTTGATGTATTAATGCTTGGAAGTTGACATATTGTGTTTTGAACTTGAGATGATAATATGGTGTGCTTTGTGATATAAAATAGGTGATAAGATAATGAGCTAATGCTTTTGGAACTTATATAAGTTGTGATGATTTTGGTTTAGTAATTTGGTATGCTATTGAATATAGAATTGAGTAATTGAAATGGTTGTGGTTAGATGGCATGTTATGTGTATGAATTCGCATGTTTTGGCTACCTATAAATGTTATGAAATGGTACCATTTTGGTTGCTAGGTGTGCATGAGAAAAGGGTGGCAAATTAGCTTTGTAAATAGCCTATTTTTGACCACACGAGTAGAGACACAGACGTGTGTCTCAGCTGTGTGTCTCACACGGCCGTGTGTCCCCAGGGGTAGCCCTACAAATTTAAGTCAGTCTTGTGCACGGCCTAGACAAATGGGCATGTCTGGCGGCCGTGTGAGACACACAGCCTTGGCACATGGGCGTGTCTGGCCAGTTCGAAGGGTACATGGGTTAGACATACCGGCGTGTGGTCGACCATGTGGCCAAGATAGTAACTCCCCTTAGATTTCACACGGCCTGACATATGGGCGTGTCCTCAGACGTGTAGTAAAAGTCAGTATGTATGCCCTGTTTTCACACGACCTATGACACGTGTGTGTCTGGCGGCCGTGTGAGGCACACGGCCTGTTCACGCGGGCTTGTGACCCTTATAGATTTGAAAATTTTCTAAGTTTTCCAAAGTTTGCATATGTGATCGGTTTAGTCCCGACCCTTCTTTAAAGCATGTTTTAGGCCTCGTAGGCCTTCATAAGGGACGATATGGTTATGTATGATTGATGTTTATATGGAAATACTTAATGTATGTGAAATGTATGCTTTTGTGTTGTGATTGATTGGTAATACCTCGTAGCCTATTCCAGCGATGGATACGGGTTAGGGGTGTTACATATACATTTAAACTAATTAGAAATTTCCAAACATGCATTATTATGCTCAAATTCACAAGCATACATCTTCTCAAATATCAACCATTTGACATCCATAATTCCTACTATCAATAAGCATCACAAAGCCAACCTCAATCACATAACATAGGCCATATGCACACATATATATATACAACCAAACTTACCAAATTAAGCCAACTCACATGGCTATATATACAAACCAAACCTTAGACATTTACAAGCGAATTCAAATGGCTAAATTCATCATCAAATTATATACCAAAATGTCTAAAGTTCCTATACATGCCATATACTCAAAACATAGATTCAAAAGTACCAAAATGATAGCTTGATAGTGTGATGAAGTCTCCAACTATCCACGAATCCGAGCTAGCTTTGAAATTACTATAAAACATGGAAAAATAAACAGAGTAAGCCTGTATGAAAATAATAAGCAAAACTCACCATTTAGTTAGCATTCAAAATAAGCATTTAACATACTACAAAATATGCATAACAATAATGTTAACATATATTCAATCATCTATTTAGCCGTGAACTCAATTCATTCACATGCTCAAAACATATTCAGTTTATGTACATACCTATACCAATACGTACCTGTTCTCACCAATTCATATCCTCAATAAACCCGTTGAACCATTTGGAATAAAATCAGATACCTAGGATCTCGCACAATAAGTGCCAATAATAATATAGCCGAATCTATCTAAATAATCTTGCACCCAAAGTGCCAATATACATAGCCGTAGCCATTTTGGTAACGCATACGAAGTGCTAATACATAGCTGAGGCTATCTCGATAACTATCCTAGTGACATGTTATTTGTATCCTAATCTATTCCTAAGGTTCAACCGGGATTTCCAATGCCGAGTCATCGTCAAATATATCCACGATATCGTATTCACATTTTATACAATACCAAAACATTTAAAATACAATTATAACAAAACTTATTACATACGAACTTACCTCAATTCACTAAAATGATGAAATAAGTCGATTAGTCGAGTACTTTGTTTTTCCCCCGATCTAGGTCCGAACTTCGTTTCTCTTGATCTAAATGAAGGAGAAAAGCTTGCCGAATTTCAAGCCCTAAAAATGGTTCTTTTCTTTGTTAAAATCGATAGGATAAAGAAGATTATGAGTTTAATGGCTTTTGTTTTATTTATTTTAAGTTTAATTACCAATTTACAAATATAACCTTGATTAATCATACTAATTTCAACAATACCAATCTCATAAATGTCCATTAACATATTAATGGTCTAATTACCACTTAAGGACCTTAACTGTAAGGTTCTATAGCTATTAAACACCTTTAGCTAATAAAACTCAAGTTTTACACTTTACGCGATTTAGTCCTTTTTTATCAAATTAAGCATTCAAACAATAAAATTTCTGAACGAAACTTTCATACAAACATACTATCATGCTATAAAAATTAAAAAAATAATAAAATAAATATTTTGACTTTGGATTTGTGGTTCTGAAACCACTGTTCTAATTTAACAAAAAATGAGCTGTTACAACTCTTCCCCTTTAGGGACTTTCGTCCCCGAAAATCTTACCAGCAAAAAGGTTAGGGTACTATTTTCTCCTAGCTTCCTCGGGCTCCCATATGGCTTCTTGACACAATGTCGTTGCCAAAGTACTTTTACTAAAGCTATGCTTTTACTCCTAAATAGTTTAACCTCTCGAGCTAAAATTCTGATCAGTTCTTCATTGTATGTCATGTCGGGTTGAATTTCAATCTCTGACGGGGAAATTACATGTGATGGATCTGATCTATATCGGTGCAACATCGACACATGAAACACATTTTGAATCTTCTCTAATTCTAACGGTAACACTAACCGATATGCCACTGGCCCTATTCGTTCAATAATCTCATACAGCCTTATGAATCGCGGACTCATCTTGCCTTTGTGACCAAATCGAAGAATTTTCTTCCACGGATATACTTTCAAGAATATTTTGTCACCTATCTGAAATTCAATGTCTTTTAATTTCAAATCCGCATACGATTTCTATCGATCTGAAGCTGCTTTCAAATTGTCACGAATTACCTTCACTTTATTCTCAGTCTCTTGGATTAAATCAACCCCGTGTGTAACACCCCTTACCCGTATCTGACACTGGGACAGGATTCGAGGCGTTACCAGACTCAAACATTAACATTCATACAAAACTGGACCATAAGATTTCACCCAAATTAAACATACATATCGTCCCTTATATGGGCCCATGAGGCCCAAAACATACATTGGGTATGGTTCGGGGCTAAATCGAAAACTTTCGGAACTTATATAGTAGTTAGAAAATTTTCTTATTTTGGAGGGTTACACGACCATGTGGGTAGGCCGTGTGTCACACACGCCCGTGCGGCTTGGAACATGCCTGTGTCCTTAGCCCGTGTAGCTCTCTGTTTATGATGTCATCAACAAAATAGGGTCACATGGCCAAGTCACACGCCCGTGTGCTTAGGCCATGTGGCGAATTAAATTCAAAAAAAAATTAGGTGCAAACTTCACACGGCCAGGGCACACGCCCATGTCTTGAAGTTGTGTCTCTCACATGGCCGAGACACATGGCCGTGTCTCTACCCATGTATTTACTATTGGGTATTCTGTTTTACCTAATTAGGGTGCAGGGGATACACGGTCGGCTCACACGCCCATGGAGCAGACCGTGTGTCACACATGGCCTAGACACATGCCCGTGTGTCTGCCCATGTGGACAACTATAAGGCTATTTTCCAAGCCTTTTGACACCCTTAAACACTCACATACTTAGACATATTTCATTGCACACAACATATCACATTTTGACAATCAATCATTCCAAACCAAAACTAATTCATGCCCATGTAATGACACCATTTCACACACTCAAATTAACAAGCTTACTTAAGGCATTCCGCAGCAATTTCATATCCAATCAACATTATTAATCTACTCTTATTTCACACATTTAAACCATGATCATAACCATACCAATTTATCATGATTAATTCACCATACTTATATGCCATATAACACCATCCATCATCATCAAGACTTTGACACATGCATGCATAAATAATTAGGTTTACAACCCAATAATCAATATGAACCATATCTCATGGCCATATACAAAATGAATCATCAAATCATTATAAGCCAACACCCTTGGCCAAATTAATATGACACATAAACAAAAAGACCAAGTCCCCTATACATGCCATACTCAAAATGTTGAGACTAACTATACCCAAATGTCCAATTGATAGTGTGATCAAATCTCTGACCTCCTTCGATCCCCGAGCTAGCTTGGCGATACTATAAGAAAATGGAAAGGAAAGGGGAGTAAGCATAAAACTTAGTAAGTTTGCATGTAAATAATTAACAACATTAACCATGCATTATTATACACATAACATAATAATATTTATCACAATGTCATCAAGTATTATAGGTACATTTTAAGTCATGGCATTTACATAATGTACAATAAAACTCATGATCATAATTTATTCATTCACTTCTTACCGAGGTCTTATCGATTCATAATCTCAATATTTTTGAGCTTTGTGTACATACCTGTACCCTTTCAACATGATCATACCTTGTCATCTCTTTGACATAATCGTTGGATTACTCGTTGAACCACTTGGAATACTAAAGGATACTTGGGAAATCTCATGCACATAGTAAGATGCCGATGCCATATACCAGATATTGTCTTACATGGGATCACAGATTGAAGCAGATAGCCCAACAATGGTCTTACACGATGACTCATATCGATGCCAATGCCATATCCCAGATATGGTCTTACATAGGATCAAATATTAATGCTAATGCCATGTCCCGGACATGGTCTTACATGGTATCACATATCGATGCCAATGCCATATTCCAAACATGGTCTTACATGGGATCACACATAACCCTAATGTTATGACATTTGTATCCTAGCTATACCTAAGGTTCAACCGGGGTTTCGAGATATCAAACTTCATCGAATCATCATCGAGTCATCATTAATTAAATCCACAAGGACAATTACACAATTCACGCAATATTAAAGCATTAAGAACATAATAATGTAATGTTGCATTATTTACACACGAACTTACCTCGGTACCAAAATATGACTAACTATTCGATTTAGTCCACAACCTTGTTCTTTCCTCGGTTTAGGTCCGGACTCCATTTTTCTTGATCTATAATTGCAAATTTCACTTATTTAATTATCACATTGTTCAAATTAGTCCATAAATCATACTTTGGTAAAATTATAATTTTTCCCTAAACTTCCACATAATTACAAATTAGCCCTTAGGCTCGTAAAATGAAAGGTGTTCATTTTCTTTGTTACCCAAGCCTAGTCGAACTTATAACATGCTTATAGTAGCCCAAATTTCTCATTAAATCATACATCTTACTACTCATTTTACAAACTTTACAAATAAGTCCTTTTTAGCTATTTTCACTAGAAATCACTTAGTAAAAGATGTTTATCACACATCAAACATTCATATTCTTCCATTAAACATCAAAACACATGCATGTCATACATGGGTCAAATTAAACCCTACTTCAAAATATGGCTAGAAATAGGTAAATTGGGTTACGAGGGTTTCAAAAATGTAAAGAGCATTAAAAATGGGGCTAGGATGCATTTACTATTGAGCTTGAAAGTTGAAGAAACCCTAGCAATGGAACCCTTAGAAATTTCGGCACACATGAAGAAGATGGACACCAAATTTTGACTTATTTTCCCTTTTCATTCTTTTATTAACCAAATGACAAAAATGCCCTTAAGGCCTTTCTTTCAAAATTTTCCTATTCATGCCCATTTTTGTCCATAAAAATAGAAATTGGGAAAATTGCTATTTAAGGTCCTCTAATTAATAATCCATTGCAATTTCATGCTTAAAGATTCTAGAAATCACATTTTGTAACTTTTTCAATTTAGTCTTAAATGTCAAATTGGACACATTAATTCAATAAAATTTCTTCATGAAATTTTCACACAAGTATGCAATCATATCATAGACCTCATAATAATCATAAAATAATTATTTCTACTTCAGATTTGTGGTCTCGAAACCATTATTCTGACTAGGCCTAAAATCGAGATGTTACAACTCTCTCCCCTTAGGGATTCTCGTCCTCGAAAATGTTACCAGTGAAAAGGTTTGGGTATTGGTTTCCCAAGTTTTCTTTGGTCTCTATTGAGCCTCTTCAACCCCATGTCTTTGCCACAAGACTTTCACAAGAGTAATACTTTTTTTCTCAATTGTTTAACTTTTCGAGTCAAAATCTTAATCGTCTCTTCACCATAAGTCATATCTGGTCGAATCTCAACCCCTGTCAGTGAAATCACATGCGAAGGATAAGATTGATATTGGCACAACATAGACACATGGTGTAACACCCCTAACCGGTGTCCGTCGCTGAAATGGGGTTACGAGGTATTACCAAACGAGATACAAATTTCAAATAATCATATGCATACACTTGCACAAACTTTTAAACCAATCAAATATATATAATAACTGATTTCATTTCTTTGTGAATCATTTCAATAAGGAAAAATCGTAATTTGTATACAATCAACTTCAATACTATTCTTGTTTGACCAAATAATAAACTTATAAATCAATCAACTTATGACCAACATTTAAAGACTAACTTATACACTATTCAACATCCATTTTAAATCAAGAAGGACATTTCTACACCACATAAAACTCATAAAATCTTCATGATTTACTAATGAACAAATCACTATTCATTTGGTGATTTTTCAATGCATTAGCCGAATACAATTATGCTTTAACAATTGTCCATTTTCAACTTGATTCAATCACTTTACAAATCTATGCATTTCAAAGAGCTAAACCAATATATTAAACATAGTTTGTCTAACATGTAACATACCATAATCGAATATATAAACATGCTAATATTACCAAGCAAGCAATATAACAAAGATCCTATTTATAACCAATTCAAAAATCATATATTTGAATAAGTACATAAATATACATATTACTAAGATTTATGTCATATCAAACTTACTACAAATTTATCTCAACTAATGTATAAATATTAAACCATTACATTATATACCTATACATATATACATATATATATATAAGTGCCGAATCATAATGATTACTATAATATATATTATACCAAAATACAACTCAAGACCAAATTGCTTCTTAAGAATTTGGTAGTAATATTAACCATGAAAATCATATAAGTACTAAGTACTTTGAAATAAGCCAATATGTATCATATAAAACCAATTACATATAAACGTCATTGTCATTCTACTCCATTAATAAACCAAATCAATAAACCGTTCATAAAACAAATAATACCATGTAATATGCACATCAAAATAATGTCCAACCACGTTTATATATATAACTGAATATTCTTTAATTACAAATCACATAATAACACCTTAATTAAATATATCAACCAAATTCACATACATGTTTATTTATGCATGAATTATAACCAAATCATTTTAACCATGAGTAACATAACAAGTTTAAATCATACTTATTAATATACCATGACCGATTCAATCTAATCACATCTAAAAATCATCAACCATTTTCAATGCATTTAACACATATAAACATGACTAAGTTCATATAATCACATAACATATTAGCCATTTTCGCATGGCTTAATATATATATACCACAAACTTGACCAAATACAACTTAGCTTATACATGCCATAGGTTTGAGTTTAAACTTATAAAATACCAAAAATAGTCGATAGTGTGATAAACTTTGCTGAAGATCCCCGAGCTTATATCTGACTTCCAAAAATCTATAAAACAGAGGTAAACATAAACACACACAGAGTAAGCTATCATAGCTTAGTAAGTCATAAGCAAATAATCAACTCAATGACATAATCAACTCATTTAAACCAAACCAAACTATAGTATCATAATCACATTAAATTTCAAGCTTACGATTTCATGTATATCATATACTTTCACATATAAACTTATTCATGGCTAAATGTACATATATATATTAACAAAGTATCTTTCAATTTCTAAGCCAAAAAATTATTATAACCAAGTACATTTACTCACATATACATATACTCATGAATCAAATATAACATTACATGTATTTATATAGCATATGGCCGAATGTACTTCACAAATGGACATATGCTCACATTAGTAACTTATATAATTTGCATCACATATCTAATGGTCAACTTACCTTATTTTCAAATAGGAAATCAACTAACTCATACCTAATCATTTAGCTCGTTTTACACGTTTGATCACAACTTATAATTGCCCAATGAACCATTCAGAATTGGATAGGACACTCAGATAATTACATATATCGTACAATGCCAATGTCCCAGACGTGGTCTTACATGTAGTCGCATATCGATGCCACTGTCCCAGACAGGGTCTAACTCAGACACATATATCGGAGTCACATATCAATGCCAACATATAAAATGTGGTCTTACTCGCACACATATATCAATGCCATGGTCTTACTCGTAGATCACATATCGGAATCCTGTGTCATGACATATGAATCCTAGCTATTCCTAAGGTTCATACGGGACTTTTAGACGTCGTAACTCAGTCGAAATGAATTCGTAAACATGGCTCCCAAGCTTATTTACATTCGGCTAACACATATATATTTTCACATATTTCATTTCAGCATATAAACTCATATTTATTTAAAATAAAAAAATATCTATTTGCTTATAAACTTACCTCGGACGATGAAAATCGGAACGGGACGACTAATCGACAACTTTATTTTTCCTCCGATCTAAATCTGATTTCTTTGGTTCTTGATCTAAACATATTCAAATTAAACTCATTCAAACATATTTTCACTCAATTTAGTCCAAAAACACATAAATAGGAAAATTACCATTTTACCCCTGACATTTCACACTTTTTACAATTTAGTCCAAATTGCACAAAACACAAAATATGCAAAATTCTAATATATCATGCTTAGGCCGAATCTTCCTTATGTTCATAAAAGTCCATACGTTTCATTTATTTCACATTTTATTCCCTCAATTTTTTATTTTTTCAATTTAGTCCTAATTACTCAAAATCATCAAAAATTCCAATACAAAACATGTTAATCTAAAACATATCTTTCATATTTCATCAACTAACATCACAAGGCTCATATATTCATCAATGGAATAACTCAAAATATTCATCAAAATAAAAAATTCAAGCATGGGCTTTGTAAATTACACTGCAACGATCTCAAAAATGTAAAAATTATCAAAAACCGAGCTAGTTACATACCTTAATCAAACTCAACAATGGCCGAATGCCCTAGCTTTGTTTCTTTCTTTTCTTTTTAATGTTATTTGGTCAAGACTAGAAAGATGAACACTTGTGTCTTTATTTTATGTTTTATATTATTATTACTTATTAATCATTTTACTTTTATAACCTTTATAATAAAATTTTAAAACCATATATTATAAGGTCACTACCGTCCATGATTTATAAATATGTCTAATTGCAACATAAATGCCTCCATTTAAAAAGACAACAACAATTCGGCCCTTACACATTAAACTATCAAGTTTTCATTTTATGCGATTAAGTCCTTTTATTTAATCGGACTCTCAAATGACAAAATTAAATCACGAAAATTTCACACATATAAATTCACACATAATAAACACAGAAAATAATTTTAAAATATTTTTCTAACTTCAATTCGTGGTCCCAAAACCACTGTTCTAAATAGGGTCTAAATTGGGCTGCTACGCATGGAACACATCATGAATTCTTTCCAACTCAGATGGTAAAGCCAACCGATATGCTACTGGCTCTATCCTTTTGGTAATCTCATACGGTCCAATAAAGCGTAGGCTTAATTTGCCCTTCCAGGTAAACCTCAAGACTTTCTTCCACGGGGATACTTTTAGGAATACCTTATCACTGACTTGAAACTCAATCTCTTTTCGTTTCAAGTCTACGTAGGATTTCTGTCTATCCGAAGCAGCTTTCAAGCGATCACGAATTACCTTCACCTTTTCTTCAGTTTCTCTGACTAAATCAACTCCGTCAATCTAATTCTCTCTGAGTTCAGTCCAATACAAGGGTGTTCGGCACTTACGCCCATACAATTCCTCATAAGGTGCTATTTTCAAACTCGACTGAAAACTATTGTTGTAGGCAAATTACACCAATAGTAAATATTTTTCCCAACTACCTTGGAACTCAAGAACACAACACCGTAACATACCTTCAAGGATCTGAATTACCCTATTGGATTGACCGTTTGTTTGAGAATGGAAAGCGGTACTAAAATTCAATTTCATGCCCAACGCTCCTTGTAACTTTTTCAAAAATTGCAAAGTAAACCTCGGGTCTCTATCCGATATAATCGACAAAGGCACTCCGTGCAATCTCACTATTTCGAAAATATACAATTCGGCTATCTTATCAAGTGAATAGTCGGTACGTACCGGTATAAAATGAGCCGACTTTGTACATTTTTCTTTAACAAACATCTTTCATTCTCGGTGCCAAAGGTAGACCCGTCACAAAGTCTATAGTAATACGGTCCCATTTCCACTCGAGAATCATTACAGGTTGAAGTAAATCTGAAGGTACTTGGCGTTCGGCTTTCACTTGCTGACAAATCAGGCATCTCGAAACAAACTCAGAAATATGTATTTTCATACTCGGCCACCAATACAATTTCTTCAAGTCATTGTACATTTTCTTACTTCTCGGATGTATAGACAAACAACCACTATGTGCCTCATGCAAAATCTTCTAAGTCAACTCGGTATTTTTAAGAATGCAAATCCTATCTCGAAACATTAAGCAACCATCAAAACCAATTCGTAAATCTGATTCAATACCCGACTCGCACTGAGCTCTCCTGTCTTGCAACTCACTGTCACTTTTCTAAGCCTCATAGATCTCTTGGAGAAACATTAGCCTAGCTCTGAACTTAGCTAGAATCGAACCACCATCTGAATAAGTCAACCGTGTATTCATAGCCCTTAAAGAAAATAACGACTTTTTACTCAAAACATCGGCAACCACATTCGCCTTTCCCGGGTGGTAGTCAATCACTACATTCGCCTTTCGGGTGGTAGTCAATCACTAACTCGTAATCTTTTATCAACTCTAGCCATCTCTGTTGTCATAGGTTCAAATCCTTTTGAGTCATCAAGTACTTTAGACTTTTATGATCAGTTAATACTCTACATTTCTCACCATACAAATGGTGTCTCCATATCTTCAACGCAAACACAATGGCGGCTAGCTTCAAATCATGTGTCGATAATTTTTCTCATGTGGCTCCAGCTGCCTGGAGGCATAAGCTATTACCCTACCTTCTATAATAGCCGACTAAGCCTAGAGATCTTCTAACCTCTGACACATTCCTCGGTAATTTCCATTCAACAATAGTCGATATCTTACTCGGGTCAACTCTAATACCATTACCCGAAACAATGTGACCCAAAAATCTAACTTCTCTAAGCCAAAATTCACTTTTACTAACGCATCCATGTGTCTACTTGTGTGGACAATATAAGGCTATCGACCAAGCCTTTTGCCATCTTGAAACACCATTTAACTCTATTCAACATGTCAAAGTCTTATATAATATGATTTCTAAATTAAGCAACCATACTAAAAACTTCCCATTCATGAAAGTCCTTCTTGTATTAATGAAGAAACATTCGATGTTAGCCATGATTCATGGCCTTATACAAAATGAGCCAAATACTAAAATAAGCCAACTCACTTGGCAATTTACAAAGGCACCAAAACTCAAAAGTCAAGATCCTATACATGCCATACTCAAAATAATAAAACCAATTATACCAAGTGCTTCGGTTGATAGTGTGATCGATGCCTCCGACGTTTGATGATCCTCGAGCTAATTGGGCGGCACTATAAGAAAGTAGAAAGGAGAAGGAGTAAACATACCAAATTGGCCCTAAGAATCTGATTCTCTCTTAACTCGGTCCAATATAAAGGCGTTCGGCACTTACGCCCATATAAAGCCTCATAAGGCACCATTTTCAGACTTGCTCAATAACTGTTGTTATAGGCGAATTCGACAAATGATAAATACTTTTCCCAACTGCCTTGAAACTCGAGAGCATAACACCGCAACATGTCTTCCAATATCTGAATTGCTTTTTTCGGCTGACTATCGGTTTGCGGGTGAAAAGCTATGCTAAAATTCAACTTTGTCCCTAAAACTTCTTACAACTCCTTCCAAAACCTCGAGATAAACCTCGGATCCCTATCCGAGATAATCGAAAAGGGCACTTCATGAAGTCTTACTACCTCCGAGACATACAAATCAGCCAATTTCTCAAGGGAGTAGTTGGTATGCACCAGTATAAAATGTGCTGACTTTGTAAGTTTATCAACAACGACCCAAACGAAATCCTTTTTCTTTGGTGTCAAAGGCAACCCCAACATAAAATCCATAGTTACTCTGTCCCATTTCCACTCGAGAACCATCATAGGCTGAAGCAAGCCCGAGGGTACTTGTTGTTTGGCCTTTACTTGTTGACAAACTAGACACTTAAAGACAAACTCAGATATGTCTCTTTTCATTCCCAACCACCAATACATTTCCTTCAAGTCATTGTACATTTTCACACTACCCAAATGGATAGACAAGCAACCACTATGTGCCTCTCGTAAAATCTTCTAAATGAGCTCCTTATCCTTGGGTACACAAATCCTGTCTTGGTACATCATACAACCATTGGTACCAATACGAAATTCTGATTCATTTCTTGTCTCACACTGAGCCATTTTAGCTTGCAAGCGCTTATCACTTTTCTGAGCCTAACATATCTCTTGAAGGAACGTAGGTCTAGCTCTCATCTAAGTGGAAACGGGCCATCACCAATCACGATCAGCTGAGTATTCATAGCCTTCAGAGAGAACAATGATTTCCTACGCAAAGCATCGGCAACTACATTTGCCTTCCCGGGGTGGTAGTCGATCACCAACTCGCAATCCTTTATCAATTCTAACCACCTTTGTTGCTGTAAATTTAGCTCCTTCTGAGTCATTAAACACTTTTGGCTCTTATGGTCAGTGAGCACTCAGCATCTCTCACCATACAAATGGTGTCTCTAAATTTTTAACGCGAATACGATGGCGGCCAACTCTAAATCGTGCGTCAGATAATTCTTCTCGTGTGGCTTTAGCTGTCTCGAGGCATATGCTATCACTTTGCCTTCTTGCATGAGCACGCACCCCAATCCAATTAAGGAGGCATCGCTATATACCACGAATTCTTTCCCCGATTTTGGTTGCACCAGAACCGAAGCCTTGATCAACAAAGCCTTTAATTTTTCAAAACTCTGTTGGCACTTCTCTGTCCATTCGAACTTGGCATCCTTTTGTAACAACCTTGTCATCGGAGTAACTATCATAGAGAATGCATTCACGAATCTTCTATAGTACCCAGCTAAACCTAGAAAGCTTCAAATTTTTGACACATTCTTCAGTGGTTTCCACTCAATAATAGCCGAGATCTTACTCGGGTCAACTTTGATCCCATCTCCTGACACGATCTGTCTTAGGAATCCAACCTCTTTAAGCCAAAATTCACTTTTACTGAACTTAGCATATAACTGCTTATCTCTTAAGGTTTGTAAAACCGTTTTCAGGTGCTCCGTGTGCTCACTCTCATCACGTGAGTAAATTAGATGTCATCGATAAAGACCACCACGAACTTATCCAAATACAGCCAGAAAATGTCGTTCATCAAGTCCATAAACACTGCAGAAGCATTTGTTAAATCGAAGGGCATAACAAGAAACTCATAGTGTCCATACCTCGTCCTAAATGCGATTTTCGATACATCTTACTCCTTAACCCTTAACTGATAGTAGCCAGACCTTAAGTCGATCTTAGAAAACATGGTGGCTCCTCTCAACTAATCAAACAGATCATCGATCCTTGGCAATGGATACTTGTTCTTCACGGTTACCTTGTTGAGCTATCGGTAGTCTGTACACAATCTCATCGACCTATCTTTATTTTTTACAAAAAGTACTGGAGCACCCCACAATGAATAGCCCAGTCTTCGAAAACCTTTATCTGTTAACTCTTGTAATTGAGCCTTCAACTCCTTTAACTTCGTTGGATCCATTTTATACGGAACAATCGAGATACATGTCGTACCAGGGACCAACTCGATGCCAAACTCAACTTCTCTGGTTGGAGGCAATTTGGGCAACTCTTTTGGAAACACATCCGCGTATTCACATACCACAGGCACTAACTGAATTTTCACTTCTGACTCTTTGGTGTTAAACACAAATGCTAGGTAGGACTCATACCCTTTTCTTAAATATTTCTCGACAATCAAAGACGAAATTAGTACGGGTGAGTTATCCTGTTCACCTGATTCAACCTGAATAATATCCCCATTCTCACATTTCATTTCAATAAACTTGCCATCACAATTTACTATCACATTATGAGCAGTCAAGTAATCAATGCCAAGAATTAGGTCAAATTTATCAAACATAGTAGCATGAGGTTAGCCAAAAAACAATGACCTCTAATCATCAAAGGACAATCTTTACACACTTTATCAACTATCACATGCCAGCCTAACGGGTTTGACACTTTTATCACAAATTTGGTAGACTCAACAGACATATTCATACTAGGTACTAATTTCATGCATACATAGGAATGAGTAGACCCCGGATCAATCAAAGCAATAATAGAAATATCGTGAAGAGAAAAAGTACCCGTAATCACATCTGGTAAAGATGCGCCTTCACGAGCGTGAATGTCATAAGTCTTTGCAGGCACACGACCCTCGGACCTCACAAGTAAATCTCTAGGGGCACCTCTATCGCTAGCCCCATTGCCTAGGTTCTTCTGTGGTCTACCCCTCGTAGGAGCACTACTAGCCTTTACATCTTGCTTTTTTCTCTTTCTCATTTAACTCAGGGCAGTCTCGGATGAAGTGGTCCAAAGATCCACATTTGAAGTATCCTCTTTCATTTCCTCGGCACTCGTCGAAATGACCCCTACCAAACTGTGAACACTTCGGCTTATTTGGCCGGGCACTACCAACACTCGAGATAGAAGTGGTCTGAGCTTTAGAAGCCATGTTTTGCTTGTTCTTCTTGTTCCTACTTGAGAACCCCACTGACGCGTTTGATCGGGTAGGAAACATTTTCCATCTCTTAGATGAGGTCTGCTGTGATTTCTCTATCTATCTTTTCCTTGAGTTTTGACACTTGATGTCAGCTTTTCTCTTCTCTTTGGCCAATTCCTCAGCCTTACATGCTCTTTCCACGAGCACCACAAGTTCCTTTATCTCCAAAATGCCAACTAATAGATGAATGTCTTCGTTCAAACCATCTTCAAACCTCTTACACATAATGGCTTCTATAGATATGCACTCCCGTGCATATTTGCTGAGTCTCACAAACTCACATCTGTACTCAATCATCGTCCTACGGCCTTGCTTCAGCTCTAAAAACTCTTTTATTTTCTAGAATATAAACCTCTAACTAATGTACTTCTTCTGAAACTCCTCATGGAAGAACTCCCATGTAATCCTTTCCCTTGGTACAACCAACATAAGGGTGTTCCACCATTGGTATGCCGAATCTCGCATGAGTGACACTACACACTTCATACATTCTTCTAGCGTGTACGATAATTCGTCGAATACCCTGGTGGTATTCTCCAACCAAAACTCAGCCCTTTCTGGGTCATCATCGATATTTGCCCAAAATTCTTTGGCCCCTTGCTTTCATATTTTATCTACGGGGGTTTCTCTCTCCTAACCAAATCCACTCATTGCGAAGATACAAGAGCATATTGAGGAATCGAAAGAGGTGGGAGAGGTGGAGTGTTCGGATTTGCACGAACAAAATTCGTGTACCAGGCATCTATCATGTAGAGGTAAGCTTATCTAGTCCCTCTACCCTGACTCAGTGTTACGGGCCCACTATCTACTGGCGCGGTCCCTTCAGCGCATTACTCTCTACATTATCCGCCGTTGCTACGTCAGGATCCATTTACTATACAAAAACACAATTTATAGTCGTCAAGAGTCGTCATACTATCAATATACAGTTATGGCATGTATAACTAGACTCGTACTCATGCTACGTTAGTCCTAGAACCGACTAAACCATGGCTCTGATACCACTAAATATAACACCCCACACCCGAGTCCTACACCGGGATGGGATACAAGGCGTTACCACACTTAAACATATGCATTCCAACATTTTCAAATTAATACGACTTGATCTAATTTAAAACTTTTTCAAGCTTTGCCTAAACCCTCTTTAACATGGGCCTACGAGGCCTCAAACGTCTATTGGAACACACATGGCCTAAACGCTCGTTTGGTCATTATGATATGGCCGTGCTGATGGCCCGTGTGACACACATGGCCTAAGCATCTAGGGACACACCCGTGTTCCATGCCCGTGTGAAATAAATTCTAAATTCGAACCTACAGGGTTTTTCACATGACCTGACACACACTCGTGTCTATGGCCCGTGTCCCTCACACGGCCATGACACACCCTTGTCCTAGCCTGTGTCTAAAAACCCTGACATTCTATTTCTGACGTCAGCATCAATTCAGGGCACACGGCCAAGACACACACCTGTGGCCAGATGCCGTGTCCTCCATACAGCTGAGACATACGGTCGTGTCTCTGCCCATGTGTTTACTACCATGCATACTGACTTAAAATTTTTACGTGCAGGGGACACACGGTTGGATGACACGCCATGGGGCTAGCTAAATGTCACACACAACCTAGACACACGCCCGTGTGTCTTCCCGTGTAGACAATATAAAGCTATCTACTAAGCCCTTTGCCACCCTGAAACACCATTTAACTCCATTCAACATGCTAAAGTCTTATAAAATATGATTTCTAAATTAAGCAACCATACTAACAACTTCCCATTCATGAAAGACCTTCTTGTATTAATGAAGAAACATTCGATGTTAGCCATGAATACAAAATGAGCCAAATACTAAAATAAGCCAACTCACTTTGCAATTTACAAAGGCACCAAAACTCAAAAGTCAAGATCCTATACATGCCATAATCAAAATAATAAAACCAACTATACCAAGTGCTTCAGTTGATAGTGTGATCGATGCCTCCGATGTCCGATGATCCTCGAGCTAATTGGGCGGCACTATAAGAAAGTGGAAAGGAGAGGGAGTAAGCATAAAGCTTAGTAAGTTGCATGCAAATAAATATAACAACAACTTTACCGCTTGTTAGCATTCTCATAATACAAAAAGTAGGCATAAGCACAACTTACTCATCACTATCCAATACAATTCACATAGCATATCTGTAACACACGTTACCCGTATCTGAGACTGGGATAGAGTACGAGGCATTACCAAATAAACATACAGACATTGAACTAAAATACGGGCCATAAAATTTCCTTTAATTCAAATTTCTCAAACACATGCATGTCGTCCCTTATTTGGGTCTACGAAGCCCAAAACATACTTTGGAACCATTTCGGGACTTAACCAAGAGCCTACGAAAAAGTTGTAAAATTCATACTTTAAGGCTCCACACGCCCGTGTCCTGTGCCTGTGGAGCTCACTGCCGATTCTGTGATTGACACACAACTGAGACACACGCCTGTGCGCTCAGACCGTGTGGGCAGCGTTAGGCTATTTACCAAGCCTTTGTCACCTTACATACACCCACCTTTTCATAGACATACAACAAGGCATAAATGATCACTTAAACATTCATAATCATGAAACAACATGTCATTCATTCTAAATATATTTGACTTTAGCCCAATCTCATGGCTATCAACCTCAACACAAGATATTACCACATACATAGTCTAAATAACAATCAACATTCTCTATTTTGAGACCAACGTAATGTAACTACCAATTCGTCCATTAAACATCCATATTCAAGGCAACATTGCTCATTTCCATTTAACTCCTGATCCATAGGCATGCATTCAACTTACCTGATGTATTACCAATTATGCATAACATAAATAATTAAACTTACAACCACAATGATTAAGGGCCAACATGTTTGACCAAACCATAATAATAATACATGTCATAAAACTAACTTCCTATACATGCCACTCACTTGACATTTGTAATATTTGAATCAATTCTCCCAAAAATAGTAGCTTGATAGTGTGATGCTGCCTCCGACGATATCCAACCCCGAGCCGACCTATCAAAACTAAAGAAGTGGAAAGGAGGGGTAAGCTTTATGCTTAGTAAGTCCATATGAAATTAATAAGCAATTATCAATATGCTTTTTAAGATAAAACATCATAATTGTACAATTTACACATGTTCAGGTTGAGCTGTTTTACCGAGTTACAGTTACTAAATTATTTATATCTAAAGCTAAGAAACTCTAAATTAAGTTCTGTTAATTTTCGTTGAAACTAGAATCATATTCCTTTCTCCCATAAAATTTCCAAAATTTTTGGTTTAGCCGATTAGTACAGTTTATTCATTAAAGTTTCCCCTATTTTAGTGTTCAGCTACTCTGACCTCTGTTCACTACGAATCAGTTTTTGCCCTGTATAGAATTCAAAGCAGTTTATTTATATTAAAAATAGACTCAACAAAGAATCTATAAATATAAAGTATAACTCTTAGTTATTTTTGTATAATTTTTAGTGAATTTCTCAAATAGGAACAGGGGATCTCGAAGACATTCAGACTCTGTCTCACAAAAATTTAAATATCTCATAACATAAAATTCAATTGCATGCACCGTTTCTTCTATGTGAAACTAAACTCTTCAGGCTTTAATCTCATATTTTATTCAGACTATAACTCAATTTCGAAAATTTATGGTGAATTTCCAAAGTTGCACCACTGCAGTAACCCAAAACTGTCAAGGCTAAATTTACTCATTCACCACTATTATTCACCAAACTTACCAACATGTCACTTTCGTCTTAGGTATTCTCCTTATTCAATTAAGATTCACCCGTTGAACACATCGGAATATGATTTGAATACACGGATTGTATGCACATAAGTGCCATACCCGCAGCTAGACAAACTCAATAGCCTGCGGAAATTATGTAGCCAAGCTACCATGTAACCCGTCCATAAGCGAACTTGGCCTCAACTCAACGAATTCGGGCGTTCGCATCCATAAGTGAACTCGGAATCAACTCAATGATCTCAGATGCTTAGTTACATCTCACGAACTCAGACTCAACTCAACGAGTTCGGATGCCTAGTTACATCTCACGAACTTGGACTCAACTCAACGAGTTCGGATGCCTAGTTACATCTCATGAACTCGGACTCAACTCAACGAGTTTGAAACTCAACTATCCTAGTGACATGTCACTTATATCCTAATCTATTCCCAAGGTTCAAACGAGATTTTCCTTGATCACACATCTTTTCCGTCTTCCACGGAATGTTGGAACAGATACTATGTAGCATTTCATATTTATCAAGTAGCTCACATAATTTGCATATTACTAAATAATAATCCACAAACAATAATATTTCATGATAATAATCATTATATCATATAAATAACATTAAATTACTTAAAATGACAATTATGTTACCACATTTACACATGAACTTACCTCGTATGCAAAAATAGCCATTTTTACCATTTTGTCCACAACTTGATATTTTTTGATTTTAGCCCGAATTTCGATTTTCCTTGCTCTATCACTTCAAATATAGCCTAATTAGGACTCATATTATTTAAATTAACCCAAAATCATATTTTGGCAAAATTATAATTTTGCCCCTAAACTTTCACATATTTACACTTTTGACCCAGATCTCGTAAAATGACATATGTTCAATTTCTTTACTAATAGCCAAATTATTTTTAGGCATAAAACAGCCCACATGTTCATAAAAATTAGATTTTTAACACATATTTTATAACTTTTACAATTAGGTCCTTTTATGCATTTTTACCGAAAATCAAACACTCATTTTCTACCATTAGACATCAAAACACATGCATATTATTCATGGGTAAATTTTTAAACATGAACCCTAGCTCAAATTAATGGTAGAAATAAGTAGAACATGTTACCGAGATTCTAAAAACGTAAAAATCATTAAAAACGAGGCTAGAACGGACTTACAATTGAGCTTGGAAGCTTGGAAACCCTAGTCATGAAGTCTCCCTTGGTATACATGGCCATGGTGAAGAAGATGAGCAAAATTGGCTTTTAATTTTGTATTTTAATTCATTTTACCCCTAAATGACCAAAATGCCCTTTTTACTATTCTTTAAATTTTTACCCTTCCAAGCCCATTTTTGTATAAATTTTTAGAACTTACTTGGTCAAATTACTCTTTAAGGACCTCTAATTATTAATATAATTCAATTTCATGCAAGATGCTTCTAGAACACAAGTTTTACAGTTTATTCAATTTAGTCCCTAAAGTCCAATTAAGCATTTTTCACATAAAATTTCTTCATGAAATCTTCACACAAGCATAGAAATATATCATAGACCTTATAATAATCATAAAATAAATATTTCTATCTCGAATTTGTGGTCTCGAAACCACTATTCTGACTAGGCCCAAAATCAGGATATTACAATATCTCAAGCTCACATTTCATACATTTCAAATAGGCACCTGTACCACTCACAACTTGGTTATATTTTTCTTGTTTATCTTAAACTGAAATTCTCACCGTTGAACCATTCGAAATGCTATCAAATATTCATTAAGCCTCAAACATAGGGTATAATGCTGATGCCAAGTCTCAGACATGGTCTTACACTGGCTCACATGTCAAGTCCATGCCATGTCCTAGACATGGTCTTACACTGACTCTCATGTATCTGTGCCAATACCATGTCCCAGACATGGTCTTACACTGACACACCTTGTAGTCGATGCATGTCCCAGACATGTCTTACACTGACTTACGTCTCGAGGCCGATGCATGTCCCAGACATGTCTTACACTAGCTCTCGTTTCAATGCCGATGCCATGTCCCAGACATGGTCTTACACTGGCTCTCATAGTGTGGCCGATACATGTCCCAGACATGTCTTACACTAGCACACGAATAACTCGAGTTTCATGGCATGAATATCCAATTTATTTCCTAAGGTTCAAATGGGAGTTCTACTATCTCAATATTCATCATACATAATCATATCCACAAACAAGCAATTTATGCTATATTAATTCAAACACGTATAATAACAATGTAGTTGTATTATTTACATACAACATACCTCGGATTATAAAGTGTAGACGATTAGTTCAGCTTAGTCCACTTGCTTCGCTTTTCCCCGGTCTAGGCCCGAACTTTGCAATTCTTGATCTATAATGATAGAAATTGTAACACCCTAAATTTTGGGCCTAGAAGTAATGGGCCTTGAGTTTGGGATCGGTTAGAAGGCAGCTTAAATAACTTAAATGTGTTTAAATATTTTATAATTGTAAGTTTAGTTTAATTGTTAAGTGATTTAGGAAGGGTTGGTAGTGTGGAAAAAGTCCTGGGTTCGATCCAGGGCTTTATAAAAATTTTGCATTTTTTTTCTAAAAGACCCTGAGCATTAGGTGGAAGGCTTATTAATAAGGCCTGGTAAAACCTAACACAAGGAAACGTTTGGCCTAGTGGCAAAAGGCGTTGGTAGCAAGCAGGAAGTCCAGGGTTCAAGTCCTCTCATTGGCGAAAATTGTGGTGGTTTTTTTAATCAACCTTGAGGTCGGCAGAAAGACTTTATAATTAATTGGGGGGGGGAGAAACGGCACATATAAGGTAGGTGCTGTGGTAGCAAGGGACGTATAGCGCAGCCAAGAGATTGGGGGTTCAAATCTGAATGGTAGCAAGTATTTTTAGGATAACCTGGTTGCGGGTTAATAGGCCTTAAAAATAGTTAGGGATGGAATATGGCACAAGAGCGGCTGGGGGGCAGTGGCGAGAAGCATGCTATGGATTTGAGAGGTTGCAAGTTCAAATCCTAGGCCTGGCATGTTTTAAATTTTTATTCTTTAAGGAAACTGAGGCTTAGGCATATAAGCCTTATAGTTAATTGTGACCGAATGGTAGCACAAGATAGGTGGCGGTGCAGTGGCCAGTAGCGTGTTGGGATGTTGGAGGGCTGGAGTTCGAGTGGTTTTATGCTTAAAAGGAATTCAATCTTACTGCTCAGCGCAAGGAAGGATTGCCATTTCGGTGGAAGCAATTTGAATGCAATTCAAATTCGAATTGTTGGCTAAAATCAAGGTTGCGGTGGAGATAAGGATGATGATTAAGTGTGGATATGATGGTGATAAAATTGGAGAAATTGAAGGGAATTTAACTTGACAAGTTTAAGTCGATTGGGGAGTGTAGGTTTGTATTTATTTATTCTAGTATATATACGTGTGTCGTATGGGCAAGTAAGGGCATTTGTTGTTTTTGTGTGCTTCAGTCACATATTCTTGGAGGAAATTTCTTCCAACCTCTTGACTCTTTTGTTTTGTTTTTTCTTGCAAATACCTGAGTAATCTCAAACCCTTCATCTCCTCTTTTATTTAAGCCAAAGTTTTGATCTTTTCTTCCCTATTTTAATCGAATCAACCTCTTCCCTCTTTAACTTAGCCATTGCTTCTTTTTCATTTAAAAGCCGATTCATACACTTTGGGGGTTTGATTTCTTGTTGGCAAGCGATCTCGTGATCAGTAAGTGAATTATATCTTCTTCGAATTTTGTTAAATATTTCTAAGTTCTTTCATTTCTACACTCTTAAAAGTCAATTTTTCTTTATCCTTTCCAATACCATTACTTTCGTTAACATATGGTTTCTCCATTTATTTCTTTTTCTCCCTCTTATTCAAGAGTGTGATCAGTGGCTAAGTATTAGTTGATGGAATCAGGGGGTTGTAGCAGAGAGGTTGGGATAGAGGCTCCCAAGTTTAAGTGACATAAGGTGTCAGCCGTTCGGGACTTTCTGCCTGGATGCGGAAGGGGGACTACGTCAGATTTCAAGTTACATAGGCAGATCGCAACCAATCAATCTAGTCAAGGTTCTAGCGATTATGAATACTTAGTAATCCAGGTGATAAGGTGTGTATTTCTACCCTATGATAGCTTGATATAAAGCCGAAGGTGTGTACATACACTGCACACACATTAGATCAGCAAATCCCGAAATGTCGAAAAGTCGAAATACCGAAAAGCCAAAAGTCTGGCTACAATAGTCTTGCAAGTGCGCGAACACTCGTAAGGGGGAAATCGATATGTTACTAGAGGCCCCATAAGCGATCTCATAGATCTAGGTCGTACTTAGGCCAACTGGGCCAGAATGGGCTAAATGGGCCCGAAGGGCCATAGGCCCAAAATAAGCAAATTTGTTGATTTGGTAATAAGTGATGAACTAGTCATGCTGGTTACGTGCCTTGGAATTGATTTGGGCCAGATGGGCCATATGAAAGTAATTGGGACTAATGGGCCATATAAATGAGATTGGGCCTAGTGGGCCATATGCATGTATGTAGACTTATTTGGGCTTTGTAAGGGGTTTTGGGCCTAGTATCTGGTAATTGCTTAAACAAACATAAAACTTAAATAATTAATTAATTACGACCGTGGACAAGTTATAAGGTTAAGTTGTGACAATGGGTATATGCATGTCTAGGATTGGATCTAAGGAGAGCTTGGTACTTAAGCGATCTTAATGACTCACCTCCTCTTCTCTGGAATCCTACCTGGTGCATAATATCTATTCACTTTAGCCAATGGGGACTTGTTAACGGGCCAAGGTAAGTAACTAGACCCATAATGATGAGAAATGACCAAAATTCCCTTAGTGCGATAATGACTAAAATACCCCTATGTGTTGAATGTAAGATTTATGGATGTTACATGTATACCTGCTGCATTCATCTGATATTCTGTTTAGGTTGCATATGGTTTGGGAATTATGGAACGGAGGAAGTATATGAGGATTGCATGGTTGCTTGACGATCGTGGATCCACCGATGGCTATTAAGCCCAATATTTATTTAGTAGCTTGCTGCAATGAAGGTAGTACCGCAACCGGGCTACCATTGATGTGTATCGGATGGGTGGGTCAATACTTATATCCCCACATGATGTGGCCGGGGGATAGGGTTGGTGTGTAACGATTGGATTATTGGGGTGGGTTGCACAACATTGCATGTATGATATTATTGTGATATTATTGTGATATGGGCTTCGGCCCAACTGAGGCTAATATGGGCTAAGGCCCAAAGGCCACCGTTATTGAATTGTGTTCAGGCCCCAAAATGACTGATGATTGCTTTATACTCGTTAAGGTTTGTACACACTGAGTTTTCGAAACTCACCTCCCTCATTTTAAATTTTTCAGGTGATCCTCAGTAGGCGGTTCGACGGATGAAGGGACTCGGAGGTGGCCAACTAGTAAAAAGTTTAGACTTAGTCTTTTATTTAATTTTTAATATTTTAATTTTTTTGATTTGGGTTGTAATAAGGCCTTTCCTCTGGTTATTATTTCAAATTAGGTTTTTTATTATTTTTATGCTTTATATTTATTAAAAGTAGAACATGGTTTTCCTATACCATAACTGTTTTCAAATACTACGTTTCCGTAACTCAATCTTTAAATGACAAGTTTTCATAGATCATCTGTTTTAAATAAAGCTTCCGCAACTGAAAAGAGATTTTACAAAGTAATTATTATCATACAAGAAGGACTAGTTTTTTTAAAATACACTTCGCTTTGAAAGAAACAAATACAACTGGGATTTTACTCAAGGTTTTTATTTTAAAGAAGGGTTTTCAATGAAAACAAGGTTTTCGAAAAACACTTCAATGTGACACGCCAGATTTGGCCATAACGTCTGGGCCAGGTTTGGGGTGTTACAAAACTTCACAAATTTAATCGTTTAATTGATCTAGGTACTTAATAATGTATAATTGGGAAAAATGATCATTTTGCCCCTAGACTTTCACAAAATGACCATTTTAACCCTAGGCCCGAAAATTGATTTTTATCGAATTTCCTCATTAGCCAAGCTTAACGGACCATTTATCTCTCTTATGACAACCCTAAATTCCCAATATTTCACAACATTACTATCTATTTCATAAACTTTACAAAATGGTCTTTTTAGGTGTTTTCCATGAAAATTATTATACAAAAGTTGTTTATTTCACAACTATAACTTATATTCTTCCATAAAATTTCAGGTAGCATCACATATGCTTTCATGGAAAAACCTTAGACTCTCAACATTTTGCAAAATAGCCCCCTCCATAGCTAGCTTAAGCTTTAGGGGTTCCAAAAACACAAAAATCACCAAAAATAACCATCTAGATCACTTACTTGAGAGAGGAATAAGTGGCTGAAAGTTTCAAGCTCCCATGGCCATTTCTTGGAGGAAAAATTGGTGGAAGAAAGAAGTGTAGGAAAAAGATGACAACATTTTCTCTTTTATTTTATTTATTAGTCAAATACACCACCTAATGCCAACAACCTTTAATTTTTTTTTTTGACTTTCTTTGTCTCAATGGCTGGATATACCTTAAAAATAGGCCTATTTTCACATTAAATACCCCTACTTTATAATCCATGGCCATTTAGGACTATTTTCTAGCAAATCACAACTTTTTTCCTTTATGCGATTTAGTCCTTTTTTGAAATTAAGCTCTCAAACGTTAAAATTACTTCACCAAAATTTTCATGCACTATGATAATCATGATATAACAGCAAAATAATAATAAAATAATTTCCCTGGCCTCGGTTCAGGGGTCCCAAAACCACTGTTTTGACTAGACCCAAAATCGGCTTGTTACAGATTATGTATTTGTAATTTTGTCATGATGTTAGTATATAAATTTTGGTATGTTTAGATTTGATAATCATGCTTAGAAATGGTTCATAGATTGTTTGATAATATGATGATTAGGCATGCTATTTTGCTTATGTATTAAGTGATATTATCATGTTTAAAATTTGGCCTTGACACTTTATAGCATTAGATAGGAGTATGTTATGTTATACGTATAAATACAAACTTGTGATGTGTTTGATGTGAAAAGTAAATTATGATTGACATATTGGTTTGGTTATATGAAATGTTATATGTGTGTATAGCAATAGAGAAAAATGAAAGTGTAACACCCCGTACCCGAGACCGTCGCCGGAGTCGAACTCGAGGTGTTAACAGACTTAATTCATTACTTTAAACAGCTCAAACAATTTATTTTTAAAATTTTCAGTCAAGCTAGCAATCTGCATCACAATCTGTTAAAAATTCATATCTCGAGTTCCAAAAATTGAAATCCAATTCCATAAATTTTCCCTAAAACTAGACTCATATATATATTTGCTAATTATTTTATAGAATTTTTGGTCAAGCAAATTAGTACATTTTATTAGTTAAATTCTCCCCTATTTCAGGGTTCGACTGCTCTAACCTCTGTGTATTATGAATCAGATATCTCCCTATACAGAGTTTCAATGACTATGCCGTTTATTTCTAATAAAACTAGACTCAATAAGGAATCTGTACATATAAATCATGACTTCTAATTATCTTTGAAAAATTTATGGTGAATTTCCAAAGTCAGAATAGGGGATCAAGAAATTGCTCTAGCCCTGTTTCACAAAAATTTAAACATCTCATAAAATATAACTCATATACCTATTTTGTTCCATCCATATGAAAATAGACTTATAATTCTTGAATTCCATATTTTATTCATCATCTAATTATATCTCTACTATTTTTAATAATTTTTCAAACTCACATCACTGCTGCTGTCTGAATTTATTTTATGGTAAATTTTACCTATTTCATGGTTTCCATGGATTAGCTAGCAATTTAGCATACATAACACAAAATATGATCATGATTAGCCATTTCAATGGCTAATCATTACCAAGCATTTCCATACCACTCAATAACCATATCATAAGGCCATACAAAATCATTATAATGCTATACATGCCATACTCAAAATATACAAGCCATTATGCCAAGATGGTATACGGATAGTGTGAGCGTGCCTCCGACCGTTTTCGATTTCCGAGCTGGCTTGTCAACACTACAAGGAATGAAAAGGAGGGAGTAAGCACAAATGCTTAGTAAGTTCACACGCAAATAGCAAGTAACACAACTATATAAGCAAACATAAACATCATTTGCATGATCATCACTGAGACATTCATATCACATTTTCATTTATCATATTACCATATTGTTGTTATATCGAGTTTTCAACCCGAGGGTTAAGTACATACCTGTTCAAAGTATCCATTTCACAACACTTACCAATACGTCCCTTTCATCTCGAGTATTCCTCCATTTGAGTAGAATTTTACCCCTTGCTATATTCATCCATGGGGTTGAAGATGAGTAAAATTGGCTTTTAATTTTGTATTTTAATTCATTTTACCCCTAAATGACCAAAATACCCTTACTACTAAACTTTCCAAAAATTCCATCCATGTCCAATTTTTGTCCATAGACTCAGAAATTGGTAAAATTTCTATTTTAGACCTCCTAATTAATATTTCAAAACAATTTCATACTAGAAACTTCTAGAATGCAAGTTTTGTAAATTATTCGATTTAGTCCCTAATTTCAATTTAAACACTTTATGCATAAAATTTCTTCACGAAATTTTCATACAATCATGCAATCATATCATAGACCTCAAAATAATCATAAAATAATCATTTCTATCTTGGATTTTGTGGTCACGAAACCACTATTGCGACTAGGCCCAAAATCAGGATATTACAACCCTCCCCCCTTTTTAGGGATTTTCGTCCCCGGAAATCTTACCGGAAAAGTGGTCTTCACTTTTAATCTCATATTCGGTGCTGAAGAACTTTCACTTAGGCTGTACCTCCAATACATCTCTTTAATTTCTCATATGGTCTAAAAGCTTACAGTCTCAACTCTCAACTGTTCTTAAATTTTCAACCCTTCTCAGTTTCCCATGATATCATGACATAAAACCAGGATCTTAACTTGATTAATGGAGACTGGAATTCCAAGAAAATCCAACAATCAAAGAGACCTAAAATTCCATGAATCGATGAGTAGGAATTCATTCAATACCGATATGATTTATAGATTTCTCCAAACATTTAAGAATAGGATACATCACATTTTCCTCTTTACGCCATAGAAATAATTACGATATGGCCTCAAGAATAATCCTTCTCATTTCCATCCCCATATCAACATTGACAAGGATAATTTTGATAGATCCCAATGCTCAGCTTTAACCTCTTTAACAACTCAGATTTTATGTAACATCGAATGCTCTAAACTATCACATTACCTCACTTTGTCTTGAAACACATCACAATTCATACAACAAATTACATTATCGAAAGTCGAAGTCTTTGCTCAATGTAGACTAGTCTAGTTCGGACGCTTGGTTACCAATATTCTCATCTATCCGAACTCTATCAACATGTAATAAACTTTTTAGATTTCATAAGATGAAAACCTTATCATTCGTAGTGACTTTAACTAATATCCAACTCTTTCTAATAAATATACACTTCTCGTTCAGACTATTTACTCTTTTATCAGTACAAAAATGAAATTCTATTATTAGACTTGAGAAAAATAATCCTCGACATAATTGTCACATGAAATCTTTCAAATAAATAATTCACCATACCGATTGAAACTCGCGCTTTTATCACCTATGCCTTTCTCGATGTCAAATCCTTTACGTAAATTAGAAAAAAAATCCCAATACTAAAATCACCACATTACCAAGATCAAATTAGAAGTATAGTCATATTTGACATGATTATCACGAAGTGAAGAACGCACTTCGAACATGAGTCGTAATTGACAAATTATGGAACAAAGATAACAAGAAAACCGAATAAAGAAATCCAAGATAGAGAAACCAGAATAAAGAAATCTAGAATAAAAGATCCAGGATAAAGAAACCCAAGATATGATACTTTCTTAGGAGAATCGAAAACCAAACTCATAGAGAGAAAATATAGAATACCGATAATTCTTCAAAGAAAGAAAGTCCAAAAGAAAACATCATTTAATCCCATTTGAAATCAAATATAACAATATCAATATATCTTCACATACATATATATCGGATGAAGCATCAAGTAGAAGAAACAAAATTATAATATCATATGTATTCTCTCATCAATTCTTATCGATTGAAATGAAATAGAATACCCAGATGAAATAGAGCAATATAAATTATAAACCATCGGACTACCAATGCTTTCATCCAACACTGAATTAGAAGACATTCCCATATAACAAGAATTTCTTGGAAGATCAATAGCCATAGAAATATTTCGAGAACGGGTAAACACATAGAACATCTCAAAAGAGATGCTAGCATCTGTCTAGTCATAAGCTGTCACACTTAGATAGTTCACATTTCAAATATCATTTCCCCAACTAGTTCTGCCAGTCACAAATTTCATATTAAACCATTCACTAAAGAAGGCGATTCTGAATAAATTTTAATTTACACTTTTCTCGACCTTGCACACTGAGTAATTCGATTTACCAAAGAGAATTCCTTCTCTAATTGGGACAATGCATAACTCCAATAATCTTTACGTCAATCCGATACTTTTCATCGCTCTAACTTTACTTATCAGCTCATTTTCAATCTCGATCATACTTATAATTATTTTATCATCGAACTCTTTGGTTCTCAACCGAAAACTTATTCAATACAAATCTCATGAAATTCCATTATAAGTACCACTTCGGTAAGGGGAGGGTTGTAGGACCTCGACTCGACTTTCTTATACATACACATATGACACAACTTCCATCATCATAGCAACATCATCAAAATCATGTCATTCATTCAGCAATGCAACATTCATGTTGGCTTACACAATTTTTCCTCTTTGTCCCATTTAGACAATATACTTATGCATACATTCTATGTTTTCTAGATAGCTTTACTTATCCATTCATTTAATTAAATTAATTCATGCTCATGACATCATATAGGGCCAAACAAACATAGATATTTGCATCACAATCACAACTTTCATTTCGTGCATCATGTACATGTCATTACAATCATATAATTCGGTCCAACAATTTAACATAGATAAGTTCATTTCATTATAATCCTTTATCTCATAAAAATTATATATCATTAGCATTCATCAACATTCGACGTCCAAATCAAGACAAGGACATTTTCTTTCATATCATAATATTATGACTTTTATTCATACCTCTACTACTTTCTATTTATTCCGTTCATCTTATCAAGTAAGCCATATACACTACATCATATGAGCATTAAGCAAATATGGATATTTATCACATATGTATCATAAATTTTTATTCATACTTTTCTGAACCGAGACTTATCATAATCATAATTTTACTCAAATACCTTCACATAACATTGAACATGGTCAAGACTCGGTTGGAGAGTACCTGTCTAAATAAGACGGTACTCATATGCGTCGGAAGACATCACACTATCACAGATCAGTGGCATGTATAGCTAAATTTTTACGCATGCTAAGTTAGTCCGAGAACCAACTAAACCTGCTCTGATACCACCAAATGTAATGTCCCGTACCCAAGACCATCGCCGGAGTCAAACACGAGGTGTTAACAGACTTAATTCATTACTTTAAACAGCTCAAACAATTTATTTTTAAAATTTTCAGTCAAGCTAGCAATTTGCGTCACAGTTGCTTAAAAATTCATATCTCGAGTTTCGAAACTCGAAATCCAATTCCGTAAATTTTCCCTGAAACTAGACTTATATATATATTTACTAATTAGTTTATAGAATTTTTGGTCAAGCAAATTAGTACAGTTTCTTAGTTAATATCTCCCCTATTTCAGGGTTCAACTGCTCTAACCTCTGTGTATTACGAACCAGATATCTCCCTGTACAGAGTTTCAATGACTATGCCATTTATTTCTAATAAAACTAGACTCAATAAGGAATCTGCAAAATATAAATCATGACTTCTAGTTATCTTTGAAAAATTTATGGTGAATTTCCAAAGTCAGAATAGGGGATCCAGAAATTGCTCTGACCCTGTTTCACAAAAATTTAAACATCTCGTAAAATATAACTCATATACCTGTTTTGTTCCATCCATATGAAAATAGACTCATAATTCTTCAATTCCATATTTTATTCATCATCTAATTATATCTCTACTATTTTTAATGATTTTTCAAACTCACATCACTGCTGCTGTCTGAATTTATTTTATGGTAAATTTTACCTATTTCACGGTTTTCATGGATTAGCTAGCAATTTAGCATACATAACACCAAATATGATCATGATTAGCCATTCCAATGGCTAATCATTACCAAGCATTTCCATACCACTCAATAACCATATCATAAGACCCTATATACAAAATGATTATAATGTTATACATGCCATACTCAAAATATACAAGCCATTATGCCAAGATGGTATACGGATAGTGTGAGCGTGCCTCCGACCGTTTCCGATTTCTGAGCTGGCTTGTCAACACTACAAGGAATGAAAAGGAGGGAGTAAGCACAAATGCTTACTAAGTTCACATGCAAATAGCAAGTAACACAACTATATAAGCAAACATAAACATCATTTGCATGATCATCACCGAGACATTCATATCACATTTTCATTTATCATCTTACCATATTGTTGTTATATCGAGTTTTCAACCCGAGGGTTAAGTACATACCTGTTCAAAGTATCAATTTCACAACACTTACCAATACGTCCCTTTCATCTCGAGTATTCCTCCATTTGAGTATAATTTTACCCGTTGAACACATCGGAATATAATTCGGATACACGAAAAGTTTGCACATAAGTGCCACATATGTAGCCAAGCTACCATGTAACCCGCCCATAAGTGAACTCGAACTCAAGTCAACGAGCTCGGGCGTTCGCATCCATAAGTGAACTTGGACTCAACTCAACGAGCTCGGATGCCTAGTTACATCTCTCGAACTCGGACTCAACTCAACGAGTTCAGACATTCGCATCCATAAGTGAACTCAGACTCAACTCAACGAGTTCGGACATTCGTATCCATAAGTGAACTCGGACTCAACTCAACGAGTTCGGATGCCCAAATATCCTAGTGACATGTCACTTGTATCCTAATCCATTCCTAAGGTTCAACGGGACCATTTTCCCAGTCATGTGTCTCAACCATCTCCTACGGATTACCGATACCGATACTCGATAGTATTTCACATTTTCCAAGTATATCACATAATTTGACATATTATCAAACAATTATCACGAGTATAATATTTCATAATAATTATCATATCATTTAAATAACATAAAAACATTTAAAATAATAACTATATTACCAACATTTACATATGAACTTACCTCGTATGTGAAAATGGCTACTTTTACCATTTAGTCCACAACTTGGTATTTTCCCCATTTTAGCCCGAATTTTAGTTTTCCTTGCTCTATCATTTAAAATATAGTCTAATTAGGGCTCACATTATTCAAATTAACCCAAAATCATATTTTGGCAAAATTACAATTTTACCCCTAAACTTTTACATATTTACACTTTGCCCCAAAGCATGTAAATTAAACTTCAGCATATTTTCTTATGTTTTATGACATGCTGAACATTTTTCCCTTCTATGACAACATCAAATTCTCACTCTAAGACATAGTTATGAACAATAACAATTTTTACCGATTAAGCCGTTTTACTCATTTTTGCTTAAAATCGCTTAGCAAAAGTTGTTTAACATAATTTCAGCCTTCATATTCTACCATAAAAGATCAAAATAAACACATTTCACCTATGGGTATTTTTCCAAATATGAACCCTAGCTTAAATTATTGCTAGAATAAGCTTAATCAAGTTACCGGGATTCCAAAAACGTAAAGAACTTGAAAAACGGGACTAGAACGGACTTACAATCGAGCTTGAAAGCTTGAAAAACCCTAGCCATGGTTTCTCCTTGCTATATTCGGCCATGGGGTTGAAGATGAGCAAAATTGGCTTTTAATTTTGTATTTTAATTCATTTTACCCCTAAATGAGCAAAATGCCCTTACTACTAAACTTTCCAAAAATTCCATCCATGTCCAAATTTTTGTCCATAGACTTAGAAATTGGTAAAATTTCTATTTTAGACCTCCTAATTAATATTTCAAAACAATTTCATACTAAAAACTTCTAGAATGCAAGTTTTGCAAATTATTCGATTTAGTTCCTAATTTCAATTTAAGCACTTTATGCATAAAATTTCTTCACGAAATTTTCACACAATCATGCAATCATATCATAGACCTCAAAATAATCATAAAATAATCATTTCTATCTTGGATTTTGTGGTCACGAAACCACTATTTCGACTAGGCCCAAAATCAGGATATTACAGAAAGTTGACATTGAATAAAGTATATGTATTTAGTATATATTAATATTCAGTTATTGTATTGTAAATGGACCATATGAATAGTAATTCATGTTATATGCGATTTTAATAAATTTGTTTTATGCTTTGTGCATTAATGATTCAAGAGTTGATAAACTGAAGTTACAAAGGTATACCTTCGAATATGATCTGAGTATTTGTGTGAATGTATGAAAGTTGTATCTTTTTTGGTAATGCCTCATAACTCTATTTCGGAAACGGATACGGGTTAGGGCTGTTACACCCTTCAATTGATCAAACAAATCATCGATCCTTGGCAAGGGATAATTGTTATTTATGGTTACCTTAGTGATCTGTCGGTAGTCAATGCACAATCTTATTGAACCATCTTTCTTTTCCAAAAATAGTACCGGTGCACCCAACGGAGAATAACTAGGTCTCGCAAAACCTTTATCCGTTAACTCTTGTAACTGAACTTTCAACTCCTTTAATTCTGTCGGAGCCATCTTATACGGAGTAATCGAAATAGTTGCAGTACCAGGAATTAACTCAATACCAAACTCAACTTCCCTAATTGGAGGTAATCCGGCAACTCTTCTGGAAACGCATCCGAATACTCACAAACTACCGGCACTTACTCAATTTTCAACTCAGGCTCCTTTGAATTCAATACAAAGGCAAGCTAAGCTTCACAACCCTTTCTTATACATTTCTGAGCAGTCACAGAAGAAATCACTACAGGCAAGCTATCCAATTCATCTGATTCAACCTGAAGAATATCCCCATTTTCACATTTCAGTTCAATAAATTTTCTTCCACAATTTACTATCACATCATTAGCAGTTAACTAATCCATACCAAGTATTATATCAAATTTATCAAAAGGCAAAAGCATAAGATTAGCTAGAAAACAATGACCTCTAATCATTAAAGGACAATTCTTACATGCTTTGTCAACTAACACATACTTGCCTAGAGCGTTTGACACTTTTATCACAAATTCTATAGACTCAACAGGCATATTCATGCTAGAAACTAATTTCACACAAACATACGAATGGGTAGATCCCAGATCAATCAAAGCAACAACAGAAGTATCATAGAGAGAAAAATTATCCGTAATAACATTACGGGATGAGGCCTCTTCGCGAGCGCGAATGGCATAAGTCCTCACAGGTGCTCTACCCTTAGGTCTCATAGCTGGATCTCTAGGTGCACTCTTATTACACACTCCATTTCCCAGATTTCTCTGTGGTCTCCCTCTAGAAGTTGCATTGCCCGATCTTGCACTCTAAAATCTCTCTTTTTCAACCATCTTGGGGAAATATCTAATGAAATGATATTGGGAACTACACTTAAAACAAGCTCTATCATTAACTCGGCACTCGCCGAGGTGACGTCTACCACAATGTGAACACTCCAGTCTACTCAGTCGGGTATTACCAATACTAGCAATTGAAGTAGTCTGAGCTTTTGAAACCGAGTACTGCTTACCCTTATTTCTATTTGAGTACCCAATTGAAGCACTCAATCGAGTGTTAAACTCTCTCAATTTCTTAGATGAGGACTGCAGTGACTTACTTATCTATCTTTTCTTCGAATGTCGAGACTCAGACTTAGCTTTTCTTTTCTCTTTAGCCAATTCCTCAGCCTTGCAAACTCTCTCAACCAGTACAACAAACTCTTTTAATTCTAGGATGCCAACCAACAGTCGGATGTCCTCATTTAACCCATCCTCAAACCTCTTACACATGATGGCCTCAGTCGATACGCATTCTGAGCGTACTTGCTAAGTCTCACAAACTCACGCTCATATTCCGTTACCATCATTCGGCCCTGTTTTAACTCAAGGAATTCCTTCCTTTTCTGATCAATAAACCTCTGGCTAATATACTTCTTACGAAACTCTTCCTGGAAAAATTCCCAATTAACACTCTCCTTTGGTACAACCGACACAAGGGTGTTCCACCAGTGATAAGCTGAGTCTTTCAAGAGTGACACAACACACTTCATGCATTCCCCAGGTGTGCATGATAACTCATCAAATACCCTGATGGTATTTTCGAGCCAGAACTCTGCCCTCTCAGGGTCATCATCTATACTAGCTCAGAACTCTTCGACTCATTGCTTTCGAATTTTATCCACTGGAGGTCTATTTAATCTCATAAAATCCATACCTTGGGGTGCTACAGGAGCAGGTTGATGATTAGGTGGGGGTGGAGGGGGTTGAGTGTTAGGGTTCGTTCGAATGAACTCTGTATACCAGGCATTCATCATATAGAGGAAGGCTTCCCTAGCCTCTTCTCCTCCTCCTTAACTTAAGGTTATTGGTTTACTCTCAATTGGCGCTGCCCCATGAGCGGGATCCGGCGCATTACTTTCAACATCATCTGCCACTGCTCTATCAGGATCCATTTACTATATGAAAAAACAATTTAAAAGGTCAGGAGTCGTCACACTATCATAATTCATTTATGACATGTATAGCTAGACTCGTACACATGCTACATTAGTTTGAGAATTAACTAAACCATAGCTCTGATACCAGTAAATGTATTACCCCTTACCCATATCGAACACCAAGATAGGGTCTGAGGCGTTACCGAACTTAAAAATTAACATTTATACAAAACCGAGCCATAAGATTTTTCCCAAATTAAAACCAACATACATATCGTCCCTGTAACACCCTTCACCCATATCCGACTCTGGGACAGGGTTCGAGGCATTACCAGACTTAAACATTCACAAACATATAAAATTGGGCCACCAAGTTCTGCCCAAAATTTAAAACTTACAAACCACAATGAATAAAGACTACATCTCATGGCCATATACAAAAGCTCAATGTAGGCCAATACGTAAACCAAATCATAATAATAATACATGTCATGAAACAAACTTGCTATACATGCCACTCACATGAAAATATTTAACATATACTAGCCAATACTCCAAGGATAATGGCTTGATAGTGTGATCTTTGCCTCCGACGATCTCCAACACACGGTGACGACAAAATAAAAAAATGGAAAGAAGGAAGTAAGCTTTACGCTTAGTAAGCAAGTATATAAATAATGAATAAAGAATTTAGTATGATTACATAATAACTCAAGTGTATCTACGTTTAATTTCACTATTTACTCCACTTTGGTCAAAATTTGTCTCTCTCTGCATCATGTTCACTAAATAAATCATAACTCGAGTTACGAAACTCAAACCCAATTCCGTAAATTTTCCATGAAACTAGACTCATGTATCTATTCACTAATTTATTTATAGAATTTTTGGTCAAGCCAATTAGTACAGTTTATTAGTTATAATTTCCCCTATTACACAGCTCGACTGATCTGACCTCTGTTCACTACGAATTGAATTTCTCACAGTACACAATTCAAATGACCATGAAACCTATTTCATTTAAAACTAGACTCAATAAGGAATTTATGCATATAAACTATATTTCTTAATTTTTTTTTGTAAAAGTTTTAATGATTTTTCAAATTTGGAACAGGGGATCACATAGTCATTCTGAGCAAGTCACACACAATTATAAATATCTCATAATATAGAATTTCTTTACTTGCTCCGTTTCTTTTATATGAAAATAGGCTCATTAAGATTTAATTTCACATCTCATTCAACCTATAATTAAATTATTACTATTTTTGGTGATTTTTCAAAATCACGTCACTGCTACTGTCCCACAACAGTTTTCATGCTAATTCACTCTTTCACACTTTCTTTGTATTAACCTCATTTTAACTTATATATATATATATATCACAAATCATTTTCACCACATTTCATACATCACAAGTATAGTTCCATAATTACAATGTCACCATAAATCCATCCCGTTGAACAATTCGGATTAATTCCTGATACTTGATGGTTTCAGCACACAGCTCCACCATCATATTTCATATAATTCGGCTCTCTTGTACACATGGTGAACACTTAGTACCACCCATGTGACCTAGCCAATTTATTACGTAGCTCTCTTGTCCACATGGTGTCCTACACTTGGAATCACACATGCGACCTAGCTACATTTATCTCTTCCGTAGCTCTCTTGTCTACATGGGATACTTCCCGTATCACACATGTGACCTAGCTACATTTATCTCTCTCCCGTAGCTCTCTTGTCTACATGGGATACTTCCCGTATCACACATGTGACCTAGCTACTACATAGTATCGTGTAGCTTTCTTGTACACATGATGTGCACTCGGCATCATGCATGTGACCTAGCTACACTCCATCTATATTATTCAATTCTTAGAATGTTCAACCGGGATTTCTCTCTATTACTTATTTCCATTCTTCCAATAATCAATTTATGCTTCAAAATAGGCTAAAATATATATAATAGGCTGAAATATAAAAATGTAAATGAAGTTAATGTATTATTTACATACAAACTTACCTCGCTGCAAAATATGGAAATTTTGCAATTTAATCCAAAACATTTTCCTTCCCCCGTTTGAGATCGATTCCACGCCTTTCTTGATCTATAATATCACATTTAGCCTAATAATTAATCACACTATTCATATGGGTCTAAAAATCATTTTTTTACAAATTTACATTTTGACCCCTAAACTTTTACATATTTGCACTTTTGCCCCAAGGCTCGGAAATTTAATTTCAGCCCTTATTCTTATGTTTAATGACATGCTGATCATTTTTCTCTTCTATGGAAACATCAAATTCTCACTCTAACACATAGTTATGAACAATAGATATTTTTACCGATTATCTTAGTTTTACTCGCTTTTACGAAAAATCACTTAGCAAAAGTTGTTTAACACAATCTCAAACTTCATATTCTACCATAAAACATCAAAATTCATGCATATCATTCATGGGTAAATTTTTAAACATAAACCCTAACTCGAAATAATGGTAGAAATAGGTAAACCAGAAAGCTACGAGGATTTCAAAATGTAAAGAACATTAAAAGCGGGGCTTGAATGCACTTACTATTGAGCTTAGAAGTTGAAGAAACCCTAGCTATGGTAGCAAGTAAAATTCAGCAGCAACATGAAGAAGATGAATGGATTTTTGCTTGATTTTTCCCATTTTATTTCATTTAATATCCAAATGACCAAAATGCCCTTACTTACTAAACTTTCAAAAATTCCATCCATGTCCAATTTTTGTCCATAACTTAGAAATTGGTCAAATTGCTATTTAAGACCTTCTAATTAATATTTTAAAGCAATTTCATACTAGAAACTTCTAGAATGCAAGTTTTCCAACTTATTCAATTTAGTCCCTAACTTCAAATTAAGCACTTTATGCATAGAATTTCTTCACGAAATTTTCACAAAATCATGCAATCATATCATGGACCTCAAAATAATCATAAAATAATTATTTCTATCTCGAATTTGTGGTCCCGACATCACTATTCTGACTAGGCCCAAAATCAGGGTGTTACAACTCTTCCCCCCTTTAGGGATTTTCATCCCCGAAAATCTTACCGAAAAAGTGGTCTTCACTTAGATTCCTCAATCTCATACTCAATAATAAAGTACCTTCACTCAGGCAGTGCCTCCAATACATCTCTTTAATTTCTCATTTCCGTCCTAATATCAATTTTGGCAAAGATAATTCTGGTAGATTCTGATGCTCGGCTTTAACCCCATTATCAATTTAGATTCTCTATGGCATCGAATGCTCTATACTATCACATTACCTTATTATCTTGAAACACATCACAATTCATACAACAGTACATTACTAAAAAAAATCAGGAAGTCTTTACTCAATACAGACTAGTCCAGCTCAGACATTCTAGTTAACAATATTCTCATCTGTTCAAACTTTACCAACATGTAATAAACTTTTCAGCTTTCACGAAACGAAAACCTCATCATTCGTAGTGGTTTTTACTCATATAAATTTATTTATTTATTTATTATTATTATTATTATTATTTTAAGAGATATACACTTCTCGTTCAGCATATTTGCCTTTTATCCATACAGAAATGAAATTCTATTATCAGACTTGAGAAAAATAATCCTGACATGATTGTCACATGAAATATTTCAAATAAATAATCCACACTGATTGAACACTCGAGTCGATCTTAATCACGATGAATGACATTTCTAGTAATCTTTACTATTCATTCATTATGCTAACTAAAACCATCTCAATTTCATTAGTTCAAGTAACCAAAATATCTCAATTGAAGTCATTAATTATAATTGACTTATTTGAGAGAAGTAATCCACCATATCGATTGAGACTCGCGCTTTTATCACTTATGTTTATTGTTGTCAAATCCTTACACGGAAATTTAAAAAAATCCTAATGCCAAAATTTGTCCAGTAGTAATTGTCACATTCGGATATTACTGATTTCAAATATTATTTCCCACAACTAGTTCTCGCCATCACAAATTTCATATTAGACCTTTCGCTAAAGAAGACCGATTCTGAATAAATTTTGATTTACACTTTTTCTCGACCTTGTACTGAGTAATTCGATTTACCAAAGTAAATTTCTTCTCTAATCGGAGCAGTGTATAATTTCAATAATCTTTATGGCAACTGATACTTTTCTAGCTCTGTCTTTACTTATCAATTCATTCTTAATCTGTAATTATACTTATAATTATTCTATCTTTGAACTCTCTTTGAATTTTCAAGCGGGAACTTATTCAAGTATGTATCTCATGAAATTCAATCATAAGCACCACTTCAATAAGAGGAGGTGTTATAAGGCCTCGACTCGTCTTTCTTATACATACACATATAATACAACTTTCATCATCATAGCAACCATCGTCAAAATCATGTCATTCATTGGGTAATGCATCATTCAATTGGTTTACACCAAATTTTCCAGTTATCCTATTTAGACAAGTATACTTATACATGCATTCTATGTTTTCTCGGATAGCTTTACTTACCCATTCATTTACTCAAACAAATCATACTCATGACATCGTATAAGGGCCAAACAAACATAGTTATTTGTATCACGATCACAACTTTCATTTCGTGCATCATTATATACATATCCTTACAATCATATAATTCGGTCCAAACAATTTAACACACGATAAGTTCATTTCATTATAATCCTTTATCTCATAAAAAAATATCATTGACATTCATCAACATTCAACATCCAACCAGGACAATGACATTTTTATTCGTATTAAAATATTATAAACCTTTATTCATACCTTTACGAATATAAACTTATTATAATCGTAATTTACTCAATTACCTTTGCATCACGTTAAACATGTTAGTGCACAGCTCGGTTGGAGAGTACCTCTGTCTAAACAAGACGGTTCTCATATGCGTCGGAAGACATCACACTATCACAGATCCGTGGCATATATAGCTAGACTTTTTTTTTTTCACATGCTACGTTAGTCCGAGAGCCGACTAAACCATAGCTCTGATACTACTAAATGTAACACCCTTCACCCATATCGACTGCGGGACGTGGTTGAGGCATTACTGGACTTAAACATTCACAAACATATAAAATTGGGCCACCAAGTTACGCCCAAAATTTAAAACTTACAAACCACAATGAATAAAGACTACATCTCATGGCCATATACAAAAGCTCAATGTAGGCCAATACGTAAACCAAATCATAATAATAATACATGTCATGAAACAAACTTGCTATACAAGCCACTCACATGAAAATATTTAACATATACTAGCCAATACTCCAAGGATAATGGCTTGATAGTGTGATGCTGCCTCCGACGATCTCCAACACCTGAGCTGACCTGACAAACTAAAAAAAAAAAATGGAAAGAAGGAAGTAAGCTTTACGCTTAGTAAGCAAGTATATAAATAATGAATAAAGAATTTAGTATGATTACATAATAACTCAAGTGTATCTACGTTTAATTTCACTATTTACTCCACTTTGGTCAAGCTGTCTCTCTTGCGTCATGTTCACTAAATAAATCATAACTCGAGTTACGAAACTCGAAACCCAATTCCGTAAATTTTCCATGAAACTAGACTCATGTATCTATTCACTAATTTATTTATAGAATTTTTGGTCAAGCCAATTAGTACAGTTTATTAGTTAAAGTTTCCCTATTACACAGCTCGACTGATCTGACCTCTGTTCACTACGAATTGAATTTCTCACAGTACACAATTCAAATGACCATGAAACCTATTTCATTTAAAACTAGACTCAATAAGGAATTTATGCATATAAACTATATTTCTTAATTTTTTTTTGTAAAAGTTTTAATGATTTTTCAAAGTTGGAACAGGGGATCACATAGTCATTCTGAGCAAGTCACACACAATTATAAATATCTCAAAATATAGAATTCCTTTACTTGCTCCATTTCTTTTATATGAAAATAGGCTCATTAAGATTTAATTTCACATCTCATTCAGCCTATAGTCACTGCTACTGTCCCACAACAGTTTTAGTGCTAATTCACTCTTTCACACTTTCTTTGTATTAACCTCATTTTAACTTATATATATATATATATATATCACAAATCATTTTCACCACATTTCATACATCACAAGTATAGGTCCATATTTAAAATGTCACCATAAATCCATCCCGTTGAACAATTCGGATCAATTCCCGATACTTGATGGTTTCAAAGACTGCAGCTCCACCATCATATTTCATATAATTCGGCTCTCTTGTACACATGGTGAACACTTAGTACCACCCATGTGACCTAGCCAATTTATTACGTAGCTCTCTTGTCCACATGGTGTCCTACACTTGGAATCACACATGCGACCTAGCTACATTTATCTCTCCCGTAGCTCTCTTGTCTACATGGGATACTTCCCGTATCACACATGTGACCTAGCTACATTTATCTCTCTCCCGTAGCTCTCTTGTCTACATGGGATACTTCCCGTATCACACATGTGACCTAGCTACTACATAGTATCGTGTAGCTTTCTTGTACACATGATGTGCACTCGGCATCATGCATGTGACCTAGCTACACTCCATCTATATTATTCAATTCTTCCGAATGTTCAACCGGGATTTCTCTCTCTATTACTTATTTCCATTCTTCCAATAATCAATTTATGCTTCAAAATCGGCTAAAATATATATAATAGGCTGAAATATAAAAATGTAAATGAAGTTAATGTATTATTTACATACAAACTTACCTCGCTGCAAAATATGGAAATTTTGCAATTTAATCCAAAACATTTTCCTTCCCCCGTTTGAGATCGATTCCACGCCTTTCTTGATCTATAATACCACATTTAGCCTAATAATTAATCACACTATTCATATGGGTCTAAAAATCATATTTTTACAAATTTACATTTTGACCCCTAAACTTTTACATATTTGCACTTTTGCCCCAAGGCTCGGAAATTTAATTTCAGCCCTTATTCTTATGTTTAATGACATGCTGATCATTTTTCTCTTCTATGGAAACATCAAATTCTCACTCTAACACATAGTTATGAACAATAGATATTTTTACCTGGATTATCTTGTTTTACTGCGTTTTTACTGAAAAATCACTTAGCAAAAGTTGTTTAACACAATCTCAAACTTCATATTCTACCATAAAACATCAAAATTCATGCATATCATTCATGGGTAAATTTTTAAACATAAACCCTAACTCGAAATAATGGTAGAAATAGGTAAACCGAGCTACGAGGATTTCAAAAATGTAAAGAACATTAAAAACGGGGCTTGAATGCACTTACTATTGAGCTTAGAAGTTGAAGAAACCCTAGCTATGGTAGCAAGTAAAATTCAGCAGCAACATGAAGAAGATGAATGGATTTTTGCTTGATTTTCCCATTTTATTTCATTTAATATCCAAATGACCAAAATGCCCTTACTTACTAAACTTTCAAAAATTCCATCCATGTCCAATTTTTGTCCATAACTTAGAAATTGGTCAAATTGCTATTTAAGACCTTCTAATTAATATTTTAAAGCAATTTCATACTAGAAACTTCTAGAATGCAAGTTTTCCAACTTATTCAATTTAGTCCCTAACTTCAAATTAAGCACTTTATGCATAGAATTTCTTCACGAAATTTTCACAAAATCATGCAATCATATCATGGACCTCAAAATAATCATAAAATAATTATTTCTATCTCGAATTTGTGGTCCCGACATCACTATTCGACTAGGCCCAAAATCGTGGTGTTACTGACTCTTCCCCCTTTAGGGATTTTCGTCCCAGAAAATCTTACTGAAAAAGTGGTCTTCACTTAGATTCCTCAATCTCATACTCAATAATAAAGTACCTTCACTCAGCAAAGTGCCTCCAATACATCTCTTTAATTTCTCATTTCAGTCCTAATATCAATTTTGGCAAAGATAATTTCGTAGATTCTCGATGCTCGGCTTTAACCCCATTATCAATTTAGATTCTCTATGGCATCGAATGCTCTATACTATCACATTACCTTATTATCTTGAAACACATCACAATTCATACAACAAGACATTACTAAAAAAATCCGGAAGTCTTTACTCAATACTGGACTAGTCCATTTCGGACATTCTAGTTAACAATATTCTCATCTGTTCAAACTTTACCAACATGTAATAAACTTTTTCATTTTCACGAAACGAAAACCTCATCATTCGTAGTGGTTTTTACTCATATAAATTTATTTATTTATTTATTTATTATTATTATTATTATTTTAAGAGATATACACTTCTCGTTCAGCATATTTGCCTTTTATCCATACAGAAATGAAATTCTATTATCGGACTTGAGAAAATAATCTCGACATGATTGTCACATGAAATATTTCAAATAAATAATCCACACTGATTGAACACTCGAGTCGATCTTAATCACCAGTGAATGACATTTCTAGTAATCTTTTACTATTCATTCATTATGCTAACTAAAACCATCTCAATTTCATTAGTTCAAGTAACCAAAATATCTCAATTGAAGTCATTAATTATAATTGACTTATTTGAGAGAAGTAATCCACCATATCGATTGAGACTCGCGCTTTTATCACTTATGTCTTTATTGTTGTCAAATCCTTACACGGAAATTTAAAAAAATCCTAATGCCAAAATTTGTCCAGTAGTAATTGTCACATTCGGATATTACTGATTTCAAATATTATTTCCCACAACTAGTTCTCGCCATCACAAATTTCATATTAGACCTTTCGCTAAAGAAGACCAGTTCTGAATAAATTTTGATTTACACTTTTCTCGACCTTGTACCTGAGTAATTCGATTTACCAAAGTAAATTTCTTCTCTAACTCGGAATAAGTGTATAATTTCAATAATCTTTATGGCAACCTGATACTTTTCTAGCTCTGTCTTTACTTATCAATTCATTCTTAATCTGTAATTATACTTATAATTATTCTATCACTGAACTCTCTTTGAATTTTCAAGCGGGAACTTATTCAGTATGTATCTCATGAAATTCAATCATAAGCACCACTTCAATAAGAGGGAGGGGTTATAAGGCCTCTGACTCGTCTTTCTTATACATACACATATAATACAACTTTCATCATCATAGCAACCATCGTCAAAATCATGTCATTCATTTAGGTAATGCATCATTCAATTGGTTTACACCAAATTTTCCAGTTATCCTATTTAGACAAGTATACTATACATGCATTCTATGTTTTTCGGATAGCTTTACTTACCCATTCATTTACTCAAACAAATCATACTCATGACATCGTATAAGGGCCAAAAAACATAGTTATTTGTATCACGATCACAACTTTCATTTTCGTGCATCATTATATACATATCCTTACAATCATATAATTCAGTCCAAACAATTTAACACAGATAAGTTCATTTCATTATAATCCTTTATCTCATAAAAAAAATATCATTGACATTCATCAACATTCAACATCCAACCAGGACAATGACATTTTTATTCGTATTAAAATATTATAAACCTTTATTCATACCTTTCGAATATAAACTTATTATAATCGTAATTTACTCAATTACCTTTGCATCACGTTAAACATGTTCGAGATGCAGCTCGGTTGGAGAGTACCTCTGTCTAAACAAGACGGTTCTCATATGCGTCGGAAGACATCACACTATCACAGATCCGTGGCATATATAGCTAGACTTTTTTTTTTCACATGCTACGTTAGTCCGAGAGCCGACTAAACCATAGCTCTGATACTACTAAATGTAACACCCTTCACCCATATCTGACTCTGGGACAGGGTTCGAGGCATTACCAGACTTAAACATTCACAAACATATAAAATTGGGCCACCAAGTTCTGCCCAAAATTTAAAACTTACAAACCACAATGAATAAAGACTACATCTCATGGCCATATACAAAAGCTCAATGTAGGCCAATACGTAAACCAAATCATAATAATAATACATGTCATGAAACAAACTTGCTATACAAGCCACTCACATGAAAATATTTAACATATACTAGCCAATACTCCAAGGATAATGGCTTGATAGTGTGATGCTGCCTCCGACGATCTCCAACACCTGAGCTGACCTGACAAACTAAAAAAAAAAAATGGAAAGAAGGAAGTAAGCTTTACGCTTAGTAAGCAAGTATATAAATAATGAATAAAGAATTTAGTATGATTACATAATAACTCAAGTGTATCTACGTTTAATTTCACTATTTACTCCACTTTGGTCAAAGCATTGTCTCTCTGCGTCATGTTCACTAAATAAATCATAACTCGAGTTCTGAAACTCGAAACCCAATTCAAGTAAATTTTCCATGAAACTAGACTCATGTATCTATTCACTAATTTATTTATAGAATTTTTGGTCAAGCCAATTAGTACAGTTTATTAGTTAAAGTTTCCTATTATTACAGCTCGACTGATCGACCTCTGTTCACTACGAATTGAATTTCTCACGATTACACAATTCAAATGACCATGAAACCTATTTCATTTAAAACTAGACTCAATAAGGAATTTATGCATATAAACTATATTTCTTAATTTTTTTGTAAAAGTTTTAATGATTTTTCAAAGTTGGAACAGGATCACATAGTCATTCCGAGCAAGTCACACACAATTATAAATATCTCAAAATATAGAATTCCTTTACTTGCTCCATTTTTTTATATGAAAATAGGCTCATTAAGATTTAATTTCACATCTCATTCAAGCCTATAGTCGCTACTCTTTGTCCCAAATGATTTTAGTGCTAATTCACTCTTTCACACTTTCTTTGTATTAACCTCATTTTAACTTATATATATATATATATATCACAAATCATTTTCACCACATTTCATACATCACAAGTATAGGTCCATAATTAAAATGTCACCATAAATCCATCCCGTTGAACAATTCGGATCAATTTCGATACTTGATGGTTTTGAGACACAGCTCCACCATCATATTTCATATAATTCGGCTCTCTTGTACACATGGTGAACACTTAGTACCACCCATGTGACCTAGCCAATTTATTACGTAGCTCTCTTGTCCACATGGTGTCCTACACTTGGAATCACACATGCGACCTAGCTACATTTATCTCTCCCGTAGCTCTCTTGTCTACATGGGATACTTCCGTATCACACATGTGACCTAGCTACATTTATCTCTCTCCCAGAGCTCTCTTGTCTACATGGGATACTTCCCGTATCACACATGTGACCTAGCTACTACATAGTATCGTGTAGCTTTCTTGTACACATGATGTGCACTCGGCATCATGCATGTGACCTAGCTACACTCCATCTATATTATTCAATTCTTAGAATGTTCAACAGGGATTTCTCTCTCTATTACTTATTTCCATTCTTCCAATAATCAATTTATGCTTCAAAATCGGCTAAAATATATATAATAGGCTGAAATATAAAAATGTAAATGAAGTTAATGTATTATTTACATACAAACTTACTCTCATTTGCAAAATATGGAAATTTTGCAATTTAATCCAAAACATTTTCCTTCCCCCGTTTGAGATCGATTCCACGCCTTTCTTGATCTATAATACCACATTTAGCCTAATAATTAATCACACTATTCATATGGGTCTAAAAATCATATTTTTACAAATTTACATTTTGACCCCTAAACTTTTACATATTTGCACTTTTGCCCCAAGGCTCGGAAATTTAATTTCAGCCCTTATTCTTATGTTTAATGACATGCTGATCATTTTTCTCTTCTATGGAAACATCAAATTCTCACTCTAACACATAGTTATGAACAATAGATATTTTTACCGATTATGCCGTTTTACTCGTTTTTACGAAAAATCACTTAGCAAAAGTTGTTTAACACAATCTCAAACTTCATATTCTACCATAAAACATCAAAATTCATGCATATCATTCATGGGTAAATTTTTAAACATAAACCCTAACTCGAAATAATGGTAGAAATAGGTAAACCGAGAGCTACGAGGATTTCAAAATGTAAAGAACATTAAAAGCGGGGCTTGAATGCACTTACTATTGAGCTTAGAAGTTGAAGAAACCCTAGCTATGGTAGCAAGTAAAATTCAGCAGCAACATGAAGAAGATGAATGGATTTTTGCTTGATTTTCCCATTTTATTTCATTTAATATCCAAATGACCAAAATGCCCTTACTTACTAAACTTTCAAAAATTCCATCCATGTCCAATTTTTGTCCATAACTTAGAAATTGGTCAAATTGCTATTTAAGACCTTCTAATTAATATTTTAAAGCAATTTCATACTAGAAACTTCTAGAATGCAAGTTTTCCAACTTATTCAATTTAGTCCCTAACTTCAAATTAAGCACTTTATGCATAGAATTTCTTCACGAAATTTTCACAAAATCATGCAATCATATCATGGACCTCAAAATAATCATAAAATAATTATTTCTATCTCGAATTTGTGGTCCCGACATCACTATTCCGACTAGGCCCAAAATCAGGGTGTTACAGCTCTTCCCCCCTTTAGGGATTTTCGTCCCCGAAAATCTTACCGAAAAAGTGGTCTTCACTTAGATTCCTCAATCTCATACTCAATAATAAAGTACCTTCACTCAGGCAGTGCCTCCAATACATCTCTTTAATTTCTCATTTCCGTCCTAATATCAATTTTGGCAAAGATAATTCTGGTAGATTCTGATGCTCGGCTTTAACCCCATTATCAATTTAGATTCTCTATGGCATCGAATGCTCTATACTATCACATTACCTTATTATCTTGAAACACATCACAATTCATACAACAGTACATTACTAAAAAAAATCCGGAAGTCTTTACTCAATACAGACTAGTCCAGCTCAGACATTCTAGTTAACAATATTCTCATCTGTTCAAACTTTACCAACATGTAATAAACTTTTCAGCTTTCACGAAACGAAAACCTCATCATTCGTAGTGGTTTTTACTCATATAAATTTATTTATTTATTTATTTATTATTATTATTATTATTTTAAGAGATATACACTTCTCGTTCAGCATATTTGCCTTTTATCCATACAGAAATGAAATTCTATTATCAGACTTGAGAAAAATAATCCTGACATGATTGTCACATGAAATATTTCAAATAAATAATCCACACTGATTGAACACTCGAGTCGATCTTAATCACCAGTGAATGACATTTCTAGTAATCTTTTACTATTCATTCATTATGCTAACTAAAACCATCTCAATTTCATTAGTTCAAGTAACCAAAATATCTCAATTGAAGTCATTAATTATAATTGACTTATTTGAGTGAAGTAATCCACCATATCGATTGAGACTCGCGCTTTTATCACTTATGTCTTTCTATGTTGTCAAATCCTTACACGGAAATTAAAAAAATCCTAATGCCAAAATTTGTCCAGTAGTAATTGTCACATTCAGATATTCTGATTTCAAATATTATTTCCCACAACTAGTTCTCGCCATCACAAATTTCATATTAGACCTTTCGCTAAAGAAGACCAGTTCTGAATAAATTTTGATTTACACTTTTCTCGACCTTGTACTGAGTAATTCGATTTACCAAAGTAAATTTCTTCTCTAAAGCTGGAGCAGTGTATAATTTCAATAATCTTTATGGCAACTTTGATACTTTTCTAGCTCTGTCTTTACTTATCAATTCATTCTTAATCTGTAATTATACTTATAATTATTCTATCACTGAACTCTCTTTGAATTTTCAAGCGGGAACTTATTCAGTATGTATCTCATGAAATTCAATCATAAGCACCACTTCAATAAGAGGGAGGGGTTATAAGGCCTCTGACTCGTCTTTCTTATACATACACATATAATACAACTTTCATCATCATAGCAACCATCGTCAAAATCATGTCATTCATTTAGGTAATGCATCATTCAATTGGTTTACACCAAATTTTCCAGTTATCCTATTTAGACAAGTATACTATACATGCATTCTATGTTTTCTGGATAGCTTTACTTACCCATTCATTTACTCAAACAAATCATACTCATGACATCGTATAAGGGCCAAACAAACATAGTTATTTGTATCACAGTCACAACTTTCATTTCGTGCATCATTATATACATATCCTTACAATCATATAATTCAGTCCAAACAATTTAACACAGATAAGTTCATTTCATTATAATCCTTTATCTCATAAAAAAAATATCATTGACATTCATCAACATTCAACATCCAACCAGGACAATGACATTTTTATTCGTATTAAAATATTATAAACCTTTATTCATACCTTTCTGAATATAAACTTATTATAATCGTAATTTACTCAATTACCTTTGCATCACGTTAAACATGTTCGGTACAGCTCGGTTGGAGAGTACCTCTGTCTAAACAAGACGGTTCTCATACGCGTCGGAAGACATCACACTATCACAGATCCGTGGCATATATAGCTAGACTTTTTTTTTTCACATGCTACGTTAGTCCGAGAACCGACTAAACCATAACTCTGATACTACTAAATGTAACACCCTTCACCCATATCTGACTCTGGGACAGGGTTCGAGGCATTACCAGACTTAAACATTCACAAACATATAAAATTGGGCCACCAAGTTCTGCCCAAAATTTAAAACTTACAAACCACAATGAATAAAGACTACATCTCATGGCCATATACAAAAGCTCAATGTAGGCCAATACGTAAACCAAATCATAATAATAATACATGTCATGAAACAAACTTGCTATACATGCCACTCACATGAAAATATTTAACATATACTAGCCAATACTCCAAGGATAATGGCTTGATAGTGTGATGCTGCCTCCGACGATCTCCAACACCTGAGCTGACCTGACAAACTAAAAAAAAAAAAATGGAAAGAAGGAAGTAAGCTTTACGCTTAGTAAGCAAGTATATAAATAATGAATAAAGAATTTAGTATGATTACATAATAACTCAAGTGTATCTACGTTTAATTTCACTATTTACTCCACTTTGGTCAAGTTGTCTCTCTCTGCGTCATGTTCACTAAATAAATCATAACTCTCGAGTTACTAAACTCAAACCCAATTCAAGTAAATTTTCCATGAAACTAGACTCATGTATCTATTCACTAATTTATTTATATAATTTTTGGTCAAGCCAATTAGTACAGTTTATTAGTTAAAGTTTCCCTATTACACAGCTCGACTGATCTGACCTCTGTTCACTACGAATTGAATTTCTCACAGTACACAATTCAAATGACCATGAAACCTATTTCATTTAAAACTAGACTCAATAAGGAATTTATGCATATAAACTATATTTCTTAATTTTTTTTTGTAAAAGTTTTAATGATTTTTCAAAGTTGGAACAGGGGATCACATAGTCATTCTGAGCAAGTCACACACAATTATAAATATCTCAAAATATAGAATTCCTTTACTTGCTCCGTTTCTTTTATATGAAAATAGGCTCATTAAGATTTAATTTCACATCTCATTCAGCCTATAGTCACTGCTACTGTCCCACAACAGTTTTAGTGCTAATTCACTCTTTCACACTTTCTTTGTATTAACCTCATTTTAACTTATATATATATATATCACAAATCATTTTCACCACATTTCATACATCACAAGTATAGGTCCATAATTACAATGTCACCATAAATAAATCCCGTTGAACAATTCGGATCAATTCCCGATACTTGATGGTTTCAGCACACAGCTCCACCATCATATTTCATATAATTCGGCTCTCTTGTACACATGGTGAACACTTAGTACCACCCATGTGACCTAGCCAATTTATTACGTAGCTCTCTTGTCCACATGGTGTCCTACACTTGGAATCACACATGCGACCTAGCTACATTTATCTCTCCCGTAGCTCTCTTGTCTACATGGGATACTTCCCGTATCACACATGTGACCTAGCTACATTTATCTCTCTCCCGTAGCTCTCTTGTCTACATGGGATACTTCCCGTATCACACATGTGACCTAGCTACTACATAGTATCGTGTAGCTTTCTTGTACACATGATGTGCACTCGGCATCATGCATGTGACCTAGCTACACTCCATCTATATTATTCAATTCTTCCGAATGTTCAACCGGGATTTCTCTCTCTATTACTTATTTCCATTCTTCCAATAATCAATTTATGCTTCAAAATCGGCTAAAATATATATAATAGGCTGAAATATAAAAATGTAAATGAAGTTAATGTATTATTACATACAAACTTACCTCATTTGCAAAATATGGAAATTTTGCAATTTAATCCAAAACATTTTTCTTCCCCCGTTTGAGATCGATTCCACGCCTTTCTTGATCTATAATATCACATTTAGCCTAATAATTAATCACACTATTCATATGGGTCTAAAAATCATATTTTTACAAATTTACATTTTGACCCCTAAACTTTTACATATTTACACTTTTGCCCCAAGGCTCGGAAATTTAATTTCAGCCCTTATTCTTATGTTTAATGACATGCTGATCATTTTTCTCTTCTATGGAAACATCAAATTCTCACTCTAACACATAGTTATGAACAATAGATATTTTTACAGGTTATCTTGTTTTACTCGTTTTTACGAAAAATCACTTAGCAAAAGTTGTTTAACACAATCTCAAACTTCATATTCTACCATAAAACATCAAAATTCATGCATATCATTCATGGGTAAATTTTTAAACATAAACCCTAACTCGAAATAATGGTAGAAATAGGTAAACCAGAGCTACGAGGATTTCAAAATGTAAAAACATTAAAACGGGGCTTGAATGCACTTACTATTGAGCTTAGAAGTTGAAGAAACCCTAGCTATGGTAGCAAGTAAAATTCAGCAGCAACATGAAGAAGATGAATGGATTTTTGCTTGATTTTTCCCATTTTATTTCATTTAATATCCAAATGACCAAAATGCCCTTACTTACTAAACTTTCAAAAATTCCATCCATGTCCAATTTTTGTCCATAACTTAGAAATTGGTCAAATTGCTATTTAAGACCTCCTAATTAATATTTTAAAGCAAATTCATACTAGAAACTTCTAGAATGCAAGTTTTGCAACTTATTCAATTTAGTCCCTAACTTCAAATTAAGCACTTTATGCATAGAATTTCTTCACGAAATTTTCACAAAATCATGCAATCATATCATGGACCTCAAAATAATCATAAAATAATTATTTCTATCTCGAATTTGTGGTCCCGACATCACTATTCCGACTAGGCCCAAAATCAGGGTGTTACAGTCCCTTATATGGGCCCACAAAACCCAAAATATACATTGGGTGTGGTTTGGGAAAAAATCGAAAACTTTTAGAACTTATATAGCACTTAGAAAATTTTCTTATTTTGGAGGGTTACACGCCCATGTGGGTAGGCCGTGTGGTTACACACGCCGGTGTGGCTTGGGACACGCCCCTGTCCTCAGCCTGTGTAACTTTTTATTTATGACATCATCAACAAAATAGGGTCACACGGCCAAGTTACACACTCGTGTGCTTAGGCCATGTGGCGAATTAAATTCCAAAAAAATCAGGTGCAGACTTCACAAGGCCAGGGCACACGCCCATGTCTTGAGGCCGTGTCTCTCACATGGCCGAGACACATGGCCGTCTCTCTACCCATGTGTTTACTATTGGGTATTCTGTTTTACCGAGTTAGGGTGCAGAGGATACACAGTTGGATCACACGCCCATGGAGCAGACCGTGTGTCACACACGGCCTAGACACAACAAGGCTATTTTCCAAGCCTTTTGCCACCCTTAAACACTCACATACTTAGAGATATTTCATGGCACACAACATGTCACATTTTGACAATCAAACATTCCAAACCAAGACTAATTCATGCCCATGTAATGACACCATTTTACATACTCAAATTAACAAGCTTACTTAAGGTATTCCACACCAATTTCATATTCAATCAACATTATTAATCTACTCTCATTTCACGCATTTAAACCATGATCATAACCATACCAATTTTTTATCATTCATTCACCATACTTATATGCCATATAACACAATCCGTCATCATCGAGACTTTGACACATGCATGCATAAATAATTAGGTTTACAACCCGATAATCAATATGAACCATATCTCATGGCCATATATAAAATGAATCATCAAATCATTATAAGCCAACAGCCTTGGCCAAATTAATATGACACATAAACAAAAAGACCAAGTCCCCTATACATGCCATACTCAAAATGTTGACATTAACTATACCCAAATGTCTAATTGATAGTGTGATCAAATCTTCGACGTCCTTCGATCCGCGAGCTAGCTTGGCGATACTATAAGAAAATGGAAAAGAAAGGGGAGTAAGCATAAAGCTTAGTAAGTTTACATGTAAATAAGTAACAACATTAACCATGCATTATTATACACATAACATAAAAATATTTATCACAATGTCATCAATTATCATAGGTACATTTTAAGTCATAACATTTACATAATGTACAATAAAACTCATTATCATAATTCATTCATCCCCTTCTTCCAGAGGTCTCATCGATTCATAATCTCAATATTTATGAGCTTTGTGTACATACCTGTACCCTTTCAACATGATCAAACCTTGTCATCTCTTTGACATAATCATTGGATTACCCGTTGAACCACTTGAATACTAAAGGATACTCAGGAACTCTCATGCACATAGTAATATGCCAATGGCATATCCCATATATGGTCTTACATGGGATCACAGATCGAAGCTGATAGCCCAACTACGGTGTAACAGTCAGGTTTTGACCCTAGTCAGAATAATGGTTTCGAGACCACATATTCGAGTTTGAAAAATATTTTAATATTATTTTCTGTGCTTAGGATTTGTGAATTAGCATGTGTGAAAGTCTCGTGTGAAAATTTAACTGTTTGTGTGCTTAATTTACAAAAAGGACCCAATCGCGTAAATTGTAAAAGCTATGTGATAGATGTTAAAAGTGGCTATTTGATTTGGCTTTATAATTGAGAGGTCCTTATGTGGTTATTAAGCCATTTCCTTGTATAATGGACATTTATGACCTTATTATATATGATTTTAAATGGATTACTAAAAGGGTATTATGGTCATTAGCATATTAAATATATGTTAAATAAAACAAATGCATGAAATAAGTGCTTAGTTCATCTTCTTGGCCGAAAATCAGAAAAGATATTAGGGTTCTTGAGCTTTGAACATTCGGCACTTGCAAGCATCAATTAGGTATGTGTTTTTGATCAGTTTTTGATAATTTCTATGTTTTTGTGATCGTTGTTTAGTGTACTATCAAGCCCATGTCTCAATTTTTGATTTTTTTGATAATTTTGAGTAATGCCATTGATGAAAATATGAGCTTTGTGATGTTAGTTGATGAATTATGAAAGATATGTTTTGGGTTGACATATGTTGTCTTTGAATTTTTGATGAAATTGAGTAAATTGGCCTAATTTCTAAAAATGTCATTTTTAGGAACTAAAATACAAAATAAATGAAATGTATGGACTTGTAAAAGAGCCATGAAAATTCGGCTAAGCTTGTGTACAAGCAAATTTTGTGCATTTTGTGATTTTATGATTTAGGGACTAAAGTGTTGACATGTGATGTGAGGGCTATTTTGTAAAGTACCCTAAATATGTACCTATGGATGATTTTGAATGATTTGGTGAATAAAAGGGTTAATTTTGATTACATATTGGTCAAGAAAAGAGGAATTCAGACTTAGACTATGGGAAGTCGAAAAGTATAGAATAAACGTTTGATTCGACAACTTCGAGCACGAGGTAAGTTTGTACGTAGAACATGATATTATAAGTACATGTTGCTGTGTTGATTATGCATAGATGTAAATATAATTGAGCTGGATGAATATGATGATGAATCGAAAGTATTTGGCACTAAGTGTGCTATTTAAACTACCTTCGGCTACTTGAGGCACTAAGTGTGTGATACCGACTTAGTTTTGGTTAATTGAGATGGCATTAAGTTTGCGAAATCGTTCTAGCTTCAGCGAACCTTTAAGCACTAAGTGTGCGGATGTTTAAAGCATTGGCGATCTTTGGAAAGTGTTAAAGTATTCGAACAAGAGGTGAGATTGAAAATGAATGAATATGAAAATGTTCAGGTAAGTATGATACCTATGTGGTAGATGATATTATGTTTACAAAGCTCATTGAATTGGTAAGAATTTATGGATTCTGTTGGTATAGATTTGATATATGAATTGAAAAATTGTAAATAGTTAAGTGTTGATGATTTATGTTTTATATACTATTGATGATTTTAGTACGAGCTTACTAAGCTTTTGAAAGCTTACTTTATGTGTTTGCATTATTTTATAGATACCAAAGCTACTACAAGCTCGGGGATCGTCAAGGATTGTCACCACACTATCGAACCTTATTTCGGTACTTTTGAAAATGTATATTTTGAAGTATCGCATGTATAGGCTAGTGGTTATGGGATTATGTTTTGTGATGTATATACTTAGCCATATGATTTGGCTAGTTGGTGTTTTAAACTCATAGTTGATAATGGCTTATGGTATGTGATGTTAATATGCAATTGTGGTATGTTTTAGTTGGTAAGTTTAGCTTGAGATTGAATGAAGTATGGAAGGAAATGTTTTGGCATGATCTTATCTCATATTGGCATGAATTGGTAAAGTTTATGAGTAGGAAAATGGTTGACATTGATATATTATAAATGATGAATGTTTTTGGCATAAAATTGGCTGAAATAGTGGTGCATATATACTTGTTTCTCTGCTTGTAGGTTGATCCAAATTTGGGTGGAAAATTGGCTATTCAAATGGCCTATTTTTGTCCATACGAGTAGAAACAAGGGCGTATGTCTCAGTCGTGTGCGACACACGACTATGTTGCACGGTCGTGTGTCCCCTGGCGTACCCTACAATTGTAAGTCAGACCCGAGCATGGCCAAAGAACACAGGCGTGTGGCTAGCCATGTGGCCCAAGTTAGGCTCAACCACAGCCAAGGCACACGAGCGTGTCTGGTGGCCGTGTGGGCAAGTCAGTAGCTATGCCCTGTTTTACCATAGATTAGAACACGGGCGTGTCTAAGGCCGTGTGAGGCACACGACCTGTTCGCATAGGTGTGTGACCTTTTAAAAGTTGAAAGTTTTTATAAGTTCTGGAACTTTCATATACATTCAAATTGATCCTGAAGGTATGATTAAACTTTGTTTGATTGTTTAAAGTTTGAGTTCAATATGAATGCTCTATATTTTGTTGAATCGAGATGATTTTTGTTATGTGGTTATTCGAATCTGAGTTATAAGTCTGGTAATACCTCTTAACCTATTCCAGCAACGGTTATGGGTTAGGGGTGGTACATTTTCTTGGTATCAGAGCTATAGTTTAGTTGGTTCTAGGACTACCATAGCGTATGTGAGTCTAGCTATACATGCCATATTTATGAACTGTGATAGTGTGATGAATCCTGACATTGAAATGTGATTTTATATAGCAAATGGATCCTGATTGAGCTGTAGTAGACGATGTTGAAAGTAATGAGCCTGCTCCAGCGTAAAGGATGGTGCAAGCTGATTCCCGATCAGTTACAAGTAGCTGTGATGGTGAGGCTAAACAAGCCTTCTGTCAGATGATGAATGATTTGTTCACCCAATACATTGGAACCAATCCAGCTGTACAACAACCTCTACCCCTGGTTAATCCTTCTCAAATTCCTATTACTCCACCAGTGAATCCGGTACAGTTAAGTAGACCACTAGTCGATAAGATTAGAAAATATTGGGCTGAAGAATTCTGAGCTACAATGAGCGATGATGCTGAAAAAGTCGAGTTCTGGTTAGAGAATACGATAAGAGTGTTTGATGAACTATCATTGAATCCTGAAGAATGCATAAAATGTGTTGTTTCCCTGTTGAGAGATACATTGCATCATTGGTTGAAGGCTTTGACATTTGTGGTTCTGAGTGAACGAGTTACGTGGGATTTCTTCCAAGCTGAATTTCGGAAGAAATACATTAGTCAGAGATTCATTGATCAGAAGCACAAAGAGTTGCTCGAGCTTAAACAAGGCCATATGTTTGTCACAGAATATGAGCGAGAATTTGTAAGGTTGAGTCAATATGCCTGAGAATGTGTATCTTCAGAAGCAATAATGTGCAAGAGATTTGAAGATAGTTTGAATGAAGATATTCGTCTGTTAGTCGAGATTTTGGAAATCAAAGAATTTGTAGTGCTGGTTGAACGAGCATGTAAAGCTAAAGATCTCAGGAAAGAGAAAAAAAAAGTTAATTTTGAAGCTAGAGAGGTACGAAAGAGATCATTAGGCAAATCATTTCAATCTGGATCAAAGAAATTTAGAGATGATAGTAGTCGTTCAAAGACTAGTGTGGGACATTCGAATAGAGATCATGCTAGATCGCAATCGAATTTCAAATCTTCAGCTACGTCTGTTGCCAGTATTGATAATGCAAAGAATGAAAAGCCTGAGTGTGATCAATGTGGAAGATGACATTTCAGTGAATGTTGAGGAAAAAGTAATAACCGAGCTTGTTATAGTTGTGGTTCAATATATCATCTTATAAAAGATTTCCCGTATATAGCTAAAAAAGATAATGTTCAGAATTTGAGGTAGAGTGGTAATGTTTCTCGTGGTAGACTTCCAAGAAATTTAGGAAATGTAAGCGATAGTCAAAGAGGAACGAAAGACACAGCCGTTAGATATGAGGCTCGTGCACCTACCAGACCCTTTGCTATTCGAGCTCACGAGGAAGCTTCATCGCCAGATATGATTATGGGTACATTTACTATTTATGATGCTTCTGTGATTGCTTTGATAGATCTTGGATCAACGCATTCATATATATGTGTGAACTTAGTGAACAGTAAGACTTTACCTGTAGAGTCTACTGAATTTGTAATTAGAGTTTCGAACCCCTTAGGCAGATATGTTCTAGTTGATAAAGTCTGCAAGAATTATTCGTTAATGTTTTGAGACAATTATTTTTCGGCTGATCTAATGTTATTACCTTTTGATGAGTTTGATATAATCCTAGGTATGGATTGGTTGACTTTGCATGAAGCTGTGGTGAATTGCAAACGAAAAACTATTAATTTGAGATGCAAGAATGATGAAATAGTCAGAATTGAATCTAGTGATTTGAATGGATTGCTTGCTGTAATCTCTTCGATGAAAGTTTTGAATATTGTGAAAAAGGGCTGTGAAGCTTATTTTGCATATGTGATTGATTCAAAAGTATCAGAAAAGAAAGTTGAATCTGTGCCTGTTGTCTATGAATTCCCAGATCTGTTTCCTAAAGAACTTCCGGGATTACCTCCGGTCAGAGAGGTAGAATTTGGCATTGAATTGGTACCTGGTACTACTCCGATTTTGATAGCTCCGTACAAAATGGCTCCCACCGAACTAAAAGAATTAAAGTCTCAGTTACAAGAGTTGACCGATCGAGGGTTTGCTAGACCAAGTTTCTCAGCTTGGGGTGTTCCGATTCAATTTATGAAAAAAAAAGCTGGTACAATGAGAATGTGTATTGACTATTGTCAGTTAAATAAAGTGACTATCAAGAATAAGTATCCCCTATCTCGAATTGATGATTTGTTTGATCAGTTGAAAGGAGCTGCTGGGTTTTCAAAAATAGATTTGAGATCAGGCTATTATCAGCTACGAGTGAAAGACTCAGATATTCCGAAGACTGCTTTCAGAATGAGGTACGACCACTATGAATTCTTAGTTATGCCTTTCAGATTGACTAATGCAGCTGCTATCTTTACGGATTTGATGAACAAAATTTTCAGACTGTATTTAGATCAATTTGTTGTTGTATTCATTGATGACATATTGATTTATTCACGTGATGAATCCGAACATGCCAAGCATTTGAGAATAGTGCTACAGACTTTGCGAGACAAACAATTGTATGCGAAGTTTAGTAAATGTGAATTCTGGTTACGAGAAGTTGGTTTTCTAGGTCATATTGTGTCAGCATTCAGTATCCAAGTTGATCCAAGCAAAATTTTAGCTATTTTGGATTGGAAACCTCCAAGGAATGTCTCTGAAGTCCACAGTTTTCTGGGACTTGCTGGTTATTATAGAAGATCCATGAAAGGTTTCTCGACGATTGTGACTCCGTTGACAAAATTGATACGGAAAGATGTGAAGTTTGAATGGTCTGAAAGGAGTCAGAACAACTTTGATAAGTTGAAAGCCTTATTGACTGAAGCTCCGGTATTAGTACAACCTGAATCGGGTAAAGAATTTATGATCTACAACGATGTTTCGTTGATCGGTTTGGGATGTGTTTTAATGCAAGAAGGAAAATTTATTGCTTATGCTTCGAGACAGTTGAAGCTGCACGAAAAGAACTATCTGACGCGTGATCTTCAGTTGGCTGCGATTGTCTTTGCTCTAAAGATTTGGCGTCATTACTTGTTCGGTGAGAAATGTCAGGTGTATTTTGATCATAAAAGTTTGAAGTATTTAATGACTTAGAAAGATCTGAATCTGTGATAGAGAAGATGGTTAGAACTGCTAAAAGACTATGAACTTGTGATTGATTATCATCCGGGAAAGGAAAATGTGGTTGTTGATGCCTTGAGTTGAAAATTGTTGTTTGCTCTGCGTGCGATGAATGCTCATTTAGTCTTATCCGATGATGGTTCAGTTTTAGCTGAATTAAAAGTAAGACCTTTGTTCTTACAACAGATTATTTGTAACACCTCTTGCCCGTTTCCGACGTCGGGACAAGGTTCGAGGTGCTACCGGACTTAACTCAAGCATACGCATATAAAACTGGGCCATAAAATTTCTTTTAACTTAAAACTTCTCGTTCACATGCATTTTGTCCCTTAAACAGGCTCACGAGGCCCAAACATGCATTAGAGACAGTTCAGGACTAAATCGAGAACTTAAGAAAAACTTGGAAAATTTCATGCTTTAAGGCTTCACATGCCCGTGTAGATATAGAGCACACGCCCATGTCCTGTACCCATGCGGAATAAATTTCAAAATTCAACTTGCAATGGTTTTCACACGTGTCCCTCACACGGCCTCGACACTCTTGTGTCTTACCTCGTGTCCAAAAACCTGGACATTTTGCCAATTTGGTCATGAACAAATTGAAGCCACACGGCCAAGGTACACGCCCGTGTCCTATGGTCTTGGTCTTCACACGGCTGAGACACACAGCCGTGTCTTTGCCCGTGCGTTTACTACCATGCATACTGACTTGAAGTATTTAGGTGCAGGGGACACATGGCTGGACAACACGCCCATGGGAGCGAACCGTGTGTCACACACGGCCTAGACACATGCCTGTGTGGATAAAATAAGGCTATTCTCCAAGCCTTTTTGTCACCCTTCACAACTCATGAATACACACATATTTAATGGCATACAACAGGGCATAGATGAGCACTTAAACATCCATAAGCATGTCATGATCATGGCAATTTCACATGCAACCAATATTATATGTTTTACCTTTATCTTTACCACTTAATGCTATAGCTATCAACATGTTCTTCAAACCTCATTTTCAACACTAAGCATCCATGGTCACGCCTACAAACCATTCACACCAAGCCACTAAAGACACATCATAAATAAATAGGTTTACCAACCCCATAATCAATATAAGCCAATACATTTGGCTAAAGAAAATATCACACACTCAAATATTTAAACTCTTAAACATGCCATAGACTCAAAGTACTTGAAATCTCTTACACCAATAGCGACAGCTTGACAGTGTGATAATATCTCCGACGAACTCCAACCCGAGCTAACCTGGAAACACTAGAGAACATGGGAAAGGAAGAGGGGGTAAGCTTTACGCTTAGTAAGTTCATATGAAAACAATAAGCAACTCATTAACATGTTTTTATCAATGTTCCCAACATATTCTCAAATTTATGATAAGCTATCTTCTTGTACTATAGTTAATAAAATATTTATATCTGGAGCTACGAAACTCCAAATTAAGTTCCATTAATTTCAATTGAAACTAGACTCATGTACCTTTCTACCATAAAATTTTCAGAATTTTTGGTTTAGCCAATTAGTATAGTTTATTCATCAAATTTACCCCTGATTCACTGTCTGACAGTTCCAACCCTTCTATACTAAAGTTTAATTATCTCATAGTATAGGACTCGAATAATGTTCCTATCTATTTCTCTTGAAAATAGACTCCTTGAGGATTCTAAAAATATAAATTACAACTCATAAATATTTTTGTGCAATTTATAGTGATTTTCTCAAATCAGAATAGGGGATTTCAAAGTCATTCTGACTCTGTCTCACACAACTTCAAATGTCTCATTATAGGAAATTATTTTGCAAGAAACTAGACTCAATAAGCTTTAATTCCATATTTTATTCAGCCTCTAAATCACTTTCCACTATTTTTAGTGTATTTTAAAAGTTAAACCACTGCAGTAGCCCAAAACTGTCCAGGCTAATTTACTCATTCACAATTATTGTTCACCAAATTAATACAACATCATTTCATCTATCATGGTAAGAGCACATAGCTATGCACCATAAGCATGGACATAATCTCAATGTCATCAAGTATCAAAGACTTATTCCAAATTATGCCATTTCCATAGTATTCACCAAATACTATATACATCATAAATTATCACATATCAAGGTATTACTCATAAGTTTAGTGTACATACTTGTACAACTTGTAACATAACTCAAGTAAATACTCACCAATGACTTACCTCATTGGAACCATTATCAAATCTTTCCTCGGATTTCCCGTTGAACACTTGGAATACTAATGGATACACGGAAGATTGCACATAAGTGCTATATATGCACCTGGACCACTCAATAGCACGTAATATATGTAGCCAAAGCTACCTCATAACATGTAACACATCCGTAATGAACTCGGACCACTCAATGAGCTCGGATTTATAGTTTCCTAGTGACATGTCAATTGTTATTCCTAAGGTTCAAATGAGATTTTCCTTTCTCATGCTTTTCATCTCTACCATACTTGCTTGTAAGGGCATATCACTATGTTCATAACATATTCATACTTTCATGGAAATAATTGAAATTTAAGGCATGTATCATCAAACACATCACATGGTAACAATAAAGCATTTAATTTCACATATTTCATATACCACATGTCATATATCGTCATTTTCTTACATTTCATGTAATATTCTCCATGTCATGATTCCACACATTAAACAACATTCCATCAACTTTTCCAATATGTTAAATCATATAATATATGCAATATTAATAAGGAATGTAATTCAAACATAACTTTGCATTATTATTGTCATATGAACTTACCTCGACACCAAATTGGTAAAAGAGGCCTAAACATCAGTTTCTCGTTTTTCCTCGTTCTAAGCCCGAATCTCATTTTTCATCATCTATAACATCACGTTTAACTTATTAAAATAATATACTAATCAAATTAGTACAATGACACATTTTGGAAAAATTTACAATTTTGCCCCTATACTTTGCCATAATTACCAAATTACCCCTTGGCTCGTAAAATGATTTTTTATCACATTTTCTCATACCCAAGCCTAGCCAAACACTTATATACTAGAAACAGCCCACCATTATCATTATTACACATATTTATCACTTATCTTTCAAACTTTACAAAATAATCCATTAGGTGCTTTCATGCAAATTTCTTTCATAAAAGTTGTTTATAACACTACCAAGACTCATATTCTTCCATAGAAACTCAAAAAACAACATATGCTTTCATGGTAAAACCCTAGACTCTTAATCATTTTGCAAAATAGTCCCTTTTTTTGAAAGCTCATGCTTAAGGGGTTCCAAAAACACAAAAATCATCAAGAAAAAGCATTAAAATCACTTACTATCAAGGGAGTTTCTTTGCTAAAATTTTCCAGCTTCAAAACCCTTTCTTTACTGCCATTTTTAGTGAAAGAGAAGAAGAAAAATGAATGAAAATGACAATTTTTTCGTTATTCTATTTTATTACCAAAAAGTCATTTAAATCCCATAAAATATGGCTTTTTTTACCAATCTTGTCTCCCTTGGCCGACCACCTCTATTAAAAAGGGTCTAATTACCCTTCAAAGCCCCCAACTTTAATTATCTAGCTATTAAACACATTTAGATACTAAAATACAACTTTTACCTTTTACGTGATTTAGTCCTTTTTCGAAATTAAGCTAGAAATCGCTAAAATAAAATTACCAAAATTTTCATGCACCTTTACAAACATGCTATATCACATAAAATAACATCAAAATAATTTTCCCCGGCCTCAAAATAGTGGTTCCAAAACCACTATTCCGGCTAGGCCCAAAATCGGGCTGTTACATTTTTGAAGCTCAGAAGATTGATAATGAGATTTTAGCTAAACGAGGTGTGATGTAGAGTTTGATTTAGAATTCAGAGTTGATAAATATGATTGCTTGAGATTTCGAGATCGACTTTGTATTCTAAGAAATCTAGAGTTAATTCAAATGATTCTGAATGAAGCTCACAGTAGTCGTTTATCTGTGCATCCGAGTACTACGAAAATGTATAATGATCTAAAATAGCATTATTGGTGGTCCAGAGTGAAAAGAGATATCTTTGATTTTGTTTCTAAATGTTTAATCTATCAGGAACTTAAAGCTAAACATCAAGTGCCATCGGGGTTGTTACAACCGATTATAGTTCCAGAGTGGAAATGTGATCGAGTGAGCATGGACTTTGTTTTGGGTTTGCCCCTATCTCCAAGAAAGAAAGATAAAATCTGGGTTGTGGTTGATCAGTTGATGAAATCAGCTCATTTTATACCAACTAGATTCGATTACTCGCTTGATAAATTAGTTTAGTTATACATTTCTAATATCGTAAGATTGCATCGTGTGCCATTGTCTATAGTGTCAGACAGAGATCTGAGATTTACATCACGATTTTGGAAGAAGTTGCAAGATGCTCTGGGTACTAAATTGCACTTTAGTACTGATTTTCATCCACAAACAGACGGTCAATCCAAGCGGATTATTCAGATACTCAAGGATATGTTGAGATGTTGCATTCTTGAGTTTGAAGGTACGTGGGAACAATATCTACCTTTGATTGAATTCGCTTATAATAACAGTTTTCAGTCAAGCATTAAAATGGTACCATATGAAGCTTTATATGGTTGTAAATGCCGTACACCTTTGTATTGGACGGAGCTCAGAGAAAATAAGATTCACAGGGTTGATTTAATAAAAGAAACTGAACATAAAGTAAAAGTGATCCGAGATAGTTTGAAAATAGCTTCCAATCGTCAAAAATCATATGCAGATTTGAAAAGAAAAGACATTGAGTTTGAGATCAGTGAAAAAGTGTTTTTGAAAGTATCTTTGTGGAAGAAAGTGCTTCGGTTTGGTAGAAAAGGCAAATTGAGTCTGAGGTTCATCGGGCCGTATGAAATTATCAAGTGTATTGGGCCGGTAGCATATATATTTTTGTTGCCACCAGAGCAAGAAAAGATTCATAATGTATTTCATGTATCGATGCTTTGACGATATAGATTTGATCTTTCACATGTGATTCCTCCGTCTGATATAGAAATTCAGTCTGATATGACTTACGAAGAAAAGCCAATCCGTATCTTAGCTAGAGAGGTTAAAGAGCTGCAGAATAAAAAAATTTCATTAGTTAAAGTGATGTGGCATCGTTACCGTATTAAAGAGGCTATATGGGAGCCTGAGAATGCTATGAGAAAGAAATATCTGAATCTGTTTAACAGTAAGATTTTCGGGGACGAAAATCCCTAAAGGGGAGAATTGTAATAGTTCGATTTTGACCCTAGTCACAATAGTGGTTTCGAGACCACATATTAGAGTTATAAAAATATTTTAATATTATTTTATGTGCTTATGATATGTGAATTAGCATGTGTGAAATTCTTGTGTGAAAATTTAACTGTTTGTGTGCTTAATTTGCAAAAAGGACCTAATCGCGTAAAATGTAAAAGTTATGTACTAGATATTAAAAGTGCCTATTTGATTTGGCTTTATAATTGAGAGGTCCTTATGTGTTTATTAAGCCATTTCCTTGTATAATGGACATTTATAACCTTATTATATGTGATTTAAATGGATTACTAAAAGGGTATTATGGTCATTAGCATATTAAATATATGTTAAATAAAAGAAATGCATGAAATAAGTGATTAGTTCATCTTCTTGGACGAAAATCAGAAAAGATATTAGGGTTCTCAAGCTTTGAACATTTGACACTTGCAAGCATCAATTAGGTATGTGTTTTTTATCAGTTTTTGATCATTTTTATATTTTTGTGATCGTTGCTTAGTGTACTATCAAGCCCATGTCTCAATTTTTGATTTTGTTGATGATTTTGAGTTATGCCATTGATGAAACTATGAGCTTTGTGATCTTAGTTGATGAATTATGAAAAATATGTTTTGGGTTGACATTTGTTGTCTTTGAATTTTGATGAAATTGAGTAAATTGGGCTAATTTGTAAAAATACTATTTTGAGGGACTAAAATGCAAAATAAATGAAATGTTTGCACTTGTATGAGAGCCATGAAAATTTGTAATTTTGTGTATTTTGTGATTTTATGATTTCGGGGCTAAAGTGTCGACATGTGAAAATGTGAGGGCTATTTTGTAAAATGCCCTAAATATGTGCTTATGGATGATTTTGAATGATTTGTAAATAAAAGGGTTAATTTTGAATACATATAGATAAAAAAAAAAGGAATTCAGACTTAGACCGTGGGAAGTCGAAGATTATTGAATAAACGTTCGAGTCGACAACTTCGAGTACGAGGTCAGTTCGTACGTAGAACATGATATTATAAGTACATTTGTTTTGATTATGCATAGATGTATATATAATTGAGCTGGATGAATATGATAATGAATCAAAAGTATTTGGCACTAAGTGTGCGATTTAAACTAGCTTCGGCTACTTGAGGCACTAAGTGTACGATACCGACTTAGTTTCAGTTAATTAAGATGGCACTAAGTGTACGAAATCGTTCTAGCTTCGTCTAACCTTTAAGCACTAAGTGTACGGATGTTTAAAGCATTGGCAATCTTTGGAAAGTGTTAAAGTATTCGAACAAGAGGTGAGATTGAAAATGAATGAATATGAAAATGTTCAAGTAAGTATGATACCTATGTGGTAGATGATATTATGTTTATAAAGCTCAATGAATTGGTAAGAACTTATGGATTGTGTTGGTATAAATTTGATCGATGAATTGAGAAATTGTAAATACTTAAGTGTTGATGATTTATGTTTTATATACTGTTAATTATTTTAGTACAAGCTTACTAAGCTTTTGAAAGCTTACTTTGTGTGTTTGCATTGTTTTATAGATACCGAAGCTACTACAAGCTCGGGGATCGTCAAGGATTGTCACCACACTATTGAACCTCATTTCGGTAGTTTTAAAAATGTATATTTTGAAGTATGGCATGTATAGGCTAGTGGTTGTGGGATTATGTTTTGTGATGTATATACTAAGCCATGTGATTTGGCTAGTTGGTGTTTTAAACTCATTGTTGATAATGGCTTATGGTATGTGATGTAAATATGCAATTATGGTATGTTTTAGTTGGTAAGTTTTGGTAAGTTTAGCTTGAGATTGAATGAAGTATGGAAGGCAATGTTTTGGCATGATCTTATCTCATATTGGCATGAATTCGTAAGGTTTATGAGTAGGAAAATAGTTGACATTGATATATTATAAATGATGAATGTTTTTGGCATAAAATTGGCTGAAATAGTGGTGCATATATGCTTGTTTCTCTGCTTGTGTGTTGATCCAAATTTGGGTGGCAAATTGGCTATTCAAATGGCCTATTTTTTTTCACACGGGCGTGTGCCTCAGCCGTATGCGACACACGGCTATGTTGCACGGTTGTGTGTCCCTTGGGGTACCCTACAATTGTAAGTCAGACCTGAGCATGGCCAAAACACATGGGCGTGTGGCTAGCCATGTGGCCCAAGTCAAGCCCGACCACGGCCAAGGCACACAGGCATGTCTTGTGGTTGTGTGGGTAAGTCAATAGCTATGCCCTATTTTGCCACGGCTTAGATACACGGGGCATGTCTAAGGCCGTGTGAGGCACACCTCACACGGCCTGTTCACACGGGCGTGTGACCTTTTAAAAGTTGAAAGTTTTATAAGTTCTAGAACTTTCATATGCATTCAAATTGATCCTGAAGGTATGATTAAACTTTATTTGATTGTTTAAAGTTTGAGTTAAATATGAATGCTCTATATTTTGTTGAATCGAGATGATTTTTGTTATGGGGTTGTTCGAATCTGAGTTATAAGTCTGGTAATACCTCTTAACCTATTCCGGCGAAGGTTACGAGTTTGGGTTGTTACATTTTATTAGTATCAGAGCTATGGTTTGGTCGGTTCTGGACTACCATAGCGTATGTGAGTCTAGCTATACATGCCATATTTATAAACTGCGATAGTGTGATGAATCCTGACATTGAAATGTGCTTTTATATAGCGAATGGATCCTGATAGGGCTGTAGCAGATGATGTTGAAAGCAATGTGCCTGCTCCCACGCAAGGGACGGTGCAAGCTGATTCCCGACCGGCTACAAGTAGCCGTGATGGTGAGGCTAAACAAGCCTTCTATCAGATGATGAATGATTGGTTCACCCAATACATTGGAACCAATCCGACTGTACAACAACCTCCACCCCTGGTTAATCCTTCTCAAATTCCTGTTACTCCACCAGTGAATCCGGTATAGTTAAGTAGACCACCAGTCGATAAGATTAGAAAATATGGGGTTGAAGAATTCTAAGCTACAACGAGCGATGATGCTAAAAAAGTCGAGTTCTGGTTAGATAATACGATAAGAGTGTTTGATGAACTATCATTGAATCCTGAAGAATGCATAAAATGTGTTGTTTCCCTCCTGAGAGATACAGCGCATCATTGGTGGAAGACTTTGATATCTGTGGTTCCGAGTGAACGAGTTACGTGGGATTTCTTCCAAGCTGAATTCTAGAAGAAATACATTAGTTAGAGATTCATTGATCAGAAGCGCAAAGAGTTTCTTGAGCTTAAATAAGGCTATATGTCTATCACAGAATACGAGCTAGAATTTGTAAGGTTAAGTCAACATGCCCGAGAATGTGTATCTTCAGAAGCAATAATGTGCAAGAAATTTGAAGACGGTTTGAATGAAGATATTCGTCTGTTATTCAGGATTTTGGAAATCAAAGAATTTGTAGTGCTTGTTGAACGAGCATGTAAAGCTGAAGATCTCGGGAAAGAGAAAAGGAAAGCTGATTTTGAAGCTAGAGAGGTACAAAAGAGATTATCAGGTCGACCACGGCCAAGGCACACGGGCGTGTCTTGTGGCTATGTGGGCAAGTCTGTAGCTATGCCCTGTTTTGCCCCGGCTTCAACACACGGGCGTGTGACCTTTTAAAAGTTGAAAGGTTTTATAAGTTCTGGAACTTTCATATGTATTCAAATTGATCCTGAAGGTATGATTAAACATTGTTTGATTGTTTAAAGTTTGAGTTAAATATGAATGCTCTATATTTTGTTGAATCGAGATGATTTTTGTTATGTGGTTGTTCGAATCTGAATTATAAGTCTGGTAATATCTCTTAACCTATTCCGAAGACGGTTACGGGTTAAGGGTGTTACATATGGTCTTACACGATGTCTCATATTGATGCCAATGCCATACCCCAGATCTGGTCTTATGCGGGATCAAATATCGATGCCAGTGCCATGTCCCAGACATGGTCTTACATAGGATCCCATGTCGATGCCAATGCCATGTCCCAAACATGGTCTTATGTAGGATCACACATAACCCTAATGTCATGACATATGTATCCTAACTATTCCTAAGGTTCAATCGGGGTTTCGAGATATCAAACTTCGTCGAATCGTTATCGAGTCATCATTAATTAAATCCACAAGGACAATTACATAATTCACGCAATATTAAAGCATTAAGAGCATAATAATGTAATGTTGCATTATTTACGCACGAACTTAGCTCGGTACCAAAATATGACTAACTATTCGATTTAGTCCACAACCTTGTTCTTTCCTCGGTTTAGGTCTAGACTTCGTTTTTCTTGATCTATAATAGCAAATTTCACTTATTTAATTATCACATTGTTCAAATCAATCCATAAATCATGCTTTGGCAAAATTATAATTTTCCCCTAAAATTTCACATAATTACAAATTAGCCCCTAGGCTCGTAAAATGAACTGTGTTCATTTTTTTTGTTACCCAAGCCTACCCAAAATTATAGCATGCTCATAGTAGCCCACATTTCTCATTAAATCATACATCTTACTACTCATTTTATAGACTTTACAAATAAGTCCTTTTTAGCCATTTTCACTAGAAATCACTTAGTAAAAGATGTTTATTACACATCAAACATTCATATTCTTCCATTAAACATCAAAACACATGCATGTCATACATGAGTTAAATTTCAAACATGAACCCTACTTCAAAATATGGCTAGAAATAGGTAAATTGGGTTACGAGGGTTTCAAAAATGTAAAGAGCATTAAAAACAGGGCTAGGATGCACTTACTGTTGAGCTTGAAAGTTGAAGAAACCCTAGATATGGAACCCTTAGAAATTTCGGCACACATGAAGAAACTGGACACCAATTTTTGACTTATTTTCCCTTTTTATTCTTTTATTAACTAAATGATAATAATGCCCTTAAGGCCTTTCTTTCAAAATTTTCCTATTCATGCCCATTTTTGTCCATAAAAATAGTAATTGGGAAAATTGCTATTTAAGGACCTCTAATTAATAATCCATGGCAATTTCATACTTAAAGCTTTTAGAACTCACATTTTGCAACTTTTGCAATTTAGTCCTAAATGTCAAATTGGACACATTATCAATAAATTTCTTCATGAAATTTTCACACAAGCATGCAATCATATCATAAACCTTATAATAATCATAAAATAATTATTTCTACTTTGAATTTGTGGTCTCAAAACCATTATTTTGACTAGGCCCAAAATCGGGATGTTACATCGTGAATCTTTTTCTCACTCAGTTAAGTCCAATACAACGGAGTTCGACATTTGCGACCATATAAAGCTTCATACGGTGCCATCTTTATGCTCGATTGGAAGTTGTTGTTATATGCGAATTCAACCAATGGCAAATATTTCTCCCAGTTGCCTTCAAATTCTAAAACACAACAACAAGGCATATCTTCGAGAATCTGAATTACTCTCTTAGACTGGCCATCAGTTCGTGGATGAAATGTGGTACTAAAGTTCAACTTTGTACCTAGAGCTTCTTGCAATTACTTCCAAAACCGCAATGTAAACCTCGGATCTCTATTCGATATAATCAAAGCTAGCACCCCGTGCAATCTAACTATCACAGCAACGTGCAACTCAGCCTATTTTATCAAGTGAATAATCTGTACGTACTGGAGTGAAATGTGCTGATTTCATCAATCGATCAACAAGAACCCAAATAATGTCTTTCTATTTCAAAGAAAGGGGCAAACCCGATACGAAATCCATCGTAATTCTATCCCATTTCCATTCTGGTATCATCACTGGTTGTAACAATCCCGAAGGCATCTGATGTTTAGCTTTAACTTTTTGACAAACTAAACATCTCGACACAAACTCTGAAATGTTTCGTTTCATGCTTGACCACTAATAAAATTGTTTCAAGTCATTGTACATTTTAATACTCCCCGGGTGAACAGATAAACAACCACTATGTGCTTCGTTAAGAATTTTCTGTATAATTTCAGAATTCTTTGGTATGCAAATTCTATCTTGGAACATTAAACAATCATCAGATTCGATCTGATAGTCTAAATCACTGTCGATTCACAATGCACTCTTTTGGCTTGCAATACATTATCACACTTCTGAGCTTGACAAATCTGTTGAAGAAACATCGGTTTAGCTTTCAACTCTGCTAGAATCAAACCATCATTAGATAAGGTTAGTTAAGAATTCATTGTTCTCAAGACAAATAATGATTTTCTACTCAGAGCATCTGTGACTACATTCACTTTCCCCGGATGATAATCAATCACTAATGCATAGTTTTTTAGCAACTCTAGCCATCTTCGTTGTCGCAAATTCAAATCTTTCTGAGTCATTATATATATCAAGCTCTTATAATCAGTACAGATATGACACTTCTTGCCGTACAAATGATGTTGCCAAATTTTTAATACAAATACAATAGCGACCAACCCTAAATCATGCATCGGATAATTCTTTTCATGTGGCTTCAACTATCTAGAGGCATAAGCTATCACTTTTCCCTCTTGCATAAAAACAAAACCCAGATCGTTCAACGATGCATTGTTGAAAATTACAAATTCTTTACCTGATTTAGGTTGAACCAACACTGGTACCTCGGTTAACAATGTTTTCAATTGATCAAAACTCTGTTGACATTTTTTAGACCACTTAAACTTCACATCTTTTTGTAGCAATCTAGTCATCGGTGTAGATATCGTCAAAAATTCTTTGACAAAACATCAATAGTAACCAGCTAACCCCAGAACGCTTTTGACTTTGGATACATTTCTCAGTGGTTTCTAATCAACAACTGCAGAAATCTTACTTGGATCAACTCGTATGTCTTCGGCTGAAACAACATGTCCTAAAAATCCAACTTCTCGAAGCCAAAACTCACTTTTGTTGAATTTAGCAAATAATTTCTTATCTCTTAAGGTTTGTAGCACAATCCTCAAATGCTCGGCATGTTCAGACTCATCTCGAGAATAGATCAGAATGTCGTCAATGAATACAACAACTAATGTATCTAAATATGGTTTAAAAATTTGATTCATCAAATCCATAAAAATGGTAGGTGCAGTAGTTAATCCAAAAGGCATAAAAAGAAATTCATAGTGCCTATAGCTTGTTCTGAATGTAGTTTTTGGCACATCCGAATCTTTCACTCACAATTGATAGTAACTAGATCGTAGATCAATCTTTGAGAACATTGTTGCTCCTTTCAATTGACTAAATAAATCATCTATTCTCAGCAATGGATACTTGTTCTTTATCGTAACCTTATTGAGCTGATGATAGTCAATACACATTCTCATTGATCCGTCTTTCTTCTTTACAAACAGCACTAGCACACCCAAGGCGAAAAACTAGGTCATGCAAAACCTCTATCCATTAATTCTTACAACTGAGCTTTCAGATTTTTCAATTCTGTCGGAGCCATTTTGTATGGAGCTATCGATATTGGGGATGTTCCTGGCACTAATTCAATAGCAAATTTGACCTTTCTGATTAGTGGCAACCCCGATAATTATTCTGGAAACACATCTGAAAACACATCCGGATATTCACAAACAACTAGCACTGACTCAATTTTCGATTCAGACACTTTTGCATCTAAAACATAAGCAAGATAAGCTTCGCAACCTTTTCTCACTCATCTCTGAGCTAACATAGATGAAATCACAATAGGTAATTCACTCGATTCATCTGATTCAATTTGAATGATTTCACTATTCTGACATTTCAATTTAATAATCTTTCATCTACAATTTACAACAGCAACATGCAAAAATAACCAGTCCATACTCAGTAACACATCAAATTTATCAAATGGCAAAAGCATCCAATCAACTGAAAAACAGTAACCCTGAATCATTAAAAGACAGTTCTTGCAAACTTTATCAACTAGAACATATTTGCTTAAGGGATTCGACATTTTAATCACAAACTTTGTAGACTCAATAGGCAAACTCTTACTAGACACTAAATTCATGTAGATACACGAATGAGTCGATCTAGGATCAATCAATGAAATAACATTAGTGTCATAAAGAGAAAATGTACCGGTGATAATATCAGGTGACGACGCCTCTTCGGGAGCGCGAATCATGTAAGCTCTAGTAGGTGCTCTAGCCTCAGATCTCACAACAGAGTCCTTTATTATTCCTCTACTAGTAGTTACATTCCCTGCATTTCTTGATGGCCTCCCTCCAGTAGCAGGATTACTCGGTCTTAAAGTCTGAAAATTATCTTTCTCGGATAACTGAGGATAATCACGAATAAAGTGTTCTTGCGAAACACATCTAAAATAGGCTTTATTATTAATCATCCAATAGTCTACAAAATGTCGTTGTCTACATTGTTGGCACTCAGGTTTTTTGTTTCTCACACTGCCCACACTCGATACTGATGTAGCGTAAGCCTTAGGACTCGAATACTACTTTCCACGATCTCTATTTTGATATCCTATTGAAGCATTTGAACGATTAAACGAATCCCGTGATTTCTTTGATAAAGACTGATATGGCTTATTCATCGATCTTTTTCTTGAATCACAAGCCTCGAAATTTGCCTTTCTATTTTCTTTGCCAAGTTCTTCGCCTTTACAAGCTCTGTCAACCAATACAATGAATTATTTTAATTTAAGAATCCCGACTAACAGTCTGATATCCTCGTTCCACCCATCTTCAAATCTCTTGCACATATTGGCCTCAATTGAAACACATTCCTAAGCATATTTACTAAGTCTCACAAACTCTTGATAGCATTCGGTTACAGACGTGCGGCCCTGTTTCAGTTCAAGAAACTCTTTTCGCTTTTGATCGTTAAATCATTGACTGATATATTTCTTCTTGAACTCAACTTGAAAGAATTCCCAGGTAACCCTTTATCTCAGTACCACAGACACCAAAGTATTCCATCATGATACGCGGTATCCCTCAAAAGTGAAACTATGCACGAAAGTTCATCAAACACCCAAATAGTATTTTTAAGCCAAAATTTAGCTCTCTCGAGATTGTCATCCACATTAGCTCTAAACCCTTCAGCTCCGTGTTTTCTAATCTTATCAACTGGCAGCTTATTCAGTTGTAAAAACTCTATACCTTGAGGAGCTATGGGAACCAGTTGGGGATTAGGTGGGGTTGGACGTTGTTGAGTAACTGGATTTGTTCAAACATACTTCGTAAACCACTCATTCATCATCTGGAAGAAGGCTTCTTTAGCCTCTTCTCCCTGGCTACCTGATATGGTTCTTGACTCTAACTTCGCTACTCCGTGAACGGAAGCATGCGCATTACTTTCAACATCATCAGTTACAGCTCGATTGGGATCCATTTACTATTTGAAAACACAGTTTAAATTGTCAGGAGTTATCATATTACCACAGGTTATATATGGTATGTATAGCTAGACTCTCACGCACGCTACGTTAGTCCTAGAATTGACTAAATGATAGCTCTGATACCAATAAATGTAACACCTCTCACTTGTATTCAACGCCAAAACAGATTTGCGGAGCATTACTACATATATTATACAATTACGCATACAATTCACATACATTTTCAATTTCATGCAATTATCAATTAGGAACATTCATATCGTCCCTAATACGAGCCTATAAGGCCCAAAATATGCATTCGGGGTGGTTCGGGATTAAACTGATAACTTTAAAAACTTTTCAAACATTTAGAAAATTTTCTCAAAAACAGGGGACACATGCCCGTGTGGCTCGGCCGTGTGGACATTCGAAATGGGAGCACATGGTCGTATCCCAACCCGTGTCCGACCCCGTATAGCTCTCTAACTTGGGTCACACGGCCAATACACACGTCCGTGTGGCTAGCCTGTGTGTCTTAAAAATGGCCACATATGCCCGTGTACTAGGCCGTGTGCTAGGCCATGCCAAACCTGTAGGGTATACTGACTTATGCCACATGGCCAAGTCACACGCCCGTGTGTGAGACCGTGTGGAGCATAATGACTTGTTTTCAATTTCAACACTAGAGGATACACGACCATGCAACCTGATTGTGTGTCACACACGGCGGAGACATGTGTCCGTGTCTCTGCTCGTGTGGACAAAAATAGGCTATATACCAAGCTATTTTGCCACTCAAACTTGTACAAACCTACACCAGACCAATTTGCACAATTCATAGCATATATAGGCATCCAAACCAACTAAATCAAGCCTAATTCATGCTAACTCAATATCATTACCCAATGCATACAAGTCACAAAGTAGACCAATCCATTTATACCAAAGTCACATATACATTTCAACTAATTAGACATTTCTAAGCATGCATCTTTATGGTCAAATTCACAAGCATACATCTTCTCAAATATCAACCATCTAACATCTATAATTCCTACTATCAGTAAGCATCATAAAGCCAATCTCAATCACATAACATAGGCCATATGCACATATATATATACAACCAAACTAACCAAATTAAGCCAACTCACATGGCTATATATACAAACCAAACCTTAGACATTTACAAGCCAATTCAAATGGCTAAATTCATCATCAACTTATATACCAAAATGACTAAAGTTCCTATACATGCCATATACTTGAAACATAGATTCAAAAGTACCAACATGATAGCTTGATAGTGTGATGAAGTCTCCAACTATCCACGAATCCGAGCTAGCTTTGAAATCGCCATAAAACATGGAAAAATAAACAGAGTAAGTTGTATAGCTTAGTAAGCTCATATGAAAATAATAAGCAAAACTCACCATTTAGTTAACATTCAAAATAAGCATTTAACATACTACAAAATATGTATAACAATAATGTTAACATATATTTTATCATCTAGTTAGCCGTGAACTCAATTCGTTCATATGCTCAAAACATATTCAGTTTTTGTACATACCTATACCAATGCGTATCTGTTCTTACCAATTCTTATCCTCGATAAACTTGTTGAACCATTTGGAATAAAATCAGATACCTGAGAATCTCACGCAAGAAGTGCCAATAATAATATAGCCGAAGCTATCTCAATAATCTTGCACCCAAAGTGCCAATATACATAGCCGTAGCCATTTCGATAACGCACACGAAGTACCAATACATAGCCAAAGCTTTCGATAACGCACACGAAGTGCCAATACATAGCCAAAGCTATCTCTATAACTATCCCTAATGACATATTATTTGTTCCTAATCTATTTCTAAGGTTCAACCGAGATTTCCAATGTTGAGTCGTTGTCAAATATATCCGCAATGTTGTATTCACAGTTTATGCAATATCAAAACATTTAAAATACAATTATAAAAGAACTTATTACATACGAACTTACCTCAATTCACTAAAACAATGAAATAGGTCGATTAGTCAAGTACTTTTTTTTTCCTCCGATCTAGATCCGAACTTTATTTCTTTTGATCTAAATGAAGGAGAAAAGCTTGTCAAATTCAAGCCCTAAAAATGGTTCTTTTCTTTGTTAAAATCGGTTGGATGAAGAAGATTATGAGTTTAATGGCTTTTGTTTTATTTATTTTAAGTTTAATTACCAATTCACAAATATAACCTTAATTAATCATACTAATTTCAATAATACCAATCTCATAAATGTCCATTAACATATTATGGTCTAATCACCATTTAAGGACCTTAACTTTAAGGTTCTATAGCTATTAAACACCTTTAGCTAATAGAACTCAAGTTTTACACTTTACACTATTTAGTCTTTTTTATCAAATTAAGCATTCAAACAATAAAATTTCTGAATGAAACTTCCACACAAACATACTATCATGTTGTAAACATTAAAATAATAATAAAATAATTATTTTGACTTCAGATTTGTGGTTCCGAAACTACTGTTTTGATTTAACTAAAAACGGGTTGTTACATAATAAGTCTAAACAGTAATCACGAAAAATCATATTACGATAAACAATAATATTAAAATTAATATTATGAAATAAAATAAAATAAATAGGAAAAAATAAATCAACGAAGAAAATCTCAATTAACTTACAGAAGATTAACTCACTTTTGTGGTTGTAATTAACATCAGAGCTCGAGTTTGTTTTAATGAATTATTTATTAACTAACCAATATTACCTTTTGGCCTCTACTAATTAATTAATTGATCAATAATCACTTATATTCTGGCCACACTTTCTTGACCAGGGTAAATTACTATTTGCTCAGTAAACCTATCTTCCAACCTCGTTTATCCTAGATTACTTTCTAGGGTCATCAATCCTAGGGTTTAAGCATACATAATTTATATCAACAAATTTGTATGGAAAACCCTTATTCTTTTGTTAATCACTCTCACATTCGCTCATTAATCTCCCTAAAGGACTTAGCAACACATCGATTCAATTACCATCTTCATCAAAATTAAATTAAAATGAGAGAATGATATAAATTAATCCATTTGATAAATTGGATGTTCTCAGATCCGCGAAATCCTTTAACATTTATTGAGATATCATCGTTTGCAAGAGAAACATGAAAGAAAACTATGAAAATATTTAACAATGAAGACTTGGACTCAAATCTAATCCAAGTTGAAGAATAAGAAAATAAAACTATTTTTAGAAGAAAATAAAACTAAATTAAAATCTTAAATTTACTAACTAAACCTTAAAATGACTTGGTCAAAAGCTCCCAAGCTTAACCTATACTTACTATATATAGGCAAAGTTAGTAGTCCATGTCACACCCCAAATCTGGAGGATCTGACTAGAAGATGTATACATGTGAAATTATCTGTTTGGCGTAGTGTAGTCTACCTATTAGCAATATTTTGGTGGATTAGAGTTCGACATAAAGTATCTGCTGTAGAAGTAATTAAACATTTTATCTCAGGGTATTATGCTACTTAAGAAAAGAATATGATAAGCGAAGAGTAAGCCTGGTGAGAGTTATCGCCAAAAGTATAGTATGCCCAGTTTGCTTGAGCACTGTGCTAATTGGGTTTGTAATGTGATATGGTTAGGAGTGAACTGAATTGACTGGTCAAATAATAGTTATATGGTATTTTTGTTTTTATTTCTATCGAATTTTGTAAGCCATTTATTAGGATAAATTTTGAATACAATTGACAGTTGTCAATTTCTATTAGGGGGAATTGGATATATATATGATGAGAAAATTTTGTTTGGGGGATGGTTTTTCTTCCTTTAATATTACTTTTTGGTTCTTCTTCTTAAACTTATATGTTTTCTTCTCTTTTATTAAGCTAGAAGAAAAGGTTTTTGAATTAATCAGTGGATGTTCCACCTACCGGTAATCTGATAGCTCTGCATGTTAAGTTTTTTTAAAGAATAAGTATAGTAGGAAGATATGAACAGTGAGTTGTGAATAATAGACCCTGCATGGGTGTCGTCTGTAATTGAGATACTAGCCATTTATTTGTAAATGGGTTTTAATGGTGGTTCTATGTTCTTTAAGTTGTTGTTGTTGTTAGTTCGAGAGGGATGTTTAAGTTTGGAACTCCAAGATGCAGTCTAGGTGAGTATCAGGTGAGTCTCTATCTTGGCTCTTACATATGGACTATTCAATTAAAGTACATATGAAGAAAATATCTAGGACAACTGGTAAGTGTATATGCAAAGTAATGTAAAGATTCTGTATGAGTAAGGCATTGTTTGAGTAAGAAGTTAAATTGTAAGTTTGCATGTGATTATCTGATATGAAAAAGTAAGCATCAATCAAGTATGTCAACCAATCTGGGTAAGTAATTTCTATGTAAAACATTCCTTGTGATGCCTCTGGTAGGGCAACGATCTGCCATGAAATACACTATTATTTACATCCTTTTTATTCATAACTTTAGCTTGTTTAATAGTTAAATCAAATCATCTTAGTATATATTTAGGTTTTCATACTTAAAGTAGTAATTTATGCTTTTTAGTATTTTTATTACATTTTATATATCTAAATAAGGTTACATGAGCTTTTAGGTCAAGTTGGGAGCTAAAGATGCTTATACGGGCCAAAATTAATGCCTTGTCGTGACACCAAGATACTAAAGTCTCAACATCGAAAACAAAAGCTAAAAACAAGTTCTGGAGTGAAACTACTCTCGATGTCGCGACACAGCCCTCTTATATCGCGACATACCCCCTGTGGTTGGTTGCAATATCCTAGGCCTATGTTGCAACCAAGCCTTTGAGCACCCTAAAATTCCTGTACGTTTTAATTATGTTTTTTTAGGGAAATTAGGAGTATCTATTCTATTCAAACTCTAAGGACTTCAAGAATATTTTAGGCACTTTAATATTTTGAGTTTAGCCTATATAAAAGCCATGGTAATCAGTTTAAACACACAATTTTAGGGAGGTAGAAAATATATTTATGGTTTTTATTTCATTCTTAGTTTTTACTTAGGGTATTTTATGTTCTTGTAAGCAGAAGATCCTATTTCGAAGTGAGACTCTTGCGAGTGGAGATTGCTTAGGAGCCACGCTTTCATTGATAAACCCATGAGCATCTCTTTTCCTTTATTCTATTATTTATATCTCTTTCTTTAACATTGTTTAATTGAATGTTTGTGTAAAGATAATCAATTTATGCTTCATACATACCCCGCATGGTTTGGACTGTTCTAATCTTATTAATTGATTGAAGGATAGAGGTTCTTAATGTATCAATTGTTTAGGAGATGAAGAACTTAAACCCTAGGCTTAATGACCCTAGAAAGTCATTTAGGTGGGAATTAACCCAAAATTGGTATGGCCTATCCGTGAACACCTGAACCCCGAACTGGTTTGGACTGTGAGGTCAGAAGATAAGTAGTTCTTGCTGACTCGTTATTTTAGTGGAAGATTGGAATACCAGAACATCCTGCTAGAGTATCAACTAGTTGATTGATTAGAACCCTACATCAATAATTAATTAGGTAAAATAATTGGATCTAGGCTAAAGTAACTCGCGCAGTTAAAAAAAAGGAATAAGAGAAGTCGGTACATGAACTGAGGAGTATATTTAGACTTAATTCAATTTATTTAGTTTATAATTATCATCGTCTTGCTTCTTGATTAACACTACTAATTCATGACTTGAGTAGATTAATAATTATTTTTTATAATTAACTTAATAGCAGTTTTTCCTAAACTACAATCCTTTAGGTACGATCCTCGAAATACTTATCAAGTGTTTTATTGTAAAGAAACTATATTACAACCTAACCCGTATACTTGCGGAGATTGCCTCAAATCAAATCTATATCTTCAGTTGTAGTATTCACACTCTAGACGTTGGTACGTCCGGAGGTGGTCAAGTTGTTGGCACCGTTGTCGGGGATTGTGACAGTGATAATTTTTATTTCATCTATTACTTGTAAATAATATTAGTCAAAAGAAGAATGAGCTAGATAGTGTGTTAATTTTTATATTCATTAATTGTGTTATTTTTATTCTCAAATTTTTTTTCATTTACCTTGTTGACTAAACGATTTAATTATGGAAAATTTTTATTTTAGGTGTTTTAATGATGAAAGGACCTCTTGGGATGACAAATGGAACTACATAATAGGTTGGTCAAATGGAGCGACGACGAACCAATGGAGCGATGATTAAGGGTGTGAGGACAATGAGTACTCACACGAACCACTTTATGAGTCATATAACAAATACAATGATACACCTAAACACTCAAATGAATCTCTTTGTGATCTGCATAAGACTGCTTCAAGTGAAACTGTTGAGCTGTCCAATTCCAAAGATTATCAAACATGTTAGACATGATTGAACAGATGAGAAAAATGCTCCAACAGATATCTGAGCTGCTACCTCTCAGGGAAGAGGTCGTGCATATGATCCTGAGGATCCCCGTATTATCGTTGATCACCTTCAATTAGACAATAACAATCAACAAGAGTCTGGAATTAAAGATCATGGGGATGAATCAAATAGGACCGAAGCGGTCCCTGATCAAATTTGACATAGAATCAGACATAATAGTAGATGTAGCCACTGACGTAAAAGTAGAAGTGACCACTAACATGGAGCTTAAATCGATTCTAAATGGAGGTGTAGAAGAGCCAATACACCTTCTTGCCATGGCAGAAAAGGTATAAGCCGAAGAGATTGATGAGTTTGACTCATTCTCATTTGACAAGGGCAAAAGAGCTTGAATGACCAAAACTTCACTCGACATGGAGATAAGGAAGCTTGAGGAAATAATACCCCAAAAAATGATTTTGGGTTGGTTCGAATTTGATACTAAGTGGCTCGTAATGTGGATATCGCATCGGTTGAAAATAAGGCAACATCATTGGAAGCGACCTGTAACAACCCTAAATTGACCCTAGTCGGAAAGTGGTTTCGGGACCACAAAACCGAGTCATAAAAATAATTAGCCGTCATATTTTATGTCTATTATATGTGTATATAAATGTGTGAAAGTTTTAAGTTTCGATTTAGTCGTTTGCATGTGAATTTAGTTAATAGGACTTATGTGTGACACTTTTGAAATGTGATAGGTAAATCCATAAGGATCTATTTAAGCATATATTGGAAACAATGGTTTTGCATGTCAAATAAACCTTTCTATACCTAGTGGCCGGCCATGATGATTGATGTTGGGTAAAATGTGTTTAATTAAATATTAAAATAAGGAATTTCATTGTTTGAAATAAAATAATAATTAGTAAAATAAGGTAAAAAAAAGAAGAAGTAAAGGAATGCTCATCTTTCTTCCTCATTTTAGAAAATTGGAGAAAGAAAAGCTTGAAAAAGAAACAAAGCATTCGGCCATAGCTACTTCCATTTAAAGGTATGCTTTGTGATATATTTTTTTTAATTGATGATGAGATTAAGTTGATAAGAGTATGGTTTAGTTAGCCCATAGTTAAGATTTATGGATTCTTGAGTATATATATATAACCTATTGACAAGTAGATAAATTTGGTTAATTGATGAATTTTGAAGGATGTTTGATATGTTAAGGTAGCCTAGTTGAAGAAGTTGATTTCATTGTTGGAAGTGTACTAGGGAAAGGAATCGGCTATTTAGTTGTGTTATATGGCTGAATATGGTTTTGGATATTTGGGTAATGTATGTGTTTTTAATTGATGGAATGAAGAGGATGCTTTAATTGTGTTAAGAAAAATTGTATGTTAAAATAAGGTTTGCTAGGCTAGCTATTAAGGTGAAATACAAATGTTAGTAATTGATTTCTAGTGTATATATATGTGTGTATTAGCCAAATTTTGAACTTGAATAATGGTTTGAACACCATGTATTGTATTGAGATGGTTGAAGTGAATTTTATAGATAATTATTTGAAAAATTCGATTGTTAATATACATACTTGAATAAAATGTATACTAGGAACGTTTGAAAGAGTGATTTAGTATTAAACTGCTTGGCGACAGCAGCAGTAAGGTGATTTTGGAAAATCGCCATAATTTGTAGGAGTTGAGTTAGAAGCAGGATAAATTATGTAATTAAAGCTTGAAGAGTCTAGGTTCTTGCAAAAGAAACTATAGAAAAAAAAGACTTACCGATCTTGAGATATTTGAAATATTGTGGGGTTGAGTCGAAATGACTACTAGGTTTCCTGTTCTGTTTTTTATAAAATCAGAATAAATTGTACAAAAATGGCCTTAAGATAAAATTTATATGCTTAGATTCCTTAATAAGTCTAGTTTCAATGAAATAAGTGAGAACACATTTTGAATTCTGTACAATGAGAAATTTGATTCGTAGTGAAGAGTGGTCAGTTTAGTCAAGCAGTGAAATTAGGTGAACTTTAAGAAAAATCTGGTATTGTTGGGCTAAACTAAAAATTATGAAAATTTTATGGATAATAGATAAATGAGTCTTCTGTCAAGAAAAATTTACGGCAATCGATTTGGAGTTTCATAACTCCAATTATAAATACTTTACTGGCTGTTGCTCAGGAAGTTAGCTTATAAGGAAATTGTAATCATATTGTAAACATTAAAGAAAATTTGTTAATGAATTAATTATCATTTTATAAAGCTTACTATAATCTATATGTGTGATAGCCGAATCTATATGTATTACATTCTTAAAGTAATGCTTTAATAGTCGATTAATGACTAGTTTAAATTTGTTGAACTTAAGCTCAAGAGCATAGGGGGACAATTTCAGATAAGGGGAAAGAAAAAGTAGCCGAGTAGCCACTTCGCAACCGTTCAAGTATATCCGAGGTAAGTCTTTGAGTAATAGAACTTGGCTTATGTTTAGATGAAGAAATTACATAGTTATGAGCATGATAATTAATTTATAACATAATGGTCCTACTAGCATCACATGATCAAATAAATAAGTAAAGTGTTTGCTTGTAGCCGTATGGTTATAGAAAGTTTGTGAAATAACGAAACAGAATCTTGTTATATGTTTGTGATTAGTGAATTGAACGAGCATATATGTGAGAATGTTAATTGGGGACTTGAATCCGAGCTTAGTCTCGAAGGGCTTTAAGCCAGTGGTCTAATCCGAGCTTGATCTCGAAGGGCTTTTGAGCCAGTGTCACAACCAGACATAGTTCCGAGTGGCCTTCGAGCCAGTGGTCTAATCCGAGCTTGATCTCGAAGGGCTTTTGAGCCAGTGCTAAAAGTTGGGCTTAATTCCAAAGAATGGTCGTGCCAGCATAATAATTGGGGATGAAAACCCATAAGTGTTTGTACGAGAAATTATATAATAAATGCTGAAACAATTTTAAGCACATGCGCTACTTACCGTAAGATAACCAGGTAAGTAACTTACTCTCGTTGAGAATGCAATTGATTTTAAATTATGACTATGAAATTCGGTAGGTATGTTTAAACCATTGTTTAAAATCATTTGAACGTTTATAATTTGATTATTGATGTATTGAGTTCCGAAGTAGAGAGTTCAACTTCACAAATATGAGATGTATATATATATATGCATGAAATTGTCATGAAATTTGAGGAGAATGTATTCGGCTATGGATTGAATTTAGTTGGGTATATTGATTAATATGGATGGTAAAAGTAGTATCTTAGTCATGTTTCTATTCAGCCAAGGGATGTAACAAACAAACTTGATATTATTATGTCACTCTTTTAGATGATTCATTACTCAAAACTTACTAAGCATCGGAATGCTTATCTTTTTGCTTTAATTCTCTGTTTTATAGATTTTGTTCGTCAGCTATCGGACTCGGGAGTGTCAAAGTCGAAGTCGTCCACACTATCTAAGCTCTTTTTGGTACTCTTTTTGTTGAACTTTGATAATGGCATGTATAGGTTGACATTTGGATGTTAATTAAGTACTTTATGTAATGTATATATGTTTAGCCATGCGAATATGGCTTATTCAGTTATTATATGTATTTCATGTGGCTAATGTGTATGTATGGTTGATATTCAATTAAGGCTAAAAAAAAAAAAATTTATGAGAATCGAATTTAGTATTTATTCTATTTTGTTAAATGAAATCTCGTGTTTGTTTTGTAATACTCCTCAATCCTTCCGGCGACGGGTATGGGTTAGGGGTGTTACATTTAATTGGTATCAGAGCTACGGTTTAATCGATTCTAGGACTACCGTAATGCGAATGGGTCTAGCTATACATGCCATTATGTGTTTATTTGATAGTGTGGTGATTTCTGACAATTAAAAATGCGTTTATGTATAGTGATGGATCCCGATCCCAATCGAGCGATAGTTGAATGTTGAGAGCGTGGCACCTGCCCCCGCGCAAGGGACAGCCCCGGTGAACTCTCAACCTATGGCTAGTAATCAGAACGAGGAAGCTAGGCAAGCTTTCTATAGCGTGATGAATGATTGGTTCAATCAGTACATTCGAACTAACACGGCTATTCCCCAACCCCCACTTCCGACCAATACACCCCCTGCACCAGCAGTACCTCCGGTAACCGATCAGATGAGGTTAAATAAGCCCCTAGTTGACAGAATTCGAAAGCACGGGGCTACCGAATTTAAAGCAACAGACAGCGATGATGCCGAACAAGTTGAGTTTTGGTTGGATAACACTATCCGGGTACTTGATGAACTTTCTTGCACACCCGATGAATGCCTGAAATGTGCTATCTCTTTGTTACGTGATTCTGCTTATTATTGGTGGAATACGTTGATTTCGGTTGTACCCAGAGCAGAGTAACTTGGGAGTTTTTCCAAACCGAGTTTGGAAGAAGTATATCACCAGAGATTTATCGATCAAAACGGAAAGAATTTCTTGAGCTTAAACAAGGTTCCATGTCAGTTCATCGATTATGAACGAAAGTTTGTGAGGCTCACCAGGTATGCTCGAGAATGCGTTTCTTCAGAGGATGTAATGTGTAAACTTTTCGAGGAGGGACTGAACGAAGATATAAAACTGTTTGTTGGCATTCTAGAAATCAGAGAATTTGTAGTACTTGTTGAGCGAGCTTGAAAACCGAAGAGCTCGATGAAGGAGAAAAGGAAAGCTGATTTGGGAGCAAGAGAGTTTCAGAAAAGATCTTCGGAAAACCCTTTCATCAATCATCGAAGAAGTTTAGAGATGATCCAAGCAGATCTAAGAATACTTCGGGTTTTTCTGGACGGGATCGTAATCGACCCCCTATGAGTACACGAGCTACTTCTGTTGCCAGTGTTGGCAATGATCGTCAGGATAGATCTGAGTGTCAGTATTGTGGCAAGTGGCATTCGGGAAGCTGTAGAGTTCGTGACCGCTCCTGTTTCAAATGTGGATCGACGGATCATTTTATCAAAGATTGCCCGAGATTGTCTGATCAGAATGTGAATCAGAGTGAAAAACTGAATAATACTACAGCAAGAGGTAGGCCCCCTAGGAATCCGGGGAATGCTAGTGGCGGTTAGAGAGGGCCTAAAGATACCACCACCAAATCGGAGGCTCGTGCTCCTACTAGAGCTTATGCTATACGCGCACGCGAGGATGTTTCTTCACCAGACGTTATTACTGGTACTTTTACTCTCTTTGATACTGATGTAATTGCTTTGATTGACCCTGGTTCTACTCATTCATATATATGTGAGACTTTAGTATCAGTAAGACTCTACCTGTCGAGTCTACTGAGTTTGTAATCCGAGTGTCAAATCCCTTGGGTCGTTATGTACTTGTGGACAAGGTGTGTAAGAAATGTCCCCTAGTAATCAGAGGTTCCTGCTTTCCAGCTGATTTGATGCTTTTACCGTTTAATGAATTTAATGTTATCCTTGGTATGGATTGGTTGACTGTCCATGATGCAATTGTGAATTGCAAAAGAAAGACTATTGATTTGAGATGTGCAAACGATGAGATAATCCGAGTTGAGTCTACTGATAGGATCGGGTTACCAGCAGTTATATCCTCAATGTTGGCTCAGAAAAATGTGAGAAAGGGGTGTGAAGCCTATCTTACGTATGTACTCGATAGCAAAGAGTCAGAAATGAGACTTGAATCAGTGCCTGTGGTTTGTGAGTATTCGGATGTTTTTCCTGAGGAGTTACCAGGATTACCACCAGTTCGAGAAGTTGAATTCGGCATCGAACTAGTACCTGGTACCACTCCAATTTCTATAGCTCCTTATCGTATGGCACTAACGGAACTCAAAGAATTGAAAACTCAGTTGCAAGAGTTGGTGGATAGAGGTTTTGCTCGACCAAGTTTTTCACCCTGGGGTGCACCAGTTTTGTTTGTGAAAAAAAAGGATGGAACCTTGAGATTGTGCATCGACTACCGTTAGCTAAATAAAGTGACGATAAAGAATAAATATCCATTACCGTGAATTGATGATTTATTCGATCAACTAAAGGGAGCCTCTGTATTTTCAAAGATAGATTTGAGATCAGGGTATTATCAGTTGTGAGTTCGAGACTCAGATATACCCAAAACTGCTTTCAGAACGAGATATAGTCATTATGAGTTCTTAGTGATGCCGTTTGGGCTCACTAATGCCCCTGCGGTATTTATGGATTTGATGAATCGGATCTTCAGACCATATTTGGATCGGTTTGTAGTTGTGTTTATCGATGACATTTTGGTCTACTCGAGAGATGAAACCGAACATGCGGAGCACTTGAGATTAGTGTTACAGATTTTACGGGATAAACAGTTATATGCTAAGTTCAGTAAATGTGAATTCTGGTTGAGAGAAGTTAGCTTTTTGGGCCATGTGGTGTCTGCATCGGGTATCCGAGTTGATCTGAGTAAAATTTCAGCCATACTTAACTGGAAATCTCTGAGGAATGTTACTGAGGTTCGAAGCTTTTTGGGACTTGTCGGTTATTACAGACGTTTTGTAAAGGGTTTCTCGATGATAGCCTCACCTATGACGAGACTGCTTCAAAAAGATGTTAAGTTTGATTGGTCGAAAAGTGTCCAGAAAAGTTTTGATCAACTGAAAACTTATTTGACCGAAGCTCGTCATCGTACGACCGAATCCAGAAAGAGTTTGTCATTTCTGATGATGCATCCTTACTTGGGTTGGGTTGTGTGTTGATGCAAGAAGGTCGAGTCGTAGCATACGCGTCGAGGCAATTGAAGCCACATGAGAAAAACTATCCAACTCATGATCTCGAATTAGCTGCCATTGTATTTGCTCTTAAAATATGGCGACACTACTTGTTTGGTGAGAAGTGCCATGTATTTTCAGATTACAAAAGTCTCAAATATTTGATGACTCAGAGAGAATTAAATTTGCGACAAAGACGTTGGCTTGAGTTGTTGAAAGATTATGAGCTTGTTATTGATTATCACCCGGGAAAGGCTAATGTGGTTGCGGATGCTTTAAGTCGCAAATCACTGTTTACTTTACGAGCAATGAATGTACACTTGTCCGTTCTATCCAATAGTGCGTTAGTAGCAGAATTAAAGGCTAGACCACTGTGGATTCATCAAATTAGTGAAGCTCAAAAAGTCGATGATGAATTGGTTGCTAAACGAGCTGAATGTGCCACGGGTATGGAATCAGAATTTCAAATTGATGACGACGACTGTTTAAGATTCAGAAGTCGATTGTGTGTTCCAAGAAATTCAGAACTTATTTCGATGATTTTAAATGAAGCTCATAATAGCCGAATGTCGATCCATTCGGGTAGCACGAAAATGTACAATGATCTAAAATGTCAGTTTTGGTGGTGCCGTATGAAGCGAGACATTTCGACTTTGTTTCAAAGTGTTTGGTATGTCAACAAGTGAAAGCGGAACATCAAGTGCCTTCGGGATTACTTCAGCCGATCATGATACCCGAATGGAAATGGGATCGAGTAACGATGGATTTTGTCTCTGGGTTGCCGTTGTCGTCAAGCAAGAAAGATGCAATCTGGGTTATTGTTGATAGACTGACAAAGTCGGCTCATTTTATTCCTGTACGTACAGATTATTCCCTTGACAAGCTAGCTGAGTTGTATATTTCTCAGATTGTGAAGTTGCACGGGGTACCTATTTCTATTGTGTCGGATAGAGATCCGAGATTCACATCGCGATTCTGGAAGAATTTACAAGAAGCTTTGGGTACCAAGTTGCATTTTAGTACCGCTTTCCATCCCCAGACTGATGGTCAATCTGAACGAATTATTCAAATACTCGAGGATATGTTGAGATGTTGTATCCTTGAGTTTAGTGGTTCGTGGGAACGATATTTGCCTTTGATTGAATTTGCTTACAACAATAGCTTTCAAACAAGCATTAAGATGGCACCTTACGAGGCTTTGTATGGTCGTAAATGCCGCATACCGTTGTTTTGGACCGAGCTTAGTGAAAGTAAAATTTTGGAGTCGATTTGATTAAAGATCTTTGAGAAGAAAGTAAAAGTAATCGTGAAAGTCCAAAGCATTGCAGATCGTCGTAAATCATACGCGGATTTGAAACGAAAAGACATTGAATATCAGGTCGGAGATAAAGTGTTTCTTAAGGTTTCACCTTGGAAAAAAGTGCTCAGATTTGGCCGTAAAGGCAAATTAAGTCCGAGGTTTATCGGGCCGTACGAGATATCCGAACAAATTGGGCTAGTCGCTTACAGATTGATTTTACCCCCTGAACTTGAAAAGATTCACAATGTTTTTCATGTCTCGATGCTTCGACGTTATAGATCTGACCCTTCGCACATAATTAATCCATCAGAGATTGAAATTCAATCTGATTTGAGTTATGAAGAAGAACCGATTCGTATCCTAGCTCACGAGGTCAAAGAGTTACGAAACAAAAAGTTTCCTTTAGTAAAAGTGTTATGGCTCAAGCACGGGATCGAAGAAGCTACTTGGGAAACCGAGAACTCTATGAGAGAGAGATACCCAAATTTATTCATTGGTAAGATTTTCGGGGACGAAAATTCTTTATGTGGGGGAGAGTTGTAACAACCCTAAATTGACCCTAGTCGGAAAGTGGTTTCAGGACCACAAAACCGAGTCATAAAAATAATTAGCCGTCATATTTTATGTCTATTATATGTGTATATAAATGTGTGAAAGTTTTAAGTTTCGATTTAGTCGTTTGCATGTGAATTTAGTTAATAGGACTTATGTGTGACACTTTTGAAATGTGATAGGTAAATCCATAAGGATCTATTTAAGCATATATTGGAAACAATGGTTTTGCATGTCAAATAAACCTTTCTATACCTAGTGGCCGGCCATGATGATTGATGTTGGGTAAAATGTGTTTAATTAAATATTAAAATAAGGAATTTCATTGTTTGAAATAAAATAATAATTAGTAAACTAAGGTAAAAAAAAAAAAAGAAGTAAAGGAATGCTCATCTTTCTTCCTCATTGCCGAAAATTGGAGAAAGAAAAGCTTGAAAAAGAAACAAAGCATTCGGCCATAGCTACTTCCATTTAAAGGTATGCTTTGTGATATTTTTTTTTTTAATTGATGATGAGATTAAGTTGATAAGAGTATGGTTTAGTTAGCCCATAGTTAAGATTTATGGATTCTTGAGTATATATATATAACCTATTGACAAGTAGATAAATTTGGTTAATTGATGAATTTTGAAGGATGTTTGATATGTTAAGGTAGCCTAGTTGAAGAAGTTGATTTCATTGTTGGAAGTGTATTAGGGAAAGGAATCGGCTATTTAGTTGTGTTATATGGCCGAATATGGTTTTGGATATTTGGGTAATGTATGTGTTTTTAATTGATGGAATGAAGAGGATGCTTTAATTGTGTTAAGAAAAATTGTATGTTAAAATAAGGTTTGCTAGGCTAGCTATTAAGGTGAAATACAAATGTTAGTAATTGATTTCTAGTGTATATATATGTGTGTATTAGCTTGAATTTTGAACTTGAATAATGGTTTGAACACCATGTATTGTATTGAGATGGTTGAAGTGAATTTTATAGATAATTATTTGAAAAATTCGATTGTTAATATACATACTTGAATAAAATGTATACTAGGAACGTTTGAAAGAGTGATTTAGTATTAAACTGCTTGGGGACAGCAGCAGTAAGGTGATTTTGGAAAATCGCCATAATTTGTAGGAGTTGAGTTAGAAGCAGGATAAATTATGTAATTAAAGCTTGAAGAGTCTAGTTTCTTGCAAAAGAAACTATAGAAACAAAAGAGTTACTGATCTTGAGATATTTGAAATATTGTGGGGTTGAGTCGAAATGACTACTAGGTTTCCTGTTCTGTTTTTTTATAAAATCAGAATAAATTGTACAAAAATGGCCTTAAGATAAAATTTATATGCTTAGATTCCTTAATGAGTCTAGTTTCAAATGAAATAAGTGAGAACACATTTTAAATTCTGTACAATGAGAAATTTGATTCGTAGTGAAGAGTGGTCAGTTTAGTCAAGCAGTGAAATTAGGTGAACTTTAAGAAAAATCTGGTATTGTTGGGCTAAACTAAAAATTATGAAAATTTTATGGATAATAGATAAATGAGTCTTCTGTCAAGAAAAATTTACAGCAATCGATTTGGAGTTTCATAACTCCAATTATAAATACTTTACTGGCTGTTGCTCAGGAAGTTAGCTTATAAGGAAATTGTAATCATATTGTAAACATTAAAGAAAATTTGTTAATGAATTAATTATCATTTTATAAAGCTTACTATAATCTATATGTGTGATAGCCGAATCTATATGTATTACATTCTTAAAGTAATGCTTTAATAGTCGATTAATGACTAGTTTAAATTTGTTGAACTTAAGCTCAAGAGCATAGGGGGACAATTTCAGATAAATGGAAAGAAAAAGTAGCCGAGTAGCCACTTCGCAACCGTTCAAGTATATCCGAGGTAAGTCTTTGAGTAATAGAACTTGGCTTATGTTTAGATGAAGAAATTACATAGTTATGAGCATGATAATTAATTTATAACATAATGGTCCTACTAGCATCACATGATCAAATAAATAAGTTAAGTGTTTGCTTGTAGCCGTATGGTTATAGAAAGTTTGTGAAATAACGAAACAGAATCTTGTTATATGTTTGTGATTAGTGAATTGAACGAGCATATATGTGAGAATGTTAATTGGGGACTTGAATCCGAGCTTAGTCTCGAAGGGCTTTAAGCCGATGGTCTAATCCGAGCTTGATCTCGAAGGGCTTTTGAGCGTTGTCACAACCGGACATAGTTCGAATGGCCTTCGAGAGCGAGTGGTCTAATCCGAGCTTGATCTCGAAGGGCTTTTGAGCGAGTGCTAAAAGTTGGGCTTAATTCCAAAGAATGGTCATGCCAGCATAATAATTGGGGATGAAAACCCATAAGTGTTTGTACGAGAAATTATATAATAAATGCTGAAACAATTTTAAACACATGCGCTACTTACCGTAAGATAACCAGGTAAGTAACTTACTCTCGTTGAGAATGCAATTGATTTTAAATTATGACTATGAAATTCGGTAGGTATGTTTAAACCATTGTTTAAAATCATTTGAACGTTTATAATTTGATTATTGATGTATTGAGTTCCGAAGTAGAGAGTTCAACATCACAAATATGAGATGTATATATATATATATATGCATGAAATTGTCATGAAATTTGAGGAGAATGTATTCGGCTATGGATTGAATTTAGTTGGGTATATTGATTAATATGGATGGTAAAAGTAGTATCTTAGTCATGTTTCTATTCAGCCAAGGGATGTAACAAACAAACTTGATATTATTATGTCACTCTTTTAGATGATTCATTACTCAAAACTTACTAAGCATCGGAATGCTTATCCTTTTTGCTTTAATTCTCTGTTTTATAGATTTTGTTTCGTCACTATCGGACTCGGGAGTGTCAAAGTCGAAGTCGTCCACACTATCTAAGCTCTTTTTGGTACTCTTTTTGTTGAACTTTGATAATGGCATGTATAGGTTGACATTTGGATGTTAATTAAGTACTTTATGTAATGTATATATGTTTAGCCATGCGAATATGGCTTAGTCGGTTATTATATGTATTTCATGTGGCTAATGTGTATGTATGGTTGATATTCAATTAAGGCTAAAAAAAAAAAAATTTATGAGAATCGAATTTAGTATTTATTCTATTTTGTTAAATGAAATCTCGTGTTTGTTTTGTAATACTCCTCAATCCTTCCGGCGACGAGTATGGGTTAGGGGTGTTACACAACCAAAGGGGCTGGTTGATATATATCGGCAGCAGAACAAACATCGAATCAAAGTGTCGAGAACCAGCTGGAAGTTCTTCTATGGTGGCAGCACAGATTGTCCTAGTTTTTAAAGAACTTTTATTTCGTATTTTAATTTTTGTTTTGTTTTGTTTTTATTTTTAATTTTATTTTTTATTCATTTATTTTATTAATCTTTGTTGTGTTTAGTTTTCCTAGAGCAGGTGTAGATAGAATAGAGGGACAGAACCAAAAAAACAAATCGAAGAAGCTTGAAACTGGGCTCGAGGTCACGACATTACACCCCAATGTCGCGACATCCTAGACAGAACGCACTTTGTAACATTTAAGGCCCAAATTCATCTAAATATTTTTAGATGTTTTATCATCCATTATCGACACTTCTCATTCTTATTATTATTATTATTTTCTTTATATCATATTTCTTGTTGTAATATATTTTTAGGTACTCGTTTTGTCTGGCTAGAGCACAAAAATCCCAAGATTATCATAACAACAATGATCCAACCTACTTAGGGAAGTTTTCTTGTTTGCACTTTCATTATTTTTTGTTAAGGGCAATATATGTTTTAAAGTGTGAGGGGAAGAACATAGGTGTAATAGCTCATTTTAGACCCTAGTCAGAATAATGGCTTCGAGACCACAAATTTGAGTTAGAAAAATATTCTAATATTATTTTTCGTGTTTAGAGTATGTGGTTAAGCATGTGTGAAAGTTTCGTATGAAAATTTGATAGTTTGTGTGCTTAATTTGCAAAAAGGACCTAATCGCATAAAATGTAAAAGTGGCATTCTATTTGATTAAGTGTATATTTGTTGTGTCTTATTAAAGCAAAGGTCCTTTGTTGATATTTGACCATTAGAAGTATGAGTGGACATTAATAGCCTTAATTGATATGAATTATATGTTTAATTATAAAGGGTAAATAAGTAAATGATAAAATAAACTTATTATAATTCAAAAAAAGTATGAAATTAGGCTATTAACATCTCATATTACCGAAAATACAAAGAAATAAGAAAGAAAAAGATTGAGCTAGGGTTTGGCCTTGTCTTCTTTGATTAAGGTATGGTTTTTGTTCAGTTTCTGATAATTTCTACTTTTTTGTGATCGTTGCTTAGTGTTCTGTCAAGCCCATGTTTGAATTTTTGAAATTTTTGATGATTTTGAGTTGAGTCATTGATGAAATTATGAGTTTTATGAAGTTTTATGATAATATATGGAAGTTTGATGTTGGGTTAGCATGTTTTGTCTTTAAATTTTTTATGAATTTGAATAATTTAGGCTAAATTGTAAAAATGATATATTGAGAGACTAAAAGGTGAAATAAATGAAATATATGGACGTTTGAAATTGTATATCATATTTGATGTTGAAAAATAAGTATATGTATCTTTGATCAAGTGATTATATATGACAAAAGTATGAGAAAATATACTATATGTGCAAATGAATCGGGAATATGTGAAATGTATTTGAGCTATGTGGTTTGTGATAGCATTTGGCTAAGGAGTATATGTATATTATGATGCTTATATGTTTATATTGTTAAGTTTATTTGTATATGGCTTACTAAGCTTTTGATAGCTTACTTTGTGTGTGTTTTCAATTGTTTTTTTTTAGATATCGAAGCTACCTGAAGCTTGGGAATCATCGAGGATCATCACCACACTATCAAACTACATTTTGGTACCTTTTGAAAGTGTAATTATTGAAGTATGGCATGTATAGGCTAGAAGTATTAGAATATGTTTTGTAATGTGTATATCATGCCATGTGATATGGCTAGATTATGGTTAAACTTAGGGTTTGAATTTGGTATATGATATGTGATGCAATGTTGCTATTATGAGGTGCTTTTGGTTGGCCAAAAGTAATGGTCAATTTGGTATATGTTTGGTTATGGATTTGGTAAGAATTTGGCATGAGAATGAACGAGGTAAATTGATGTTACAAATCATATGCTTTGGCATGTCTTTGGTTTACGAATGTTATGTTTTGATTTGTGAATTATGAATGAAATAGATTGATGAATATATGATATGAATGATGTATGATTTGGGTTTGAAATTGGTTGAAAATATGATTCTTTAGATACCTGTTTGATGCTTGTAGGGAGGACCCGTAATGAGTGGAAAATTAGCCTTGTAAATTGCCTATTTTTATCTACACAGGCAGAGACACGGGCATGTGTCTCAGTCGTGTTGCTCAAAGGCCATTTTGAAATGAGCCTGGGCAGACCACACGGTCACACACACGAGCGTGTGCTAGGCTGTGTGGCCAAGTTAGTTTCGACCATGGGCTAGACACACGGACATGTGGTCAGCCGTGTGGCCAAGTCAGTAGCCTCCTTAATTTTTCACACGGCCTGGCACACGGCTGTGTCTTATGGCCATGTGGACAAGTCAGTATGTATGCCTTGTTTTGACATGGCCTAGACACATGGCGTGTCTAAAGCCGTGTGAGGAACACGGCCTATTCACACGGGCGTGTGACCTGTACAGCTTTAAAAAATGTTTAAGTTTTGAAAAAAATTTGTATGAGCTCGGTTTAGTCCCGACCCCTTTCTAATGCATGTTTAAGGTCTCGATGACCTATACAAAGGACTTTATGGTAATGTTTGATTATGATTGTGGATCATGTATATGAATTGTATGTAAAATGTTTCGATTTGTCTGGTAACACCTTAAACCCTAGTCCGGCGATAGATACGATTTAGGGGTGTTACAATAGGATTAGTTTGTGTGTTTTTATTTTTTTTGTTAATTATTTATTTACTTTAAAAAGATTATTATTGTTGTATGGTGGTTGGATTATATTAATACTTTGAATAGCGATTGAAGATAATAAAACATGTAATTGTTCTAGTCAAGCATGAAATTGTTGATTGATATAAGATAAATTGATTTTTTTTAGGGAAATTGATTAGGTTACTTAGTCAAATTGCATAATAGATTAGAAGTAGCTAAGTAAGAATGTTTGATGATGCCATATGCGATATAAGTTTTTTAGATAGTCATAGAGACATGAATGCTTGAATTGATTACTATTCATTCGGTTTGATTTGAAGTATGAAAGAAATTGTGTATGGTGGGATGCTTAGGGATGACATAAGGCATTATTTTAATAGCCAGTTCTCAAATGACTATACTTAATGCTATGAATCCCTAGTCTCCTTATCTGAGCCTGATAACTTCTTTTTGATGAACCTACAAAAAATTAAAACCCAAAGACCACACATAAATTGAAAACTTGAACTCTTCCCTATCCTTGGTCCTTTAATACATTACGAGATAGATGTCATGCCATAAATATTGAGGGTTTAGGTAGATACATTACAGTGGTTTCAAAAAAAAAAGATAGAGCGAAAAAAGAAGAAATAATGTGATATAGTGATTATAGGTTGGGCAAAAATGTGCTGAAAAAATTCCAAAAAAAGTCAAAAGTGAGAGAGAACTTAGTCATCAATGCACCAGAACTCGTTAAGCTAACTGTAGTTGCTAGTATTAGATTGTATCTTCCTACGTGGAGAAATAAGGTAGGTGAGAGAGGGAGAAAAAATCCAAGATGAGCTTGGATGAAACATTAACAGGGAAGAGAGGGAACAATGTAATATGGCTAACTATTTCTAGTGTTTGAACCATTTTGAGCCATATTTTTCTTTGAACTCATACTGTCCTAAACCTCAAAACATTACAAGCCTAGAAGACCAATGTGACTTAAGCATTCTATATACATAATCTTCCGAAATTGCTAACAATTTTATTTAGTGAATGTTTTTTATACACATGATTGTGTCTGCTACATATCTGCTTAAATTATGTTAATATTGATATTGTTAAACATTTGGTCATGGGAATTATTTCTAATTTGTTAGTAATGTAACTTTATAAACTAATCCTAATATACTTTAAAAATTTTCAAGGCATTAAACTATCAAGATTAAGTTACATGTGCGATAAGAATTGTTATACCTTTAGTATTTGACAATCATGTTCTTAGTAGTAATAAAATCCAAGGGACGTCTTCTTATTGCATGCTATGTGTCTAGACTTTGTTTGCTTGAGGACGAGCAAACAAGTTAAGTGGGTGTGAAGTTCTTAGTTATATCCATCTTCACTAACTTTCGCTTGTTTAAAGAAAGAAATTAAGTCATATTGGTATTTATTTTTTTATTTTTCCAATATATGTGCTTTGGCTGATTAAGGACAAGCAACAAGTTAAGTGTGGAGGAGTGATCTGCCATGAAATAAACCATTATTTATATCCTTTTTACACATAACTTTAGCTTTTTTAATAGTGAAATCAAAGCATATTAGTATATATTTAGGTTTTCATACTTAAAGTAATAATTTATGATTTCTAGTAGTTTTTATTACATTTTATATATCTAAATAAGGTTACGTGAGCTTGTAGGTCAAGTCGAGAGCTAAAGAAACTTATACGGGCCAAAACTGATGCCTATGTCATCACAACAAGATACTGAAGTCTCATCATCGAAAGTAGAAGCTAAAAACAAGTTCTGGAGTGACACTACTCTCGATGTCGTGACACAACCCTCTTATGTCGCAACATACCCCCTGTGGTTGGTTGCAACATCGCAGGCCTATGTTGTAACCAAGCCCCTGTGCAGCCCAAAAATTTCTACACATTCTAATTGAAAGATCCTATTCTGAAGTGACACTCTCATGAGTGGAGATTGTTTCGAAGCCACACTTTCATCGATAAATCCATGAGCATCTCTTTTCCTTTATTCTATTTTTTATATCTCTTTTTTTAACATTTTTTAATTGAATGTTTGTGTAAATATTGTAACCAGTTTATGCTTCATACTTACCTCGCATGGTTCAACTATTCTAATCTTATTAATTGATTGAAGGATAGAGTTTCTTAGTGGATTAGCTATTTGGGAGATAAAGAACTTAAAACCTAGGCTTGACGACCATAGAAAGTCATTTAGGTGAGAATTAACCCAAAATTGGTATGGCCTATCCATGAACATCTTAACCTTGAATCCGTCTAGATTGTGAAGTCGAAAGATAAGTAGTCCTTGCCTACTCGTTATTTTAGCGAAAGATTAAAAGATCCTACTAGGGTATCGACTAGTTGATTGATTAAAACCCTACATCAATAATTAATTAGGTAAAACAAATGGATCTAGGCTAAAGCAACTCGTGTAGTCAAACAAGGGATACGAGAAACCGATACATGAACTTAGAAGTAGATTTAGATTTAATTCAATTTATTTAGTTTATTATTATCATCTTGCTTCTTGATTAACACTACTAATTCATGACTTGTGTAGATTAGTAATTATTTTTTGTAATTGGCTTAATAATAGTTTTCCCCAAACTGCAATCCCTTGGGTATGATCCTTAGGTACAAGTAAGTCCATGTGGTAGAGACCCATGACATTATATGATAAGTAAAACATTCATGGTGACACCTCTAGTGAAATGAAGACTGGACTGGTAGATCACAATATGAAGATATGAATAAGTCTATGAGGGAGAAACCCATGATCCCTTCTGTGGAAGTCTGCCGGGACAGTAAACACGTGGTTCCTCGTGTTGCCTGTTTGGTGTGATCCGGTAAGCCTTAATGGTGTATTCTATGTGCCTTTGTGGAAAATTATGAAACACCTATTTGGTGTATTCAAGGATGCCTACGTTGTAGAATCTGGTTATCTTCCTTTATGACAAGATCTGGGTAAGTTATGTGTAACATCCCAAATTAGGGTCTTGTCAAAATAGTGGTTTCGAGACCACAAATCTGAAATAGAAATAATTATTTTATTATTATTTAATGGTCCATGATATGATTGCATGTTTGTATGAAATCTTCATGAAGAGATTTTATGCCTTAAGTGTCCAATTTGAAGTTAGTGACTAAATTGAATAAGTTGCAAAATACATGTTATAGAAGCTTTGAGCATGAAATTGCATTGGATTATTAATTAGAGATCCTTAAATAGCAATTTGACCAAGTTCTACAATTTTGGACAAAAATGGGCATGAATAGGAAAAATTTGAAAGAAAGGCCTTAAGGGCATTTTTTTCATTTGGTATATAAAAGAATAAAAAGGGAAAACCAAGTCAAAATTGGCTAATCTTCTCCATGTACCAGTCGAAAATTGCATGCTCTCCATAGCTAGGGTTTTCAACTTTTCAAGCTTGATTGTAAGTGCATCCTAGTCCTGTTTTTAATGTTCTTTACCTTTTTGTAGTTGTCATCAATCGATCTAGCTATTTCTACCATTATT